>OY821743.1:15531847-18314347 GCA_963682055.1 Primula veris | reverse complement strand
TAGCCGGATACAAGCTCCTCCCCCACCCCATGCTATGAAGGCGACAGCTATGCTTTTTTTTTTCTCACTCTTTTTCTTTTTGAAAAAAAAACTAAATGTAATATAAACCAGTCAGTTCTTATATGTATGTATGTATGTATGTATGTATGTATGTATGTATGTATGTATGTATGTATGTGTGTGTGTGTATATATATATATATATATATATAGTTACATTAAGTTTAGGATAATATAAGATACTTATGTAAGGTTGTTTCCTATGATGAGTTAATTTTTTTTTGCATTTCTACCAAATTATTTAGACGTATGTAATATCTCGTCGACATTGACACCTTCTTATTGAGGAGAGAATATTTTCAACTTGTCAATCATTTTTAAATTTCTTGACATAACTCATTTGTTTGTTTACATAAACCATATACAATATTATATTTATTACTTGTAAGTTGTAGTAACCTTTATATGCTTATATTTTTTAGTGATTCTATATAACTGTAAAATCTGTATGCTTATATTTTTTAGTGATACTATATTATTGTAAAGTTGTTTTATTGTACAAAGCATGAACCACATCAACATAATCAAAAGCATGACACATTTATGTAGCACAAGTAAAAGTCCTAAACAAATCACAGTACATGAAGAAATTAATTTCATATTCTTAAAATGTAGAACCTAATATGATAGAGAGCAGCAAATATTATTTGTCATTTCTCTACTTAAACTCTCACCACAACAAGTCATTTGAGTACTTTGAAGAAATAAATTATAGTTAAAATGCATGATTTCTAAATTATCCATCTCTGTTAAAAGAAATCTGAACCTATTTCTCATGTGCTCCCACAACATAGAGAGTCTGAAAGAGATCCATGCTTTGCATTGGGATAATGAGAAGTTATTTAAATGTGCATATTTTGATATCTTTTGTGTTTAGTGCCTCTATGTGGCGCCAAAGAAGCAAAGTGATGTCGTGGAATCCGGCTATTCACAAGTGGTTGAGGATAGCACATCATAGAACTGTCATTATTAAAAAAGTACATAATTGGCTTATTAACTGGGAAATTTGGATTCATAGGGATACTTTTGTGATTAATAGTGCTTTTTTCAGCAAACTGTCATTATTAAAAAAAAGTACATAATTGTCTTGGGGAACTTGATCCTCTTTTCCCTAACTCCACTTCTTTTAATAACTTCCATCTCTTAACTTTAAGTGTTTGTGGTCTCTCCCTCCATTGGAAGACTGAAATTAAATATTGTTGGCTCTTCTTTTGATGGGGGAGGGTGTGTGTGTGAGCATTCACATCAGTCTATGAATATCGCTCTCTACACTAAACACAAAAATCACACTTTATTAACTTTATCTATCAAATTTACGGAAGTTTACATACTCATAATTGCAGGCTATCTATAAATATGTATATACTACCCAATATGCTCAAAAGTCATCGCCACTTGAATCTTCATTTCATATCCAACGTGTTGTTTTGCTACTCTCCTGTTGGCGAACGTGCTCGGGTTCAAAAGCATAAGGAGTACCGGCAGAAGATCATATCAAATTATCAGCCTCTCCATCGGGAACTATATAACATGAATCCTTCAAACTTGTTTGTACCTTCATTTATCAAAATAAATGAGAATACCCCAGAGAGCTTTAGAACTATAATGACAGTGCCCTCTTCAGAAATTTTCGTACTCGAGATGCTTCAATCACGTTTTTGTGAAATGTTGCTGTCGGAGGTAGAAAATTTTGAGAAGTGGGTCCATGAGACGAAGTTTAGAATCATGCGGCCAAACACAATGAACAAATTTGGTGTTGTTCTTGATGACTTTGGCCTAAATAGCATGCTTGACAAGTTGATGGAATACTTCATACGCCCTATCTGGAGTTTTATTTCCTGAAGTAAGCGGATAAACATTTGATACACATCAGAGAGAAAATTTAGTTTTTTAAAATAAGTATAGTCATATTTTTATAGCTATTTTTTACTAGCCACTTTACATAAATTAAATATAACTAGTGCGTTATTAGCCTTATGTGGCTGACAGTCTTGCTAAAGTGGACTCCAAGAAACAATATATGGTAACCTACATAACTACTATGGACTTGGATTTGTATGGTTTGCCAAACTTGAGGATGGTAAAATGATTTTAGTTGCGATTAATAATTTTCTCTAAAACTTCAATTACCTTTTGTTTTCCCTCTCGGAAATGAAGATTACTACTGATACAAAAGTCTCTTTTTATTACTAACCTTTTTACTTTACTAGTCTCAACTCTAATTGTGTTTAAAAAATATAATTTTGGAACCTCAACTTTATTGGACTATAGTTTTAATGGAGTGAGTTTTGTTTATTGGGTCATTTAGTCAAGGTATTGTGTATCACAAAGTTTATATTCATGAGATAGTAATTTGAAGGACCGAAATTACAAAGTGTTTAAGACGCGGATGGGAAGTGGTAGGAAGTAACTGAGGTGTTCAGTGTTTAGTAAAAGTTAGATTTCTCCCTTTAATAAGTTGTGATTTATCCCTAACTTTTCTCAGTATTTCAACATTATACACACCTTTTCTCTCACTAAAACATTCAAACCTTTTTTTTGCTTTCTTACTATCCTATTTCTCTCTTTATATTATCAAAAATGTTTTCTCAATGGAGAATATTATCTATGTACAAGGCTTGAGAATCAAAGAGCTAGAGAACAAATTTAAAGAGAATAATCAAGAAATTAGGGAACTGAGGCATGCAAATAGGTAAATGCAATTTATATGGCAAGGTTGGCTGAATTTGAAGACTTGGCTCGTGAAGAGATGGAAACAATAGTGACTTTGATTAAAGAGAATGAGGAGTTAAGATTAGAATTGCAAATATGAAGAATGAGAACAAAGGAAAGGCTAAAGATGAAGCAAAAGTCGGTCCTAGCAATGCCGGCTAATGGATGAAGTGATGGTTTTATGTGGTTTTGTCATTGCATTAGGAAGCTTTGTTTGGTTTCTTTTCTGTGTAGGTTAATTTTCAACCGTGTTCAAGTTGTCTAGGTGCATGAAGAATGCAAAATTTTGGTTATGAAATCTTGGCAACAACATCAAATATGAAGCTCAAGGTGGTGATTTGGAGGTAATAGAAAATGGTTTGGGTTTAGCTGAAAGTTTGCAGAAAGTTTAGCTTGAAAATCCCTGAAAAGGTATGTTTTGGTTATCTTTAGCATTCTCGGCTACTTTAGCTTTATTTGTGATGTATATTTTGATTAGGTTCTATAGAAAGTATGTGATAATTATTTGTGATGTATATTTTGAGTAAAGATTGTTTGTAATTACTATTTTTTTCCAGCCAATTTTAGCTTTATTGATGTAATTGGTTTAGGTACTTAGCTCCCAATCATATATCAATAAAGTGTTGAATTAATTAAAAAAAATCATAAGGAGAGAGTAGAAAAATATGAAAAACCATCATATTTTTAAAGCATTCTATAGGTAACTCCTACACAAATAAAGAGTCACCATAATGGGGATATAAAAGTTTTGAAACTCACAAAATTAATTGCATTCAAAACAAATAAAACTAAAAAATTTTCCAACAGAAGATGTTGAGGGGGCTAATAGACATTGGGTGCGGGTACTGCCAAGTCAGTGACAGAACCCATAGCTTGAGACAGTTGTAGAAGTGGGTGACCGGTTGTCGAAAAAACTGCCTGTGCGGTGTGGTAGATGCTAGTAAATGGACCAAGCCCAAGCACTTATGGTGGACGTCATCCTAGGTATACATAGTCATCGCAAAACTTATCAAATGGGTATGTTTTATATATAAATTATCCACATATTGAGATGCTCTTATCCGGATATCTAGAATAACCTAGTCGGAAATATAGTGTACTTGTTTTCTTTTATATATAGTTACTAGCAGAGAAGCCCCGTCTAATGGACGGGGTCCATTCGTCGGTGTCAGTTTATTTTGGAGGAAGGAATTGAGGTGTTAAATGCTCAATCAATGAGGAATTGTTCAGTATAGTAAAAGTTAGATTTCTCCTTTTGAAAAGTTGTGTTTTACCTGTAACTTTTCTCACTATTTCCACATAATACACACCTTTTTTCTCATTGGAAAATTTCAAACCTTTTTTTGCTCCCTCACTATCCTATTTCTATCTCTATATTATTAGGAAAGTTTCCTCAATGGATAATATTATCTATGTACAATGGGTGAGAATCAAAGTGTGGGCTCATGAAGAGATGAAAATGATGCATGCAAATAGGTACATGCAATGTTCTATAGTAAGGTTTGCTGAATTTGAAGTCTGGACTCATGAAGAGATGAAAATGACGGTGACTTCTATAATGAGAATGAGGAGTTAATGTTGGAATTGTAATATATTAAGAATGAGAACAAAGGAAAGGGTAAAGATGAAGAAAAAGCAGGTTCTAACAATGCTTGGTTATAGATGAAGTGATGGTTTTATGTGGTTAATTTACTCTGTGCATTAAAAAGCTTTGTTTGGTTTGTTTCTCTGAATGTGTGTAGGTAAATTTTCAAATGTGTTTAGTTTGTCTGGGTGTCGAATTAAAAAATTTGGTTATGAAATCTTTGCAATAAAATCAATTATGAACCTCGGGGTGGTGACTTTGAGATATCAGAAAATGTTTTTAGCACCTGGAAATGGTGTTTTGCTTATCTGTAGCATTCTCGGCTACCTATTTTGGCCATTTTGTTTTGATTAGGTTGTTTAGCAATTATGTGATGAGTATCTCTGATGTATATCTTGTGTATGGATCATTTGTAATTACTATTTTTTTTTCCAGCCAGTTTTGGCTTTGTTGATGTAATTGGTTTAGGTGCCAATCTTATATCAATAAAGTTTTGGTTTAATTAAAAAAAATGCACGAGGAGGGAGAGAAGATGTACCCATTATATTTCTGGTAAATCACTTATTCATTTTTTTATAACTTGTACGTTGTTGATGCTAAGTTTATCGTTGTATTTGCCTTTTTCGGATTCTTCCTCCCCATCAGACGCTATCATTTTGATTGACTCTTGTATTGTTGTTCAGTGAAATCTTTCTAATTTTCGGTAGTGGTATAGAAGAAATTGCAAGCCCCTGTAAATTCACATATGTTATCCAAGGTCAAGGAAAAAACAAAAATTTGTTAACCAAACGTACTCTTTTCAAACTAGCTAGCAATGCATATGCGGGATGGAAGACAGTATTGAATAGCATTTTAAAGAAATATAAAGATAGATTCTCACTAATAATATACATACTATAAGCAATCAGCCTTAAGTTGGATATTTAACACGAAAAATTTAACCTACTAAGCGACTGCTTTATAATGCAAGTACGGTAGTGAAAGACAATTTTAATGCTACTCAATTGTATCAACAAACAGGAACGAGAAAAGCCAGAGGAAATTGGAAGGAATCACATTATGAATAGTTAATAACACTTGGTAAACTATAGTCAGAAAAATGTATGCATTCACAAGATGGTAATGCATTTATAGCTACTACTGCGAAAAAAGTTGATTAAAAATTTCCAAGTTCTTTAATGATATAAAATTTGTAAACAAGCATTTTATGTATTATAGGTTGGGGAAACGCCATTAATAATACAATAAAGTTTCCTCATATAAGTATATTAATATTCTACCCATGAAGTTGGAAACGCAATTAACCACATTATAGATCTAAAAATCCAAATATCCATTGTACAACTAATTCACATTTTCCCCAATTATAAGAGGTAAAATAAAAAATAGGAAATGATGATAGACCTAATTTCCATGTAACTTATCCATTAACACCACAAAAATTGAAAACGTGATTCTAGCATGCATCCTCACTTATAAATATATCAAACAAGATCAATGATGCAGAAAACAGCATTTCTCGGTTTTGTATAGGATAGATCAACTCATAATTTTAAGATAAAAAATTCTGTTTTATATATATTTTCATGCTAAATTTTAATATTTTACTAAATAAATTCAACAAATCAGCAATAGAAACGAAATCTCTGGAACATAATATAGTATAAGTATTAACAGTATATATAGCATGTCAATTCTGAAATTAAAGGGGAAATTTATATAAACGTTACAATATCACTCGACACAAAAAACTAGCAAAGGTCAATTCCAGGTGCAAAATAAAATAAAATGAAAAGTATGACAATGCAAACTCTCTAAAAAACAGATCTAAATAAGCACTTCATCAATATATCTCTTAAAGAAGCAAAACCTAATACTAACAAATTCATTTATACAATTTAAAAACTCATTTACCCTAACAAATGTATTTCAACACCAACATAATAGGAAGAATATATACCAAAGATGAAATGTCATCGAATTTCCATGTAACTTGTAGCATCCATTAACACCACAAAATAGAAAAACTGGGCTTTATATATATTTTCAAACTAAATTTTAATATTGAACTAAAAAAAATTGGGAATAGTATGACACAATAAACTCTCAAAAACAAATCTAAATAAGTACTTTTGCAATACATCTCTTAAAAGAAGGAAAACCTAATACTAATAAATTCGTTTATACATTTCAAAAAATCATTTACCCTAACAAATGTATTTCAACACTAACATAATAATAACTAATACCTAAAGTTGTAACTAGGTTAACAACGTAACTAGCTATGACACTGAAAAGCAATCTAAAATATGCATGCATAAAAGTGAACCGAAAAAGAGCAAATAAGCAATAAACATTTAGATAGAAAGATTTTATACAAGCAATACTAAAACATAAGTGTGGAATGAATAAAAACTTACCGAATAAAAGTGTGGAATGAATAAAGGGCTAAAAATGGGTATCGGGAGTTGTGTATATATGTGTACGTGTGGGTATGTGTGTGTGTGTGTATACATATATATTTTTATGTAAAATGTGTTTGTGTATGTATTTAAAGATCTGACGGGCTATATATATAATGATTTGCCTCACTACGATAAACTTTAGACATGTATGTGGCTATTTAATGCGTTCTAATTAGTAAAAGAAGGAAACTATAATTGCAAAGGTCTTAATATAAGTTTGTCAATATTTACCGGTCAACAAATTAATTAATTATGGTATAACTATTTACCTTTTTGGTTGATTTATTTCCTTAAGGTGGGAAATAAAATCTGAATTACCAAACTCATTTCTACTACCATTTCATATCCCTGTCTTGGCATCTTATAAAACATAGTTTTTCAAAATACGGATATAAACATAAAGGAGTATTTATCCGGCTCAACTTGTGTGAGTATAAGTGACACATATAAACATAAAGGAGTATTTATCCTTCTTGACAGTTTTCTTACATTCATTAAACTTAATTCCTTTGGTAATTTGCCTCGCTACAAAGATATACATTCTCATCAAAATCAACTATACGTTGTATAATTCCTCCAATATTAAATGTCGTCAATTGTTACCTTAAATATTATTTCCATTTTCATTGAGTTAATAATTAATGTGAGTAGGTTCCAATTAATAACATTTGCAGTAAATGCAATAAATTATATACTAATAGAATTGGATAGGAAATGGAAGTTTTAACTTATGCTCCGGGCGCATACAACTGCATTTGTCAGGTTTGTAGCTTATTAATTAAAGAATAATTAGTATCAATATTTGGTTAAACTAATTCAAACGGATTCAGTGTTTAATGGCCCTTCTGACTTAATTGTGCATGTTCCTATGACGCTTTATTTGGAATATTATTTCAATTTATTTCTAATTGATTAGTTTGTATCAATACGTTACTTTATTGATTAATAACGTATGTGTGTGGTTTCATGAATATTCTATTCATCACTGTTTCAAGTGTCATGATAGTTGAATATGTTCGAGATATAAAACAATAAAAATTGAATATTTATGGTTTCCCGGTTTCACCAAAATGAATACTCCTTCAATCCTTAGTAGTGTTTTTTTTTTTCCACTCTTTTGCATAACCTGTCAATATATGTAAAAAAAAAAAATAGCTTATCAAACACTAGAAAACGAAGGTGCTAATTTTTTTTCAAAATTGTCTTTATTCTAATATACTAATTACTCATATAGCATAATGCAATTCAAATACATTAATAACTAAATAAATATTCTTATTTGCACACATAAATTCATTTTCCAAATTATACTTCTATAAATAAAAAAAAACATCATATTACTCCTTATATACGATCAGGGGCGGAGCCAGAATCAAATGTCTGGGATTGCCAAAATAAAAACATATATTTCAAAGTATAAAGAACGGAAAAGCGAAACTTATATTAAATACTAAAGTTACCATATATGAAATAAATGTTCAAAAATTAAAATACGATTAGTTCATAAGACGGTTACATGCTACAAATTTAAACAATTATTTAAATGGCACCATGCGTTCTTTCATATTTCCGAAATATTCAAGAAATGTCTCGTTGCTTATATTTCTCTTTCGATATACATCATTAATGCATCATCGAAATATTCATCGGCCATTTTACTTCAGAGACTAGTTTTCACTAAGTTTATTGGGAAAAAACTACCTATCGTACTTGATTTTTGACTAGGATTTTTCTTTACTTTTCAAGTCTTCTAATCCAATAAGTAAACCTCTTCATTCTCTTCAATCTAATCTTCTGAGATTGCACGAAATATTCTCGACTTGCTGCTCACCTTTCTAGACCTTCTAAAATATATTTAACTTGATCGCCAAATAAACTGTCCGCCAGTTTCAGTTATAACTACAACCTATATTTAACCATAACTTAACAAACGTGTTACGTATTAATTGTTAACATAATAAGAGTTCAATATAAGTTAACTCAATCTATTTTTGAAAATATAGTGACAAACAAATACGGTACAATAAACTTGTAATTTGTACCTAACAATCTCCCCATTTGTCATTATTTTGGAAAAAACATTGAGTTGTAAAACTTTTGAAAAACAAACTCTCCCTTAAGCTTATCAACACATTTAAAATAGAAAATCAATAATTTAAGCACAAAACTTATCAAAGCTCCCCCTGCAAGTCACATTTCAGAAATATATAAAACACTTTCACACTTTTAAACATATAAGATCAAAAAGATAAACCTTTAAATTATTCCCAACACAAACAATCAATCAGAGAAGACATCCTCAAAAATAGAAATATAAACAATCATCTTCAAAGTCAAGGTCATTGCTTTCTCACAACTCATCAATCTAGTTTCACTTTTTGGCATAAAAATAAAAAGGTTAGAATGCACCACACTCATCATTATCAACCAAACTAGAACCAATATACCCATAATCACTCTCATCAAATAACCAAAAATCATATTATCCCTCACCAATATCCTTAGATAACTCACAAGAATTTTGTCAAAGCAAATCTCCATACTTCTGTGAGGGCTTAATCAGTTCTAACTCTTCTTTTGAATGAGGAAACAAAGTTTGAGAGCATATAATTTTAAACAAGGATGAATTTTCAAGTTTAAGAACCAAAAATTAGTTTTAACTATTAATCCAATACAACACTTTATGACCGTAAAACTTAAGTTTTTTAGCACAATAAAAATTGTTGACCTTCCTTTCTGTTGTTAAGAACATTTTGCATAAGAAAACAATGAGTTTTTTCAATTTTAATCAAATAACCAATTTATCAAGTAAAATATAAACTTTATGTTCATTTGAATTGCATTTCAGTTACAACTGTATCCGAACAAAAAACACACAATTACTTCTTCCAAAAAAAATTGATCAATCTTACTTTTTTATTAAGAAATTGACACTTTATAGATCATATTATCATCAATTAACCAATTATCATTATTTAACCAATTAATCATATTTTTGCATGAAGTTTCAATTGCAGTCTCAGTTTAAAACTAACTGTTCAAAAGTATCTCATGCCATCAGTTGCAGGCTCAGTTTTCACTAACTGTTAAACTGACAAAAAGATAAAATATAAGCTTATTTATTCATTATTAGCACCATTTAATCATTTATCCAGTTATTCCACATAATTAAGCAATTTACCAGTGTCAATCTCCATTTTATTAAGCAAAATTTTACTTTTTTCAGAAAAATCATATACAACTCATGCAGATTTATTCCAATGTTTGTAACTGATTATTCTCATACTAAACATCAATTTCTTTACTCAAATAGATTAATAATAACATACCCCAAGATCACTTCTTAGGTATTCAAACCTTTTAACATCCAATGATTTTGTCAATATATCTGCTAGTTGTTTCTCAGTTACAACATGTTCCAAAACTAGACATTTTTCTTTAACTAATTGTCTAATATAATGATATGTTAAGTCTATATGCTTTGTTGTAGAGTGTTGAACTGGATTATTAGCTAAATCAATTGCACTTTTATTATCACAGTATAAAGTAAAAATCTCTTGTTTAACATTATAATGTTCAAACATTTGTTTCATCCATAAAAGTTGAGTACAACCAATAACTGCTGCTATATATTCTGCCTCTCTAGTAGATAAAGCGATACAACTTTACTTCTTACTAAACCAAGATACTAAGTTATTTCCAAAGTAAAAACATCCACCAGATGTACTCTTTCTATCATCAATATTATTAGCCCAATCAGCATCACAAAACCCAACTAAATGATGGTTAGTATCCTTAGAATACGACAAGCCTAGATTAATAGTTCATTTCACATATTTAATAATTCTCGTAACAGCTAATAAGTGAGATTTTAAAGGATTATCTTCGTATCTATCACAAACTCCAACACTCAAACACTAATCATGTCTACTAGCAGTCAAATAAAACAAGATAGCAATCATAGATCTATATAAACTTGGACAAACAGATGTACTTTGATCATTCTTAGATAGTTTTAAGTCTGAACTCATAGTTGATCTTTTCTCTTTACTATCAGGCAAACCAAATTTCTTAACTAGATTTCCTGCATATTTACTTTGACACAAAAATATGCCTTTATCATTTTGCTTAACTTGCAAAGCTAGAAAGAAATTCAATACACCATCACCATTTATCTCAAAATCTTTTCATATCAGCAATAAACTCATTAACATAACTTATGGAAGTAGAACCAAACACAATATCATCCACATAAATCTGAACAACTATAATATCATTAGAAGTTCTCTTAGTAAATAATTTTTTATCAACTCTCCCTCTATGAAAACCTTTTTGAATCAAAAACTTAGTTAATCTATCTTACCATGCTCTAGGAGATTATTTTAATCCATAAAGAGATTTTTTTAGATGGAAAACATGATCAAATTTATGAGGATCTTCAAATCCTTTTAGCTGCTTAACATACACATCTTCTAAAATATTGCCATTAAGAAAAACACTTTTAACATCAAGTTGAAACAATTTAAAATCATATAAGCAAGAGACAACAATATTCTAATAGATTCAATTCTAGAAATAGGCGCAAATATCTCATCAAAATCAATTCCTTCAACTTGAGTATATCATTGGGCAACTAACCTAGCCTTATTTCTAACAATGATATCATCCTCATCAGTTTTATTCCTAAAAATCCATTTAGTACCAATTATATTCTTATTTTTAGGCCTAGGCACAAGAGGCCATACATCATTCCTTTCAAACCGACTCAATTCATTTTGCATAGTATAAATCCATTCATCATGCAATAAATCTTCATTAACATTCTTAGGCTCAATCTGAGATATATATCTATTAAAACTAACAAGGTCGAGGTGTTTTCGCGAGTATTCATACATGCACTTACCTCTCTAATGATTTTGTCTAATGGATGATTTTTCTGAGTCCTCCCATACTTCACCCTTCTATCTCGTTGTTCAGTTGCAGGTTTAGTTTCAACTGATGCAGTCTCAATTACAACTGAGTCTTCAGCTCATTTTCAGACAACTCATCAGGTTCTTCCTCAATTATAACTGGTGCAGTAGCTGACTCTTTTTGCTTTCCATCCATCTGTTCTTCCATGGTTGTATCCATCAAACCTGTTATATCATCTTCACCTACACACTCAGATATATCTTTAAGATCATCAAAAACAACATTATAAGATTCCATGATAACATGAGTTCTGAAATTATAGACTCTATAAGCTCTACTGTTCACAGAATATCCTAAGAAAATACCTTCATCACTTTTAGAGTCAAAATTTCCTAGGTGTTCTCAACCTTTAAAAATATAGAAAAATCAACCAAACACATGAAAGTAACTGAAATTAGGGTTTCTTCCTTTTCAGATTTCATAGGGTGTTATATTAGTTTCTTTAGTAAGATAGACCCTATTTACTATGTGACAAGCAATATTAACAGGCTCAGCTCACAATCTCTTGGAAGTTTCTTAGACTTCAAAATAACTTTAGCCATCTCTTGAATAGTGCTATTCTTTCTTTCAACAATACCATTCTGTTGGTGAGTTTTAGGAGCAGAAAATTCATGAGAAATTCCTAAAGAATCACAAAAATCAGCAAATTTGGAATTTTCAAACTATTTTCCATGATCACCCCTAATTCTAACAATTTTACCAATGGTATAACCTTTTTCAATTTGCAGTTTCAAACATAAACTCTTAAACACATCAAAAGATTAAGATTTTTCTCTTAGAAAATCTACCCAAGAGTATCTAGAAAAATCATCAACAACCACAAGAATATATCTTTTACCACTAACACTTTCAGTTTGCATAGGACTCATAAGATCAATATGTAACAATTCAAGCACACTATTAGTATAAATCTGACTAACACAATTTTTTCTAGTTTTTAAACAAAAGAAACCTATCAAAATCAATTATCAAACTTTTCATATAGTATATTAAAAAAAACTAATCAAACCAATTAAGCAATACAAATAAATAAAATAAAATAGTGAAGATACCTTGTAGTTGTCACGAATTATTGTAGTATTGTAGATTTATTCGGATGTATGCTTAATTGTTTAGAGACAAACTCACAAAGGAATGGTACGAGTAATAAAAGGAAAAAGTTATTCAAATTTGAAAGCGTAAAGATTTGATATTTGCAAACCTTTTGTCATGATCTTATGTCTAACAAAAATTTGTTACAAAAGATTTGAACGAATCATATAACATAATACCTTATATAGTTTCTTATATAGTTTCTATATAATTGTATATGTGCATCTACTTTTATATTATATTATATATATAATATTATATTATATCACGTTACATTTGTTCCGACACAAACTCTCATCATTTGTAATTGCAATATTTTACTATTTACATCTAGTATCCGTATCAACTAGGTAAATTACTACTTCATCCGTCCCCAAAATAGTGGTACTCTATATATTTACGTACAAGTTTGACCGGCCAATATATTATTTTTAAATTGTTGAAATGTAAAATTTTAAAATTTATTCGTATAATTTAACATTTGAACTATTTAATTAACCTTTAAAAATTTGATTTCGACAACTTAGATATGAGTTATTTATTGATTAAAATTACACGGTTTTTCGTATAGGCCCAACAATTAGGGACGGAGGAAGTAGTAGAATATTGCAAAAACAATATATAATTTTGAAACAAATTGACAAAAAAAATTATTCAGGGATTGCCAGAATAACTAATTTATAAATTAATCAAAAAAACACTAATAAAAAAACAAAAATTAAAATTGTGGGGTTGCCGCGGCAACCCCTGGTCATATATATGTGTCGTCCTGTATACGATTATTAATTAACTAGATTCATTCCATTATTTTTGCATATTTTTGGAAAATCTTAAATTTATTTGTTCGGAATCATATATTTATGCAACTACGCGTCTCATACGCAACGAGTGCCTCTTTGGAACAGTCATCTTATTTGACTGTTTATGGAACAGTCATCTTAACCACCGTTAGATTAAAAAATGGATGGTTAGATATTATTTTTAAATAACTAATTTATTTTTTCTCTTTTCAACAAATTATAATTTGATAAATTAAAAACAAATTGTACAACACACTAAAAACCAAATAAAAATATAGAATCATATGGGGGCCTATACTAAACTTAAATATTAATCAAAATTTGATTTTTTTTATGCTAACGGGTTGTAAAACAGTCATATAGGCTGATTGTTCCCTAGTAATTTTCATACGCAACATGTGGGATACAATTACTGGTATATATATGGGGAATGACCTATACACACATAGAAATTTACACATTCATCATAACCATCCATTTACTTTAGATCTCAACTACTTTTAAATGAGTATTTTTTGGTGAATAGTTAAAAGTAATCTAGGCCATTGAAAATAAACAAAATAGACGGTTAAGATAAATGTGTAAACATAGTGTGTTCTTTTATGTGTGTATAGATCATTCTCATATATATATATATATATATATAAGGTTATTAATTAAAGAATAATTAATACTATCAATATTTGATTAAACCAATTCAAACGGATTCAGTGTTTCATGGTGATATCAATTAATAATGTCTCACGAGACTTAAACCTGAATTACGTGATTTGTGTTGTACATAATATATGAAAATTGTGATAGTTACAAGAATAAACATGAAGAAAATCAAGTATGGACCCACAACCCACTTTACTATGAATGGCGTACATATTGTATATGTTGATTTTGGTACTATTTCGAATACAATAATTGAAAGACAATAATGTAAAAGACAAATGACTGAATGGAAATAACAATTTTATTTCTCACAATTGGAATATAAATTATAATTTCTGACTCAACAAATAAATAAAACTGCTGAACTGTTATAAAGAAACTGCCGGACTGGTTTAACACATAAACTGCCGGACTGGTTTTACATAAACTGCCGGACTGGTTTTAACAAACTGCCGGACTGGTTTTAAATAAAACTGCCGGACTAGTTTGGAATAAAAGAAACTGCCGGACTGGTTTTAAGAAACTGCCGGACTGTTTTGTAATAAACGAAACTGCCGGACTGGTTTTAACAAACTGCCGGACTGTTTTGTAACAAATAAAAAAAAACTGCCAGATTGGGTTTTACTGAATAAAAAACTGCCGGACTGGTTTTTGTAAATGCTGGAAATTATAGAACTGAAAAGTAAACTACAGAATCGAAAAACTGAAAGTAAACAGTACTGAAATGTAAATACAGAAAAGAAACAGTACTGAAAAGTAAATTACAGAAATGAAACGGTACTGAAATGAAATGGACAGAAAGTAAATGACTGAAAAATAAATAACAGGAAAAATAAAAGAAGAGGCAACTGTTGAGCAGTTTCCCTTAAACAATATTTCCCGAACCACCTTTAAAAGTTTCTGGTTTCGGGATTTTGTTCCCAAGGTACAACTTCTATCTCAGAGTGGCTCGTATGGAAACCGGCACCGAACCACAGGTCGAGCTGTTGGTGGTGCGGTTCTCTCTCTCTATATGATGCTTATGCTGTGAGTTGTGTGTTTGATGGTGTGTTGAAATGAGAGGGGGATGGCTGCCTTTTATAGGTTCTATAGAAACCGCAGCCATAATGATGGTCATAAATTCTGGGAGTTACACCCCCAGAATCCGCTCACTTAATTCCTGAAACTGCTTCAATTTATTCTCATTTATTGCTGACGTTTCAGTTGCTGGAAACTCTAGGACTGCTTTTGTATTTTATACAAAACTCCCTATTCGGGTTTGGACCCAAGACCCAAGACCCAAGACCCATTCCTGTGCCCATGCCCATGCCCATGCCCATGCCCGAGCCCGAGGCCCGAGGCCCGAGACCCGAGACACGAGCGAGCACGCATGTGTGGTACACACTAATACTCTTAGGTGTATTTGGACATGTTAGTTTAATAACTACATGGGTTGGTATGGTATATATATTGTAAAATTAACTCTTAATCTTCCAATATGGGATTATACTAAATGGTTTTCCTTTACCATTTCGGTTTTCCAGATTTGAGATTTCGAGGCACCAATTTTGAAGTCACTTTGTATTCACACCCATTCTCCGAATAGGTCATGTGATATACCGTTACGAAGCTCGTCACACGGGCTACTCAACCACGTTGAGTACGGTATAAACAACTCAGCGCTGTTACACGAAAAAATGACTCAAAATTGGTCCAGTGATCATTCGGAAACACTCATGTTTTCACATGTTTTTCCAACAGTCCAATGATTTGCCATTCATCCAATTTACTGTAGCAGTATGTTCCGAGCAATACGTGTTTCCTATAATAGCTTTACCAATAGGAAAGTTATTGTATGAGTTACTGTATGCAACTCATACAGCTAATTTGATGGAGATATGAGTTGGCAATAAAGTCGACAGAGATTATCAAAGGGCTGTAAGTAAAGAGGAAGGAATTACCGTTACAGATATTCCATGTTGTATCGTATCAAAACCACCGGGACTATTTATGTAACATCCCGTATTTTTATAAGTGTTTTTAATTAGAAATTAATTTTATCAAAAACCGGTCACTCGACTAATTTTTAGCCAAAAACCGAAACTCTTCCAAAAGGTTTTATTTTAAAAACCTGTTACTAATTTTATAAATAAAAAGGACACAATAGTTTTGTTTCTAAAGATTTGTTATTTTTGAGTAGTAAAACAATATTTTTGGATTAAGATTTAGCTTTTAGAACTTTGGGGACCAAATAGTTCGCTTCCACAAACTTTGTAAAAACAGTTTTTTTTATACCTAAAATCAGCCTACTTTTCAATTCTTTAAACCTAAAAATCAGCCCACTTTTCGTATATATATATATATGAAAAATACGTTTGGCTTATGTTCTGAATGTTGTTACGCATTTCAGTTATAACTAACATTTTATTTCAGTTATAACTGAAGAGTTCTGACATAATAGTAATAACACACGACGTTTAATTACGAAGTTCGATATGCTCACCACATCTACGTCTGCGAGTCACTCACCCGGTATTTATTGATATTGTCAAGCTTACCAGGGGCGGCACATCCATATGACCGGGGGTTGATACGACAACCCCACAATTTTAAAAAATAATTTATTTTTTTAATGTTTTTCATAATAATTTATATCTACGGTATTCTGGTAACCTCTTAAATATTTTTTTTGGCAATTTCTCCCAAAATAATATATTGTTAGTGCAATAACATAACATAATTTTATATGTGCTGATAATATATGAGTAATACTTAAAAAAATTAACATATGCGAGTGATTATAAAAGATATTTACATCAACTTATCATATTGACACGTAGCATAAATCTTTAAAAAAAATTAAACAAACATAATAATTAGAGTAGTGGTAAGTGCAAACAAAATTTATAAAATAATTTTTGATCGTTTGTATTTTAATTGAAGTGAATATACTTAAATTGTGTAATAGATATTTAATTGTTCGTATATATCTATTATTTAATATAAGTTTTGTTTTTTCAGGGTTTTTTTAATATTTTTTACATTTGTGTCATAATCTTTTTACTTGTTATATCTTGATTTCTTAAATTTAACTTTTTTATCTTTTGGGTTTCTATTTTATTTATTTTTTAGTCAATTTTAAAATGCTGAAACTTTCGACACATGACTCCACGTGACATTACTGTTGTGCATTTTTTTGGGAGTTTTAAAAGAAAGTCGAAATTGAGCGAAAAGGAAAAAAAAAATATAAATCAAATACATTTTAATCAAGAAACCAAGGGGAAAAAATGAAGAAAATATGGTAAAAAATGTTTACAAAAATCCGGCTTTTCTGTGTTTATACTTTGAAAAATATTATGCGCCTTTAATAATTTTGGCAACCCCAGACATTTGGTTCTGGTTCCGCCCCTAAAGCTTACAACAGTAGACTCAAGTATTACAATACTCAATGACCCCGTCACTAGTATTTTCCTATCAAGCTATTGATCCTACCTAACACTTATTAATATCTAATGGCATCCCGTCATGAATTTCTCTTAAATAATAGTTTTGTCCTCTCTAATATTTTGTGGGTCTCTCTCTATTTACTGTATAATTTATGATTTACAATCACAAAATACTAGAGTGTAATTGACTTTATTTATATTCTTACAAATATTTATAATTTTAATCAAATATGAATTATTTCCTTTTTCTCTCTTTGCTTTTTTGATTAGGATTTTTCTTTTCTTTTCAAATCTTCTAATCCAACAAGGAAACTTTTCCATTCTTTTCAAACTAATCTTCTGAGATTGTACGAAATCTTCTCGACTTGCTTCTCACGTTTCTGAACCTTCTAGAATATATTTGACTTGATCGCCAAGTAATCTGTCTGCCAGTTTCAGTTATAACTAAGTTTATAACTACAACCTATATTTAAGCATAACTTAACAAACGTGTTACGCATTAAACGTTACAATATCACTCGAAACAAAAAACAAGAAAAAGTTAATTCCAAGTGAAAAAAAAAAAAAGGAATAGTATGACAATCTAAACTCTCTACAAAAACAGATCTAAATAACCACTTCATTAATACATCTCTTAAAGAAGGAAAACCTAATACTAACAAATTCATTTATACAATTTAAAAACTCATTTACCTTTAACAAATGTATTTCAACACCAAATTAATAATACCTAACAGTTAAAGTTAAAACCCATGTTAACAATTAATGTAACTATGACACTAAAAAGCAATCTATGCATAAAAGTGAAAACCGAAAAACAGTAAATGCACAATTAACAATTAGATAGAAATGTTTGATATAAGGATGGAAATTTTTGCAGATTTCAACCCGATCCGTGCAGATTTCAACCCGACCCGTCACGGGTCGGGTCGGGTAAAAGTGCGATTCTATTCGGGTCGGCTTGGATTTAAATGTGTACAAGTGTAACTTAAAAAATTGCAAGTTAACACTCTTCCCCTTCTATCTCTCTCGTATATACTAAAATCTATCTGCTATATTAATAGATAAATATATTTAAATGGGTAAAAATATAACTTAAAAAGTGTAATTTAACACTCTCTTTTCTCTCTCTCATGTAAATTAAACTGTCTTATATTATTTAAATTGATAAAAATGCAACTTAAAAAGTGCAATTTAAGACTCTCACTCATCTCCCTCATATACATTAAACTCTCTCTCCTATAGTAATACATAACATACATTTCGGTGGATTTACTAAAAAAAATCTTATATACAATTAATTTATTAATTAATAAAACGATATTTATGGTAAATGTGAATGAAATTTATTCATGTTAATTAATGACTAATATGTTATCGTCTTTATTTATAGAATGATTTACGGAAAATCAAATTGTCATATCAATCATATACATTTATATTATATTTTTACATATATCAATATTTTAATTGACGAAATTAATGATCTCAAATTAATTCAATAAACATGAAAATGTTAAAATGAAAGGGTATTTAATGACACATTATGATTTATATATTATCTTTCTATATCAAATAACTTTTTTACTTTACGATATGAGTTTTAACAAATTCTCTTTCAAATCTTGATATTTATAAGGTTTATTTTTCAAAAGAAAAAAAAGTGTTATAAAAAATGGGTCGGTTCAGGTCAAATGGGTAAAAGTCCAACTTTGTACGTGGTCGGGTCGGGTTTTGAATAAAGCAACCCAATTGCCATCCCTAGTCTTATATAAGCAATACTAAAACATAAGTCTACATGGATTGAATAAAACGATAAAAAAGGTATTTGGAGTTGTAACATGTATTAGCCACCAACTGAAATATAGAAGTATATCTGTGGGTATGTATGTATAATTGTATATATTGTGTATGGAGAGATTAAAAGTTATTAAAATGATTTGATTGATATCATATATTGAAATTGATTTAGAATAAATCAAGGGATAAATATATAGGCATTAGGGGTCCGTTTGATAACAGATTTTTTTAATGCATTTTGAATTTTAGATAATTTTAAAAATATGTGGCTGTTTTTCAAGTCATGTTATTCAACTTCTAAAAATCTGATTTTTAGGCTCAAAAATCATAAAAATTCATATTTTTAAAATGTAGATTTTTAATGGATTCTAAAAACATATTTTTAAAAGCTAATTGTTGTCCAAAAAATATGTTATCATCACATCATCACAAATTCATTCTAAGTGAATCTCATATATATCGCGTGTTGACTAATTAAGTGAAACCAGATCCTAAGGGATCCTTTAATAAAAGTAGCGATTTAGAAGAATGATCAGACGATGTATATAAATAATGATTTGCCTCACTACATAAGATTTAAATATGTGTGGGTATTTCACGTGTTAATGATTAATATTAATTGTAATTAATGTTCATTTAATATGACTATATTTGAAAATTTAACCATAATTTAGGACCAATAAAAAATCAAAAATACCATCTTTTTAGGACAGATGGGGTAGCAAAGAAAGAAAATATAAATGCAAAGGTATTAGTAAGTATGTTATTAAATACCGGACCAACAAATTAAATTACTAGATTCTTTTTTTTCAGAAAACATAAACACAAAGAAGTTTATGAGGAAAAAAAATATACGCATTTCTTTGGAAAATTGATACCACACTTATGGTTAGTCTTTGCCTCACTACAAAGATATAGTGAGACTGTGAGTGTCTATTTGGGATAATCAGTTTATTTGAATGTTTATATACAGTCACTTTAACAACGTTAGATTGAAAATAGATGGCTAGATGATATTTTTCAATAATTAATTTATTTTTTCTATTTTCAACAAATTAGAATTTGATAAATTAAAAACAAATTGTACAATACACTAAAAACTCAAATAAAAATATAGAACACTAGGGAGATCTACCCTAAACTTAAATTGTCACGCCCCAAAATCCATAAACACGGATATCGAGACATGACCTTTTTAAATAAAAAGGAAAATGAAACATGTTAGTACAAAATTTAAAAAAAAAAAAAAATTGAAAAGAAAACACTTGCGAGTTTAAAGGAAAGCTTAAACAAATAAATATAGAATTTGCCAACTCGGCTACAAGACGAGACAGTTTTGACAAATTTATAAAAAGAAATAAACGAATGTAAATTGCCCGTAGGCTACAACCTTAAAATAAAATCTAAGTAATAAGGAAATGAAAGCCCCGAGCCCATGTGATGTATTGTCATAGCTCGTAACCGAACGTCTCAACCTAAATTGTACCTAAAAGATAAAATTGTAACGGTGAGTCCCACGCACATACATAGACGGGACGGCACCACAAAATACCGTCACTCCATCCCATAAATGCAAGACTCACAACAACAACAACAACAACGATAATCAACATATAAAAAGAAATATTATAACATCATACAACGAGATAAATTAAGTAACTTCATCACACATCTAAAACATACATGGACCTCTCACGCCACCTACCCCAGTCCGTAAGGTAGGTCATTCCCTATCCCTTCGGCCGTCTTATACCCCCGAAATTAGGGAGAGATATAGACCATTGCTAACATAAAAATAGATTTATAGTGCGCACTTGGACCTCTCACGCCACTCGTCCCAGTCCGTAAGACGAGTCATTCCCTATCCCTTCGGCCGTCTTATGTCCCCGGAATTAGGAAGAGACATAGACCATTGCTAACAATAAAGTAAATATAGTGCACACTGGGACCTCTCACGCCACTCGCCCCATTCCGTAAGACGAGTCATTCCCTATCCCCTCGGCCGTCTTCTGTCCCCGGAATTAGGGAGAGACAGAGACCATTGCCACTACAGCTAAATCACAAGGCCTCGGCCAATAATATAAAACCATTCAACTATCACATCTCAAAATACCAACATTCTCAAACGACACTTTAACGTCAATCAACATAACACATAACCATATGTACTAAATTCACAACTAGCCAAACAACTCCAATAACGTAAAATTCCATTCGGGTATTTTAACAAACACCTTGTATGCACAATCTAAAACCCATCTCTATTCAATAATAATTTACCCAATTCTATCAACAACCATAATAACATATAACTAATGCATAAAACACGCAAACCCATCAATATTCTCATTAATCCGAAATTAATATGTCAAACGCCTCAACTTCTACAATTCAAATAATGGAATTAAAGATATAACAACTAAACCCCAATTAACAATTTAAGAACATAATTAATATAAAAGGAAAAAAACCCCAATTTATAATAAACGTAAAACTTAATCCTAACATACACCCTCGTCTAGTCGCAATGGATAACCCCCGTTACCTTAGAGCGTAGAGGAGATGCTTCCGGTAAGAACCCGCTAATGGTGGCTTCCTCTTCTTCTTCTTCTTCTTTCTTTTTCTCTCGGTATCTCTATTCTTACTTGTTTTTACTGTTTTTAGGTTTTGAAAGTGGCTGAAATGTGTTTAGAAAAACTGTTTTGAGATAGTTTGTGGTAACGAACTATTTGGTCCCCAAAGTTCTAAAAGTTAACTTTTAATCCAAAAATAGTGTTTTACTACTCAAAAATAACAAACTATAGAAACAAATCTATTGGGTCCTTTTTGTTTATAAAATTAGTACCAGGTTTTTAGAATAAAGTTTTTCGGAAGAGTTTCGGTTTTTGGCTAAAAATTAGTCGAGTGACCGGTTTTTGGTAAAATTTGTATAAAACGTTTTTGGATAAATTAAATCATAAATAAAACCATTTATAAAAATACGGGATGTTACAACTAACCCTCCTTAAAAGAATTTCGTCCCGAAATTTCCTCTCTAAACAACTATACCCAGAAATTATACACTTTTATAAATAAGGCCATAAAATTTAAACGTATAATACGTGTCATCATCTAAGAAATAAAATAGTCAGGGTACACAACTCATACCACTCTTCCATCCATAACTCAAGTAAACGAAAGGTATGTAAGTATCTCGATAATGTAAAACAATGACTAATAAAATAAAAGACAATAATGTAACAAAGGTAACATGTTTCTAGCTCAACAACTAAGATGACATGCTTCTACCTCAACAACTCCACAACGTCTACAAAACTCAAAATACATGAACTACACGTAAGAATCTCAAATAAAGTAAACACCTATATGCAATATCGAACATAGTAAAAGACAACACAACAACTCCGTAAACTCTAGGCGTTACAACAAAATAAACTCCAGACCCTAGGTGTTACAACCCTTCCCCGATAAAGAAACTTCATCCCGAAATTAGAAAACATCTAATGAAAAGTACCTAAAGAAAGCACGAGGTCAGGATACTTCCTCTTCATCTCATCCTCA
The DNA here is from genome assembly GCA_963682055.1 of Primula veris. NCBI lineage: Eukaryota > Viridiplantae > Streptophyta > Magnoliopsida > Ericales > Primulaceae > Primula > Primula veris. The sequence goes on along the minus strand of OY821743.1, from coordinate 18,291,217 downwards.
AGTTCCCAAGTTGCCTCCTCAGCCCCATGGTGTTTCCAAACCACATTTACCAATCTAATCGTTTTTCCTCGAAGTTCTTTCTCTTGCACATCGATAATCCTCATAGGTCCCACTTCGTAGGTCACATCCGCACCAACCTCAATGTCCTCAAAGTCCACCACGTGTGAAGGGTCGTGATGATACTTTTTCAACATTGACACATGGAACACCGGGTGAACCCCTGCCAACTTTGGTGGCAAGTCCAACCGGTATGAAACTTCTCCAACTTGGTCCACGATCTCAAATGGTCCGATAAATCTCGGGCTCAACTTCCCTTTTGAGCCAAACCTCATAACCCCCTTCCTTGGCGAAACTCGCAAAAATACTTGATCCCCTTTTTCGAACTCCAAAGGTCTCCTCCTCTTATCCGCATAACTCTTTTGCCTACTTCAAGCCGTCTCAAGCCTTTGTCGATATAACTTAATCTTTTCTGTCGTTTCTTGAACCAATTGCGGTCCTAACATTTCCGTTTCTTCCACCTCGGTCCAACACACCGGAGACCTACACGGCCGCCCGTATAAAGCCTCGAAAGGTGCCATGCCAATACTAGTTTGAAAGCTATTATTATACGCAAACTCCACTAAGGGTAGATGGCTCTCCCAGCCTCCCTTGAAGTCATTCACCCATGCGCGCAACATATCCTCTAGCACTTGGATAGTTCGCTCCGATTGTCCGTCCGTTTGGGGATGAAATGTCGTACTCATTTTCAACTTGGTCCCTAAGGCATTTTGCAATGCTCCCCAGAACCTCGACACAAGCCTCGCATCTCGATCCGATACTATCGAAATTGGTACCACATGAAGTCTAACAATTTCCTTGATATACTTTCGTCCCAAGATTTCCACCGAATTCGTCATCTTAATCGCAATGAAGTGTGCAGATTTGGTCAAACAGTCGACCACAACCCACACAGCGTCATTCCCACTTACCGATTTAGGTAAGTTGGTCACAAAATCCATTGCTATCCTTTCCCACTTCCATTCCGCCACCGGTAAAGGTTGGAGCATACCCGCCGGCCTTTGGTGTTCCGCCTTCACTTGTTGGCAAGTTAGGCACTTGCTAACATATGAAGCTACATCTCGTTTCATTCCGGGCCACCAAAATTGTCTCTTCGCATCGTGATACATTTTCGTCCCACCGGGATGAACGGCTAATCGGGAGTGGTGAAACTCCTTTAATACCTCGTTCCTCATATTTTCCGTCACGTAAGTCCTTCCCTTAAATTGTAATCCTCCATCGGTTCCTTTCGTCCAACCATCTAATCCTTTGCTAGAACTCATCTGTTTCTCATAGCTCTCCACTTTCTCGTCCCCATCTTGTGCTTCCAGAACCCTACTCACAAGTTCCGGTTGTACCACTATTGTGTACAAGGTCCCCACATTAACATGTCCCAACTCCAAGTCGAACTCGTTCACTTTTCCCATCATCCTCCATTCGTCGATCGCCACATGCGCTAAGGTCGCATGGGACTTTCGACTCAAAGCATCCGCCACTACATTGGCCTTTCCCAGGTGGTAGTGCAAGTCGTAGTCGTACTGTTCCAGATATTCCATCCATCGTCGTTGTCGCATATTTAAATCCCGTTGGGTAAAAATATGCCCTAAGCTCTTGTGATCCGAGAACACTTCGAACTTTTCCCCGAACAGATAATGCCTCCATATCTTCAATGCATGAACTATTTCCGCTAGCTCTAGGTCATGAGTCGGATAGTTCTTTTCATGAATCTTTAGTTGTCACGAAGCGTATGCGATAACCTTTCCGTCTTGCATTAAAACGTAACCCAAACCTTTCTTCGAAGCATCGCAATACACTTGGTAACCCTTTCCTTGCTCGGGAATAACTAGTATGGGAGAACTAGTCAACCGCTTCTTGAGCTCTAAGAAAGCTTTCTCGCAAGCCTCACTCCACGCGAACTTTACCCCTTTCTTGGTAAGGTAAGTCATTGGAGTTGCTAAATTTGAGAAATCCTTGACAAACCGTCGATAGTATCCCGCTAAACCCAAGAAACTTCGAATCTCGAACACATTCTTCGGTTGTGCCCATTTTGAAACTGCCTCTATTTTCATCGTGTCCACCTTTACCCCTTCTTCTGAGATCACATGTCCAAGAAATTTCACCTCATTTAGCCAAAACTCACATTTGCTAAATTTTCCGTAAAGTTGGTGCTCTCTCAACGTGAGCAGCGCTAAACGGAGATGTTGCTCGTGTTCCTCTCTTGAACTCGAGTAAATCAAGATATCGTCGACGAAGACCACCACCAACTTGTCGAGATACTCCATAAAGATCCGGTTCATTAATTCCATAAATGCCGCCGGCGCATTAGTTAACCCGAATGGCATGACCACAAACTCATAGTGACCATACCGGGTCCTAAAGGCCGTTTTCAAAATATCCTCATCTTTCACCCTCAATTGGTGATAGCCTGATCGCAAGTCGATTTTTGAAAAGAACGTCGCTCCCTTCAATTGGTCAAACAAATCGTCGATTCGAGGTAGTGGGTACTTATTCTTAACAGTCACCCTATTTAGCTTTCGATAGTCGATGCACATCCTCATCGATCCATCTTTCTTTTGCACAAATAAGGCTGGTGCCGCCCACGCTGACATACTCCGCATAATAAACCCCTTCTCCAATAGTTCCTCTAACTGCTTACTTAACTCTTTTAACTCAGCCGGTGCCAATCGGTACGAGCAAATGGCTATGGGTGCCGTTCCCGGTACCAAGTCGATAGAAAAATCCAACCCTCTCTTTGGTGGTAACCCAGGTAGATTATTCGAAAACACATCTCTAAAGTCGTCCACTATGTGTGGCCACATTTCCACTTCCTCGTTGTTATCCACTATCGAGAGACTAGCCAAAAGACAAGACAGGTTGCCCACAACCCGCTTGGAATAATAAGGAATAGAAGAAAGGGTAGCGTCCCTTTCCCCACGAAAGAACACCTCATCTCCGGATGAAGTCGTAAGGAAAAATTTTCGTCGAACACAATCGATGAAAGAGTTGATATGAACCAACCAGTCCATTCCAAGTATCACGTCGAATCCCGACATCTCTATAACAACTAAATCGAATGTAAACACGTGGTCCGCGACCACCATCTCACAAGACCGACACACTCGGTCCAACACAACTCGACCCCCAACAGGAGTCTCTACAACAATCGGGTTCTCTAGAATCCCAATTTCTAACGACAAAGACTCAACTAGACTTCTAGATATAAAAGAACACGAAGCTCCTGTATCGAAAAGAACATGTGCCCAAGATGAGCACACAAGAACCATACCTTGTACATTTGCCGGGTCTCCTTGGTGTGGCAACTATGACAAGGCATATAAACGAGCCTGTGCTGGTGGGTTTCCTTGCGGTCCTCGATTTCCCCCATTATTTCCTCGGTTCCCCAGGCCTTGATAGCCTCCTCGGTAGTTCCCACGATTTCCCCCTCCTTGGTGGTTACCTCGAAACCCTCCCCCTTGGTTCCCAGGTAATTGGTGTGGTGGTACGAATCCTGGTCCTCTTGGTGGTGGTGGTGGCAACCTAGGTTGGTTAAAGGGCTGGTTGGTGTCGATTCTTCCTTGTCCCCCGGGACAAACCCTTGATGTATGTCCAAATCGGCTGCAAGTTCTACATTGGACCCTAGGGCACTCGAATTGTCGATGGCTCACGTCTCCACAGTGGAAACATGCTCCCCTTATCATGACGTTTGTCGGTGTTGGATTAAAACTCCTCTCTCCTCTTCCCGGTTGTTGAAATCACGAATTATTCGCCATATCCCAAGTCCGCTTCTTCTCTTCCCTCGGAGCATTTTCGGTTTTCGACTTCTCCGAGATTCGCTTGTTATGGAGTAGAGCTCATTCCACAGCTTGGGCTGATTTTACCAATTCATTATAGTTGACATGTCGAGCCGATGCTAATTGTAACGAGATGGTCGGATTCAACCCCTTCATCAATCTCCTACATCTTTCTGCGCCCCCTATAACAGATTCTAGGGCATATCTCGAGAGTGAGGTAAACTTTAGCTGGTATGCTTGAACGGTCATACCCCCTTGATACAGTTCCTCAAAACACCTCCTCATTTCATCCTTATAGGAATCTGGAAGAAACAGTTGATTAAACAATTCGATGAACTCATTCCATTCGAAGTTCCTTATGTCGTATGTATCCACAATTCCCAACCACCACTTCCGTGCTTCACCCTTTAGGTGAAACTGAGCCATATTCATTTGTTGCTCCCCATTTACTATTCCCGATGCCGATAAGTATTTCTCCATTTCGTCCACCCATCCCTCAGCTATGGATGGTTCACCTACACCATCGAAAGTCGGAGCCCCCAATCGGGTGAAGTTAAGCAATCCATTGTTGCTTGAACTCCCAGCTTATGTATTCTGCACCATCATTTGCACCACCTTCTGAAGGTCGGTCATCACTTGATTAGCATCTACCGTTTCCGGTTCAGGTGCAAAGGTCTCTTCTTCTTCCACATTCACTTCCTCATACACATTCTCAGCCTCGGGTTGTTCAGGTGGTGGGGCACCAGCGTTACCTCTTCCCCCACGACCTCTAGTAGTCCTTCTTCCTCTAGTTGCTCCCTTTTCCCTTGGATCTCTTCCTGCTCTTCCGTTTGCCCGACCTCGGGTAGCTGCACCGCTTGATGGTGGTGCACCTCCGCGTGTAGCTGGTCCCCATCTACTAGTCCTTGTGGTAATAGTCATGACTACAAACAGGTTAAACCAACACTTTAGTTGTCTCACTCAACACTACTACTCATACATGAATACTCATACATGATAAAAGCTCGTTTTACATGCTAATCACTTTATCAAGCTTTCTGTAGTTCGATGATAGAACGCTTTGTCTTTTCCAAAAGTAGAAACTGTAAATTTCACCATGCTAGAAAGATAGAGTACTTAAAAACAAAGCCAACGGTTCAAGCGGAACCAGAATCGGAGTTAAAACGAAGAAGTTACGAGCGTTTGAAGTATAACGAGAAAAATAGCAAAATTGCCAGATACGACCGATCGTTTTTGATAAACGACCGATCGTTTTTGACAAACGACCGATCGTTTTTGGTCAAAATCCTTCCAGTGAGGTCTGAAAAAATTTGACTGATCGTTTTGGAAAACGACCGATCATTTTTGGTCAAAATCCTTCCAGTGAGGTCTGAAAAAATTCGACCGATCGTTTTGGAAAACGATCGATCGTTTTTGGTCAAAAACTGACCAGAGGGTCTGAAGAAATTCGACCGATCGAAAGAGGCATACGACCGCTCATTTTCTTCTGCAGAAAATAATATTACAAAAACGCGAAATTTCTCAACACTTGTAATTTCCTTACATGGAACATATCACACAACTACATCAATCGACACACGCATACAAAAAACACAAAAGTGCGAGGGATAACCCATCACGATACGTTATCCTAAAGCACTCGAGCGTCCTCGCATACTCTAGAACTCCACATCGCTAAGGTATTTCTTCACACATATCGATGATAGGTCCACCCACTAGTTTGGCGAGTCGGGATCAACAAGCGTCCTCATTGTCCCCAACTAGCCTCAAATGTGGACTTTCCTTTCATCAACTACCACTAAATTCTAGCTACATGTCTTAAGCTAAATGCAACCCCCCGTTTAAGAAAAAGTTTGAGTTTTTGAAAAAAAAGTTTTGTGAAAATGATACGATGGATCTTGGTCCAATGGTTACCCATCCTCCCGTCGTCCCAAAGTATACAAGAACCTAGTTAGCTCTGATACCAACTTGTCACGCCCCAAAATCCATAAACACGGATATCGAGGCATGACCTTTTTAAATAAAAAGGAAAATGAAACCTGTTGGTACAAAATTTAAAAAAAAAATTTGAAAAGAAAACACTTGCGAGCTTAAAGGAAAGCTTAAAAAAAAAAATATAGAATTTGCCAAACTCGGCTACAAGACGAGACAGTTTTGACAAATTTATAAAAAGAAATAAACGAATGTAAATTGCCCGTTGGCTACAACCTTAAAATAAAATCTAAGTGAAAAGAAAATGAAAGCCCCGAGCCCATGTGATATATTGCCATAGCTCCTAACCGAACGTCTCAACCTAAATTGTACCTGAAAGACAAAATTGTAACGGTGAGTCCCACGCACATACATAGACGGGACGGCACCACAAAATACCGTCACTCCATCCCATAAATGCAAGACTCACAACAACAACAACAACAATGATAATCAACATATAAAAAGAAATATTATAACATCCTACAATGAGATAAATTAAGTAACTTCATCACACATCTAAAGCATACATGGACCTCTCACGCCACCTACCCCAGTCCGTAAGGTAGGTCATTTCCTATCCCTTCGGCCGTCTTATGTCCCCGGAATTAGGGAGAGACATAGACCATTGCTAACATAAAAGTAGATTTATAGTGCGTACTTGGACATCTCACGCCACTCGTCCCAGTCCATAAGACGAGTCATTCCCTATCCCTTCGGCCGTCTTATGTCCCCGGAATTAGGGAGAGACATAGACCATTGCTAACAATAAAATAAATATAGTGCACATTGGGACCTCTCACGCCACTCGTCCCAGTCCGTAAGACGAGTCATTCCCTATCCCCTCGGCCGTCTTCTATCCCCGGAATTAGGGAGAGACAGATACCATTGCCACTACAGCTAAATCACAAGGCCTCGGTCAATAATATAAAACCATTCAATTATCACATCTCAAAATACCAACATTCTCAAACGACACTTTAACGTCAATCAACATAACACATAACCATATGTACTAAATTCACAACTAGCCAAACAACTCCAATAACGTAAAATTCCATTCGGGTATTTTAACAAACACCTTGTATGCACAATCTAAAACCCATCTCTATTCAATAATAATTTACCCAATTCTATCAACAACCATAATAACATATAACTAACGCATAAAACACGCAAACCCATCAATATTCTCATTAATCCGAAATTAATATGTCAAACGCCTCAACTTCTACAATTCAAATAATGGAATTAAAGATATAACAACTAAACCCCAATTAACAATTTAAGAACATAATTAATATAAAAGGAAAAAACCCCCAATTTATAATAAACGTAAAACTTAATCCTAACATACACCCTCGTCTAGTCGCAATGGATAACCCCCGTTACCTTAGAGCGTAGAGGAGATGCTTCCGGTAAGAACCCGCTAATGGTGGCTTCCTCTTCTTCTTCTTCTTTTTCTTTTTCTCTCGGTATCTCTTTTCTTACTTGTTTTTACTGTTTTTAGGTTTTGAAAGTGCCTGAAAAGTGTTTAGAAAAACTGTTTTGAGATAGTTAGTGGTAACGAACTATTTGGTACCCAAAGTTCTAAAAGTTAACTCTTAATCAAAAAATATTGTTTTACTACTCAAAAATAACAAAACTATATAAACAAATCTATTGGGTCCTTTTTTTTATAAAATTAGTACCAGGTTTTTAGAATAAAGTTTTTCGGAAGAGTTTCGGTTTTTGGCTAAAAATTAGTCGAGTGACCGGTTTTTGGTAAAATTTGTATAAAACGTTTTTGGATATATTAAATCATAAATAAAACCATTTATAAAAATACGGGATGTTACATAAATATTAATCAAAATTTAATTTATTTTATTCATTTTACACTTTTTTATGCAAACGGATTGTAAACCAGTCATATAGAGTGATTGTTCCCTAGTAATTCCCAAGACTGTGAGAGTATAAATGACACATTTATATAAGCATAAAAAAGTTTAGGAGAAACCGAAAAAAGTAAGCATTCCTTTGAGTATTTTTCTTGACAATTTTCTTACATTCATTAAATAAATACTCATACCGTATAATTTGCCTCACTACAAAGATACACATTCTCATCATAATCAACTCTAAGTCTATACATTGTATTAGTAATTCCTTTTTTTTTTTAATTTTCTAACTTTTTATTTTATTTTAGTTTTCTAAAAAAAAAAAAATTAACTTTTGGATTTATATCACACCCCGAAATCCGAAAAACGGACATCAATGCGTGACCTTTTGAACAAAAGGAAAAAAAACTTGTTGGTACAAAATTTAACTTTTAAAAAAAAACAACTTGCGAGCTAAATAAACAATTATATGAATGAAATAAAAATGTTTGCCAAACGCGGCTACAAGACAAGATGGTTTTAACAGATTTATAAATAAATAAAAAAATATATCAAACGAATGTAATTTGCCCGTAGTCTACAACCTAAAAAATGGTCTAAGTAAAAAGAAAGCGACTGAAAGAAGCCCCGAACCCATGCGATACATCGCTAATGCTCCTATCCAAATGTCTCAACCTAAGTTGTACCTGAAAAATAAAACTGTAACGGTGAGTCTCACACACATACATAGACGGGGCGGCACCACACATGATACCGTCACTCCATCCAATAAATGCAAGAACTCACAAACAACAACTAAAATAACAACGTATCAAAAGAAATATAATAACATCATACAACGAAATAAATTAAGTAACTACAACACACATCTATAACACACATGGACGTCTCACGCCACCTATCCCAGTCCGTAAGGTAGGTCATTCCATATACCCCTCGTCTCGTCTTATGCCCCCAGTATAGGGAGAGACATAAACCCTTGCCAACATATAAATATTTAAAGTGCGCACTTGGACCTCTCACGCCACTCGCCCCAGTCCGTAAGACGGGTCATTCCCTATACCACTCGGCTCGTCTTATGCCCCCGGTATAGGGAGAGACATAGACCATTGCCAATAAATAAATCTCAAAATCTCGGCCAATAATATTATACTATTCAATTATCACAATTCCCAATAAAATCACATTCTCAAAATACTAGCATTCTCAAATGTCACATTAACGCAATTCAACAAAACACGTAAGTATAGGTACTAGAATCACAACTAGCCAAACAAGCCTTATAGCTATCAATTAATTTATTGCCAAACAAACCTCAACAAAACTCATAAGTATCAATTCTCCAAAAGTCAAATTGCCAAAAAAGTCCGACAACATAAAATCACATTCAGGTATTTTAACAAACAACTTGTATGCATAAACTACAACTTATCTCTATTCAACATAAATTTACCCAATTTCATCAACAGCTATAATAACACATAACAACTCATAAAAACACACAAACCATCTATATTCTCATTAATTCGAAATTCATATGTCTAAATTTCCAATTCTCAAATTCAAATAAGTGAACTAAAAGAGGAACACATAAAACTCAATTAACAATTTAATAGAATATAATTGAGATAAAAGAAAACCCATAAATTTTAAAAACGCAAAATCTAACCCTACCATACACCCCCGTCCAGTCGCAATGGATAACCCCCGTTACCTTAGTTCTTAGAGGAGATGCTTCCGGTAATAACTCACTAATGGTGGTTTCTTCTTCTGCTTCCTAAGCTTTGTAACCTCTCTTTTCTCTCTTTGTTTCACTTTATTTTTGGTGGTTTTTGGTTTTCTGTTTTTAAAAGTGTAATGAAAATGTTTCACATGAAACTGTTTTGAGAGAGTTTGGGAAAGCGAACTATTTGGTCCCCAAAGTTCTAAAAGTTAACTCATAATCAAAAGTGTTATTTTACTGCTCAAAAATAACAAATCTTTAGAAACAAAGTTATTGGGTCCTTTTTATTTATAAAATTAGTAACAGGTTTTAAAATAAAGTTTTTTGGAAGAGTTTCGGTTTTTGCCTAAAAATTAGTAGAGTGGCCGGTTTTTGGTAAAAGTTGTATAAAACGTTTTTGGATAAAGTTAATCGTAAATAAAACTATTTATAAAAATCCGGGATGTTACAATTTATTTATTAAGTGGGTTTATTTATTGGGCCGGACTTTAACTTAAATAAGTTTGGTTCCGGACTTTAACTTAAATAAGTCCAGTTTTCTATATCTATCTACAATTATATCTAATTAATGTGAGTAACTTCCGATAATAACGGACGGGATAAATTTAGAAAGACTTTTTCTTATATATATTACCCCCTCTGTCCCAAAAAGAGAGTCCCGTTTGGATTTTTATCAAAATTAAGAAAAGTTATTTAGAATAATGAATATGCTTACAATTTTACTAAATTTATCGTTTGACTAATATTAATTCTCATTTAATAGGGGTATATGTGGAAATTTAACCATAAAAACCATATCGGAATTGGAAACGGTACCATAATTTGGGACGAGTAAAAAATCAAAATATACCATCTCTTGGGACGGAACGAGTATACATACATACATATATATATATATAGATATACTTATATATATTATAGGAGTATATCAGGTGTGTAGCTTATTAATTAAAGAATAATTAGTACTATCAATAATTGGTTAAACTAATTCGAATGAATTCAGTGTTTAATGAAAATTCTCTATTAATATATTTTTCCAATGACGATTTATTTGGAATATTATTTCAATTTAATTTTAATTGATTAATTTGTATCAATAAGTTACTTTATTGATTAATAAGGTATGTATGGTTTCTATAAAATGAACATTCCATTCATCCCTATTTCAAGTGTCATGGTTGTTGAATATGTATGAGATATAAAATAATGAAATTGAAGATTTATGGTTTCACTAAAATGAATACTCCTTCAAATTCTTAGCAGTGTTTGTTTTTTTTCACTATTTTGCATAACCTGTCAATATATGTACAAATTTTTTTTAGCTATCACTATCAGCAGAGTAGAGCTATACACTGTAAAAACACTTTCAGAAATAAAACTAAGCTTGTGGCTTATTAAAAAAAAAAATCAAGCTTGAGGTTTTACATCTTTGGTACATAGGAGGATATGTCGTATGGCATTTTAATTTATAACAAGCGTGTAACATTTTCATTATGTGATATCGAATACTTTCTTTATACTGCATCGTGTAACTCATCTCTGTAATGGATAGGGGGAAGAAATATGTGAGGAACTTTTGTCCAAGTGTCAAGTGGCCCTTGTTTTAAAATGTGAAGCAAAGCTCATTGCTATCATATTCACTTGACTAATTTAACCACTGCACAGTTTTTACTTCCAAATGAGAGGAAAAAAAAAAATTTAATAATAATAAAAAAAATTAACCACTATACATTGTTAGAAATATACTAAAAGACGTGCTTTTTTTTTTTTTTTTATATTTGATAATAGTTTTTAATTAATCTATTTAATAAGAATAATATAAGCAATTATTATTTATCATTATTGTTTGAATAACTAAATAAATGTCTATTATTCTATTTAGTATATGGTATACTGTGTATAGTATAACTTACACACGGAAGATTAGACTGTCGGTTCTAATGAAATATAAATTATATGTTTACAACTTTACATGGGAATGAACACACCATCTGTAGAGTTGTATTACGTGATTTTAGTAGGTCTGTCTTGACTACCGAAAACGGATAAATTCTAACTCCCTTTACTAGTGCACTTTGTGTGTATTAAACAGGACTGTTACGAAATAATTATTTAGTGACTGACTAGACAAAATGATTTATAACTCATGATCATGGTTATTGTTTATGCTCTTAATTCCTATATTGCTATTTAGACATGTATAGATGTGTTCGTCATTTTGATTCATACATGGTGAGATTCGTCACGAGTCAATAAAATTAACGAGTTGGATGGCAGTATTATTCGTATCAGTGTTTATTAGTAATAAAAAAAATTCACGTCCCGTAAGTGATTGATGATATTCCCTTGAGGAAACTTAATTATAAGTTTTGTGCATGTAAACCCTACAGGTGGATTTAAAATCCGACACAACAAATAAGTTAAGCGTACATGCTTAGTGATAATACGTTTATTAAATAAGAAATCAGTCAGTGATTTAATTTAATAAATGAATATCTGGTTAATGTTTACGTGGAGAGATAATAGACACATGTTTGACAATTGGAACGAATTAGATATTCGGATTATGGTAGAGAGATCAGTCATATTTTTAGTGGAATAAATCACGATTTAAATTGATTATGTATATCTCGGGTTTTAAGAAGATATGATAGTACGAAATCTTTTTAACGAGCTCTATAATAATTAGTCTACAAATTCCTACCATAGCCTACATATAGCAAGCTTTTTTTTTGGTAATAGATAAGTTTTTCATAACTATATTTTCGAAATTGCGTAGAGAGAGAAAGAGCACACCCTCTTTTAAGGAGCAAGGTGCTAGGTCAGAAATAAGCTAAAAGAGTTGAGGCGAATTTGTTCCATTACAGCCGCCATCCGTTCCATTCTATTATTCGGTATGATTTAAAACTATACGGTAAAACATGATTTACTTTGATAATATACGTATATACTAAATCTAAGAATCTGTGCATGTTTTTTCAGCTGTGCAAACTGATTTTCTATCACACATTTCATGGATAGAAACTTCATGATGGAAGGTTACAGATCTTATGTGGTAAAAAGCTTATATAACTTTCATTGTTAGGTCAAAGTTTGAAGAAAATGAACAACTATCCTTTGCTGGCCATTGCTAGTTTTTTTTGGTTGGAGGCTGATTTCATTACCAAGGTCTTCTATATATGCAGCTAATTTAGGCTCCGCATATTTATTTCTTTGCTTATAAGCCACTCAAGGGAAGCTTCTAAGAAAAAGGAGATTTCAGTTAGTCCCTCACAAGTTCACAAGTCGAAAAATATAAATAAACTAGTCGAAAAATGAGTCTACTGCCAATTCACAAGTTCATGTACAAAAACGAAGTGTCCTTCAAGACAATAACCAGGTTAACATGAGTGCAGAAAAACAAACATAATTTCCTGCTTGTAGACATCAGCAGAACTTGGAAATCTAATCATCGCCAGTTATCAGATTCAACAACATTACACAGCTAGAATGAATAGATCACAAGCTCGAGTATGTAGGCAATGCATACTATCTAAATCCAACGAAACCTTTAATCATTTTATCACTATAGAGATCGAAATGTCTCCAACAAGGACAAATATCTGCACAGCAATGCCTTATCTCTTCTTATGACACATGTAGAAGAACAAATAACAATTTCACGTATATTTAGTAATATTCTTATCAATGGATCTCTGAACCGGATCCAAAATAAATGAGCCCATGCACAACCATGAAAAAATGTAAGATCCAAAATAAATGAACTTGCTTTCGGATACATCAAGCACAGGGTCGTCCCTAGTAATTATGCACCTAAGTTTAGGAAAACAATCCCGCCTTTTTTGTAGTTTAATTCGAATTTTTTTTATTGGTGAGTATTGGAAAATAGTAAATATAACATAAAATTCTTATTGTCAAGATGATACAGATAAAAGTTTTAAGTTAAAGAGATTTTAATCTTAAAATTAAAACCTTTTAAGGAGACGCGAACTCATGACCTAGCAAAATGGGAAGAAAGATAGACACAAAACTTTATTTACCCTTAGACCACACTTTGATATATGCTATTAAACGAGTATGTTTATATATATATGCACATTTATAGAAATTTCTATAAAATAATTAAAATTACGATTTTTTTTACATCTATCGATCCGACGACACCTAAATTCAAGGGCTTATTGGGCTCACTCTAGGGCTGGCCCCGATGAAGTAACATGGTTACATTTGTTGGATAGCTATTTCTTACCAAAAACAAGCTTTTCCTGAATCACGCTTTAAACAAAATGCTAGTGAACAAAATTGTATTACATTGGAAAACCTAGATATATATATATATCACCACTTGACAAACTAAGTAGGGATCTTTGGAATGTGGAAAAAAAAACTGGCATGACGGCACCGAATGCTTTATGCAATAAGAAATGTTGTCCAGGTTTTCTTCTAGGTTTTCCCATAAGGGTTCAGAAGTTCGACATTTTACCCAATTGGTCATAGAAAAAGTTCTAACTAATCGTCATCATAGATATAAATAGTCATCGGAAAACTTACCAAATGGGTACGTTCTATATATATAGATTATCCACATATTGAAATGCTCTTATCCATATATCTAGAATTAGGGCTGAGCGAAAACCCAAGAAAACCAAACCGAACTGATAACTGAACCAAACCGAAAAAGACCGAAACCGAAAAACCAAAACTTTTTCGGGTCGGTTTCGATTTACAATAAAACCGGACCGAAAAAAATCGAAAAACCGGAAAAACCGAAAAAGACCGAAAATAAAACCGAAAATACCAAAAAACCCAAACAAAAGCAGAAAAAAAACCGAAAAACCAAAACCAAAACGAAACCAGACTGAAACAAAACGGTTAGGTTCGGTCTAAAAAATAAAAAGACCGAAAACCAAAAACATCAAACTAAAAAATCCGATCGGTTTTGGTTTTGCCAAAAACCAAACTAAAACCAGCCCTATCTAGAATAAGTGAATAACCTAGTCAGAAACACAGTGTACATGTTTTGTTATAAATATATTGTTCTATTGATTTCAGAACTTAATCAACCACAACAGAAAGTAAATTCTCGAAAAATATACAATAATAAAATTAAAGCAACCAAGGAAAAGTCTGTATAAGATTATACCATATAGTCATAAAAAAATTTGATCCTGATTCGGATCAGTTATAAATGAGAATAAAACTCTATATTGTCATATTCCGTAAAAAAAAATGAACCCATTAATAAGAAATTTTACATTTCATATATATATATATATATATATATATTTCAAAGTAACCGGACTTGGCAATAATCAAAATAGCATGTTCTACAAGCATCAGTGCCTTTGGAGCAAATTCCAAAAGGCTAAAAAAAAAAACAAAAAATACATAGGCATACTAGCCCACAACTCTAAAAAGTCAATTAAATCATCTCACTCAAAGAAAAGTAAACACAAGAAACTAAAATAAAATGTAAGTAAAAATAAAACACATCTCGACGATCATCTAAAAGAAATAAAATATTGTCATGAGAGTCATCAAATCAGTCGAAACACCGAGTAGTAGCAGATGTAGCAGAGCAACATGCGCAGATAAATAAGAAACTCGGAAAACCCTTCAAAATTCAACTCGGGACGATCCAAAAATCACCATCGGGGTGCCAACACACAATTAAACCCGATCTAAACATGCGTATCAAGCCTAAAAACTTAAAAGTATAATCCAAAAAATCAAATTCATCCGCACACCCCACGCAATCGCCAACCAAAACCTAAGCTTAATTAAATCGCCAATTACAACGACCTACAAGACAAGCTCCATCACCGCTCAAAAAATAACAATCGAAACGAGTATTGTATCATACAAACAAATACATATGGTATACCTTGTGCTAACTTTCTAAAACCTATCGATCCACCAATCACTAACCAACTTTGGTTTCCAACGATTTTACAATCTCATGCAAAGACTATAGAAAGTCAATATAGTTGTCACTGTTAGAGCTCGAGTAAAAACAATCTTATGGGGACTGAGCTCTACTAGTCTATCTATAAATACAGTCGAGGAGGGGGACCCGAACAAAACATATCAACTAACCGAGTCCGAAAGAACCCAAAAATGAATACCCATAGATAAAAAAACAGAGCACCGGCTAATCATCCAAACAAGTCAATACTTCGAAAGCGAAAAGTAAAAAACCAAAGTGGCACTGTGTTTGTTTAAAATCAAAAGGTGAGTAGACTACGACAACTACAAAAATATATCATATCAACATAAATCATACTTAATAGTCTGAAAACTCACCAATAGTGTGGATGAGTGGCCACTAATACAAACATTGACTCATAATAAACCTGAATATCCGCCAATCCCAACCCAAGTGATGTTGTCATACCAAACCCGTAACCAGACCACCCGTCTCAGATCCCAAAACCCATCAAGCCGAGGAGGTGAGGCTCACACTCCATGGGAAATGTCACGAAGAAGATCCAAACCTGTTGCGAGCAATTTGTCTCGACACTAGTGCGGGACGATGACCATGCCTACAAAACAGTCCAAAAAACAGCTACGTATAGGCCCCACCATATGGTGTGGTAAGATCATGTAGAAAGAGATGAGATTATAAAAAGAGGGATGACGAGGGTGAGATGAAAAAGGTCGATTGATAGGATAGGGAGGAGAAGTGAGTGGCGGATGGTTTTAGGGTTTTTTGGCGGTGCCGTTATAGGCGTGGTGAATCAATAGAGGTGGGTTAGCATAGGGATTAGACGGTGAAGAAAGGGTCTGGGGGTACAGGTTAGCCGGATACAAGCTCATCCCCCATCCCAGGCTATGAAGGCGGCAGCTATGCTTTTTCTTTTCTCCTTTTTCTCACTCTTTTTCTCTCTGGAAAAAAAAAACTAAATGTAATATAAACCAATTAGTTCTTATATATATATATATATATATATATATATATATATATATATATATATATATATATATTAAGTTTAGGATAATATAAGATACTTATGCAAGGTTGTTTCCGAGTTAAAATTTTTTTCCATTTCTACCACATTGACATTGACACCTTCTTATTGAGGAGGGAATATTTTCAACTTGTCAATCATTTTTAAAGTTCTTGACATAACTCATTTGTTTGTTTATATAAATCATATACAATATTATATTATGTATATACAATTTAATTTTTATATTTATTACTTGTAAGTTGTACTTAGTAGTAACCTCTATGTGCTTATATTTTTTAGTGATACTATATAAATGTAAACTCTATATGCTTATATTTTTTAGTGATACTATATTACTGTAAAGTCCTTTTATTATACAAAGCATGAACCACATCAACATAATCAAAAGCATGACACATTTATGTAGCACAAGTAAAAGTCCTAACAAAGTCACAATACATGAAGAAATTAATTTCATATTCTAAAAATGTAGAACCTAATATGATAGAGAGCAGCAAATATTATTTGTCATTTCTCTACTTAAACTCTCACCACAACAAGTCATTTGAGTACTTTGAAGAAATAAATTATAGTTAAAATGCATGATTTCTAAATTATCCATCCCTGTTAAATGAAATCTGAGCCTATTTCTCATGTGCTCCCACAACATAGAGAGTCTGAAAGAGATCTATGCTTTGCATTGGGATAATGAGAAGTTATTTAAATGTGCATATTTTGATATCTTTTGTGTTTAGTGCCTCTATGTGGCGCCAAAGAAGCAAAGTGATGTCGTGGAATCCGGCTATTCACAAGTGGTTGAGGATAGCACATCATAGAACTGTCATTATTAAAAAAGTACATAATTAGCTTATTAACAGGGAAATTTGGATTCATAGGGATACTTTTGTGTTTAATAATGTTTTTTTCAGCAAACTGTCATTATTAAAAAAAAAGTACATAATTGACTTGGGGAACTTGATCCTCTTTTCCCTAACTCCACTTCTTTTAATAACTTCCATCTCTTAACTTTAAGTGTTTGTGGTCTCTTCCTCCATTGGAAGATTGAAATTAAATATTGTTGGCTCTTCTTTTGATGGGGGATGGTGTGTGTGTGAACATTCACATCAGTCTATGGATATCGCTCTCTACACTAAACACAAAAATCACACTTTATTAACTTTATCTATCAAATTTACGGAAGTTTACATACTCATAATTGCATACTATCTATAATTATGTATATACTACACAATATGCTCAAAAGTCATCGCCACTCGAATCTTCATTTCATATCCAACGTGTTGTTTCGCTACTCTCCTGTTGGCGAACGTGCTCGGGTTCAAAAGCATAAGGAGTACCGGCAGAAGATCATGTCAAATTATCAGCCTCTCCATCGGGAACTATATAACATGAATCCTTCAAACTTGTTTGTACCTTCACTTATCAAAGAAATAAATGAGAATACCCCAGAGAGCTTTAGAACTATAAAGACAGAGCCCTCTTCAGAAATTTTCGTACTCGAGATGCTTCAACCACGTTTTTGTGAAATGTTGCTGTCGGAGGTAGAAAATTTCGAGAAGTGGGTCCACGAGACGAAGTTTAGAATCATGCGGCCAAACACAATGAACAAATTTGGTGTTGTTCTTGATGACTTTGGCCTGAATAGCAAGATTGACAAGTTGATGGAATACTTCATACGCCCTATGTCTGGAGTTTTATTTCCTGAAGCAGGCGGATAAACATTTGATACACATCAGAGAGAAAATTTAGTTTTTTAAAATAAGTATAGTCATATTTTGCTAGCTATTTTTTACTAGCCACTTTACCAAAATTAAATATAACTAGTGGGTTATTAGCCTTATGTGGCTGACAGTCTTGCTAAAGTGGACTCCAAAAAACAATATATTGAAACCTACATAACTACAATGGACTTGGATTTGTATGGTTTGCCAAACTTGAGGATGGTAAAATGATTTTAGTTGCGATTAATAATTTTCTCTAAAACTTCAATTAACTTTTGTTTTCACTTTGGGAAATGAAGATTACTACTGATACAAAAGTCTCTTTTTATTAGTAACCTTTTTACTTTACTAGTCACAACTCTAATTGTGTTTAAAAAATATAATTTTGGAACCTCAAATTTATTGGACTATAGTTTTAATGGAGTGAGTTTTGTTTATTGGGTCATTTAGTCAAGGTATTGTGTATCACAAGGTTTTTATGCATGAGATAGTAATCTGAAGGACGGAAATTACAAAGTGTTTAAGACGCCGATGGGAAGTGGTAGGAAGTAACTGAGGTGTTCAGTGTTCAGTAAAAGTTAGATTTCTCCCTTTAATAAGTTGTGATTTACCCCTAACTTTTCTCAGTGTTTCAACATAATACACACCTTTTCTCTCACTAAAAATATCAAACCTTTTTTTGCTTTCTTACTATCCTATTTCTCTCTTTATATTATCAAAAATGTTTTCTCAATGGAGAATATTATCTATGTACAAGGCTTGAGAATCAAAGAGCTAGAGAACAAATTTAAAGAGACTAATCAAGAAATTAGGGAACTGAGGCATGCAAATAGGTAAATGCAATTTTATATGGCAAGGTTTGCTGAATTTGAAGAGTGGATTCGTGAAGAGATGGAAACAATAGTGACTTTGATTAAAGAGAATAAGGAGTTAAGATTAGAATTGCAAATATTAAGAATGGGAACAAAGGAAAGGCTAAAGATGAAGCAAAAGCCAGTCCTAACAATGCTTGTTAATGGATGAAGTGATGGATTTATGTGGTTTTCTCGTTGCATTAGGAAGCTTTGTTTGGTTTCTTTTCTGTGTAGGTTAATTTTCAACTGTGTTCAAGTTGTCTGGGTGCATGAAGAATGCAAAATTTTGGTTATGAAATCTTAGCAACAACATCAAATATGACGCTCAAAGTGGTGATTTGGAGGTAATAGAAAATGGTTTGGGTTTAGCTGAAAGTTAGCAGAAAGTTTATCTTGAAAATCCCTGAAAAGGTATGTTTTTGGTTATCGTTAGCATTCTCGGCTACTTGTTTTGGCCATTTTATTTTGATTAAGTTCTATAGAAAGTATGTGATGTATATTTTGAGTAAAGATTGTTTGTAATTACTGTTTTTTTTCAGCCAGTTTTAGCTTTATTGATGTAATTGGGTTAGGTACTTAGCTCCCAATCATATATCAATAAAGTGTTGGATTAATTAAAAAAAAAATCATAAGGAGAGAGTAGAAAAATATGAAAAACCATCATATTTTTAAAGCATTCTATAGGTAACTCCTACACAAATAAAGAGTCACCATAATGGGGATATAAAAGTTTTGAATCTCACAAAATTAATTGCATTCAAAACAAATAAAACTAAAAGTTTTTCCAACAGAAGATGTTGAGGTAGCTAATAGACATTGGGTGCGGGTCCGGCCAAGTCAGCGACAGAACCCATAGCTTGAGACAGTTGTAGAAGTGGGTGACCGGTTGTCGAAGAAACGGCCTATGCGGTGTGGTAGATGCTAGTAAATGGACCAAGCCCAAGCACTTATGGTGGACGTCATCCTAGATATACATAGTCATCGCAAAACTTATCAAATGGGTATGTTTTATATATAAATTATCCACATATTGAGATACTCTTCTCCGGATATCTAGAATAACCTAGTCGGAAATATATTGTACTTGTTTTCTTTTATATAGTTACTAGCAGAGAAGCCATGTCCAATGGACGGGGTCCATTCG
Organism: Primula veris; assembly: GCA_963682055.1. Lineage (NCBI taxonomy): Eukaryota > Viridiplantae > Streptophyta > Magnoliopsida > Ericales > Primulaceae > Primula > Primula veris. The sequence goes on along the minus strand of OY821743.1, from coordinate 18,271,126 downwards.
TCGGTGTCAATTTATTTTGGAGGAAGGAATTGAGGTGTTAAATGCTCAATCAATGAGGAATTGTTCAGTATAGTAAAAGTTAGATTTCTCCTTTTTAAAAGTTGTGTTTTACCTGTAACTTTTCTCAGTATTTCCACATAATACACACCTTTTCTCTCATTGGAAAATTTCAAACCTTTTTTTGCTCCCTCACTATCCTATTTCTGTCTCTATATTATTAGGAAAGTTTCCTCAATGGATAATATTATCTATGTACAATGGGTGAGAATCAAAGAGCTAGAACAGAAAATTGAAGAGAATAATCCAGAAACTAAGGAATTGAGGCATGCAAATAGGTACATGCAATGTTCTATAGTAAGGTTTGCTGAATTTGAAGTCTGGACTCATGAAGAGATGAAAATGACGATGACTTCTATTAATGAGAATGAGGAGTTAATGTTGGAATTGTAATATATTAAGAATGAAAACAAAGGAAAGGGCAAAGATGAAGCAAAAGCAGGTTCTAACAATGCTTGGTTATAGATGAAGTGATGGTTTTATGTGGTTAATTTACTCTACGCATTAAAAAGCTTTGTTTGGTTTGTTTCTCTGAATGTGTGTAGGTAAATTTTCAAATGTGTTTAGTTTGTCTGGGTGCCGAATTAAAAAATTTGGTTATGAAATCTTTGCAATAAAATCAATTATGAAGCTCCGGGTGGTGACTTTGAGATATCAGAAAATGATTTTTAGCACCTGGAAATGATGTTTTGCTTATATGTAGCATTCTCGGCTACCTATTTTGGCCATTTTGTTTTGATTAGCTTGTTTAGCAATTATGTGATGAGTATCTCTGATGTATATCTTGTGTATGGATCGTTTGTAATTACTGTTTTTTTTTTCATCCAGTTTTGGGTTTGTTGATGTAATTGGTTTAGGTGCCAATCTTATATCAATAAAGTATTGGTTTAATTAAAAAAATGCACGAGGAGGGAGAGAAGATGTACCCATTATATTTCTGGTAAATCACTTATTCGTTTTTTTATAACTTGTACGTTGTTGATGCTAAGTTTATCGTTGTATTTGTCTTTTTCGGATTCTTCATCCCCATCAGGCGCTATCATTTTGATTGACTCTTGTATTGTTGTTCTGTGAAATCTTTCTAATTTTCGGTAATGGTATAGAAGAAACTGCAAGCCCCTGTAAATTCACATATGTTATCCAAGGTCAAGGAAAAAACAAAAATTTGTTAACCAAACGTACTCTTTTCAAACTAGCTAGCAATGCATATGCGGGATGGAAGACAGTATTGAATAGCATTTTAAAGAAATATACTTACTATAAGCAATCAGCCTTAAGTCGGATATTTAACACGAAAACTTTAACCTACTAAGTGACTGCTTTATAATGCAAGTACGGTAGTGAAAGACAATTTTAATGCTACTCAATTGTATCAACAAACAGGATCGAGAAAAGCCAGAGGAAATTGGAAGGAATGACATTATGAATAATTAATAACACAAGTCCACTTAAAACTTGGTAAACTATAGTAAGAAAAATGTATACATTCACAAGATGGTAATGCATTTATAGCTACTACTGCGAAAAAAGTTGATTAAAATTTCCAAGTTCTTTAATTATATAAAATTTGTAAACAAGCATTTTATGTATTATAGGTTGGGGAAACGCCATTAATAATACAATAAAGTTTCCTCATATAAGTATATTAATATTCTACCCATGAAGTTGGAAACGCAATCAACCACATTATAGATCTGATCATCTAAATGTCTATTGTAAAACTAATTCACATTTTCCCCTATTATAAGAGGTAAAATAACAAATAGGAAATGATGATAGACCTAATTTCCATGTAACCACCACAAAAATGGAAAACGTGATTCTAACATCCTCACTTATAAATATATCAAACAAGATCAATGATGCAGAAAACAACATTTCTCAGTTTTGAATAGGATAGATCAACTCATAATTTATGATACAAAATTCGGTTTTATATATATTTTCATGCTAAATTTTAATATTTTACTAAATAAATTCAACAAATCAGCAATAGAAACGAAATCTCTGGAACATAATATAGTATAAGTATTAACAGTATATATAGCATGTCAATTCTGAAATTAAAGTGGAAATTAATATAAACGTTACAATATCACGCGAAAGAAAAAACTAGCAAAGGTTAATTCCGGGTGCCAAATAAAATAAAATGAAAAGTATGACAATGTAAACTCTCTTAAAAACAGATCTAAATAAGCACTTCATTAATATATCTCTTAAAGAAGCAAAACCTAATACTAACAAATTCATTTATACAATTTAAAAACTCATTTACCCTAACAAATGTATTTCAACACCAACATAATAGGAAGAATATATACCAAAGATGAAATGTCATCGAATTTCCTTGTAACTTGTAGCATCCATTAACACCACAAAATAGGAAAACTGGGCTTTAGCACTGCGAATGAACTCGACTCAGATCGACTGCATGAAGACGAAAAATTCAAGACGTCCAAAGGGGGAGTGTTGTAAAATATTATTGGACTATTGGGCTTATACTTTATGGGCCCAAGTGGGCTTGTAACCCTACCCCTCTATCTATATAAGGAGGGTTAGAGGTCTTGTATTTGATGTTCATTCACATATTCATTCATAATAAAGACTATAATGTTCTCCCCTCTCTCTATTTCTGTCTCCCTAAATATCTAGCTAATAGTTGTATTACAACACAAACTAAATTTTAATATTGAACTAAAAAAAATTAGGAATAGTATGACACAATAAACTCTCAAAAACAAATCTAAATAAGTACTTTTTCAATACATCTCTTAAAAGAAGGAAAACATAATACTAATAAATTCGTTTATACATTTCAAAAAATCATTTACCGTAACAAATATATTTCAACACTAACATAATAATAGCTAATACCTAAAGTTGTAACTAGGTTAACAACGTAATTAGCTATGACACTGAAAAGCAATCTAAAATATGCATGCATAAAAGTGAACCGAAAAAGAGCAAATAAGCAATAAACATTTAGATAGAAAGATTTTATATAAGCAATACTAAAAAATAAATGTGGAATGAATAAAAACTTACCGAATAAAAGTGTGGAATGAATAAAGGGCTAAAAATGGGTATCGGGAGTTGTGTATATATGTGTGCGTGTGGGTATGTGTGTGTATACATATATATTTTTATGTAAAATGTGTTTGCGTGTATGTATGTAAAGATATGACAGGCTATATATATAATGATTTGCCTCACTACGATAAACTTTAAACATGTATGTGGCTATTTAATGCATTGTAATTAGTAAAAGAAGGAATCTATAATTGCAAAGGTCTTAATATAAGTTTGTTAATATTTACCGGTCAACAAATTAATTAATTATGGTATAACTATTTACCTTTTTGGTTGATTTATTTCTCAATTTCTACTTCCAAACTCTGAACTACCAAACTCATTTCTACTTCCATTTCATATGCCTGTCTTGGCATCTTATAAAACATAGGTTTTCAAAATACGGATGCTTCTAAATTTTGATATTTTTTTGAGGCCTTGAACATGGTCACATAAAGGAGTATTTATCCTTCTTGACAGTTTCCTTACATTCATTAAACTTAATTCCTTTGGTAATTTGCCTCGCTACAAAGATATACATTCTCATCAAAATCAACTATACGTTGTATAATTCCTCCAATATTAAATGTCGTCAATTGTTACCTTAAATATTATTTCCATTTTCATTGAGTTAATAATTAATGTGAGTAGGGTCCAATTAATAACATTTGCAGTAAATGCAATAAATTATATACTAATAGAATTGGATAGGAAATAGAAGTTTTAACTTATGCTCCGCGCGCGCATACAACTGCATTTGTCAGGTTTGTAGCTTATTAATTAAAGAATAATTAGTATCAATATTTGGTTAAACTAATTCAAACGGATTCAGTGTTTAATGGCCCTTCTCAGTTAATTGTGCATGTTCCTATGATGCTTTATTTGGAATATTATTTCAATTTATTTCTAATTGATTAGTTTGTATCAATACGTTACTTTATTGATTAATAACGTATGTGTGTGGTTTCTATAAAATGAATATTCTATTCATCACTATTTCAAGTGTCATGATTGTTGAATATGTTCGAGATATAAAATAATAAAAATTGAATATTTATGGTTTCCCGGTTTCACCAAAATGAATACTCCTTCAATCCTTAGTAGTGTTTTTTTATCCACTCTTTTGCATAACCTGTCAATATATGTACAAAAAAAAAAATAGCTTATCACTATGAGCGGAGTAGAGTTATAAACTGTAAACACTTTCAGAAATATATATGTATATATATATATATATATATATATATATATATATAAGTCAAACACATAAAAACGAAGGTGCTAAATTTTTTTCAAAATTGTCTTTATTCTAATATACTAATTACTAGTATACCATAATGCAATTCAAATAAATTAATAACTAAATAAATATTCTCATTTGTTCACATCGATTCATTTTCCAAATTATACTTCTATAAAAATAAAACATCATATTACTCCTTATATACGATCAGGGGCGGAGTTAGAATCAAATGTCTGGGGTTACCAAAAATAAAAACATATATTTCAAAGTGTAAAGAACGGAAACGCGAAACTTATATTAAATACTAAAGTTACCATATATGAAATAAATGTTCAAAAATTAAAATACGATTAGTTCATAAGATAATTACATGCTACGAATTTAAACAATTATTTAAATGGCACCATACGTTCTTTCATATTTTCGAAATATTCAAGAAATGTCTCGTTGCTTATATTTCTCTTTCGATATACATCATTAATGCATCATTAAGATATTCATCGGCCATTTTACTTCATAGACTAGTTTTCACTAAGTTCATTGGGAAAAAACTATCTATCGTATTTGATTTTTGACTAGGATTTTTCTTTACTTTTCAAGTATTCTAATCCAATAAGTTGACCTCTTCATTCTCTTCAATTTAATTTTCTGAGATTGCACGAAATATTCTCGACTTGCTGCTCACCTTTCTAGACCTTTTAGAATATATTTAACTTGATCGCCAAGTAAACTGTCCGTCAGTTTCAGTTATAACTGCAACATATATTTAACCATAACTTAACAAACGTGTTACGTATTAACTGTTAACATAATAAGAGTTCAATATAAGTTAACTCAATCTATTTTTGACAATATAGTGACAAACAAATACGGTACAATACACTTGTAATTTGTACCTAACAATCTCTCCCTTTGTCATTATTTTGGAAAAAATATTGAGTTGTAAAACTTTTAAAAAACAAACTTTCCCTTAAGCTTATCAACACATTTAAAATAGAAAATCAATAATTTAATCACAAAGCTTATCAAAGCTCCTCCTGCAAGTCACATTTCAGAAATATATAAAACACTTTCACACATTTAAACATATAAGATCATAAAGATAAACCTTTAAATTATTCTCAACACAAACAATCAATCAGAGCAGACATCCTCAAAAATACAAATATAAACAATCATCCTCAAAGTCAAGGTCATTGCTTTCTCACAACTCATCAATCTAGTTCCCCTTTTTGGCATAAAAATAAAAAGGTTAGAATGCACCACACTCATCATTATCAACCAAACTAGAACCAATTGTAACGCCTAGAGTTATAGTTTATTTTATTAGAGTTTAGTTTACTAGAAAGACCCGTATTTTAAGTTTTGTAGACGTTTTGGAGTTGTTGAGGTAGAAGCATGTCATCTTAGTTTACTTTATTGTCTTTTATTTTGTAGCTGATTGTTTTACATTATTGTCTTTTATTCTATTAGATATTGTATATAGGTGGTTACTTTATTTGAGATTATTACGTATCTTTCATTTACTTGAGTTATGGATGGTGGAGTATAACGAGTTGTGGACCATGTGTATTTTATTTCTTGAATTATGACACGACTTGTACTTTTAAATTCTTATGGTCTTATTTATGAAAGTTGATCATTTCTGGGTTGTAGTTATTTAGAGAGGAAATGGAATTTCAGGACGAAATTCTTTTAAGGAGTGTGTGTTGTAACATCCCGAATTTTTATAAATGGTTTTATTTACGATTAAATTTATCCAAAAACGCTTTAAACAACTTTTACCAAAAACCGGCCACTCTACTAATTTTTAGCCAAAAACCGAAACTCTTCCGAATTTTTTTATTTTGAAACCATCTTGTCTTGTAGCCGCGTTTGGCAAACATTTCTATTTCATTCGTATAATTGTTTCTTTAGCTCGCAAGTTGTTTTCCTTTAAAAGTTAAATTTTGTACCAACAGGTTCTTTTTTTCCTTTTGTTCAAAAGGTCATGCATTGATGTCCGTTTTTCGGATTTCGGGGCATGACACCAATATGCCCATAATCACTCTCATCAAATAACCAAAAATCATATTATCTCTCAGCAATATCCTTTGATAACTCGCAAGAATTTTATCAAAGAAAATCTCCATACTTCTGTGAGGGCTTAATCAGTTCTAACTCTTCTTTTGAATGAGAAAACAAAGTTTGAGAGCATATAATTTTAAACAAAGATGAATTTTCAAGTTTAAGAACCAAAAATCAGTTTTAACTATTAATCCAATCAAACACTTTATGGCCGTAAAACTTAAGTTTTTTAGCACAATAAAAATTGTTGACCTTCCTTTCTGTTGTTAAGAACATTTTTCATAAGAAAACAATGGATTTTTCTAATTTTAATCAAATAACCAATTTATCAAGTAAAATATAAACTTTATGTTCATTTGAATTGCATCTCAGTTACAACTGTATCGGAACAAAAAACATACAATTACTTCTTCCAAAAAAAATTGATCAATCTTACTTTTTTATTAATAAATTGAAAATTTATAGATCAGATTACCAATAATTAACCAATTATCATTATTTAACCAATTAATCATATTTTTGCATGAAGTTTCAGTTGCAGTCTCAGTTTAAAACTAACTGTTCAAAAGTATCTCATGCCATCAGTTGCAGGCTCAGTTTTCACTAACTGTTAAACTGACAAAAAGGATAAAATATAAGCTTATTTATTCATTATTAGCACAATTTAATCATTTATCCAGTGATTCCACATAATTAAGCAATTTACCAGTGTCAATCTCCATTTTATTAAGCAAAATTTCACTTTTTTCAGAAAAATCATATGCAGCTCATGCAGATTTATTCAAATATTGGTAACTGATTATTCTCATACTAAATATCAATTTCTTTACTCGGATAGATTAATAATAACATACCCCAAGATCACTTCTTACGTATTCAAGCCTTTTAACATCGAATGATTTTGTTAATATATCTGCCAGTTGTTTCTCAGTTACAACATGTTCCAAAACTAGACATTTTTCTTTAACTAGTTGTCTAATATAATGATATGTTAAGTCTATATGCTTTGTTGTAGAGTGTTGAACTAGATTATTAGCTAAATCAATTCCACTTTTATTATCACAGTATAAAGTAAAAATCTCTTGTTTAACATTATAATGCTCAAACATTTGTTTCATCCATAAAAGTTGAGTACAACCAATAACTGCTGCTATATATTCTGCCTCTCCAGTTGATAAAGAGATACAACTTTGCTTCTTACTAAACCAAGATACTAAGTTATTTCCAAAGTAAAAACATCCACCAGATGTACTCTTTCTATCATCAATATTATCAGCCCAATCAAGCATCACAAAAGCCAACTAAATGATGGTTAGTATCCTTAGAATATGACAAGCCTAGATTAATAGTTCATTTCACATATTTAATAATTCTCGTAACAGCTAATAAGTGAGATTCTAAAGGATTATCTTCGTATCTAGCACAAACTCCAACACTCAAACACAAATCATGTCTACTAGCAGTCAAATAAAGCAAGCTAGCAATCATAGATCTATATAAACTTGGACAAACAGGCTTACTTTGATCATTCTTAGACAGTTTTAAGTCTGAACTCATAGGTGACCTTTTCTATTTACTATCAAACAAACCAAATTTCTTAACTACATTTCCTGCATACTTACTTTGACACAAAAATATGCCTTTATCATTTTGCTTAACTTGCAAAGCTAGAAAGAAATTCAATACACCATCACCATTTATCTCAAATTCACTTTTCATATCAGCAATAAACTCATAACATAACTTATGGAAGTAGAACCAAACACGATATCAGCCACATAAATCTGAACAACTATAATATCATTAGAAGTTCTCTTAGTAAACAATTTTTTATCAACTCTCCCTCTATGAAAACCTTTTTGAATCAAAAACTTAGTTAATCTATCATATCATGCTCTAGGAGATTATTTTAATCCATAAAGAGATTTCTTAAGATGAAAAACATGATCAAGTTTATGAGGATCTTCAAATCCTTTTGGCTGCTTAACATACACATCTTCTAAAATATTGCCATTAAGAAAAAACACTTTTAACATCAAGTTGAAACAATTTAAAATCATATAAGCAAGCAAGAGACAACAATATTCTAATAGATTCAATTCTAGCAATAGGCGCAAATGTCTCATCAAAATCAATTCCTTCAACTTGATTATATCCTTGGGCAACTAACCTAGGCTTATTTCTAACAATGATTTCATCCTCATCAGTTTTATTCCTAAAAATCCATTTAGTACCAATTATATTCTTATTTTTAGGCCTAGGCACAAGAGGCCAAACATCATTCCTTTCAAACTGACTCAATTCATCTTGCATAATATAAATCCATTCATCATGCAATAAATCTTCATCAACATTCTTAGGCTCAATCTGAGATATATAGCAATTAAAACTAACAAGGTCAAGGTGTTTTCGTCGAGTATTCATACATGCACTTACCTCTCCAATGATTTTGTCTAATGAATGATTTTTCTGAGTTCTCCCATATTCCACCCTTCTATCTCGTTGTTAAGTTGCAGGTTTAGTTGCAACTGGTGCAGTCTCAGTTACAACTGAGTCTTCAACTCATTTTCAGACAACTCATCAGGTTCTTCCTCAGTTATAACTGGTGCAGTAGCTTACTCTTTTTGCTTTCCATCCATCTGTTCTTCCATGATTGTATCCATCAAACCTGTTATATCATCTTCACCTACACATTCAGATATATCTTTAAGATCATCAAAAACAACATTATAAGATTTCATGATAACATGAGTTTTGAAATTATAGACTCTATAAGCTCTACTGTTCACAGAATATCCTAAGAAAATACCTTCATCACTTTTAGAGTCAAAATTTCCTAGGTGTTCTCTACCTTTAAAAATATAGAAAAATCAACCAAACACATGAAAGTAACTGAAATTAGGATTTCTTCCTTTTCAGATTTCATAGAGTGTTATATTAGTTCCTTTAGTAAGATAGACCCTATTTACTATGTGACAAGCAGTATTAACAGCCTCAGCTCACAATCTCTTAGCAAGTTGCTTACACTTCAAAATAACTCTAGCCATCTCTTGAATAGTCCTATTCTTTCTTTCAACAATGCCATTCTGTTGGGGAGTTTTAAGAGCAGAAAATTCATGAGAAATTCCTAAAGAATCACAAAAATCAGCAAATTTGGAATTTTCAAACTCTTTTCCATGATCACTCCTAATTCTAACAATTTTACCAATGGTATAACTTTTTTCAATTTTCAGTTTCAAACACAAACTCTTAAACACATCAAAAGATTAAGATTTTTTTCTAAGAAAATCTACCCAAGAGTATCTAGAAAAATCATCAACAACCACAAGAATATATCTTTTGCCACTAACACTTTCAGTTTGCATGGGGCCCATAAGATCAATATGTAACAATTCAAGTACACTATTAGTATAAATCTAACTAACACAATTTTTTCTAGTTTTTAAACAAAAGAAACCTATCAAAATTAATTATCAAACTTTTCATATAGTATATTAAAAAAAAACTAATCAAACCAATTAAGCAATACAAATAAATAAAATAAAATAGTGAAGATACCTTGTAGTTGTCACGAATTATTGTAGTATTGTAGATTTATTCGGATGTTTGCTTAATTGTTTAGAGACAAACTCACAAAGGAATGGTACGAGTAATAAAAGGAAAAAGTTATTCAAATTTGAAAGTGTAAAGATTTGATATTTGCAAACCTTTTGTCATGATCTTATGTCTAACAAAAATTTGTTACAAAAGATTTGAACGAATCATATAACATAATACCTTATATAGTTTCTATATAATTGTATATGTGCATCTACTTTTATATTATATTATATATATAATATTAGATCACGTTACATTTGTCCCAACACAAACTGTGATCATTTGTAATTGCAATATTTTACTATTTACATCTAAGTATCCGTATCAACTAGGTAAATTACTACTCCCTCCGCCCCAAAATAGTGGTACTCTATATATTTACGTGCAAGTTTGACCGGCCAATATATTATTTTTAAATTATTAAAATGTAAAATTTTAAAATTTATTCGTATAATTTAACATTTAAACTATTTAATTAACTTTTAAAAAATTCAATTTTGACAACTTAGATATGAGTTATTTATTGATTAAAATTGCACGTTTTTTCGTATAGGTCCAACAATTAGGGACGAAGGAAGTAGTAGAATATTGCAAAGACAATATATAATTTTGAAACAGATTGACAACAAAAAATATTCAGGGATTGCCAGAATAACTAATTTATAAATTAATCAAAGAAACACTAATAAAAAAAATATTTTTAAAAATTGTGGGGTTGCCGCGGCAACCCTGGTCATAAATGTATACGATTATTAATTAACTAGATTCATTCCATTATTTTTGTATTTTTTTGGAAAATCTTAAATTTATTTGTTCGGAATCAAATATTTATACAACTACGCGTCTCATACGCAACGAGTGCCTCTTTGGAACAGTCACATTATTTGACTGTTTATAGAATAGTCATCTTAACCACCGTTAGATTAAAAAAATGGATGGTTAGATAATATTTTTCAATAACTAATTTATTTTTTCTCTTTTCAACAAATTAGAATTTGATAAATTAAAAACAAATTGTACAACACACTAAAAAACCAAATAAAAATATAGAACCCTATGGGGGCCTATACTAAACTCAAATATTAATCAAAATTTGATTTTTTTTTATCTATTTGATTTTTTTTTTTATGCTAACGGGTTGTAAAAATAGTCATATAGGCTGATTGTTCCCTAGTAATTCTCATACGCAACACGTAGGATACAATTACTAGTATATATATGGAGAATGATCTATACACACATAAAAAAACACATTGTGTTTACACATTCATCGTAATCATCCATTTACTTTATATCTCAACTATTTTTAAGTGAGTATTTTTTGGTGAATAGTTAAAAATAATCTAGGCCATTAAAAATAAACTAAATAGATGGTTATGATAAATGTGTAAACATAGTGTGTTTTTTTATATGTGTATAGATCATTCTCATATATATATATATATATATATATAAGGTTAGATTAAAAAATAGATGGTTAGATAATATTTTTCAATAACTAATTTATTTTTTCTCTTTTCAACAAATTAGAATTTGATAAATTAAAAACAAATTGTACAATACACTAAAAAACCAAATAAAAATATAGAACCCTATGGGGGCCTATACTAAACTCAAATATTAATCAAAATTTGATTTTTTTTATCTATTTGATTTTTTTTTATACTAACGGGTTGTAAAACAGACATATAGGCTGATTGTTCCCTAGTAATTCTCATACGCAACACGTGGGATATAATGACTAGTATATATATGGGGAATGATCTATACACACATAAAAAAACACATTGTGTTTACACATTCATCGTAACCATCCATTTACTTTATATCTCAACTACTTTTAAGTGAGTATTTTTTGGTGAATAGTTAAAAATAATCTAGGCCATTAAAAATAAACTAAATAGATGTTTATGATAAATGTGTAAACATAGTGTATTTTTTTATATGTGTATAGATCATTCCCATATATATATATATATATATATAAAAAGGTTATTAATTAAAGAATAATTAATACTATCAATATTTGATTAAACCAATTCAAACGGATTCAGTGTTGTACAATGATTTGCCATTCATCCAATTTACTGTAGCAGTATGTTCCGAGCAATACGTGTTTCCTATAATAGCTTTACCAATAGGAAAGTTATTGTATGAGTTACTGTATGCAACTCATACAGCTAATTTGATGGAGATATGAGTTGGCAATAAAGTCGACAGAGATTATCAAAGGGCTGTAAGTAAACAGGAAGGAATTACCATTACAGATATTCCATGTTGTATCGTATCAAAACCATCCGGACTATGTATGTAACATCCCGTAGTTGTATAATGTCATTATATTTCTTTTTATACGTCGATCATCATAGTTGTAGGATTAGTGAGCTCTTACATTTATGGGATGGAGTGACGTTATTTGTGGTGTCGTCCCGTCTAGTTATGTGCGTGGGACTCACCGTTACAATTTTGTATTTCAGGTACATTTTAGGTTGAGACGTTCGGTTAAAAGCTATGGCAATACATCACATGGGCTCGGGCTTTCATTTCCTTTTCACTTAGATTTTATCTTGAGGTTGTAGCCTACGGGCAATTTACTTTCGTTTGGTAATTTTTATAAGTTGTCAAAACTATTTGGTCATGTAGCCGCGTTTGGCAAATTCTATATTTATTTGTTTAAACTTTCCTTTATCTCGCTAGTCTTTTCTTTTTAAAAATTTTTAATTTCGTACGAACAGGTTTCACTTTCCTTTTGTTTTAAAAAGGTCATGTCTCGATATCCGTTTTTATGGAATTTGGGGTGTGACAATGTATTCCTAACCAATATCCATGCAAAAACCGGTCTTCTTATATGTTTTTTTATGGATTCCATCCAGCTGAGTATTATACTGGACTTACAGCACAAAGAGCCTACAATTCTGCAACTTCATTTGATAATTATCCGTATAATATAAATACCCTCGTCCAGATTCAACTATAATGCTTGTGCTCCCAATCACAAGCATTATTACTACAATAATGGCTTATATTTCCGACAGCTGAGAGGTTTGTTTAAAGAACCGATTAGTACACATGACAAAGCTTCATGGATTTTCCCATGGAGATCATGAGATTTTCATGCGAATTCCAGTGAAGGAGCTCACCAGGTTCAAATCAGTGTCGAAGGATTGGAATGATTTCATATCAAACAACAGTTTCTGCAAAGAGTACCAGTCTCAAGAACAAAGAAATGAGTCGATAATGGCAGAAGTCTGCCAGGTTGATTTTCAGCTTCTCAAGCCTTGTACTTGTAAAACTTGCAAACAGATGTGCATACAAGAATTTTCTCCACAATCGAAACTAGGACCTCTAAAAGCATATTGTGATGCAAAATATATTTGTATGTGCGATTTCGAATCTTGTATAAAAGAAGTTGTCACTCAAATGTTAAGTTAATAAAATATGATCATACTTATAAGCAAAAAAAAAAAAAAAAAACTAAACTCATAGTTAATTGGTGCCGGTAGAATTATTATATTTTAATATCACTTGTATTATTTATTAGCGTAATCTACATTTTATAAATATTTTAATTTAATTTTGATATCATATACCATAAATATAAAAGTGCTCCAAACTATTTTTTTGCCATTAACCCAAAACACACACTCTCTCTATAATTCAGCTCCCAAAACATCCCACCACCGCTCCGATGAACTTTGCCGCTGCAACGAATTTTTGGTCGGAGTTTGGTCGAGGACGACAAGGCCCCCACCCCCTCTTCCCATCTCTCTCTATATCTATCCATATATACATATATATATATATATATATATATATATATGAAAAATACGTTTGGCTTATGTTCCGAATGTTGTTACGCATTTCACTTATAACTAACATTTTATTTCAGTTATAACTGAAGAGTTTTGACATAATAGTAATAACACATGACGTTTAATTACGAAGTTCGATATGCTCACCACATCTACGTCTGCGAGTCACTCACCCGGTATTTATTGATACTGTCAAGGTTACCAGGGGCGGCACATCCATATGACGGAGGGTTGATACGACAACCCCACAATTTTGAAAAATAATTTATTTTTTTAATTTTTTTTCATAATAATTTATATATACGGTATTCTGGTAAGCACTTAAATATTTTTTTTGGCAATCTCTCCCAAAATAATATATTGTTAGTGCAATAGCATACCATAATTTTATATGTTGATAATATATGAGTAATACTAAAAAAATTAACATATGCGAGTGATTATAAAATATATTTTACACCAACTTATCATATTGACACGTAGCATAAATCTTTAAAAAAATTAAACAAACATAATAATTAGAGTAGTGGTGAGTGCAAACAAAATTTATAAAATAATTTTTGATGGTTTGTATTTTAATTGAAGTGAATATACTTAAATTGTGTAATACATATTTAATTGTTCGTATATATCTATTATTTAATATAAGTTTTGTTTTTTCAGGGTTTTTTTAATATTTTTTTACATTTGTGTCATAATCTTTTTACTTGTTATATTTTGATTTCTTAAATTTAACTTTTGTATCTTTTGGGTTTCTATTTTATTTATTTTTTAGTCAATTTTGAAATGCTGAAACTTTTGACACATGACTGCACGTGGCATTACTGTTGTGTATTTTTTTGGGAGTTTGAAAAGAAAGTCGAAATTGAGTGAAAAGGAAAAAAAATAGAAATCAAATACATTTTAATCAAGAAATCAAGGGGAAAAAATGAAGAAAATATGGTAAAAAAATGTTTACAAAAATCCGGCTTTTCTGTGTTTATACTTTAGAAAATATTATGCGCCTTTAATAATTTTGGCAACCCCAAACATTTGGTTTTGATTCCGTCCCTAAAACTTACAACAGTAGACTCAAGTATTACAATACTCAATGACCCCGTCACTAGTATTTTCCTATCAAAATATTGATCCTACCTAACACTTCTTAATATCTAATGGCATTCAGTCACGAATTTCTCTTAAAAAATAGTTTTGTCCTCTCTAATATTTCGTGGGTCTCTCTCTATTTGCTGTATAATTTATGATTTATAGTCACAAAATACTAGAGTGTAATTGACTTTATTTATATTCTTACAAATAATTATAATTTTAATCAAATATGAATTATATCCTTTTTCTCTCTTTGCTTTTTTGATTAGGAATTTTCTTTTCTTTTAAAATCTTCTAATCCAACAAGGAAATTTCTTCATTCTTTTCAAACTAATCTTTTGAGATTGTACGAAATCTTCTCGACTTGCTGCTCACGTTTCTGAACCTTCTAGAATATATTTGACTTGATCGCCAAGTAATTTGTCCGTCAGTTTCAGTTATAACTGAGTTTATAACTGCAACCTATATATTACGATATTTGCGAGTGACCGTCGATTTAGGGTTATTTTACTCGAATGATGGAAATGTGGAATTAGTTGGATATGCAGATGCTGGCTACCTGGTCTGATCCACACAATGCGAAATCACAAACCGGATATGTTTTTACATATGGTGGTACTGTGGTCTTTTGGCGCTCTATAAAATAGACATTAACCGTAACTTCTTCGAATCACTCGAAAATCCTTGCAATTCATGAAGCAAGTCGAGAATATGTTTAGCTAAGATAAATGATACATTATTAACAAGAACATTTAGGCTTGACTTCGAAAAAGACTCAGTCAACGTTATTATATGAAGATAATACGACGTGTATTATGCAGATTCGAGAAGTGTATATTAAAGGGATCGAACTAAGTATATTTCTCCAAAAAAATTCTATACCCACGATCTCCAAAAGAATGGTGAAATAGACGTTCGCCAAATACGATCAACAGATAATTTCACCGACTTATTTACTAAGGCTCTTCCTGCAACAACCTTTACGAAATTGGTACACAGTATTGGGATGAGAAGTTTGGAAGAAATTTTGGGATAATCGTTATAAATTCTGATCGTTAGGGAGGGAAGGAGGGAGGGAGGGGGGAGGAGGGGAGAGACTTCGAATATGATCATCGAAAGAAATCAACTTGTTGTCATTAATGGGGAGTGTTATGAGTTATCATCCAATAAATGAGTTAATGACAACAAGACTCCACGTGGAAGTTACACACAAGTTGCTATTTGAGGGATGAAAAAGGAAACAAAATACACTGTAGGATATTGTAGTGTTGTAATTTGTATTTCCCCATTTTCATATATATATATATATATATATATATATATAATGTAATTATATTTCTTGTGGAGTAGGGCTCAACCCTGAAATATTGAGACGCCGAACCACGTTATATCTCACGTTCATTTTATATTTACGTTTTCAATACTTAATATATTATTAAGCTATTTAGTACCGTTTTATAACATTTATATAATTTTTAACACTTTTTTATGTTATAAAAGTGTTATTGGTCTAGTGGTTAATAACCTCCGACTTAAATTGGCAGACAGGTTCGGATCCATTTTTAGTGTCTTACTTCTTTTTAGGATAGGCTATCTAGTTTTTTTTTTTTTGCCATTGGATTAAAAGCTATCTCATCCAAAGTTAAAAAAAAATTATGAAAATATTAATATGTAGTATTGCCTACAAAAACTATTCGGTAACACAAGTAGTTAAAAAATAAAAATTACCGATGCGATTACGGTACGTTATTTTAGACCACTATCATAAACCCGCTAAAGGTGTGTCAAACAATAAAAACTCAACATCTATTAATTAATGAACCTAAAATAAATACTAGTCTAAAATTAATTTAAAATTAAAACTAAAAATATTCTATCAGTTGACACACCCTAAATTATAGTACACCGTATAAAGAAAAAAAAATCAAATTTATCAACCGTATCGAAAAAGTATCGGATATGTAATCGTGTCAACCTTTTTTTATTTATATTTTTTCATAGTTTTGTTGACCATTATATTTGATTGTTTTTTATCCAATTAACCATAAAAAAGTAGAATACACTACCCTAAAATAATTAGGGCAATAAAAATAGATTTGACTGGATCAATCCCTTGTGCTCTTGTTTTTTTTTTGTTTTAGTTAATTTAGTTGGTAAAAGATGATTTTTCCTTTTAACTGAAAATGTTACGTGACGTCACTATTTAAGTGTCTATTTGAATGGCAAATGTTAAATCAAAAGTTTTTATTTAGTTTAATATATTAATTAGAAAACTTGTTAATACAATATAATAAATAAAAAATATATGATAGTTAAATGTACTCTGACATTAAATTTGACAGTAGAATTTATAAAACAAATCAAGCATGGTTAAATTTTTTATGTAACCCAGCATAAGCAATCTAGCTAGCTAGTGTAAGAAAATAGTAGTAATATTTAGTAATTCTTCCTCACACGTGGGAAGGAGCGGAGTTGGATCATTCGGTCAACAATGCAAGTTAGTTTCCAAAAATAAATGTAGCAGTAATAAAATGAGCTCGTGGGTTTAAAATGTAAGATTTCAATTATAGATAAGCAAAATCGCAAAAAAGTAAAATAACGGATAAGAAAAATCGCACAAAGTAAAATAAGAGACCAACTATCGAACTCGTGGCTTGAAAATATAAGAATCCGGTGATAGATAAGAAAAATCGCACAAAGTAAAATAACGGACCAACTATCGAACTCGTGGGTTGAAAATATAAGATTTCAGCAATAGAGAGGCAAAATGTCACAAAAGTAAATTAACAGACCAATTTGAATTATCAATAAACTCCTCAATCTTCCCCCTAAAACAGCCTAATTTCTCAAAAAAATAATTCAAAATTCAAATCTCTCTCTCTCTCTACAATGGGTGCTAATCACAGTCATGATGACCAAGATGACACGTCATCAGACGAAGAAGAAAAACAAAACTCCCAAACCGAAAACGAAGAAGAAGAAGACGAAAGCTACGAAGATGCTTACTCCGAAGGCTCCTCCGGAAAAAAAGACCCGAAAACCCCATCTTCTGTTGACTCAATCGAGTCCAAATTAAGGTCCTTAAAACTAAAATACCCTTCCAAAAATAATAACCCAGATAATAATTTAGCCAATGCTGTTAGACTATACCTCCATGTGGGCGGAAACACGCCGAACTCCAAATGGGTCGTCTTCGATAAGCGCACGACATATAGTTTTGAAAAATCCGATGAGGATTCGGACGACGAGGGTTTAAAGAGGAAGAGAGAGGAGAAAGATTGGATCTTGAAAGTGGGTTTTAAAATTAAGGCGAAAGTTTCAAATGATTTGCAGTTTAAGAGCTTTGGGGAGAAAATGCGCGTTGATTTTGTGGCGAACGGTGTTTGGGCTATGAGGTTTTTTACGAAAGAGAGTTACGATTTTTTCATAAAAAAGTTTCAAGATTGTTTGTTTGAAAATATGTATGGGTATGAGAATAATGATGAGAATAAAGCGAGGGTTTACGGGAAGGATTTCATGAATTGGGCTAAGCCTGAGATAGCCGACGATTCGATATGGGAAAATGCCGAGGAGGATTTCGATTTTTCGTCGAAAAGCCCTAGTCTTGTGACTCCTGTTAGGTCTAAAAATGATTTAATAGAGGAGTTTGAAGAGGCGTCTGATAGTGGCAGTGCGATACAGAGCTTAGCTTTAGGTGCTTTGGATAATAGTTTCTTAGTTAGCCAATCAGGTATACAAGTTGTCAAGAATTTTAGTCATGGTATTCATGGAAAAGGCGTTTACGTGAATTTTGGTAACGAGAGGGGTAATGTGGTGAATTCGACCCCTAAAAAGGCTGTTCTTATGAGAGCCGAGACGAATATGATGCTGATGAGCCCTATGGTTAGTGGGAAGCCTCATACTAGAGGGCTACACCAGCTTGATATCGAGACTGGTAAAATCGTGACGGAGTGGAAATTTGAGAAAGACGGGACTGATATCACGATGAGAGATATAACGAACGATTCCAAGGGCTCTCAGATGGATCCCACTGGGTCGACGTTTTTGGGGCTTGACGATAACAGGCTTTGTAGATGGGATATGAGGGACAAAAACGGGATCGTTCAGGATTTAACTGGTGGTGATGGTCCTGTCTTGAACTGGGCTCATGGGCATCAGTTTTCTAGAGGGACGAATTTCCAGTGTTTTGCTAGTACCGGTGATGGGTCGATTGCTGTTGGGTCGGTTGATGGGAAGATTAGGCTTTATTCGAATAATTCGATGAGGATGGCGAAAACCTCTTTTCCAGGGCTTGGTTCGCCGATAACTCATGTGGATGTTACTTATGATGGGAAGTGGATTTTGGGTACAAGTGATACGTATCTGGTGCTTATTTGTACGATGTTTGCGGATAAGGATGGGAAGGTGAAAACAGGGTTTAGTGGGAGAATGGGGAACAAGATATCCGCACCAAGGTTGTTGAAGTTGACCCCTCTCGATTCGCATATGGCGGGTGTTAATAACAAGTTTAGGGGTGCTCAGTTCTCTTGGGTATGCATTCATTTAACCTTGATTTTTTACCTTTTGTTCAATCATTGGTTTCTCTTTTTATATATGTGCTGCAGTTTGTCATGCTTGAGTTTTCGAATGGCGTTCTTTATGCACTCTTTAGTTGAAACTGCAAACCTGTGAACATTTTGCATCATATGAGTTCAATATGCAAGTATCAATTTCTCTGCATTTGACATCTTTAGCATATAGCAACAGGAGGCCCCGAGGAAGTGAGTATGAATTAGGTGGGATACAAAGTACTAAAAAATAAACTTCTTTTCCAAAATTGTAATTTTAGACTACGGAGACCAAAGTTGTGATAATTGAATCTATGAGAAATGAGAATCAAATATGCTAGAATTGAAACTATGAAATCAGACAAGAATGTTTGTCAAACTGTAGGAACTACTATTGTATTTTTTAAAAGAAACGGAGTAATACCGTAGCATCAGAAGCATTACAAATATAGTACAGGGGATTCCAAATTTCGGTTCTCATAGCTCACAAGTCAGAGGGTACCCAAAATGTGAGCGCTGGCTCTGTATGACACCGTTTGTCTTGTACGCTCTTCTAGTGTCCTGTTGCATTATTTTTCTTGCTTTTCATTTCGTCATCTGGTCATGGCTTTTCTTTTCACGGATATACTGCAGCTTGTTTTAATTTTTATGGATGGTAGTAGTATTTTCTATTTTGTTTAGCACAATATCAGGACACAATAATGGCCTCGTTTGGTCGCATCTTTTATGTTCAAAAGTATACTTTTTGTAGGTGGGTTGAAAAGTATACTTTTCTGTTTACTTTTTAGTAAGTAAATGCTGTTTGGTGAACACCGTAAAAGTATATTTTTCATTAAAAATGTTGTTCGGTAAAATATGTTTACTTTTACTTTTTGAGTGAAAATGAATTGTTTATTCAAATAATGCACAATAGATACCACTTTTCAACTTATATTACTCCTAGGTACCTCCATAAGTTCATATTCACAAAAAATGAAAAATAAATAAAAAAGAAAATAAAAAAATCACAAAAAAAATATAAAAATTGAAAAAATCACAAAATTTTAAAAAAATTACAAAAAAAATAAAAAAATCACAAAATATTAAAATAAATAAATAAAATTTAAAAAAAATAAAAAATCACAAAATTTTAAAAAAATTACAAAAAAAATAAAAAAAAATTTAATTTTTTTTAATTTTTTGTGATTTTTTATAAGTTTTTGTGATTTTTTATATTTTTTTTGATTTTTCGATATAAAAAGTGTTATATTGACAAAAAAAAATTATATATATATATTTTTAATTTTTTTAAAAGTTTGTGATTTTTTTCATTTTTTGTGAATTTTTGTAATTTTTTAAATTTTTTATAATTTTTTATAATTTTTTTGATTTTTTGTGATTTTTTGTGATTTTTATAATTTTTTATGATTTTTTATGATTTTTTTCATTTTTTTAAATTTTTTTTTTTTTTGTTATTTTTTATATTTTTTGTGATTTTTTTTTTTTATAAATTTTTTGTGTTTTTTTTTTATTTTGTTCTAATTTAAAACTATTTTTTTGGGTTTGTAGAAAGATAAAATATGTATATTATATTTTGGTTTGTATGACAATTTAGTGAATAAACTAAATAATTAAAAATTGTTACCTATGATGAATGTGAAATTATCAAGTTATCTAGGAGGAATATAAGTTGCTATGAGATACTTATAGGAAATTACCACTTGTTTATTTCGATTAATAGAATAATACAAAATAATTAAGTAGCAAAAAAACATTTTATTATTTAAAGATTAAAAAATACAAAATTAGGAAAATATAATGATGATAGGAACTAGGTTTTGAACTGTACTTTAAAAGCATATTCAGATTAAAACCTACTTAAAAGTATCATCAAAAGTAAAAGTATCATCAAACTTACTTTTAAAAAGTATCATCAAACTTACTTTTAAAAAGTCTACTTATAGACATTTACTTTTCACCGAAAGTATACTTATGAGATGACGTCCAAACAAACTAATATAAGTAAAAGTAAAAGTAAAGCCAAAAGTATACTTAATGGTTTACTTTTATAAAAGTAAACCATTAAAGTGGCAGCCAAACAAGCTGTTGAATAAGTAAAAGTAAAAGTAAAAGTAAGTTACTTTTGGTGCCAACCAAACAAGCCCAATGTGTGGTTGTAGCATTTTATTCTGTCATGTGGTTTTCAAAGTCTAACAATGTGTGCCATTCAGTTGCTTTCTTAAATATAGTGTAGTTCACTTTTGTTTTCTTAATTATGTTCCTCTATCTCGGCGTTCCTTGGATCCGTCTAGTTTTGGGGTTCAGTTATAGTTTCTAACTCTCTATTCCTTTACGTTTACATCACTGTTGGTATAGGTCCTTTTATGGGAAGCACATTTGATAGGTTTTAGGTAGTTAACGAGTAGACATTTTCTGCAGAAAATACTTCACTTCATTAAAGAATGCTTGACAATGAGTTTGTAAAATTTTGCTTATATTCTACAATTACCATAACATGTGTCATGTATGTCCCTCTTCAATAGCATTTAATGTTTTGCTGTTCGTCGTATGTCAATATAGATTCATTTGTGGGTCATTATTTTGGAGAAAATTTACAGGGATTATAGACCTTATTCAGGGTTAGTTAATTGAATTGAAGACCTTTTCTTAATTGCTTTTGGGCTTATTCAGTGAGATATGTCTTTGTTTTGTATTGTAATTTGATTCAGGTACAAATTATATAAGTGCCAGAGTTGTTTTTCTCTTTGCTGGGTCCAATGTAATTGATCTGGTACTAAGCTCATTGGATGAGTGTGATATGAGCTTTCATAACCAGTAACCTCATTAATATTTGATACTTTAAAACTTCCAATAGTGATTGGTGTAAGCTTTTGCGGAAAAAAAAAAGATTTGGTGACTTTTTAATGTCAATTTATCTGAACTTTACTTCTTTGAAATATTTGTGGAGAAAATAAAGCTCATTAGTGACTTTTCCGCATCGAAAAATCTAGTTCTCAAGGCCAAGTAGTTTTGACTTTTTGATTTCATATTTTTATGAGCTCTCTGAACTTTTACTTGCCTTTGAAGAATATTAAGAATTGTATTCAAAAGTTTATCGTTTTAGTTGTTGGAAAAAGTTCATATTCTCACATAGAAGACTTGTTATAATCTCATTTTTCTGCTCACCACTAATTACGATCCCTTACATTCATTCTGTATGAGCATTTTAAGGTTTTTCAAATGCATCTCATCTCATCAATCTAATTCAGATACAGTTTTTTTTTTGCTTTGGAAGACTGATTCGTGCTTATGGGCATGATTATGCCATTTGGTTATCCTGACAATATTTTCCTATTTTTGGTCAAGAGCTGGTGAGAAGGAGAAAATATGAACATTTGGTCTTGTATCAACTCATTTCCCTTGCTTATTTTCTAAGTTTTTTTTACTAATTTCTTATTTATAAGTCTTTAATTGCTTCTGAAACTATAATAATCACTCTGATTTGCATAATTTTCCTTAGGTGACTGAGAATGGGAAGCAAGAGCGCCACCTGGTAGCAACTGTGGGCAAATTTAGCGTGATTTGGAACTTCCAACAAGTGAAAGATGGTTCTCACGAGTGCTATCAAAACCAGGTTGGGTTAAAAAGCTGTTACTGTTATAAGATTGTTCTCAAACACGACTCAATTGTCGAAAGTCGATTCATGCACGAGAAATTTGCTGTTAGCGATTCCCCAGAAGCTCCTCTTGTGGTTGCTACCCCTTCGAAAGTGAGCTCATTCAGTATTTCTACTAGGCAATGAAAGCATTAAGTAAATTCCTTTTTGTCTTTTTGCGTCCCATTTCTAACAAATCTTTGTTGTTGGACTAGTTGTTGACAATACTTTTGCAGTTCATATTGTTGTAAAACTTTGAAAGAATCAGATGTTATTTGTTTGTTGAAGTTGGCTATGCGCTTGTTGGTATGGCTTGTAAGCTTAATTTTTTTGTCATTTCTTAGCTTATGCAGTAGTATCTTTTGGCATTAAGACATATGTACTGTTATTTAATGAATATGAAAATATCTTAACGAGCAGACGAATTTCTTGTTTACAGCACTCGACGTGATTATATCTGCACTGAGAAGTGAAAAGTTCAGTTATCAGCCAAGCTCGCCAATGGTCTAGGTCGATAAATTCCAATTAAAAATATTAAAGAAGTATATAAACTAGACTATGGTAAGATAAAAAAAGTCAATAACTTGATCTCACACTCTCCCCTGTTTTCTCTTCTTTCTGTATCCATCTCGCTATATCGTTTGACTATTTCTCTCCACCTTTATTTTTCTCTCATTATGGAGCATATTTCAGTATCTCTTTGTTCCGATTGGCAAAAATAAAAATAGCATATGCAAAGAACACACGACACAACACCTGCCATCTCACAAATAATTTGAAGTGATACAAGCAGAGACAAAACTAACACGGTTGGTCTCATAACGCAAAGCTTAATCCATTCAAGTTAAGCGGATAGGAAAGGGCTAACATAACCTTTTATATCTCGACCTATAACATATCAAAGTCTTGGCTGAAAATCTTTGATATGTTATAGGAAATCATACACACCTTGGTTGCAGCCTTGCAGGTCCTGTACCAACGATTTTAGTAATAAGCACTATTAAAGCAGACACAAAAGATTGAGGTAGCATATTCCTATGAATGAACTGGAGACGATATTCATGGTTCAAAGATATAATATACCATCATGAACTGAAAAAGACAACTGGTGAAACTTCCTCAACAAAGGGCATAGCCATATGAATATAATTCCGAAAAACTAAACTGGCGATATATATTTAAGCAAATTTTAATCATCAGAGACAATAGAAGTTGACAACTAACCCTCAAAAGACGAATAAACCCGACCCCTAAAACTTCAAAACCTTTAGAAATAACCCTGTTTATACTAGTATCTTTGTTAGTAAGATTGTTGCTTTTTGTGTTTATACATTGGATGCAATAAGTAAGTCTAGTGAGTATTCGATCTCCTTCCATTAACTATTTCACCGTAGTTTTTTTTTTGTTTTTTTGAAATCAGCAAGACTAGCCGTCAAGGAAATGATTGTGAAACAATGGAAAACATGGCCTCTTTATATTGAGCAACAAGCAAAGTTACTACCGAGAAAGTATTGGGAAGATTAGAAAAGAGGGTGTACTTCCCCCAACAATCAGATTATAACGTATTAAGTTGATAATGAGGCCCACAAGGGTTCCTTTCTAATCTTTGGATTTTCATAGATGGGCACATCCTATTTTTTAGCCTTCGGGAACACTGAATACACACTTATTGTTAGTTGTTACTACCCCTTTGCTCGTTGAAATAATGTTGGTCCATTGCCAATTTTTTAGAACTATTAATAAGAATAAAAGGTTTTAAGAAAACAGCAAAGGATAGCTATGAAAGTCTAATAGTAACATAAAGAAAATGTCGAGAAATAAACAGAAGTAACCAAGTATTGGTTATGATACTGCTAAATCTACTAACTACAATAAAAGGTTCTAAGAAATCAGCATAAGACAATTAAGGAAAACTATTTTTAACATGAGGAAAACAATGAGAAACATACTACTCCGTAGTAGTTAAATTAGTTATATAATTCTGCAGCAAATTTCCCGTTTTGTACGATTCCTGTAAACAAAACCAACCCTGAAAAATCTTCCTTGATCACGAACATGAATGGATGGTCAGCAATAAAATCTTCTCTCGGCCTTGTAAAGTAATCCAATGAATAGCCCATAAGTTCTTCAACAGTAACTGCACTAACCTCGGTGCCATACTCATCTATCTCTATAAACGTTTTTTGAATAATCATAGAACCAACCATTGGGATATCCTCCGGATTCTGTATTGTCTCTGCATAATCGAACTTGTTATTATTGTACGGAATTTCTAGCCCCATCTCTTCCATGGTATCAGAAATATCCCACCCGTAAGGGAACTTAAACTTCGGAATTACAATCATATCAAACTCCGTATGCTTAAGATCCAGTTGTTTTACAAACAAATTTTCGGTATCGGATTTGATTGATTCCAAAAGATCTAGCAACCCGTCATTCTCGTCTGGAAGAAAAAAGTACATTGAGAATCTTGTTTTTGGTCCGTATTCGTACGGGACTCGGAGGACCTTATAACCATCAAATGATCCGTATTTGTAATGTATCCCAAATTAAGCTCTTAAAAAGGGGACTTGATTGTGGTCTTATTAAGAAGGTGAAATTCACCATTATCGGTTAAATCGGGATCAAACAGTTCTAACCAATTTCCTGTAAAGTATAGGACATTTGCACGCACAAAAACAGTCGTCCACTGGATTTTCAAGAAGATTTTGATGAGTCCTCTTGATGCAGCCTCAGCCCATGTGTTAATCTCTTCTCGGACTTTGTTTCCCTACAAACATAGATTTGTTACGCTTTCTGGAAGTTTAGCCAAAATAGGCTAGTCAAACAAGAATTACAAGCATGTACTGCAGTTTTATGACTTAAAGTTACCAACTTTTCTTAAAGGTAACTTTTATAGGTATTTTATTTCTATCTCTTGTCTCTTACCCATCTCATACAAAAAAATTAAAATATAAATGATTGGAAGTAGAACGATAAGAAAATAATTAATTGATAACAACAATGATAAAAAAAAAAGATACAGTAACTGTGTAAACGTATACTTGCCGGGTTACTTAAAGTAATGAAAGCAAGATCTTAAATTGTATATATTTAAGGTGTTGCATGAGGAAATTGCAATTAAATTGTATATATTTAAGGTGTTGCATGAGGAAATTGCAGTTAAATTGTATATATTTAAGGTGTTGCATGAAGAAATTGCAGATTATATAGCTAGATTGGATAACAAACTAAACGATAAGTTTCTATGTGACTCACATACTACGGCAAACTATTAATCTTCCTTGCACTTTCGACTTTCATTTTTTGAGTACCTAGACTGTAGTAACTTTTAATTGTGAATCATAAACTGATAACTCAAATCAGGACAGGAGGAGCAAGGAGGGGGCTCGCAGTGGCTACAGTTGCCCCATATTATTAAAACCACTACTCGTTTGTGTATATTTTACATATAAATTTATAAAAATAGTGGATTCGCACCCTCATAAATTTTATTGGAATTCCAGCACTCCAATTTTCGTATGCTAGCTCCGCCACTGATATCTGTTGTGTTAGGATCTATGGAGAATATATTGTACATGGACTAGGGTTTTAAACTTATGTATGAACTAGGATTTTCAAATTCCTCAGAATTACAGTTATGCAATTCTAGTAAAGACAGTTTCATAGTTAACTAAAATTTTATACTCAAAAATTAGGTGAAGTTTTGCAATGCTAAACAACAATTCGTAATGAAACCGCCCAGGGGTTTATAATTCTACATATATGGATACAATGGACTAGTCAACTAGGGTTTTACAAATCTGCATACAGGACTAATACAACAGAATCAAAGCTACTCAAGTAAAATTAACTGATAAAGCCATAACTTTGGTCGGTCGCGTTAGGCTTTTCAACAATGATATAATAGTAAATCAACTGTGAATAATGGACACTTCCTGATCTTTATTATTACTCGGATTATTATCCTTATTCGGACTATTACACTTGCTCGGATTAGTATTTCGGTTTTACAATTGTGCTCGATATGACTATTTAATCTCTCGTCTTGATCTTTCTCCCCTTTTATTCGGTGCTCGGCTTTGTCTTTTCTCGGTTTATTTCTTAAAATGGTGTGCGTTGATTAGTTTCTCTTTTTTCTCAACTTCTCTCTATATTTTTTGGATAGATTTTCTGGTCCATTTCTAGGATGGGTAGTTGGCTATTTATAGGCAACTATGTCTTCTAGGATGTTGACAAATGTCTCCATCTCATGGGGTTTTTCAGACATGGGTCCCCATTTGATTGGGCTTGGGCTTTTGGTAGTAGCACCTTATTTCCTATAAAAAGTATGAGACGACCCATTTAAGCGTTGGATACCCATTTATAAAGTGGGTTGATTATTACCCGAATAGAATATTCGGGTCTAATTTTTATGTCCTATCAAGTGCTCCCTGACTTCCTCGGCGTGGTTTCCATGTCGGGGGAGTCATGTTCGGTTTGTCGAGAACGTTACTTCGGTCTTGTCTTTCCCAATGCTTCATCGAGAAACGCAATAGACTCATGACGGTTCCCTGGGGGGCACATTTAATGTTTCCTATCCTAATATCTTTTTTCGAGGAAATCTCCTATAAAGGGGTGTGCTCCCTCCATAATTAGGCATTTTACTACTAATTTGCTTGTGACATAATGGCTTCTTCAGGTTCTACTGGTGAGAGCTCCTTTAATTATATTTCATATTTAGAAATGAAAATTAAGAAATCTCGTACTGCGAATAAGAAACTCGTGGCCAAGGTTTCTGACTACAAAAAAAGGTTGTCTGACATGGATTCTGATCATCATGTGACGATGGCCGATCGGGATTGGGCTTACGAGCATATAAAGAAGCTCGAGGCTAATCTGGCTAAGCAGAAGGCAGCAAAAAGGGCCTATAAGCTTGCCTTCAAGGAGTTGCATGCTCGGTCTAAACCGAGTTCGGATGACGATGAAGAAGGCTCTTCCTCGAAATAATTAGTATTTTGCGATTTCTGTTGTAATTTCTTTTGAATGGGGAGTCTTCTCCTCAGTTGTAATCAAAGTTTTTGAAATTAATAAAATATTTCCCTATCCTTGTTCTTGTCTGTTCATCTTCTTGATATCTTTTTGGATGACTTTAATTGGGTTTGGAACTGTAGTTAATTCGCCGTAAATGCTCTTGGGAAGTTCAAGAGGTTGTATTTCTTCGAGATGACCTTTGATCTACTCCTTGTTTCTTCTTATAAAAGGGGACTGTCCATGTATTCTTTATGCAATTCATTCTTTATTAACGAACAAATGGCTTCTCCTCTTGAAAACTATGGTGACAACCTTCCTGAATATGTTGCTCGTCTGGAAGAGGAAGTTCAGAAGGTGCGTTATCTCGAGAAGAGGGTTGCCCGGCTATCGGTGGAAGCTCGTCGGGCCGCCGAACTAGACGAACGATTGGATGCCCTGGAGAAGGAGCACCAAAGGTCTTTGCTCGACAGTATTCGCGCTCGTGCTCGGATCAAAGAGCTCGAGGCCTCCAGAGATAGGCAACTTGCTTCCAAGAGGGCTTACAAACTGGCCCTTAAGGAAGTGTATGCTCGGTCGAAAAGGAAGCCAAATGACGAAGCGGGCCCTTCTACGAAATGATTTTATCATTTTTTATTGTATTTCCTTTTATTGCTTCTTCTGTAACGAAGTATCAATTAATCAATAAAGACTTCTTTCTCTTGTTTATATCTGAATTACTTTCCCAATGCAATTTCTTATGACTGCGCACGCTTGTGGCCTCATCAATGCTTTTTCTTGGGCCTAGCGTTTGACTTTATCCATTGGACCTTCTTACTCTTTATATCAGGGGACCAATAGGATTTCTTGAGCCTTGTGCATAAAAATCTTATTCACCAGAGTTTTCTTGATCTCTGTGCAAAAGATCTTAGATATTTATTTGAACCTAATGCCTTTCCCCAGAAATGACGCGTGTTTCAATGCCATTATCACTTGCCCTCTTTAAATATTGGTAAGAATCTAAGCGTTTTGTGAACAAGAGTGGCTTTTAATTACTCACGCTTTTTTAGAACCTTTGGGGAATCCAAACGTTCTTTCTTGAACAGACACATCTTTTAATTGCCATCGCTTCTTAGTACCCATTGGCGAACGGTTGCGACTCTCAATACCAGCCCTCATCTAATTGATCTATAAATACCTGCTTACAGCATGGTTACATCCACAATTCTCATCATATTATTTTCCCCCATATATAGACCCTCATCTTATAATTTTCCTAAGATGTCTGGTCCTTTCACCCCATCAACATTAGCTTTGCAAGTCGAGGCTTTTGAAGCCTCTTATAGCCATGTACAAAGGCTGTTGAGGGATGCCGAGAAGGAACTGAAGGTGATGCGTTATCACCATACCGAGATGGTTCGGGAATTAACTTGGCTAAGATCTGAACTGGCTTATAGCCGACGTGCTCGTCAGGCTCTAGTTGAAGAGAATGAGATGCTAAGGGGGAACCCGACACTGAGGGACAGGGATGTCTCTGCCGGGCCCTCCCACCGATACCGATCGACTTCCCCCTAACCTTCCCCCTTCTTTTTTTATCTCTCTCTGCTTTTTCCCATCTTTTCCCATCTCTTTCTTTTTCTTCTTTTTATTTCTCAGTTTCCCTCATTTCTTCCTCTTCCTCTTTTGTGATTTTTTTTATACTCTGTTCTCTCTACTTTTCATTCTTTTCTTTTTCCCTTTCTTTTTTGTTTCATTGACTTCCTTTTTATTTGTCTGTTTCCTTCATTTCTTTATCTTCTTCTTATCTGTTTTTCTTCTGTGCCTCCTCTTTCTTTTTCTTCATCTTCTCTCTCATCACTCTTTTTCTTTTTCTTCTTTTTTGCACCACTATGATGTAACAATCAGCCCTGTGATCCTAAGGGTTTTGTGTTACATCTAGGGTTTTTGTCATTTTTCTTTTCGACTCTTCTTTCTTATCACTTCTTCTTTTCTTACACTCTTCTTCTTTTCCTCTTCTTGCTTTTCCTTTCTCTTTCTTCTTACTTTTTCTTTTTGGCGTCTCCTGCTCACTTGGTCAGCTGATATAGTTGATCCTTTGCCTGATCTTCTGTACTAGCTCTTCTCGGATGTAATAGATTTTCTTTTCGGATGTAACAGATTTTCTTTTCGGATGTAATAGATTTTCTTTTCGGATGTAATAGATTTCTTTTTCGGATGTAATAGACTTTCTTTTCGGATGTAATAGACTTTCTTTTCGGATGTAATGAACAATGATATATCCCATCTTTATTAATGAAAAGTATTTTTGCCCCTTTATTTTTGCACTTCTTTTTATATTGCACCTGTGGTTTGTTGTTTGTCAGGAAGTTAGATTTTTGAATATCTCGTCTTTATTTCCTTCTGTACTGTTGTATCAGATGTCAGTAGATGTCGCCATCACTGTCGAATATAGGTGCATGCTCCCTAGTAGGTCAGGAATATGCATGCTCCCTAGTAGGTGAGGAATATGCATGCTATCTCCGTTCTATAAGTACTTCTCTTTTCTTTGGTAGTTTATCATCTCTCATTTTTCTTTTTGCTTCTCTCTCCCTCAGCCCTTTATTTTCTTCCGTACTATAACAATTTCCCATAATGTCTGGACCTGTGGTGAGATATCATGCTCAGATGAAGGGCTTGGACACTGAGGTATCTCGGGTCCGCCATCGGATGGCAAGGCTTGAGAAAGGGTATGGCGTTTTGGCCTTGAGCTTGTTCGGCTCTTATCCCGAAGAGACTGTGAAGTGGACCGAGATCTCGGCACTGAGTCGTCAGCTCGATCACTTGTTGTTACAGAGAAACCATCTGGCCCACTCCTGGTATGATGCCGAGGAGATTTGGGACCATTCTCAAGATGAGTTTGACAACTCTCCTCAAGGCCTAGCTAGCATAATGGTAAAGAATGCTCGGCTCGTGGAGCGCGTCAGGGTTCTTACTACGGAAAACAACAGGCTCTCCTCGGAGAATGACAATTTGGTCGCCATGAACGATTCCTACCAAACTCGGTTGAATTGTTCTGCTCGTTTTGCTTTCTCTCGGTCTGGCAGTTCGGTTTTTCCACCCATTGATCCTTAGATTGGGCTGGTTTTCTTATGTATTTCCCCTTTTTCAATTTGTGTTTTGTTTTCTGTATTTGATGAATCAGTTGTATCTTCTCGTATCTCGTGCCTGTCTTGTGAACCATTGTAACGCTTCGTACTTTGTGCCTTTTGATTCTCTATAAATGCTCCCTATTGCCTGTATCTCATTACCAATTCTTCCTCCCTCTTATTTTATAATTTGCTTCTTCTAACTTTCTTTTGCGTGAGATGTCTCCCATCACTAGGTTTGCCTCCAAAAAAAAAGCCCTTATGGAAGAGGAGCCTACTTTTTTGCTACCTCGTCCCCCTGGTTTTGGGGAGGAGGATTTGACTCCTCTTCAACTAAAAGAAATTGAGATGTCATGGCTGAAACATGATCTCATGTGTGCTCGGACTGAAGTGAGGAGGTTTAAGCAATATTGGGACGAGGAGGGCACTGCTCGTTTCAAGGCCGAGCAAAAATGCGAGCCTCAGTCTTACGCCTTGAAACAGGCTGAGATGGCGATTTCTCGTTTAATTAGGGAGAAGGAGCGTCTGGAGGAACTTTTGGCGAAGAGGGATGTTGCTATGGGGGATAGTTCGAAAAAGTAGGATGGGTGTATTTTTCTTTTTCTGTTGTATTGTTTGTGTTTCCCCCTTTGTGGATGAATAAAACTTGTCTTGCACTTGATTCTGTCCTATTTTATTTATTGTTTGCTTCACTCTTTTATGTTGATATCATTTGATGTCTCTCATCATACACCGAACAATATGCCCGGTTATCCCCTCGGAGAGCGTTGGTAGACTTGATGCTCCCTGCCGTCAAGCTAGAAACGGTCTTCGTCCACCTTGTTCGGTGTGCCCTTTGGGTAAGAATTGGTTGGGAGTCGAGGAACTTTAATCGGGGGACATTCTCGGTGTGATAATATTGGTAGCGTATGTGGAAAGCTTTTCGTGGTAGGGTCCACTGGCCGTTTATTTAGGTGTAATGATGTGAACTGACTTGGGTAGTGGGATACGCGCTGACGTGGCGAAATCTGGAGCGTTTATATGTTAAAAATAGCAGCGGTTGTTGACTTTTGTATGGTTGGAAAAAAAGTAAACCTCTGTCACACGAAAGAACGGTTATTATTTTATTCTTTTTGTGACTCCACTCCTTTCTACTGTGCCAAGTAATTCTTTTTTATTTTTATCACAGAATTTGCTGAAGAAAATATATCTCTCTCTCTAAAGCATATTCTTCCCGCCAAAAAGGAAAAGAGTTCGGCCGCTTGATCTAGGATTTCGTGGTTTTGTTGGAAGACTTGCTGCTGTTCTCCCGTGCTTGTTCATAATGATAACCGTAAGTGTTCTTTCTCTGTTGGTAGGGGTTGTAGGGAATTTTGTCGTTGTGGTCATAGATGTGTCACTGGTATATGGTTTAGGTTGTTTATATGTGATAAAGCCATAACTTTTGTCGGTCGCGTTAGGCTTTTCAACAATGATATAATAGTAAATCAACTGTGAATAATGGACACTTCCTGATCTTTATTATTGCTCGGATTATTATCCTTATTCGGACTATTACACTTGCTCGGATTAGTATTTTGGTTTTACAGTTGTGCTCGATATGACTATTTAATCTCTCGTCTTGATCTTTCTCCCCTTTTATTCGGTGCTCGGCTTTGTCTTTTTTCGGTTTATTTCTTGAAATGGTGTGCGTTGATTAGTTTCTCTCTTTTCTCAACTTCTCTCTATATTTTTTGGATAGATTTTCTGGTCCATTTCTAGGATGGGTAGTTGGCTATTTATAGGCAACTATGTCTTCTAGTATGTTGACAAATGTCTCCATCTCATGGGGTTTTTCAGACATGGGTCCCCATTTGATTGGGCTTGGGCTTTTGGTAGTAGCACCTTATTTCCTATAAAAAGTATGAGACGACCCATTTAAACGTTGGATACCCATTTATAAAGTGGGTTGATTATTACCCGAATAGAATATTCGGGTCTAATTTTTATGTCCTATCATTAACATAAGAAATAAAACATACATTAATCTTTACCTTGTTTGCGAAATCACAATCTTTATTTGCTTCGCAATTGTAAATCCGCTTAAGAAGCTCCTGGTACGAAGCTTTCAATTGATGATTTTTACTAGCCCAAACCCCATTAATCGATGTCACAACCGGACCATCTTTGTCTAAGTCATTAGCCACCTCCATAATCTCATGCGACTTCTCAATTATCTCACGCGCCTGTTGTACCGATAACTATCATATTGAGAACGATATTAATCGACAATGGAGAAAGTATGGTATTTTTCCCATTCTTTTCGGGATTTGTTATGGACGATTCATGAATTATCTTGTAAAAGGTAAGATTCGTTTACATGTTAGGATTATGTCATGTTTTCTTAATACTATAGTAATAGAATATTTGATATGTTTAAACATAGTCTCAGTACCCGAGCCCTGCCCTAATAACACATTCACACATATTTGGCATATGTAATTCACTGAACAAATGGGACATTCATATAGAAGCTTAGCCAGGGCTTTAATTAAAAACTTGGCAAATAATGTGTCCCCCTCTTTCGAAGTTTTGGTTATTTAGCAATGGGTGAGCCTAACACACAACTCTCACAATCTATAATAAAAACTCAAATCTACTAAAAACTCAAATAAAAATATAGTAAAACACTAATTAATGATTCTACCATAAATTTAAATATTAATTAAAAATAAAAAAAATTGTTAGATTTAGTATTACTAATATATATATATATATATATATATATATAACTCACACATACATGTATATTTGGAGGGATAAAATGTATTTTTTAACATAAATATATTATTATACATGTAAGGGAGTGTGCATATGTAAGAGAGTATATAAGTGAATGCCAAAGTTGTGTGAATATATTTTTACTTTAGACTCTGTTTTTTTTTTTTTTTTGTAAAATGGGTGTAAACAAATATTTACGGGTAAAATAGATTTTTCGGGTGATTGGTTTACCGTAAAACATTTTTTTTTTTGAAAACTTTTTTCGCATATCCAGTAAAATTGGGAAAAACGATTACCCCGCAAATAAAGTTGTAAACGCTTTACGGAGCCTCTATTTATATTCTTTCTAATATCAGTATTATAATTATTATTAATTATAGATCTACTCTTTCAAAATTATTTAATAATTAGTCCAATTCTATCTACTAACCAATAAAAAAGAAAAAATTCTAAAAAAAATAACAAAAAGGAAAAAATAAAATCCAAAGACTCTAAAAAAAAACCCAAGAAATTTTGAAAAAGCTAAAATCTAATTAACCAATAAACATAAAATAAAAATAGGAAAAAATAACAAAAAATGGAAAAAATAAAATAAAATATTCAGAAAAATCTAAAAACCCCAAGAAATTTTGAAAAAGCTAAAAAAAAATCAATAATATCTTTTATACTTATAATTTTATGAGTTTATAAGTTGAAAATTTATAAGTTATTATTAGTGATGTATATGAAATAAAAAATGTGTTTAGCTTAAGTTTTCTATACATGTTGAGATTTTTACCAATTATTTGTTAAAAAAATATTTTGTAAAAAGAACTTGAGTTTGTATAAAATTTTAGCTGAAAAACTTTTTATACACCAACCACATGTAAATGAAAAGCAAACAAAACTTTTCAGTATAAAACTTTCTCATAAAAATATTTTTCTCATATAAAACTTTTATTATGAAACAAACGGAGTCGTAGTAATAAAGTTGCGTTATTGTGGTGCATATGTGCAGTGAAAGAATATTATGTACAAAACTTTTTTTGGGTAGGAGTTGTGTCTGGAATAATTTGACGCCAAAGATATTTACGAAATTTAATTAGGTCTATATGTCTTCTAATAAAATCATTAAAGGCTTGTTAGGCTGAAATCTGTGAACTCACACGTAGTATTATCTACTTATGAACTAATTAAGCGCTTTTCCCACTTAAAAAATACGATTTCAAACATAATTTTATAAAGAAAAATATTGAAATGTTAAACTTATTCCGTCTTATCTATAAAGCTACTCTACTTTTTACGTGCTCGACTTTGTTACCACTTTATACCACACTTGAAATTAATTCTTATTCCAATTGTTTTTTTTTTTAGCTAACTTAATAAGAACCATTAAAAATATCTTGACTACATTATCACAGCAATGGTTCTCAGAGTATGAACATAAATTTCATCTGGTTCTATATTATAAACTAAAACGTCATGACTGAAAATATATTTTCCACTATATTCGAACTTTATTATATAATAAAACCAGACCATTACTCCCGTTTGTGAATATAGGAAGAGTAAGTTAATCATTATGGATGCACATTTTCCTCAAGTCAACTACATCATATTTTTATCAGGTTAATTATAGGTTTTTCATATGTATTCGTAATTATTTTTCGATTATATTTTTTAAATCAACATTTTATTTTATTTCTAAAATATCTGTAAAATTTAATCTTTTATATATTTTTTTTACGTTGAATTGTTTGTTTGGCAATTTATAAGGTTACTATATTAATAAATACCAAAAAATTATAGAACTATCATATTTTACAAATTTTTTTAACACATACTTTAGAAATAAAATAGAACATTGATTTAAAAAATATAATCGAAAAATAATTACGAATACATATAGAAAAACATATAACCTGATGAAAACTTGATGTAGTTAACTTGAGAAAATTTGCACCCAATCATTTTAATGCTGGTTTCGTGTTATCTTCTAATTATTGATACAATAATATAATGGCGATATGAAATCAGTAAAATACTAGTGAAGCATATTTAAGTGTAACACCTTTTGATTATTACGACCCAAATGTGCTATTTTATTAGAGTTTTAGAAGCTACTACTATTGAATTGAAAATAGTACCAGGACCAAATAAAAGAATAATCTAGAATGCAGGGATCTTTAAAACAATTAATCCCAATATCACAAAAGAACAACTAAAAACTGATGATAACATTAATTAGTACCACAATATGAGTATATATTGACCACTCTTTCTAATAAGGCTTGCACAATTCTTGTCTTTCACATTGCTAGACTAATACAGTCTATAGAGATATATTTATATACATAAATTTCTGATGGCATTTAAGAGCTGTTACGGATGCCGCGGGGAGAAGCGTGAGATGACTATTGATGAGTTTAAGCAGTGGCTTAAGACATTCGATGTCGACAAAGATAACCGAATAAGCCAAGAAGAGCTTAGACAAGCTGTTAAGTACAACGGTGGATGGTTTTCGGGTATAAAAAGCAAGTCTGGATTGAAATCTGCTGATAAAAATGGTAATGGTTTCGTCGATGATAACGAAATCAAAAAGCTTATTTACTTTGCACAGAAGCACTTAGGTGTGATAATTGTTGCATGAGCAAATTCTCATATGCACCTTAGTGTTCTTTTGTGTACGTGTGTGCCGTGTGTGTAGGTTTTCTTTCTTTTTCAATTTGTGTGACCTTTGGTACTGGTGGTGCATGTAACTCTATATATATGGGCTGTCAAGTCCATTTCAAATGTTAAATAATTAGCTCTATTATCCATATGTAACATAATCAATTACTGTTGTATAATATTAATTACATGTGTCAACTCCATATCAAATGTTGAACAAACGTTACTATCGTTTTTTTTTTTATAATCATCATGTTGTTCAATATTTCTTATATTAGAATCTCGCTAATCAAAATACGCTATAATCTGGGCAATGAACCAGACCGAGTAAGAGAACGAAATTGATTAATAAAATTATCATAAAATTAGAAACAATTTATTTAGAGAAAATCAAAATTTATCTCTAAATCATAACTTTTAAGGACAAAAATAAATAATCTTTTAAACAAAAAAAAAAAAATTATAGTAATTATTTGTTGATGCAGAAGAGGCTAACGCTCCGTTTGTTTAATAGTAAAAGTTTTACATAGAGAAAATATTTTCATGGGAAAGTTTTACACTGAAAATTTTTGTTTGTCTTTCATTTACGGGTGGTTGGTGTATAAAAAATTTTCCACCTAAAATTTTATAAAAAAATCAAATTTTGTTTACAATTTTTTTTAAACAAATAATTGTTAAAAATCGCAACATGTATAGAAAAATTTAGCTAAATGTATATTTATTTCATATACATCATTTGTAATAACTTATAATTTTCAACCTATAAACTCATAAAATTAAAAGTATAGAAGATATTATTGAGTTTTTTTAGATTTTTCAAAATTTCTCGGGTTTTTTACATTTTTCGGAATTTTTATATTTTATATTTTCCATTTTTTATTATTTTTTTAGATTTTTTCCTATTTTTTATTGGTTAATTAGATTTTAGCTTTTTCAAATTTTATTGGGTTTTTTAGAATTTTCGGATTTTATTTTTATTTGTTTTCCTTTTTTTTTTTATTTTTTAGAAATTTTTCTATTTGTTACATTTTGTATTGGTTAATTAGATGAAATTGGACTAAATATTAAATAATTTTGAAAGAGTGACCTATAATTAATAATAGTTACAATACTAGTATTAAAAAGAATATAGAAATAGCCTCCGTAAATCGTTTACGACTTTATTTGCGGGGTAACTGTTTTCTCCAATTTTACTGGATATGTGGAAAAAGTTTTCCGAAAAAAAATGTTTTACGGTAAACCAATCAACCGGAAAATTTATTTTACCCGTAAATGTTTGTTTACGCCCATTTTACAACAAAACAAACAGAGTCTAAATAATAATTAAGGTAAATCATGTGTAAATACTCAGATATGTCTAATTAGCCTATACTTTGCATCTTGTTTTTTGTTATTAATTTAACATATCTTGAATCGGTCGTGTTAGCTAAGCAAACAGGTGAATTAAGAATTTGGTAACACAACATGTTTCTCGTGGATATTTGGAAAGTGCGGTACCTAACTCATAGTCACGACTCGAACTCTTTATATACATTATATAAAATCAAAATAATACAATCATTCATTTAAAACTCAACTAAATAAAAACATAAAATAGAGAAAAACTATCCATAGTCATTATACATATATATACATCTTTATAAATATAATTTTAAAAAAAAAATCTCCATATACATCATTTTCAAAAAAAAAATTATATACATCAATATACTTCATCTATCGATTTGTTTATTTATTTATTTTGAAAGTTCTATATGTTTATTTTTTATTAGTTGAGTTTTAAATGAACGATTATATTATTTTGATTTTATATAATGTATATAAAGAGTTCGAATCATGGTGACTCTGAGTTAAGTATCCTACTTCAGTATATTTGACGATACAGTATACAGGATCTAAGTTAATAAAGTAACTTACATACACGTGCCCGATTCACAAATTCTCTGGGGATAAAGTTATCGATTTGTGGTCTATATGTCAAACTTGCATGCTTTTATTTTGTAAAAACGGTTAAAACTATAATTTCTAGGCAAGTACTTTTAACATTTATTAGAAAAACATGTAGTGTTGAGGTAATTAAATACTGTAGCTTGTTTAAATGCCGCTTTAAGTAAACTAAAGAATATCAGCTACCTTATTTGAGGCACTTTTTGCCTCATTTAGCTTCAAAATTTACCCATTCCATGTAAAAAACAAAAATCAGTTTCAGGTTGACCGAATAAATACAGTATAAACGATAAAATCAAAAGAAAGAGGTATACAAAAGTTTGTAAAAACTGTAAGAAAATGCCGGGAGGCCCTAAATACATCCCAGAAAAAGTTACTGATCATGATAGAACATAAAAATTAGACCCGAATATTCTATTTGGGTAATAATCAACCCACTTTATAAATGGGTATCCAACGCTTAAATGGGTCGTCTCATACTTTTTATAAGAATTGAGGTGTTATTATTAAAAGCCCAAGCCCAATCAAATGGGGACTCATGTCTGAAAAATCACTGGAATGAAGACATTTGTCAATATCCTAGAAGGCGCAGTTGCCTATAAATAGCCAACTACCCCTCCTAGAAAAGGACCAGAAAATCTATCCAAAAAAATATAGAGAGAAATTGAGAAAAGAGAGAAACTAACCGACGCACACCACTTCGAGAAATAAACCGAGAAAAGACAGCCGAGCACCGAATAAAAGGGGAGAAAGATCAAGACGAGAGATTAAATAGTCATATCGAGCACAATTGTCGAACCGAAATACTGGTCCGAGCAAGTGTAATAGTCCGAACAAGGATAATAATCCGAGCAATAATAAAGATCAGGAAGTGTCCTTTATTCACGGTTGATTTACTATTATATTATTGTTGAAAAGCCTAACGCGACCGACCAAAGTTATGGCTTTATCAGATCATGCCTTCAGAAACTAACATGAGTCGTGTTTTCGAACTCTTTTTTGACGTCAAAGCAACTTTCAAGCATTTTTCTTTTGGTTAAAGAAAAAAAATACGCAAGCTATATACTCCTCTTTATGAGTGATCATGATATTTGATGACAATCAGCCAAAAAAACGTGCATCTTAGGACTTAGGGTATACTTAGCCCTTTTGACCACTTTAATGTAATTCTTACTCCCACTAAGCTACTTAAAATGTTAAATTTTGATTACCACATGTAATATATAAATTGTCCAAGAATGCTTGTACTTTTTCATCGACCACAGCTTCCAATATTACTGTAGTATAAAACATTCTAACATATATACATATATAATGGCATTTATGAGTTGTTATGATAGTCGTGACATTTCAAGCGACGGAAAAAATGAGATGACTATTGAGCAGTTCAAACAACGGCTTAAGACATTTGATGTTGACAATGATCATCGAATAAGCCGAGAAGAGCTGCAAGAAGCCGTTAGATATGACGGAGGATGGTTTTCGAGTAGGAAGAGCAAATATGGAATTAGCTCCGCAGACAAGAATGGAAATGGTTTCATCAATGACACCTAAATCAATAATATCTAGGTCTTTGCTCAGAAGCACTTGGGTGTGAAAATTGTTGCATAAGCAAAAGTTTTATTTGGTGTTCTATCTACTTTTACGTGGGTACTTTCTTTTCCTTTTCCAGTGTGTTCATTTTGTGGTCTATGACTCCCTATATGGATCTCTCAACTCTACTTAATGTTGAATAAACACTATTCTCCTTTTTTTTTAACTTATTTTTATATACAGAGAGCCAAGTTGAATCCTTACATCCGAAAGGAAGGAACTATTACATGCAGTAAAAGAATACAGATCATAAGTGTAGTTTTTTGGATAATTCTTATTCATTTTGGGCAAGTATGTCACTATGTCAGTTTTTATTAAGTAAAAAAATAGCAATTAAATTTTTTATTCTGGATGCCCTGGTATTTTTAAGCTTATTATAATTTACCTGTGCTAGCTTTAATTTTTAGTCATTGCCTCTAAGACATATTAAACATAAAAATATCATTGCGAATTCAAGTTAAATTTATTGCTAAAAATATATCAAGCAATACTTCAAGCACTTAATTATTTGGATATCAAATTAAGCTATCAAGAAAGAAAAACTTATTATTTACTTTTCCAACTTAAAATAATATCGAGTCCTTGCTACTGCTTATGAACTACCAAGTTTGTGAGAGAAAAGTACACGATCGATGAAGTTGATACAACAATGGTCAAAATTTGTCACAAAATTGTCGTTAATTGAAAATCGTCACAATTTATCGCAAATTGACAAATTGTAACAATTTATCGCAAATTGACAAATTGTCACAAAACCATCAGAAATATCGTCGTTAAACAACTTGTCACAAAATGACTCCGACAAAATCATAAACTATTTAGACATCTTGTTTTGTAGCGGAAAGAAAAAATAAGGCATTTGATCAATTAGTACTCCTTTTTGCTTTTACCATTATAGAATGTAAAGCTAAAATCATCACTATTATTTTTCTTTTAGCATTATATAGAATGTTGGCCATTGCCATTCATTGTTAGAGTATATTATTCCACATCGACTAGATAATGATCGAGTTTGTGGTTTAGTTACTCATCCTTACCATTACGAGTCCTTTTGATGGGATTGGATGGACTCTTAACATGGTATCAGAGTGGGCCTAACGATGTTGAGCCCACCTCCACCCATTTAATATATTCGCTCGTAGGACCCTTGAAATGTCGGGCCACGAGCGAGAGGGAGTGTTAGAGTATATTATCCCACATCGACTAGATAATGATCGAACTTGTGGTTTATAAAGAGTTACTCATCCTTACCATTACAGATCTTTTGATGGGATTGTATGGACTATTTATTTACATTCATAGAATCAAGAAGGTAGAACTACTTAGAGGCTAGACAAGAATGGTTTCACAGTAGCTTTGGCTTGTGAGTTTTCGAGAAACAAACAAGAGATGGTTTACTAGAGAGATTGGATTTGGTTCAGGCCTCATGTGCCTTAGTGCAGTTTCATAACTTTGTTAGCA
Organism: Primula veris; assembly: GCA_963682055.1. Lineage (NCBI taxonomy): Eukaryota > Viridiplantae > Streptophyta > Magnoliopsida > Ericales > Primulaceae > Primula > Primula veris. The sequence goes on along the minus strand of OY821743.1, from coordinate 18,229,505 downwards.
ATAAAAAGGAGTCTTTAAACTCTTGACATAATTAAAAATTGTAGATATCAATGTGCAAACAGATGCTGGATGTGTAAGAGAGAAGATGGGTCTCATAAACAACATAATTTGTTTAAGTGCAGGTTGGTCAGAGATTGATGGTCCAAGATGAGAAACAAGTTTGGGTTTTCTGCGAGTGCAAGCAGAGTGGAAAATTGGCTGCATCTTTAAGTGTTTAGTCACAGAAGTTCGTATGAAAGCATTGTTCCTGTGACTGTGATAGAGTGGCATTTGATGAGCACGCGGCGGTTATACACTCCACCCGTGTCATATGCTTTACCGTCTGTTTACGAGATCAGTATTATTTATGTTATGTCGGTCTCTTGTATTGTTATTTGTTTATTTATGTTCATTAAGCTAGTTGGTTATTGTTTTGGAACACTAATGTTATTTTTATTTCTCTTTTAGTTCTTGTGATTGAAATATTAAAAGACTACTGCAGTAACTCTATTATCATTATGTGGAGTGTTGTTGAATGAAAAGGGAGCATCCATTCTTTTTCTCTCTTCTTTCTCTGTTATTCTCTTCTCTATTTGAATTAATTGTGCATTTTTGCTGTGAGATTGATCAATTATTTCTCCCTTATTTTTACGAAACCTTCGGGTTTCATCATTGGCATCTAGAGCAGGTCATTTCTATATCTCGTGGAAACCATAGTTCATATTTTTCTCAACTTTTTTCTATTAAAAAAAATCATGAGTGAATCTGCTTTTATTTTCGTTGATATATGTCATGTATCCAATTACAGTTGATGTGTTACATCAAGTTTTCGATACTTATGAGTGTGTCAATGAGATTATGATATCTCCAATAATTGATTTTCAAGCATTGATAGAATTTCGATCTCTAGATGGTGTTGTTTATGTCAAAAATTATCTGGATGGAAGAAATATTTATAATGATTGATGTAATATGAAACTTTGATGGTATGGAGATTATGAGTTAGAGTTTAATAATGGATATGAAGAAGAGGACCCGGTTATTAGCGATAATAAATTGGTTGATAAAGAAAAAAAATATGATGAAGAATCCGTTGAAGACGACTCGGAAGCCGATAAGAGTGAGTGCTCGGATTGGACGGAAAAAGAAAATATTGTTGGCGATGTGGAGTATTTTGAATGCTCGGAAAAAAATAGTACGGAGGTAAACCTTATTTTATTTCATATGAAAAGCCTATTAGCGATTTTATTGATACTCTTACGAATTGCTCTTACGACAAAATAATAAATTTTGATTATAACTGCAATAGCCCGGGTTGTACTGGATAAACTAATAAAATTGATTCATTAGTGGTTGTTTGGTTATATGAAGTTTTGTGTGATGTGAAAAAGTTCAAGAAATTCAAAGATTTCGTGCATGTATCAAAAGTGTTGGATATAATGACTGAAAGAGATTGAATTGTTAAGATAAACGTTGATATTGTTAAGGAGTTGGGTTTGCATGAATGGCCTCTAATTTGTCAAATTGATAATTTTTATTACGATCATAAATTAGCGAATTTTTATGAACTCGATTGCTACGCTCTTATTATGGAAAAAGTTGTTGCGCATTCTGATTTAGCTTCCATTGGTGCTGGTGTTTGTTTGTGAGGTGTTTATTTTACTCTCTTAAGTTTTAAGAATCGTGAATAAAATTTAATTATTTATGGAGATGGGCGTTTTCATAATTTTTTGGCAGAATTTGATAGGGTGGGTTGTTGTACTTTTTCATTGGTGTTTGAGAGACTGAATATTTCTCTATTTAGAAAGCGTTTAAAGACTATTAAACTGAACAAATATATAAGTTGTTCATTTGGTAATATTTGGCAACTTGAATTGGTGCTTTTAGCAATTCCGACAATTACTTATGATTTGTCAAAGTTTGTTTCAAGTGCAGTTTTTTCTATTACAACAATGTCACTTAAAAACTTGCTATTTGGCATAGAAAGTGATACCCAATTCTGTTTAAATTTGGTACGAAAGTAGAGTATGGGTCTACGGACATATGGCTACTGAACTTCCAACATTTGATTAAACGTAGATCAGGTTATGAATTTTAAAGATAGGGCCACATTCAGCTTTGATGTTTGCTAGAAAAATAAACTGTTGCCATAACAAACGGCATTTGTCTTAGTTGATATCTGATGGAAATATATTCGTGACAGATATTGAGAGTTGGGAACCAGATTTGCGGTTTTTGGATATACGGTTGATGAAATATGAGTTTATAAAATCAACAATTCGGTACAGTTTTTTTCATGCGAAAACTGTTACGACACTTCTTGGAAAAGTAATTAATTGTTATAGCAAACATACTCCAAATCGGTTGAAATTTTGTGAGTTGGTAAACTACTGGTATACGGTCGTTTGGAAAGCAAGATCGATACATTTGGATCAATATCGATCGAGTTATGAATTGTTGAACTTTGGGTTGCAAGCAGTTTTTTATATTATGACAGATACGATGTTGTCTAGAAAACTAATTGTTTGGGTTAGAAAGTGGTATCCGATTCAGTCCAAATTTGGTGAAAAGGTAGGGTACTCGTGTGTGGATGTGTGCATGCTAAATTCGCAAGATTTGGATAAGCATGGATTTAGTTATGAATTTTCAAATTTTGGTGAACTGGGCTGTCCAAACATGACCTGGGCAGATTGGATGGCCTAGAGAAAAAGTTTCGTGGCACTGCTTAAAAGTTGTCCGAATTATATGAAATTTTACGAGGAAATACCTAATACAGTGTCGGGGATTTCAACACCAAGTTTACTATTTACTAATGCACAAGTAGTGTGTTATGATTTTTCAAAGATGACTTACTCTTTATGTGTACACGATGATAATGATATTACACTTGCTTTCATATTATTGCGCGCCAGTGACATTGAAGGGTCATCTCAAACTTTTGATAAGTCACTGAGTACTTATATCGACTCTTTTGTGGATGACATTTTTCATGGAGACGCTGAGAGGTTGGATGTTCGGGTGCACTTAGGTACGTGAGCTTATTCTACTTATGTTGATTTTCCGATATATGGTTGAGTAGCTCGTTGTATTTAGATTGCATGGAAATATGGTCGCAAGAACTCTTTTTGGGGTTATTGGTTTAGTAGAGGGACGAAGATACATAGAGATAGGCATTGGGCAGCTTGTTGGGGTTTGAAGGAGCTTTCACCTGAAGGTGAACGAGTCCATTTGAGAAGTTGGAAGAGTGTGTTTGGTTTGCCGCCAGATCGTGTGAAATATGGTACATTATCCGAGCTCGTGCCTACAATCTTGAGGACAGTATTGTTCTTAAGGGGAAGGAATGATGAGCATGCGGCGGTCATACACTTCACCCGTGTCACATATTTTACCGTCTGTTTACGGGATCAGTGTTATTTATGTTATGTCGAGCTCTTATATTGCTATTTATTTATTTATGTTCATTAAACTAGTTGTTTACTTATTTTGGACCACTAGTGTTATTTTTATTTTTATTTTAGTCTTTGTGAGTGAAGTATTAAAAGACTACTACAGTAACCATATTATCATTATGTGGAGTACTGTTGAATGAAATGGGAGCCCCCATTCTTTTTATCTCTTATTTTTCTGTTATTTTCTTTTCTATTTGAATTAATTATGCTTTTTGACGTGAGATTGATATATTATTTTGTCTCTTATTTCTACGAAACCTCCGGGTTTCATCATTTACTTGCACTCTTTACAATATTTGGCATGCAATAAATGAAGGAAAATGAATGTTGTTTTATGAAGAGAAAAATTTGTTTTATGATGTGTAATTCTCTTATGAACACAACTGATTGTTTTAATTTTTGTAATTTGTTGTTTGTTTGCTGTTGTTTAGGCATTGTTTTCAAGCAATACTGTAGGTTCTCTTACTCTTACAATTAAGCTTCAAGAGAATTCCTGATTTCCTTTAATGATCATAAAGCCTTTTAAAGAAGAAAAAAGTGAAGTTAAAACGATTATCGCACGGGCTTCAATACAAGGAACTGCGATACAAAACCTAGCTTGAACAACTTATCCCGTTTTGGACACCGCCACTGTGCAATGTTCATATTGATATACCCAGGTATCCACATTAAAAGCAGAAAGTATCACTAGATTTCCAGTTGTGATGACGACTGATCACCTAATAAAGATAGATTTGTTTAAATAGTTAAGCTAATAATCAAAATCAATGGCCACTCACCAACTCTATGAATTATCTTGCAAGTGGAATTAATAAAAGACCTTAAAAAGTAAAATTACTAATCACGCAAACCATATACTAATAAAAAGACTTCTACTCAAGATGATAGGTCATATTGTTAGGTCGATGCTAGAAATGTTTGCGACATCCTTTTCCCTTTTCCCATTTTCATTAGAAATGCATAACTAACAAAATTCAAGGACTAAATACATTCATCTTAATAATGTGATTTACAGGGGATTCTCTACATTCAAATCAATTCTTTTTGGTACCTATACTTTCAAGTTCAACAATATTGGTTTAGTGGTTCTAAATATTGAAACGGATTTGGTCCTTAATTAAATGGTGTCATTCTAAAGAAGATAAAAGTCAATACCAACTATTCGGCCTGTGATATTTTTCCAGGGTAAATTAGATTTTTCCCTTTCATACTTTTATTAATTGCTCGTACTATGACCAAATGAATGTTAAAAATATTCTAGGAGAGGACCAACTTTACCTTCATTTGATTTTTTTCTTTTAAGGGTAAACTAACGGTATATTAATGAGTAAAAGAGGTACAAGCCTCAAACATAACGATTACCCTTCATTTGATTACTTTGTAAGTAAATTGATCAAGCATCCGAAAACTAGTTTTTTAATTTAAAGCTATATATATTTCTGACCAGATAAAAAAGGGTCTAAACTATGAGATTAATACATCCAATCAATATGGGAATAATAGTCACAAAAATACATTTAAAAGAAAAAAGACACTATATACCTCTTGAAATCCAGAAAATACTTCTGTAAAGAGTACCTCCTACATACTCTTACAATTATAACCTTTTATTTACCCTTACTATTATCCTCAGTAGCAACTGAACTTTTGCAATGGGCAATAGCAGCCTGTATAGCGCTTTGTAACTCCTCCATGGTACTATCATTTGTACTATGAGTCTCCAAAACGACGCCGTTTTGGACCAAAAGCCCGCTATTATTTGGCGAGGTTCTAATCGAGGCAGGCGCTGAAAACCCGCCTCTATAGCTATTATCATTATAATTATAACCACTTCTCGTCAAGTTCCCGGAAAACGTACAAGGTTGTCTCCTCACACTTACCTTCTCTCTTCGAAACGACGAAAGTATAGGACTCACCATTCGCATGTACCTCTTTAGTATCTTTACCATCTTTCCCTTTTGCTTTTCATCATCACCATTTTCTTTATTATTCTTCCATCTAAATAAAGAAAATGATTTTGACTTGGGTTTAGAATTAGGCTTATGGGGTAGGGTCGGACCGGTTATTTCAATAGCCTTTTGTGGTCGAGGGTAACTAGTGTTTTTCTCAGGGGTACTTTCTTGTAGAAAGTCTTTAATGGGGATGGTAAAACAGTCGACTGAGTTGGTCGAGGAGCGAGGAGAGGAAGAGAAGTGAGAGAGGAGATGGAGGGGAAGGAGGTGGCCATGAAAGAATATATCGTCGGCCGGAGATAGGTCCACCGCCCCTAGTGGCGGAGCTGGAGATTTGTGGTGGTGATGAAGAGATATTGTGAAGGAAAATTCGTGTGATGGGGAAGTGAGGGTTTCTTCTTCAGTTTTATCTCTCATCTTTAAAGAAGTGAGGTTGCAATGACTTTGTTTCATGCAAAATGAGAGATTTGTATGGTATGGGGTATATTATATAGTACAATAAATACAGATATACTAATGATGATCATATTTTGTACCAAAAGTTTTGAGATATAATATGTGGTGTAAGATTGAAAGATATTGCTTAATAAAATAGAAAAACATGCATAATTATATAGTACGAGTAATATATATACTTGATGCTAGCAACAATTACATATCATGGAAAAACCAGTAGTTGTATATATTTTACATAGTCCTAATTAAATAAGCTGACGTTCTAAGCCATGCTTTCGTAATTAGTATCATAGTATGCAGTAACTAGTAAGACTGAGAATACATGAAATGAGAGCTAGACCACTTGGTTTAATTTGTTTTGGCTTACGGGAAAATTAATGTGTAGAATCATATTAGTTAACTCATAAAATAAGTGTAAGTAACAATTACACAAGGTTGAATGACGTATATAATGTACAAGTATATTTAACTTGATCAATGATTTATAGAGTAAGAGATTGCCAAATGTCAACAAATTTGCAGTTTCATTTTAATGGTATATATTTAACTCTGTGAACTTTCAGAAGGTGACGTTTCCCTCTTTTGAAAGGGAAAAAAATTTCAACTTGAGGATTCACTTGCAATAGCCACTAGTATAGATATTATTACTTTTATCTGACTCAAAAACTCTAATTTAGATTACATAAGACTGAAGTTGAACTTTAGATAGGTTACAGCAAATGTACACTAAAAAACCGGGGTATATATACATGATTACATGTACGCAAATTGAGAAAAGTACGATCTGTGACCATATAGCTAGTTAAGTCATGATTTGTTGATTGTAGCCTAATTCTGCCCTCTCAGTCAACGTCGTATTAACACAAATATGTTCGAGATTAATAGTACGTTTGTTTAAAAATTAATGTCAAAAATTAATATGTTAAAAGTTTGTTTTTTTAAGTTTTTGTCAAATATTCATTACATGTTTTTGTAAGCAATATTTATTTCTACTAATTTTTAAAAGCAGTTTTTTATCAAAAAAATCTGATGTCAAACGGACCCATAACCATTTGATTTGTTTTATCATTGATCTTTGAGAGCTTAGATTGTTTTTGGAACGTGCTTAATTTTTTTTATTAAAAAGAATACAAAAAAAGTGTGAATGAGAAGGTCGGCCACTCGATCTCATTTATAGATCATGGTTCCATTGCATACGAAGAAAAAAAAATTAGTTGCCAATTGCTTAATTTAAGCGGTGTTTTAAATTTTATTTTTTCCAAATCTCTATTAATTTGTCCAAGTTCTGAAGAAAAAACAATAATCTTGTTCACATTTTAATAGATACAAATTTCTATTTAAAATGGTCAAACCCATATCAAGTAACCCTCTTTGGAACCAATTTAGATGATAGTATCTCCTACTTAATTTTTGATTTTTAGAACTCTTAATATATGAGACTAAACTTAATAATTGACCAAAAAACATCATTTTTGTTACTTAAATGGGAGTAAATAGCCAATCTTTTTTATAAAAAAAACTTGTTAAGTGTAATTAGAATTAAAACAAATTTTAGTAATTGCTGCAAAATGGCTACCCACCTCCAGATTTTATTCTACATTTCTCCTCTATATATTAAATCATATCCATCCATGTGGACAATGTAAAATCCAATGGCTCAAATAATTAGATGAAAACAAAAACCACTCCGTTCCCCACTATATTTATTCCCCATTAATAAATCTATCTTTTTTCTCTAATCTTTATTGATAGGTAGATGTTTATAATTCTGTAAGTTTTAATTTATTTCAAAATTTGGGTTGTAAAAATCATATTCAATTGAGAATTTTTAACAATATTTGAAGAGGACATGTAGACACATAATTGATTAGTATTTTTAAGGAGTTGAGAACTTTTATCTAATAAAAAAAATATAGACACTAGAAAATTATATATGATAAAGTTTTTAATGAATGAAAAAGAATCTCATCTTTAAATTTTTAGAATGAAAAGATTTTTTCCAACTATTAATTATAGGTTCAATATAGTTGTAGTAAAAGTAAAGAAAGAAACGGTTTATTTGGAGTAAAAATAGATTTGGACCATTCATATTTCTTTTCTTTATAGGCATATATGTATGGCTGAGATTATTAGAATAGAGAGGTATGGTAGTGTAAAGTATAGAGATGAGCATGCCTCTTGTGCAAATCTGCAACCGAAATTAATAACCTTTTTTCTACAGACTCGCACTAAAAAAACGAAGACATTAATAATTAATCACGAATATAGTGAACATTTTCATATATTTATGGTTATAAGCCGGTTTGGTTTACGTCTATACTTGTTGATAAAAAGTAAGAAGTCATAACACGTACAAACAATATTATTTATACCTTCACAACAACTACCAAAAGCATCTTGACCATTATCATGATAAAAGTAGTCAAAATCGAGTTATTGCACTCTTTCACTGTTTCTATGCTCTCTTATTGCACGTAAATCATTGGGAGTTCACATTCTTTTTGTAGTCTCAGCCTCGAAAATATCATATATCTAAGTTTTTTTATTATCTTTTGCCTAAAGTTCTCAACATGCAAATGCATCTATGACAAACTTAAAAGTAATATAATTGAACAAGGATTACTATTTCTAGCTCGGTCCAGTTTATAGGTTTACAACTCAGGGAACCTTAGAGTATTCACGGCTGATTATGTATACAACTTATCTATTTTACAGTATCAAAGTCTGTGTCTATTTTATAAATTATCTATAATGCATTTCTGCATAGCAGTGTATCTAAAATACATCTCTGTTTAAGATATTCTTCTCCAAGATTATGTAAAATACATATTTTTATAAAGTACATAAATAATTCTTACCGCAAATTCGTATGTATACAAATAGATATAATTTTATAAAAAATAAATATAATATCATATGTAGATAAAATGACCAATAAATAAAAACTAATTACTGTAACAAACTATTTTCTTCCACACCTAAATATTATAATGTCAGTTACTTGTATGCAGGGACGGAACCATAATGATTTTTTTGAGCGGGCCGTAATGTAAAAAATATGTCGAATAGAAGATAAAATAAATAGAGTATAATACAAAAATAAAGATTTTTTTTTTTATGTTTAACATAGCATAAAATAAACATGAAGTTAAGACAAAGTGTATTGAGCAATAGAATATATTTTTTAGTAATCTTGTTTGTTTGAGAAAATACAATGGTCAATTACGAAATTTGATAATTTTAAAATTAAAAACATAAAATTTTAAAAAAGAAGAAGTTAACATGATTTGAACGGTTAAACTTCCAGTATCCTAAAACCAATTTTACTACTACACTAACAGTTCTTCTGTTTAATTAGGGAGACCGTCAACGTATATATGTTAAACAAAATAAAAATTAAAAATCACCGCCGGTATGGTCACGGGCATCCACAGCCACCCACCGGGTCCGCCCTACTTGTATCTCACCAAACGTTAAAATTTAGATCAAACATCACAAAAGTAGATAAATATGAAAGGAGGAGTGATATATATATATATACAAGAGAAGCATGGATTTTTACAAATAATAAATTAAATGAGATAAAAATGGGTTAAATTCCCTATTTTGTCCAGTTGTCCGCTGTATAAAGGGAGAAAAAAAGAACCAGAGAAGTTGTACGTAGCGGAGAAGGAGTTTTGGCGCTTGTGTGCTACATCTAACAGTGTTTAACAGTGTTTTTCTATGGCTAAAATTTACTCTTCACTTGTTAGGTATAGAATACCTTTTATCTAAATTTTAACTTACACCTTAATACTGCTACATGGGTCAAATTCTATTACATATCTTGAGCTATAGATAATGAAAAATATTATATGGACATCAATTTAAAAACTTTAGAAATACAGCTGCAATTTCTCTTAATAATAGAACCTTAATAATCAATATATTAGCACTGCTCATTTCTCCTGTTGTTAAGATTTAGAATAGCAAAATGAGTTTTTATATTTATGTTTGAGTTGAAAAACCAACACCAATTCCGTGAATTCATGCATGGTGACAAATTATATGAGACTTTAATAGACTAAATTACAATAGTCAAACATGTCCAGCTTATAGTTAATTAGCATCACTGATAGAACATAAAAATTAGATCCGAATAGATATATTCGGATATGAATCGACCCACCCATTATTAGAGGGTACCCAAGGCTAAAACCCAAAAAACCATGGTCTAATGGAGCTTTCCTAACAGGCCATTATCTATAAGGGACCAGCCCAGTAGTAAGGATTCACAATGGAAAAGCCCATGAGGTGGCTCTTAAGATAACGACATTTGTCAACATCCTATGAGTCATAATTGTCTATAAATAGCCAACTACCCCCCTTAAAATAAGGATCAGAAAATCTATCTAAAAAATATATAGAGAAGAAGAGAAAAGAGAAAAACTTGTCGTAACTCACCCCACTAGAAAGCAGACCGAGCAAGATACAAGACCGAACACCGAGATCGAAGAAAGACCAAGATTAAAAGAGCAAGTTGTAATACCGGGCACAAGTGCAAATAGAAAATTGTAATCCGAGCAATTATACCACCGAGCGTAATAAAGATTAAAGAAGTGTTCATTATTTATTCTATTTGATATATTATATTATTGTTGAAAAGCCTAACGCCACCGACCAAAGTTATAGCTTTATCAAATGGCGCCGTCTCCGGGAATCATCTAGTTCCCAACTAGTTTCGAAATCGAACACCAATACTCTATCAGGCGAGCAACAATGGTGACCAATATAGAGGAAACTCATCCCGATATAGTCGAAATCAATAACCAAAACGTACAAATTAGCCAACAAGACCTCGACGATCTACTTGCCATCTGCAACAGATATGACGCTATCCAGTCCGGAAACCAACCAACAACCTCCAATGTCCACCAAAAACAACAGACTGAACAACCCCAACAGCTTGACGGGCTCGTCGACGAGAACCCTACGTCCTCGGATGACGAACGAGCATTACCCGTATTAAGGCACGCAAGAAGGCGCTTACCCGAATCCCAGGCAGGACCGAGCTCAAGAGTCCCACTGCCAGCAACCTCGGTTAATTCCAGTTCCCACCAAGTTCATCTTCAAACGAACGAAACCCACCGGTTTGGCATGCCCGAGGACTTTGTCCTCGAGTAAATGTCCCGACCTCCAATATTCCCACCGCGGATAATTACCTCGTCCACGGTGGAAGTACAACCCTTCGCTCCCCAAGCAGGGAATGAAGCCACATTAACACAAGCCGAGCGGGGTCACAACGCCCAGCTTCAAGCTCAGCTGGCCGCATGCATGTCGGCCATGGCGACAGCAGGTATCACGATACCGCCCACTCAAACCGCCATCCACATGCCGACCCCCGACATAACATGGAAGATTCCGCCTATAGGGCTGCCATGAAAGTGGCAGGGCGGCAACCAAATACAAGAGGACCCTACCAAAGGGGCAATATCCCAGTAACGATCCCTCCAACATCCGTGCACCCAAACATTCTCACGGGACATGTCATCGACGCGAACCCGCACGACAATGGGTACCCCAACCACAGGGTCGTGATAGGATACTACCCACAACCCCACCAGGGAGGATACTCCCCCCTCTACCAAGCACCAGATGAAGCGTTCCAACAGGCTTGGGACGTATGCCAAGAAACCCCTTGTACCGAGCAAATCACTCGGCACCGCAATCCTAGGGGGTTCATCATCCCCGAATTCAGGCTATACGATGGAAAAAGCTGCCCAATCGATCATCTGCGCCATTACAAAACTAGGATGGAACTGTGGAGTGATGACCCTGCACTGATGTGCAAGTTTTTCAAAAACAGCTTGGGCCAAGAGGCTTCGTCGTGGTATCACAACCTGCCACGGGGATCTATAGGAAGCTGGACGGAGCTTGTTCGTACGTACTCCACCCGATATGCTGCTCATCGGAAGAAGAAGGTCAACATCGACACCCTTCTGAAAATGGCAATGCAGCCGAATGAACGACAACATCGACACCCTTCTGAAAATGGCAATGCAGCCGAATGAACGACTCAATGATTATTGCATACGTTTCATTGACGTGGCAAACCAGATTCCCCAGTACGCCAATAACATAGCCATCCAAAACTTTATCAACTCCATCCCTAGCGGCTATTGGGCGAGAAGGAAGTTCATAGGCAAAAGCTTCCCGACCACTGACGCTCTGCTAGCCTATTGTACCCACCTCACCGATAAGAACGAGGAAATGTGACTCCTTAACCGAACTCTGCAAAGAAGAGAGTCGGTCCGAGAAGCACAAGTGGGCCGCAAGAGAGCCAAGAACAATCAGGGGGAAGCCGTCAGACCGACCAGACGGGACAAAGGTCCCGAGGTCCATGACAAGGTAGAGCAACCCCGAGAACCCGAGCTTAAACCACTCCAGATCACATATTCGATGCCGATCAGCAAGCCTAAACCGCTCCGGATCGCCTACCCGATGCCCCCCAAAACACTTCAACAAGGTCGGTTCGAAGAGAGGGAACGCCAAAAAACCTTCGAACCGGTCGAGCTGCGATACACTTTCAACCTGTCTGCTGAAGATATCCTTAAGGATATATGCAGGGAAAGTTGGTATTCCCGACCACAACCGTTCTCTACTCCCCCCAATCTAAGAGACTCCAAGCTCTTCTGTGCCTATCATGAGGATCACGGCCATCTCACCGAGCACTGTCGCAATCTGCGGTGGAAGATGAACACGTGGGGTGATGCAGGATACCTCAACAAGTTCATCAAGGGCGCCGGGAACAAAGGCAAACAGCTAGCCATCGATGGAGCCGACAACCGACAAGGCAAAACAATTAACGTCGTACATCTGTCAAGACCCAAGATCACTAGAGGGGAAAGATCACAACAGCGGCAACTGGCGCACTTTGGGCAGGTAGCCAAGGCGTCACAGGCTTTAACTTCTAAGCGGCAGTGCACGCCGCAGCGACACCCGCCCATTTCTTTCTCAGATCTCGATGAAGAAGGGGTGATATACCCCTATGGGGACGCCATTAACCTCCCGTCCAAATTGGTATAGATATGGTCAGCATAGTGCTTGTCGACCAAGGAGCCTCTTGTGATATCATGTACAAAGAGCTCTTTGACAAGATGGATCTCAAGCTGCAGGACCTGCAGCCTACCGACGTCACACTGATCGGGTTCATTTCCGAGACGACTAAACCATTGGGAAAGATCGTCCTAACTATTACGACGGGATCTGTATCAGTCCCTGTAGAATTCTTAGTGGTCAATGACAATTCAGGCCATAATGCGATCTTGGGCCGACCATGGCTTCATGCCATGCGGGCCATACCTTTGACATACCACCAGAAGGTGAAATACCCCAATGCTAGAGGGGAGGTCGAGACGGCCCGAGGATGTCAAGAGGATTCATGATGCTATGAAGACATCACCGCATCTCTGAAGAGACAGCTGGTTGTTGTCGAACAACCCACAAACACGAGGAAGCTCCTCAACCAAATAGCCCGAACTGAGAGGGTTGTTAAGGAACAAGTGGGAGAGACGCTCTGGAGGGTGAGCATCCCTAATATGGACGAGGAACACTACTTCCTCATTGGTGATAGCCTCCCAAAAGGGGAATCCGAGGAGATGGAAACGTTCCTCTTCAATAACATCGATAAATTCGCATGGAGCCCCAAAGACATGCCGGGCCTAGACCCTAAAACAGCATGTCTCCACCTAAGTGTTAACGCCGAGTATAAGCCAATAGCTCAAAGGAGCAGGAAAGTATCCGTCCAGCACAGAGCGGCTATAATTGCAGAAGTCCGAAAGCTGTTGGAAGCCGGAGCTATAAGGGAGGTGTTCTACCCAAAATGGTTATTCAATCCGGTCGTCGTCCCTAAGAAGAACGGAAAGGAAAGAGTCTGCATAGACTTCACCAATCTGAACAAGGCTTGTCCGAGGGATCCATTCCCCCTCCCCAGGATTGATCAACTGGTGGATGCAACGGCGGGAGCAGAGAGGATGACCTTCCTCGACGCATACTCGGGGTACCATCAAATCCCCCTCGCCCGCGAAGATCAAGAGAAGACATCGTTCATATCGCCTTTGGGAAACTATTGCTACAAGGTAATGTCGTTCGGCCTACGCAATGCGGGGGAAACATATCAAAGGATGATAACGAATGTTTGCCAAAAGCATATAGGGAAGACGATGGAGGTATACATAGACGACATGGTCGTCAAAAGCGAAAGGGCCGCATCCCACCTCCAAGACATTAAGGACGTCTTCCAAACACTGGGCGAGCACAAACTGAAGCTCAATGCGAGCAAATGCGCGTTCGGTATCAGCAAAGGAAAATTTTTGGGACATATGGTCAGTCGAAGAGGAATAGAGGCTAATCCCGGCCAGATCACAGCTCTACGGAACCTAGCAGCACCCAAGAATAAGAAGCAGGTACAAGAGCTCATGGGAATGATGGCCACACTGAGCAGGTTCATCAGTCGATCTGCGGACAAGGGACGACCATTTTTTGAATCACTCAAGAAGGATAGAAAATTCGTGTGGGACCCGGAGTGTGAGACTTCATTCAACAACCTCAAAGAGTACTTAAGGACGCTGCCACTGCTAGTAAGGCCGAACAAAGGAGATATTCTGGCATGCTACCTAGCAGTTTCCGCTACAGCAGTGAGCGCAGTCATCCTAAGAGAAGAAGGTCGAGAACAATTCCCGATCTACTTCGTCAGCAAAACTCTGGTCGAAGCCGAAACACGCTACCTACCATTGGAAAAGCTATGCTTGGCACTGGTCGTTGCGACCAGAAAGCTGCCGCACTACTTCATAGCTCACCAGGTCCAAGTCTACACAAAATTCCATATCAAGGAATCTCTTCGACGGACGGACATAAGCGGCAGAGTTGCGGCCTGGGGGGTCGAGCTATCCCAATTTCATATAGGGTTCGCACCCCGACATGCCATAAAGGGACAAGTCTTGGCCGATTTCGTCGCCGAGTTCACCGAAGGATATGACGAGCCATTGGACATATCCCCCCAGTCTCACTGGCAAATACGTGTCGATGGATCAGCCACCAAAGACGAATCTGGAGCAGGCATCGTCCTTAAGTCCAGCGAAGGAGCAATCATCGAGAAAAGCATCAAGCTGGGCTTCCGAGCTACTAACAATGAGGCAGAATACGAAGCCATGATAAACGGCATGCTCATTGCACAGTCCCTCGGATGCTCCCACTTAATTGCTAGCTCCGACTCCATGCTCATCGTCAACCAGGCCATCGATGAATACCAAGCCAAGGATGACCGGATGATCCTCTACCAAGAGAGAGTCCATAGCTTAATGGCCACTTTCGAACAGTGCGAATTAATCAGAATTAATCGCACCGAAAATGCACATGCCGACGCATTAGCAACCCTAGCTTCGACACTAACGTTAGCCAACACTCGGTCAATCACAGTGGAACTTCTGGAAATCCCGAGCATAAACAGAAGAATAGACCGAGTAACGTCAATACAATACGAACTAGGGTGGATGGACGACATGGTTCACTATCTGCGAGACGGGACGCTCCCGACAGACAAGATAAAAGCGTTGAAAATCACAAGAAAGGCCCCTCGGTTCTGGCTATCTGAGGACGACAAACTATACAAATCCAGTTACCGAGGACCCCACCTTCTGTGCGTCCGGCCCAAGCTGCAACAGCCAGTCTTGGAGGAGATCCACGAAGGATCCTGCAAAGCGCACATCAAAGGGAGGTCCCTCGCCAACAAGGCAATCACACAAGGATATTGGTGGCCCTATATCAAGCGAGACGCCGACGTCTACGTCCAAAGATGCGACAAGTGTTAACGATTCGCCAAGATACCACGGCTCCCATCATCTTTGATGGCCCCAGTATCGGCTCCATGGCCATTCGCACAATGGGCAATTGATCTAGTCGGGAAGCTTCCCAGGGCACCCGGCAGCGTTGAATATTTGATTGTAGCGACAGACTACTTCACCAAGTGGGTGGAAGCTAAACCACTCCGAGAAATTAAAGTCAGCAATGTCAAACAATTCATCTGGGAGCATATCATCACTAGGTTCGGTATACCATACGTCATTGTCACAGACAACGGCACCCAGTTCAAGGACGCCAATCTGCAGATTTGGTACGAGGAACTCGGTATCCGAAAGTTCTATTCGACTCCAACATACCCACAGGGTAACGGTCAAGCAGAGGTATCGAACCGAACTGTCCTAGATGGCATAAAGACAACCCTGGAACAAGCAAAGGGGAAATGGCCTGAGCGGCTGCTCAACGTCTTATGGTCCTGCCGAACTACACCGAAGACGGGCACAAAGGAAACACCGTTCAGCTTAGCGTACGGCGTGGAGGCCGTCATACCAACAGAAATCGGCCTACCCACCCTCCGAACAACTTTAGTCGAGCAGGGAAACAATGAACAAAGAATGAGAGAGGAACTCGACATGCTAGACGAGAAACGAGAGATAGCAGCCCTTACCCTAGCAAAATACCAACAAAGCGTCAAGCGAACCTATGACAAGAGGGTGAAAGGGACCAAGGAATTCGTAGTAGGAGAACTGGTGCTGCGATGAGTAACTGTCTATACCAGAAACGAGATACACGGCAAACTGAGCCCCACCTGGGAAGGCCCATACGAGATCGTTAAAAGAACAAGCCCAGTGTCCTACAAGCTTAAAAGCGTTCTGTTCAAAAATAGCAGAGGAGAGAAAAATTCTTAGAATGTAGCTAACCTAAAGAAGTACTACGTGTAAGCTAGCTTACCAGTACAGGTACCGCCTTACCTATGCTTCTTAATGACATTGTCTTTTGAACATATAAAATAGTTTGCCATACTGTCTAACAAGTGCAGATATGAAATTCCCAAATGGCATACGTGCCTAGGAATACTATGAAATTCCCAAACGGCATACGTGCCTAGAAATACTATGAAATTCCCAAACGGCTAAGTGCCTAGGAATACTATGAAATTCCCAACATGGCTAAGTGCCTAGAAATACTATGAAATTCCCAACATGGCTAAGTGCCTAGGAATACTATGAAATTCCCAACATGGCAGACGTGCCTAGGAATACTATGAAATTCCCAAACGGCATACGTGCCTAGGAATACTATGAAATTCCCACATGGCTAAGTGCCTAGGAATATTATGAAATTCCCAACATGGCTAAGTGCCTAGGAATACTAAGAAATTCCCAACATGGCATGTCTAAAAGAATGCCTAGGAATACTCAAGACCTCCAATAAACCGGAGGAACATATGCAGGTACCAACTGATCCAGTACGCAAGAATCGAAGAAAGTAAAGAGACTAGAAGAATAATTCAAGCCCGCATTACGGAGGCGACCAATTACCGAGCAAAGAAAACAAAGGAAAAACAATCCAATCAAGGAAATATCAACAAGACAATAAAAAGATCCAATACATGAATAAAGGAATGAAGCAAATAGTCCACGCCCGCGTTACGGAGGCAATAATGTACGACGAATAAATAAAGAAATCAACTAAGAAGAGCTGCTACATGACGAACACGCCGATACATGACTCAGCCTGACCTCCTCGTCATCAGTCGCCGTGTCTTCGTCGGACTCTTGACCCTCAAAACGCTCCTCAGAAACAAGGAAATCGAAGTTGGTCGTATAAATACCCACATGTTACCCTACCTCGAGCCGAGCTGCGAATTCTGACCCCCTCACGTTCTCATGGGCAACAGACGCACCCTTAAGACGAGCTTCATCCACAGGGTGCTGACGAGCTTCATACAGTTCAGAAGAAGCATCATGTCGACGTGTAGATGCACGAAAGAATTTCATCAAGACATTGGCCTGGGGTATTAACAGCTTTAATTTACCAAACCACTTATCCTTTAAACGCCAATACCGGGCCAAACGACGCTCTTGCACCTCATAAACATGCTCGGCGCGTCCCACATAAGCACGGAATGACGCAGATTGAGTTCGCAATTTTTTCTTAAGCCGAGCACATTGGACTTGCAGCTTCTCGCTCTTTCCCATCAGGATATGAGGTAAATGGGCACGAGCTTCCTCTGCCGCATCAGACGAACCCCTAACCCGGGCAGCACCAGTCGGTTCCTGCCCTGCACTAACAGGGGCCGGAAAGCCAGTCTGCTGCACCACAGTAGGAAATGCCTACGAAGAAAGGAGGGAAAAAGACAGCGGCATCAATACAACTAAAGAACCGACAAAGCCAAATCCAAATAAATAATATTTTTATACAAGCATGGAGAAACTCAAAATGCAAACTACTCTCAAAACTCAGTCGGATAAACCCTCGACGGAAGCCGAGGTCTCTGCAGCGTCAGCAAAATGAATGTCCCGCAGAGAAACTATCTGCGTACCCAAACGACCCTTTACCGAGGCATCCAAGCTGTTCAATGCAGCCGTCATTTCGGTTACCCGGGCCATAGCATCAACCATACGCTCCGCTCGGATAACACCACGGGTGCCTTTCACATACTCATACACCTCTAGTGCCTGAGCACGATCCCAATAGGCTTTGACGAAGGATAATAGCAGGTCCGCATCTTCGAAAACGGCCCCTAACACCAAGTTCAAGCTCGTCACCCGGCCCCGGGCTTCATCACGAGAGCGCCGAAGTGCACCAGGAAGTCTTTGGCCTTACCCTTGTTTTCTTTATAGTAGGCGGTCTTCTTGCTGAACTTCTCTCCCAAATCGCGTAACCGAATCGACAAGTTTGAAATATGAATATTCAGATCCTCGATTTCATGACGAGCACCATTCAATTCCGCAGTTAGGAACGCCTTAGACTTTTCTGGACCACCTATAACAGTATCATCTACACTACGACTAGGAGAGGCCCAGACCACCATGGCCAGGGGATTAACAGGTACCTGACAAGATTTTTATGTGTCCTTCAAAAGATGACGACAACCAACAGACAACAAAACTAACTAAGAAAGCCAAACATGAAGAAAATGGAGCACATATATTATCAACTTCCCAACATAATGTCTTTATAGATACAAAAACGGCCCACAATCCGGGTACCAAAAGACCCTACACTAAGCTACACAAAAAATACTACAAGTATATGATCAGTGCTCCACCTGAGAAGATGCCGGCAGGGGAGTAGCAGTAGTAGCAGACCGAGGAGTAGAAGGAGCCGACCCGGAATGGAGACGGAGCGCCGTTGATGTCGTATGCCCCGGCAGCCGTGGGAGCTCCTCATCCCGAAGATTGGCCCAATCTAGAGGCTTAGGCGGTGCACCTTGCGGACAGGGATAAACCAATTCCGACCATGCCCGATCCGACAGAGGTACCCTTGCAAAATTCAGAGCACGGACATGAGCGCAAAAGACGGAAAAGTTTGCGATCGCTATAAACTTTGTCCGCTCTTCCGATTGCGCCGCTTTCAAAGAAGTAACCTCGGATTTTTCAACCTCCACATCCTCCGCCATGAGCACGTTATCGGCTTCTAATAGGTCGTATTTTTCGACCATACGCTCCTTTTCAGCCTCCAACCTTTCAACCTCCTCGGTCAGGCGTAAGTTATCTCCCACCACTTTGTCATAATCGGCGGCTAACTTCACCATCTGAGATTTTTCCTCAGTCATTGCCTTATTCTCGGCAATTAGCTTCTCTTTCTCAGCCTCGAGCGCCGTCAACTGATCCCTCAGCACCACGGTACCCACGAAAGCCTGTAATCAGAAACATTAGACACCAGCCAACTAAGGGCATAACGAACTATATAACAAGACGTGCAAAACATACCCGAAGCACATCATTGTTGGCCTGCTCAATGACCGACACTATAGGACGGGCAGCTATTTCCTCTACATCCTTGAAGATAAGGGGCTTCAGAGCAGTATACCCCATCCTTAAGGCTCGGGGCTGCTCCAGCAGTTTGCCCCCACACCGATCAATGTAACGAGTCATCGAGACCCCGTCCACCACCACCTTTTCCGAGCTGGGGGGAACCTCACCCTAACCTCCCGTCACAACCTCCTCGGCAATCTCTTTGCCGGTTACCACCTCCACTTCCTTCCTAACCTCATTCTCCGAAGGAACAGTCTCATGGGCCATGCGCTCACTCACATCCTCGGTTCGGATGGGCGACATCACAGGCAGGCTCATCGTATCCTCACCCATGTTCACCATGAGGTTGAGATGTCCGAATATATTATCGAACGACCCCTGAAACACAACAATACCCATTGACCGGGCAAGGGCAAGGGTAACCAATGAAGAAGTCAATAGCTGAAACATGATAACAAATAAAGAGAGGAACAATAGAAGTAAAAGACAATTCACAAAACTAATACACGTACATCGACATTCGCAGAAGCCGCCTCGGTGGAGTCATCTTGAGGAGAGGCAACCAACGCCACATCT
The DNA here is from genome assembly GCA_963682055.1 of Primula veris. Lineage (NCBI taxonomy): Eukaryota > Viridiplantae > Streptophyta > Magnoliopsida > Ericales > Primulaceae > Primula > Primula veris. The sequence continues at coordinate 18,209,273 of OY821743.1, read as the reverse complement.
GTGACGACATCAGGAACCTCCTCATTCACCGATATATCCGACACCCTAGTCCTCTTCGGGGTCCCAGCAACGGGGTCTGATGCTCGGCGCTTAGACGAACAGGCCTTCTCCCACCCCGAGAAGCGCTTCGAGCCTTGACGATTTTGAGGAATTCCTCCTCCGGCTCTATGGGAATCTCAGACGCAGGATTACCCTTGGTCACTGGCCCCGCAGGATAACCTAACAGCATGGGAGCAGTACGACTTGTCGGGTCCTTCGTCGGTCCAGGCCCCCACCACTTCCAAAGGGCTAAGAGAGCTTCGACATTGGGAGCGCCGAGGTCTGGAATATCGGGAGCGATGGTAGCAGGTCCAGGAATCTGGTGTCCAGCACAACCCCAATCTCCGGAAGCAATCACGATACCAAGATTATGCTCCTTGTTGGTATCCGGAAGACCGATGACAAGGCGAGAGAAGAAGCGCAACGTCTTCAAATACGAGCTATGGCGATCAAAGCTCAAACTGTAGACCCCGAATACATCTTTCAGTTCGACATTGATCCCCGACAACTCCGACAACCTTCGAATACCGTTCAGGGTATGATAGCCATTCAGGGCCAATTGGGTCGGGGCAATCTGGACAGCCTCAAAGAACGAAGCCATCCATTCAGTGAAAGGAAGTCTAAGACCCCTCGTAAAGAACGTCGAGGAACGAACAGCTACCTCGCCGGCAGGTACAACCCCCATGACCTCCTCATCAGAGACAGGCAGCCGAATATGTATGTGGTCGGGTATCCTGGCCAGCTTCTTAAAATCCTCTTCCACAAATGGGCCAACTTGAGCCAAGCATTGGGTCAGAATTTCCTATCCAAAACGTCATAAAAACTTCATCAATATACTAACCAAAAACAAATCACACGAAGAGAGTTTCCCCCCCCCCCCCCCCAAATTACCAGAAACCCTACATTTTTCCACCAACCCAACAAACGAAAATTCTATACATAACGAAAAACCACCAATCACCAACCTAGATAGACATATATAGGCAAGCAAGACCACATATCCACGCCACATACATGACAGCAACAACAAATCAAACACAGACCCTAAGCACAGAGATATACAGAAAACCCCACAGAATACGAAAACACTTACAGTCATGTTGAAGGGCAAACAGGAGAGAGCCGCAGCAAATATGTCAGCAATAGGAAGAAACCCTGGGTAGAGAGTCAGAAAATCTTTTGGCGGGAAGCACAAACCCTAGAGAGAGAAAATAAGAGATCTTTTTCAGTAAATTATGAGATAAAACCAAAAAGAATTACTCAGCGTAGTTAAAAGGAGTGGAGCCACAAAAATAATAAAATAATAACCGTCCTTTCGTGTGCCAGAGGTTAACCTTTTTTTTCAGCCACACAAAAGTCCACAACCGCTGCTATTTTCAACAAATCAACACTCCATATCTTGCCACATCAGGTAGTATATCCCACTAACCAATGCAGTTCACATCATTACACCTAAATAAACGGCCAGGGGACCCCACCACGAAAAGCTTACAGCATACGCTCCCCATATTACTACACCGAGGAGGCATCCCGATTACGTTCCTCGACGACAAACAGTTTATTACCATAGGACCACCGATCAAGGTCAACGAACACCGTTCCTAGCTCGACGGCTTTTAAGCGTCTGGTCTAGCAACGCTCTCCGGGGGGATAACTGTGCACTTTGCTCGGTGTAAAATACAGGCATCGTATGGTTTCAACATGAAGGCAAAGCAAAATACTGAGGCATCCGTGCACTTTGCTCGGTGTAAAAACTGAGGCATCGTATGGTTTCAATATGAAGGCAAAGCAAATAAAAAATAGACAGAATCAAATTGCAAAAGCAGAAGTTTTATTCATCCACGAAGGGGGATACAAACAAACAGGTACAACAGGAAAAGAAAAGTTTACAAGAAAAAACACCCATCCTACTTCTTAGAACTACCCCCCACGTCGGCATCCTTCTTCGCCAAGAGCTCCTCCAGACGCTCTTTTTCCCTAATCAAATGGGAAATACCAATCTCCACTTGTTTTAAAGCATGAGATTGAGACTTGTACTTCTGCTCGGCTTCAAAACGAGCAGCACTCTCCTCCTTCCAATACTGTTTAAACCGCCTTTCTTCGGTCCGAGCACATTTAAGGTCGGCTTTCAGCCACGACATCTCAATTTCTTTTAACTGAAGAGGAGTCAATTCCTCTTCCCCGAAACCAGGGGGACGGGGTAGCATAAAAGTAGGCTCCTCTTCAAGAAGGGCTTTCTTTTTGGCAGCAGATCTAGTGATGGGAGCTATCTTGGATAAAAGCGAATTAGAAGAAACAAAATTATAAAACAAGAGAGAGAAAGGATTGGTAATGAAGTACAAACAATAGGGAGCATTTATAAGGAATCAAATGGCACAAGAAACGAAGAAGCACAAAGTACAAGGCGTTGTAACAGTTCACAGGACGAAGGCACGAGATACGAAAAGGTACAACTTCCCAGATACAGAAAGAAAAAAACGAAATTACAAATTACAAAATGGAAAATACATCAGAACACTGGCCAAATCAAATTAAGGATCAATGGGCGGGAAAACCGAACTGCCAGACCGGGAGAAAGCTACCCGAGCAGAGCAATCTAATCGAGCTTGGTAGGAGTCATTCATGACAACCAAGCACTCATTCTCCCTGGAGAGGTCGGTGTTCGTCCTAGTAAGGACCCTGATGCGCTCCTCAAGCCGAGCATTCCTAACCGTCATACTAGCTAGGCCTTGAGGGGAGTTATCGAACTCATCCTGAGCATGATCCCAAATGTCATCGGCCTCGTACCAAGAGTTGGCCAGGTGATTTCTGTGCAACAACAAATTATCAAGCTGACGACTCAAGGCCGAAATCTCGGTCCACTTCATTGTCTCCTCGGGATGAGAGTCAAACAAACTCAAAGCCAAAACACCATACTCCTTCTCAAGACTGGCCATGCGGTGACGGATCCAAGATACCTCAGCATCCAAGCCCTTCAACTGAGCATGATATCTCACCACGGGCACAGACATTCTGGAAAGTTGTTGATAGTACAGGAGGAAATGGGGGATGAGAGAGAAGAAAACAATAAAAGTTTGTAAGAGGTGATAATTACAAAAGAAAATATGAGTATTTATAGAGCCAAGGTAGTATGGCCTTGTCTGACAATGCTTGGAAACATGCATCTTTGACCAACCTGCCATGTCTCAGATGTCACTCGGCTACAGTATGACAAGAAATAAAGATACAAGATATTCAAAGGTACACATTCCAGAAAAACGACAAACCACAAGTGCAACATAAAAAGAAGTGCAAGATAAAGGGGCAAAGATAATTTTCATTAATAAAGATGGGATACATCGTTGTTCATTACATCATAGGATAACATCAAAAGAAAATCTATTACATCAGAGGACATCAAAAGAAAATCTATTACATAGGTGTTCATTACATCGGACAACTTATCCAAAGAAGATCGACTATATCAGCGAGCCAAGCGAACAGGAGGCACGAAGGAAATAAGTAAAAAAAAAGGAGAAGAAAAAAAAGGAAGAGGAACATAAAGAAGAAAAGAAAAATACGAAGAAAATAAACATAAGAAGAAAAACGAAAATAACAAAAAACCCGAGGAACTCAGGGTTGATTGTTACATCGTAGTGGTGAAAAGAAGATGAAGAAAAGAAAATGAGATAAGAAAAGATGAAGAAATGAATAAAATTGAAAAAGAAAGAGAAAAAGGAAAAAAAATGTGAGAAAAAAGAGAAAAACAGAAAAAGAGGAAAAGAAGAAGAGTGCAAAAAAATAAGGCAGAAAGAAGTTATTAGGAGGAAGATGGTCGGTAATGATGAGAGGGCCCCGCTGGACTCGCAGCATCTTGGAACGAAGGATTCCTCCTTAAAACGGTGTTCTCATCAAGCAGGGATTGATTAGCACGCCTGCAGTAATCCAACTCGGCCTTCAACCAAGTCAACTCTCTCACCATCTCCTTATGGTAACCACGCATTGTTTCTAACTCCACCTCAGCATCTCTCAAAAGCTTCAAGGTATTGCCATAAGAGGCCTTGAAAGCTTCCACTTGCAAAGTCAAGGAGGAATTGGAGAAGGGGAAAGTCATCGCAATATATAGAATAAAAATATATGTAGAAAGAAACTGGTATGAAGAGATTATGAAAAGATACAAGCTTCGAAGGGGTATTTATAGAGAAATTGATAAAGACTTGAGGTGAAGAATCGCAACCGTTAGCCAAAAAGGGTTTGAAGAAGCGTGTGCATTAAAAGAGACGCGACTGTTCAAAAGAAACTCTTAGATTTGTGCCATTATTTTAATATTCATGGGAAAAGCAGTTACACACGTGTCCATATAGGGAAGTGCAACAATCTCCAGGAACATTGAAAATATATATTCTTTGCACTGGGCTCGAGAAAACCCAGTGGATAAGGTCAAACACAGGGCCCAATAAAACCCATTAATGAAGCCACACGCGCACACAGTAAAGACAGTGCATTGGAAGAATAAACCAGATAAGAACAAGAAAAAGAAGAATCTTTATTGATTAATTGGAACTTCATTACAAGGTACTAGTCAACAAAAGGAAATTACAAAAATAAAAAGAAAAGAGTTATTTGGTGGAGGGGCCTGCTTCATCACCCGGCTTCTTTTTAGACCGAGCATACACTTCCTTGAGGGCCAATTTATAAGCCCTCTTGGAAGCAATATGCCTGTCTCTAGAGGCCTCGAGCTCTTGAATCCGAGCACGCGCCCAAATATTGTCGATCAAAGACCTTTGGTATTCCCTCTCCATGGCATCCAAGCGCTCGTCCATCTCAACAGCTCGATGAGCTTCCATGGTTAAAGAGGCAACCCTCCTTTCAAGAATACGAGTCTTCCTCACCTCCTCCTCTAGATGAGCAACATACTCATAAAGGTTGTCACCACTAGTTTCACGAGGAGAAGCCATTTGATTCGTTAAATAAGGAGAGTTATACAAAAAAGACAGGTACATCCCCCTTTTATAGGAAGAAATAATGGGGAAGATTAAAGGTCATCCCGAAGAAAGACTAACCTTCTTGGACTTCTCAAAGACATTTATGTCCAACTAACAACAGTTCAAATCCAATTCAGTCATCCATTGAGGTATTAAGAAAATAAACATACGAGAATGATAATTGGAAACATTTTATTAATTTCAAGTAATTCGATTACAACTGGGGGATGATACCCAATACAAAAGAAATTACAAAAACTAATTATTCCGAGGAAGAGCTTGCTTCAACGTCATCCGACCCCGGTTTGGACCGATTGTACAGCTCCTTGAAGGCAAGCTTATAGGCTCTTTTTGCCGCCCTTTGCTTAGCTAGAGAAGCCTCGAGCCTCTTTATACGCTCAAAGGCCCAATCCCGATCAGCCATCGTCACGTGATGGGCCGCATCCATATCAGATAATTTCTTCGCCGTAACGGCCAGCTTCCTTCTCACAGCACGAGCTTTCTTGACCTCGTTTTCTAAATGAGCAATGTATTCGGGAGAGTTGTCACCAGTAGCCCCATTGGGAGAGGCCATGACGTTCTTAGTAATGATAAGCAATTGAATATTTATAAGGGAGCAATCCCATTTTATAGGCAAATGGGTGAATATCAAGGGTCGCATCGAAGTTGGATAGCAGGTTTGCGAATTCGCAAGACATTAAATGGGTCCCAGGGAGCAGCCATAAATATGGGCATTTCTCGATGAAGCATTGGGAACAATAAGACCGAAGTAACATCCTCGACAGACCGAGCATGACTCCCTCGACGTGGAGACCACACCGAGGCAGTCAGGGAGCACTTGATAGAACATAAAAATTAGACCCGGATATATCTATTCGGGTATGAATCGACCCACCCATTATTAGAGGGTACCCAAGGCTAAAACCCCAAAAAATCATGGTCTAATGGAGCTTTCCTAACAAGCCATTATCTATAAGGGACCAGCCCAGTAGTAAGGATCCACAATGGAAAAGTCCATGAGGTGGCTCTTAAGATAACGACATTTGTCAACATCCTATGAGGCATAATTGTCTATAAATAGCCAACTACCCCCCTTAAAATAAGGATCAGAAAATCTATCTAAAAAATATAGAGAGAATGAGAGAAAAGAGAAAAACTTGTCGTAACTCACCCCACTAGAAAGCAGACCGAGCAAGATACAAGACCGAACACCGAGATCGAAGAAAGACCAAGATTAAAAGAGCAAGTTGTAATACCGGACACAAGTGCAAATAGAAAATTATAATCCGAGCAATTATACCACCGAGCGTAATAAAGATTAAAAAAGTGTTTATTATTTATTCTATTTGATATATTATATTATTATTGAAAAGCCTAACGCCACCGACCAAAGTTATGGCTTTATCAAATCACATAACTAATATATGAGGTTATTTATGCCTAGTAGTTTTATTATTATTAATTTACATGTAAACTTGTCTTGACTTATCATGAGCCTCATAAGTCATTGCTTTCAAATCCGTTACGTCTTACATGTAAAAGAATTTAAAGAAGAGATGATATATTTTACTGTTTCTATTTCTGTTGGTATACTACTGTTTATTTTATTTTTGAACTTGTATATTGTGACATGTTTTCTCGAATTCTTTGTTGTGTGGTGAGTGTGGACCAAGAAACACATGGGAGTAGTACATGTAGAGCATAGTTGGATTTTGTTTGCTTAGTTGTCACAGTCTTAATCATAGAGCCATTATTTGGGTGGACAATTCATCTTCAAGACTCCATACCATATGTACGTATGTACGTAAAGTGACGGAACCACTTCATATCGGACGATATTCTGTATAAAAAAAAATTAATATGGGTTAGGTGGTGGGGGTAGTTTTTCAAACCTATTTTTTTTTAGATTTTGATCAAAATAAATAGAAAAAATTTACTTTCTCGGTAAAAAAAATTCAAAATGGGAGGGATCCTGGTTTTCGACTGTCCGCGCCTAATTCCTTCCATTTGTACGTATCTATCTTAAAGACAAGAGTAAGATATATATTTAGAACAAGCAACTTTGGTATAAAACAAAGAATATCACAGTCATACAGCAAATATACGTTTAGAGTTGAACAACCTTTTCTCCCTTTGTCACAACTCACAATTAGCCACTCAAAATGTTCTTAGTTGCTCAAGAAAGATATAGGAAAGGTCCAAGAAAGAAAAGGCATAGAAGCAAACATGGTTCAAGACAAATAGATTATTTGTCAGGCACATTAGTTTACAAGTTAATCACATCAAGACACCCCATAATTTGAGAAAGGGCTCTTTTTGGTTTCATGGTTAAATTTAAAACATCATTGGGATTCTCATATTTGAAATGAGAATTTACTGTTGTTCCTAAGTTGGATGATCCATCAGAGGAAAACTCGTAATTCATACTAGAGGCAAGCTTGCAGCTAAGACCAGAGAGCGTTTTCGGTCAATTTGAGGGGACGGAAAAAATAAAGTTCCACTCAAAGGGGCTCAAATTAGCTATCAAGATGAAAAAAATGTTCTCCCATACAACAAGCATGGGTACCAAACAAAATCTGCTGGGATTCATTGGTGAATTTCACCCTTATTATGATACTAAATACTTTGTGGTGAAGAGGAGAAGCTCGTTCCCAATTCAACTAGTAAAACTGATAATTTGAAATATGTGGATAAATTGTTATAATTGAAACTAATGTGTCCAAATATTGATTATCTAAACTATGGGAAAATGTTGAAAATTCACCTTAATTTGCAATAATTTGGTGGATCATCAAGCTACTATTTTTGGTGAAATTATTTAGTTCTTAAAAACGACATTCTGCACGTGTATATAAACCAAACATCTACTCGGTCCGTAATGTGACTTAATAAAATGTATAGTAATAAGTGTGTGAATATGAAGCTATGAGGAATAAGGACTCCATAATTTTTTCTGACAAAAAGGAGTAATTTTTAATTGAATTATTTGTTTACATGAACCAAAAGAGGTGGGCATGGAAAAGAAATCATCAATCAAAGCCTCAAATTAAAAGCACTCATTGTAAAGTCTAAAGAGGAAAGCACCTGCTGATTAATCAATCTAGTGCAGAATTCAAGGTGTTTTCTTTCCGCTTCCGCATAACTATAAAGATATAGGGCATGCAATATAAATTATAAATAAATATATGCATCTGTTACCCATAAAACCATAAATTAAGCAATAGCTACCTTAAACAAAAATTTGTACTGCATAATGAGTGCTTTCCTCGCTTTTCTTTCACGAACATATATTATTATAATAGTAGGAATTACAATGGCTTGATGATTCCTAGTAGGAAAGTAAAAGACGAAAATGAAACCTCAAACATAAAGTTGGCTTATTTGAGCCTCACGAATAAAAATTGGGTTCAACCAGCTTGAGAATTTCAAGCTTTAACTGGTACACTATGGTTGTACACAAATAGGCTTTCACTGGCATTTCTCTAAGCTTAACAACAAAAAAACAAGGTGGCATACTTCAATAGCAAAAGAATGACGTTACTCTATTTCTACTTCGTCATGAATTGAAAATTTGTATTACACTAAATTAAGAACTAATCAACAGCTTTACATGAAGAGAACAGGAACCACAGGGTATAAGAACAGAAGACGATGTATCATTTGATGCATAAACAGAAACCTTATTCTCATCCCTCGACAGTTTATAACCCATCTCCTCTAACTCGCATGAACTAATAGAGTAATAATCACCACATCGGCATTGGTGAAAAAGATCCAAACCTTCATCAGTTTTTTCAACCAAAAGATCCTTTAGACATATATCTTCGGCAGCATCAAAATCATTTTCATCGGCTACTAATTCGCAATCATAAGTGAATCGTGATTTTGGATTACCTAGTATTTCCCAAGCCTTTTGCACCTCCACAAATCTTTTCTCCAACTCTTGAATGGTTAATGAAGACTCGGGTGTTTTTTGTAATTTATCGGGATGCGTGTTGAGGATTGAAGATCGATAACTAGCACGTATTTCTTCATAGCTTGCTTTTTGTCCCACGCCCAAAATGTCATAGTATGTTTTCTTACTCAAGTTTTCACTTGTAAGCATGATTGGAAGTTATCCGTGCTCGGATAATCCACTTTCACTGAAAATGGTCCAAAGATATCATAAGCAAATAAAAATTGTAAGAAAATATAGGTAGTAATTTGTGCACGCAACTTTAAGTGAAATCACAATCGGTTAAGTGAACTCTAAATAAAATAGCCAAAGCAAATATAAATAAGAGTTGTTTAATTGTAGCTTTAAAGCTCAGATTTTGATTATAAGCTACAGTGCACAAAGAAAGCAAAATTTTGAAGCTAAGGACTTGTCTGATAGGAGTTCTTAAGCTCAGTTTTTTTGCATATAAGCTGCAATGCAGTTGGTTGGCCAGTTTTAGAATCTGGAATTAAAAAAAAAAGTTTCAAGCTTAATGTGCCCAGCTATAGTTCAGCCTTGAATCAGCCAGTTTATTTGCTTAGAAGCCCGAAGAATTCAATGTACATAACTAGCTCTAAACTAAGCTGAACTAAATAAATTATATAGTCCCAGCTTGTCCACCATCTTTCTGAATGACGGTTTGGGCAATACCTTAGTCAACACATCTGCCGTTTGTTGTGATGAAGAATTCTTTCTATGATGCAAATTGTGTCAAATGAACTATACAACGACACAGAAGAGAATGACTGTCAACGATGATATGATGAGTCGTATGATGAAGATGATGGATCTGAGGACTCTGATGAAGATGAAGATTTTGAAAACGCATCAAATGGAACACACAATGATAGTGGCGACAATAGAGAAGACGACAACCATGATGAAAAGGAATGTAATGTTGTTGGCATGGGATCCAAGTCAAATGAATCAGAAGACTACCACGACATTAAACGAATGTCATCATCAAGCTCTCCCAAAGGACTCACTAAACCAACACGCTAACATTCAAAGTAGTGAGGCCTTAACAATTCAAAGGAGCAATGGTTCACTGGGCAATGCAGAATGTGATTCTTCAGATGTGGGATCTTTGCATAAGCCAAATGAGGACCCGTTTTTTAACATTCAGAGTTCTATAGCACTATCATCTAATGTACCAGGGCCTAATCCTCGACGTCATACAGTTTGGCAACGTACTCCTGGAAAGAAGAATCTCTCTATGGAGTCTATTGAGTTTCCTTCTGAAGATGAGCCCGAAATTGAGAAGCTTGAGATTGCCAAAACGGAACTGGGGAAGAAGTTAGCAGAAGAGGCCAAAGGGAATGCATCATTACAAGCAAGTATAGAGAAACGAAAGAAAGCTTTGTATGATAATCGCCTTATTCTTGAGCAAGGTGTGGCGAGGCTCAAGGAACAGTTGCAGAAAGAGAGAAAATTGAGGGAAGTACTTGAAACTGGAACGAAAAATCCCCATAGCTCTTCACCCACATTGGCTAATATTGATGAAAAGACAAATGCGGATTTTGAAGAAATTGCTCGTATTGAGAAGGATATCAATAAACTGAACCAGACTGCTCGTCATCTTGGAGAGCAGCGATTTCAACAACGTGAACAAAACTATGGTCATCATACTCAACCAAAGAGGATACAAGTCAACAATCAAATTGGAAGGAGAAAGGCAAGAGTGCTGATTCTAAAGCTACTTTACATAGTTCCAGGAGATTAACAAGAAATTAAGGTGCTCCAATGCACAATATATACCATGACAAACTGATGAAACAACATGCAGACAATTTACTTAACACAAAATCTCATAGTATGACATCTGCTTCATTTAATCTAAAGAAATTTGGTATCCGGGGTGAGGGAGCTATACAAACGCCTTCAACATTTTCAAGCTAACAAACCGTCTGAACTTCTTAAAAGAACAAAGAAGCGAGATTGCTCACGAGCACTGGCGGAACCGGTATGGTGCTAGGGGGGTCAGCTGACCCCCTGACTTTTATATAAAATTTATCAAAATAGACATGCGATATTAAGTTAATTACAAAATTAGCATTCCATTTAAATAGAGAGTTTGTATTATACATACACAAAATTCTCTATATATATAAGCGATGACACTAACACTAACAAAGCCCAAACTCACTCCCTTATACGATAACTAGTCATACCTGTTATTCCCAACACAAGGTAGGTTGGGGCCACAACTGTTTTTTTCCTCTTTCTTAGTCTTTTTTTTTTATTCTAACTACTTAAGTAGTTTGCAAAATTTATAATCTAATGTAATTTATTAATTCTATCATTGTTTGCTTAACAATTATTAATTACTTAAAAAAATTATGATAATTTTTAATAGATTTTTATTAGAAAAAGCTAGGTACTGTATAAATCTAGAAAAAATTTAGTTAGTTTTTTATTAAGATAAATTCTTAATGGAACATTTATAAATCAGTTGTGACTTTTAAATTAGTTAGTTGTTTAGTAGTTTGTTTACAAAATGTCTAGCTTGTTATTTACACGTATTAATTAAGTTGGGTAAATTTACTGTTTGGCTTATTTTAGTTTATTTAGAATAAAATTATTGTTTCACTTTATAACTTATTTAACTAGTTAACTTCATTGGTTTTTTTCTTGTTTATATGATTTTATAGTTTATATTGAAAATGATATATTTGAAAGTTTGTCGAACGATGTTATTATGCATCGCTTTCAAGATATGGGTGACCGTATGAGTCGATTGTAGATTAAGTAACAATGTTTGACCTTTTGCAGTTTCGTTTTTCTTAATTTTAATTTTTTTTATTTTGTCAATATTTTGACCCCACTGGTTTAAATTTCTGGCTCCGCCACTGCTCACGAGAACTTAGATTTAAGAATAATCGAGGTCCAGACCCGTCAAAGCAAAACTCCAGAATGGGTCGAGAATTAGACCTAGACAAATTTCAAGGATTAGAAACAGTGGTAGAAAAAGAGGGTTATGAGTTTGAAAATACAGATATATCTAGGGGGCGAGATAGTTGCGTGTTCCCAAATGCCGGTATGGGAAGATAAGATGATCAGTCTTCTTCAAATTTAGAAAGAGGAAAATCTGAAAGTTTTCCAAATATGGAGAAAGGCTACCGGATGGCCATCCTCATTTCGCTCCCAGGACTCTTTCACGATGACAAAATAAACAAATCTCTATTATGAACCGCTTTGAGCTTATTTTAATGTCACTAACAAGGTTATCATAAGGATCGTAAAATATGAAGATGCGATGCACAAGCGAAGCTTTGTAATGAAGTGTTTGTGACAACTCTCTGGATATGGAATGAAAGTTATATAGCTCCCAGCACCACAATGTATAGATAAATTACGACTTTTAATGGATTATAGAGGCTGAATTATTGGCTTGACTTGTCAGTAGCGTTGGGTGTCTAGTTACTTACTGTTGCATGGTGAATAATGGAAGATTCTTAGAATAAGTGAAATAGGTATAAGTTTGAACAGACAAACAAACAAACAAAAAACTAGCTCTAAACTAAGCACCGCTGAAGAGATTCTTAAGTAAAGATCGATACATACACACAATTTTACTTCTTGGATATTACAAGATCCTATGTATGAGCAGAACTAGTAATTTCTAAAAAGTAAAACCACAGGAGTACAAGAGGACAGTACAAATATTCAAGTATTTATAAGCAACGATATTAAAAAATGGGGACAACAAACAAACCGGAAGACCCACGAAGAGAAATCCCTTAAAGAAACACCAGAGTTATATGCCAAAAAGAGCTAATACGGTCTTTTCATGTTTTACAATAGTGATTTGACTATCGTTCAAGCCAAGTTGCTCATCATTCTAGTTACAACGTCTATAATTTATCTAAAAAAGATGGCACTTTCATTCGTTGATTTAAAGGCTTAGGTAGTTTTTTAGTGTCTTAGAAGACTGTTCCGTAGTTAGAGACGCAGAAACAAGTCAACAACTATACATTCTGTCGAATACTTTAGTTCTCAAAATAATATTTGGCGACTTCTCCACAATTCATAGAGACGACAAAAACCAAAAAAAATAAGTTTTTTCAACTTCTGTTTTCTTTTTCTTTTTTTAGGAACACTAAAATCCAAAAAACAGAAGGCATACTTCAGTTGTTTTCGGCCTTAAAATGTAAAATCCCGAACAAGAAAATAGAAAGTGAAATTTAAGTAAGGGCATATTTTGTTTCACTGCAGATTTATAAGCGAATAATCTGGCTTATTGAGCTTTATAGAAAATTGACTTCCTCAATTCATCTTTTAACTCTTTTTCCTTTTTCAAGAAAGAAAGAAAAGATGTAACCAAACAACTAATCGCGATACAACTGATAATAAAATAATGTCAAAGTAAGGTTCTAATCATTCTTCATAATTTTTACTTTTTTCATTAGTACAATACTAATTTAACCTCCATTAACACCTTAGTTAAATTCAATTTAGAATATATAACAGTTGAAAGATAACAAGAAAAAATGAATCTTTAAAACACCCAATGATTAAAAAAAAGGTTATATGTATAGGATTCTAAACAGTACCAGAAGAACCCTAATCAAATATTAGCCCAACTAAGATATTCATCAATTAAACAAGTAAATTACATTGACATAAATTTAATCCGAATAATAAAGAAAAGGTAAAAGGATCATCGCATACCTTTGTAGAGTCAATTGAATTGCATCTGTTTTTCTCTTCTCTGATTTAATTCTACAATTGCTTTATATTTTACAGTATTTTAGTATTTGGTTGTATTATTTTCATGTACATCCTTTTACTATTATATTTCTCTGATATTAGTTCTTCATATTCTTAAACTTACAATACAATACAGAGTAACAAATGGAATTTCAGACCGAGACGAAAGTAAGGCTTAAATTATACATTTGTAAGCAAATGCGAAATAATTTTTTACAAAGCAAAGGATGATAAGAATTTAACTCAATAACAAAGTAAGTCTCGGGGATGGAGACGATAATATGAAGTAATACTTATTCCGTTGTCATTTAATTGTTCACTATGAAACTACGTGTAATTATTACCGGTGAAGAACTCGTACCAAAATTGTCGCAATGAAAATTATCAAAAGTTAATCATATAGTTCAAATGTTAAATTATATGATTAAATTTTGAAAATATTCATTTCGACAATTTTGATACTAGTTATAAACCGGTGAAAATTGCACGTAATGTCGGGTGGTCGATAGGTGATTTTATTTTTTTAAGTAGCTTTTTGGGTAAGAAAATAGATGATAACGAGGCTAGTGTGTTAAAATAATAGAACCGTCACTCATGTTTCATATAAGAAAATTAAATGGGAACGGAGAGAGAGTACGAAAAACGATAACGTGAAATATGACCACGATTAATGAAAAACGATAAACGGAGGCTTCTACGTCAAATACGAGTTTCACGATAACTTGTTCAAATTACCATTCAATAGAATGAGTTAATAGTGTTTAATCATTTGAGAGGTAACTATTCTAAAAAGATAGACTTGTGAGAAATATTTTCAAATAATTTAAACCTTTATTGTTTAAGTAAAACCAAAGGAACTAAATAGAATCCTAGCCGAAAGTGTAGTTACATAATAAAATAAAATTTTAACTAGAATTTACACCAAAGAGCTAAGTAAATATGCCAAAAATACAAATAGTTTCCGATCTTCCAATAAATATACCATCTATCCAGGTATGTCCCTCTTGCATATGCATACTGATTATTTCCTATATATATCTCTCTTTTTATATATATATATATATATATATATATAAATTTTAGCACTATTCCCAAGCAATTTCTGGTTAAACCACTTTATGCTCCTTAATTTGACTATATGCTAAGAACAAATAATTAATACATGTTTATTATTTATTGTTGGATATTAGAAAAAGGCTGAAGTTTTCTGGTATAAATTCAAATATAGATAAAAAGGGTTTTGACAGAATTATTTCCAGCAGATTTTAAATAGCATTTCGACACCCTTATAAGTTATTAATATTTTTGGATAAAGAAAAATGGGAAGTTAAATATTGTTTTGTGTATGCATAATTATGTTGTATAAAATATTTAGGAAACGTAGTGCTTGTTTGCTTGAAACTTCTAAAAGAAAGTAATTTTATTAATTAAATTAAGAAAAAGTCGGGGGAGTACGTGTTAGACTCTTAGCTTATATGGATTATAGAAGCAAAAATTATCAGCTTAAAAGCTGGACTATCCAATGTACTAATAAACAACGGATGGTATTTGTTGAATTAGATAGGAACTTGCCAAGAAACTAATGTATGGACACTATGGAGTAAGGGAGTCGTTAATTTGCGATATTAGCATACATTGTTAAAAACAAACAGATTATCAATGATTTATGGATTTCTTTTTTGTAGCTCTTTTGTATGACACCTTAGGTTGAAAGAAATAGTTGAAATATTAAGCAGTTGAGGGAGACTTAAGATATGTTTACGTATGCTAGCTTTTTGGAGCCTTTTTATTTATGCAGCTGCTTATGTAATGAAAATAAACTGGCATCTATCCAGCAAGCTCGAGTCTTTAATCTTTGATTGCAACCTCTCAAATAGTTTTGCGTTTCTCTGCGTGTGTGAATTTCTTTTTATGAATTCAAGTGCTGCTAAGAAGTCGAGGTTTTTCTGTGTATTAGTCTATTCTTGTTCTATGCTTACTATATCAGATTGGTAGAAATTGTACAGAATCTGAGAAACTACGATTAAGTTGCTGAATCTCACAAGGTTTCCTCATGCACTTCCATGTTCAGTAATACATATAGCATGACATTTTGCTGGGTTAAGGAGAGATTCTTATTTCTTAAGGTAGACTGTTTGGTAGCAACTTTTAAGCAAATAAACCGAATATTTTTAGTATCAGGAAAACAACTAGGTTTATCCAGATTATAGATGCCAGCCTTTTCAGGTCAAAATCCAGAAAAGTTCAATTTCTAAGCTATTTAACTAAGTGCACTCCATTTTTTATGCAAAACACATGACCTTAAAAGCTCATACAAGTGTAATCGACTTAGACTCTAAACCATTCAAATTAGGATACGTTAAGTTGCATCTTATTTCTAGTTCGAAACCTCGTACAACTTTTGAGTTGTGATTGAAATTGGTGTATAGAAGTTAAGGCTACTGAAATTTAACCATAAGAAAGCACTTTTAGATTTTAATTTTAAATTATGAATCTTCTGTCATATCCTGGTACAGAAACTGATCAGTCTTATTTGGGTTTGTTAAATGTAATGAATTTTAAACTTTAGCTGTTTGGTATAAAGGATATTTGTGACAATCTATGATAGTTTACGAATGTTTCAGGTCGTGAACACTATGAACATGATGGGATCTGGAAAATCGAACCATAGTTGGAGCGTTTTTGACAATGTGAAAAGATTTCCTACAACACCAGAATCACTCATGGCTGAGATAGATTCAGCTATATCTAAACACGAATATGCGCATGCCACTACAATTCTACAAGCTCCATCTTCTTTATTTACAAACACTAAGAGCTCTAATAAGATCTCTATTGAGAATTCGATTTCACAATATGATGCTCAAATGGCAGACGAAGCTTATAAAGCCGGTTTAGCATCTTTAGCTGCAGGGAAGCTCGACGAGGCCCTTCTATCACTAAATACTTCTCTCTCTAAATGCCCGCCTGACAAGACTTCGGCGGTTGCCAAGCTGCAGTCACTCATCTCTCTCACGTCTCAGCAACTTCAGAAACCACAGAGATGACTAAATTCATGTTTGTAATTTTAGGATTTCAATTTCGTCTTAATTTTACCTCACATTGTTATTACTATTTGTTGGGTTTGGTAGTGATTAAGATAGATTTGAGACCATGCATCTACCATAGACAAAATTTTCATGATAGTATAAAATCTGTAAAGTAATTTGAATTGCTACTGAACAATGATGATATCAGATCATAATTAAGAATCAAGTAGTTCATCTTAAAAGCAACCAGAGACGTGTTGTTTGAAGCTCTTTTTTTTCGTATAAGTTATGCATTTGGTTGGTTTAAAGCAGAGCACTTTGGGTTATTGGTCTAGAAAAGCTAAAGATAGAGGTGAATGAACCTGACTTTTTCCCCTCAAGACTCGAAGCTTTAACTGAATAAGCTTCATCTGCCTAGAATTTGCACACTGCCTGTCGAAGTCGTTCTGTTAGTATAAAATTTCACAAACATAATTAAGATGGTTGGGGTTGCGTAATGGATCCTCTAGTATTGCACAAGTCCTGTTGAAACTCCATTTTCCTCTTTTATCTTTTTGCAAATGTTAGTTGGCTTATATTTACATGTGCTTGCAATTATTAACTCCAATAACTGTCTTTTTGTTTATGTACATCAATCAAAAGTATTTTTAACCTTGTGATCTATGGATTAACTCTCTTTATGTTACACAAAAACTTATTACTACAGTATATGATGTGTTTTAGCTCCTTGTTTGGAGTTCCCTACCTGTTAAACCAGTTCATATCCTTTTGGTGCAATAAACTCAAGCTAATGATTTGTGATACTGTTGGTTTTGGTTGTGCTTGTGGTTGTAGAAAACACATTGGGTGTTCTTTTGTAAACCATTGTCGAAACAGATGTTTTGTGACTGTTTAATTGTTTATGATGTACATGATAAACTATCGAAGTATAAAATTCCCAAATTTGCACCCGAGATTCAGTTGTGTAGCGTACATGAAATGTTTAACTTAATTTATTTAAAAAGTGTGTTTTGTATAGTACCCAACTTTTTGGAATTATACTTGTTAAACATCTACCAAAAATCAATTAGCTCCATATAAAACAACCCAAAACATCCGAATCGGTTTGCATTAGTCTCAAACTCTCAGCAAGTCATGTTTCTGAGATATTTTATATATCTATGACATAGTTATTTTAAATTTCATTTCTTAACATACATTATTATCAATTTTAAAAAAATGTTACATAGTAAACTGGTAAATAAGACGTACTAATAAAATAACCCTGAGAATTGCTCTGAAGTGGTGTTTTATTGTATGGGAAATGGGCATACTAGTTACTACTATCTATAGCTAAAAAACTTAGTTAAATGTGAAATGGTAAAACAATATCCCTCCTACTTTCATTTCCCTTGTTTTCTATTTTGTAAGTATAAATGAAATGGAAAAGACGAAGATTAAGTTAGCTTTAGAATAATTGTAAATCCTCCTCTAAAGACCATGCCAGTATTATTGTCTCCAGGAATGTCCCTTGATATCTTTTATCGACAAAAGATACAAGAACATACATTCTTCTAATTTTTGTCATAAACCCGTTTAGCTTTTTTGATTAAACTAGCTTTAAATCTCTACTTAAGAGAGGTAATGTATTGCAAAGATACTCTAGAAATTGTGACATGTCAATAGAATAGTTTTAACTAATAAGACTTCCTAAAGTTAATACCGAAGTCAATCATAGATTATTAGTATTACTAGCATAAAACATTTTTTTTCTTTAAACAAAAGAGACTTGTATTATACGTAAACCTTTTATTAGACGGAAAAAGTAGGAGGAAATTAAAAATGACCTGATCGGGGAGTCTACATCTATAAGTTATGCAGACATGTTTTTTTGTACATCTTTCACAATCATAGTTATTTTTTGGTTTGGATCTCAATTAATTGAAATTTACTGACTGCTGCTTGTAAATTATTAAGTTTGTAATATAATGAACCCTGAACCTTGCTAAATAGTTTATGAAATGGTCTTTACTCCTTATTACAGATATCAAAATAACTTATTAAATGTTCATCATTTATTTATTTGTTCAGTATCATTAATTTTTCTATGGAAGTCACAATATATACACCAACAGGGTCGTATAAACTTTAAATAAAAAATCTGCCCCTACTTATAAAAAGAGACGTAAATTCAATTTTAGATTTGCAAAAAAGTTATACTGATGTATATATACAGTGTGAATAAGCTTATAAGATGTTCATTAATCATATTTGTTATATTGATGCATATACATATACGGATATATATACCAACTATATTGGATATTTATTTATTTTATCACACGTGACATCATCTACATTTTACACCCCTATATAATACCACCGTGTGACCCATGCCATTCTCAACTTTTTTGCTCACTAGCCATTTCCCCTTTCTCTCCTAACTATGGGTTCACTTGAATCACTTACAACCCAGCTCGAACCCGAAATCGAAGTAGCCTACGAGGTTTTGCCATACCTAAGAGTGCTCAAAGACAGTACTATAGACCGACTAGCCGGTACCGGAGTAGCTCCACCTGGTACCGACCCACAAACCGGAGTCCTTTCTAAGGATATAATTATCATACCGGAAGATGGTATTCGAGCTCGTTTGTACCAACCAGTCTGTACTGATGAAATATCGAAACTACCCCTCGTGGTTTACTTTCATGGCGGAGCGTTTTGTATTGCCACTGTAGCCGAACCGTTTTATCATAACTCTATGAATATTTTTGCAGCCGAGGCTAAGGTTGTTATCGTGTCGGTTGACTATAGGTTGGTGCCAGAGCATCCTTTACCGGCGGGGTACGAGGATTGTTGGGCGGCGCTGCAATGGGTAATTAATTATTGAAAATTTTGTTTTTTGGTATTGCATTTATCTATTTAACCAAGTTTATAGAGTTTATATATTGTTATGCAAATGATATTAATTGGAATTAGATTCTTCTCCTAATTCTTTTCATAGTTATGATAATAAACACATGTGAAATTGACCAAAAGACTGATCGCTTCAAATAGATGTTTAAATAGAGACGGTTCTTTTTTTTTTTTTTAAACCTTGTTTTGTATGGGCAGTTTTGTGACTGTTTTGGTTTCATAACATTTTAGTCGTTTGTGACGTTGTTATGACAGTTTTTTGAACTAGTAACGTATTTGTAACATATTTGTGACGTTTTTTACCCTTACCAGATGAACAATATTTACAGTGAATCAAAGTTCAAGATTAAATATAAAGTTTGATTATTTAATTAGAAAGTGCACATATACCAAATGGAAAATCAATAAGATAATTGCGTATTTGCACATGGTCGAAGCCGGGAATCGTGTATGGGGATGTCAAAATTTACATCAACCACCGAATAAAGTGTAATAAAAAAATTGGAGGTATCAAATCATCGTTTTTAACGTATTTTAATGAAAATACATGGTTAAAAATTAAAATTTTCATAATTTTCGGAATTATATTACGGGGGTGCCGTCATCTCTGATAGTCTGTACTTAGCTTCCCCTTGTATTTGCATGTCATCAAAACGGCAAATACAACTGGTTTGGGTCATGGGGAGGGTCAGTGTATTGGTCCATTGCACGCTATGGAATTTATGACCATAACTGTCCTGGTGGCTGGTACATACCACCGGCAAAACAATGCAGGCTGCATCTCTCACCTCGTATCACTTGCATCATTTTCCCTTTATTTATTTTAGGGTTTTAACATCAAATATATACTTGCATCATTTACCCTAGGATTCTCCAAAATTTACATATAGCAAAATTGTTCCATATACAAGGTGAAAATCACTTACCTCAAAAATTAGATGGTATTATTTTATTAAACATTCATTCTCTCTCCTGACCAAAACCATGGTACAAAATGTGAAGTTATGTTATTTCTCCAGTGTTATGGAAATTCACATGATCTAGTATTCCTTTAATTATTTTCTCATTTGCTCTTAGTATTCAGAGTACGGAGTACCATTGTTTTTGTTTCTTTTTTACAAATTGTCGTACAAAAATTTGGATTGAAAATTTGGTTTTCATATTCAGGTGTAGATATTTTGTATTTGTAGGTTTTAATTAAATGTTTGCTTATTTATGAAGAAACCTCATAGAAAATTATTTGAGAGAATAAAAATAATATATGAACATGATAAGGAACCTAGTAGATGCTCTATCGATTCTTTAAAATCATCAAATTAACCATCCTATATTTAAAGAATATGTAGAGAACCAGAGGAGGATGCATAAGTTGTCAATTTTGACATTTACTATTTTTGACTACCTTTTAAGTTTTAACTAGGTTAGAAGTAGCTAGCTAGTCACCACGGAATAGGATTGTAGTTAAAACACTTTTTTTTCCAAATGTAAAAGAACCTCCGCAAATTATTAAAGTGTCAAATTCATTAAAACTTTACCCTTGGTATCACTTCTAGTTATTAGTAGTTAGTACACGATGCATATATATAGACTATAGAGCATACTTAGAGCCACCTTAGTGATTTAATTTGTTATTATACAGAAACTTGAGGCTTAGTGGCTTATCATGCCAACATTTTTTGACCAGTAACAAGTGAGATATTTTGGAAAAATAAATCACTCAATTGTCAACTTCTACATATCTATCCCTCTTCGTATTATAATTTATAATTTCCAAAATCACTCAACTGTCAACTTCTACATATCTATCCCTCTTCGTATTATAATTTATAATTGCCATATTTTGGCTTAAACTATATATCCAACTCATAGATTTAAAAACATAGTTAACTTGTTCAAGTTTTTTTATTACAAACTTTCGATGTCAGATGTAGTATTGTTGTTTTTACCATCACGATGGACTTCTTCAATGTTTTCTAGACTTCCATTATATATGCCAACACTTTTGACTAGATACAATTAGAAATTTCCGAAAACCTAAATTATTCAATTGTCACGTTCAACATATGTATCACTTCATATTATAACATTCTTTGTTTCTAGTCGCGTGCTATACATTGACTTAAAGTCTTAAACTATCTAGCTCGAAAATTTAGTACCATAGTTTACTTATTTTTAATAGGTGGCCTCACATGCTGATGGTAATGGCTCCGAACCGTGGCTTGAAAACGTTGACTTCAATAAAGTGTTTTTAGCGGGTGATAGTGCCGGGGCAACCATAGCACATCATCTAGCCATTCGGGTCGGTTCAACTCCGATCCATAACTTAAATTTACAAGGCGCATTAATGATTAACCCATACTTTTGGGGCAACGACCCAATCGGGTCAGAGATAACCGACCCAATAAGAAGAGCTATGGTTGATTGTTGGTGGAAATTCGTTTGCCCTTCGGGTAAAGGAAATGATGACCCTTTTATAAACCCGTTTGTGGATGGGGCCCCGAGTTTATCGGGATTGGGTTGTGGATGGATATTTGTTTGTGTAGCTGAGAAAGATATATTAAGAGACAGAGGTATGGCTTATTATGAGAAGCTGACCGAGAGTGAGTGGACTGGATCGGTTGAGTTTGAGGAAACGGAGGGCGAGGATCATGTGTTTCATATATTTAATCCGAGGAGCGATAAAGCCTTGGATTTGGTCAAAAAATGGGGCCGTTTCATAAATAAAGAGTGATTAAGGAGATGTGGTTATTTGATGATGTAACCTTTTGATGTATTATCTGATTAAGATATCATATTGTAGCTGATTGCTACTATAAATAAGATTAGTGTATCCTACAAAGAAACTGTGTTTGCAAGTTGCAACCAATATATACACTAATCTATATCCTAAAGTAAAAGTATACTCACTATATTATTATTATTTTGATAAGTAAAGTATGTTCACTTTTAAGCCTTCTGTAAATTTCCCCTTCCTTTTCTTTCAAAAAGTTTATGAGCATGTTGGAAAAAAGACATGTAAAATGACGTTTAAGCTAATATTAAAACCAAATGACTTGAGGATTGTTGGTGTTTTGATTGGAGCTATAATCAGTTGAAATTAAAAATTGCTTATTCGCGATTATTTTTACAATAGGCATTGGCAATTGGATTGACAAATAGTTTTTTGTAAATTTTATATTTGAAAATAAGGTAAACTAAAATATAAAATGGTTTTAAAAAAGTGAAATTCATATTAAATTTTTTTCAAAAAAATGTATTGTTTCCTATTTGGGGCCTTTCTTTTTCTCCGCCCCGAGCATAAAAAATCTCAGGGCCGGCTCTGTGCCAAAGCATCCTTTACCGGCGGGGGTACGAGGATTGTTGGGCGGCGCTTCAATGGGTAATTACTGAAAATTTTATTTTTTGGTTATGGAGTTATCTAAAAAAAAACAAGTTTATAGATTTTAGATTTTATGCAAATGATATTGAAATTGGATTCATCTCCTAACTTTTTTCATAGTTATGATAAATACATTTGAAATTGAATAAGAATGATCACTGCAGATAAAGATGTGTAAAGCAGTGAAGGCAATTGTGGCGGATGTTTAGCGACGTGCTTATAACGGATTTGTTTCAGTTTTGTCGATTGACAGTTTGCTTAACCAATACTTCTTTATCACGACTTTTGACTATCATTAAAAACAAAAATGTTTTGTAGCGGATCAAACATCAATATTAAATGTAAGTTTTTATTATAAATTTAGAAAATGCAGATATAGAAATGGTAAATAAATAAGATAATTAGTACTAATTTAGTAGCATGCCATCAAACCGCAAATATTTGGTATGGGTCATGGGTAGGGTAGGTGTATGGTCCATTGCACGTTATGGAATTTATGACCATAATTAACCGTCCTGCACCACCGGCAAAACCATGCATACTAACATTGTCAATTTTGTCATTATAGTTATTTACGACTCCAACTGATAGATCGTGTAATTTTTCTTATATGGTGTGCTAATTTAAAATTTCAGCACGCCAATTCTGATCTAACAGTCTTTATAAATAACAACTTAAAACTTAAAAAATTAAATTTAAATAATATTTTCTCCGTTCCCAATTAATTGTTTATTACGAAACTATGTGCAATTTTGACCGGCCAATAACATGTATCAAAATAGTCGGAATGAAAATTTTCAAAAGTTAATCATATAGTTCAAACATTAAATTATATGATTTAGTTTTAAAACTTTTCATTTCGACAATTTTGATATATGTTATAAGCCGGTCAAAATTGCACGTAATTTCATAGAGAACAATTAATTAGTAACATATGAAGTGTATAATTTTATCAACCATATGAGATGATAGTTATACGGAACATATAAATTATATGAGTCTCTGATATAAAAAAAATAATTATACGAGACACCCCATTCCTCTTTTAATTAGGTTGGAAGCAGCTGGTCACCACGCAATATGACTGTATAGCTTAACACCATTTCCCAGATGTAAAAAAACCTCCTTAAATTATTCTAGTGTGAAATTCATCAAGACTTTACCCTTGATATTATTTCTACAATTCTACACGACGCATATAGAGCGTATAATTTAGAGCCACCTTATTAATTAAATTTGTTATTATGTACATAAACTTGCGGCCCTCTAAGTTGTAGGTTATCATGTTGTTAGCTCCAATATTTTATAACAACACATTTAATATATTTTATTATATGAGACTGTGACACTTACTGAATGTGTGGTTATAAAGTGAATTGAAAGACTATTCTTGAAGAACCAAATAATTTTTCCGGGATGTAGTATTATTGTTTTTACCATCACGATGGACTTCTTCAAGGTTTTCTAGACTTCTACTAGTACTATTTGTACATGATGCATACATTATTATGCATAGCATGCTTATTGCCACTAGAAATTAATTTTGTTAAGCAACTTGAGGTGCTACTATTACGCTCACACTTTTGACTAGATACAAGTGGAAATTTCCGAAAACCTAAATTATTCAATTGTCACGTTCAACATATATATATCACTACATATTATAACATTCTTGGTTTCTAGTCGCGTGCTATACATTGACTTAGTCTTAAACTATCTAGCTCGAAAATTTAGTACCATAGTTTACTTATTTTTAATAGGTGGCCTCACATGCTGATGGTAATGGCTCCGAACCGTGGCTTGAAAACATCGACTTCAATAAAGTGTTTTTAGCGGGTGATAGTGCCGGGGCAACCATAGCACATCATCTAGCCATCCGGGTCGGTTCAAACCCGATCCATAACATAAATTTACAAGGCGCATTAATGATCAGCCCGTACTTTTGGGGCAACGACCCAATCAGGTCAGAGATAACCGGCCCAATAAGAAGAGCTATGGTTGATTGCCGGTGAAAATTCGTTTGCCCTTCGGATAAAGGAAATGATGACCCGTTTATAAACCCGTTTGTGGATGGGTCTCCGAGTTTATCGGGCTTGCACACTACAAAAAAATACTCAAATAGCGACGGGATTAGTGACGGTATTTTTTGTTACGATCTTATTAGCGACGGTTTTTATGACAG
Organism: Primula veris; assembly: GCA_963682055.1. Taxonomy (NCBI): domain Eukaryota; kingdom Viridiplantae; phylum Streptophyta; class Magnoliopsida; order Ericales; family Primulaceae; genus Primula; species Primula veris. The sequence continues at coordinate 18,184,099 of OY821743.1, read as the reverse complement.
TTTAGTCAATTTGCGACAGATTTGTGATAACTTTTTAAATTAGCGACAGTCTTGTGACAGCTTTTGACTCTCACTAAATCAAACATTATTTTGTAGACATAAAAGATATATTAAGAGACAGAGGTATGACTTATTAATTATGAGAAGCTGACCGAGAGCGAGTGGACTGGATCGGTTGAGTTTGAGGAAACGGAGGGCAAGGATCATGTGTTTCATATATTTAATCCGAGAAGCAATAAAGCATTAAGATATCAAATTGTAGCTGACTGCTACTATAAATAAGATTAGTGTATCATACAAAGAAATTGTGTTTGCAAGTTGCAACTATTTTATTTTATTTTTGATAAGCAAAGTATGTTCACTATATTAAGGGATATCATATATGACTAATCCAATTTAGCCTTCTTTAAATATCCCCTTCCTTTACTTCCAATAAGTTGGTGCTTTCCTTTCTCATGTTGGAAACCAATTCATGTAGCACTAACTTGTTTAGTTACTATTGCATTACTCTAATATAAGACAAACACAGAAATTTGTCAAATTACTAACATCATTAAGACACACCAGCAGGGGAAGCTAAGTGGGGACGATCGGTGCCACGGCACCCCTCATAATTTTAGAAATCTCAAGTGACGCAATTTTTTTTTAGTACAATTTCTTTTTAGGTGTAGATTTGACACCCCCATAAAATATATGTTACTTGTACATATATTTTGGCACCCCCCATTTACACATCCTGGTTTCGCCCCTGCAGACCAGCACATGTATACAGCATACTTGATATGAAAGTAATGTACTGCATGTATCTAAAACTCAAATGTGTATACATATAGAAAACGAAACATTAATTAAAAAATATATATGGTACATATAGAAAACGATATCGGTATTCAAAGTAAAAAACTTGATTTAAGAAGGAAAAAAATGTTTTAAAAAATCAAAGTCGGTAAATGATGAGATTATACTAACAATTATCCTATTATGATAGAAACTCGATTTACACCCCGGTTCACCCTTTTGTCTTTTATTTTTCACCAGTAGTTTGATGTGTCATGTGTATCAACAAATATATATTTCAATTATAACAAAGATGTGAAAGAATTAAATGAATTGAGATTTATTTTCTATAGAAAAACATGTGTATAACATTCTGTTTCTTTCGATCACTCTTATAGTGAAGGAGATAGTTCAAAAAGACATTGATTAATTGACGAGTTGTGTCTATCCAAAATTCCAAATCTTTACGGGTCCATCTAGAAGAACTATGTGAATGAATAATCCCCACATCAGACTACTACTTTATAAGCACCAATGACCTTTAGGGGTTATGTTATGTACAACTGTGAACACTACATATAAAATAAATGCGTCCGATTTTCCTAAACGTTATAGAGGGCATTTACTAGCATATTCATCCCTAACAACAACCTCTTATATTTTTTTAAAAACTGCTTACATTTACATAAAAATCCAGTTTTTTTATTAATTTGTTTATAATAACCTTACATTATTTATTTTTATTTGCCTATTATCATTTAATAATCACAACAATATTCCAACCACAAAAATAGGTATCACATGATAGTTTATTACTATTATATTCGTATACATTGCTTATAAGGTTAATTTTGTGTTTCTTGAAATTTAAGGAATTTACAGGGCTTCTGATGCATAACACTTTTTATAGCATAATTATTAAATTTTAGGAAAAAATATGTTTAAGATTCCTGTGCACTCATCAAAATATAAATTGAGCTAAATGATTTATTAGATAAAAGGAACGAAACTCATTTAGTAACTCTTACTTATGTTTTTAATACAATAAAATTCCCAACTCACAATACCAAAAACCAATAAGATCCATTTAAAAGTTAAAAAAAATATTTGGATGAAAATTAAACTAATAATATTTAGTTATAATAGGAAAATGTGTAGGGAAACTGACAAATTGAATAAGGTTAAACAGTTTCCTAAATTATGTAAAAGCGTACAAATCTATTTATATTTAAGGAAAGTTCAGGAGTGTGATGGTTGTATTGTGGTATCACACTATGGTTTCAGATGTATCCTCCAAAAAAACTATGGTTCAGAAGCTGCCACATTTATCCAGTTGTGAGTAGAGTCGTGTATACATTTTTCGACTTTTAGTTCCAGTGTAAGTCCAATAATTCAAGCAAATATTTAAACAATGCTACGTGTTACATAGGGGTAGGGGATGCTCACTGCCCAGACTTGGTCACCGAGTCACTGTCTACCTATGTACCATGACATATTTTTCAGACATAAAACGATACCGACTCAACATTCTTTAGAGTTTAGACGACTCAAGAGACGGTCAATTAGTATTACTCATATTCTTTAGAGTTTAGACGACTCAAGAGACGGTCAATTAGTATTACTCACATTCTTTAGAGTTTAGACGACACTCGCTGCTCAGTGCTAGCTATATGTTAAAATTATTTTCTTTTGTAAACGCCTGCAATTTTTTTTACTCGGTTAAAAAAAGGAAATTTTCTCTGTTGGATGGTTAATAACTAAATTGTCATTCTCTACTCTTTTAAAAAGGTGTACTATAAAAATCATATCCTTTGTCTATCCTCAATTGTATAAAAAAATTACAAGAGGCAATTTCGAAATATTAAAACGGTGTGCTTGAAGCATCCACTATCCAACAGTAACAGTAGCCCTAATGTTTTGGTTTTACACAGCTTTTCTTTTTTCAAAAAGAAAATGTATATTAAGCCTAATAGTTTTCCCGGGTTTTGTGTTTGGGCGGTGTTCGTCTCTTTCAACTAATAAACATGCACACGCTTAAGCAGGGCCAACCCAAGCCCAAGCCACTTAAGCAGGGCCAACCCAAGCCCAAGCCAAGTAAGGCTTGGACCTTGGGCAACACAAAATCGATTTTTTTAGGAGCAACTCCACGATGGCTGAATACAATTTTATTTTAAATTATTATAGATATTTAAAAACAAATGTATGTCAAATGAAATGTGTAACCCGGTGGTTAAACTTAACTGTTTTGATAGATTTTACATTGATTTAAGGTTCGAAACCGTTGCCTAACATTTTTATTGAACTTTTTTTTTTTATTTCCCCCTCTATCATGCGCAAAAAAAGAAATTATAAGGCTTGGGCAACAATAAATATCGGGCCGCCCCAGCGCTTAAGTAACTGAAATTGAACTAAACCTAAAAAAAATGATAGTCCGAAAGCCAGATGAGAATCTGCATGCATCATATGATAAATTCATTATCCCCATCCATCATTTCTGATTTCCCTAACAAATATTGAGAAGATAAAATAAAAAATTCATTCAACCATTTCGTAATCTGGGTACCTCTGAACTTAACACAAGCAGACGAAAATCTAGGTTAAGAACCTTACATCGAGTCCGCCAAACGGGGACCAAAGTGAGAGAAACTTAGAAGACAACTGTATCGAGCATCGTACCCAGAGTCTGAACTATGTTGGAAGACATTAAGTTCGACACATGCTCTTCAAGGTGTTTCTTAGCATCTTGCCTTCCCACATTTGCAATTGCTAGTTTCTCCGGTGACAACTCGTCCTCCTCTTGCACGGCCTTGTTATATTTGATGGCTAGATTCAGCATCTCCTGCACGTATTAAAAGCAGAGACATTAAGAAGACTGTAGGTTTTAAGCAAGTTCATTAAAAAAAAACGGTTTAAATAGCACCAGTAAGCTGTACTGCCATATCTTTCAAAGAAAAAAAAAAGTAACCTGTAGTGCAAGCCATTGGACCTGAATGACCTTAACATGTTAGGATCTAATGCATCAATGCAATTACGACTAGTAATATAGTTTCCGGGAAGGGAAATGGAAAACGGAAGTGTTTTTTTTTTTATAGAAACCACACGTGAAATAATCAAAAGAGGGAAACAAGAAACGGGAAGCCGGAAACGGGGGTTTTGGAAGGGGAAACAAGTTCCCGGTAACTACTATCAACAAAACTAAAAAAAATTGGTCAAAAATACAGTTTCACTCCAGTTTATCTATAACTATGGATTTTGAAAAAAAGGTATCTACTCTGCCAACAGAAACCAAAGGCTGAGCATTTGACCTTATTTTATTTCACATAAAATATAGCACATGGAAAGTATTAAGTATCTAAATCAGACACATAAATGCAAAGCATCAAGCATGTATACATCTACATAAATGATAAAACACATTTATGACAGAACCAAACTTTGTAAAATGTTGATCCTGAAATAAGACTTCTCGCTAGTGTATCAGACAGGAGAACAGGACAATTTCAAGTTTAATTTGTCAAACATTGACATGTCACAGGGTCTACAATAATCGCATGCAATATACACAAACTTGGAGTATGTTCACGATCATCCATTTTACAGACATGCTAATATAACTATGTTGTGTTGCAAAAAGATATGCCAAAGAAAACAAAGTGCAACATAAGCGAATTTTCTAAACAAGTTCAAGTAACTAGTAAGCATCCAAAAATTGTCATAGAGATTAAAACACAAACAACAAGAAAATGACGAGATAATGGAACTCTTAAATTTCAAGAAAAAGTTGCATACCTGGACGGTCTGTTCATTCGTCTTGGAATGAGTATCAAATCTTTGAAGTGTCAATCCATCAGTCCACTTCTTCTTGTGAAGGTTCAGTAACATTTTTTCCTCAAGTTCATTCTTCCTATAGTTGATTGCTATCGAGTAATAATGCCTGTTCAGACCGTGGATCAAAGCCTGCAAGAGAATAAAATTCACATCAAGGGATACGAAGCAGACAATATATTTCCCCAATTAACTATGAATACTGGTTACTTACTTGAATCGATGGCTTGTTTAGATGCCCAAGGTTGGATGTTGTTTGCCTTGGCTCTTGGCCAAGCATCATAGTCTGTGGGTTGATTAAACGAAAGGCATCAATAACCACCTTCCCTTTAACACTCTGTATGGGATCTACCACTACCGCAACAGCACGTTGATTCAGAGCTTCAAAACTCTGCCAAATGTCACAGAAGTCGGTAAATAATATCATAATTACAGGGTTTCACGTTACTAATATGCCCACTACACCTAAACATAGAGGAATAATCTGTAGACTCTTAGGTGAAATCAAGCTAAGTAGAGATCTAAAACTATTTGATAAAAGTAAACTCTTCAAAGTTTCCAATTTATCAAAAAAATTATTTAACTTCAATAGGTTCAAATCGTCATGAAGGCCATCCTCCTTAACAAAACCAGTTCTAGAGATTTGAAGATTCCAGGTCATATTTAAAACGAGGCTCTTTTATCATTCATGAATATTAAGAAAGTTCTGAATAAGTTTGTCCTCTCCACTCATATACGTGCTACAAGCCTACAATCATTAGGCAAAAAATACAAATAATGGCGATCAAGATTATGGACTCAACCACCGGGTTAACTCTAAACGGTTCTAACCGAGACCAAGGCTAACTCACGCTAGTTAGCAAGACAAGTACTCACAATCACAAAGTGAAAAGAGAGAGATAAAAGTAAAAACTAGTACTCACAATCACAAAGTGAAAAGAGAGAGATAAAAGTAAAAACTTGAGGCTCTATGCATTAAGAATAATGTCATGGAGGCTCAGGGCCTCAGGCAATCCTACTCAAAAACAAGAGGGGACCTGCTTGTGAATAGGCAAACGCCCGAGGGCCCTATCCGCCATTATTAACAAGTCTAACAATGAACGAAATAGTTCACTTAGGTCTCATGTCTAATAAAACATAAAATAACACATTTCTAGAAAATAATGAAGCATAAAATAAATAATCCGAATCGTGTCACGCGTCAAGCCACGGCTCAAGCTGTGTGTCCATCACAAGAGAGTCAAATTATTATGTCCATATCACATGGTAAAATTTTAAAGAATATCTTCGCTTTGAAGAATGAATGTACCCTTCTTCCAAGTTCAATGCTACAAGCCTTATTGTCTAATACTCCTATAAAACAACAATGACTAAGATTATACAAAATGTAGACTGTTGGGTCTTCCTAACACTCCACATATGGTACCACTTGTCTCTAACTGGAACAATTTTTCTTCGACCTCTTAGTTCTCGAAAGGGTGAATTTTCTTAGTGCTTATTATATATCAGCCAATCCAACCTTCAGAAAGTATATATCTAAACTCGATATTTGCATTAACAATCACCCCAAATAATGCAGGAGAACACCTCCCACCCCCCTCCCTCTCTCTCCCAAACAGCAGAGAGAGAGAGAGAGAGAGAGAACACACAAAAATAAGTATTAGTCAGTTCGGGCATAGACGCAGCACCCCAAGCAAACAACAGAACACGAGAAAACCCAGGACGGCATCTTAGATCACAAAGATAGTTACTACTACCCACAACAGCACTAGTTTCAAGGAACCAGTAACAAATGTATACATTTTCCTCCAATCTTTCAGTACTACTTGAATGCGAATCAAATGATTCTGATTACTGTTAAAAAGCAAGTACTTATTATGCTAACTAAACAGCCTGGATATTAACAAGTGCCGCAGAGATAATTCAAATTTGTAAACAGATGAGGCACAACTATGGATAAAATAAAAGGCGTTTGGCTAACACATTTAACAAGAAAAATACTGCAGGACAATGTAATGTAAGAAGATACCTGCTGGGTATTAATATCCACACCAGATAACCAACAGCCAAATCCAGGATGAGAATGATACCATCCAACCACCATTTCAGGTCTGCACCGCAGAACAAGAGCACAAAATGAAATGAGCATTAGGAATTATAAAGATAGATATAAGCTAAAAGAGTAACTATAAAATACGGGTCTATTATAATTTTTGTATCATTAACCATGATCATTTTTCGTTTTAATACCATAAACTATCAGTTTTTCTTTTTAGTACCATTAACTTAAAACCGTTATCTTTTAGTACCATTCCGTCAATAAAATGGATGGAAATTCAACATGTGCATTGCACATGCCTGTTTTGAGTATGATTTACAATTTTACCCTTGTAAAGGACTACGTATTTACCAATAAACCATATTCTCATTAAACTTAAAAATTATCAAACATCATATAAATAAACAAATATTTCTATAATATGTAATATAAAATAGATAAGTATTTATTATTTAGAAGATTTATAAAAATACTAAGGACAAAACAGAATTTTAAATAAATAACATATATTTAAAAGCAAATAATTTTACTATAAATATAATTAGCAACTTAATGAAAAGTTATGGATTAAAGTAGTCAAAACAAAAACCTACTGTTGCGGTAATCAGAAACAAGAGATATAATTGTAAGTTTTGATAAAACTTGAGAATTGTTTTGTTCTTGAGAATTGTTTTGTTTGAAAAAAAAACCAACAAAAAAATCTTATCTTCCTCAATTGTTCTCTAAGTCGTTGCCAACTGCTTATTTAAAGTTTTATAGGTACATTCTCAATTTTCAGTAATCCCTCTTATCTGTCTCCATCTTAACTCCATTGTCATGTTCTTCTTTAAACCTACAACTTGCCATTAACCCACTCAAATAAACTCCAGTAGGAAAATCGACAACACCAAAAGCTTTGTATCCATTAAATCGACGACCCCCGCAAACGAATTGTGCTTTTATAAAAGGAATCGAAAACCCCCAATTTTGATTACCCTCGTTCTACCATCATACCTACCCGCCTCGTGCAAAGGTCATGTCACCTTTTTATCCCCCACCTACACTACCCTTCTCTCTCCGTAAGCTAAGCTCAGAGTAGCCCGCCTGGCATACATACGTACATATAACAGTATACAAGTATGGAGTACAATATTTGATATGTACAGTATGTGTATTAAAATAAATGTTTTATTTTGTTGAGCTAAATCGTTTTATCCAATCCAACAGTCAAGATTATCATCATAAAATGTTACTATATTATGAAGTGACCGAAAAGCCCCTGATTTTAACAGTTTACATCCAACAGTTAACTGCAAGTGACGGAATTGTACTAAAGGGAACAAATGTACCAAGTTAATGGTACTAAAAAGAAAAACTGATAGTTTATGGTATTAAAACGAAAACAGACCATAGTTAATGGTACAAAAGTATAATAAACCCTATAAAATACTAGTTTATTGTTCCTCCACAAAATCCGGTTAATATGAGGGTAAAAGCCGCAATACCCTGTATTTTATAAACTGATTATAAACTTATAAGTAAACAGAAAAAGTTACTATAACATGCAGTTCCCCAACTGATAAAAAAGCCTACATAGGTATGTACCATCTACAATCATGAAGAATACACCCGTAATAAAGGTATAAAAATACCAAGAGCTTGTTTGTATTTTCCAAAGAGAAGAAAAAAGTAACTGAATACTCAATACGCTCTAAACACATAAGCTTACAAATGTCAATATATCCCCCCGTCTCTGAGTAATTTCCAGTTGGGGTAGGCTATTGTGTGTCATACAAAAAATGCATGGCAATGTGTCAGAGTTCCCATTTCCCCATTTGCAATGGCTACTACATATGTTGACAACCATGACTTAAGTTCCAACCTATGTTATCAACTTTAAATTGTATTAGAAATATTCTTATCTAGCTTCTTAATAATCACTATCATATCCCATCCAAACAAGAAGTGATCTCCCTCCAAAAAGGTACTAATGACTATTGGCCTTGTTTTGTTACAGCTTTTAAGCTTGTTTTTAATTGTGTTTTGTTCGAAAGCTGTATTGCATTTGGTTAACCAGCTAAAATCTGAGTTTTTTGTGAATCTTTGGTCAGAACAATAAAAACGCTTCAAGCTGGATTTATCAACCTTTTTCCAATAATCCAACTTATTTGCTTCAAAGCTGCAACCAGACATTCCCTTGATGACAGTATTAAGAACAGAAAGTAGAGAGACAAAAAGAGAACCTTCCAGTTTGCTTGAGCATATCGAGCATATTAGTCTGGAAAACGTGATCTACGGCTTCAACACTGACTCCAGTACCACTCTGTGGCATAGCAAACACATCAACCACGCGAACTGTATACTCATCAACAAACTCTCCCAACATTAGCCCCATCACTTCCATCGGAACTCCAGCTCTACCTGAAAAACCCCAAATGCAGATAATTAAAATACCAATAAGACCTTAATGAGATCCATATTCACACAAAATATGCACTTCTTAATAGAATATTTACTAAATCTACAGCAAAACCATGGAACTGAACTTCCTTTTTGGACTTTTAGCTCCACCTGAGTGCCCAATATTCTAATCGAGGTAGCAAAATAAGACCCTAAATAGCTCTAACTCCATAAACCATCCATCCCTCAAGAATACATTACAATTGTCAGTGATAAACCCCTCAAGGCTTAAACTAAAAAAAAACATTAAGCACTCTCCTTGCCTAAATCCCCAATCTCCCACATCGTAGAATAACTTAATAAATTAAATTTATTGATCAGCTCCACCTTCAAACATAGAAACATAAATCCAAAAAAAAAAAAAAAAACTGATGATACATAATGAACTTCTGTTGGAATTTACTTTCTACCTGAAATCTACAATACGAAAATCAACTACTGAAACAATGCTCTTTCTTCTGCACAACTAACACCATTCAACACCATTCTCCAAACATAAAAATACCTTTCCAAAGTGAAATCATCTTGTACAATTAACAAAAGGAGATAAACCTTAAACTAAAGAGCGCAAACTTGAACTACAGTTCACAATTCTTAATCAACCTAAAATCCCCCCATTTCGGAACCACATAAGAAATTAAACAGACACCTTTCTAGATTTCCCCAAACATTAAATTATGCCTCAATCTCCAAATTAATTAAAGAAATTAAATCCTCATTTCTTGCAAGTTTATTCAAAGTCGTTAACTGTATCCTTTATATATGTATCGAGTTAGATTCACTCGAAATTAATACTGATGTAAGTAATAAAATGCCGGTTGTATGAGAAATCGAGAAATGGCCGTCTTTGAGCATTTTAGGTGTTAGGCTCTAGGCCGTGCACTCTAATTATGAACTTGCTGGCTTGGACAACATGTAGGCAACTAGAACTAATCGGGGCTAATCAAGCCTAATAAGTCGTATTGAATATATATATGTTTATGATTGAACAAAAAGGATATTTATAGACTGAAAAAAATGTTGTTTTCCACCTTCTGTTGAACTATGGCTGAGTAATCAGAAGTCCGTAAATTTTACATGCGTATTAACTTAAACCCCATTCTACAATTTACCTAGTCTTATATAAGAATAGAAAGAAAAAATGTAAACTCTTTCACCGTAGAAGGTTGAGTAAAACCTTTAAACTGAGCTTGCATTGGACATTTGGCTTTATCTGACAGCCCAATCTCCCAAATACAGTAGCGAAATAAGAGCCTAAATAGCTCCAGCTTCATAAACAAATGTATCATCCCTCAAGTACATATTTACTATTTTCGGAAATAAACCCTTACAAATGAAGTAACAAACTACCGGTGGAACTTTATCTTTACCGAAACACCTAATCTCTTTAATCTGACTAAATAAACCATCAAATCTTACTAGTTAACCAAGCCAAACTAATAAACTGAAACTAAACCCAACTTAACTCCATCTTCAAAGAGCCGTTGCAGAACAAAATTATGCTAATGTAACGAATTCCTATTGGAACTTCCCAACATCTACAGTCCCTCAAAATCAAATCAACATAAAATCCTTATGTTTCCTATATTACTATACCCTACACATAAGGGACATAGAAATCTGCCTTTCACAATAAAAACATAAATCAGAACCCAGGATCTACCATTCTACCTAAAATCTCCAGTTTCTAAACTGCATAAAGGAGGGGGAACCTAATTTTTGAAACCTTATCATTCCCCTTTTGAGTTGTATATTTGGTATCTTATTTGAACTGAAGTTGATGAGATGTGTTCCCCCAGACAAAAACTTTTTTAGAAATTGCACTCCTGTAAGCTAATGCCATGTTTCCATTCACAGGTTGATTTACTAAATCCCCAAATACACTCAACATTAGAGTCCTTAATTTTTTTTACATATGAGTTAACCATAACTAAATCCATCCCCAGAGATACAATGCCTCTTCAAAGTATAAGCTTCCTATACTATAAACCGAGAATAAACCTCTCTAATTAGGCCTGAATTCCAGAATCAAATAAAGAAAAACAGAAACAACACCCGACTTGGCTCTAGCTTAACACAAAATCACTTGAGTTCTTCACTTATATATAAGATTTATATTAAGAATAATAATCTAATTCTGCGGTTCTATCAAATCTTAATAATGCATCAGTCTCCCAATTTAATTTTTTTTTTAAATAATTCCTTGATTAGCTCCAGCTCAACTTCTACACCAAAATCCGTAATATCAATTCTTTAGATATACATACACTGATAGACAACATACAGAAATAGATAATGAATTATATAAAAGACTAATCATCTAATCTTTACTAAAACCCTACTAATGCTTCAATACGTAAATCAACCATAATACAAAAACCTAATTAGCTCCAACTATATACAGATTACATTTTTTTAGCATAACCAAATCCTAAAAATGCTACAATCTCAATAAACGTTTATTAGCTCCGGCTCTACACTGAATGTTAAATTTACTATTTACAAATATATCAACTTATAAGTTATATCTTCATTAACAATATTAGCTTAACCAAACATTATTTATGCACCAATCCCCAAAATCAAATAAACTTCCTGATTAGCTCCAGCTCTACACAAAACCGTAATATGAAATCCTTACATATACATATACAGTAAAACGCATATAATAACTTATAGAACGATTTATATATACATAAAACCTGTTAGATTTACCAAATCCATAATAATTCCACAATCCTTAAATCAAACACCCTAATTAGCTGGAGCCTCGATTGAATTGAGAATTTGATATTATATAATTATAATTATATCTGCATAAATAGCTTTACTTAACCCTAACTACACCTGAAACCCCAAATCAAGTAAATGAGGTTTGATAGAGAGAGAAATATACCGTGTTTGAGCATCTTTAAGAGGGCGAGGGAAGATATGTAGACTTGCTCGGACGTGTCGAGAGTCGGTGAGTCCGGCGGAGGGTGACCGAGTGCTCCTCCGGCTCCGGCAAACATACGCTGCAATCTCTCCATCTCTCTCTCTCTCTCTCTCTCTCTATATATATATATATATGATTTCTTTAGCTACAAGAATGCTCTTTTGCTGCTAGTTGAGGTAAATTTGTGAATGTATATATCTCTTTTATTTTTTACAGTTCGGCCCTATTGTTTCATGTATTTATACTTATTAGCCTATATTTGGAATTAGTGTGTAAATAAGTCTAAAAGTCCCAAAGTTCTATTTAACGTTCATCCAATCAACTAACATGAAAATATAATCCAAAGGTTTTTATTTTATTATTTTTCATTATTTTTATTTCGAAGAAAAAAACCATTATAAACAAATTGGATGTAATATAATAGTCATCATCAATTTTATCTTGTATTTTTTTAGGGAATTTTTCACCTTTATTTATTTTGAGTTATTGTTCTCATGACTCCAACTTATTTATCTTTGAAATTTAATAATTTTAATGATAGAAATAACAACATTCTAATTGGGCCCCGTACCATCGGTGTGTCTGAAAAATGGGTCGTCCCTGTATGTATTGTTATATTAGGAGAAATCATAAGTCACCCGATTTCGCGTTAAACCTCTCAACTGTGGAGTAAGTTTATGTAATGTTTTAGACTCGGATTTTGGATTAATTTCATGATTAGAGTGTTTTCAACAAAAGACGATCCATTTACAATTCCGCTTGACTTGTCTACTTGTTTACATTTTGTTAGTCGGAAGTTAATTAGAATCATGTCTTATACTCTAAAAACCGATCAACATAGTCAGTGGAATCAGTTGTCAAAAAACATATGCTAATATAAAGTTGGTTGGCATATATTTTATAAATCTTATATTTATGCGGTCTTAAAACATTCCTAAGCCATTAACGATTATTGTGTATAAATGGATAAATGAAGTTCAAACTCACACACATTTACATTCCATCTAAAAGATAAATAACACAATATATTACCTCGTTCATAAATAATATATCATTATGAAATCACGTGATTGACTATCAAATTTATAACTTATCATCATAATTAAATACTAATCGGGTGTCATGTTTGTGATTATCATTTCAGTCACAGTCTTTACGTCATAGTTGCCAGTACGGGAAACGAAAATGAGAAACGAAAAGAAAAACGGAAACGTGAAAAAATTAATAAAATTGATCGGATGTCATGTTTGTGATTACTTGATCATTTTAGTTCGAGTGTTTAGTCCATAGTTGTCATGACTCATGACGCAAATCGAAAGCGAGTAATGAAACTGAAACCAAAAACATGAAAAAATATAAATTTTTAAAATTCATACGTAAAATAATAGAAATCAAATAACGATAAGCGAGGAACGCACATTTTCAAGCGCACAAACGGAAAACGAGTTTCACAAATGTATGGTTTCGTCACGAAAAATCTTACAATTTTGTTAAAAAAAAAAAAAAAAAAAGACTTCTTATCAACAAAAAAATAAAATAAATAAAAAGACCGGTAAATATAAATATGAAGCTCTTGATGCCCAAACCGCTGATGAGTGCCTCTTTCTAACATTAGAAAATAGATGGTTAAATAATATTTTTCAATAACTAATTTTTTTTTTATATTTTTTAATAAATTAAAAAAAAATTATACAACCAAAATAAAAATACAAATCATTAACTTAAATATTAATCAATTTTTTTTATTTTTTTTTTATCACCGTTCCCTATAATCCCCCCGCTGATTATTGCAGGACTGCCAACCGTAGTTTCTCCCCCAAGCCACCTCTCTCTCTCTATACATACATACATACATACATATACATATATACATACATTGATACATATTCCCATTCTCAAAAAAATAAATTCATATTCCTATTCTGAAAAGAAGAAAAAACCCTTCTAAAGAATGCTCCGCCGCCTACACCGCTACCGCCATTCCCTCCTTCGCTGCTCCCTTTCCACCTCCTTCTCCCTCCGGCCTACCGTAACAAATAATCTCCACACCCAAAATGCCCCTCCCTCTTCCTCTCTCTCATCCGTCTCCCCCTCTCTGTCCTCCTCCCTCTCTCTCCTCTCCCTCGCTGCCGCCTCTTCCCTCCTAGCTGCCTACGTATACACCCACCCCCAACCTCACCTCCGCCGCGTCTCCGATCAGGTTAACTTAATCTCCCATGTTTTTTTAATTCCTAGGGCGGCTTATTTAGATTGTATCCCGTTTCTATCTTCCGTTACGCTTTTATTTATTCCATCTGTTTTATTGCCCCCCTGTTTATTTGCATTCTTGTTTTGTATTTCTAGGGCGGCTTATTTAGATTGAATCCCGTTTCTATCTTCCGTTACGTTTTTTATGTATTACATCTGTTTCACTACTCCCCTGTTTATTTGCATTCCTGTTTTGTATTTCTAGGGCTTATATATAGATTGGATCCCATTTCTATCTCCCGTTACGTTTTTCATGTATTCCACCTGTTTTATTACATTCCATTGATTGGTTTGGGTATTTCATTGCAATTTTAAAGGGTCCGTTTGGCAACACATTTTTTTAGTTGATTTTTGGATTTTGATTTTTAAATATCTGTCGGTTTTTGGACAGTCAGATTATTTAGCTTCTAAAACACAGATTTTTAGGCTGAAAAAACTATAAAATCCAGATTTTCAGAGGAGTTTTAAAACAGCTTTTTAAAATCTGATTTTTGGACCAAAAAAACATGTTGCCAAACATATTCTAATTGAATTCGGCCTTTATCAGTGATGTTCGTGGATCTTGTTTTTTGAAAGTCCTATTTAGTTTCTACAGATTGATTTTGTCTACTTTATTGCTACTTGAATCAGTGGCAGAACTAGGATTTGGATTTATATATAGTGAGTACTGAAATACTATAATCGTTAACTCTTCAATAAATTTCATGGAAATAATCCGTATTTTTCGTAGTACGGGGTGATGTAGCCCCTTTTAGCCTGTACCTAGTTACTGGTTTTTGTAAAGTAGATATATTGAAAAGAAAACCCTAACTAATTCTTAGCGATTGATTTTTGGTTCAGATGATCAACACCCTCTCGGCATCCAAGGTCCTCTTCTCCTCCCTTGTCTCTGTCCTCTCCTCCGAGGTTCGACTAGGATTCGAGTCCAGGGTCGCCTCCTTCCTCGCCGACATTGCGGCGGCGAATGGCGGCCGAAGGGCGGCGCTGGTTGCGGCGGGGGGAGGGAAGGTGGTCGATTGGCTCCTGGAGACGGTGGCCGAGGGGAGAGGGGCGCAGGCCGAGGCAGCGAGGGCGCTAGCGTATTTAGTCGCGGATGCTGACGTGGCGGAGGCTGTGCTCGGGAGGCCTCATGCTGTTACGCGCCTGCTTAGGTTTATCTTTGCTTCCCAGCCAAAGAGGTCCAAGAAGGTGGGTTTTTTTTTTTTTTTTTTCCTTTGCAGTTTCTAGTGGATTATAAATGTTGAAATTAAGTTAGGGTTGGTTAGGGAGGCCCCATGCCGTTACGCACTTGCTTAGGTTTATCTTTGCTTCCCAGACGAAGAGGTCGAAGAAGGTGTTTTCTTTTATAAAAAAATGTTGTTTGTAGTGGATTATAATCAATGTTGAAATTGAGTTAGGGTTGATTTAGGGCTCATTTGTGGCTAATTTGTGAATGTTTAGCTAGGTATTGCTTCCCAGCCAAAGAGGTCGAACAATGTGTTTTTCTTTATTAACATTGCTGTTTGTCATGGATTATAAATGTTGAAATTGAGTTAGGGGTGGTTTAGGGTTCATTTGTGAATGTTTAGCTAGGTGTTCATGTTGGATATTGGTGATTTTAATATTTTATTAGGTTTAGGGAAGGAACTAGAAGGAGACAGTCGATTAGATTAGTCCATCTCATTTTGATAAAAATTGGCGGAAAGAGTAAAAAAAATATATTTGTATTTTGATTAAAATCTTTTTAGAATTGGCGTTTCAGCCCTCCCATATTATGAAAAAAAAAAATCATATAAAGTATAAAAAGAATTCGTATAGAATAGCAACCCGTCCCATTTGATCTTGTTGGTTCTGTCTCTGATTAAGTTAATGGTTGTTTAGGGCTTGTTTGTAGCTAATTTGGGGATGTTTAGCTATGTGCTTATGTTGATTATGTGGGACAGAAAGAAAGAAAGAAAATGTTGGAATAGAAGGAAATGATCGTAAGTTGTTTCAGCATGTAGTTTTTGTGATAGCTTATGACCTTATTTCTCCCCGTAGTTTGGTTCCTTATTCAGGCAATGATATCGGTTTTTGTGAGGCCAACTTCATTTCTTAAATAAGATTTGCTTCGTTTCTTAAATAAGATAAGATTTGCCACAGCTTGCAGTTATCAGAAGAGTGAGAGAAGGAATGTACAAGAAGTGGTAGTTTTGTGTACTTGGTGGTGTTTTCTTACGATAAATAAGTACTGTATTTACAATTTTCACTTCTGGATCAATTATAACCAAACTTAGGGAGAACTACTCGTGTATCCTACTTTAATGTGATAGCTTATGAACTCTTTCCGTGCTTGCTTTGTTCATGTGTTTTGGTTCTGTCAATTTGTTAACATATTGGTTATATTGTTGTCTCAAAACTGGCTTTGGTTTTATTTTTCACTTACTGTGAGGAAAGAAACTGAAATATGGAACCCAGAGAAGTAGAGAACAGTTGTAGACTGTCTTACGTATTTACAAGTTGCTTAAGGATTAATTGGACTTAAGCTTAGGGAAGAATTACAGATATATCCTTCTATTATGTGATAGCTTTAAATTATTTTCCTTCGGGTTTTTCGAAATGTTCATGTGTTTTTGACTTGTTTGGTTTCTTCTATTCGTGAAACGGTGGTTAAATTGCTTATTTAAACTTGCCTTTGCTCTCAAACTTGCACTTACTGTAAGGAAGAAATATAAATAGAGAAGCCAGAGAAGAAGAGATTGCTATAATTTGTCTTATTGTTTCCGCTTGTTGGTTAAATGGTTGCAGCAATCACGACATACTTCATTCGATATTTCTGATTCTTTAAAAGGTAGAAGTATGCTTGTTGCTGCCCTCATGGATATAATCACCTCTAATTGCGACCGTGTCGACAAAGTATCACTGAAGCCATTGCTCCCTGGAAATGCCGATATGAGAGACATCGCTGCAGCTATTCAAGTTATTGAACAAGGGGGAATGAATTTAGACGAAGAAAATGAAAATGATGACGATGATGATGATGGTGAAACAGGAATCAAGGGTATCGGGATGAAAGTTCTCGGCGGAACGCAAGTTGTAGGGCTAGCAAGAGCTAGTAACGAATTCATTGCAACGGCTAATTATAGTGGTGGAAATATTGTGTTAAATAAGCTATTAGATTTATCGCAAGAAAAAGAAAACGTCGCTTCTGCTGTTGTTCCTGGCCTTTGGGACGACTTGCTTGGTCAACATGTTGCCGTTCCTTTTGCCGCTTGGGCATTAGCGAATTGGGCTATTTCGTCAGATGTAAATAGAGCTCATATACAAGAACTTGATCAAGATGGGCATGCTATATGGACTGCGTTAACTACAGCTGAACGTTCTGTAAAATGGCATGGAAGCTTGGTCGCGAAATTTCTTTTAGAGGATGATAATTTGCCTTTAAATGATTCTGTTCCTGATTGGAGTTTCTCTCTCCTTTCTACTGTCTCACAAGCAAGCAAGAGTCGAGATATTTCTTTGGCACAAGTTGCTTTATCAGCATTTTTGGTTTCGATAAAGAGAAGCCCAGCTGCACAACAGGTCGTGATGGAAAAGGGTCTTCATCTGATGAGAGGGACTGCTAAATATACTATTAAGCACAAGCCTGTACAAGAAGATTTGGCAAAGGCCTTAGAATCGCTTTTGACTGCGGATGTGCATATTTCTCTTGAAGAGAGTCGAAAATGGTCCGGTATTTTAATGTCTTGGATTTTTGGAGATTATTCCTCCAACGCTATACGATCTTCAGCGACAAAGATTTTATATCGTATATTTGAGGATTATGGGCCCTCTTCAATACCAATCTCTCAAGGATGGTTAGCTCTTTTGCTGAATGATATTCTCTGTTCTAGTAAAGCAAAGTCGGCCAAGGGAAGCACTCCGCCTAAAATAAATAAAGTCAAGGTTTGTGGATGGTCAATTTTATTTATTTTTCCCGTCTTTGCTCCCTAGTGGAAGTAAAAAATGGAGTATCATACTATAAAATAAACTTCTCTCAACCCTCCAAAATGAACGATCATATTATAATATTGTGGAATGTATCAACACATATGATCACTTTCCTATATTCTGTTTTACCCCATGCTTATGATGAAATAAAGTTATCTTTATAGCTGATTCAGCTTTTTAAGGGTAACTTTTGTACTTTTTAAGATGTATTAATTGTTTTTCTTAGAAATTAAGATTTATCGAACTGAGTCTGACCAAAAAGGGCATAACTAGGGGGTGCTTGTATGAGAAATCTTTTTATTTATTTCGGATGGAGGGTGTTATAAGCAGGACATGCACAGAGTACGTGTAGAAACCCTTTGTTATAAGTGATAAGACCTTTGATTTTTTATTTGATTTTTGTTATTTGTAGACTCAAATAGATCAAGCCAATATAGTGTCGGCTCAACAGGTTGTGAATCAGTTGGCAAATGCTGTTGTAAATTTAGCAGGAAAACAGCTGGGAGAAGCTACCAATGGTGATACATCTCCACTGGCAGAGCTTCTAAATCTTGAACTTTTTGCTGCACCTCTAAAAAATTTGAAAAGAGATAATATGCAAAAGTTTGATGCCGCTGATTCTGCATATGCTACTCTCAAGGGTATTAAAGCCCTGACAGAGTTATGTGTCGAAGACGATTTTTGTCAAAACAAAATTGCCGATGATGGGATTTTGTGTTTGTTAAGGCGTTTTTTATTGCGAGATGATTACGAACAATTAGCCGCCATTGAAGCATATGATGCTTCAAGAGCTAATGAATCACAAGATGTGTCTTTAGCTAATAAAACATCTAATGAATCTTCTAGTGTGAGAGTACCACCTACAGCTCATATCCGTAGGCATGCAGCTAAGTTGCTAACTGTTCTCTCACGACTACCGAAAATCCAGAAAGCTATTTTAGAAGATGAAGTTTTGTGTAAATGGCTCGAGGACTGTGCTTGTGGGAAGATCTCAGGTTGTGATGATGTAAAGATCCAAAGTTATGCTAGAGCAACTCTATTGAATGCATTTTGTAATGATAAAAACGAGGACAAGAATACTTCCGATAATCGGAAACGAAAACATAAATGTCCTCATTACTCCGAAATGATATTTTTGATTAATCCTGATAATTCGCACTGGAAATGTCCGGAAGATGATTTAGACACCGTTGATAGGACACCAACAAACGGTTCAGGAACTGATGATGTGTCGTCAAATTCTAATGAGATAAATTCAAGGTCTGCAGCTATTCCGCTTGATGTTGTGTTTGTGCATGGATTGCGTGGTGGACCGTTTAAGACTTGGCGTGTATCTGAAGACAAATCCTCAACAAAATCAGGCCTTGTTGAGAAAATTGATGAAGAGGCAGGGAAACAAGGGACGTTTTGGCCTGGCGAATGGCTTTCGGCTGATTTTCCTCACGCCCGTTTGTTTACTCTGAAATATAAGGTTTGTGCCAAGTTTGCTTTTGATGTTATTTATAAATCCCAGATTTGATGCCAGTATAATTTTTCACATCTTTATTAGTTTGTGACCTCGTTCTGACTTCTTATTTCATCTTTGTCTATTTTTTCTAACGAGTTTATAATGTTTTGGGAAGATATGATTTCTTTACACCAACCTATCATTTTTTAGCCTTTAGTATACCAAACTGTTAAATTTCCCAATTGCGGCATCAATTTCACAAAATTGAACCATTAGTCTATCAGCCTATCAGTAATTAAGGTTTTCGTCACTAATCTACATAAAAACGAATATTTGGTACACCATTGTACCAAAATTTAAGAGTGCTAATAAGTTCAAATGGATGGTGTACTAAATGCTCAATATTGTGTAGATCACTACGATATTGTGCAATACTCTTAACATGGTTGAACAATAACACTCTTAACATGATTGAACAATAATACATAACTGTTTCAAAAAAAAAAACATAACTAGTGAGTTTGAGTTGAAATTCGGTATACTAATTGTTGTTTTTGTATACATTGCTGGTAGGTCAGTGTACTCAAATTATATATTGCCTTAGGTTTCTGACTTATTTTACCGATTATGAACTGATTATACAGTTTAACTGTTAATTTTGAACACAGAGGCTCATTCATTTTCCTTTTACACATCCTCCTTTGAATGCCCTTTTGTAATGGTTCTTCCTCCCTTTGGTGGTTTTGCTTTCATGCATATATCCTAATTCAAGAAATTTTGTAGTGTTTAATTTATTGTTAATTGTTCTAATTCAGACAAATCTGACTCAATGGTCTGGAGCAACTCTGCCCCTTCAGGTTAGTACATAGCTATCACTACTCTTAAGCTTTTCGCTTTTAGTTTGGATCATGTAAACTGGGGGTTTATAGCCTATTAAGGTATATGCTTATCACAAAAAGATATGCAAAAGAAATCAATGTGATTTGGGGGTGATCATTGTTAACCATTAAAGTTTAGATACTTGCTCATTTTGAAAAGGTATGAAATATGTATCAGAGCCTATTCAGATACATGGTTTTTATGATTTTTTTTAAGTCTAGTCTCTGATCATTTTGTTTGCCAGCTGGTAGTAGCTTATTGAACAATTATCTTAGTTCTCAGAATATGTTTCACCTGTTAAATATACTTGATTTTTGTTTGCAGGAAGTCAGTTCAATGCTACTAGAGAAGCTTCTGGATGCAGGCATCGGAAACCGTCCAGTTGTATTTGTGACTCATAGGTACTTTTTAAATATTTTCTTTGTTTTCTTGGGTTGGCTTATTATAATAGAATGATATCAGCTTAATTTTGAAATTGCCAATTGAGCTTGATGGGTATACAATCTGTGAGACCCAAAGCCTTTTATTTTCCCTATCTGTTTTACGGGAAAGATAAGGAAGAGAGGGAGGGGTTGGTATACATAATATACAATTGACATAAAAAGTACAATTATAACAAAGAAGAATGCTAGTTTGCTTCATCATGAATGGATAAATAACATTAATAGCATGTAGCACGGATACTTAAGTAAAAGATATATCTTAGTATTCCATACAAATACTGTGTAGTATGGGGAGAAAGGTATTGGTGGAATATGTGGAGTTCGTGCGATATGTACCCGATACGGCTGGGCTAAGTTTAAGTTTATTTCCAAGAAAATTGGCAATACGACGAAATTCATCTTTGATGTAGATGGCTATTGACTAGTGTGTAATTGGTTATATTAATGGTCTGATTATGTTTCATTTGTATATGAAGTGATGGAAAGGTAGAAAAAAAATTAATTTCCCGATAGAGAAATAAAATTGAAGATAGCTCGGTCTAGTGTAATCCCACGGAGAAGTCGATCGAAAACCAATCTCATCACCTCCGAGCCATTATTCGGACTAATATGCTTGAATTTCTATATATCTTTTATTATTTATAATTATATATTGATAAATTATATAGAGTTTATCTTCTATATGCAAAAGAATAAGGAAATAGCTGCTGTATTCTAGCTATAATATATCTTAGATTTTCTAAAAAGTTTGTATCTGTGTACTAATATTCGTAATGGATACCTGACGGTGTACAACTTAGATTAGCACTCTATTTCTCCTTGAATTGTATTGATGCTACTGGTCTATATTGATGCTACTGGTCTATATTTGCAGCTTGGGAGGCCTGGTTGTGAAACAGATGCTGTATCAAGCAAAAGCAGAGAATAAAGACGACCTCGTTAGTAACGCCGTTGGAGTTGTATGTGGCTTGTAGAATATTAATCAATTGCGACACTTCCTAAATACCTTGTGCTTATAGCAGTCCCTTTTAATTGTCTCAGGTGTTCTATAGCTGCCCACATTTTGGTAGCAGACTTGCAGACATGCCTTGGCGAATGGGTCTCGTGCTTCGTCCTGCTCCCACGGTCAGTGTGTTTTCTTATTTTGAACACCAATAGTCTTTTTAGGGATCTGTAGTTCCCTTTTTTGTGATTTAGGGGCTCGTTTGGGTTGTTTAAATATACTTTTTTGTTGGAGGCGAGTAAACTTTTCTGAGTAATATTAAGGTTTTTCTGGTAGAAAGTCAAAAAGAATACTTTTAAATATCGGGAGTGGTAAAATATTATTGATAGTATCGTAATTTTTTTTAGTAGACTTCAGAAAAAGTATCTTAATTTTCTCTAGTAGTACACTTTTCTAGTTTTCCTACTTATACAAAGGGGTAAGTGTACTTTTTGAGTACTCGCGAAAGAACAATTATATTTGAAAGTAAAAACAAATTAAAGCTTGCATTTTTTGGTTTACCGAATAAGCCCTAAACCAATGTACATGAACTTAATGTTTTTTCCCCTCTGATATTACAGAGGATCTAAGGATTTCACTCCTACCCCCAATATTTGAACTCACAACCTCCTATATTGAGAGTGTAAGTTCTGGCCACTAAGCTTAATGTGATTATGTGTTTCGCTTTCTCAAATTTGTAGATTGGGGAGCTTAGAAGCGGCTCTCCAAGGCTGGTGGAGCTCAACGATTATATTCGTAACCTTCATAAGAAAGGAATCCTACACGTTCTCAGTTTCTGTGAGGTGATAAATTTTGGCTTCTATTTAACATAGCTGGATTTATCTTATAAAACGTTTTTTTATGTAATTAGTAGTTTAACAAAGCTGCATAATGTTCTGCAGACCAAGGTAACTCCCATTGTAGAAGGATATGGAGGGTGGGCCTTTCGAATGGAGATTGTGCCCATTGAGTCCGCATATCCTGGGTTTGGAGAACTTGTTGTAAGCCGCATCTTCTTTACTTGAATTATTTACCTGTTTTATTGGTCTATTCAGATATCTTGGTTTTGGTTCATTCTGTTATTTTAGTTTGTATCACAACTTTTAATTAGTTTGTCAGGGTTGGGTTTGGTTATGCTTCTATAAGCCTTTTTCCGCTTGGTTGGTTTTTAAGTCATAAAGCTTTAGCCTTTAAGCTTAATGGTGAATGATTATAGCACCGCTTAGGAAAGCGTTGAACATCATATATTAGGAAGTTGGTTGGTTTTCATTTAATACAATATGAATATGTGATAATGTATATATTTCGGAAATAGGGTGCCAATCTTATTCTTTTCACATTTTATAACCTTCAAAAGTTAATTCGATAGTAATTCAATATTTTCGGTTAAGAAGTTAGACTCACTTTGTTACTTGGAACTGTTAAGACTGTTGTTTTCATGTTTTTTTTTTATCTATAGAGCCTGCACACATGGTGTGCGTTTCGTGTAGATGGTACTATGATAGCCACTTGGGAATAGTTTCATGTTCTTGATTTTTTTATGTTTGTGTGGTTAAGCTGTACTCAAAAATCATTTCTAATAGGCAGAATACACATAGGCGGTGAATATAACATAACGGATGCATACTGCAGATAAATGTTGCCGAACAATTTCAAACATCAAATGCATCTTTTGCAGGTTTTAGAGTCGACAGATCATGTAAATTCGTGTAAACCTGTTAGTCCTAAGGATCCATCATACAAAGAGAGTTTAGAATTCTTGAAGAAATTGAAAGCCCAATTGTAGGCCTATAACATGTTCAGATACACCAACGGCAGAGGATTGTAAATAAGCAACAGAGGGAGCTTTGTTCAACTTTTAAATAGTAGCTGCTCGAAATTTTCAAGAAAGAGCAATGGTATACGCTGGCAGATCTTTTCAACACTGACTGTATGATTCACTCGTATATGTTGTACATTCTTCGTTATATTTTCTTTTCTTAGACAACGAAACAGATATGTGTTTACACTGGGTTTTAGCATCCACTATCTTGTTTCCCCCGTTTGAGGGG
This sequence comes from Primula veris, assembly GCA_963682055.1. NCBI lineage: Eukaryota > Viridiplantae > Streptophyta > Magnoliopsida > Ericales > Primulaceae > Primula > Primula veris. The sequence continues at coordinate 18,160,067 of OY821743.1, read as the reverse complement.
TTATATTAGGCCTAATTTTGTAGGCATTACATGCCATACTATGTTGTATGGTATTAGAATAGCTCATAGGTCTTTAAGCTCTCTTTTTAATTTTTGGTATGTTGTAAGTATTTACCATTATTTTGGTAATGCTCTCTTTTATCCATATTCTATGTGAACTGGGTAAAGTTTCAATATGACTTGACAATTATACTGTCTTTTTTATGTATTTTGAAATTACATATGAATTTTGTCCTTATAATGGCAAAGTAGAATCAAATTAGGGAGAAAGGAAATTGATTAGAGTTGCAAGTGATGCAAGATCCTTGAGCATTGCCATTAATCTACTCGGCTTTTATAATGATGAAGAGCATAGAGTTTGTTGTTGTTGAGGAAAGTGGGATATCAAACGTAGTTAGAACCTTAGTATACTCCGTTCACCACCGGAGTTCGATCCGCTCTGCACTTGGCTACTGCCTTTAAAATGAGGAATAATTATTTGTGGAAAGCTTTGGCATTTTGAATGTTTTGAAGCACAAAGCAACATACAAAGTAGTGAAACCAAACCTCATGTAGCTAACTCGCTCTTGCGCTTTGCTTCTGATCAGTAGTCAGTAGTCACAATTCAGAGTAATTTGGACTATTTAGAACTTTTAAAATGTAAAACCATAGCTGTCATCTTAGGAAACGAAGTAAACAAGGAAAATAAAAGGTAAAAGACCCGGATTTGGCATTACACTACAAATGAGAGTAAAAATTTATTATTGGAGAAACATTGTAGTACTGTTAAGAAAAGAATCCACTTTTGTTCTCTGTTATTGTGTGAGGCTTTGCTTTGAAGCTAAGAGAGCCAAGGCCTCTTTCATTTTTGATGATCGTCTTTTTGGAGTAAAACCAGTTGAGACTTGAGAAATAGAGAGAGAGATGACCATGAAGTACTGTTAAGAAAAGAATCCACTTTTGTTCTCTGTTATTGTGTGAGGCTTTGCTTTGAAGCTAAGAGAGCCAAGGCCTCTTTCATTTTTGATGATCGTCTTTTTGGAGTAAAACCAGTTGAGACTTGAGAAATAGAGAGAGAGATGACCATGAAGTACTGTTAAGAAAAGAATCCACTTTTGTTCTCTGTTATTGTGTGAGGCTTTGCTTTGAAGCTAAGAGAGCCAAGGCCTCTTTCATTTTTGATGATCGTCTTTTTGGAGTAAAACCAGTTGAGACTTGAGAAATAGAGAGAGAGATGACCATGATGAGACACAAAATTGAAACCCCCTTTTGCTTATTTTAGGTGCAAGATTCCAGTTGGAGTAGTTGGTTAGGTAAAATAATAGTGCAAGCCATGTAGACAAGCATTATATCCATCCAGGTATTATATCACCAGTGCATCCTGAAAAAGAGTTTACTAACTAATTACATAAAGCAAATTGTGTATAAAATTACTACTGGAACTTTTATTAATAAATATAAAGTCAATAATACATTGGTATCATCTTAATAAGTTGTAACAGTAAGTTTAGAATGACTCTCCTTACAGTGACTAATTCTAACCCTGATTAAAAATTGGGACATACTGTTACAATTGCAACTGTAGAAATCAAAACAGAATTTTGTAGAGACTATAAGGAACTTTGCTGGTAGTAAATTGATACATATCAAGTTAAATATGTATTGGCATTTGGCAAGTTCTACTTTTCTATTAAGGGTAATGGATAATATTATCAACATCAAAAGTCATTTATTCTTTTGGGTGGGGTAACATAATGGCAATTCAACTCAAAATATTCTTGCCCTTTTTTGGTACAGGACCACTTGAAAATCTTACTCAAACATCAATAGACAAAAACATGCGTGTACATATGTTTTCTAACAAACAATTACATTTTGGTTCCTATTTCCTGTGGATTTTTTGAAAATCCTTTTCCCTAAATTATAACCAGGTTTTCTGAATTTGGCCATTAAAAACTAGACACGCACATAAGTGGTCCAGACGTTCTCAACAGCTTGCATCATTATAATCACATAGTATTCGTGTGTTTTAAGTTTTGATGCTTTTTAGAATCCACCACAATGGTAATAGTCATACTAGAAAACACACAACCCTCTAAAACTCTAAAGTACACACATGATAAAAGGTTAGAGTAGTTATGAAAGTGACTGGTAAAGTCGAGCCTTTTCCAACCAACAAGGGAGGATTTTTAGTTCATTCTACGCTTTAGTATAATACAGTAGCGGAAATTCGGAGATAGAAAAATCGTGAGGCTGAATTACAAAATTAGGTCGAGAGCTTTCAAATATTGTTTAGTGGTTATGAAGGCTCCTAGATTTGTCTTTTGATATAATGTCACTTTATTCAGATCATATGGGGTAAAATGAAATACAAAATACTCAGACGTTCTTTGATCACTTACGACCAGACATTGCTTTAGAAAGCTCGATTAAAAAGTAAAAAATGCTCGATTCAAGTCTCAAAAGTCTCGACATGCTTTTATCACTTACGACAATACATTGCTTTAGAAAACTCGATTCTCAAACGAAAATGCTTGATACAAGTCTCATCAGCCTCGAAAATTCTTTACAAAATAAAGCATTTCCAAAGTATTTCATGCCCGAGTAAACATACGTTTTCTTACACTTCTAACAAAGCTATTGCAGAAATTGCTCTATCTAGTTCAACTTTTGTCTAGTTCTTCCACACTTTCAACAAAGCTTGATGAAATCATTGTCATAAATCTAAAACTATAAACTTAAAACAAAAGTCATAGCAATTAATACAACGTAATCATACTGGCATATTGCATAAAAAATATCCCCCTCTTCGAGAATTCAACTTTTTAAGCAAAGTTGATCGATTCACGTGTATTTATCTGAAATACCCCTGAATTTATTCCAACGAATACTTTTTATGTGTATACGGACTCCAATATGGGGTAATATAGTAAATATATTATGTATTACACTTCTATTTTGAAAAAAAAAATCATTTAATTTAGTACATAATAAAATGAAATAACTATCATTTAATTTGAGAGGGAGTCAGCATTGTATTGATAAATTTACCTTTTTTTTCGGGAAATTAATGGTAAATTCACTTTGTTTACCGTAGAACTTCTCTACAGGAATAATCTCGGGACCGGAAGAAAATATTATTATAAGTAAGTTATTTATAATTAGAGGTTGATATGTACAAAAATAAAAAATAACTAAATAAATGTTCCGCATAATAAAATGTATATGTTTACCTAATTTAACTAATTAGCACAAATATTCAATAGACAAATACATGTATATGTTGTAGTATATTATTGGTCATCTCGGGCCTTACTCTATTGGGTCTATCTTGAGTTTTTCTAGTATATGTAACCCTATCCTCTATTATCTTGATGTATCTCTCTATCACTTATTATAAATAAAGAACCGTCTTATTGTCTCTCTATATGTACTATATACATATCTATACTGAGTTAATAAGACTCACAACATGTTATCGGCACTTTGCTCGCGAAGAATAAGATATACGCTAGCGGATATTGGAGATTTTGGGTAAACGCACTGATATTGGGTATCTATAAACCTTGAGATTTATCAGGGTTTTTTTAGTATTTTGCTATATCGACCTTCACCAACATACCGTGCGTAAGGTACCAAATTCAAAACTCAATTGATTGCGTAACACTGTAACAGTTGCATGATAAATAAACATATATATGACAGTAGTCACGTGTTAGAATTAATTGCAATTGCATGAATGTAAGATTGTAAAACATGTATTTGTTATGATAAAATTCTAATGAATGTTAAATTGTTACAATTGTCCAAAACATGCATGAATATGTTACCCGATTATGTGATTAGCTATTTGTAATATTCTGTATGAATCTTGATTAATGAAGGATTTAAACAAGTTCAATTGTAAAACATGTGTAAAATAAAAAAAAATCATGTAATTGTAAGCATGTAGTAATCTGTCGGACTGAATATGTAACAAACTGAAAACTATATGACTGCTGTTGAAATTCGCTGAAACTATTGACTGTGCATGTTAATTACTAAATGACTAAACTTAAAATTGTCTGAAATTATGAACTGAAGCTGTAATAATGCTGTAAATAGATATATAGTTTGCTGAAATTACACGGATAGTGACTGTAGTATATTACATGTATAAAAATGGTATATATGTGTTATTAAAGTCAATATTTGGTCTATAAATATTCACCCACATGCATATATATATTTATTAAAAGACAGATGAATAAAAATTACATGTTAATTGAATAAATTTAGCTCATTTGCATGTTAAAATTACAACAATATCTATGTAATAAGTCAAACACATAAATCCAAAAGAGTTGAAAAGTTACAAAACTAGTATATTCATGAATTTAATAAAATTTAACTAAATACATATGTATTTGAAAAATTAAGTACATGTATTTAGAAATGTGTAAAGTAATCTAAAATTTCATCTATTTTTTTTTTTTTACATGTATAAATTTTAATGTAACGAGATGCATATAATCTTACATATTTATATAATTTATTGTTATACAAAGTCAAATTTGTTAGATTAGGCCAGAAAAAATCATAAAATATTTCCATATAAAGATTATTTACAGGGCATTTTTAGAAAGGTTGTGGTTAGTACATTGAAAACAAGGAAGATTATTTGTTGTTTTGTCTCTCCCTATGACTTTGGTTAAAAACAAGAAGAAGAGTCAAAGGAGTTTAGAGAGTTAAAAAACATGTGAAAAGAGTTATGACATGACGCACTTCACGAGGAATACCTCTCTCTCTCTCTCTCTACATATATATAATATATATATATATATGTAAGTATATATTTATACATTTGCAGAGACACATTCTCTTTCTCTCTCTCTCTCTACACAAAGAGGAATCTATGGGACAACAACACATTTGTTTCATTACAAAGGTACCTACTCCTTTGTTAATGTACTACGTACTATCATACTTTTATTATATATATATATATAATAACCTTGTTTCAACTCTTCTTAACTAACTAGTTAATGTTTGGGTTACTTAGTTACTGGCTACTCTTTTTTGTTTTCATTTCTTCAATGTTACTACATTATACCATATAGACCTTGTGTTTTTGTACCCTTATAAACTCTGCCCACTTTAAAATATTATTAGTTTTTACCATGTGTTTTTAAAGGCCAAACCATAGGTCCATAGTTATAGCGTTTTTGCAAAAGTGTAGAATAGCGTTAAGCTTTTACCAGCTCAGCTTTTATCGAGCCCTGAATCGAACTTTTTCACTAGAAAGCGTGCTTTTACAACAGTGGCTTTTACTAAGTGTTTTTAATAGCAAGTGTTTTTAAAGGCGAAAACTTAACTAAAGCATTTCTGCAAGAGTTTTCGTTAAAATTGTAAAATGCATAAGCTTTATCGGCGTAAAAAATAAGAAAGCGCACTTCCGATGCTTTATTTAAAACTTTGAACCGAGTTTAAAGCTTTTTTAATAAGCGATTTTTTACGTACTATACTTAGCCAACAATATTTTTTCGAGCCATCGAATAAGCCAGGTTATTTAATGAAATGGTGCAGCCAAACAACAATGACCTAATGAATGTCTGGGTACTTTTTTTTTCATGTGTTCAATACATAAACTCGTTTGAGGCTTCGTTTGGTTGTAACTTATAAGTTATAAGCTCAGTTTATTTGCTGTTTTGTTTATAAGTGGTAGTTTCTGATGCCCAGCTTAAGAAAATACTTTTTACGGCTTCAATTTATTAGTAAACTTTTTTATGCTTAACTAACATATCTAGAGTTTTTTCTTGTCACCCTAAAATTAGCCGGCTTATTGACTGAAATGGTGCAGCCAAACAACCATCACATTTGTTTATTACTAGTTTCATTTAGCGGTGCAGTAATAATAGTAGTATTTACTATTTAATTTTGATTCACATGTGTAAAGATTTGTTTTTTTTTTCCTGCAAAAAGCCACACTTTAAGGTCTCTTATGTCTGACCTCTTCTTTTGCCTTATTTTTCTCAGATCATATAGTCAAATAATACCCATAAAATTAGAATATCACATATTCTACTTTTTTGTTCCCCCAAAAAGGGAATTCTACAGGTTCTATTTTTTATGGAGATTTTTAAATTTGATCACAAGGTTACCTCTTTACTAGTACACTGATTAATTTTATTTTAAATTTTTACATTTTTGTAAATGCCATATTAGCTAATTTCTTGATGTTCTTTTTCAATCAGTTTATATACTTACATAGTATATATGCTCATTAAATTGTAAGCATTTTCTTTAATTACAGGACACATCGGCTATAAAGGCACCTAAGAAAACCCCATTGGCATTGAGAATGGTGGTTTTGCTTTTCGCAATGGCTTGTGGGTTTTATATTTGTCTTATTTGTTTTAAACAAACAAGCAATGGGAAGAAAATCAGATTCCTACATGTACAAATGATTGATCAGCCTTGCCATGCTTTCGGAATTAATAAATCCGAAATTCCTTATTTGCATTTCCCAAAACCCCAAACTTTTAGCAGGTAACCAGAAAAGCTGTTGCATTGTTTATTTTTACCTCAACTTTGAAAATATAGATTAATTATGGGTTTGTTGAAATATGTAGAGAAGAATGTGTGTGCAACCCAGTTCGTTTTTTCGCAATTTTATCGATGCAGAGATCGGGAAGTGGTTGGTTTGAAACGTTGCTCAATAGTCATATTAATGTGAGCTCCAATGGAGAAATTTTTTCAAATAAAGAGAGGAAAAGTAATGCATCGTCGATTATAGAAACATTGGATAGAGTTTATAATCTCGACTTTTTCACTAGTGCATCAAAAAACGAGTGCACAGCTGCTGTTGGCTTCAAGTGGATGCTCAATCAGGTGCATGTTGCATTTTTTCATTATGTAAATTGAAACTGCAGCCCTTCAAAGATCTTTATTTCATTTACCCGTGTAGTTTTTAATTTTCTATACAATTACCCATGTAGTTTTTAATTTTCTATACAATTACCCGTGTAGTTTTAATTCAATAGGATTTGTGAAATTGGGCTCGTGCAACTACAAATGATATTATTTGAGTAAAATTTATGCAAAACATAAAACTTTCTACTCACCACGAGATGCTCTATCTTTAAATATGGTTAATCATACGTACTCTTTTTAGTATTAGTAGCATTCCACTTTTCTTTCTAAAAATCCAAATATTTTTGAAGTTTTTAAATAGAAACTCAGAACAGGTATGCATGTTATGTTTAGTCTTCATAGGGTACTCTCCTCTTCAGTAGTCCTATTAATTTATTACGTATCAATGCCAATTTACTAAGGTGTATCTACCCGTCATAGACTCAGTCACTCATAGTAAGGCCTTGTTTGATTGCAGCTTAAGCTCACTTTTCTTCATTTTGCGTATGTGCTTTCTGGTGTTTTCGCCTCAATAAGTTTTGATCAGATGAACCTAAATTGATCCTAAAAAGAGAATATACAGTTTGTTTGCTTACAAGCTGTGACCAACAAGCCTGAAGTCGTAACACGTATTCCGATATAAGCTTGTCTTCGCGTACGTTATTCATATGATGAGAATGTTTAGGCCATTTAATAAATAATGCTGTGGCCTTTAACGCGAAACAAGTTGCAAAAGCAAGATTTTAACCATGTATGGAATGCAGATGATTATATTGATATTAATTTGCTTATTTCTCAGTAAAACTATGATTTTCCAGGGCTTGATGAAACATCATGAAGATATTGTAGAGTACTTCAACAGGAGAGGGGTCTCGGCGATATTTCTATTCCGGAGAAATTTACTTCGGAGAATGATTTCTGTGCTTGCAAATTCGTATGATAGTCAAGCAAAGCTATTGAATGGCACTCACAAGTCTCATGTGCACTCACCAAAAGAGGTAAGAGAATTCAAAATATCTATATTGCATAGCGAAGTTTCTTGGGTTCGAGCGAGCCTAAGTACATGACTTGTTCGTTGCATTTCTTGAGCTTCTATTTGCTTTTAATTGGAATTTTATTATGAAAAATTAGAACACTTTGGACGCTTAGGGCTTGTTTGGCTGCAGTTTTTGAACAAAAGAGCTAGCATATGGTTTGTTTAGCTGAAAACTTCATATAGCTTGTCAACGCCACTACCATAAAAATGCAGCAAGTAAGCAGACCAACTAAATGCAATGCAGTTTATGAGTAATAAAACAAAGACGTTTAAACTTAATAGCTGCAAGCTATAATAAGCCCGTAGATGATGAATCCACGTGGATATGGTGTAACACAGTGAGTTTGGCTAAAATGTTCTTTCTTCTCTCATACATAAGCACGTACCACGGTACCAGATATTTGCGATTTCTACCTGTAACTGTTGATGATTCGCAGGCTAAAATACTTGCCAAATACAAGCCTAACATCAATGCTACGTTACTCTTACCGAATCTAAAGGAAGCAGAGGAGACAACGGCCAAGGCTTTGGAATATTTCAAGAACACTCGTCACATTGTTCTTTACTATGAGGATATATTGAAGAACCACAAGGTAAGACTTTTATTGTGTTTGTTAGTGGCATCTTATACAACTTTATCTGTGTATTTTTATTCGGAATCCGAACAGGATAGGTATAATGAAACTAAATGCGTGTTTGATAGATGGTAAATAGTAAGTCTTTTTGTATTGGAAATGCGAAAAGTAGTTGATATTAGTGTAAATTCGATAAAAAGTATAAGTATACTCTTCACAGAAAAGCATCAAACATCATACTTTCTAAAAGTTTAATGGGTATAGAAAAGTATGCTTCTGTGGGTATTACCGAACAAGGTTTCAAAAGACGCTAGGCGGGGATGAGGCGAAGAGGTGCCGCCTAGCCGCCTGACCCCGCCTAGGCAGGAAAACGACTTTTGAACGTTTTACATGTTTTTCTTGGATTCTCATGCAACATACATGTTGTAAATAGTATTATCATGTTAAATCAAGCATTTAAAGTCTACTAGCTTAACGATATACCATAGCAAAACAATAAATATTAGGATAATAATGTTCGAGCAGTTTAACATAAGCAAAAGATGTCATGAAAATGTCTATTTTAACCTATTTTAATATACATATACATGTTGCTCTATATATATTTATTCTAACCTATTCTAACCTCTTTTAACCTATTTTAACCTTTTGACCCATCGGAATTTGGGTTGACCCAATTTAAAAATTATTTTAAAACACCTAGAAAAAATCGGGGCGGCCAGGCACCGCCTAGCGCCTCGGCGCCGCCTCGGCCACCTTTTAAAACACTGCTACCGAATGATTGTAAAAGCAAGGGTCTACCAAACAAGCCCCATGATCAAAAGACCAAACTAGAATTGAGAACAAGAATTCAACATATAGAGATGGTTTCTGTTAATACATGATAATTTGATTCGATATAATCATATAATCCTCCGATTAACTTTCCATCTATCAAATATTTTGCCTTCAATATTCCATTTAATAGTTGAACAATTTATTATTTTACAGAAACTTAATGTAGTTCAAGAGTTTTTGAGACTTCCATACAGAGAGCTTACAAGCCGTCAAGTGAAGATACATAAAGGTCCATTAACGAAACAAATTGAGAACTGGAATGATGTTAAAGAAGCACTCAACGGGACATCTTATCAAAGATTTCTTCATATAGACCGAAAATTGTAGTCTCTTCAGCAGTTTGTTGTATATAGCAGATCAGGATCAAATTTTGTTTTCCAACTAATTTTCTTTACCTTAATATAGCGAGTTCCTTTATTTTTATACTCCATGTTACTGGAAATATCACCCCTTGTGCTGTCTTGATCTCTTTGATGTAGAATTATGTTATTATGTAGTCAAATTATACAATGGTAACTAATGTAACGGATTACAAATCAAAGATAATGCAAATTCCAATGGTTGAGGATTTTCCGGTGTTCAATTTTGCACTCAAAATCTGTAACTGTGGTATTTGTTGTACTTGGTAGCTTCCTTTTTATTTTTATTTCTTTACCGCTTGCTACTAAACCTGTCTGGCACATATTTAACTTTTGTTGCTTGTATCCATCTTTGTATTTACCACTTGTGCAACGAAATAGGAGCCTGGGTTTAGGGTGAGATAATCAGTTATCGCCTACTTGGTATCTTAACATATAACCCTTGCTCCTTTAAATGGCCATGCCACGTCATACATGATTCAAATTCAGTGTTTCTGCCTATCACCTACTGATCATTATTTTCGCAATCCAAAAACAGAAACATCTTTGTTCCAAACCATCCTTACTACCCAATCATAACCAATAATCAATACAAACAAACGGTTACTGAAAATTATTACAACTTAAAAGCAGATGTCACGATCAAAACACCAAATTCACCTTAATTCCGACATTATACAGTGTTCCAAACTGCCTACAATACCAGCAACTAGGTGGATAATATTCCATTTTCTTAGATGAAAAAGTTTTTGGAACGCTGTATGCCTAAGCAATCAAAAGATGGTCAAGTTTTGTAATCGAAAGGTAGAATACCTCAACCAACAATAATCATAAAAATCAACCTTTGCACTATAGAAAAGAAAACTCTATAATTCAAGTTTCTTTTCATCGTATCCTACAAACGTGTACGACTCTACAGGTACCACATATATCAGATCAATGAGTAACTGATCCATTAGCTAGTCCTACATCACTTTTAGTTTTTTCTGTTCGTGAAATAACGAAGCTATCTATGATCCTAACTGTGTTTATTGGATCTTGTTTTGAAGAAATAGCACACCACTTGCTAGGAATTTTTTTCTCGTGGCTCATCTGCTGAACTTGTCTTGGCTCGCCATCCCATCGAGGATCTAGTTTCCATTCCTTAGGGACCTGTATTCGTGAAAGAATACATATTTAAGATTAAAAAGAGCAACTAAAAATGATTTAACTCGAGTCCTAAGCAAACAATTCTAAATTTATTAGAGTTTGCCATTTAGTGATTGCATTTAATACTAATTTGGTAACAATAAAGAACTTGTCTGCCATTTAGTGGTGATGGCATACACTTCAAAATAAGCTGTCTTTCTATTAGCATACCGGTTCAATAAACTAATTTAGTAAGAGCATTTTCATACTAATATCAATTTTACACTTCAACAAGCCTGGATATGCATTCTTAAAAAAAGAAGTTTGAATATGCAATATTGTAATACCACTGAATGGAAATGGAAATTGCCCACTAACACCAAATGGGAATTAAGTCCAGAATATGTAACTTATGGGAATTTCCGTAAATTTAATGCCAACATCAATGAACTAAATTCCCTTTTGATGGACATATTCAATTAGCTGTTTTTAAATATACATATTGAAAAATAGTATGCAATATCACCTAATGGAAATAAAAAGTTCCCACTAGCATTAAATGGGAAATACTAAAGTCCAAATTATGATCTGATGGGAATTGCCACCAAGTTTAAGCCAAAACATGAATTACATTCCATTTCAATGGTTGCTATGTTTACGGTTATGGTAATTTTCCTCAAGTTTAAAACAAAACATGAATTACATTCCGGTTCAATAACTGATATGTTATCACTTGTTTTTATACCGGTCTCACATAATTATTCAAGTAAAGTAAAAAACTTCACATCTCTTCCAAAATACGAATAAGAATGATAATAATAAACATGTAGTCAATAGTCCTATAAATCTTGAAGTAAACATACCTTATCAACTGCAAGGGTGAAAACCTCAAGATCACCATCTTTTTTGATGTGGAAGCGAGTGAAAGACTTGTAATTAGCAATGCGAAGTGAGGAAAAAGCTTCGTCAAAATGTAGATGTAGCCAATTAACACACAGGTACAAGTAGCTCCCAAACACCAAAGAAACCACAGGAGTGGAAAGCATCCAAAAATAAAGGAAGACCGAGGCGTAGTATATTGCCGCACCCCCTCGGGAGAGAGATTCCATCCCATTCTTGCATATAGCAGTTCTTGTAACAGCCATGGCCTGGAAAATGTTCCAAATTGTTATCATCGCAGTACTATAAACTGAATAATATGCATTTATGAAGTAACACTATGGTTCTGAAATGATTCATACACAAACCTAACACACTATTTCAATTTTGTGCATCAATCTAACAAATAATTAATTAGTAAACCAACTAAACTTGTTTTCACACTTGTAACCAACACACAAAAATAATCATAGATTGTGAGTTTAAAAAAAACGTGATCCATGGAGTACAAAAAAATAAAAACATGATGGTTGTTTGGAAAAATTGGATTTTGGAACTAATTAGAACTTATCTACGATTAATTTTTCTATATCGTAGGGAATCGCGGTGGAACGTTTAAAACTTTTAAAAATTGATTAAGAAAATCGAAACCTGATTTTACGTTAGTCTACAACACTGACTAACAATAATCATAAAGGATGTAAACCCCTTGTAACCCCTAAGCACTCTGAGTATAATAAAATCTCACCTCTGGAACATCAAATGCAGACATCAGATACTTGATACAAGCTGGATATACACCAAATGTCCATTTTTCCATACGAGCTCGAAGCCCAGAGGGATCCGGAAAATGATCACTTTCAACCGAGCGATACCATTGGTATAATGTGTGGTAACCTGTAATAGAACTGTCAAGAGTTAACTTGAAATCCATATTTGTTGCAGAATCCTCAACAGTACAGTTACACACAGTGATCGAAATAATCAACATGGCTCCATACCGGAGATTTACTGGGAACAAACTTTTTAAGCACACAATTATTCTATAAAATTATGTTAAATTTTCAAATACATCCTTACTCGATTTTTTGAATTAAATATAAAGGCAAAAGTGGAAAGTAGTGGAAGTTTGCTATTTTTGAAAGGAGGACTAAAGAATGTAACATTCCACAGAATTATGCCCCAAGAATATGAAGCAGAGGGAGTCGGTGCATCCTTATAAATAGGGTGTGGAGTTGTGCACCATATAAGCAACTCTACAGAACTTTATAATTGCTAATAACAATAAGAGCCATGATAAAGTATAGCAAACCATGTACAAAAACAAAAATAAATACGGTAATAGAAGTACTAATCACATTGTTCCTCATCCTCGCCTGCTTTCAACTAAGTTAGACTAATGCCTACATTCACATAGATAGCTTAAGTAACAGTTCGGTACCAAGCAATAATCTTGAAATTTTCTATGCACGGCAAGATTTGATATTTAAAATGTCCATACAGATACATGTAATACCATTCCCAATCAAATAGCAGGCATAAGCAAAATTACTCAACTTTTAATGAGGATATTTAGAAAGAGGTCTGTGAGAGATAAGAGGGAAAGACGAGTCACCTGAAGTTGCGAGTAACTTGTGACGGATACACATCTCAACACCTAATTCCAACAACAGCATGAGTATAAGAGCCGCTGATAAATGAGCAGAAACATGAAGTATCCCAATAAGCACTCTTCTTTTCCGCGACATTTTCGACGGAACAAATGAAAAGGCAGTAATTGACAAAACCATTGCACCAACAAGAGATACGTAGGAGTGTCCCAACAGGTACATAAAAGAATCCCACACGGTGCTAAAGAAGCTTTGCAATTGACCGGAAAATGTATCGTCGTTTAAAATATGTTCTAGCTTACACTGAAAAAAACGAAGTTGTCACAATCAATACATGAATAGAACACAAGGGAGAGTTTTGAAAAAATTCTCAAGAAGTTGAGAAACTCACCTGTGGAAACATGGAAAAAACCAACACAAAATATATAATGCCGCCAATGAAATCGAACTGCCAATTTTTCTTCCGAAACTTCAAAATGTTTCCCAGGGCAATCTACATTACGATAACAAGAAATATTAAGAATAAAAATAAAGCAAAGGGTGAATTACAGCAATGGTCCACGTACTTAAAGAGTGAAGTTTTGATTTAGTCCTCATAGTTTTAGTAAGTCAAGGAATTGGTCTGCATAGTTTCAATAACAGCATTGTTGGTCCACATAGTTTCAGTAAGTGATCCCTTCCTAGGATCACCAATAGTGTTCTACATTCAAACCACTGTCCGATTTAATATGCCAAGAGTAGTGGTGTCACTTATTGGAACCAATAGTTCTTCAATTAAACTACGGAGACCAAAATAGAAATTCTATGTAAAGTACAGGGAACCATTAGTGTTGCGGCCATTAGTTTACAACTGAAACTACGGAGCTCAAATATAAATTTGATCCAAATAACGCAGATTGTTTCTGTACTTCACCCTAGACAACATACTCTTGAACATAAAAACAAAAGAGAAAATACAATGTTACCCTGCTAGAATCTTCAAAAGAAGGATAAGCAGCACCAGTCTCATAGGAACTTCCATATTGCTTATTAAATTTACTAAAAACATGTGTCGGGTGCAAAAAAGCACCACCACACCCGTTAACAAGAAAATGCTGAACGTAAACGGGATTCTCAGATGGAATATATGAGTGTCGCATATAATGATGCAAATCCCCAGCCATTCGAAGCTTACACCTCCCTTTTAAGCATTCACAAATAAGATAAGAGACATTCTTTCCGGTCTTATCGTTCCAGTACCAATCTAGTAGCCAGTTTGGTTCGTGAGTCATTATTATCACAGAATCGTTTTCTCTGACCTGTTTAAATAACTTCCATTTATTAGAGACTTCAAAATGAACAGATGCAAAAGTAAGCCTTTCATGTTAGGTCATAACTTTAAACTTAAAGCCCTAGCTGTTTTCCAGAATCAATATTCCAAATCGACTTCCTTTACATGGTTCCTCTGTATACATAGTTGGGGAATAAAACAAACAAAAAATGTCATAAAATAGTGTACAAAAGAAAGGAACAAAATTATATAATAATTCATGTACGGTATTTTTTTTATAGCTTCATACTATAACTAATGAAATGAATAATTGTACAAGTGTACTAAAGTGTCAACAATATAACGATAATGTATTAATTGCAAAATTTAGCAACTGTACAAATGTGAAACTAAACGACGTGTTAGTGGACAAAACTGTAGATATCCTTTAAAGATGTAGAAATACAGTGTACTGAACCTTAATGTACCCGCACAAATGGCACAAATGTAAAGCAGTTACTGTTCCACAATATAATTTCACTGGTCATTTCTCAAGTGAATTGTTATAGGCCAAAACCTCGTAAAATATTCTCAGTATTATCCACTCACGGTTCATTTGCAGAAATCGTATATAAATACACTCCAGAAATCAAGGTATCATTGTAATTACCAGTAACCAAAAAAGTGCCAATGTGTGAAAAGACAAAAAGTTTAGTAAATCTAGTGGCGAAAAGACTTACCTTGTCAGCTATCAATTCGGAGAAGAACTTGAACTGATAAACGTCAATATCACAGTGGAGAGCAAGATCAAGACCAAAAACCCACCAACCTTTGGCTAATTGCAAAGCAAAGTAGCTTTTCTTCTGGGGCATAAACCATCCACCCAACCAGCTCTTATGACAAATGTACCTCATAAATATTTGTAGTCCATCAAACCAGTCTGCCACATTAACATAAAAAAAATAACACAAGTGTTAAAAATTTGTGCTATCAAAAGAAGTTCTTAAAGAACCATCAGGAACCACCTAGGTTTTAGAAGCTAAAAACTCTCATGTTCATCCTGTTACGCCGCATACATATATATATATAAAAACGTGTAAAACACCAAAGTTTATAAATTAACAAAATATAATTTTGAGCCTCAGTAACAAGAGGTTTCTTTGCTTGTGTACATTGACCTAAATTCCAATTGTATACACCAACCTACAACATTACGTAATCTGTACACTAACCGTAGGTTTAGTGCTCAATCCGTACTCTGCCATTGTTTTTAACAGAAAAGGTAGTGTACAAAAATGATTCACCAATAGGTTTGTGTACAATAGTGATAATTACCAAAATGCTTGTACACAATAGAAACATGATTTTTTCGTGATAGAGGTCCCCTTATTGATTCATCTACAATAGGTTAGTGTATCAAAAGTAAAAAAAAAAGGTACATTAGGGTATACATCCAAATTTCCCGATACATTAGTGTAGAAAACCCTATGGGGAATATACAATAACGCATGAAAATATAGAATGAGATTGGTAACTGAAAATTCTCAAATATATTTCCTAAAACAGACTCCTGAAGGAGCTAATGTTATTTTAAACACATCCTATGGTAAAAGAGAATAACCAGAACTAAGAAGTATTATGGACCGGTGAATGAAATAAAATTGACAATAACTAATGTATCTAGACCAAAGGATAGCCCATTAAAAAACCAAGAGCAGGAACTAAGGACTGACCATGGTTTCCCGGGATAAGAAAACACTGAGGTCCATCATAATCCTTAAGCTCAGACACACCAGAAGGTAACTCTGGCTTTTTGATAGCTACATGATCGGATTTATACCATGCTGGAGGCTGGAGAGCATATTCAAATGGACGGAAAAAACGTTTTTCATATGTAAACTTCGAGGGATTAGGATACCTGTAAGTAAAAATACATATCATAAATCACGAATTTGTCCCTTTGATATGAAAGTGATTTAGTAAGACGTGTGTAATTATCCAAGTTCGAATACTGTTTTCCATTTTACAAGTATTACTGACGGATACTTGATGGAACATGCTGGTTTAACTACAATATTATAATTTATACATTATGTAGCATCAAACTTCAATTTTGTATATCAACCTACTAAAGTTAGCAATTTGGACGCTAACCAAAAATTTTAAGTTTTCTAAATCTGTACACTACATAGATTCTTTTTCTACATAATGATGCTCAAAAACGCATAAAATTTTACAGAATACAAAATATTTTGTAGACTTAATTAATTAATAATTAATCCTATCATATGTTTTTTTCTGTATTTGGTACACTAAATCGTGAAGATATGTAATGTTAGTGTATTAATCAGTAATTTCTGTCTGTTGGTCTAGAAAATAGAAATTAAGTGGTACGTTTGTATACAAAACCGCAATTTTAGCATGCTAATGGCAATAGTTCTGCACATAAAAACTCAAAGTTATCAGGACATCAGTATTTCCTCACACCTTTCAAACAATTTAGAAAAATGATTATATAACACTTACGCAAGATCACCCCCGATAAGAAGCAGATCTGCACGAGGCAGTTTAATAGATTTATCTCCATCCTGAAGACAAAGAGACGGTTGAGCAAGAAGGCGTGCGACGGAATAAGAAGAATTACCACCATCACCAGTATCTGCCATAAAGTCGAACCATAAATCGTCCTTTTCACTTAAATGAGTGTACAACATATCACTCTTATGAGCTCCTTCTTCTACCTTACTCATTGCCGCCTTAAAAAACATAAGAAAAAATATTACATTCGAGAACAATATTTAACAACTAGTGTACCCAAGAATGATGAATAACTTTCGACAAGTCTACCCAAGATCCGTAATAAACACTAACATTTATACAAAACACTTTAAGCATGAAAAAAATGAACATTTTTCTTAAATAAACAGATCGGAATAACAGCAGTTTGTAAATTGAAGTGCGGAGAAAAATGTTTTTTGGGGGTATGGCTTTAACATGAAAGGAGGAGGATGTTTTTATCATTAAAGTATACAGTGGATTAAGAGGGGTACCAGTTATCTACACTGTGTTTTGAATTCTAAAACTAGTGAACATATATATATATATATATTACAGATTGTATGAAAATGAATTTGATACGACACACCTCATCCAAATAAAGAGAGCACCACAATTCGTTAAGAATGCGAGATAAATTGAAGTAACGTGATCAAAACTGTTTAAATCACACTGCCATAGACAAAGTATCACTTATTTGGAAATAATTGATCACCACAAAAAGAATTTAAGAATAAGCCAGATCTTAAACTCCAGAGGAATGGAATACCTGCATCATACGCATATCAAAACGCCCAACAAACACGGTCACTGATACCAGCAAGTCAAAAACTGTCTTGAACAAATCAGCAGAAGTCCTGCAATAGAGAAAATGCTTAGCAAAATAATTAGTATGCACTAAGTAATAACGTGAATTAAGACTTACATACCCCGAATACCAGGGAACCATATCCAAAAATTCTGGCTTCATCTGCTTATTCTTCAACTTCTCAAATTCTTTGACCGATAATGGATGAGTAAGAGCCCATCTGATAGTTGCAGGCCATCACAAAATCAAGCATAACGATCAGGAGCCAACAAGACAAAAAGACGTAACTGTAGAAAAGAGAATTAAGAACACTTCTTTTCTCGGCAGGTATTCTTTGAAACATAACAAGGCTAAAGAGGTAGAACTCAAAGCCTCCTAATTAGAAAATAAGGATATTAGTAGAGGTAATTAGGCATATGCACCAAAATACACATTAACCAGTGAAATCTTCTTGCTCATCAATTATATAAATCTAAACTAGAGAATATTTAGAATTTGATGAAAACTAAAAATCCATGGATCGTTAGACATTAATCCAAGCTATTAGAAAAATGAAGCAAAGAATATTGGGAAGTAAACAATATACAACTTACCCAGTTGACCTTTCCACCACATAGTGGGCCATGTAGAGCCCTATCAAAGTAGCCCACAATGAATATATAGGAGATATTTCATCGGACGACCCTGGACACGAGCCATTGCAAGCTAACTGGAACAAGAAAGCAAGAAACAAGGAAGGAAGACCATTTAGTAACAATAAAAGTAATAAGAATGTATCCAGATGATAAATCGTGACGTAAACCATACCTCACCATAAATAACCCACTTGGATAAAAGCGGATAATCACTAGCTGACCCAACTGGAGCAAACCAAGACGAACAAATCTCGTCTTTAAATTGATTCATGCGTAATAATTTGGCCAACCAAGGTTTGATGTCATTTTTACTCCGAAAAGAAAACCAGCTAGAATTTGTTCGTTGGAATGGTTTATCTCTAAGTATAGCACGGTTGCCACAATGACTATAGAACACACAGCAAAATATACTTATAACCTACATGTTGGGATTAGAAACTCGAGTCAATATGCATATTTAATCCTTAAAATTAAATTCTAATAAGGTATAAGCCACAGAATACATAGCACTCACCGCACAGTTTTGAAGAATAGTCAAAATCTCGGGTCTTTTCCCAGCAACACGAGCAACTAGACCGATGTACCAAAGGCCAATAAATATGATGTGAAAAACGAGAAGAAATAGAATTGACGAAACATAAATTGTTAAAAATAAAGAGAGGTTCATCCTCAAGTCGACTCCCATTGATAGAAAACTAGGTAGATGATATAAGGCAGCCAATAAAATCCAGGCTATATACCTGAACAGCAGAAATTACCAAATAAGATATCTACTAGGTAGCATAACTAGTATGAGTACAAGGGTGAAATTATAGGCAAGACAAAAACAGGTAAAAAAACTTACCATCGACTGAAATTTGAATAACTTGGTTTTATTGTTTTCCCTACAAATGGAGATGAAAAGAAGTAGAAAAATCCAAGCAGGCAACCGTACATGGACCACCATTTGATGTTGTTATCTAGTTTCTGTATAAGCGTATGCATATTATCCGACGAAATAAAGAAAAGACAACCCGTGACAACGGCAATAATAGCATGGCGTGAATGTTCGTGCGGATAAGGATAAGTGTGAGTAAAAATCGTTCGAACTCTCTCCATTTTGAGTGTATCTAATAAACCACCAGGTTGCCAATCAGAACCAGACAAGTAATCTTGCATTTCTAAATACTTCAAAATCTTTCCAATGAAAAGTAATTCATCAAATTCACCATAAAGACCACCTCTTCAATCCTGACAACAGATCCACACATAAGTTAGTATTTAAGTCGACAATAATTCTGTAACATAATAGCTCTTCAGTAGTGCTACAGATAAAGATAAGCTTGAAGAACTTATGTCATATATTGCAGCATAGCCATAATAAATACTATCACCTACCGCTGAGAGTTATTTACTTTGTGTTAATGTAATAATAAATAACAGCTTCCTTATGGTTTCTATCATGTTACTTGCCTACTGAAAGCCACTATTAACTAGACTAAAATCTTCTTATATTCTTATATAAGCCGTTTCATCTATCGAGGCTATCCCGGTACAAAAAAGCCATCTTACAAAGATGCACTCATGGTGTATCTAGCCGAGACACAATAATGTTGGTCACAATGATCTTGTTATTATGAAAGAGACATGATCAATGCAATAATGCAGTATATACATATAAATTACTTCAAGATAGAAGACATCATTACATATTGTGTGAAGAACACTTCAGCTCTTGATTTTAAAAAACTTAAAATGGAACCTTGGTTCATGACAGTAGACATTTAATTAAGAAAAAGTTGCCCTTTTCTGTATCAAATCATAAAATAAATAAACAAAAACCACCCACATAGAACTAGCATAACTACTACTATCTCTAGGACTCTCAAATAATCCAACCACCATCGAAATTGCATATTCCATAGATACTCCCAAGACCCCTAAAAGGATACTAAATTAATTTTAAAAAATTGATGACATGCAAACAAAAAAGTATTTATGAAAACGATTCCGTTGAAAAGCACTTGTTCCCGTAAAATGCATAAAGATTGCAATTTTATAGACTTTTCATAACACATCATTATATATACACACAAAATTACCAATATGGTGACGCGCATAATCCATTCAGGAAAAAAAAAAATACCAAATACCAAATACCGAAAGTGGTATAAAATGTGACCCAAATTTACGGAACTGCCACTGTCGCGACTCAAATCATTATATACACTGCATACAAATTTACGTATCTTGAATTTTCCAGTACCAAATTAAACTTTTTTTTCCTAATCAATAACAAAATTTAACCAATTCCCCTCTTTACCTAATGAAATTAATCAACATAACAACAACAAAAAATAGTTTTTCTCACTTGAATAATTAAGTTTCTTGATTATAACAAGCTTTAATAATAAGCAGGTCAATTTCGGGTTCGTGAGGAATTAGATCCGATTAAATCAAAACTGGAAAAAAAAATCTCCACTAACTAATTATTTCAAAGGAACGTTAAGGATACTTAAAATAAAATAACAAATTAGATTTAAATAATAAAAAACAGAAGCGTAACAAACTAGTAAAAATTTCAAGAGAGAGAGAGAGAGAGAGAGGTTAATTACCTAAATGAGGGAGAGAGAGAGAGAGAGAGGGAGAAAATTTTATTTATATAGAAATAAATTAAAATGTGTATGGTTATAGTATTGGTTTTGAGCATCAATGACTAACTTATATTCGGTTTCAAATAAAACAGTAATGGTACATCCAAAGTTAAAAACTTACGAATTTGGTCTCTATTTGTTAGAATTAAGACCGTAGATAATGATATGGTAGGTGTATAATTTAGTGATTTTGGATTATAATTATAAGTGTAATTTTCCTAATTATTTTATATTTTTAACTCATAAAAACATAAATTTCATCTAATTGTAAGTCGCAAAGTTTCATGAATTATTAGCATCTCAGGCGTATAATTTTGTAATTTTAGATTATAAGTTTTATCATTTACTTATTAAATCCCTGTATAACCATCTTAATTTATAAAAACTTGATGCACCGGTTTCAATTCTTAGAACATCTACGATAGTTTTGTCCTTGTTAGATTAAAATTGTTATCTAACAAAATATTCAAGTTCACATTGGTTATGTTATAATGAATATTACTTTAACACAGTTAATAATCTTGTCAAATTTTACAAAACTGTCAGTGGTGATGTGGTAAAAGAAGTTGACTCATCTAACATGTTTACCAAAAAATTAGTAGTTAATGTTATTGAAAGAACAAACTAATGTGAGGTTTAAAGTTTACATATACGTGTGTTTACTACAAAATTAATTGATTATGTAGCAATATTTAAGTCGTTAAATTTAACACAATAACTGTATATGCTCTTATAAAATAAATATTTTTATAGTTATTACACATGCCGCTAATGAAAGTAATAGGAAATAACACCATTGTATATAGAAATTACGAATTTATTTCAATATTTTTACATATGAGTACATACTTTAGATGATTAATAATGGAACTATGTATGATACTATTTCAAAACTTAAGATAAACTTAGCATTCAATTGAAAAAACAAGGTTTAAAATATGAAATTGAATTAAAACTATATGATATATAGTGGGAGGCATAGATGTTTGCGTGAGGGCATATTCCTTTCCTTAATGGATGCTACCGGTCGCATATAGTTTACTTTTCCTTAATAGATGGTTTACTTTTCTTCTTTTTTAATAGTGCCTATAGTTCTCTTACAAATTATGTATAGTCTATCAATTACCATTTTTATTTTATTTTTGCAATTTTAAAGTAAATATCACTCACTTATGTGCCGTCTATGTTTATTGGATCGAACAATAAATTTGGCCTCGACATAAAACTCAGTCGATAAATGATAAATCAAGAGTACAGTACTATGTTTGTTGAACAATTCCGTTTCAAGCAAATCTATTATTCGCTCGACGAACGTTTGAATTACCTCGTAGGATTCTGAATTATCTTTTTTGTAAAAATAGACATTCATTAATTACTTTGTAACACTATACCGATTATCGGGATGTTTGTTGAGAATAAGTATGCTGTTTTTTTTATTTGACACGTTATCTAAGCTAGGCAATGGTAGTTCTGTTTTAAATGAACATATTACAAAACTTTATTTCCAAAAACAATATTAATTTATGCTGGGAATATCAAATATGGAAATATTATGGTGAAAGGCACATTAATATCTTAGGTATACTAATACTTTACAAATAGTACATATGAAATATGGGTACGACGTCTGACATAAGCCATGAATTGGGAGTCCAAATATTGTAGCCCTGTTATCTACCGCTTCCGTGTCCCCTTACTTATTTTCACTTAAATTTTAAATTTTCACAACTTATATCGCAACTTTATAAACTTTTATATTATATTGTATTCAAATTTTAAAACATTTGAACATAATATTGTTTTAAACAATTTTTTTAATATTCAATGTTTAATTTACACTAATTTATACATTTATTCCAAACTAAATTTTGTGTGGATTTTATTTTAAAAATAATTATTGGAATGTATTAATACATGTATTATAGTAATTGTACAATTTTTTTCAAGTTTTTTAGAATTTTTTTTGATAAAATAAGCAAGGAAGTACGAAATCAGATAGAGAAATAAGATATAAGATTTGGACTCATGAATTTGGTTCCATAACAAATTAAAACATCAAATATTATTGTTCAAGTACATATTTCTCATATGTACCGAAAATTCTGAATATTTTACCTTAAATATGACTTGGGTCCGTACGAAGTAAACAAGAGAGATTTATCGAGAGAGGGAGTCATATTTTACCTTAAATATGACTTTGGTATAGTCTGGAAAACTCTCCTCTGTGGAACCATTGGATCAACAGTGGGGTCCACAGACTGTAAGATCCAATGGTGCCACAGGAAAAGTTTTCGGTATAGTCTGACACTCCTTGTCCGAGATTTATACGTGGTTATACATAACTTAATTACTAGTACTTGTCACTTGATAATGATTAGGCTTTGTATTGTTAATTAAGATTATGGACAAATTAATTACTTTTATTAACCATCAATGATTCAATGATCATTGCTCAAACGGTGGTGACAAGTCATTATATATATATACTAGTAACGTACCTCATGCGTTGCGAGTGACACATAATTGCATAAATATGATCTGATATGGATAAATTTAACATTTTTAATCACAGATAAATTTAACATTTTTAAAAAGTTTGCAAAAATAATTGAACGAATATCGTAAAAATATAATTTATAGTAATATAAAAAATACATGTATGATGATTTTGTTTGGGAGATGATCTGATGTGTGTGGAAATTTTTATTTATTTATTTATTTAAATTGCATTAAGTTATTTGAGTAATTAGTAAATTAGAATAGTGGTATTTTTGGAAAAAAAAGGTAAAATTGGACAGTCTCAAACTTTCTTAAGTTCCCTTATATATATATATATATATATATATATATATATATATATATACTAGCGAATCTGTCCACGCGATGCGTTGGTCTGACGGTAACTTATATTCATAAATACTAATTAAATCGAATATAAACTTGACAACCATAAAATTAAAATCACATAAATTAATAACAATAATATTATTGAGAAAAAAAACGACATATCTGGAATAGTAAAAAAATAGAGAGGAGAGAGAAGAGGAGAGAGAAACCTAAAATACACAAATGAATTTGAAAGTGAGATGACAGTTAACGAAACATAACAGTTTTATTTAATATTTATTTTATTTGCAATTTGTGTAATTAAAGAGTGTTTTTTATAAATATTTATTTTAATAATTCGTAAGGTGATGACATAAAGTAATAGTATAGATATATACTACACATAAGTATATGATTAATTTGTAAAGGAAACTCCGGTGTTTGTCGTTTTGCTAATCTTTTATTACATGACTTATTGTTAATACTTACTTAATTATTTAACAAATTAGAAAGAAAAATCAACGTGGGTGGTTAATTAAAAAGGAAAGGTCCAAACAACATACACGTGTTGTTCAATGGTTTACGTTGTCGTGTGTCGTTTAAGTTGGACTTTCAATATTTTCTTTCTTCTCTTTAATCTTTAATTATAACTTCAACGTTAAGATTTCAGTCGAGTGATAAGACGGACCATATTATAATTTATACTGTATCTGATTTTCTTTTATATTCCACTTAGTTTTTGTTCATAAATGGGGAGCAAGTGTAATGCCAAATTCTTGAAAATTTTAACCATAACACATAGTAAAAGGTTGTTTTATGTCATTTTTTTTATCAAAATGAAAGGAGGTTGCAGTCTTCGACTGTTTCCATATAGTTTTTTATCAGGCATAATTAAACATGTAAAGATCGAGTAAATACTAAAATGTGAAGTATTTCTCATATGAAAACAAATGAGATGTTAGTCGAGAAGATCGAGTAAATACTAAAATGTGAAGTATTTCTCTTATGAAAACGAATGAGATGTTAGTCGAGGGGTAGTAATTATTAAAGGTGGAGTTGGTATAATTTTTTCACCATACTATTACTGTACCACACATATAAGGTTTATAAATTTTCTTCGTACTATTAATGTACCGCATGTTCGGTATACCGCACATTCGGTATGATAATGGTATGCTACAGTACATTACCAATATAAAATAGCATGTAAAAAATATAGGATAAACACATTTACAACTAATAATATATTACAACCAAAAAAAATTAATTATAAAAACCCAAACGTACTCATCAATTGATTTTTAAATAAGAACGCATTAGAGCAACTAAATCACACTCACCAAATGTGATAAATCTCTTTTAATAGAGAAAATTGAACTAAAAATAGTCTCACATCAATCTCACAACTCCGTCTTTATAAATATAAAAATTAATTTGAACTATTTATATTAATAGAGTATCACCCATCCTCACAAAAATAAAGTAATAATATTTTATTATAATTTATTGTCTGCTCCATTCATTTACATTTTCAGTTTAAATTTTAGCTCTATTAATAATATAATAACCGTTATAGAGAGATTATAAGTGAGTTTTAAATTTGACACAAAATATAAATTAATACTCAAAATCTAAAAAGTATACTTTTATTCACAAATTTGAAGAGTTTGATAGAGATATTGATGCGCATGCTATTACAATTTTTTTACTCAACTCATATATAATAACATGAGATAGTATTTATTTATATGATACATCACAGTAAATAAAAATATAGTTGAAAATAAAACATGTATTTCTCAAGATTTACAGTAAAATAAAATCATTGAAAATGTGAAATAATGTTTGAAAATAAATAACATTTGACAAAACATTATTTCAACTAAACATCCTTAGTTAACAAAAACACAATAAAATAAATCTTCAAGTTGTTACGTTTTCGTGAATAGCTTACAAAATATAATATAATTAACTATATATGTTCGATATGATCGGTACAAAGGTACATTACTATGATATTCAAAATTTAATATCGTTACCGTACCACTTAACTTGAACGGTATGGTATTACTGTATCACACTATCATAAATACGGTATGAACGGTACGGTATGAATGATAATTGCGGTTGAGAAACACTATTATAAACCGGTTGACCACATCAGATTAATGATGTGGTTTGTCAACTCATTCTCTACATAACATGTGTATAAAATGTATAAAAAGGTTAAACGAGAGGAATACACAATTAAATAATGATAAGTATCAAGTTAAGTCTACTCACTAATCCACTAACTGCTACTTCTCATCCAATGAACAAGTTTTTCTTCATAAAAATATGATTCTATTATAACTAATTTATAATTTTATCTTATAAAAAAACATCACAAATTTTAACTATATTATTTTAATTTTAATTTTATGATAGATATTTTTGGGCTTTATTAATATGTGTTGGGTTTTAACTTGTTAAATTAATTTAAGAGTAGTTATTATTGGTTGAAATTATTTTAATTTTAATTTTAAATTAATTTTAGGTAAATATTTTTGGGTTCTCTAATATGTGTTGAGTTTTTAATATGTGTCGAATTAATTAAATGTTAGTTATTATTGTGTTCACCAATAAAAAAAACTGGTTCACATATTTTATTAACTTAATAATGGTTTTTTGTATGGTTTTAATATTTGGTCATTGTGTAATGCTGGTATAATATGTAAAGAAAAATAGTAAATTATTTTTTAGAAGGGAGAAACATGAATAGTGGATAGTGCGTTCATTAGTTTTAAATTTTGAATTTGATATTACATAATTCGGTGCATATGGATACAATATAAATAGTCACTTGTCAAATATTTATTGAATGACGTAACACACACGTAGTATACCGGGTATACCATAGTGTTACTCATTACGGTTTATCGGAACGTTTCGGTATAAAATTCCATCCATAGTAATTATGTTCGAGGTTTTATGCAGTCATTTGTTTATAATTGATATTTATGGGTTGTTTTTATTTTGGGATAGGCCTACTTTTATAGCACAACAACTAAAATTGTATTAGTCTTTGCTGTGACACAGATAATCAAGGAATAGTTTTAGGTTTGTTGTTTCTGTGATATAGGTAGTGGATTGTGCTACCAGAGTTTCGGCTGTATTCGCTGATTCGTTTGATATATATATATATTACACGCTTAACTTGAAAAAAAAAACTATATCAAAAGTATTAACTATATTTGGCCCGTACATTTATAACATTTGACGAAGTAAAGATCCCTTGCAAAATTATACATGCAAGCTATTTCCTTTTTTTTAAGGTGGATGCATCCAACTTTTTTCAAAGTTACAAGTAAATCGAAGTTTGTTTGCTTAAAAATACTGCTAATGGCTCAGAAACATTAGTTTTGAGGTTGATACACCCAACTTTTTTTCAAAGTTACAAATAAATCGAAGTTTGTTTGCTCAAAAATACTGCTAGAGAGCTTTTATGTAAAATCAGCTTATGGAATAGATGCCAAGAAAAACACATCTCTATTGAAACAACATAAGTTTGTTAAACATTATGACAGTGAACATTACGTCTAATTAAATATGTACAAGAGTCCCAGAGCCGGATTTTTAAGGGTTGTAGACCATTAAAAAAATGGGGCATTTCTCAATGTAAAATAGCATTAAATTTAGAAATATGAAATATAAATAAATAGCAAAATATTTAGCACAAATTTATCAAAATACGATAAATTAAGTAAACATAATAAAGTGTACAATAATTAAAAGTAAATTTTATACAAATTTTGTCAAAAAAACACCGAAATCAAAATCATACTAGGAAAAAAAAGAACAAGTATGTTAGTCTGGAAAAAAGATAGACCTTTTTCATCAACATTTAATATATAAGACCTGCTAAAATACCAGTTCAAACTATAGTTTTCACACATTTTACTAGTTATGTAAAAAACACATATAATTAGTTATGTAAAAAATAATCAAAAAGAAAGGTGGGGAAGGAGGTTCGAATCTGGGCATATAGTGAACCAAAACTTTTAAGTATACAATTGTAACCATTTAACCAAATGTGATCGTTAATGAGTATGTTTTGCCTCAATTGGCTACTCGTCCGCGCTTACCTACTATTTGAGAGGCAAATAATGATGAAAATGAAGTTACCAAAAGATTTCTTTCTCTTTCAGCGATGAGATGTGAACTTCATACAAGGGTTGTTATCACTTGTAGAGACAACAATAAGATTTCCGACTATTTGAAATTTTTTGATGTTGAGTGCAACATGGTGCTTGGAAATGTAAAAGAAGTACGAGCAGCACAACCCGAGAAGGCAAAAACATAGCTCAACTGATGGGGCACCCCATCAACAAACAAATGTTCCTTATAAGAGATTCGGTGATGAGTATTGTGATCAGGTAGTTCTCGATTTGTACTCACTTATGATATTTGGGTATGTTTTATTTGTAAGATACTTTTTCACTTCATTATGCTAAATTAACTATTTTGAACAATCAAATATGATTTTGCTTGTATTTGAGTATTGACAACTGTTGAATTTTTTTTATTTTATGTGAGAAACATATTTGGCTAAAAAAACACACCATTTTTTATTTATTATTTTATAAGGCGCAATGTACACGTGTAATAGTTATTATTATCCAAACTAACTGATAGATGAGACCTCAGTAGTAGTTTTTTTCGGAATCAATCTTCGGTTTATGAAAATTGAAATATTCTTTATTTTACCTGATTTCACGCATAAATTCTTGTTTCATATTTTTTTTACGTTTGACCAAGTTACTAAAAAACAACTTATTAGAGTCGAGTTAATATAAAAGATTAAAGCTACTATCATAAAGCATTACATTTCATCCCAAATATTTTTCATTGTCCTTGCTTATTGATTACATTCAACTCCTCCCATATTCTTTAGGTTTTTTTTTTTTTCAATTTCTTTATAGTTTGTACGTATTGAAATGTTGCTTAAAAATGTGAGGAATAGAAAAAATATAAAATAAAAGTCAAAATCTCCGGTTTACATATGAAGCCATCGTATTCGCTGTCAAGCAATGACCAACAAAAAGTGGAAGTTAATTTTTGCTTTTTTTACTCTTAACACGTTATTTTTTCCATTTTGAACATACAAGGATACCAACCATACTATTGACTTTAATTATCCCTAATTTTGTATGATTGCTCAAACTTTCTACTAATTCCGCTAAACTAACCCACCTTCATTCACAAGTCATTTTAGTGAAAATTCATTATTGTATAGTTGTCCTTATAGTTTATACAAATAAATAATTGTTAGAAAACATGTAAAAAAAAAATATGGTTATTTCTGAATGGTCACAGGACCAATTTTTAGTTAAAATTCTATGCGAGAACCTTTGACTTTTGATGCCTTACTCAATATGGATGAGTAGCTCGTGTAACGAGCTTCATAGCGGTATGTTGCATGACCTATTTGGAGAATGAGTGTGAAAATTGGCTTCAAAGGTTGGGTCTCGGAGGAGGCAAAATTCCGAATGGTCACATGACCAACTTTGAGTCAAGATTCCATGCGACAACCTTTGTATTTTGATGCCATATTCAAGATGGTTGAGTATCTCGTGTAACGAGCTTCGTAACGGTATGTCGCATGACCTATTCGGAGAATGAGTGTGAATGTAAATTGGCTTCAAAGATTGGGTCTCGGATGAGGCAAAATCCGAAATGCTGGAAAATGATGGAAATTAGATTAAATGGGGGTTGACTTTTTTAATCATCCCATATTGGGAAAATATGAAGACATTTTCCAAGCTAAGCTTATAAATAAGCAACCCCCACGTCATTTTACACAACACATAATCTCTCAAAAATCATTACATTTTAGTAAGAGAGTCAACCACTAATAACTCGACCTTGACCTGTCGCTAGTTTCCGACAAGTCATACGAGACGTTATACATTTGGATCGAAGCGCCAACACGACCAGAAACCTTAAAGGTGGTCGGACGAATATCGGTTAAGAGCAGACTGTTTAATAATCGCCTCGTCTGCTTTTTAAATTTTGTTCTCATTTCAGGTATTTATTTATTTATTTAATTTCTCTTTTCTGCAATTTAATTTAAGTACTTTTCTTTTCTGTAATTTAATTTCAGTACTTTTCTTTTATTTATTTTAATTCCAGCAATTTACCTTCTGTAATTTAATTTCTCTACTTTTCTTTTATGTAATTTAATTTCACTACTTTTCTTTTCTGTATTTTAATTCCAGCAATTTATTTTATGTAATTTCAATTATGTCTTTCATTTTTGTAATTCTTATTCTGTTATGTAATTTATTTTCCAGTTCTGTAAGTTTATTTATTTACAGAAATAATCCAGCAGTTTAGTAATTATACTATTTTGTCTGACAGTTTATTTTAATTAACAAACAGTCAGCAGTTTAGTTTTATACTATTCTGTATGACAGTTTCGTTTAATTACAAACCAGTCCAGCAGTTTAATAGCTTATATTATTCTGTATGAAATTTTATTTAATTGCATTTACATTCTGCAAGTTTCGGAATATTGTAATAGAGTCACATTCCGTTTAATATAAATAAAATTGTTTATTTCTTTTTAGTCTTTGCACTTTAAATTATTGCTTTTACGTGCACCAAAACCAACAATAATTAGGTAATAAGATAGGTTGAAAGGTAAAATTTTGGTATATAGTTTTATATAACTTATATTTGTACCTCTGAATTCGAATGCTATTTGTCCTTCCGCAATAATGCAAACTATATTTCATCCTCATTGAATTACAATATTTTTACTCAAGAATACGGTGATCATATATGATGTTTTGAACAAACCGGTGATCATATATGATGTTTTGAACAAACCAGTTGCGTAGCCGTTCATCAAATTTATCACGATGATAATTATTAAGAACAGCAAAATAAATTTTAAAACTACAAAAAACATGCGACTAATAACTAAAACTATTGTCATCAAATACATATTCTGCTCAATCCGTTTGTCTATTTTTGTCCAAAAAATGGGTCACCCCCTCTTTTTTCATTTAATCATACGTTATGAAACTATATGCAATTTTGACTTGTAATTGGAGACTACGTACTAGTACTAGTATTTAATTTGAAGTTTTTTATAATAAATTTATCATATGAGAATGGAAGTTTAGAGTAGACAGGACAGAATAACTAGTATCGCTGTACACAATGATTTTAAAAGAATTTGCACTTATTTTTAAAATAGTCGTATTTTGGAAAGTCATAAAATCGTTCACGAAGTTTCTATAATTCTACACAAGAGTTTTCAAAAACCTATAAAATACACATGAAAATATAAAAAAATAACAGTTTTGGTCCAAACAATTAATCATTGGCTAGTCGGAAATTCATTTAGTCTAAGATTTTCAATTACCATCTTTTACACATTTGGTAAAAATAAATTATGGTTATACTTATTATTTATAATTGCAAGTGAGAAAGAGTTTTTAATTAAGTTAAGTATGACAAAATAATTGAAATAAACTTTAAAAAAAAATATAGGCTTATTATTTGAGATGGTTTTGTTTTGTATTTACGTAAAGGGAATATTTGTAATAATAAGTATGATCTTATAATTGATTTTATAAAGTTTTATGCCGAAACTAAAAGAAACTCGATAAAGTTTTGAAACCCGTAAAAATTTATGTGGCCGTTAAAAAACGTCTGACCAACTTTGATTGAACTAATGACTATGGACGGATTTTTTGTACCGATTTGTATCGTCCGACCGATTTTCGAACCGAACCCAACAAGTTGGTACCGAAAGTTCGGTATACCGACTTTTCGGTATGGTAAAACCGATCAAAACTTTAAAAGTTGGTTCAGTTTCGGTATCCATTTCGTATGTTTGGTATACTAGCGAACCAAATCAAACATTAAAATTATAAAATATATAGAAATTTACACATAGTCATAACTTACAAATAAATTGACTTATGGTTTAGTTTAATTTTCCATACGACTTATTTTCCTATTTACGAAGTCAAATACTATAATTTCGTATTTCTCCATTTTCTTGTCTCATGTTTTAAAATAATTCTTATTTTATTAGTGTTTACTATTTTAATCAAGTTCACGATAAATGTAGCAAATATAAGAATAATTATACACATTTTATTTTTTATAATCTTTTTTGCTATTTTATTGTTACCAAGAATTGTCTTTTAATAATAATAATATTTTGGTATAAAACGAAAAACCGAACCGTACCAACCGAAAAAGTCGGTATACCGAACTTTCGGTATACTGACTTTTTCGGTTCGGTTATGGTATAATTTTTTTCAAACCAAACAAGTTCGGTTCGGTATTGGTATATGGTCAAAAAAAGTCGGTATCGTACCGAAGCCACCCCTACTAATGACTATTATCTATCTCATAAATGTAATTATTTTATGTCAAAACAACCAATTACCAAATAAACCGTTAATTTTGTATTGGATTAAATGAGCATATAGTAATTTTTTAAGGGTTAATAGTTAATTAGTAGACTCTACAATCGCCCTTTAACAAATTATAACCTGTACTATGGAAATTACCAATTTAGGCATTGTATTAACCAAAAAATCATACCAATTTAGTTTATTCCGTCCATATTTTTTACGTCGTTAGAGCCATGTCGTTTTTTTCTGTTAAAAGTAGAGATAGCAGGGTAATTTCACAGTAAAGAAAAAAAAAAAAAAACTATCACCCCTTCTTTTTCATATACATACATAAATCTAGGGCCGAGGAAAAATACCGAAATTCCGATCCGATCTGTGTCCCGTACCCGACAAACTTCGGGATCGAGTGACAATTTTGATTTTGTCGGGTGTCCCGACCCGACCCGATTTTAAAATTATTTTATATTTTATATTATATAACATGATTTTTTTTTAATTTCAACACTAAAATATAAATTTATTTATATCAAATGCAATAGATGAGAACCGAACCTTATACCAAAAAATCATACCAATTTAGTTTATTCCGTCCATATTTTTTACGTCGTTAGAGCCATGTCGTTTTTTTTCTGTTAAAAATAGAGATAGCAGGGTAATTTCACAGTAAAAAAAAAAAAAACTATCACCCCTTCTTTTTCATATATATACATAAATCTAGGGATGGGGAAAAATACCGAAATTCCGACCCGATCTGTGTCCCGTACCCGACAAACTTCGGGATCGAGTGACAATTTTGATTTTGTCGGGTGTCCCGACCCGACTCGATTTTTAAATTATTTATATTTTATATTATATAACATGATTTTTTTTTTAATTTAAACACTAAAATATAAATTTATTTATATCAAATGCAATAGATGAGAACCGAACCTTATACCTCTAACATACAATGTAATCACTCTACCATATGAGCTATAATACTTTTTATTTTATATATTAGTTATAATTACATAAGTATAATATAAATTTTTAGTTTTGAATATATGAACTATTAAAATAAAAAATATATTTAAATTAAAAAGTTATATTGTTATTTAAAAAAAGATAAATGATCATTATTTTTCAATTATAAAAATTATAATAATAATGTATCTCATTTAGTATGATAATTGTTGATTGTGTTAATAAAACTAAATAATAAAATGTATCAATTTTTTTATCTACTCAATTATTTGTAGTTTCACACTATTTTTTCTACTATATGTTAATTTAATTTTTCATTTATTAGAAATATTATTTTTAAACTAGTATTATGTTTCGTGTTAATAACATATTTAGACTTATCAAATGAAAATTATTAATAAAAAATAACGTTGTCGTAAAATAAAAAAATATGTCGGGAGATTTCGGGATAAATCTGTCCCGACTCTACGTGATTCCGAAAATTCTAGTCTCTAGTTCCGTTCAACCTATCCCACCCGTACCTAAATCTACATGTATACATACAGCAGTCTACACACATGCATGTATACATACATAAATCTACATATTTTAATAAAAAATAAAAATAAAAATAAATACATATACATATATACATACATGCCTATATATATATAGAGAGAGGGGGAGAGAGATGTGGCGTGTTAGGGGCGGCAGCGGTAGGACGACGAGTGGGGTGTTTGTTTATTTATACACACATCAATATATATATATATATGTTTATATCTACATAGATTTACTATATATATTTATAAATTTATATGTTTATATATACACATCTAGTATATTTTATTTGGTTCGATGTTTTTATATGTTTAAATATATATATATATATTTATTATGTATATATTGATGTATATTTTGATATATATAAAAATTTAATATATATACAAATAATATCAGTATATTTTATTTGGTTGTATATATATATATTTTTTTGTTATATTTAATTTTTAATTTGCCAAACGCTAACATTCTCCCCCTCTCTATATGTACTATTAGCCTGAGCATATTTCTCTCATTAATTTTCTCATAATTTCTCTTTTATTATTCCATCTCTCTCTCTCTCTATCTATACTATTAATATATGTGTAGAGGGTACTAAGCCTTTAAACACTTTTATTTCAAAAAAGCCCCAATAAATAAAAAAAATTACAAAACAAGAAAAAAGAAGTTACACAAGCAAGTAAAAAAAAAAAAAAAACTTCGGTTCCATTAAATAGAACTGCCCCAATAAAACTGCCCCAATAAAACTGCCGTTCCATTAAATAGAACTGCCCCAAGAAAAAAGAAATTACACCGGCAAAAAAACTCTTTCTAAAAAAAACCAGAAAAGCATTGAAAATACAGGTAAATATCATTTCTCTTCATTTATTCTACTTTTTACTTCAATCTTTATCCAATTTATTATTCAAATTAAAATATAGAATCCAGCGTATTTTGTTATTACACGTATGTATGCATATATTTTTTTGAATTCACACCCATCCGTGGGCAGGTCCGCTAGTATATATATATATATATACGGGAGAATGGAGACGATTCATCTTCGTCAGAGATACTTCTTCGCAAGGTTATATACTCAGCCTACTCTTTATCATTTATTTGTATTCTTGTTTTATTTTATTATAGATTTTTTTATTTAGATTGATTCGATTTCTGTCTTTTGCTTGCTTACGTTTTTATGTGAATCTAATTCAGATCTACTTTACTTATTAGTTTGTACTGATTGATTTTGGGTTTTTAATTGCAACTTTAATTAAACTCAACCTTTTACTGATTTTGGATTTCTACTGATTGATTTTGTGTACTTTATTGCATGTTTTATTGATTTCGACCTAGTTCCTGTTTTCTCTAAAGTAATTAGATTGAAAACCCTAATTAATTTGTATCCATTGAAATTGGTTTCTCTTATTGCTATTTAAATTGATTTCGATCTGGTGTTTTGTCTGAAGTAATTAGATCTAGTGTTTTGAAAACCCTAATTAATTCATACAAGATTGATTTTGGGTATTTAATTGCAACTTCAATTTATTCTAATTTGGCTATAGTTTTCCGTAAAGAAACTCAGATCTAATTTTTGAAATTCCTAATTAGTTTTTATGTATTGATTTTGGGTTTACTTCTTTGCAACTTAACTGTTTTGGGTATTTAATTGCGACTTCAATTTATTCTAATAATTGGACCGAACCGAACCGATTATAATTATTTTGTGTTTTTTTCGGTTTTGGTCTTTTTATTTTTTGGACCGAAACGAACCGGTTTGTTTCGGTCCGGTTTCGGTTTTCTTCGGTTATTTTTTCGATTTTATTTTTGGTTTTTCGGTCTTTTTCGGTTTTTCCGATTTTTCGGTTCGGTTTTATTGTAAACCGAAACTGACCCGGAAAAGTTTCGGTTTTTCGGTTTCGGTCTTTTTCGGTTCGGTTTTTCCGGGTTTTCGCTCAGCCCTAACTTATTGTGTCTTTTATCAACTTAATCGAATTGTATATTGTTTGATTTAAAAGCATTAACACATCTCAAGAACTCTAGGGCCTGGTTACAAGCTAATGCTAACTAGCTCGGTTTTTATTTAATTATGTTTGCTTATCAGGGTTTTCGAAAGCTGAAGTCAATGAGACTTTCTTGAGGTGGCCATCCTTGAATAAAATGCATTGACAAAAATCTAATAGTGTTTTGCATGATAATTTTTCTTACTTTTTTTCCCGGTCATATATTACTGACCTTTTCAATCTGGGCTTTGGTTCGTGTTTGTAATTTAATTTGTGAAGATTTGTATCTGTGTTTTGTTATATTGCACCAATTGTTTGCGAGTTTATCAATTTGACGTTGGTCCTGTTAATGATTTGATTTTAATGGTATCATGATTTATTTCTTAGTTTAAAAGAACCCTTACTGTTGTTTATTTTATGGAATAGATGCATAATATTGGTATACCAAACCAAACCAAAACAAAACAAACCCCGTTGATTGGAAGAGATGTTTTTCCACATATTGATGTTTGCTCCTACTTCTGTGTAGCTTTATGTTGTATCTAGTATCTACTGTCAGGTTAATTTGTTGGGAAATGGCAAGATTAAATTTGTTGCTGCCCTATTTGGATTTTCCATGGCTGATAGATCTCTGGTTGTAAAGGTAACAATACCAATGTTTAATTTTCTAAGTCTAATTGAAATGTTGGTTTATGATTAAGAATAGGTAAGTGAACCATTTAAACGTAAATAGACTGATGGGACAGCAATACACTGATCATTCAACTAAAGTAGTGTATACGTTGCTTTCCAGTAGACTAATAACTTTCTGACTGATTCGCTTGTTTCAGTTGTTCATTTGTTTGGCTAAAATTTAAAAACCACGCTGCAAATATTGTGTCTATTAATATATTGAATATGCTTTGATTATGTATTTCGGCACTTCTTAGAGAACTTTGTTATAATTCCATCTGTTCAAATTTTTTATCTTGCTTATTTTAACATACCTCTTCTTTTAGAGGATTCCTGAAGCCTGAGGATTATGGGTTGAGGAGGGTGATGAACTGAAGCCTGAGGATCCTCCTCAAACCTTAATGCGCAAGCCTTGTGTACTCGGTTTTCTTTTTGTAACCATTTTGAATCTTCTTTTGTTAATATACCAATGGATAGCAACTTACATTAATAAGATCATTGGTATTAAATTTTTGTTATCCAGATAATTGGTCTGGGACCTGGGTGAACCATATCTTTTATTCAGCGCCTTTCAAATTTTTAAATTTTTATCATTTTCGCTGAATTGCTAGATAAGTGTTTGTAATGTTTAATTTGATTGGTTGAACTTTATATTTCCCACGCCTAAAAAATCTTGTAAACCAATTATTTTAATAATCTCTGTTCTGCAGTTATATGTGTATTCCTATGTATTTATTTTCCTGATAAGACTAAGAGTACCTTTTTCTAGGATTGAGTTTCTGTTGGTTAAATATGTTTGTTTGATTTGTGAAATTGTTGTTGTAACTTTTTACATATTAAGTATGACCCACCTACTTACCAAAAAAAGTATGACCCACCTGAAAAGATCTAGTCACAATAATTTTGTTGAATTGGACAGAATTTTTTCGTAGAGTAACATCCCAATAATATCTGGTGGCCGTCTTGCTTTAATGAGTCTAGTTTTAATTATTTTGTTGGATTTTTGAGTTTTATTTTGCTTTATTTATTCGATATTAGAAACTTTAGGGATCTACTCATTTGGACAAATCAGACTACTTTGGAGGAATTTATTGAGATTTGCTTAAAATGTTAAAAATGGTGGATGTAATATTCTGTAAAAATAAACATATAGAATGAGTCGCTAGCTTTTATTATTAAAATCCCTAAGACATTAGAAACATCTCTTGTAATTTTAATGCACCATCATTGCCTTACTGCATTTTATGCTTTGTGGATATTGGGCTCAAATCCGACTAATATTTGTCTTGACTAGTTACTTCTTCACACCTTCAAATTATCTAATTTTTAACTCTCCCTTGCGAATTCCGTTGTACTAATTTGATTGATCTTTCAGTCATCAATTAACAAGTTTAATTGCAGTAAATTTTTACCTAGACTGCTTTTATGATTCATCAGTCATATTCTCTCTTTTTTATTCTTTCCATGTAAAAAACAGACTTGCCTGATAATATGATTGATCTGTATATTGAAATCACGATTTGTTTGATTTAAACTTCGTAATATATTTGGAGAATTTGGAGACGTATTTCGTTTTATTATCAGTTTTCTAGATAACTTCTATTATATGCTATATCTTTTGTCCTTTGTGCTAATGAACATGTTCAATTGTAAAGATAGCAGATATATTCACTTACGCTGGTCAGTATCTATTTTTATACTTTATTCAACACTTGCTTACTTTCACTTTTTTGGCTTGTTGTGGTTGAGTCTGATCCAACAATCCTTTGCCTGGAGAATCAGGTTAACAGAATACAAGGATTGCGAAGAGCAGTTTTACTAACCCAGAAATGCAGCAATTGTGCTCCTTATCTGGTACGAAATTCAGAAAACTAATTCTCACAGTTATAAGTACGCAACTTGATTTACTTTGTTGCTTTACATTCTCCTAGTGTTTGACCTATTCTCTTTTACATAATTCTGTTTACGACTACAATCTTTTTTTATTGTTAATTAGCTTGAACTACTTTTTCGTAATCACTATTTACTGTTGATTTTTATAGGAATTACTATATTTTTGCTAGTTATATGTACATTTCATTGTTTAATATTTTTTCTTACAATTGAGAATAACTTAATGTTGTAGCATTCTATTTGTTAGCTCAGGTTATCTCTTACCATTTAATCCAAAGTGTATATTTTTTTTCTCAACGTTTGAACTTTTTAGAAGAACAGATACTAGTAATCACTGTTTACTGTTGATTTTTATGGAAATTGTTGTTTTGTTTACAGTTATCTGTGTGTTTAATTGTTTTCTGATCCTTTAGAATATATTTTTCATTGCAGTCTAGCTGCTAGCTTAGGTTTATGCACCCGTTTTCAATTTTCGTGTTATTTGAATTAAAATGTTGGTTTATGATTTTTTATCCAATTATAATTAAGCCGAACTGCAAATATTTTCGTGGCAAGTAGATTTTCTGTTCCGAATGAAGATGTTCTTTTACTGTTTAATACTCCTATATTAAGATCAAGCCTTATACAGTTATACTATAGGCATACCGGAGTCTCTCATATTGAAAATTTCCAGTTATATGTGATTTTCCTTTTGGTACATGAAGGATGAATTTTGAAGTGTCATCTGTTTGCAAGGTCGGCAATAATTCAATAATGGGAAAAACTTGCCTCCTTGTATTTATTTTAGTCGAGTGTTCGTAGCTGAAGTATATTTTCCCTTGGATTGCTACAGAGATAGTATTCCTCATTTCCCCCAAACCTAATACAAGACATTATCTTTGTTTCATAGAGATCTAAAAGTCTAATGACACAATTAACAGGTATACCATTCTTTTTTTCCTCATGTTTTTGCCAGATTTAGAGCATTACTTGTATACAACTATTTTTCTTAGCATTCTGATACGAAAACGGAATCCTTCTTTTTCACATTCTATCAAACACAACAAAGCAGAAAATAAGATGACATTTTTCTTATTTCCGTCTTTTAAAGACTAGTAAGAAAGTACGAATTTGACTCAATTTTCTACCTTAGAGTTCATATGTTTTTTCTCTTTACCTATTTGTTACTGTTACCCAGTAAACCACTGGGGTCATGGAGAGAAGAACACATAGGTCCATTCTTGCATTTGAGCAAATAGAAAACGTAACCTGTTTACTATGATAAAGTGGGCTATGCTTCCTTATGGAGCTATGTTCACTTTATTACAGTCGTTTTAAAATCCGGAATGGCCCAGACTTAAACAAACTAGTCGCTTGCTGACTAGTTTGTTATTTCTCGTCAGGGAAATGGCAAAGATAGCAGTTAACTAGTTTAATGAACTTGAATTTATTCTGAAAAGAAATTGTGTATCATTCATTCTCATCAGTGTTGAATTTATTTTTATCTGGAAGCTTTTTGTTACGAGAATTTATTTGGAAACCTTTTAAATTCTTTATTCTTTGGGGAGCAATCTACCATCAGTCCTTCTGTTTGCTGATTCTGAACAGAGAATCAAGGTTTTCCTCGTTTACGCTATGTTCTTTGTTTAATCCATCTCATTTAGTCTTCTTTTTAGTCTATATTATCCAGGATTTATGTTAATTGTTTGCTTTTCAGTTGCAGAGGCGGTCCTTGAAATGGCGGTTCAGATTTTCTTCGCAAGTTTAAACGAATAGATATTAGGCTGTTCTAGACTTTCTAACCAAGAAGTGAAACTTATGGAGTAATATTTACTTTTAGTTCATTGTCTCACAAATCACCATGCAGCTCCAAACCAACATACAAGGTTCTGAGAAGAGAAGGACCCAAAAGACTTGTTTGTTTTACATGTTTGTAGATCCAAAACGAAGTAAGAAAATTTAAGGTTAGAAAACAAATAATTTTGGTTTATTCCTGTCTTAAAA
This sequence comes from Primula veris, assembly GCA_963682055.1. NCBI lineage: Eukaryota > Viridiplantae > Streptophyta > Magnoliopsida > Ericales > Primulaceae > Primula > Primula veris. The sequence goes on along the minus strand of OY821743.1, from coordinate 18,119,613 downwards.
TCTTCAAGGCCCTTTTAGCTCAGCGGAAGAATAACGTCATCACACAGCGTAAGTCATCGGTTCAAATCCGATAAGGGGGTTTAGTCCATAAAAAAGTACTATGAATTTTTTCCCACCCCAATAGTGGGTTTCTTCAACTTTTGTTTTACAAGGTTTTTTTTATAGAACTGAACATCACACGAGTTTTCTTATTATGGAAACTTATGATTAAATTTTTTTCTTTCCAAAAGCTGTTTTTTTTCAAATATGATACCGGTTTAAAGGCTTTTATAGTTTTCTAAGTTTTGACTGGTTTCAATGTACTCTTCATATATATATATATATTTTTTTTTCATCGGTTGAGATAAAGATTAGAATTTCGGACCGTCTTTTGGTTTTAATTCTCACTTGTTTAAGTTTGCAGCTTGTGACTGTGGTACTATACTGTTTTTATGGTTCTCCATTAGCAAACTATTATGCTGAGTGTAGGTTTTCAGTGTTGTGCTTTACTGTGCCTGAGATCCAATTTCTCGAATCATTTACTTTCCTCCACGAATCAATTTTAGGTATTTCGTGAAATCGGCTTTCTGTTCTGACATGTGCCGACATTTAAATTGTTCATTATTTTAGGAGAATAATAAAATATAGGAGTATATGTTAGAGGTGTACATTGGCCTTTTTATTATTAACTTGTAGGTTTGAAACGCTGTCTCGTTCATTGCTTACACTGATAGCATGTAAATCACATGTACAAAGAGAGCAGTTACCTGGCGTGTATCTTTTAATTGAATGGAAATTTATTGGATAATGCAATGGGGTTGCATTGAAGGAACCAAAAGTTAATTCTCTTATTTGTTAAGTGAAGTTTAAACTTTCTCCTAGCAATGATGTTTTAATTTCTTCTTAGAGGTACGTTGAAGAAACTTGTTTCTGATACATCGATAGGGTAATTTCCGTGTTCCCTTGAGTAAGGGAAACTGAAAAGCAAACATATGAGTTATTACCACTTCGATGGTCCAAACACATGTTCTCTGTTTTGTTACGTTAAATTTATACTATTTTTTGAGTCGTTTTTCACAGTTTTGTCAAGGTAGAGCTAAGTACATCACACCATCTCCATAATTTGTAATGTAGGTCTGCATTATATGTTTTGGCCTTACGAATAATTTATGTATATTGCTACCTGTTTTTTGCTGGAATGGTGTTTTGCTTTCTTACAATACTATGTTGGTTATCAGGTACCCAGAAAATTATCTATGGTGTTTGGACTCGAAACCTTTTTTAACCGGGTATGTGAAGCATGAATTGTTGAACCCGTGGTTTGTTGCAAATGTCAGCATTCGTTCAATAATCACAGACCATTAATTTTATTGAGTAGATTTGTTCTATTAGAAGTTATGTTGCAAAAGTAATTTTCTCATATCGGTTTTAGTCCCATTTATGTTGTTAAATTAATTTGATATGTGAAGACGTGCATATAGTTGTATGGTGTTGGTAATTGTTATACTTCTATGTAGTGCTTTTTTATAATAGGCTATTTTGCAAGTAATGTATAAACACTGTTACTTGGAAGGTTGCAAATTAAAATTGTCCAATTGACAGTGAGTTGTCTTTTGGGAATATAAGCTCATTTTTAGTCTAAAAGTTAATGCATTTTGGGAAATTTAGTTTATGCAAAAATTCACTTGCTTCTTTCTTTTGGCAGGGAGCAGTTGGTGGTATGGAACCATCGATCAAAATATGGAATCTTGACGTGATCTGTGGATTATACCTTATATCTGAGTAATGTTGAGGTTTATTGACGCTACTGATGTTTCCAAATTCTAATTTTTTTTTTCCAAATTCTTAGTTTATCTTGTTCTTCTCAGATCGATGAAGTTCTACCGTCATTGGTGTTGGGATTAGAAATCGTACAAGTACAAGGAAGACAGCTACACTGTTCCTCTACCTGGTTTTGCCTGGAACAAGGATTATAGGTGCGTTTTTTTAATCTATTTGTTTTATTTGGGCATTTCTCATGTTTTATGGAAGTTAAGTATATTGCATGTGGACTATCCTTGTGCAAAAACATACTTGTGAGTGCTAGTACTAGTGCTAATAAAAGAATTGAGATGTAGCTACTGGGAAACGCAATAATACTATTTCTCATCATAACGGCAAGGCAAAAGACATACACTCATACACCATAGTTTGAAGGAACTAAAAAACATGTGTCTTTTATTCTTTATTTTGGCATGTTGCTATGCTCAGATATGTGTTTATTTTGGTTTTTATTGTATGGAAAAGATTGAATGAGTTGGCTTTAGCATTTGTTACAAGATCTTAATATACTCTTAAAATACAGTTTTTTTGAAATCAATGCGCACATATTGAAAGTAACCTATGAAAATATCGTCCTTGTACAATTAGAGGAAATCAAAAACCTTCCGAAGAAATGTTAGGCAACCAAAAATCGTACATGAAATCAATTAGTTAATTTGTAGAGATCTTAGTTATCCAATTCAGGTTGACAGTGCAGTCACAGAGAGCCTTTGATACACATGCTGCTTCGATTTTTTTTTGAAAATATAAGAATTTTTTTTTAAGAGTAAACTTTCTTTGGTTCTTAATCTGTTTAAGGCTTAAATTCTCATAATTTTAAATTTATATTTCCACCAGAATTCATTATTTGCTTCTTATTTTCTATTCTCTTCAATCTTTTGTGAACCTTTGTTATATCTCTTTTGAAAAAGATAGCCGATTTGTATTTATGCTACTGCAAAATTATTGAAAATAGTCAGAAAATTGTCGATCGTGGTGCCTAGATTTAAAACATTTGTCTTTATTCTTCCTGTCCTTCTTTCCTGAAGTGGTTGATCTATTATGTCATATCAGAGGGTCTTACACTTCATTTACATGTATTTTTTGTTTTTTGACGTAATATATCTGCTGGATCTGAAGAGCCTCGTCAGGTTTGTAAGTGTCTTTATTTGTTTTAAGCTTTCAAAACAGAAAACTTTTTACTCAAGGTGTCCGATTTTTCAACTATTTCCCACCAGCAAACCCATAACACCTAGTCTGGGAGTAGAGCTTTTTGTGGTTATATAAGCGAAAACAGAAAAAGGAAATGAGATTTTCTGTACCTCAATTCCGGGTTCTTGCTTCTATGAATATAAAGTATGTAATTATCAATAGTACACCAAATACGAAGCATGTATTTTTTGGTTTGATATGGATTAAAATATCACCTAATGCCATATACACGCATCTTTTCTTTTTCCTCATGTTTCCGCCGAAACAAGATTTCCTCAAAAATATTGTTTACGATTATGTAGAACAGAATGCTTATTGTTTACATGCTTGGTTTTTAGACTATGAGTAAAGTGGCAAACTGTAATTGGAAACAAAAACTTTGGTTTGATATTTTTTCCAGAAACATGAAACAGAGTAGTCTAACTTCTTTCTCTACCTCAATATGGGCGTAACCTTTCTTATAGTTTTACCTTGTTTTCATTGAATACTATCCTCTCTGATAAAAAGAATTGCTCTTTCCATTTTACATCAATGCTTGTTTTGGTTTTACATTAGAGCTTAAGATGTTTTTTTTACTCTCTCAATCTGCTTCTTCAAGCAATGAAAAACATGAAATGGTACAAGCTCAACTTTTGAAGCACCGAAGCAGGAAATAACTGGCAGACCGAATTTCAAAAATTTACCTTTTGACTTTGTCGTCATAATAGTTTCTCAAAAGTCAAAACTGGTGAATATTTGCTATTGACCTTAGATATGAAACCTATATTCAGAGACATCGGCAAGTGTTTGTTTTTAGGCTAAATCTAGTCACTTGAAGTAAGAGTTACATTAAAAAAAAAAAAGAGTTACATTAACCGTAAAGATGTTTTGGCGGCATAGTTTTTTTTTTCATTTTTAGGATTATCGTATAACTCTCTTTTACCATTTGCTAAAACCCTCTTACCAGGTATTTTAGTTTCTGATGTAACTTGATTGGTTTTAAGCTGCCTGAAAAAACGTGTTCGACGCTTTTAAATGTTGCCTGGTTTAGAAATTTTCGATTCTAGGTAAATGATGAATTGTTGAAAAAAGTGAATTGCCCTGAAGAATCCGTCTCTTTATACGTATTTGCTCTTTTGAAGTTTTGTAGTGCAATTTTACTTTTTTATCAGTTTTTTCTCAAACTAGTTCCTTCTCCTTCCCTGTAGGCAAAAGCATTGTTTGAAAATCGCGATTTGTTGCAGATTATTCGGCGATAAAAGGTTTGTCTAAACTTTAGCGTTAGAATTGGAAAAACAGGAAAAAATAAACTAGTTTTAGAAAATTTGTTTTGTTTAAGGCATATCTGACGAATCAAAGCCTCGAATTGAACTCTCATCTAAGGAATTGATTATTGGAGTTGAGACGGGAAAAATTACAATTTATAAAATTTCAAAATACATAAGAACATAGAGAGATACCCCAGACCGGAACTAAACATGGGATGTATAACACTGGATAGGCATTGAAGATCAAATTACAGTACAAGTAAAAGATAGTTAAAAAATAACATTCCTAGTTATTAACACGTAAATGAAAAAACATGTTATTAACACGTAACATAATCCTAGTTAAAAAATAACATTCCTAATAAATAATAAATGAAAAAAGAAATTAACATGTAGTAGAAAAAATAGTGTGAAACTACAAATAATGGAGTAGATAAAAAAATTGATACGTTTTTTATCAGATTCTTTTAGTATTTAGTTTCATTCAAACAGACAACAATTATCATAATAAATGAGATATATTATCATTATAATTTTTATAATCGGAAAATAATAAACATTTATCTTTTTTGAAGTAACAATATAACTTTTTTATTTAAGTATATTTTTTATTTTAATAGTTTCATATATTCAAAAGTACAAATTATATTATACTTATGTAATTATAACTAATATATGAAACAAAAAGGATTGTAGCTCATATGGTAGAGTGCTTACATTGTATGCTAGAGGTACAATGTTCGATTCTCATCACTTGCATTTGATATAAATTAATTTATATTTTAGTGTTAAAATAAAAAAAAAATCATCTTATATAATATAAAATATAAATTAATTAAAAAATCGGGTCGGGTCGGGACACCCGACAAAATCAAAATTGCCACCCGATCCAGAAGTTTGTCGGGTCAGGACCAAACCCGACATTTTCGGATAGGGAAATTTCGGGTGCGAGTCGGGATTTCGGGAATTTTTCCCAGCCCTAATGCATAGTGTCTGCCTCGTATTGTCCTATACCCAAGTAGAGAAAACTACCAGCCCTAAAATTATAGTATCGCCACTAAAAAATTACTGCAGTTACCAAGCCGTAGATACTGTAGTTGATACACTGGTTTGGATGTGTGGCTTCTTAAGTTGATAAGTTAATGATGATTTGTATGCCTAGAAATTAATGTGTATATACGCTCAAATATATAAGTCGAATGATAATTGATGACATTGCTGACAGTGAATGTGTTTTTGGTATTCTTGTGTGTAAGTCTATATGATATGCCTGCCTATTCTGGCTAATCCATGGACTTTTCGTGTAATTGTTCATTATTTAAAAAAAACTTGTGTGTAACAAGCTGAGCTGAGTAAGTGACGTGTGCTTGCTAAAAGAGAGGTTTGCTGAAGTGATCTTTTGAGGTGGAGAGGCTATGTTTAGTGATATACAGCAGTTGTTTAAAAAGTGGTTTCAAAGTTTTTATTTATTGTAGTTGGTGTCCGCTTAAAGACTGAAAGTCTCTCACCTGTGCATCAAGTTGTTTAGTTAGTCATTTAAAAGACATCAGGGTATGCAAAAAACAAAAACTGGTCATAAATTATTTTTCACAGAAATTCAAGGGAGAAATCATTTTATCATGGATTTGGTCTTGTTTATGACTTGTAAATTTTACAAAATTAGAAGTTGAAATGAAGGTGCCTCGTCTTTGTTAGTGAATTTCGTTCTTTTATTGGTTCTTAGATTTTCGCTACGATGGATACGCTGCAGTCACATGTTTATTTTTCCGGAAATGTGCTGAGGATCCTTTGTGCTACTCCAATATTGATCTAACTACAGAAAATCCCAAGATCAATAATCTAGTTGTGTCTACAATGGTTAATCGAGCTTGTAAAGGTCTCAGGTAAGAGTTCACGTGTATATCCTTAATACTCCTTTTTCCTTTTAAGCCGCATATAAAATGCAATTAAGCATGAACTGATGGTAAAATGTACTATGGTCACTCTAGCTGGTCAGGTTACATGGGTACCATTTGTTGTTATTTTCTGTTTCCGTTTATTTTTGTTGTGGGTGTGTCCGAAGTCAAGAATTGCATATTAAAATTAACGTAATTGTAGACTCTTAACCATTCACAATTGCACACTGTCGAATAGAGATAAGAAAAGTCTTACCACTGACTAGCTCTCGTGTACTGCTTAGTCGTAAAGTTTGATTTTCTTTATACTTTATATAAGTGAAGTAATCTGCAATGAGCGTATCTGGACTTTGAAATTCGTAAGATCTTCGTCCTGTTAATAGATATTGTAATACTGGATATTGTATGCAGTTCCGCTAGCAGAAGTGTCAATATGAAACTTGTTAACTAATCAGAAATTTCTAATAGCCTGTAGAAAGTGTTTTCAAAGCGTTTTCTGATAGCATGTTCATAACCTTTTTCAGAAGATGCTTATGTCGATATTCTATTCTATGAATAAAAGTATGTTTATACTTGTCTATTTTCTTGTAAATTCTTTGATACACGGTCAAGTGTTTCTACTGCAAAAACTTTTGTTTGTGTGTAGGTCACTTAAACTTGGAATAGTGGCTGGTAAATGTTCATCAACAGAAGGTTTGAGCACTGCCATGAGCTCTAGGGATGTATCTGGTTCTTCTTGGACTGGTAAGAGATCTAGACATGGATACGAAACGTCTAGGCTGACCAGATCTTATTTGACCTCTTTGAGTGAGAATGGAGGTGTTCCTGAGTAAATTCCTAGTCAGAATCTTTTACATTATAATTTCTTTAGTCATTATTACCTCTCTTTTCATTTTACTCCCCTTTTCTTCTGTTTGGTCCTGTGAGTAGAAAAAGGTTTGTTGGCAATGGCAGAGCATATTACTGTTCCGAGATTGCCGAATATAAAATGTTATTTTGCGGGCTTACCGTTTACATAGCACATTATTTTTGAGTTGTTTTTATTATGAAAACTAATCAGAATATAGTATTTTGGGAGCTGTGGGCATGAGTGGCAACCTGACCCCCCATAAAGCTCCTTCCCTTTTTTGATGGGGTAGGAGAAATTTGAGGGTAAATCGGTATGTAGGAAGGATAGGTTGAAGTAATAGACAGAGAAATCGCGCTATCATCTTAGTGGGTTTTTTTTTTCCTTCTGATTTCTAATTGGAAGGGCATTTTTGAGGAGGATGCATGCACCTTTACAATATTGGAAGGATGGATAATGCAGCTCTTAGTACAGCATTATCTGCCTTCCCTTCTCTCTGCGATCTAGAAGTTGTTGGCCTGTAAGTTCGATAATTGTTGATTATGCCTTTTTCCCCTCTCATTTGTTGGCTTCAGAGCAGTATGCATTAAACTGCTACATTTTTCACTTTGTTACCTTTTACTTCTGAAAGTGTGGCAAGAAATATACGTAATCAGTTTTTTCCCAGCTGACTTCATGCTATGGTCATTTTATGTCTGAATTCATGCAATTTTTTCATAATATTCATTTAAATCGCTTATTATCTTGCTAGTACCAGATAGTACCTTGAATTTTAGTTCTTTTTCGCAACTTCTTCTTTATGCGTTAAGCAACTAGAATAATGTTATTTTGTAAACTAGAAGGTTTAAATAATGATTTTGTTTCCTGGTGGTCACATATTTGAGTGATTATTTATTTGAAGATTAGAAAGAAGAAATGGTTAAAATGCAGTATCTTTGAAAAGAATAATGATTGTTTAAAATGCTTTTACAGTTGCTATTAGAGCCTGAAGACATTGAACACAAAATCCTAATTAAGGATGTTGATAGACACTAGACGGGGCTAATTAATTTTTCTCTTTTATATATTCCCATTTTTGAATCATGCATATGGTTGAAAGTATATATTATTGTCTACCTAGTCTTCTTCTGCCTTCACCTGCATGTGTAAACTCCTGTGAAACTTTCTTTCATGACAGTCATGTTGAACTGAGCTCGATGTTGGAATATGTGAGTATAAATTGCCATTTGATTGAGAGTTTGCATTTTAAATCTTCCGGAAATGGTATTTTCCTTTTCAATAGACATTGAACATTTTTCTTGTAGATCTTAGATTTCTGGGATGGTACCTCACTTGCTCAAACTTTAATTTTGAAGGAAGTGATGATAGTTTGCAAATGGCAACCTGCCGTGATCTTGTGAAAAATTGTCCTCATGTAGCCTATTTAGCACTAAAAGGCTTCAAATTGCATGACTGCAAAGTTCGCACCTTTTAAGGTGTGTTTTTGAACATCATTGCTTTGTTATTTCGGTAACTATGCCACCAGACATTGTTTTCCCCTTTATGCCGTGTGAATTACAGTACGACTGTAACCAGGTATTTTTGCTTTTTTTTTGGTTTCTTAATTTCAGGTGTTACTATCATCTATTAAGTTCTACTCTAAAAGATTTAAGGGTATTATTGATTTTACTCCCAAAATCCACCGTATGTTGTAATCTTATTAGTTAAATCACATATGTTGTAATCCCCTAATGTCTGTTTATGGATACTTGTCACTAAAACATGTTTCGACTTTACTGATTTCCCCTATTGGGTACTTTTTTTTGAGTCAAATATGATCCATATTCACCTTGGTTTCTTTAAAATAATAGATGTTTCTATATGTTAATGCTCAATGCGCTTTATCTAGATTTTACAATGAATTTCTGTTAATTAACATTCCTACGATTAATCTCAGGGAATGTTAAATTGTTCTTTTATAAAATACTCTAGGACAGAGTAAAAAACTTTTGAGTACTTACATGAAAATTGTGGGTTGTAGCTACTTTGTTATTACTTATTGCGTCTCTTATCAACTTAATCGATAATATATTGTTTAATTTAAGCATGTTTCTGTTTGTGAATAACAGGTCTTTTTATTAAGAACAAATATTGATATTTACTTTTACGATTGTTCCTCTCTCTATATCTATCTATCTATCTATCTATATACATATATCCTTTTTCTCACTTCGTTATTACTTATTGGGTCTTATATCAACTTAATCGATAGTAAAATTTTTAATTTAAGCATGTCTATATTTTCCTGTTTTCCCCTTTATGTTCGCTTTGCTTTTATGTTTTTTTTGAAGTCTAGGTGTTTCTATCATCTATTAAGTGTTTCTATTCTATTAGAAGATCCAGTAAAATTTATGTGAATAACAAGTCTTTTTAGTAAGAACAAATATTAATTTCACTCCCAAAAATATGCCGTAGTTTCTTTTGTAAAGAAACAGATGTTAGTATATTTTTCAGAATCCTGTATTTCTAAACTTGATTTTATCCGATCTAGTTTGTCAAGTCATCTGCTTATGGACAATTTATTCCAATTTATTGATAGTATATTTCTCACTGAAGCATGTTTCGAACTTTACTGTTTCCCCCTATTTGGTATTAGAGTACACTAGAAGTGTTCCTGGATATTTTCTTTTTTGCTTTTAACTCTAGGTGTTTCTTCTATCTACCAAGTGTATCTCTTTGAAAGGCTTGTTTATAGAGATACCCTTGTTGGTCCATGACTTAAAAAATTAAGGGTAATGTATGGGAAAGACGATTCAGTATTTTTTTTACTTTTGTTTGGAGTCGAATACAATCCATGTTCACTGTTTGTTTGGAGTATATGTTTCTATTTGTTAATGTTTAATGCACTTTATCTAAAATTTACAATTAATTCTTGTTAATGAAACGATTGATCTTTAGGGAATGTCAAGTTGTTTGTGTAAAACTATGTTGGGGCAGTCTTTACAGGAAAATTATCGGTTATAGCTACTTCTGCATAGATTACGTAACAGTGTTAATTATTGATTGTTTTATAAATGGTATGTTTTACGTAAGACTTTGTTGAATGATATGCTTCGTATTGATTTTTTCTTTTAAACTCATTATAGAATTTCCACCCTTTCTTTGAGATACCTCTTTCTCTTGCATTGGATATATATATATATATATATATATATATATGTTTTTATAAATAATAGTGACAAGTAGATTTTCCGTTCCCGATGAAGATGCTTTTTCACTGTTTAATATCTTTACATCCAGTCTTATGCAGTAGGATAAAGGAAAATAATAAGTTGAGAACTAGGCGAAATGCATACCAAGTCTCAATTATTCAATAATGGGAAAAACTTGTCTCCTTGTATTTGTTCTATTCAAATGTTTGTAGCTGAAGTATGCCCCATTTTCCCGTAAACCTGATAAAGTACGTAATCTTTGTTCCCCAGAGATCCAAAAGTCTAATGGCACAATTAACAGGTATGCCTTTCCTTTTTTTCCTCGTTATGTTTTTGCCAGAATCGGAAGCATTTACTTATATTCAATTGTTTTTTTAGTATTCTGATAGGGTACGTGATGCATAAATTGTTGAATTTGTGGTTTGTTGCAAATGCCAGTATTTATTCAATATATCACATACCTTTACTTATAGCTTGGTCTGTATCATCTATAAACAAGCATATATTCAATAAAACAAACCTCATTACCCTATCAACTTCTTCCAAGGTAGCATGCTTGCTTTACAAAACAGCATCCTGCAGTTCATACTAACGAGAGAAGTCTTGGTAATTTTTCTGAATATTTGTTTTACCATTATAATTTTTTAAATATGTTTTGGTATTATATTGCAATGATTGGTTGCGGTGTAATTAATTTGGTGTTGGTCCTTTTTTTTAGGATCTTAACGTACCTCTTGAATTTACCTTTGTGAACAGATAAAACTAGTTCCAAAAAAAATCATGTGTATGCATCATTTTTTGTTTTCGAAATTTGTAAACATGAATATCATACTCTCACCTAGGAACTAGTATTACTCGTATCTTTGTTTGACTCGGTAACAACTATTCATCATATCCTGCACTGTAAATTTTTCTTTCTTTACAAATTAACTCTTATAATTTTGGGAAATAAAATGCTATAAGTTGGTGTTATTAATTAGCTTAGAGATCACGCCTTGAAAAACTCTGTTTGCTTATAACGTCACTGCTTCTCTATTAGGAGTAGTATTCTATGTATTTACAAAGATTTTCGTTCCAGAGTTGAAATAAACACTGGGTCTTGCTCCTCTCTCTCTCTACAGAATCCCTAAGCGGAGAGCTACTTTTTTCCTCGCTCCTCTCCTTGTTTTTTATTATTTGTTTCTCAGGTATGATAAACCTTCTCTCATCTACTCTTTTTACTGTTGTTTTTATGGGATTGTTGTTTCTCTCTGTTGTTTAATTGGATCGATGAAATTATTGTACTCTTAATTATGTAGACTCACTCCTTTTAATTGATGATTGTCTGTATCTGTTGCTTAATTGGATCGTGGGAATTCGTTCTTTCTGTAAAACCTTTAAATCTTGTAAATATATTAGCAATAATTGCTGAATTTTAGTAAATCTGCATTGGTCTGGGATTTTACTTTCGCATCCTCAAAATTATTAAACCTTTATCGTCCCTTGCTAATTTAGTTGAAATCTTTCCTCACCTATGAGAGTGATTGTTTTTCTTTCCCTTAATTAAAATTGGTGATTCATCATGTCATGCGTTGGGTTTTTGATGCTTTTATATTAAAGGACTATGCCTAATATGATTAACTATCTGTCTCCGCAATATTTTAATATTTATTGTCATAATTTGTTTGGTTGAATTGGTTAGGAATTTCTTTTCGATTTTAATTAATAATACCTGTCCATATGTCATGTTGTACTGTCTTCATCTTGGGGTTTGTAAAAGCTACATACTCCACTTTCTTCATATTCTTTACATCTGCTGTGACATTGTTAAGTTTGTATGAGCCCATAGGCCTTCAGATTGCCTTACTTCAAAATTGCTACTATTTTTTAGATTACTGATTGGTTTGGTTTGGTTTGGTTTGTTTTTAATGGCGTTCATGAGGGGAAAATTATTGAATTCCGCTACAATCTCGATTGTTGATCAGAGGCTCCAGCAACTAAGCAAAAGATTGTGGGGGAGAAAATACGCTATATTGAAGGAAATGCTACTTTCATATTAGAGTGGTATTTTGTGGAGGTCATCATTACGGTCAAGAGTACAGCTGCAATGTTCTGATGTTGCGGATTAATACTCTCAGAGTAAGTCCTCATTTTTAGGATACTTCTTTCTCTCCATTACCGTGACAAGTAGATCTTATGTTCCGGACGAAGATTTTTTTTTTTTTTTAATATAGCTACATCAAGCCTTATACTGTAGGATAAAGGAAAATAATAAGTTGAGAACAAGGTGAATGGCATATACTCAAGTCTCTGATGTTGAAAATTTTCTTTCTATACATAACAAATGAATTTTAAAGTCTCTGTTTGCAAGGTCGGCAATTATTCAGTAACGGGAAAAACTTGTCTCCTTGTATTTATTCTGTTTAAATGTTTGTAGCTGAAGTATATTTTTCCATGGATTGCTACAAAGATAGTGCCCTTTTCCCCTAAACCTAATAAAGTACATTATCTTTGTTTAATAGAGATCTAACCGACTAATGACACAATTAACAGGTATGCCATTCCCTTTTTTCCTCAATATGTTTTTTACAGAATCAAAATCATTATTTGTATTTTTTTTTAGTATTCTGATTCGAAAACATAAATCTTTTTTATTCACATGCTATAGAACACAACAAAATATCAAATAAGATAAGACATTTTTTTTCCTATTTCCGTCTCTTAAAAATCTTAGTGTTCATATGTTTTTTCTTCTTTCCCTATTTGTTACTGTTACCTAATAAGCCTCTAGGGCCATGGAGAGGAACACATAGGTGAATATTTGCATTAGAGCAAATAGAAATCTTAAACGGTTTACTATAATAAAGTGGGCTATGCGTCTTTATGGTGCTCTGCTCACTTTATTCCAGTCTTTTAAAATCCGGAATTTCCCATACTTGAGTAATAGTATATTTTACCAACTTTTTTGTCGCTTGTGGACTAGTTTGTTATTTCGCCTTATAAAAATGGCAAAATGGATAGCAGTTAATGAGTTTAATGACCTGTTTATTCTGAAAAGAAAATTTGGTTTCATATATTCTTTAATTTGGAAGCTATTTTTTTACGAGAATCTATTAGAACCCTTCTAAATTCTTTAATTTTTGGGGAATTATCTACCATTAAGTGTTCTGTTAGCTGATTCCAATCGGAGATTTAAGGTTTTTCTCATTTACCTCATCATGTTGTTTGTGTAATCCATATTATTTACTCTTCGTTTTAGTCTGTATACTGTATTTATATTGTCGATCTGTGATAATTTTTTGCTTTTCAGTTGCAGAGGTGGTCTATGAAATGGCGGTCCAGATTTTGGTCTAAAATTTAAACGAATGGGAATTGGGTTGTTCTCTGCATTCCAACCAAGATTTGGAATTTATTTTGGAGTAATATCTACTTTAATTCATTTACAGCTTCAAACCAACTTAGTAGGCTTTGCGAAGAAAAGGATCCAAAAAACTTTTTTGTTTACATGTTTATCTTTTTGGAGATCCAATACGAAGTCAGAAAATGTAATTAGAAAACAATTTTTTTTTGGTTTATTCCTGTTTTAATAACTTGAAGGTCCTTTTAGCTCAGCAGTTGAATAACGCTATCATATGGCGTAAGTCATCGGTTCAAGTCCGATAAGGGGCTTTAGTTCAGAAAAAAAAAGTGATTTTTTTCCCACCACAATTGTGGCTTTTTTCAGCTTTTGTTTTACAAGATTACTTTTATAGAACGAAAATAAGTTTTTATGGTCTTGTATGTTTTGACTAGTTTCAATGTATACTTCGTGAGTTCAAATACCCCCATAATGTATGCTTTGAGTTCTTTTTCACAGTTTTGTCAATGTAGAGCTGAGTACATCACAACCTCCCCATAATTTGTAATGTAGATATGCATAATATGTTTTGGCTTTGAGGATATATGTACATTGCTACCTGTTTTTTTGCCTGAATGATGTTTTGCGTTTCTTATGATACTTTATTGGTTATTAGGTGCCCAGAAAACTATATGTGGTGTTTGGATTTGAAACCTTTCTTAATCGGGTACGTGAAGCATGAATTGTTAAATTTGTGGTTTACTGCAAATGCTAGCATTGGTTCAATTATAACATACCATCAATTTTATTCAGTAGATTTGTTTTATTAGAAGTTACGTAGCAAAAGTTTTTTCCCTTATCGGTTTTATAAGGTTAGCATGGCTCTTTTTTCTTTTTTTTTTGAATTAAATATTTCATATCTTTGGTTTGAAGGTCTCCCCATAACATATATCCATTGGCAAGTGTCCTGTTTTCAGATAAATGGAAATTGTTCGTTTTGATGCTTACAGATGAGAAAACATATTGTTAGGTAATAAATACACATCGATAAAGAAGAAACTAGCACACGTCTCTCTGCTTCAGTAGTTAAGACTTGCTTTACAGCTTTACTTATGAATTTACACACATAGGAGTATAGAGTTAGACTGCACTTGTCATGTCTTTAAACTATAAAATTAGTTGACGGATCATTTGACCAGACAAGTTTTTTTAATAGAAAAACAGATAGAAACTGTATTTAAAAAGTTTTAATAAGATCTACAGGTAATTTTTTTTATCCAAACGGGTTCAAAAGTGTTTGTTGTGTTATTTTGTTTTAATTTCTTCCCAGTTCTTTAAATCACTCTGGCAACGACGTGACAGTACGACTAGCTTGGCAATGATGTCACAGTACGATCAGGTTGGCTTAAAGCATAATTTTGTTGATTGGTTTATGATGAAAACTTTCTTTCTGAATTCATAGTTTTTAATCAATTATGTCAATCTTTCTTCACAGGTTATGCTTCCAGTTCATTTCATTTGGTTCCGGTTCCTGAGATCAGTTTGTTGAAGGTTTTCCTTTTCCTCAGTATAATTCATACACGCTTATACCGAGTAGCTTATATTTTCCGTTCTTCTTTGAATGGGACTTATTTGGGGTTGGTCTCTAACAGGTTGCTTTATTTGCCTTCCTACTTCTCATGGTAGTTTATCCTCACTGATTGTCAGTATCTGGTATACACATCTTCTACAAACTCTTTTTTTTTTTTAATCTTTATTGCTATTTTTTCTTGATGAGATTGAAAATGTAAAATGGACTCATTGTGGTTATAAAACTAAAGGCTTTTCTTTGGAGGCCATACTTTCTCAGTAAAGTAAAAGCCCTAGTCGCAAGTACCTTAAAAGTATGAAGTATTTTGGTTACGGATCTCTCCGATTAAAGTGGATTTTTGTTTAATTTGACTTCATTGAATTAATCGTGTTTAGCTTGTGATATTACTGTGAGATTAGAATTAACCAAGTGGCTGTTTTGTGCTAATTGATCCCCTTATATTAAATTATTAATCTTGTATATTGTATATGTTGAATTTATCCTGTTTGCATTCTGGTTTCAACTCTTATATCATTGATGTAGAAGATATCTCTATTAATATAGTAGCCTATGTTAATATATAAGTCCAAAGATTGTTTTAAAAAATTATAAAAACCTCTGTTTTTTTATTATGTATCAATGGCACTTTTTTTTTATATAAATGGTGGGCAAAACTCACATTTTTATTAATTTATAAAAATGTGGGGGAAACAAAAAACAAAAAATAAAGAGAAATAATGTTGCAATTACAAAATAAAGCTTTAAACTGCAAGCCGACAAAAACTTAAGGACTAAAACATAAATAACATAAATTAAGTCTACGTGTCCCTTCAAAACTTCAGGTGCGACCACCTCTACGCTTAAAACAAAATATATTTTCCTTACCCCTTTTAGTGAAACACCGTCTCTCTTCTTCTTATTTAAAAATTCTTCAAAATTCATTTGATTCGTAGATAAGGGATTTCCATCTCTTAAGTGATGATTATACCCTTCAGATATTCGTCAGGTAATCTGCTCTTCTATTACCTTCTCTTTCTATATGTGTAATTCTCAAATCACGAGTTTTGAATTGTTGAGTAATTAGATCCATGATATAGATTAGATCCCAGGGGTAACTAACCTTGCCTTGAATAATATTCACTAATTGTTAAGTTTAAACATCAATCACTAAAGGACAGGCTGTTGCCACTCCTAATATCTGTATAACAGACTTTTTGGATGTCCTTTTATTGATAAGCTTCAAGTCAATTCAATACACTGTTTTAAAATTGTTCTCATGTAAAGTACAAAAGTAAAACCATACTCGTGACATTCAACGATATTTGCTATTTCTTGCTCAAGGGTTGTGTTGCTCTTTAATATTGATTTACTTATAAAGTTATAATCATGAATTTTTTGCTTCATGTCCATGTCCATGCTTGTTAAATTGTTAAATGCAACATGATTTTGATCCTGATTTTTGGTAATGATTTTGATATACGGAGATGGAACTGTTTCTTCTTATAAGGTGGATTAGTTCGAGTATTGGTAGAATTGGAGGTACAACTGTTTATCACACGTGTCGTCGGTTTTTTATACTTCTTTTAAATCCTACTCCGAGTTTCATGAGCAGCTTTATCCAATTGCATTCAATGTCTGATTATTAGTGTTATTTCCTTTTGCAATTTGCCGGACTTCCATGAGTTGAAGAGATTATATTTTACTCGCCTATTTCCCCTGTTTATTTGTATTCGTGTTTTATTCTAGGGCTTATTTAGATTGTTTGAATAGATTTTTATCTTTTCCTACGTTTTTGTGTGTAGTAAATTAGATCTGGTTTACTGAAAATTCTGATTACTTTCTACTGATTGATTTTGGGTTTTTAATTGCAACTTAAATTAGACTACCTTTTTCTGTGAAGTGCGTAGATTTAGTTTTTGAAAGTCTTATTCAGTTTCTACAGATATGATTTTGGGTACTTGATTGCAACTTTAATTGATTTCACCCCTGGTTACTCTTTTCTCTGAAGTATTTGATTGAAAACCTTAATTAATTTTTTTCTGGTTGATTTAGGGTTCTTTGATATTGGGTTAATTCATTGCAACTAGAATTAACCTCGATCTGGTTTGTTGAATTAGTTAGATCCAGTTTGAAAACCCTAATTGACCTATACTGATTGGTTTTGGGTATTTAATTGCAAATTAAAAATAATTTCTATCTGGTTCCTGTTTGTTCGAATTTTTCGAGATCCTAAATACTTTTACAGATTGATTTTGGGTTAATTAATTGCATCTTGAATCAATTCTGATCTGGTTACTGCTTTCTTTGAAGTAAATCAGATCTAGTTTTTTGAAAACCCTAAGTAATATCTGCATTTTGATTATGGTTATTTAGTTGCAACTCCATTGTTCATTATAAGGAAAAGCCTTTTTAGTATATCAAAATCTTGTGTCTGATCCTTTTCCTTTTTCTATTCGTATACGTTCTCGACTCTAGTGCTTTTAATGAATTTAACTGGTTCGACTTTATGATTGCCCTCTCAGAATCGATATAAACACTGGTTATCTTTTTTTTCTCTCTCTACATCTCTGTTGCTTAATTGGATCGATGGAAGTTTCATCTCTCTCTATCAAACTTCCAATTTTTTAGGCATACATATATTCGTAATTACTGTTTCCTGTGTTTTTTGTGGACATTATTGTACGCTTAATTGGATTGATGATTATTTTTCTCTGTTGCTTAATTGAGTCGAGGGAATTGGTTAATCACTGTTTATTCTTTTTATGAAAATTAATTGCACTGTTTGCCAGTTTTATGCGTAAACTAACTTCTTTTGATGGATACTTGTTTGTTTTTGTTTGCTTAATTTGATTGAGGGTGTGTTATCTGTCTGTATCAACTTCTCTCAATTTTGTAGACCAACAGGTATTAGTAATTGCTGTTTATTCTTGATTTGGTACGGAAATTAACATCATGTTTGCCTGCTATCTGTGTACTTTGTTGTTTTCTGTTACGATTGAGAATAATTTAACAATTTTGCAATAGACCAATAGGTTATTCCTAATTATTGTTCACTGTTGACGTTTGTGGAAATTATTTTAGTGTTTGCCAGTTGTTTCATATCGTTCCAAGATTAGATTAAATTAATCTAACATGGTTTCAATTTGGTGATCTCGGAATCATTATTTTAAAGTTATCAGCTCATATGTGTATTTTCATTGTTTTCTGTCCCTTGTTACGATTGAGAATATAATAAAACAACATTTAGACACAGATACTCTGTAATCAATGTTTACTGCTAATATCTTGAAAATTGGTCATATGTAGATTCCTTTGTCTTTTGTTTTTGTTATTGAGAATATGTTTCAAAGCATTATAGTCCTTGCTCAGGTTTATGCCTCAATTTTCGTGTTATCTGAATATAGTTGTATGATTTCTGATTATTTTGCATGTAGAGTACGGGAAAACTGTAAATATTTTAGTCATAGTTATGTATTACTGAAATATTACAACAATATTTTGTTGCTTAATTGGATCGTGGGAGTTGGTTCTTTCTGTAATAACCCATCAATCTTGTAGATTAACAGATATTCGTAATCACTTTTTAACTATTGATTTGAATGTACTTTATTGTACTGTTTTCCACTTATATGCGTATTTCTTTGTTCTTTATCCTTGTGACGATTTAGAATAAATTATTGTAGCATTATATTCGCTTGCTCAGGTTCATGCCTTAGTGTTGAAGGTAGCTGAATATGATTGTGATTTGTGATACAGTATTATTTTACATGTTAATTCATGGTTAACCTGAAATTATAATACGCGTAGTTGTTTAATTTGATCAGAGAAGCTATATCTTACTTATTACTGTATTTTGTAGAGAAACTGATATTCGTAACCACTTTTTACTATTAATTTTGTGAAAAATTACTCTATTGTTTGCCAGTCTACAAGTGTAATTCATTTCTGTATGTCCTTGTTACCATTAAACTTATTGTAGCATCCTATTCGTTCGTGCATGTTCATACCTCAGTGTTTATGTTATTCGAATATAATTGCCTGGTTTGTAATTAGTTGTTTTATATTACATGTTAAGGATGGTTGACCTGTTATCTTAGTGTAACATCACATCGATTTATGTTGCTTAATAGGATCATGAGAATTGCTCTTTCTGTAACAACCTTTTAATTTTGTAGACTTGCAGTTACTCACAAACACGGATTACTGTTGATCTCTTGGAAATTATTGTATCGTTAGCCAATTATACGCGTACTTCATTGTTTTCTGTCCTTTGTTATGATTGAGAATAATATATATTGTGGTATTTTAGTCGCTCACTCAGGTTCATGTCATATTGTTCGTGTTATCTGATTTAGTTTTTGGTTTGTGACTACTTGTTTCATCTTAGCAGTTTTCGTTCATGTCGTAGTGTTCATTGTTTTATTCTAGTTTTAGTTGATTAATCGGACTAGAGGAGTTATATTGTGCAGTAAAATATAATAATTTATGTTTATGTGCTTAAGGTTGTTTTAGTGAGTGTAATTTTATTGGTTTTAGCTGCGGATTTTGAGTTTACATTTCTTATAATTTCTACTTTTGTTTAAGGAATAATTTGGTTTTATCATACAGTCCTTAAACTTTGGCAACCCAGTAAATTAAATCATTGTATGAGAAGTCCAGTCCGTTGGGATTTACCTAAAAAGTTCAAAGAGATGAATATATTATTATAAAGGTGCATCGTTTATTATAATAACCTTAAGGCACTGCAATTTTTTCAGTAATCTTAATGCTTTGTAAATGATTAGGGTTAGATTTCAGGGGATCTGAATCAGTCTGGTTTCGTGAGTTTGGCCTCTTGGGTTTCAAACTGAATTTGATTATCTTGATTGGTCAATTTTCTAAGAATTATTTTGTTTCTTATGGTTCCTTGCTATTTTTTAAGTGAATTATTTTCTCAGCCACATGAGTGTTAGTTTTTTTTCCTTTTTTACGTTGGTAATTAATAGTACCTTTCTTTGTGTATGTAATGCTCTCATAGTAACTAATCGTAACTAGTATGATTACCATCTTGCTTCACAATCTTGTAATATCTGTTGTCATGTTCTGTTTGGCTGGGTTGGTGATGAATTTTATTCTCGTTTTTAGTTGTCTTAACGCTACGTGTGTACGTATTATTTTTTCTTCCTTTATGCTTATGAACATGCATGCGGTCAGGCTTATGGATTTGTATCTTTGTGGTTCTATATCCATTTATAGTTTGTACGAAGTTCACTTTGGTCATTTTCTTTGTATTTGCTTTGGCAGTGTTGAGTTTGAGTTAGCCCATAAGCCTTGAAATTTCCTTCTTTCAAATTTTCTTCTATTTTTTAGATTATTGATTGGTTTGATATGATCTTAATGGAGTTCATGAGAAAATAAGATATTTTTTGAAGGAGAAAGATGCTATTACGAAGGAAATGTGAATTTCATATCAGAGAGAGATTTTCGAGGCCATCATTAGGATCAAGAGTACCACTGCAATGAGCTGATGTTGGGAATGAATACTCTCATAGTTGGTTCTCATCTGTAATATTCTTTTTTTCTCCGCATTTGGATATATATGGGGAAGGATCCATACACATATAAAAAAATACATTATCTTTACACATCAATCACAACCCTCTATTTACTAACTTTTAATGGTCAAGATTATGTGTTTATTTTTGTTATTAGATGAAACCATTAAAAATAAGTAAATGGAGGGTTGTGATTGATGTGTAAAGATAATGTGTTTTTTTATGTGTGTATAGATCCTCCCCCTATATATATATATATATATATATATATATCTGAAAGAAGAGTACCAAGTTGATTTTCTGTTTCAAATTAAGATGCCTTTTTATTGTTAATATACATCCGGTCTATTGTTTTAGGATAAAGGAAAATAATCATTTAATAACAAGGCGGATGGTTTACCTGAGTATCTTAACTGAAAGTTTTCAGTTATTTACCTTTCGGTACATGAAGGCTGACTTGTTGACTGTCTTCTGTTTGCAAGGTCAGCAACTACTTAATAACGAAATTCTTTTGGCCTCCATGTCTTTATTCTGTTCGAATATTTTTTCGAGTCCTTTTTCGCATTTTTTTTCAAAGGTAGAGCTAATCACATCACGTCCCCATACTTTCTAATGTAGGTCTGCATGATATGTTTTGGCTTGAAGTAAATTTAGGGGTGTTGCTATCTGTTCTTTGCTGGAATGATGTTGTGCTTGTCTTACGAGACTTGATTGATTATTAGGTGCCCGAAAAATTACCTGTGTGTGTGTTGGATTTGTACCTTTTTTGGTCACGTTTATGAAGGACAACTTGTTCAATATGTGGTTTGTTGCCAACGTCAGCATTGGTTCAAATTTTACGGAAAATCAATTTTTTGTATTTATATGTAGATTTGTTCCATACGATGTCATTTAGCAAAAGTATATTTTCCATTACGGTTTTACAAGGTTATCATGCCTCTCTCTTTTCCTCTTTTTGTATTGAGTTTTCCATATTTGGTCCATTAAGATGTATTCATTGACATGTATCCTCTCCTTGTCCCTGTCACTCCCTGCCGTAAACTATTATTTAACATGTATTCATGCCTACCTTTTCAGACACAAGAAAAAAATTGCTAGCTTAAAAACGCACATTAACAAAAGAAAAAAGATAAGCACAAGTTTCTGTCTTAGGTAGTTGGGATTTTTACATTTTACAGCTTTACTTTTATATATATATATATATATATATATATATATATATATATATATATATATATAGATAGATCACACTTGTCATGTCTTTAGCTCTAGTTATACAAAATTATTTACTGTATCGTATAACCAAACAAGTTTTTTTCTTTTGGTAAATAAAAAACAGATTAAAAATTCATTTAATTTTCGTTTATAAACTTTACACATGATAAGAAGAACTCATCCAAACGACCCCGAAATTGCTTATTGTGTGTTACTTTGTTTTCATTTTGTCCCAGTTCCTTAAATCACTCTTGCCAATGATGACGTGACAGCACCATTAAAACAAGCTTGTCCTAAAGCATGATTTAGTTGATTGGCATATGATGAACTTTTGTTTATATATATATATTTATTTAATTTGTTTATCAATTATGTAATTTCCCCTTTTTCTGCAGCTAATGCTTCCAAGTTCCAATTAGTTTTATTTGGTTTCGGTTCCTCAAATCATTCTGTTGTAAGCTTGTGTCGGCTTTTCCTTTTCCTCAGTTTAATTTATTCAAGTTTATACCGTGTAGATATATTTTCATCTCTTCTTTGAATTGGACCAACTTATTTGGACCGTCTTGAACAGGTCATGCCTTGAGGATTGGTGCCATGGTTAGCGATTAAAAGGTATGCCGATCTGACTATTTAGTACTCCTAAGTCCTAGTAGAGAGGATTCCATAAATATAGGATTCCGCTACCCCTTGTACCTTCTTTTAAATTGAGATAAGGTACGTTTTAAAAAAACTAAATTTTACTTTACTATCACTGGTGTCCAATTCTATTATATATCGTGTTACCCTTTCGAAATTAAGTCCCTCCCTACACCCACAAATTGGGCAAGAAGCCGTGGAAGATAAGACCCGTTGGAATTTTAATACATTTGTTAGCAAGCTGTCATGTTTCTTTAGCCAAACAATGCATTTCCAACAGGCAGGTGCTCGGCTCTTTCAGAATTTTGTCCATTGATGCCACGGTTAGCGATTATAAGGTATGCGGATCCGACTATTTAGTACTCCTACCCCTTTGGTACTAAGTTCTTTTAAAATTGATAGATACGTTTTTAAAAAACTTAATTTGACTTTACTATCCGTGGAATCCAATTCTATTTTATCTCGTTACCTTTTCTAATTTGAGAATGTCTTTTTCCACTAAAAATAATATTTTTTTCACGGTCAAACCGTAAGTCAAAGTTACAGTTTGACCAGAGGCGACTTTTTTTGTTAATGGATTTTTTTGAATAAAATCTTGAAAAAATCGTAAATGTATAAATCTTGGTTATATTCATCAGAATCTGAGTTGATAAATTTACAAATTAAGTTTTTTAAATGTTTATTGATTTTTAATTATTTTTTTGAATTTTTTGACTTTTTTGCTCTTTTTAAAAATATATATATATAATGTAAAATTAGTACAAAATGGTTAGAGAAGTTAGAAAATGAGTTTTTTTAATGAATTTTTTAATCTTTTTGGTCTGTTTTAAAAAAGCCTCAAAAAAATCAAGAAAAAAAATCAAAGAATGTTTCTTCTTTTTTATAATTTGTAACTTTGTAACTTTAAAAGCTCATTCATATCCTTCTTCTTTTTTTATTTTTTTTAAATGAAAGACAAAAAATAATAAAAAAATCAATAATTTTTTTAATAAAATGACTTTGTAAATTTTTAAGGTTAGATTCTAATGGATATAGCCAACTAACCAAGTTCTGGATTTTTTTAATTTTTTTCAAAAAAAAAAAAAAATCAACTCTAGTCATATTGTAGGTCAAAGTTACAGTTCGTAACTTTGATTTGCGGTTTGACCATGGAAAAATATTTTTTATAGTGGAAAAATACATCCTCTTCCAATTTATCCCCCGGAACTCTCTCTCTTTCTTCGGTTCTCTCTCTTTCCTTGTTACAGCCGTCATGACAGTCCGTCCCACCTTGGCCCCCTCTCTCTCTTTTTCTTCGGTTCTCTCTCTTTCCCCCAAGACTTCTCTCTCCTTGTTACCGCCGTCATCACAGTCCACCTTGTGCCCCTCTCTCTCTCTTTCTAGAACTTTCCGGCGACCTCGATGGTCGGTGATGTCGACGTCGTCGTCCACAGTCGTAGCTGCTGGTTAATTTTTCCAGGGACCAGATTTGTAAATTTGATGAGACAGGGTTAATTGTAATTTGGTCCACAACTTATAAATTGACTTGAATCTGACCTTGAATTAGGGAAATCAAACAGTTTATAACCTATAATAATGTTTAGGAAATTTATAGAATGGACCAGTCAGTTTATAATTATTCTATTTTCAGTTCGAATCCAAATAAGTTACATACCGTTTTATTTTTATTAGTACACTAGACTATTTTTATTATTAAATTGCATTTTATCAGTGGACAGGTATTTCTTTGTTAGATTGTATTTTATGAAACAATCTTCAATTGTGTATCTTTCTTTAAGATGTTTGATTAATTTATTTGATAGACTATATTTAAATTGCTTATAACATTGTCGAATTGGTCATTAGACATGAGTAATATATTAGATTGTCTACTAAATTGTATGTTTGACTTTTATTTATTAGTATATTCGACTCTCATTGATATAAAATATTGTCCATTACAATGCCTATTAGACGAATATTTTTCTTTTTTTCTTAATATTGTTGAGTTTTTTTTTTCTATAATTTTTCAATTTTCAATTTTAATTTTGATTTTCTTGATTTTGGGAATTTTTGTGAGTACTAATATACTTTTTTGAGATTTTATTTTTATTTTCGGTCAATGTTGCGTCCGACGGTCAACTCTGAAGACCTTATTGGGTTAAAAGTGTTTGGTCAATTGTGTTTTGTTTTTTAAATTTGTAAACGAGTAGTACTGGTATATGATCGTCAATTTAGAACCAGTCTCAATATATTTTTTGTTTCACTTGGTTCAACTATTCATCATGCAATTTTAACTGATTAATTAGTTGTTCACAAAAGTGTCAAAATGTAAATTTTCAAAATTTAATCGTACAATACTGCATTTAAGCTATAAGTCAGTGTTTTTAATTAGAATGTTAATTTTATAATTTAATTAGAATATTTATTAAAGTTTGTTAGGTAAATAAAAATATAAAATACTATAAGTCGGTGCTATTAATTATCTCCCCCCTCTCTCTCTACAGATCCTTCTCTCGCTCCTATTCTTTTTTTTATTTCTCAGGTACGATAATAAACCTTAGATATTATTCTTCTCTCATCTGCTCTTTTTATCGTTGTTTTAATGGATGTTGTTTCGATCTATTGCTTTAATAGATCGATGAAATTATTGTACTCTGCCTGTTATATATGTATGTTAACCCCTTTTCTTTTGATGCTTGTTTTTTTCTGTTGGTTAATTGGATCGACGAAATTATTGAACTCTCTACCAGTTATATATGTAGATTAACTTCTTTTCTTTTGACAATTGTTTTTTCTGTTGGTAAATTTGATGCTGAAAATTTTGTACTCTTTGCCTGTTATATATGTAGATTAACTCCTTTCTTTTTTATGAATTTTTTTTTTTTTTGCTTAATTGGATCGATGAAATTTTTGTACTCTTTGCCTGTTATATATGTAGATTAACAGATATTAGTACTAATTGTTTATTGTTGATTGTTATAAATATAATTGTACTGTTCACCAGTTATATGTGTAAATCAACTCCTTTTTTGGTATATTATTGTATGTTTCTGTTGCTGTTTTCTGTTTTTTTTATGGAAACTATTGAAAACTTTGACAGTTACATTTATGTAGATACTTAATTCCTTTTTAGTTGTTGATTGTTTGTCTCTTAATTGGATCGTGGGAATTGGTTTTTCTTGTATAACCTTTAAATATTGTAGACCAACATATATTAGTAAATATTCTTGATTTTTTTTTTTGGAAATTTTTATACTACTCCAGTTATATGTGTAAACAAACTCCTTTTTACAGTATAAACACTGAGGGAATCGCATATTTCTGTAACGACCTTTCAGATTTTGAGACCAATAGAGATTAGTAATTACTGTTTATTGTTGACTTCTTGGAAGTTAGTTGATTCTTTGCCAGTTTTTATGTGTAAATCATTATTTCCCTTGTTACAGTTGAAAACATATTGTTGTAGCGCATTCTATCTGCTCATGCCTGTTGACTGATATTTAGCCTTTTGGTTTGTGATTTGTCGCCGTCCTATTACTTTAGATGTTAAGTACATCCGAACTGCAATTATTCTAGCTATATCTCCCTGTAACATCAGAAAGAAACAATTTTCACGATCCAATTAAGTACCAACTAAATTGTTGCTTAGTTGTTGGTCCAACCTTCTGTAACAACCTTTCAATTTTCTAGACTAACAGATACTTCTAGTCACTGTGTACTATTGATTTTTGTTGAAAATATTGTGCTGTTTGCCGGTAATATTTGTATTTCATTGTTCTAGGTCCCTTGTTATGACTGAGAATAATTTATTTCAGCATTGTAGAGCAGATGCTATCTGTATACATTTGTTTGGTGTGTTATTTGATGTTGTATAAATTTACATGTTAAGTACATTTAATCGGCAATCCTTGTAGTCATAGTTGTTTAATTGGATCAGAGGAGTTATATCATAGTGTTACACTGCAATAATATATGTTGCTTAATTGGATCAATTCTTTCTGTAAGAACCTTTAATTTTCGTAATCACTGTTTACTGTTGATTTTAAGGGAATTACTGTAATGTTTGCTAGTTACACGTGCATGTCATTATTTAATATCCCTTCTTACAATTGAGAATAACTTAATGTAGCATTCTATTTGTTAGCTCAGGATATCCCTTAGCGTTTATGCCATCGGAATTTATTTGTTTGGTTTATGATTTTTTGTTGTATTATTCTGCATGTTAAGTATGGATACCTGCAATTATTCCGAAGTGCATCTTTTTGTACGGACCTTTGAATTTTGTAGAAGAATGGATATTAGTAATCACTGTTTACTATTGTTTTTATGGAAATAGTTGTTTTGTGTGCCAGTTATCTGTCTATTTCATTGTTTTTTGTTCCTTTAGAATGTATTTTTTATGTCATTCTAGTTGCTCTGCTTAGGTTTTCAGTTTTCATGCAATTTGAATTTAACTTTTGGTTTCTGATTTATTGTCCTGTTATGAGTAAGGCCAAACTGCAAAAAATTTAGTCATAGCTGTACCTTATTGTATCATCATAACAATTAAATTGTTGCTGAATGATCGTGGAAATTGTTTCTTTCTGTAAGAAGCTTTCTATGTTGTAGACTAAAAGATATTCGTAGTCACTGTAAACTGTTGATTTTGGTGGACTTTGTGGTACTGCTTGCCATTTATGTGTATTTCATAGTTTTCTTTATTTTGTTATGATTGAGAATAACCTATCGTAGCATTATGTTATTGACCTGAAAATATTAGTCATGGCTGTTTAATCATATCACATAAGTTATTTTTACAGTAACATCCCATCAATTTATAGTTTACCTACTACAGTAATGCTTGGGTGAGTGTAATTTTATTGTTTTTGCTGGGTTTCTGAGTTTATGTTTTCTTTCAAATATTTTACATTGTTTAAGGAATAATTTGGTTTTTTCATTGGGTCCTTGAACTTTGGCAATCCATTCAGACAAATCAAACCACTTTGAAGGACCCAATTGATATTTAATTGAAAATATCTATTATAAGAACATCATGGCTCTAGAATTCACTTTGTAATCTTTATGCTCCGTCATTGATAGTATTTGTTTTTACTGGCAAGGGTTAGATTTGAGGGGAATCTGAATCCGTTCGGTTTTGTGAATTTGGCCTCTTGGGCTTCGAACTGAATTTATATCTTCATTGGTCTGTGATTACTTTCACATTCTCAGAATTATTATTTCTTTCCGTCCCTTGCTAATTTAAGTGAAATCTTTCCTCAGCTAACAAGAGTTATTGTTTTTCTTTCCCTTAAGTGAAATTGGTGATTAATCATGTCATGCATTGGGTTATGCTTTTATATCAACTTATGTGACTAATATGATTACTTTTTTAACCTTAGTCTTTTAATATCTATTCTCATAATCTGTTTGGTTGAACCGGTGATGAAATTTCATCTTTGATTGACCTGAAAATATTATAGTCATGGCTGTTTAATCATATCACATGAGTTATTTTTACAGTAACATCCCATCAATTTATAGTTTACCTGCTACAGTAATGCTTGAGTGAGTGTAATTTTATTGTTTTTGCTGGGTTTCTGAGTTTATGTTTTCTTTCAAATATTTTACATTGTTTAAGGAATAATTTGGTTTTTTCATTGGGTCCTTGAACTTTGGCAATCCATTCAGACAAATCAAACCACTTTGAAGGACCCAATTGGTATTTAATTGAAAATATCTATTATAAGAACATGGCTCTAGAATTCACTTTGTAATCTTTATGCTCTGTCATTGATAGTATTTGTTTTTACTGGCAAGGGTTAGATTTGAGGGGAATCTGAATCCGTTCGGTTTTGTGAATTTGGCCTCTTGGGCTTCGAACTGAATTTATATCTTCATTGGTCTGTGATTACTTTCACATTCTCAGAATTATTATTTCTTTCCGTCCCTTGCTAATTTAAGTGAAAGCTTTCCTCAGCTAACAGGAGTTATTGTTTTTCTTTCCCTTAAGTGAGATTGGTGATTAATCATGTCATGCATTGTGTTATGCTTTTATATCAACTTATGTGACTAATATGATTACTTTTTTAACCTTAGTCTTTTAATATCTATTCTCATAATCTGTTTGGTTAAACCGGTGATGAAATTTCATCTTTGATTTAGTTATCTTAATAATAGCTGTCCATATTTCATGTTCTTCCTCTATGCTTATGAAAATGCATCTAATCAAGCTTATGGAATTGTGTCTTCGCTGTTCTGTCTCCATTTTGGAGTTTGTACAAACTACAAAGTTCACTTTCTTCATTTTCTTTGAATCTGCTGTTACATTGTTAAGTTTGGATGAGCCTTGAGTGTTGAGATTGCCTTATTTTAAATTTGCTACTATTGCTTAGATTAATGATTGGTTTGGTTTTAATGGCGTTCATGGAGAAAAAATTATTGAATTCCGCTTCAACCTCGATTGTTGATGAAAGGTTCCAGCGAATAAGAGAAATATTATGGGGAGAAAGGATGCTATAATGGTGGAGGCCATCATTACGGTCAAGAGTACAGCTCCGATGTGCTGATGTTGCGAATTAATACCCTCACAGTAAGTCCTCTTCTTTAGGATACTTTTTTCACTTTTTTCTCTGCGATATATAAAAGATTAACAAGTAGATTTTCTATTCCGGATGAAAATGCATTTTTACTGTTTAATATATTTATATCAAGTCTTATGCTGTAGGCGAATGGCATCCCTGAGTCTCTAATACTGAAATTTTCCAGTTATATGTGATTTTCCTTTCGGTACATGAATGTTGCATTTTAAAATGTCTTCTGTTTGCAAGGTCAGCAATTATTTTAATAATTGGGAAAACTTGTCTCCTTGTATTTAATAACTACTGAAATGTTTGTAACTGAAGTATATTGTTTCTTAATTTGTTACAAAGATAGCATGCCCCCCTCT
Organism: Primula veris; assembly: GCA_963682055.1. NCBI lineage: Eukaryota > Viridiplantae > Streptophyta > Magnoliopsida > Ericales > Primulaceae > Primula > Primula veris. Next base: position 18,090,264 of record OY821743.1, on the reverse strand, counting down.
CCCCTAGCCCTAATAAAGTACATTATCTTTGTTTTATAGAGATTCAAAGCCTAAACGACGAATGACACAATTAAGAGGTATGTGATTCCCTTTTTTCCTTTATGTTTTTGCCAGAATCAAAAGCATTAGTTGTATTCAATTTTTTTCTTAGTATTCTGATTCGAAAACAGAATCCTTCTTACTCACATGCTATCGAACACAACAAAGCAGTAAAGAAGACTTTTTTTTTTCAATTTCCCTCTCTTAAAAGACTAGTAAGGAAGTATGAATCTGACTCAATTTTCTGCCTTAGTTGTTCATATGTTTTTTCTTCTTTACCTATTTGTTATTGTTACCTAATAAGCCTCTAGGGCTATGGAGAGAACAACATATAGGCGGATTCTTGCATTTAAGCAAATAGAAATCCTAAACTGTTTACTATAATAAAGTGAGCTATGTTTCTTTATGGAGCTCTGTTCACTTTATTCCAGTCTTTTTAAAATCAGGAATTGCCCATAGTTGATTAATTATATTCTACCAACTTTTCTGTGGCTTATGGACTAGTTTGTTATTTTGCCTTATGGAAATGGCAAAATAGATAGTAGTTAAAGAGTTTAATTAACTTATTTTTTTCGGAAAAGGAAATTTTGTTTCATTCATTCTTAGAAGTATTATGATTTTATTTTTATCTGGAGAATTTATTGAGAACCTTTCTAAAATCTTTAATTTGGGAAGTAATTTAACTATAATTTTTCTATTTGTTGATTCCAATCGGAGAATCAATGTTTTTCTCGTTTACCTCATCATGTTCTTTGTTTAATCCATCTTTTACTTTTCTTTTTAGTCTGTATACGGTATTTTTCTTTGATAATTGTTTGCTTTTCAGTGGAAGAGCTGGTCCTTGAAATGGTAGCCCTGATTTTGGTCCGAAGTTTAAACGAATGGGAATTAGGTGATTCTCTACTTTTCAACCAAAAAGTGAAACTTATTTTGGAGTAATATCTGCTTTTAATTCACTGTCTCATAGATCACCCTTCAGCTTCAAAGCAGCAACGTACAAGGTTTCGCGAAGAGAAGGATCCAAAAAACTTGTTTATTTACATGCTTAACTTTGTGATAATCCAAGATAAAGTCAGAAAATTAAGGCTAGAAAACAAATAATCTTGGCCTATTCTTGTTTAATAACTTCAAGGCCCTTTTAGCTCAACGGTAGAGTAACGTCATCACACGGCGTAAGCCATCGGTTCAAATCCGATAAGAGGTTCTAGTCTAGAAAAAAAGTAGTCTGAATTTGTTTCCACCCCAATAGTGGCTTTCTTCAGCTTTTGTTGTACAAAATTACTTTTATAGAACGCAAAATCACATGAGTTTATAGTTGGAAAGGTATAATTAATAAGAAATGCTTCGTCTTCCCCGAGAAAAAGAGGAAAAATTGAAATGAATGGAAAACTATTTATGGTGTTTGGATTTGAAACATTTTTTAACCGGGGTATGTGAAGCATGAAATTGTGGAATTTGTGATTTGTTGCAAATAACAGCATTGGTTCAATAATCAGAGACCATCAATTTTATTCAGTAGATTTGTTCTATTAGAAGTTACGAATCAAAAGTAATCTTCCCATATCGGTTTACAAGATTAGCATCGCTCTTCTCTTCTTCGTTTTGTATTAAACATTTCAAATTTTTTGTTTGAAAATCTCCCTAAATATATATCCATTGACAAGTGTCTCCCTTTTCTGCTTATGTGCATTTCTTTCTCTTTATGTTTTAAGATAAAAGAAAATTGCTTGTTTTAATGGTTACTTTTTCAAGCACGTGAAAACAAATTGTTAGCTAAAAACACACATGGACAGAAGGAAGAAACTAGCACACGTTGCTCTGCCTCGGTAGTTTGGACTTACTTGACAGCTTTACTTACGAACACACACACACACACACACACACACACACATATTAGATTAGATTGCACTTAGTCACATTTTTAGCTCTAACTAACAAAATAATTTACGGATCCTCTGACCAAACGAGTTTTTAGTAGAAAAACAGATATAATCTAAACGGGTTCAAAATGCTTGATGTGTTATATTGTTTAAATTGCACAAAAAGTCAGAAAAAAGAAGTATGAAAAAGATGCCCATCCAATTTTTATTGCTTTTGACAATGTCTAGTATTTTTTATCTTCTTTGTCTGAAACTTTTTTCGGTCACTACTTTCAAAAATAGAAATGCATTTTGGCATCCGGGCCCTGGTCTTTTTTTTTATAAAGATTCCGGTTCCTCAAATCACTCTGGCAGTGATGACAGTACGACTAGCTTAGATATGATGTGACACTGCGACAATACAACCAGGTTGGCTTAAGTTTTAACTTTTGTTGATTAGTTTATGATGATTTTTTTTCTATATGCATAGTTTTAAATCAATTATGTCAATCTCCCTCTCCCCCAGATTATGCTTCCAGTTCATTTCATTTGGTTTCGTTTCCTGAAATCAGTCTGTTGTGGGCTTTTGGTTTTCTTTTTCCTCGGTATGTGCCGAATAACATGTATTTTCGGTTCTTCTTTGATTTAGACTTATTTGGGGTTGGTCTCTAACAAGTTGCTTCATATTTTCTACTATTTCTTATGGTATAGTATCCTCACTGATTGTCAATATCTGATAGACATTACATCTTCCTCTACAAATTTTTGTTTGATCTTTATTGCTATCTTTTTATGAACTGAAAAGGTAAATGTACTCGTCGTGTTTATAAAATTAAAGGCTTTTTATTAAGGCCATTACTTTCTCTGTACAGTGAAAGGTCTAGTTGCAAGTACCTCAAAAGTATGTTCTGTACTCTTGCATTTATTAGGCAAGAATATTTCTGACATGTACGTTTCTACTAAGTCTTCTAGTTACAAAGTGTCGTTTTCCTTATAAAGTGCATTTTTGTTCAATTCGACTTCATTGGATTAATCTTGTGATATTACTGTGAGATTAAACTCACCAAGTGGCTGTTTTGTGCAAATTGATATCATATATTAATCATGTTAAATTGTCCTGTTTGCAGTTATGGTTCAACTCTTTCTCTTTTATGTAGAAGATATCTCTGTATAACAGTTTTTTTTGGTGTTCTTTTATTGTTAAGGTTCAAGTCAATTCAATATACCATTGTAAAAAGGTTCTCATGTAAAACACAAAAATACAATCGTACTAGAATAAAATGGTTTCTAGTGACATTCTACGATATTTGCTATATCTTGCTCAAGGCTTGTCATGCGCTTTGATAATATTTTACTTATTATCATGTACTGTTAGCTTCTCATGTCACTTCCGAGCTTGTAAAATGCTTAGGTTAAATGCAACATGATTTTGATCCTGATTTTTGGTATCGGTTATGAAATTTGGAGATTAAATTGTTCTTTTTTTAAGTCGGATTAACTCGAGTATTGATAGAATTGGAGGTACAACTGTTTATCACACGTGTTTTAAGGTTTTTTTAATTTTCTTTTAAACCCTAGTTCAAGTTTTATGATCAGCTTTATCCATTTGCATTTAATGTTCGATTATTATTGTTTTTTCCTTTTGCAACTTGCTTGAATTGAAGAGATTATATTTGTACTCACTCCTTTTTCTCATATTTATGTGGGCTTGCTTGGCTTGTAACTCAAGTCTTTATTCACATAAATATTACCAATAATATTCAAGATATAAACATGGACTGTAAGAGAAAGAGGGCGATGGTATTACCTTCCCTTATTCCCCTTTTATCATATCAATCTTTCATCAACTATTATATAACCAAGCGAAAGGGAAGTAGAGAAAAGGGAGTCCATCTACAAAGTAGTAATAAGGGAACATGCTGCCATGCGGACTCGAACTGAGATGATCTAGCATTGCCTTCTAAGAGCAGTTTGCGTAGTGGGTAGCTAAAACATTTACTTAAATAAGTTTTATGAAAAAATCAAATTGATGAATACATTTAATTTTAAGTTGAAGATTCGTTTCTTTTACTCCTATGTAGTGCTTTTTATGATAGGCTATTTTGCAAGTGTAGGATAAATACGGTTACTTGGAAAGTTGCAAATTATATGTGTCCAAATGACGACGAGTTGTCTTCTGAGTATATTAGCTAATTTTAAGCCTTAGATATTATGTTAATGCATTTTTTGGAAATTTAGTTTATGCAAAAGTTCACTTGCTTCTTTCTTTCCAGGGAATTTCTGAGCAGTTGGTGGTATGGAACCATCGAAATATGGAATCTTGACATAATCTCTGGATTATATCCTTTATCTGATTAAAATTGAGGTTTATTTACACTATTAATGTTTCCAAAATTTTAATATTTTCCCAAATTCTTAGATTTTTTTTGTACTTCTCAAATCTATGAAGTTCTATGCCATTGATGTAGGATGGGATCGTTGAGGACAAATAAAAAAATAAGAAGAAACAGAAGAAGGTAAGTTGGTAAAATTGCTATTAGGTAAGGAATCTGAATTTTTATCCTCATTTTTGGGCGATTTCATGGGACTCTGAATAAAAGCCCAATTTCATAAAACGCGTGTTCCACTGTTCTAAGAGAACATTTTTTTATCACATAGTTAAAAAAAGAAAAAGAAGAGAAGTTAGCTTCTTTCAAACTTGTCAACTACTTCTGTACAAACTGTACTCCGTTGTAAAGGAAACCAGTGGTCACCCATGATTTTTTGATCCGCAATACGTTGCCCTTAGTTTGTAGTAACCACTTATGCACTCTTCTAGCCACTAAAAGAGAACTCTTTCTTTTGCAAAAGCAATTAAGTTTGTTTTTGTTAGTTTGGTCAAAAGCTGAGGTGATTTGATCCAAACGTGTATTATTGCACTAATCATTCTATTATTGAGATCTTCTAATGATGCAAAAAAGTTCTATAAATTACGAGTCATATGACAGCTTGATTCAGGAGCGAGGATTTTCTTTTTGTTCAATACCTTTTTTTGGACTTTGAGGACATATTAGTAGTTTTTTGGTTCTACGTGCTTCCCCACAATGCTTTCTTTGCGTCCAACTTCTTATACTGAAGTTGCATGGATTCCTATTGGATCCTTTAAGCAAATAATTTTCTATATTGGTGCTTTTCGTACTCAACTCGTGCTGGGATTAGAAGTTGTTCAATTTAAAGAAAGGCAGCCACACTGACGCTCGACCTAGTGTTGCCTGGAATAAGGATTACTGGTGCGCTGTTTTTTTTATCCATGTATCTGTTTTATTTGGGTATTTATCATGATGCATACACTCAATACACCATATAATGTTGTTAAGAGTCTTGGTCTCAACATAAACCTAAGGTTGTCTGTTTTCTGCCTTTCAGCAATTAAACTAACAAACTTTTAAGAACCGGTAAAGGCTGAAATTTTGAAGTTTGAGAAATAATTAGGTTCATCCACTTATAGCCTCAATAGCTCGTTAGGCCAAAAAAAAAGAAAAAGATTCAGCTGTTAAGCTGGTCAACAACCAGTCTCCAAACTAAGTCTAAGCAAACCATAGCAAAAGTAAACCGAGTTGGTAAGCTGCACTAGCAAAAGTAAACCATAGCAAGAGTCCTATTTTTTTGTCCTACCTTTGCGATTGTGTTCCATCCGAACAGATGGGCAACCGGGTCCAAGGATTGATGGATTGCTTGTCTTGTATTTTGAACTTTTTTGAAGTGTTGTTTTTCCTTTTGGTAAGAGTAACTTCGTTTGGATCTTTCCTTGGGTGCTGGCTCATTAAAATCACGAGTTTCGTTTATGTCCAACAGTTGCCTGGACTTACCATGTGTCACAAGTTCTATAGAGCGGTTCTTTTGCCCGTACCATCTTTATGGTAATAAAACTACATTCAGTTTTATTTTTTTCAATGTTTTAGCTTTTGAATTTTATTTTTTTAACCTTTTCTTTTGTATTTCTACCAGTTTTAACAAATGAGCTCGCTCTGGAATTATGTGGTCAATGTCAGCAGAAGTTGAAAGGTAGCATGGGATCCACAATAGTCAGCTGTATTCAATAATTTTAAACAGGGTTTATAAAATTTTGTAGACTAACGGAGCATCGCATCGCTTGTGGTTGCCATAGAAAGGAAGTGGGAGCTCACGAGGTTGGTCTAGATGCATAGGCACGGCTATTATTGGTACATTAATATTAATCCCCTCCATCACCGAGCTCCACCCACAATGACTCACAAACCCGCCCGTATTTTTATGACTCCAACCTTGTATCACTAGACCTCTTCCTTTGGTATTTTCAAGAAAAAACTCGAGCAATATTTACTCGATTTTAGTATTGTTTCCATTTGAGAAACGCACAACCCATATGAAATTAACACCGCTAAGCTCAAGGCCACGTGCGATTTCGTTTATTTCTTCGTTAGTGAGAAAATATTTACTTGATTTTAGTATTGTTTCCATTAGAGAAACGCACTACCCATATGAAATTAACACCGCTAAGCTCAAGGCCACGTACGATTTCGTTTATTTCTTCGTTAGTGAGAAAATATACGCTACCAAAGGACACAGAGACGGTGGAACTTGACTCCTTGTCTAGCCATTGGATTATCAAGTTATCTTCATCCTGGTCAGTTGATTTAGGGACTTGGACGAGTGGGCCGACACAAATAACCTTTTTCTCGATTTGAGTAGACAGGTGATTGATGTATTTTTCTTCGATTTCTACCGAGCTTTTGACAAGGACTGTGTCACTAGAGCTTCTTATACTCTCCACGAAACGACTTTTTCCTTCATAAAAATTCTCTCGAGACTCAGTTAAGTGGATGAAATTAGCCGTCTCGTGTCCGTGTAGGGTTATCTTTTGAAAAGGAAAAGTACCATCTGTCGAATAAAGATTAAAAAAGGTATCACAACCTTTAATATCATACGAAATCGATTTCAAATCGATATAGTTTGTGCACGGATCGATATAAAAATAGGAAGAAAAAAATGAACAAAAATGGAGAATAATAAATAAATAAAACGACAACTTATTGTAGTAAAGTTGACAGGTTTAGTACTAACAAAGACTCATAATAATGAATTATGAAGAAACTGTAAGCCCTAGCTAGGGCAAGATGGTATAGTTGGTAGTACAAAGAAGTGGCTATATTAAATGCTATGTTACACAATCTAAATTAAAAGTTCGCCAATTAATGTACCCCGTAGTTGAATACTCACTAAATTAAGACTTTTATTTCAAAACGTGGCTCTAATTGTCAAACTCAGCATATCATGTCTATTAGTTTAATAGGTTTAAAATTGTATCAATTTCGAATGGTTAGGATTTTAAAAACATTCCGATTTGTTTCAAGTCATTTTAAAAATAGACTGAGTCGTTTCAAGTCATTTAAAAACAGTTTAAGTCGTTTTGAGTCATTTTAAGAACAATTTGAGTCGTTTTGACTCATTTTAAAAACAGTTTGAGTAATTTTAAAAACAACCTGAGTCTTTTTAAGTCATTTTAAAAATAGTTTAAAAACAATCTGAGTCATTTTAAGTCATTTTTAAAATAATTTGAGTCGTTTTAAGTCATTTTAAAAATAGTCTGGGTCGTTTTAAATCATTTTAAAAGCAATCTGGGTCGTTTTAAGTCATTTTAAAAATAGTCTCAGTAATTTTAAAAACATTTTGAGTTATTTTAAGTCCTTTTAAAAACAGTCTTACTCGTTTTAAGTCATTTTAAAAACAATCTGAGTAATTTTAAAAATAGTCTGAGTTATTTTGAGTCATTTAAAAAAATAGTATGAGTCATTTTAAAAACAGTCTAAGTAATTTTAAGTCATTCTAAAAACAGTCTGAGTCATTTTAAATAATTTGAAAAACTGCCCGAGTCATTTTAAAAACAATTTGAGTCATATTTAAATCATTTGAAAAACAGTATGAGTCATTTTCGGTAAGTTTAAAAACAGTTTGAGTCATTATAAAAATCAGCTCGAATAATTTTAAAACCAGTCTCAGTCATTTGAAGTTATTTTGAGTCATTTGAAAACAATTGCAACTTATTTAAAAGTTTTAAACATTGTTTGGACTTTCCGGCTTTTTTGAATTTTTTTTTACCATTTTTCGGATTTTTTTTGGATTCCTAACTTTTTTGAACGCTTTTTCATTTTTTTTTGTGATTTTAGATTTTTCTTGGTTTTTTTTAATTTTTTTTACCATTTTTCGGGTTTTTTCCGGGTTCCCGACTTTTTTGAACGTTGTTTCATTGTTTTGTGATTTTGGATTTTTAGGTTTTTTTTTTAATCAATTTTGGGTTTTTTCGGCTTCCCGGTTTTTTTGAACTTTTTATTATTTTTTTCATTTTTTTTTGTGATTTTGGTTTTTTGGTTTTTGGATTTTTCTTGGTATTTTTACCATTTTTTCGGGTTCCCGACTTTTTTAAAGGTTTTTTATTTTTTTTATATTTTCGTTTTTTTGGTATTTTCGTTTTTATTTTTATTTTTTGAGTTTTTCCTATTTTTTCTCTTTTATTTTTATTTTTATTTTTATTTTTATTGGGTAATTAGCTTGGTGGAACAATTCTTAATTAGTTTTACAAATAATTGAACAATACTTAATTAAATTTTATATAATGACCAATTTTTAAATAGTTTTGTTTTCATATACCAATGCTTAATTAACCCTAAAATGTTCAGATATATTTTTTGGGTTGCAATAGTAACACTTTTTTACTAACTTTGACAATCCTCTCCCTTTTTATTAATTAGTCGAACCCACAAGTGAAATTGGTAGATCTAGATAATTAAGAGTTTAGAATTGAAATTTTTACATATTAATATTATGCGTATTGGTTAAGTTAGCAAAATACATTCGTTGAAATTATTAGCAACTATATTGTTGGACCTGAATTCTATGATCTCTAATAACTGAAATCAACTTGATTATTTACTCGTGCATCCGACCCCACGAGTTTTATATTGCATTTTCAACCGTACATTTCTGAAGCACTTTTTTATGAAAAAACACACGATTTTGAGCCCCCCATCTAGATAAGTTTGCAACTAAGGCTCTGTTTGTTTTGTTGTAAAATAAGGGTAAACAAACATTTACGGGTAAAATAGATTTTTCGGGTGATTGGTTTAACGTAAAACATTTTTTTTGGGAAAACTTTTCCCACATATCCAGTAAAATTGGGAGAAACGATTACCCCGCAAATAAAGTTGTAAACGGTTTACGGAGTCTCTCTCTATATTCTTTCTAATACTAGTATTATAACTATTATTAATTATAGGTCTATTCTTTCAAAATTATTTAATAATTAGTCCAATTCTATCTATTAACCAATAAAAAAAAAAGGAAAAAACACGAAAAATTCTATAAAATAACAAAAATGGAAAAAAATAAATAAATATTCCGAAAATTCTAAAAAACCCAAGAAAATTTGAAAAAGCTAAAATCTAATTAACCAATAAAAATATAAATAAATAGGAAAAAAATCTAAAAAATAACAAAAAAATGGAAAAAATAAAACAAAAAATTCCAAAAATTCTAAAAAACCCAAGAAAATTTGAAAAAGCTAAAATCTAATTAACCAATAAAAATATAAATAAATAGGAAAAAAATCTAAAAAATAACAAAAAAATGGAAAAAATAAAACAAAAAATTCTGAAAAATCTAAAAACCCAAGAAAATTAGAAAAAGCTAAAATCTAATTAACCAATAAAAATATAAAAAATTCCGAAAAATCTAAAAAACCCAAGAAAATTTGAAAAAGCTAAAATCTAATTAACCAATAAAAATATAAATAAATACGAAAAAATCTAAAAATTAACAAAAAAATGGAAAAAAGAAAACAAAAAATTCCGAAAAATCTAAAAAACCCAAGAAAATTTGAAAAAGCTAAAAAAAGTCAATAATATCTTCTATACTTATAATTTTATGAGTTTATATGTTGAAAAATTATAAGTTATTATAAGTGACGTATATGAAATAAAATATGTGTTTAGGTTAAGTTTCCTATACATGTTGACGAAGTTCCTTTCAGAAAAGTAGACGAACTTTTAGCTTTTTTCCCGTCAAAATAATTGTGATTTTAATCACTAATGTTTTTAAACTTTCACGAACTTATTAATTTTTGTGACTTTTAGTTAATTTTTGTGACTTTTAGTTAATTTTTGATGTTTTTCATCTCAAAATATTTTGTTTAAAGTATGAACAATGTTTTATTTATTTATGCATCGAATTTGTCTAATTTAAATAACTAATAGATTTTTGAATTTCAATAGAATTTCCATGGGAAACCTTTGACGTACCAAACACCCGTAAATAAAATGCAAACAAAAGTTTGCACCGTAAAACTTTACCCGAAAAATATTTTCCCTCCGTAAATATTTTACTACGAAACAAATGGAAGCTAAATAGAAATTAAACTGAACTAAATTTGAAACGTGGCCCCCATCTTTTGTATTTTTATGTTGCCATTATGTTATCGACATATAGGGTTTGAAATTGTAGACGCATTTGTACACCTGTCATGGGGCAGATCGTCAATAAAATTAGGAAAAAAAGGGAACGATAACATGGGTGAGAAGATGAGAAAAAACCATAATGCAACTATTGAAGTTGGCGGATTTAGGGGGACAATACCAAAAGAACAAATTATAACACAATATTTACTGCATTTGTCTCATAGAATTGAGTAACAAAATCAAGTATATATATACGAGAAAAGTTGATAACAAGTACGAGAGAAATACTATATTGAACAAATTTGTCTATGAGAAAAAAATCTATATACGTGGACAATTCTTGTTGTTTAGGTAAAGCTACATTGCAACGATTTTTTCATGTTTTTGTAAGTGAGCTAAACAGAGATAAAATAATGAAAATTTTATACAAAAATGTGTTTTGTAAGGTTGTTTATAGCAGTTAAATGCTATGAAACACCTACACCGCTACAAAAAAGATGTCTAAATATAAAATGCAGTTGTAGCGACTGTTTTTACTACAAGCTGTGTAGCGAGGGTAGACGGCTTAGTTGATTTGTAACGGCTTCTTGCCCGGTTTCTAAATTGTTGACAGGTTTGTAACGGTTCCGGAGCATGGCTCGTTCAACATTTTTTTTTTGTAGTGCAGAAAAATAATTTACAAAGTCTTACTCTTATTATTTGTTTAGACTAGCTACTAACTAATATACCACTTATAATATCATTACGAAAATTTCTTGTCAAGTATTTAAAAAGTAAAAACTTGGATTTTTATGCTTGGGAAATGTTAATTGCTTTTTGTGACGACCCAGATTTCCAGGAAGGAAATTTTGTGGCTCGGTGTTGTGCGAGTCTCACATCGCCCAGATATGAGAGTACCCGTGTGGTATATGAGCTTAAAGATCCATTTCCTATTAACAAGCCATTTTAAAGACGTGCGGCACAACAGCGAGGACGAAACTCCATAGTGAAGCGTGCTTAGCTTGGAGTAGTACCAAGATGGGTGACCCCCCTGAGAAGTTGTGCCAAAGCGGACAATATTGTTGATACGGGCGTGGCGGTTCGGTCCGTGGGGCCGGGTCGTTACAGATGGTATCAGAGCCTCTATCTGTCCGGAAATATGGGGACTAGCACGTGTGTGTGAGCCCCTGAAGGACGATGTGCCTGACGAGGACGTCGTGCCTAAAGGGAGGGTGATTGTGACGACCCAGATTTCCAGAAAGGAAATTCTGTGGTTCGGTGTTGTGCGTCAGTCACACATCGCCCAGATATGAGAGTACCCGTGTGGTATATGAGCTTAAAGATCCATTTCCTATTAACAAGGCATTTTAAAGCCGTGCGGCACAACAGCGAGGACGGAACTCCATAGTTAAGCGTGCTTAGCTTGGAGTAGTACCAGGATGGGTGACCCCCTGGGAAGTTGTGCCAAAGCGGACAATATTGTTGATACGGGCGTGGCGGTTCGGTCCGTGGGGCCGGGTCGTTACAGATGGTATCAGAGCCTCTATCTGACCGGAAATGTGGGGACTAGCACGTTTGTGTGGACCCCTGAAGGACGACGTGCCCGACAAGGACGTCGTGCCTAAAAGGGAGGGTGATTGTGACGACCCAGATTTCCTGGAAGTAAATTCTGTGGTGCGGTGTTGTGCGTCAGTCCCACATCGCCCAGATATGAGAGTACTCGTGTGGTATATGAGCTTAAAGATCTATTTCCTATTAACAAGACCTTTTAAAGCCGTGCGGCACAACAACGATGACGGAACTCCATAGTTAAGCGTGCTTAGCTTGGAGTAGTACCAGGATGGGTGACCCTCCTGGGAAGTTGTGTCAAAGCGGACAATATTGTTGATACGGGCGTGGCGGTTCGATCCGTGGGGCCGGGTCGTTACACTTTTGATGTTACATTTACTAATGGTTAGTCAAGCAAAAAAAGAAAGGAAAAAGGTGCTCGCATTTGGTCAGTGTTATGATCAAATAAATAAACGTGAAAGCTGGCTACTACTAGTTTTAGAATCAGTTATCTAGCTCGAATCAGGGACGGATTTATGTTTGGGCATGGCGGGAAGGGTGGGTAAGTTTAATTACGTTCGGGAGAAAAAAATATGTTAAAAAAATAATATTTATATTTAATTCTGAATATTTATTTATAAAAGAGTTAAATGATACATAAAATTAAATGCAAACCAATTCATGTTTACTTCATTGGTGTAGTGGAAACCTATCTCACTACTTGACATGAGATCATAAGTTCAAATGTTGTGCCCAACTCTATTTTTTTAATTATTATTTTGAGTTTCTCTTCAATGTTATTCTTTATAATTTTAAAAAAAAAATTAAAGACTGAAAAGTAATTGTTACTATTATTACTTGTTAGACTTTGTTACATCTCTAGAATTTCATTTTTGCATTTTTTTTAAATTACTTTGACTTTTATTTTGTTCTCTTAAAAAAGTTCAAATATTATATGCTTTAAAAATAAAAGATGTAGTAAATTTAGTTGTTTAATGAGTTTTCTTATGGTTAAATATTTTATTTTGAAAAATTAACATTGAATCATATAAACTCATATATTTTTATATTTTTTGGTAGTTTAAATGACATTTGATATAGTTTCCAACAATAATACATTATGTATTTATATACATTGTTGCAATTTGATAATTTTTTATATATGTCTTGCCCCGTCTACCTTTACTCAAAATTCTAAATTTGTCACTGGCTCAAATGAACCCTTTATCTCGAACCCCATATATTATTATTGTTTTTTTTGGAAAAAGCAGTATTAAACAAAAACGAAAACACTAAAACTCTTCCAAAACTCAACTACAACGTTCCATTAAAATAGCAAGCAGTCTTTTTCTTACTTCTATTGGTTTACGGAGGATATAAACTGTAAATAATAAAATTTGAATTATACATATATATATATATATATATATATATATATATATATATAATGGCCATGGTCACCTGTGGCTCGTACCTGAATTCATCCCTATGAAAAGATATAGAGAGGCGAGGAGAAAGAGAGAGAAGCAACGAGTACCGATTAGGGCCCAATACTAGATCCATTTAAGTTTATATTTTGACCCATAGCACAAATCACAATTGGTACTGAGCCCATATCCAAAATTTTCCAGTGACACAATCAAATTTTCTTTAAATTGCATGACCAACATTGATACAAAACTGTAACGAGAAATTTAAATCTTCATAAATGGTGTTCATTTTCAACTGCAAGAAAAAAACTGATTAAACTAAACATATTTCCTATATGTATATATATTGGTATAAAATAAATTTTTAGAAGTGCTCTAATTTTTTTGACCTTTTCACCTCTCTTTTGACAAAAATATTGGGTTTATGTGAGTATAGAATAATGATTAATGGGAATTGAATGAACTTGAGAATGATAAAAGTAACAGTGGAAATTGACTTCAGAAGTGTTTAGTTTGTGATTAAAACAAAACAATATTCAATGTGAAAAGTTTTTCTGCTCATTACCAGATTTAGAACCTGTCATTGTACCGTTTTTTAAATTCTCTTTTGCGATGATTGCTTTTTCTAAAGTGAGCTGAGTGTTACATCTAAATCTATGACTACCTACGTAAACTAGAAGTTTGTGCATCTGAGCCTAACTGGTACAACGCTGTGCAATAGTCAAACAAACCCTAAAAGAGAAATATACTTATATTAAATAAGTACAAAATCATAAAAAAAATAATAACAACATTGTCTCAATAGTTTGGTCTACATTTTATTTAGTTCTCATATTATTAATTTGAGACATTGTCTGTCCCAAATTTTGGATACGCTGGCCATTGAAGAGTAATATTATTTTCACGAGAAAAATGCGACCTTTTTCTTCACAAGGCTAATAGAATTTAATGATTTTCCATTCCTTCCTACTTTTAATGAAGACGACTTAGTAAATTGTACTTAGACACCCGATACACAAAAAACGGTGCTTGTGAAAGTAGAGAGTAAACATCATCCATTTTTAAAAAAATAATATGTGTAACCAATTTTATTATTTGATTTTGATTTATTTAAATTTAGCATCCCCATTTCTACATGAGTTATAACCACATACTTACTCATGACCCATGTATCTTTTCCATTTATCTCGAAATCGAAAACAATTTTGGTGATCACATATTTTAATTTCAAAATCACAATAGAGATGATCCATTCAAATTAAAAACTAATCAACTTGGATAAATGCCTATTCAAATTGCAAAACGATCCACACAAGTCGACTTTCTTCCTGAGCAAGACCTTTTCCATTTTACGTTCCAGTAAAAAAACATAAACGCCTATTGATATAGTTAGTTTACTACAATAACATTTACTTGAGAACAACAATGTCATGTTCTCACTATTATAGGCCTCGTTTGGTTGTATCATTAGTACCTCGGGATCGGACTACTAATCCCGTGGACCCCACAAATGATATGTTTGGCAAAACATTAGACTCCGGACTAATTATCCGGTCCGGACTAGAAATGATGGCAAAAAGTTGCATTTCCAATACCATAGGAGGGTGGTATTAGGAATAGTCCAACCCCGGATGTATTACTTATCCGGCCTTCTTTTCAAATCTCATTCATAATACTACCGGATTGTTAATACCGGGATTAGTAATCCCGCAACCAAACGAGAGCATATAGTCCAATTCTACAACCAAAAACACAAAAACACGAAAACAAACTATTATAACATCGGGGAGGATATATGAATATCATGAAAAACACCCAAGTGGACACTTTTTTTCAAAAACGCTCCAAATCAAGATTTGATTAATGCAAATCTCCCCGGTTTCACGACGGGAACACAAATATGTGTCTTGTTTTTTTTTCTGAGATATATAATGACATGTTTTTGAAATTATGGTAAAATTTAAAAATTCAAAACATGTCATTATACATCTCGGAAAAAAAAAACAAGACGCATATTTGTGTTTCCGTCGTGAAACCGTGGAGATTTGCATTAGCGAAATCTTGATTTGGAGCGTTTTTGAAAAAAAGTGTCTATTTGGGTGTTTTTCATGATGTTCATATAACATTTCCCTTATAACATTCACCTAAAGATACAAGGACTAAAAATATAATAACAAACTAAAATAGATCATTTTTTAGGAAACCCTGAAAGAAGAGATCTAAAGAAGTGAAACAAACTTGGCGGCGACTATAACAGCTTTTCTCTTAGTACCTATCCACTTGGGTAACAAATCAACGGTCCAGATCCTTAACCACCTCCTCATCTAACGGCCCATATCTCTCCCTCATCACAAATAGGGCTTAGCTTAACCAGTTGGGTAAAATGCATATATCCCCCTAGAACTATATATCATTTACAAACAACCCCCAGGAACTATCAAATTTTACAACTAACCCACATAAACTATCAACCTTTTTGCAATTAACCCCTAGTGGCATCTTTTAAACGATATAACTTTATGCTCGATGATCCATTTTGGTTAGATTTTTATTTATTATAATCGGTTATTCAATATTCATGCATATTAAGTAAAATCTTACATAATGACAGAAATAAAAGTTTTCCTCATTGAAATAATTTTTTTTATATATAAAGTCTCTTCGGATGGATTTTCTAAAATGACTGTTATCTCTAACTCATGTACATTGACAAACTACGTATATCAAACAAATAATTTTGTAAAGGGTTCAAATGATTTAAAAATTACACAGTTTAAGAGATGACATTGAGGTTAATTGCAACAGTTTAATAGTTCTTGAGGGTAATTTGCAAATGACTCATAGTTACTGGGGGTTATTTGCATTTTACCCTTTAACCAATTTACCCTAACCAAGTTCATAAATCCTCACCCCTTCACTCTTTCTCCAAAAGCATACATACAGTATTTAGTATTTAGTATTTAGTATTTAGTATTTAGAGAGATATATAATATTGATTAGAGATGCAATCGAACGGAGGAGGTGAGGCGGGGTGGGTGTATCCGGCGATGATAATGCCGGCGCATTATCCGGGGCATTATTTGCCGTACCATACGGGACCACCACCACCGTCACCTCAGCATTATAACCATCAGTTCCATAACCACCACCGTACACCGCAGCACGGTGACAATGGATCTAACGGCGAGAACAAGACTATTTGGGTCGGGGACTTGCACAGCTGGATGGAGGAGGATTACCTCCATAACTGCTTCTCTTCTGCCGGAGAGGTCTATATATATCTCTATGTGTATAAATGTGTGTGTGTTTATGTGTTATTGTTTGTTTGTTTCTTTTATATCTTGTTTGTTAGTCATTGATTTACTACCTTAATAGTGTACAAGTTCAATGTGTGCATAGTGCAGGCTAATTTTTAGCATTTTGTATTAGACGTTATTTAATAAGGTGAATAAAGGACTTAACAAAAGGAAATAGAGTTAATAGTCAGTAATACTACCTATCTTTCTCTATGTATATAAATGTTTATGCATTTATGTGTGTGTATGTCTTAGTGTTTGTTAGTCATTGATTTAATAGATTATAAGAGGAGTCACTGAGGTTGAGTGCTGTGATGATAGTGTACAAGATTAATGTGTGTATAGCTCAGTCTAATTTTAGTATATTGTGTGGATTGGAAGTAATTAATGAGGTCAATAAAGGCAGAGTCGAAGCCAGAATTTTGGGGGCTGTAGGCCATTAAAAAAAATGGGGCCTTTTCCGTTGTAAAAGCATTAAATTTAGAGATATAAGATAAATAAATAGCAAATATTTAGCTCAAATTTATCAAAACGAGACAAAGTGAGTAAACATAATCAAGTATACAATAATTATAGTTAATATATTATACAAATTTTGTCAAAAAAACCTGAAATCAAAATCATACTAGGAAAAAAAAAGAACAAGTATGTTAATTTAAAAAAAAATACTAAACCTTTTTCCAGCTATATTTAATATAGAAGACGTGGAAAAATATCATCTCAAACTATGGTTTCACACATAATTAGTTATATAAAAAGTAAACAAATAGAAATGTGATGATGTGAGGGAGATTCGAACTTAGGTCTATAAGTGAACCCGGACACTTAAATTTATAACTGTAACCATTTATACAACAATGTTTATTAAGAATAATTAGAAAAACAATTATACAAAACAAGTACTTCTGAAAATGGGGCTTTAAAATAGGTTGATTTTTGTGGGGATCTAGCCCTTGTGGATCTTGGGCCTACTACCAAAACTAGCATAAAGGAGTTAACACACGAAAATAGTGTTAGTACTGCTACCCATATCTCTCTCTATCTGTATGTATGTATTTATGTTGATATATACGTACATGTGTCTATATGTGCAAGTTTTATTGTTTGTTTGTTTTATAGTAGCTTGTTTGTTAGTTATTTGATTTAATAGCTTATCATAACTCAGAAGAGTCAGTTTTTGCTAGCTGTGGTGATAGTGTGCAAGATTAATGTGTGTATAGCACAAGCTAAATTTAGTATATTGTATAGACTAAACTTAGAAGTATTTAATAAGGTGAATGAAGGAATAAACACAAGGAAATAGTGTTTAGTACTGCTACCTCTTATCTCTTTCTATATATATGTTTCTATATATATGATTTAATAGCGTGTAAGAGGAGTCAGTCTTTGCTGTGATAATAGTGTACAAGATTAGTGTGTGTAGGCATATAGCACTTTGGCATTTTGTATAGATGAGAAGTATTTAATAAGGTGAATAAAGGAAGTAACACAAGAGAATAGTGTTAGTACTACTGCATCGGTACGGCGTGATATATATGTATATATATAGTGTATGTTTTTATATTTTGTTAATTAAATTAGTTGATTCAACAGTGTTGAATCCCTATCAAGTACAGCTTGTAAGAAAAAAGAATCTTTGGCGTGATGATACTGTACAAGAATAGTGTCATCTGTACTCTAATAAACAAACTAATGTCCATTACGAAATTACGTGCAATTTTGATTGATTTATAATTTGTATTAAAATTGTTAAAATGATTTTTTGTAAAATCTAATCATAAAATTTAACATTTGAACTATATGATCAATTTTTAAAAATTTTCATTCCGATAATTTTAATACAAGTTATTATTCGGTCAAAATTAAACATAGTTCTTAATATACAATTAAATAATATTAAACAAGGTGAATAAAGTAAATATTACGCTAGAATAGTGTTTGTACTGCATATACATCTGATGAAATAATGATATATACCAGTATGTAGTACATCTGGAGTAGTATTTATGTATTTACTGTATGTTTTAACTTTTGTTTGTTAATTAGTTGATATTGCTGTACAGTTGCTAACAAGTGCTTGTCAGAAAAGGAACTTTAACTTGGATGATGGATGTACATAAATAATATGCATAAAGCTATCAAAGCATAACACATGCTCTTTTTTGGTATATAATACAATGCATAAAGCTATCAAAGCATAACACATACTCTTTTTTGGTATATTTTATAAAGGTAGATTGGATGTATTAATAAAGTGAATTAAGGGAAATAACACACTAAAATAGGGTAAGTCCTAAATTGTGATGAAATATTTGATACATTATATATCAAGTTTTGTTTTTATGCCTTGGTTTGTCAGTTAATTGATTTTAATAGTATTACATAGGAATCAGGTGCTTGTAAAAAGATAATATTTTCTATGTGGATGATGTACAAGAATAATGGTGTTCACACGCCATTTTTAGTATGTTGTATAGATTAAAAAATGTCTTATATTGTTAATAAAAGAAATAACATAAGGAAACAGCATGATGAAATTTTGTGGCAAACATCATTCTTCTTTGTAAAAATCGGAGTATTTATGCATTTGAAATTGATGGGAAGAGATATGTTTGATGTTAATATGAACTGAAAATGGAATCTTTAGCAGAGTTAATTACCGTTTTATGTGCATGGTATGGTACTATGGTTGTTAAAATGAAAAATTTACTACATTGCAATTTTCCCAGTATTTCTTTGTATTTTGGTTATGTCAGTTAATGTGGGTAATGTGTGATGATAAGTTGTGTCACACCTTTTCAATGACGACTAGTAACCTTTCCTTTTCTTTTGATAGTAAACAATCAATTTTAATCCATTTGAAGTCGGTAACATGTCGGTAACAAGAATTGTTTGAAACTAAGCTAAAAGGAGCTGAAAAATAGGATATTTTTGCAGAATAATATTAAGTTATCAATTGAGAATGGTTTTAAAGAGGAAGGTAATATGTAGTAGTTTCATCCTTTACTATATCTGTTTCTACATATTTACTGTTTGCATATCAGCTGAGTTAATTGAATAAGTGGATTTGTATTAGTTCTATGGAGATGAAATCTCCTTTCTTTTGATAGTAAAATGAAATCTTTGATCTATTTTAAGTTGGTTTATACGTGTTAACAAGAAAACTTAACTTCATAATGAACATATGTAAAAGACAAATGCTGTTTAGAACACTAGAAGCTATAAGGGGGATTAGATTCACCGTTTTGGGCAATAACTTGTGGTTTCATGTAATTTTCTTAGTTAATTCCTGAGATTGTTTCGGGTTAATGTTTATTAGTTAGCAGTGTAGGTGCTCGTGACTGATATGAAGGTTGCTCATACATTGCTTTTAGTTATGTATTTACCATTTTGTCTCATTTAAGTGATTCTACTTTTAGTAAAGTTTGCTTATTAGTAGTGCAACTCCTTGTGAGTCAGAATAAGTGGTTATATATGAAGTGCTTGTAGGCAATGATCTAAAGTTGGTCTGAATCTGGTTAATATCCAGGACTAAGAAAAGTTGGAGCCTTTTGTGAAAACTGAAACAAAACAGTTTGCAATTTCAACATACTGGAATTTTAGCTAGTGTTCTTACATGCACTACATAGTGCTTCGTTTTGTCAAATTAATCAAAACCAATTCAACCGTTGCTACTTACCCAAAAAAAAAATCAACCGTTTCTAAATTTGGGCGGTTGGATTTAATTCAGCATTCGAATATAATAACATTTAACCACCTACATGTTAACAAATCCAGTGGCATAACATATGTGATATGCTAACATCTACACATTTTAATTAACCGACTTGGTATAACCAATTTTGTCTCAGTTATTGTTTTTTTGATCTTTTTTCTTGCAAGTGTTTGTAAAAAAAAGGCAGTGTAAACGGTAACGTACTTAAAAGAAATATGAATCTTTCTGAAGTTGGTGATTTGGATGGAAGAAAAAATGTTTGGGTCTGTCTCTGAAAATTAGTTTTATTGATCAAATCTTGTGCGAAAAATAAATCTAGTTAGGGTGGAAAAGAAATTATTGAAACATATTACTTTATTAAGTTACGCCCAGTAATTAATGTAGTAGTTTGTTGGTGCCTTGGAGGTGTCTGATAAACAATGGGTGGATCCAAATGTAGTTTGGATTGATGTAATGTGAAAACCCTCAAAGTACAAGATTTGTAAAAAGATGGTTAAAACTTGACAAGATGTATTGTGAGTATGATGTATGTTTTGTTTTGAAGCAGAAACATTATGCTTGCTTGCACTTCCAAATTCCAATTCCATGTATTTCGATTTACAGTTAGCATCTCAAGTCTAAACTGGTATACAAAATCTTCCTTGATATTATGGAAGGAACTAGAAAAATTTAGTTCCCTGTGAGGGAGAACCCTATTTTGAAGCAGTCATAAATAAGTTTTACTTTATAACATAAAAAATCTTAATGTGTTTATAAAAAAATTAATTTATGGTTTGGTGCGAGTGAAGTTTTTATGGATCAATGATTTTAACATTGGATTTTGTATATTGTTTTGCCTTTAAGCTATTTTCTTCTTGTTGTTTTTATTCTGGATGCTTATTCTGTAAAATGTAAGGCAGAGAAATAAGACTAAAAGGTAACTCATTTATGCAATCTCCCTGTTCTTCGTTTTAGAAACAGAGGCGGAATTTACGTACCCTAAAAAGAGACAGATTATTAATTTATAGGTCTTTTTTGAATCTTTACTACTAACCAAATTGTACAGTAGATGTTCGGTTTATTTGGGTTCCTGTGGAGTAGGGGTGTACACAGTTCGGTTTGGTTTTTGAGTAAAATGCGAATCAAACCAATCAAAAACAATCGGTTCGGTTCGGTTTTGAACAAAAAAATCCTTGGAACCGAACCAATCATAATCGGTTTGGTTTGGTTTGGTTTGGTTTGAACTTTAACAAATAAAAAACACAATATTCAAAATTACACTAATTTCGTAAAGTTTTCGCTTATATTTCATTTGCAACTTTAAACCAAAAGTCGAATAACAAGTAAATTTACAAATGATTTAACAAAATATATTATTAATAACTACAAATAGTAAGTAAAACATCATATCTCAACTTATAGATGTATATATATAAATAATTATATTATTTTATATATGAATAAAAATAATCGGTTTGGTTCGGTTTGAAAACCGCTGAAACCGCAAATTGAACAGATTAAATCGGTTTATCAAATTTCAAACCAAACCAATTACTAATCGGTTTTTGATCGGTTTGATCGGTTTATTTCGGTTTATGTACACCCCTACTGTGGAGTACTAATGCTAGTGAGAAAAAGACTTCTATAACTTATGGTAATGAATCGAATGATTGCATGTATTTTTCCTCAAATGCTCCACTTCTTCGAAAACCAGTAAGCTAGCTACTAATGGGGACATAATGGTTATATATGGGTTGTGAGTCTTATGACTATATATGGAGAAGAAATGTCTTGTTTTAACCACTTGCACATGCGTGTCGGACGCGGTTCACAGCTAGGTCGAAAAATGAATTATATTTGGATTTTTTTTAACATAAGAAGCATATAAAAGTGTTTTATAAAAATGGAGGTTTAACATAAATATGTCAAATTGACATATTTGATAACACTTAATCAAACTAGTACTGTTATAGAACTTGCATCATATATCATCCCAGTACCACGATTTTGAACTTCATAAAATAACTTTATTTCAAATAAATATGACAAATTATTGTTGTTTGTTTAAATAGAAAATGTCATATGTATGAAAAATATAATTATATACTCTATTAACATTAAGTGTCGTGTCCTAAATTTTAAAAGAAATCCTTTTTGGCGTGTCCGTGCCAGGTCGTGTTTTGAGTTTCTGGCCCGAGTTCTTGAAGATTTAGTGTAGATGGACAGAGCTTTTTTCAGTCTAGCATGAACTTTCTTATTTGCTTACAAGCTACTGCACGAAGAAGAACCTACCCAATATTTTATGCACTCTTTGGGAGTGGTTTTGTTTTTCTTAACATAAACGAAAGCAATTATTATTTTTTATTTTACCTTTGGAAAATTAATCCAATTGGTTTACATGTTCTTGGCTGATCTAGCACTACCCACTGTGTGTTAGAATGGGTACCCTATTAAAATATCTGCCTCAAAACAACTTTTTTTTTTCGTATTGAGTTCTGAACAAATGTGTTATTTGCCTTTGTATTGTCCTTGCCTATACTGCATGGATGAATATCTGGATTTGTAAAGTTATGTTATACGGCTTATACTTGATATTTGCGCCATAAGTCCCTTCTAATTTCTGAGGTTTCTGAAACGGGCATACACACAATGGTTGATCTATCTCGGTAAATAAACTTACTTTTTTCTGAAACTTGTAACCAACCTGCCAAAATATAAAAAAAAAACAACATTTAAAATTGATTCCCCCCTCTCCTATTATTTAATGCACATGTAACATCATTCTTTACTATAATGTTGTTGCTCTCTAGTTTTTTCCGCGTCCTTACTTTTATAGTATAATTGAGTTTGCTATACCCTTTTGTTTGCACTTAAGTCCGTGGTATTTCCAGGTACCACCACGGATTGATCTTTATCGTTAAAAACAAAAATACTATTCTTTATTGAGAGTGTGTCCTTACTGCACAATGACGATGTAATAGTACTTATATGAGAGCAATGCTTATATGTAATCTGATCTTATTCACTATCTAATGTTTTCTGCATGAACAACATCGTTATGATACTTATCATATTTTATTTGCAGGCTAATTGTATAATCTCAATTAAGATTATTCGTAATAAGCAGACTCAAATGTCAGAGGGGTATGGATTCGTCGAATTTATTTCTCATGCTGTTGCCGAGAAAGTATTACAAAATTATTCTGGAAAACCTATGCCCAATGCTGAAAACCCTTTCCGTTTAAACTGGGCAACATTTAGCACCGGTGATAAGCGTGCAAATAATAACAACTCAGATCTTTCTATATTTGTCGGAGATTTAGCGCCAGATGTTGCCGATACTCTATTACACGAGACTTTTTCGAGTAAATATCCGTCTGTTAAAGGTGTTAAAGTTGTTATCGACGCTAACACTGGTCGTTCGAAGGGGTATGGTTTTGTAAGATTTGGGGATGAGAGCGAGAGATCGCAAGCTTTGACTGAGATGAATGGCGTATATTGTTCCTCTAGGGCTATGCGCATTGGTCCTGCTACACCTAGGAAATCAACTGCATATCAACAATTTTCTTCTCAAGGTAGATACTAAATGTTATATCTTTCATTACCACTTTAGTAACATTTTAAATTCCATAAAGTTTTTTTTTTCATTACTTAATCTATGTGTTATCTGCCACTACGTAATATATAATTTATTTCTCTGTTTTAAAATTCGCGCTACATAGCGCTATGTAGCGCGAAATAGCGCTTTTTTGGTAAAAAAACGCAACGAAAAATCACGATTTTGGGTGGAATTGCGCTAAAATCGCGCTATAGGGGACCAAAAGCGCAAAAATCGCGAAATTCTGGACCAAAAGCGTAAATAGCGAGTTAAAAAAAAACAGCGGATCTAAATAATAAATATATATTGTGCAATTTTCATAAAAGTGTCTACAGTCCAAATGGTTAAGACTGTGCTGTAATTTCCAGCAGACCTGGGTTCGAAACTCACCAACAACAATTTTTTTTTTGATTTTTTTTTATTACTATCTAATATAACTATATTTTTTTATTTTTTTTTTGTTATATATTCTAAAGTTTAGTGCATATTTAGGCAAAAAAAAAATACACCGCAAAGCGCTATATAGCAACGCTATTAGCGCTTTTAGCGTTTCTCTCGAAAAAACGCTACGATAGCGATAACGCTATTTAAAACACTGATTTATTTGGAGTACTGTATTTTTTGAGTTGTCTATGTTATATAGTGGTTATTCAATGTTAAACATATTTTTTTATTGCTTTTTTCGAGTATCCATTATTTTTCTGTGCCTATAAAAGAACGATAATATTCATTCACTTCGGTTCCTATTGTTTTTTTTTTGTGTGTGAGTAATTAGGTGGACATACACCAAATGGTGCTTCGGCTCAATCTGATGGAGATTTAACAAACACGACTGTTAGTTCTTTTGTTGTATTCAAAGTTTTCATACTAATTTTAGCACCTATTAAAGTTATTATTTATTTGTTTTATATTCGTGATAAATGATAATAGATATTTGTCGGAGGTCTTGATCCTAATGTCACAGATGAAGATTTGAGGCAGCCTTTCTCACAATACGGCGAGATCGTCTCAGTAAAGATACCTGTTGGAAAAGGCTGTGGATTTGTGCAATTTGCCGCTAGGTATCGAGTTATTTTCTAAAAATGTTATTACCCATTTATCTTGAACATTTTTTTCTTTCGTAAGTTTAAGATTTCTTTAGCTATTACCTAATATATTATGATCTGTTTTGATTAACATGTATAGAAATAACGCTGAAGAAGCACTGCAAAAACTAAGTGGTGCAACGATTGGCAACCAACCAGTGCGACTTTCTTGGGGACGAAACCCAGGGAATAAACAGGTAACTTGTACCTCGCGTTCTAGATGAAATTTTTTTCTTTTAAAAAGTGGACGCACTGTGTAGAAACAAACCGTGCTTCTTTTCTATTTGATTGGATAAAATTTGTTTAACTGGGTTGCTTAGTATTGCTTGAAATAATTCTGCATATGCGAAGTGGGTGTAGAACATTATTTGATTGGTGAATTACTTATAATCTATGTATCACAAAAAATTAATCTAAATTCGGTTTGGATGCAGCAATTTATGTATAATTTCAAGAATACATTATTAGACTAAGTTAAGTATGCTATCTATAAAATTGAAAAACAAAGGCCCTCTATTCTCATTTTCTTTCTAGATTGACCAGCTTAGAAAACATGTTTATTTGATTTTAAAGCTTATTTTTTTCCAGGTTATCATCGTAAAATATATTTTTATTTGATTTTTTGGCTTAAAAACAACAATTTAGTTGGCAAGTGGTTAGTGTTTGCTTTATTTATTTCTTTGATATTGCAGACAAGATTTGATTTTGGCAATCAGTGGAGTCCATACCATGGGGGACAATTGTATGATAGCTATGGCGGATATGCAGTCCCACCACCTTATGATCCCAGAATGTATGCTGCTGCAGCTGCCGCCTACGGAGCATATCCTATGTACGGCACACCGCAAAAACAAGTAAACTAAGCCATATATATGCATCATCTTTGGCTACATAGAAGAAAGAAGTTAGATTGTGAGATAGCTTATTGCTCAAAATTTCTCTGTGGTATGTAGAATTAGAAACCCTCTTATTGTGGAGTGCGAAACTGAATTTTGATAGCACGAGGTAGTGGTGTTTTAGGGAATTATCATTATCAAACATTTGTTCTAGAAGCGTCAAAGATCTAACATTAAAACTATTCGATCGAAATAAAGTGGCTTGCATAAATGGCAGCATAAATGGCAATAGCTATCATGATTTGTTTCATTCACCAAACTAATTTCGGTTGAAATGTGCTATTGTTAATTAATTATCGGTTAAAATCTAAATTTTCATCGTATTTTTTTTGGTTACACTGAACAAATCTAAATTGGCTAGAACTAGCGGAGATGGTTATGTAGACCTCCAATTGATATATTACAAGATACGTTTAAATACAATAGTGATCCTCCCTAAATTGATAAGCTCTTTAAATTGATAAAAAGTACTGGTTCCAAGTCGAGACCAGTCCTGAAATTTAATAATCCCTATATCAATAACTAATATTTTTTCAGTAAATCTTAGTTCTAAATCTCGGTCTCAGCTTTTGGGTAAAAACATTTTAAAGTAGATATGTACATTTCTTCACACTTTTTTTGAGTAATACTAGGTTTTTTTTTATATTGGCATATAGTTCTTATCTATGGGAACTGTCTATATAAATTTAGAGAATGCTAGTCTAATTTATAATTAATTATTTGGTGTGAAAGTTTCATCCTAAATAAATACTAGTAAATCTCTTAGAAAGCCAAAAAACTTTTGAAATTTTCTATGAGATATAAGTGTAATTATTATTGATAAATTTTTGTGACTTGAATATAGATAAAAAATTAACTACAATTTATTGATATTTTTTTATGACTTGAATAAAGTCATTTTTTGGTGTATGTGTAATTTAGTGGCTAATAACCCAAATTTAATCATTTCGAACCTAAAAAGGACTTAAATCCCTTTTATGTGATAAACTTATTAAAGTAAATTTTCTGGGGTCCCAACGATTTCAATTTAGAGAGTTCTACTGTAATTTTCTCGGGAAGTTTATAAATGATTTGAGGAAATATTTTATTAACATTATATGTGCGAAGTCACGTTTTTTGACCGTCTAATGACTAGTGTTTGTGTCAAATCTTGCATCGTTCCACGTCCACATGGTTTTTATCATGTTACAATCTATAAACAAAAGTTATGCTTTTCGGATACAAGTTACAACACTTATTAAACGGTTCCTAAACAGAATATATATATAGCGCTTGTTTGAGTTAAAAAAGTATTTCAAGGTATAAATTAAAAAAAATGTTTCAGAAGAAATATCATTGAACTTGGGAACTAAAATCAAAATCCACTTATAGTTGTTAATAGAAACCTACCTTGAGGTCACCAAACTTAAGAAATCGACTTGACCAAAAAAAAAACTTGAGAAATCGTGACACGCCTTTTTAATTATTATATAGTCCACAAATGTATACGTTGAGTTATCCAGGAAATGATTAGGATTTGAGCCACGACTGCATAAATGCAACACTTGGAATAATTTATTTTTTCAATCATTAAGGGACCTGCCAAAAAGTGACTAATTGTCAATGGATTTGTGAGCAAAACGTGTTCCCGTATCACTTGAAAGGACTCACTTTTTTGGGCAAGTATGAAAAGGCTTCACTTTGACTCCTTTTAATCCAAAAATAGCCCTTAACTGTAAGTATCACTACTTTGCAGGCTTAATTTTAAGTAAAGTATAAAAAAAGATAACAACCTTGAAAATAATTTGAAGAAACTTTTATCTTGGAAAACTGATTGTGTAGTTTCAGAAATTGCATTTCAGGTTTTATGGGCTTTAATTTTTTCAAATATAATTTAGTCACTGTTGTAAATTCCATCTCATCACATTCACGGGCAATTTTTTATATCCACCAGGAAGTGGCGAATCCAGAGTTTGTGTCAAGGGAGGGCAAATTTTCCTTACACACTTTTTTTTTATTAGCATAACTATATATGTGTATATCATACTATATTTATTTCAAAAAATACACACACATATACATTCATACTGTACATTAATCTATTATCGGTTAGTATTCAAAATTATCTATTAAAAATTTTTTAATAAAAAAAGATCTAATGGGATCGGAAATAACATCAAATCACTTGATATTTATAAAATTCATGATTAATATAATCGTATTTATATTATTTAGTAATAGGGATAAAAGAACCAAACATACAAAATACAAATCATCATAAATATTCATACTGTGAAGTCAAATAATGCTCTATTCCATTGTAAATTGTCATCCTTTGCAAACATTGGCTTAATATAAATTATGAATAATTTGAAGTATATAAGGCCCAATTTTGTTATTTTGAAAAACTGGGTAATCATCAGTCTTTGTTTTATAAAAGAAATTTTAGCTAGTAACGAAACATGTTTTTTCGATGTTATCGCTACATTGTAGCTTAGATTAGTTGGAAAGTTTGAAATATTCTTAGCAAAAAAAAAAAGTTTAGCCGGGTGGAAGATTTAATACTCGCTATTGTATCAAATAGACAATTAAATACTGCACTATCAAATATATATAAAGGGTAAGAATAATAGTATAATATGGTATGTAAGTTTCCTTTGAAATATTTGTCGGGCTAGTTTAGTAATTTCAATTTTTCAAAAGTTGGGGTAGGCACTCGCCTGCCCTTGCCCAATGCTACATTCGCCCTTGCCACCAGGCACCAAAAATACGACCAACTGTCACTAACTCGGAACGTTTTGGGCCGAAATCTAGCTTTGTTACAACTTGTGAAAGTTGTGGATTAGAATGACGTTTCCCATTGGGCGTAATAATATTGGCTAACTCAACATGCACAATATTTAGGACAAATTAGCGGTGAATAGTAATCCGATGGTCCAAAGTGCTAGACTGATGCATGGAGCAACAAACAAGACGTAATCGAATCAAATTAGTAACTACATTGCACTACAGTAGTGAAAATCCATTGATCACAAATCGATCAATTGTCTCCATAAAGATATTACAAACGGGATAGAGAACGAGTGTCTCTCCTCATATGGCTTGACAGGTGACCTCATTGAATGGAATCAATAAAATGATAATTGATATACAAATCGTCAATGGGTCTTCCTTTACTGTGAAAACTGAAAATCTATGAAAGTTTACACACGATACATGTTTATGAAAAATAAGTCATATACACAAAGACGAGTCATCGTAGTTGGCTGTATCAAGAACTACTATTAGCGGAAGCGACAAGCAGGTCAAACCGTATGTTTTATAAAGGAGATGTATGATAAACCGCGACGGGAGATAAAGTGATTTCATTTATCTGTATTTTGTGGTAATTAACCAAAATATTAATTAATTAAAAGTATTTCCAAACAAATGCAACCACTAACTAGTCCAACTAATTATAACTCCCATCTTACCTCTTATTTGCTGTAGAAAACGTATGTCTTAACTGATGCAGCTGCCAACTACTAACTAGTCCAAACTATAGCATCCTATCTATTTCGTCACAAGTTATTGTTGAATATACTTATCAAAAAAAAGTTATTGTTGAATATGATCTTAATTGGCGAGCCTGATTTTCTTCCCAATCTCGGCTTACTCAATTCGCGTCGGTTCCGATCTTCCGCGGTATCCGGAGTAGTTTACGTCGGCTATTGTGATGAGGTGGCCTTCGTGCTTGCGCAAGAAACAAACAGGGGCCCGGGGTTGGTACCAGGTTTTCCCTCTCCAACGATCAAGTCAGTATCGGTGTTAACTGAAAGTAGAAATATAATTAAGGATGAGGGACCGGGCCGGTTACAGGTCGTTGTATCGAGTGGTACAGATAGTGTTCAGGGGGTCCGGGTTGTTTAAGCTTTATCTCTCCTCTCTGTCTTTGTGTGTCTCTCTTCTTAGTGGTATTAGTGGGGGTATTTATAGTGTGATCAGAGGCGTATTAGCCCTTGGATCACTGTACTGTAAGATGTTGATCCAACGGCGTCAGAGTCATTTATGACTCTGACAAGGGTACTGTCCTTTCCCGGGGCCCACAGGAGGTGTCCTGTGATTGGGCCACGTCGGTGAAACGTCAGGAGGGTCCCCCAAGGGAGCAGCAGCATTAATTGGGGAAGCGTACTCGACACGCTTCTTTGGGCCGGCCTCAGCACGGCTCGGCCCTCCCAATCCGGGGCGTCGCATCATTCAGGGTTGATGAGGCCCGGACGGCCCGCTTTGGGGGCGTTATTGCCCCGGACGAGGGGATGCTGACATTCCCTCGCCAACAGCTCCCTGTCCGGAGTCGTTGCTAAGGACGAGGTCGGCGAGGATCTCTGGTCGTTACGGGGGCTCCGGTCATTTTGTTCTCGTGCTCGTCGGTGCAAATATGCTCATGCATGGCTGTTTTATGACACGTGTGCAACCATTCATGGTTTTCTTACACGTGGACACGAGGCGCCGTCTTTGTCCCTTTGATTTCTACAACGTCATTAATGCTAAAACGGCTGGTGAGTGACATTTGGCAGATGGCCTCTGCAGGCTGTACACGTGGTGGACATTGATTGAGTGGCGGCGGTTATTTGTGGGAGTTCGTGCAATGAGCCGTTGCGTCTTTTCACCTTCTGGTAAATGTCTTTTCATCTTCTGGTGGGGGTTCTATAAATACCCTCAGTGAAAATTCATTTTCACTTTTTCAATCTCTCTCTAAAATTTTCACAGCAAACCATTCTCTCTCTTCCTTCATACTTAGGAGATTTCACCAACCAACCAACCATCATGGTTATCAAACACGGAGCCGGAAAAGGCCCGATGGTTGCCCCGCAACCACGGCGCCTTGAGGTGATGGCAAACGCCTTGCCATTCCGGGCGATGGTTATCGACCCAGCCATCTCCGTAGCAGTAAACGACAACAGTATCATGGTCAGGCAGCACGGGCCTGACCTAGACGAGTTTCGTCAACTCTGCGGCATAGGGGAGGAGTTTCGACTTCGGACCTGTGTGACCTCGGACGAGGTAAACGGGATCATGGCTGATCCCAAGAGTATGGTAACTCTCTCCCTCTCTACTCTTCTATACGGGGGCACCCACCTCCCCATTCCGGAGCTACTGGCGGAGCTCTGCGCCTGGACGCAGACTCTTCCGTGCCAGTGGCCTCTACAAGCGCACCGCATCTGCGCCGGAATGGAGGCCCTAAGTGCCTTGTTGGGCCCGGCCATTCCGGAACCATTGGGGCTTAGGGAGCTCTTGGCCTGCTACGAATTTTTGCAGGCCGAGCCAAGCTCCCAATCTAAGAGCCGGCAGCCCTACCTGAGGTGCCGGTCTCATAATCAGCTGATCACAGGTAACTCCGATTCGAATCGGGGTTACACACAAGACGTGGTCGTGGTGGAGGGCCCCTGGCTCCTCCGTGACGACCTAACTCTCCCGATCAGGCCGGGGAGGGTGCTGAGCACCAAGGAAAATAAATTCACCGTGGCCTCTAAGCTTGGGGGCCTGGGCGAACCCAACATACAGTCGTTGGAGGTGGCCCTTAATTGGTGGGGTCCGGATGGGACCGACGTGGGGGCACGCGATGCGGAACGCCTGCTAATCTGTGGCTCCCCCACCTCCTGCAAGGGGAACAGCTTCAAGTGGCCCCACATGACCTTCTGTCCTGTGGGATACTCCAGGGAAAGGTGGGAGAAGGAGAAGGGTCTGGAGTCGACCCTCCCTCCCAAGGTGGTTGAAGGTACCGAGGCAGCCCTCCCTCCCAGGGGTCTGGAGCATGTGGCGAAGAAGGCTTCGAAGCCAAAGCTGAAGACAGGCAGTAGGGCAAAGGCGGCGAAGGCGGCGACGGTGGTTTCCTTCGCTCCTTCAACGGCCGGGGTTCACTTTGAGACCCGGTCTGATGGTACCGTCCTTCACTACCGGGTGGGGGCGGACGGTACCCGAACCTATATTGATGTGCACGGGAAGCCTCTGACAGAGGTTCTCCCCTTGAGCTCTAGGGAGCCCGCTGTGGGGAGCCCCCTACGATTAGAAGATAGCCCATCTGAGGCAGAACCCTCCGGGCCAGCCTTGGGCACCTCAAGGACCAGAGTAAGTCACTTCTTGTTTTTCTCAAATCTTCGTTTTTACACTTAGCTAGATTTAGTTAATTTCTCTAATTTCTCTAACTCCTTTCTTGTATGGCCTGTATAGGTAGTCCGTTCTGACGAGGAGGAGGAGGCAGATGAAGAGGCTGAGGAGGGGGCGGGGGTGGAAGAGATAGCTGCCGAGGATGAGGTGGCTGAGGTTGGGTATGGCGAAGAAGAGGAAGGGGCGGTCGAAAAGGTTGCTGAGACGGGGGAGCCCGAGGGGGTAGTGGTCGAGGTCGAGGCCGAGGAGAGGGATGTGGTGGTGACAGGAGAGAGGGAAGTGGCGATCCTGCCTCAGTCGACTGGCCCGGACGATTTGGCAGCCCAGGCCAGACTCGATCGGCTGGCCCGCAAGGCCCTTCTTAGGAAGAGAAAGGTGGAGGGGACGAAGTCCCTCCAAGGGGAAAAGAGGACCAAGGTCGGTGGGAGTAACCCATCCGAGGTTGTGGTCGTGGAGGGGCCCAAAGGGACGTCGGGCCCTGCTCAAGGCCCTACTCAAGGCTCAAGCTCCAGCTCTGCCTCCCCGACCCACAGGATGCCTGTGCAGACGCCCGAGGAGGTGAAGGCGGCCACGGGTGTGAAGAGCATCATGGAGGCTCACCCATCTGCCGGGTTACTAGCTTTGGCTGCGCTCCAGCAGCAAAGCGTCGAGGCTGATCACCGAGGTCGTGACCTCGCATCCTCCATGACATCGGCCATGGCCATGATACCTCAGGTACGTGTAGAGTCTATTTTGTATGTTTTCACATTCTTCCCGCATATTTTTGCTAAGTGTTTTGATTTTTCCCTTGTAGGCCTATTTGATGATGAATCAATATGTCTACCATCAAGGCCAGCTGGTGAGGTCATGGGCCGCGAAGGCAGAGGCTAGTGCCAAGCTCGTGGAGGAGGCCCAAAAAAGGGCGGAGGAGGCCCAGAAAAGGTCTGAGGAGGCCCAACTCAGGGCGGAGAAAGCTGAGGGCCTCAACGCCACGGTTGAGGCTCGAAGGGTCGAAGCCGTGAAGGCCAAAACGGAGGCCGAGGAGCGTGCCCAGGCTGCGGAGGCAGCCCTGAGAGAGGCTGAGGCTGGTGTAACCGACAGAATAAAGGCGGCGGTCCAGACCGGCCAAGCCGAGCTGAATGCTGCCTGGGCCCAAAAGACACAGAAGGACTTCAACTCCTTCTACGTCGAAGGGTGGTCTGAGGCGGCTGCCTTCATGAGGGCGGGACCGGATCACTCGGTATGGAACGTAGAAAATATTATCGTTCCCGTCCCCTCAGCTCCCATTCCGGATGTGGTGCCTTTGACTCCTCGAGCTCTCTCAGACGAAGAGGACGGAGCTAGCCAGAACTAGGGTAGATTTAGGCTTTTGTTTTCAATGTAGTTTCCTTTTTTGTACTTAGCATGTAATAGCTTTCCATTGAATGAAATGAAAAAACAATTTTGGACTTGTCTTTTATTCTTCTGTGTTTTACTTCTATACTTCCGTTGTGATTTATACATTGTATACATGCTCCCAAAGGAGTGGGCCATAATGCTTCGGCGTTGAGGCGCTCGTTTTATACAACTCATAGCTTGCAAACCGAAGTAACACAGAGAATTTAAATGAACTGAAAACTTCAAGTAAATATGAACCGGGGTGCCGTATAGGCTCGTGTTCTGAAACACTTAGAAATTTTAAATGAACTGAAAAATTCAAGTAAATATAAACCCGGGTGCCGTATAGGCTCGTGTTCTGAAACACTTAGAAACTTTAAATGAACTGAAAAATTCAAGTAAATATGAACCGGGGTGCCGTATAGGCTCGTGTTCTGAAACACTTAGAAACTTTAAATGAACTGAAAAATTCAAGTAAATATGAACCGGGGTGCCGTATAGGCTCGTGTTCTGAAACACTTAGAAATTTTAAATGAACTGAAAAATTCAAGTAAATATGAACCGGGGTGCCGTATAGGCTCGTGTTCTGAAACACTTAGAAATTTTAAATGAACTGAAAAATTCAAGTAAATATAAACCGGGGTGCCGTATAGGCTCGTGTTCTGAAACACTTAGAAATTTTAAATGAACTGAAAAATTCAAGTAAATATAAACCGGGGTGCCGTATAGGCTCGTGTTCTGAAACACTTAGAGAATTTTCGAATGAACTGAAATAACAGCAGTTTTTATTTATAAAGCCCACAGGCATAAATTTACACCACATTCTTATTTACACAAAGTCATAAAGGCCGAGCCCTACGGGTAGTACTTCCTTAGGTTGTTGACGTTCCAAGGTCGGTCCACCGGGACGTCGTTGGGAAGACGACCCAACAGGTAGGCCCCGTTCCCTATTGCACCGAGGATTCGATAGGGGCCTTCCCAATTGGGGCCTAGCTTGCCGTCGGACTGTATCCTGGTGTTGTTGTTTACTTTTCGTAACACGAGGTCTTCGTCTTGGAAACGTCTGGCGTTCACTCTTTTGTTATAAGAACGCCCCAGCTCGTTTTTATATTCGGCGTTACGGATGGCCGCAACCTCCCTTCTTTCTTCGGCGTAGTCCAGCTCTAGCCCCATCATCTTTTCATTAAGCCCGTTTTCCACCATGTCCGTCCTCAGAGAAGGAAGCCCGATTTCTAACGGGATGATGGCTTCCATTCCGTAAGTGAGGCTATAGGGTGTCTGTTGAGTGCCCCGTCTTCTCGTCGTTCGGTAGGCCCAAAGGACGTGATGCAGCTCTGCAGCCCATCGTCCTTTGGACTCGTCTAGCCTCTTCTTGATTCCGTCGAGCACGGTCTTGTTTGATACCTCGGCTTGTCCGTTGCATTGGGGGTACGATGGGGTCGAATAGTAGTTCTTGATGTGATACTTTGCATACATCGTTTTTAGTTTGTCCCCGGTGAACTGTCCACCATTGTCCGCGACGATTGAGTAGGGGATTCCGAATCTGGTGATCACGTCTCTCCAGAGGAAACGTATCACTTCGGCCTCTGTGATCTTTGCTAAGGCCACGGCCTCCACCCACTTTGAGAAGTAATCGGTGACCATGAGGAGGAACTTCTTTCCCCCCGGGGCCACGGGGAATGGTCCGACGATATCCATGCCCCACTGTGCAAAGGGCCAGGGCGAGGTTACGCTGCTCATTTTTTGCGCCGGGGCATGGGGTATGGGTGCGTACTTCTGACACTTCTCGCACCTGAGTACGAAAGCCTTGGCGTCCTTCTGCATGAGGGGCCACCAATACCCGTGGGTCAAGGCTCGGTTGGCCAGCGATCTGCCCCCGGTATGGCTCCCACACGTTCCTTCGTGAATTTCCTCCATGACCCTCATTACCATGTCAGGGTGGACGCAGAGTAAGTAGGGGCCAGAGAACGACCTTTTATAGAGCTTGTCGTTGGGAGCTATCCAGAATCCCAGTGCCGTTCTTCTTATTTTCTCGGCCTCTTTCTTCTCATTGGGGAGATCACCGGAGCGATGGTATTCGATTATGGGGTCCATCCAGCTTGGTTCCGGCGGGAGGTCAGTCACCATGTTAATTGTTGCCCTAGCCTCGATGCTAGGCGAAGGGACGTATTCTATGGTGATGACTCTCTCTTTTTTATCACTCATGACCGAGGCTAGGGTCGCTAGTGCATCGGCGTGGGTGTTCTCGTTTCTGTTTATGTTGACGATTTCTTGACATTCAAAGCTTTGGAGTATTCCGGAAGCGATAGCCACGTAGCTGGCCATCCTGTCGTCCTTCGTCTGAAATTCACCACTGATCTGGCTACTGACCAATTGAGAGTCCGTATGCACCAGTATCTTCTTGATTCCGAGGCTTCGGGCCATTTTCAAGCCGGCGATAACGGCCTCATATTCGGCCTCGTTATTGGTGGCTCTGAAGCCAAGTTGGATCGACTTCTCGATCACATCCCCTTGTGGAGATCGGAGTACGACGCCGAGGCCGGACCCTTTCTTATTGGCGGATCCATCCGCGTGCAAGATCCAGGTCTCGGGGGCACAACCTGTGATGTCGGGGCATTGAGTCGTCCCAGTGAATTCTGCCACGAAGTCGGCCAGGGCCTGTCCCTTGACGGACATTCGCGGCGCATAGCTGATGTCATAGGCGTTCAAGTGGCAGGCCCACTTTATCATTCGTCGAGAGAGATCCCCCTTTTGGAGTATTTCTCGCACAGGCTGGTCAGTATAGACCACAATGTTGTACGCAGAGAAATAGTGAGCAAGTTTTCGTGAGGCCACGACGAGGGCTAGGACGAGTTTTTCCAAAGGCGTATACCTAGCCTCGGCATTGAGGAGAGTTTTGCTCACGTAATAGATAGGTCTTTGCTCCCTGTCGAGTTCCTTGATGAGGACGGCGCTGACGGCTATCTCGGACACGGCCAGGTATAGGGTAAGGACATCGCCTGGGTCCGACTTAGTTAGAAGAGGCGGACTTCCGAGATAGTCAGCCAGCTCGGTGAACGCACGCCGGCATTCATCGGTCCATTCGAATTTCTTATGAGCTTTCAAGGCCGTAAAGAATGGCTTGCATCGATCCCTGAACCGGGCAATAAATCGGTTGAGGGCGGCAGCCATTCCGGCTAGCTTTTGTATGTCCCTTCTCTTCTCAGGTGTTTTCAAATTTTTCAAGGCAGAGATCTGGGACGGGTTCGCTTCGATGCCGCGATGGGTCACCATGAACCCTAGGAATTTGCCGGCGCCTACCCCGAAGGCACATTTAGAGGCGTTCAGCTTCAGGTCATGCCTTCGTATTGTTTCGAACACCTCTCTTAGGTCGGATAGGTGGTCCCTCTCCTGGGTGCTTTTTACCACCATGTCGTCAATATAGACCTCCATGGTTCGGCCTATGTTCTTAGAGAATATCTTGGTGACCATTCTCTGATAGGTCGCCCCGGCGTTCTTGAGTCCGAAGGGCATCACTTTGTAGCAGTAATTTCCCCTTGGGGTGATGAAGGCAGTTTTTTCTTGGTCGGCCTCCGACATAGGTATTTGATGGTAGCCGGAGCAGGCATCCAGGAAGCTCATTCTGGCGACCCCGGCCGTAGAGTCCACTATTTGATCGATTTTGGGCAAGGGGAAAGGATCCTTTGGACAGGCCTTGTTGAGGCTCGTAT
Source organism: Primula veris (assembly GCA_963682055.1). Classification (NCBI taxonomy): domain Eukaryota; kingdom Viridiplantae; phylum Streptophyta; class Magnoliopsida; order Ericales; family Primulaceae; genus Primula; species Primula veris. Next base: position 18,053,180 of record OY821743.1, on the reverse strand, counting down.
AATCGATGCACACCCTCAACTTTCCGTTCTTTTTGGGGACCACTACGGGATTGGCGAGCCATCTGGGGTAATAAATCTCCCTGATGGCCTCGGCCAGCAGAAGCTTCTCTACTTCCTCGTTTATGGCATCGGCATGCTCTGGACTGACACGGCGCCCCTTTTGCATCACGGGCTTGGCATCCGGGTTGACGTTAAGTTGGTGGCAAGCGAGGTTGGAACTGATGCCTGACATCTCGCTTGGACCCCATGCAAAATTGTCGAGGTGTTGGAGAAGGAGTTCGACGAGGTCGGTGACCTCAGGTTTGGTAAGCTTTGCTCCCACCATAAAAAAGTGGTCCTCGTCATGCCCCGGGATTTGGATTTTCAGCAGTCCCTCCTCCACCTTGTCTTCGGCCTCAGGCCCCATCTTTTTGTTTAGTTCCCTCAGCAGCTTAGGGTCCTCTGCCTCGATGTTCATGGCACTTTGGGCCGGCACCATCTTTTTGCCGGAATACACGGCCATGGCACAGCTGCGTGAGACTTTCTGATTTCCTGAGATGGTTTCCACACCAGAATCAGTTGGATACTTAACCTTTTGGTGTAAGGTGGAGGAGATTCCATCTATTCTATGGAGCCACGGGCGCCCCAATATCACGTTGTAAACAGAGGGGACATTCACCACCGTGAACTCCACGCCCATAACTTTCGTACCAGTTTTCACGGGCAAGGTTATGTTTCCTTTGGGCCGGACCGCCTCCGAGTTGAATCCGTACAGGGGTGGGACGTCGGTTTCCAACTGTTCCTCTTTGAGTCCCATCTTTCGAAAGAGGTCTTCAAAGAGTATATTGACCGACGCTCCTTGATCAACGAGGATCCGTCCTACTGCGCATAGGCCTATCTGTGCCGAGATAACGAGGGCATCAGTGTGGGGCACATCCACCCCCACCAGGTCGAAGTCAGTGAAGCTTACATCCGGCTTGGAATTGCGCTTATACTTTTTCCGAGGGCTTGAGCTTTCTGCGAGGCAGACGTACTGCTTCATCAATGCTTCCCGTGCTGAGGTTCTTTCTGCCCCATTCTGGATTGACCTTTTGGGCCCAGAGTGAATGACATGACAGATCATCACCGATGGGGGGAGGTCCCGCTGCCTCTCATCAACCCCTTCTCCATCTCGATCGGACTCCCTCCGTGATTTGACATATTTATCCATCAGGCCATCCCGGACCCATCCCTCGAGCCTGGCTTTCAGGCCATGGCACTCGTTGGTGTGATGGCCGCGACCCCTGTGGTATTCACAGATTTTGTCGTTAGGCCCTGGGGCCGGCTCGTTCCGTAGTGGGAGAGGCCAAGAGAAGAAAGGCTCGTTCTCAATCTTGTTAAGAAGGTCGACAAGAGGTAGGCGAAAGGTGGTGGAATAGGCAGCGCCCGACCCCGAGGCGACAGGGGTTTGATGCCCCGGTCGGGGGTCCTCTTTTCTTCTTTTAGGGGCCGGTTGCGGGTTTCTTCCCGTTCGTGTCCGCTCCATCCTTTCCGCTATGGGACGGTTTCTTCGAGGGCTCGTTGCGACGAACCGATCCCTTGGCTGGTCGATAAGGGCTACTGAACGTGTTGCCCCAGCGGACCTCATGTCCTTCTCTATGTCGATATGCTGTTTTATGAGGGACCTGAGTTGAGGAACAGAGTTGGGGGGGGGGGGGGGTCGCGATCATCTCGTTTCGGATCCTGCTCCCAACTACCATGTTTTGCCTGAAGGCAGCTATGGCGGTGGAGTCGGGACGGTGCATTCGGCATGCTTCAACCAAAACCGACTATCATAATTCTCGAGGGTCTCTTTAGATTGGACCCTCACTTGATAGAGTTGCTCCGGTTGGGCAGCTCTCTCTTTCCAGTTTATGAACCGGTGTGCGAAGTCATAAGCTAGGTCGTCCCAACAGTGGATAGAATTGACGGGCAGGGACTGGAACCACTTACTAGCGAGCCTTCCCAGGCTGGCGGGAAAGCACCTGCACATTAATTGGTCAAGGTGTGACCAATGGTTCATCTGGTATCGGTAGTGTCGGAGATGAGCCTCTGGATCAGAGTCCGCGTTGAAGGTTTGGAGGATAGGGGCGATAAAGTTCGGGGGGGGGGGGGGGGTACTGTATTCAATTTCGTTCGAGAACGGGGTGCTGCGGGTTGAGGCCACGATTTTCAACGCTGCCTCACCAGCTGCATCGTGCCGTCCGCGTCGGCCACGTCTCCGTGTCCGATGTGGCTTATCGGTTCGGGCGTGACTAGATTCCGGCCGTGAGTCCCGACTACCATCCTGCCAACGGAGCCGAGAATGTATACTCCGCTCGTTATCGCGACGAGAATTTCCTTCTTGGGAATGCTCCGACTCCGCACCCCTAGCTGGCTCCCTGGGAGTCTCTAGGGGGGGTCGTCGGAGGGGTCCCAACCTGGACATCACGCTTTTAACGGGGACTGGAACCGATTTGTCTTGGCTCGCGCCTTGAACGGGCTCGAGTTCCGGCTCCATCAGCGAGGCTATCAAGGCTTTCTGGGCCGCAAGAGCTACGAGCTCTTTTTGGTGGATATCGATCATCATCTCTTTTAGCTCGGTCCGCGATCGGGGTGCGGGAGCTGTTGCGGTCAAGGGAACGGGCTCCCTGGTAGATGCGGTCCTAGGGGTCTCATCAAAAGAAAGCGTTCTCGGCATCCCAAGAACGTGGGGGGGGGGGGGGGTCGAGACGATGGAGTGTCAAATCGGTTATTGCCAGATATGTTTCTTTTAAGGACGGGGAGTCGAAGCTAACGCGTTTAGGTTTCCCACAGACGGCGCCAATTGGCGAGCCTGATTTTCTTCCCAAGCTCGGCTTACTCAATTCGCGTCGGCTCCGATCTTCCGCGGTATCCGGAGTAGTTTACGTCGGCTATTGTGATGAGGTGGCCTTCGTGCCTGCGCAAGAAACAAACAGGGGCCCGGGGTTGGTACCAGGTTTTCCCTCTCCAACGATCAAGTCAGTATCGGTGTTAACTGAAAGTAGGAATATAATTAAGGATGAGGGACTGGGCCGGTTACAGGTCGTTGTATCGAGTGGTACAGATAGTGTTCAGGGGGTCCGGGTTGTTTAAGCTTTATCTCTCCTCTCTGTCTTTGTGTGTCTCTCTTCTAAGTGGTATTAGTGGGGTATTTATAGTGTGATCAGAGGCGTATTAGCCCTTGGATCACTGTACTGTAAGATGTTGATCCAACGGCGTCAGAGTCATTTATGACTCTGACAAGGGTACTGTCCTTTCCCGGGGCCCACAGGAGGTGTCCTGTGATTGGGCCACGTCGGTGAAACGTCAGGAGGGTCCCCCAAGGGAGCAGCAGCATTAATTGGGGAAGCGTACTCGACACGCTTCTTTGGGCCGGCCTCAGCACGGCTCGGCCCTCCCAATCTGGGGCGTCGCATCATTCAGGGTTGATGAGGCCCGGACGGCCCGCTTTGGGGGCGTTATTGCCCCGGACGAGGGGATGCTGACATTTCTTCGCCATTAATCACTTCTTTGTTAACTTAAGTAAATACATATATATTGCTTGAGAGAATACCTTCACTGCTCATTGTAAAAAAAAATGTTTAATATTCCCAAACTACTCACTTTTAATAATTTGGGTGTCAACCGGCGACACTTAATTAACAAATTAAATACTATAAATCCGTGACTTCTTGTTTTGATTTGGGTACTTTCGTAAAATTAATTGCATGAAAGTTAGTTGTAGGTGTTATTTGGTTTTACAGACAATTTATAAATAGATCAATTCACCCTTTTTTTATTTCCTAAATTACTCTATCTAGATAACAGGATTTTTAATATTTAAAATGAATTAAGGAATAATATTTAAAACGAATTAACATAGTTTAAAATCATAAGACATCAACTGAGTGAGTGGTGACTTGTGCCTGGTGGTGTTAGCAAATTGTTATATACTACAATTTACTCCTAACACCTGCTCCTAGACCTTGTTTGGTCTAACCTTACTTTTACTTATTTATGCTTATAAGTACAAAAGTAATTGTTGGTGTTTGGTGACCCTTTAAAATCTCACTTTTGTCAAAAGTAAACAATGAATAAGCTTACTTATTAAAAGTAACATCTTCCATACTTATCAAAAATAAAATAAATTTGGCCACCGTAGCTTTGTTATTGTTTATACGTTTGTTACACAAAACTACGTGTTTTTAACGATTTAGATACACACCTTTCAATTTTTTCAATTTGCCTACCACACTATAATGAACTTTTCAATTTAGGTAGCACACTATAAGAAATTTTCTAATTTAGATATCAATTAATCACGGAATCATGTCACGTGACACCACGTGCTTGACAAACGTTAACGTGTGAGGGTAATTTTATCATTCTGTACAAAAATATATCATCCTAGAAGAAATGTTTTCCCCAATTTAACACATAATAAAAATCAGTACATAGTCCAAATTTGAGAGGAAACGTTGTTTTAGGATGATATATTTATTTTGATGCAAAATGACAAAATTCTCCCCTCACGTTCAAGTTTATCAAGTACATGCTGTCATGTGATATGAATCCGTGATTAATTTAGACAATGATACCTAAATTAGACAGTTTTTTATAATATGGTATTCAAATTAAAAACGCTGAAATGTGGGTATCCAAATCGCCATAGTTTCGCCTAATAAAGTATTTTTTTCTCTATATTAATCCAAAATCTAACTATTCCATCATCTCATACGGTAGATAAATTTGGGTCAATTGTAGTGCATTTTTTATCCTATTCCTTTATTTCTCAGTAATAACACGTACACATGTATTGATGTATATGATTGAATTGTGATGAATGGATGGACGTCTGCACGACTGCACTTCGTTGTTGATGAATATGAATTCCAGAACTAAACACTAAATCAATATCGATTAATAAATTATGTACGTATTTGAATTATGTAAATGACCTTTTTGCATGATATTAGTTACCAACTTATCATGGATTTTATCACCAACGATGTATGATGAGATGATCTTGGCATTGAAGAGTATTTTAACACACTGTCAAATTGTGAATGATCATTGTCATAATCGTTAATTTTGAATGAATTACTTTTTGCTAATTAACTGTTGACTAATTTTATTGATGGTGGGTTGATAAGTTGAACATTAAAAAATTAAAATAAAATAGTTAAAAAGTACAAATATAAACTAAATTCAACAAACAACATTTTTATTAAAAATATATAGTTTTATATTGTTCATCAAACAATATTTAGTTACTTAAAGGGTAACTATCAAAATTATACTTTTCTACCCTTATGAAAAAAAAAAGTATATTTTTATAATTAAAAACACAATAAAACAAGAGCCGACTAGATGTACGTACATGTATTAAAAAGCAAGTAAAGTTAATTTTGGATGCATGTTAAGACTTTTACTCCAAAAAGTAAAGTGAATAATTGTGGTGAGTAGATTATTAGTATTATACAGTTAAGTCCTAAAACGTACTCGTAATTATTGAACTAAAATACAATATTTGCTAAATGTAGTAAGAGTGTAGTACTATTATATTATGTACCAAAAAGTAAATAAAATAAAATAAAACAAAACAAATTATCTAAGCTCACTATTAACCAACAGCTGTCGCTATACAAACAAACTCTCATCTCTTTCTCTCTCTCTCTCTGACTGACTGTATCTGTATATGGCTCGACTATCTCTCTCTACACTCTCTCCACCTCCGCCGCGCGTGACTCCACCTCCGAGACGGCGCGTGTTTTTATTCCGGTGTAGCTCAGCTACGAACCCTAAGGTCGTCGTTACAAGAGAGAGAGGCAAAAATTCCAACCTCATTACTTCCTTGGTACTCTCTCTCTCTCTCTATATATATATATATATATATATCTCTATCTCTATATATATCTTTATTTATTTATGTATATTTATAATTGCGATAGTTTTTGTTATTTGGTGATGATTGTGTGAGTTACTGTGGTGGTCCCTTTAGTTTTGATTATGTTCTGTTTGATCCTTCTGGTTTTGATTTTAACATTTTTAGTCCTGACTTCTGAAAGAGTGTGGAATTTGATATATCCGAATGTATGTATCTATAACTTAGTCAGTTTTTGTTATTTGGCGATGATTGGGGGAGTTAGTGTTGCGGTCCATGTAGTTTGGATTATATTCTGTTTAACCCTTCTGGTTATAATTTTAACACTTTTACTACCGGTTTCTTAAAGAATGAGGAATTTGGTCTCTCTCTATATATAATATATGCATGTGTATCTATAATTTCGTCAGTTTTTTGTTATTTGGCGATGATTGGGCGAGTTACTGTGGTGGTCCCTTTAGTTTGGATTATGTTCCGTTTGATCCTTCTGGTTTTAATTTTAACACTTTTACTACCGGTTTCTGAAAGAATGAGGGATTTGGTCTCTCTCTCTCTATATATAATATATACATATGTATCTATAATTTCGTCAGTTTTTTGTTATTTGGCGATGATTGGGTGAGTTACTTTAGTGATCCCTGTAGTTTGGATTAGATTCTGTTTAACCCTTTTGGTTATAATTTAACACTTAGGATACCGGTTTCTGAAAGAGTGAGGGATTTGGTCTACTGTTGATAAAAAAGATCCCAAATTGTTCTACATCACATTCCTACAAGGCTACAAGTACAAGGCAATAGTCGGAGATCAATTGCTCAGTGCTTAAACCAAATTTGTGGAAAAAAATATGTGAAATTAAAATGTGTAACCGAAAATTTGCGGTCACTTTTCGGCTGTGGACAATCTGGATAGAAAAATAAAGATAAGTGTTGAATTGAGGTTTTGTAATTTAACAGATACCACTGAAGAGGAGAGAAGGTAAGTGGCTAATTTAATAATAATAAACTTGTTTTTTTGGAGTAGTGTTGTTTCTGTATTTATGGAGAAGATCTCCAACTCCTCAGAATTTAAAGAATAGATAAGGAGACTGATGGGAATGGGATTTTCAGTCTCTCTCTCTCTAAATTAACGGAGGATTGGGTGTATGAGGAGACTTGTGTAGATGCTCTAAGGCCAAAGGAGACAGGGATGGACCCAGGAGCTTTAAACGAGAGGGCATGAAACGCCAATTTTGGTTAATGGGGGCCCAAAACGCTAATTTTGAAGATTTTAATAAAAAATACATAGAAAAATGTACTTTTTCATCAATATTTATCGCGGGGGAGCATCTCCACCTAGTTCCTTCCCTAAAAGGAGATATCGTTTGCTAATGTGGTGATGAAAATATTATAGAAAGACCTATTTACAGTTTTAGAAGGCCATTTAAGACGCTGTCATAAGTGAAACGACATTAGTTTGTCACAGGGACCAAATTTGTCACTTTTTGAGAATTTCGACCATGTAGAGCTGTTGAAGCTTTTGAGGATGATTACTGTAATTTACCCCCAATTTTTTGATATACTTCATACATAATGCAACTCTCATTGCATCCTGTGATTTTTGCATATTCATAAAAAAAAAACTATAAATTTTTCAGTTGAGAACTTATTTCATGTAAATTATAATTTTACATAAGTTTCGGAATTGAGAACTTACCTAACAGGGTTTTCAAGAATAACAACTCATCAAGAATTTTAAATAGTGGTGATGGTGTGTAATCAACTCAATGCTTATGTCTCTTGCATTTAGTTTTCCATGCTGTGAAGAGTGTTTATAAGTGTGATCAAATTCTGGAAATGAGAGGCCTATAAGTAAATTATATTCTAAATCACCATCTTTCGGGAGTGAAATGGGTTTTAACCTTGACATGATATTCTGCAAAAAAAAAAAAAAAAAACTGGAAATGAGTTGATTTTTCTGCTTTGCTCTTTTAAAACAACACAACCCACTTTCAACACAGTTGAAGTGAAAGTTGGGAAGAAATGAGTAGTATAATCTAATTAAGTTTACAAGATAATTAATTTGTGGTGTTAAATGTCCACTGTGAATTAAGTGTTGGTGTTTTATGACATGATTACTAGGTCATGCCAGCCTTGTGTTAAGATCGGGTGATAATGATGATAAATATTACCAGTTGTCAACCACCTGCTTTGCTTGATTAATTTTTATAAGATTCAAGAGCTTTGCTTGAAAAGTATGATAATTCGAGAATATTCAGTTCAATAATTGAAATTGTTGAATTGAATTCAGGAAAAGCATGGAGTTAATTGCTTGGAGCTTCCTCTAATTGAGCATACAAGGTTGCCCGGTTTGGACCATCTTTCTACTGTACTAAAAGGTAGGCCGCTTAACATTTTTCTTGTTTCATAATACGGAGTATAAGTTAAAAGTATCAAGAGATGGTTTTCTTGGCCTCACGTTTGCTTGTGAATGCAGAAAATGCGTATGACTGGATTGTCATAACTTCTCCTGAAGCTGGTCGGGTTTTTCTCGAAGCTTGGAAGTAAGTTTTCTTCACCCAAAACAGAGAGTATCTAGTATTATTTAATTCTGGTTTACAGGTATATGGTTTTGCTTATGTCTAGGCCTTGTTTGGTTGTATCTTATAAGCTCATGTTTTTTGCTTTAAGACTGGACGGCAAAGCTGCACTTTTTTGGTTCTTTTTTGCCAGAATTAGCCAGAAGTTTCTAGCCAGCTGAACCTATCTTCTCTTCTGAACTTAATCTATTTTCTTAAAAGCTGCAACCGAACAAGCCCTTTAAGTCGTTGATAATATCCAGCTGCAAACTTGAATAAGTGAACTCTTTTTCTGGTGATTAGAGCTGCTGGAAATCCAAAAGTTAAAATAGGAGTGGTTGGAGCTGGTACAGCAAGTGTTTTTCAAGAAGTGGCGCATTCAACTAAGAACTGTATTAATGTCGCCTTTGTACCTTCAAAAGGTTTTCATACACATATCTTCTTTTCTTTTGCATGATGAAAAAGTAGTCTGCCGAGTGCGTTCAACCCTTTCTAACTTACTAACTTCGCTTTTATATATGTACATGCATTCCTTTTTCCAGCCACAGGTAAGGTTTTAGCCTTAGAGCTCCCTAAACCTGAGAATGAAAGATGCACTGTTCTATATCCTGCGTCAGCGATAGCTGGAACTGAGATAGGTAAGGAAAGCAGATAACCAGCTTTTAGAGCCTTATTTGACTACAGCTGTTAAGCTAGTTCTTTTTGCTTCAAAGCTAGACTATTTTTGGTTGATAAGCTTAAAACTCGAGTTTTGAGTTCTATCTAGCTAGAAGCCTAAGTTGTATCGACTTATCCTTTTTCTCAACCTAAGAAAATCAAGCTTATTTGCTTAAAAGTGCGACCAAGTAATGCTCTTAGGTTGTATTGATATGGCCGTAATATAGAGATGAGATCCGTACAATCATTAGCTCCGTCTCACTAAAGCATGAGATGGAATGACGTAAAATTGTTTTTCAAATACCATGTATTGTTGATTCATTACAATTTTACCATTATTTGTTCTTTATGTTGTAGGTCCTGGCCCTTTCTTATTTTTATTTATTTAATTTTTTTTTTTAACTTTTTAGCAAAAATAGTTTTCATGTATGGTGACATTATATATGACTCGTTTGAAATTGATATTGCCTTCTCAGTAGTTCATACCTTCCTCTGAATTGGAGAGGGTTTTTTTTGCCAATACAGCAATATAATGATAGTAACTTTTGCATTTGATTTATTCAGAAGGCCGCCTCTCCAAACGTGGATTCATTGTCACAAGGCTGAATACATATTCAACGGTAACATTTTTTTGGGTCAAAGCTACTGCTCTAATCTCATTCAAAAATCTCTGCTTCTTCATGGTCACATTAATATAATAATATTGTTATCCAATATGGTTAGTAGGCTAAAATGCCTTTAATTTGGTTTCATAAGCTGTTAACACTCAGAATAGTTTTTCTCCTTTCTTAAAGCTTTTCTAGTTTTGTGTCCGTGCTAAAGTTATTGAATTTAGAAATAACTTGGATTCATCTTATTATTGATTTATTATGCAAGACAAACACAATAAAAAAATAAAATAAAAAATGGCATACCTAATTTTTTTAGGGCTTAACTTTATAGGGTATATTTCAGGTTCCTGTGCATCAAGTGGATCAAGAGGTTTTGAAGCAAGCCAGCCGAGCCCCAGTTGTTGCTGTAGCATCACCTTCTGCTGTACGGTAAAGGCAAATCGCCGTCGTCCTTATTTATTAAATTACACAATAATTATCCGGCTTACATTTTTTTCTTCCGGTGGCTTGTGTTTCTGTTTGAGCCTCTTCCCTTTGCGTTTCATGTTAGAGGCCATCTACTTCCTACTAAAAAGAACAATAAGGGGAAGGATAAGGAACCCGTTATGAACCAAAAGCAAGATCAATACACAAGAAATGTGGGGCAGGCAATTTATGGGTGAATTTATTCCAGTTACATAAAAAAGACTTATTTTAAATCCTTGGTTCATCACATATTTGTTGGAAAAAATTGATGCCAAACTACAGCAAAAACCATAAAAAAAAGGCTTCAAAACACTTCAAACCTGAACGGCATCACCAAAAGGACTAAATTGCAATTTAAGGTTAAAACGTATTCAAATGCGATCAGCGGAATTGATAAACTTTAGAATCCCCCCCTAAACACCGTTGCAACGAGCATTCATGATCACTGCAATTAATAAACTTTAAAATCCCCCCCTAAACCCCCGTGCAACGAGTGGTCATAAATGACCGGAGGAATACCAAGTAAGAATTTTTTTTACAAAATTTATGAATGAATAAATAGGAAACGCCTCCCTCTAAACAACAACTGCCTGCACCATTACCATATTAGAACCATATCTACTTTTCACTGAGAAGAACCTACTAGGGGTTGGATAAGAGCCAATCCTGAAATTTTGCTTTATTTTAAAACAGAGCTTGGATTAGACTAATTGCAGAGACAGAACAATCGGTTAATTCTGTTGCATGCATTGGTGAGACGACTGCTATGGCAGCAAAAAGGTTAGGACTGACAAATGTATATTATCCAGCAAATCCTGGTCTTGAAGGGTAAACTCTCTTCTCTATAAAACTTCTTTCGTGCTCAATTGCTCTGAGTTAGTTACTTTAGACGTATTATTTCTTCGCAGATCGATTATTTATGAGCCTGATAATAATCATTTCATTAGTCTTAACCTTGGCATAACAAAAGTAGAACAGTTTTGTTTCCTAGAAGATATTTATGAGTTTTACCCGAATAAAAAATCACTACCTACAGTACTTTTTGGTCTTTTATATCCTATTAAAAATGAAAGGAAAATGGAGTGGAGCCGTTTTCTTATACCTTTTCGCTGGAATTACAACCTTTTTTTAAGTTTTTGTTTGTAGCCATGTTTCGATTTAGTTGCTTCTGCTTAGTTCATTATTTGGTAGGGCCACCTGGTTCTTTATTTAGAAACGCGGAGTATTGTTAGCAGATTGTCTTTTTTGCTTCACAAATTGTACTTAGCTGTGTAACACCTGTGTTGTTACACTCTTCAGTTCAATTATAATCCTCAAGCTCATTAAGCTATTTTTCCAAGCATTTTATACTCGTAAAACACTTGAATTCCTGTTTGAAAGACTAAAGCCTTAATAGTGACGATCTTTCCAGTTGGGTTAATAGCATTCTTGAAGCTTTAAGGACCCATGATCCATTGCAGAAGGTCTAGTGGTTGCATTGATGAAGATCTGACCTTACCTGCTTCAAATGTATATTTGTTTTGCTTCTTATTCCTTTTTTAATGTTTTTCCTTATTCTTTTTTTAGGAGTTTAGTTTTTCTGTCCTTTTGTTTTTTGTCATTCGTGTCCTATGGTTTAACTGAGTTCAGTGGAATTGGAGTACAGATGAAGCTAGAAAGAGAAGTTGAATACCAGAGAGAGGGTTAAAATTGGAAATAATGGATATTCTGGAAGAACCTTGCTTACTGCAGAGCGAATAGTCAAGCAAATTGTTCACATAAGATTATGTAAACATCTGGTATGGAAATTGTAGAATTTCTTTGATCATGTACATACACGACTCTTGTTATTCAAGTTGTTATGTTAGATGAGATGAGGAAATTACGGGACAAATAGCGGTGTCGTATTGTAACTATTCTTCAAATAGAGAATTTTCAATTAATGGGATAGTTTTCGTTTTGGACTGAGTTATTCTCTCCCATTCTTAAATCATGGTTTCTTGATCATTTTACTGGGTTTCTTGATCTTTTTATATATTTTTGTTAGTGTAATAAGTTAATTCAGGAAACTAGAAAACAAAAGAGAAGTTACGTATAAATATGGATATAGATTTATTACATCACACACTTTTACATAAAAACAGAAAAACAATAGTACGAGTAAGTATAATTTTTGAAATATAGATATAACTTTATTATGTCAATCACGTTAAACTGGGTTTTTTCCATGGGGAGGAAGAGTCCGATTGAGAAAGGATGAGATCATTGTTAGAGTTCTCTCAGGTTGGAAGCTTGGAACTGCATGCCCAGCTCCTCTAACTGTGGTTAGAACCAATCCCTCGTACTCAACTACGTAACCTCCAACCTACAGTATTTATTTAGAAAATTATATCAATAAGCAATTTTGTATTATTATCAAATTCAGTAGTAACGTTGTTCCATATATTTATTTATAAAATTTTACCTCGTTATTCAAATACCATGGTTGCCACGCGGTTTTCACTGGAAGTTTAAAGGTCTTTATCGCGTATCTGGAGGCAGTTATTGGAACTACACTATCTATGTCTCCGCTGCAAAAGCCGGTGGAGTACAGTATTTTAGTTATACATGTTTATTTATTAGAGTTGATAAAGTAAAAGCCTCAAGTAAATTGTCTTTAAGGGATTTTTTAGATTAGACACACCAATAGTCTGATGGGTCCATCCCGACGCGTTTATAGGGTTTTGAGAACATTTGGGATTCATCAAGTAATATTTGATGAATATCAGAATTTTAAGTCTTTTTAGAGATCTAAGAACAAGAGAAGTTAGTTAGTCAGTCACCTACCTATATACCCATATACGAATTTCGCTTGATATAAGCTGCTCGATTCTGGGGAGAACTGATGTTTCCCAATCACTCCAGTTGAAGCGTCTGTTCATAGTTCATAGACTTAAAATTATCATTAACTAATAAACTCCACTTTAAGATTTCAGTTTGGTAATTTATCTTTTATCAACGGATATTGAGTGAGAGGGCGAGTTAAAGAAAAATAAATAACCTGCAAAAATTCCAGGATGTATTTCTAACATGGAGAGCTTGTTGCACCTCAGGTAAGTTCAGGTAAGGTAAGACATAATTGCTTGTGCATGGATCAAACTCTCTGACCTGTACATTTTAAGACCGATAATTTTAATTTATATGATCAAAGTCCTCCACCGGACACCGGAGTATTATTTTGTGAGATGCAGCGTTAGTACCAATACGTTGAATTAAAATGCAAGAATGATCCAGTAGTTTGAATTGCAACACTAATTGTCCCCAAACTGTTCGTGAATCGTGATATATATAATTGTTTCCTTAGTTTAAAATGAAACACCACAGGTCCCTGTAAACTGATCAAGTCAAACTATGTTCCCATGTTTTAGATCAGTTATAACTTATAACAATGATCCCCATATATGACACTATTACTATGGGAATGGGATCACTGGTGTAAATTACGTGAAACTTTTGGATCAACACAAATGTATCTTAAACTATGGGACTAATAATGTAGCTTATTCAAAGTTCAAAATATAACTACCAAGTTGAGTTTCACATTGCTCTAATTGATTAAACAAACATTTCCCTAGTTACCCAACATTTGAGCATCGCTGTGCTTATTTTGTATCCTTTGTCGATTTACGGATACTTGGAGCAATGCAGTGTGATTATGAGAGAAACTTACGGAATCAAGTTTAGATGTCAGGTTTTTTGAATCGCAATTTGGTGCATATATGTTGTACATATTAATATTACCGGACTCCTTATCTCCTTGACTTTGGTAATTCAGACACTGTGCGCTAAAAGTTCCCGTGACATAGTCACAGTTTTCGGTAATAGCTGCATGTGTTTCATCTGAGTTCAGAGCATGTGTCCAATAGTAGTCGTAAGTTCCCTGGGTGTTTGTGTTATCGTCTATATAGGCGTTTCCTATCTGTATAAAGAAAGAGAAATTGAGAAATGATAAAAAAATTCAAGGAAGTATGATCTTGTTTGGTTGTGATATCTTGTTGGTTTTACGTTTTTGTTGACATGTAGAAAACCTGAGTGTTATCCTCTATGAATTGAAATTGTCATCCTATTTGTTATCCGGTGCCATCACTACTTAATCTTCTGTATTATCGTGTTGTAGAAAGTCGCAAAATTTGGGGAGTGATATATTGCTCTAAGAAAGTAAAGGTGTGGTTTGGTCTCATTGCTTAACGAGTTTGTTCTCAATTTTCATTGCTGAAAATTGTGAAACTTATGTGTTATTTATGTTTCCAAACTATAGAAAAGTAGTTTTGAAGGTTTTTAGAGCAGGTTTTTTTTTTTTTTAAAGTTCATTTAAACTTGTATTAGGAATTTATCTACTAAATCAATTCCTGCAGTTTTTACTTTGTTCCAAACCAAAAGGGATTTTTTCTTTAGCATTATATACAGCAGGAATGTGATAATAATTTGAGAACATAAACTTAGAAAGAGGGACAACTTAAAGGAATGATTGGCCTAGTTTGGTTACAAATTTAAGCTCAATCCTTTTAAAAAAAATTTGTTTAAAAGTAAGACAGCGTTTGGTTGATCAGCTTGAAAAACAGAAAACCTTTGTTTTCTGGCCGGAAAAAGCCAGAAGATTCAGGCTGGACAAATGAAGCTTCTTTTTCAACCTTTTACCTTTTTGGCTTAAACATGGAATCAAACAAAACTACAATGAGCAGAGTTATAAATGCTCTTATGTTACAAAGAAGAGAAGCTGTAATGCATATACCGCAATGCCTTTGAGGTTGATGACCGTTTGGTTTGTGTTCTTGTTATTAGTGAGAATGGTAGTAGCGAGCTGAGGAACATAATGTCCCGCAAAGCTCTCCCCAGCCAAGTACATATATCGGGTTTTGTATTGCGGAAACCTTTCTAGCCAGTTCACCAGAAAAGTATATGTATCTCTAGCTGTGTTTTGATCTCCAGCATTCTCGTAATCAAAGCTAGTGTTCGAGTACGAAAATCCCACCCCAGCCGGAGATTCTAGGAAAATAACATTTGCAACTGCTAATAAAAGGTACGTTAGCTCTTTCCCCTTATATCATTTCCAGTAAATTTATTGATTACATGTGTGTGTCATTAGGGCATTGGTACATATATATATACAGTTAGATATATACGTTTTTGGTTATATATTAATTCACAAGAAATGTTAGTAGTTCATAATTTAAGCACCATTTCTCTCCAAATCTGTACACCGCATAGGAAAAGAAAATATAGATTGGGGATTAAAATAGGAAACTTGAAAGATACTGTACGAATAGTATAAACCTGATAGGTTAGTGTTTAAGAAGTATTTTGTTTTTCCTAACTTATACTATCTCGTCAACATATATGTCAGGTTGGTATACTAATTGCTACAGTAATTAATATTGTGGATTGATTTTAAAAAGTGAGTGTGAATTATAAATAGTTGCGTATCAATCAATTTAATTACAAAAATCTATCTATGTATATTTTTTTAAAATTAAATGCATATACTTATTTATAATTAGGTAGATATGTTATAAAAATAACAAAATATAAAAAAAAAATCGAAAAAAAAAAGATTGAAAAAAAAATCAAAAAATTTGAAAAAAGTGTACATAGTATCAAACAGCATTAGACATTATTGGACATGATTAGATAGAATTAAACAGGATTAGACATATAAGATTGGACAAAATTTGACATGATTAGACAGGATCATACATGTTTTTTATATAAAAATTGTATTTTTTAAAATTTTGATTTTTAATTTTTAAATACTTTTTTGGATTTTTTTAATGACATATATACCTATAATTGTAAATAAGTTCACAAAATATGTAGTTTTTTGTAAAAGAGTCATCAAGTTCAAAAGAACCGGGTTTTTTGTAAATAAGTTTCTAAATATGTACTAAATTGTCATTTTTCCAAAAAGTGAAGCCTGATTCATGTTTCTAGCATACAAAACCGTAATCAACTTTTTCTTCGTTACAGAGTGAGATTGAGTTTACCGTTGTTCCATGCATAGTCATTTCTGTAGAGTGTCTTCCCATCTTTGTGGACTCAGAAGGGTCCCAATTCTTCCGTGGCGCCGAACCCCATTGACGAGCATCCTGGGCCTAGTTGGAAAAATAAATAAAAGACAACAGGATAATATTAGTTTTCGATATTTGAGATGGTCGCTATACACTACATACTGTGCAGTGCCTCAAGAATAGTGAGTAGAACAGTTGATGGTGTGGTATCCCGGAGAAAAATGTTCTGGGAAAGTGACACGGATTATGCTTTGTTGCAACATCATAGGAATATAGGACTGCAACACAATCAGGAAACAAAAAACAAATCGAGGAGGAAATCGCACATGTCGAATAGTACCTGGGTGCTTTCTCAAATTTGTCTGAATAAAATGATATTATATGCTTCAAATAAATGTCGTGCAAAAGTTACAAAATCTCCCCACATGAGAAAATATAACAAAATATTATCATTAACATGACACAAAATGAACCACCAAGGTAAATGAGTTTTTTTTACATTATTTGTAAGGGGGATATAAAATCGTTTTTCCAAAAGAAAAAAAAAATTGCTCTTATTCTGGACCGGCTCGACAGCTAGCTCCTAAGTTGCAAGGCTGGTTGGCTTGGCTTATTAATTAGAGCTGCCTATGTGCTTCTTATTGTTATAACACTTTTAAATTTTTTTATAAAGGAAGAATTTACGGGAAGGGGGAGCAATAACCCAGCGGCAATTGTTGCAGTAATGTGTGAATCATGTTCGTTGATATAAATTGAGTGACCTATATTTAACAAAGTACCAACTTTGAAATTTTTAACTATCTTTTCTCTTTCTGAAGCTTTTTCTTTCTCCCTATCTTTCTTCCTATCTCGTAACTCCTCTATCAAAGACATATATTTTTTTTATAGAATCCAATGAGACAAATTTAAAGATCCCAACCCTCATCAAAATCTTTTGATGGTTATGAAACAAATCGAATAATATTCAATTTATTTTTTTTAAAATAAAGTTGTCAAAAAAATAAAATTGGATAACTAATATCACTGAACTTCCCAACTCAGTCAAAGATAACAAATTTCCAATCTACCAGTTGACTTAGTTGAAAGATTGGTCTCCACAACTTTTGTTTTTATTTTGATAAATTGGAATTATTAAGAACCCCATGCATGTTTGATAAAGTTTTAAGGAGAATTGTTAAAGAAAAGGAAAAAAATTAAAAGAATATTTGGAACAGATTTGGAGTACAGATTTTCAATTGGGTTTTTTTAACTTCGAATTAATTGAAAGATGCAACTTTGCAATAATGTGTTTTAATTTGGAAGAAAAAGAAGAAAGAGGTGAGAGGGCGTAGTAATTACAGGAAAGAGGATGATGACTTAATAAATAATTACTAATAATATGTTGTACATCAATTAATGGGACAATCAAATTGTGGCATTTGATTAGTAGTGAACGGTAGAGATGAGCTATTGCTGCAAAAAATTGTTACCATCCCGCTTCCGAATTTGCGTGCATTTCAATTGTCTATGCCCTTATTAGTAATTGTCCAAGTGCTAAAGAAGGAAATGATGAGAGGTTATACTAAGTAATGTTTTTATGTTAATGCCTTATTGATCTTCTATGTTATGATGCTACTTTTTTACGATGCTTTAGTTACCTCCATTGAGCCATAAAACCAGCGGATTAGTAGAAGAATTTTGAGGCGACTCTACAAAGTAATAAAACAGGGCTCTCCCAGCCGTTGGATCCACCGTGACATATCCCGAATATTGATCAAAGTCCACGCCCTCTGGCTGGCCTGGTAAGATTTCGATTTTATCAGCTTCCATTTGTCCATCATGAGACCCGATATAAACAGGAGAGTATTCTTTTTTAACGAGCTCTGATTTGGGAAAAATTTCCGAATTAGGGTGATATTCGGTTCTACGGAGTTCCATAAAGTGGCTAAGCATGTTGATTTGGTTTGCATTGGAGAATATTGTATTGAAAGATAGGAAAAATAGCATAATGCAAGCAAGAAATGGTGTCTTCATGTCTGTGCTAGTAGTGGAATGTAGGATTGAACTTTGAGGTGTTTGTTTGGATTAAATTAGACTATCTTTATAAGAAAAGGGAAGTTATTATAAGGTTAGATTTTAGAATGGTTAAATTTATAGACAATATTCTTGTTATGAAACGGACAAGTGACAAATAGAATTTCTGTAGAACCTGATGATTTTGAAGATGGAAGGCTAATTAGCTAGACATTTCCTGAGTGACAATGAAAACATGTTTGTATTTATTAAAAAACGGTTAAAGTTTGTTATGAGAACGATTTGGTGCTTGAAAAGTTGTCATCTTTCTTAACATAACTATTCAATAATTACAACAGCGTTTCCACGACGACGATTGTTTACTCCATCCTAGATACAACAAGATGAAATTACTATGGAATGTAACGCTAGTTCTACACTATTTGGGTTTTCATTTATACCAAAATTTGTTCTGGACAACTATATATATGAAAGGATATAATTAAGATTCTTCACGTTTTTCATATTTTTTTCAGGTTTGACATCATTGAAAGCTATTGTTTCATGAATTTGACAAACGAATAAGATTACCGGTATAAACTAATTTCCAAGTATTGAGATATTGTGAAAACGCAGTAGCAATTTAATCACGTTTAAAAGATAACTGATGACGATGTAATAACATATATTCGTGGACATTATTACCTTCAGGTGTATTTAATTTTAGAAATTACTTTATGCTCATATTTGTAGTTTTCTCGTGTAAATCTCGACAATTTGTCAATACCTAAGAGAACGCATGCCTTTTTTGTTAAATATTGGGATAATTCTGAAACCCATAATAAAAATATTATGAGTTATCTAATGTTGTTTAATAATCAAACAGTTTTGAGATGTTTTAAATCTGGTGCAATAAGTTAACAAACGTTTCAATTGGGTTTCTGATTGTTAATTTTTTTTTTTTTATTATTGATAGTTTTAAATATATACTATTTTAAGTAGAGAGAGTTTTCTTTATTCGGTGTTTCTTTGACAGAGGATTCTTTTGCCAATTATGCTTGATATATATTCTATAAAAAGAAACACTAACCATTAAGGTGATCAAGTCACGTTTACATCCCTTTAGAGATGACTGGTTAGAGAAGTTTTTCGTAGTGGTGTATTCACAGTTTTGGAAAATGACAAAGATATATAGTTTATAATTTTATATTGAATAAATAATGTAAACTGTTTTGTACCGAATTTGGTCAAAGACAAATTTTTGGTAAGATGAAATTTTCTATTTATTAATTACCATATATACCTCAATGTTTTTCTTAGAAATATAATAGTTCCAATTAAATTAGTGATTGTTCCCAAATTTTAGAAATATTATGGATGTAAATATGTAAGGTCGGTTTAAATTGTGTAAATTGAATATCGACATGTAGCCAATACGTGTTAATATAGACACGAGTTGGTCTTTTATTTTAATTAATGTTTATATATACAGTTTCTAACCTATAGATATTTTAATAGGAGAAGACAACGTAGAAAATAAAGTTCAAATTCGCTATTCTAGGACAAAATGAAGTACCAGTATTCATATGAAGTTATTACTTGGAGAGCATAATCATCGAACAAGTTAGCATATAAGTTAGTGAAAAAGTGGGCTTTTAGTGCATATATATTATTATAGATATGTTAAGAAACCCGCTAAATTATAATATGGAAATGTAGTGTCAGACCTTAAAATCTTCAATTAACACCCAATCTAATGGATGACATTGTGCATTTAGCTAATTTCATGACTCTATACTTTTATTATATCAACGTTTTCCATTACAATTTTTTTAGAGCACTATATTCTTTTTCATTGTGCTTTTATATTATGAACTTTGTGGACTAATTATGGGAATTAATTTACGTAAAATCTTGTATTTTTTCATTGTTTTACATTTACTAGTCTGAAAATTACCATAAAATCATTTATGGTGTTTTCTAATTTCTCTACATTGGTCGTCCTCTTTGGAGTGGGTACTGGTACTTTGTGTGTTGGCAACCCGGGGTGTTTTGCCTTAGACATGAACTCTTAAGACTTTCTTGTGACTTGAGGTAGCTAGGTTCACCGACTTTCATAACTCTCTCACCAATTGTATATCCTTCATTATTTGATCGGACGCATAACAATATTTTATCTTTTAATTTTGCCATTAGATTTGAGTTTTATTTGTATCTTTGGAGGTCCAATATAAAAAATTGGTATATTTTGCAATCCTTCAATAGCAATTCTGGCTCCTCCCTTAGTCCCTTAGTGAGCAAATTCATATTGTACATGTGCGATATATAGGTATCAAAAACTAATAATTAAGTCTAAAGCAGATGCTGTGTCGTTACTCAAAATAATATATGTGGATGCTACTATCAGTACTTCACTTAAATGTACATATTAAGGTCACCATGCATATACTAGTTTAGAGTTTGAGCAGAACCGTGAAAAATCATTTCCATCAGTCTGTATAAGAATTTATACAATTAAATTGTAAATATAGCCAAACAAATCTGGATACGTACTAAATTTCTATAATCTTATGAATAGTTTTTGTAGGGACTAACTTTAATATTGCATAAAATGCTGTTTCTTTTTAACTTTCCGACCATTTTCGCTTTTTTCCCTATTATATCTTGCTAACAAAATAGATTAACAGTATTATTTTGGATCCACATCGTGAATAGCCACAGGAAGTATCAATATCCCATTCCCCACCATTGCGAAACCGAATCTTTTTACAACATCACCCATCTCCATATCTACCGTACCTTTTCCTCCTCCGCGTCGCCACCACCATCAACCTTGGTCCAGCGAGGGGCGGAACTAGTCATGATTTGAGGGCTAAAATCTCATTGTTATTTTTTTTCGTGCGAACCAAATAATATATATAGTCGCATGAGAATTTTTATAATACGAGAGAGTTTTGATCCCACGATTGTGTCTGCCTAGTTCTTTTCCTGGTCCAGCTAGCGTTATTAGGTCGGCGATATTCCTCATGGTTTGTACTTTTTTTATCACCTTGGTATAGTTGAGTAGTATAATACGAGAGGGTCGTGACCTCTTACTGTAGATTGATGCACCCTTTTAATAAATAAAGCGTGCTAATAAAGGGGCTGGAAAGCTAGATTTGGATAGAAATTGTATATAAACTAGCGTTATGTAAGTTTTTATGTTTTAGTGATATGCAATGGAAGCGACCAAATAAGAGTACTTTAGAAGTTTTTACCATATACATTGTTTTCAAACGTTTAATTATTTCATTTTAGTTCGCCAAATTAATTAGAAGACGACCACTACAAAAAAATACTCAAATAGCGACGGGATTAGTGACGGTATTTTTTGTTACGAGCTTATTAACGACGGTTTTTGTGACGGCTTTGTGACAATTTAGTCAATTTGCGACAGATTTGTGACAGCATTTTAAATTAGCGACAGACTTGTGACAGCTTTTGACTCTCACTAAATCAAATATTATTTTGTAGTGGACATAAGGTCTCTCTCGCCCACTGATTAAGGGTGTGTTTGGAAATCGAAAATGTGACGGGAAAGGAAGAATTTTTTTTTTAAATGAAATGAAAATTAACATGAAGTCATTTTACACTCATACGTTTGAAAATTTGGAAAAATAAAATAAAATAAAAATTGAAGAAAAGGGAGAGAGAGACCTAGACTCACTTTCTTATTTGTTTTAATTTTACTCCCACTTTTGTAAGGAAAATGGTTTTCCCCAATTTACAACCAAAATTTTCTCATTCTTTCTTTCATTTTCTTTTTCATTAGTTTTCTTATGTAATCAAACACAAAAAATTATTTTCTTGAAAAATAATTTTCATTTTACCATCCACTTTTCATGTTTCAAATAAACCTAATTGTTATGCGTGTGAGTAATAACATATATACCCAGTTATGTACGACGTCATTAGAAAATAAATTATATTTTAAATTTGAGTGTAAGGTGGAATTTGATGCCTTCATAATTTTTGATACCTTTAAAGTCGAAGTAATATGAGGTGGAATTTGATACCTTAATAATTTCCGGGACAAATTGAGTATCCGGCCCATGCAGAGCCGGCCAAATATATATATATTTTTTTTGCATTGCGTTGTTATTTTTTTGTTTGTTTTGTCTATTTAAAAAAAAAACTCAAAAAAAAAGGTATGCCTAGTCCACTCGTACTATTTCCATTCACTCACGACCGGCACTGAGTCCAAGTGATGATGTCTATACACATATTTCTATTTGGAGTAGCTTTAATACATAAAACCTCTACAAATTAATAGAATCGAGAACACAATAAGTTCATTCATTCATAAACTTACTAAATAATTGATATAGTACTATTTTAGCACATCAGGTTAAGTCTAGACTAGAAAGAAATGTTAATTTAAGAAGGGTATTAATTAATTGAAAATTAATTTATAGATGTGTGTATATCTCTTGGTTTTTAGATGTTTTGTTCCTATTGTGGTTTTCTAACTTGTTCCTATTGTGGTTTTCTAACTTGATAGGTTGTAGATGACCCATAAAGTCATAACCAATAATTTAATAAGAATAAATTCTTAAGAGTAATAAACTGTCAACTTCTAGCCCTAGGAATGTTGTGTTAAGCTTGGAAAACCCTTTTCCTTATTAAAAAAAAAAAAGAAGATAAAGTGAAACCACCATATATACATATACACCCCTCTCTGTGTTAGATTAGAGAAAAACAATCTAAACGGTTGTTACTTGCACGGGAGTACCGGGCCTAAAAAAATGAAGAACCACATTTAAATTAAAATAAGTATTAATATGAAAAATTAGTACCAAAAGTTTGGACATATTATTCTTTTTTCTAAACTAATACTAAAAGTGATAGTGAATAAATGATTGAAACAATCTTAGAATTTAAAGTTCTCTGGTTTCATCTCTTCTAACGTCATGTTTTTTTTTTGTTTTTTTTTTTTATAGTTTTTTTTTATCTATTGATCTTGAGTTATTACATATAGGCGTTTTATAGTTATGGAACAAGTCTAGTCAATTCTTTATATTTATGAAAATTACATATAAAACTGAAACATATTATTTAATAATATTATTATAAAAGATATCTTTAAAGTTCACGAGTAACAACAATGATGATGCTAATCTGACTTTAATTTCTTAAACATGCTAGAAAACAATAATCAATTAAAAGAAGAAAAATCATGACTTTTAACATTTAACGTATTTCAACACATATTTTAGAGTTTACTGATTCAAGAAAGTAACATTTTCCAAAAAAAATTGTTCTAGGTAAATTAGGAATATTTTAAGACGAGTATTAAAAATGATTCATTTTTTAAGCATTTGCATCGGGTCTCATGGAGCTTCGGGTCGCCCCCGTTTACTTGTTACTTTGCTAAGAAAAATGTAGCACATACTAGCTTATAAAACTTTGAAACGGGTAAACTTCATTTTAGCCCTATAATATTGGTTATATTTCATCTTGCCACCATCATTTTACATGTTCAGCTTTCCATAATGTCGGGACTCCTTAACAAAATTTAGAAGGCGTTTAGAAACAAAGTAGTTTAAAAATTAAAGTAAGGCTTCTATAAATGTTGTTACAAAATTGACTATAAAAAATAAAATCACTTTACCCGTTAAAATTATTGATTTATTATAATTTCATGTGGAAACGGTGTAAGAAATCTTAGTTACTTCCACTACAAAAAAAGTTAGATGGCAGGCGGAATTAGTGACATATTTTGCTTTCCAACGTTCTAATCGGGGACGACATGGTGACGAATTTCAATTTTAGTGACAGATATTATAATTTAACAACACATTTTTAACAGAATTGTCCGTTTCTGATTGTAACCTTTTTTCTACTGTTCATTTTCCTTGTGGTGACAGAAGTAGACAGATGGGCATGACTTTTCGAATTTATTTTACGTCTCCAAATGAAGGCCATATTTTCCTCTATCCTTGCTAATATATAGAATGATTCAAGAATAAACAAAGCGGTTGATAATGGTAACAACACCGTTTACACATGCATATATTATTGATAATTCATTGAGATTGATCCACACGTTTGAATATAATGTATACTATGATAGACGCGTGTCATGGCTATAAATTATAATAATAATATAAATGTAAAATAAAAAAAAAATATAAGATATAATTAAAAAAATTTAAATAAATTATGATGATGATACAAATATTTAGAGAAAAAAATATAGGATATATATAAGAAATTTTGTGTGGTTAAAGAGAGAGAAATAATGTAATTAGTTTTTATTTTTTATGAAATTAGTTAATATGGTAATTAATAAAAAAGTATATGAGTATTTTTTTTTAAAAAAGGGGTAAATTGGACATTTTCATTTGAATTGTGTTGGCTTATTAAATATACTAGTAATCGTGCCACACGTGTTACGTGTGTGACGTGCAATACAATTAAAATATAAAAAATAAGTGTAATTATAATACAAATACGTGGATAATACAAAAAAAAATAATATAAGATTTAAAAGAATGTTTGGTTGTTAAAGAGAGACATATGGTGTTATTAGTTGTTATTTTTTTTTTCATGTGAGCATGATATTATTGTAATTAATAAAAAAAATATAGGAGTATTTTTGAAAAAAAATGCCTAAATTGAACCGGCTCATTTGACTTGGTTGGTTTATTATTATAGAATGATATATATATATATATAGATAATGATATTAAAATACACACGTTTACATCCATCTATATGCGTGGATTTATTATTTTAGCTTTGCCTAATCTCCCAACATGCCCATGACTTTGGGTTACAACATTAACATTCCTCTAATAAAGTCGGCTTCATTTTTCAAGATTCATAAAGTCCAATTCTAGAAGCTCAATCCCCCTAAAATATTACTACATTTTTCTCTGTAATCGGCCACATATTACAACCATTTTTAATGCTCTTTGCAAATATTTATCATATATTCGTACAAATATATATATGAACAGCTAGTTATATAATGTCGTAATTATAGATTTTACATAAATATAACACTCAGCATATATATACTATTTGAGTAATTAGGAAATTAGTTGAATATAGTGTGTGTGTGTGTGTATATATATAATAATAACCTTGTTAGGCTTTGACAGTTAATTAAACGAACTCAAAAGAAAATTAGGATTCCGAAACAATCCATTGCTAATATGTTTCCAAATTTATTGACAATTGATCCCTTAATAATTTCACCTTTTTGTGTATTACTATTATAATGTAATATCAAACCATGGTCATTATTAAGAAACATCACAAGGACGGAGTTATGCATACCAATACTGAATTTCGACGAATTATTTAATACATCACTTGCATTTCCCTCTACCAAACTTGTCATAGAAAAATTAAAACACACAAATACGTGCCTCGCCACTCGTTAATTTCATATACATAGCATATAGGAACTAATTGTACCAACTTTCCCTAAGCAATATTAAAGGCGGCACACCTTTAGACTTCATGTATTTTTATATATAACCCACCAAATTATATTCACTACTCAAATCACAAAAAGATAACAACAAGTACAAGGCAAAATGGAAATTATGGTGGCAAATAAGGATTTTAATTTAAACAGCCATAAATCAACCCCATATGCGACCGCCTCATCGACACCTGACCGGTTTGGTGGATACTTCTTCAGCGCTCCCACAAGCCCAGAGCATTTGTCACAATTTTATCGTGACTATGACGATTTTTTTGTCGAAGAGAGCAAAAGCTGTTACGAAATCCCTATTGAGTTTGATCAAAATTCTGTGTCACAAGAATTTTTTGACGATGGTTTTGCCTTTGATGTGAGCGGGGAGTTGGAAATGAAGACTCTACCCGCCGAAGAGTTGTTTTATAGGGGTAAAATTAAGCCTTTAAAGACACCCACCACACTCGAAAACGACAAAACACCATCGACAACGGAGAAAGAGAGAGGAAGAGAAAGAAATATCTCTACCTTGTCGTTGGGTTCAAGTCGTAGAAGGACACAATCAGTATCTCCTCATAGAGTCTCAAAGTATCCATGGGAAGAAAAAGAAGAAGAACTAATACAAAATAAGAGTACGAAAAGAGGTAGCAAAAAATGGAGATTGAAGGACTTTTTCTTGTTTAGGAGTGCTTCTGAGGGTCGAGTATCGGATAAGGATCCTTTGAGGAAATACACATTTTTTTTCAGGAAAAACGATGAAAAGAAATTGTCAAGAAATAGAATAAACGAGGAGGAGTCTGGTTCGAAAAGGAGGGCTACTCAGGTATCGGCTCATGAGTTGCATTATACTAAAAATCGAGCGGTTTCAGAGGATTTAAAGAAAAAATCCTTCTTACCGTATAAGCAAGGGATTTTGGGAAGATTGTCGTTTAATCCTGCAGCTCACGCCCTTTCGAATGGGTTTGGGTTTTCGAAGAAACGAGTTTGATGTATTATTGTACTTTGATATTATTTATTTCTACGTCTGTTGTAAAAAGAATGATTTATTTCTTTGAACAATATTGCTGTTACTTTATGCATATAGTATAATATAGGAGTGGTAAATAGCTACATGACTCCAAGAATCCCATATAGGGTTGGTAAAAAATTCCGATCCGATCTAATCTATCATATATTTTTGGATGGGTTTATTTTCTGTTTTTAATTTTTTTTTATCAGATTGTTTTTTCAAAAAACACTCTTACCATTTTAGGTTTTTTTCGGATCCGATAAGATTTCACCCTTTTTCTTTAATTAGATATTATATGCAAAAGTTATTTAAAATGCTTACATATATGTGTCAACGGTTTCATATATGGATTTGTATAATTAGATAATAAAAGATGATAAATAACAAGTTGTTAGAAATTAATGAATAACATAAGAAATTATCAAATAACATTAACAACAATATAGAACTTTGATTTACAAAATGTTGACATAAAAATTTGTTAAATTACAATTGTAGATACTAGATCTTATCCGGAATCACACCCAACTTTGACCAGGTTTGAGCATGTGACTAAATTGCCCAAACTAAAAATTTTAATTTTTTTTACATAGTTTAAATGTTAAACTAAATGGTAGAATTTTTTTTAAAATTATTTCGGCAATTTAGTTATATGTTCAAAGTTAGTTAAAGTTATGCGTGGTTTCGTATATGACATATAAAATGGTACAGAGGGAGTAATCTACGGTAGCGATGAGTCGATGACGTGCAAAAATTACATTTATTTATTCACTTGAAGAAATAATCTCCATAAGAATGTAAATTTATATAACATCTAATTTAACAAAATATGCTATATTCTCGGGTTATTTATGGATTTTCTTTGGATTTTGATTTTCGTATCGAAATTCGGATTGGATTTAGAATTTTAATTTGGAAATCCATAACCAATCAAAAACCATATAAATAGAATTTGGGTCGGATTCAACGGATATATATTTTTTGGATTCGGGTCGGATCCGTATCGGCTTTCGAATTTCGATTCCCCCCTCCCAATCCTTATACTACAAAATAATGTTGGTTTTGTGAGAGTTAAAAACCGTCACAAACCGTATGATGCTTGTAGGTGATCTCTTATGTATAACTTC
Organism: Primula veris; assembly: GCA_963682055.1. Taxonomy (NCBI): domain Eukaryota; kingdom Viridiplantae; phylum Streptophyta; class Magnoliopsida; order Ericales; family Primulaceae; genus Primula; species Primula veris. Next base: position 18,025,411 of record OY821743.1, on the reverse strand, counting down.
TTATGTGTAATTGAATTTTTGGTAGTTTATTTCAAATATTAAATCTAAGTGACACATAACATACGCTCAAATCAATTTGTTTTTGTTAGTTATGTTTACTTTTCCATATAGGATGTTGGAAAATGGATTAATTAAGATGTGTTTAAATATTTAGTAGTCTTTTATTATTACCGGGGAGCTGTACGCTGTTGGAATTGAATAAATTTGTCAACTACGTACTTCAAATGCATTTCATATTATGCATTCCGAACGTGATGCAGGCACATGTACCTATGGCCCCGGCCTCGTGTACTAACGATCAGTAAAAATTGGACGTACACTTTAATAGTACGCATATGCGTACTCATCTATATATGTAGTTCGGATTGTTTTATGATTTTCTGTCTTTCGCTGGATTCTTCACTTTTACTTCTCTCGAAGGTCTTCATAAGTATTTTTAAACAAATTTTGATTTTATTATTAGTCAGAATTAAAACCAATTAAGTCGAGCAGAACCATATCGATTATTATTTAGTGGTTTGGTTTAGTTTCGAGTATAAATTTGCTCTAAACCGAGTCGAACGGAACATGTGTATTTTAACTGATTTGGTTTGCGTTGAAAACCGAACCGAATCAATTTCTGCTCACTCCTAATTGTTAGGAGCCTTTGCGTCGGTTACAATACCACGCTTACTTTAAAAGAAAACGGAAAAGTATGTCATTGTAATTCTTAATTAGTGCTTCAAGGAAACATATATTATAACTTTCTAGGTTGGTTTTCTCAAGTCTTATCTCACCAGCTCCCCTTTAATTTATTTTCAAGTTTCTATTAGTGTACATTTTGTTTCCTATTAGATTTTAAAATGTTGTGTATTGATACATATATTTGTTTATAATTGCTGAATAATACAATTGCTTTGGTGTACTTATAATTAAGATACAATTATGAAAACCAACGTACTTTTGCTATTGAAAGCAATACAGTAGTTAGTTACATTAACTGTCACTTAATAAATAAAATCAACAAGATCAGTAGAAATTTACAGAAATTGAATGGTGGATCAAAGAAAGATATAGCTAATTAATTACAAACTTAGAAAACCCTGTTTGCAAACTGCCAAAATTCTTTCACATACAGTATATCTTTTCCGTGTATTTTGTAAGTGCATGTATCATCTCTCATACTTATAATAAAGGGTCACTTTTATTTCCTTCTGGCGAAAAATACTAAATTCGAAATTTATTAAAAAAATCCTGTTTAAGCATTAGCCTATAGTTATATATAAATTAACACATTGTCTCTCAAAAATCATATTGAAATTCGCAATTGTGTAGGTAAGTATATTCGCAAAACTTTTCAAAAACAAGGAAGGATCGATCTATCCTTGTAAAATAGTGAAGAGAGGGTTAAAAAAATTGTTGTATGCATTTTGTTTTTACTATCTTTGGCTAATAAAGTCGAGTGTAATATTACTTTGCAGAGCAGATCATGGAATCGCCTCGTTTTGCAACGCTTCTGCTTTTATGTCAACTGCTAGTGGTTTATAACGGAGTTCAAGGAAGGATCCAAAGATTTTCTACAGAAGAAGAGTACGAGTTGGAGAAACAACTAAACCATCATAATAAACCTGCAATCAAGACAATACGTGTAAGATTTGTAACTATAATTCGTATAATCACCCATATGGGTTATGACCGTAATTGCTTTAAATTTCAATCTAACTAGTTAGAGTATATATTTTGCACAGTACTAAGTTCAATTTCATTTGCAGACTCAGTATGGTGATTTATATGACTGTTTCTAACAAGCAGCAGACTGCAGTTGGTCAGCCCTTATTGAAAAATATCACAAGATATTTTCAGGTTATGTTCATTACATAATTACTCCCATCTAATTTACAAATACTTAATATAATTTTTTGATTTGTTTTCGAACAAAATTTTCAGGAAAATAGAACTGCTTTACACAAGAGACTAAGGGATCAAGTGATTGTGGAGGTTAATGTAGGATTGAAAAGCGATGAGTGTCCTGGTGGAACAATTCCTATTCGAAGGGTCACCAAGAAAGATCTTATACGCCAACAATTCCATCACAAAAGAGGGGCTCTTCCAAATGATAAATCTAATGGTGTCACTGATGTATGCTCAATATTTCCATCACAAAAAAAAAAACGATATAAAATATTTGTGACCAAGGGGAGGACCCTTGGAAAGATATTTTGGTTCCATATATAATACAAATTCTCAGCATCTTGGCTTCCAATCCTGTTTTTTAGGGAGGAAATTTTCTAAGTGAGAAAAAAAACCCGTAAACATTAAATACTGATTATGGACGTACATGTTTTTATTTTTCAAAACCGTGAGCCTTCATTTTGTTTCATTTTTAAGTCAACCACGGGTAAAGTTTGTAAAAGCACTCGACAAGCATAATGTAATTTATGCGGTATCCTATTACTAAATTATGATATGCTAATAAAATGGACTCCCCCTCATGATATATTGCTCGTATTTTCTTTAGTATGCAGTATGCCGGACCAAAGGTGGATCGAAGAAATTCAAAGGAGTCAGTGCTGTAGTGGCCATCTATAATCCAACTGTCATGAGTCAACAGTACAGTGCTGCAAGGTTGAAGCTCCAACACGGCCCCGATAGTATCGAAGCTGGTTGGAGAGTAAAGTCGCACAAACCTTTGAAACTATTATCATTTGAAAGCAATATTGTAGATACAATTTTCTTACCGCTAATTTATTTATTTGGATGTGAAGGTTGATCCAACTTTATACGGAGATAAATTGACAGGGTTTTACATCCATACCGATGTAAGTCTTTTGATCTCTTTTACTTAATATGTCGATTAAATTTGACAACTAATCCTTAATTCATGAACACAGGCTGGTGAATCCCATTGTTTCAATGAGATTTATAGAGGTTCGACAAACGGCCTACGTCATCTCATCGGTACTACCGAGTATTTCACTAAAAATAATTTTCCCGATTTTACAAATCCTATCAAGCTCAATCGACCGATTGGCTCACCCTCTACCCGAGGTTCCTACTCTTGATACAAGTGCAAGCGAACACGTCTAATGAGTCAACGACTCCCCCTCAATTTATGAGTACCCAAGTGTTTAACCTAAAACTTTTAACCAACACTTTGGCTTAAAAGCTTCTATCCAAACACTCACTCACAAATGAGCTTATAAAACGCTCTTTACAAAATTGTTGAAATTGCAACACTCTCACAATTTGATTGCTTCTAAAATAAGCTAATTTGTGATTTTGATGTTGTTTGATCTTTGTTGGAGCTTGTATCGATTTATTTTCAATTTATCTCTTTTCGAAGTATTTCACCAAAATGGTGATTTTGAGTTTTTGTATATGAGAGAGGTTGAAGGATTGGTTATGGATATGAATGGATGTTAATTGGTGATTTTGGAAAGTGAATTGGATTGGTTTATATAATCACCAAAGTCTGTTTTTCTGTATATGACCGTTGGCAGTGGTTGAAGCTTTTATCCACAGGTTTTAAGCAACTTTTCAGAATAAGCTGAAAAGCTGTTTTCGAAATCTGCAGAAAACGATCGGTCGTTTTCTACAGTCGATCGGTCGTTTTCAGAAAACGATCGGTCGTTTTCTGAGAAACGATCGGTCGTTTTTTCGACGTCCTCACTGGAAGAATTTGGTACAAAAACGATCGGTCGTTTTTGTACAGACGATCGGTCGTTCTCTGTTTTCTCGCTTTTCTTCGAATGCTCATAACTCCTTCGTTTTAGCTCCGATTCTGGTTCCGCTTGAACCTGTGGCTTCGTTTTTCTATGCTCTATCTTTCTGGTGTTCTGGAATTTACAAATTCTACTTTTGGAAAAGACAAGCATTATATCATCGAAATAGAGAAATCGTAAAATCATTAAAAATATAATCAACGTTATAATCAAAATCAATTATTGAACCCCATGGTTCAACAGGAGCGGATAACAACTTAGTTGGATATTGGCCGAAAACCATATTTTCAAATAAAGGCCTAGCAGATTATGCCGAATGGGGTGGAGAAGTATTTAGTCCAGATAGCATGACGAAACCTCGTATGGGCGCCGGTCATTTATTATATGAAGAAGACACCAGTAAAGATGCATTTTTTTAAAAAGTGAACCTAGTAGATGAAAGTGGACATACAGTTGATACAGGAAAACTTGATTGTTCCTTTGACCAAAAGTTTTATGAAGCCATGGATGAAGGAAATGTGAACATTGATTTTGAGCATTTGATATTGTATGGGGGTCCAGGGTTGTTTGAAATTTAGACTTTCTATGTAGCTTGTTTATGGCCGTAAATGAGATGAGATGTTCGTGAAATCGTTCGTATTCGGCTCGTTTAATGTTTGGTTCATGTTCGTTGATCATTTATAATTGAACATGATAATGAACAAGAATATAGTGTTCGTCTATTAAATAAACCGAACATGAACAATACTCTGTTCAGTTCGTCTAAACTCGTGTTCGTGTAAATATATATAAAATTTGATAAAATAAAATAAAACTAAAACTATTAATGATGTAACAAAACTGGTATCACTACAAATTAATAAACTTATTTATGGTATAATAATATTAATGATATGTTTGTATTATTTCAAAATTGTTAATATAATTATTGAATGTTTTGAATGAAATTAGATATTCACGAACAACTCGTATTCGGCTCGTCAAACGTTCGATTATGTTCGTCAAATTTTCGTTCGTATTTAAATGAACATGAACAAGTGTTTTAGTTCATAAACATGAATATAAACAGAGTAGTGTTCGGTTGTTTTCGTTTCATTTACGGCAATAAGACTGTGGTTGACATTTATTTGATGTATTAATACTATTGGCACAACTTGTAGAAAGAGTTGCTTGCAACCATAAATACGAAACAGAAAGATCAAGATGGGAAGGTTAAAGAGAGAGAGGAATCGAGAAAGGACGGCATAACTTGTATACCACACAAGTCTTTCTACAAGTTACAAGAAGGTGATTTCTATTTTTCTAAGGAAAAAAATTGTTTCATCTTTTACATGCATATTGTGTCAATAATTTTGTTAATTTATTTACAAAAATTATAAGGAAAAAAATTGTTTCATCTTTTACATGTATATTGTGTCAATAATTTTGTTAATTTATTTACAAAACCACTAGAGACGTTGTTTTTTCTAGTTTAGTATTCAAGTTGGGAGTGTTTTATTTACAATCTCCAACTTGAGAGGTTATATTAACGCGATATATATGTATTTTGGACTAATCTGTTGTGTTTCAAGAGCTTATGGACCAGATTGGAGTTGCAGATAAATTAGCATATTAGTTATTCATTATATAGAAATATATTTGTCACTTTATAATATCAGGGTATCAATTATGTAACTAAATGAAACTATGGAACTGGACTATATAATTAATACGTTGATCTATTTGTAATTAATCAATTTTATTAATAAAACAATTTGTTTCTATATCTACTAGTAATCGTAGCGCACGTGTTGCGTATACGATACGTATATAAATATGATTTCGGATAAATGAATTTAAAATTTTCAAAATAAATGAAAAAATGAACGAGTGAATATAGTAAATTAATAATCATATATAAGAAGTAATATGATATTTTATTGTTATAGAAGTATAGTTTAGGAGATGAATTGATATGTGAAAAATAACATATTTGTTTAGTTATTTATGTATTTGAATTGTATTATGTTATATGAGCTAGTAATTAGTAAATTAGAATAAATACATTGTTTTTATTTTACTTTCACTTTTTGGAAGTACAATTGTTTATGTCATTTTACAAACAAAGTTTTCACTCACTTTCTTTTGTTTTATTTTCTATTGATTTTATTATGCAATTAAAAACAAAAAAAATGTTTTCACAGAAAATCATTTTTATTTTTTCATAAGTTTTTCGGGTTTCAAACACAAACTAAGAAAACGCATGTCTTTTTTGTTTGTTTGTTAAATATTGGGATAATTCTGAAACCCATACATATCTAATGTTGTTTACTTAAACAGTTTTGAGGGTTTTTGATCTGGTGCAATAAGTTAACACACGTTTCAATTTGGTTTGTGATTGTTGAAATTTTCATTACTGATAATTTTAAATATTTAAGTAAAGAGTTTTCTTTGTTCGGGGTTTCCTTGACAGAGGCTTCTTTTGCCACCATCCGTGAAGCAATAAACAATCCCTAAGATCAAATGCTTGATATTCTTAATTTTTTTTTATTTTTATTAAGGGTGTGTTTGGAACCCGACAAATTTCACGAAAAAAAAAAGGAAAACCAATAAAAATTATTTTAAAATTATTTTCCGATTATGCGTTTGGAAGGTTGATAAATTAAGATAAAATAAAATAAAAAAGGTGAGAGAAAGGGGGCTGCTCCTAATTTTCCCATTTGGTTTCATTTTACTAATTTGAAAGTAAAATGGTTTTTCTCATTATAAATACAAAATTTTTCCTCAATTTATTTTGTTTTCTTTTTCATTGGTTTTCTTATACAAAGGAAAATATTTTCTCGAAAAATTATTTTTATTTTCCCATAAGTTTTACAGCTTTCAAACACACCCTAACTATTTAAGCGATTAGGTCACGTTACATCCCATCAGTTTTAATACACATCTATGATCTATCTCATTAGTGAGTATAATTTTTATCCATCAGTTTCAGAAATGACATAGATATATAGTTTATAATTTTATATTGAATAAATAATAATGTAAACAATTCTGTACCGAATTTAGGTATGTTAAGAAACCTCTTAAATTAAAAATGTAGTGCCATACCTTAAAATCATCAATTAACACCCAATCTAATGGGTGACATGGCCCTGTGCATCTAATTTCATGACTCTATGCTTTTAATATCCATGTTTTTCATTATATTCTTTTTCATTGTGTTTTTGTATTATGACGCCGTTGAGTATTTATGGGAATTAATTTATGTAAACTCGTATATTTCTTCATTGTTTTACATTTACTAGTCTGAAAATTATCATAAGAATTTAATCATTTATGGCGTTTTTGGGAAATGAATGAATTGATCAGCCTGTTTTTTTGCTAGCAGGAACGTAATAATCTCATTCTTTAAAAGGACACAGTTGTTGTTTTTTTCTTTTGGTATAAATGTCTGGTGAAACATCAAAATCGATAGCATTACATATTTTAACTCTATCACACTTTAGATTGTTAAAAGTTAGTCCTTTGACACATTTTCTTTTGTAAAATATGAGCGGTTTAGTTTTTTTTTTAACTGATCACCAGTCACAATATATATATATATATATATATATATACTAGCGGGCGTGCCCATGCGATGCGTGGTGTAACGTATGAGTTATCGATAATCGTTTATAAAATCAACATTTAAAAAACTCACAATTAATACAGTAAAAAATTTACATAATACTAAAAAAATCAGAATAACTGTGATAGAGAGAGTGAAATTACTTGCAGAACCAATTAAGTGTTAGTAAAACATTAAAAACATGTAGACCCAAATAATATACCTGGAGAATAAGATAAAATGCTGATAAAAAAATTGGAGAAGAAGAAAAAACACAAATAGAGTGGTTGGTTTAGTATCTGGAGAGAGAGAGTGAGGTTATATTTTGAATAGAACATGGTGATAGCAGTTAATAGGAGTTAGAAGAAAGGAAACGTGTCAGTTAGATGATAGTTTTCTTTTTCATCAATAGGTTCTCTAAACTTTGTGGGTGTTATTTTGTAATTTATGTGAACTTGTAAGGTTGTTTGGCAAATAGTTGTTTCAAGGCTTCATAAGAGATCTTCACATAAAGTAATAGTAAGATATATATATATATATATATATATATATATATATATATATATATATATATATATGATTTTTTCTATACGAAATTGTGCAAAATAAACATAAAAATCCTTGTTTAGAGCCGACTCCATTACGACAATACTTAGTCCAAGACTCCACTGAACATATGACATTTAATTACTCATCGGTTAAGAGCAATTCAGAGATTATTTAGATTTTAGAGTAAACAAATCCTTTAATTCACCCTCTTACCCAAGTGTTTCCTTCTCAAGATCAAATAAAGGACATATTAATTTAAAACTGAGGTTTAAAATGGTCAAAATCATCAAAAAAAATTTGGGTAAAACCATTGCCTATATATGTAATATGCTGTATATGTGTATCAAATGTGTACTCATAGAAACATATAAAAATGACTTTTTTTTTTAATATATGTCATGAATGCTTTTCATCCATATACACTGAAGTATGACTTGTATAGTCGTGTAATTAACAGGTAAAGAAATTAGTATTGCCTATTTGGGCCTTTTTTGAATAGAGCAACAAAAATGTCCATTCGTAATTAACCAATCGTATGCTTTTTTTAAACAAAAAAAACGTAAGAAGCGAAACAAGACTTGGTTTCTGGTGACGTGAATCCAAGCTTAATAGTATAAGTCTGGCCTGCACATGTAGTGATTTACACTGTTTTGCACTACGCAGGCTCAATATATTTTATATTGTTTTTTTTTATTTGTGTGAATTAGGGTTTATTTTTAAAGTGCTTACTATATAAACCCCTTTAATCTTTCATAAAACATATCACCATATATAGAACGTTTTAGAGAGAGAGCTCCTAAAATACGAGATAGAGAGTTCCATAGCTTTTGAGAGTGAATCAAACAAGGGTTTTGTAATCCCCTCTTCTTTAACATATATATAAATCGTGCTCGTTGCAGCGACACCGGAGACATAGTTATCGTTAGGTGAACTCCATAATTAATCAAATGTTGGTGTGCTTGTTTTTACTTTATTCATTCTCGTGAGTTATTAGTTCTTGTCCTTTATACGTTTATTGATCTCGCTAGGGGTTCAGAACTTGCCCAAATTCCCCTACAAGTGGTATCAGAGCCTTTGTTTGAGGTTAACGAGCGATTTTAATGGCGTCGAAAGATAGGAGTGTTCATGAGATCGAGAAGTTCGACGGGAAGGACATTGTGTTTTGGAAGATACAGATAGAGTATTATCTGTACGACAAGAAGATGCACAAACCCCTCATATGTGATGAGATTCCTGCTGGTACAACGAAGGAAAATTGGAACATATTGGATCGACATGTGTTAGACATGATTCGGCTCACGTTGTCGAGAAGTGTTGCACACAATGTCGCGAAAGAAACGACGACTAAATGTATGATGAAAATATTATCTGATTTGTACGAAAAACCTATGGTAAATAATAAGCTTCATCTCATGAACAAATTGTTTAATTTGAGAATGAACGAAAACACACCAGTCGCAAACACTTGAATTTATTTGTTGATATGGTAAATTAATTGGAAACCATAGAAATTACTTTTCATGATGAGGTTAAGACGCTTATTTTGTTAGCATCGCTACCGAACAATTGAGAATTTATGAAGGCAGCTGTTAGTAATTCGATTGGTAAAGAGAAGTTGACTTACAATGGTAACTGAGATCAAGTGCTCGCCGAGGAGGTTAGGAGACAAAATTTAGGAGAAGGATTCACTGATGGGGTTGCTTTGAATATGGGTTCAAGGGGTCATAGTAACCGTATGTGGAACAACGATAGAGGTATGTCGCAATCGAGAGGTAGGCGAGGGCAAAGTAACAGTGGGAGGAATCCCGATTGGAAGAAAAATATCGAATGTCATAACTGTCATCAAATGAGGCACTTCAAGAATGAGTGCAAATTTCCGAGAAAGGATCGTGATAAGAATCAACTGACGAATGTGACTAGTGATGATTATTGTGGTGATCGTTTATTGCTTGCTAGTAAAAGTGATCTAGACTCATGGATTCTAGATTCTAGAGCATCGTTCCATACGACATCAAATAGTAGTGTGCTCAAACTACACCGCGAGTAACCTTGGTAAGGTTTATTGGCCGATAGTCAGGCTCTTGATATTGTCGGTATGAGTGATGTTAAGATACGGGTATCGAATAGATCGGTGTGGAAGTTGACGAAGGTTAGACATGTTCCTAGGTTGATCAAAAATCTTATTTATGTTGGTCAACTTGATGCCGAAGGACATTCGACTTCCTTTAATAGTGGAACCTGAAAAGTTTCACGTGGAGCTATGGTGATAGCTCGTGGTAACAAGATGGGTATGCTCTATATGACGAATGGTGATGAATGAAAATGAAATGAATGTGTTAGTGAAAAATGACAGACTTTCGGGTCTTAAGACCGTTTACCTCGATATGTGCGAGGGTTGCATTTTCAGAAAGCAGAAAAAGTTGAGCTTTCAGAAAAATGGAAGAACTCCGAGAGAGGAGAAGTTATCGCTCGTTCATTCTGATGTGTGGGGGTCGTCCCCCATAGTTTCGTTGGGGGAAAAAAATGCTATTTACTACCACAACGTATCAGCTTTTACCAATTTCCTACCCAAGCTATTTGCTTTTCTAATTTGGTACCCAGAGTAATGCTTTTGTCTCCAATCAAGGGACTGTCTCCGTTTCCATTCACCAGAATTAGTCACGTGCTAACGAAAACGATTAAGAAAAAGGGCAATTATGACATTTCACCAAATAAATATATATTATGACATTTCACCAAATAAATATATATGTATTAATTCTGTGAGACTCTCTCTCTTACTACCAAAATTGAAACCAAAATTACTACCAAAATTGCTATTAACCACATTCTCTATCAACATCAAGTTGCAATCAGATGGTTTGGATTATATGCCGGAATGATGAACTCATTCCGCATTATGGTTAGTTCACTGATTTTTGTTAATAAATTTTGAAATCAATTGTATATTAAATCGGGTATTACACTGGGGTTTTGAAATGAATTGTATATTAAATTGGGTATTAAACTGCTAATTAGGGGTTTTGAAATCAATTGTATATCAAATTGGTTATTAATTAGGGCAATGTTATACAGCTAATTAGGGTTTTTGAAATCAATTGTATTAAATTGGGTATTAAACTGCTAATTAGGGTTACGTTGTACTGCTAACTAAGGCCATGTATTACATTGCGAATTATAAAAAATTAGGGCTTGTACATTGGTTTATATAAACAAAATTAGGGCTTATACAACTGTTTCTGATAGGGTTGTTAATATTGTTAAAATAATAAATAAAATGTACATTTTTTTTCAGCTCCCAAGACAACTCTTTTTTCAATTGAGTTACACCATGGGGGTAAATTTACATATGAAGGAGAGATAGTTTCTGATTATGTGGATGGGGTAGCAAATTTTATTGATTATTGTGATCCAAAAATAATGTCTTTGAAGATATTAGAAGCTATTGCTGGTCAGGTAGGATGGCTAGAGGTTAAAAAGTTTTGGTTTAAAAGGGTTGGGGATGAATTTCAAACTGGTGTGTGTGAGATTAAGCTTGATAGTGATGTTGTGAGCCTAGGAAAATTTATTGACAATGATAGGATTGTTCAAGTGTATGCTGATGGTTGTGAAAATGATTTTGGAGCTAGTGATGATAGTGAAGAAGAACAAGTTGTAGATGATGGTGACATTGGTCATATTCCAATGTTTGATGGTAGTGAAGATGAAGGAAATGAAGATGATGGTCTTATAGACCTAACTATCAATTTCCAAACAGATTTTGAGCCTTCAAGTTCAAGTATCCCCACAAGTTCAAGTAACCCTAAACCTAAACCTAAACCAAGACCAAAAGTAACTGTGCCTAAATGGACTCCAAACATACTATTTGATGAAACAATTTTGAATGAGGGATGTGTAGATTCTGATGACTTTGAGACTGACAATGAAGGTGAAAAAGAAGACTCCTCTCTTGCATTTGGTAAAGGTGATTTGAGTGATGTGAAATTCAAGTTAGGAATGTTGTTTTTACCTAAAAGTAAAACTAACCTCATATTTCTACCTCCACCTATAGAAGAAGTACACAATAAGGAGAAGGGGACCAAATGAAGCTAATCTATACAAAATAAGCCGGGCAGGCCTAGTTATGAAGTGTTCAAAGTGTGCAAAACCAGGACACAACTCAAGAACTTGTGGAAAACCAAAGAAAGTGAGAGTGCAGGGCAAGGGAATAAAAAAGAAAAAAGAAAAAGAGACAATACAATTAGTAGATGAGACTGATAGTAGTGGGGATGAGGGAGATGATGAAACAGATTATGAAGTGAATGAAGTTGAGAGGAGAGAGGATGTGAATGAAGTGTATATAAGTGAGCCTGTTGTGAATGAAGTAGATGTGAGTGATGTTGTGGTGAGTGAAGTAGAGGGGAGAGATGCTGTGGTGAATGAAGTAGATGTGAGTGATGTTGTGGTGGGTGAAGTAGAGGGGAGAGATGCTGTGGTGAATGAAGTAGATGTGAGAGATGCTGTGGTGGGTGAAATGTTAAATGATGCGTTTTGGGATGAAATGGATAAAGAACTAGCTGAAAAGATAAATAACTCAACTCCAAATACAAGCAAGTTGTCTTGCTCTCAACAAGTGGGCACTGGCATCAAGAAGGTCACACCCAAGAAACCAGTAAGAAAACATTTAAATTTGTCATGTCTAAGTTTTTATAATTGTACACATCTTTTCATACTTATTTAATTTAATATCACTCTTTGTTTATGTTTATAGGTGAGAAGGAGCAATAGAATATTAAATTCTCCTCCAAAAGGGCCTGTGACAGTTGATTTTGAAGACCTAAAAATTGATGTGGAGCCACAAATAATGCATGCTGGAACTTACAAAGGCCAAAAGCTAGACATAATTTGCCTAAAGGACATATACAAAAAGGTGGAAAGAGATATGTCACACAACAAGCACTACTAGCTGATATGGAGCAACAAAAGAAAGCAAAAAGGGCAAAGCTTGACTAGTGATGATATACTATATTATTAATCCTAAGTGACTGCTATAATTAGTTGTAATGTAATAAAAAATACAGTCCAAAAATGTAATTTATGAACTTGTGGTGATTTTGTGCTATTATGGGCTATGAGCTAATTGACAACTGCTATTTTGTAACTGGTATTTTGTAATTATTTTATAACTGGTATTTTGTAACTGGTATTTTGTAACTGCTATTATGTTATCAAGAAGACATATTTTGTAATTTGTGATTTTGTGGTGATTCAGTGTGTGTACATGTGTAGTTGTTGTGAATGAATTACTGGTTAAAATGATTGGTTTTGTTGTACATGTGTAGTTGTGTTGTTGGTTGTTGTAACAGGTGTGTTATTGTGGTGGTGGTCTCAATTCTGATCAGATTTCTGATCAAACTCAGGCCAACAGTTTGTGGTTTTTTTCTACATGTATTATTGTGTTGGTGTTGGTTAGTTTTTGATCACATTGTGCTTATTTACTGAGTTCTAACATTTGTTGTACTTGTTTTTGTCTTGGTTACAGGTTACAAAACAAATGAGGCAAATGTCAGGCAAATGTAAGGCAAATGGGAGCAACATTTTTGCTAAAGTATGATCTCCATTTCAGGTACAAATCTATTTCATAATAATTGTAGAATAAGTGAATTGTAGAATAGTTATACATTACAACTCATTCAACATTACAACTGAAATGAAAATCACAACACAACTTATTTCAGGTCATTCAACTCACTTTTGTTATCACTTGCACCATTTTTGAAAAAAAAAATCATCAAAATCACAAATGCTACTAGGCTTAAGACATTTCTAGCACTTCTTTTTTCCTGTTTTTTCACAAGAACATCTTCACCCATTGCTCTCAAATCTGCAGTCATTGACAGGATCCTTTGTTCAAGTGCTTTGATATTTTCTTCAAGCATCTTGTTGTGGTTCTTAAGATTATTTTTTCTGTCCTTAAGTTTCTTGTTTTTCTCTTCAAGTGTGGATTTGGTGCGCAGCAGTCCAGGTATTATTGCAACAGACCTGTCACACATGGGGGGATCAAACCAGCTAAAAAATTTGCATCTTTTGTCAAAACATTCAAAAAACCTTCTTCCTGGGTTTCTTGGGGTCCATGAGGTTGTCATTCTGGATCTATTTCCACAGAAACAGAGAACATCCATGGCTATTTAGAGAGAGGAGAGAGAAAGTAAAGAGAGAGGGGTGTTACAGAAGAGTGAGATTTTTTTAGGTTATATGTATAGGTTATATAGTTGTTAAATAGAAAGGGAAAAAATGGAGGGAAACTGAAAGGTGGTTTTGGAGGGAAAACTAAAGGGTAAGATTGTAAATAAACAATTCTGACTAATTCTGGTGATTGGAAACGGAGACAGTCCCTTGATTGGAGACAAAAGCATTACTCTGGGTACCAAATTAGAAAAGCAAATAGGTTGGGTAGGAAATTGGTAAAAGCTGATACGTTGGGGTAGTAAATAGCATTTTTCCCCTTTGTTGGGAGGCTCGTTTTACTATGTGACTTTTATTGATGACTCGACAAGAAAGACTTGGTTATATTTCTTGAAACATAAGTCCGATGTTTTCAAGAATTTTAAATAATGGAAAGCTATGACGGAGATTGAAAGTGAGAACAAGTTAAAGTGTTTGAGGTCCGATAATGGCGGTGAGTATATTGATGGGGATTTTACTAAGTATTGTGCACAATCTGGTATTCGTATGGAGAAGACTATACGGAAGACGCCGTAACAGAATGGAGTGGCGGAGAGAATGAATCTAATCATCAATGAGCGTGCTAGGAGTATGCGATTGCAATGTGAATTGCCCAAAGCCTTATAGGCAGATGCAGTTAGCACGACAATTTATCTTATTAACCGCAGACCTTCAGTGCCCTTGGAGAAAAGAGTTCCCGAAGAGTTATGGACTAGAAAACCTGTTGTTTACAATCATTTAAAAAGATTTGGTTGTTTATCTTATATTCATGTTGATAGTAGTGATCATTCCAAATTAGACGTCTAAATCAAAAATTTGTTTCTTTCTTGGTATGGTGGCCCCGAGTTTTGATATCGGTTTTGGAATGGTCAATCGAAAAAGATCATTCGCAGCAAGGATGTGATATTCAATGGAAATGTCTTGTATAAAGATAGGCAAGATGTCGAGGTTGAAGAAAAAGAGCCACGAGTCGAAGATGGTGGTATTGTTAGTACGAAAACACTACCAGATATCGAAATAGAAGATAACGACATGGATGAACAGGTTGAAGAAGATATGGAGTCGCCCCAAACTTCACCAGAATTGTTGGGTAGAGGTCATCGATTGAAACGACCAAACCCACGCTATTCCTCGTATTTGAACTATATTTTGTTGACTGGTGCGGATGAACCCGAAAGTATTAGTGAAGTTTTGCAAGTTAGTGATTAGAAACAGTGGGAGCTCACAATAGAGGATGAGATGAAGTCTTAGTATGAGAACAAGACTTGGCAATTGACCGTATTGCCAAAGGGCAAAAAAGCACTGAGTAATAAGTGGGTGTTCCGATTGAAAGAAGAACATGATGGTACAAAACGGTATAAGGCACAGTTAGTAGTTAAGGGTTTTCAACAAAAAGAAGTCATTGACTACACCAAAATTTTCTCACCCGTAGTGAAGCTAACGACGATTCGTTTGGTGTTGAGTATAGTAGTTAGGGATGGTCTTCATCTGGAGCAATTAGATGTGAAGACCGTATTTCTCCATGGTGAATTAGACGAGGAGATTTATATGCATCAACCGACCAGGTTTATAGAGAAAGGGAAGGAGAAACTTGTCTGTAAGTTGAAGAAGTGCTTGTATGGCTTGAAACAAGCTCTGCGGCAATGGTATAAGAAATTCGACAATTTCATGATGAGTACCGGTTTCGAGAGGAGTAATTCTTATCATTGTTGTTTCGTGAGGAGATTCGACAACACTTTTTATGTTATTTTGTTATTATATGTTGATGACATGTTGATTGATGGTTCTAGCATTGTCGAAATTAACAAGGTAAAGTAATAACTGGCAAAACAATTTGCAGTAAAGGATTTGGGAGCCGCTAAGCGGATTCTCGGAATTAGAATAACGAGGGATCGAGATGGGTATTTGTTATTGTCACAGTCTGAATATGTGAAAAAGGTGTTAGCTCGTTTTAATGTTGATGGTGATAACCCCGTTAGCTACACACTTTTGTTTGTCGCACGACTAATCACCCTCAATTGAAAGTGATCCATATCACATGTCGAAAGTACCTTACACTTCGGCTATTGAGAGTTTGATGTACACCATGGTGTGTACGAGGCCCGATATTGCACATATCAGTGGGAGTTGTTAGTCGGTATATGAGTAATCCGAGGAAACAACACTGGGAAGCAGTTAAATGGATATTGAGATATTTGAAGGGTACAGTTGATATGGCTTTGTGTTTTCATAAATCGAGTGAAGGTTTACATGGGTTCTCTGATGCGGACTTAGCTGGTGATCTTGATAATAGAAAGAGTACAACGGGTTGCGTTTGTACATTCGGTGGAACAACTGTTAGTTGGATGTCGAAGTTATAAAAGATTGTTGCGTTATCGACGACTGAAGCTGAATATGTCGCCATTAGTGAGGCGAGTAAAAAGATGCTTTGCTTGCAAGGGTTCTTGAAAGAGCTTGGACATAAACATGAAAGTGGGGTTCTACATAGTGATAGCCAAAGTGGGGTTATGTTGACGAAGAATCCGGTGTTTCATTTGCGAACCAAACATATACAAATTCGTTATCATTTTATTCGATCGATTTTGAAAGAAGGAATATTCGTGCTTGTGAATATTGAAGACGTAAGAAATATCGCAGATATGTTAACGAAGACTGTTACGATTAGTAAGCTGAAGTTGTGTATAACTTTAGTTGGACTCCATAACTGATAGATATGGGTCGTCGCTGCACTGAGAGTGTTTTTTGAATCGAGATGCGAAAATGATGCATAAGCAGATGATTTTGTGGAGTGCTTGACTTTGTCTTCGAGTGGGAGATTGTTGACGTGAAGCCAAACTTAATAGTATAAGTCTGGCATGTGCATGCAGTGATTTGCATTGTTCTGCCCTGCGCAGACTCAGTGTATTTTATACAGTTTTTATTTTTATTTTCGGGAATTAGGGTTTATTTGTAAAGTGCCTACTATATAAACCCGCTTAAGCCTTCATAAAATATATCACCACATATAGAACGTTTTAGAGGGAGAGCTCCTAAAATACGTGAGAGAGAGTTTCATAGCTTTTGTGAGTGAATCAAGCTAGAGTTTTGTAATTCTCTTTTATTTAACATATATATAAATTGTGCTTGCTGTAGCGGCACTAGAGATGTACTCATCGTTGGGTGAACTCCGTAATCAAATCTTGGTGTGCTTGTTTTTCTTTATTTATTCTCGTGAATTATTAGTTCTTGTCGTTTATACGTTTATTGAATATCCCCTACAGTTTCTTGGTATTTTTCAAAGTTTCTCATTTGAAATGACCAAGTAAAATTAGGCAAAATCTGTAAGTATAATCCGTAAATTACGAATATACAAGATGCATGTACTACAACTTAATTCAGATTGACAAGACCCTATATTTTTCTACCATAATTTGCCCACGTTCCCATTTGAAATGCCTAAAGTAAAACCATGTCAAATCTATAAATTTACATAATCCATAAATTACAACTATATAAGCTATAATTCAACTTCAGTTTTGACAAGATCTTACATTTTTTACCATAATTTGCCGAGGTCCCCATTTGAAATCAGTCCAAATCTGTAAATTAAATTACATAATCCCTTAATTATGACTATACAATCGGGTAGCACTTGGAGCTAAACAAGACATGGTTTCTTGGTAATTTGCCCTATAAAATAGGACCAAATCTGTAAAATTATATAATCCACACTCCCCGCCAAAATATATATACATACGTATGCAATATGTATATTTTTCTCAATAAATCACACACTTTCTCAATTAAAATTAGAAAAAAATGGAGAACCCAAAAACCCTAACCCTAGCGGAGCTCCACCGCCTCTCTCGTCCCTTAACCGGCGCTTCATCGTTAAATATCAACCGTCCGATCAAACCCCAATCAAATCCCTCCCCTACAAACCCCCTTTTATTTTCCCAAAAAAGCCCTAATAATAATAATATTACAAAAACACTAAACTCATTAAATTACCCAACAATAATCTCCGGCACCCTCTCCCTCCCCTCCCCTGCCACGTCATCATACTCTCTCTCCTCCTTCTCATTCACTGACGGAACATTTACTCTATCCTGCGACATTCTTGGGTTTAGTATTAACGTGCTCGGGGTGAAAATCCACGTCACCGCTTGGAATTTCATCCCTTACGAGAAAATTGGCTTTTTGGAAATAATAAACTGGGAATTCGATGGTTCTCGTAATTTTCATAATATTAATGTGGTTTCTTTTAGTATTGGGAGTAGTGATATTGATGTTAAGGCTCGGTATTTTGTTAGAGGGGGGTTGGTGTCGGTCAGTCCTGTATATATCGTACCTTGCTCAACTGGGTCGGGTTTGAAATCGACAAACGTTAGTGGGTTTCTTGCGAATCTTTTAATTTGTGGGTGTAAACTGTGTATTTCAAAAGATTCGGGGATGGGTTTGGGTAAAGATCATAGCTTTGTGACTCCGGTGATTGTGTATTTTTGTGGGCTTAATGCGTCGTTGTGGAGGCCTGTGATTGTTAAGCTTTTGGGTCGTGTTGTTTCTTTAGAGTATTTGAAGAAAAAAATGGTGTTTATCGGCGAGGAGGAGTCGCAGTTGATGTATGTGACCAGTGAGAAGAGTTTGTTACATGTTTCGGATTCAGCCGAGAAATGGGATTTTAGGGATAGAGTTGTTGTTAAGGGTAAGGGCGAATGTGGTTCGTATACGGGGTCAGTTACCGGTGTTTATATGAAGGGTATGGTTGTTGAGTTGGACCATAAAGTAGTTTTGGTCGTAACTGACCAGCTAGTTGTTTTGCCGCTTAGTGTCCGAGTTGGTGCGATAGTACGTAACTTTCTCTAAAAAGTTATGCTTTGTGTGTTCTGTATAATGTTTTGGCTTGATTGGTTGCTAGTTTTAAGCCCCGTTATTATGATTTTTTGTTTATTGATTGCAGTTTATTTGGTTCCGGTTTATAGGCTTGAAAACTGCGTTCTTTTTCACCGTGCTCAGCTGGAAAAACTAGGAGTTTTCAAGCTGAAAAAATCTATATTTTTTGTTCAATCTCAGATAATCTGTCTTAATATTTTAACTGACCAGCTAATTGTTTATCCGCTTAGTGTTTGACTTGTTGCTATATAGTACGTAACTTTCTCGAAAAAGTTGTGCTTTATATGTGTTGTATAATGTTTTGGTTTGCTTGGTTGCTACTTTTAAGCACAGTTATTATGATTTTTAGCTTATAGATTGCAGTTTATTTGGTTTTGGTTGATAGGATTAAAAACTGTGTTCTTTTCACCTTGCTCACCTGGAAAACTAGCAATTTCAAGCTGGAAAAATCTATCTTTTTCGTTCAAGCTCAGATAATCCTTCCTATTTTCTTATAATTTCGAGCCAGACCTAGATTTAATTTGTTAGGTGATTATACAAGCTTGTTAGGTTGCAGCTTTTAAGCAAATAAGCAAAAAAATTTGAAATTTAGAAAAAAAAACTAGGTTTATCCAGCTTAAAGCTCTTAGTTTGTTTTTTAAATCTATAAACCAGAAAATCTCACTTTTTCAAGTTTGACAACCAAAGGTAGCTTTGATTTTAAGCAAAAAAGCTTAGAAGCTCCAGCTAGAGAAGGTCTCTTAGTTGGCTTTTTTCCTTCCTTTCATGGGTTTCAGGGTATTACTTCTTGTCTCGAGTTTCAGAAAAAAACTTTGGTGGATTTTTATCTGTTCACGAGATATTGGCATCAAAACATGTAATGTTTTGGCTTGCTTGGTTGCTACTTTTAAGCACATTTATTTTTCTTTGCTTATAGATTGCTGTTTGTTTGGTTTTGATTGATAGGCTTAGAAACTGCATTCTTTTTCACCTTGCTCAACTGGAAAAACTAGTAGTTTCAAGCAGAAAAAATCTACTTTTTTTTATCAATCTCTAATCATCCGTCTTATTTTCTTATAATTTCGTGCCAGACCTAGTATCCTTAGTGTTGGGTTTCTGGAATATACAACAATGACTGTTTGTTTCTTGCAGGTAACAATAAGAAATGCCCACTTTGTGAATCCTAACTTTTCTTGGACAAAGATACTTATACTCGGTGCTTGTTTTAGGACCAGTGTTTGCTTGGAGTCGTTTTCACCATTTGAAACAGGGTATGGCCGTGAAAATAAAACGATTGTGTAGTGATGCACATTTACATAGCTCACATTCTAATTAGATTTCGGTTGTCTTTGCTGAAAGTCCTTCTATTATTGCAGGTGTTGTATATATTCACATTCTCAAAGTCTACTTGGGAACTTTATTGACTCGTTAGTATATTCTGCCAGACTATGGTAGGTATATTAACTTTTAATTGATACTATTTCCATATTTCGTGATTGTACAAGCTTGTTAGGTTGCAGCTTTTAAGCAAATAAGCAAGTTCTTTTGAAATTCAGAAAAAAAAAAGCTAGGTTTATTTAGCTTAAAGCTTCTAGTTTATTTTAATCCAAAAACCAGAGAAATCACTTTTTCAAGTTTGACAACCGCAGCCCAGATTTTAAGCAAAGAAGCAAAGGAGCTAAGCCTATAATCTGCAGCCAAAGAAGGTCTCTTAGTTGACATTTTTGCTTCCTTTTTTGGGTTTCAGGGTATTACTTCTTGTCTCGAGTTTCAGGAAGAAGTTCGTTGGATTTTTGTCTGAAAATGAGATATTGGGATCAAAACATGTAAGTTTTAGCACACTTCTGCCTTTGCTAGAATACTTATGTACATTGTTTGTTTGAATTTTATAAGAGCTGATGTGGACAGTTGCAAGGTGTTACCAGAGAAAAGGAATCGTGCAGTCATTTGCAACTTCACACTTACCTTCATCAGTGTTCCGGTCTCGGGTATAATTAGTTCTGGTCGTGTAGTTATACACTGATTGATTTTTTTAGTTGCTTTGAACTTTCTTTAATCCTTTTGGCAGCATGGGTTATTTAGAGAATATTGCAAGCACGAATCATGCGGCTGCGCCAACGATCCTCTTAATGTCCAATTAAAATTGGTAAGATCAACCTTTTACCTTTATGTTCATTTTCAAATTCAATCAGCAGTTTGGATTTTTGTGATGATCAAAGTTCCGTTGGGTAAATCTTTCTTCATTTGCTAATTCTACAGGTGGCACCTATATTGAATGTTGTCGCTCATTGTAATGCCACATGGATGAAAGGTATTTTGGAGCAAGATGCTGGTTCTGAATTTGCCTATGAATGTGGCCAAAGTAGCACTTTTTCCTGTGATGGGGTGCATTGCAGTCAGAGGTTTAGGAGCATGTTGCAAAGTTATGAAATGGGTGTCTCTTTGCTTGGATTTTTAAAAGTGAGTTGCTTTACCTTTGATGTCAAATTGTCAATTGTCTATATACTGGAGTATATACTGTTTTTGCCACCTATTTGCTTGTGAACTAGCAAATCATGTAGTACGTAAAACTAAATAGTATTTTCATTTTTCTCCCACAGTCGTTTTTTGTTCACTTTATTATTTGCTGCAACCTGAAAACAAATGACATTTGTTGAGAATCTAGTATTTACCGTCTTCTTTAATTACAAAACGTACTCTAGCTATTTTGTGGACCTCATTAGGATTTTGCTTGGCTGGTTTTAATTTCTGCAATATAATCAAATGGGATAAGAACTTCTTTTTTTTAATAATTAGAAGTGGGTTGTACTTGTAGCCAACTAATTGATTTTATTAATAAATTGATCATGGGGATCTTATTACAACATTATGCAAAGAAGGAAAAAAAAAGATAAACAATTTCAAGGATTACATAACAAATAAAGGTTACTTGTGGAAGCTTTCTAGCAAATAAACTTGGAGACTTCCATCTGTCACTTGACACTTCTCCACCGTTTGGATAAGAACTTATTCGAGGAAAATTTCTGGTTTAGTCATTAAAAATGGTTAATACAACCAAATAGAAATGATGAGGAAAAAATTGAAGACTAAAAGTTAAGTTAAGACGGCTAAGGAACTGAAACGAATAACGGTTGAAAAAGCACAGAACAAAATAAAATTTTCTGATTTACTATTGCTTTTTAAAATGCTGGTTTAGGCATGTAATTTTTCTGAAAATTGCAAAAGGACCCCTAAGTTTTAATCCTTTGACTGAATTCCCCAAGCATTTCATTAATAACATTCAGGTTCTCAAGCATTTTAATTATCTGTAGACTTCACTTTTAGCCCTCTTTCTTCTCCTTTTGTATCAGTTCTTTGGGGTGGGTTCTCTCCTTTTTGTATTTGCTATGGTAAGTAATGCTTAATTTCCAGTTTCCTACTCACAATAGACTACAACACAAATTATCATTTGATAGATAATTGTCTCTGTTGAATAAATCTACCAGCTACATAAGCTAATTATTGTTTAAACACCATGCTCCCAGGTTTGCCCAACTTCCGGGAGGTTGCAACTTAGTGATTCTACCGGTAGCATTGATGTATTTTTACCAGACCTTAGTTCCACTTTAGATGTGAACAATATATATGTGGTAATACTTTATACTTCGTAATTTTTCTATCTTAGAACCTCTTTTTATGTATCTCAACGAATTTTGAAAGTACTTAGAAATTTAGTTTTGGATTTTTAGGTAAATGACTTCACACTTGTTACGGAAGGAACACCTGAACAGGAAAATCATTTGGAAATGCTTTCTGACGTGTCATTCTCGTGCAAAAGTATTTTTACTGGTCTCCGGTGTAAAAAAGCTGTAGAGGTGGAAATGTATATTTTTTGCCATCTGAGAGAGACAAAACTATTAGATCATTCTTTTAGTCCTGTAGTGGAGAACAGTGAAAGCATTGTTGAGCTTCAAAATGGGCTGTTTCACATGTTCTTGGTGACACACAAGTATCTTTTTAAACAAAAGGTACTATGCTTATATTCGCTGCTATATTCTGCACGATGGAGTAATATCTTCTTTTTAAATTGCAAGAGCAATAATGCATAATTGATTTGTGGAGCTATGTTGCACTGGTACTCCATATTTAATAATTTATATAAATCTGAGTATGGGGATTGCTAAATAAGCATTGTGGACTTGCATTGTCTTTTTCTGTCTTTGACAGTCCATAGCATTGCCTCTGACCCATATCGTGTGGATTAAGGCCTTGTTTGTTGCAGGACTAATAGTCGCGGGACTATATGTCCTGTTTGGATTGCGGTAGGATAACAAAAGATGATCAGATATTCACATTAATCCAAAGTAATAATCCAATACCGTATTTTTTTGCACAACTCTTATCATCGGAATATTTTGTGTAAATTTACATATTTGCTCGTTCTCAATATAATAAAAAAGTGCTCATATTTCCTCATTTACATTGTGTAATATGTCAATTGATTTCTTAGATACGTAGATAAATAGAGAGACAGATGTTACAAAATAAGAGAAAGTATTAAAAGAGTTAAGAACATGAGATGTTAAATGACACCAAAAAAAATAATAACAAATGAAGAAAAGGTATAGGTATAGCCGAGAATGTGAGATAATATATGATTTTTTTTTTTTTGAAATAGTGAGATGATATATGATATGAGGCCATGTTTGTCTTCTACTACTTTAATCATGGCTTTGCTTTTCTAATACCACCCTACCATGGTATTCCAAAAAATCAACTTTAGCATCATTTGTAATCCCACCCTAATGACATCAACCAAACGTGGTATATGTAGGGACACCATCTTTTATATTCAATCCCGTTGGCCAAATGCTGTAAACAAACTACGCCTAAGAATCTTAATTTATTTTTTCCCTTGTTAGAATTTACAGTTTCGTTAACCTGTATAGTATCAGTACTTTTTTTTTTTTGGAAAAAATAGTTCACTTATATCAGTTGTATAGCTATAGATAGGCTACCCTGCTTACTACTGCTATAAGTTTTTGTTTTCAATCAGTTTCTGAAAAATTTAACATGATAATCAGATTAAAGGTGAACAAGTCATAACAAACGGTTCAAGCATGTTTGCCGAAGTTCTTCTCCTCCCTTGGTATTTGCATATTGTTAAGGAGGATCGACATTATAGTCCAACTACTCTCTCTGCAGAGTCACTAAAAGAATCTGTAGAGTATTCCAATGAAATGTACCAGAATTTCGTTCCTAGTAAGAGATTGAAAAAGGAACAGGGATCAAGTGAATATTCCTTTGGGTTACATGGATGTACGGGTTTAAGTTCTTCCCGTGAAATCTCATGTTCTGTTGCTTATAGAGATATTAACAACCAGTTGCTAAGCAGCTCAGCAACCTTGTCTGGTTCAAAATCTTCCATTAATGTCAATCATGGTAAAAAAACTCAAGCAAAAAAGGTACTGCTGGAGTTCAAGTCAGAAAGCATCTGCAAGTATCAGGTCGGGTTTTTTTTTTCCTTTTTTCCCACTTATTTGCCGAGTGAATACATTTTTTGAGGGAATTGATGTTAGATTATGTTTCTTTTAATTTCAATGTGGATCATTTTTTGCTTATGGTAAAAGTAAATAAGAGCTTTATTATTTTTGATTCATCGCAGAGTAGTAAGCATAGCCCTCCTAACTGTATTAGATTACTAATACCTTTGAAACCCATGTGGTTAAAAGCCTATGTTATCTAGCTTGGCTATGTTGATTCATTGCAGTGCTTAAAACTTGGTAGTTATTACATGATAGAGCACCATAAGAAAGATATGTTTGAGCTACATCACACAGACTCAAATTTTTTTCCCTTCAAAAGTCAGACAGACACATCTCTGTTTTGGCAAAGACGTGACAAATGAGTTAACTTTTTAAGCTGTTGATGCTGGTATGTTTTTAGGTCAATGTGGATTTTGGAATTTTATGGGTGCGATGTTAAACTATGGTTTTTATGTTGTCTGAGTTGTTTGAATGACATGCCATTGTTGTGTGTAAATTGTAACTATTGTTAATTGGATTAAGATTTATCATACTAGAATTTTAATTGTCTCTTTTGCTTAAACTAATTATATCTAAACATATATAAAACAGCATAATTAAGTTTAAATTGCCGTGTCTTAGCTGTCTCTTGTCCTATATTTTCAAAAGTTCTCGTTTCGGACATGCCACTCGACCCTTAATTGGAGTTTGATGTATTGCTTAATATGGTAAAAGTAATTAGAGCTTCATTTTAGTTTATTTATTACAGGTTTTGAAAGTCGGTAGTTTTTACATTATAAAGCACCAGAAAGAAGACATGCTCTGTTCTCTGAACCCTATCAGCCATGCTAATTGTAGTAAAGTCATCATCAGTTCTACATCACATCTGTGGAGCTCTTTATTTTCTTCCAATCAAGATATATTTGCTAATGATGGCCCTCAAAACGAGCTACTATTTCCCACAAGTAATTCTGAATTTCCTCAAATCCAACCAGATATCACCATTCATTTGTCAAATCATGATTTAGAATTTTTAAAGGATAATCTTCAGAGGCTCGATGAAAATATTATGAAACCACTTGGTTCACTCAAGGAGGTTGCCAAGTTTTCTGGAATTACTGGGTTGGTACAATCTCTCAAAAATCTTGCTTATTCTTATCAATTACCTGAGGGAGATTTGATATCTTTGCATGGGAAAGTGTTATTGGTTCATAACAGGGGATGCAATGCAAAATCAAGGGGGCAAATATTTAATGCGACAAAAAGAATTTGTATCCATATTCTGGTGGACCATCATCCTGTAATTTTCCTTAAAACTTATTTCTTACCTTTTCTTTTTCTTCCCATGTTTCTTGTTTAACCTAGTAGTTGGTATCTCATTTAGTAGTATCAATCAACAGGCCAGGATTTTTGGTTCGACAAGTAGTTATGCTTATCCTGTTGGATTTGGTCCTGGCTGCAGTGCAGATTTTCACCGTATACTTGTCATGAGGTCGGTACATACTTAATTTTAAAACAATATTATTTGGATATTTATGAATAAAACTTCATTTATACTGGGTATTCCGAACTTCTTTACAAAGTTAAAAGCTTTAAATGAAACTGCAGTCACTTCTTCAGTATTTGTTTTTTTTATGATATTAACACTACCTTGACTTTTGTTTTTAGTCTAGTGTATAATTTATCTAGTAAAGTGTTGATTTTGCTGTCTAACTCTGTAAAGTTGAAGGACAACAAATCGACAATAGTCTTCATAGTTTGGACTAAAGTTAAACCAGATCCCAATAGTTTCGTTTGCTACAATATTAGGCCCACACGTTTCAGGTCGAGCCTATTTATATTTTGTTCCCATAGTTTCATTTGAAACACTATTGGTCCCCATAATTTGAGTTAGTCACACTAGTACTCCCCACATATTTATATAGGTTATACAGGTGATCTATGTGTATAATTATTAGTTCCCTTAAGATGGGATCATTGGTGCAAGTTATTGAAACTTTGGGACCAATAGTGTTGCAACTGAAACTATTGGGCCCAAGTCAGATTTTTTCTCAAGTATGGGAACCGTTGCTGTAACTTACCCACTTTGTTTTATTTCCATACAGTTTTTGTTTTCAAATGTCCTATCTGGGAAGTTATCTGTATGTATTCATCTACTAAGACTGTATATTGATGTTTTAGTGGTGGGAACGAACTTATAATGACACCTTCATCTTACATTGAGATTAGAAGCCTAATGTTAAGTGCTGAGAAACAATGCGGTAAGGGTTTAGTTCCTTCAGACCTCTGTCCGCCAGTATCCGTTGATTATATACCGTCAATTTTGATTTCTGACGCATTGCAACATGTTGGTTGTAAGGCAGTGCAATTTCGTTGCAGGGTAAGTCCACTATAAGTTGCCTTTGATTGGTTGATTTTTTTTGTTAGGAAAATTTTCAATACCGTCTGAGACATGAGTTTCAAACTACCTTTTTTCCCGTGATTCAGCTAAAAGGTTTTTCCTCTACAGATTGTGGCTATTTGTGTTCTATTGATGGAGAAGAACAGGATACGTGTTTATCCTCAAACAAGCAGTCACCCATCATCAGATGTGTTACGTGTACCTCTTGCGGGTTTTGTAATGGGTATGTGTTTTTGTTTTGTTTTGTATGTTTTACTTTATTACAGAGGTCTATTTTCCGCTATCAGTATAGGAGACTTTTGGGTTTTCAATATTGACGTGTGACCTGTCCTTAACTTGTTAATGTCTGAAATCCGTGCCATGAGCAAGTAAATCTTGTATATTATCTATTTACTCTAGAGCAACAGCTTGCATGTTGAAAACCTTTCATGTAATACTTCAAATTTTGCTATCCATTGGTGTTAACCAAGTTAACTTCTAGAAGTAACATAGTTGAGAAAAAATAATCAATTTGCATGGAGAATAACCACTTAAAATCATTTATTTGCTAAATTCCTGAGATTTTTGGAAGAATCGACTTAGCTTGGCTTCCTTGAAAAAATCGTACCTGGTACCATGAGCCATGGTCTACTTGGTTATACATTGTCTAATGTTGGTTTCTAAATGTTAATTAAATATCATGACTGTTTTTACAGATGACGGCTCATCCTCTTCTTGTTTCTGGGCAAAAGATGAATTGGCTGTTGCATTACTAAGGCTTAATAAAAAGGTTTCGCACGAAATGGTTGTAAAGCCTAGAGGAAGTAGGCAAAACTCTAACACAGTTTGCAATTACTTAGGCAAAATTGTACAGAAGCATGGTGTTGTTAATGTGAGAAATTACGGATCCGTATACGACTCAACAAGTCAAGACCTCACCGTTTCTGTCAATCCCAATGCTGTTATCAACAGCACAGATGATAAATTCATCAAATGTGTAATTCTAAATGCTTGTTTTGGTACCTGTTGGGTAAGTCTTTTTGCATAAACATGTTATGTTATATTCACCAAAAGTAATTTTCAGGGGTGAAGCAAAAAAAAAAAAACAAAGGTCTTCGTGCTCTTGGATCAAACTCCAGTTTGACCCCATAGTTTCAGTTGCAACAAAAAGGGTGTCATATTTTTAGGTAGAATTGGTATTTGGTCCACATAGTTTAATGTTTCAAATACTGGATCTTTGTTTGAACAAGTCACACTAATAATCCCCTCAAATATTTAAATATGTTATACAAGTATCCTTCATTTATAACCTATTGGTCCCCATAAGGACTGACAGTTTACCTTGTTGAAACAATGAGGACTGGTGGTCTTGCAGGTGAAACTGTTGGAGCCAAGTTGAAATTTCTACCTGAACAATTGTCAATTGCTGTAATTGACCCTAATTATAGCTAGAGTGTGAGCGTTCCTTTCTCTCTCTTATCGGCTTGTATTTTGTTGGCAGATTGTTATTGGTAACTTGATGGATGCACATGCTGTAAGAAAGTTGGAGAAACGATTAGCAGAAATGGACATGACGATGCATCCTATGCAAAATATATGGGTCCAAGAAGTTCATCACGTAGACCCTCGCGCTGAAGCAAGAAGAGTCATGCAAGAGCTTATAATGAGCTAGGAGATTAGCTTTTCCCGACTGAAACTTGAAGCATAAGCAAAATATATGAACTATATATCTGCCTTTTTGTGTGCATGAGATCGCCAAGCAAACCATGGGGGTTACATAAAGCTTATTACCTCCGTAGGACTCGTGTTGTAAGTTATGACATTAGCTGAATCAATTAGTTGTGGAAGTATATCTTTTGCCTGTCCAAACATGACATCCCTGGGATTGATGAAAATATTTTTGTTGTGCCATGATCAAGTATTAGGCTTCTGTTTCTGTTGTAACACTGATAAAAATCAACTTGTTTAATGGGTTATGAGGTTAATTACGTCTGCAATGGAAGTAAGAACACCTAAATATTTGAGAAAGATCAAGGCCCATACCAAAATACATATTTGAGAAACAAGACATTTTTATTCGAAACTTATTTTCAAGGTTTGAACCATTTCATTTAAATATATAAGGGCTAAAAATTCTATTTTTTACTCATTCTTCGAATCTTTCTTTCTGTTTGAAACTCTTTCTCCTCATATTCTAATTTCTCTTACTGACTTAATGGTAATGACTGAACTCCGGTGTAACAGACGGTGTCTTCCGACCTAAATCCTCATCTGTGATGTCACCAAAGCTCTCTCCCTCCCTTCCTCGATCTCTCTGTCGATGATCCAAGACGAATCTGGCTGTTGATTCATGGCAGCAATGCCTGACGACCTCTTTTCTCTCTCTCCCGTATCTCTCTCTCTCTCTCTTGTATACCTCTCTAGCTTTGTGAATCTCCCACTGCAACAACTTTCTCCCTCTATGTCGGCTGGTGAGGGCGGCGAGAACCATATTTTAAAAAAATAAGATGAAACCCAAGTATCTAAAAGATGGTGGGGCCATTCTTGTAAATTACTAGATGAATATGATCAAATTTCGGTCCACATAATGAATCAAAATGTGAACCGTTATAAACTAAAATTTTACATTACAATTATGTGCTAAAGAATGAATTACTAAGTACTCAAAACTAGCTTGTTATATTGAATAGAGTTCGTGATAAAACTAGGTCAATAATAATCATTCATAATGTTTTACACTTATTATATTATATTTATATATTTTTTTAAAGTAAAACGTATGCTTTTAACGTCAGAGTTACCGATTTAGCAAAACTTTTCTAAATACGCTTCAACATACTTTGGCGTGCTTATTAAAACATTGAGTTTTAGTGTTTTACTACGCAAATAAGATTCTAGCTGTGTCTGTACATGTGATGCTCAGAATAACTTGAAGTGGGCAATTCCCTTTTAATAAAAATAAATAAATTAATTCCCTTTTAGTGGTAGTATAAAAAAGTAAGGGGAAATTACATATAGGTACATAATAATAACTTAGATTCATCATAGATACCTTTATAAGTTCATATATAATATACATATTTTCTCTCTCTATAACCGAAAAAAATTAGTTTTGAATTAAAATAAAATTCTACGAAAGCGAAAAAATCATAAAAATTATAAAAAATGAAAAAATTTATAAAAAAATAAAAAATCACAAAAAAATGTATTTTTATAAAAAAAAAAATCACAAAAAAGGTATTTTTCTAAAAAAATCACCAAAAATGATTAAAAAAAATCATAAAAATCATAAAAAATTATAAAAAATTATTAAAAAAATTATAAAAAATCACAAAAAAATTATAAATTTTATAAAAATAATCTTTTTTGTCAATATATGTCTTTTTACACCGAAAAAGTTGTTTTTAATCAACAACTAGTTTTTCCACCAAAAAGTGGATTTTTCACCAAAAATGGGCTTTTTCACAAAAAAAGGCTTTTTCACCAAAAAATGGCTTTTTCATAAAAAAAAAGTGCATATAGTTTAATAAAAGTGCAAATGGTTAAATCAAAATTACATATAGTTCACCATAAAGTGCATATAGTTTAATAAAAGTACATATAATTTAGTCAAAATTGCATATAATTTGATATAAATAACATGTAGTTTACTATAAAAGTGCATATAATTCAGACAAAATCGAATCTATTTCGACACAAAGTTCATATAGTTCAATCAAAAGTGCATAGAGTTCAGTCAAAAGTGCATATAGTTCAATCGAAAATGCATATAGTTCAGTCAAAAGAGCATCTAGTTCAACACATGGTGCATATAGTTCTATCAAAAGTGCATACAGTTCAACACAAAATGCATATATATCAATCGAAAGTGCATACAGTTCAGTCAAAAGTGCATCTAGTTCAACACAAAGCTCATCTAGTTCAACACAAAGTGCATCTAGTTCAATACAAACTGCATACAGTTCAGTCAAAAATGCATCTATTCCAGTGAAAAGTGCATCTAGTTCAACACAAATTGTATACAATTCAACACAAAGTGCATATAGTCCAATTTAAAGTGCATACAGTTAAGTAAAAAAGTGCATATAGTTTGGTCAAAATTGCTAAATATCGTATAGTTCACTACAAAGTGCATATTCTTTACTTCAAAAAATAAAATAAAAAACCGGATGGATTCGAACCACCAAACTATTGAAACTCGGTGTTGGTGCAAGCGCTCTTACCATTTTGAGCTTACGGATGTATATAGTCGCTAAACAAAATGATACAAACATGTATATCCAAAAAATCATTCCGTCTCTGTCTAAAAATTAAACAAATAGCCAAGTAACAAACCCTCCACCTAAATTAAAGTTACTATTTTTTATTGGTGCAAGCGTTCTTTGCTATTTCAAGCTTACGAATCAATTTAGTAACTTATAAACAAAAACATATGAACCTAATAGACAAAAACTAACCATACGAAAACCAACACCTTAGTCGATAAAACATAACCAGTGTCTATAAAACCTCATATATAAAACCTATAAAAATCAGTTCATACTATTTATATACATATACTAATTATTACTACTCCACTAGCAACTCAGATAAAATCCAAACAAATACATGTACAATTTTTTTTCCAGCCCTAAACAAGCTTTGATTTAGACCCAAACGGAGCTAAATCGACTTTTGAACCTGAAAATGAACACAATTTTAGACCCAAACAGATATTTAACACTATAAAACTCCATAAAACAAACCTTCCAAAAAAAACAAACTTGCACGTGTTAATGACCAAATGAAGCAATGTTTCACAAAATAGATATTTTCACCTCCGAATCAAGGTCTGTTTCATCCCCAAAAGATAGCTTATTCATCCCCAAACGGAGCTTAATTTCATCCCCAAACGGAGCTTACTTTCATCCCCAAACGGAGCTTAATTTCATCTCCAAACGGAGCTTAATTTCAGCCCCAAAACTGAGCTTAATTTCTGCCCCAAAACGGAGCTTAATTTCTACCCCAAAACGGAGCTTAATTTCTGCCCCAAACATAGCTTAATTTCAGTCCCAAATAGAGCTTAATTTCTGCCCCAAACAGAGCTTAAATTCAGCCTCAAACATAACTTAATTTCAGCCCCAAACCGAACTTAATTTCAGCCACAAACGGACTCCGTTTTCAGCCTCGAATCGAGATCTATTTCAACCCCAAAAGGAACTTAATTCATGCCCCAAATGGAGTTTAATTTCAGCCCCAAACATGACTTAATTTCACAAACACACATATATGTACGTATATATATAAATGTATGTATGTATGTATATATATGTATATGTATATATATGTATAAATAGACGGAGAGAAAGAGATGAAAAGGCTCCATGATCTGCTAAAACTCGTCGAAAATCCGGCCCTAGATCGCTTCATATAAGGTCGAATCTTCTTGGATAAGAGAGAGATAGAGATCGAGAGAAAGACTTTGTGTGAGAAAAACAGATTTTTAATTGTTTATATATTACTAAAAAGTGGTACCTAGAAAGAATGCAAATTATATTAGATATCTAATGTAAATTAAAGTTCAAAAGTTGTAGCTAAGTGACATTACTAATTCATTCTCTTTTAGTGTATTTTTCTCTCATTTACTTTGCTAGTATCCCTTTTTTTTTGTGAACATAAAAAAAATATACGAAAAGCAAAGTAAAAAATATATAAATTAAAAAGAGCAAAAAAGTACATATAAAAATATATAAAATCAAAAAATATTTTTAAAATTAAAAAAAAACAACAAAAAATCGTTCATTCCCTTCAAGATTTTAAATTGAATAGACTAAACAAAATTTCATTCACTTAAAAAAAAACATAAAAAAAAGCTCATTTTTAAAGTGAATGGATTAAACAAAAGATCATTCATTTCAAAATATCAAATAAAAAGTCCATTTACTTCAATATTTTGAAGATCATTCACTTCAAAATATCAAATAAAAAGTTCGTTCACTTCAATATTTTGAAGATCATTCAATTCAAAATACCAAACAAAAAGTACATTCACTTAAATATTTTGAAGTGAATGCACCAAACAAAAGATCATTTACTTAAATTTTTAAAAACGAATGGATAAAAAATAACTCATTTACTTCGGTATTTTAAAGTGAATGGATCAGACAAAGACTCATTCACTTCAAAAAAATTAAACAAAAGGTCATTCACCTCAATATTATGGCGCAAACAAAAGTTCATTCTGTTCAAAATAACAAACAAAAACTCATTCACTTCAGTTTTTTTAAGTAAATGATCAAACAAAAAGTCATTTATTTCAGAATTTTCAAATAAATGGGACAAACATGCACCAAAACAGAATGAATTTTTGGAAGTATGTTTAAGAATTACTTTTAAAAATATTCACTAAAAGGTAATTTACTCCAACTCTTGAAATCATGCGTGTTATCGTGTAAATAGTACATTTCCAAGGAAATATTTTCAGTAACTAATTAATTAGTGAAGTGTTTACTAAAACGCACTATTTTGGAAAAAACGTATGTAACCACGGAAAACATATACAGTAACTAGTAATCGTGACCCACGTGTTGTGTGTGCTATGCGTAATGCAATAAAAATTTAGAAAATAGATATGGTTATGATATAAATGTGGATAATACAAAAAAAATATAGTTTAAGATTTAAAAGAATGTTCGGTTGTTAAGGAGGGATAAATAGTTTTATTAGTTTTTATTTTTTATATTTTTATGTGAGTATGGTATTATTGTAATTAATATAAATGTATAGGGGTATTTTTGGGAAAAAATGGATAAATTGGGCAGTCTCATTTGACTTGGGTTGGCTTATTATAATAGAATGATAAGCTCGGTAACATAAAAAATATTACAGAGGGTATTCTTAAATGGAGGTTAATATTTTAAAATATATTTTTATGTAAATATATATTTTGTATAGTAAAATATATATGTATACACTATTTCACTTACTAGAATAAATATTTAAGATACAAGTACGTATTTTAACTTTAACTAGTTAAACACGTGATGACATGAATTCAACGAGTTAAAAACCCATGATATATAATAAACTCATAAATTAAAAAAAAAAATTAAGTACATAATTATTTAGAAAATCAAGTATATGTATCTAGAAAAGTGGAAATTCATCTAAATTTTATTTAATGCTTTCTTTACATGTATAAACACCATATATAATTTAGCATAGAAAACTGTCATAAAAAATTACATATATATAATTTTACAAATTTATGTTATTTATCACTATATGAGGTACATTTTCTTAAAGTGGGACCTTAAAATTTTAAGAAATATTATAATATGCATATTATTCCTATTTATAATGTTGGGACCAAGAATTTTTATTTTTATATAAAGTTTATTCCTATCCATTTTCTTATAGGAGGTTCTACCGTATATATTTTTATTTTGGAAGTTTCATTGTGAGGGTAAATTTTGGATTGATAACTTATCTATAACTTTTAATTAAGCATTGGTCCATAAAACTGAAATTAATTTAAGTATTGCTCAATTTCCGCTCACTAACCAATAAAAATATAAAAATTGGAAAAAATGGAAAATTCCAGAAAATAAAAATGGAAAAATAAAAATTTTAAAAATCTGAAAAAATAAAAATAAAAATGCAAAAAACTTTAAAAATGCAAAACCCCGTAAAAACACGAATAAAGATGTAAAAACCCCAAAAAATAAAAATAAAAATAAAAATCCTAAAAAATCTAAAATCAACAAAAATCTAAAAATAAATAAAAATAGTTTGACTCATCTTAATTAATTTTAAAAATATTTAGAGTCATTTTAAAAACAGTTTAAGTCATTTTAAAAACAGTTTGAGTTATTTTAAGTCATTTTAAAAATATTCTGAGTCGTTTTAAGTCATTTTAAAAACAGTATGGGTCATTTTAATTCATTTAAAAACATTATGAGTGGTTTTAAGTCATTTTAAAAACAGCCTGAGTCGTTTTAAGTCAACTTTAAAACAAACTAAGTCGTTTTAAGTTATTTTAAAAACAGTCTGAGTCGTTTTAAGTCATTTTAAAAACACTTCGAGTCTTTTTAAGTATTTCAAAAAAGGTTTGAGTCGTTTTAAGTCATATAAAAAATAGTCTGAGTAATTTTAAAAATAGTTTGAGATTAAGTCATTTTAAAACCAGTTTGAGTTGTTTTAAGTCATTTTAAAAACAAAAATAGGTTGAGTCGTATTAAGTCATTTTAAAAACAGTCTGAATCGTTTTAAGTCATTTTAAAAACAGTCTGCGTCGTTTTAAGTTATTTTTAAAACAGTTTGAATAATTTGAAAAATAGTCTGAGTCATTTTAAAAATAGTCTGAGTCTTTTAAGCCATTTTAAAAAACAGTCTTAGTCATTTTCAGTCATTTGAAAAACAGTCTTAGTCATTTTCAGTCCTTTGAAAAACAGTATGAGTCATTTTAAAAACAGTCTGAATAAATTTGAAACAATGTGAGTAATTTTAAAAATAGTCTGAGTTATTTTGAGTCATTTTAAAAACAGTCTGAGTCATTTTAAGTTATTTTAAAAACAATTTGAGTCATTTTAAATAATTTTAAAAACTGTCTGAGTCATATTTAAGTCATTTAAAAAACATTCTGTGTCATGTTTAATTAATTTTAAAAATAGTCCGAGTAATTTTTTTTTTACCATTTTTCGGGTTTTTTTCGGATTTTCGACTTTTTTTGACGTTTTTTCATTTTATTTTTTGTGATTTTGGATTTTTCTTTGTTTTTTTAATTTTTTTTGTACCATTTTTCGGATTTTTTTCGTGTTCCCGACTTTCTTTCAATTTTTTTATTTTTATTTTGTTTTTTTTACCATTTTTCCGGGTTTCCGACTTTTTTTAAAGTTTTTTTGATATTTTTATTTTTTGAGTTTTACCTATTTTTTCTAATTTATTTTTATTTTTATTAGGTAATTAGATGGTGAACAATTCTTAATTAGTTTTAGCAATAATTGAACAATTATTAATTAAATTTTATAAGAGACCAATACTTATTGTTTTGTTTTTATTCTTAATTAACCCAATCATATATCGGTAAAATTCTTTCTAGATTTCTTCCTATATATAGATCATCACGCACATATACATAGTTGCCTGCCCTATAGATATACTTATTCTATCGCATCTCGTTCCTTGTTGGAAATATGTATGGAACCGTGCTTGTGACATCTATCCAAAACGTCGTTATCTTAACCGTCCGATTAACTTAGTTTTAAAGATTTAAATATTGACAATCAGATCAACTTAAGTTTCATATTAGTTTAATTACACCAAATTACATCATTAAATGAAATACCATAATTAACCTTACAATTTAAATTGTATTTTAAGAATTCGGTAAATACAAAATGACCAAAAAGTCAATGAAAACTGACTAACACTGTAATCGAATCAATAGTATTGCAAACCAATTTAGGATTATTAAAAACCAATTCGTAAATTAAACACAAATCAATTAAACTCAATCCAATTAATGAAATTGGGGATTTGGATGCAAAATAAACAATTTATTCGTTTAAAACAAGCACAAACAATTTAAGCCAAACCAATTACTAAAATTCGGATTAGAATTCTTAAAAAACCAATTTGTAAATCAAACCCAAATCAATTAAAATCAATCCAATTAACGAAATTGGGGATTTGGATACAAAATAAACAACTTATTCGTTCAAAACAAACACAAACAATTAGACTCAAACCAATTAATAAATTTGGGATTAGGGTTCTTAAAAAACCAATTCGTTAATTAAACCCAAATGGGGATTAGGGTTCTTAAAAAAGCAATTCGTAAATAAACATAAATCTATTTATTAAATTGAGGATTAGGGTTCTAAACACAAATTAACTAGATTATGATTTGTATATTCGTAATTTGAGAATTAGGATTCGGATTGAAAGTGTCCCCCGATTTTTTTATTAACTTTTTATTTTCATTTATATAACATGATCTTTTTCACTTTAACAATTAAAATATAATACTAAAATGCAGGTAACTGGAATTTAAAAAAATTTCGACCCATGACCTCAATTTAAAAAATCTTGTAAAAGATGATCAAATAATGCACAATAGGTACCACTTTTAAACTTACATTACTCCTAGTTACCTCCATAAGTTCATATTCTCTATAGTTACTACTTTTTAATTATTTACTTTATTTACCAAAAGTAATGAACATATATTTCATAAAAAATGAAAAAAAAAACACATAAAATTATATAAAATGCAAAAAATCTCAAAATAAATGAAAAACAATAAAAAAAATTGTAAAAATAAAAAAAAAATGTATTTTTATAAAAAAAATCACAAAAATCACAAAAAATGAAAAAAATCACAAAATTTTAAAAAAAATAAAAAAAATGAAAAAAATCACAAAATATTATTAAAAAAAATCACATAAAATTATAAAAAATTAAAAAAATCATAAAAAATCACAAAAAAATTATAAAAAATCACAAAATTACAAAAAATCACAAAATTTTAAAAAAATTACAAAAAAAATATAAAAAAATATAAAAGATGAAAAAAATGAAAAAAAATCACAAAATATTATAAAAAATTAAAAAAAATCACATAAAATTATAAAAAATGAAAAAAAAATCACAAAAAAATATTTTAAAAAAATGAAAAAATCATTAAAAAATCACTTTTATTGAACATTATGCATTTTCGACTGTACTAGATGCACTTTCGACTGAACTAGATGCACTTTTAGCTGAACTATATGCACTTTCAACTGAACCAGATGCACTTTTAGTTGAACCAGATGCAGGTTTTATAGAACGATATGCACTTTTATTGAACCAGATGCACTTTCAGCTGAACCATATGCACTTTCAGCTGTACCAGATTCACTTTTAGTTGAATCAGATGCATTTTTAACAGAACTATATGCATTTTCGACTGTACTATATTCATTTTCGACTACACTATATGCACTTTTGACTTAACTATATGTACTTTCCACTAAATTAGATACACTTTAAGTTGAACCAGATGTACTTTCAGCAGAACCAGATGCACTTTTAGCTGAACTATATGCATACTCACTTTTATTGAACTATATTTACTTTCGACTGAATTGTATGCACTTTCAACGGAACTAGATGTACTTTCAGCTGAATTGAATGCAATTTCGACTCAAATTTATGCATTTTTGACTAACTATATACACTTTAGACTGAACTATATGCACTTTTATTGAACTATATACACTTTTGACTGAATTATATGTATTTTTAACTGAACTAGATGCACTTTCAGCTCATTTAGATTAGAAAAAAGCACATCTATCATGGAAAAACCATTTTTTTGTATAAAAAAAATCACTTTTCGGTATAAAAAGTGTTATATTGACAAAAAAAAATAATATATATTTTGTAATTTTTTAAAAAGTTTATGATTTTTTAATTTTTTTAGAATTATTTTTTTTGTGATTTTCTTCATTTATTATAATTTTTATAATTTTTTGTGATTTTTTATAAGTTGTTGTCATTTTTTATATTTTTTTTTTGATTTTTCGGTATAAAAAGTGTTATATTGACAAAAAAAATTATATATTTTTTTTGTAATTTTTTAAAAAGTTTGTAATTTTTTTCATTTTTTGTAATTTTTTAAATTTTTTATAATTTTTTTGTGATTTTTGTATTTTTTAATATTTTTTTTGTATTTTTTGTGATTTTTGGTGATTTTTTATTATTTTTTATAATTTTTGTGATTTTTTGTGATTTTTTATTATTTTTATAATTTTTTTGTGATTTTTGTGATTTTTTTAATAATTTTTTGTTATTTTTGTTATTTTTTATATTTTTTTTGATTTTTTTTTAAATAATTTTTTTGTGTTTTTTTTTATTTTGTTGTAATTTAAAACTATTTTTTGGGGCTTGTAGAAAGATAAAATATGTACATTATATTTTGGTTTGTATGACAATTTAGTAAATAAACTAAATAATTAAAAATTGATATCTATGAAAAATGTGAACTTATCAAGATATTTAGGAGAAATATAAGTTGCTATGAGGTACTTATATAGAATTACTCCAAAGATGATCTATAACTAATATTATAAGTTAATATTTCTCAAGAGAATATTACTCATAAATCACTTTTTTACAAGATTTTTAAATGGAGATCCTAGACCGGATTATTTTTTAAGTTTCAGTCACCCGACCCAATAAAAAAAAGTTTAAAAACTAGTTTTAAGTTAAAAAAATAATTTATAATCTATACGGTAAAGATATTAAAATGTAAAAAGAGGTTAAAAATTGTTTTTAGGTATAAAAAATATATTATAATCTATACTAGAAAGATATCAAAGTGTAAAAAAATAAACTAAAAGCTGTATTTTTTAGATTTTTTTAGTTTTTGTTTGAATTATAAGTAAAAAAAAAATACCAAAAACCTACAAAATAATATTTTTTTTTATCACTCATAAGGTGACTTACATTTAAAAATATTATGAGAATAGTGACATATGAATAAAAATATTAATGAAAATTGACCTCGCACCAATGAAACTAATATGATTTCGAAACATTCAACTGCAAACATATCTTATCAAAAATATGTCCCTCCTATACTTTCGATTAATAGTTATTATTCAAAAAGTGAATTTTTTGTTCGTGCCTTTTAAACATTACTATTTAAGACAATGCATCACTTACCCATCTTTGACAAAAACCTTTGACCAAACAGCTTTGACGCAACTACTTTGATCAAGACATTGAATGGTATTCGGCTTAAATCTAAAACAAACAAAAAAACAAAAAATGGAAAAAAAAAAACTCAAAAAAAATCATATTAGTTTTTAAAATATATATAAAAAATGACCGAGTAATGGGCCGTCTAATACGAAAATGGCAGTTTAGTGGACAAACAAAATGTCAGTTTAACGAACACACAAAAATGACGATGTATTTGACATGCAAAAATAACAGTCTAATACAAAAAACACACAAAAAATGAGATTTTTTTTAAATCGCAAACAAATATAATACAAAAATAACAGTGTAATGGAAATAAAAAAATGATAGTCTAATAGTAATGGACATAAAAAAACTGATAGTTTAATTAATGGACATAAAAATGAGAGTAGTTTAATAGAAAATCTAATATAATAATGAACAATTTAAATGACACTTTAATTTACAGTTTAATAGACGATCTAATCAATTAAAAAGACAAGAAAGAAAAAAAAAAGCCCTCAAAATGAATGTCTAATACTTATATCATTTTATTATAATAAGTCAACTCAAATCAACGCTTAATATACGAACTTAAACAAAATTTTGTGGACAAAATAATATTATTGTAATTAAAAAATATATAATTAAAAAAAATATAAAGATAAAATTTGACAGATTCAAAACAATTGGTTTGACTTATAATAATAATAACAAAATTCAAAAAAAGTTGATTCTAACTAGCGATGTATCTAGTCTAATTAATTAACAATTTATTATCAATATATTTTATAATGTAGCATGTATTAATTAATAATTAGTTTTAAGTTAACTAATTATACTATGTTTAAAATAAAATATGTATATATAGAGAGAGGGAGAGAGGGAGAGATTACACCACACACACGTATTCATATAGGATAGAACAGGTAAAGTGTTTTAGTTAATTTTCACTTGATTTCGTTGTAAACTATCTTCACTTTTTTCAACTAATTTTCCGTTCTGATTTATTACTACTTAGTTTTCTCTGATTTTATTTTAATCTAGTTGTATCCAATAAACACATTGTATTTAAAAGAACATCATATTGTATCTATCTATTAAACAATTTTAGTTTAGCTTATTATTTATAGATTTTTATGCCGAATAAAAAACATTTTATGAAAAAGAACATCATATTGTAGCTATTAAGCAGATTTACTTAGCTTATTATTTGTAGATTTTTATGCCGAACAACCATCATAAACAACAAGCTTTTAAGGTGAACATGAAATAAAAAGAATAAATATTGGGCTTTTAAGCTGAACAATGAAATATAGTACTATGACTTATTATGGATTTTAGTATGGAAATTATCGGATATTGCGTTATTAGTTTTGCGATAAGCCAACTAATTCGCTTAATTTTCTGAAAATTAATTCGTAGAGGTCATTTGCCTGAAGATCTGTTGTCGGAGAGTTTAATAGTTTACTTTTTAAAGGAAACTATTATTTAATTCAATAAAAATCCCCTGATAGATTGAGCATATTCAAATTTCAGACTGGTAGCTAAAGTTAATAAATTGCATTTTTTTATGTTAATAATAGATAGGAGGATTTATGACTAACATGGTGTGGTTTCTAAATCAAATAACTTTTTGTTAGAAGAATTCCCGTTGCTATCTTAAATGGCTGTGGACTGAAAGGCACTTAAATTTGTTTAAGTTATGATGGAAGTATTAAAACTTTATC
This sequence comes from Primula veris, assembly GCA_963682055.1. NCBI lineage: Eukaryota > Viridiplantae > Streptophyta > Magnoliopsida > Ericales > Primulaceae > Primula > Primula veris. Next base: position 17,984,198 of record OY821743.1, on the reverse strand, counting down.
AACTTTCTCATTTGGAATTCGCTTCATTGACTGAATTTCCTCTCTTTTGGATTTTAACTGCATGTATAGTCTATAGCAGTCTTTTGTTGCTCATTATTATGAACTTTATAAACAAACATGGTAAAGAGTCTAATGAAGTTTGCGATGGTGCATTTCTGATATTGGTGCTCCGTTGCGACACTTTATAACGCCTTTTTAATGTCTGGTTTTATACCTATGTGAGGGTTGTAGGAGGGTGCAACTGCACTTCGTTGAAAATATGCAGTTTGTTCCACCTGAACGTATGCATGTATTGAGCTTTGACTGAGTATTATGTATTTTTCAGATGTAAAGTCAACGCGAGTGGGGAATATTAGTTCTTGAAGTTACATTTTCCTATATTATCTCAAATTAAACTACATAATTCTTAGACTTTCAGGTTTCCAGATAGAGAAAGATGGGGACTCGAGAGGTGTACGAGGAGAAGCTAAGATCAGACAATATTTACCACCATGACCCTACAATGAACCCAGGCTTAGGCTCTCCTAGATGCCCACGATGTCTCTCTCTCATCCACACAAACTCTGTAATCCCTCTCTCTATAGTTTTTTCTATTTAAATTAAACAGTTATCTACCGTTTATGTGTTTTATATATAAGATTTATATGGGTTCCTTTTTAATTCAGAAACAAGGCGAATGGGCAATCACTCCAGTGCTGCACGATGCTACTGCAGTTGTAAGTTTATTAAACCTTTATAATTTGAGTCTTATGTTTTTAGTTTTGTAATGATTGTATGTTTCATGTACGGGAATATTTTGTTGAAAAAAAAATGATGGAATAAATTTGGGTTCTTGGAAAGGGTCTGATAGCTCTACAAATTATTATGTACCATGTGAATCTGTGATTGTATATCTAGTGTAACTATATATATATATATGCTGGACTTAGTAGCAAGGCAAATCACTCGAGTGCTACACAATGCTATTGCTCTTGTAAGTTCATTAAGTTTTTGTAAATGGAGTATGATGCTATTAGTCCTTAAAGATAGCACCTTTTGATGTTTAGGATTGTCTTACACTTACATGTGTTTATGTTTGATTTGGTGGATGTTTACACCTGAGATTTTATTAATTCTATTGAATTCAATGCTCAAGATTAATGGAGGGTGTTTTGTTTGCGGCTTGCTTAAAAGTTGGGTTGTTTTGATCTGGATTTAGCCAAATTTTAACCCAACCACAAATTACTTGCTTAAAATCTACAGCCAACCAGCTTAAAGCCTTACCTAAAAGTTCTTTACACCTTAGGGAATCAGTGTTTGTGAGGCATAAATAAAGATAGATACTTTTCATATGGCATAGAACTTTCACTTCTGAAATTCGACTGTGAGAATAAGTATATATGCTAAGTAATGACTGATGTGGGCGGGTAAAAAATGAGAGAAGGGACTCTCTATTCTTGAAAAATCAAATACAGAAACGAAATTAGAATTAATAATTGAAGAATGATAAAAATGTTTAGAAAAGTATACTAGGGAACTAATAAAATGTAACACTACCAGACTGCATCAGTGCATCTTTTAGCATTACACATGTTGCATGCCAAGTTTCACTTTCTTCACACATTTGGTAAATAGGATCTGTACCACGCTATAATATGCTTGATGTTTGCACGAAGCCTTCCCCAATCTTACCCTGCTTTAATAGTATTTAAATAGCAACGACGCTGTTTATCGCAACTTTGGACTATAGTTGCACTCAACCCAAAATGGTTAGAGAAATGACAAACACATGGAAATGTAATAAAATGAGTTACTGTGTACACACCTGTATAGCTCCAGTGTTTATGATAAAAGAGACTACCATTCATATGTGATATCTACAGTATGTTGTTTTAGATTCTTGTATTTTATTATTGTAGCTACTTAGATTTTCGTTCTTGCTCTAATCTTAAACAGGGAATGGAATGCCTTGAGGAAAGCGAGTGTTATTATACAACACAGATAATTTATATTATATGTTTTTGTTTTTCAAGTTTTGATGTTTCATTTTGTAAATCTGTTAGTACTTTTGGTTAGAATGCTAAGGGGGTGTTTTTCGATTTCGTAATGCCAAAGAATAGATAACATTAGATAGGAATAAATAGCTTAGAAAAGTTCAAAGTTGCAAGAGAGTATTTCTCATATGCGTTCATATGGCCGACCCCAAATTCTTAATTTTAAGGCTCAGTTTGACGATAATGATATAGTTCATACAAACTTTGTGACTTTGTCAAGACTTCATGATATTTATTTTACTTCATCTTGATAACCAAAAGAGTAAAAATAGCTTACCTTCAATTTTAATCTTCTTTTCCTACAAACTTTCTTGCAAATCCAAGCAAACAAAGGTTTTTATTTGCTCTGTCTCTTCCTTTTCCTTTCTTTTCCATTTGATTTTATTTTCCTTTATTTTATCGATTGCCATATTAGTTAAGTAGTTTCTGGAAAATGTACTTGTCCCTTTTGTTAGTGTCATACGGTTTCCTGAAGATGGCTCTTGGTTGTAAAAACAGATTAGTTAGTAAATTGTTTAAATTTCTTACAAGTTAGTTTTTCTTGGAATAAACCTAGGTTTTCTGTTAAAGGTCTATTTTTTTTTCAACTTTCATATGAATCTCAAGTAACCATCAAGTTTGTGTTGTTGATCCTTTATTCTAAGTTTTTTACTTTCCATAGTATTTTCTATATCAGCCCCTTGTTTTCAGTTTATTGTTCCTTATTTTTTTATATGATTTAGAATATTTGTTAAGAAGATTATTGGGTTTATAAGTAAGTTTCTCTTTCAGTCAACTTTTTTACGTTGGGAAAGACTTTCAAAGCATGATATTAGGCATATGTGAGATCTGGTTGGGAGTCGCTGAGATAAGAAAAAAATGATCATGATTTTGTTTGCTGGTACCAAAGCCACAAGCTGCTTTTAAAGTCTTAATTCAATTTGGAAATTGAGGTTGGAAATTATCCTTCAAAAAAACTATGAATGATTTTTCAGATCTATGTGTCAGCAATGAACAAATCAGGAGAACTTTGTAAAAGGTTTAATCTATTTTATTTTATTTTATTTAGAGGTAGATGGTGATCCAAATATCCATTGATGAAAGATGAATTAAAGGGGATACTTGTACGGATAATGAACCCAATTGGAGAATTTGTTGGAATTGTATATATAGTAATGAAGAATCATCATGGTATCATTGTCTTTAGTTTTATCGACAAAGTAACATTGTTAGTTTCTTATTGCCCAATGCGATGATTTAAGTCTGAGGACAAACTTTCCGAAAGATTTTGGAATATTGGTTTGGTTAGTTTAGAGGGGGTCGATCTCCCTTCTTTTTAGGATTTAAAAAAATACGCCAGCCGTTAGTTTTTCTGTTTGCCAACGCCACTGTCTCAGTTCCGTTAATGTTGACAGGCCTGAAATGACCTGATCCTTCCCCGAATTCCATGCATAGCGGGAGCTTTAGCACCGGGGTTGCCTTCTATTATTTATTATAACTATTATTGTTTTCATTATCATTATTATAATCATCATATTGAAGTAGTCATGACCATTAGAATATTGTTAGTGTTTTTGCGGTTCGTCCTACATCATTAGGGTCCTGGTTCACTTTATTTTGCTTACTTATTTTTAAAGTAGCATAGAATTGATTAGCTATCTTTGACTTGGTAAGTTGGTTTATGCAGTTAGTTCGAGTGAGTGGAAATATAGTACCCACGAGTTTACTTTTAGCTTAAGATCTTAAATACTCGATGATAGGGGGGATTACTTTCTCCTTAACAAGACATAGGAGTGAAAACTTTATGCAATTGCAGTCGTGCTTATTTTATTGTGATTGGCTTTCTATCGTAAGTAAATAATATCTTACAGACTTGGTTCTTTTATTAAGAAATGATTTTATTCAAATGTATGAACGCGAGGTTGTCAAAATGTAAGTTCAATAGGCATTCTGTAAAGTAAATTTTCCGTCGTCAAACTGCTTTATATATCTTGTATGTTCTCTCGCTAACTCAATCAACTGATAGGCTGGTTGTGGCATTGGTGGACTGCTAGGGGCAATTCACTCTTTTAATACTGGTACTTCAATACATCTCTTTGATACCTCATAAAGGTTCAATTCCTATGTCTTTTTGTTTAGTTTCATGTTTTACGCTAAAATTCCTACCTTGCTATTATATTCAGGTTTCCCTTATGTTCAGAAACATGTCAGGGGCCCGAAGTGGCTTCCTTTTCTCATTGGGGTATGTGGCTATTGACTATATGTTTATTTATCTCAGTATCTCTATATGTTGAGCTCAGCATATATATAGGCTATAACGGCCTAACTTCTCTGCTTCCTTTGCAAATCCATTTCCTCAGGTTCCTTCACTCTTAACGCTCTCAGCTGCAAGTGCACTTATTGGAGGTACTTTGAAGTCTATTTAGAGACATTATTTCTCTTTATTGCTTCTGTATTCATAGATAAAATTGCTGTTATCGCCATGTAGTTGCAAACAATAATACAATGTATGCCTTATGTAACACGTTGGATTTAATTAGCTAGTATGTTTTGAGTTAAGAAGTGGAATGTGCATTTTGTATATATCCTTCTGGACATAGCATTGGTTGTTACTATCATCAATAACTTTTTATTTTAAATCATTTTATGTATAATTTACTACCATTGCACACTCCGTTGTTCTGGATAATGATGTTAGGCACTTAATTGTATTAAACTAGATCGTTTTGTTTTCTGGTGCATAAACAAAACTATTCTCTATAAAGCCAATTATTCTTTTTTTTCTTTTCATGTGGTGATCTGGTGATGTTGGCCTTCACTTTGTTTAATTAGTATACTGGTGGATAGGTATTGTTGAGGAGGAAAGAGGCAATAAAGTTGCAGGGCCTTTAATGAATTTGATCATATTTTTTGTTATGAAGTTTTAATTATCAATCATTAACAGTATATCCCTCTTATTGGATTGTCGAATTAGAGATCAATACAGTTGAAAGACATAAGTAAATGTAAGATTAGGGGATACTTGAATCAAAAATTTATGTTCGGAGGGGTTTGCAATCTAATAGTCTAGAAGCGAAAGACTGTACTCTCAATCTATCAAGAAGGCTGGTCCGTGGCAGTGGCCTACTTTTATTATTACTTGCAACTCTTTTCGAATTTCTCGTTTTTTCCCCAACCTATCCAGGTTATAGTTGTTACCAAGCAGTAATCATGATCATTTTTTTGAAGTTGACTATTTATGTCTTTGATTTTTAGGTTATGCACTTCCGAAATTTACGCAACTCACAGTGACATCATATTATGCTGCTTCGAGCGCTTCTCATTATGGTATATCGTTACTCACAAGACACATAGAAGAGTCCTACACCTCTCAATCACGTAAGCAATTAGACGATCAACGTAAGTTATAGTCACGTGTTATTTGCTTCCTCATTTGTAAAACTATGGTACTACAAGTTAGTTACCGGATCCAGTGGGTACACAGTTTTTATGTTTTGTTTCCTCTGTTGCTATTTTGGTTTGCTTCTCCAAATCATGTCCTTGGTGATTGTTGCAATGTATTATTATATACATAAGGTAGCCGTTTTTTGCATTGCAAGTTTCAGGCATTTACGGATAATACGCATATTTGTTCATTTTAAATGAGTTGCATTCAATATATTTGTGGTTTGTTTGTTTATCATTAATGGATTAGTACCATAGCAAGTGACGATTGGTGTCAATAGTAGTTTTGGAATAGGGGAAATTTCAGTTAGCTACAATTTGGGTAACTTATTTAGTAAAAACATGCATCCTCAATTTTTCTTTCAACTAGGTCATATACTTCAAAAGAAACACTGTCAAATGCAAAATACATACTTGCCTAATTATTTAGATAGTATTTATGACATGAGATAAAAAAAGGGCAAATAATTTTACATAAATATATATAGAGAATCATACATTGATACATACATAACACACATAAAACACTGTCAAATTACTGTATAAATTGTCAAATTACAAACATATATACTGTCAAATTATATACACATGCTGTCAAATTAATATCATGGTATGCATATAGATACACACCTTTACTTGGCCAGAGGCGATGGTGGAGCTCAAACTAATAATCACCATAGTGTCGCCATGTTTGTTTGCAGGATAATATGAAGGGGTATAATTTGTAACCAGGTACTATTATTGGCATATGAAGGGGTATAATTTGTAACCAGGTACTATTATTAGTTATACCCCCTTATTAGCCTAAAATGTAATATAATTAGTACTATACCCCACATATAGATAGACACCTTTACTTGGCCAGAGGCGATGCGGCATCACTAACCCCAATGATTACGGCGTGTCTTGTTTTTTCATGCATTTCTTATCTGTCTGGCTATATAGTTGATTAAATGTATGACGGGATGGTTTTAGACTTTCAGTACACTGGCTTATGCTCCTTTCTCCTTTACAAACTGTCAGTTATATTTGCATTCTTTCTTTCAACTGTGGGTAAAAGTAAAACACATGTCGCGTTAAGTTTTAATCTTACTTAAATGCACCTTTGGATTTTGCTTTGCTTTTTTCTACTGTGTGCCTTAAATCTTTGAATTTGGATGTTTTTGTTTAGATGATTTGCCAATATCAGAATCAGAATATTTGCCATCAGTGTTAGGGGTCTACTGAAGTTTTCTGGGCAGTGCTTTTGTATTTTACACAAAACGCAACCATTTATGCTTTATGGATAGCCTTCAGTTTTCTTGTCATTGCTTTCTTTTTGTTTATCATTTTCTGTCTGTTTCATGGTTTCTGTATGCTAGATTGCTAGTCGTGGAAAAATATATATATGTGTGTGTGTGCATATATATAATAAGTTTGCTTGATTGGTCTGAGAAATGCACTTGTTAAAAAAATTCAGTTTCCAATTGCAATCAAATGACTCGTTAAATTCACAATAATCCAGGTAGTGCTTTCGAAGTCCAAACCTTGGGGCTTTTTACTATAATTATCTGCAAATAGGACATGTGACCCAAAGCATCAAGTTTCTCTTTTTACTTTTGGCGGCTAGGATAATGAGTATTTAAGCAAAAAATATTAAATTCGTATTCATTTTGCACTTTTTAAGTCAATTATTATCTGCATATCATACTGTGACCTTTTTGAAGAGTAAACAAAAAGTGAAAAGCCGTAATTGACTCAAAAATCAAATAAATCATATCACAAAAGTACATTTCTTGCATCAGTTATCCAGGCAAGCCTTTCAAAAAAAAAAAGGCTCTTTTTTGAATATGTGGTTTTTACCTGAGTTTTTTCGTGCCGTTAGCGCAAAAGCTAACTAAAGCGCTTGCTCAAAGCGTGGGTAAACTTTGTGAGATTTTCATCAGAGCATTTTTTTCATCTACGACCTAATACGAACTTTTAAAGCAAACTTTTGAAAACAGATGTGATACGTTCTTGTTATTATGCCTACTTGTAGGAATTAAGACCACAGTAAAATATATAAAACCCCATCATCTTGAAGTTCTGTGGCTACAATTTTATTTTTCTCTTTAGTAACACTACCTCTTATGCTGGCTTTCTTTTAATTTGTCTTCTTTATGTGTCCTTACTTCATTCTCTTAGTCATACGAAAAGAGATTTTACTTATTTGTACTGGTCATTCTACGCATCACTGTAACAGTAGGAGAAGGAAAGCTGAAATTTAGTTAAAGCTTACCATCAGATTTGTAAACAACTGCAGATGTTTCTTTTATAACCTGTAGTTTTAAGACTCTTTCTACACTGTTCTGTGAATCCCTAGTCTAATCCTTATAATTAGTTACAAATAACTATCTAAATAACAATTTTTAGGTGTAATATAGTGCCATGTTTGACTATATGTTTTTTACATTAATTGTACCTCCAAATTCAAATTATGATAGTGCCATGGCATAACTGATTGTTTGTTAGCCACGTTGTTGAGTTCGTTCAGCTGTCGTTCAATGAAATGATCTTATGCGCAGATATTGGCAAGAGTTGCTCTAACTTCTGAAGGATTTTGCGTTATTAAAGGTTATTTGCACCTGTGAATGGTGCCTATAAGAAAAGGATAGTATATTTTTAGAACAAATTATTAATGATCGTTTTATTTTGTCCATAGAAGGAATAATTCTTTTTCACTCCATTATTTAGCTGGCAAGAAATTTATTTAGTTAGCCATTCATGTTTTTTTTTTACAATAATAACATGGAAATTCACAATTAATTAACTTGAGAGAATATTATTGGCAGGAACTTCATTCAACACAAGTACTTCACTTAGTTTAGCAAATACATGAAACATCTGCTGTAAGACTTTAAGAGTCAATGTCATATGCTGATATCAAAAAGCAAAATGTCTTTTAACTTCGGAAGTGTATGATTTGAGAAATAAATGTAGTGCTTATCTTGTGATGTCAATGTTGAGTTGGGTTTTAAAGGGTTTCCATAGTATCTGGGTCATTGATAAATTGAGAGCTCGAGAACTATTATCACAGATTAACTGTCTGTTCAAGTCTCTACTTTCCCCCTGTTTAATTGTTATCATTTATTCTGTAGCAAAACCTTGTTATGTGACTTCTGTCCTCTAGCACCTTTTTCAGTTATTATCATTATAGTTCGTCACTTTATCTAAAATAAGTGTGTAAAACCTGTATGTTTCAGACTAGCTATATGATTAATTGGTTTAGGTGGTGTTCTTTCGTATAGAGACTTGTATCTGCTAAGCATCATTTTGAAATGCATCACTCTTTCGCTTTAAAAACTTAGATACAATGGCCCTGTAAAAGCTTTGAAGTTCTACCTAGCCTTTTTCTATTTTCTTTTTACAATTCATACATTCATACTTGAGTTAATTTTCATGAATATAGATTGATATTATTGGATTGAACATTTGTCATAGGCCGGTGAAAATATGTCTTAGCATACGCTGACCTTTTTTCTGTAGAATTTGTATTTCTTTAATTGAGACCGGGCAGATATCTCTAGGATTTTTTTTTCCGGGTAATTAGATATCTCTAGTTATTGACTTAGTTCTTAGTATTTGACTGTTCTTTCTTTAAACTGGCATTGTTACAATTTTAAAAATGATTTGCTTGTAATGTGTCTTTTGTGGGTCGTATCTTGTATACTTGTTGATGATTTTCTTGCACATCATGCAATTAGAGCGTAGACTTGAAGTGGCGTATGTATAGCAATCATATAAGTTATGCATATTTGTAGAAATCTCAGTAATAATGTCACTGTTATTGACATGTGGGGAAATCAAGGATTATTAAGTGATATGATTATCACTGATTGTATATATAATTAGTATATATATATTTTTTCCTTATTTAGTTAAGCCCTGTACCTATATATAAAGCTGTCTACTTGTATGTAATAATTCATTCAGAAATAATAGACTTTATTTTCATATCACATTTCATATTCTCTGAATCAACAATATTGTATACCACACATGAGTCCATGACCCATATCTTTTTCTGGTTATTTTGAACTCAAAAGAGTTTAGTCATCCTGTCCGTACCGAATTGCTGGAAACATGAACTTCAGTTTCCATTTCTAAATTGGTGAAAATCTTTTTTTTTTTTTGCTTATACAGTCCCTTAAAACATCATGCTTATTTGTCTCTCTGGTCTGCCAGATTTTGTGTACCTGCAACTTGGATTTTAAATTAGGTTGTTTCAGTTCCTCTTTTCAAAAATCAAAAAATATATCTTCTTAGCATTGAAATTCATGTCCCCTATGTTTGTCTAGAGTAAAAGGGAAGCTGGGCAATGAAAACCGGATGGGGAAACAAAAACCAATATTAAAATGGGCATGAGTGGAAAAAAAAAGTGAGAATAGGAGCTGACTGCCTTGGATTTTTGTATGATAACAGCTTTTGTAACATATTAAGTATCTTTGCTTACCACGCTGTAATGTTTACCCCAGTGGAATAATTGTGTTTACGTTGGCATTCTTATAGTGACCTTTTGAAACTTGTCTCTAGTATCCAGAAAAGTAATTTGTTGTACTGTAAATTAGAGATTTTTTAATCCGGAAACATTCAATTTTAGGAAGAAATGTAGTGCTTACGTTACAAGTTTATTGTTGTGTTGGTTGTTTATGCTCTTTCTATCGTGCCTAAGATATTCAAAAAATCATCGAGTGTGAGCACCAAATAATTGTTAGTGCTTGCATGGAATTTTTAATCTAAAATCACGCCGAAATGCCTGCCTCCGATTCTCTTTTCATCGTATTTAGTTGGTGTCATTTATTCTGTACTAAAATACTGCTCTCACCAATGGCTGTCTCAAACTTTCTTTTCCTCCTATTTAGTTGGTGTCATTAATTTTATACTTAACAATAATACTGCTCTTACCAATGGCTGGCTAGTGATAATTAGCGAAGAAAAAGATCGGCGTCTGCAAGCAAACCCGGAACTGGAGACAGAGGTGTAAAGCTGCTTAGGGAGAAAATTAAAAAGATTGAGGATCAACTGAGGGTACGTAGCAGTGCTTAATTAAATTCTTAAGACGGTGATGTTCTTTTGTGTATATAATGGCTATAATCTTGTAATGGGATGCTTTGGTTTACCCCCAATCCTAAAAATGCCTTGCTAAGTATCTAGAATATCACTAGGAAGCATATGATGTATGAAACTTTTGCTTGTAAAAACAGCTCTGAGTAGTAGGCTAATATGTATGCTTATGGAATAATGATGTAATTCGGGTAAGGTCTGAATTTTCGGTGAAATGGGATGTTGCTAAAAAAGATATTCTGTACGGAAACTCCTTTCGTCTTCAATTAACTTTTGATTTATTGTAATTGTATGTTTGTCTCATGAAGTTTATAATTACAGCACAAACACTAGTTATATGATTAATTACTTGGTTCGAATATATGTCCTTATAGGGATTCATACGTCGCTTTTAACTTTGACACAACTGTTCGCTTTTAACTTTGACACAACTGTTCTATGAAAGTTTTGAGGTTGTACTTGGCCTCTCTTTTTTTTTTTTTTTTCCTTTTTTGATACATTTGCGTATAAGTTCCATTTTCATGCATATACTGCATTTGAGCTGATTTTGTTGCATCGAGTATTTGTCATAGGCAAGTTAATATACGTTCAGTAGTATTTTACTATTTTCCCCTTTGTAAACACATGTTAACTGATTGGCAGAATATTAAAAATGTTTTACTTGTGTTACGGGATTGCGGCATGAAATGTATATGTCGTAGCCTTGTATATATTTTTGATGTTTTTGCTTACAGAAGTATGCAAGATTAGTGCAAGTAGATTTGAAGTTGCTTATATGTTCATTTCAAAATATACATCGCATCTCAACCTTTAATTTTTTCCTAATTAAAGATTAAAAGAAATATCTAAATCTCATGTAACTAATGTAGTTAACCACTTACAAAAATAAAAAGAAAAGAAAACTGTGAACCATCTCACACGTTTATTCAATACTTATTGAACTGAAATAAAGGTAGTTACATATATAAGGACTTGGTAACTATTTCTAGCGACTCCTTAAATATTTTCTGTCATTTATTTTGCACCTAGCAAGTAGCAAGGTCTCCAAATGCCTTTAAAAAAACAAGGAGTCTTTGAGTTTGCACTTTGCAGGCATTAAATATTGAATATCTTGAGTTCTGTAAGATAATAAAAGCTTTTGATCTTCGCCTATATACTTGCCCCTGCTATGATATTTATCAAAGGGGTTGTATAGACGTTAACTTTCGTACTTGTAAAGTTTTAAAACAACTCTCTAGGTCGTAAGGAAATTAAGTTAATTCATTGTAATTTGTATGAATTAGACCGTTTGTTTGCATAGAAATCTGGTCATTTAGAGAAATGACAAGAATTGAATTGCTGTACTTTTAAATCTTGACTACTTTGTACGTACTATGCTTTTTTTACTTTAAAAGGCTTACCTTTTAAAATTACAGAAAAAGATGTCATCTTAAATGAGTGCAAGATTACAAGATAATGATGTTATCTTAAATGAATGCAAGACTTCAAGGTTAGCTTAAACGAGTACTTATAATGATGTCACCTTTTGATATTATTTAGTTGTCCCTTATTCTCTTGTTAATTTTACAAATTTTCAACGCTTTATTTCTGTGGTATGTTTCTTGTAATATGAGTATTTTCTTGGAGTAATTTGTCACTGTTACAATTCACATGATACTGGAAATATTGATAGTGGTCGTATAATGTGTCTCGATGAATGCAACGACGGGTTAGTTGTTTCGATAGATTCACTTATACCATGCTATAATAATTAATCTATGTAGAGCCTTTCTAACTGTGTTATCTTGTCCGTCATCGATTTCTGTTGGACCCAAGTGAATATTGTCAATTTTCCATTGGTATATAATGTGGCTTATTTTATTCCACAGTACTTAAAATGATCAACTGTTATCTAATGTTACTGCGTCATCAGATGTTACGTATATAATTGTTGTCTATGAATATGGTCAATTTTCCATTCGTTACATATGTGATTTTGCTTCTTTTAGATGGCCTTAAGTTGCAACCAACAACAAAAATACTCCTCATTTGGCCAACGCTTTTATATTTTTTTTCTGTAACTTCTAAAAATAGCTCCACCTTATCTTTCAAAAAATTTGGTTGATTTTTAATGTAATCTCCAAGAAAACAGTACATGATTCTGCCGAGTACTGGTACGATTAATTATTAGTCATAGTTCAAATAAAAAACTAATCAAAATAGTAAACAAGAAGAAAGCACAAAAAAACTAAGGTAAAAAATTTCATGTTCAAACAAGAATATTGTGACGTATGTGATCATGAAAGCTTGGATGGATGAATGGTGCAATATGTGCACTTTGGTAATATAATACCCGATCTGTTACCATTTAATTGTCTATTATGAAACTACATGTAATTTTGATCGACTCTTGTGTCAAAATTGTCAAAATGATTTTTTTAAAATCTAATCATAAAATTTACATTTAAACTATATGATCAACTTTTAAAAAATTTCATTCCGACAATTTTAATATAAGTTTTTAGCCTCTCAAAATTAGGCATAATTTCGTAATGAACAATTAAATAAAAACGGATGTATGATGCATTTAAATTTCTTGAGCCATAAATATTGTTAGATGTATGCTTGTGCGTACCTAAATGCACGTAGCTTTAGCTTTTGGCAAATGCTTACTGTAGTGAAGTTTCTAATGGTTTACGCGAGTATTTCGACTTGGGATCTAGGGATCTTATCATACTTGGATGTCTCCATGCCCAGCATGCTTAGAATTTCTTACTTGTCACCCCTATAGAGGGTCTTGGTCAACGAATGCCTCCCATAGAATACCGAGTTATTCTTAAGTATCGACTCTTGGTTATTCTATACCGGCAAGGGGAAATGTGTCTGCCTTGTCAAAAGGTCTGTCTTGACTCGTTTGGTAAGCATGCGGCCCATTGTAAGATTTCTCGGTTTCAAATACCGTCACGATTTGTTCAGAGACGTCTTGTATGACATCATTTGCAGAGCCGGGATTGCTGATAGAAATGAGGCACGTGTTAACTTTTTTACAGATTCATCGGAGGTGAGATCTATCCTTAGGCCAGCAGACGTTCTTGTTTATAGTTGGAGCAGCGAAAAACATGCGTGTGTCGACCTTACTAGCGTTTCACTCTAGGTGGGCTTTGGTATTGAAGAATTCACCGTGGGTCACGCAGGTACTACTGCAGCGGCAGTAAAGAAACATGAAAAGGTCTGCCACGAGTACTAGCACAGTTTCATACCGTTCGCGTTTGATAAATTTGAGTTTTTCGCTACTGAATCTGTTGAACTTATTAAAAGAGTGCAGAAAGTTATAAACATGAATATGTTGACTGCGGGTTCGGCTGAGTATATGTTTCGAAGGTTATGATTTTCTATACAAAGAGTACTAACGTCGCAGTTTGTTATCCGTTTATCTCAAACTCATATGTAATAACATTATAAATATAGAGCTAATTTAAAAAGTAATGACAAATTGAATGTACCTAAAAGAATGACAACATGTGAGTTTATATTGAAAACAGGAGGGCTACAATAAAAAATTATATTGGAGCCAAAAATGAAGTGAGGTGGAAATCCAATGGTATACAATTAATTAATAAAAAAGTGATCTCCTTTGTCCCTTTCACAATAAAAACTCACACACTAGGATTCTATCACCATTGTTAACAAAACAATACCCTGTGCTCTCTATTCCAATAGTTGTATAATGTGAATATGTGATCATCATTGTTAACAAAGTAATCAAAAAATTACTTTTCAATAGTTTGGCAATTTCCGTTTGAGTTTTTTTTTTTTTTTTTGGTGGAACTAGTTGGCTGATGTCAAAATGGATTACAAATTATTTTTTTTAGTTTGATTGATGTAAATTTATTTTTTTAGAATTTGATTTTTACAATATAGTATAAAATTAAATTGGGGTTTTTAGTGTTGTGTGAGTTTAATTTGGGAAAACAAAAAGAGGAGGGGGATGTACAGCCTTTAGGCTACTTTGCATTATTTTAGATTTTTTCATAAACTTTAATTAATTATCTAATCCAATAGTCACCCACCCACCATTGATTCATTTTAGGCTACAATAAAAAAGAGAATTGGAGCCCCCTCAATCCGTTTATATTATGTGTTTTAACACGGATGATTTCAGTAGTGGATTTATAATATGGTAATACTGATAATTAACGGGTTTTTCTTTTATGTCATTTTAGGCTACAATAAAAAAAAGAATTGGAGCCCTCTCAATCCGTTTATATTATGTGCTTTAACACTGATGATTTCAGTAGTGGATTTATAATATGGTAATACTTGATAATTAACGGGGTTTTCTTTTGTGTCGTTCACTGTTAAACGATACATTATACCGTTAAATAGAGAACCATTGTTTCATTTATTTTAGATTTAAACGTTAAATTTAAGGGTATAATAGTAATTTAAGAGTTTTTTTTAATAGGATTTTAGATCCTACGGTTCAGATCTAATATAAAGTGATCAAACGATTCACAAATTAACGGTATAATATGCCGTCAAACACAATGACTGCACAAAATGTATATCCATAATTAACGGAGTGTTATCCCTCAATTTCTTTTTCTTTAATTTTTTCGTGTTCTCAAAGTGTAACGGTGATTATAGGAAGAGCTCTTGTTCGGTTATATTGGGTCATATTATATTATAAATTAAGTATTGGAGTGCATATAAGTGTGTAAGTAAACATTGGAGGACATATAAATTAAAAAAAGATACACAAGTCCTCCGTATTTATATACTTCCACACCGAATTGCAAACAATTCAATTCATTACAACAAACAGAGCTAAAGTGTTTATAGCTAATTAGATGATAGATTTAGCAACATAAATTGTTATTATTCGTGTGAAAATGCATGAAAATTTGACTCTCCGATTTTCATATATAAATTGCCGAAACGAAAAATCTAAAAATTTCCGTCATAAAATATATTAATAACCATGAATTATGTGATTAAATTTTGAAAGATTTTTTCCGGCAATCTATGTATGAAAATTTTACGGTCAATATTGCACGTGTTTTTATATATGACACTTATTTAAGAATGGTACACGTGTTTTTTATAGATGACACTTATTTAAGAATGGAACTATTTTGATAAATATTCCCTATATATTAATTATCTTACAGACGGACTAGCTAGTAAAATCATTGATAATTCCTCAAATTATCACGATAACATGAGTCATTTGACTATACATGAGCGCAAAACACATATTCGGACCAAACATATAACTTACTTAAAAGTAAAATATCTTGAAAAGTATACTTATGATGGGTGGCCAAACAAGGCACACCAAACATATAACTTACTACAAAGAATTTCGCCATTCCGTTGACACAGCTCTATATAAGCAATTAAGGTCAGTAGCTTTCTAACTATGATGTTAAAACTATATATCACTTTCATGACTTATGCATTTTTCTGATGTGTTATAACGGTTATAATGATAAATTATTTCGAAGCTAACAAGCACTAATTAAGTAGACTATCTATATGGGAGTAAGATGTAACTATGTTTAACTTATAATTTGGAGGAGTTGCAGCAATAAGATAGTAATAATTTGAAAACAAACAAACCAACAGTGAAAGATATATATTCAGTTTATCCAACCTTCACAATTCACATGAACAAGAAGGAATAAGCTATTGAAGGGAAAAAGGAATTAATCATGACGCATATTTTTGATCAAAATTTTCTCACAGGCTAGTTGAACGAAAGGATGTATGAAACCCTGTTGAGTTCAGGGGAATCATAGATATTATATACACCCTCCATAGTTTTAGAGAAGGCCCCATCATGAATGCACTAATATTTAAATTATGTACAAGCATATTTATCTGTTATATCAAAACATGTTTTTTATTAAAATTTGATGATTATGGTATAAAAAGTGTTATTTATCAGAACCGCTATAAATTTCCTAAATTTCAGGAAGCATTAAACTCACCTTATATATAAGGAATGGGTATGATTCTAATAAACTATCATTGGGTTTATATTTTTGTGATTGAAATATTGTTATGATTATTAAATAATAATAAACAAATAAAAAAAACAATGTAGAGTTATTATAAGAAAAATAATAACGAAGCTGCAATTTTGTATAAATGTAAATTGTTTTTTTAAAGATATAAAATATGTTAGTTTTAAAGAATTGTTAAGTTTGCTGATACGGTTAATTTAACATCATGTCTATAGAATCTCTTCCAAGAGAAATTATATGACGTGCTGTTAGAAGGTAAAACCAAAAACTTGAGAAAAATGGAAATTTGGGGTACGATGCCTTTTTTTTTATAGTTACAATTATGTATTCTGATTTCACAGCAAATTTTGGCTCATAAAACTACAACTAGGACATGTCTATGACTTTTTCAATATAATAATTATAAGCATATGTACCAATGTACCATGCATAGGAGAAATTTGTGAAAGTAATGGTGCTTACCTTTGCAATTCTGAGTTTTTTTCAAGAATTATGTAATTTAAGTCATAATATTCCAAAAAATTAGGAGTAGTATTTTATTTTTCTTCCAAAGTGGTTTCCAAAAATTTAGTTGAATCTAAAGAGAGTTTGTTGTAAATTCAGATGCGCATAACGTGTCTGTTGTACATAGCTAAGACTTTAATTACCATGTTGTCCTTGTTTATTTTTTTTTAGAATTGGTTTTGTCCTTGTTTACATGGTTACAAATATACGGGTCTAAATCTTCTATCCCATTTTTCTATTGCTTTCCGTGTAGTTTTATTTATTTTATCCAAAAAAAAAAATTCTAAAAAACTTGAAAAAAATTGTACAATTACTATAATACATGTATCAATACATTCCAATAATTATTTTAAAAAGAAAATCCACACAAAATTTATTTTGGAATAAATGTATAAATTAGTATAAATTAAACATTGAATATTAAAAAAATTGTCTGAAATAATATTATGTTCAAATGTTTTAAAATTTGAATATAATATAATATAAATGTTTATAAATTTGCGGTATAAGTTATTACTGAATATTTTATTACTGCAAATCCAAATTATAACTTGACGAGAGAGTACAACATAGTGAGACTATATATAAAATTACTCACATATAATCATATAGTGATGGTTAATTAGCTGGAAAAAATGCTATTTTGGTACCCAACGTATCAGTTTTTACCAATTTGGTACCCAACGTACCACGTTTTCTAATATGGTACCTAACGTAACTAATTTCTCTCCAATCAAGGAACCAATCCCACTTCAGGTCACCGGAGACTGGTCATAAATGCTATTTTACTATTTTACCCTTTAGTTTTTCCTCTAAAATGTCATTGAACTTTCCCTCCATTATCTTTTTTACTTTTACAGATATCACAACAATTTTATCAAACACACACACACAGCTACTCCTCACTCCTGCTCTCTCTCTCTCTAAAACTCCATGGATTGTCTGTGCTACTGTGGAAACCAACCAAAAATGACGACTTCATGGACCAAAACAAATCCAGAAAGAAGGTTTCTTGACTGTAAAAGTGGAAAATGTAAATTTTTTAGTTGGTTTGACCCCCCCTATGTGTGATAGAGCTTTGGCCACCATACATGGTTTGTTGCGCAACAAAACTAAAGTTGAAGAAGATAATAAGAAACTGCAGGCCTATAATGAGTCACTTGAAGAGAAGATACAAGAGCTAAAAGAATACATTAAGACATTGGAGGTTGAAAAAGAGGCTGCTATGAAAGAGAAGCAAAAACCAGTTAGCTATGTGTTGTTAAGCCTAATCTTGTTTGCAATTTTTGTTTCTGTTTCTGTTTTCTTACTTAATGGTGAAGGTCAGCTAAATTAAGTGGGTTGGATGAGCTAGTTGTAATGTTATAATGTTGTAATGATGTGATGTGGTTTTAATATCAACTTGAATTCTTTTATGATTAATTGCAGTTGATAGTTTAGAATTATTCTGACTATTCTGAAAATTTGGTTCACATTTGGTTCACATTGGTCTTCATTAGTACCTGAAAATACAGTAGGAAAAAAATTCTGATCAAAATTTGGTTCAGAATTTTTTTCCTATCAAAGTTTGGTACCTATAATGAGTTGCAGTGATGAAATTTGGTTCACATTGGTCTTCATTGGTACCTGAAAATACAATAGGAAAAAATTTCTGATCAAAATTTGGTTCAGAATTTTTTTCTTATCAAAGTTTGGTACCTGTAATGAGTTGCAGTGATGAAATTTGGTTCACATTGGTCTTCATTGGTACCTGAAAATACAATAGGAAAAAATTCTGATCAAAATTTTCAGAGATCAGAAAAAACTGAAATATTACCACAAAATGAGACAAGTACAAGAGAAAAGAAATATTATCTGTCATTACAATATCAAAGTAACAGTAATAGCTTCATCAAATTAGCACTAAAAACTTCACCAAAACACAAAAATAACAGCCATTTCATTACCAAATTAACTGTCATTACAATACCAAATTTTAGTCATTACAATACCAACATTACAGTCATTACACCACCAAAATTACAGTCATAACTTAACCAAAATTACAGTCATTACACCACCAAAATTACAGTCATAACTTAACCAAAAGTATTGCACCAAACTAATATTAACAAAACACTTGATATCCAGACACTTGATATCAAACACTAGAAGGTACATCTTTCTTTGCCATTTTTGCCTTCTTTTTATGCTCCATATCAGCTAAGAGTGCATGTGGTGTCAAATATCTCTTCCCCCTCTTTTGTATGTGACCTTTAGGCAGGTTAATGGCACCTTGTTTTGGCCTTTTCAAGATTCCAGCATGCATTGTTTGAGGTTCATTTTCAGTGGATAAATCTTTATAATCAACTATGGCAGGCCCTTTTTTAGGAGAATTTAGTATCCCGTTACTCCTTCTAATCTGTATAACAAGTATATTTAAATAATTACCACATAAAAATGTGTGCTAGTATATATTAGTTAAAAAATAGGAAAATATTATTTCTTACTGGTTTTTTGGGTGTTAGCTTGGACTTAGTGTCAACTTTTTGAGAAGAATACAATTTGTTGGCCTTTGGAATTGGGTCATGTTGAATGATTGTCTGTGGTTGAATTGATGACATACAATTCTCAGCAGCAAGTTTCTTATCAATTTCAGCCCAAAGCCTTTCTTCTTCCAGATCTTCATTGTGGTTTACCTCACTAACAATTTCATTGATCATTGGTTCACTCACAAATACCTCACTCAGAACTGGCTCATTAAACACTGGTTCATTAAACACTGGCTCACTTAGAACTGGCTCATTAAAAATTGGCTCATTAAACACTGGCTGGAACACTGGTTCACTAACAGTTGGCTCACTCACAATTGGCACATACTGCTCATCTCTCTCACACACCACAACCTTTGCCTCATCATCTCCATCATCTCCACTAGTGTCAGTCTCATCTACAAGCTGTACAGGTTCTTTTTCTTTTCTTTTTCTAATTCTCTTACCCTGCACTCTTACCTTTGGTGGCCTGCCACAAGTTCTAGAATTATGTACTGTTTTTCCACAATTTCTACAATTCATAACAAGACCATTCCTGCTTATTTTAGATTGTTTTGGCTCATTTGGTCCCCTTCTTCTAATCCTAGCAGGCCTCCCACGTTTTACCTCTTTTACAGGTGGTGGTAGAAGTATTGGATGCTCTTTGCTCTTAGGCCATAAATCCTTACCATTCATGGGTTTCATGACATTAGAGTACAATCTCTTGTATGTGATAATACTATAGCAGCTGTGCACATAATCTTCTGCCTCTTTACCTTGGTGATATAAGCAAGCAATTCCATGTACACATGGAATTCCAGTGAGTTGCCACCCATTACAACCACAGGTTCTTTGCTCTAAATTCACCATAACACTCTTATTATTAGGCCCAAACAGTTCAAATTCATCATCACCATTAAATTTTGCTTCCCATAAGTGCGAGATTTGTTTTAAAAAATCTAATCTCTTTATTATTTTTGGACAAATATCCATAGTGGTTACCTTCTCTACTGTAAGTTTTTTGCTCATCACTTTATCCATCAGCTTCAACCTTATTAACTCAAGCATTGTAAGTATGGGTTTCACTCTAAATTGTCTTATACAAGAGTTAAAACTTTCACATAAGTTATTGAGTAATAAAGGAGACTTAGTATGAATGGAAAAGTGAGACCTTGACCAGTTTTTACCAGGTTTATTTGCAAGCCAAATGTACGCTTCTTCATCCAAATTCTTCATTTCTTCTAATGCTGCCTCAAAATAAGGGATGGTTGTAGCTCTTGCAGCCTTTTCTAGATTTGTTTCAAGGCCACTCCTTTGTGTTTTTGATTGAAGTTGTTATACAAATGACGTAGACAATACCTGTGCTCAATGCCAGGCAATAACTTAGCTACTGCTTTGATCAACCACTGCAATAAAACATACATAATACAAATGTTTTGATCAAAAACATAGAATACCATTGAATACTAAATATACTAGAATTATAGTTGGGAAAAATTACAGTGTACCTTTTGTTTGTCAGATATGATACTATAATTCTCTGGAATATCTATCTCAAGGTCACTAACCAACAATTTTAGAAACCATTTCCATGTTCTGTAATTCTCTATGTCTACAATAGCATAACAGAATGGGTAGCAACAATAATTTGGGTCAATGGCTACTGCACTAAGCAAAATCCCTTGTGTGGCCCACTCAAATGGTAACCATCCAAGCCTATCAAAGGCCTACAACCCTCCTTAAACCCTCTTTTCAAAGAGCCCCAACATATGTAAATCCTCCTAAAAATAGCAAAATCATTTCCTGGTCTATGTGAGACTTTCATAACTATTGTAGTCCCTGGATTTGATCTTTTCATCTCTTCTATATAATCCCATAGAACCAAATATTGCTCAGCATTAGTTCCTTGCAGTCTTGTTTTAGCTTTTCTTATAGCTTTGTAGGCTGTTGACATGGTTACTTTGCATTGTAAATCCATATGTACTTGTTGCCTGAAGGCTTGAACATTCCATTTAGGGTTAACTCTAATCTTTTCCATGTACCTCTTAGCAATGAACAATGGCTTACAAGCACTTATGTCTTGTGTCCTAGGGCAGTTGTGTGTTTCAAGAATTGTCCTCACTTCTATTGTCACTTCATCTCTCACTGCAGCTGCATACAAGTACCATTTACACTTGATGTCATTCCCATCTTCTTTGTTGGTCCCATTAAAACACCTAACAATAAATTTCTTTGCTGAGTTCTTTACAAGTTTACAGTTTTTCCCATTCTGAAAAGAGTACATTTTTACGGCCTCTCTAAAGTGGTCTGGAGTGGGAAATTTTATTCCTAACTTGAAATTCACATTGTCCAAATCTGCTTCACCAAATACTAAAGAACTGTCCACATGTTCTTCATCACTTTCTTTATCACTCTCAAAGTAATCAGAATCTACACAACCCTCATTCAATATTTCTTCATTGAACACTATGTTTGGATGAGGATTTGTTACATTTGGCACAAAATTAGGCTTACTTGAACTTGAAGGCCTACTTGAACTTGAAGGTAAATCTGTTTGGAAAAGTACATGTAGGTCAACAAGACCATCATCATCATTACCCTCATCATCACTACCTTCCAAGATTGAAAATTTTCCAATATCAGCATCATCTACATGTTGTTCTTCATCACTGTCATCACTAGTATCACTAGCTCCAAATTCATCTTCACAACATTCAACATACACTTGAACACACTTATCACTATTTATAAACTTGCCTAGGTTCACAACATCAATATCAACCTTAATCTGAATCAAATTATTCTCAAATTCTGAACCAGCTCTCTTAAAAGCAAATTTTCTAACATCGAGCCATCCTAATTGAGCAGCAATAGCTTCTAATGACTTTAAAGACAACCTTTTTGGGTTACAATAATCAACAAAAATCTTTTCCCCACCCTCATAACCACAAATATTTTCTCCATCATAAACAAAATTACCCCCATGGTGAAAGTCTATTAAGAATAAACTTGTCTTCGCAGCTGACAAAAGAAAGGTATTACAGGTTTTAAAAGTTGAATAAGCAGTTAACTTACAAGATACTAATTTCATACAATATTTTCTATCAATTTTATCTCCAATTTTATGCAATGTTTTCTATTAACTTTATACAATATTATATGCAATTTTATGCATTGTTTTCTATTAGTTTGTACAAAAAAATCCCCAAATATCAATCGAAACCCTAATTAAAATAAATAGTTTCTATAAAAACATTAATTCACAACCAAAATTGATAATAGAATTTCAAATTTTAACAAATGGTAGTGGACTCACCGTAACTTGGGACGAGAGCCTCGTTTCTGCGTATTACCCACACCATAATGCGTATCTTCAATAATTTTGCCAGCAACTATGATTGATTGAGTATGATCAGAAATCCTAGAATTTTGGGTGCATTTTTTTTAGGGGAGAGAGAGAGTCTGTGTTGTCCAAAGGAAAAAGCGCCAAATGTTTCATATTCCCATTTTTATAACTTATAAGTTATATAAAAAATAAATTAAAAACTATATAAAACTGAAATGACAAAATTGCCCTCCGATCTCAGACCTAAGGCTATCACGTGGTGTCACGTGACCAGTCTCCGGTGACCTGAAGTGGGATTGGTCCCTTGATTGGAGAGAAACTAGTTACGTTGGGTACCATATTAGAAAACGTGGTACGTTGGGTACCAAATTGGTAAAAACTGATACGTTGGGTAACAAAATAGCATTTTTCCCTTAATTAGCTTCGATCCTTCAAAATAATTTAGCATCCGTTATTACACACGAGGAAAATTGGAAAAAACATGAAAGTGCTTTAATTTGTACGACATTGTAGTTGAACCAACGTTGATAAATAAATAAAAATGGATTTAGTTAAAAGATCATTACACCTTATAAATAGCGATTGACTACAAATAAGAAAGTACTCCGTTTACCCAAGCCACTTAGCATAAACGGTAAAATACTCTAATTAAGCGGTGATCCTTTCCTATTTAGAATTTACAATTAAATTTCTAGATTCAAGTAAAATTTTGGAAACCCTTTTCAAACAAGATATTAAAAAATCTGGAATATATAATATACCTTAAATATATCTTGTAATAAAAAAAGAGCGGATTAGAGGTGTTTTACAACCTTCTAATTAAAAAGTTTATTTGGTGTAACAATGCTTATAATTAGTTGTTGGAGATTTTGAAAACTTCACAATATTACTCTTTCCATTAAAGGAGATCCAATTGAAAAGTAGTATTTTCAAAATTATGGACACAAATGAGTAATAAACATTAGCATCGTATTATTATTATTATTATTATTTTACTAAAACTAACGATACTATTTGAACAAACGTCACTTTAACTTCATAATTACAAACATCACATAGCTTATGTAATAATAGTAACTGTGTCCCACGCGTTGCGTGTGCGGCACGTAATGTAATAAAAATATAAAAAATAAGTATATTTATGATATAAATATGTGGATAATACAAAAAAAAACATATTTTAAGATTTAAAAGAATGTTTTGTTGTTAAAAAATGATTAATAGTTTTATTAGTTTTTATTTTTTATATTTTTATTGGAGTATGATATTATTGTAATTAATATAAATGTGTATAAGTATTTTTGAAAAAAAATGGCTAAATTAGATAGCGTCATTTGATTTGGATTGACTTATTATAATAGAATGATTATTTTCTTTTTTTCCATACAGAGAATAGTACTAAC
The DNA here is from genome assembly GCA_963682055.1 of Primula veris. NCBI lineage: Eukaryota > Viridiplantae > Streptophyta > Magnoliopsida > Ericales > Primulaceae > Primula > Primula veris. The sequence goes on along the minus strand of OY821743.1, from coordinate 17,959,889 downwards.
ATTTGAAACTTCACCATAATTGCATCTCTCTAATTATCATACATAACTTTCCTAACCCTAATCTCCAACACCATCTTTCTCACTTTCCCTATCTTGCTATCTAAACCTTATACAAAACATACAAACATAACTTGATATTCAAGTACAAAGAACCACTTTACTCGTTTATCACAGTAGCCACACTTATTGGTATTTGAGCAATTTATCCGAGCATAGAATTTGTTAAACCAATTAAACAGATTATCGTATCTTGCACATCAACTTTAATAAATTAAAACTACAGAATTAGCGTGATTTCTTAAAGCGCAAAACATACCCTTCAGTCCTGTTCGTCGTCCCCCTCGTACCCATGTTCAACCATGTTCACACCCAACTGTCCAATAATCACCTCGCCTACAATGTAACGGGGGGTTCTTGGAGCCCTCGGGATCACGAGGTCAAGGGGATAGAGACCTGGAGGAACCGGCAGGACAGCTGGAGCGACCTGAGCAACCGGAGGGACAGCAGGTGCGACCTGAGCAACTGGTACCGGAGATATCCATTGAAATGGGGCATGTAGCTGAACCCGCTCCTCAGCCAGCTCAGGCACCAACGGTACCTAAACCACAGGCTGAGCCCGAGATACGTATAGTGATTGATGAGGCTGGGCCTGCTCATCAGCCCGATCCTCACTCTCCGATGACATTACCCCGACAAGTAGTGGGGCCAATGCATCTCCCGATCGCGAACTTGTCTACGCAGATTGACTCTTGTGTGCTCTCCGACCTGCCTTGGGTTATGTCTCTTTATTTTGTGTGTGATACTATTTTGATAATTATCCCATCTATATTTATAATAATCAAGGAATTCAATAATATTGCTCTCCAACCTGGCTTGGGTTATGTCTCTTTATTTTGTGTGTGATACTATTTTGATAATTATCCCATCTATATTTATAATAATAAAGGAATTCAATAATATTTAAAACATTTAAGTTAGATCTAAAATCAAGAAAAGACCATAGTTGGCGAGAAATAATTCGTGTGTAAGTAATTCGAATGAGTGTATATCGGTATTGTTTTTTTAAAAAGTATAAATTTATATCACATACAGTGCACGAGTTGTGCACAAGTTGTGTGAATATCATTACTCTTATACACCTATTTTTGCATTTTCAATTTTGGTTTTTTCATGTTTACATTCGAATACGTACCTCAACTTGGTTTCATAGTACTCAAGTCATTACTTATGCCAGGTCCCTATTACCATCACTTGGTCGAGCTAACTTGTGATAATAAAATATGACCAAAATACGTCATGTATATTCTTTTTGTCCTTCAATATAGTAATCCCTCCGTTTCATTTAATTGTCCACTACGAAACTATGTATAATTTTGACCGGCTTATAAATTGTATCAAAATTATCAAAATGAATTTTTTTTAAATCTAATCATAAAATTTAACATTTGAACTATATAATCAACTTTTGAAAATTTTCATTCCGACAATTTTGATATAAGTTTTTGGCCGGTCAAAATTGCACGTAATTTCATAGTGTACAATTAAATGGGAACGAAGGGAGTAGTATTTTTGTACAATGTGAAAAATTAAACAAACTAAATATCTTTTACTTGACTTGTTTGTTCTCAAATTATTACTGAATATTTTATTACTGCAAATCCAAATTATAACTTGCATTTTAAAATTTTCTTGTCTTTATGAGTTTTTGAATACTAACTTCTAGGGCTATCCGTGTTAATCGTGTGTTGTGTCAATTTTGCAGGGGCCTGTGGGCTTTCGTTCACACAATTTGTGAACACAAACTCATTACAAAACATGATGGTGGTGTATATCGTTATTCCTTGGAATATCGATACCCGATTATTTCGCTAAACCCCGCATTAAAATTGGTGCTATCTGGGTAAGTGCTACACTACTACCACCCTATCATTTTGTTGCAACATTATTAAAACAATTCAATTTCAATTGGACTGTGGCGTTAAATGAGTTATATTCAGCCAGATTTTCCCTATATCTTGTGTTTATTCTTGTGTTCTTTATGACTTGAAAAAAATCGATAGACTGCTGGAGAAGAGTAATTTTTTGCTCTAGAGTTACTGTACAATAGGAACACAGGAGACTAACCTAAACAGAATTTTGCTAATCAATTTCTTCTTTTATTGCAGCTTGATGTTACTGCGAATGCTATTTTAGGATCATCATCCGTCGTAACGTTACTAGTATGCACTTTTCTGGACAACACGCTTGAGTCCAATGATCGGCATGATCGAGGTATTGCGTGGACAACCCAATTTCATAGAAGATACATTGAGGTGTAAATTTAGAGAAAAGAGAAACAACAATACCGTTAGTCTCGATCAGTCTTGGTTTATTGAAACAAAATTCATTTTTGTTGCTTATTTCGAAATGATCATTATGTTTAATTATTTGGTCCCAATACAGAAGGAAACACTGCCAGTAGTCGATTGTTCTTGACTTCGGAGTCCAAATATGGCTTATGGATTTCTTAAACTACTTTTTAATTTTGTTGGCTTGTTTTGAAATGATCATTATGTTTATCTTGTTTATTTCCATTTCAAAATGAGTACACAAGAAGGTGCATGTTTGCATTTTATTTTACAGGAGGTCATATAACTTATGTTGAAACGTCAAAAACAATCAACTTAAATTATATTCTCTTAGCAAGGAGCATACATCTATAGTTCTCATAGTTTGAAAACTAAGTTACAGGGACAGAATTAGGAGTCATCCCAATGGTTGAAAGCTAGAGTTTTCGATTGATCTAACAAGAAGTTGAGAGGAGAAAGACAATAAACTTTGTAGTTTGTGAGCAAGTGAGATAAGGTAGAGATCGTAGTGATATTTGAGAAGAGAAAATGAAAGATATGGTAATGACATGTCAAACTAATTCCTATAATTTTTCATATGTACTAAATCTATAATGAACCCCGATTTCGTCTCAATAAGAACAAAAAATAAAGAACAACTAAACTCAATAAACTATTTTTTGGGACATATTTTCTATATATCTCAGCAATCAAAAGGTTTAAAGATAAACAAACTGGAAATCGAAATACATAAATTAAATGTAAACTAAAGATAGAAGTGAAGCTAAAAATAAAGATTCAATTCATTTTATTCTCACCTAATGAGCTCACAAGAGTTGCTACTTATACTACTATTCCCTTGATTGCTTTTTTATAGGAATTACAAAAGGGGCCCTCCTACTTAAATAAATAACACATAAAACTCATGCAGTCTAATTGTTCATAAGTTGGCCCTGCATTTATTATCTTCAATAATTTCCCTTATCCCTCTCATTTTATCTCCTTTATCGCCTTTCCGGACTCATTACATTCCCCACCACTTAATATACACCTTGACCTTGACCTCAAAAGTGTACGAAAACTATGAAACTCGGCATCATAGCTGCATTGATGTGTATATATATATATATATATATATATATATATATATATATATATATATATATATATATATATATATATATATATATTCTATGGAATTAATCCATGTGATGTCATTATTATGTTATTTGTGTTGTCTTGGGTGTACGTAAAATAAATAATTAAAAATACAAGGACTAAAAAAAATAATTATTTCTATTAAACGGAATGTGACTCTATTACAATATTCCGATACTTACAGAATGTAAATGCAATTAAATAAAATTACAGACATAATAATATAAGTTATTAAACTGCTGGACTGATATGTAATTAAACAAAACTGTCAGACAGAATAGTATAAAACTAAATTGCTGGACTGTTTGTTAATTAAAAGTAACTGTCAGACAAAATAGTATATTACTAAACTGTTGGACTATTTCTGTAAATAAATTACAGGACTGAAATGAAACTATTCTAATTACAGAATTGAAATAGTACTTTAAATAAATTACAGAAATGTAAAATCAGAATTGAAATGTTACAGCTAAGGACAGGAAATTGAAATACTGAAATTAAATTACATAAATGAAATAAAATAAATAAAACAAAAAAGAAATAGACGAGGCGACTGTTAACCAGTCTGCCCTTAACTGATAGTCGTCCAACCACCTTTGGTTTCTGGTTGCGTTGGCGCTTCGATCCCAAAATACAACGTCTCGGATGACTCGCCGGAAACTGACGACGAGTCAAGGTCAAGTTGTTGGTGGATGGCTCTCTGACTAAAATGTAATGTTGAATTTTAGAGAGATGATATATGTTGCTGTTTGTATTTCAGATATGATGTGGAGGAGCTGCAGTATTAACTCTGCAATAATCCTCATTTATTGCAGTTATTTATACAAAACTCTTTTTTCAGTCTTGGACCCAAGACCCGCACCCCAAGACCCAAGCCCGCATCCCGCGTCCCGAGCGAGGGTGCGCGTGTGGTACACACTTAATACATATGTGTGTGGACACACAACTTAATATCCACATATGATGACTTTGTATATATATTGTAAAAATGACTCTTCGTTTTCCAATGTGGGACAAATCCCAATGAGTTATCCTCATTTAATTCATTTTCCAACATTAAGAGTTTTCATTTTTCTTAACCCCAATCTTTTATGCCAATTTCCATTCACTCTCATTCTTCGAATAGGTCATGCGACATACCGTTACGAATCTTGTCATAGCATCTACTCAAGCGTCTTGAGTATGGTGATACAAAATCTATTAAGTGATGATAGAAAAATGGTGCGTATTGAAAAAAAAAACATAGTATAAAGTTTTAAAAGTAGTATATTAAAAATATATATTTATTTATATTATTGTTACATTTATTGTTTTTTTGCATAAAATAGTAAACACTACTAAACCTTTCTAGTAAAGGTTATAAAAAAAATACTATAAGTATTCACTAGAAAAAATAATATAAGTATATTATAACAATGTTAATAATTAAGTGTATATAACTCTTTTAGTTTATTTGTCTATATACTATATAATATATTTTAATATTTCGCTTTGAATCGGTAGCATACCAAACTCACAAAACGAATACCGAAACCGAATCGACTTTCAAATATTGGTTCGGTTGTACCGTACCGTAATGTCGGTATACCAAACTTTTGATATCAACTTAATTGGTTCGGTTCGAAAAGCGGTCGGTTGATACAAGTCGATACAAAAAGGTCATCCCTGGTTAAAACTCTTTAAAGTAATACACTTAGAACCGGAAAAAATTATTCATTTAGCTAGTTTATTAATTTATCGATAAATGAATAAACTATTTATTTATCGATAAATAAATATTTATTATTTTAAATAGAGTTTTCCAATATAACATATATACATTGTATATGTGATAAGAAAAATCAAAAGACACTACAAATATTATTTGAATTTAGGAAAAGTTAAAAGTTTTTGTGGAAGTTAATATATCTAAAAATTAAGTTTATGTACATAGAAAATGAAAAGATTTATTCTTAATCTATAAAATATGGATATTTGGAGTACATTGTGAGTACATTTTTTATTTTTATGTTACAGTATATTCTCATCATTTAAAAGTAGTAAAAAAATCAACTTTAACCGATAAAATAAGAAAAGAATGTTCCTGAACCGGAAGTTGCTGAATTAGATGAAGATATCCATGTATTATATGATGTTATTTCTAATTTAAGATATAGAAATGTGATGGATGTTGAACATATTTTGAATTATTCTAACGAGAATGATGCAGTTATGCAATCACCTACAGACGAAGAAATTATTCAATTGATAATGAACAATGATGATGGAAATGATCCGGAACCACATGATGGTAGCGTTATCCCAAATGTGTTGTCAAATGAGGCATTTCAAGTAATACTCACCTTAAGTCGTTATTTGCTCCAACACGAGCAAAATATTTCGGAAATTATAGAAGGTTTACAAAAAGTTAAGGATAAGGTTTATTTTGTTTTAATTGGAAAAAAAAACAATCAACTATGGATACATATTTTAAAAGAAAATAATTATTGTGATGGTATTGTTGATTGATTGAAGATTTTGGTATACATTATATATTTTTCTTTATGAAATTTAATAATTATTAGTTTATATTTTTATTGGGCCCTTAAGAATTCAATTTTTTTTATTACTTAATGCATTTAGTGAGAATATTACTTTACTCCATTGGCCCAACTCGGTACCGAAAGAAATTATTATATTAACGAGTACTTTATCGAGGTTTAAGTGTAATTGTAAACTGTATTATTATAATTTGAGGTGTCTTAAGTAATTGTTGGTAAGCCTGGGCACGGTCCGGTTCGGTCCGGTTTTTGGTAAAACCGGAACCAAAACCGAAATTAATTTCGGTCCGGTTATTTTTGGTTTTCGGTTTTCTGAAAATGTGAACCGAACCGAACCGGACCGAAACAAACCGGTTCGGTTCGGTTCCGGTTCTGGTTCGGTTTTCGGTACCGGTTTTGGTATGAAACAAAATAAATCAAGAATTTACAAATTTAATTTTCAATACGAAAATGTATGAATTTACAAAATTCATTTTTAATACAAAAATCCAGCTTTTTCCAATAAAGCTACAACCAAACAATATGTTTCCATTCATAAAAGTCCAAAATCCATAATTATAACTAATCATTTACTAAACATCCATAGTTTGTACCTTGTGTAATGATCTACTACTTTAAATAATTATGTAAAAATAAAAATGCAAACAACAAAAGGGATGGTATGGATGCTCACCATTGGAAATTTGGAATAGACACTGAGAGAGAATGCGGCTAAGAAATGAGTGAGAGTAATAACTGATAAGGTAATTAAGGAAGCCCTAAAAACATTTACATTACTGGTCCTTTATTTTGTTTGTTTGTTTTTTTATTTAACCAAAGAAATTAATTTGTACATGTATGGTATAGAATTAATTAGTATATTTTTTTCGGTTTTTTCGGGTTTTTTTCGATTTTTTCTGTTTTACGGTTTTTTTGGTTTTGCGGTTTTTTTCGGTTCGGTTATGCAGTGAACCGAAACCGACCAGAATGGTTTTCGGTCTTCTCGGTTTCGGTCTTTTTCTTTTTCGGTTTCGGTTTTTTCGGTTTTGATTTTTTTCGGTTCGGTCTGGTTCGGTTTTCAGTCTGGGTCTGTTTTCGCGGGTTTTTGTCCAGCCCTAATTGTTGGATTTTCCAAAATATTAATTAGTTCCATATGGTTTTAGCCAGAAAAAGAAAGAGAGAATATATAAGATAGGATGGCGCAAACTCGCAAGTTTAATTAATAATCCACCTAAAGTAGGATCTGTTGTTTAATGGAGTAACTTTTTACGGAACACTAGGTGATCCATTTTACGAGAGCAATATTAGGGAACTTTGTCGGAGAATGAAACAAATTTTGAACTGAGTTTTGGTGCTAATGTAGTAACAAAACTGTTTTTGTTCTTCATAGTGAGGCATTTTTTCCTGCAATTTATGCTTATAATTAGTCACACAAGTCCCATTGGTCTGCTTGTTAACTTGAAATGGACTCCTATGTGACTGATTCATTGTCAAGAATAAATTTTTCTTTTTATAAGAAAAGGTAGTTTGCGGAAGTGGAGTCTGGATTTCTTTGTACAATCACTTCATTTAAAGGTATCAATATCCGTTTGTATAAAAATATATCCGATTGATACATTTTTTTTAAAATTTAATTAGTATTTTTTCATATTTTTATTTGAGTTTTAGTGTATTGTACAATTTGTTTTTAATTTATTAAACTCTAATTTATTAAGTTAAAAATAAAAAAAACAAATTAGTTATTGAAAAACATCATTGTTATTCCCAGCTTAATTGTCAAATTCATTGAACTTTTCCCAATAGTACTGTGGAACAAGCTTTAACCTCACAAGCCACGAGACAGACACAGGGAATTTCAAAATACTAACAGCACAACAGGCTAATACAAGTACTTCTAGCTCGATACTTGGTTTTATTTCTCAACGTTTTTGCTGTTGACGATTTCTAGCACTCAGCTTTGGAGATGCATGGCGATGAGTGGTATAGCAAGGCCCTAACCACTCGTTTGGTCCGGTAATGACCTTCTCTACAATGAATTTAAAATGACTTCAAATCTTTTGTCTCTTATTTTTTATCTTTTTTCGTACTTCTTTTTTTATTTTTACTTAAATTTTAAAATTTCACAACTTGTTTCACAAATTTATACGTTTTTATATTATATTGTATTCAAATTTTAAATTATTATTTTAGACATTTTTTTAAGATTTAATGTTTAATTTACACTAATTTATACATTTATTTCAAAATAAATTGCGTGTGGATTTTCTTTTAAAAATAATTATTGAAATGTATTGATACATGTTTTATAGTAATTGTACAATTTTTTTTTTAAGTTTTCTAGAATTTTTTTGGGATAAATTAAATAAAAAGACACGAAAAATAGTACATATTGGAGGTAGAAGATTTGAAGATGGAATTTTCTTCTCTTAAGCAAGTTATTAAAGGTTTAGATGGATTTCTCTACTAAATTTGATAAGAAACAAAAATTCTGTTACCAAAATCACTAGTTTGAGAGAAGGTATTGATGTCAAGCGCATTGACATGTATTCCTACCAGTAATGTTTCTGTTAAAAATGTTTATAATTATTTGAGAAATAAATTAAGAGGAGTATTGTTCTATTGCCAAGTATATTTGGAACACTATTTTACCTAATAAAATTTCAGTGTTTGCCTGAAAAATTTGGCATTCTTCTATCAAACTTGAACATGACATTAAGAAATATGGCATTTCATTGGTTTCCAAGTGTTTCTTGTTGTGTACAGTAATTCATAAGGAGAATTCAACTAATCACCTTTTTGGTGATAGTGGCATTAATAAGAAGGTGTGAAATTTTTTCTGAAAAGTTGTGGATAAATATTCAAAACTAAGGAAAGACAACATAATGTAATTATATATTTTAATGCAATTCAACGTATTAAAACTTTGAGTAGAAATGTAGAACAAAATAAGTGAAAATTTTGAGTTAAAACTAGGTAAAGAAAACGGGGAATGGGTTAAAACAATGATATAGACTTCACTAGTCCATCACACAACAGGTTTGTCTCAAAAGTAACGTTCATTGAATAGTACCAAGTCATTTTCTCAGAGGGTAAAATCAAACAATAATAAACTATGTATAGAGATGAATATAATGTCTATACAAAGTGACAAAAAGCATATGTTGAAGCTATCTACGGATAAAATATACAAAATACGTATATTTAATTATATTCACTTAATAGTATATATATCCAATGTAGTAGTAGACTGGAGTAGTACATAATACTTGTTCATTTGATGTGTATTTAAAAATAGGGTTAATTCATGTTTACTGTATCAAACTATCGGCTGTTAACAATTTGCATATCCGACTATAAAAATTAACAATTTGCATACCAAACAAACCATAATCGATCAATCAACAACCTGTTGTCAAATTATCAAATAGAAGTTAATTTAAATTGGTACATTACCCTTTTGCTCTTATTTTTGTCGCCAAAAATCAATTCATCTATTTGTTCTCTTATATCACATCCGTAATTATAACCCCAATTTACATACATATTTAACTTAATACATCAACTATTTCGCTGGGCTACTGTAGGAAAATGACGGCGTATTTTTTTATCTCGGCACACATAACATCAACTTATAAATCATAGTAACCAATTGACCCTCTTAAATACTGTATTTTCTTACCTCGTTATATAACACCACTATGCTATCTGCATTTTAAAAAATTATAACGAATTAAACTTGATTATCCAAATTAAAAAACTCAAGAAAATAATGAACACTGATTAAACCTTCATTATCAATATTGTTCAAATTTAATAACTCGAAAAAATAAATAGACAAGAAATTCTAACAAACCTTATTCAGTTTATAATAGATTGATAATAAAAATAACCATAATTAACATTAATTAATTTATTATTTAATAAAAGTGGATCATTATGTAATTAATGTTAATATAATTCCTTATTATTGATTAAGAAGTTGATTTACCATATTTCTGGAGGGGCTATCCGTTCTGAACTTTCCACTTCATATTTAAATATCAATTCTGCAGTTCACCAAATTTTTTATTGTACTTGATAACTCTAAATAACCCTGATTTGTTTAGGAGATAGGAATTTGAATATTTATGAGTGAGATATAACTAGAGGGCTATTTTTTGCCCAAATTTGTTCGTATATAGAGAGAATATAAAATAAACAGAATACGTTTTTTTGTTAACAGAACAAAATATACCTCTGAGCTGTAACGGCAATAGGTCACGTGCAGGCTCGTGACCAAACTTATGTTTGATAATTTGACGTCAGGTTGTTGATTGATCGATTATGTTTTGTTTGGTATGCAAATTATTAAATTTTGTAGTCGAGTATTCAAATTGTTAACGGCTGATAGTTTGGTACAGTAAATATGAATTAACCATTGGTAATTTGATGTCAGGTTGTTAATTGATCGATTATGGTTTATTTGATATACAAATTGTTAATTTTTATAGTCGGGTATACAAATTCTTAACGGTCAACAAAAGAAAGGAGTGTCAAAGACTGAGTAAAACTTTTTTTCTTTCTTTCTTGTCACTCTCTGTGGCCGCTTTCGGAAAATAATATACTCCCACGAGTCTCTAATTTGGTATTCAAACTTTTGCCTACTTTTTGGGAGTATTAATTAAGAGACGACTTTTACACTCTTTTATAAAGATAAATCATTACCCTTAAAAGTATTTTAGCTAACGCATCCATTATACCGTACAAATACAGTTACATACTAGTTTTTTTTATCACTTTATATATCTCGGGTTAACTTAAGGTTGCTAAATATTGAAAAGGAAAGATTAAACCAAACCAACACGAAATGTACACCATCCGCAGGGTCCGATTCTAGAATTGAGGTTCGAGTGGCTGTTAGAAAAACTCAAATTACTCGGTCTATATATACACATTGCTAGCAGAGTTGGGTACAAACCATTTCAGCTACCTTGCATTATACTTATACATGATATTTAGGTGGCATTTATATACAATATTTGTAATTTCTTAAAAAATAAAATTACATAGCAACAACAAGGAATCCACATAGATCCGTCCCGACTACCCATTTGATATAACTGGAAATCCATACGAGGATTTGTTATGGCGTAGTTTGTGTTCAAACTATACGTGAATCTTGCTTAGAAAATCAAAACCGAATCGAATTAAAATTCGAAAACCTCCTAAATTAATTTATCAATTTTTATAAAATTCCAGGAGTACTACCCATTACCACTTCCGACAATCGCCTACCACAGAATAAGAAAGAAAATACTAAGACAAAAGCAATATGCTAAAACTTCATTTTCACTCTTGACTCTCTTAATAAACTATGGCCGTACTTAAACTGCTTATGTGCGTGCCTTCTTAGTCATAGACTCATAATAATTAATTGAGATAATTTTCCTGTTTTTGAATTTTAGATTTTTAAATTTTGTGGGTGTTTTGCAAGTCAGATTATTCAGTTTCTGAAACTATTATTTTTAGACTTGAAAAACTAAAAAAAAAACAGATTTTTAAAATCTACATTTTCAGTGGATTTTCAAAAACAAATTATTAAAATATGATTTTATACCAAACATACACTACTCTAACACTGCTCCTTGCACTCATTGTGAGATGAATTAAGACAAAAACCCTACATGACAAAACTGTAAAATTTATGCTCACTACTCTTACAAAAACTGTAAGAAGGAGTGTTACATTGGTTTCAAGTCACCAAACATATATAGCCTCAGTTTCTGTCTTCATTTTTCTAAACTCCTCATTTTCATTTATTTAGACTGTCCTCATAAAAAATAGAATTGAACCTATTGCAAATAAGTTTATTATTGTCATTAAAAAGACGGCCTTACATTATTTTTCTTGATAAAAAGCCTGCAAGCTTTTATTAAAAAAGAAAGAAGATAAAGTTGATTCTGTCTGTTGGCAAATAAAGTATGCATCACAAGTACAGCACGCCTTTAGTTTGAACTTCGAACAAACATTATTAGAAAATTAGTGTACCAATAAAAACAAAGAGCATGGTTAAAAGAAAATGCGTCATTACTCATTCGTAGTGACCTAAGATTCCTAATAGAATGAACGATGTTACCAATTAAAGAAAAAGTTACTTTAAAAAAAAGAAAATTACTGCACCTTGTGAGACTGACATGTTTTTTTCATCTTTGTGCATGAAAATGTCCTTGAAACTAGATTATCAGATATAAGTACTAAGTCAACTTATTTGGTTTTTTCCCCTTCCATATACTAAGATCAGTTGAAGGTCTGTGCAAAAAGTTATGCACTCGACGAATACAGCTTTTCTTCGACCTAACAAAACACTAAGATGTTTAAAAACACATTGCTAATTAGAGAATATACGAAGATAGGACGTAACTGGATTTTGACAAAATTTAGCCCTCGACGTGCTGAAATTATTCAAACTAGTCACATATTTCTTATATCATCGAATCCATCGCCCAATAATCCGACAAACATATACTCGTAAGTGAAAAAACAACGCGAGGACGTAAGAGTGAAAGGAGTAGGTAGGTGAGTTTTTTCTTTCAAGTTTTAACCATAACAAACAAAACGAACATTTATTCTATAAAAGTTCTTTGAACAATGAAGATGCCCCTTTGATTCCTTTGCATATTTTTGTCACATGTATGTAATATGTAGTAAACTTTTCTATATAAGCAAAAGATTCACAAGCCATAAGCCTGCAGTATACCACTCTTCCATATACGAATTTCATTTTTGTTCTTCAAAATCAGAACAAGCACCCCTTCAAAAATGGTATAAAAAATGTCTACATTTGGGTTTTGATAAGTATCTGGAGAAATTTGTTTCACAATATAAACTACAGAAACACAAAAAAGTACAAAGAGCGCATAAAGCTATGAATAATCTAATTGGCTGTTTTGCTAATTTGCAGGGTATTTCTGGAGAAGGTAAAGGTTACGCCATACGTCACGGCAATAAAGGAGGGAATAGAGCAGCTCTCTTCGTATACGGTAGATGAACTTCCGAAACAAATGAGAAAGAGAAAAACTAGATACCAAGTTGTTTTGAGATCCTGAAAACATTTTTAAAGGGGTTTCACAAACATTTAACTAACTGAAAGCTCTCGACACTGAACAACATAACCTTTGGATGAAAATAATAAATGCTCACAAGTGCAACAATATAGTTATAATGTCCTACATAATTCATTTACAACTGAATTCAAGAACAAGTACTTACCAAAAAAATTCAAGAACAAACAATAGAACTCATACCTCGTCAGGATCAAAACACACAAAGAAAATATGAATAGAATATATATTTTTTCAGAAAAGCTCTGATCAAGACTTAGAAAACCTATAAAGCTCATCATTTGTACACCTTTTACAATCTTCCCCACATCATAGGTCCATGCAGATTTTGAAGCACTTAACTCAAATTTTCTTAATCCCTTGGTGAAAAAGTCGATTTCACAATTGTAGAAGATGGTTTCTAATACTGTTTCCATTGGATATTTCAGTTGCGATGGGACTAGACAACATGGCATTCATCGCAAATGGTGTGAGCCTTGTTACGTACTTCTACGGATTTATGAACTTCAACTTGACAAAATCGGCCACCACACTAACAAACTTTCTAGGGACATGCTTTTTACTCTCTTTGTTTGGTGGATTCATCTCCGACACATACTTGCCAAGATTCAAGACTTCCATTTTGTTTGGAAGCATTGAAGTGATGGTAATATATATATATATATATATATATATATATATATATATATATATATATATTTAAATCATGATCATCACTTCACAGTTTTTTAGCTCATTTTTTCTGTTTAAAATCTGGACAGTGCAAGATTGATTAACTTGAGAACTAAACTTTTCTGGCTCTTTAGACTAAAGGAACTAGAATGTTTTAGCTATAAAAATTCTCCCTTTTTTTTTTCTTTTTCTGAACTCATAAGATCCGGCTCATTTGCCTACATAGCCCAACTAATGACCCCCCATATAAAAAAACTTTTTTATACACATCGAGAATTGTTAAAAAAAATAACAAACACTTATTCACGACTTGAGTTTTATGACAATTTAACAAGGACACTTTACCAAGCATGTATTTGTTTAGAGGCTAGCAACATATGATTTTGCCAACTAGGACCATAAATCTACTATTTTTTCACTTTTGCTCAATAAATAAATAATTTAAAATTTTTGCCAATTATTAAGTATTTTTGTTACAAATGACGAAACCAATGGTATAGCAAAACTTTTTATCATCAGCAGCAATTGCATAAATCAAATTATATTTTCTGAACCGGCATTGTTGTCTAAGCCGACCTCGTATTCCTATCTTCAGGGATATGCAATCCTAACTATACAAGCACATTTTCGCCAACTCCGACCATTTCCTTGTATAGAAATGCCCCCAACTAAAATGGGACAGTGTGAGACCGCAAGTGATGCCCAAGTCGGTCTTTTATTCATAGGCCTGTATCTCATCGCGTTTGGCAATGGCGGCGTTAAAGCAGCTGTACCAGCTTTAGGAGCGGACCAGTTTGACGAAAATGACCCTAAAGAAGCCCAGTTACAATCGAGCTACTTTAACTACCTACTGCTAAGTATCACACTAGGGGCAGCATTTGGGGTTACGTTTATAGTATGGATAAGTACTAAGCAAGGGTGGGATTGGTCGTTTGGCGTGTGCACTATCGCTATTTTATTGGCTTTTTTGTTTTTATGTATGGGAAAATCGCTTTACCGAAATAATATCCCAAAGGGAAGCCCGATCCTCCGTATTTTACAGGTCAGTATCACGGAAAATACTACATACAAGATCAGTTTATCTTTAAGCCCGTCCCGTCAACTGTGTTGACATGTCATCTGTTTTGGGTTACTGTAGATGCTTTTATTTGGAGTTCTGTATCTAAGAAAGGTTTCTGTTTTTAGTTGTGGAAAGAAATTTTCGATTCCAAAAAACCTCGATTTTCTTTTGCGTTTGTGTGTTAAAAGTACCATACAGAGAGTGCTACTGCAAAGTACGATAAGAATAGATTCAATTTTCATTAACACGAAAACTACCATGGAAAAGCGAGTTCCCAGTTGAAAGCATTGGTCACCAAACTATATTGGTTTTTTGTTTTTGAAAATACAACAGGGAAAGCTCGAATCCATCTTGTTTGCGTATGTAAAGTTTTAGGATGTTTCTGCGTTTCTCCAGTAGGGTAGGATATACTAGAATCTGATATTATAAAGGCAGAAGCTCCTACAAAATAAGCAAATACAAGAATCATGACAAGGCAAATCCACAACGGATAAAACATCAACTCAAGTAGTTATGTAAAAACTTATGTATAAGTTTTAATTCAGGTTTTTGTGGCTTCATTCCGGAACCGAAATCTTCCAGCACCGTTAATAACAGAAGAGTTATATGAGACTAACGACCATGAAGCCAGGATAAGCCATGAAATTATTCAAAGAAGCGATCAATTCAAGTATGTATCTACCTTCCCTAACTTGTATAGGCATTTTTAATAAAGACAGTGGTTAGGTGAGGCACAAACTGGATGTCAAATAGATAGGGGTATCAAATTGGAAAAAACGTCCCTATAAGGAATCTTTTGATTGAAGCTTTTAAGAAAATAAGCTGGATTATTTTTAGATTAAAGAAAATGTTGGGAACATCCAGCTTCAAGCTTTTTTAGCCCGGAAATTCTAAAACCTTATTTAAGATGGTGAACTAAATGCACTCCACCTTTTTTTTTTTTAAAGAAAATGAAATTCCTATCCGTTGTTCTAGATGCAGTTTTGCAGTAAGGTTCCAAGTGGGGTTGGAACTGCAGTTGGAACCAAGTGTATAAGGTTCCAAGTGAGGTTGGAACTGCAGTTGGAACCAAGTGTATTAATGGACAGAACTGTTTTAAAATTAAATGTACTTGGAAATAATTCACACGCACATTTAACAACGGAGTTCGCCTAACTAGGCTACGTCTCCGGGGCACTTACCCAGATTATGATATTATAAAAAGCTTACAATATATGACTCAAGTCTTAATGAAAAACTTAGACTCCCTCTAGGTTTTTCTGCCTATCACTATATTGCTCCTACTCTATAACTATCACTTATAAATCAATGGCATCCCACCATTGTTTTCTTTTTAAAGCTCACGTGTATTCTCTCTAGAAAAATAAGTTCTTTATAATTTAGAACACACACCTTTACAAGCTTAAGTTACTAAGTATATAAACAAGTAAAAACAATCTTGTATCTTCAATATCTTTTGATTGCTTTTGACTTGGTTGATTAGCTTCAATCTCTCCAAGTATCACGAGATTCTTCAGCATGGATTGACTCTAATCATCTTTGATTAATACCTGTTTAGTAACACACTTGAAAGTAGGAGTTAATCTTTTCCTTTGAAAGGAAACATATAAAGATATGATCTCTTAAAGATAATATCTTTTCATAAACATATGAAACATTTAACTCCACATATCAATCAATCTTTAAACATATCTTTACTGAATATTATAAGGATCAAAAGATTGAAACAAGTGATAAGGACAAGCATAAGAATAGAGATATATATATATTAAAAGGAAACATAACCTTATAAACTAATCTCTTTATATCTTTTATAAAACATCTTTCCTTAACACATTAATATTCTCAATAACCACATATACACGTTTAAGACCTTATGAGAATATATCCTACATACTTTAAAACAAATGATTAACATTAAACAAGTAGTAATGTAGAATAATGAAACAAGACAGAATTCTGTTTTAACAGCAGGTTGAACTGTGGTTGCAACTGAGGTTGCAACTGGTACTTGAAACCATCAACGCTGCCTAAGCAGGTTGTAACTGAGGTTGCAACTGGTACTTGAAACCTAACACTACTGTCTTAGTAGGTTGTAACTGAGGTTGCAACTGGTACTTGAAACCTGTCAACACTGTCTTAGTTCTTAATAACAGTTAGGATTTATCTAGTAAAAACCAATAGACAATAAACAATATTTAGACCAGAAATCTGGTCCTAACAATCTCCCCCTTTGTCATTGGTTTTGACAAATCAATTAAGTTTATAAATCATCCCAACCACCTGCAAATTCAATATCAGCACAGTCTTAAATTGTATATCTCATAACAATATTTAAGAGTCATCTGTTTAAGCTCCCCCTGTATGTTAGAATTGCAGGCACTAAATAAGCACAGAATGTATCCATTCATAAATTCAACTTTAAAGACAGCAATATTAAGTCTTGAAATTAAAGCATTAAACTGAACAATAAACTCATCTCCCCCTATTTGTCATAAGCCAGACAAACTAGTCACGAGGTATGTCTAAAGACATGGTTTCAACTACGGTTGGAACTGCACTTAGAACTTCGCTGTGTGGGTTTCCAGAAAGCTTAGGGTTTCTTTGATAAGTAGAAAGAGAGAGAGAATAAATCTGATAATTGTGATTGATTTGAAATAGTAAAAAGATTTTGTATAAATGGTAGTAAAGACCATATCTTTTTGTAATTGGAAAGAGATACATGCAAATCAATTATGAAACAGATTTAGCCAAAAAATTAGGAAGTTTCTTATCAACAAGGCTTTTGAAAAATTAATAACTCTTAAATAACGAATAAAACAGTTGGCATTGAAGATAAATCAAGCAGTTAACACAGATAAACATTCCTTTGTAAACAGACTTATCCAAATTTGAAAAAACACGAGTTGAAGCTTTGAAGGAAATTTGAATTGATTCAAGATAAAGAACACTTAAACAGATATCTAACTTTTAGGAGAACAAAAGAAATCTAGCAATTTACTTACGAAAATATGTTTATCAAAGAATAACTCTAATAAAGATTAAATTTTAGGAGCTTAAATTGAGCAAATCCGTTTTTATTTCTACACAAAAACTAGTTTGATGACCTCAGCAAGGAAAGAGTATAAGTGATGTCAAAATTTTACAAGACTTTGTCTTGACAGCTATAACAGAGACTGAGGTTTCAACTAATGTTACAACTGAGCTTGCAACCAGTATTTTTAACACGAGGTTTCAACTGATGTTGCAACTGAACTTCCAACCAACTATAGAGAGTGTGAGGTTTCAACTGATGTTGCAACTGAACTTGCAACCATCATATAAGATTGCACTTTGTGCTTGCAACTCTATTACCAGAGAGGTTTTTTAAGGACAAGTTACCTCACATCTGTTTTTGAGACACCAAAAAAGCGGCTTTTTCAAGACAAAAACATCATAGCTCAAAATAAGACTTTAACCTTAGAAATGAAACTTATTAAAGGTACTCAATACAGACATATTTAGCAAAAGTATTCAATTAGATTGATAATGACATACCCCTATGTCACTTCTTAATGATTCAAACTTGTTTGTATCAAGGGGCTTTGTGAAAATATCTGCTAGTTGTCTTTCAGTTGAAACATGTTCTAAAATTAAGCTCTTTTCTTCAACTAGTTCTCTAATAAAATGATGCCTTAGATCAATATGTTTGGTTCTGGAATGTTGAACTGGATTTTTAGCTAAATCTATAGCACTTTTGTTATCACAAAACAGAGTTAATATCTCTTGTTTAACATTATAATCAGTTAACATTTGTTTCATCCAAATTAGTTGAGTGCATCCACTTCCAGCTGCAACATATTCTGCCTCAGCAGTAGATAAAGATATGCAATTTTGCTTTTTACTGAACCAAGAAACAAGATTATTTCCAAAATAAAAACAACCACCAGAAGTACTCTTTCTATCATCTATGTTTCCTGCCCAAAGCCTTTTATGCCAAATATCTGCATTATTAGTAATAGCTTGATTACACCTACTTTGAGGCAATTCTTTTTCAGCTTTTTCAAACACATAGCAACTGTTGGTTGATCTAACTCCAGTCATGATTAAATCATTGTTAAGATTAGTAATTAGACACCTTTCTTTGTCAAATTTAACAGTCATTTCATTATCACAGAGTTGACTGATACTAATAAGATTAGCTTTTAGACCATCTACAAGAAAAACATCCTCAATATCAGGCATTCCAGGTTTGTTTAAGGTACCTTTACCAATAATTTTACCTGTATCTCCTCCTCCAAACACAACAGTGTTACCTGTAAGAATGGTGACATTTTTTAGGAAACCTGCAGTACCTGTCATGTGCTTAGAGCAACCACTGTCGAAATACCAATCATTAGAAGTAACAGCATTCAAAGAGTTAATGACAGCTTTGTTGTTAGCAATTAAGATAGCTTTTTCTTTAACTTTCCAGACCCAGTTCAAATTTTTATTAATAGAAGCTAACCAGGTTTTCTGAGAAATATACCTTCTGTTTCTTTTCAAATAACACTTGATTTCAGAATGACCAGGTTTCTTGCAGAAATTACACAGCTTCAACCTAAACTTACTTTTATCCTTAAAGCTATTCAGTTTATTCATGGTTGCAACTGAGGTTATAACTGAGCTTCCAACCTTCTTTACAAAAACCTGAGTTTTATTCCTGGTTGCAACTCTGGTTGCAACTGAGCTTCTAACCTTGTTTTCAAAATTATGAGTTTTAGCTTTAGCAACAGCTTCAATAAAGGTGGTTTTTCCTGTACTTTTACCACCATAGTATCCTAGACCACTGATATCTTTAGAGCCTCTAGAATATGAAAACATGTCATCTAATTTTTCTGAGGCAGAAACATTCATCAGTTTTATTATCTTTTTAGTTTCAGTAAGTTCAGCCAGTTGTAGTTTAAGCTTCTCAGTAAGACTTTTGACCTCATCCTTTAGATTAACATTAAGTTTGCTTATGATCAAGGATTGTTTACTCAGACATTTATACTTTTCATAAAGAACAAGATATTGCTGAGAAATGTCTTCATCAGAAGGTTCTTCCTCATCACTGCTATAGATTTCAGGAGCAGTTGTAACTATGGTTGAAACATGTTCACAGTCACTTTCATAAGTAGGTTCTTTTTCAGTGATTATTCCCATAAAATTAACAAAATTAGAATCATCCTCTTCATCACTGTTGCTCTCAGAATCACTATCACTATGAGTGGTTATATAAGCATTTTTGTTCCTTTTTAAGGTATTTGCACACTCAGCCTGAATATGACCAAACCCTCTACATTCTCTACACTGAATCTCTTTAGGCTTATAGTCTTTATTATCCTTTTCTTTAGAATTCCACTTTCCTGTAGAGTTATTATTGAACCTGGATTCTGTTTTAAGTTGGTTATCCCTTTTCTGAAATTTTTTAGAAAACCCAGTATCATCCTCTTTTCTCTTATAAAACTTTTTAAAAACCTTTTTAGCAAAGAAAGCTAGCTGTTCTTCATCACTCATTTTATCACAGACATTAGGTTCAGATTTCTTAGCCTGAAATGCTATTCCCTTTTCTGGTCTTTTATGTTTAAAGAATTTCAGCTCATGAGTGCTTAGATTTCCTATAAGTTCTTCAAGTTTAAGATTATCTAAGTCTGTAGATTCTTCAATAGCTGTAACTTTGATTTCAAACCTTTCTGGGAGTGACCTAAGAGTTTTCTTAACAAGTTTAGCATCACTGTATTTTTCACCTAAGGTTCCAGCTTGATGAGCAATGTGGCAGATTCTACCATTAAATTGTTCAATATTTTCATCTTCTTCCATTCTTAGGTTTTCAAATTGAGTAGTTAACTGTTGAAGTTTGAAAGCTTTTACTTTAGTAGTTCCTTCAAAAGTAACTTGCAAAATATCCCATGCCTCTTTAGCAGTTTCACAATGAGAGATATACCTGAATACGCTGAAAGTTACACCAGCAAAAATCAAGTTTATGGCTGTTGAGTTGGCACTTGATTTTCTGTCTTCTTCAGCAGACCATCTGTCTTCAGGTAAGAGAATCAGTTCTCCTTCATTATCCATGGTAGTTGGAGCCTCCCATCCATACATAACAGTCTTCCATGCATGTTCATTCTGCTGTTTGATGAAGGACCTCATTCTAATTTTCCATACTCCATAGTTTACTCCTCCTTCAAGCAATGGAGGTTTGTTGAAGGCGTTTCCTTCCCTCATTAAGTCCATTGTTTCTAGAACACAGGATCCACACTAAGTAAGATCTAGTGTGAAGCTCTGATACCAATTGAAATTCCTATCCGTTGTTCTAGATGCAGTTTTGCAGTAAGGTTCCAAGTGGGGTTGGAACTGCAGTTGGAACCAAGTGTATAAGGTTCCAAGTGAGGTTGGAACTGCAGTTGGAACCAAGTGTATTAATGGACAGAACTGTTTTAAAATTAAATGTACTTGGAAATAATTCACACGCACATTTAACAACGGAGTTCGCCTAACTAGGCTACGTCTCCGGGGCACTTACCCAGATTATGATATTATAAAAAGCTTACAATATATGACTCAAGTCTTAATGAAAAACTTAGACTCCCTCTAGGTTTTTCTGCCTATCACTATATTGCTCCTACTCTATAACTATCACTTATAAATCAATGGCATCCCACCATTGTTTTCTTTTTAAAGCTCACGTGTATTCTCTCTAGAAAAATAAGTTCTTTATAATTTAGAACACACACCTTTACAAGCTTAAGTTACTAAGTATATAAACAAGTAAAAACAATCTTGTATCTTCAATATCTTTTGATTGCTTTTGACTTGGTTGATTAGCTTCAATCTCTCCAAGTATCACGAGATTCTTCAGCATGGATTGACTCTAATCATCTTTGATTAATACCTGTTTAGTAACACACTTGAAAGTAGGAGTTAATCTTTTCCTTTGAAAGGAAACATATAAAGATATGATCTCTTAAAGATAATATCTTTTCATAAACATATGAAACATTTAACTCCACATATCAATCAATCTTTAAACATATCTTTACTGAATATTATAAGGATCAAAAGATTGAAACAAGTGATAAGGACAAGCATAAGAATAGAGATATATATATATTAAAAGGAAACATAACCTTATAAACTAATCTCTTTATATCTTTTATAAAACATCTTTCCTTAACACATTAATATTCTCAATAACCACATATACACGTTTAAGACCTTATGAGAATATATCCTACATACTTTAAAACAAATGATTAACATTAAACAAGTAGTAATGTAGAATAATGAAACAAGACAGAATTCTGTTTTAACAGCAGGTTGAACTGTGGTTGCAACTGAGGTTGCAACTGGTACTTGAAACCATCAACGCTGTCTAAGCAGGTTGTAACTGAGGTTGCAACTGGTACTTGAAACCTAACACTACTGTCTTAGTAGGTTGTAACTGAGGTTGCAACTGGTACTTGAAACCTGTCAACACTGTCTTAGTTCTTAATAACAGTTAGGATTTATCTAGTAAAAACCAATAGACAATAAACAATATTTAGACCAGAAATCTGGTCCTAACAGAAAATATCAGAAAGAAAACTGAGGTTAAAACTTTACAACCAAACAAGGCCTAAACTTATGATATTTGGCCATAAGGGACCACTATGAAGATGATTTAATGATGAAAAGTCAAAACAGAAAAGAATGAATTTTTACCTTGGCAAAATTAATACTCCATTAAACTAGTTATTAGATACTGCATAGAAGAACACTTACAAGAGGAGCACTTTGTGTTTGCAGGGATGTAATGTTTTTTATATATTGCTTACTAATATATTTATTTAATCTACTTAAAAAGGTTTTTGGATCGGGCAGCAATTGTTGTGGCCAAGGATGATGCACTGTCTACCCCTCCTACACCTTGGCGTATGGTCACCGTAACACAAATTGAAGAAACTAAGATTTTAATTCGAATGCTACCAATTATACTAAGCACAATTTTCATGAATACATGTTTGGCTCAACTCCAAACTTTCTCTATTCAGCAAAGCAC
Source organism: Primula veris (assembly GCA_963682055.1). Lineage (NCBI taxonomy): Eukaryota > Viridiplantae > Streptophyta > Magnoliopsida > Ericales > Primulaceae > Primula > Primula veris. The sequence goes on along the minus strand of OY821743.1, from coordinate 17,937,018 downwards.
AACAATGGACCGAGACTTCTTCGGATTTCAAGTTCCTGGTCCCTCAGTTCCAGTCATTCCCCTAGTTTTCATGTCGATCTTATTACCAATATATGATAAAATTTTCGTCCCAATGATGAGGACATTCACGGGAATACCAACTGGAATAACACATCTACAAAGAATCGGTGTTGGATTAGTTTTAGCAACGATTTCTATGGGTGTAGCTGGAATAGTAGAGACCAGAAGAAAATCCGTTGCTATAGAACATAACATGGTCGACTCGCTGAATCCATTACCTATAAGTGTATTTGAGCTTGGTTATCAATTTGCGATATTTGGAATGGCGGACATGTTTACATTGGTAGGTTTGCTGGAGTTTTTTTATGCTGAAAGTTCATCGGGTATGAAATCTTTAGGTACCGCTATATCGTGGTGTTCAATGGCGTTTGGGTATTACTTTAGCTCGATTTTGGTCGAGGTGGTGAATAAAGTGAGTGGTGGGTGGTTGGAAAGTAATAACTTGAATAGGGATAAGCTTAATTACTTTTTTTGGCTATTAGCGGGGTTAAGTTTAGTGAATTTGGGTGTTTATTTGATGTGCGCGTGTTGGTATAAATATAAAAAGGTGAACACCGAGCAAGTGGGTAAAACTATAAGTGATTCTGAAGGGAAAATTACTACCGGGAGTGTTTAAAGCCTTGCCAATAAGTTTCTGTCGTAAGAGTTTATTATCCCGATAAGACTCTACATGCGATATTCAAGTGTATACTGTAATTTCACTTTTATTTAGTTTCCAGAAAGAGATGTGTGTGACACTCAGATGTACTGTATAATGTAACCTTGCTTTTCTCTTTTTTTCCTAATGTCAAAAAAAATAAAAATCAAATATGTTTAGGGCAATAACTGACAAACTGTGATAGTCATATACATTTCAACTAAAGGACATAGAAACAGTTATCTTATAAGCTGCGATCTAATAACCTAATAAAACATTTAAAATCCTTAAAATTTACAAGTTTTTCCCAACGTAAGTAGTGAATTAGTACGTCAAATCTACAGCAAGCAAATTAATCATATAATATAACGCAGACAAATTCTCATATGACTGTAAACGGATTTATGGGTGGCATGTAAATGCATGCTTTAGACAAAATCAAATACTTGTTTAAAGATGAAGAAAGAAGAGAACTGACCGGACGGAAACTACGTCTCACTTCAACAGCCACGTCCCAACCAATCAGCATTGATACTTAAAAGTCTGCTGCTCATTATGCTGATTAAGCTACAACTGACTTAAATTTTCATGTTTCAACATCCATATACACTTTCGGATTGTTTATTTGGAGCTTCTTGAAAGCGAATAAGCTGGATTTTTTTTTAAGTTGAAAAAAGTAATGGGTTCATCATGTTTAAAAGCTTTTAACTTCTCTAGGGTGAAAGATTAGAAAGGCTCCTCTTAAAGCTAGTCAATCAAATTTATTGCAGCTTTTAAGAAAAAAAACAAAATAAAAACAAAAAACCGCATAATAGCTACAAGGTTACAAGTTTTGCAGAATATTATTGGTCATATATCTATTGCGCATATATTGGGCTTTTTTATCATATGTAACCTTACCATCTATTATATAAAGAGGGTCAAGAGTCTTTTGATGTAATCTCTGTACACTCATATTAATGAATAAACAATTCGTCTGTTTTATCTCTATATTATCTCCCTATATGTATATACATATATATGTTGGATGACATCTATGATGAGAAAATCGCAAAACATGCGAAATAAATGTTTAGGCGAGATAGTTTACGTCACCACATGTTAGTCACCCTAATATGTGAGCATGTGATGCCCAAATTATTTGGATTCATCTTTGATGAGTAAAACAGGAGTTTGTTGTTACCCTCGAAATGAATGTTAAGGCGTTGATTTTATTTCGCCACCACATTTGAGACGTGATGATGTTTATGGTGAACAAATGTATGAAATTGACATATTGGAACGATCTTTCACCAACAAACTAGCTTGAAAATTGTATTTCGTAAGTAGTATCGTGAATTTATATTCACTATGTTCCTTCATCGCCCATCTTTTTTTAGATGAGAAAATGCCCCGATGAGCAAGTTTTAATCCTATTGGATCAATGGCGAATTGTTTGCCTGATATTAATGCTCTTCGTGTATATTTTTTTTCCACGAATCGAGAATCGAGACAAGTGTTATTTGTCTCGAACTATCACGATCCCGACGAATCGCTTAGCCAAGTGAGGTTTAGACAATTGTCTGAACCGAAGATATGTGGCACCTATGCAGTTTTGAAAGGAACAATTGGGCCAGTCGTCCCAAAGGAAGAGACAATGCTCAAGGAGACAATCTCTGCTATAAATGACCGGTGTCATTACCGGCTACTCCTTAAATAGTTTAAAACTATTATAAAGGTGGAAAAGTCAATGCTAATGTAGTTAAAGCTAACTGAAAGAAAACTTTTGAGACCCCCGGTTTTGTGATCTAGCCGTTTTTTCGCTCATCTAGATTATATTTTTCCATTTGGATTAATTATTTTTCTATTTGGACATACTTTTGGATTATGATTTGCCTGTTTACGAAATTTCTCGAAATAATTTAAAATGTTTTGAGCAAATTCTTTTGACAAATATGACCAAACTTTAAATTATGAAATTTTAGACAATAGTTGAAGGGAATTTGGTTTTCTGGAAATAATGGGTAACCGTGTACCACGTAATTTCACCAACTAGTTGCCTAAAAGAGTCGTTTGTGACAATGATTATGGACATGTCGTTCCAAATCGAAATCTTTGATAAAACCAAATTGATTTGTCAAAAATGAGGCATTATACTCATGTAGGTCCTGCCGTACCTTATTGAGTTATAAAATATTCGAGAAAACTAGTGTTATCTGGTAATAGCTCATGAAAGAATTAAAATTTCTTCACATAGCCTCCATTCAATACGACCAAAAGCGTATTTTAGAGGATTTGAAATGTCTTTCAAGTGGTTGCTACCACATTTTTTAAAAAGCATTTAAAGTTACCTTATCATTTCGCCTATCGCTGATTGATAAATGATTTAGATGTTAAGACATGATTGTCTGTACTATCATTCACCTGTCGTCGATTGATAAGAGCATTTTGATATTGTGGCATTGACCGGATGAGATATTCCCGGGTCAAAAGACGACGCTTGATTTATAATCGCATCACATTTGGATTCTCTTTGAGGATATATTTCGTGATTAATCCGAAATTCATGCCACTAATGCTCACTTTGAAAGACTAGTATGTGTAAAGATCATGAAAAGGACTCCTAGAATTCTTGTAAAGAATTGAAGGAGTTATTATGGACTTATCCAACCATAAGACGGACCATAAATATAAATAGTTATGGTTGATGCATCGACAATAAGGTCACATGATTATTGTTGTCCACAGAAATACAACATTTCTCAAACTTTTAGCCCTATCATTAAGTTGATGGCTCATGATCCAGATTATCCTGAAAAGTTTAGTCGACTTGATAATTTCGACGAGTAAGAATCGAAATTTCGATTTGAATTACTTGAGTTTGGAAATTGAAATTGAACATCATGTCGATTATGTTCAGACTCAAATTGACTCACGGAAAGTTTGATGATGCGATTGCAAATGATTGCACGCACTTCTTGGTCTTGCGCACCAAGATTTATATTTCTGTGTGGGGTTATGCTATTTTATTGCATTGGTCCGTTATGAGGCCCATAGATACTCAAACACCATATGCGTACCAGCTGCTTACTGGTTATGAGCCAGAAGTCTCATATTAACACGTGTTTAGAGTGCTTAATTAATATTTTGATTGGGCGGATATAGCATTCAAAATATGAACCTCTGAAGGGGACATAAGTCGATTATGAATCTCATGCCTATCATTTGATAGAGTAACATTGGCAAGCGATCTCTTTACCGCATGACATGCGAAAGTGACATCGCTAAGACTGTTCTCCCCGTCGTTAGGGAGAGATTTGCACGTTACTATTGATAAGGAATGACGTGAAGTAACGTGGCATAACTCACTCAGTCTTAGCTTGATCTCCAAAACTGCACTTAGTGATAAGTAAGTGCATAGACTCCCTCAAGTCTAACTAAATGTCAAACGCATTTAATGACTTTATGAGATGTCATGAGATCATTTATACCTGCTGCAAAATGCTTGCAATGATAGACGTCCCTGTCAGACGTCGTGTACCAGTCGTAACACGTTGCTCTGGCCGAATCCGCCAAGCAAAGAACGCTGCCATCGGCCGTCAGTCTGTCGCCCTTCCCAATATACGAGGAAGTTGACTGGTTCTTAATTCATTCAGCCTCAGAGGTGGTGAACTGAAACTCGTTTGTCGCACGAGATTATAAAGGATCAAGGAGATGTGTGATTTCCTCCTCATCCTAAGAATCTCAAAATATCTGTCGATCATGATATCTTAGACGATATTGAAGCGAAAGGAGACTATCATTGATTACTTGTTCATATATTCGGTGACGACTGATAATATGAGCAAATTATGACAGGGAACCATGTACTGTTGCCTGAAGTCAACGTAGAATAGACTGGACTAATGGAAACTTGCAATCCAAGTAGACTCCTTAGCGAAAGTGTGTTCGAACCTGTAGCTCCAACACCACCAATGTTAAACGAGTTCGTTTATTTGGTTATTCGTAAGGAATAGTGATGAGAATAATGAGATTGTAGAATGTTCACCTAGTAGAGCAAGACTTCTCTCACACATTGGAATTGATTACGAAATGGTTTATTTCTTCGTAATGGACGTTATAACGGTCCCCTATTTTATCAGTTTAGTAGTTTCCGGAAAAATGATTATGCAGCATGTGATTGTGATCACGATTCTATCTCTGTGGGGATTTAGACTACAAATGTAGATAAAGGTCCCTGTATGACTTCATGTACTTGAATCAAGTAGTTCCGGATCATGAAATACGATCTCAATTGACTGAGACGTTCACTATATAGATTAATATAATCCGAGCGGATGTGGTATACCCGCCTAAGTGAGTACTTGATCAGCTTGGGATACTTGAACAAGTATTATGCCCTTGCGTGTTTTATTATGCGATCCACTTTTGGATTTGCCTTCGAGATGAAGGATCTTGGGAAGACACGGCAGTGACTCGGCCTGATGATAGAGTCTCATAAAGATTGAATCTAAGTTCATGATTAAGACTACACCCAGAAGGTGTTATGACGTTTTAGTCATCATGACGCTAAGTCGTCAAATTCTCCCATGATCGTTCGATCACTAGACATTGATATAGACCCAGTCAGTCCCTGATGTGACGATGAAGAGATATTGAACCATGATGTTCATATCTAAGTACAATAAGTGCATCATTGTACTTGGTCTAATGTGCTAGGACGAACATCTCGTCTGCTGTGAATGGTATAGCTCGACACAGCATCGCGTTAACACGCTGCCATCGAAATGGCATAAAAGAGATTTTTCCATTACCTTAAGGTAACTATGGTTGATGGCTTGTCTTATCCCATTTTGCGCCATCGAGTGTACCTACCCCCTTCGGTACTCGAATTAACGCAATCCTTTTTCGGTTACACCGATGCCGGTTAATTATCAGATCCGCATAAAAGATATTCCTAACATGGTCTGTCTTTACCATTAGGAATAAGGCGATATCTTGGAGGTCTTGGAATGACTCCAAACGAATCACTATGATCTACTCGTGCTCTATGAGATGATTAGAGAGTGTATATGACTTCGAGCTAGTATTAACTATATTTGAATTACATATTCTCTGTCTCACGATCCAGATAAAACACTTGTCATATTTGAGAACAACTTGTTGTTATCGATTAAGAGAGACATGACTACATTATGCTATTTAGCATTTATCGTCGAAATAAATCTTTACATATGAAATTTAAGAGTATCTCGTTGAATGTTCGTTCTATTCCACGTTATATTTTCTTGCATCCAGTCATGTGCAAGTAAATGAAGCATCCAGTCGAATGCTCGTACTCTTCTTGGAATATGAAATCCTTGCACACAGTCTGTGCAAGTGAGGTGGAGCATCCAGGTGAATGCTTATTACACTAATTAATACTTGGTCGAAATACTCGCACCCTGTAGTGTATAAGTGAGGGAAAGCATCCAGTCGCATGCTCGTGTACTCTTTTTGTCCTTAGACCAATGTTTTTTCCCACTAGGTTTTCCTTGGCAAGATTTTTAACGAGACACGTTCCCATCATATCTCACTTAAGATTGCCGAAATTAGAAAGAGTATACTGTTGTATACTTCTTACCACTGTGTACTCTTTTGTTCTTCAACTACAGGTTTTTCCCACTTGGTTTACTCTGACAAGGTTTTGATGAGGCACCTGTTTTGTGGTTGATCCCCTACCACTACCAATGTTGCACTCTTTTTCCTTCGATCGGAGATTTTCCCATTAGGTTTGCTCTGACAAGGTTTTGATGATACACACTGTTTTATGATTAGCTATTTACATGGAATTTCGGCCTGTATCATTCTGCTACATAGTTTGTCATGGGTACCGGTTTTGTCTCACACTGGATTTTTCGGCCATAAGATTTTATATGTTTAGCATTGCGAATGAACTCGACTCAGATCGACAACATGAAGACGAAGAAATCAAGGCGTCCAAAGAGGAAGTGTTGTAGGATATTATTGGTTATCTTGAGCCTTAATCTATTGGGGCTATCTTGGGCTTTCTTACCATATGTAACTCTACGCTCTATTATATAAATAGAGTCAGGAGTCTCTTGATGTAATCTCTGTACACTCATATTAATGAATAAACAATTCGTCTGTTGTCTCTTATATATTCTCTCTCTATATCTATATACATATATATGTGATTTAATATGTCACACAACAACAAGCAAATTATAAGGTGGTTTTTTTAAGTATATAAAAAAACTGGCGTTCATCAGATTTAAAAGCTTCTGACTTTTCCAGGATGGAAGATTAGAAAAGCTTGTCAAAAAGTTAGTCGACCGAATTTAATCTAGCTTTTAAGAACAATATAAAACAAAAAATTAGTTAACAGCTACAAGCCTACAACCAAACAAGGTCTGAATAAATTAGAAGTTGCGACTTGCAACCATACAAGGCCTAAATAAGTTTAATTTTTAAAAGTAAAAGATGCAATCAAATAAGGCCTGAATAAGCAACCAGAAAAGGCCTTAAAGAGCAAAATGCACAGCAATGAGCAGTCAATTGCAGCTTATGGATAATGTTGCAAAGCCTAGTGATCATATTCATTAAAAAAAGTTGATATCTTACATGATGGCCATGTTTGTGCTGCTAATGTGTTAGTCAAGCTAGTTGCAAGAATCAAATGAATACCTAATCCGGTATCAATGCAGTTAGTTGAGCAGTAAACTTAACACTGAATCATTTTCTCTACACGAAGAGGTCTTTTTTATGCATTTCTAAAGGACCCTAATACCAAGACATTCACTAGTATGATTGACTTGGATATATTAAAATTCCGCTTTTGAGTGAACTATATGAGAAAGAGTTGTCTACTATTATTCAAAGGTGTCTAAAATAAAATAAAAACAAATTAATTCCCAAGAAATCTAAACAACTGAAATAAACCATCCTTTTCAAAAAGAGAATTTTTTGAAGAAAAATAAAAGGAATGGTTGGGTACACTGTCCATTCCAACTAACAAAACTCAACCAAGAACTGAAATTAACACTTCAAGGAGTAAGTTTTTCTCCATACTTCTTTCGAGTATCTAGTATGTACAACAGCCAGCAAGGCAACCAAGCATATTTTTACAAACCCAGTGCTAGCATAGAATCGATCAGATTGAAGGAGTAAAAACAAAAAAGAAACAAATCTTTCATACACTGTCGGATTAACAAACATGTAGAAGATGCCTATGTCGTTTGACCTACCATCTCACACCGAGTGTTAAATCCTCCGGAGGAACTAAGTATGACGGGAAATCCGTAATAGAGATATTGGAAAACAAATTACTCCAAGAAGATGAATCAGCTTCAACAAAAGGCATGATCCTTTTTATTAACACTGGCTTTAATCTCTCCCCTTCAATTCTAGCCATGATCTCAAACCACACGTGCTCAACAGTAGGCCTCGTTCTCCACTCATTCAATATTCCCTCCAGATTTTCTTTTTTTCGTATTTTTCTTTCCATTTCAATCTTAAAGCGAACAACATTTGATGCTCTAATGTTCGCTCTTATGAAACCAAAAGTTCCATTCCTAAAACTGCCTAGAACGCTATTTAGAAGTTTCTCCATCGTAACTATTCTCGAACTTATAGATTCAATTCGATAGTGTCGCTTTTCGTAATTGTTCTTAACATAACATTTCTCAGGTAGCAGCTCGATGGTGTCTCTAGATCGAAATTTAGTTCGAACATTGGAATTTGGTTTTTGAACCCTGTAAGCAGCCACTGTCGCAGGCCCTGATATGTGTATGGGAAGTAATGACTTGCACGACGACTGCTGAAATAAGTAAAACTCACTTTTCCCCTTATACCCACGACTATCGTTTTTCCCAAGTTCCAATCTGAAAACTAGAGAGATTTCTTGAGCATTTTTAATTTCTAATGGAATGCCGTCGCCAACGAGGATCCGTCTTAGTCCAGCATGTGATGTGTTTTTCTAGTAATCAAGGTACAAAGTCAGAGATTTACAAGGAGTACTGAGATTATGAATACTGCATAGGAAGTCATTGCTTAAAACAAACCAATCTGTGCATATACAAAGGACAAGATTTGATCGTTCAGAATAGGATTAACATCGTCAGCATTAATGAATTCAGAAACAGCAGATAAAGTAACATTTTTATAAATTGATGGAATTTCAAAAATGGACGACACTTTAAACAATCACGTGGGTTCATGGCAGCACAAGTCTTCAACAAAATTAGTTATATGAAGCATGAAATTTACATAGCGCCCTTTGAATTCATATTAATAGGTTGATTAAGGAACACATTATGACAAAAGCATAACTTAAAATCTAATTTCGAAAAGGAGCGCTCAAACTACAGACCCATAAGCCGTTCACCCACATATACATCTAACCAGACACACTAATGCAAGCACTTGAAATTGTAGGAAAACAGCATGATTTTTACATATGAAGAGCAAATTGCTAATATATGCTACACCCTCAAGCAAGTCTAAAGGTACATTACAAAAATTCTTTTGTCAGATCTCATATTCTTATCAGCAGATTACTGAGCAGAGACATTTTTCGCTGTCAGTCGCTTTTAACGATAGAACACTCATGCTCTTCTTCTAGAAGTGATCATCTTTCTCAGACAACTGAAACATGAATAACATAACAAACACCTCGGAAAATTCCTATTTTCCATTACCTTTACTTTTGTTTTTGCCTATCTTCCACTAAAAACATGAGAGCAATACTAGAAAAAACAACCAAACCACAAAAAAGTAACACAGATGGCAGTTAGCTAGCTTTTGTTAATGCTCCGGTTCTATCTTTCTGTCTCAGATTTATGGTTTTATGTAGTACTGCCAACTAGGTGGCCAACTTTTAAGCAAATTTCTCCTGGCTTTCAGCATTGTTAAGCCTGGTTTCGGACATTGTTAAGCCTATAATCCCAATTTCTTCCTCAACCTCCAATAAACCAGCTTATTCACTTTAAAGCTGCAGCCAAACAACACCTAAATAGCAAGGATGCCCTTATCATGGATCATTAACACATTATAAACTAACGGACAATTGCAACAACAACTTATCATCCCTTCTAATAAGGAATTCCAAACAACTTCTAAGTAGCAAGGATATCCATAGTTTTTGCATATCTTCTAGACTTCGACTAGTAATCACGGTGATCAGTAGTTCAATACCATTAAAGCCAACAAAACCACAAAAAGCCTAACAATAGTGGCAGTTAACTAATTCTCTGGTTCCAGTTTTTAGCTCAAGTTTTTACTTATCAGTTGTATTTAATATAATTGACCAGATTATAAGCTGAGGTTTTTTTCCTGTTTTTATATCATTGCTAAGCTGATAAAACAAAATTTTCACAGGCTCAAAAATGTCAATTTATATTTTATTTGCTTAAAATCCGCAGCCAAACAACACCTAGATAAGAAAGATATCCATATCACAAATCAATTTAAGTTTTAGAAACATACTGGCAATTGGAGCGACAATTTATCGTCCCCTCTCATTAGCAATTCCAAAGGACCCTCTACCAAAAAATCATTAACCACCGCCTCTGAGCCAATCTTCTTCACCGCAGACTCGAAGTCTTCTTCTCTCTCTACCCCCACCATCTTCTTCCACTGCGCCACGTCATTACTCATCTTAAAAACCAGCGGGGTATCGCTGGCGGACCCAAACCGAAATTCGTATCTATTCGAGCTACCGAAACTTGCGTTTTCATATTCAAGTTTTGAAACCCTAACTTCCTCGGATCTGTTCCACCCTTGCCTGAGGGATATAGCTCTCAAAACATCCTGCAGTTAAATAAGGAACATAACTATATCATATCTCTAACGAAGGACTATTGGGGATTCTCAATATATACTTCCATCAATCAAAAGAACACAATTTCACTAGATCGCGAATAAAAGGATAAACGGTATTAGAGTCAACTTCACCGGATATTCCTAGAAACATGTCGCATGTAAAGAAAACTGATGTTATTAGACTCAAACAAACGGTGTATTGAAGATTCTCAAAGAAAAATGCAATTAAAGAACGAATACTACTTCATCAGATTTCAAATGAAAACTCCATTGTATCTTGTATGAAGGACGATTCTCATGGAAACACATCATGAAAGTAAACAAAAGAACTCAACTTCATTACATTTCACATGAGACGTATTATTGGATATTCATAAAAACATGCTGGGAACACGACGCCATTAACTCAAAATTGAAGGACCGATCGGGACATTCAAAACATCCTCTAATTAGTGAAAGAACACAAACTTATTATATTTTAAATAAAGGGTAAATTAGGGATTAACAAAGCATCTTATTATCTAGATTCAAATGAAAGGTATATTAGGGTTTCCCTAGTCCCTAGACATCATGGAAATAAAGAAATAACACACCTAGATACAAATGAATCGCAATATTGAGGGTTCTCAATAAACCTCGGAAAATCACAATGAAAACAACTTTAACGTACTTAAAATGAAAGGCAATGTTTGGGATTCTCAAAAATCCTGAGCAATGAAAAAAAGAAAACAACTTTATCGGATATCATTAAGGGCAATGTTAGGGATTCTCAATAAAACCTAAGAAATAACAAATAACACAACTTTAAGGGATTTCAAATGAAGTACAATGTCGGGGATTCTCAATAAATTCTGAGAATTAACAAAGAACACAACTTTATCGGATTTCAAAGGACGGGCAATATTGGGTTATTATCAATAAATCCTGAGATATAACAAAGAACACAACTTTATCGGATTTCAAAGGACAGGCAATATTGGGTATTATCAATAAATCCTGAGATATAACAAAAAACACAACTTTATCGGATTTCAAAGGACGGGCAATATTGGGTATTATCAATAAATTCCAAGATATAACAAAAAACACAACTTTATCGGATTTCAAAGGACGGGCAATATTGGGTATTATCAATAAATCCCGAGATATAACAAAAAACACAACTTTAACGGGCTCCAAACAAAGGGCAATGTTGGGTATTAACCGTATTATCAATAAATCCTGGAAAACCACAGAGAACACAAATTTAAAATGAAGAGCAATATTGGGCATTATCAATATAACCTCGAATATCACAAAGAACACAACTTTAGCCAAATGAAGGCTAAATTCTAGATTCTCAAGACATCGTATAATTAAAGAAAGATCACAACCTGATTAGATTCTAAATGAAACTCAAATTGGGCTTTCTCAAAACTCCATGAAAATTAAAGAAAGAACCTAACAACATTAAAAAAAAAAAAAAAAAAAACTACTACTATATTACAAGGAAAAAACACACAAAAAAAAAGTATTTTAAAAGAATGGGAATATTGGTGACCTGTAAAAAGGGGGGAGGGAGGTGGATCTCAATGGATTTGGGGGAGATATAATGAGAAATATTGAAAGATGTGATTAATATTGGTAAAAAGAAGATATATAAAATGAGGGTTTTGAGAAACAGGGCCATTAATAGATTATTGGGAGCTCTGATTTTGGAGAGAAAAAGAAGATGATGATTGAGAGTAACTGCTAATTGAGCCTATGACTAAAATAAAATTTCTCTTAATTCTTTTTTGTTACTAACTTTTTATGAGGTTCGGTCACGTGTTGGCTAAATTTCTGTAATTTTACAAGAAAATGGTACAAAACTGTGAATAATTATACTATTATAGTCTTATACGGTTGTGCTGGTTGGAACCCGGCTCAAAACTGGAAGCTGAATCCCCATCAGATAAAAATCGAGAATTAATTTTTACTGTTGGTTATGAGCTCGATATTTCAAATACTTGATAGTTCGGGTATTTGATAGATCGGGATAGAATAATCCCGACATATTTTTGTTTAAAATCGATAACCTAAAAGTTAGAACAACCACAGCAGTAAAAATTGTATAAATAACAAATCAAGTTGCTTTTCAAACACCAAAAAGCATAACACATCGAATTTAAATTTGCGAAACAAGTAGCGTGTATAACAGTAAAAATTACAAATTAATAAAAAGGTAACACAAATACATTTTAAAAAAGTAGCACACGGAGTATGATCGGTCGAATGTGGGGTTGAGTTAAAAAAATAACAACATAAATTATGAATTTAATACTCGTATCTAACATTTAATAGTAATTTAACATGTAGAATTAGAAATATTATATATAGTTAATATTAAATATATTTAATTATATTTCGGGTAACCGATGATATTGAAAATCAAACATGATCCCGATAAAGTCATATCGGGATTGGTTCGAGTCGAAAAAGTTTCGAGTCGGGTTTCAAAAAAATTTCCCAGCTATCCGCACGATATTGACCACTTTTTGAAACAAAAATATAAAATAAAATATATCAAATTTATAGAGTTCGATGAGCATATATGATTATAACATATAATTGATGCAGATGAGAGAACAAGAATAACTAAACATCAAGATGATAGAACAAATTATTCCGAAAAACCTTAAAGAGTCACATTAATTTATTATTATAACATGTTTATAATTAACAATTTAAATATTATTAAAATTATTGGCCTAAATGCAACGATAAATAACCAAAGTTACTAAACATGAAAGAAGTGGGAAATAAATGCAACTTTAAAAAGAAATAATAAGTAACTCTCTTATTGTCGCCGGTCACATTACCCATTTTCTGGTCGAATCTTCACATGATACTCGTTAATTACATAGGTAACAATTGATGTGTATATGAAACGGGTTGAGTTTGTGTCAAAATTCCAAAGCAACACAGCTCTTACATTTCTTTATACACTCTTTGTGAGATGAGTGGCGACAAAATTGCCACATGACAAAAATGTGTTTTTGACATCAATGCTCCTGTTGTCGCGCTACCACCTCTCTACTCCTCCGGGCGTCACGCTACTACCTCCCCTCGCTATCACCACCGCTTGGGAGCTTTCTACTGTCTCTCTCTACTGATTGTTGGAATTACTCGTCGGATCTCTTTTCTCTATTTCTATTTCTTACATCTATCCCCCCCACCCACACACACATACACACACACACACACACACACCACCACATGTTTGGCATGGGTAAATTACGGGAACATGTGAAGATACATGTTGCTGATCATTTAATATAGTATATTTTTCTATATTAAGCCTTTTCCACTCTAATTATTGATGAATCCAATATGTACGTAATTTCGAATCAATATTATTGGTCACTAGCCTAAAAATTGAGCACCCGCTACGTTTTGTTCCTTACCGCTGCCTCCATGAGGTAAATCCTCCACCGCCACCGTCGAATCCAATCCGTTAGAATATTGCGGTGAAAATCTTAGGTAGAAAATGGATGTGGCTTCATATGAAGAGCTATATATATATAGAGGGAGGAGAGAGAGAAAGATAGAAAAAGACAAAGAAAGAGAGACGTGCTACACTTTCAGATCCACGCTGCCTTAAGCTCACTGAGAGCTTAAAGTGAGATATATCGGAGGAGATATATAATATTGAGGTGAAAATATAGAGCGAGATTGTTGGTCCGTAGGGGTCTAAACCTTAGAGGGGGGGTGAATAAGGTTTACGTACGTTTTTTCGCGGAATGAAATCTATGAGTTATTTACTAAGTTAATTTGAGGTTTTTATAACCTAAACTCTTTCGTTAACTAATTAACGCTAAATTGATCTAAGCAAGCAATAAATATAAGCGATAAATAAATACGAAAAGTAAAAGTTAAGGGAAAGAAATAACGCAAGATTTATAGAGGTTCGGCAAACCGCGCCTACGTCCTCTCCTCGGTATTTTCACTACCGAGTGTTTCACTAAAAATCTTCGTTTCAAGGTTACACCTTAACGAGCTTAATCAACCGATTACGCTCCCCCTCACTATATGAGTATCCCGAATAAATGACCTAGAGCTTTTAAGCTACACTTGCTTAAAAGCCTCTACCCAATTCACTCGCTCACTAATGAGTTTATAAAATACTCTTTTACAAGTTTGATTTCGAATCACTCACTAACAAATATTATCTCGATGTTTATAAGATTACAATGAGAATATACTCGAGAATATTTTTGATTACAAGTGAGAAATAAGTAGTATAAGCTTGAAGGATTTCTTAGTAAGAATTGCTTAAAAGTTGTGAATGCTTGGATGCTTTTCTTCAAAGAATATTTGGGGCTTTTGTAGAGCCAAAAGGTGCAGCAATTAATTTCAGACCGTTGCTGGTTGTTGAGTTCATTCAATGCAGTTTTGCAGCAGTTCGCCCCATTTTCAGGAATAGCTTAAAAGTTGGAATTTGAAATTTTACAGAAACGATCGGTCGTTTCTGAAAAACGATCGGTCGTTTTTTATCTATGCTCACTGGAAGAAATCATCCATAAAACGATCGGTCGTTTTATTATGGCGATCGGTCGTTTTTGTCCTATGCTCACTGGAAGGATTTCTCACATTTATGATCGATCGTTTAGGGTTGATCAGTCGTTTTTTGTTGTTCTGGGTTATTTTCGGTTTTCTCGACAAACTTCGAAACCCCGTAACTAATTCGTTCCAACTCCGATTTAGGTTCCGCTTGAACCAATGGCTTCGTAATTACGTGTTCTATCATTTTGAACCTTTGACACACTCGATAAATGATTAGTACGCAAAACGAGCTTTTATCATGTTTTACAAATTTTGTTATCATTAAAATAATCGATTTGAAGAACATCGTTCAACAATCTCTCCCTTTTTGATGATGACAAAATATTGACTTCAACATACTATAAGCTCTTTTTGTTTAAACAAGTATAACCGAATTGTGTAGATGACGCTTTACTTGGATAAAGGTTTTTAGAGAAAAAACAAGTAAATGTATTAACATTCGATTTTAAAAAGACGTTAAAACAATGCTAAACGAATAGGGATAACGAAGATCTAAATGCATGCGAAAATTTGGCCATAATTTTGCCTAAAAAAGGTCAAACGCCACAAATAAAAAGCAATGTATATAACCCAAACAACTAGCAATTTTTATATGCGCCAAAAGTAGTAACATCAAATGCGATACACACGCATGTATAAGATTGCAATCACACAATGCTATCTAAACAAGAGCAATATAAGAAGAAACGCATCATAATCATAATAGCCAAGTAAACCATTTTCTACTTATTACATCAAACACAACTTGTTCAACTAAAAAGAAAGTAATAGAAATACAACGCAAAGACAAAAGGGAGAGGTATTTCTCCCCCTTTGACATCATCAAACAAAAAAAATAATATATCCGCCTAGTCGCGGTGGGAAGTAGCATCATCCTCTTCGTCTTCGTCATTGTTATGACCGGCAAAGTCGGGAAAATAACCATGGAACCTCGCCCGTTGCTCGTTGCTTAACCTTTCGATTTCGTCCATATCTTCTTGACTAGGATGCATGGAGCGAAATATGCGTCGTTGAAGTCGCGCATTCTGATATTGATCAATATAGAGATCGTTGTAGAATTGTTCGGTGCGTGGAGGAAGAGTCGAAGATCCTACTTTAGCTTTTCCGCGACCTCGAGAGGGACGGGAGGAGGTAGGGATATCGATGGGAGGGAGAGACTCGGAGGAGAATTCCTCATGAGCGCCTTGAGGTGTCGGTTTAGGGCCGACGTATTCTTCCTCTTCGGGGGAAAGAGGAGTATAGCCGGGGCCGGATACCCGCTTACCGGACCAAGTTATGGACTTGTCGGTATTGTTGAATTTTATGGACATTTGGGAAAGATAGGAAGTGTCCCAAATGTGCTTATCCTTATTTTTGAACAATGTTCCACCGGGAACGAGATTTAAGTCCTTCAAAATGGCCGAAATTAAGGCACCGTAAGGTAACCCATTCTTGGACTTTGTTTTAAGCGAGTCCATCTTAAAGAAAATGAGGGATGCAAAGTCAAGGCGGACTCGGCGATGGATACACCCAAGAAGAAAGATGTACTCATTAGTAACATCCGTAAAGTTGGAGGTGTGTGGGAGTACGATATGAGAGAGTATGTGATAGGCTAATTTGTTGCGAAATAGAAGACCATGGGCTTTGTTTGAACGATTGTTATGGACGGGATGAAAAATTTCGTCTTTAAGATCATTAAAGTTATCAATCTCGAGAGTCTCACATAGTTCTTTACTAGACTCATAGAAACCGTTGCTATCTAGGCGTAAAAGGGTTCGTAGACGGTCTATACCGTAAACGAAAGGTTGTCCGTTAAACGATGAACGCAAGCGGAGTGCGTCATCATTATCCCTATCGAGAACTAGGTGATGATAAAATTCATAGACATTTTCCTTGTAAAAGGGCTCTTTAAGAGTGAGGATAGTATCGAGTTTGTAAAAACTTAAATCGATCATGAGAGCGGGAAATCGTTCTCGGAATAAAGGCATGTCTAGAGTAAAGTTAGACAAAATACCTCTTTTACTCATCTCGGGTGGATAGAGAGGAGGTAGAGGGCCGGAGCGAGAAGCGGAGGAAGAGCCGGTGCGTGGGGCACGAGGAATAGCCGGGCGGCGAGTGGGTGGAGGCACGATCTCGTCGTCATGCTCATCAACGAGGTTGAGTGAGGCTTTCTTTGTGCGAACCATTTGATTGATTTGGATAGAAAATTGAGTTTTTTTTGAGATTTTTGGGTGATTGGGAGAGGAGTGGACGAATTTTGAGAGAGAGAATAGATTAGGGTTTGAAATGAATTGATTTTAGGGTTTGAAGAATGGTTTTAAAAACTGACAAACAGCAAAACGATCGGTCGTTTTGGGTTTCGATCGGTCGAAATATAGCCAAATTCTTCCAGTGAGTCCACGGTAAAAACGATCGGTCGTTTTTAAGGAACGATCGGTCGAATGTATGAAAACGATCGGTCGTTTTTACAGACGATCGATCGACTGTAACAAGGTTACAGAACAGGAATTTTTTGCACTTTACGACACTGATTTGGCATAGAAAATGTAAAAATACTTAAATATATATAAAAACAATCAAATATATATATATATATATATATATATATATATGTATATATCACACATCAAACATACCTAACTCTCGGCGAATAAAGCAAAATTGTTCCTCATTAAGGGGTTTTGTGAAAATATCGGCTAATTGCCTATTTGTGCTTATATATTCAAGTGTAATATCCCCTTTGTGGACATGATCCCTTAAAAAGTGATGACGTAAATTAATATGTTTAGTGCGAGAGTGTTGAATCGGATTTTTCGAAAGATTTATTGCACTAGTATTATCACACAAAATAGGTACACTATCAAACGATAATTCAAAGTCGTTTAGTTGTTGACGCATCCAAAGGATTTGTGCGCAACAACTACCCGCGGCGACGTATTCCGCCTCCGCCGTGGAAAGCGCAACCGAGTTTTGTTTCTTGCTATGCCAAGAAACTAAGGCGTTTCCTAAAAAATGGCAAGTGCCACTAGTACTCTTTCTATCTAATCGACAACCGGCAAAGTCGGCGTCGGAATATCCAAGCAATTCAAAAGAAGTATCATGAGGATAAAACAATCCTAAATTGCAAGTACCTACAAGATATCTAAAAATGCGCTTAACGGCTATAACATGCGATTCCTTAGGGCAAGATTGATACCTAGCACACAAGCAAACACTAAACATGATATCGGGTCTACTTGCAGTTAAATATAAGAGGGATCCAATCATACCTCTATAAAGCTTTTGATCCACGCTTTTACCCGATTCATCCTTGTCTAATTTTGTTGCCGGACTCATTGGAGTTCCTAACGGCTTTGCATCGCTCATGTTGAACCTCTTGAGCAAGTCCCTTGTGTATTTGGCTTGATTGACGAAAATTCCGTCCTTTGTTTGTTTGATTTGCAACCCAAGGAAGTAGGTGAGTTCACCCATCATGCTCATCTCGAATTCACCTTGCATACACTTAGAAAACTCCTCGCACATGCGAGCATTAGTAGCACCGAAAATAATATCATCAACATATATTTGAATTAAAAGCATGTCTTTTCCATCCTTTTTAATAAAAAGAGTAGTATCTAAAGTACCACGAGAAAAACCTTTTGCAATCAAAAATTTACTTAGTCTTTCATACCAAGCCCGGGGTGCTTGTTTTAAACCATAAAGTGCTTTACGAAGTTTGTAAACATGATCGGGAAATGCGTGATTTTCAAAGCCGGGTGGTTGTTTAACATAAACTTCCTCATTTATAAAGCCGTTTAAAAATGCACTTTTAACATCCATTTGAAATAATTTAAAACGTTTAAAAGAAGCATAAGCAAGCAACATTCTAATGGCTTCTAGTCTTGCTACGGGTGCGTAAGTTTCATCGAAATCGATGCCCTCTTCTTGATTATACCCTTGAGCTACTAGTCTAGCCTTATTTCTAATAACTACCCCGGATTCATCCATCTTATTACGAAATATCCATTTCGTACCTATAATGGTTTTCTCACGTGGTCTAGGTACTAAGGTCCATACGTTACTACGCTCGAATTGATTTAATTCGTCATGCATAGCTAATACCCAACTCTCATCGAGTTCCGCTTCATGAATGTTCTTGGGCTCTAATTGAGACAAGAATGCAAAATGATTAACTATATTTCTTAATGATGAACGTGTATGCACTCTTTCTCCCGGGTTACCCAAAATTAAATCTTGCGGATGGTGATTGGCAAAACGCCATTCTTGAGGCAAATCCTCATGAATATGTACGCTAGATTCTAAGTCCTTTTGAAGTCTCTCTATAGTGACTTCTTCATCAACGGGTTCAACCTCTATGCTAGGCGTTGACTCTAAGCTAGATGAAACAAGCTTCGAAGAAGATGCTCTATGAAAAATATCATCATTAATATTATGAACAATTAAAGGCTTATCAATCGTCGGCAAATTCTCATCAAACGAGACATGTACCGACTCTTCCACCAATAAAGTTCTTTTATTAAAAATACGATAAGCTTTACTCGATATAGCATATCCAACGAAAATTCCTTCGTCGGACTTAGCATCGAATTTCCCTAGATTATCCTTACCATTATTATGAACATAGCATTTACAACCAAATGCACGTAAATGAGAAATATTGGGCTTTCGCTTATTCCATAATTCGTAAGGTGTCTTTTTTAATATGGGCCTAATTAAGGCTCTATTTAAAATATAACAAGCGGAATTTACGGCTTCGTCCCAAAAATACTTTGGCAAATTATTTTCGCAAAGCATGGTCCGTGCCATTTTCTCTAGGGTTCTATTCTTTCTCTCTACTACCCCATTTTGTTGGGGCGTACGAGGAGCCGAAAAATTATGATCAATACCATTTTCATCACAATAAGTTTGAAATGGAGTATTCTCAAATTCCTTACCATGGTCGGTTCGGATACTTTTGATCATATAACCCTTTCGTGTTTGGAGCTTTTTGCAAATAATAGAGAATTCTCTAAATGCTTCATGCTTATGAGTTAAAAACAACACCCAAGTAAAACGACTAAAATCGTCAACCATGACGAAGGCATATGCACGCCCGCCAAGACTAAGTGTCCGGGAGGGGCCAACTAAGTCCATATGTATGAGCTCCAAACAACGAGTAGTAGAAATAATATTTTTAGACTTAAAAGAAATCTTTGTTTGTTTGCCTAATTGGCAAGCGTGGCAAAGTTTGTCCTTTATATAAGGAGCTTTTGGTAAACCTATTACCAAATCTTTACTAGAAAGTTTAGCAAGTAAATCAAGACTTGCATAACCAAGTCGTCTATGCCACAACCAACCATTGTCGTTGATAGTAACAAGACACTTAACTTCATTTTCTACCGAACTATTCAAATCAATCATATAGACATTATTTTGTCTTTGACCCATGAGAATAGTTTTATTATTTGAAATACAATGAATGATGCAATGAGATTTTTCAAAAATGACTTTGTGACCCAAATCGCAAAGTTGACTTATACTTAGCAAGTTGTGTTTAAGACCATCCACAAGCAATACATTATCGATAACAACATTAGATGGTTTAGAGATACTACCAATACCGATAATTTTGCCCTTGCTATTATCCCCGAAGGTCACAAAACCTCCGTCTTTAGGTGCAAGAGTGGTGAATTTTGTTTTGTCTCCCGTCATATGTCTTGAGCATCCACTATCCAAGAACCACTTGTCCTCGTTGATTTTTGACCTCAAGCATACCTACAAGACAAAACGATCATTGGTACCCTAATCCATTTTTGGGTCCTTGAGGGTTAGAGTCTCGACCCTTTGGAATCCAAACCAAATCATTTCTATTAACCTTATACCTATTAGGGCAATATATGTAATCTTCATAGTGATCACTACGGTTGCAAGTAATACATTTAACATGTGATATAGGTTTAACAAA
This sequence comes from Primula veris, assembly GCA_963682055.1. Taxonomy (NCBI): domain Eukaryota; kingdom Viridiplantae; phylum Streptophyta; class Magnoliopsida; order Ericales; family Primulaceae; genus Primula; species Primula veris. The sequence goes on along the minus strand of OY821743.1, from coordinate 17,916,013 downwards.
ACGATTATAAACTAAGTTCTTTTTATACGAGTTGTTTTTATGAGAGTGATTTGGTTGTCTACTTTCATTTTTAGCCGTTTGTTTGGTGAATAGGTTTTTATGCTTAGCCGTTAAGAGTGGGTTGTAACCTACACCGGTTTTATCATACGCGCCTTGTTGAGAAGCTAATATAGTACTTAGCATTTTACTACCTTTAGTGAACTTAGAGAGAGTAAGTTCGGCGCTATCCGCCTTAAGTTTACATGACTTAAGGTCGTCAACTAACTTATCATTTTCTAGGGTGAGTTCGGCATTTTTAGTTGTGAGTGAGTCATTTTTCATAGCTAAATTTTCAAGTTCGTCTTGTAGAGTAATTAGCAATTTTCTAAAAGATTTGTTCTTACCTCTAGCTTTTTCTAAAGATTCTAACACATCATTAATATCAAGACAATCATCACTAGAAATAGAGGAGTTAGAGGAGTGATAGCTTACATCCTCGGTATCATCGTCTCTAGCCATGAGACATAGATTTGCGACTTCTTCATTGTCGCTATCGGAGCTATCATCATCGCTCCCCCATGCGGCTAAGAATGCCTTCTTGTTTTCCCTTTTCTTTACGAACTTGTCCTTTTTCTTCAAGGGACATTCGTTTTGCATATGGCCGGGTTTGTGACATTTGTAGCAAATGATTTCGTCCTTTTTGCTAGATTTTTCGGAAGTCTCTTCCTTATATTCCTTTTTCCGAAATCGTTGTCCACCCTTCTTTTTCCAACTTAGGAATTTGTTGTAGCGTTTGGCAAAGAGAGCCATCTCATCATCCTCACTAGATGAATCATTTTCGCTATCGTCATTTGTTGTGCATTTGAAGGCAATGCCTTTCTTCTTTTTCGAGTCATCCTCATGCTTTCGAGTCGTCATGTCGAGTTCATGAGTGCTTAGGGATCCAATGAGGTTGTCGAGAGAGAGAGTGTTCATGTCCTTGGCCTCTTGTATGGCCGTCACTTTTGATTCCCACTTCCTTGGAAGACTTCGAAGGATTTTCGTCACCATCTCCTTGCTAGAGTATACCTTTTCAAGTCTCTTAAGATCATTAGTAATCTTAGTAAAACGAGTGTACATAGAAGCAATAGACTCGTCATCATCGACTTTAAATAATTCATAATCATGAATAAGCATGCTAATTTTAGAGTCCTTAACTTGACTAGTTCCTTCGTGCATAATAGCTAGCTTATCCCACATTTGCTTAGCGGTGTCACAACCGGAAATCTTATCATATTCACTAGGCGAGAGCGCACAAGTGATAGAAGTCATAGCCCTACAATTTAGGGAAAATGCGAGGCGTTCATCGGTGTCTAGTTCCTCTACAAGTTTATCTTCGCCATTTCTCCTAGGCGTTTTATAGCCTTTACTAATACTTATCCATTGGTCTATTTCAAAACCACAAAGGAAATTTTTCATAAGGTCTCTCCAATAGGGATAGTTAGTACCGTCAAAGAATGGTGGCCTAGTTATGGATTTAGAGTCGGCGTATGAAGACATAGTGGATCTTTAAACTATAAAATCGTTAGATTTTTATGAATAGAATAGCTAAGCTCTGATACCAATTGTTGGTCCGTAGGGGTCTAAACCTTAGAGGGGGGTGAATAAGGTTTACGTACGTTTTTTCGCGGAATGAAATCTATGAGTTATTTACTAAGTTAATTTGAGGTTTTTATAACCTAAACTCTTTCGTTAACTAATTAACGCTAAATTGATCTAAGCAAGCAATAAATATAAGCGATAAATAAATACGAAAAGTAAAAGTTAAGGGAAAGAAATAACGCAAGATTTATAGAGGTTCGGCAAACCGCGCCTACGTCCTCTCCTCGGTATTTTCACTACCGAGTGTTTCACTAAAAATCTTCGTTTCAAGGTTACACCTTAACGAGCTTAATCAACCGATTACGCTCCCCCTCACTATATGAGTATCCCGAATAAATGACCTAGAGCTTTTAAGCTACACTTGCTTAAAAGCCTCTACCCAATTCACTCGCTCACTAATGAGTTTATAAAATACTCTTTTACAAGTTTGATTTCGAATCACTCACTAACAAATATTATCTCGATGTTTATAAGATTACAATGAGAATATACTCGAGAATATTTTTGATTACAAGTGAGAAATAAGTAGTATAAGCTTGAAGGATTTCTTAGTAAGAATTGCTTAAAAGTTGTGAATGCTTGGATGCTTTTCTTCAAAGAATATTTGGGGCTTTTGTAGAGCCAAAAGGTGCAGCAATTAATTTCAGACCGTTGCTGGTTGTTGAGTTCATTCAATGCAGTTTTGCAGCAGTTCGCCCCATTTTCAGGAATAGCTTAAAAGTTGGAATTTGAAATTTTACAGAAACGATCGGTCGTTTCTGAAAAACGATCGGTCGTTTTTTATCTATGCTCACTGGAAGAAATCATCCATAAAACGATCGGTCGTTTTATTATGGCGATCGGTCGTTTTTGTCCTATGCTCACTGGAAGGATTTCTCACATTTATGATCGATCGTTTAGGGTTGATCAGTCGTTTTTTGTTGTTCTGGGTTATTTTCGGTTTTCTCGACAAACTTCGAAACCCCGTAACTAATTCGTTCCAACTCCGATTTAGGTTCCGCTTGAACCAATGGCTTCGTAATTACGTGTTCTATCATTTTGAACCTTTGACACACTCGATAAATGATTAGTACGCAAAACGAGCTTTTATCATGTTTTACAAATTTTGTTATCATTAAAATAATCGATTTGAAGAACATCGTTCAACAGAGATAAAGATTTGTGACTTGAGCAAGAGAGGTGTAATTCTTGTATGTGTTGTTTACAGTTCGCCGCCATGTCATTGTCGTCGTTACCGGAGCGGTTGACTTGATTAAAATTTTAAGGGTTTATTACGTAATTTTGAGCGAGATAAAGATTTGTGACTTAAACAAATTTTCTTGGATTGAGCTATTTGTTAATAAATTTCGCAGCTCCTTTAAAACTCATATAGTATCCTGTTTTGGTCTCATATATATTTAATTTTTTCGACATTATTTAAATTGACGGTCTGTTAAGCAAATCTTAGACCCACTTTCGGTGAAGACGCTCATCAGTCTTGGCCCGCTTAACTTTTTCTCGTTTTGATACACTTCACGTATTATAAACACAATCATGCCCACTGAACACCAAAAAGAAAAGAAAAAACGTACAAGAGTAGTACGACCTACCAAACGGATACTATTAATTTTTAATGATTTTTTTTTTAGAGCAGATGATCTTTTCTTTTGGGAAATACACCTTTTTTAGCAAATAAATTGATTACTTAATTGCTTTTTTCTTGCCTGAGGTTGCATATCCTTTTTGTTTAAATTTTACAAATTTGATTTTTTAACAATAACAAAGAATCATATGAATGACCTTGTTTGGCAGCCTTTCAAAAGTAAACTTATAAAGGATTTTACTTATAAGAAAATTTTATTGTTCAGACGGCTTCTGTAAAACTTACTTATAATCAAGTAAACAAGGCAAAAGCTTCATATTGCAGTTTATTTCTTTTTGTATAAATGATTTAACCAAGTGTGTAAAAATTTGCTTTTCTTCTCATATTAGTAGAGTATTTCCATCAAGGCTTGTTCTGTAATATAAACATATTATTCTGCAACTTGATGTCATCATCTCTAATATATGTGTATATGCTCTTTTTGAATAAGTTGGACCAATAGCATCTCATATGGTCGAGAAATAGTTTACCGTACCCAATTAAATGGGTATAATTTATACAGGCTTTTAGTAAAAAAAACATGTATTGTCTATTTTTTTCCTTCACTGCTTTTTTTCCCAATGAAAGGTTTCCATTTTAAGGTTCATACTAAAATAATTTTCTACTTAGATCACCTATTGTAATGGTAAATATTAATAAGAAAAAGGGTAGAATAGTCATTTTCAACATAAAAATAATAAGAAGTACACAAATAACACCAAACAACATTTTTATGTGAAATATTTTTTTGCTGTTAACCAAATAGTATAAACATACTTAAGAATGAACACTAAAAGTATACGTTTTTAGTTTCACCAAATAATTATTTTAGCTTCACCAAATAAGTGTACTTTTTTACTTATAGGATGTAATCAAACGAGACTGTTGTGTAGTTAAACTAATGGCAATTTTAATTGTGGATTTAGGAGAAGAAAAAGAAGTGAGTTGGATATGAAAATACATTTGTGTGGTTAAAATTTCAAAATTATTAACATTAAAAATTTAATTTTGTATTTGCATTTTGACTTCGAAATTGACGAGAAGGGAAAACTTGAAACTCGGATATCTAAGTACTTAGACAAGCAGTTTGCAAAGACTTTTCGTGAGTTCAAAAATGAATTGCACGAGTATTTTCAAGATTTCACTCCACAAGATGCAAAATCGCACCCACCTCTAGAGTGTCAGGATAGGGAAGAGAAAGATTGGGTTAGCATGTGTGATTATTTTATGTCAGAAAGATTTCAGGTTATTTAACTCAATTGTTTTAATAGTTCAATAAATGTAATTTTTGGTTGTCAACTTAAGATAATAAATGTAATTCTTGGTTGTCAACTTAAGATAAATGTTTACCTATTTCAGAAGCAGAGCACAATTAACAAAGAAAATCGAGGGAAAAAACAGTATGAACATCATGGTGGATCAATGCCTATGTCCTTGAGATATGAGAAACAAGTTGAGGTACTAGAAAAAGCAAGTTGATTTTTCCTTCAATTCAAAAACTTATCATAGTTATTTTACTTGATCAAATTTATATCATTTCACAGAAAGGTTCGCAATTCCCTGATATTAATATGTTTAAAGAGTCGTATACAAAATCTGGTGTATGGACGAATGACGTGGCTAAAGAAAAATATGTAAGTTTCTTAGACTTTATACAATTTAAAAGTTTCATTTAATGACTACTGCATCGCTGGCTAGTTTTGAATATAACTATATTATTACCTTATTTTTAGGCTTTTTGAGAATTTTGTTTGTCTTAATGTAGTATTTAACTTTATTTGTTTTGTTCTTTGAGGCTTTTGATACGTACTGTTTGGTTGTAATTAGTCAAGTTGTTTGTTTAGGGGAGAAATAGAAAAGCTGTCTGGTCATCCATTCTTAAAAGTTAATTAATTTGAATAATATTTCTTTTTCGGATAAATCTTTTGTTTTTCGATTCACAACTTTATTTTAAATGACACTGTTAATCAAACTATATTTCCAATTAAGTTTTATTTTATTATTTATCAAATAAGCTGTTTTTCCGGATATTGGGAAAAACGTTGTGTTCATTCCCAACTTGAACATTATCCATCAAAGGAACTAAAAACATGCTTGCAATTTATCTCAATTTATCATACATATATGAACTATTCATATTTGTTTCCAACCGATATAGTTTATTAAACAGTTTTTTTTTTTAATTTCTAAGATCCATGAAGTCTGTTTTTTAATCTCTCCAAGTGTTATCTTACTTAGAATTTAGCTCTGTTATCCTACGTATTATAAGTTCTGGAACGTGTTTTCCGAATATACTTCTTTGGTATATTTTTTGTGTTATTAAGCTTGATTATAAACATTAAGCAAAAAGGTGAAGTTACTAAGTGACTAAAATATAAAATTGAAAGTTTTTGGAATGGAGATATCATGGGACCTTGTATTACTGATTTTTGCTTATTACTAGGTTTTCTTGAGGGATATATAGAAATATTGATTTCTTATAAGAAAAAAAATGCTCGTAAAAGTGTAACTTTTTCACCTTGTTACACTATTTGGCGATGCATTTGAAATTCTCATGCTAGTAAGTTTGCTTATGCTGTTAATTTTGTAGTTACATCTTTCTAGCCGTTCTAGTTTTTTCTGTTTGATATTTTCTAGAGTGGCTGACTTATTTCTTGGTTGTCGTAGCAGTTGAGAAATTTCTTGGTTGACGTAGCTGACTTATTTTACTTGTGTGGTGTTTCATTTCAAATTCATATGTTGACTAAAAATAACTGATTCCTCCGTACAATTAAAAAAAAATACAAATATATGAACTTATCTACCAAAAAAATAGAAGGATAAAGTTATAGCCACAGATCAAGTAATAAATTGTTTGATTAAATCATGTGTCCACAGATCAAGACATATTGATATAAAAATGGTTCAACACTGTTTTTTTAATGTAACATTTTTCATTCTTTATATAGATAAATCTTAATTTCTTCATCTACGATTAAAATTATATCTTTAAGGTTATAAAAATTATGTATGGGTATAAATTTAGCATCGAGTAGTTTCTTTCATCTTATACTTCTAATGATTATTAATGGTTATTTTTTATGTGTGCTTAGGAGGAGATGATGTCCCAAGCAAAAGCATTAATGGAAGAATTGGCTGTTGGATATCCTGAAGGTACAAAAGTTGAGAAAATTATTGTTCCCGTGGATGCTGGTCAAAAAATATTAATGAAGACGCTAGGTACAAGAGCTGGAAAGGAAATTCGTGGGTTGGGTTTCGGAAGGTATCGAGACCCGGAGTCATCTAAAACTACACAAGGCGGTACATCGTCTCGTATCAATGAGTTAGAGCGACAATTGGCCGATGAGAAGACTACTAGGGAAGACACGGAACGACGTCTGCATGCATCGGAAAGAATGACATGCGCGTTAGTAAAATCTTTTTATAGTCAAGGTTTTACACTTCCGGAAGAAGGGTTCGAAAAAATTGTAGAGGATAAGCACGATGATGACAGTACATCTACATGATAGATGTTTCATGTTTTTATGATTTAGAATTTATATTTAGAATTATTCATTTTTATTACTCGTTTTGTAAATATGTGTTGTTTGGATCTTTAATATAGAATTTATTTTATTGATTGTTTTGATAATATCGATCTTAATATTCGTTTAATTAATTATTAGATAAAAATATATTTTGTAATGATTAATTTTAATAATATATTATAGATAGACTAAATTATCGCCGACAAATCATTTCTCCAAAATCGAAGTGAAATGTTACATAATAAGAATTGTGCCGACAATTTTTTTTTCAAACAATGAGTTAGATTCATCGTTAAAAAATCTTTTTGCCGACGCAGTATTTGTCGGTAAGTCAATTCTTCGTGACCTTATGATTCACATATAGCGACGAAATGTTTCGTCGGAACAAATCTAGCGATGAACATTTTTTGTCGCCCAATTCGTCGGCAAAAATTAAACTTACCCGACGAAAAAGTTTTTGTTGCCCAATTCGTCGGCAAAAGTGAAACTTGCCCGACGAATTTTTGTCGCCCAATTCGTCGGCAAAAATTAAACTTGCCCGACAAAATAGTTTTTGTCGCCCAATTCGTCGGCAAAAGTGAAACTTGCCCGACGAATATAGTTTTCGTCGCGAGGTTCCGCCCGACAGTACATACACGACGGAGTCTTAGCAACGAAATTTGTGTCGCCTAAATGTTTAGGCGACGAAATATCATCTTTAGCGACGAAATTTTTTTGTCGGCCTAGAGTATTTTTCTTGTAGTGCGAGTAAGGTTCTATTATTTTATTTGAATTTTTATTGTGTTGTCAAATTAATTTTTAATTTATAAAATCATAATTTGTATTTAATATATTAAAATTATATAAAAAGAAAATTACAAAATCAATGTCTAAATCTAGACAATTGGATTGTGTTAATTTTTCCTGTCAAATTGAACTCTAGAAGATAATTTTTTTTATATTAACTCTAGAAAATATGAGTGCATTATAAACTCTAATAAAATTTGAATCCAACATTTTTGGATTATCAAATATATGTATTTAATTTCCTCACATTATAAAAAAATTATTATTTAATTAGTATAAATAACATATTGCAACAAATAACATACACGTTTAATCAAATAACATTATTGGTTAGCTTTTCTCTTATTTTGAATGACTAAGCCTTGCATTTATTTCACTTACAAGTAAAAGGAAAAGGAATTGAGCGCATGAAAGGTGTACGTTGTGATTAATAAAAGAGTATACTTCAAATTTTATCTAAAGGAATCAAGCGATTTTAAAAATAATAATAATAGCAGGGTCGCTATTTTTCTTACGGGATGACCGATGAAAAGGCTTTCGTGTAGCACATTTTGATCAAACATCATAATGTGCACATTGCTTCATTTTTCAGAAGAAAATAATTGTTTGACCACACATTCCACTATAATGAAATTTATTCCTTTTCGTGCAAATTAGTATGGCTTAATTAACACATAATTAAGTTATTAAAGTTGGAAAAGCAAAGCATGTATCCTCGATGAGATAGATTTTTAAGGGGATTTGTCTCCCAGCGTGAAAAGAAAAGTTCTGCAAACATTTTGTTTTGGGCCCAATGCCATTGGATATAAACATAATGCTTATTTATTTTATTTGATGAGAACTTGTTTAATCCGTAAAAATATGACTTAAGCAATTATGATGTTTTGCAAATTGCATTACTTTATTGATTTTGCTTTGTTTCATAACTCCTTTCCAAACGGTACAAACGAATGGCAGCAACACTCTTTTTACTCCAATCGAACATATTTTTTTAGTAGTAAAGCCAAAAATTAAATGCTATTTTGTATGTTCATATATCTATATACTTCGTAACATACATATACGTCGTACCAATCTTACTTATTAAGTGCAATTTGTGAGGAGGTCCTGATGCAAAAAGCCGAGGACGTATAATATTAAAAGGTTTCAAGAACGACATACGATGATAATATGGTTTAGAAACAAATTTATCATAATCATTGAAAGATTTTTATATCTTCAGCTAGCGGAAAACTTTATATGATAATATGTTCTATGTACGAATATTACCAGTGATCAGTGAGATTTTCAAGAACGACACTTTCCAGAGACAAAGACGGATAAATACAATTATACATGTACATAGAGCTAAGCACTCGACACGATAGAATATATAAAACCCTAGCATGTATTTGACCATTTAATTTAGCATAACATCTGAGGGACAAAGACATATATAGAACATAGGAGAGTACCTGAAAGGTGAGAATTTTGGGAACAAGTAATTTCCTTTCACATGTTTAGTCACTAATTAAGTTGGTCACAATCACTAAAACGAGTATGTTCACTTTTTTACGAGGCTGGATTTGTATTTCGTGTACTTGACCGGGATCCTTAGTATAAATTGGTCAAATATATGTTTTTTTCCGACACAATGTTAGGTCTGGGCTGACTACATATGAAAGGAAGACAACACAAAAAGATGATGGGAATTTATCTGATTGAATTTTGTATATGGCTTTGACTGTTTATGTAAAATAATCGGAATCATTCCACTCATTAGTTATTTTCCCTACTTGTTTTGACAAGTGACGACTAATAATGTAATTAAACAGTGATCAGCAACTAGACATGTTTGCCTGTTAATTACACCCCGCCTTTCGGAATGCTGTAATTGAAATATACATCGATTTTTTTACCAGATTTAGGTGACTTGTTTTAAATGTTTTGATGATCAAACATTATAGTTTGATACTTTCAACTATTCACAAAAGCTAAAATGTCAGTTGTTTGTTAAATGCAGTCGATCATCTCTACTTTTTTCAGTATGGGAAGCAAACTGATAAAACTCTTTTGGTTACGGTAACAGTAGTAATGAGACTAGTAATACTTTCGGACTATGACGGAATAACAAATGAAGGTAATATTAATAGTACATAAATGAAATATCAATAAAGTGTTCGTTTGATTTTTATTGAGCTTGTACTATTTTATAAATTTACATTTATATATATAATAAATAAACTTGCAAAATACATTTCCATATGATTTTAATATATCTATCTATATATATATCACACCTCACTTTACTCCAAATAGCCTCATTTTTCAATACAATACCCCCATATTACTTCAAATACCCCTATTTATCATTATTTTTAATCTCATGTTACTAATAGTACCGTTTCAACTTTTAATACCAAATACGATATTTATAGACCCGACAGTATTTTTAATACACATTACCGTAATCTCACCCTAATATTATCATACCAAACGAAGGCCACAGTGTATTTAGTAAACCACATAAACTAAAAAGAGAAAATGATGTGATACTCTGCGTGACATACTAGTTTATACTAATTAATTAATTTTTCTAACATATTGAGACCAGCACAGAGAGTGTAACTTCATTGTCCTGTTCCCAGTTTAGTGTACGTATTTTGCAGGCACGATTGACATAAACAAAACTTAGAGTAACACAATTTAGTGTCACTTATTACATATGAAATTATATGTTGGTCGCATTAGACTTGATAGCACACTCACTAAATGTCATGTTAACAATCAATTGTTAATTTTTGTGTTAAAATTAGCAATCACATTAATGAGTGAGCTGACAATAAATTTATCATTTTATTTTATTTTAAATTATTTAATAATTTTAGTTCACACTTTATCTCATTAACCAATATCAATATATTAATAAAATATACTCTTACTAAGCAAAACTAGTTAGTCCAACGTACACAAAAAAATACAACTTAAAGTTAGATTGTATGAATGTAAGTTAGTGGATGTTCTTATACTTATTTGATAATAGTTAGTTAGTCAAATTTATCAAGTGAAATATAAATGCTCATATGTAGAGGGTCACCATGATGAACGAGACAAAACTAGATACAAGATATTCAAACGGAATTAGTGACAGATTTTGCTTCCTAACATTCTAATCGGAAACGGCATGATAAATTTTTTTAAATTTAATGATATATATTGTCATTTAGTTATACATTTGACCCTCACCGATTCCAAATTTTTTTGCAGTCTCAGGTGCCGCGTCACTATATTATTTGGCAGTCTTCTATATATGCACTTCATACTTCACAGTCAAAAGGGAACATCGATAAACTCCCTTAAGAAAGATAATTAATTGCTTTTTTCTTAAATTAAGAAGTTCATGTCTCAAGTTGCGCACCATGTCTGTAATGCCTATAAGAAATATTACTGTATATATAAATATCAATAGTAGTATACTAGTATAAAGTTTTCGAAATCCATTAGTCAACTTGCACAGCATTTTTTTTTAAGCAACCAAACCATTTTATTATGCCTAAAATAAAAGTTTATTCATGGGACAAAGCTCTCATAATGACTGCAATGTAATATAATCCGATTGGATTTACAACAACAGTCAACTTGTAGAGCATAGTTTCGTTTTATGTAGCCGAGTGTACAAAACAAAGATTATTAGTAGGTCGATCATTTCTTAATTTTGGTTTTATAAGAGTCGTAACTATATAATAAACATAAATAAATACAATACTTTGGATACACTATAACGTGTTACATGTCATAAATGTAAACTATAAGTAAATATAATAGTAGTAATAAATGTAATATTGATCTGGCTTAGAACTATTACATAAATCTTTGACGTGTACACATTGACTATTATATGATGCAAGATTCACATTAGTTGCTAACAGAATCGATTGTTTTTAATGAAAAAGAGACTCGCTTTTGGGTGGAAAAACATAAAAGCAGTATGAAAGTATATGTGCGTTTGATCAAAGTAGGAAAAGCTAAATTGTTATTTTGGAACTAATTAAAGATTTTCTTTATCATAGTGTATTAAATTTGGACAAAACTGAAAACAATCCTCCATAATTTTTTTTCCCAAGCAAATACTGTATTTGTGCATAAGTACTATAGCACTGTCATTCCCAGATTTTAAGGAAGAGCAGGTAACAATGATAATTTCTACTGTATTCTTGTGACTGATGGATGGAATCCTATGTATGGACGGGACGTATATCATAACTTAAAAAATAATTTTTTTTATAAAATTTAATAATTATAATATAAAAATTGACAGTAATTTATATAAATTATCTAAATTTCACTAAATATAAAATTTGCTCTTATAAATATGAGTAAGATATATGATTCACTTGATAAATATAATAGTAATAAACTATCATGAGTTGCATATTTTTGTGGTTGAAATATTGTTATCATTATTAAACGATAATAAACAAATAAAAAAAATAATGTAAAATTATTATAAGTAAATTAATAAGTAAGCTGAAATTTTGTATAAATGTAAACGGTTATTTAAAATCTATAAAATATGTTAAATTTAAGAAAATGATTAGCGTTGTTGATGTGATTGATGCAGTGGTTTTCTCGTTTTTATATTTGAAAATTCATGTTTAATGTTTATTCTTTCTGTTTCCCTGTATTTTTGTACTTTTTACTCGGTTTCCTTTCTGTTTGTGATAAAGCCATAACTTTGGTCGGTCGCGTTAGGCTTTTCAACGAAGATAAAAATGACAAATCGACGTGAATAAATGATACTTCCTGATCTTTATTATTGCTCGGATTATTGTCCTTGTTCGGACTATTACATTTGCTCGGATTAGTATTTCGGTTTTACAATTATGCTCGATATAACTATTTAATCTCTCGTCTTGATCTTTTTCCTCTTTTATTCGGTGCTCGGCTGTCTTTTCTCGGTTTATTTCTCGAAGTGATATGCTTTGGTTAGTTTCTCTCTTTTCTTAACTTCTCTCTATATTTTTTGGATAGATTTTCTGGTCCTTTTCTAGGAGGGGTAGTTGGCTATTTATAGGCAACTGCGCCTTCTAGGATATTGACAAATGTCTTCATCCCAAGGATTTTTCAGACAAGGGTCCCCCTTTGATTGGGCTTGGGCTTTTGGTAGTAGCACCTCAATTTCTACAAAAAGTATGAGATGACCCATTTAAGCGTTGGATACCCATTTATAAAGTGGGTTGATTATGACCCGAATAGAATATTCGGGTCTGATTTTTATGTTCTATCAAGTGCTCCCTGACTTCCTCGGCGTGGTTTCCATGTCGGGGGAGTCATGTTTGGTTTGTCGAGAACGTTACTTCGGTCTTGTTTTTCCCAATGCTTCATCGAGAAACGCAATAGACTCGTGACGGTTCCCAGGGGGGCACATTTAATGTTTCCTATCCTAATATCTTTCTTCGAGGAAAACTCCTATAAAGGGGGTGTGCTCCCTCCATAATTAGGCATTTTACTACTAATTTGCCCGTGACATAATGGCTTCTTCTGGTTCTACTGGTGAGAGCTCCTTTAATTATATTTCATATTTAGAAACGGAAATCAAGAAATCTCGTACCGCGAATAAGAAACTTGTGGCCAAGGTTTCAAACTACAAGAAAAGGTTGTCTGACATGGATTCTGATCATCATGTGACGATGGCCGATCGGGATTGGGCCTACGAGCATATAAAGAAGCTCGAGGCTAATCTGGCTAAGCAGAAGGCAGCAAAAAGGGCCTATAAGCTTGCCTTCAAGGAGTTGCATGCTCGGTCCAAACCGAGTTCGGATGACGATGAAGAAGGCTCTTCCTCGAAATAATTAGTCTTTTGTAATTTCTGTTGTAATTTTTCTTGAATGGGGAATCTTCTCCTCAGTTGTAATCGAAGTTTTTTGGAATTAATAAAACATTTCCCTTTCCTTGTTCTTGTCTGTTTTATCTTCTTGATGTCTTTTTGGATGACTTTAATTGGATTTGGAACTGTGGTTAACTTACCTTAAATGCTCTTGGAAAGTTCAAGAGGTTGTATTTATTCGAGATGACCTTTGACCTACTCCTCGTTTCTTCTTATAAAAGGGGACTGTCCCAGTATTTTTTATGCGGTTCATTCTTTATTAACGAACAAATGGCTTCTCCTCTCGAAAAGTATGGTGACAACCTTCCTGAATACATTGCCCGTCTGGAAGAGGAAGTTCAGAAGGTGCGTTATCTCGAGAAGAGGGTTGCCCGGCTGTCGGTGGAAGCTCGTCGGGCCGCCGAACTAGACGAGCGATTGGACGCCCTAAAGAAGGAGCACCAGAGGTCTTTGCTCGACAGTATTCGTGCTCGTGCCCGGATCAAAGAGCTCGAGGCCTCCAGAGATAGGCAGCTTGCTTCCAAGAGGGCTTACAAATTGGCCCTTAAGGAAGGTATGCTCGGTCGAAAAGGAAGCCGAATGACGAAGCGGGCCCTTCTATGAAATGATTTTATTGTTTTCATTGTATTTCCTCTTTGTGCTTCTTCTGTAACGAAGTATCAACCAATCAATAAAGATTTCTTTTTCTTGTTTATATCTGAATTACTTTCCCAATGCAATTTATTTTGACTGCGCACGCTTGTGTCCTCATTAATGCTTTTCTTGGGCCTGGCGTTTGATCTTATCCATTGGACCTTCTTATTATTTATATCTAGGGATTAATAGGATTTCTTGAGCCTTGTGCATATAAAATCCTATTCACCAGAGTTTCCTTGAGCCTTGCGCAAAAGATCTGGGATATTTATTTGAACCGCTGCTCTTCCCAAAAACGACGCGTGTTTCAATGCCATTATTACTTACTCCCTTTAAATATTGGTAAGAATCCAAACGTTTCTTGAACAGGAGTGGCTTTTAATTACTCACGCTCTTTAGAGTCTTTTGGGAATCCAAACGTTTTTCTTGAACAGTCACCTCTTTTGAGTGCCATCGCTTCTGAATACCCATTGGCGAATGGTTGCGACTCTCAATCCCAGCCCTCATACAATTGATCTATAAATACCTGCTTACAGCATGGTTACATCCACACTTCTCCTTATATTATTTTCCCCCATATATAGACCTTCATCTTATAATTTCCCTAAGATGTCTGGTCCTTTCACCCAATCAGCATTATCTTTGCAAGTGGAGGCCTTCGAGGCCTCCTATAACCATGTACAAAGGCTGTTGAGGGATGCCGAGGAGGAATTGAAGGTGATGCGTTATCACCATACCGAGATGGTTCGGGAATTAACTTGGCTAAGATCCGAACTGGCTTACTGCCGACGTGCTCGTCAGGCTTTAGTCGAAGAGAATGAGATGCTAAGGGGGAACCCGACACTGAGGGACAGGGATGTCTCTGCCGGGCCCTCTCATCGATACCGATCGACTTCCCCCTAACCTTCCCCCTTCTTTTTTTTCTTTTTTCCTGCTCTTTCCCCTTCTTTTCCTATCTCTTCCTTTTTCTTCTTTTGTGTTTTCTCCGTTTCCATCATTTTTTTTCTCTTCCTCTTTCGTGTTTTCTTTTTATACTCTGTTTTCTCGTACTTTTTATTCTTTTCTTTTTCCGTTTCTTTTTTGTTTCATTGACTTCCTTCTTATTTGTCGGTCTCCTTCGTCTCTTTATCTTCTTCTCATCTGTTTTTCTTCTGTGCCTCCTCTTTCTTTTTCTTCATCTTCTCTCCCATCACTCTTTTCTTTTTCTTCTTTTTTTGCACCACTACGATGTTACAATCAGCCCTGTGATCCTAAGGGTTTTGTGTTACATCTAGGGTTTTTGTCATTTTTCTTTTTGACTCTTCTTTCTTATCCCTTCTTCTTTATGTTCCTCCTCTTCGCTTCTTTCTTCCCTTTTTGTTTTCTTTTTATGCTTCTTTCCTTCGTTTCTTGCACTCTTCTTCTTTTCCTCTTCTTGCTTTTCCTTTCTCTTTCTTCTTACTTTTTCTTTTTGGCGTCTCCTGTTCACTTGGTCAGCTGACATAGTTGATCCTTTGCCTGATCTTCTGTACTAGCTCTTCTTGGATGTAATAGATTTTTTCGGATGTAATAGGTTTTTATCTCGGATGTAATTGACCACGATGTAATACTGTCTTTTGATGTAATGAACAATGATGTATTCCATCTTCATTAATGAAAAGTATTTTTGCCCTTTTCTTTTTGCCTTTCTTTTTATATTGTACCTGTGGTTTGTTGTTTGTCTGGAATCTAGATCTTTGAATATCTCGTCTTTATTTCTTTTGCACTGTAGTCTCAGATGTCAATAGATGTCCCCATCACTGTCAAACATATGTGCCTGCTCCCTAGTAGGTCAGGAAATGTACATGCCCCCCTGCATGTCAGGAAGTATGCAATTTCCCAAGCAAGGTCATAAAATATCATACTCTTCGTTCTATAAGTACTTCTCTTTTTTTTGGTAGTTTATCATCTCTTTTTTCTTTTTTGCTTCTCTCTTCCTTAGCCCTTTATTTTCTTCCGTACTAAACAACTTCCCAGAATGTCTGGACCTGTGGTGAGATATCATGCTCAGATGAAGGGCTTGGATACTGAGGTATCCCGGGTCCGCCGTCGGATGGCAAGGCTTGAGAAAGAGTATGGCGTTTTGGCCTTGAGTTTGTTCGGCTCTTATCCCGACGAGACTCGATCTCGGCACTGAGTCGCCAGCTCGATCACTTGTTGCTGCAGAGGAACCATCTGGCCAACTCCTGGTATGATGCCGAGGAAATTTGGGACCATTCTCAAGATGAGTTTGACAACTCTCCTCAAGGCCTAGCTAACATAATGGTAAAGAATGCTCGGCTTGTGGAACGCGTCAGGGTTCTTACTACGGAAAACAACAGGCTCTCCTCGGAGAATGACGATTTGGTCGCCATGAACGATTCCTACCAAGCTCGGTTGAATTGTTCTGCCCGTTTTGCTTTCTCTCGGTCTGGCAGTTCGGTTTTTCCACCCATTGATCCTTAGATTGGGCTGGTTTTCTTTTGTATTTCCCCTTTTGCCATTTGTGTTTTATCTTCTGTATTTGACGAATCAGTTGTATCTTTTCGTATCTCGTGCCTGTCTTGTGAACCATTGTAACGCTTCGTATTTTGTGCCTTTTGATTCTCTATAAATGCTCCCTATTGCCTGTATCTCATTATCAATTTCTACCTCTCTCTCTTGTTTTATAATTTGCTTTTGTGTGAGATGGCTCCCATCACTAGGTCTGCCTCCAAAAAGAAAGCCCTTATGGAAGAGGAGCCTACCTTTTTGCTACCTCGTCCCCCTGGCTTTGGGGAGGAGGATTTGACTCCTCTTCAACTAAAAGAAATTGAGATGTCATGGCTGAAACATGATCTCATGTGTGCTCGGACTGAAGCGAGGAGGTTTAAACAATATTGGGACGAGGAGGGCACTGCTCGTTTCAAGACCGAGCAAAAATGCGAGTCTCAGTCTTACGCCTTGAAACAGGCTGAGATGGCGATTTCTCGTTTGGTTAGGGAGAAGGAGCGTCTGGAGGAACTTTTGGCGAAGAGGGATGTTGCTATGGGGGATAGTTCGAAAAAGTAGGATGGGTGTATTTTCTTTTTCTGTTGTATTGTTTGTGTTTCCCCCTTTGTGGATGAATAAAACTTGTCTTGCATTTGATTCTGTCCTATTTTATTTCCTGCTATCCTTTGATTTTGTCCTATTTTATTTCCTGTTTGCTTCTCTTTTATGTTTCTGAGCATACACCGAACAATATGCCCGGCTATCCCCCCGGAGAGCGTTGTTAGACTTGATGCTCCCTGGCATCAAGCTAGTAACGGTCTTCGTCCACCTTGGTCGGTGTGCCCTCTTGGTAAGGGTTGGGTGGTAGTCGAGGAACTTTAATCGGGGGATATTCTCGGTGTGATAGTAGTGGTAGCGTATGTGAGAAGCTTTTCGTGGTAGGGTCCACTGGCCGTTTATTTAGGTCTAATGATGTGAACTGCCTTGGGTAGTGGGATACGCGCTGACGTGGCGAAATCTGGAGCGTGTATATGTGAAAAAAGAGCAGCGGTTGTTGACTTTCGTATGGTTGGAAAAAGATAAACCTCTGTGACACGAAAGGACGGTTATTATTTTATTCCTTTTGTGACTCCACTCCTTTTAATTGTGCCAAGTAATCCTGTTTATTTTGATCACAGAATTCGTTGAAGAAAATATCATTCTCTCTCTAAAGCATATTCTTCCCGCCAAAAAGGAAAAGAGTTCGGCCGCTTGATCTAGGGTTTCGTGGTTTTGTTGGAAGACTTGCTGCTGTTCGCGCTTGCTTGCTCATAATGATTACTGTAAGTGATTTTTTGTTCTCCCCCCTTCCCTCTTTTAGGAGTTGTATTTGGTTTGTCGTTGTAGTCATAGGTGTGTCGTTGGTATATGGTTCAGGTTATCTATATATGTCTGATGATTCTGATGTAATGTGCGTGGGGGGGGGGGGGGGGTGGTGGCTCCCGTTCTATTGATGTGGTTCTGGTTTGTGTATTTGGTTAGGATATTGATAGACTTTTGATGATCTTTGTATAGGAAATTTTGACCCAAAGCGTGGCCCAAGTTGGCACATTCGTGGAGAAGGATTTTAAAGAACTCGCCGGAATACCCGACAACGTACATATTCGGCTTCCTATTTCGGACGAGGAGGTGCTGGGATTTGTTCCTGCCGGCGAGGTAGCTGTGCGTTCGTCGGCATTCTTTACTGGGGGTCTTCGACTGCCTTTTACAAATTGGGTGGCCTCGTTCTTTGAGGCTGTCCAAATTGCTCCGGCCCAACTAGCCCTAAATGGTTACCGTACTCTGAATGGTATCCAAAGGCTATCGGAGTTGTCCGGAATACCGATTGAACTGAAGGACGTCTTTGGAGTCTATAGTTTGATCTTTGAGCGTCGCAGCTCGTATTTGAAGACTCTGCGTGCCTTTTGCCGGCTCGTTATCGGTTTGCCGGATACCAACAAAGAGCGCAATCTCGGTATTGTTATTGCGTCTGGTGAATGGGCTTGTCCGGGACACCAGATTCCTGGACCGGCTACCAATGCTCCCACTATGCCAGATCTCGGCGCTCCCAATGTAGAGGCTTTGTTAGCTCTTTGGAAATGGTGGGGGCCTGGACCTACGCCGGATCCTGCGAGTCGTACGGCTCCCATGTTGCTCGGGTACCCTATGGGGTCGGTGACCAAGGGGAATCCTGCACCCGAGATTCCGAAAGAGCCCGAGGAGGAATTTTTAAAGGTGGTTCAGGCTCGATGTGCTACGCGGCTTGGGAAAAGAGCCGTTCGTTCTAAGCGTCGCGCAGCTGACCCTGTTGTTGAAGCAACGAAGAGGGCTAGGGGAACTGATACGTCGGTTACCGAGGAAGATGCTAACGTTGACTCGGGCGAGGGGGTGTTTGCCGCTGCGGAAGGGGATACCGCCGAGGATGCCTCTGCGCCGGGCGAGGTATGTGTATATGTAGTATGATTTTCTTGTCGTTTGGTTGTTTGGCATTTGGTTCGCTAGTGCTTTGCTTTATTAGTCGTCTTGTTTCAGCTACTGACTTCTCAATTGGTTACCCTCGCTCTTGCCCGGTCTATGGGTATTATTGTGTTTCAGGGGTCGGTCGACGATGTATTCGGATATATGAACCTCTTGACGAACATGGGAGAGGGTACGATGACTTTGCCAGTCATCTCGCCTATCCCCACCGAGGGTCCGATAGAGTTGTCCGTGTGCTCGCCCCTCCGTAATGAGGAAGAGATCGGGCATAGGGCCCCTGAGATTGAGCAGTTGGAGGAGGACGTGGGGGTGGAGATGGAAGGCGGCGAAGAGAATGCCGGGGATGATGTGATGGGTGTCGAGGGTGAGGCTCTCGACGGATCCGAGAAGGGGTTGGTGGACTCGGTTGCAATGACCCGGTACATTGACCGATGTAGGGGTGAACTGCTGGATCAACCGAGAACGCTGAAGATGGGGTATACGGCTCTGAAACCCCTTGTGTTTAAGAATGCAGAAAAGCTATCTGCCCAACCTACTATGTCAGTTATAGAGCAGGCCCACGCGGATGCGCTGAGGGTACGTGGGGCTCGTATTGCACTATATAGGTTTGGTACTTGTATTTTACTTGGAAACTAATGTGTTGAAGTGCAGATTGCTGTGAGTGTCGTGGCGCTACGGGATCAGTTGGGAGCTCTAGGGGCTGAGAAAGAGAAGTTGGTGGCCGAGAAGGATAATCTGGTGGCTGAGAAGGAGAAACTAGTCGCCGAGAAGAAAACCCTGGGCGAGAATTATGACAAACTGTCGCTGGACTTCCTGCACCTGACCGAGGAGGTCGAGAAATTGAGGGTGGAAAAAGAGAGCATGGCCGCTAAGTACGGCGAAGTAGAGGAGGAGAACTTGCTCCTGGCTGAGGACGTGGAAGCCGAGAAAGCTAAGGTGTCTGCCCTGAAAACGGCACAGGCGGAGGAGCGGAAAAAGTTAGCGATGATGGCCAACTTTTCTGTATACTACGCTCATGTGCGGGCGCTCAATTTCGCGAATGTTCCTCTATCGGATAGGGCGTGGTCGGAGTTGGTGTATCCGTGTCCGCATGGTGCACCGCCGAAACCCTTGGACTGGGCGAATCTTCGTGAAGAAGAGCTTCCGCGGCTACCGGGGCAGACAATTTCGACAGCGCTGCGTCCTCACTCTATGTCGACCGCGCCCACTCCTCGACCGGATTCTACTGTTGTTCCCCCACCAACATCTCCTCAGGTGGAACCTTGACTATCTTCCTGGCATTGTGTAAATTTTTTTTTTTTTTTTTTTTTTTTTTTTTTTTTTTTTTTTTTTTTTTGGGATCTAGAAACAGATTCTTTTGGGGAAGTGATAATATAGGTGTTGTGGTTTCTTTCTGTTGGGCTTGCTGGGGTTAATTTCTTTTGATGGTCGTCATATTTTGAAGGATATGAAAACAAAATATTGTCAGGTACCAAATAACCCCCTTGCCATGGTGGTCTGGACCTCGCCTAGTCGTAGTGTAGGTGACGTAATGGAGGATTTGGAAAGGTCTAACGCGTCCCTTACCGCGAAATTGACTTGTGCTTATCAGGAAATCGAGGGTCTGAATATTTATATTTCCAACCTGGCGATCCGGTTACGTGATTTGGGAGAGAAATTTAGTAAAAAGACCGCCCATTATACGGCAAACAAGGGTAAAGCAAAGGAACTTCTCAGTGCCCTACGACGTTCTCGTGATGAAGCCCGAGGTCGTGTGACGAGCTTGAGCTTGGTCCTTGGGGCCGTTTTCGAGGACGCGGATCTACTGCTATCCTTTGCCAAAGCGTATTGGGCCCGAGCTCGCGCCTTAGAGGTGCTGGAGCATATAAAAGGAATGAGTGGTGTGTCCCGGGCGGAGCGCATGGTGGATGCGAAGGCCGGGGTGACTGAAACCACTGTTGCCTTGAACCGAATCGAGGCGGTCATTCGTGAGCGTTTGGGGACGCAAATTAATTCATTGCGAGATATTCATTTTGCCGATGTAGTAGAGACTTCGGCGTCTGTTGAGGGGTTGTCGGATTAATAAAATAGCTTGTTTTGTCGTTTTTTTTTTTTTTTTTTTTTTTTTTTTTTTTTTATATTCATCTCTTCTCGTTCTTCTCCCCCCCTCTTTTTTTTTTTTTTTATAGGCACATGCTACTACGTCGCATCAGGCTGGTTCTCCATGCCTAGTTAACCCGGGGTTAGGACCTACTGGTGCTGCCCGGGACGAGGTCTCATCTGGTGCGGCTAGTGAGGTGCCTGACAGGTGGCCCTACATTGTTTTGATGAGCAAAAATGTCGAATTGACTGACCAATGTGCTCGACTGCGGACCAAGTTGAAAACCCAGGCGGCCTCTTTTCGGGAATACGTTCGCCGTTCCGAGCATGCAGTTGAGGTTCAGGAGCGTCGTTTGGATCGATACTGGCGTGCAAAGGGAGAGTACTTCGGCAAATTAAAGTTGCTTGTGACCAAGGCCAACGTTTTGGTGAAGTATTTCCGTTTGTCCCGCGCCAGATACGATGCTTCCGCAGCTGTGATTGAAGCTCGCCGTGACCTTTCCTTTGACGATGATCGCCGTAAAGCGGCCTCGGATGCTCACGAGTCCGCCAAAGAAGCCGAGTTCAACGCGCGGCTTCAGACGCTGACCTGTGTTGGGGCTCATACGACCAATTTTGATGCCCTTATTTCTGAGGAGCGTTTTGATGGTGATGAGTCTGATGGGTACACAACGACGGATGACGAAGAGATTGAACTCGGTCAATTACCGTCGTGCTCCTCCTGCAGTAGTTCTTCTTAAATGAATCTCTTTAGTGTCGTTGATCTTCTTGTTGCCTCCGTAATGCGGGCGAGGATTATATATGTGATTTCTTGATTCCTGTTTTGTACCTTTCCATTGCCGTATTGCTATTTAATTGATCGGATCGATTTTTCCATGCCAAATCATTTGTTATTTCATTATTCCTGTTTTGGAGATGCTTTTTGTTGATATTTGGTTGTTTAGATTGATTCTCCTTCATTGTTTTAGCCAATTTATATTGCATCGCCGTCGTAAAGTGGACCTGAATAATTCCTTGCATTGTACCTGCATATAAATTTCATAGTATTCCTAGGCGTTCCTTCGGTAACACGCCATGTTGGGAATTTCATAGTATTCCTAGGCACTTCGGCCATGTTGGGAATTTCATAGTATGCCTAGACGTTCATTTGGTAACACGCCATTTACGGACTTTCATTGTATTCCTAGGCACTTCGGCCATGTTGGGAATTTCATAATATGCCTAGACGTTCATTTGGTAACACGCCATTTACGGACTTTCATTGTATTCCTAGGCACTTCGGCCATGTTGGGAATTTCATAGTATCCCTAGACGTTCCTTCGGTAACACGCCATTTACGGGATTTCATAGTATTCCTAGGCACTTCGGCCATGTTGGGAATTTCATAGTATGCCTAGACGTTCATTTGGTAACACGCCATTTACGGACTTTCATAGTATTCCTAGGCACTTCGGCCATGTTGGGAATTTCATAGCATGCCTAGACGTTCATTTGGTAACACGCCATTTACGGACTTTCATTGTATTCCTAGGCACTTCGGCCATGTTGGGAATTTCATAGTATGCCTAGACGTTCATTTGGTAACACGCCATTTACGGACTTTCATTGTATTCCTAGGCACTTCGGCCATGTTGGGAATTTCATAGTATCCCTAGACGTTCCTTCGGTAACACGCCATTTACGGGATTTCATAGTATTCCTAGGCACTTCGGCCATGTTGGGAATTTCATAGCATGCCTAGACGTTCATTTGGTAACACGCCATTTACGGACTTTCATTGTATTCCTAGGCACTTCGGCCATGTTGGGAATTTCATAGTATCCCTAGACGTTCCTTTGGTAACACGCCATTTACGGGATTTCATAGTATTTCTTAGGCACTTCGGCCATGTTGAGAATCTCATAGTATTAGTAGACAGCATAATAATATATTTTATTCAAAAAAGAAGAAAGATAATGCCATTAAGCAAGAAAGGTAAGGTAGCACCTGTACTTGTATTCGGAGCATTGCCTATACGTAGTATTTCTTTAGGTTAGCCACGTTCCAAGAATTCTTTTCCCCGCGGCTGTTGGCGAACAGGACGCTTTTGATTTTGTAAGAAACTGGACTTGTTCGCTTGACGATTTCGTATGGGCCTTCCCAGGTAGGGCTCAGTTTGCCATGTATTTCGTTGCGGGTATAGACCGTCACTCGTCGCAGCACCAGTTCTCCTACCATGAATTCTTTAGATCCTTTTACTCTCTTGTCATAGGTTTGCTTTACGCTTTGTTGGTATTTAGCTAAGGTAAGGGCCGCTATCTCTCGTTTCTCGTCTATCATGTCGAGCTCTTCTCTCATTCTTTGTTCATTATTTCCCTGCTCGACCAACGTTGTTCGGAGCGTAGGTAGCCCGATCTCTGTCGGTATGATGGCCTCAACACCGTATGCTAAGCTAAACGGGGTTTCCTCTACATTGGTAACCATTGTCGCTCGTCTGGCAGAGTATTGGTATTCGAATTCTAAACTAGTTGGGAACTAGATGATTCCCGGAGACGGCGCCATTTGATAAAGCCGTAACTTTGGTCGGTCGCGTTAGGCTTTTCAACGAAGATAAAAATGACAAATCGACGTGAATAAATGATATTTCCTGATCTTTATTATTGCTCGGATTATTGTCCTTGTTCGGACTATTACATTTGCTCGGATTAGTATTTCGGTTTTACAATTATGCTCGATATAACTATTTAATCTCTCGTCTTGATCTTTTTCCTCTTTTATTCGGTGCTCGGCTGTCTTTTCTCGGTTTATTTCTCGAAGTGATATGCTTTGGTTAGTTTCTCTCTTTTCTTAACTTCTCTCTATATTTTTTGGATAGATTTTCTGGTTCTTTTCTAGGAGGGGTAGTTGGCTATTTATAGGCAACTGCGCCTTCTAGGATATTGACAAATGTCTTCATCCCAAGGATTTTTCAGACAAGGGTCCCCCTTTGATTGGACTTGGGCTTTTGGTAGTAGCACCTCAATTTCTACAAAAAGTATGAGATGACCCATTTAAGCGTTGGATACCCATTTATAAAGTGGGTTGATTATGACCCGAATAGAATATTCGGGTCTGATTTTTATGTTCTATCAGTTTGTGTTTCGCATCCCCGTGGCAACTATAGTGTATCCTAATCATAAACCTCATCGAAATTATTATTTTCTTAAATCAGATTTGTTCATCTAAGTGCAAATCAATACAATTGTTTTTCAAATATGAATGAAACCCACATTTTTCAATTGACGAGTAAATTAAATACAAAGTGGTATGAATGCTAAAAAGAACTCTCATCACAAAGATAAAATATTGTCATGTTAATCTAAATTAATCTGAACTTTTATTATTGTATCGTTTGTTGTCAATGAGTCGATTTTGTTGGTATGCACCCCCACTTTGAAGATGACCATTCAAATTATTTCTCGTGTGATGAATATTGAGATTGCCGATGCAATATATGGTAATTACACGAAAACAAAAATACTGCATAAATAACTACAAATATCGCTAACTGAAACTAGTCTAAAGTACGCGTGTCTCACTCTTATTTCTTTCTAGATACTTTTTTCATCGCACTTGGATACGTCTTTGTTACGTCGAGGTTAGGCCGTCCACTCATGAATAGAATTTAAATGATTCAAAATTTTAAACTTGAGGTCGTAATTAAAGTGACATACATATAATTAGATCTAACACGTGGTGGATATATGACTCGATAACAATTCAGTGATGGATCGACGATGGAGGTTGAGAGGAGAGAAAGTGTTGCAACGTGAGAAAGAACGATATGAATAACCGGAGTATCAAAGAGAGTAAATCGGATTTCAAGATAGACAGATCGATGGGCGATATCAATAGAGAAATGCTCTCAAATGTTATAGACTAATTCACAACTTGTGCTTTTGATTATAAAAAAAAGGTGCCCAAATTATACCCCCATCTAATTTTATCTTTTTACAGTATTTTGTATGAGCGAAGTATAAAGTGAACTTTCTCGATAAGTGAAATAATACACTTTTATTCTTACAAGGTCTTTGGTATGTGGAATATTTATTCCCAGTAAAAGTAGTCTTTATTTTATTATCATCTAATTGGAAGTCTTGTTTGAAAAATGAAAACCTATTAAAAAATGAAATAAACTAAAAAAGAATAACAACACCACCTGCTATTTCAGCTTTTTTAACATACATTTGTCTTTGTTTCGTTACTCCCCTTCTTTAAGACAAAGCTAACCATTATCTTTTTTTCATAAAAAGTATGGTAAATAAAAACAATAACTTCTTGAAGACATACCAATTACCATGGATAATCAATAACATATTCTTTTCAATCTATAAATAAAATGTTAATTATCGATCTATGTTCTAAACTCTGTTATAATATAAAAGGATAGAGAGATAGAATGTATACACGTACAAATATAATTGTATTCTAGTCGTGTTATATTACATGGACCCAAAAGTAGTAAATAAGAAACAAATGCTAGATAAAATCTAAATTACCCAAATCAAATCTTAATTATATATTTTCATTCTAGTGGAGTATAAACAAAAGCAAAATGCATAAAAAAAAGACCCAATTGCCAACAAAATGCATGAAAAAGGACCCAATTACCACAACCACAAACAATCAGTGCCATAACACTTATAGTCCCACTACAAGGGGTACAAAGCAAAGAAAGTATATTAAATTGCAGAAGTTTCGGTCTTCTACATATAAAAATATTAATTATCACTTGTAAACAAAAGCAAAATGCATAAAAAAAAAGGATCCAATTACCATAACCATAAACACCCCGGTCCATAACACTTATTATCCCAAATTACGAGAGGGTAAAAAGAAAAACAAGTACATTAAATAGCATAAACCCAGTCTTTTACATACAAAAATGTTAATTATCACTCATAAATAAAAGCAATGTGCATAAAAAAAAAAGGACCCAATTGCCGCAACTATAAACATCCAGGTCCATAATACTTATTATTCCAAATTACGAGTAGGTAAAAAGCAAAGCAAGTACATTAAATAGCAGAAGTCTCAATCTTTTACATATAAAAATGTTAATTATCACTCATAAATAAAACCAAAGTGCATAAAAAAAAGGGACCCAATTGCCACAACCATAAACACCCAGATCCATAACACTTATTATCCCAAATTACGAGAGGGTAAAAAGCAAAATAGGTACATTAAATAGAAGAAACCACAGTCTTCTACATATAAAAATATTAATCATCACTCCTAAACAAATGCACAATGCATAAAAACAGGACCAACTTGCCACAATCACAAACACTCAGGATCATAACACTTATTATCCCAAACTAAAAGAGGTGAAAAAGCAAAACAGGTACATTGAATAGCAGAAGCGTATGTCTTCTACATAAAAACATGACCAACTTGCCACAATCACAAAAACAGAGAACCATAACACTTATTATCCCAAACTAAAAGAGGTGAAAAAGCAAAACAAGTACATTGAATAGCAGAAGCGTATGTCTTCTACATAAAAACATGACCAACTTGCCACAATCACAAACACAGAGAACCATAACACTTATTATCCCAAACTAAAAGAGGTGAAAAAGCAAAACAAGTACATTGAATATATAGAAGAAGCATATAAGTCTTCTATGTATAAAAATGTTAATCATCACTTCTAAATAGAAGTAAAATGGATAAAAATAGGACGAAATTACCACAAACACGAACACTCATGACCATAACACTTATTATCCCAAACACGAGTGAAAAAGCAAAACAGGTACATTAAATAGCAGAAGTCTCAGTTTCTACATATAAAAATGTTAATTATCACTTCAAAAAAGACCCAATTACTAAGCTCACAAACACCGAGAACCATAAGACTTGTAATATAAAACTAGAAGGGGGTAGAAACAAAAAACAAGTACATTAAATGGGAGAACCCTGAGTCTTCTGTTGTCTCAAACTCCCACGCTACTCACTCTGACACTCTCTCTCAACACATACATACATACTTACATATATATATATATATATATATATTTTTATAGAGAGAGAGAAATTGACTAACTGAGTGTTTCCATTATTATTATTTAATGTACTGAGATTCACAAAGAAAATAATAAGCATTCTCATTACATATTCACATTTTACTAGAAAAAAAAAGAAAGAAAGAAAGAAAGAGATAAAAGGAGAGTCCAGAGAAACTAAGTTTATGTATTTGTGTTATTTAATGTGTACTGAGATTTAGGAAAAATAAAAAAAAAGGCATTCTCAGTTGGTTATTTATATTTGAGTGGAAAAAAATAAAGAGTGATAATGGAGGAGAGGCCAGAGTCGGAGCTGATATCGATTCCGGCAACGCCAAGAGATACCACGCCGGAGATTCTCACGCCAACTGGAGTACGGTCTTGGACTCCGACTTCTCTTATTTCTCCTAGGTTTTTAAGCCCAATAGGTATGTTGGAAATGGTTTTAGATTAGATTACTAATTACTATGCTTTGTTGTTGTTAATGTTGTTGCTTGCTTACTTGTTTCGTGTTACATGTTTGAATTTGGACATTTTGGTCGGTAGTATTTTCCAGTAACCTGAAACTTTTTACAATTTGATCTTTTTTCCAATAGGTACATTTATTGAAAATGATTATATATCTTTGTTCTTGTAATTAATGTTTCTCACTTAGTTGTTTCATGTTACATGTTTGGTTGGTTGCGTTATTTTAAAAAGTGAAAACTTAGCTAAAGTGTTTTCGCAAGGGCTAAAAAAGCGCAAGTTTTTAGCGGCCTAAATAGTGAAAAAACGAGCTTTTAGAGATTTTTTTTGAGTTTTTTTTTAATATTTGAATCGAGCTTTTTTTTACTACGAAGCGCTCTTTTTAAAACAGAGGTTCGGAGGATGTTAGAGCAATTTACTACTCACTATAATTTGATTACTTAATACCTCCCTAAATAATAATTCAATTTGATTTTTCATATTTGTTATTCCTTTTATATCAATATTTATTGGATTTATAATTAACAAATATTTTCTTATCATAGTTCAAATATCATGAGTCCTATTATCATTGAATGGAGAAATATGAAAGAACAATAAATTTTTAAACACACTGACTAATTTTCTTAAACCAGATGAAAAAACTAATTGGGCTGTTATTTTAAGCGGAGTGAGTAATCTTTTATGTCATTTGTTATAAGTATAAACTGTTGAGAATGGAAATTTGTCACTCTCATGATTTGTTTAAATTTGGTATTAGTGAAATGAACTAAAATGGGAAAAGGTGATATTTTAGACGAATTTATTTTAAGACGAAATGCTGTTTTTTATTTTATAGAAATTTTAATGGGAAAAAAAACTGAAATTTCATTAATTTTCCGTTGGTTAATATCAAAATGGTGGGGGCTGGAAATCATCCATGTCTATGCTTAGCTCCTAGTGAGTTGTGACACCCCTTATTCACAATAAAATTTCTCAGTTATAAAGAGTTATTTTCTCTTTATCTGCAGTAATATTGAGTTTGGTTAGCCACCTTAATAAACCGTACTTTTTGGGTTTTATCTGTTAAAACATCAGTTGAAGTTGCACGAACCTCTTCCCCATCAAAAATAAGCCAATACATTGTATAAATTTAGCTGACAAACAGCGAAATAGCCTTGTTTGTTTGCCTTGTCTGTTTGCACCTTTAAGTTCTGTTTATGTTATGCGTTGTTGTGCTTAGTAGTTGGATTGCATTTGGCCCAAGCTTTAACCGGAGGAACTTAGTAGAAAATGGAAAGAATATAATTTTCGTTTTGGTGATTATCCAAAATACTTGATAATAGTGTAAAGTACTTAAAATTTGCAACCAAATTAGACCACTGTACCATCATTTCTAATTTTTATTGTCTTGATTGCTAACTAGTAGTATTAAACGTTAAAGATGGTTCTTATTAATAATAGGGACGCCGATGAAGAGGGTACTTGTGAACATGAAGGGGTATTTGGAGGAAGTTGGTCACCTCACCAAGCTGAACCCGCAGGACGCGTGGCTACCAATCACCGAGTCTCGTAATGGAAACGCACACTATGCCGCTTTTCATAATCTAAACGCTGGTATCGGGTTCCAAGCCCTTATCCTCCCCGTCGCCTTCTCTTTCCTTGGCTGGTATAAAATCATTTTCTTATTTTTATGACTTTTCTTGTAGAGGCTCGAGCCGCTCACTGTGTGGTTGTTAATTCATCGATTTAAAGCTCTGAAGACCGATATTTTGCTTGTTTGCTGTGCTTGTTAGCTTGATTGTTTTTTTTTTTTTAATTTCATTATAGTTATAAGCTACATTTTGTTTGTCTTGCCAGTTTAGGAATCAAGGTGTTTTACGTTTTAGCCAAAAAATGAGCAGGTTAAGGTAGAAAGAAGCTTTAGATTTTTGTTCTCAATAAGTTAGCTTATTGCTTAAAAGTTGCAGCCAAACAAGCTACACATAATTAATCATTAATAGTTACGACTAGTTTGGAGAATAATATACATAGATATTTATCTCAATGCTAGAATCGGGTTCAGGGCCTCATCCTTCCGACGCCCTCACTTTTCTTGGCAGGTTACAATAACACTATATTTTTAGGAAAATTATTATTGATTTTTTTTCTTTTTTTGAAAATTGCAAAGGTAATTTGTTTCTTTTAGATGAGAATTATTTATAATTTGGAATACTACTTTTCATTTATAGATGTCTTGTTTGTTTATGATATTTTTTGGGTAAATTTGTTTGTTTGTTTGTTTGTTTGTTTTTTCATGATTTATCAAAAGAACTGGTTGATATATATATATATATATTTTATATCTTATTTTGGATTTTATTTAGGAGCTGGTAGATTAGGACTCATCATGAAGCGACCATAAATAGAAGCAAATCTTGGTTTCTAGCTTTTAATGCACAGTAAACATAGTTTAGACATATTTCCCCCGTAATGAAGTACCTGTGAACATGATTGGCCAAATTTGTTGAAAAACAGGCTACAATCCAACAAAAGACATAGAAAGGCTAATAAACTTGAAGTTGAAACTATCATTACTCTTGGTATTGAATTCAAATTTCTTTCTGCAAAATTTAAATTCTATCATGTAAGTTGTCTATCTGTCTAGATATTTACATTCATGATGTTGAGATATTTCTTTACATGGGTGAGTAAATTGATTAAAGTCATGTTCTGTGGGTCCATGCTTTTCCTTTTCTTGATATTTCACAATCACAATGGGTCCAATACAAATGCAACCAAAGGAAATTGTATCTCTACATGTATCTTTTGCTTTTCCTCACATAATAACTCCCCATTGACAAGGGACTATACGTTAACATGTTCAAGTATATATCATATCATGGTCGGCTTTATGTACCTAAGTTGATTCATTGAAAATGATTGTTTTAATTTTAGTCATGTACTATTGTCTCTTGTACTTGTTTCTTTCTCTCAACATAATTTCCCCAACCTGCTAATCCCATGTTATTTGTAGGGTATGCTATGATGATTTGATAGTCTTATATTGCTTACCAGCGTATAAATATACTTAATGGCACAAATAAACTAAAATTTAAGTTGGGATCTGTGTTCTCATGTTAACGCTGATGCGGTATAATCTACTTTTTTTCCGAACAATCCCAAAGCCAGAACATGCCTTTAAAATATTGGATTGTGTTACAAAGGATTAAGAAAAAGAAAGAAAGGTTTGGTTTGATTAAATCTAAAATGGTGGAATCAATATTAAAAAAGAAACTCTCCAACTTATAATGCTTTATATGAGTAAGGATGTATCATGAATGGGGCACACACCTTGAATAGTCAAAGTAATTTGAAACTTTTGCTTTCCTATAACTTGCTTTTCAGGTTTTTGATAACTTCTTTTCTGGTTATTGTGTAAAATAAAAGATAAAGATGGTCTCCGTATCATATTGTTTCCCTTTTCCCACTTTATTTGATTACAAATTATCATGAACATTAAGGAAAAGGTCCTACTTTTTCAAGCTTGAAAATTTGAACTTATTTTATTTGGTTTCTCATTATCAACTTTCCCATTAAACATTTTAAAATAATCGTCTTTAATCATTTCAAACGTTCTGCTGTTTGACCTTTTTATGATTTTACCTGATTTTTCTGTTTACTTCGAAATATATACTTTTGTTTTTTCCTTCGCAAGTTTGATGCTGTTTTTTTCTAATTTGACTTCTTGTTCGAATTTTTATTTTGCCGATACAGGAGTTGGGGAATACTTTCATTGACAATAGCTTACTTCTGGCAATTGTATACCTTGTGGATGTTAGTACAACTTCATGAGGCTGTCCCGGGAAAGAGATACAATAGATATGTGGAGCTTGCACAGGCCGCATTTGGTAAGACTCAAATTTATATAGCAGTCATAATTTAATCATTACAAAAGATACAGTAGGGCCGCCCCATCAATTTTGGTTACCCTATGTAAACTAGAAACAGGTACCCCCTAATCACTATAACTTCATGAGCAGGCTTACTTGATATTTTGCCTTATTTGCTTGCAACCGTAAGCTCAGGATTTTCAAGTTCTTCCTAATAACCCGATTGCATTATGTTGATTACCCTGAAACCCGAGTACGCAATAGTCGAGCTTATTTACTTAAGAGCTTCAAGCTATAAAGTCCATGAAGTTTCAATGATGATATGTCTGGTTCCTTTACTGTCAAGTGTCGACTATCACAACTTGGCTAATTAAATGTTTTTTTTAGTTTCAAACTAAAACATATTTTTTCTGAAAACATTTATGTTTCTTTTGCTATTTCAGGGGAAAGATTGGGCGTGTGGCTTGCATTATTCCCAACAGTGTACCTATCCGCAGGAACAGCGACGGCCTTGATTTTAATTGGAGGAGAGACGATGAAACTTTTCTTCCAAACAGTTTGTGGCCCCCTCTGCACGTCAAATCCTCTTACGACGGTCGAGTGGTACCTAGTGTTTACGTCACTATGTATTGTCTTGTCACAGCTACCTAACCTCAATTCAATTGCGGGTCTATCGCTCATAGGGGCAATTACAGCAATTACTTACACTACCATGGTGTGGGTCCTCTCGGTTAGCCAACCTAGGCCAGCTACTGTTTCTTACCAACCTCTTTCATTGCCTTCGTTTTCGGCTTCAGTTTTTTCTGTTATGAATGCGCTTGGAATTGTTGCTTTTGCTTTTCGGGGGCATAATCTCGCAATGGAAATTCAGGTATACAAACATTGGTTTGTGGACTTTTTCCCTTAAAAAAATTCTCCTGTGGAATCAACTTTCTAGCACTTTTTTTAATCTTTCTTATTACTTTTCAGGCAACAATGCCATCTACTTTCAAGCACCCGGCTCACGTGCCGATGTGGAAAGGAGCTAAGTTTGCGTACGTGCTAATAGCAATGTGCTTGTTTCCAGTTGCTATTGGAGGCTATTGGGCCTATGGGAATTCGGTAAAGTTTACTGTTATTTGCATTTCAATACACATCTGTTAATGAGCAAAAATGCAATTAGATGAAGGATAGTTAATTTGTTTATACGAGTTCCAGAAAAAAAATCTGAGACTAACAAAAATATTCCGAGTCTTAAAAGGGTCACAGGATGATACTTACTTCATTCTAATTTCCAAGAGTAATTTCTTCAAAAGGCAAAGTAATACGAAACATGCTTGCTTTGAAGGCTGATTCTTCCAAGTCATGAAGCTATGGAAAACAAAAAAAAATGATCTTGTATCTTTTCATAATTCTTTGGTATTTTTCTGATTTTTTGTTTTCGTTTGTGTTTATGTGAATTTCGTTTGCTAGATTTTACCCTTTGAAGTACTAAAACAATGTAGATGTATTTTTCATTTGAGTGGCCATAAATGTTAAAGTCAAGGACCTTTCTGTTCTTATACAATGTCTCTTACCTTTTAATAGATGCTAATTTGTTGTTATTATTATTATTATCTTCCACATTTTTGCTATTATTTTCGACTGATTGTTTCCCCCTTAAACTTTCAGATGCCTTCCGGAGGGATGATTAATGCTATATTCGCATTTCATAGCCACGATATACCCAGAGGACTCCTAGCAATGACTTTTCTTTTAGTCGTTTTCAATTGCCTAAGCAGCTTCCAGATCTACTCAATGCCCGTTTTTGACTCTTTTGAAGCCGGTTACACTAGCAGAACCAATCGACCCTGTTCCATTTGGGTCAGATCCGGCTTCAGAGTCATTTATGGGTTTATCAACTTCTTCATCGGCGTAGCCCTACCATTTTTATCTAGCTTAGCGGGGTTACTCGGGGGGCTAACTTTACCAGTCACGTTTGCTTACCCTTGTTTCATGTGGGTGCTAATTAAAAAGCCAACGAAATATAGCTTTAACTGGTATTTCAATTGGACTTTGGGCTGGTTAGGTGTCGCGTTTAGCTTGTTGTTTTCGATCGGAGGGATTTACAGTATGGTTAATGATGGGATGAAGCTCAAGTTTTTCAAGCCCAACTAAAGTGTTATATTGTCGTTTGTAATGAGGGATTGCTGATTTTCTTAAGGTAATGTAATTTGTGTGATGGTTTGAGTATAAACGTATACATTTTGTCTGTGTATGCAATAGTTGTGATTTGTTTTATTTCTTGTATTTGGTTATTTGGTTCTCTTATAAAGTTATCAAATTGGGCGTGATCGTAAACCTGGCTTACATTTTGCGTGTCTTCTACTGAACTGTGCTTTAAAGTTTAAACTATAGATAACAGGAAATTCTCTCCAACATGAGAAGTTAGTTTCGCTTGAAACCTGTTTTGGAAACAGAACACTTGCATATCCGGAACCCGTAACTTGTGCTTTTCTCTAAAAGATATCGTAACTTGAAATTGCGTTGATAGCAAGTAGTGTAGAACTGTACTTTTTTGTGTGTAGAATTTATATAATTTTTAGAGAAATAATTTAAAAGCCATGGTAAAGGCAACCCAATGCAAAAAGTTCCCGCTATGCTCGTTCATATTCCGCCCATGCATGGATATTTATCGCAATCTATACTCGCAAAAAAGGTTTTACATCTTTCAATCTCATTAATATAAATAAAATATATCTATGCACATCCTTAGAATTGAAATTCAAAGTTTTGAGTCTTTCGACGGCTTAAAAAACTGAAGATCTTAATCCGTCATAATTTAGCCCAAAATGACTTTAGTTGCAAGTTCTGAAAGCACAAGATTTGTAGCTTACGTTACACTGAACTTAACCTTAATAGACGGAAAAGCAGCAAAGCACAATAACAGCTAATTTTCTCACTAACAGCGGGATATGGCATC
Organism: Primula veris; assembly: GCA_963682055.1. Lineage (NCBI taxonomy): Eukaryota > Viridiplantae > Streptophyta > Magnoliopsida > Ericales > Primulaceae > Primula > Primula veris. Next base: position 17,881,630 of record OY821743.1, on the reverse strand, counting down.
CCCCTAATTGATCATCTTCATGAACAAACCATAAAGAAATAATGGGACAGGCTTGTGTATTCTTAAGGTTTCATAAAAAGGAAAGGGAGCCGAACATATTTTAGTCCGTTAGTTTTCCAGACCCACAAATGAAGTTAACTTTTGGATGGAAACCGTTAGGTTCAAAAGTTTCTCAGTAACTTGAAAAGATATTTGGATGTTATCCATCTATTGTATTGTCGGATTTTTACTAGTGCTTGCCACCATAGGCAATTGACTAAATACTTCATAAAAACAGCCATTTGAGCTCAATTACGTACAAGTATATCAGTTAATTAGACATGGAAAGTATGGTGGTACATTTATTAAATTTCTTATCTTAACATATGAAAATGAAAATTTTGTTCCTGTAAAATAGTAATGTTCCAAAAAAAAATCCCCAATTGTCTCTGGTTTGTATAACTTGCATGTCCATTTACCATCGTATATTCTACTTTCTGTTGGAAAAACATGTGAAAATATGGGTGTTTCCGAATGGTCACTGGACCAACTTCGAGTCATTATTTCGTGTAACAGCGCTGAGTTGTTTATACCGTACTCAACGTGGTTGAGTAGCCCGTGTGACGAGCTTCGTAACGGTATATCACATGACCTATTCGGAGAATGGGTATGAATACAAAGTGGCTTCAAAGTTGGTGCCTCGAAAGCTCAAATCTGAAAAACCGAAATGGTAAAGGAAAACCATTTAGTATAATCTCATATTGGAAGATTAAGAGTTAATTTTACAATATATATACCATACCAACCCATGTAGTCATTAAACTAACATGTCCACATACACCTAAGAGTATTAGTGTGTACCACACACGCGCGCTCGCTCGTGTCTCGGGCGCGGGATTTGGATTTGGGGAATGTCTCGGGTCTTGGGTCCAAATCCGAAATGGGAGTTTTGTATAAAATACAAAAGCAGTCCCTAGAGTTTCTAACAACAGAAACGCCAGCAATAAATGAGATTGATTGCTGCGGTTTCAAAATTAAATCGAGCGAATTCTGGGGGTGTAACTCCCAGAATTGATGACCAACATTTATGGCTGTGGTTTCAGTAGAGGCTATAAAAGGCAGCCCTCCCCCTCTCATTTCAACACACCAGAATACACACAACATCATAGCATAAGCATCATATAGAGAGAGAGAACCGCACCACCAACAGTTCGACCTGTGGTTCGGTGCCGGTTTCCATACGAGTCTCTGAGATAGAAGTTGTACCTTGGGAACAAAGTCCCAAAACCAGAAACCTTTAAAGGTGGTTCGGGAAATATTGTTTAAGGGAAACTGCTCAGCAGTTGCCTCTTCTTTTATATTTATGTTATTTATTTTTCAGTCATTTACATTCTGTCCATTTCATTTAAGTACCGTTTCTTTTTTGTAATTTACTTTTCTGTACTGTTTCTTTTATGTATTTACATTTCAGTACTGTTTACTTTCAGTCTTTCTATTCTGTAATTTATTTCCAGTTCTGTAATTTCCAGTATTTACAAAACCAGTCCGACAGTTTTTTTTATTTGTCAAAAACCAGTCCGGCAGTTTGTTTTTTGTTAAAGCCAGTCCGGCAGTTTATTTTATTACAAAACCAGTCCGGCAGTTTGTTTTTTGTTAAAAACAGTCCGGCAGTTTGTTTTATTGTCAAAACAGTCCGGCAGTTTGTTTTATTGTCAAAACAGTCCGGCAGTTTGTTTTATTGTCAAAACAGTCCGATAGTTTGTTTATTTGTCAAGCCAGTCCAGCAGTTTATTTTAAATTCTGTACGAGTCAGGAATTGTAATTCATATTCCAATTATGAGAAATAAAGTGTTATTTCCATTGCGTTCCTGTCTTTTAATTTATTGTCATTTACTTTATTGTTTGTTCGAAATAGTACCAAAACCAACAATCTTAAACAATAGCTTTTTTGGTTTTACTAATTTCGAAAGAAAAGGACTTTCTTTTTTATTTTATTGTTTGTTGACGTCTCGGTTTTTATTCTCGCAAAATCATTGCTAGTTTACTAGAAATTGAAATTTGCACATAGAATAAATCCGAATTGGTTTTAATCTTTTTATTCTAGAATACTATAAAGAATTCTTAGTGAAATCAAAAGTGATTTGATTTTCACGCTAGAATATCTTTTTATTGTTTTATTATTTTGAAGCAAACTAATTAAGTTATAATTAGTATTTGCAATTAAGAATTTTAGTTTTCTTGCGAGAAACTAAACGGTTGTTATATTGTCATTTCAGATGACTAATGAGGATCAAATACCCACCGTTTCTTCGAAAAACGTGCAGGGCGCACTTGTGATTGGCAATAGCCAAAACAATGCGAGCACTGCGAGTGGGGGGGCTGAGGCTGAGGCTGAGGCTGAGGCCGAAGCTGCTGCGGCAAAGGCTGCGGCCGACGCCGCTGCGGCAGAGGCCGATGCTATAGCTGTGGCTGCGGCCGCAGCACAGGCTGCTACTAAGGTTGCGGCCAAGGCAGCGCTTGTGGCTGCGGCTAGGGCAAAAGGCTAGGCTCCGGCAACGCCGTCTATGCCAATGTTGCCAACCTCTCATTTAGAGAAGCCGGAAAAGTTTAGGGGCAACAACTTTAAACGTTGGCAGCAAAAGATGATGTTTTATTTAACTGCCCTTAACCTGACTCGGTTTCTCAAGGAGACTGTACCCGTCCTAAGCGAGGACGATGAGGACGTGCAGACGGTTTCGGCGGTGGAAGCATGGAAACATGGCGACTACCTATGTCGGAACTACATCATGTGTGCTCTGGATGACACTCTCTTCAGTGTATTCGAGCCCAAGGCTTCTGCAAAGGAGCTTTGAGAGTCTCTCGAAAGAAAGTACAAAGTGAATAACGCTGGCGCAAAGAAATTTGTCGTCACGGACTTTCATGAGTACATGATGACTGATGGGAAGAGTGTTATCGAGCAGGTTGAGGAACTCCAACTCATATACCATAGGCTTGAGGTTAAGGGGCTAGTTATCAACGAACCTTTCCAAGTGGCATTAATGATTGAGAAACTGCCACCTTCTTGGAAAGAGTTTCAAAACTACCTGAAACACAAGCAAAAGGTTATGACCTTGGAGGGACTCATTGAGAGGCTCAACGTTGAGCAAAACAACCGCCGATCCGGAAGGAAAGGCGGTGGCGGGGCAGGCAATGCGGTTGCCAAGGCCCATGTGGTTGAGAACGCTATGTCTAAGCGGAAACGCTTTGACGGCGTAGTCGGTGCTTCTCTCCAGAAGAAATTCATGGGAGATTGCTTTGTGTGCAACAAACCGGGCCATCGTGCCGTGGATTGTATGATGCGCATCGACAAGCCCAACCCCCCCCCCCCCCCCCCCCCCCCCCCCCCCCAAGAGGAAGTTCCAAGGGAAAGGGAGGAAGAGGGCACCTGCTCAGGCAAATGTAGCTGAGCGAGGAGATGATGCTGGACAGGACTATATGCACCTGAGTGTTGTGGTCTCGGAAGTGAACCTGGTGGGGAGCAACCCAAAGGAATGGTGGGTGGACACAGGCGCCACTAGTCACATCTGTGCCAGCAAATGGATGTTCAAGACCTATACGGCCATGGACAATGAGAGCTGCTTCATGGGGAACTCGGCTACTTCCAGGGTGGAAGGAAAAGGAACCGTGCTGCTGAAGATGACATCGGGAAAGGAGCTCACACTGAATGGCGTGCTCCATGTGCCGGAAATTCACAAGAATCTGGTTTCTGGGTCTGTTATGGTGAACAAAGGATTTAAACTTGTATTTGAATCTGCTAAAATTGTAATCACCCTTAATGGAATGTATGTAGGCCGTGGCTATATGACCAACGGCATGTTTAAATTAAATGTTGGTACTCCGGCTCCTAAAGCCGAGTCTGCTATTGAGGGTACTAAGGCTGAGGCCAGTACCAAGAATAATGTAACCGTTAATGTTGCCCAAGTGGCCAATAAAACTTCATTTGCTTATTCTTGCGATTCATTTAATTTATGGCATGGTAGATTAGGTCATGTGAATTCTAATTCTATGAAGAAATTAATATCACTGAATCTACTACCTAATTTTGTATTTGATAAACAACATAAATGTGAGGTTTGTGTTGAAGCAAAATTAACCAAGTCTTCGTATCAACATATTGAACGAAGTAGTGAACCTCTCGGTCTAATACACACAGATTTATGCGACTTAAAGTTTATACAAATGCGAGAAGGGAAAAAGTATTTCATCACGTTTATAGATGACTGTACTAGATACTGCTATGTCTACTTAATGAGAAGTAAAGACGAAGCGGTAGAGAAATTCGCTCTTTATAAGACCGAAGTAGAAAATCAACTCAATAAAAAGATTAAAATGTTGAGGAGTGATAGAGGCGGTGAATACGAGGCACCGTTTGCACAGATATGCGCAGAAAGTGGCATTGTACATCAAACCACAGCCCCCTACTCTCCGGAGCAGAATGGGGTTGCCGAGCGTAAGAATAGAACGCTCAAGGAAATGATGAATGCTATGCTAATAAGTTCTGGGTTACCCCAGAACATGTGGGGGGAAGCGCTGCTTTCCGCAAACTATGTATTGAACAAGCTACCGCATAAGAAGCGTGATAAACCACCTTATGAACTATGGAAAGGCCATCGGCCGAGCTATAAATTCTTAAGGGTTTGGGGTTGTCTTGCGAAGGTCCTTGTCTCGCTTCCGAAAAGAACGAGAATAGGGCCAAAGACGGTAGACTGTGTGTTCATAGGATATGCACAAAACAGTAGTGCTTATCGCTTTCTCGTGCACAAGTCGGATAATCCCGATGTGCATGTAGATACTATCATCGAAACTCGAGAAGCTTCTTTCTTCGAGGAGATCTTTTCCCGCAAGTCTTCCATAACTGTAGAGACTGAGGAGTCAAACAGTGAGGAAAATGTGGGGGCAAGTGAACCGTTGGAGGAAGAAGAAGAAGAGTCTCGACGTAGTAAAAGGGCTAGAAAGGAAACGACTTTCGGTCCAGATTTTGTAACCTTCATGATAGAAGGCGAACCGGCGACATTCAAACAAGCAATGTCATCCCCGGAAGCCCAATATTGGGAGGAGGCGATCAACAATGAGGTTGAATCAATATTACAAAATCATACTTGGGAACTAGTGGATTTATCACCCGGGTGTAAGCCACTAGGACACAAGTGGATCTTCAAGAGGAAGAGAAAGCTCGATTGAACGATCGAGAAATACAAGGCGAGGCTTGTAGTAAAAGGTTTTAGACAAAGCGAAGGTGTCGACTATTTCGACACCTATGCTCCTGTCTCCAGGAAGACGTCAATCCGGATAGTCATTGCTCTCGCAGCACTGTTCGATCTGGAAATACATCAAATGGATGTTAAAACGGCGTTCTTGAATAGTGAGCTGGAAGAGGAAATTTACATGGAACAACCGGAAGGGTTTGTGGTTCCAGGTAAAACTCACAAGGTGTGTAAACTTGTGAAGTCCTTGTATGGACTTAAACAAGCACCTAAACAATGGCACGAAAAATTTGATAAGAGTGATGCTATCAAACGGTTTACGAATAAATCAATGTGACAAATGCGTCTACGTGAAAGGTAATGAAAAGGACTACGTGGTAGTCTGCCTCTACGTAGATGACATGATAATAATAGGGAGTATTGATAACATCAACTCCACTAAGAAAATGTTGTCATAAAAATTCGAGATGAAAGACTTGGGTGTCGCTGATGTTATACTTGGTATGAAAATTACCAAGACATCAGACGGATATGCTCTATCTCAAACTCACTATGTCAAACAGATGCTTGACAAATTTGATAAAGATAGTAGAGCTACATCTAGAACTCCGATAGAGATCTCAACCACCCTGAAAAAGAATTTTGGGGAGAGTGTGAGACAATTGGAATACTCTCGAATAATAGGCAGTCTGATGTATGTCATGAACTGGACTCGATTGGTGAAATAGTATCTCTCCTCCCAAAAGCATGTTTTTTTTTACCGACGCACAAAGAAACTAGTTTGTTGCGAATGAACAAGATATTGAGGAATTGCCCATACGTAAAATCATAATTATTGATACGGGCCTTTTCCACATAAAAAGGGAATCTTCTGTTACAATAGAAGGAGAAGTGATGTGGATTATTCAAGAATCGAAGTCGATTTGCTTTAGAAAAAGAAGATATCAATGAACTTCTATGAAACACCAGACATAGCCAACTCAGTGAGTAGACTGAGTAGGTATACCAGTAATCCCAATGAGGAACACTGAAAGGCCATCATGAGACTTCTCAGATACATGAGATATACAGCCGACCGAGGGTTGCATTATACCAGATATCCACCTGTACTGGAAGGGTATTCTGATGCGAACTGGATCTCGGATTCCAACAGTACACGATCCACTAGCGGATATGTGTTCGTGATGGGAGGAGCAGCTGTGTCATGAAGATCATCCAAGCAGACCTGCATAGCTAGATCAACTATGGAATTCAAGTTCATAGATTTGGATCTAGCAATAGAAGAGCCTGACTGCCTGAGAAGCTTTCTGGAAGGAATTCCAATATGGCCGAAACTTGTCCCTGCAATAAGCATGCACTGCGATAGTCAGTCGGCTATTGGGCGGGCGCAGGATCATATGTATAATGGAAAGTCCCGACATATTCGTCGGAGACATAAATCCGTAAGAGAATTGTTAGCTAACGGTGTGGTGTCATTAGATTTTGTGAGATCTAAAGACAATATAGCGGATCCATTTACAAAAGGCTTAACTCAGGTAGGAGTTGAAGTTTCATTGAGGGGAATGGGGTTGAAGCCCATCAAACTGGAAACCTCCTCAGAGGCAACCCAACCCGAACTGGATTCTCCAGCCTCGGGTTCAACGGGAAAACCGAATTGTGGGGGTGACCGAACAAAGCACTCGAGAACTTAAGTTCCCAGCCCATTTCTAGGATGAAAGAGTGATAGACCTAGACCATCTTAAGGGTGAACATGAGGCTCTTAATGAAAACAAGTATCTCGAAGGTCGAGAGGGGTGAGTCAGGACACCCTTGACTTGAAATCACCTATGACGAGTGTGTATGGCCGATACTATGTGATGAGCCATGGGCTAAATCGCTAGAGCACTCGGTTGAATTTTGCCAAGGCAGTCCACGGCCAAATATGGACAAAAACCAAAGGGCTTAGTAAGTGGTGTAGAGAGGACACTGTGTGCGCATTACCCTGGTATGCACAAACGCTAAAGGGTTCAAGGCTTAAAGGCTACCCAATAGTAGCATATCAGATTTTACGTCACTACGGCAGGTTCAAGGCGCGCGATACCTGTCCTTATGCAGTGAACTCTTGCGGTTCTCTCGTATGCATTTAGAAGCATTTTTATTTTCAGCCAATTGCATTCATGTGGGGGATTGTTGGAAAAACATGTGAAAACATGGGTGTTTCCGAATGGTCACTGGACCAACTTCGAGTCATTATTTCGTGTAACAGCGCTGAGTTGTTTATACCGTACTCAACGTGGTTGAGAAGCCCGTGTGACGAGCTTCGTAACGGTATATCACATGACCTATTCGGAGAATGGGTGTGAATACAAAGTGGCTTCAAAGTTGGTGCCTTGAAAGCTCAAATCTGGAAAACCGAAATGGTAAAGGAAAACCATTTAGTATAATCTCATATTGGAAGATTAAGAGTTAATTTTACAATATATATATCATACCAACCCATGTAGTTATTAAACTAACATGTCCACATACACCTAAGAGTATTAGTGTGTACCACACACGCGCGCTCGCTCGTGTCTCGTGTCTCTGGTCTCGGGTCACGGTGCGGGCTTGGGCTTGGGCTTGGGCTTGGGCTTGGGATTTGGTATTTGGGGAATGTCTCGGGTCTCGGGTCTTAGGTCTTGGGTCTTGGGTCCAAATCCGAAATTAGAGTTTTGTATAAAATACAAAAGCAGTTCCCTAGAGTTTCCAGCAACAGAAACGCCAGCAATAAATGAGATTGATTGCTGCGGTTTCAAAATTAAATCGAGCGGATTCTGGGGGTGTAACTCCCAGAATTGATGACCAACATTTATGGCTGCGGTTTCAGTAGAGGCTATAAAAGGCAGCTCTCCCCCTCTCATTTCAACACACCAGAATACACACAACCTCACAGCATAAGCATCATATAGAGAGAGAGAACCGCACCACCAATAGCTCGACCTGTGGTTCGGTACCGGTTTCCGTACGAGCCACTCTGAGATAGAAGTTGTACCTTGGGAACAAAGTCCCGAAACCAGAAACCTTTAAAGGTGGTTCGGGAAATATTGTTTAAGGGAAACTGCTCAGCAGTTGCATCTTCTTTTATATTTCTGTTATTTATTTTTCAGTCATTTACATTCTGTCCATTTCATTTCAGTACCGTTTCTTTTCTGTAATTTACTTTTCTGTACTGTTTCTTTTATGTATTTACATTTCAGTACTGTTTACTTTCAGTCTTTCTATTCTGTAATTTCCAGTATTTACAAAACCAGTCCGGCAGTTTTTTTTATTTGTCAAAAACCAGTCCGGCAGTTTTTATTTTGTTAAAACCAGTCCGGCAGTATGTTTTATTACAAAACCAGTCCGGCAGTTTGTTTTTTGTTAAAACCAGTCCGGCAGTTTGTTTTATTACAAAACCAGTCCGGCAGTTTGTTTTTTGTTAAAATCAGTCCGGCAGTTTCTTTTATTACAAAACAGTTCGGCAGTTTGTTTTATTGTCAAAACAGTCCGGCAGTTTGTTTATTTGTCAAGCCAGTCCAGCAGTTTATTTTAAATTCTGTACGAGTCAGGAATTGTAATTCATATTCCAATTGTGAGAAATAAAGTGTTATTTCCATTGCGTTCCTGTCTTTTAATTTATTGTCCTTTAGTTTATTGTTTGTTCGAAATAGTACCAAAACCAACACTTTCTACATCGGTTCACCTTCATTACCACAAGAAAAGTCATTACCAGGATAAAGTTGTTGTGATCATCTGAAGAGATGTTATGAACATAAGACTTCTAGGCAAACTGAATAAAGATATAAGAAACATTTTTTATTTTGAAAGAAACCATTCATAGGTCAATGATATAACCTTCAAAATTTAATTCGTCTTTCCCTGCTTATAGAAAACAACTATGTCAATTTTGGAAACATGAAGACCAAAGAACCATAAGGAACTTGGCAGTATTTGATATAACCCTCAGGTTATGCCAAACCTGTCGTAGTATTGTACAAAGTTCAAACACAAACCAGATCTGAAAAATAGACAGTACATTGTATTAAGTTTGGACACATAATTAAAGAGCCATAGACCAAAGATATTGAGTGTAACTTTGATTCTTGCACAAATATAGAAATGTATGATGATGTAACTAACTCAACATAGTAGTCTATTTACTCAATATAGATATACAGAAAATCTCATATATATGACTCAGAAAATCAAACATGATTCCCAAATAAATGGTGTTGTAACTACATGACATGAGAACTTTAAAAAACAAAAGAGTAAGACATAACTTAGAGCTCTTGCATATTGTTTGGTAGAGTAGAGGTATGACTTTCTGCAAAGTTGCTATTTGCTCATGCTCTTACTTACTTAAATTTATACTGTAAAGTTCCATGTAAATATCTTATTTGGTGAGTATAACGTGTTTTATTGAGGGTTGTCATAGTTATTTTTCCACTCTCATCAATAGTACTATTGGAGTCTCTCTTAAAGGAAATACTTGATGTTTGCTAGGTGATTTGTGTGAGCTGTGTATATATATCAGGCATTAATCAAGTTATCAATTTTATGCTTTTCAACAGAGAAAGCGAGACGTACAGATAATGGACAAGTTTTATGAGGAGACTGTTAGCGCTGAAAGTATAATATCCGATGAGTCCGATATAAAAATGCCAGAGAAATCCGAATTCGATTTAGAAATTGAAAAACTTTTTACAGAAATGGATACACAGTTGGAGCTTATCCACGAACTTGAACCTTTAGATGCCAATGATATGGTAAGCCTAGTTGTCACATTTTAAACTTCTCCATCTACTTCTTACGAGTAACATGCTATTAGAATGTCTTCCACTTGTCATATCTGAGACAAGTATAAGTTGTTCTTGTTATTGGTAGGTGAATAATGGATCAGAGACAAACGACGGTGCTGCTTTTTGTCTAGATGGTGTTAGTGATCATGATCTCGTTCTGGATGAGGAGATCGGATTGATATGCACTGTCTGTCATATTGTGATGTTGGAAATCAACAATATTCTTATACCGGATTTTGTAAGTTCGATACTTCATTTTTTCTTTCTTGGTTTTTGTTAAGCTATAAGATAAATGATAATAGTGAATCTCAAGGTTTTCATGATCAGTTCTGCATTAGTTATAAACATTTCCGAGTAAAAGTTAGTTTGTATATGAAGCTTTGCCTCACTTTCTATATCCATGATACAGATCATTAAGTATAATTGAAAGCTTGAAGTCTTGATATGGACCCGCCACTAAAATTCATAAGCAAGGTGCTTGAAATGTTTGACTTCGTATTGATTTGTTTATCTAGCTTCCACCTATTGAATGTTCATATCCATACTCTTCTAATCCAGATAAGAACTCTAATTTGTAGTCGTAGAGTTTGAATATTTTTTATTACCATTTTTTGTTCATGTCCACTTAGTCACCTGGTGAAAGTGAACGAAAACTGCCACTTAAAAGAGTTGTAAAAGAAGCAATGTGAAAGTACCTGTCATGATTTTTGACAAAATAAATGAAAATTTCAACTTTATTTCATCAATATGAATTCGTATATCGTTTGATTTTTATCTCGTTTCTTGTTTACGTTTAGGCCAATCGTCAAGGTGAAGGAGCTTACCTGACAAAGTGCAAGAGGAGAAGAAATGAGAACTAAAGACTATGCCCTCTTTCGCTGATGTGCTACTGGTGTTACTTGTTAGTGCTTCAATTTACATTTTCACAATTAGTTTGGCTGACTTATGAACTTCTGAGTTATGCTCAATGCTCTCTTTCAAATCACTAGCTTATGTTTATCATACTTTTTTCCTTAAGCTTTGAGGTTGTAAGCTAGAGATATTGAATATTTCCTTGGCTTTTAGTCTTAGAACACTGCTATTTAGTAATTTATCACTGTAGAATCTCACTTCATATGAAATCTTTTGAAGTCCATTTTCTTCAAGAAACATAACTAAAGCTGTGTGTTTTTGGAATCCGAAAAAACTCAGTTGTTCGATGTCAGGTTTTAACCCTGATGCTATAATGCACTTTTTACGGAATTTAATTGCATTCATCTAGCCCCAAAACTAAAGAATCTTGATAATTGGTGCTAGATCTTTATGTAACTAGTCCTTGGGTACCAAGGAATTGATTTACGCAGGTTCCACTTGACACTAATTTAAAGTGATCGATTTAAGTATGAAATACTGTGAAAGAACCATTCCAATTTCTTGAGAATCACTTGTTTTTCTATTGAATTGAGGAGATTTAGTTTCTTAGTCACTCTTGTAGTTTTTTTTATGAATGGAAATCGATCTAAAGGGACATTTGAAACTTATACCAAACTCTCTAAGCAATTAATATATAAATGAATACTTAACTCGGCTTATAAGCTACAATCTCGATCCCTTAGTTAACTCACTTCCTTCAATTGAAAACACCATCTCTCGTTTTCAAGTAACTTTTGAATAGCACATCAGAATCTTGTGCTAATCTCTAATATTTAATATTTATAGGTGTACAGTTTACAGAAAATAAAAATGCGACTTCTCCCCTAGATATGTCATCTTGAAGAGATCTTTTGAGGTATCACTAACCTAGATAAGTTCAATGATCACTGTTTTCAATTTTCACGTAAAACTTACAAATTACAGGGGGTGTTTAGCACCCGCCAGACACGTGAGTATTAAACGATTTTACATATAAAAATAATAATTATAAAGATTAGAGAATCTATTACAGCCCATGAGTCCGAAGAAATTATAATGGAGAGGTTGTATATATGCACATTATCGGTTTGATGGGCTGTAGTTGAGCAATTAATCTGGCTTACCGACTATGAAGAAAAAATAAGTTCATTCAGCCGACGCTAAAATTTAGTTAGAGAATAGAACCAGTTATGGATATAATGTGGTTTTACCAGAATAATAACATGCACTGCAATTTTATTAAAAAAATAAGGAAAGAAATTTTGAGCTGTAAAAAGCTGCACATAACAAGTTCTTTGTCATGATTTTAAAGAGATGAGGCTACATTGTTTTTAAACTTTGAAGGTGGTCACTGCAGCCTTGCAGGAATCCATAAATACCTCATAATCAACAACCATGAATAATTTATTGTCTACTATCAAGACACTGGCTACTCTCAAAAAAATTAAATAATTCTGTTTCAGAAACTCATAAAAGTAAAGTCATAATTTTTAATTTGGGAGTATATGTTATATCAAATCGTCGTTCTCCACATCTTTTTTGAATAGATACCCATGTTTCCCATATATCCTTGTCCCTTGTTCTTTTTCACTAAAGAGTTTGATTTCTGTTTATAAGAAATTGACAACTTTGCTTTTTATAATATGACATTGGTTGAAACACAATCATGATACTCTGGAATTATTACACATTAGATATGCCTGAAAGGCTTTATAGAACACACATTAAAAGCACAATACTAGGATTTAACTGGTTACATAACTTACACGACAAATAAAGTACCGTAAAAACCATTTCCAACATTCTTGTTGAGAAACCTATCAGGGTTCCAATCGTCGGGATTTTCCCACTGTTGGTCGTCCATGTTGCATCTGTAAATATTTATTGCAATTTATACACACACAGAAAGGGTCTTGACTCTTGATACGATTGATTTGTATCAAAATATAATTTTCAAAGATAAAGTAGGGAAAGAAATACTTTTGCGGGTATCAGGAATAATTGACATTCAAAATTTGTCCAAGTAAATATTAAAATGGAGGATCTTGCTCTATCATAATGTACTGTATTATTTTTGCTGTTTCGTTTTACACTGTACTAAAAGCTTCCAATTTTAGCCCGTCCCTTTACTTGTATGCTTTGAAAGCACAAGAGTTTCTGTCATATATAACATAAAATTGAGACTTGGGGGAAAGTGTACATTATTTTCAATAGGAGCAAGTAAATGTAACATTGAAAAACGTAAAAGATATGAAGAAAAATTACAACCAATTTACCTCCCTACCAGCAGGAACATGATATCCTTCTCTAATTCAGTATCTTCATGAACAAATCTTAGAGGAATAAGAGCAACAGGATTATGTTTTCTTAAAATTTCATGGTAAACCGCCAAAAGATAAGGGAGCTTGCACAATTTTTCCTATGTAATTTTCTCGGACCCACAAATACTTTGAATTTCCTTGATATAAACGTTCCTGTAATATCCAAATACAGAAACAGTATAAACTCTACACTGTAGTGGAAAGAAAAAATCGTTGATTATCTAATTGTGCTTAAAAAATCGTTGAATATCTTATGGATCTGATAGCCTGTGCGTTGGCATGATAAGGTTATCTCTATCGGTAGTTAAGCAATTTGGTATAACATCCTTTTTGTGCTTCATAGATCATTATCACTGGGACAAGTTCATGTGCTTATGCTTACCTTTTTGTGTTTACACAGAGATACTTATACCAATAATAATTTAAAAAGTAATACGAAGTCTAAAGCACTTGTAAGGATTTGTTCTATTCAAGACAAAAGCAGTATTAGATTATAAAGATAGATATCCTAGGATCATAGACTTTTGGAAGCAATTTCTATTTTTTACATGTTCTTTTAGAACGAATAGTAATTCTAGAGGTAACTTAATGAGGATATGCATATAAAAGGTAAAGAATTGATTTTTTGAAGCGTTGTTACAAACCAAAACTACCTGATGGTTTGGATCTTTAGAAATTCATACATGGCCCATTCAGTGGTGACTAATGTAGTATCGGATGTTTCGACTATCATCACCCAAATCAACAAATCCTTCTCTCTCGGTGACAGTGCTTTTCCCTCCAATGATAAATAGTCCAGAAAACAATTGATATTATGAAACAACGAAATCCCGAACAAGGTTCTCAGCTCATATTACTGAAAAGAAAATGATAACTTATAAACTCGAATAAAAAATCAAGGTTATACCTGTAACGTCCCGTATTTTTATAAATGGTTTTATTCATGATTTAATTTATCCAAAAACGTTTTATACAAATTTTACCAAAAACCGGTCACTCGACTAATTTTTAGCCAAAAACTGAAACTCTTCCGAAAAACTTTATTTTTAAAACTTGTTACTAATTTTATAAATAAAAAGTACCCAATAGTTTTGTTTCTAAAGATTGGTTATTTTTTAGCAGTAAAATAATAAATTGGATTAAGAGTTAACTTTTAGAAATTTGGGGACCAAATAGTTCGCTTTCACAAATTTTCTCAAAACAGTTTTTCTAAACCTCAAATCAGCCCACTTTTAATTCATTAAACCTAAAACAAGAGAGAAAAAAAGAGAAAAGAGAGAAAAATAAGAGAAAAGAGAGAAAAAGAAGAAGAAGAAGAGAAGGAAACCACCATTAGCGGGTTCTTACCGGAAGCATCTTTTCTACGTTATAAGGTAACGGAGGTTATCCATTGCGACGAGGGTGTATGCTAGGATTATGTTTCGCGTTTATTATAAATTGAGGGTTTTTGCCTTTTATATTAATTATGTTCTTAAATTGCTAATTGGGGTTATTTGTGGTAATTTTAATTCCATTATTTGAATTGGAGAAGTTGATGAGTTAGTTATATTAATTTCGGATTAATGAGATCATGGATGCGTTTGCATGTTTTATGCGTTGATTATGTGATTATATAGTTGTTGATGAAATTGGGTAATTTATTGTTGATTAAAGATGAATTGTAGTTTATGCATACAAGGTGTTCGTTAAAATGCCTGAATGAGCTTTATGTTGTTAGACTTATTTGGCTAGTTGTGAATCTAGCACCTATGCTTATGGGTTATGTTGAATTACGTTAGAGTGACGTATGAGAATGTGTTATTTGCGTGAATTTATATTATTGGCCGAGGCCGTATGAGAATGTGATATTTGCGTGGATTTATATTATTGGCCGAGGCCGTATGAGAATGTGTTATTTGCATGGATTTATATTATTGGCCGAGGCCTTGTGATTTAGCTGTAGTGGTAATGGTCTCTGTCTCTTCCTAATTCCGGGGATAGAAGACGGCCGAGGGGATATGAAATGACTCGTCTTACGGACTGGGGCGAGTGGCGTGAGAGGTCACAGTGTGCACTATATTTATTTTATTGTTAGCAATGGTCTATGTCTCTCCCTAATTCCGGGGACATAAGACGGCCGAATGGATAGTGAATGACTCGTCTTACGGACTGTGACGAGTGGCGTGAGAGGTCCAAGTGCGCATTATAAATCTACTTTTATGTTAGCAATGGTCTATGTCTCTCCCTAATTCCGGAGGCATAAGACGGCCGTAGAGATAGGGAATGACCTAGCTTATGGACTGGGGTAGGTGGCGTGAGAGGTCCATGTATGCTATTGATGTGTGTAGAAGTTATTTATTTATCTCGTTGTTGGATGTTATTATATTTCTTTTTATATGTTGATTATCGTAGTTGTTGTTTGTGGATTATTGCATTTATGGGATGGAGTGACAGTATTTTATGGTGCCGTCCCGTCTATTTATGTGCGTGAGACTCACCGTTACATTTTTGTATTTCAGGTACAACTTAGGTCAAGGCGTTTGGTTATGAGCATTAGCGAGATATCACATGGGTTCGGGCTTTTGCTTTCTTTTTACTTAGATTGTTTTTGAGGTTGTAGCCTACGGGCAAATTCATACGTTTGTTATTTTTAGCTTTTATAAATCCTGTCTTCTAGCCGTGGTTGGCACACAATTTATTTTATTCATTTAATTGTTCCATTAGCTCGCAAATGTTTTCTTTTAAAATTTAAATTTTGTACCAACAGGTTTCAGTTTTCTTTTATTTAAAAAGATCATGCCTCGATGTCCGTGTTTATGGAACTTGGGGCATGACAAGTTGGTATCAGAGCTAACTAGGTTCTTGTATACTTTGGGACGACGAGAAGATGGGTAACCATTGGACCAAGATCCACGTATCATTTTCACAAAACTTTTTCCGAAAACTTAAACTTTTTCTAAAAACGGGGGGTTGCATTTAGCTTATGACATGTAGATAGAATTTAGTATTAGTTGATGGAAGGAAAGTCCACATGTGAGGCAAGTTGGGGACAATGAGGACGCTTGTTGATCCCGGCTTGCCAAACTAGTGGGTGGACCTCTCGTCGGTATGTGTGAAGGAATACCTTAGCGATGTGGAATTCTAGAGTATGCGAGGACGCTCGGGTGCTTTAGGATAACGTATCGTGATGGGTTATCCCTTGCACTTTTGTGTTGTTTGTATGCGTGTGTAGATTGATATAGTGTGTATGAGGTATAAGTTTGCATGTCAAGTAGTAGCGAACTATTAGAGTGCGAGAATTGTAAGGTTGATGGTTTTAGGTAGTGCGTTTTTAAATTATTTACTTGCGTGGTAATGAATATTTTATGCGAATAGATGTTGATATGTCGTGGACTAAAATGATGTGGTTGTGTGATATGTTCTATGTAAGGAATTTATAAGTGTTGAAGAATTTTACGTTTTTGTATCGATAATTTTCTGCAGAAAAACGATCGGTCGTTTGTCAAAACGATCGGTCGAAAATTTAGATTGGTCTGGTCCCTAAGTCTGTTGGTTTCTGAAATAGAAATTGTCTTAACTGAAGTGTTCATGATAACCTTGGTAACATATTTGGTTTATATCGAATGGCGACAAAGAGAAGTTAGTATTTGAGCATCGGTGGCAAGTTAGGTGTGATACAATTGATTATGTCATTATTATGTATGCACGGACTTGTCTAATTTTGTATGACTAAATTTTTGTACATTGATTGATAATTTGAGGTTTCCGTATAGGCATGGGGATGATAGTTTGAATCATTTGAGCGAGCGGTGAGACAGGGTTATGAGTCTGTGATCCATCTTTATACTGTACAGTACTCGGTTATTGTTTGCTTGAAAAATTTATGAAAGTTGGATATAGGAATTTATGAGAGTACCAAATTTTGTTGGGTTGATTACTGATATTTTAGTAGGTGGCATGTAAGCAGTATTTTAGTAAATATGCAGGCCAATTATTAGTAATTCATCTTTGGCAGGAATTTGTTAGAGCAATTTTTCTAGTATGTTAAACTGTGTAAGAATTGTCATTAGGGTCGCCATTGTTGCTAATTTATGGTTGTGTTGGTTTTAGTACTTGATGCTAGTGATTATAAACTATAAAAGACTATTCAGTTTTAGGGATTCTTCTTTTCTAGCATAGGAACCAGATTAAATCGCGAATTGGCGAATTGAAGGAGACTACTAACTACTTGGTGAAACAATGAATGAGAAACTGTAAAAGGAAAGGTCTGTGTCTGACCCGCTTTTGGATTGAGGATTAGATTAGGAGTATATTTTGTGGTGAATGAGAATGTAAGTTTAATGACAGAATTTTTATGCCTAAGGTTTGGAAGTAGGTCGATGAGCTGATTTCAAAATAAGTGTGCAAATTAACTTGATGATTAGTTTACGTGAGATTAATTCAGGTATGGTTTGTAGTGTTCAGTTGGATAAGTCGTTACATGATTGTTGATCTTGATGATAAGGTGCAGTACCCGAAGTTTGGTTTGTTGTGAGAGAGGGTTGTTTGTTCTTGTTTTCATGATTGAATGGATTAACATTAATTAGGGGTTTTATTTTTATTTTTGGAGATGGCTGATGGTTGAAGAATTGTTATTTCAACTTGCTTTTATCAGGTGGTGTTGGTTGTGGTTTAAACATGTAAGAATAATGTTGAGCACGCACGGATTTAGATTACCCAGGTTCCTTATTGAATGCTACTAAGGGATGTTTGTTCAATTTCCTCATTTAGTACAGAGAAGATTATAATTTTTAAGAGGATCTGTAGATTGATTTAAAATTTCATCCGAGGCAAGTAACAACCTAGAGAGAAAGAAAAAGGGGTTGAACAGCCTGGTTTTTATGTGCTTCTATAATTGAATGATTGTGCTAAATTATTGATTTTGGATGACTAGATTATGGAGGGAAATAGTAGGAGTGTTTCTTTCGCCGGGCGAATCGGAACTCAGTTTTAAAGTCGGTTACGGTAAGTAAGGCTAGTCATGAGTTATTATAATTGCTTGGAGTGTTGGCAGGCTATTCAATTGTATTATAACAAATTGGGTAATCTTGAATTATGTACATGAGTTCAAATCGTGTGGATCTATGTATGTTTTTTTTGTTTGTGTGATAAAAAGAAAAAAAATAAATTTTTTTTGACATTTCAGCTTGTGCGTAGCGAAAGTACATGAGAAGAAAATAAATAAAATATATTAGAAGTGTGTACTGGGATTCGGTTAGTAGCCCAAAATACGTTCTTTTTCTTCTTTTCTTTCTACCATCGAAGCGACGGGAAGGTGATAGTTGCAATTGTTGTTCGAATTTCTATTAACTATTTGTTTGTTCGGATTGCATGATACTTTAAATAAAAATACTGTGAATATCGTGATTGGGTTTGTGATATCAATAAAGGTTATGTTCCTGATATTTTTTTAAACTAGTAAGTACTTCCACTCTGTTATATCATAGGTGAATCTGAATTATTAATGGTGCATCTTTGGCTGGGCAATCTAGTACAATTTATGCCCCTTATAAAGGGTAAGGATATCAAATAGATTATTATGGCCGTTATTATGAAGCTTAATTGGATAACATTTTCTTGGTGGCGTGTGTTGTGGGTTACAATTTAGAAGTGTCTATTTAGTTTTCAAGAGATTCATGTTTGAGCATATGCAAAAGTTTATGTCCAGGTTTGGGAAAGATTTTTTTTTTTACTACTTGGTGAACCATGAAAGAAAGGTGGTAAAAAGAAAGGTCATGGGAGAATTTATACATACAAAAGGAATTGGAAGAGTGTAACTCGAGTTTGCTGAGAATCTGATATGTAATTCAAGTAGATGCTAGCCTTGTGTGATTAGCTCACGTCTTGTTCTAATAGAATAATTGGTTAAGTCCTTGCGTGATGATGGTTCTCAATGATGAGTAGGTATAATTTTAGGTGATTATAGAGAAAAATTGCTTCTTTTATTTGATTGGATAGTTTATAATGATATTGAAACTAATTAAATGGTATTTAGGCATTAGATTAAAGGATGTATTCATTGAATTACGTAGGAAATATAAACCCTGGTCTGTTTATAGTTGTTGTTTGTATTTGTAGTGACATGTTAGGAATAAGACGTTTAAGCATAGAAGGAATTGGTTACTCGATGTTTCTGATTGGATGTTAACTAGGGAGAAACTTGTTTTCGTTTTACAGCTATATTGAGAAATCAAAAACTGGAAGTTGAATTTGTTTTACAAGTTATAAGGTTTGGGGTACATGAGTTTTCTACCATTGGTTAGAACATAAAGGATGCCGATTAATTGAAGTTTTATATTCTGGTTATATGTAATTTTGCGATTTAGTCGAAACCTTGTTTGATATAGTTTTGTTACTTTTGTATACTTTAGTAGAGACCGTGTAGCTGGACAGTTGTATATGACCAGAAAATATTAAGGCATACGTGTATCAGTTGTCGGGCAAATTAGTACAGTTATTAAAGTCGGTTAAAATGGTCAGGATTGTCATCTGGATTGTTATGCTAATACCCATTTTATAATTATTATTATTTTTGTGTTAATGTCTTACTGTAAGTGATTCTAAGCTACAGACAGATTATCTGAGTTCTGGACAAGTTTTTTTTTTTTTTCATCATATGTAGTGTGTGTTGAGTATTTGGGAAGATTGTTGACGCTTGGTGAAACCCTGAAATAAAACCGGAAAAGGAAAAAAAATGTCTGTATCCGTACTTCCTTTAGGCTTTTAGACCGAGTGTTTTAGGATATAGCTAATTAAAATACAAGTCTGATGATATTAGAAACAGAGTACAATGTTAGCACCACGATTATTATTATTTTATCATAGCGTGCACCGGAAGCACGGGAAATAGAAATAGATGTTAAGGTAAAGGTAAAGGTAAAGGAGTCATTTCGTTTTATTGATGGAACTTTCGCGATTCGGAGATAGTGTGAAAACTAAGATCTACTATTTTTTTATTTTTTTTTAAATTCACTTGTGTTGGGTAAATAGGAATTATTACACTAGGGAAAATAAAGAGCGGAGGTTAGCAGGTAACTGACTGTGGAGATAAATTCAAGGGACGAAACCTTATCAGGGGAAGAATGCGACACCCATAGTTGTTAATCGACATTTTTGAGTAAATGTTTCACACATTTTAAGGAGTGGCATCTTTATCGAGATAGGTTGATAACAGAGTTTGAGTTATATAAGGAGCTGTTATTTAAAGACATGTTTGCATCTGGTATATATTCACCGAGACTTGAACTAAGGTTAAGTTTCGAGACGAAACTTCTTTAAGTGGGAAAGAGTGTGAAATCCCGTATTTTAATTCTATTTTATATTTGCTATTAGTGTTATAATATGATCTTCTTGGGACTATTTTTGATATTATGGATAGATAGCGAGATCGTTTGGTAATTGGCAATAAGTTAGGATTCATGTATTAAGATTATGTTATGCTATGGTAGTTAATTAAATGAGAAGACAGAGAGTTTTGTAACAGATGAGTTATTAGGATGCATAATTGGGACTTAAAGAGTTGGTCCTTTCATTTTTTTTTTACAAGCTTATATATTCCCTGTATAAAATGTGTTCACCATAAAATCAGCACCATACCTCTGTGTGTGTATATACATAAAAAGTCCGAATTTGAGTTTTGTAGACGTTGTGGAGTTGTTGAAATAGAAGAATGTCATCTTAGTTGTTGAGCTAGAAGCATGTTATCTATGTTACATTATTGTCTTTTATTTTATTAGTTATTGTTTTACATTATCGAGATACTTACGTATCTTTCGTTTACTTGAGTTATGGATGGAGGAGTTGTTATGAGTTGTGTACCCTGATTATTTTATTTCTTAGATTATGACACGAATTATACGTTTAAATTTTTATGGCCTTATTTATAAAAGTTTATAATTTCTGAGTATAGTTGTTTAGAGAGTAAATTTCGGGACGAAATTCTTTTAAGGAGGGTTAGTTGTAACGTCCCGTATTTTTATAAATGGGTTTATTCATGATTTAATTTATCCAAAAACGTTTTATACAAATTTTACCAAAAACCGGTCACTCGACTAATTTTTAGCCAAAAACCGAAACTCTTCCGAAAAACTTTATTTTTAAAACCTGTTACTAATTTTATAAATAAAAATGACCCAATAGTTTTGTTTCTAAAGATTGGTTATTTTTGAGCAGTAAAATAATAAATTGGATTAAGAGTTAACTTTTAGAACTTTGGGGACCAAATAGTTCGCTTCCACAAACTTTCTCAAAATAGTTTTTCTAAACCTCAAATCAGCCCACTTTTAATTCATTAAACCTAAAACAAGAGAGAAAAAAAGAGAAAAGAGAGAAAAAGAAGAGAAAAGAGAGAAAAAGAAGAAGAATAAGAAGAGAAAACCATCATTAGCGGGTTCTTACCGGAAGCATCTCCTCTACGCTCTAAGGTAACGGGGGTTATCCATTGTGACTAGACGAGGGTGTATGCTAGGATTAGGTTTCGCGTTTATTATAAATTGAGGGTTTTTGCCTTTTATATTAATTATGTTCTTAAATTGCTAATTGGGGTTATTTGTGGTAATTTTAATTCCATTATTTGAATTGGAGAAGTTGATGAGTTAGTTATATTAATTTCGGATTAATGAGATCATGGATGGGTTTGCATGTTTTATGCGTTGATTATGTGATTATATAGTTGTTGATGAAATTGGGCAATTTATTGTTGATTAAAGATAAATTGTAGTTTATGCATACAAGGTGTTTGTTAAAATGCCTGAATGAGGTTTATGTTGTTAGAATTATTTAGCTAGTTGTGAATCTAGCACCTATGCTTATGGGTTATGTTGAATTACGTTAGAGTGACGTATGAGAATGTGTTATTTGCGTGAATTTATATTATTGGCCGAGGCCGTATGAGAATGTGATATTTGCGTGGATTTATATTATTGACCGAGTCCGTATGAAAATGTGTTATTTGCATGGATTTATATTATTGGCCGAGGCCTTGTGATTTAGCTGTAGTGGTAATGGTCTCTGTCTCTTCCTAATTCCGGGGATAGAAGACGGCCGAGGGGATATGAAATGACTCGTCTTACGGACTGGGGCGAGTGGCGTGAGAGGTCACAGTGTGCACTATATTTATTTTATTGTTAGCAATGGTCTATGTCTCTCCCTAATTCCGGGGACATAAGACGGCCGAATGGATAGTGAATGACTCGTCTTACGGACTGTGACGAGTGGCGTGAGAGGTCCAAGTGCGCATTATAAATCTACTTTTATGTTAGCAATGGTCTATGTCTCTCACTAATTCCGGAGGCATAAGACGGCCGTAGAGATAGAGAATGACCTACCTTACGGACTGGGGTAGGTGGCGTGAGAGGTCCATGTATGCTATTGATATGTGTAGAAGTTATTTATTTATCTCGTTGTAGAATGTTATTATATTTCTTTTTATATGTTGATTATCGTAGTTGTTGTTTGTGGGTTATTGCATTTATGGGATGGAGTGACAGTATTTTGTGGTGCCGTCCCGTCTATTTATGTGCGTGGGACTCACCGTTACATTTTTGTATTTCAGGTACAACTTAGGTCAAGGCGTTTGGTTATGAGCATTAGCGAGATATCACATGGGTTCGGGCTTTTGCTTTCTTTTTACTTAGATTGTTTTTGAGGTTGTAGCCTACGGGCAAATTCATACGTTTGTTATTTTTAGCTTTTATAAATCCTGTCTTCTAGCCGCGTT
Organism: Primula veris; assembly: GCA_963682055.1. Lineage (NCBI taxonomy): Eukaryota > Viridiplantae > Streptophyta > Magnoliopsida > Ericales > Primulaceae > Primula > Primula veris. Next base: position 17,858,661 of record OY821743.1, on the reverse strand, counting down.
TGGCAAACAATTTATTTTATTCATTTAATTGTTCCATTAGCTCGCAAATGTTTTCTTTTAAAATTTAAATTTTGTACCAACAGGTTTCAGTTTTCTTTTATTTAAAAAGATCATGCCTCGATGTCCGTGCTTATGAAATTTGGGGCGTGACAATACCTAACCCTGGAGAATTCGTTTACTTTGCTCTTTTATGAGGGACTTCATCACCTTGTACTTGCATGTAAAAATTCTATCAATTTTTGTTTCAAAACTTTTGTTCGGGACCCATTTTAGATACGGGAAAAAGTGTCTCCAATCCACATCAATAGCCCCTTCCATCGGGTCAAGTACTAAGCTCTTCAGTATATCCTTTCTTGACAACGTGGTTCCAATCTTCTCAACAATCAACATATATCTCATCCACAAAGTGAAACAAGGAACAAATTGTTCATCACTACACAAACAACAATTGTCTCTTTTCACCTTCAAGATATTCATATACAATTCCCTTTCTCCATTCTATGCACCAAGTTGTAGTCTGATAGAAAGAAACTAAGTTGTATCACTGAGATATATTCTCTTTTTCTGAAATTTCTTAGTTTATCATTCAAAGCATTATTGGAAAGCTTAACTTATACTAATAGAGACCACGAAAACAAAAATTCCCCCAAATCAGGCATAGAATAGAAAATTAAGCACGGAAATGTTAAAAGTAATCAGACATCGTAAGAATGAATTTGTAATAAAAAGCAATACAATTATTATAGAAGTCAGACTCGATTAAGTAATAACCATCAATGTTTTAATATATATTAACGGAACAAAATCAACAAAGTGAAACAAGGAACGAAGTCTTCTTCACAACTCAAACAACATGAGCTTCCATATTTGATTCAAGAGAAAAGCTACATCAAGCTTATGGAAAAGCATCCCAACTAGGTTGCACCTTAAACCATAAGCCTTTCGAGCCCATAAAATATAATTCAAAAGGAAAAACGATGTTACAAAGGGTACAAATGCACTATACATCGAATTCCTAAAGCTATGCCTTGTTAAAACCTCTGGTGAGTAAAACCCTTTAGGAAAAAGCTCAAAAGAGGAGAAAGAGTACATAGCTGCACAAGTTTATCTACCATCTGAAGCGTAATGTACTTGACTACTAATCATTCTACTAGTTCTGCATCTACAAAAGAAACCAATGAATCTTCGTCTAGTCTTCTTCTTGTAGCTTCTTGATCTATATTTGCGCTTCCTAAAGGCCCCTAAAGTATATCAATCCTGATCTCGAAGTATGACACTTGCAGCTGATAACCTCAGGTTTCCCTTAAGACACCCGTCAACATTTAGCTTAAGCCTCCTCATAGTGGGTCGGATCCAACAGACTAAACGAATGCGACATACTCTAGGGGGAATGACCTGAAGGGCGAACATATTCTACATGGAAATACACCAATTTGTTCAATTAATATGCTGCCATTATTAACTAGCCAATTAATAGGTTTTCAAGTATGTAGAACCGGATAAGATAATATTTATGCAAAATACTAATAGTACATACGAGAATGGTTGTAAAATATTCTTCTCGGGTAGGAACTTAAGAGAGAGAGGGATGTGAAAACTTCATTGGTATTTATTCCATTTACTGGAGAGAAATTGACCGCGATGCATGGTAACTGAATGTCGAAGATGATTCACGAAACAACTAACTCCTATCTGTACTCATCTCTAGCCTCTCAACTAAATCTATGAGTGCAACTTGCCTTCCATACATTCCATAAAATGTAGCAGGCTGTCATGATAGGTACGTGTCCGAAGGAGGAACCCTTTCTATGCCACTGTCAAAATATGCCGATAATCGAAAAGACTTGGCGATGTCGGAAGCCAAATAAAAATCTCAAGTGCTGCCAGATCCGTATTGTCAATGGACTATCAATAAAGAGTAACAGTCTTGCACGGAGAACTATTACATGTATAATATGGGTTATAATTAGTTATACAACCTCATATGTGATATTAATAGTACCTATGGTCGTACTATTTATATAATGTTACTAATAGTCAGGGGGAAGCTAAGTGGGGACGATCGGGTGTCACGGCACCCCCCATAATTTTAGAAATCTCAAGTGACGCAATTTTTTTTTAGTGCAATTTCTTTTTAGGTGTAGATTTGGCACCCCCATAAAAATATGTTACTTGTACATATATTTTGACACCCTCCATTTACACATCCTGGTTTCGCCCCTGCTAATAGTAACTCTTTTTCCTATCCGACAAACAAAACATCCAATATTTGACATTTTTTCCAAATGTAGCCTTCTTTTTATGACATTTTTTTTTGTAAAGAGAGGCTACACGTGTATCATTACGAGCATTTTAAATCCCCTTTGGCAATAAATATGCAGATATTATGGTCAAATCAGAGTTAATTCATTTTGTGCAATGAATTTATAAATTATAAACTACAAAAATCGATCCCCAAGTATAGTTGTTCCGGCCCAAGGAAAAAAGCCCATCAGGTTGCATTATATAACTCGTATACATGACCCTAGTTGTCACGGCGGCGAAGAAAAATCTAGAGTTCTTGCAAAATCGAAAGCAATATAGCCAATGACAGTGATGAAAAATCTAAAGACGACGATAATGACAAAGAACGCCATTTACGAGTATTAAATATACAACGAATAAGTGATCTACCAGATAAAAGGTGATTGCTTTTATTTTGCTTATAAATAATTTTCAATTGTTATATGAAATTTATCTCTATACAGTACATATAAACCTTAGTAATTGATGAAATTGATATTTTTGGATATTTATTTTGTAGTTTATATGTTTATTTACGAGTTTTTGGATGTACATTTGTTATTTTCTAGTTTATATGTTTATTTACGAGTTTTTGGATGTAAATTTATATGAAAGTATTATTATGTGCGAATGCAACGCAACATAATAAGACTTTTTATCAAATATTTCACTAGCTAAAATTCACAAGCAAGTTGCTTCAAATGTTTGATTCCATATTGATTTGCTTATCTTGCTTCCACCTGATGTTTGTTCATATATCCATTCTCTTCTAATCCAGGTACAAGAATTATAAATTGTAGTGGTAAAGTTTGAAATGTTCTTTCTTACCATTATTTTTCGGTCATCTCCACTTACTAACCTGGTTAAAGTGAATGAAAAATGCTACTTACAAAAGTTGTAAAATAGAGCAATATGAAAGTACTAAATGGCGACTCTTTGCTACTTTCTTATAATAAGTTTTGCATTGTTCAATGAAGTATTGGTTTCATCGGCAGAGGTGTACACTCAGAAACGGCTCTGGCCCCAATTTAGGTCATTTTTTAAATTAGATGCATTAGAAAATTATTGATTATTGATTAATATCAACTATATTTTACTATAAAACAAATATACAAATAGTTATGGGAATTGTAATGGGTTTTTTTATGATAAGTTTAATAGCTACGGGAATTGTGAGAGATTTGTGATAGCACCGTCAATATATGACAGTTTTCTAACATGATGGTCAATTTGTGACAGTTTTGTGATAGATTTTTAACCTCATAAAATCAATATTATTTTGTAGTGTTTGTTTTATATTTACCAGTTATGAGTAGTATAGTTCCACCACTAGACAGGTAGAGTACATCAAACAATTTTCTCTTCTCTTTCATTCACTAATTATTTCATACTTCTAGTGAACATTAACATTCAAAACACGCTTTAATTTTAAAATATAATTAAATGTGAAGGTAAAGTTTATAATTTTTTTTAATAATAGTTCCTTATTTTAAGAGAAATAGTATAATTGACATATATTTTTTGGAATAAATATAATAGCGTTAGACACATCTGAAGTAAAAAAAATAAAAAAAAAATTCTAGTTAGGAAAATGCTTTTTCTCAACAAATTTTCAACCCAAAACCTTATCTGCCGATGTGACGGATGAGATGGACCAATTTTTTTGTTTATGATTTTAAAAAAATAATTTTCACGAATAGGTTTATATCTCAAAATTAACTTTTTCCTCTTTCAATCGTTACCGAAACTATACTAACAAAGCAACTAAACAATAAGTATGTATGTGAAAAGATAAGTACTTGAAATATAAATACGATAAAGACGTGATGATTTTAATACTAATTCATCAATATGATTATGCGCTTAGTCTAATTCAAGTATCGTACTCGAAGTGGTTCACTATAATTGGGGTGAATGGTTGTTAGGGACATAATTAGCAAAATTAGGATTCTAATAGAACAAATTAAGTAGGTGGTTAATAAACATATTTTTGAAAAGCTAATTTAGTAGCTGACTTTCTTGCAAAGATAATTAAGAATATTTTTTTTGTTCGATTGAAGATTTCCCTCTTTAGATCAAGACTTGGTTGTTTTAGATGTTCAAAAAATTCCTAATCTAAGATTGAAGGCTTAGGTGTTAAAAGGTGAAATGTCTCTCAAGAAGACAAGGTGGATGTCCAAGATAGCATATGATTCGGAAAATATCAACTAGGGAAAGCAATATTAAACGATATGTGAGGGGATAAACAATTTTTTTTTCATTAACTTGTCTTCAAAAGTTTTCATAACAAAAAACTACTAAAAATATCCAAAACAATCCCTTCCAAACAAAGTCAAAAGAGTTAAAAACACATCCACAAAAATAATCCACGGCAATACCACCATAGACCACATATGAGTGTAACTTTGCTTCTTGCTACTTGCACAAATATAGCAATGTATGATGATGTAAATAACTTAACAAAGTAATTTGTTTTCTCAATATAGATATACAGAAAATCCCAGATATATTACTCAGAAAATCAAACATGATTCCCAAATAAATGTTGTTGTATATACTCACATGAGAACTTTATTGAACAAAAGAGTTGAAACATAACTTAGAGCTCTTGCAGAATGTTTAGTAGAGTACAGGTATGACTTTCTGAAAAGAAAATCGATCCCTTTACTTAGTTAATTTTATAATGTTATGTTCTAATCTTTACGTGGTTTATTTTCCATGTAAATATCTTATTTGATGAGTATATATAACATGTTTGATTGAGATTTGTTTTATGGTTGTTTTTCCACTCTCATCAATAGTACTATTGGAGAGTACAGTCTCTGATCTTAAAGACTATGTATACTTGATGTTTGCTAGGTGATTTGTTTATTAACTCTAATTACTAGCAAGGAAATGTTTTTTTGTTTATTAACTCTAAAGATATGAGCATTAAATGCAGCAATTTTGGATCTCAAATATTATTATTAATAACATCGTTAATATTTTCTCATCAATAATATATAAATAAACATCATTAATATTGATCATTTAATGACTTGTAATTAAGACTTGACCTATGTTATCGGGGAATATGTTAGCATTTGCCTATATATATACATTATCAAGCCTTAATCAAGTTTTCAATTTTAGGCTTTTAGATTAAAAAAAAAAAAAGAGGTGTAGATAATGGACAACAAATTCGAGGAGAATGTTAGCTCCGAAAGTATGATATTCAATGATTCCAATACAGAAATGCCAGATAAATCTGAATTTGATTTAGAAGTTGAAAAACTTTTTAAAGAAATGGATACACAGTTGGAGCTTAATCCGCGAACTTGAACCTTTAGATGTCAATGATACGGTAAGTCTAGTTGTCACATTTTAAACTTCTCCGTCTACTTCTTACGAGTAACATGCTATTAGAATGTCTTTCGCTTGTCATGTCTGAGACAAGTATAAGTTGTTCTTGTTAATTATGTGTAACATTTTCGATCCCAATATTGGTAGGTGAATAATGGATCAAAGACAAGCAATGGTGCTGCTTTTTGTCTAGACGGTACTGAGCATGATCTTGTTCTGGATGAAGAGATCGGATGGATATGCACTGTCTGTCATATCGTGACGTTGGAAATCAACAATATTCTTATACCAGATTTTGTAAGTTTAAGATAGCTGGTTTTGTTAAATTATAGATAAATGATAATAGTGCATCTAGGTCAAGTTTCTTATATCAGTTCTGCATTAGTTTAAAACGGTTCCACAGTAAAACGTTACGCAACGTTGTGCGATATAGTGGTTTTTGAAAGAAAAACGCAACGCTAAAACGTTATTTGGATGGAAAAACGCTAAATTCGCGCTATAGGAACGCTATTTACGCTATAACGGACGCTATTTACGCTATAGCGGATGCAATCTAAAAAAAAAAAAAAAATTTATTTTTTTTATTTATTTTTGGTCAAAATTTTAATGAAATTATTGGAGTTTAAAGAGAATCAAACCCTAAAATTCTTGCAAATAAAGTAAATAATCTGGCATCTCAAGTATAATCATTTTGTGGTTATTAGTTACAATTTTTTATATATATTTAGTTAATTTTTATTAGATGTTTTGAATTTAATGTTATATTTATATGTATTTAGACACACAAAAAAACACCGCAAAGCGCTATGTAGCAACGCTATTTGCGCTTTTAGCGTTTCTCTCAAAAAACGATACGGTAGCGATAACGCTATTTAAAACACTGTTTCATATTGATTTGCCTATCTAATTTCCACCTAATGTTTGTTCATATATCCATTCTCTTCTGATCCAGATAAGAATTATAAATTGTAGTGGTAAAGTTTGTAATGTTCTTTCTTACCATTATTTTTCATTCATCTCCACTTACTAACCTGGTTAAAGTGAATGAAAACTGCTACTTAAAAAAGTTGTAAAATAGAGCAATATGAAAGTACTAATTGGCGACTTTTTGCTACTTTCTTATAATAATTATTGCATTCCTTGAACATGATTGATGTTCAATGAAGTATTGGTTTCATCGTCAGAGGCGTACAGTTTCCAGATACATCACCGATTTCATTCCTTGAATACATGATTCTTGTGTTTTTGAATTTCAAAAAAAAACAATAAGGGTACCAGAGTTAAATCTATTTTACTGCGGAGTGATCAAACTTCACAAACTTTGGATCATGATTTTTGACAAAATAAATGAAAATCTCAGTTTATCACAGATATATGAATTCCTTTATCTTTTAATTTTCAACCTTTTTCCTGTTTGCATTAGGGGCCAATCAATATCAAGGAACTTAGCTGACAAAGTGCAAGCAGAGAAGATATGAGAATTAGAGACTCTGCCTCCTTCGTCGATGTGCTACTGGTGTTAATTTTTACTGCTTTAGTTTACATTCTCAGAATTAGCTAGTTTTTCTTGTATGGTGTTATGACTTCTAAATTTCTGATGCTCAATGCTCTCTTTGAAACCTTTATCTTATATTAATCCATACTTTTCTCCTTAAGACTTGAAGTTGTACTGCTTTTTAGAACTTTATCAGAGTAGAATCTGACTCTATATGATATCACTAACCAAGATAAGTTCAATCATCACCGTTCTCAGTTTTCATGTAAAACTTACAAAACAAATGGAGCGGTTGTATGCACATTTTGGGTTTGATTGGCAGTAGTAATTGAGCAGGTAAACCGGCTTATCGACTATAAATAAAATGTAAGTTTATTCAGCTGTAGCTAAAATTTAGTTAGCGAATATAAAACCACTTATCACTAATGTGGTTTTTACCGGAATAATAGCATGCACTGCTTTTTCATTAAAAAACAAGGAAATAAATTTTGATCTGTAAAAATCTGCATATAACAAGCCATTTGTCATGATTTTAAAGATGTGAGGCTACATTGTTTTTAAATTTTGAAGGTGACAACTGTAGCCTTACAGGAATCCATAAATACCTCAGAATCAACAGCCATAAATAAATTATCTTCTACTATCAAGACACTAGCTACTCTCATCACAAATAAAAAACTCTTTCAGAAACCCATACCAGTAAGGTCATAATTTTTGTAATATGACATGTATATCAATATTTTAAATAGCGTTATCGCTACCATAGCGTTTTTTTTTAAAAAAACGCTAAAAACGCAAATAGCGTAGCAACGTAGCGTTTTGCGGTGTATTTTTTTTTTTTCCTAAATATATAACAATATAGCATTATAGTCATACAATTTATACTAATTATGTTAACAAAATTTAAAGTTAAAAGAATTAGTTGTGGTTTTTTTGGGAAAGAAATAGAGGGAGACATGTTTGGTTAAAAAAATCTATGGTTTTTTTAAGTATTTGAGGATAAATATATTTTTTTTATATATTAATTACTATTTGAAGTAATTTGTGACATGTTATTTACTATAAAAGCGAATATATGACATGTTATTAATTATATGGGCTAATTGTGACATGTTAGATGCTAAAGGGGCTAATTGAGATATGTTATAAACTATAGGGGTCAGCCCAGTATTTACACTACCAGTCCCTGTAATATGTTTGAAAAACTCGCTATTTACGCTACCAGTCCAGCAATTTCACGCTTTTTATGCTTTTAGTCCCAATAGTGCGAATTTAGCGCTTTTCCATCAAAATAGCTTTTTTTCGATGCGTTTTTTCCCAAAAAAAACACTATTTCGCGCAATATAGCGCAACATAACGTGTTTTTTAAAACATGGATATATACCACATCGCCGCTCTCCGGATCTCTTTTGATTAGATTGGCATGTTTTTCATATCCTTGTCCCTTATGATTTTTCACTTAAAAGTTTGATTTCTGTTCATACGAAAATGGACAACTTTGCTTTATAATATGATATTGGTTGAAACACAATCATGATACAACATGATACTGTGTAGTTATTATACATGAGACATGCCTGAAAGGCTCTATAGAATACACATTAGAAGCACAATATGAGGATTTAAGTACTAGTTACATAACTTAAACGACAAATCAAGAACGGTAGAGACCAATTCCAGCTTTCTTAAGGGCAGATATCCTTCATTGTTTTCTTCGCTTAATAAATGCAAGCATGGGTTTAAGTTTGCGCGAGGTGAGAGCGAGTGTATCGACGTTAGCTTCTTCTCCATCTTTAAGTGTCCATTCGAACTCCTGTACCAATCTAGCAATTACCGTGAATGCAATTAGCATAACCTGATGAGAACCTGCACACACTCTCTTTCCCCCTCCAAAAGCCATGGTCTTAAATAAATCATTAGGATCATATTTCTTGTCGAGAAACCTATCAGGGTTCCAATCTTCGGGATTTTCCCACTGTTTCTCGTCCATGTTGCATCCGTAGATATTTATTGCAATCTGTATACACACACACTAAAAAAAGGGTCTTGATATGGTTGTTTGTACTAAAATATAATTTTAAAACAATACAAAAGGAAAGAAATACTTATGCGGGTATCAGGAATAATTGACATTCAAAATTTGTCCAAGTAATAATCTACTGTACCGTTTTTACTGTTTCGTTTTAGATTGTACTAAAAGCTTCCAATTTTAGCCCCTGTATCCCTTTACTTGTATGCTTCGAAGGCACAAGAGTTTTTGTCATATATACATAAAACCGAGACTTGGGGGAAAGTGTATGTAATTTTCCCAAATGCGTAAAAATAGAATAGAAGCAAGTAAATGTAACATCGAAAAACTTAAAAGATATGAAGGAAAAAAAACTGAAAAACTACAACCAATTTACCTCACTAGCAGTAGGAACATGATATCCTCCTAATTCAGTATCTTCATGAACAAATCTTAGAGGAACAAGAGCAACAGGATTATTCTTTCCTAAAGTTTCATGGAAAACTGCCAAAAGGTAAGGGAGCTTGTACAATTTTTCCTCCGTAATTTTCTCCGACCCACAAATACTTTGAATTTCCTGATATAACCGTTCCTGTAAGATCCGAATACAGAAAAAGTATAAACTCTCCACTGTAGTGGGAAAAAATCGTTGAATATCTTATTGTGCTTCAGAAACTATTATTGAGACAAGTTCATGTGCGTATGCTTACCTTTTTGTGCTTATGCATAGATACTTATACCAATAATAATTTAAAAAGTATACATGGCGTCTTAGATTAGAATTTCTAATAAATAAGGTTGAATGCCTTATCAGGAATAATCTTAAGCGGTGTTTTAAAAAGCTCGCAACGTTGTGTGATATAGTGGTTTTTGAAAGAAAAACGCAACATTAAAACGCTATTTGGGTGGTAAAGCAAAAAAAAAAAACGCGTTATTAGGTCTAAAAGCACAAAAAATGTTATATTTTGGACCGAAATCCTAACCACCGAGTATTTAAAAAACAAACAAACAAAAAACCAGTATTGCACTACGTCGTTTTGTTTTGGAATATATTTTTGTTTTGTAAACACTAAAATTAATCCCTGACAGTATTAGATAAACAAACAGATATTTTCACGTAATCTCTCTTATTTATAATCCACCGCTACCCAACTCCGATGTTCACCATCTCCGAATGGAGATCAATCATGGAAGAGTCAGTCATTTCACTTATTAATTAAGATCAGCTAATTGAGGCATAGATTCAAGTCTAAATATTTGCTAATTATTAATTGTTTTTATATAGAAACATTCTATATTATATATTTCGATTTTGGATCATGTGCTTTTATCTTGTTTAGAAAAAAAAACGAATAAATTTGTGCGCACGTGTTTGTTTACAACTAAATCATACTTAAAGTTAATGTATATCATGAGTTTTTATCTTATTTTATAGATAGAAAGATAGATAAAATGAGTGATTTTTCTTATAATTGGGCTGCTAAGATACCGAAAGTAGAGGATTACAAATATTTTCTTTGCAAATTTTATAATTAAAGAATGACTTGTGATCAAATTAGTTATATTGAATTATGTATTTGCTTAATTATAACGGCCTACATATTGTATTGTATTTAACTATTTAAGTGTTAATATAATTAACATAAATTATATTATTACCTAGTATTGTATTGTTGTATTAATAGAAAAAAATACACCGCAAAGCGATTCGTTGCTACGCTATTTGCGTTTTTAGCATAGCTCTCGAAAAAAGTTTATGCTAACGATAACGCTATTTAAAACATTAATCTTAAGCACTTGTAAGGATTTTTCTATTCAACACAAAACCGGTGTTAGATTATAAAGATGGATTTTTCTATTCAACACAAAACCAGTGTTAGATTATAAAGATGGATTTTTCTATTCTAACACAAAACCAGAGTTAGATTATAAAGATAGATATCGTAGGATCGTAGATTTTTTGAAGCAATTTCTATTTTTATTTGTTCTTTTAGAAGGAATGATATATAAGTGTAAAAGGTGAAGAATTGATATTCCGAAGGGTTGTTATAAGCCAAAACTACCTGACGGCTTGCATCTTTGGAAAGTTCATACATGACCCATTCAGTGGTGACTAACGTAGTATCAGATGTTTCGACTATCATCTCTCAAATCAACAAATTCTTCTCTCTCGGTGACTGTTTTCCCGCTAAAAAAAAATATTCATATAGCAACAGTTTAGTTACAATTTGTCTGATACTATACGGCTTGTTGCTAAAATTTAGCAACAGTATAGCAACAATTTCTGTTGCTAAGTACTGATAACTGTTACTATACTGTTGCTGAATTTTCTGCAACAAACCGTATAGTAACAAGTTAATTGTTGCTATACGGTTATTTTATTGTAGTGTCCCAATGATAAATAGTCCAGGAAACAATTGATATTCTGAAACAATGAAATCCCGAACAAGGTTCTCAACTCTTATTACCAATAAGAAAATGAAAACAGGAAAATCAAGGTAATACCTCGCCCTGAACAATTCGTTTACTTTGCTCTTTTATGAGGGACTTCATCACCTTGTACTTGCATGTAAAAATTCTATCAATTTTTGTTTCGAAACTTTTGTCCGGGACCCATTTTAGATATGGGAAAAAGTCTCTCCAATCCACATCAATAGCCCCTTCCATCGGGTCAAGCACTAAGCTCTTCAGTATATCCTTTCTTGATAGCGTGGTTCCAAGCTCCTCAACATATATCTCATCCACATCTTCTCCAAGCGCCTGTCATCGTATTTTATCGTTTTCAATTACTGCTACAACCAGGTAGCAGACATATCACCAATGTAAAGTACAGATATACTATCTATTAGTAAAGTCACATTTCCGTTCCTGTTCGATTGAAGCTTTGAATCGAAAACAATAAAATGCTGGCTAGTCCAACTTTAAGTTTTTAGTTTATTTATACCAAAAGGAAAAAAAGTCTGATTAAAGTTGGACAGCTAATAATTGATAGCAATTTAAAAGAGGAAAAAAGCTGAGTTTTGGAAGATGGAGCCAGACGGATTCGCAGTGCATAAATAGAACTTGATGTGTAGAATACAAACAAAATTCACCTGTTTCATGCTAGTCCAAAAAGTTCTAATTCAAATATTCCCCTGAAGTTTACGGCTTTAAGATGATAATCTTTCACATGGGCACTCAACTGCCTCGATATATTTTCGATCATTGTGTCTCTGTGATTCTTATGTCGTTTCTGGAAATCCGAGTGCAACATTTTAGTAAGGTTTACAATAGAAAAGATTTTTTTTTGTTTGCTTTGTCAACTATAACAACGACTAATCAACTAGCTAGTACATATGGAAAAAATTAATATGAAGAAAACATAAAAAGAATGATCTGCCCTCATTTAACAATGTTGTGTACTGATATATACGTGTTGTGATTGTCATTTTCAGAGACAAACTAACCAGAGCAGTTGGGCCTAAAACACTTGTGAGCATTTGTCGCTTTATCTTCTTGTGTATCTCATCATAGTCGCTAAGCGCAACCATAGATTTGTCAGCATTGATGATCCCTAATGACCTTGGTAGCTTTCTTGTGGAGATTGATTGGAACCTCGTTACCATGGCCTGAAGCAAAACCAATTACCTAAGGATTCAAAGTTTATATAGCCTGCTATGATTAAGTTTAAATTTCATGACCTTGGGGACAAAACTCAAAATTAGATATATGATGAAAGAAAAAAAATGTAACCCAAGATCTGAAAACATATATATATATATATATATATATATTCTATTATAATAAGCAACAAAGACAAATGAGTCTGTCTAATTTAACCATTTTTTTTTTCCAAAAATACCGCTACACCTTTATATTAATTACTCATTTACATTTATTCAATTCAAAATATAAAAAACACACAAAAATCATTATCTTTTCAAAACAATTATAATCATATACCAAATATAATCGTTTTACGTGTATTTTGTATAACAAGAACATTATATTACTCATGATTTCTAATTTAATATATTCATTCATCAATATAGTTTTTAAAAATTTATTTACCCGAATCATATATATATTATGCATCGCACACGCAACGTGTGGGTAACGATTACTAGTGTGTATATATATATATATATATATATATATATATATATATATATTGTTCTTTTATTCCTTTTTTAGTCAGTCTCTCGATGACTCTAATTAAGCAACTTTGGAATTACGTACTGCACGGAATTACGTCATTCAGGGCACATTTGTAGCAAATGTTTTTGAAGTTATCATTAACAATGCTAGCCACAATTGATATTTCAACCTCTGCAATTTTATTTTTTGTGCATAGGAATTTGCAATTTTATAAATTCAGATCCATTATTTTCACAATACCATAAAAAAATAAAAATACTTGGTCTTCAACTACTTTAGCAATGGTCGGAGTTTATGCAAAATTGAGTATACCTCTTTGGCGACATTAGTACTATTAAGAACAACAACCGTGTTTGAACCAGTTTTGATAGAATAGATGGGGCCATATGTCTTTGCCCACATGGCGAATGTCTTGTGTGGCTTCTTCTCCTTCAGCTGCAATAGATTGCCGACTACCGGCAACCCCGGTACTTCTGCATACTCCACGATATTACATTATCATTGAATATCTAATTCTTATGAATAATGGGTAAAAATAATAGAAATAACATTTTATGTAACATTTTAATCATTTTTGTAGTCATCAACTCAGTGACTTGGATCAGTTGATTTTTTTCTCATCAGATATTCAGGGTATGAGATCTAAATTTATCATGTCTAATGCGTAATAACTAAATATTCTATAGTGAACACAAAGCACTATAGTCTACATACAGTGTGTGCCATTCGCCCATTCCAAACATTAAGCACCTAATTAAACTGCATTTCGAGCGTATATATAGTTATTGTTGGAAAATTGTTCACCTATAATTTAGTTATATTAATTATGTATTAATTTAACCATTAATACCTTTTCAATTTTTTTGTGAATAAACTATTTTTTTTGTGAAAAAACAATTTTTTTTTGTGAAAAACAATTTATTTATTTTTGAAAAATTTATGCTTTTTTTGTAAATTTGAAAATATTGTTATTTTTTTCATATATTTTTTTTAGAAATAATAATTTATAGGTTGGGATAATGGTAATTTTGTAAATTGGTTGAATTTTAAAAAAAAAAAGACTTATTTGGGATGTAAACATTGAGGTGTGACTTTTTAGGGATAAAGTATCAAAAGTGTGACTAATAGGGAATTATCCCCTTAATAAATTACTAAAATATTCTTCCCTGAGTTAAAAAAAATGATAATTTTTTTAAATATAATTTAACTTGGTGGAAAATTATATTGATATGTCTAGTAAAATATTTGCCTAGTAATGGTTGTAGTCCTAAATATATGTTTTATTAATAAGGACCTTTGAAATCAATTTTATAATGCATAAAATTAGTAAAATAAAAATTGTAACATTCATTTGTTGTATTTTTTTTTTATTTAGCTTACTTGTAAATGCAACATAGTTGCAATACAAGTTATAAAACAAATAAAAAGAATCTAATGAGAGTTTAGGGGTTTTGTTTAATAGTTTGGTTTAAGATTTAGGGTTTAGTGGTTTGGTTTAGACGTTTGGCTAGTTGTTTAGTTTTTCAGAATTTTGTCGTTGCGATGTTTTAATAGATATATTTTCTTCACTAATTGTTAATTATGTATGAAAGATACTCAAACTTGAAGTTTGAAAATATATGTTTAACATGTTTAAAAACTTTCGGTAATTTAAATTTAAACAAAAATAATACATTTGCAATTAGTTGCAAAGTTTAAATAATTTACAATTTCAGTCATTACATCAATGTTTAGCAAAAAAAAATATACACCTCAATACTGAAGGCCTAATTATTTTAGTGGTATTAGTTTTTTTGTAAAAAAGTTAAATAAGTTAATTATATTTTAAAAATAATAAATATATCCAGAATTAAAGTATATCGCTAAAATATATTTAATTAGTCACAACCAGTAATCTTCTCAGTGAACGCTAAACAGTCACAAGACTGACCAAATATGGCAGTAAAAATTAACCATATTTAATAATTATAATAGTAGACAAAAACATTTCAGAGAATTATGTCGCAAATGTGATGCTATTTCATTACGATGTACTCAAATAAGGCGGTTATAAAAAAACGCCTTAATTGCCAAATAACCGCCTTTAATTCATTGGATACTGGAAACTGATTTGAAACATAACTGACTTAGTCTATGATTAAACTGAATTTGATTATATAGTAATTAATAAAATATAATATGATAAAAGTTGGCATTAATATAAAAAGGAGATGTGCTATGGTGACAGATCTATTTTATTCAATGCCAATTACCCACAGACCTGTAGGGGGTTTCTATATTAATTTGTGATTATATCATTTCTGTATAATTAAACAATATACATGCATTTATTTATGAAGTATTAATTAAATACATAATACGAGTTGATATAGTAAGATAAGTTATAATAAATAATATTGGTGTTACGTTTAAATAACCGTAAAACTTAGACATAAGTGATAAATTACAAATTAGTTAATAAATTAAATTTGACAAAATTGTAAAATACCTCTAAGAGCAGTCCAACTGAAAATTTTACATTTTACAATACAACATGTTACCATTATGCTATTGCAACTCTAATATTCAAAATAAATTTATTTAATAGAAAATATGAGTAATTATATATTTACAATTCTGTATATACTACTAAAAAAATATTTATAGATGTTGAGACAGAATGGAGACGAAAAACCGTCTTTAGTTTTTAACAGGTCCAGTCAAAATTAAGATACGGTGAAAATCTGGGGTGTGGATAAGATAAGATTTTCTGACTGTATTCCGTCACAGAAAATAATCAATTAAATTTGAAATCATCTTTTATAGTATGTGTCAGTTATATTATATTATGTCATTCGTTGGTTTGCTACTCTTTTATCACAATTATTTTCATATATATCAACATTCCATTATTTTACTTTTTGTAACACAACCAAATATTGAGGAGTCCGGAAAATTCTAAGTGTTCTTGGCAAGGTGTTTTAAGGTTAGTAAAAAAATTCTACATGCCTAATTTATTTAGATTGTGTATATTTTCGTTACTTTCAATATTACTTTAAAGTTTGTTAATTTTATATGTTCATTTGCTCAATATACTATGTTCTATAGTTTAAGTTAAACTTGTAATGATTAATTTAATATGACTTGGGTTACTCGCGCATGATTAGTTTAATATAACTTCAAGAATGTTATACACTTAAATAAGGATTAATTGTGCTTTTCTATGTTGTTGAACGATGTTCTTCTAATCGATTATTTTAATGATAACAAAATTTGTAAAACATGATAAAAGCTCGTTTTGCGTACTAATCATTTATCTAGCGTGTTAAAGGTTTGAAATGATAGTATATTGAAATACGAAGCCAACGGATCAAGCGGAACCTCAATCGGACTTAAAACGAACTAGTTACGAGCTTTCGAACTATGTTGAGAAAACCGAGAAATTGTTAAGGCAGAAACGACCGATCGTAAGGCAGAAACGATCGATCGTTTCAGATCAGATTTCTTCCAGTGAGTTCACAAGAAAAACGACCGATCGTTTTTCAGAAACGACCGATCGTTTTTCAGAAACGACCGATCGTTTTTCAGAAACGACCGATCGTTTTAGGTATAATTTCTTCCAGAGAGTTCACAAGAAAAACGACCGATCGTTTTTAAGAAACGACCGATCGTTTCTGTAGAAATTCAAAAAGCAGCTTTTTCACTTATCCTGAAAAATTGGGTAACTGCTGAAAAACCATTGAGCAATAAACTCAACAATTACAAACGGTCATCTATGGACCAATGGACCTTTTTGGCTCTTCAAATAGCCCCCAAATCCATTGTTGAAGCAACCCTAACATTCACACAAATTCAAGCTATCAAATTCAAGATCATACAAGCTTATACTTCAAATTCTCTCACTTTTATTCAAAAATATTCTTGAGTGTAATATTATTGTAATCTTATAAACACCAAGAAATTATTTGTTAGTGAGTGATTCATTTCAAATTCAAACTTGTAAGAGTAATTTATAAACTCATTGTGAGCGAGTGATTGGGTAGAGGCTTTGTAAGCAAGTGTAGCTTAAAAGCTCTAGGTCTTTTCATTCGGGATACTCATAGAGTGAGGGGGAGCTTAATCGGTCGATTAGCTCGTTAGGTTGTAACCTTGGAAGAAGATTCTAGTGAAACACTCGGTAGTGTGAATACCGAGGAGAGGACGTAGGCACGTTTTGCCGAACCTCTATAAATCTTGTGTTATTCATTTTCCTTAACTTTTACTTTCCGCACTTATTTATTGCTTATTTTGTTTGCTTGAATAGCTTAAAATAGCATTAATAGTTAACACAAGTGTTTAAGTTAGAAAAATCTACTAATTAGCTTAGTTAATAAATCATAGTTTTTATTCCGCGAAAATCGTACGTAAACCTTATTCAACCCCCCCCCCCCCCCCCTCTCTAAGGTTTAGACTCTTATGGACCAACATATGTAAAATGTAAGGATAATATATATTCTCTTATATATTTAATCATACTTATTGTACAGGTTGAAATGAATAATAATCGAGAATGGATGTATGCTCGATTGGATTTCAATCGTAATTTTTCAGAATATTTTCGTTTTGGAGTTTCTGAATTTATCAAATTTGCACTTGAAAAGGGGGAATGTCTGGACGGAAATAAAACTAGGTTTCCATGTAATCATAAAAAATATCGAAATACACGGTTTGTGCATATTACTGATGTTGAGCTTCATTTGCTAAGTAATGGGTTTGTTCCTGATTATTATACGTGGATTAACCAGGGAGAATTGTGGTGTACAAATGAGATTAATGCATACGGTGAAATATCTCATTCCCCCCCCCCCCCCCCCCCCCTGAACGGTGCAACATTGAAATTTAGACCGGAAGAATTTAGAGTTTATACGGATCCAACGCTCACAAATGACACATTTATGCCCGATTATACGATTGAACCTGGTAACTATGGTCAGTTCTAAACAATGATTAGAGATGTCGTTGGTCCTGATTTTCGATACCCACATGTACATCCAATTGAGCCTCCAAACCCTACAGCTCAAGATTTTTCGAGATGATGAAGGCGACTGAGCAACCCTTATATGAGGGCTCTAAGCACTCAATGTTCGACGCTATGGCAATGATGATTAACGTAAAGATATATACAAATTCATCGACATCATCTTACGATAGGTATATTGGAGCATTCAATGAGCTATTACCATAAGGCAACTTGTTTCCAAGCAATTTTTACCATACCAAAAAGATTTTTCATGGTTTAGGCCTCCCTATGGAAAAGATCGATTCTTGTAAAGAACACTGTATGATTTATTGGGGCGAGGATCGTAGCAGAACTAGCTGCAAGGTATGCAACCTTTCTAGACTTTGAGATGATGGGAAATCTCGAGCATTTATGTATTATCATCCCTTACTAACGAGATTGCCATGATTGTATGCTTTAGAAGTTACTGCCAGCAAAATGAGATGGCACGCGAGCACCAATCTGATCCTGATACGATGGTACATCCTTCAGATTCGGAGGCAAGTAAGCACTTTAATATGAGATATCCCCGATTTGCATCTGAGACTCACAAACCTTAGACTAGGTCTTATGGCTGATAGATTTACACCGTTTGGGGTGTTCGATGAACAATATTCATGTTGGCCGATTATTCTCACTTTATACAACTTACCACCAGGGATGATCATGAAAGAGCAGTTTTTGTTTCTAACCATTTTGTGCCTTGGATCGAAGGATCATGGACAATTGATTGATGTATACATGCAGTCTGTGATTGCGGAGTTGAAAATGTTGTTCACTAAAGGTGGAAATACTTATAACTCCTCACTTAAAAACAATTTCCGATAACAAGCAGCTCTTATGTGGACAATTAGTGACTTTCCCGTATACTCGATGCTTTCTGGATGGGTTACCCAAGGGAGATTAGCATGTCCACATTGTATGGATGAAACAGAATCTTTCTATTTGCAAAATGGTCGTAAAATGAGCTGGTTTGATAATCACCACAAGTTTCTTCCCATAAATCACCGCTTTCGTAAGAATAAGAAAAATTTCAGAAAGGGAGTATCTATGAAGAAGAAATCCCCAAAAGTACTTAGAAGTGTAGAAATACTAAACTGGATAGATGCTTTAGGACTGATGAAAGTGACTGAAGTTGATGGAGTGGCAACAAACCTGATAATAAACAAAACTGATGGGGGTTATGGATGGAAAAAACGAAGCATTTTTTGGGATTTGCCTTACTGGAAACATAACCTGATTCGTCATAATCTTGATGTGATGCATACCGAAAAAAACTGCTTCGAGAATATTTTCAACACGGTTTTTAATGAACCGGGAAATTCGAAAGTTAACCCAAGGTCTCGACTTGATGTGAACATTATTTCTAGCCATCCTGAATTTGGTATAAATGAGATAGGGTCTTATGATAGAGCTAATTTTGTTCTTGGAAATGAGTAGAAGGAAAGCATTTACAATTGGGTAAACGAGATAAAATTTCCTGATGGATGTGTCTCCAATATGGGTCGATGCGTTGATATGACAAAAAATAAGTTGTTTGGAATGAAAAGTCATGGCTGTCATGTATTTATGCAACGATTGATCTCAGTCCCCTTCAAACTTACGCTCGAGGAAAAGATTTATAAGGCACTTACTGAGTTTAGCTTGTTTTTTAAACGTCTCACATGTACAACAATTTCAGTATCTGATATGAAGAGACTCGAAAAAGAAATTTCGGTTATAACATGTCAGTTAGACATGCATTTCCCTCTTAGTTTTATTGACCCGATGGAACTTTTACCGATTCATCTTCCTTACGAAGTAAGAATTGCAGGTCCAGTACATTATCGACGGATGTATCCTTGTGAGAGATTTCTTGGTAAGATGAAAAAAAATGCAAGAAACAAAAATCATATATAGGCATCGATAATTAACGCCTACTTGATTGACGAGGCTTCCAATTTTTCCTCTTCCTACTTTGAACCGCATGCGCAAACTAAAAGAAGTAAGGTTGGACAACACGATGATGGAGGAGAAATAGAGTATTTTCCTGGTAACTTATCCATATTCACGTATCCAGGTCGCCCAGCGGGGAAATGTGCGAAAAGATGGCTGACCGAACAAGAATACATTACAACAAGGAAATATGTATTAACAAATTGCAAGGAGATTGAAAAATATTTAAGGTAAATATAACTGTTATACATGATTTTGTGAATATTAATGTTAATACATATTAGTTTAAGTAACAACAAATTAATTTCTTGTTGTGTCTGTTTTAATCTTTTTAAGAAAGAGACGTACGATGATGGGTGGGCCACTAATGTCGCTGAGCTTGACAAATGTATCGATGAGAATTTTATTCCATGGTTTGAAAATTATGTAAGAACTAATTACATCCTTACATTGTAACATATATGTGTTGAAACTGTCTTAATGTACGTAATCAATATTTGTTTATGTTTACAGGCGACTCAAGATTATGCCAATATTGATAACGATGAGTTCTTACTATCTTTAGCACAAGGTCCTATAAGTAAAGTGAAGACTTATCCCATATATTTCTTAAATGGGTTTATTTTTCACATCAAGAAGCTCGGTTCGTACAGGAAAACAACCAATATTGGTGTTTCCATAAAGGGTACGTGTGACGACTATTATGGTATTCTCACAGAGGTTATTGAGCTAGAGTATAACATATCGCCAACAACAACGGCTTTGTTTAATTGTGATTGGTTTAGCACGAGTTTGTCTAATGTGCACATTGACAAATACGGTCAAATTAGTATAAACTCGAATAGTAAATATCGAAAGTTTGACCCATTTATATTAGCCTCCCAAGCGACCCAGATGTGTTATCTGCCTTATCCGACATTTTATGGTACACGGCCGAGTGCGTGGGGGGCAGTTTTTCAAGTCAAGGCTAGATCGATCATTCACATATCAGGTAACGATGGGCAAATAGAAAAGATAGCCTATCAGAACGATGAACCAAATTCTCAACCCATTACGGATGACAATGATAATTTACCAGACGAGCTTAACGTTCCCGACGAAGAGGCATACTTGGCCCAGGAGAAGTAGACGAACGAGTTATGTGCAAATCAGAGTCTGAGCCGGAGGAAGATCTTTTTAACAATGAAGTCATTCCCGATGAAAACCACTACTAGTGTCGTTCTCGACAAATAAAATGTCTATTTTATCAATTATGTGTAATTTATTTGTATATTGTCAAGTTGTAATAAAAAGACGATTTAATCCCTTCAGTGATTTTATTTTATAACGTTTAGTTGATTGTTTTTATGTAACAATTTTATTTTAACATTTTAATTATTATTAAATCCAATTTCACTTGTTTTGAAGATTAAAGGAGAAATTAATCAAAATTCAGCTTACTTTTATTTTTATTACAATTAACACATGTTTATTTAACAATATAATATTTCAAAATCCAAAAAAACAATTCATTTAACTTACACAATACCCAAAATTCGTAAATTTTCCACGTTTTTTTTTTTTTTTCCAGTAATTTGAAATATTTTGTTTCTGTTCCTAAGCAATTTTGTAGCCATTATTTCGAAGAGGTGCCAAATTTTTTCAGTGAAAATTCGAATTTTGGTGAAATTTATTTTGTGAACAATTTGATACAAATATGTTATTCCCCCCGGCCACCGCCTCATTTACCCATTTTATCATTTACTTCTCACCCATACATCAGGACTCTCTTTCTCTCTCTCTCCGAATATCTATATTATTAGTTTATGTCAACACTGTTTATGAAGCTTTAAAACAAATATTTACAAAAAAAACCATTCAATTACACAAATTGCAAATAAAATAAATACTACATAAAACTGTTATGTTACGTTAACTCCATCCCATTTTCAAATTTATTTGTCTATTTTAGGTTTCTCTCTCATTTTCTCTCCCTATCTCTCCAATTTTTTTACTGTTCAGGTATGAAAACTTTTTTTTTTTTCAATAATATTATTGTTATTAATTTATGTGATTTTAATTTTATGGTTGTCAAATTTATATTCGATTTAATTAGTATCTATAAATATAAGTTACCGTCACACCAACGCATCGCATGGGCAGATTCGCTAGTGTGTATATATGTATATGTATATATATATAGAACAAGCACTTATCTCCATCACCACCACCACCACCAAACAGTGTTAGTCCCTCACTTTCTCTCTCTCTCTCTCTCTCTATTTATCTTAGTTTTTTTACCATGTAGGGTTTATTAAGAGAAAAACAATTGCATGTAGTGTTTTTTTTCAAGATTAACGCTTGTTTGATATAGGGTTTTGTTTGATTTGTGTGTTTAAAGTAATTTAGGGCTTTTCCATTATTGCTCTTTTTATTTATCTCGGTTTTTAACCATGATCAACAAACGTTTATTATGTTATAACAATTGCATGTCGTGTTGTTTGAGAGATAAATGCTTATTTGATATAGGCTTTATGTTTGATTTGGTGTTTACAATAATTTATGTCTTTTTCAATCTAATTAATTGATTTGGTGTCTATTTAATAAACAATTTATTTTTTAGGTAGTAACAAAATAATTTATATTATAGGCAATGTTATTTTGTATTTAGCTTTTACTCTTTCTTGGCTACTTAATAACTCTATGATTTGTTTATTATTGCATTGATTGATGTAGATGGCACATACATGCGTTAACAATGCAAGTCCTCGTAAAAGGGCCAGGAAAACCACCTCAAACTCGAGTCGAATCTTCTCTTTCCCAACTGATCAGGGGAGTCAAAGTGGTTCTGAGACTGATCACACTAATTACTCTGATGAAGAGCAGCTTACGGAACACGGTAGCAATCAGAGGTCAAGTGGCTCTCGCTCATCTCATGTGCCATGCAATGATCCCGCTCCAGAATCTTCAAATGCACAGCCGCAGCCGCAGCCGCAGCAGCAGCCAACTGGGACACAGCCGCAACCTGAACTGCCGGTATGAAAGCTTTTCATAAGGGTTGTGCAAGCTGAACGAAGGCCGCCGTGGCAAGAATTTGCTTTTTTTTTTTACAACTTAAATATGAAGTGTATACATATAAGTTTTAAAACAAACTAACACACACAGATGCTTGAATTAAATATATTATCCTACACAAAAAAAAAAAGTGTGTTCGGATGTGTTTATGTGTCTGTGTGTGTGTAAATACAAAAGAATTATAGTATGTATTTATTTACATATATTTATGTGTGTATGAGTGTGTGTGTATAAATATATAACACACTGTTTCCTTTTATTGTGTTTTAATAAACAGCTTTTTGCTATCATCCTCGAAAAACATAACAAAATCGTTTCGTCAGAAGCAAGACAAGCTCGGCACATCTTGGAAAACTTTACCCACTGAGTTTAAAGGTTTTTACTGGAAGTTATTCAAGATTTGGTATTTATTTTATTGTATTAACTTAATAATTTGGCATTAGTAAATGTTTGAATGTTGATTGTTTGTCTATTTTTTATACATTTTCAGAGGCTTTGTACATGGGATCGTGAGATGGAGGGTGTGGTGTTCCAAGTTTGGAATCGTATAGCCGCGAAGCTCTATTAGGACTAGTTCAGCAAGCTTAAGGTGATCAAAGACTGCCCTGAACGGTGCACCACTGACGTGTGGACTGCTTGGAAGGATCATTGGGGTGATACAGAGTGATTGCTATTGATGAGGTCAAGGCTAGAAATAGACGGGGCAAAAACAATAAACCCTCTAACCACACTGGCGGTTCGCGGTCTCATCTTGAGCATTCATTAGACATTTTCCAGAAGGAATGTGTGATACCGAGTCTTTTGAGGCAGTTTCAGTTGATGCATCAAAAGGGGTTGGATGTGACTTTTTGTGATGCTAAATCGAAAGAAATCAATGCAAGTCTTATCTTTTAATTACTCACTGGTTTACATGAGTTATGTTTTAGTTTTGTTCTGTTATTATTTTATAACGTACTATGGTAGTTGGGTTGATATTAAGTATGATGTTTAGAGTGTTTTGACATGTTAAAGTGAATGTTTGAGAATTGTAATGCAAAATTATGATCACTTGTATACTTGAGTATCGTCATTGTTAGTCGACAACTTAAAAGTACGTTGTTTTGATATGTTAGCTGGGTAGAATTAATCTACATAATGCTTGTATTTCTTCAAAAATGTCTCAAAGTTTAAATAAGAGGATAGTTCGAGAATGTTTCAAAGTTCAAATGTACATACTGTTAATTGTAATTGTTTAATGAAAAAATTTAAACACTTCCAAGTCTAGTGATAAGCATGTTGCTTGTTTGTACATAATGTTAATTGTCATACAGTCGTAAAATATACACAATGTACACACTGTTTGTATACTGCTTGTACATACTGCAAAAAGTGTATGTCGAGAATGTTTCAAAGTTCAAATGTACATACTGTTAATTGTCATTGTTCAATTGTATATACTTAAAACTTTGTTGTTTGTTTATGGTTACAAAAACCAACTAACATACAACTTTAGTTGTTTCACTTTAATTGTTTTTTTAAGCATCTGTTAATTCAAATGGTTTTCTTTTTATCATTTACATGTTATATTTTTGGTGAGGTGTGGGATTTGCTCGAGGACCGTCTAGCGAAGCTAAAGGAACAAGCAGAGTTGGAGTGTTTTGAAGTTAGCATGGTTGATGAGAACAAACTGTATCTGGATGTGTTGACAGAGCTCGGATACATTGAGAAAGGGAGAGTGTACGGGCTTGGTAACAGAGTTTCCTCCTTAAACTCTTATGGATCGTTTTCCAGCACGACCAAATCTGCAGTGCCACCACCAATGACCTTGGATGAGACAGCAGAACTCATGTGCAAAATTATCACGGAAGCCCTTGGGGGAGATAGATTTCAGCAGAAGCTACAAGTGATAGTGTCGAGCATGCCGAATATCGTTCAGCAGAATATGAACGAATCCTTGGTCTCAAACTTACCCGTGATTGTCTAGAAATTGGCTAAGCATCTCACTTCTCATGCATCACAGTCGAGGCAAGGTGGCGGAGAGGGCACAAGGCAGGCTGGTGGAGAGGGCACAAGGCAAACTGGCGGAGAGCGCACAAGGCAAGATGGCAGTGATGAAACAGGTGTTGCTATGGAAAACGTCTATCGAGTGTACCCGGTTAATGCAGATGATATTCTAGTTGATTTAGATTTTTAAGCACTTACGTTTCGAGATGGTTATGAACTCTTTATCGTATCGGTTTTACGTTGTGTTTTTATGTCTATGAACATGTGGTCTACGTTTCGGTGTGTTTATTTTGGCTTCAAATAATTATGTCCTTATTTTGTGTGTTTTTATTTCGGACAAGTTATCGGTTGTAGTAATCGTGCTTTCGTAACAATTAATCACCGTGTTTGTGTGATTTGTAATATATTTTCAGCACTTTATTTATTTTCTGCTTTTATTTTGTTTTTTATTTAAAAATATTTTTATGACGGGTTTGATTGTTTTTATTCCTTTCTGATCACAAGTAAGAATATGATAAAAAATATTGTGCGAAACCAAATCAAATAATGTCATTACGATTCAGCGACGAAAACAGACAAGCAAATCTGTAGAACAAAAAGGATTTGATGTGATATAACGTCAACTTTACGACGGAATATCAATGACAAAACGTGTGTTTCTAACTAAATGATTATAATATGAATCTATTATTATAATGATTTATTTAGAAATTGCACGACGACGAAAATGAAAGAGAAATATATTTTACTTTAGGTTGCAACAACGACGGAATGGAAAGAGAGAGCACAAGTCATGTGGCAAACGGGGGCAAACGGAAAGCGGAAAAGTTGATTCAATTTAGCGACGAAATTTCACAATCAGTTTAGAAGAAAGCAAACTTAACGGAAATGGAACTCCGTTTTTTTTGCCATTTCCCGCGTTGCATTAGATTGAGAATTCCGTCGCTATTTAGAAACGGAATAAAAACATGCGTCACAGATTTTTTGCGACAGACACTTCTCCGACTACCGCTAGCGACGGCGAATATCGTCACTAAATCCAATTTAACGACGGATTTGGCTGTTTAACGACGAAAACTGCCGTCGTTATCTGGACCATTTCTTGTAGTGTTAATACAAATAATTGTTGCAAAAAAAAGTACAAGTTTTAAATGGGTTCTTGACTTCTGAGAGATCATCAAGGTAATTTTATTAGAGGATTTTGTGCAAAAAGTGATTGTACATAATAGTATTGAAGCTATTCTAAAAGAACCGATAACTATTCTAATAGGCCTAAAGGTTACAAATTAAGATGTATAGAGAGTGATTCTTTACATAAATTAAGGTGTTGTTTGTAAACCAAGTGCTTCCCTAAAAAGTGCTGTCTAAAAAAGTGCTGTTGAAAAGTAACTTATATAAAAAGTACTTTAGAAAAAATTTGCGTCTGGTGGAAAAGTGTTTTTGATTTTTATAAGTTTTGTCTGCGTTTGATATGTATAAGTTCGAAATGACTTTAATACCACAATAATAAATATACTACGAAAACACACATAAAGATTATAAAAATAAAAAAAATCACAAAAAATATAAATAAAAAAAACCAAAAAAAACAAAAAAATTATACAAAAAATCATAAAAAATTATAAAAATAACAAAAAATCACAAAAAATCAAAAAAATTATAAAAAATTATAAAAAATCACCAAAAATTATAAAAAATCACCAAAAATTATTAAAACAATACAAAAATCACAAAAAAATTATAAAAAATTCAAAAAATTACAAAAAATCACAAAAAATAAAAAAAATCACAAACTTTTAAAAAATTACAAAAAAATATATAATTTTTTTTGTCAATATAACACTTTTTATACCGAAAGTGCATATACTTTAGTTAAAAGTACATCTGGTTCAGTCGAAAGTGCATCTAGTACGGTCAAAAGTGCATAAAGTTCAATAAAAGTGATTTTTTTTTCATTTTTTTTTATAATTTTGTGATTTTTGTGATTTTTTTTATTTTTTCTATTTTTATAATATTTTACGATTTTTTTTTTTCATTTTTTATAATTTTATGTGATTTTTTTTTTTAATAATATTTTGTGATTTTATTTTTTTTTTTGTGATTTTTTTTTCGTTTTTTGTGATTTTTATTGATTTTTTATTTGTTTTTTGTACCTATTGGGCATTATTTGTTTTTTATTTTGACTTTGTGAGAAAGTCTATTTTCAGAAGTGTCAAAAAATAACTTCTCCAAACTAGACTTCTAATGCTCCGAATTTTTTGGGAAGTGGGTTGCTTTTACTTACCAAACACTCATAATTTTGCTTAGATGGGCTTCTGGACCTAGGAAGTACTTCCAATCTGTCCGCCAAACACACCCTAAATATTCTAAAGAAAATTGTAAAGGGTCCCCGGAGAATTCGTGCTACAGACAATCAAATAAAAGAAATTTTAGGGGAAGAAACTTATCTGATCAAATATGTAAAGAGCGATGCTAAAATAATATAAAAGCAAAAAAGAAATCTGCACCTGATAGAACATAAAAATTGGACACGAATATATCTATTCGGGTACGAATCGAGCCACCTATTATTTGAGGGTACCCAAGGCTAAAACCTAAAAACTCATGGTCTAATAGAGCTTTCCTAACATGCCATTATCTATAAGAGTTCAGCCCAATAATAAAGATCCACAATGGAAAAGCCCATGAGGTGGCTCTTGAGATAACGACATTTGTCAATATCCCATGAAACATAATTGTCTATAAATAGCCAACTACCCCCCCTAAAAGAAGAACCAGAAAAACTATCTAAAAAATAAAGAGAGAAGGAGAGAAAAGAGAAAAACTTGTCAGAACTCACCACACTAAAAAGTAGACCGAGCAAGATACAAGACCGAACATCGAGATCGAAGAAGGATCAAGATTATCAGAGCAAGTTGTAACTCCGAGCATAGATACAAATCGGAAATTGTACTCCGAGCAATTATACCACCGAGCTTAATAAAGATTAAAGAAGGGTTCATTATTTATTTTATTTTGATATATTATATTATTGTTGAAAAGTCTAACGCCACCGACCAAAGTTATGGCTTTATCAAATGGTTTTATCAATTGTACTCCAGATTCTGCCACCTCAGACAGTATATCCCACTAACCAATGCAGTTCACATCATTACACCTATATAAATGGCCAGTGGACCCCACCACGAAAAGCTTACAGCATACGCTCCCCATATTACTACACCGAGGAGGCATCCCGGTTACGTTCCTCGACGCCAAGCAGTTTATTATCATAAGACCACCGATCACGGTCGACGAAGACCGTTCCTAGCTTGACGGCTTTTCAGCATCCGTTCTAGCAACGTTCTCCGGGGGGATAACCGTGCACTTTGCTCGGTGTCCAATACTGAGGGCCATCGTATGGTTTCAACATGAAGGCAAAGCAAAAAAAAAAAATGCACTTTGCTCGGTGTTCAATATTGAGGGCCATCGTATGGTTTCAAAATGAAGGCAAAGCAAAAAAAAATAAAAAAAAAATATATATATATATATAGACATAATCAAATTGCAAAAGCAGAAGTTTTATTCATCCACGAAGGGGGATACAAACAAACACGTACAACGGGAAAAGAAAAGTTTACAAGAAAAAACACTCATCCTACTTCTTGGAACTACCCCCCCACGTCGGCATCCTTCTTCGCCAAGAGCTCCTCCAGACGCTCTTTTTCCCTAATCAAATGGGAAATACCAATCTCCACTTGTGTTAAAGCATGAGATTGAGACTTGCACTTCTGCTCGGCTTCAAAACGAGCAGCACTCTCCTCCTTCCAATACTGTTTAAACCGCCTTTCTTCGGTCCGAGCACGTTTAAGGTCGGCTTTCAGCCACGACATCTCAATTTCTTTCAACTGAAGAGGAGTCAATTCCTCTTCCCCGAAACCAGGGGGACGAGGTAGCATAAAAGTAGGCTCCTTTTCAAGAAGGGCTTTCTTTTTGGCAGCAGATCTAGTGATGGGAGTCATCTTCGATAAAAGCAAATTAGAAGAAACAAAATTATAAAACAAGAGAGAGAACGGATTGGTAATGAAGTACAAACAATATGGAGCATTTATAAGGAATCAAAGGGCACAAGAAACGAAGAAGCACAAAGTACGAGGCGTTGCAACAGTTCACAGGACGAAGGCACGAGATACGAAAAGGTACAACTTCCCAGATACAGAAAAAGAAAAACGAAAAACGAAATACAAATTACAAAATGTAAAATATATTAGAACACTAGCCCAATCAAATTAAGGATCAATGGGCGGGAAAACCGAACTGCCAGACCGGGAGAAAGCTACCCGAGCAGAGCAATCTAACCGAGTTTGGTAGGAGTCATTCATGACAACCAAGCACTCATTCTCCCTGGAGAGGTCGGTGTTCGTCCTAGTAAGGACCCTGATGCGCTCCTCAAGCCGAGCATTCCTAACCATCATATTAGCTAGGCCTTGAGGGGAGTTATCGAACTCATCTTGAGCATGATCCCAAATCTCCTCGGCCTCGTACCAAGAGTTGGCCAGGTGATTTCTGTGCAACAACAAATTATCAAGCTGACGACTCAAGGCCGAAATCTCGGTCCACTTCATTGTCTCCTCGGGATGAGAGTCGAACAAACTCAAAGCCAAAACACCATACTCCTTCTCAATACTGGCCATGCGGTGACGAACCCAAGATATCTCAGTATCCAAGCCCTTCAACTGAGCATGATATCTCACCACGGGCACAGACATTCTGGAAAGTTGTTAATAGTACAGGAGAAAATGGGGGATGAGAGAGAAGAAAACAATAAAAGTTTGTAAGAGGTGATAATTACAAAAGAAAAGATGAGTATTTATAGAGCCAAGGTAGTATGGCCTTGTCTGACAATTCTTGGGAATATGCATCTTTGACCAACCTGCCATGTCTCAGATGTCACACGACTACAGTACGACAAGAAATAAAGATACAAGATATTCAAAGGTCCATATTCCAGAAAAACGACAAACCACAAGTACAACATAAAAAGAAGTGCAAGATAAAGGGGCAAAGATAATTTTCATTAATAAAGATGGGATACATCGCTGTTCATTACATCAGAGGACAACATCAAAAGAAAATCTATTTACATCAGAGGACATCAAAAGAAAATCTATTACATAGGTGTTCATTACATCGGACAACGTATCCAAAGAAGATCGACTATATCAGCGAGCCAAGCGAACAGGAGGCACGAAGGAAAGAAGTAAAAAAAAAAAAGAGAAGAAAAAAAGGAAGAGGAACATAAAGAAGAAAAAAAAATACGAAGAAAATAAACATAAGAATAAAAACGAAAATAACAAAAAACCCGAGGAACTCAGGGTTGATTGTTACATCGTAGTGGTGAAAAGAAGATGAAGAAAAAGAAAAGGAGAGAAGAAAAGATGAAGAAATGAAGAAAATTGAAAAAGAAAGAGAAAAAGAAAAAAAATGTGAGAAAAAAGAGAAAAACAGAAAAAGAGGAAAAGAAGAAGAGTGCAAGAAAATAAAGCAGAAAGAAGTTATTAGAAGGAAGATGGTCGGTAATGATGAGAGGGCCCCGCTGGACTCGCAGCATCTTGGAGCGAAGGATTCCTCCTTAGAACGGTGTTCTCATCAAGCAGGGATTGATTAGCACGCCTGCAGTAATCCAACTCGGCCTTCAACCAAGTCAACTCTCTCACCATCTCCTTATGGTAACCACGCATTGTTTCTAACTCCACCTCAGCATCTCTCAAAAGCTTCAAGGCATTGTCGTAAGAGGCCTTGAAAGCTTACACTTGCAAGGTCAAGGAGGAATTGGAGAAGGGGGAAGTCATCGCAATATATAGAATAAAAATATATGTAGAAAGAAACTGGTATGAAGAGATTATGAAAAGATACAAGTTTCGAAGGGGTATTTATAGAGAAATTGATAAAGCCTTGAGGTGAAGAATCGTAACCGTTAGCCAGAAAGGGTTTGGAGAAGCGTGTGCATTAAAAGAGACGCGACTGTTCAAAAGAAACTCTTGGATTTGTGCCATTATTTTAATATTCATGGGAAAAGCAGTTACACACGTGTACATATAGGGAAGTGCAACAATCTCCAGGAACATTGAAAATATATATTCTTTGCACTGGGCTCGAGAAAACCCAGTGGATAAGGTCAATCACAGGGCCCAATAAAACCCATTAATGAAGCCACACGCGCGCACAGTAAAGACAGTGCATTGGAAGAATAAACCAGATAATAACAAGAAAAAGAAGAATCTTCATTGATTAATTGGAACTTCATTACAAGGTACTAGTCAACAAAAGGAAATTACAAAAATAAAAAGAAAAGAGTTATTTGGTGGAGGGACCTGCTTCATCACCCGGCTTCTTTTTAGACCGAGCATACACTTCCTTGAGGGCCAATTTATAAGCCCTCTTGGAAGCAATATGCCTGTCTCTAGAGGCCTCGAGCTCTTGGATCCGAGCACGCGCCCAAATATTGTCGATCAAAGACCTTTGGTATTCCCTCTCCATGGCGTCCAAGCGCTCGTCCATCTCAACAGCGCGACGAGCCTCCATGGTCAAAGAGGTGACCCTCCTTTCGAGAATACGAGCCTTCCTCACCTCCTCCTCTAGATGATCAATGTATTCAGGAAGGTTGTCACCACTAGTTTCTCGAGGAGAAACCATTTGATTCGTTAAATAAGGAGAGTTATACAAAAAAGACAGGTACAACCCCCTTTTATAGGAAGAAGTAATGGGGAAGATCAAAGGTCATCTCGAAGAAAGACAAACCCTCTTAAACTTCCCAAAGACATTTATGTCCAACTAACCATAGTTCAGATCCAATTCAGTCATCTAATGAGGTATTAAGAAAATAAACAGACGAGAATGATAATTGGAAATATTTTATTAATTTCAAATAATTCGATTACAGCTGGGGAATGATACCCCATACAAAAGAAATTACAAAAACTAATTATTCCGAGGAAGAGCTTGCTTCAACGCCATCCGACCCCGGTTTGGACTGATTGTGCATCTCCTTAAAGGCAAGCTTATAGGCTCTTTTTGCCGCCCTTTGTTTAGCAAGAGAAGCCTCGAGCCTCTTTATACGCTCAAAGGCCCAATCCCGATCAGCCATCGTCACATGATGAGCCGCGTCCATATCAGACAATTTCTTCGCCGTAACGGCCAGCTTCCTTTTCACAGCACGAGCTTTCTTGACCTCGTTTTCTAAATGAGCAATGTATTCGGGAGAGTTGTCACCAGTAGCACCATTGGGAGAGGCCATGACGTTCTTCGTAATGATAAGCAATGGAATATTTATGAGGGAGCAATCCCATTTTATAGGCAAATGAGGGAATACCAAGGGTCGCATCGAAGTTGGATAGCAGGTTTGCAAATCCCCAAGACATTAAATGGGTCCCAGGGAGCAGTCATAAATATGGACATTTTTCGATGAAGCATTGGAAACAGCAAGACAGAAGTAGCTTCCTCGACAGACCGAGCATGACTCCCTCGACGTGGAGACCACACCGAGGAAGTCAGGGAGCACTTGATAGAACATAAAAATTGGATCCGAATATATCTATTCGGGTACGAATCGACCCACCCATTATTTGAGGGTAACCAAGGCTAAAACCCAAAAACCCATGGTCTAATAGAGTTTTCCTAACATGCCATTATCTATAAGAGTCCAGCCCAATAATAAAGATCCACAATGGAAAAGCTCATGATGTGGCTCTTGAGATAACGACATTTGTCAACATCGCATGAGACATAATTGTCTATAAATAGACAACTACCCCCTAAAAGAAGGACCAGAAAAACTATCTAAAAAATATAGAGAGAATGACAGAAAAGAGAAAAACTCGTCAGAACACACCACACTAAAAAGTAGACCGAGCAAGATACAAGACCGAAAATCGAGATCGAAGAAAGATCAAGATTATCAGAGCAAGTTGTAACTCCGAGCATAGATACAAATCGGAAATTGTACTCCGAGCAATTATACCACCGAGCTTAATAAATATTAAATAAGGGTTCATTTCTATTTTGATATATTATATTATTGTTGAAAAACCTAACGCCACCGACCAAAGTTATGGCTTTATCAGCACCCTAATAACATCGTTATAGCTGTCTTGATCTTTTTGAAGCACTTGCAGGGAAAGTTACGATCTCTTTTTAAGCCCAATTTTGGTCAATTCGTCAGATTGATCTTAATATTGTTCAGGTTTATGATAGACACACGTAAATCGTAACCCATACGGTGATGTGCGAAAATGAATTGAAAAACTGTACATGAAATTTGGCAATTGAACTAGAATTTTAAAGTTACAAACCGATAAAATAAGTTGAATAATGGGTGCATAAAATTTCTAATATTAAACCCAAAAACTTGAGACACAGAACTGATTAAAGCAGGCTAAAAGAGTACGTCGATCAAGATAGAAAATTATCTTGGCCCAGATAGATGTTTACTCAGAAACTCAAATGCTTCTATTAATAGGGGTGGACTTTTTGTACCGATTTGTACCAACCGATCGATTTTCGAACCGAACCAAACAAGTTGGTACCGAAAGTTCGGTATACCGACTTTTCGGTACGGTACAACCGAACCAAACTTAAAAGTCGGTTCGGTTTCGGTATCCATTTCGTATATTTGGTACAATACCGAACCGAACCGAACCAAACATTAAAATTATAAAATATATAGAAATGTACACATAGTTATAACTTACAAATAAATTGTCTTATAGTTTATTTTAATTTTTCTTACGACTTACTTTCCTATTTACGAAACCAAATACAATAATTCCGTGTTTCTCTATTTTGTTGTCTAATATTTTAAAAGAATTCTTATTTTATAAGTGTTTACTATTTTAATCAAATTCACAATAAATGTAGCAAATATAAGAATAGTTGTACATATTTTACTTTTTACAAACTTTTTTGCTATTTTATTGTTATTAAGAATTATCTTTTAATAATAATAATATTTCGGTATAAAACGGAAAACCGAACCGTACCAACCGAAAAAGTCGGTATACCGAACTTTCGGTATACCGACTTTTTCGGTTCGGTTATGGTATAATTTTTTTCAAACCAAACAAGTTCGGTTCGGTATTGGTATATGGTCAAAAAAGTCGGTACCGTACCGAAGCCACCCCTTCCTTCTCCTATGTATGTATATTATGCTTTCATCCCGTACGAAAGTAATGACCAAAAAATAAAAATAAAACTCCAATCAAAGTATTAAACAATGGGTAACCCTTGTTTTAATTTTCTCGATGTTCTTATTTGTGTATATTAGGTTATCATACCATCATGGGTTCATCATCCTTTCTATAACAGCTATTTAGCACCAGAGACCAGAGTACTTCAAGAGTGGGGAGATTACTGAGAAAGTAGATATATAATATATATGCATTTGGACTTGTACTAGAGCTGATCACATGCCTAAAACCACAGGCTTGCAAGTTGAACCTGCTGAAGGTATGGTAGATTTATATCAACTTCTAGACCCACGCTTAGCGTCTTGTGGATTCCAAAATTTCCCCCTGGAAGTTGAGGCGATGCGTCATGTTGCATTTTTGTGTCTACAACAAGATCCTGATTCCGAAATTTGGACTGCATTAGTTTAATCAGCTTCAATATTGACCCTTTTTTTTTTCCATTTATCTGCCTGGAAAAGCTAGAAGAGTTGGGCTGGATGAACCCAGCTTCCTTTTTCAACCTCAAGAAAAGAAATTTATTAATTTCTTGAAAGTTGCAGCCAATCAAACCCTTTTTAATCGTAGAAAATTGTAGTACTAGTAAAAACAAAAAGATTTCTGGTAAAGAAGTTAGGATCACCGAATTTAGCTTAAAAGCTGGACAATTATAGCCTATAGAACCTGAAAAAAAAGGACGAAGATGCAAGAGCTTAACAAGTCAACCATACTAAAAATCCAAACGAAAACCAAAAAAGCTGTGGTTAACGGTCATTAAGCGGTTACTCTTTTTTTAGTCTAAAATATCAAACTGCATGTTTTGGGATCTTCTATTCGAGATTCTGTTTTGGAAATCAAAACCGGACTTTATATACCTAAAGTGTTTCTTATGCTCTCTAACACTTACTATTAGGTACTGAGAATATAGGAAAGAGCAGATGTAACCATTGCACTGTGTTTGGACTTGAACACAGTTGGTAGTAGAAGTGGGCACATGAAAGTGTTAAGATAACATATATACACCCGTTGAACCAAGATGATATTCTCGCAAACTTTCACATCAAACCGCATTGTGAAATGGTCAGAAATTTCATTATAGAATATTGTGGTAGAGGCTCTTTTGGGTTTTATGACGTTTTCTAAATTACACAAATGACATTGCGGTGCTTCACTTATCTTCTGATAGTGTTGATGGGTATTATTTTTGTAAATTGTAAATGTGAGTTATCCATGGACTTTGTCTTTGCCCTTTGATCATAGCGTTTTCAAAAGGAATCATATGGATTTCAGAAAATTGGCTCAAAAGTCATGAGCCACTTTATCAAAAAATTACTATTGAAACTATTATGCAACTAAAATTTGCAAGTTCAATTCGAAAACCTAGACAGATACAAAAAATATTGTCATTTTTGAATTTCCAACCATGCAACTTCTCTTTTTTGCTTAAAACCTTGAAATTCTAAGCAAGATCTGTCTAGGTTTTCGGTAAGTATGCAAACAGATAGCTTTTACACGTAAAGAGTACAGCCAAACAAACCCTTCATAATAACAATATGCTATAAAAATGCAACCTAGCAAACTTCCGTACGAACTATAAATTATCAAGTTTGGATATTAATCAAGAAAACACTTCATATCCACATATTGTAAAAAATATACATACAACATTCCCTTTTCACACCTCACACGTGTCAACACACACACCATCATCCCCACCTTTTCTACTCCTGTTACACTTGTCATCAATCTACAAGTCCAGGAGCTGACATTCCGATTACTAGCATTCTCGATCAAATACGTACGATTGTACACTTTTCAATATTTGGCCGACGGTATAGAACTCCAGCTAGCGTCTGAACCATGCATCATCGCCATCTGGTGAATATCTGGTGCCAGCTCTGACACGCTCCACACTTTCACGGACTTATCGAGGCTCCCGCTATACACAACCCACCGCCTATCTTCTGCTGACGACTGGCGGTCTTCCTCTATGGCCAAACACTTGACGGGGCCAGTGTGCCCCGTTAGCACTGACAGACACGTATGGGCCATACCTTCGCGTCTCCATACACAAATGGTCTTATCCGCTGATCCGCTGAACACCAGGCTCCCTGCAGCCTCGAGGCAGAGGACCGCCAACTTGTGTCCCTTGAGGACCCCACCATGGGCCAACTATTGATAG
The DNA here is from genome assembly GCA_963682055.1 of Primula veris. Classification (NCBI taxonomy): domain Eukaryota; kingdom Viridiplantae; phylum Streptophyta; class Magnoliopsida; order Ericales; family Primulaceae; genus Primula; species Primula veris. Next base: position 17,822,025 of record OY821743.1, on the reverse strand, counting down.
AAAAATTAAAACAGAATTAGGTTTTGGATATGATAATTGGGAAAGAATTAGGTGGATATAGTCGGGGACTATAGCCCATCGTCGCATTTTGGCAAAAAAATGATGAAAAAAATAATTCATTCTATGTATATTGATTAAAATCTCTGAAACGTAACGTTTCAGGCACACACAAAAACATGTATAAAATATGAAACTCACATTTTGGTTTCCTGGATAAGTCCCTAATGATAGCCATACAAAATTTAACACATTTGCATAATCTAGTTAATAAAGCTCCTCCGTTCATATAAAAAAGGTAATGAAATGACCCCCAAAAAATTCATAAATATTACCAAAAAGTGCAGATTTATCATTGTCATCGTAATATCTGAACTGAATAATTAAATTAATCTTTAAATGCTAAAATTCTTTGCGGTCTTCAAGAGAATGATTTCATTGTACAAAAAGTTTCTGGGGTCATGATGTTATATTTTGTATGCCAGATTCAGTTTTATAACGTGCCTTATAGGGCCACTATTGTAAAAAAGTAGTCTTCAATTAATTATCTTTTGGCATACGGGTGAAATGGTGTCCGGTCAACTTTTAACATTAGCAAAAGGCTAAAGTGGCTAGTGGGTGCTAAAAATATATTCCTTCTTTTTAGCTCGAAAAGAAACTAATGTAATAGTCTCTTCTTGAAACTATTTCTTATCATGATCTACGTAACAGCCCAGCTATGAGTACATAAAAAAGATACCTGTATAAACTAAGGTTTGATATAGGCTATATACCAAACAAAAAGAAATGGATATTAATTATGGTAGTAAGACTATACTTTTATCCAACTTTTACTGCAGAATGTTTTCGTCAAATTTGACCGAAATTACTTTTAAGTATTATGATTATTTGATGACATTTTTTTCTTTCTGATAAGCCAAATATTTAATGAAATTTAATTATGTACCCTCTGCGCATGACTACATAAAACGTTACAGAAAACTAGACGTTCCCATGCCATGTTTTAAAAAACATGTTATGTCGCGCTATATTGCGTGAAATAGTGTTTTTTTGGAAAAAAAAACTATTTGGATGAAAAAACGTTAAATTCGTCCTATTGTGACTAAAAGCACAAAAAACGCAAAATTTCTGGACTGTTAGCGTAAATAGCGAGTTTTTAAAACAAAATACAGGGACTGGTAGTGTAAATACTGGGTTGAGCCCTATAGTTTATAACATATCACAATTAGCCCATTTAGCATATAACATGTCACAATTATCCCCTATAGTTAATAACATGTCACATATTCGTTTTTGTTGAACTTAGAGTTCAATAATGATTTTGATTATGCGTTTAATGATTTTACGATTTCGATGATATAATGCTTGTCTTGTCCAAAAATAGAAAATGTATATTTCAGGTCTTTAAATGATAGAGCATTCGATAACGAAGCCAACGGTTCAAGCGGAACCAAAATCGGAGATAAAACGAAGAAGCTACAAGCTTTCGAAGAAGTCCGAAAAACTGCCAGAATTACAGACGACCGATCGACTGGACAAAAACGACCGATCGTTTTTGGTCCAAAATATTCCAGTGAGTCCAGTATAAAAACGACCGATCGTTTCTGAAAAACGACCGATCATTTTTCTGAAAACGACCGATCGACTGTAGAAAACGACCGATCGTTTTCTGCAGTTTTCGAAAACAGCTTCTCAGTTTTTTCTGGAAAATAGCTTAAAACACTGAATATAGCCTCAACCACTTCCAACGGTCATAACACAGAAAAACAGACCTTTTGGCATATATATACCACCCAATCTCTCTTTGAAATCCTACCAATCACAATACCAATCAACTTCCTTCAACCTCTCATTAAAAACCCTAATATCACCATTTTGGTGCATATATATTCGAGAAAGAGGAAAATCAAAGAGAAAGAGATTCAAGCTCGATCATCATCAAAAACTCACCAATTAGCTTTTTAAGAAGCAATTAGAATAGTGAGTGTAGTTACATTTTTGTAACAAAATTTGTATCGAGTGTTTTATAAACTCAATTGTGAGCGAGTGAACGGGTAGAGGCTTTGTAAGCAAGTGAAGCTTAAAAGCTTTAGGTTTTTCATTCGGGTACTCATAAATTGAGGGGGAGTCGTAGACTCGTAGACGTGTTCTCTTGCACTTGTATCAAGAGTAGGAACCTCGGGTAGAGGGTGAGCCAATCGGTCGATTGAGCTCGATAGGGTTTGTAAAATCCGGAAGAAACATTTTAGTGAAATACTCGGTAGTACCGAGGAGAGGACGTAGGCGCGTTTGCCGAACCTCTATAAATCACGGTGTCATTTTTTTTCCTTGCTTTTACTTTCCGCAACTTATATTCTTGCGTATTTATTGCTTGCGTTTAGTTATCTTAGCAATTTATTAACTCTTGTTAAAACGCTTAAGCTTAAACTTGCGATAGTTGGGTGGTTAGTTACACTTAAGTTTAATTAGGCCAAAAACGCCTAGAAACCTTATTCACCCCCCCCCCCCCCTCTAAGGTTTAGCCACACGGGCCAACAATTGGTATCAGAGCCGAGGCTCTTGCATATAGGAATCTAACGATTTAAGAGTTAAGATCCCGATGGCTAATTTGTACAATTTCGCATCCGGCATAGCTCTATCCCCAAATACTCCACCTTATTTCGATGGGATAAACTATGGTTATTGGAAAGATAGGATGAGCATTTTCCTACAAAGCTGTAATGTTAATCTTTGGAAGATTATTAAAGTAGGATATTCCGCTCCTAAATCCGAAAATAGCGAGAACCCAATCCCCGTAGAGGACCTAGATAACGCTCAACTAGAAGCCTACTCTACGAACGCCAAAGCGATGTATGCTATTGTTTGTGCCGTTTCTCCTAACGAGTACAACAAAATTTCCGCTTGTAAAATCGCTAAGGGTATGTGGGATAAGCTAGTAGTAATGCATGAAAGGACTAACCAAGTTAAGGATTGCAAACTCCAACTATTAGTTCATGACTACGAGCTTTTTAAAATGAGCGAGGGTGAAACTATTTCCGATATGCTTGCTAGATTTACAACTATTACTAATGGATTAACATCTCTTGGTAAGTGTTTGTCTTGTAAGAAAATGGTTTCTAAGGTGATTCGGAGCTTACCGAAGGAATGGGAACCAAAGGTCACCGCAATTCAAGAGGCGCACGACATGAATACATACTCTCTTGATGCATTGATGGGTTCACTCATTACTCACGAGATCACCCTCAATAGTCACAAGCCAATCTCGAAAAGGAGGGAGATAGCTTTCAAAGGAACAACTTGTGACGAAAGCGATGAGCTATCCAATGACGACGAAAATTCAATGCAAATCATTCGAATTGTCAAGGAAATACTCAAGCTAAAAGACCAACGCAAACATAAAGGTAAATCGTCAAATAATTCAATTTATTCTAACGATTTTGTTTGCTATACATGTGGTAAGGAAGGACACATGGCGAGAGATTGCGTCATGAATCGCAAGAGCAAAGGAAAGAAGAAGATATCCTCTTCAAGCTCTAGCGATAGCTCCGACCAAGATGAAGTCGCTCACCTTGGTTGCTATGTGGACTTGGAAGACAACAATGAGCCTAACCAATCATCTTCAAGCGAAAGTGAAAGCGAAGCCGATGAGGTAAATGATCTTTCTTATGATGAATTACTTCATATGTGCGATGTTTATTCTAAAAAATTTCCTAAACTTTCGGATAAACTTGAATCTCTTAAAAGGATAAATTCTTCTCTCAATGAAGAAATAAAATCCTTGAAAAGAGATAAAAATGAAAATGAGTCTATTCCAACATCGTCATTTTCCTTACATGATGTAGATGACGAAAAGGAAGACTTAAAAGATAAAAACAATGATCTCGTCATTCATAATAAGTCTTTACAAACCGAGATAAATTTTCTTAAATGTGAAGTCTCTAGACTTACTAAAACTCTTTCAAAACCATCTTCTTTAGATTGTGATTTATTAGAAAATTTTGAAGAGTTAAAGGATGCTTTCGATAAAGTTAAAAGCAAAAACAAGGTTTTGAGTTCTCATGCTTTTAACTTAAATGACAAGGTCAAGGTTTTAGAAACCGAGAATGAATCGTTGAAAACTAAAAACAACGATCTTGTCATTTCCATTGAAAAACTTAATTTAACAATTTCAAAGTTTTCTAAAGGAAAAACCGTTTTAGATAACATTTTGAGTTGTCAAAAAGATTTCAATGATAAGAGCGGTATAGGTTTTGATTGCATTGGTTCTACTTCAAACAAAACCCGCCTCGTTAAAGCCTCTAATATTTCTACAACTCCCATTCCACCTAAACAAGAGGTTGTTTTTACTAAAGGGAGTACGTCCAAGAGTTTTCAAAAATCTTTTAATGATAGGAAAGGTATAGGTTTTAAAACCAAATTGGATACTCCGAAAAACCTTTCCAAAACTTCGTATAACTCTCGTTATACTAAAAAGTTTAGGCATTGCATACATTGTAGTAGAAGTGAGCATAATTCTTCTAAATGCTCAAATCGCTTTCAAGTTAGTAGAAGCGATTTGAAATGGGTAGTAAAGACCCGAGCCACTAACAATGTCGGACCCAAAAGAAATTGGGTACCAAAGGACAAAAATTGTGTTGTAGGTATCTCCATCCTAAAGGAGAAAATCAACAAATGGTTGGCAACGCCCTCAAAAGTCGTGGAAGTCAAGAAGATCGACTCCACCGTCAAGAATGAAGTGCCATTAATCGACAAAGGTGGAAGGCATACCAACAAATGGTACCACCTATTTGGACTCGGAAACGCTCAATGCAAATGCCATTAGCAAGCGGACTCGACCTCACATCACATATTTGGTATACTCTAATCCTTAGTATTTTACATATATGTGGTTAGTTGGGTCGGATATATGCATAATGATAACATTTTTCATGTTTTGATTTTTCTTTAAAAATCCTTCACATAACCCCATATTTTTTTTCTTGATTACATTTTGATAATGTCAAAGGGGGAGAAAAATGATATATTTAGAGATAATGCGTTTTGTTAAAATGGAGGAGATATTTTTCTTGTAAAATCATCATTAGTTTGTCATAATCAAAATGGGGGAGATTGTTGAACTTAGAGTTCAATAATGATTTTGATTATAACTTTGATTATGCGTTTAATGATTTTACGATTTCGATGATATAATGCTTGTCTTGTCCAAAAATAGAAAACGTATATTTCAGGTCTTTAAATGATAGAGCATTCGATAACGAAGCCAACGGTTCAAGCGGAACCAAAATCGGAGATAAAACGAAGAAGCTACAAGCTTTCGAAGAAGTCCGAAAAACTGCCAGAATTACAGACGACCGATCGACTGGACAAAAACGACCGATCGTTTTTGGTCCAAAATATTCCAGTGAGTCCAGTATAAAAACGACCGATCGTTTCTGAAAAACGACCGATCGTTTTTCTGAAAACGACCGATCGACTGTAGAAAACGACCGATCGTTTTCTGCAATTTTCGAAAACAGCTTCTCAGCTTTTTCTGGAAAATAGCTTAAAACACTGAATATAGCCTCAACCACTTCCAACGGTCATAACACAGAAAAACAGACCTTTTGGCATATATATACCACCCAATCTCTCTTTCAAATCCTACCAATCACAATACCAATCAACTTCCTTCAACCTCTCATTAAAAACCCTAATATCAACATTTTGGTGCATATATATTCGAGAAAGAGGAAAATCAAAGAGAAAGAGATTCAAGCTCGATCATCATCAAAAACTCACCAATTAGCTTTTTAAGAAGCAATTAGAATAGTGAGTGTAGTTACATTTTTGTAACAAAATTTGTATCGAGTGTTTTATAAACTCAATTGTGAGCGAGTGAACGGGTAGAGACTTTGTAAGCAAGTGAAGCTTAAAAGCTCTAGGTTTTTCATTCGGGTACTCATAAATTGAGGGGGAGTCGTAGACTCGTAGACGTGTTCTCTTGCACTTGTATCAAGAGTAGGAACCTCGGGTAGAGGGTGAGCCAATCGGTCGATTGAGCTCGATAGGGTTTGTAAAATCCGGAATAAACATTTTAGTGAAATACTCGGTAGTACCGAGGAGAGGACGTAGGCGTGTTTGCCGAACCTCTATAAATCACGGTGTCATTTTCTTCCCTTGCTTTTACTTTCTGCAACTTATATTCTTGCGTATTTATTGCTTGCGTTTAGTTATCTTAGCAATTTATTAACTCTTGTTAAAACGCTTAAGCTTAAACTTGCGATAGCTGGGTGGTTAGTTACACTTAAGTTTAATTAGGCCAAAAACGCCTAGAAACCTTATTCACCCCCCCTCTAAGGTTTAGCCACACGGGCCAACAGTTTTTATAGTAAATAACATGTCACAAATTCCTCAATATAGTAATTAATATATCAAAAAAACATATTTATCCTCAAATACTTAAAAAAACGTAGATTTTTTTAACCAAACATGTCTCTCTCTCTTTCTTTCACCAAAAAACCATAATTAATTCTTTTAACTTTTAATTTTGTTACCATAATTAGTATAAATTGTATGACTATTGTATTATATTGTTATATATTTAGGTAAAAAAAGTTACACCGCAAAGTGCTACGTTGCTATGCTATTTGCGCTTTTAGCGTTTTTCTCGGAAAAACGCTAACGATAACGCTATTTAAAACATTGTTCACATACAGTACAAACGTAATCGGCAAAATCATGTTAAAAAATGGGTAACTGGATTGTTCCTTTTTCCTTGTTACCTAGTAACATCCAAAACTCTGCATGCATTTTTTTTTATATATAATTTGCTGGTACGATGGCGGTCATAGTTCAATAAACATTTAATTGGGTTAGCTTGGACTATGTTATGATGAAATATCTTTTATTTTTCATAGGAGATCGATATACAGTGCAAATCTGTACTTACTAAAGAAACTTTTACCTGCTTCCCATTTCCAAGAAATTAATTAATATGATTAAATCCTATTTCGTTTATCCAAAGCATTCCATTTTCTTTTACGATTCTAGTGTTCTTTCCAACTTACACGCATCTCGCCTAGCCAGCAAAAATATTCACTTTTCATAAAATCGAAAAATAGTAACATGAGAGGGGAAAAGGTTGGTCCCAAACCTGTTTCTCTCTTTCCCAAAAATTAACGAGCCCGTCGGACGACCCACAGTATACCACTGATCCTGTGCTGTTCACAGCCAAAGCCGTAACAGCACTCTCTTGCTTCAACAATGTCTCGAGAAGAGTGTGTTTTGTCACCTTTCCGAGCATCTCTCTCCTCCACACCTTCACCGTCCCGTCGGCAGATCCTGTGAAAACCATCCCCTCTACTGTCGCTACAACTGAATTAACCGCGTCGTCGTGAGCCTTAACGTTTTCCAGACACTTTGAGTTCTGGATCCTCCACACCTAGTATCAGACCATCAAGGAGGTTAAAATAATTAGGAAACTACAAGTATTTGTAAACTTTCCTACACAATTGGTAGCGGAGCCAGAATTGAGATTTTTAATATTATAAGAGCAAAGGAGTATGATGTAGTTATTTTGACTAAAGCAAATGATGAGAATTTATTTTTTAAGTTCTTCTACCAAATCCTGGACCTTCTTTCGTTGCATCTTTTATTCCGTGGTATAAAAAATAAAGACTCGTTAACCTTACAAAAGATATGTTTCTTAATTTATTCGTGTTCAGACCATATGTCAAGTCCGAACTACATATGACCAAAAACGGGTGTATTTGGAATGCCACAATAAGGAAGTCACGGTCTGATCTCAACCGTGTTTTATAGTTCAAAAAATATAATCGGGTCCGGAATTCTAATACCGGAGTCCGGACCCAAAAGTCTTGCAGACCAAACAAATTAAGCATGGGAGTAGGAGTTGCTGCAGTAATGCATTGTAACATGTGGAATTATTATAAACCCATAGCTGAGATAAAGATAATCGTTTTTTTATATTATTAAATAAAAACCTTCTACTGCAGTACACGTCCATCATGTACGTTGGGTCTTAATCCAACTTGCGAGATTTTTCAACTCGCTTAGTTTAAAATTTAACGCAAACAAGCGTTAATTTATCAAGTTTTGATTTCGTATGCCACTCTTTGAAATTAGTAATTTGTTGACATAGTTTGGGAGGACCCGGCGAACACAGGAACTAAAAATAAAGATCCCAAAATATAAATAAAAGAATAGGTTACAAGATAATAAAAATTTGCACTTCCGCATAAGTTATATATCGTCTAAGTGTTACGGAATTTAATATTTGTCAATTTAAAAACATACTCCCTCCGTCGTTAAACAAATGTCCCTTACGAAAATACATCCAACTTTGATCGATATTTTTTTCATATCTACATTTCCGAAAAAAATATATTCAAAAGTTAATCACATAATTAATAGTTAGTTAGAGCTATATGATAGAATTTTTAATTTTTTTATTTCGAAAATTTTGATGTGAAAATTTTAATGGTCAAAATTGTACGTATTTTCATATGAGACATTTGTTTGGGACGGAGAAAATATTAAAAACCAACATAATATCACAAATAATTAACACGATACCTACAAAGTTTTTTTTTTAAATAAACCCGACGGCTCCTTACATTTGCGAATACATTAATGATGGATTTCGTGCTAAATTTTGAAGCACTATATTTCTCTATTTACATCATCATACAATTATCAAGATAATCGGCTTACATTTTATTACGAATACTAGTTTTGATAAGATTCATATAACAAAAAAATGATGGTTCTGCGGTTGACTCTGTATTTTTATTTAAGCCAACTCCGAGTGCAATAGTAATGAAGAAACTAATTGGGTTTTTCGGCCCAAATGAAATTTTTATATAGATCACTTAAAGACTATTAAAACATTAAATGTGCACATGAATATAAATATTAATAAATACACTGAGATTTTGACTTTAAAAATTAAACTTACATAAAAAATTTGGGATGTGCCAATAAATATATTTTTATGTGGTGTCAAATGTATAATTTTAAAATATTTATACTAAAAAAAATGTGATAGATGTGATTTTTAAAATTATGGATGATGGCACCTTTTTAGATAGTAAAAAATAGCGGAAAAACATAGGTAGAAAATATTAGGGTCTAGCTAGGCTACTAGGAGTAATATGTAGTACAAAAATCATACATATTTTATACACTAATCTACACAAATTTTCTATTTTAATCAATAAACAGCGCTTGCCTTCCTATTTAGTATAGGAGATCAAAAAAAAATAAACAGTTTGAATTACTAAGATTTATTCTAGGATATGTATATAATAGAATTTTTTTTCAATACCTTAAAAGTCCTATCCCAAGAAGCAGAATACAAAAGCCCGTGCTCTTGGTTCATGCTCAAGCAAGAGATTGCGTCGCTATGCTTAATCCATATCGCCGTCTTGTTTCTCTTAACCTCAATATAATTTTTTGGCCTAATCGAGCACTTAAATATATCCATAAATGTCGGCAAAGTGCCTGAACGTTTATGGATGCTTGGGTTTTTAGGATGAACCTTCCAGACGCGAACCTTACCATCTTGGTGACCAGTAAATATTTTCTCCCCGGAAATAATAATTGCTTTTACTAACCCACTGTTTGACTTAAAAGCCGAAAACTCCTTCATGCTTTTCCAAACACGAATATTTTTGCTATCGGACCCGGTATATAACAAATCCTTTGTAGCTGCGAGGGAGTAAATGTGACCCTCTTCTCGAACAAGGGACCCGATGAGGCCATTTTGGGGAAGAGATGGTGGGCCCTACAAGACAAAAGGCATTTAGCAGCAAAAATAAAATAAAAAAATCGTTGCTTAATAGATCTCATTTGCATATGTATGCATCTTTTAAGCTTAATATTATTTATTTTATCTTTTGTTTTTACATTAACATGCATTTGGTTGATCATCTTCTAAACTTAAAGAACAATTTTTTTTTTCGTAACAAAAAATAACCCAACTTATAAGATTAAAAAGTGCGAACATAATTTTAGTAACAGAATAGAAACAAAAAACATAAGCTCACCGCATGGTTACTATCTTCCGAATATGACCAAGGGGATTTTGTAAACGGGGTTGTTTGGTTCCACGGTGACATCATCATAGGCGACCCTTCGCCGCTTAATCTGCTCGGGTCAAAGTTAGAGAAGCTGCTATTACGATCCCCGCCTGGAAAGTTCACATCATCGTTTATCGATGATGTGGACGATAGGTTTGGGTCCGAGTGGTGGACCATGTTGTTGCCTAAACTCGAAGGCAAGCTGTTTGTTCCAAACATTTTTTTAATTTTTTTTATTAATATTGTTGTTACATATATGTAATTTGTAGGTTTAATTGTGTAAGCACCTACAAATTTAGAAATGGGAAGAGATTAAAGGGCGGGAGAGGGGAGAGAGAAAGAGATTAATATAAGGAGAGAGGATGGATAGGATTGTGACACGTGTTAGGTTGGTATGATCGTGCGGTGGAGATAATCCGGAATTTACGAATGAGTTCGTTGGTTAATTTTGTTTTGTTTTGTTTATTCATTATTAGTTAAAAAACTGAGTTGGTGGTTAGACATGTGTGGCGGGTAATATCTTTGCTATTCTGGAAAATAAAATTAGCTGTCAAGATATTGTATAATTATGCAAGATACTATCCTTTTCTGCGGTTTAACTTTGAATAATGCGTGGAAATTGTATGTTTTGGAAAAAGATTTCGTGTATTAGTATCATATATTGCATCTCCTATGAAAAAAATAAAAACAAATTTACCCAAGATGTATTCGGCCGTTCCCATCTTTCTTTCACTATTTCAATAGTTCCATATTTGATAATAGAGTAGTTTTTTTCTACTGTGACAAGAAGAAGTTCATTAATTAATTTATTCTATTATGTATATATTTATGTTCGTCCAACCAAAAAAGTTCCCAAAAATTTGAACTTGATTAAAAAGAAAAAAACCCTCTTTTCACTTCTTCTAGCGTTCTAGTACTCTATACAAGTATGGTGTACTAGAATATATTTTGTACAACATATACGTACGTACCTTTATTAGTTACTACACTGCACGTAATACTATGAAAGTTTCTTGAAAATAAGTAAGATATCGATAATTGATTCATTCAACTACAAAATATTTAAGAATTCAATCAAGGGATCCCATCGTATCAAAGTTATCAAGTGATTTATGGAAACTTATTTTCTTTATAAGTTGTTGTGAACCACATACAATGAAACCTTAGTGTCCCAAGAAATAGGGCGCCGGCTATGACCTTCCCTCCACAATTTTTATTAGCAAGCTTGGACGACTGCGCAAAGATATGTTTTCTTTTTAATTTGTAAATTTTGTATCATACAAAAAATTAGAGTGCCAAACATTTATTTAATGACCTTGTATTGTTTATAACGATAGCTGTGGTTATAGTATAGACGTTATCATATTCCTTGTAAGATGTCATATGAAATTAATCATGTTCTTTTAAAATCATCGCCCTTTCTCATAGATAAATCTTGATCTCACGCTAAAACAAAGTGTATTTTGACTAAATATATAAATAAAATAAAATTGTCATCATTCATGCATATATGAAAAGTCCAAATATTGTGATTGCGTTTTTTTTATTGATATTTTTCAACTTATGCAGATGGATTTTGCAACTTTGATGAAAAAAGCACAGCTATACTCAATGGTCTCAACCCTTACATTTGGATGGTCGATCCACATATCTTGCAAAAATTCCACACATTCGTTGTTTGGTTCAATAATGTTTTTTAGTGATCTGCATGACGAATAAGTGTAAAAAAGAAATAGAAAGATTTTGTTGAAATTGTGTAATTACAAAATTAAAATGTCGAATAGATCGCACGTCGGTAGAAGTTATTGGCGTCTAATTAAGATCGTACAACTATCAAAAAAAGTTCTCAATATTTCGTCACTGGATATAACCCATTTGAATTCAAGTCTCATATATTTTGGCTGGTCTGATCAACTGTCTCAACATATCTTGCACAGTGTTATCGGAATGTATATTCAAAAGTAAGAAAAATTGGAACAAATACCTAAACAGTTGTCCCATTGAGAAAAGTTCAAATTATGACCACCAATATATCAAATATATTTAACTATATTGAACATATCATCGCTTTAAATTAAGTAACAACAGAAGAGCCCTATTTGGTCGACATAGTTGATCTCCAAGAGTAAGTTACAATTTTCTAAGGCGAATAGCACAAGGTTTAGTTTAAACAATTATTTTATAATTAAGTCCTTAATGGTTTTGGACAGCATATTAACAGTACGCAACGACAATAGATGGATAATTGGAAATGATATTCATCGCCAAGTTTAGGAAATTGACATGCATCCTTTAAAAGTACGGTAACATAAGACTCACTTGTCTCCAAATTAAATAGAACGGCAACTTGATTTGATGTTATCATCTGTACCCATAGGAGCTAATCAAATTCAAGACTTTGAGTAATAAATGTTATACTTGAAACTTTATTGACTAAATAGTCGTATTATTAAAAGTACGGGCTTTTATGTAATGGTTTTGTACAATGTTCTAAAAGGTGAAATAGCGGAAATTGGTCGTCTTGGGTTTAATCGTGTTAGACTAATATGTTAGACTTCTGCTAGGCGCCGATTAATTTCGGCATACACTCGTCTTTTCGAACACTGAACAACTATATGTATATATGGTCGCCGAAATTTGGAATTGAGTGCGAGCTTAATTATATTAAAAAGGTTAATTAAGATTGCACTTTTAAGAAATGTGTTGAGACCTTATTGATATATTGCTGTTCTTGATTATGTCTATTTCTATGTTTTTCTAACTTACTTAAAACTTAAAGATCAATAGGTTTTGTTAATCTGTTTAATCTGAACCCTTTACTTTCATGCATTTCTAAAATCATGTGTTTCACTTTATGTTCGTATAACCTGCACCAATATGTAGAGACTAGTCAATTGAACACAGAATGATACATGATTTTAAACATACATGTACATATGCATATGTTTTGCTTTAGTAAAATTAAACATGGTAGCTTACACGTAAATAGGAATGCATTGAGTTGTATTAGCATGATAGAGGACATGTTTTGCGCTACCAAATAAAAAATATATGTTTTGCCCGTTAGATTTAAAAAAAATAAAAAATATATGTTTTGCCCGTTAGATTTAAAAAGTATATAAGGTTATTAAATTTAGAAATTCATTATAAATTATAAAACCCAAGATGCACATGAAGTGCCACACTTCGTATTCCAGAGTTTTAGGCCTTAACCCACCTTAAAAATATGATTTTTTTTTCTTCGTAAAAAAAAAAGAATATATTTAAATAAAACTTATAAGATACGATTAATAAATAGTAAAATATTAAACTAGAAAATATTAGATGCAATAAGTTGAGCATATTTAACAAAAAAATAAATGATACAAAGCAAAATTTTTATAAAATTCGCACTCGACCTAAAATTATACTATGATTTTTTTAAAAGAAAATCAGTGACAAAATCTATTATTTATTTAACAAATCATGTCATTTCCTGTTTTGTTTAATATAGGAGACCACATAGAATCTTACATAAAATTAAAGGATTTGTTAGTATACTAAATTATATAAGAAAATAAAAAAACAAAATCTTATATTTTTAAACACTCGAACGCATGTTGATTAGACTATTTATTAGAGGAAACAACCACTCGGCCACATATATTCATTGATTAAAAAAAAAAATTATATATATATATTTAATATTTAATGAACGGGACCTCTAAAATATACGTTTTTTAGGAATTTTAAATACGTGGTTTTTGGACCTTGGCCAAAATCCGGCCCACTACCACACTCCAGACATCACCAATCATGTATGACAATAAACAAAGAAGAATTAAATAAAAAAGAAGTGTTGAAGTAATTTATTTTCAGTCAGTTGGAAGTGTGGTAGGGATTATGTCTAAAATCTAAATTATGTATCATTGCTATCAAGTCTTAATTATTATTCTAAATCTTATACCCTTATGTTTTACTATTTTTTATGTTCCCTTGTTTATTTTATTCAAAAAAGATTTCTAAAAAAGTTTAAAAAAATTGTACAATTACTATAAAATATGTATCAATACATTCCAATAATATTTTTTAAAAGAAAATCCAGATAAAATTTATTTTAGAATAAATGTATAAATTAGTGTAAATTAAACATTAAATCTTAGAAAAATTGTTTAAAACAATATTATATTCAAATATTTTAAAATTTGAATACAAAATAATATAAAAGCTTATAAATTTACGAAACAAGTTGTGAAAATTTAAAATTTAAATAAAAATAAATAATAAGACATGAAAGTACGTAGAGAATAGAGATATAATATTTGGATTGATATGTCATACTATCACAGTTACAAATATTGAAGGGAAGATTTAAATACGTGCACGTAAACAAAATAGTACAAACTGATTACTAAGGTAGTTTACCGGTCACTAATGGCATCTGTCGAGCTATATATAGCTGCCACGTGGTGACTTAAACATCTAATATAGGTAAAGGATCACCACTTATTTGTTGCCTCGTGTTCACTTTTGTACTTTTATAAATTATAAAGCATTGGCACTAAATTCATTTATTCTAAATATAGCTTACTAGTCATGGCAAGGCAGAATTAGAATGATGATGCGTCACTCTTATTTATGGTAAACTATTTATGTTTGGAAAAGTGTATTTAGCTTTTTTGCATGACACTTTTGTCATTGTAGTCAAATATGGGAAGTGTAAATCATGATCTTCACAAATATTCACGCACTTGAATTTACTTTTATTTGCATGTACAACAAAAGCTTTTTCTAAAAGTATGTATATACTCCATATAGTACATGCTAAAGTTTTTGTGCAATTTTTCTAAAAGAAATGTAAATCATAAGAGTAACAGAGTTGATCCTATCATACCTTCATACTTCGATCATCAGAAATATTCAAAACTTGACGCATACAAATTAAGTTGCAGGTTACCTTTCCAGACTGTGAGTTGTTCATTATTAAAATCAAAATGGTAGTTAAAAAAATGGCTAATGCGTAGAGAAATTAAATTTTCCCATCTCTCATTTGGAATATTTTATATTAAGCATGGTGTGTTACAATAACAACAGATGTAAATCATTTGAAAGCACATAAAAAGTGTAGATTCAGTTCACTAATAACAACGTAAATTTATAGATAAAAGTTGTTTCTCTTAATTAAGAAGAAAATTGATAAATCAATAACCGGAATGTAATCTATATATATTAAAGTATGATGTATTGGCGCCACCATGGACGTTTGTTCCATGCAATACTAGTACTCTTATTTTCTATCAATAAAGATTGAGCTAGCCTTTTTCTGCAAAATAAATAAATTAAAGTATGAGGTATGTGTAACTATTCAATTATCAAAAATGATCAAGGAAAATTTTAGTTAGAAACAACGTTTGGTGATTATCTTGTGGCTGTGAATCTATTTAATTAATTACTTGTTCTATTTTATCATCTTACATGTTATACGTTAAATTCAAATTTATCCTTGTATATGTGTTTGTGTGTGTATTTTAAACCCGAAACAAATGCAATCGATCTATAGACTTGGATTAACAAGTGCAATCTTGATGTATAACATGTCTTTATAAGAAAACTTAATTCAAGCATATATAAAAGTTTGGAATGTTACTTAATGAATAAAATGATAGACATGTCCTCTTATTAATTATGCTAATATTCATTCCTATTTTCTCCTTATAGTAAAGTAGGAATAACAACAAAGAATTAGCAAACAGTGGCACGATGTAACGACTAATTTACAATGTTCATAATTTTGATATTATAATATTATGAACGGGTTAATTAACATTCATGCATCATGCATGTATAATGGAAAACAGACTGATCGAATTATAAAAGTATTAAACCCAAATCATTTATTCAAACATAATTTAAAACGTAGATAGGACACTTGTCCCTCCTATAAGTTTGAAAATCTCTACGCATATTATCATGATTACCTTAAATATAATAGTATTCGACATGCGTGGACAAACTTGTGATATACTGAACAGTAGTATTTTCTTTTATGTGTATGATAGTCAATATTTTATTTCTTCTTCTTTTTCTCGTGTAGGCAAAAATTGCGAAAGCAACATCCACACTTATTAATCTCTTAGGTAAATTCCACTTAGTATATAACAAAGTACCAATAAGATACATCTGACGCACCCTGTTTTGGATCTCTTAGTTATAATATTTTATTAGTCTATTAATGTTTTAGAGTAACTACGTACTACAGAGTTAAATTAATAATGGACCTGAGATAAATGCATAATCTATGACTATGTCTACTCTTGGGGATAATTATATAAAATGAATTATCTTATCTTTCATATATCTCTAACTACTACATTATGTCTCACCTGTTCCCTAATTCCCAGTAAATATCTTTTTATCTTTGATAATATCTCAATTTCTTAATCATTCTTGTTATTTTAAACCGTCTCCATCATTGTCTCAATTTTTCAACATTTCAGCTTATCTTTTTTTTTTTTTTTTTGGAAATAATATTCTATAACTATTACTTTTCTAGAAGGTCAAAATACATTTAAAAAAAACACAATAGAACAAAGGGGTAAATTTGCCAGCACACATGCTATTAGTTAAGTTACCAGAAAGCTAATGAGATCGACAAAGGTTTGTAGAGTTTCGCAAATCCGATTTCAACTAGCTGTAAAACAAGAGAAACAAAATTAACATCTCTTATGACCAGATTTCTGGTCTAAAAATACTATTTGTTGTCTATTGGTTTTTACTTAATAATCCTAACTGTTTGTTTAAGAACTAAGACAGTTTTGTTAGGTTTCAAGCAATGTTGCAACCTCAGCTACAACCTACTGAGACAAGTGTTGACAGGTTTCAAGCAATGTTGCAACCACAGTTCCAACCTGCTGTTCTGCAGAATTCTGTCTTTTTCTATTAATCTGCATAACTATTTGATAGAACATAAAAATCAGACCCGAATATTTTATTCGGGTCATAATCAACCCACTTTATAACTGGGTATCCAACGCTTAAATGGGTCATCTCATACCTTTTATAGGAATTGAGGTGCTACTACCCAAAAGCCCAAGCCCAATCAAAGGGGGACCCTTGTCTGAAAAACCCCTGGGATGAAGACATTTGTCAATATCCTAGAAGGCGCAGTTGCCTATAAATAGCCAACTACCCCTCCTAGAAGACCACCAGAAAATCTATCCAAAAAATATAGAGAGAAGTTAAGAAAAGAGAGAAACTAACCAAAGCATATCACTTCGAGAAATAAACCGAGAAAAGACAGCCGAGCACCGAATAAGAGAGGAGAAAGATCAAGACGAGAGATCAAATAGTTATATCGAGCATAATTGTAGAACCGAAATACTAATCTGAGCAAATGTAATAGTCCGAACAAGGACAATAATCCGAGCAATAATAAAGATCAGGAAGTATCATGTATTCACGGTTGATTTATCTTTATATCATTATTGAAAAGCCTAACGCGACCGACCAAAGTTATGGCTTTATCACTATTCTTTAATGATAATTATTTGTTTTAAAGTATGCAACTTATATTCTCATATGCTCTTAAAGATTAAGTTTATGATTATTGAGAATATTAAAAGTAATAAGGAAGATGTTTCCTAAATAGATATAAGGAGATTAGTTTATAAAGATGTGTTTCCTTTACATAGGAAAATACTATATCTCTATTATTATGCAAATCCTTATTACATGTTTCGATCTTTGTTCCTTATCAAAATCATTATGATTCGTTTTAAGATTGAAAGAAATATGGAGTTAATATTTCATATGTAGTTTCAAAGATATTATCTCTAAAAGATATTGTCTTGTATGTTTCCTTATTAAAGAAAAAGACTAACTCCTATTTCCAAGCTATTATCAACAGGTTCTATCTTTAGAAGATTGGAGTTTATCTCACGTTGGACAGTCTCATGATATATGGAGAGATTCAAGCCAATCAAAAAGAGTCAAAAGCAATCATCAAGATCTTCAAGCAAGAAGATTGTTTTTACTTGAATATATAGTTGATAACTTAGCTTGTAAAAGGTGTGTGTTCTAAATTATAAAGAACCCATTCTTGAGAGAATACACGTGAGCTTTTAAAAAGAAAACAATTGTGGGATGCCATTGATTTATAAATGATAGTTATAGAGTAGGAGCAATATAGAGATATGCAGAAAAACCTAGAGCGAGTCTAAGAGTTTTTCATTAAGACTTGAATCCTATATTGTAAGCTTTTTATAATATCATAATCTGGGTAAGTGCCCCGGATACGTAGCCTAGTTAGGTGAACTCTGTTGTTAAATGTGCGTGTGATTTATTTCAAGTACATTTAACTTTACACAGTTCTGTCCATTAATACACTTGGTTCCAACTGTGGTTGCAACCTCACTTGGAACCTTATTGCAAAACTGCAACTAGAACAGTGGATAGGAATTTCAATTGGTATCAGAGCTTCACACTAGATCTTACTTAGTGTGGATCCTGTGTTCTAGTGAAGATGGACTTAATGAGGGAAGGAAACGCTTTCAACAAACCACCTTTGCTTGAAGGAGGAGTAAACTATGGAGTATGGAAAATCAGAATGAGGTCCTTCATTAAACAGCAAAATGAACATGCATGGAAAACTGTGATGTATGGATGGGAGGCTCCAACTGCCATTGATGGTGAAGGTGAACTGGTTTATATACCTGAAGACAGATGGTCTGCTGATGAAGACAGAAAATCAAGTGCCAACTCAACAGCCATAAACTTGATCTTTGCTAGTGTAACTCTCAGTGTGTTCAGGTATATCTCTCATTGTGAAACTGCCAAAGAGGCATGGGATATTTTGCAAGTAACTTTTGAAGGAACTGTTAAAGTAAAAGCTTTCAAACTCCAACAGTTAACTACTCAATTTGAAAATTTAAGAATGGAGGAAGATGAAACCATTGAACAATTTAATGGTAGAATTTGCCATATTGCCCATCAAGCTGGAACCTTAGGTGAAAAATACAGTGATGCTAAACTTATTAAGAAAACTCTAAGGTCACTCCCAGAAAGGTTTGAAATTATTGTTACAGCTATTGAAGAATCAACAGACTTAGATAATCTTAAACTTGAAGAACTTATAGGAAATCTAAGTACTCATGAGCTAAAATTCTTCAAACATAAGAGACCAGAAAAGGGAATAGCCTTTCAAGCTAAGAAATCTGAACCTAAAGTCTGTGAACAAATGAGTGATGAAGAACAACTAGCCTTCTTTGCTAAAAAGGTTTACAAAAAGTTTTACAAGAAAAAACAGGATGATACTGGAACATCCAAAAACTTTCAGAAAAGGGATAATCAATTTAAGTCAGAATCTAAGTTTAATAATAACTCTACAGGAAAGTGGAATCCAAAAGAGAAGGATAATAAAGATTACAAGCCTAGAGAAATTCAATGTAGAGAATGTAGAGGTTTTGGTCACATTCAGGCTGAGTGTGCAAATACTTTAAAAAGAAACAAAAATGCTTATATAACCACTCATAGTGATAGTGATTCTGAGAGCAACAGTGATGAAGAGGATGATTGTAACTTTGTTAATTTTATAGGAATAATCACTGAAAAAGAACTTACTTATGAAAGTGACTGTGAGTCTGTTTCAACCATAGTTACAACTGCTCTTAAAACCTATAGCAGTGATGAGAACGAACCTTCTGATGAAAACATTACTCAGCAATATCTTGTCCTTTATTAAAAGTATCAATGCCTGAGTAAGCAATCCTTGATCATAAACAAACTAAATGTCAATCTAAAGGATGAGGTTAAAAGTCTCACGAGCAGCTTAACATACAACTGGCTGAACTTACTGAAACTAAAAAGAAAATAAAACTGCTGAATGTTTCTGCTTCAGAAAAATTAGATGACATGCTGTCCTATTCTAGAGGTTCAAAAGATAACAGTGATTTGGATTACTATGGTTGTGAAAGTACAGGGAAAACTACCTTTATTAAAGCTGTTGCTAAAGCTGAAACTCATAATTTTGACAATAAGGTTAGAAGTTCAGTTGCAACCAAAGTTGCAACCAGGAATAAAACTCATGTTTTTGACAATAAGGTTAGAAGCTCAGTTGCAACCAAAGTTGCAACCAGGAATAAAACTCATGTTTTTGGCAATAAGGTTAGAAGCTCAGTTACAACCAATGTTGCAACCAGGAATAAACTGAATAGCTTTGAGGATAAAACTAACTTTAGGTTGAAACTGTGCAATTTCTGTAAAAAACCTGGTCATTCATAAATCAAGTGTTACTTAAAGAGGAACAGAAAGTACATTTCTCAGAAAAACTGGTTGGTTTCTGTCGATAAAAAATTGAACTGGGTCTGGAAAGTTAAGGAAAAATCTACCTTAGTTGCTAGTAACAAAGCTGTCATTACTTCTTTGAATGCTGTTACTTCTAATGATTGGTATTTTGACAGTGGTTGCTCTAAGCACATGACAGGTACTGCAAGTCTCCTAAAAAATGTCACCAGTCTTAAAGGAAACACTGTTGTGTTTGGAGGTGGAGATACAGGTAAAATTGTTGGTAAAGGTACCTTAAACAAACCTGGAATGCCTGATATTGATGATGTTTTTCTTGTAGATGGTCTAAAAGCTAATCTTATTAGTATCAGTCAACTATGTGACAACAAGATGATTGCCAAGTTTAACAAAGATAGGTGTCTAATTACTGATCTTAACAATGATTTAGTCATGACTGGAGTTAGATCAACCAATAGCTGCTATGTGTTTGAAAAAGCTGAAAAAGAATTGCCACAGAATAGGTGTAATCAAGCTATTACTAATAATGTTGATTTTTGGCATAAAAGGCTTGGTCATGTGAATTACAAAACCTTAGATAAGCTGGTTAAAGAAGAATTGATAAGAGGTATTCCTAAACTTAGTGCTAAAACTCAAAGTGTGTGTGGTGACTGTGCAGTTGGCAAACAAACAAAGAATATTCACAAAAGTACAAGTCAAATCTACACTAAAAGAGTCCTAGAACTACTTCATATTGACTTAATGGGTCCTATGCAAAATGCTAGTATAGGTGGCAAAAAATACATTTTGGTAGTTGTAGATGATTTCTCTAGATACTCTTGGGTAGTTTTCTTAAAAGATAAGTCTGAAACTTTTGATCTCTTTAAAACTCTGTGCTTAAAACTTCAACTTGAAAAAGGTTCAACCAGTGGTAATATTGCTAGGGTCAGAAGTAATCATGGAACAAAATTTGAAAATAGTAAGTTTAGAGAATTTTGCAACTCCTTAGGTATTAGTCATGAGTTCTCTGCTCCTAAGACTCCACAGCAAAATGGCATAGTTGAAAGAAAAAATAGAACCATTCAGGAAATGGCTAAAGTAATGCTTAATTCTAAGAAACTTGCCAACAGATTTTGGGCTGAAGCTGTTAATACTGCCTGTCATACAGTTAATAGAGTTTACATTACTAAAGGCACTTCCATGACTGCTTATGAAATATGGAAAGGAAGAAAACCCAATGTTAAGTATTTTCAAGTTTTTGGGTGTATTTGCTATATTCTTAGAGATAGAGAACATCTTGGAAAATTTGATTCCAAGAGTGACAAAGGGATCTTTCTTGGTTATGCTCAGAATAGTAGAGCCTTTAGAGTTTTTAATCTAAGAACAACTGTGTTATGGAGTCTTATAATGTGTTATTTGATGACCTAAAAACTATTGATGAGATTACAGGTAATGATGAACAATCTGAGATTACAGAAAATGAGAAAGAAGAAGTTCAGCAACCAGGCAGTCCCATAATGGTTAGAAGTCCAGTTGCAACTGAGGTTACAACTGAGGTTGGAACTGAGGTTGAAACCGAGGTTGAAACCCAGAATTCAACAGAATTTGAAGGAGAAGAAGGAGGATCTGCTAATCCAACTACAAACAAGCCACGCTATGTAAGGACTCAGAAAAATCACTCTCTTGACAATGTCATAGGAGAAGTCACTTCAGGTATGAAAACCAGAGATAAGAGAAATAATGTTGTTCATTTTGCTTGTTATCTTTCTCAGTTAGAACATAAGAACATAAAAAGAGGCTTTGGAAGATGGTGAATGGATCTTAGCTATGCAAGATGAACTGTCCCAATTTGAAAGAAATGATGTATGGACTTTAGTACCCAGACCTTCTAATAAAAATATAATAGGGACTAAATGGATCTTTAGAAATAAAAGTAATGAAGATGGAGTGATTATCAGGAATAAAGCCAGGTTGGTAGCTCAGGGTTATACACAAATTGAGGGAATTGATTTTGATGAAACCTTTGCTCCTGTAGCTAGAATTGAATCCATTATAATGCTACTTTCTCTTGCATGTCTGTATGATTTTAAATTGTTTCAACTTGACATTAAGAGTGCTTTTCTGAATTGTGTGATTAATGAAGAGGTTTATGTTTGTCAACCTAAGGAATTTGAAGATCCTAAATTTTCTGAACATGTTTATTTGCTGAAAAAGGCCTTGTATGGTCTAAAGCAAGCTCGTAGAGCTTGGTATGATAGATTAACCAAGTTCTTGATTGACAAAGGTTTTAACAGAGGGGGAGTTGATAAAACTCTGTTTACTAAGAAAACTACAAAGGATATTATCATAGCTCAAATCTATGTTGATGACATTGTATTTGGCTCCATTTCTAACAAAAGGATAGATGAATTCATATCTGATATGAAGAATGAATTTGAAATGAGTGCTGGAGGAGAATTAACTTACTTTCTAGGATTGCAAGTTAAACAGAATGAAAAAGGCATATTTCTATGTCAGAGTAAGTATGCAGATAATCTTGTTAAGAAGTTTGGTCTGAGTGATAGTAAAGAGAAGAGAACTCCTATGAGTACCACACTTAAATTGTCCAAAAATGATAAAGGTAAAAGTGTCTGTCTTAGTCTTTATAGATCCATGATTGGAAGTCTGCTTTATTTAACTGCTAGTAGACCAGACCTTTGCTTGAGTGTAGGAGTATGTGCCAGGTATCAGGCAAATCCATTAGAACCTCATCTTCTAGCTGTCAAAAGGATCTTAAGGTATGTAAAAGAAACAATTCACCTAGGTCTATGGTATTCTAAAGACACAAATCATTTTCTGAGTGGCTACTGTGATGCAGATTGGGCAGGAAATATAGATGATAGAAAGAGTACTTCTGGTGGTTGTTTTTATTTTGGGAACAACCTTGTTTCTTGGTTTAGTAAAAAGCAAAATTACATTTCTTTATCTACTGCTGAGGCAGAATATATTGCAGCTGGAAGTGGATGTACTCAACTTATTTGGATGAAACAGATGTTAAGTGACTATAATGTTAAGCAAAAAATATTAACTTTATTTTGTGATAACAAAAGTGTTATAGATTTAGCAAAGAATCCAGTTCAACATTCCAGAACTAAACATATTGATCTAAGGCATCATTTTATCAGAGAACTAGTTGAAGGAAAAAACTTAATTTTAGAACATGTTTCAACTGAAAAACAATTA
Source organism: Primula veris (assembly GCA_963682055.1). Lineage (NCBI taxonomy): Eukaryota > Viridiplantae > Streptophyta > Magnoliopsida > Ericales > Primulaceae > Primula > Primula veris. The sequence goes on along the minus strand of OY821743.1, from coordinate 17,798,470 downwards.
GCTGATATTTTCACAAAGCCCCTTGATACTAATAAATTTGAATCTTTAAGAAGTGATATAGGGGTATGTCACTATGAATCTAAATGAATACTCTTGCTATGTATGTCTATTTTGAGTACCTTTAATACTTGTTATTTCTAGAGGTAAGTCTTGATTGAGCTTTAAAGTTTTTATCTTGAAAAAACCGCTTTTTGGTGTCTCAAAAACAGATATGAGGTAACTTGTCTTAAAACCTCTCTGGTAATAGAGTTGCAAGCACAAAGTGCACATTTTATATAGTGGTTGCAAGTTCAGTTGCAACCTCAGTTGAAACCACATGCTCGTAATACTGGTTGCATGCTCAGTTGCAACATCAGTTGAAACCACATACTCATAATACTGGAAAAAAAAATCAGTGATTGTCCAAAGGTTGTTGTACCATCTATGATTCACATAATTGTGAAAAAATCAAGACAAAGTCTTGTTATATTTGACATCACTTATACTCTTTCCTTGCTGAGAGCATCAAACTAGTTTTTGTTTAGAGATGAAAATGAATTTGCTCAACTTAAGCTCTTGAAACCTAATTTCTATTAAAGTTATTCAATGATAAACTTATCTTCTAGAGTAAATTGCTAGATTTTTTTTATTGTTTAAATATCTTGTTGTAGTGCTATCTTCTTTTGAAACAAGTTAAGTTTCCTTAAGAACTTCAACTTCTTAATATTCAAATTTTGGATAAATCTGTTTACAAGGAATGTTTATCTTTATTATTTGTTGGATTTATCTAATTGACAACTGTTTCCTGCGTGATTTAAGTGTGATTTAATTTTCAAATTTCTGTTAATAAGAAATTTCCATTTTTTTAGCAAAATCTGTTTCACATTTGATTTGAGTGTATCTTTTTCCAATTACAAAAAGATTTGGGCTTAATTGCTATTTATACTAAACTTTTTTTAATATCCAAAATCAATCACAATAATCACAATTACTCTCTCTCTCTCTTTCTATTAAACCAAAACCTAAGTTCTCAGAAACCCACTGCGTAGTTCCAAGTCCGGTTGCAACCCTAGTTGAAACCATGTCTACAAACCCAAACCTCAACATTGATGATGATTGTACTCTTAGGGATTTCTTGTCTAAATCCCAAACAAGTCCTAGCTCTACAGCAAAGGTAAGAGAGTCCTCTTCTTCTAAGAAACATAGGACTAAAAAGCGTGCTAGGAGAAATTTAGCTGATGATCATGTTTCTGTTGGTTTTACTTATACTCGTAAGTTTAATGAGGTTGATCCTAGGTTCTGGAGTAGGAAAATGTATAGGAGGTTTAGGGCCTTTGCTAGCAGGGAAATTCACTGTGAACGAAAGCTTAATTTGGTCAGTTATCCACATATACAGGTTCATGTTGAAAAATTGTTGTCTGCTATTGGCTTAGATAGAACTATTTGCTATCCTAACTCGTATTATTCTGGTGTGTTAAAAGAGTTTTATGCTAATTTGAGTAATAGTGTCTTTGATGAGGGTAATCCTGCGTATGGAAGAGTCTTTTTGAGGGGTGTTACTTTGGATTTTACCCCTAAGTTAATAAATGAATTCCTGAATGCACCCAATCCTTCTGTGGAAAATGTTGACTATGACATGGAAGTCATTGCTCTGGTTCTCACTAGAAAGAACAACAGATTTGATGGTACTTCTATCAAAACATTCTCTCTCACATTGTGTGCTGCTGTGCTGCACAAAATTGCTAGGTTTAACTGGACCCCTATCAAACAACCATCCAAAGTCAACAAAGAAATGGCCATTTTTCTCTATAAAATCATGTCTTCTTTGTCAATTAACTTTGGTAATCATGTTTTTAATCTTATTAGGGAGTTCAGTGATTCTAATTCACCATCCATTATGCTACCATTTCCAATCTTATTAGGGAGTTCAGTGATTCTAATTCACCATCCATTATGCTACCATTTCCTTGCTTGATCAATGCAGTCATTCTAACCCAAGTCTTAGCTATGTCTGATAATAAACCAATTAGAATATCCACTGAACCAATCACAGATTGTCCCTCTGCCCTGTATATTTCTGCAAAACTGCTAAAGGAAGGGCATGTCAATGACATCTCTGGTGAAAAAGGCAAAGAAAAAGAGACAGAGCCATCTAGTGCTCCTTCAGAGAAGAAGAAAGGTGTCAGGTGGTATTTGCAGCAGAAATTGGCTTATAATCAAGAAAGAAGAGCTGAACTGCATGCTGATGATTATCAAATAAAGAAGTTACTGGTGAATCTTATAGAAAGTGAGGATGATGGAGATAGTGATACTACTCACAGTGATGATGGTTTCTCCATAAGCAGTGAAGAATACCAAGAGGAGGTTGTCAGAAATGCACCTTTAAGGGAAAGAGCACCACATTCTGACATACCTCGTGACTAATTTGTCTGGCTTATGACAAATAGGGGGAGATAAATGTGTTTTTAAGTTTAAGTTTTCAATTCCAATTTCAAGATTTCAAGACTTCATGTTTCTGTTTTTATATTTCAATTACAATTGATGTACTAAGACCTTGTTGTGCCATGTTTTGGCCTTAAAAATTTCTGCAATTTCCATTTTGAAGTATGCCTGTCTTTAGAATTGAATCTGTTCTGAAAATATGTGAATGGATATATTTTGTGCTTATTTGATGCTTAGAATTCTAAATTACAGGGGGAGCTTAAACAAATGTATATACAGTATAAGACTGTGCTGAAATTGAATTTGCAAGTGGTTGGGATGATCTATAAACTTAATTAATTTGTCAAAACCAATGACAAAGGGGGAGATTGTTAGGACCAGATTTCTGGTCTAAATACTATTTGTTGTCTATTGGTTTTTACTTAATAATCCTAACTGTTTGTTTAAGAACTAAGACAGTGTTGTTAGGTTTCAAGCAATGTTGCAACCTCAGTTACAACCTACTAAGACAAGTGTTGACAGGTTTCAAGCAATGTTGCAACCACAGTTACAACCTGCTAAGACAGCGTGTATGGTTTCAAGTAAATGTTGCAACCTCAGTTGCAATCACAGTTCCAAGCTGCTGTTCTGCAGAATTCTGTCTTGTTCTATTAATCTGCATAACTTTTCTTTAATGGTAATTATTTGTTTTAAAGTATGCAGGTTATATTCTCATATGCTCTTAAAGGTTAAGTTTATGATTATTGAGAATATTAAAAGTAATAAGGAAGATGTTTTCTAAATAGATATAAGGAGATTAGTGTATAAAGATGTGTTTCCTTTACATAGGAAAATACTATATCTCTATTATTATGCAAATCCTTATTACATGTTTCGATCTTTGTTTCTTATCAAAATCATTATGATTCGTTTTAAGATTGAAAGAAATATGAAGTTAATATTTCATATGTAGTTTCAAAGATATTATCTCTAAAAGATATTGTCTTGTATGTTTCCTTATTAAAGAAAAAGACTAACTCCTATTTCCAAGCTATTATCAACAGGTTCTATCTTTAGAAGATTGGAGTCTATCTCACGTTGGACAGTCTCATGATATATGGAGAGATTCAAGCCAATCAAAAAGAGTCAAAAGCAATCATCAAGATCTTCAAGCAAGAAGATTGTTTTTACTTGAATATATAGTTGATAACTTAGATTGTAAAAGGTGTGTTCTAAATTATAAAGAACTCATTCTTGATAGAATACACGTGAGCTTTTAAAAAGAAAACAATGGTGTGATGCCATTGATTTATAAATGATAGTTATAGAGTAGGAGCAATATAGAGATAGGCAGAAAAGCCTAGAGGGAGTCTAAGAGTTTTTCATTAAAACTTGAATCCTATATTGTAAACTTTTTATAATATCATAATCTGGGTAAGTTCCCCGGAGACGTAGCGTAGTTAGGTGAACTCCGTTGTTAAATGTACGTGTGATTTATTTCAAGTACATTTAACTTTACACAGTTCTGTCCATTAATACACTTGGTTCCAACTGTGGTTACAACCTCACTTGGAACCTTATTGCAAAACTGCAACTAGAACAACGGATAGGAATTTAACATCTTTTTAACCACAAATTAAAGAGCGTATTCAAAGGAACCAATATTAGAGCATTTACACCTAAAAGCTCAGTAAAGAACCAAGTTTTGGATGTATCAAATGTTGGCATTCCATATTATTTTACTCTACTCATCTTTTCTATTTTTAAACAGCAAATTATTTAATTTTCTATTTTAGATACAATTGCAAGAAACTTGAGCGATATGAGATATTTTTCGATGAAAGAATAATTTTAACTTAAGGTTCGACTATGCGGCTTCCCCAATTTTGAAGCGCAATAGTAAATGAAGTATAGAAAGCGTTTACGTGTATTTGGGTAATTAGGTTGTGCTACATCTGCAACATTTTACACTTTATTTTAAACTTTAACCTATTTTTCCTTTTAGGGTTAATTACGATTAATTCTTTTTAGAATCACTGTCTCAAAAGAAGAGAGTAGACTGAGTATGTACGTAGTTAGAAAAAGAAAATCGTGTAGTTTTTCAGAGACCGCCTACGAGTATGCTAAAATGGACTTCCTGCTGCACATTGCAGAAAATATGTTTCTCTACCATATAGTTAACCAATATATAACAATATAAATTTTTGGATCCCTAAATAATAAGAAAAATATCATCATAACGTTCAACTCCTCCCATAAAAGAATTCGTTGTCTATTATTACCAATATGATTGAGAAAATACATCGTCATTTACTATGGCTTCTTAAAAACCAAATCTTATTTACACATTTTTGTAAGTTTGATAGTTAAAAGTTAAGTATAACTCTCCTCTACCTTTGATTATACTCACTACTCTTATATCAAAAAAATCTTGTTCTTTTCTCACTGATCATCTGTATGTATAGTACATATAAGTAATATTCAGAATTTTTTTTGTTTCCTCAAGAAAACTAATTGAGAATAGTTCGTATCCTTCATGTTTAAGGCAAGTTTGTATTTTTCAAGTTCCTTGCCATATCAATCCTTGAAAAAATTCTATTAAAAATGCTCTTTTGAGGTAAGAAATAAATAAGTATAAAACATTTTGTTAAGTTTTGAAAAGGACACATATGTACAATATTATTTGAGTAATCAACAAACCAATCGATAGATGGATGAAGTTGATTTCTTCAAATTAACATTGATGCATGCATATATATATATATATATATATATATATATATATATCTAATTCCCAAAATGAAATGATAGCGTGATAAGAATGTGACAATATAGTCATGAACAATGGACGTGGGACATGGTCCTGTACGCAGTCCTAGCTATTTATCATTCGGGAGAAATTAATTATGTCAGTGTAAATTTCTGTAGACATAAACTAATGGTCACAAGTTTTTTATTTAAGAATCTTATCTACTACCTGACGATCCGACATATATGTAATTTGTTATTATTATTATTTTACATTTCAACAGACTATTAATACTGATTTGCTCATATAGTAATATACGTAGTCCTATTTATTTGAATTTGAAAGTCATGGTTTCAGACTCATTTTCTATAAGAGACATTTTATCAGTAAAAAGATCGAAAGGTGAATAATATTACAATCTACAAACTAATACACGTTGAGGTTTTTGCTAGAGATGTGCTTTCTTCTGCTAGCTGATGAATATGACAACAATGGATCCAACTGGGATATAATATATTTTTGATTGAACTCATATTTTTTCAAGACTCCCCCTCATTGGATAAAAAAATCCGAATGTATAAAACGGATGGGGTGTCTCGGTGACTCTCCCAAGAAGGGTAGTCTCGTATTCCTCCTCCTGTAGGTCCTCATTTTAGTTTCTCAAATTCCTATGGCACACGATGCATACAGCTGCTCATGCTAAAGCAAACAAGCTGGCAAGGGTGTTTGGGCATAGAGAAAAAAAATATATTTGAGATATTTGGATATTATCACTATTATTATTTTGTATTTGTAGTCCTTTTTTTCTTTTTTTTTGTCATTTTGGGTTGTTTTTAAAAGTATTGGATTTTTCCTAGGGCATTCAGAGTATAAGATCCGGCCGCACTCCCTTAACAAATGTCTGATAACCTTCCGTTGGAGATGGTGACGGAGATAATGAAGAGAGTACATGTCAATCATTTTTTTATATGTAAGGGTGGAGCTAGTCCAACCCTGCCTACTGATTTTTTGCTTGACCACTTGAAATTAGCACTATGAGCTCGTCGTATCTACGGATAGTTTATTCTTAATCCTTTATTGTTCTTCCTTTTTTTTTTTACCACGTCATTGAAATACATCATAAATAACTCGGCATTTTTAATCGAGTCCCATGCATCCACCGATTATAAAATATGTACACCTTTAAACACTCTTAAGGGTATTTATCAAGAAATAACCCAACCTTTTTTTTATAAAAACAACAAGTGCAAGGTCTCTCTCTATACACGTAAATGATGTGTTGCATTCCAGAAACAGATAATAATACTAAAACTCAACACTACTTCACCAAATACTGTAATGATCTTTTTCTTTTACATATTAAAACTAATCTTGAAAGTTAAAACTAACTACAGTATTAATTCTGTCCGGAAAATCTGAAAGAACTCACCAACTAAGCGAATGAAAGTATGCATATGATTAGTGTCTTCTAGAATACCTATTCTATTCGAATTCCTGATGGAACTAATCACCAACTTTCATTACTAAACTGATATTCTCTCCACTGAGAAATTCTTACCAAGATCAGCAGCTACTTCGATTTCCGGTGGTTGTCTATATTAAGGTAAGCAGGCCACATATTCTAATGCTTTCATTTTATTATAAGGCTTGAAAGAAAGTGAAATAAAGAGGAGTCTATGGTCCTGTGGAATAGTAGTTTACATGTTCCTAGATACAGGTGGTCAAGTACAATGGTATTGGCAAGATACGACAGAAAATGACGGACGGGCTTCGCATGTAACAACGTCCTCAAATATTCAGTTTAGACTACTATAGCCAATTAAATGTCAATGTCATTAACAAATAATAGCATTTTGTTAGACAATGCAAACTAAACGTGAGCTCGTGAGAGCGTAATTAAGCTGAAACACACGATACAAGAAACCAGCCTCCTTTAGCAAATCAGGTGAGCTCTTTTTTCTTCTTTTTTTGGCCGAGTTGTTGGACCTACTTGGTTGACAGGCTTAAAAAATGAGCCTTACTTGTTATAATGCTGAATAAACTAAAACTTCAAGCTTGATGGAGCAGTCCTTTTTCCTCCAAAACTCAAAAATTTCACCTCAATTGCTTAAAAGCTGCAACCAACCAAACATACCGCAAACAACCCAAAATACTCCATATATTTGCTTGTTTTTTATAATTGTACTTTTAGTACATTGAAACATACAACACCATCTAATCATTTCTCTACCTATATAAAATAAATTATGATGATCTATCAGTTAGGAGCTATTTTAGCAACCAGTTATAGTTTTAGTTTCTGCTGGTGCACTTCGACTTGGAAAACCTCACAAAACTCATCGATCAAGGATTTGCAAGCAATTCCCATAAGTTTGGAGTCATCTGCGTGAAGAAAGTCTTGATTATCACAAGATAGATCTGCATGTAATGATCCTTTTACGCTTCCAACACCACGATCGCGAATTCCACATGGCACTATTCTTTGAAAAGGTTGTAGATCGGTGGTCACATTTAGGGCTAAGCCATGATAAGCTATCCATCGTGATCCTCCTATCCCAATAGCAGCTAGTTTTTTATCCTCTGAAAGAGTGCAACTCATTCTATTTAAGCAACAAAAACCGGAAAATCGTACAACTATGTTTAGGGGAGGAACTAGACGTAGACTAGAAGTGAGCTGAAAGTGGCTGCAATCTGAGGCATATAGAGAAAGAAAAGACTGTACCATTTATTTTCTGGAGAATATGGGGATTATACCCTTATTGTCCTCACATAATTAAAGAACACATAAAGTTCAGGTCTTCCGATAAACTAATCATGGTTCCGCCACCGACTACGTTGCCATCTACAAAGTAGTTCAAATGGCCTTATTTCATTGCATTTATTTTACACTTTTTTTCTTTTTTGCTTAAAATTTGGACATCATTTTTCTGTCCAGGCATCTAGCTTAGAAACTGATCCTTTTGGAATTTTGGCATAGAAATGCTAGAACGTTAAAGCTAAGATGAACTTCTTTGGTCTTGATATTTTAAAATATTTATTTTATTTGCTCAAAAGCTGCAAGCAAACAGAATTATATATATATGTATGTTCTTTTTTTGACATAACATATGTATCTATCTATAACTACTACTCCCTCCGTTCCTATTTAATTGTCCACTACGAAACAACGTGCAATTTTGACCGGCCAAGAACTTCTATCAAAATTGTCGGAATGAAAATTTTCAAAAATTGACCATATAGTTCAAATGTTAAATTTTATGATTAGATTTTAAAAAAATTCATTTCGACAATTTTGATACAAGTTATAAGCCGATCAAAATTGCACGTAGTTTCGTAGTGGACAATTAAATGGGAACGGAGGGAGTATATACCTAGAGCCCTTATGAGGCCTTGGAAGTTTCTTTCCAAAAATACCCTTCCTTATTAAAGTAATTACATTTACTGCCATTATATCTGAAATAAACATTTAAATTCAAAATAAATAAAATTTTGCCGTAGAAAAACCAACATCATGCACATAACTGGTTCATTCATAATTTCTCTGTCTCTCTCCCATCAGGTACTAAATTTATGAAACACTTAATTCTTTTACACACAATTATTCTCAGATTTAATTTGATGATAATATAATTTTTTTTAGGTTTTACTTTTACATCACAGGTTGTACTAATCACACATGCATCGCGTGGGCGGATTTCACTAGTATATATGTGTGTGTGTATGTACATATTACGACATTAAACACGTAGAGGATACTTTGGACAATTTTTAAAAAGGGCAATGGAAATCAATAGATAGTAAAATGAGGTTTCTTTAATAATACTAATGCAATATTAGAAGATTTATATACTCACCAACCCAAACTCCGGTGAGACCTTGAACTCGCGTAGCCTTGATAGAAAATGTAGAGGAGAGAACGCGAATAACCACCTCTTCTAGTGCCCTCATGTACCAGTCTAAATCCATCTTGTAATAACGGAGATTGATAATCGGGTACATTACTACCTACACCGCCAAAAAAACACCATGCAATAAGTCAGCTACACAAATAATGAAATAGTTATGTATTTTACTCAAAACATTCACATATTCATGCAGACTTAAAATTAATCTATATAGGACAAATGAACCAAAAAAAATTAAAGCTACCCAGCCAAATATAGTGCACCCCTTAAGTAAAACAAAAAAGAAGTTATCTTAAGAACTGCAACCAGACAAGCCATCAATGCATCAGGTAATGATGAAAAAGTAAAAACTGTTGAATGAAAATCAGATTTTCAAGTTTCATTCTCAACCTTCAATGCCCCCTCGAATACCACACAACTCAACAATTTAATCTACAAATTGCAGCCACGGCCCATTCAGTTAAACAAACAAAATTTTACTACTACTAACAATTTCTCAACATTAACATTAAATAAACAAATTAAAAACCTGATTTTGAAGCTCTTCTCACTCTACAATAACAACCTACGGACAAATAACGAAAAATATCCATCATGGACATCATAAATATGAACAACAAGAATCACTTTCACCAACATCGAATATCAAACATGCTTACAAGTTGGGGCTAAAAAGTTAGTACTTAAAGGCCTTGTTTGTTTACGTCTTTTGGAGCCCAGGGACTAACAAACCCAGTGGGACTATGGTGTTAATAGAAAAGATGGCGGGATAGCTTTTCCAAAACCCAACCCCTCCTAGTATTAGAAAAGACTCTAGTTCATGTCTTTTGTAGTCCGGTCTTCTCTATTAGTCCAATCCAAATAAAAACAATACAATCATTTTTTATGGGTCCCCCTTCTTTGTTAGTTCAATCCCAAGTGCATAAACATGTAAACAAACAAGGCCAAAGAGTAGGGAAGCATACAGAACATATCAAGCCATAGATGGAAAGTGTCCGTTTAATTTACTGTCCATCTGCAGATAATACGGCTCCTAGGTATCCAACTGATTTATTACCTTTAACCATGCCAACTAAGGTGTAAACAACCGAAAAATTATGTCTATGGTAAGACAACAAAAGTTTTTTTCTACTTATACAAAGCTCAACTTTTAAATTGAAAAGTTATAGACGAAAGACAGCATAGCTACCATGTCAGGTTGCACATTTGCATATGAAGGAAGAACACAACTTTAGAAATTGTTAATATATCATGAGTTTGTTTGGAGAACACAAAAACATTGAGTACATTTCTCCTACCTAAAGTGTTACATGAATTTGAAGTTTCTTTCTCACAACTTGTGAATATACCTTTATCTTTAGCAAAAAGGGCACGCCCTACACTAACTTTATTCAGTAAAGCAAAAGCATACAAAGTACACCACACTAAAACAGTAAAACAAAAAGCTAGTCTAAACAATCAAACACAAACTAGAACAACTCAACTATAAAAATACGCATCCGACCCACTGAACACCAGGTTCCCTGCAGCCTTAAGGCAAAGAACAGCCAGCTTGTAAGCCTTGAGGACTCTTCAATGGGCCAACAGAGAATATATGCATATAGAAAGTATTTGTGTACATAATTTAGTTAACAAATACCGTTTCACTCATTTAGAACAGAACACTCATCTGTGCAGAGACCCCTCCATAAGTAACAGCCTCAAAACAGTTAAGCAAGACCAGTATAGGCAAAAACAAGCTAACTAACCGACTAAAAAATCCCAAAACCAAGATTAAGCTGCAGCTTATCAAACTGCAGGTACTCAAAAGCAACAGTCAAGGTTTAAAGCATAAATCCAATTCAAAGCTAGCTCAAAACATATATAAAGAAAGGGTCACCATTTTGCTTGCTCCTTCTTTCCCCTAGTGACCATATTAAAGGGAATAAATTGCTATGTTCTCATCATTCTTCTCCTCTTGTTTGTAATCCAATTCAGAGTCATATATTCAGCCATAACTATCAGAAGAGTAACAACAATGCTTAACTGAAGAGAAGAACTCAAGAGCTAATCCCATTAAGTCATCAACTGAATAACAATAAAAAGGCATCGTAAGAGGATTTTCTTACGATATTTGGCCTCTTTCTTCTTTTACGAAGAATCAGGAAAAGAAAATCAAGAATTGTTTAGCCCTTTAACACTCTTACCAACCATAACAGAACAGTCCTTCATAAGAGCAAACATCTAGCATATTTTGAGAAGCAATGGCTGTTTGAGGATTAGAAAACCTATCAGTTTGATCATTAGAAACCCATGTATTATCCTTAGTATCAATCAAACTAGTATCCTCTAGTACCATCACCCACTATCTGCAATTTACCTTTAACCTTTCTACAGAGGGTTAGGACTTAAAACCACTAACAGGATCAACAATCTTCATAGGGTTAGTCTCACCCAATCCTAACCCCTAGCTTAGAATGCTCACTAGGAACAGATGATCTGTCAGCTTGTTTCATGTAAATACAAAATTGTTCAGGTTCATAGTCGTCCAGCTTGTTGAACTCATTATTCAATTTCAAGCCTTAAAGCTTATTTTGGCTTGTTCAAATATATTTCTTAAAATTATATGTAAGCAGTGTTTTAAAAATCGGCCTAGGCACCCGCCTAGACGCTAGGCGGGGACAAGGCGCCTAGGAATTAGGCGGACCTAGACGGGAAAAAATCGGTCTAGGCAGGAAAAAGGCGGCCTAGGCGGCCAATTAGGCGCTAGGCGAACCCTTTCCCCCTAGAACCCGCCTAGCGCCTTTTGAAACCTTGTATGTAAGTATTTGTATAATACATATTTGCATACATATTAATATATTTATATTTAATATATATGTATATTATATTAACCAGATGAGCCGAGCAATCCACGCACATTTATTACACGAGCCCTATGTTTTTGTTCAAGCTCAGTTCATGCCCAGGGTTTTTATTATACTACCCCTATGTTTATTACACTGTTAGATAGGAGTACTCTTCTAGAAAAAAAAGAAACGGTATATTTTACTCATAAATCCCACTTAATTTTCAGCATTCTTCATAAAAAGAAACAGTAGTGATTTTTCTGTAATCTACCAATACATTATTGATACTCATTACTCACTAATGATACTCAAAATAATACTCCAACATCGAATTGAACTTTCACATTACTAAAATACAACTAAACAAGCCTGATAACAAATTGAAAACAAAAAATACGAAATATTACTTGACCATAAGTAACATTACCAACTAGACAGCAAAAAGATAACAAACCTGTATCAAGTCTGCTACATACATGATCATAGGGGTTATGCATTTTATCGTACTTTCAAATATTCAATGAAATTCTCTTTTATATAAATTTGGGGGAAAAAGGTCAATTATTTATTCCTAATATTGAGTAAAACTTAATGAAAATAAGTTGTTGAAAATAACACATCTTTAAATTTATTTTAACATAAATTTCGTCTCAGATACTATACAAATGAAGTTATTCAACTTGTATAAGACACTGCTTTGTGATCCTAAATCCTACCTTCACACCCATTCAGATTTTAACAAAAGTTTGCTGCTATAGATATATTTTCAATGTTAACATTGATTATATATTTATATGGCTTTACAAGAATCTAAGCTTTGCTTCCAGCCCTCTACAATGGGGATATAATGAAAGACACACATCATACACACCATACATTTACACAAAGAACACAACGTTACCACTCGTCAACATCAAATACCACTTACATGATTGAGAATTTGGGGTAAATAAGCGACATAATCATGTACAATAGCAAATAATACAGAAGCAAACTATGAAAACCATTAAAAGCGAAGTAGAAAAAGGTTATTGTCTCGACTTTAATTTTTAATGCTCCTCTGCATGTAACTCCACTGTTATTATTTGTTATATAATCGAATAAAGAAACTAAAAATTACTTAACTCATTCAGAGCAAAATTTACTAAATAATAAGTTTTACTCGAAGAGCAAGATCTACCATGCTCCTGTGCAAATGAAGAAAGAACCCAACTTTAGAACTTCTAAATATATATGAGCTTGTTCGGAAAACATGACAATCAGTGAGTATATTTCTTCTAAAATTACTTCAATCGGTATACAAACTTCTTTCCCAAACCATTAAAACTCATATTCGATACAGAACAGTAATTTAGTTAACATTTTTTCATTAGTACAAAAATGCTTACTGTCGACTTCCCAAAAAAAAAAATGCTTACTGTCTAAACAATTTCCCCTGCTGTGATTAAACTTTCACTATTCTCAACATAACAAGTTAGCGACAATTAACACTGTTTAACAAACAAACGAATAGCTACCAGAAATGGCACTTAAAAGTATACTTCACTAAACCATTAACAAAGTAATAATCTTTTACAACAATAAAACACAATCATACAAGCATACTATAAAAATCAAATAAATATTGTACCTGGCCAGGGCCATGGTAAGTAACTTCACCCCCACGCTCGACTCGATGAATTTCAAAAGGCGCATTGTCAACATCAAAGTTCAAGAAATCTTCCGAGCTACCGGTGCCCAAAGTGTAAACCGGCGAATGTTGCAAAACAATCAAAGTATCGGAAAAATCTCGGTTTTGCTCAAACAAAGCCTTTTTCTCCTCAACAATGGATTTTTGCAAGGACCAAGCTTTTCCATAGGGGATAATCTCCTTATGCAAATCATATAAAATGCACCTGTAAATTAATAAAAGGCCTTTTATAATAGTAAAAAGATGTTAAATAATATGCACACAAGATGTTTGATAAAATGACTGACAGAGTGAAAATGAGTGTAAATAGTTAATTATTACTTTCTTTTTTGTTCTCTTGATAATTTAGCAATTGGGTATGTTGGGATTAAACCTAAGTTGGCATTTGCTACAGAGATCATTGTATTTAATATGGAACATTTGTATATTATAAGAATTAGTAATAGAGATATATAATATTATGCATTTATATTTCTATGATAATAAGAATGGATGTTAATTTCGGAGCTCCCAAAGTTATAAAACACAACTAGGTCTAGTTAGGAAGAAATACAGTTTAGTCCTTTTTATTATTACAAAATTTTGATTTAGCAGTTCTAAGTTTCAAAACATTGATTTAGTGGACTCAGTTTACAAATTATACATAATTTGGTGTACTCTGTTTACAAAACTCAATAAAGTAGTTTGCATATAAATTTAGAAATTAAATAGTGGTGGATGGATCATGGATTCCTCATTAACTTACGTTAATACATTTATTTGCCATTTTTTTCTCTCAATTACTCTTTCCTTTTGAGTGATGATATAAGTAAAAACTTTTTGACTGATAATCTCACAGAGACTTAATGTGAATTGTTGATTTGCCCTTATATACATGATCTGATGGTCCACATTGAGTATCTGCGATAGTATATGTCAACAAACTTCTCATTATATCACCACTCTTTGCTTTTTCTCTTTTATAACATTCGCTTTGAAAGTTTGCTCAACATGTTATAGTAAAACCTTTCATATAAGTTTTCTATATAGAAATAACATTCATAAAAAATATGGACCTCAACTTGGACCAATTATAAATAGGCTTATGTTTTATGCAGACCGAATAGGATTAATACATACATTAATTGTACAAATCACGTCACGTACTAAAAATTAAACCTATTAAAAACTCAAATAAATATATTGAAACTCTAGTTAAATCTACCCTAAATTTAAATATTAATTAAAAATAAAAAATATTTTTTATTTTTATTTTTATTAGATTGAGTTTTTATTACGTGGCGTGATTTGTACTCTTCCCCACTAATACAGCCGCCGTTTGTATCAAGCACAGTCGGTCTGCATACCCAGACCTTATAAATAATAATAAACTCTCTATTGTCATATTCCGTAAATTTTTATTGTCTCGTTAGTAGTAGTAAATTCACCTTATTATAGTAATAAATTGGCATTTCATTTTTATATATATATATATACTAGTAATCGTGTCCTACACGTTGCGTGTGTGGCATGTAATGCAATAAAAATATAAAAAATATGTATAGTTATGATATAAATACGTAAATAATAAAAAAATATATATATATATAGTTTAACATTTAAAAGAATGTTTGGTTATTAAAGAGAGATAAATAGTTTTATTAGTTTTATTAGTTTTTACTTTTTATATTTTTATGAGAGTATGGTATTATTGTAATTAATATAAAAGTGTAATGGTATTTTTGAAAAAAAATGGTTAAATTTGACAGACTCATTTGACTTGATTAAATTTTACCACTTTTTTCCAAAAATACCCTTATATTTTTTTATTAATTACCACAATACCATATTCTCATAAAAAATAGAGAAAAAGTAATAACTAATAACACTTTTTATCCATATTTAAGCTCTCAAAATTCTTTTTAGTCTTCTCATCTTATACTCTTATCTTTTTTTTATTCTCCAAATATTTGTATCATAACTATACTTATTTTCTAAATTTTATCACATTACGTATCTCACACGCAAAGCGTGGGGCACGATTACTAGTATATATATATATATTTTGTTAAATTAAGTTTTAAGATGCATGATGTAAAATAAGGGTCTGTCCTATGTGTACAAGCACTAAGCCCCGATTAATATGATCAAGCAAAAGCTATTTTTTACAAACTAAAAGTTAAAAGTGGGAAATTAAAAAGAATAAAATATAACATTCCTTTAGTTAAATGTTGTAACCTAGTTGGTAGAGTATTTGAGACCCAACCTAGACATTTTGACTTCCAATCTATCTGCTATGTCACTTTTTTTTAACATTAATTATGAAAAATAAAGGGGAACAAAAAAATACAAGGCTCGAACTCATGACGTTGTAGAATACAAGAAATGACATTGGCTGCCACTGATAAACCAGTAAGCTGCACTTAATTATTAATCATATTGTGACTTTAAAAATATCTTATTCTTACTTAGAATTTGCATAAATGCATACAATTTTTCCATCCGAAAAATAATTTCGACGCGTTTTTTCGGTCGGCACCTAAGAACGGAAACTGTTTTGGCTGTGGTCAGGCAGGCTTTGTGTAAACTATTTATGTTAAGTTGTTTATGCCAATAACGTGATGTATTACTACCGTATCTTATAACTCGTATATACGTAATAACTTATACATATGAATACATCTTGCAACTCAAAATTATTATTGACATGTATGGTTGAACCTTCTTGGCATTAAATATTTTGTTTATATACTATTATGCTTATCATTCTCCTCGTTTATTTGTGTGATTCATCCATATTCATTTGTATAGTTACACATTATTATATACATGTATTTGGTTTCTAAGAATTTCAAAACTAAAATTTTATACATTGCAGGTTTTGTTTATATTAATGTGATATATGTATCTTACATTATGTTTATAAATTTATTTTCAAAAAATATATATTTTATATGTAACCTCCACTTAAGAATAACATTTCTATAGCAATAATTTCTCATGTTCACGATGATATAACTTTATAGAGGTTTTACTGTATTTGTTTTTTGGAATATTATATAAAAAAAAATTGACATTGCAAATCATGCAAAAATAAAATAAACAAACCAGTATTAACATAGGAAGAATATTTTTTTAAGAAAAACCTCATTAAGAATGATTTTATTTGATTTGATATGATCTCAGAAATTTTAAAAGAGGTATTGAATAATAAAGAAAGAAAAGAAAAAGGAAATATATCATATAGACAAGAAAACTATTTAAATTATACGAGTCAAATTTGGAAGTCATGTAAATGCACGCAAATAGGTATTTGATGAGCAATGAGTATTTTAGTAATAAAATGATGACATAATCATTTGGCACGCACTTAAATTAAAAAGATTAACTACTCCAGAGTCAAGTGTACTAAATGAGTGTACAATTGCTTTTTCTTCAAAAATTTCAAATATACACTATGGCCTTGTCTATGAGTGTACAATTGGGGCGTGATCACGTGGAATGTTATACGAAATGTAATGGTACTATAAATAGTATGCTTATATATGATTAAATATAAGCGATACTATCACTACAAAATAATGTTTGATTTAGTGAGAGTCAAAAACTGTTACAAGTCTGTCAATAATTTAAAAAGCTGTCACAAATCTGTCGTAAATTGACTAAACTGTCACAAATCCGTCACAAAAACCGTCGTTAATAAGCTCGTAATAAAAAATACCGTCACTAATCCCGTCGTTATTTGGGTATTTTTTTTATAATGTACTAGTGCAGTGAATATCAAATAAGTTGATTTGTAATGCTAGGTGAGTGTTGTATTTATAGTCGTGGTGATTACATGCATTGTAGTTCATCTTTCACTATCCAATCCCAACGACGAATGTATTCGTAGTCTCGATACTGCTTATCTCGCAACCAGACCAGTGCTATTACAATACAAAAAAATATCCAAATAGCGACGGGATTAGTGACGGTATTTTTTGTTACGAGCTTATTAGCGACGGTTTTTGTGACGACTTTGTGACAGTTTAGTCAATTTGCGACTGATTTGTGATAACTTTTTAAATTAACGACAGGCTTGTGACAGATTTTGACTCTCACTAAATCAAACATTATTTTGTAGTGTTAGTTCCGCTTCTTTAGAAACTCAGCATATTCGGTCTCTTCTAGATATCTCTAATTCTTCCTCTATAGAAGTGTAGGCAACGAATCAAAATTAATCTTTTGACTGAAATTAATCTCATACACGAATAATAATAAACAAATTTCCATCTTATTCACTTAAAATAATCAATTTCATAGTATGGCATTGTTTTTTCATTTCTGATTAATATTCTTATTTTGTTACCACCGTCACATTCCTTTGGTTATATATACAAATTACAATAGAGACAAGTGATAAAAGACTTGATCTCAATTAATTAAGGATTGTGACTACTGATAAATTTGAGCAAAGTTAACCATAGCTTTAAGGTTAACAACCAACAGAAATTAAGGAACGGTAGCAAATTAGCAAAACAATTGTGTAATTCGCTTGAACTTTTATGTAGCCAGACATCTACAAGATCCGGCTGAACATTAATTTATGTAAATTAAATGGGTGAAAATGTTCCTAGTTAGTACATATTTTTATGACTAGAATGGGAAATAGAGTGTTCTCTTATGAGCACTAGTTACAGTCTTACAGATCATTGATCAAAAAAATAATAATCAGAATAATGGTTTGAATCTTGTGACTAATCGAACCAACTAATTAATACAGCGTCATTTAATATACATAACATTACACACAATTCATTCCAAAAGTTCATTTTGGCACCTTCTTTTTTTTGAAAAAGATGGCACGTTTCGTTTTGGTACGTTGTTTTGTTTTGGTGGCTATGTGTTAAGTACAGGCAAAAACTGGTCATCTCAATTTAACGATTGTTATTAATCGTGAGTGACAAATGGTTTTGACTTCAACAACGAACATAAAGTAAACTACGTATGTATTTCTAATAAGAACCGTCCACCATAGCTAGTTCTATACAAACTAATTAAGATGACTACAAAATTGCTTGTGATTTCTTATATCAACTAATTCTTGAAAATAACAAGAATTTATAACTTAAAAAAAACATATATAGAAAATCTATTCGTTGTCTTATATATCTAGATCTATATATATATAGCTTGTTTAATTAGTTCTTATAGTAAAAACTACCAAACTAGGAAATGAAAAATGAACTATTTGAGATGTACATTTTAATTCGTTATCATAAATAGTTTGTTATCAAATTTACAATTATTTAATTACATTTGTAGAATTGTTTCAAAGGTCTATTGCAGTATATAGTATATAAGCATACATGAGTTGGCATTATGGTAATTAATGTGTTATTTTAAATTGTGACAGCCAAAACCTTAATTCGACGACATAGTATTCAACATATTAACGTAAAAACTGTACAAGGAACGTAATTCTTTTGATAACGCTATTTTCTCAGAGCCTTGTACCAAAATTCTAGAACACTACTTCAATTATACGAATCCTCTTTTTTTTTTCTCCTCATGCAACTAAGCCAACGGTGGAGAAAAAATATACAAAAGTCGCAAAAGAGCTGTGGAAGTACACGTGTCATGCTCATAATTTATTTGGACCCACACGTTGCCTTAAAATAAAGACCACATGTGAGTATGTGATGACGCCAAAACGTGTCTAGGTGACGAATTTGGAAATGAGATTTGTTTAAAAAATACAGTATTATTATTTTCTCAATTTTATTTGTACACTATTGATGAAACAAAATTAACTTAAATTTTCAATGTTGTGAATGTCTATTTGTACTCATGGCTTGATATACTGTTATTAATAAAGTACAGTATGTATGACTTATCAATATGTAGAGAAAAAAACAAATCATCAGGTGTGACGGAATATGTGAATTTTTTCTAGTATCCAAAAATTTTACTTGATGTGACGGAATATGTGAACTTTCATCTACTAAATAAAAATGGATTTAAAATTACAAGAAAAATGATTTGTCTCCCATAACAATAAGGTTTTTGAGTTTAAAAATTTGATGATAAAAATCAGCATTTTAGTGCTATGTAGTGTGTACTATGTAGTAGGTCAGGTAAGTTAGTATTTTGGAGAATAAAAAAGAGAACCTTTCTTATGCCAATGCAAGTTCACAAAACAGTTGTCAACATATAACTTTGACAAACCTGCTTTTTAATAATCTTCTCCAAGAAAAGTGGAAAAGGGGCGAAAGTTCATTACACAATACGACAACTTCTACAAAAATATGCCTCGAATCTTCATTTTTCTCTGCACAAGTGCACATTATATATACACACGAGTATATATTCCAATATATATATATATATGACCCAACCCCCACTTAACAAACATTAACCTTAGACTCAAGAACAAGCCAATCATCAATGGCTTCGACTAGATTGATACATACAACAAGAACTTCTCATTTTGGTTTTCCTAATTCTTCATCTAGTTTTAGAACCAATTCTAAATTCAGCAACTTTGAAAATCTTGGGGATAAAAGAGGAAAAAACTTTTCCAATGTTCAAGTCAATGAAAAGAAACTAGCGGTTTTGGTGAAGTCTACGATGGCGACTTCAGAGAGAGTGGTTGCTTTGGAGCCGAAAACGGACAATGGTGATTTGCTTTCGATGGTTAGAAAGGTTATCGATGTGGCGCTTTTGTTATTGAAAATGACAACCAAGAAAAGGAGGTTTAATGCTCAGATGCTTATCGAAAAGGTATGTATGTTCATGATCTTATATCTATTGCATTTATCTATTTTCCACATTGCATGATATAGTATGAAGACAAAGATAGACTTCATGATTAGTTAACATTCATCCTATTTCGATTACGCCACATTCCCATGTTTGGCAAAAGATCCGTACAATTACCTCAACGAAGAGCACACAACTTCACCACATGAACAGATTTCGTATTTCCTTTTGTAGAAATTCTGGAACGCATTGTAGCAATTGCAGTTACTAGAGGGCACAACTATTTGGTTACATGTATTTACAATCATTGACGACATAAGTAATTATACAGATTTTTACACAGATCCACTAGTATTTTAGGTGAAAATGAGTCCTACATCCAATAAAAAAAGTAACTTATTTTGCTTGGTTACTTTTGAATTTAAAAAAATGCATGTTTGTGTGGCTATAAGCAGACATGTGTACGGATTTATGTAAATAGCCACTTTGCAGTAATTCACCTCATTTTACTAACCAAACACCAACTTACCTTTTCTAAAGTTGATGAAATCTTCATTTCTTGCAGGCCATAATAGATTGCAGATTCTTTGCATTGTTTGCTGTAGCAGGATCTTTACTAGGCTCAGTATTGTGCTTTTTAGAGGTGATGTACAAAAACATAAGCACCTTTTTTTTCTTCTTCTCATTGGTCTTTAATGATAAGTTAGAGTACATGACTAACACATTTTGTGACAATAATTACAGGGCAGTTTTGTAGTTATAGAATCATACTTTCAGTACTTTCATGCCTTGTCCGAGAGTTCAACCGATCTAGGACATGTGGTGGAGCTACTAATCGAAGCAATAGGTATAAAAAAACAAACTTAGCTAACTTCATAGATTTCTTATTGGTTTTTCGGTGCTATTTTTTTCTTTAGAGAATTATAAGATATTTTCTTTAATAAGAACCCTTTTGTTTGCAGATATGTACCTAATAGGAACAGCCATGCTTATATTTGGAATGGGTATACATGTTATGTTTGTTGGAACAAAAGCAAAAGGCTCACAGCTCCCTGCGTCCAATTTTTTTGGGCTTTTCTATCTTAAGGTGTGTATACAGATCTTGTTTAATTCAACAATTTATTTTAGTAGTTTTTTTTATACATAATTTGTACACTTGTCATCCATTTTGTTAAGTTTGTGCTTTTAGTTTTCTGGCCTGAATAAGATATAAACTCTGAACTGCATTGATCTCAATCACCAAACACATATATAGCATTTGTCACATGCATTATATCTTTTAATCGACTGACCCTTTATTCGGGTATAATTTAGCAATTTCCGCCTAAAAATCTTATCTGCTAATTCAGGAAATACCAAGATGGGCAGCCATGGGATCAATAAACCAGGTAAAATCAAAAATGGGCCACGCAGTAATGATGATCATGCAAGTCGGCCTTTTGGAAAAGTTCAAAGCAATACCTTTAGTTAGCGGATTAGATCTGGCTTGCTTTGCTGGCGCTATTTTCATTTCCTCGGTTTCTATTTTCCTCCTATCACGATTATCTATCAAAGGCGGTTCTATACCAACAAAGTTCAGATTATAGACTGCTGAGTGTAAATGTTAAATAATTTCACAAGTTACTTTGTTATATACTTATATACTGTATTGAAAATACAACATAATGTGAAATAGGGAAAATTTTCCACCCCCAAGTAAAGGGCAGTTGCTAAGAAGAGCATGACTCTAGAGAGTTGGGGTATGAAGAATAAGCACATTTGTTCATTCTTGTATTTTTGCTAAATTTTATGTTAAATCTAATTATGTCTTGTTTAAAAGTAGCCAGCTTTCATCTCTACTGGTATCTCTGCTCACATCTTCTACTTACTTCTACTGATGGAAGATCATAAAATTAGTCATAAAAATAACACTTGCGGAGTTGCGGGCCTGCGGCGGTGAAAACACAAAACAGTATTTGGAACCTGACTCCATAGACCCGTTGTATTACATATGTAATAACACAATGAATTTAAACTTTCACCATGTAATTTGGTCAACAGTTTTAATTACTCTGATCTTACAATAAAAGAAACTCCTAGCTGAATTTCGGCCACCGAGTGCACTGCTGTCTGTTTATAAAAAGTCTTAAAAGCCCTTGATATTGGCAACTAAGCCTTTGTAAAGTGCAAGTTTTAATGACAAATAGCGTTAGCAGACTATTACCGAACGAAATGGATTGCTATAAGCAGTAATAAAGCAAATACTACTTATCAACTTCTTTTTTTTTGTAATCACTACTTATCAACTTATTCTCATTACGATGGTTGAAAATCATGACTAGTGTGGTGTATCTGCCTAAATTCCATAAATCGCAGTAATGTTCGATAAACAACATTTCATTGCATAGCCTGATAATTGTACCATCGAAACAAAAGAACGATCGCAAATTAACATCTCACTGAACCAGCAACTAATTACTATGAGATGTGGGCCCGTATCCTATCGCTTTTTAAGCTAGCTTGAATTGCGTTTAAGAAAATATCAGGATGTTTGGCAGAAAATTGGTAAAATCCATGGCTTTGAAAAACTAGATTGTGCTTATAAGTTAAAATGTCAAAAGGCTGAAACTTGTTACTTTCCTTTACAAAACTTATGGAATTTTCTGTTTAGAATAAATGATTTGTTTTTTTTTTTTATAAAACTGTGTGCTCCATGTAAAATAATAATGTGGACGGTAAAATTGCACTTTCATAAAATATTCACATGAAAAAGATTTGAGACCACAGTTTTTCTTATGCTCATATCAACATCTTGTTGCAACCCATTTAAGCTAATTTGTAAGCATATAAACATATTATTCATCCACATAGCTAGTGTATAAAGGGAACATACTATCATAGTGTTTCACACTCGTTGAATATTTACTCTCTACAAAATTTATTTATTTCAAATTCTTAGACTAATTTAACAAACTAATGCGTTTTGCAGTTTTATTTAGCAGAATGACCATCCGTTTCTCAACAATATCCGGAGGACCGGATTTTTCGTTAAACATATTTACCACTCTAGATCATTTTATTTTAGTTGCTAAATTAGCAGTCCGTTTGATATCCAAAAACTACATAGCAGCATTACATAGCAATATGTGAAAAATATGATAATTAATTGTATCATGTATTTACCCTCTACAACGGTTTCTTCACCATGAGAAAGTTCATGAATTTATAAAGTGTCTACTTTATAATTTCATAATTAATGTACCATAAAAATCATCCAGTTTATATGTTCATGATACTTTTTTCATATAAATCGTCTGATTTATATGTTCAGGATCATTACGATCATGTGAATATTTTGAAAAATATTGCATTCTGGACATTTATTATGATTTTGAGAGACCAAGTCCTCATAGATAAATATTGAAATCCACTGGTCGACATGAATCGCACATGAAATAGAGACAAACATTCACTTAAATATTTTCTTTTTTGCTCCATATGAGGTTTAATAATATATTGCGGTAAGATCTTAACTTTGTGGTTTAAATTTCTTGAACCAATTCTTGATTTGAATACAGTATACTTATTTTCTTACGTCAAGTCTTAAAAAAAGACTTATAATAGAAATTACATTGTAAAAGTATTAAATTAGGTTTTAAGATGATGTAAGAGATTTATCCTAAGGTGTTTGTACTATTTTCTTATTTTACCATATCATTACGTAATAGGTTGTATGCATGTAGATCTTATTGTTGAATCCATAACATTTTCAACTTGTCACGGAACCTTTTGTATTATTAAAAGTCCTTATGGATTCATAGGCTATTTTAAATAAATTTTGTACATGTATCCTACATTATCTAATTGTTGTTTTCCATTTAAAACTTATAGTTTTTCTATACAACCTCTATTGAGTCATGCGTTTATTATAGAGCTATATACATATGATTAAAACTACTAATCGTTATCAATGCGTTGCGTATGCGATAGGTAGTGACATAGATATGATCCCGACAAATAAACTTAATATTTTTTTTTAATTTTAAATATCGAATGATTAAATATAATTAATTAATAATCGTATATATAAAGAGTAACATAATATTTTACTCTTACAAAAAATACACAACGATTTTGTTTGGAATATAAATGTGTAGAAAATAACATTTTTTAATTTATTTATGTATTTGAATTGAGTGATGACATTTAAGAGTAATTACAATATTAGAGTGAAAACATTTTTGGAAAATTTGGGCAAAATTGGGCAGGCTCAAAATTCTTAGATTGACTTATATTAATAGTATGATAATTTAACTTTAACTTTTTTTAACCGCATAATTTAAGGTAGTTTGTGAAAACATGTATAAAAGCTCCATAAATACAGATGGCTGTTTTAAAAGCTCCATAAATTCTAGTGGTGTTGGTGGTGTTCTAAGGGATTATAAAGGTAAATTCTTGCAGGGTTTTTATGGCAAAATAAATAGCAGTTCTGGATTGGAAGCAGAAGCATGTGCTATACTACAAGGAATTACAGTGGTAAACTCAACAAATATCATTATAGAAAGTGATTGTCAACAAATTATAAATATATTGACTGAGAAGAGCAAAAGCCCTTGGAAAGTAAGAAAGCTAATTAACAATATAAAAGATAAATTGAAGGAGGGTGCTTATCTGCTGCAGTATGTGAAAAGAGAGGCTAATACAGGAGCGGATCTACTGGCAAACATGGGATGTACAAACGAACCATTTATCTCAGAGAACATCTTTGATTTCCCCAGTAAATTGCGAAGTATTTTGTGGTTGGAGGAGAAGGGTTTGCCTTATGTTCGCATGAGAAATGAAAGATGAAGAGTGAGAGACTGTGCTCTCTCTCTCTGTAATGGAAGAAGATGGAAGAGGATGAAGACCACAGAAAATGAATGGATCAGATGAAGAGGTGGCTTATGGTCAATTACAAATTTGATCCCTCATTTTGAAGAGGAATGACATCTGAGTCACTACATTTAGAATTTTTCTTTTTAATTCGGAAGTTTTCTTTTATTTGATAAAGTACTGTAATTTTCTATATGTTTCAATTGTTACTTTGTTTCTTTAGTGGGGTTTTTTATCCACTTTTCTAATAAATAAAGGAGTGGGTTTTCCCCACCATTAATATAAAAAAAAATAGTCAAGACAGTTATCATTAAAAAAAAAAAAAATAATAAAAAAAAAAATAATAAAAAAATGTATAATTAACAATGAGAAATATAACTTGTAGCATATTCTTTTTTATGTACAATACTAACATTATATATATTAGAGAAGAATGACTCTGCACTAGATTTTTTTTTCTGAATTTTATATGACATATATTTGAACAATTCATATATGGTTATTTGGTATATTTTTACGTTATTTAAAAGAGTTTTTTTAATACATTTAAGAGAATTTTCTTATCTTGTGACCGAAAAAAATATAATTAAGATGAAAAATATTTACAGGTTACAACCTAACTGTGGATCTACGGTCCCTACTGAAACAGAATTATAAGATGACTAAGACATGTGTTGATGAGTTCAGTCAACATGAGTGTCTATTCAAAAGAATGGTTGTGATGACTACCGAGGGAGGTTCAAGGCTGATCGTGGAACAAGATAGTCTAGGAAAAATGATTGCCCTGTCATCAGGGACGGAGCCAATCCAGACTTTGTGGGGGTTGCTGCCCCGCTGAATTTGATTGATCATGTGGTATATATTGTATATTCTAACATATTAGCTTTCACTTTGCAAATGCATGGTTTTATGTTTCTGCTACTGTTTTTTAAACAATTTCGCCTTCATAGTTAATACACTAACGTAACAATTATTATATGCCTAGAATATCTTATTTGGTTGGTTTAATTTTATTTTGTTCAATAGTACACCGCTTGTTTTACTTATATATTGCTTAATATTTTAAAAAAAGCTTTCATTTTGTATTCCATTAGCATACATTAATTAATCATTTTATTCAATTACTATTTGGTCTTAGTTTCATTATTTACTGAGACTGTTAATAATCAATATAAGAGAGTTTATCATAAAATTCATTTCTAGCGTATAAGCCAATACATGAAAATTCACTCAAATCACTATTTATTTTATCTTTCTTGCTTGAAATAATTTTAAAAAAAAACTTCTCTACGAATCAAAGTTAGTAAATTGTTCATAGATTTTAGTTTGCTTCGTATCCTAATAACATACATAATTCATATTAAAACATTTACCATTTATTATTTTTTAATATATTGTTCATTAAGATACACCGCTAACTTATGGACTAGTTGTGCCCCCGCTGAACCCGATTTCTGCCTCCACCCCTGTCTGCCATCTAGGATGGCTCTATCGTCAGCAGCAGTCCCTAGTAAAAAAGATTGCCGATACAACTGAGATAGGTGCTAGACTGCTTTGAGAGAAACAGTCCCTCATAAAAATAATATCTAAGACAGCTGGGAGAGTCAAGAAATTGCATTCTAGATCGAAACGCTTGAGGCTCAAGCGTAACCGCTATGAGAGAGAAAATGAGATTAGTCTGGAGTGTCGCTATGGGCCGCCACCAAGACAACCTAAAATCTATCGGACAATTCGTGAACTCAGTCAGATTGAATTGGATAGACGCATGGACACTTGCATGGATGTAGAGGAAGATTCGCTGATGTATAAAGTACTTACGCAAAACGCCATTCGTCCACTGTCGTAAACTACATGGGATGTCTGTTTGTGATGTTAATAAGTAATACTGTGATGATTAGGGAATGATTTTTTGTTATATTAGTATGTGTTCTATGAAGTACGTATGTAGGCAGATAAAAAAAGGGAAAATTAAGGATTGGTCCTTAAAAATGATCTTTTTTGGACATTTACATTTTTTTATTAATAATATTGGCATTAATACATTAATGATACTGACTATATTTATGCTAATGATGATAATGATGCTAATGGCGAATTATTTAATCAAAAAAACCTTTCAATTTCTGTAAATGCATTGAATTTAGACAAAATAAAGGGTTTTAACTAACCTAAGATAGAAGCGAAAATTATCATAAACGCTGCTACCTGTAATACTCGTGTACTACCAACTCTAGTCGCTCCGGCGAGTCCAACAATGGTAGTAACTAACACAAGATAGAAGTGAAAATTATCATATATAAATGCTGCAACCTGCAGTACTCGTCTACTAACCACTCTAGTCCGACGAGTCCAAGATTTGGGCTGATTCTATTATTTTACTATGATTGCGATATTTCTAAGCAAGTTATTAGATAACAACATTTATCAGTTTTTGATTGATGATATCGACATTAATATTACTGACTATATTTATGTCAATGACGATAATGATGCTAATGGCGATATTGATGCTAATGACAATATCGGTCAGGAGCATGGTACTGATCAGGTGGAGCGGCTAACTCTCATGAATGGTGTATGGATGTGATGTCGGAAATAACCCGATTATTTATGGATGTGATGTCGGAACTTTTATTGCCTTGATGAAACAAATACTTTAATTTAGATGCCCACTCTATACAATTTTATTGGAAATTCAATATTCATGGTACAAATCGTAACTATATCCATGAATCCATATACGTCGTATTTCCAATATGAGTTGTCATTTTGTCAAATTTGGAGAGTCAATCTCCAAAATATGGGAGTCACTGAGCACTCATCAAATATGAGACTGTTCTTTACTTTTTTTTATCATATGAAAATAAAGTGAGTGACTAACTGAAAGTATTACTTTTTTAATTATATGAAAATAAAAGTGACTAACTAAAAGTATTGTCCAATATTTATAATTTAAAATATCAAACTTTTGTATATATATACGAAAAACCAATATACAGTGTCACTTGTTTGTTTTAAACTTAGATCTAACCTTGTTAATTTTTAGAACTTTATAATAATATTACATTGTAAATAAATCAATCATCCCAATTAGAAACTTTCTGAAAGTACCGCAACAGTTTTTTAACATTGTATTAACATTATTTTCTAAAAGTAGGGTGAATTTTGCGTTTGTACTAATATAAACAAATCGTTTTTGTTTTTATTTAGTGAATAATTATTGTAACTATCTGTGATAGTGTAATTCAGTCATTCTATTGACATTATTCTCTAAAATCAAGGTAACGTCTATATTTAGACTAATATAATCAAATTTTATTTGTTAGTACTAGGGAATGATTGTTTTTACAATATATGAGAGGGTAATTTATTTTTAAATAAAATTGTACGATTATTTGTTACGAATATAGATGCCTAAATCGTCTTGGAGCCCCGAAACGGATGGTTGTCCTTTTTCGTTACATAGGTTACACCTTCGGAATAAACTGATAAATTCGGCTCTAAAGAGACTTCTAGATTGGGTTTGAAATTTTACTCTTTGCCATTTCAGTCTTTCAAGTTTGCAGACTTATTTCACAAACCAAAATGTGTTGTAGTTTTATTTAACGGAATGACCCATCCGTATCTAAACAATATTCGAAGTTTTTGCTAAACATGTCCACCACACTAGATCATTATATTTTAGTTGCTAAGTTAGCGGTCCATTTAGTATAAAAATAAAACTACCCAACAACAACACATAGCAATATGAGTACACCTCTACTCAGCTTATACTCATAGCTCAATTCCGCCACCCGTAATTCATCCCCATATGGTCCAAAAATTGAGGTAGTTTGAATAATTGCCAATGAATTAGCCGAATGACCCATCCGTTTATCAACAATGTCCGGAGTTTTTGTTTAAAATGTCTACCACACTTGATCGTTTTATTTTGGTTGCTAAGTTAGTGGTCCGTTTAATATCCAAAAACTACACAGCAACACGTAGCAATGAAAATGAGCAAGGCAGTTTGTCCATACGGTCACTGTCTTACTATACTCAGCTTATAATCATATTTCAATCCATAATTACTCGTAAACTCGTTTCCTCTAACAAAAATCACGTTACCCGTTTTCCGTATCCGTATCCGTATCCGTATCCGTTTCTCGTTTTCCTCTTTCTATTATTTCACGTGCAATTTTTTTTTTCATTTTTATTTTTTCACGTGAAATCACATTTAGTTCACGTTTCGTTTCCTGTTTCCGTTTTCTATCATATCAACTATGGTTTAAATCCCTTTACCCGCAATGAAAAGGTTATTAACTATAACAATAATAAATAAATAAATAACTAGATTTTGTATT
Source organism: Primula veris (assembly GCA_963682055.1). Classification (NCBI taxonomy): domain Eukaryota; kingdom Viridiplantae; phylum Streptophyta; class Magnoliopsida; order Ericales; family Primulaceae; genus Primula; species Primula veris. The sequence continues at coordinate 17,768,984 of OY821743.1, read as the reverse complement.
TTTGAATGATAGACAATTAGCACAATTTCATATATTTTGCGTTTGATACATTTGAGTTTTTAGCTACAAAGTCTGTTGATTTTCTCAGAAGAGTGCAGAAAGTTATGAACATAAATGTGTTGACTGTAGGTTCGACTGAATATGTCTTTAGAAGATTAATATTTGTTATTCAAAGTAGGACCGGACGAAAAACCGGAAAAACCGAACCGAACCCAAAAAAACCGAAAAAAACCGAAAAATCAAAAAAAATTCGGGTCGGTTTCGGTTTTCAGTAAAACCGAACCAAAAAAGACCGAAATCGAAAAAACCCAAAAAAAACCAAAAAATCAAAAATAAAACCGCAAAAACCAAAACTGGACCGAAAAAACTGGTCCGGTTCGATCCAAAAAATAAAAAGACTGAAATCGAAAAAAACCTAACCGAAAAATATGTTCGATTTCGATTTCGGTTTTGTCAAAAACCGAACCGGATCAGTTCGAACTGAGCCCTAATTCAAAAGAGTAGTACAGTTTATTGCCCGCTTACCGAGTAATATAAATCACATGCAATATCTTGGTGGGCCTGAGCAACAATTCAGCCTAATAAATAAATGGGCCTAAAATAACAGAATAATAATGTAAAAAAAAGCCTTGTTAGAAGACATATATAAACAAACTTATATCTCCCTTTTTTAAACCTCTCAAACCCTAGTAAGCAGTCTCACACAACTCTCTCTCTCTCTCTCTCTACAAATTCTTCCAATCCAACTCTGTGAGTACATTTATATATATATATATATATATATTGAGTTGGTGAACTTTTTAATATTTGTGAAGTATTAATAGGAATTTGTGTTTGTTTGATGTTTTTATTTATAGCAGAGTACAAAAAAGAAATGAAGGTATTAGCTGCTTATTTATTGGCTGTTTTGGGGGGAAACTCAACCCCTTCTGATAAGGATTTGAAGGGTATTCTCGCTTCAGGTATTTATTACTTTCTTTATTTTTTTATTCTGCTGTTTTTCGATTGTTTTATTATGTTTGTTTTATTTAAGTTTTGATATATAGATTGGTACACTTTCAGGAAATGAAGTAGGTTATTCTTACTTGGGACTGTTTGTATGTAGCTTTTTAGCTTATAGCCCTTTTTTTAGGTCCGGAAAACATATTTATTTTTTAGAAAATGAAAAAAACACTTACTAACCCAGCTTTTAAGCCGGAAAAAGAAATTAGAGTAAAGATTTTAATGGGAAAAGTCTGGTCTTGAAAGTTGCAATTAGATGAGGCATGTTCTTACTTTTGTGTTAGGTTTGTATTATTTAAGTTTGATAGATAGATAGATAGATAGGTACACTTTCAGGAAATGAAATCAGTTTTCTCACTTGGGATTGTTTGGATTCAACTTTTAAATTAGAAAATGAACAAACCACTAGAAACTCAGCTTTTGATGGAAAAGTCTGTTCTTGAGAGCTGCAATATGCTTTGTGCTAAATGATATTAGGCCATTATTTAGTTCTTATATGTGTAAATTTATTTTCTTGTTTAAAATATAAATTGTAAATTTCTTTTTACAAGGTTAGCTGTTTTATTAATGATCACATGTTCCTGCTTATATGCTGCTACACCCGGAGATGTTTAATAAAAGATAAGTATTTAAATAGTTTGTTCTTTTAGGTTTGTATTATTTAAGTTTGATAGATAGATAAGATAGTTAAACTTTAAAGAAATGTAGTCAATTTTCTTACTTGGGATTGTTTGGATGTAGCTTTTAAGTCGGAAAAAAAGTTTGTATTTTTTAAGAACATGAAAAAACCTAAAGAAACTGCCTTTTTTCTCTGACAAAGAAATTAGAGTATATATTTCAATTGGAAAAGTCTGTTCTTTGTAAGCTGCAATTATATTACGTCGCTATGGGAAAATGCTTTAAGATTCTATTGATTTCAGGCAAATCATTAAGTTATACTTTTCAGGCAAATCATTATAGTTGCACTTTTTGCTGATCTTGGATAGTCTGTATTATTATATTTTTTGAGTGTGTATCCATTAAGCGTGTATGTTAGAAGTTGTAACTGAATTTATGCAAGCTTATAACATAGTTGTTTTGCGCTTGCGTTTTACTTTAAAAGCAAATGAATCTTATTGACTCCTTGAGACCTATTTTCAGACAACCATTTTGTATATTCAATAACCTTTGAGATTTACTTTGTTCTACTAAATTGTTAGCATTTGTGAATTATATTAAGTTTTTACTTAGAATTGTACCTGTTATCAATAACCTTTGAGATTTACTTTGTTCTACTAAATTGTTCTTCGGAGGAATGCCATTTTTGTTCTGGGGTTTCTTAGGATAGGAGAATAGTAAAATACTTACGGATACAAACAATTAGTCTTATAAGCCAGATTAGAGCTCTTGATTATTCTTGTGGAAGTTGAAATTATCATGATTGCTTTTAAGAATACAGTCTGTCTTTTGAGCATATTATTACTTTCCTTTCCCTTCCAGTTTTATTTGCAGTTGATTTAATTTTTGTGTGCTTTCTCGGAAGCTCTCCTATACTAGGAGAGAGTTACATGGTTTATTGAGTTTTATGCCTTACAAGCTAAAATAAGTCTTGGATGTCACTTACATGAATAATTACTTCTGTTTGGTTCCTTAAATTCGATCATTACTGCTATTCATAATGTTTGTTGCATCTTTACAAATCTATATAAATGCACTGATATTATCTTTTTTTCTGTACAGTTGGAGTTGAAGCTGATGATGACAAGATTGAGTTGCTTTTGAAGGAAATCAAGGGAAAGGACATTACTGAATTGATTGCTTCTGGAAGGGAAAAGCTGGCTTCAGTTCCTGCTGGCGGCGGTGGTGGTGTTGCAGTGTCTGCTGTTGCCGGGGGCGGAGGCGGTGGTGCTGCCCCTGCTGCTGAAGCAAAGAAAGAAGAGAAAGTAGAAGAGAAAGAAGAGTCTGATGATGTAAGTTTCTCCCTTGTGTTAGTGTACCATAGATTAGAAAAATTCGTACAAAATATAATAAACTGAATATAGGGAAATTATTACTAGTAGTTCTTTATAATGATAGCATAAATCTTTATACGTAAGGTTCCCTTGTGTTAATTTACCCATAGATTAGAAAAGTTTGTACAAAATATAATAACTGAATATAGGAAAATTATTACTCGTAGTTCTTTATAGTGATAACGTCTCTTTATACGTAAGGTTGCCTTGTGTTAGTTTACCCATAGATTAGAAAAGTTAGTACAAAATATAACAAAATGAAGATATGATGAATAAAGGAAAAGTATGAGTCTTTATAATGATAACATAATTCTTTATACGCAAGGTTCCCTTTTAAAAATTTATTTGAACAAGGACAGGAGGGGGGTGAAAGGACAATCCCTTCAATGTTTTTTGTTATTGCTTCCCTTTTTTATGATTCTCCTTTTTGGAGTTTTTAATCTTGGTTTTCTTACTGAGATAATTTGCTTGACTTGTATTTCTGGTGCAGGATATGGGATTCAGTCTTTTCGATTAAGGAGCTAATGGTACAAACAATCTTGCAGAGCTTTATCACTCGCTACAAGCGTCTGTTAGAATAGTGTTGTATTTTGTTATATCTTTTTGCAATTTCAGACTTGAATTTTCAGAAGAATGTTGAGTTGATGTATTTGAATTCAGTTTGATAATTTCGAATTTTACTATTTTATGATGGGGTGATTTGACTTTCTCTAGTCTCTGTTTTTGCACTAATTTAACCTGTTAACTGAAATTTTCATTTTTTTCCGGCGGTGCATTGGCGTGTTTTAATAGTAGTAGAAAACAGAAATACGTTAAAAGGATAATTTGAAGCCGATCTGAGTTAGCATAAGCCTTTTATTCCTTTGATATTTAAAAAAAAAGAGCCTGTGCCGGTGTCATCGATTTGAAGCCAATAAAAAATATATTTACTTTTATATATACAATTCAAGTTTACCCCTACAATAATAGAATTAACAAACTGTCACAATTTAGGTGCTTAATATATCTGTTTTTAGTCGATGTTAATATAATTTCATAACTATTGTGAAACATATTCAATTAAATTCATCATAGTTGTTGATTATAAAATATTTACATTATTATATTGATTAACTTAATATTTTAACAAGTTTTTTTTTAAAATAAAATAAAATTTCTCATCCTTTGCTAAAATGTGCCAGAGATGTATCCGTAGGTCTCGTTTGTTTCAGCTTGTATAGCCAAGTTTGGAAGGGTATTTCTGTTACAATGAGATTGGAAATAATATTTCTTATAGCATGTGGGGGTGGGTATTGGGAAATTAGTACCGGATCCATTATCTGGTCTAAATTAGCCCCAATAATCTTTCTCACCTATCAACGGCTACAACTTATATATATATATATATATATATATATATATATATATATTATTTTTAAAAAATATAATTATGTGTATATATTTTTTTTTTTGTACACATATATTTATATGCATAATAGACGTATATATATATATATAATTATGTATATACGTGTATATATATATATATATATATATTAAAATAATAACATATATATCTAGAGACATAATTATAAAGGTAAATTTGTAAAATAGTACAAACTCAATAAAATCCGAACAAACACTTCATTGAGTTTCATGTATGTACTATTAATCTCGCCTTCATTTATAATCTCGCCATAGTCCGAAAGTATTTATAGTCCCGATACTAGTAATACTATAACCAAACGAGGCCTTAGTGTACCAGTGTCATACCAAAGTTTCCATGGTACTTAGCCTTGCAAAGAACACTTGTATAACTATTTTCCGTCGACAAGGATGGCCGATGGGTCAAACCTGGACCATGGCAATGGGTTGAGAGACTTGAGATATTTCAAGACCAAACTTGACCCTTGTACATTGACAGTTTTATTATACTTGACTATCCTGAAATATGGTAGTGTTTTCGTTAACTATCCTGAAGTATAAACTCTTTCTTTTACTACCCTCAAATTTAGTCTCCGTTATTTTTTTATACAAAAAGACAATTCAAATGGACGAAAAAATCAGCACGTGACCATTTTACAAACAGATTACTTATTTACACTTAAATTTAAAGAAAAAAATAGATTTAGTGACTACAACTATCATACTTCAGGGTAGTTAACGAAAACACTATCATACTTCAGGGTAGTCAAGTATAATAAACCCGTACATTGACAGGATCAGTTCTATTGGCAGAGGATCGGTGGGTTTTACTATAAACAAGAAATAAGTATGATGATTCTATAAAGAGTTTAATGGAAATCTCTGGGAAATAGTGGACCAGTGCTATTGGCTTCTTGGTTAATTCCGAGTTATGAACGAACTTTCTTGCACGGACATTATCATGTAATTTGATGCTATTGCTTTAGTATTTGGCATTTAAGCAAGGCTACAAAATTAGTAAGCAATCACCAATTTCACACAAGAGTGAGGAAGATGTAGCCTTAATGAATACTACTCACAAACTTGAAACATAAAAAGTCTAAAATGATGTTTCAAAAAAATCAAATGCGGAAAGTATAAAAAATGGTGTGCACAAACTTGATGTTTCGGATCTCTAGTTCTCTACAAAGCAGAAAAATCTCTCTTTACATGGATGCCAAGAGGTCTCTCATTTCGGCTACAGATGGAATGGATTCCGAGGGGTATATCTTCGCAACAAGCTGTGCGAAGCTGTCATATTTGTCCAAAAATTCCTTCTGTAAACAATAAAAAGAGTCCCACACTTAGTCTGTAGTGAAAAATGAGTTGAAAAAAAGATATGAATTCAGTTCATTGCACATGTATAAACTGAGAAACGCAGAAAAAATTAAACATACTTAATTTAGTTCATTTAAAAGAATGGCCAATAAAAGACGTTCAGAACTCCAAAGCCAATGTTTATAATGACACTCAGATCCTAATTTTGGAACTTCAAATTCTCATCTATACTTCAAGAGAGATTACAATCCGTAAAGGAGAAGAATTCAGGTGTAGATTTACACTGTAGTATTAGTGAACACAACCAATAAATCAACCAATACCAGGTTCACACAATTGGTAGTTTGTACCATGGTAATTATAATATTAGTACCAGCTCCTATTACAGAAACACACTTGAGTAAACTGACGTTATAAAAATGTGGTAGCTTTCGAAATTTCACACACCAAATTTTCCATCTTCTCTTAATTTCCTATTGCATTCATGAGAAAAAAATGATTACCCGTATCACATAACCCCAAATCTGTTTTCAACCATTATTTTGTCTACCCATTACAACATTTCCCTAATATGATACACCAACAGACCTTTGTTTTCATCCTCGACTAAAGACGAGAATATTCTCCATGCGCCAACAGATGTAAATACATATTGACCTACCAAACAGTGTGAACAGACATACCTTGCATTTGTCCCATAAAGAAGGCAATAACTCCTCTGAGGTTAAGTTCTTTTGCAATTTTTTGTACATTGAACTGATGGACTTGTCAACCTAAAATAGAATTGGATATGCATAAATATAGAATCTTTGCCACAATATATAGGTATACAGGGAAAAACAGACGATCACAGTTGACTTACTCCGGATAAACTGGATTTCACCACCTTTCTCAGTTCCATTTTTGATAACCCAAGTTGGAATGGGATCTACAAATCCGCAAATATAGAATTACCATATAAAAAGAAACAAGAAGCTAATTTGAAGAACATTAACTAGTTTAGTGACTAAACTCGACAATTCAATTAAGGGTCTCAGATAAGCGACACCAAAATAAATCTAAACTGGACAAATGTTTATTCTGCAGAAATTATGATATAAATATAGTACAAGAGTTATATGGAAACACAATCACTAACCTCTTCTGGAGTGATCGTGTACATTAAATCCTCAATTCTTTTAGCAAACTGGAAAAGCCGTTCAAATTGCTGCAAATATAGCAAGTTTCAATGTACAGCTTTAAACACAAACTACATATTGAATACATACTACAACTGGAGACGTTTTCACAGCTTTGTACTGTTTTAGAAAGTGCGCTTAGAAGCAAAAAAGCTCGATTCAATATTCAAAGTTTAAAAAAAGAAGAAAAAACTCGCCTTCCTGCTTTTTTACGATTTAAGTTTAGCGCTTGCAAATACGCTTTAGCCAAGTTATCTTTTTTCTAAAACACTGCTGTTTTGTACACGTTTTCAAATTTATTGTACATCAACCTGTTTATAGTCTCCTTTGGGCACCTATTAGGCCATCTTTAATTGTATCATCATTTTGTACACTATTTTATAGGTTAAATACCACTTTTTTACACTACTTATTTAAAAGCGACATCTATAGTACAAAAGCGAGCGAATATATAGGTTACTCAACAAATTAAAGAAATTGTAGCTTGGTGTAAAAAACAAACAATTAAAAACGAAGATACATTCGTGTAGAAAAAAGTAAAAATTCTCCATGATAAACCCATGGATGACTGCTAAAACGATGAAAATGAAAAAGAAGCTCGAAGATGTACGTACATAATATATGATGACACTGATATGGCGTGTGCAAGCTAGTTCATAATTTTCACTAGCCTGGTGATAAAACTTCGCTAAAGTAGGAACAACATTTGCTAAATCGTACAAGCTGCATTGATTTGCTTGAAGTTAGTACATAAGATTGTATAAGCTCTCAATGAAACAGATGCTGATATGGACGTAGATGATGTTGCTCCATAAAAGCTACAAGTGGCAAAACACTCCGGTAAGTACCTGTTTTGAAAAGCAGCATAATTTTCTAAAAGCAAAATATCAGCATATTTTGGGTCTTGAGCGGAAATTTTCTCCAAAGTCACAAACATAATAGTAACCTGCCAACATTTAAAATACGATTAAAAAATCTAAACCATCTGACATTAGGTTTAGTTACATATTTAGATCACAACTACGTTCAATTTGTGTGTAAGAGAACTCACAAATTTGGTGTATGCTTGATCAACCAAGTCCCTTGAATGTCCTTGGATGTATTGCTCCATACGGGTCGACAGAGTTGCAAATCTATGCCAATAAAAATATTGTTGAAGTATTCGCAATACCCATTAATCAACTTAAACATGCATAAAGCAAAGACATAAAGTAAAATTAAACAAGCTTCTGGGGATGGCAATGGGATAGGTTTAAGAATTCAAAACTATCACATAACCTGTTACAATGGTATCATGTCGAACGCCCAAATCTCTAATCCACCACACTTATTTTATTCAAATATAGGACAAAGGCTAATTACAGATCTTTTGTACATCCCCAAATCACAATTCTCAAACTTGTACACTCAAGTAACAACCTTTCTTTATTGGTATACATGGTTTCCCTTCTTTTTATTAAGTACACCACGTCACCTATTTGTTAATTGAAACGCCATGTGGTATCACGTGACTGCTAAAGTGGTACTTTACCATTTTATATTTGTTTCTGATTAGGGTTTACCAAATAAGCCACCATCTCTTATCCCACACACTTGGTCTTTTCCCCTATTGATCTGGAATGCCACAGAAACTTGTGTACTATTTTTACTTTTAGTACGGTGTATAAAATCGGAAAAAAATGTGATAGTTGGGTGTACAAAACTGAATTAAGCATAGGAAAACTTGACCTGCAATACAAACAGGCTAATGCAACCACTAGTTTAAAGGAAGAAATTATTTTGTTTGTATATAACTAGAGAAGGTTCAAACTGTTCAAAAGAAAGTTAGGGTGAGACAAAATGCATCCCCATAAAAATAAGTTTGTATCTCATTCGCCCTTTTCCCTTTACCACTCACCAACTATGTGCAAAAAGGATTTTTATCAAAAGACACGAGAAGAGTTGTATCCTCGTCTTGCATGATTAAGCTTATTTCATAATTATTATTGTGGTTAAGTGAATTTCGACAGCTCGAATCTCTTACCATGTACCAAAACATATCTGCCTGATCTAAGTACTGCTGATTCTAGAAGTTCAGGTAAATTTTCGCCCCAAACTGGCAAAGATATCGCAAAAAGAAGAGATCCATTGAAACATTTATCTGTCTTTTCTCATTACTTTCACTCAATATTAAGCATCGATATGATAAAAGCCCATGTGAAAATAAGAAAAGAACAAACACCGAGAGATCAAGTTCACCTTGGTATATAAGACAAGACACCAAATTGCCGCACATTTCGCTCATTTCTCTCAATTTGGTGGCAAGCTTCTTCTACAAACTGAAACAAGATGCATATCCCAACATGTTATGCACAATTAAATTTACCAAATAAAAACTATCTATAATATTCAGATTTAGAACATGAGACTTACCCGACCAAACTGCATAGATATTCTAGATTCGAGATCATCAAGCAAGATTCGTACAAATCCCGCTGCATCAGCTTTTTGACCAGAAATATACCGTTCAGTAATCCCATGCATAGATATGCAACGCAGAGGATCGATCTTGTAGGCCCAGTCTACCACGGCATAAAAATCTTCCTAAAGATTTAGCACAATGTTAAGATTAAAGGTAGCAATCTTAAATTAGACAACATCTCAAGGAATTTTTTAGAAATAAGAAAACCCGAATATGCTAGAGCAAGAAACAATATAAGTATCATTAAGCCATTTAACTAGAATCAATAAATAATCTCTTACAAGACGGCTCGAATCAAGATATCATGATCTAAAAAAACGAAACAGTTTGATTAAACTGTACTAATTGCTAGAACACAAAAGCTAAAAAATAAATAAACCAAGTCTAATCCTAAGATCATTAAAATCACTCCATCTGGTTCGTAGGATCCATGACTAGCAATGAATGGATGAGATTCAGCTTCAGCATTTACACGCTACTCTTAGCTTGAGTAAAATCCAATGGGTAAGTAATAGATAAATGATTGGGTATGTTCGAGGTTTCAAAAATTTCTAGGTCGACCAAGGCAAAGAGGTGGGGCCTCGGGGCCTAGGTGGGAAAACAATATTTTGAAATCTTTATTAGTTTTTCTTGGCTTCTCGTACAAAAGACATGTTGTATGCATATTCAACAAGCTAAATTAAATATTCGTAATCTAATAAGTATCGTTAATTCGTTATACAGTCAAATTTTAAGAAAAGTAATAATAACATTCCAATAGTCAAATGCAAATAAATAAGCATATATTTCATAAACAAATTTGAAGTGAAAATACTAATTCGAGATCAACCTATTTTTGCAACAAATCATTTATGATTTCTCTTTAAAAAAAAGTAAACATAATTTGACTGGGTTGACCTGATCTAACCCATATCAAATTGGCTTAGTGTTAATCGCCGCAGAAGACCAAGGCCTAGCGCCTAGGCAGGGACATTTGAAACACTGGGTATATTTCTTTTCCATATGTTAAACCTCTACACTTCAGTAAAGTAAAAACATGAATAAGCTAGTTCGAGTGTAGTGGGAGCCTTTGGAGCTTAAAGACCAAGGGACATCTTTTCATATCACTATATCAGTATAGGAGAACGGTAAAGGTAAGTCAGATTATTCAACTATTTCATGATGGACTGGCACATTGCAATCTATCAACAAACCAACAATATTGAGCAAGCACATAAAGGCAAACTCCATGATGAGTTGGAACATGCTACAATTATTGATTTTATTCCAAACTAGTTGGATTAAGAGTAATTAGTACACAAACAGAATTACTTTCTGGTTTATCCCTGTAACTGAAATCAATAAATATTATTTACACTAGATATCATGTAAGAGAAGCATTACTTGTATTCCATCAAGCAATTCGTGGAGCGATTCATTAAGTGCAGCCAGCTCTTCAGTATTTTTTCCTACAGATCATATATATGAAAAGTTTGAAAACTCAGACAAATCACAGTTGGTAAGCTTCAAAAGTAATGGAGTCTAAGAATTTTCCATCTGTAACTATGGGTAGGTGGGGGTGGGTTTGGGGTTTACCAGGTTTACTGTCATCTTCATCAATATCCATGATACCCAGATCATCATCATTGTCGTCATTAGTCTTTGATACACCTTTTCTAACACTGCCAGCTCCTCCTGGTGGTACAAGTGCAGGAACTTCAAAGCACATAAAATGTGCGAAGAAAGAACTCTGCAGTTTGAATAATAAGATTGAAGTTCAAACACAAGAGCATGTAATATTACTGAGGTTCTACTTGCTTGACAAAAGGAAAGATAAGCTTTTAAATGGAAGTAAGAACATAGCTCCTATATTCTCTCTCTTATGCAAATTCACATGAAGGATAAGTGATGGAGATCAAGAAAAGGGAAAATCAAGAGTAAACCTAACAAACTTCAGTTATAATAATTAGTCAATTACTAATATAGCGAGGTAGTGAAGGTTTTCTGTTTCAATTTTTAAACATAATGCTGTTATTAGGGCATCAGTAGTCAGCTTCAATTGTGATCATCGATCTCTAGAACAGGTCCTACATCACAAATCTTCCTGACTAGATAGTAAAATAATGACCAAAGAACTATTGAAAAGAAACTTCATTTTTTCCCAATCCAAAGAAATTTGGGAAAATAATCTTTACCAAAATAGTAAGCAAATGAAGCCTTCATTTGTTACCAAAGAAAATGTTTCATTACAGTTGAAACACTTAAAGAATGAAATCCAAGGTTAAATATTAGAACAAAAGATCCGATCAGAGAACCTCATCTACAAGGAGTGGGATAAAAATGGTAAGCATTTTGGCATATGCCTCTGAAACAGTTGAAGTATCTGCACTGTTTGTACTTTGGCTGGAGCCTGTGGAACCTTCCATCCACACAGTGGGGTTTCTCGATGCTTTTGTACTTGCACGAAGCTCATTCGCAAATTCACGTGCCTGCATATTTAAAAACCATTTTCTCAGACGTATGGATCATAGGACTTATTCCCTAATAATCACAACACATGGTACCAACTCAGAACACATATTCATATGGAGGGTGTGTGTGTGTGTGTGTGGTGGTGGGGGTAGATTTTAATTAGCAGCAATAATAGATAGTATCCGTATGTTTTGATCTCACGGTCCATAATGAGATGGGTTCACCTCAATCAATTATCACCATCACACTTTATCACTTCTTTTCCTTTCTCATTAAAAAAGAGAAGCTAAAGAGAAAAATCTGACGCCCAATTCAATGGGTTCACACTAATTGATTAACAGAAGTTAATGTTGGAATTGTCCCACATCACATGAGCATTATCAAAGCCAAGTCTTAATATATGCTACTCTCCTTCCCTACTAATAGGCCTTTTAGTGGGGAATGGACGGGCTTCTACAGTTAATAATAAAAACAACTCTGAATATAACAATCATCATTAGGTTGCAAAGGAAATTTAAAAAAAGGAATGAATCAGGAAAACGATGTGTAGTAGCAGACAGATTAGAGCAAACTTATAGTATATTTTAAAGAAAAGCAAAACTTTTTAGATTTAGCTTTCTTCAAATTATATCCTTTTAGTTCTTCTAAAGAAGTGAGAATTAGCCAATCAGGCCAAATTGTATTTATGTGTTTACATTTGGTATCCATTTGAATCGTTCTATGAATTGGATTCTTTACAACCCTTTAATAAGTTTAGGATTTATACATAACGATTTATGGGATTTGGGAAGAAAAACCATAAATTTTTTATGCGTAGTCGCATACCTTCCCCTTCTTTTTATATAGTATGTCATTTAAAATAAACGGTGTCTCCTAAATTTTTGATACGTGAGATAAAACCTACGAGATCTATTATTGCCGCAAGATAAATTGCCGCTCCTCCCCTTCCCATTCATATAAGCAAGTTGCACAAACTAATATCAAGTTCAATGCTTTGAAGTCGAAAAAAGTAACATTAATAGCTATGACCAAACACAGCATTGCTTCCTGAAGCTATTTTTTTAACTATTAGTAGATTGATCAAATCAGCTAAAAATGTACATGAAAGATCAAATAAAAAGAGTAGAGATGATGATAGTAACTTTTAAGGGAAACCCCCAAAGACCCCCGATACCTTAAGCCTAAGAAAAGGAAAAGATAAATGTAAAAATGAAATGACAGTGACAACTAGCACATGAGGTGCGCTAATGGGAAGTAGAAAAGCAGAAAAACAAGGCTTCCTTTTTGTACCTCTCGACGCAGTAGCAAGTTTAACGAGCTACAATAAGCTTTCCTCAACGGACCTAAGCAATTCTTTTCAAGGCTCTGAAATAAAGAAAAAGGAAAGGAGCCCACTAAGTTTAACATTTAGAAAAAAGAATGTTATGGAAATGTGTTATTTTTCACCTTCATGTGTTGCAAAAGACGAGCATATGTTCTGCATCTATACCGAAGATCGGCATGGTCGGGTCTCTTCAACTGTCCCCGCTGTTTACCCCCAGGAAATCAGTAGTGATGGTTTAATTAATTTAGTTGCCCAAAAAGAGAAGAATACTAATTTCAAAATAAAGCAACATCGGAAGTACCTGAGAGAAGTAACTTTTATCACTGATCATGAAGTCCACCAGACTAGCAAAGTAATCCTTCAAAAACTCAGATGCTCTCCGAACGAAAGTGGACTTAAGTTTTTCAAACTCTGCACGTCTTTCTCTAACCTGATAAAAAATGAAACACCAGTTCAGACATACATAAGCAAATAATCAAAGAACACACTACTATTCTACTTAGTAAATTTCAAGAATAAATTTGAACTAAATCTGGTCATGTATTTATACATCTAGAAACATCCTTAAGCACATTCGCTCATATGTCAATGAAAAAGGAAAGATAAGTACATACAGCTCGCAAGTTTGAGAAGCTACTATCCAAATTAGGAACCTCAAGACCCCTTAAAGCACCAGTTAACCACTCACATGCTTCAATATTCTGAAGCATTCTTGCCTCATCAAAGGAACCTCCAGTGAGACATGCCGCAAACTGCAAAAAACAATAAAAAGTCATAAACTCGGAAAAAAATATTGTACCTTATTTTCTCCAGTGAGAAAATGTTTAATTACCTCAGAAGGTACACGTGTTCTTTCAAGAAGTTTATCAAGTTCCTCAATCAGGGCTTTATTGTTCACAGACTGCATTTCTAGCTTGTTGTTTCGTGTTTCTATCTGCAAGTTACCAACCCAAGCTGTGAGTTAAACGAAGAAACCAGACAACTGCATCTTAAGTAGAAAAATACGTGTCTTCCTTAATCATGGAAAATATCTTAAGTGAAACACATAACCACTTGAAATTAATAGAAACCAGAAAACTGTTTCCCTCATCTTATATGAAAAAGTGAGATATGAAAATTTACACTAGTCGATGTATACCCAGTAGTCCATGCAGTAAAAGTAGAAAACACCCAAGGATCAAAGCAAATAAATAAATAAAAACCAAGGAGTATGCAGTGATTTACCGACTCAATATCCTCTCTCATATGCCTCAACTTCATATTAAAAATTCCCAACCATTCATCCATATCTTCAACACAACTTGAGGCCGACTCAAGCCCGTGTAACACCTGAAAAAATTTACAGTTCATGACAAAAGAAAAGCTCACACCGAAAAGGGTAGGAAAATATTTTCATTAGTACTCTTCACAATAAGTTTCGCAGAACCAAGAGTTGCTATGACGTTAAGAAGAGCACAATACCTCGTCTACTTTAGAAAGAAAACACACTCTACACATAATTGAGATGCAAAAGGTTCAGTTTCTATTGCATGCCAGTTTCGAGATAAATGACGGGAAATAATTTTAATGTGTCTAAAAACATAGATTGTTCGGTCTTTAAGATAACGACAAAACATTTATGTTTGCGTTAGTCATCAGGGTGTGCATTCTTTTTGTGGTCGGAACTTTACAACGCCAGATAGTTTCAATAATAAGGTATGCACTAGATTGTACGGTAGTCTAAATTGTATGATAACGCAACATATCGTATAGAGGATTCATTTAGCTGCAGCTCCTGAGCTAGGTATTTGGTTTTTGTTACGTTTATCATGTTATATATTTGGTTTTTATCCTTTAAGTTATACTTTTTTCTGTTAACTTTGGAAGTGAACTCAAACTTTCAGAAAATTAAATTTCCATTAATTTTTCTTTCTGATTAAAAATGAGAAGCATTTTGACTGACAAAAAAAGAATAAATAAATGTTTTAAATCCAGCATAAACTTAGTTGATAAATTATGTTCTAAATGTAGCACAAAAACTACCTTATCAATTAAAGGCTCACTTTCCAATATTGCATGCACGTTTGCAGCCTCTAAAGCTTGAAGCTCTCTCTTCAAACGCTCAGAGAATTGCTCTGCTTCACCAATACCCATTACGTATCTGCAAAAAAATTCAAACTCATATATCCGGTAAACTAAAGTAAGTACTGTTTGTAACTGTAAAAACTGTATTTTTATTGATCATATTAAAATTTCATCAGTACAATATATATAGCCAAGACCAGGCGTAATTACAGGAGATCTTTACAATTGCAATAAATAAGATTGATTACATAATCAAAAACTTATCCTAATCTTTAGCTAATTCAAAACTCAAATATGGTCAGAGTTTATTGTTGGGCTTTTAATGCTAGGCTGATTTTGTGCAATTACTTTAACATCCCCCCGCAAACTGGACGGACCTTGACGGACAAGTTTGAGAGCAAGAAGAGAATGCCGGTGCTTATGAAGAGGCTTGGTAAGAAGGTCGGCCGGCTGGTCAACAGATGGAATATAACAAACGCGGTGACTACCGGAAACTACTTTCTCACGCACGAAATGGTAATCTAGTTCAATATGTTTTGTCCGCGCATGAAAGACTGGGTTGTAGGCCATGTATGTTGCACTTAAGTTATCACAGTGTAAAAGAACCGGGAACTGCACCTGTGCTCCAAGTTCATATAATAATAGAGCTAACCAAGTAGTTTCAGCACTAGCATGAGAGAGAGCTCGGTATTCAGACTCGGCACTGGAACGGGCGATTGTGGGCTGCTTTTTGGAACACCAAGAGACGAGATTGGTGCCGTGATAGCAAAGGTAAGCAGACGTTGACCGGCGGCTTTCAGGACAGCCTGCCCAATCAGCATCGGAGTAGGCGCTGAGATGAGTTGGTTGGCGTTGGGGACGGAAAAACAGTCCATGACCAAGTGTACCCTTTATGTACCTCAGGATACGCTTTGCAGCAACTAAATGTGAGGTACGAGGCTGACTCATAAATTGAGATATTGAGTTGACTGCATAGGCAATGTCGGGGCGAGTTATCGTCAAGTATTGGAGAGAACCAACAATTTCTCGGAAAGCAGTGGGATTCGCAAGTATGTCGCCATCAGTCAAAGCAAGAATTTCTTTGGCCGACATAGGTGTAGTGACAGGCTTACAAAGGAGCATGTCATGCTTGACTAGAAGGTCATTAGCATACTTGAGTTGGCTGATGTGGAGGCCATCGTTTTGTGAAGAAACTTGTAAGCCTAGAAAATAATGTAGAGGACCAAGATCTTTTATATCAAAACCACGACTAAGTGCATCAATGAACCCTTCCAAAAGCTTATTATCACTGCCCGTAACTACGATATCATCAACATATAAAATAAAGTAAATAATTTGAATGCCACGACGAAAAATAAAGAGAGATGGGTCGGCCAAACTCTGAATAAAACCAGCGGAGATAAGGAATGATGTGATTCGGTGAAACCAAGCTCGCGGGGCCTGCTTAAGGCCATACAATGCTTTGTGAAGCTTGCAAACATGATTGGGTCGTGAAGAATCGACAAACCCAGGTGGTTTGAGTCATATAAACGTCCTCTTGAAGAAACCCGTGAAGGAACGCATTCTTGACGTCTAACTGGCGTAGAGACCATCCTTCAGAGACAGTAATACTAAGAACAGTACGAATTGTGGCGGGCTTAATAACCGGGCTGAACGTTTCTTCATAATCAATACCTTGTTGTTGATGGAATCCTTTGGCGACAAGTCGTGCTTTGTGTCGATCGATTGTGCCGTCTGAATTACGCTTGATGCGGAAAACCCATTTGCAACCAACTGTGTTTTGAGACGGTGAGGGGGGCACAAGAGTCCAAGTCTGATTCTTCAGGAGAGCATTAATTTCATCTGCCATAGCACTACGCCAAGCTGCTTGTTTGGAAGCGTCAGTATAACATGTAGGTTTTGAATTTTCAACGATAGTAATAAGAGCTCGAGGTAAAGGATGGCGATTCTGTTGGTTTAGTGTACCGTCTTTTGATCGGGTGGTCATTGGATGTCGGGAGGGTTGTCGAGGCGATGGATTGGTGGCCGAAGTCGTAGCAGCTGTTAATGAGTCCGAGAGGAACGGTTGCAAAGATTGAACATCATTGGTTTCCATCACCACTAATAGGGGTGTTTCATCTGTCGTGGTTCTTACAAGTCGAGCACGGCGATGATGTCTTTAGAGGTTTATTGATGGACGATGGCTCTTGAATTGATGCGGATGTAGTAACATGAAGCGGCGGCGTTTCATGGGGTTGAGTCGATGTGTCTGTTTGGTTAATATTAGAAGTTGAGGCTTCTGTTTCTGGAATAGATTGTATAGGCAGGCCAATGGGCTCAAGGTGTGATGTAATTATTGGCTCACAATGTGATGCTGGAGTTGGTGAAACAGGAATAGGGCTTGGGCATGGTAAGAGAGCAAATTCCAACGGGGTAGTATGTTGTACCTGCAAATTTTTGTAGGGAAAATAACTTTCATTAAAAATAACATGTCTTGAGACATATAGACGACCGGTAGTGGGATCGAGACATCGATAACCTTTATGTTGGGGACTATATCCTAAAAAGACACATTCTATACTACGACTTGATAATTTATCGGAGACATAAGGACCAAGATAAGGAAAACAAGAACAGCCAAAGACTCGAAGGGACGAGTAGGAAGGAGAAGTATCATAAAGGCGATGGTGAGGAGTGTCCCAATTTAAAACAGATGTAGGGAAACGATTAATAAGATAAACAGATGTGAGGACAGCTTCGACCCAAAGTTTGTGCGGAGCACTAGCAGTGAGTATAAGGTTTCGAGCCATGGTGGCAATGTGACGATGCTTTCTTTCGGCAAGTCCATTTTGTTCAGGGGTGTGTGGACATGAAAGTCGTTGAATGCCCAAAGAGTTACAATATTCAGTGAATGAATTATTAACATATTCCGTGCCATTATCACTTTGGAGAAATTTAATGACGACACCAAAGTGATTTTGAATTTTAGCAACAAAAGTTTGAAAATGGGTAAGTACTTCATTTTTTCGGCGCATTGGACAAACCCATGAATATCGTGAAAATTCATCAGTAAAAAGAACGTAATATTTAAAACCGCAAGTAGAGGGGGTGGATGAAGACCATACATCACTATGAATAATATGAAAAGGAGAATGAGCGGACAATTTATTAGACTGGAAAGGTAATTTATGAGACTTGCTAAGAGCACATTCATGACAAAAATTACGAAAAGAAATCTTAGATCCAATAGAAGAACTTAAACGAAACAAGACATCAGATGAAGGATGGCCAAGTCTCTTGTGCCAGATGGAAGAGTGAATGGTGGCAAGAGCTTGTGGAGTGGAAGGAACGTTCGACAGTTGAAGAGGATATAGCCCGTCTTTACAAGGGCCCTGAAACAATAAACGACCGGAATGTAAGCAAAAAATCTGATAATAATCAGGTGCGAAAAGAAATACAACTTGATTGTCTTTAGTAAAGCGAGCAACAGATAACAAATTTTTACGAATGGAAGGGATTCGAAAAACATTTTGTAAAGAAAAATTGGATGATCCTACAGAAATGGGCAAGTTACCAGTATGGGAAATGGGCATTGAGTGCCCATTACCCATAAAAACATTATGTGGACCAGCATATTGTTGCGGATTATTGACATGCATGGAGGTCATGTGATGCGTAGCTCCGGTGTCCGGATACCAATTAGGATCTGCCGCGAAGTGAGCTCCAGCGAAAGGTGCAGCAGTGTTTGGGCCTGGATATCGACGAGGGCACTGGTTGTTTCCATGCTGATTTGTGTGGCAATTGGAGCACCAAATTGGAGCCGGTCCAAGTAGACCATTGGAGGGCTGAGATCGAGGGGCCGAATTGGGAAATGTGTAATGTCCAAATGCATTAGATGGTGGCAATTGTGCAGGAAATTGTGGCGTCGGAAATCCATTGTAGTGTTGTTGATAGTTGCGTGCATTGTTGTACTTTTTCGGGCGACCAAAATTCCGGCTGTTTGAACTAAAATTCCGACCAGATTGGGGACGATTATCGCGACGGGTATTGCTATTATGAAAGAGAGCAGTGGCTGATCCGTGCTCATGAGTGCGAGGTTGCTGGGAATCAAAAGACAAAATGCGAGATCTAAGTTCGGTGAAGTCAGGGAGAGAAGAGTGTTGGGAAAGAGCGGTACGGAGCATAAGATAATCAGATCCAAGGCCATGGAGTGTTGCAAGAACCAAATCCTCGTCAGATACCGGCTTTTTGATAGCTGCCAATTGATCAGCAATTGACTTCGCATGACGAAGATACTCGTCAATTGATTTAGAACCTTTGTTAAGCTCAAGAAGTTGTAGCTTAAGACTAGAAGCACTAGCTGCAGAACGTTGCGAGTAGTGGCGAGCGAGGCAATCCCAGATTCCTTTAGAAGTGTCGAATCCAATGGTAAGTTGCGATACACTCTCAGTTAGAGAAGTGGTGATAAGACTAACGATTTGTTGATCCACGGTGAACCATTCTTCATATTTGGTGTTGGAGATAGTTGTAGCTGCTGCAGTTGCCGTAGCAGGTGTGTCAATAGTCTGAGATGGTTCCGGTATGGAACCATCTATATAACCCCAGAGTTTAGCACCATGTAGGTACGGTTTGATTTGTCGAAGCCAAGTGAGATAATTTGTCTCAGTAAGTTTGGTGAATTGGGCAGTGTTTTGGGTAGGAGCCGAAAATGAAGAGGCCATGGGAGAAGGAAAAAAAAAACAGAAGAAGGAGAAGGAAAAGAAGGTAACAGCAAGGGGAGGAAAAGAAAAGAAAAAAAAAAGGTAACTGAGAAGAACTATGACCTAGGCTGATACCATGTAGAAACTGTATTTTTATTGATCATATTAAAATTTCATCAGTACAATATATATAGCCAAGACCAGGCGTAATTACAGGAGATCTTTACAATTGCAATAAATAAGATTGATTACATAATCAAAAACTTATCCTAATCTTTAGCTAATTCAAAACTCAAATATGGTCAGAGTTTATTGCTGGGCTTTTAATGCTAGGCTGATTTTGTGCAATTACTTTAACAGTAACTAATATGATTATATTCCCATAAGTGGATCTTATACATTAGCAAAGGATTAAGTACACAAGCGAGTTTCAGTGCAAGGGAAATAATTTACATACGTGCCTAATAGAGCCTCCATATCCTCTTCCTCGGCTTGAGACACCAGTTCTTTTTCAACAGTAACTTTCATGTCACTTTCAGTTACAGTTTCTGCAACAGGTCCATCTTGAAGATTTGTCTGTTTGGTGGTGGTTGCGGGAGTGTTTTCCTGCATAAGATAAAAGCAAACAAAAAATACCAGTTGAAGATGACATTAAAGTAACTAGAAAATTCAAAAGGTCAAGGAGAACCAAAGTACAAAAAGGAGGATATAGCGTGCATATTTGTTCGGCCTATCGATGAATTAGTTAGTGGACATATCAACTACTGTTCGAACCTAGGGATTGGAGGATAGGCTGATGCTTTATATAGAAAACAATTGCTGCTCAAATGATACATGTTCCAGTCGTCATGTTAATATAAATCTTTCAAAAAGAAATGTAAGAGGTCCATTATTACTTATTAGTAACAAGAGGGGGGGGGAATAAGTCGCAGACATGTATGTTTATAAAATGTCAATCACTTACAAGCCATTCGCAAAATAATATTTCAGCATAGGACATCACAACATGCAAGATTCTCCTAAAATTACTATTACGATACAAATCCAGCACAGTGAGCACAGTTTAAAATGCCTATATCCCAGCTCCTCTCTAATCTAAAACTTTACCTTTTTCCCTTATCAAGATAAATTTTATAGGAATGTGACCGCTCATTATAATCACTTCCCCTGAAAATACTAATTAGTTTTCTCCATGCAATGAAAATTTAACGGGTTCTCACAATTTAAAAGAAGCCACAGGGATTATCACAGCTATTAGATCACCTCAAAAAACTTCTATATTTAAACTCTGAATTACCTTAGCCCAAAGAGCCATTTCCACAACATCTATACCAACAACTTTTGGAAGACGGCCTAAGATATCTTTGCAAATATTCAAGATACAAAGTAGAAGACGGTTCCTGCAATGGGAAATGGAATAGTGGGCCCCTCATTCAGTAAAATAAAACTAAAATACAAAGAAAATCCACAAATCAAGAGTTCTACCTGTCATCAATATTGCGCATCGTCCACTGAGGAGGTGCAACACTCTGGCTCCTGAGATTATCAAATCCCTACAAGAATCTCAAACATAATGAAAATTTCAAAAGATAATAAGTAAGAAACTTGTGAAACATTAATTTCCATGAAGAAGTTGAACACCAAATTTCAAGAAAAACAAAGTGGAAGGAAGATAGAGCCTTAGTATGATTATCCAAATAGAATTATTACCAGCATAAAAGTGCATCCACTAGGGTCATTACTTATAACCTCCACCTTCGAAAGATGCTTCAGCTTATACAAGTTCGCTGGCTAAATAGATTTGAGTTCCACACACGAAATAAACAAAAAGGAAAAGCAAATACAAAGAGTTAAGCCTAGTAATATCAGAAATAAGCTTATAATAAAAAAAAAAGTAAACAACCCGTTTTCATGCAAAAGATTGCAGAATGGAAACATGAAAAGAAATAGGAAAAAGACGAAATGGTGATAAAGGCATATCACCTCAAGGACTCCTCCATTAGAGTACTTTAAGACACGTAGAAAAGCTTTAGTCCTCTGCACTTTGGCTTTGGCTGCATAAACGATGAAACGTAAGAAAAAGGTCAAAAGGACAGCGGCTGCAAAAATAATAGTGGTCTCTACACGGCTATTCATTCGAATAGTTCTATCTGACATCAAAAAGGCGAAAAGACTGATTCACTGCAACAAAAAATACCACCCGACAGTAATCCTGTACTTTGTGAGGCATGAGCTTAGACTCTGCTTTTATGTTTCTAAGTATAGTCACTTGATATATTAGAAAACAATCAAAGCAGTTTAAGACATAGGATGATGGTTCTAATTTAATAATAATTGAGCTGATGGAAGCTAAATTCTTTCATATTATGATATACTAACATAAGTGGAAGCCATATAAATCATGTCTCGACTCTTTAATTTGGCACTGACAACTTTTGTAATTTTCCGCAACATTTCTGCAATTTCGAGGCACTGTTGTTTTCTAGTTGAGTAGACAAGCCAACAAGAATATATATTTTCTTTACATGCTCATGTGCATACATATATTTATAGATATGTATACTTCATATGCCTAGCATGATAGCTTATTCATCTATAACTACATGTTTTCTGCTTTCCTAAACAAGCTGAACATATATTGAGTATACACACATACTATGCCTCAGCAAAATTTACAAATTCTGAACCATATCACGGATAAGTGATTACAAATTTACAAGTAAACTAAATTTACACTATCTAGACACATAATATTCATATGTTCGTATGGCTAAACATAATATTCAATAATAAAATCTCTTTTTCGTATGTACACGTTTATGATCCTTGTTCCCAGAACTAGATCATAGACAAATTCACATCAGGTAGCTCAATTCTTGTCCAATCAACAAACTAAAAACATAAATAGGCAATCCATTGATAAAAAACACAGTTACACACACACACACGTATAGAGAGAGTATACTATATATACATGAGTGCAGGGAAGGAACTAGGTGGGGGCAGCCCGCCCCCCTCCCCCCTGAATCCCTAATACCAATATAAATGACAAAAATTAGGTTTTAGTATGTACACATCTCTGATCTCTGTTATCAAAACCGGAACTAATAGCTAAATCCAGATCAAGTGGTGCTTCAATAATGCTAGTTCAAATTGCAAAACTAAAAGCACAAACTAAATACATGACGAAAAGACACACACACACACACACACACACATATATATACACATGTATATGTATATAATTTTTGAGTGCCGGAACAAATAGCTAAATCCAGATCAAGTGGTGCTTCAATAATGCTAGTCCAAATCGCAAAACTAAAAACACAAACACCATTCGTTAGTACTAAATACATAACATAAACACACACACACACACATATATACACACACATGTATGTATATATATAATCTAAATGTCTAACGAACACTAATAAAATTGACAACAATTGCGTATTACGTTTTGGTATGTACACATCTCTGACCTCTGTCATCAAAATCGGAACTAATAGCTAAATCCAGATGAAGTGGTACTTCAATAATGCTAGTCCAAATACATATATACATATGTATAGCTGAATTGACATCAATTGGTACTTCAATAATGTATTATGTATGTATCTATATACATACATTAGTTCTAAATACATAACAAGGTAACACACACACACACACACACACATACACATGTATGTATATATAATTTTGAGTGCCGGAACAAATAGATAAATTTAGATCAAGTCGTGCTTCGATAAATGCTAGTCCAAATTGCAAAACTAAGGGTGTGTTTGGAACCCGGAAAATGTCACGAAAAAGAAAAGAAAAGAAAAGGAAAAGAAAGTAAAACCAAGAAAAATGAACTTAAAATAATTTTCCAGTCATGTGTTTGGAAGTTTGGGAAATCAAGAGAAAAGAAAAGAAAAAAAAAAGGAGAGAGAAGGGGAGCTAGTCCAACTTTTCTCATTTGTTTTCATTTTCCTCCCACTTTTGGAAGGAAAATGGGTTCTCTCATTATACACACAAAGTTTTCTCACTTTATTTTGTTTTCTTTTCCATTGGTTTTCCTATGCAAACAAACACAAGAAAATGTTTTCTCAGGAAATCTTCCCATAAGTTTTCCGAGTTCCAAACACACCCTAAAAGCACAACCTAAAAACATAACGAAAAGACACACATGCACACATGTATGCATATATATATACGTATATGATATATATATATAGAGAGAGAGAGAGAAATATATATATATACACACATGTATGCATATATAAATCTGAATGTTGATTACAAAAAAACAATATAAATCTGAATGTCCAACACTTCTATATGACAAAATTTACGCTTTGGTATGTAGTATGTACACATCTCTGATCTCCATTATCATAACTGGAACCAATAGCTAAATTGACATCGAGTGGTACTTCAACAATTTATGCATCTATATAAATGGGTTGGCTTATTACAATAGAATGATATATTAGTTCTAAACACACAACAAAAATACACACACACGCGTCTATATATATATATATATATATATATATATATATATATATATATATATATATATATAATCTTGAGTGTCTAAAACTAATATAATTGACAACAATTGCGTAATACGTTTCGGTATGTTCACATCCCTAATCTATGTTATCAAAACTTGAAGTCACACACACACTAACACACATGTATGCATGTATATACGTGTAATCATGCATATGATACATATACATATACATATACATATACATATACATATATATATATATATATATATATAAAGTGGTGCTTAATTCAGAACAAATAGCTAAATTGAGATCAAGTGGCGCTTCAATAATAGTGGTCCAAAGCACAAAACTAAAAACACAAACTAAAAACATAACGAAAACGCACACGCATGTATATACATATATGATATATATGATATATATATATAGAGAGAGAGAGAGAGAGAATGGGGGGGGGGGGGGGGTTAAAAATAGTAACTGGAGATGGCAAGGACGCGAGCTTTAGCCATGTTACCGCGACCGAGCTTATTGGATTTGCCCCAAATGCCACGGGATTTAGCGACCCTCATTGACAAAACTATCTTCTGTTTCGTCCCTTCTATCGCCGCCTCACACGCCCTCCTCAACTCCCCGTCGTCCGCGCTTGATTTCGCCATTTATTATATATATATATATATATCTCCCTATATATCTCTATAACTATATCTATATCTATACTTGTATCTATATATTATGTATGTATAATCAGTCTAGCTGGGGATTCGCCCGCGTCCGGGAGAATGGAGGTGTGTATTGAATCCTCTGATCTGATGGACTGAAAATGCTTTTTGTATTTCTTTTGGTCATGTTTTAAAAAAGTTAAATTGATAGATTTGGTACCCATTCTATAAATTTTTACCAATTTAGGTCTCATCATAGCTATTTATGAATTTGGTAAAAGCATTTTTGTTTGTTGCTGAAAACTGGTAGATTGAGTACTAATTACCTTTTTCAAGTAATTTAATAAACTCAAAAAATACTTGACAATTTAGAAAGCATGCAGAATTCCAATTTGGTACATCTTCAATTTTATATTCTGAAAAGATCTACATTATCTGGAAAGCATTCACATTTATGCAGTTTAGTGATCCAAATTTTCACTACGTGATAATAGATATTGGTACATAGATGCATGTAATTTATTAAACCATAATAATTTTTTAGGAAAAAATAACAAAATGTTGAAGTAATGCTATAGAGGCAGACTGGCTCAACCATACTGATTATACAGTCGTTTATTTAATTTTTATAATTCTTTTGACACACAATCAAAACAAAATAAAACATTCCCGACAGATTTAATATAAATTATTAAACTGCTGGACTTAATTGGAAATTGTACGAAACTGTCGGACGGAATAGTATAAAGACTATACTGCTGAACTGTTTGTCAATTAAAAGAAACTGTCAAACAGAATAGTATGATTACTAAACTTCTGTACTATGTCTGTAAATAAAAGAAATTACAAAACTGAAATGTAAATTACAGAATATAAATTACAGAACAGAAATGACTGGAAATTAAATACAGAAAAGTAAACAGTACTGGAAATGTAAATTAGATAATGTAAACAGTACTGAAAAGTAAACAGTACCGGAAAATAAATTACAGAATGTAAAGTAAACAGTACTGAAAATAAAAGAAATAAAAGAAGAGCTAACTGCAAGCAGTTTCCCTTAAACAATATTTTCCGAACCACCTTAGTGTTTCTGGTTCTCGTGACTTTGTTCCCAAGGTACAACTTATGTCACTGAGTGGCTCGCGTGGAAACGGCACCGAACCACAGGTCGAGCTGTTGGTAGTGCAATTCTCTCTCTCTAATATGATGTTATGTATGCTGTGTTGTGTGTGTGCTTGTTGTGTCTGAATGAGAGGGGGAATGTTGCCTTTTATAAGTTTTTCAGAAACCGCAACCATAATGGTCAATTTAATTCTGGGAGTTACACCCCTAGAATCCGCCCATTCAATTTCTGAAACTGCAGCACTCAATATGCAATTTATTCTCATTGAATGTTGGCGTTTCAATTTGCTGGACGCTCTAGGGATTTTTTTTTGTATTTTATACAAAACTCACTTTTCAGATTTGATCCAAGACCCGAGACCTAAGACCCGAGACATTCCCCAAATCCCAAGGCCCGTGCGCCCTGACCCGAGGCCCGAGTCCCAAGCGAGCGCGCGTGTGTGGTACACACTCATACACATATGTGTATATGGACATAATAGTTTAACAACTAAATGGGTTGAACTTGTATATATATTGGAAAATTAACTCTTAATTCTTCAATATGAGATAACTTTCAATAGTTTTTTCCTTTTATTCCTTATTTTTCAGCATTAAGGTTTTCCCTTCTTTCGAGAACCCAACTTTGAAGCCGATTAGTGTTCACACCCATTCTTCAAATAGGTCATGCGATATACCGTTACGAATCTCGTAACACGGGCTACTTTGAATTACATATGCCATGTCTCACGATCCAGATAAAACACTTATCTTATTTGAGAACAACTTGTTTTTATCGATCAAGAGAGACATGACTGGTTATGTTATTTAGCATTTCTCGCCAAAATAAATCTTCACATATAAACTTTAAGAGCATCCAGTTGAATGCTCGTTCTATTTCACGTTCGATTTTATTGCATCTAGTCGTGTGCAAGCAAATGAAATATCCAAACGAATGTTCGTACTATTTTTTGAAATATGAAATTTTTGCACCCAGTTGTGTGCAAGTGAGTGGGAGCATCCAGACGAATGTTTATTTCACTAATTACTATTTAGTCAAAATTCTCGCACCCTGTCGTGTGCAAGTGAGGGGAAGCATCCAGTCGCATGCTCGTGTACTCTTGTTGTTCTTAGACCAATGTTTTTCACAATGGGTTTTCCTTGATAAGGTTTTTAGCGAGAGACGTTCCCATCATATCTCACTTAAGATTGCCGAAATTAGGGGGAGTATCATGTTGTATATTTCTTACCACTGTGTACTCTTTTGTCCTTCGACTAGATGTTTTTCCCACTAGATTTACTCTAGCAATGTTTTGATGAGGCACATGTTTTGTGGTTGATTCAACCAGATATTTTTCCATTGGGTTTGCTCTGACAATATTTTGATGAGGCACACTGTTTTGTGGTCATTTACTTACATGCTATTTCGGTATATATCATTCTGCTACACAGTTTCTCCTAGGTACCGATTTTGTCCCACACTGGATTTTTCGGCCCTAAGGTTTTTATGTGTTTAGCATTGCGAATGAACTCGACTCAAATCGACTACATGAAGACGAAGAAATTAAAACGTCCAAATGAGCAGTGTTGTAGTATATTATTGACCATCTTGGGCCTTAGTCCATAGGCTTTACTTATGTCTAAGTTGGGCTTGATAGGTCTTGTAACCCTACCCTCTACTATATAAAAAGGGTTATGGAGTCACATGTATGTATCACTCTATAGACATTTTGATTAACAAATACTCACTAATTGTTGTCTCTCATACCTCTCTATATCTATACATATATCTATAAGAGGCAATTATTGATTGCTACCTTTAGAAACTACTAATTTAAGAGTTTGTACCACTTTCAAAATATTTATTGCAAATTAGTACAACTTGTCAATATATACATAAACCCAACACATTTGGTCCAATAAAAAAAATTCAAAAAAATCTAAAAAAATCAAAATAAAATCTAGAAAAAATAAAAAATTCAAAAAAATTATAAAATTATAAAATATGTAAAAAAAAAATGAAAAAATGAAAAATTGAAAAAAAAATGAAAATTTCCAAAAAATTAAAAATTGGGAAAAAAATTATAAAATTATAAAAAAATAATTTTTTTACAAAAATCCAAAAAAACAAAAATAATAATTTAATAATCTCTTACAAAATTTATAAAAATTCCGGAAAAATAAAAAATACTAAAAAAAATATAAAAATAAAAAAAATCCAAAAAATTTATAAAATTTGGGAAAAAATTAAAATTTTTGGAAAAATTCTTAAAAAATCCAAAAACTTTTCTTTTACAAAAATTAAAAATTTTAACAATCTAATACAAATTTTTGTTGACAATCTAATGCAATTTTTATGAGAATATGATACATATTTTTTGACAATCTAATAGACAATCATATATAAATTTTTTGACAATCTAATACAATTTTTTTGAAAATATAATGCAAATTCTTGACAATCTAATACAAATTTTTGACAATAAATAAAAATATAATACAATTTTTGTGACAATCTAATACAATTTTTTATGACAATTTAATACGAAAATTTTAACAATATAATTCAATTTTTATGACAATCTAATGATTTTTTATGACAATCTAATGCAATTTTTATGACAATCTAATACAAATTTTTTGACAATCTAGTAGACAATTTTTGACAATATAATTTAATTTTTTCGGCAATTTAATTCAAAAAATTTAACAATCTAATACAATTTTTTTTACAATCTAATACAATTTTTTACAATCTAATAATTTTTTTGACAATCTAATATATATTTTTGACAATCTAATATATATTCTCAAATCAACATCACTGGTGTGATGTTAATTTGAGAAAAAAATATATTAATTTTATATATGAAGGAGTTTGATGGTTGATGGTTAGAGTTTTTTTTGGGTAAAATTGGGAAAGTTTTTTTTTGGGTAAATTGAAAGATGTTTTTTTTTTTTTGTGTGGTAAAATTGAGGATAATTGTAGTGGTAGAGTGATATTAATTTGATAAAAAAATATATTAATTTGATATATGAAGTATTTTAATGGTTGATGGCTAGGGTTTTTTTTGGGTAAAATTGGAAAAAAAATTTGGGTAAAATTGGAGAAGTTTTTGATATAAAAAACAAAAAATCAAATAATAAAACGAAAACAGAAAAAGAAAGAAAAAAAAATGACAATTTGACACGTGGCATGCCACGTAGACATGTGATTCCCAATCCCACGTATCTTATACATATGAGTAAACAGAGTATTGAAAGGAAAAAAATCCCCCGTAGAGATGTTAATTATTCTAGAGAGAGAAAGTTATTTGGGTTAATGAAAAAAAAATAGAATTTAGACCATTTTTATATTATTTAGAGTAAAAGGTATCAAAACCAAATTAAAATGTTTGAAATAATAAAAATTACAAATGGTACTAAAAAATAATAATAATATTTAAGTGATACCGGACTCTAATTTATTCTCTTTATAACGAGCTAATATGTCCCTCAAGAATCAAAATATTAGGATTTTCACATTGACCAATTACTTTCAAAATTTTAGAATTATAATATTAATTAAATTAGATGAGCCAATTTAGTTCACATTGACCAAGAAACTGAAATCTCACATACTTAACGGTTTACACCTATAAATTCACAAGCAAGCACCCCATTTTCTTATCACCTCATACAATGTCTGCTTCCAAGTCTTTATCCTCCATACTCCTCGTTACTGTCAATATGTCACCCTCTTTTTTCCGACCGTGACAATACTTGGCTGGGAGGCCCCTTCTCCTTTATCAGATTGGGCCCCTGTAAAGAACATAAATGACCCCAATATACAAGGCCTAGCAAGAACCACAGTGACGTTGCACAACCTCGGCGCGACGACGCCAAAACCTAAGTGCAGAGACTAAAAGCAATGATTTCGGTGATTTTTACCATTTTATTCTTATTGCTAAGGACGATACAGTTCATGGCGCTAAAGATGGCAAGTATGAGGGGGAGCTTTTCATGAAACCTTCACATGGAAAATACATACATTTTGAAATGTTTTCTTTTAAAAATATCACAAAATAGGCTTTAAATTGTACTTTATCATAAAACTAATAAGAGGAACATAATATTTGAATGCTTTTTTGTTTCGTCTTATATTTTAATCATAATTTGTTGGATATTTTAATCATAATTTGTTGGGGGTGCGTGGTATTTGTTTATATCTCAAGAATTATCGGTAACATAGGAGAATGATAGAATATTTAATTGGTGTGTATGGTAGTTCTTAAATTTATGTGATGTTTGGAAATCAAGTGCTGTCTGGAAAAGTACTGTTGAAAAGTGACTTATATAAAAAGTACTTTAGAAAAAATTAGCGTCCGGTGAAAAAGTGTTTTTGATTTTTATAAATTTTGTCTGCGTTTGATATGTATAAGTTCGAAATGATTTTAATACCACAATAATTCATATACTACGAAAACACACATAAAGATTATAAAAATAAAAAAAATCATAAAAAATGTATAAAAAACAAAAAAAATTAAAAAAAAAACCACAAAAAATCATAAAAAACC
Organism: Primula veris; assembly: GCA_963682055.1. NCBI lineage: Eukaryota > Viridiplantae > Streptophyta > Magnoliopsida > Ericales > Primulaceae > Primula > Primula veris. The sequence continues at coordinate 17,738,286 of OY821743.1, read as the reverse complement.
ACCAAAAATTATAAAAAAATCACCAAAAATTATTAAAAAATACAAAAATCACAAAAAAATTATAAAAAATTCAAAAAATTACAAAAAATCACAAAAAATGAAAAAAATCACAAACTTTTAAAAAATTACAAAAAAATATATAATTTTTTTTGTCAATATAACACTTTTTATACCGAAAGTGCATATACTTTAGCTAAAAGTGCATCTGGTTCAGTCAAAAAGTGCATCTAGTAAAGTCGAAAGTGCATAAAGTTCAATAAAAGTGATTTTTTTGTGATTTTTTTTCAATTTTTTTTTATAATTTTGTGATTTTTGTGATTTTTTTTCATTTTTTTCATCTTTTATAATTTTTTTTGTAATTTTTTTAAAATTTTGTGATTTTGTGATTTTTTATAATTTTTTTGTGATTTTTTTAATATTTTTTTTATATTTTATGATTTTTTTCATTTTTTATAATTTTATGTGATTTTTTTTTGTTTTTTTATAATATTTTGTGATTTTTTTCATTTTTTATAATTTTTTTTATTTTTTTTGTGATTTTTTGTTTCGTTTTTTGTGATTTTTATTGAATTTTTTTTTTTTTTGTACCTATTGGGTATTATTTGTTTTTTATTTTGACTTTGTGAGGAAGTCTATTTTCAGAAGTGTCAAAAAACAACTTCTCCCAACTGGGCTTCTAATGCTCCGAACTTTTTGGGAAGTGGGTTGCTTTTACTTACCAAACACTCATAATTTTGCTAGATGGACTTCTGGATCTAGGAAGTGCTTCCAATAGTAGGGGTGGACGAATGTATAAAGGTAAAACATAACAATAGTAGGGGTGGACGAAAAATCGGCAGACCCAATCCGTACGGATTGAGACGGGCTGAGTGTCCAAAAAGATTAATACGTCATGTTCAATCTGTATTATATTTTGCAGATTGGTTTAGGGTTGAGGTTCGCAAACCGCTGGTTAACTCGTCTTAACCTGTTTCAACACGCAATATATATTAATGTAACTATATGCTAGTAAAAAAAATTACAAGTGAAAAAGTATAATTTTTTTTATATTAATATTTTTTTAGAGTTAATATTCAATTAAACTACTATTAATATATATTATATAGAAATTTCATACTGACAATCGAAAAAAATGCCCTATTTTTTTCTGTACCGGACGACAAAAATATTACGGCCGCCCCTGGCGCCCACCCAATATATATAATGAAAAACAATGTCCATGTTCGTTAGATTAGAAACTTTAAATCATAAAATACATAATCCATGCAAACGAGCAACCGTAAAATGAATTTAAGCTGTGTAGTGGAAAGTAAAACGAAGTAGATCTCAAAATGATCATAAATCACCATCTCCATGCAAAATTACTGTGCAAAACGAAAGGATCAACGACATTATCCCAATGACCCAATCCAGAACTTTCTATGCAAGACAATATGTGTGCGTGTGTGTGTGTGGGGTTGACTCCAAAAAGTTGAACTTATCTGATAAAGCCATAACTTTGGTCGGTCGCGTTAGGCTTTTCAACAATGATATAATAGTAAATCGACTGTGAATAATGGACACTTCCTGATCTTTATTATTGCTCGGATTATTATCCTTATTCGAACTATTACACTTGCTCGGATTAGTATTTCGGTTTTACAATTGTGCTCGATATGACTATTTAATCTCTCGTCTTGATCTTTCTCCCCTTTTATTCGGTGCTCGGCTCTGTCTTTTCTCGGTTTATTTCTTGAAGTGGTGTGCGTTGATTAGTTTCTCTATTTTCTCAACTTCTCTCTATATTTTTTGGATAGATTTTCTGGTCTATTTCTAGGAGGGGTAGTTGGCTATTTATAGGCAACTATGCCTTCTAGGATGTTGACAAATGTCTCCATCTCATGGGGTTTTTCAGACATGGGTCCCCATTTGATTGGGCTTTTAGTAGTAGCACCTTATTTCCTATAAAAAGTATGAGACGACCCATTTAAGCGTTGGATACCCATTTATAAAGTGGGTTGATTATTACCCGAATAGAATATTCGGGTCTAATTTTTATGTCCTATCAAGTGCTCCCTGACTTCCTCGGCGTGGTTTCCATGTCGGGGGAGTCATGTTCGGTTTGTCGAGAACGTTACTTCGGTCTTGTCTTTCCCAATGCTTCATCGAGAAACGCAATAGACTCATGACGGTTTCCTGGGGGGCACATTTAATGTTTCCTATCCTAATATCTTTTTTCGAGGAAATCTCCTATAAAGGGGTGTGCTCCCTCCATAATTAGGCATTTTACTACTAATTTGCTTCTGACATAATGGCTTCTTCAGGTTCTACTGGTGAGAGCTCCTTTAATTATATTTCATATTTAGAAATGGAAATCAAGAAATCTCGTACTGCGAATAAGAAACTCGTGGCCAAGGTTTCAGACTACAAAAAAAGGTTGTCTGACATGGATTCTGATCATCATGTGACGATGGCCGATCGGGATTGGGCTTACGAGCATATAAAGAAGCTCGAGGCTAATCTGGCTAAGCAGAAGGCAGCAAAAAGGGCCTATAAGCTTGCCTTCAAGGAGTTGCATGCTCGGTCTAAACCGAGTTCGGATGACGATGAAGAAGGCTCTTCCTCGAAATAATTAGTATTTTGCGATTTCTGTTGTAATTTCCTTTGAATGGGGAGTCTTCTCCTCAGTTGTAATCGAAGTTTTTGAAATTAATAAAATATTTCCCTATCCTTGTTCTTGTCTGTTCATCTTCTTGATATCTTTTTGGATGACTTTAATTGGGTTTGGAACTGTAGTTAATTTGCCGTAAATGCTCTTGGGAAGTTCAAGAGGTTGTATTTCTTCGAGATGACCTTTGATCTACTCCTTGTTTCTTCTTATAAAAGGGGACTGTCCCTGTATTCTTTATGCAATTCATTCTTTATTAACGAACAAATGGCTTCTCCTCTTGAAAACTATGGTGACAACCTTCCTGAATATGTTGCTCGTCTGGAAGAGAAAGTTCAGAAGGTGCGTTATCTCGAGAAGAGGGTTGCTCGGCTATCGGTGGAAGCTCGTCGGGCCGCCGAACTAGACGAGCGATTGGATGCCCTGGAGAAGGAGCACCAGAGGTCTTTGCTCGACAGTATTCGCGCTCGTGCTCGGATCAAAGAGCTCGAGGCCTCCAGAGATAGGCAACTTGCTTCCAAGAGGGCTTACAAACTGGCCCTTAAGGAAGTGTATGCTCGGTCGAAAAGGAAGCCAAATGACGAAGCGGGCCCTTCTACGAAATGATTTTATCGTTTTTTTTTATTGTATTTCCTTTTATTGCTTCTTCTATAACGAAGTATCAATTAATCAATAAAGACTTCTTTCTCTTGTTTATATCTGAATTACTTTCCCAATGCAATTTCTTATGACTGCGCACGCTTGTGGCCTCATCAATGCTTTTTCTTGGGCCTAGCGTTTGACCTTATCCATTGGACCTTCTTACTCTTTATATCTGGGGACCAATAGGATTTCTTGAGCCTTGTGCATAAAAATCTTATTCACCAGAGTTTTCTTGATCTCTGTGCAAAAGATCTTAGATATTTATTTGAACCTAATGCCTTTCCCCAGAAATGACGCGTGTTTCAATGCCATTATCACTTGCCCTCTTTAAATATTGGTAAGAATCTAAGCGTTTTCTGAACAAGAGTGGCTTTTAATTACTCACGCTTTTTTAGAACCTTTGGGGAATCCAAACGTTCTTTCTTGAACAGACACATCTTTTAATTGTCATCGCTTCTTAGTACCCATTGGCGAACGGTTGCGACTCTCAATACCAGCTCTCATCTAATTGATCTATAAATACCTGCTTACAGCATGGTTACATCCACAATTCTCGTCATATTATTTTCCCCCATATATAGACCCTCATCTTATAATTTCCCTAAGATTTCTGGTCCTTTCACCCCATCAACATTAGCTTTGCAAGTCGAGGCTTTTGAAGCCTCTTATAGCCATGTACAAAGGCTGTTGAGGGATGCCGAGGAGGAACTGAAGGTGATGCGTTATCACCATACCGAGATGGTTCGGGAATTAACTTGGCTAAGATCCGAACTGGCTTATAGCCGACGTGCTCGTCAGGCTCTAGTCGAAGAGAATGAGATGCTAAGGGGGAACCCGACACTGAGGGACAGGGATGTCTCTGCCGGGCCCTCTCACCGATACCGATCGACTTCCCCCTAACCTTCCCCCTTCTTTTTTTTATCTCTCTCTGCTTTTCCCCATCTTTTCCCATCTCTTTCTTTTTCTTCTTTTTATTTCTCAGTTTCCCTCATTTCTTCCTCTTCCTCTTTTGTGTTTTTTTTTTTTTATACTCTGTTCTCTCTACTTTTCATTCTTTTATTTTTCCCTTTCTTTTTTGTTTCATTGACTTCCTTTTTATTTGTCTGTTTCCTTCATTTCTTTATCTTCTTCTTATCTGTTTTTCTTCTGTGCCTCCTCTTTCTTTTTCTTCATCTTCTCTCCCATCACTCTTTTTCTTTTTCTTCTTTTTTGCACCACTATGATGTAACAATCAGCCCTGTGATCCTAAGGGTTTTGTGTTACATCTAGGGTTTTTGTCATTTTTCTTTTCGACTCTTCTTTCTTATCACTTCTTCTTTTCTTGCACTCTTCTTCTTTTCCTCTTCTTGCTTTTCCTTTCTCTTTCTTCTTACTTTTTCTTTTTGGCGTCTCCTGCTCACTTGGTCAGCTGATATAGTTGATCCTTTGCCTGATCTTTTGTACTAGCTCTTCTCGGATGTAATAGATCTTCTTTTCGGATGTAACAGATTTTCTTTTCGGATATAATAGATTTTCTTTTCGGATGTAATAGATTTCCTTTTCGGATGTAATGAACAATGATATATCCCATCTTTATTAATGAAAAATATTTTTGCCCCTTTATTTTTGCACTTCTTTTTATATTGCACCTGTGGTTTGTTGTTTGTCGGGAAGTTAGATCTTTGAATATCTCGTCTTTATTTCCTTCTGTACTGTTGTATCAGATGTCAGTAGATGTCCCCATCACTGTCGAATATAGGTGCATGCTCCCTAGTAGGTCAGGAATATGCATGCTCCCTAGTAGGTCAGGAATATGCAAGCTATCTCTGTTCTATAAGTACTTCTCTTTTCTTTGGTAGTTTATCATCTCTCATTTTTCTTTTTGCTTCTCTCTCCCTCAGCCCTTTATTTTCTTCCGTACTATAACAATTTCCCAGAATGTCTGGACCTGTGGTGAGATATCATGCTCAGATGAAGGGCTTGGACACTGAGGTATCTCGGGTCCGCCGTCGGATGGCAAGGCTTGAGAAAGAGTATGGCGTTTTGGCCTTGAGCTTGTTCGGCTCTTATCTCGAAGAGACGGTGAAGTGGACCGAGATCTCGGCACTGAGTCGCCAGCTCGATCACTTGCTGTTACAGAGAAACCATCTGGCCAACTCCTGGTATGATGCCGAGGAGATTTGGGACCATTCTCAAGATGAGTTTGACAACTCTCCTCAAGGCCTAGCTAGCATAATGGTAAAGAATGCTCGGCTCATGGAGCGCGTCAGGGTTCTTACTACGGAAAACAAGAGGCTCTCCTCGGAGAATGACAATTTGGTCGCCATGAACGATTCCTACCAAGCTCGGTTGAATTGTTCTGCTCGTTTTGCTTTCTCTCGGTCTGGCAGTTCGATTTTTCCACCCATTGATCCTTAGATTGGGCTGGTTTTCTTATGTATTTCCCCTTTTTCAATTTGTGTTTTGTTTTCTGTATTTGATGAATCAGTTGTATCTTCTCGTATCTCGTGCCTGTCTTGTGAACCATTGTAACGCTTCGTACTTTGTGCCTTTTGATTCTCTATAAATGCTCCCTATTGCCTGTATCTCATTACCAATTTCTACCTCTCTCTTGTTTTATAATTTGCTTCTTCTAACTTGCTTTTGCGTGAGATGGCTCCCATCACTAGGTCTGCCTCCAAAAAGAAAGCCCTTATGGAAGAAGATCCTACTTTTTTGCTATCTCGTCCCCCTGGTTTTGGGGAGGAGGATTTGACTCCTCTTCAACTAAAAGAAATTGAGATGTCATGGCTGAAACATGATCTCATGTGTGCTCGGACTGAAGTGAGGAGGTTTAAACAATATTGGGACGAGGAGGGCACTGCTCGTTTCAAGGCCGAGCAAAAATGCGAGTCTCAGTCTTACGCCTTGAAACAGGCTGAGGTGGCGATTTCTCGTTTGATTAGGGAGAAGGAGCGTCTGGAGGAACTTTTGGCGAAGAGGGATGTTGCTATGGGGGATAGTTCGAAAAAGTAGGATGGGTGTATTTTCTTGTAACATTTTTTCTTTTTCTGTTGTATTGTTTGTGTTTCCCCCTTTGTGGATGAATAAAACTTGTCTTGCACTTGATTCTGTCCTATTTTATTTCTTGTTTGCTTCACTCTTTTATGTTGATATCATTTGATGTCTCTCAGCATACACTGAACAATATGCCCGGTTATCCCCCCGGAGAGCGTTGTTAGACTTGATGCTCCCTGCCGTCAAGCTAGAAACGGTCTTCGTCCACCTTGTTCGGTGTGCCCTTTGGGTAAGAATTGGTTGGGAGTCGAGGAACTTTAATCGGGGGACATTCTCGGTGTGATAATAGTGGTAGCGTATGTGGGAAGCTTTTCGTGGTAGGGTCCACTGGCCGTTTATTTAGGTGTAATGATGTGAACTGCCTTGGGTAGTGGGATACGCGCTGACGTGGCGAAATCTGGAGCGTTTATATGTTAAAAATAGCAGCGGTTGTTGACTTTTATATGGTTGGAAAAAAGGTAAACCTCTGTTACACGAAAGGACGGTTATTATTTTATTCTTTGTGTGACTCCACTCCTTTCTACTGTGCCAAGTAATCCTTTTTTATTTTTATCACAGAATTTGCTGAATAAAATATCTCTCTCTCTAAAGCATATTCTTCCTGCCAAAAAGGAAAAGAGTTCGGCCACTTGATCTAGGGTTTCGTGGTTTTGTTGGAAGACTTGCTGCTGTTCTCCCGTGCTTGTTCATAATGATAACCGTAAGTGTTCTTTCTCTGTTGGTAGGGGTTGTAGGTAATTTTGTCGTTGTGGTCATAGATGTGTCACTGGTATATGGTTTAGGTTGTTTATATGTGTATGATGATTCTTATGTATCTGGTTAATGTGAGTGCGGGGGGGGGGGGGGGGTGCGTTATATTGATGTGGTTCTTGTTTGTGTATTTGGTTAGTATATTGATGGAATTGTGAATGATGTTTGGATAGGAAATTCTGACCCAAAGTGTGGCCCAAGTTGGCATATTCGTGGAAAAGGATTTTAAAGAGCTTGCCGGAATACCTGACAACATACATATCCGGCTTCCTATTTCTGACGAGGAGGTGCTGGGATTTGTTCCTGCCGGCGAGGTGGCTGTGCGTTCTTCGGCATTTTTTACTGGGGGTCTTCGACTTCCTTTTACAAACTGGGTGGCTTCGTTCTTTGAGGCCGTCCAAATTGCTCCAGCCCAACTGGCCTTAAATGGTTATCGTACTCTGAACGGTATTCAAAGGTTATCGGAGTTGGCCGGAATACCGATTGAATTGAAGGACGTCTTCGGAGTCTACAGTCTGAGCTTTGAGCGTCGCAGCTCGTATCTGAAAACCCAGCGTACCTATTGCCGGCTTGTTATCGGTTTGCCGGATACCAACAAAGAGCGCAATCTTGGTATCGTGATAACTTCTGGTGAATGGGGCTGTCCGGGATACCAGATTCCTGGACCGGCCACCAACGCTCCCCCTATGCCCGACCTCGGCGCTCCCAATGTAGAGGCTCTGTTAGCTCTTTGGAAATGGTGGGGGCCGGGACCGACGCCGGATCCGGCGAGTCGTACTGCTCCGATGCTGCTCGGGTACCCTATGGGGTCGGTGACCAAGGGGAATCCTGCGCCCGAGATCCCCAAAGAGCCCGAGGAAGAGTTCTTGAAAGTGGTCCGGGCACGAAGTGCTGCTCGGCTCGGGAAGAAGCTCGTTCGGTCTAAGCGTCATGCGTCTGACCCTGTTGGTGGAGTAACGAAGAGGGCCAGGGGAACCGATACATCGGTTACCGAGGAGGCTGATATCGTGGGCTCGGGCGAGGGGGCGGTTGCTGCCGCCGAAGGGGATACCGCCGAGGATGCCTCTGCGGCGGGCGAGGTATGTGTATATGTATTATGATTTTCTTGTCTTTTGGTTATCGGTTGGTTCGCTAGTGCTTTGCTTTATTAGTTATCTTGTTTCAGCTACTGACTTCTCCATTGGTTACCCTCGCTCTTGCCCGGTCGATGGGTATTATTGTGTTTCAGGGGTCGGTCGATAGCCTGTTCGGACATATCAACATGCTGGTGTCTGGTATCTCGCCCATCCGTACAGAGGATGTAATCGAGCGCAGGACCCCTGAGACTAATGCTTCAGAGAAGGAGGCGGTCGAGGAAGTGGATATGGAAGGCGGCGAAGAGATTGCCGGGGATGTTGTGACGGGTGTCGAGGATGAGGCTCTCGACGGATCCGAGAAGGTGTTGGTTGACGGGGTTGCAATGACCCGTTACATTGACCGATGTGGGGTGAGCTGCTGGAGCAACCGCGAACCTTGAAGATGGGGTATACGGCTCTGAAACCCCTTGCGTTCAAGGATGCAGAAAGACTAGCTGCTCAACCTACAATGTCGGTGATAGAGCAGGCCCACGCGGATGCGCTGAGGGTATGTGGGGCGCTTATTTCGTAATATATACCATGATGCTCGTATTTCGTTATATAGGTCTGGCACTTGTATTCTGTTTGGAATCTAATGTGTTGAAGTGCAGATTGCCTTGAGTACCGTGGCGCTACGGGATCAGCTGGGAGCTCTAGGGGCTGAGAAAGAGAAGCTGGTGGCCGAGAAGAACGCCATAGTCGAGGAGAATGAGCAGAAGATAAAGGATCTGCTTGCGGCTTTCGAGGTCGAGAAAGAGAAATTGGTCGCCGAGAATAAAACCCTGGGCGAGAATTATGACAAGCTGTCGGTGGACTTTCTGCACCTGACCGAGGATGTCGATAAATTGAAAGCGGAAAAAGAGAGCATGGTCGTTAAGTACGGCGAACTAGAGGAGGAGAACTTGCTCCTGGCAGAGGACGTGGAAGCCGAAAGGGCTAAGGTGACTGCCCTGAAAACGGCACACGCGGAGGAGCGGACAAAGTTAGCAATGATGGCCAACTTCTCTGTATACTGTGCTCATGTGCGGGCGCTCAATTTCGCGAATGTTCCTTTGTCGGATAGGGCGTGGTCGGAGTTGGTGTATCCGTGTCCGCATGGTGCACCGCCGAAACCCTTAGACTGGGCGAATCTTCGTGAAGAGGAGCTTCCTCGGCTGCCGGGACAGACAATTTGGACAGCGCTGCGTCCTCACTCTATGTCGGCCCCGTCCACTCCTCGACCGGATGCTACTGTTGTTCCCCCACCAGTATCTCCTCAGGTGGAACCTTGACTATCTTTCTAGCAGTATGTATAATATATATATATATATATATTTTTTTTTGTTTTGTTTAGTCTCTTGTGTATCTAGAAACAGATTCTTTTGGGGAAGTGATAATATAGGTGCTGTGTTTTCTTTCTGTTGGGCTTTCTTGGGTTAATTTCTTTTGATGGTCGTCATATTTTGAAGGATGTGAAAACAAAATATTGTCAGGTACCAAATAACCCCCTTGCCATGGTGGTCTGGACCTCGCCTAGTCGTAGTGTAGGTGACGTAATAGAAGATTTGGAAAGATCTAAGGCGTCCCTTACCGCGAAATTGACTTGTGCTTATCAGGAAATCGAGGGTCTGAATATTCATATTTCCAACTTGATGATTCGGTTACGTGATTTGGGAGAGAAATTTAGTAAAAAGACCGCCCATTATACGGCAAATAAGGGTAAAGCGAAGGAACTTCTCGGTGCCCTACGACGTTCTCGTGATGAAGCCCGAGGTCGTGTGACGAGCTTGAACTTGGTCCTTGGGGCCGTTTTCGAGGACGCGGACCTGCTGCTATCCTTTGCCAAAGCGTATTGGGCCCGAGCTCGCGCTTTAGAGGTGCTGGAGCATATAAAAGGAATGAGTGGTGTGTCCCGGGCAGAGCGCATGGTTGATGCGAAGGCCGGGGTAACTGAAACCACTGTTGCCTTGAACCGAATCGAGGCGGTCATTCGTGAGCGTTTGGGGACGCAAATTAATTCATTGCGAGATATTCATTTTGCCGATGTAGTAGAGACCTCGGCGTCTGTTGAGGGGTTGTCGGATTAATAATAGAGTAGCTTGTTTTGACGTTTTATTTGTAGCTCGTAATTTTTTTTTTTTTTTTTTTTTGTATATTCATCTCTTCTCGTTCTTCTCCCCCTCCTTTTTTTTTTATAGGCACATGCTACTATGTCGCACCAGGCTGGTTCTCCATGCCGAGTTAACCCGGGGTTAGAACCTACTGGTGCTGCCCGGGACGAGGTCTCATCTGGTGCGGCTAGTGAGGTGCCTGACAAGTGGCCCTACATTGTTTTGATGGGCAAAAATGTCAAATTGACCGACCAATGTGCTCGACTGCGGACCAAGCTGAAAACCCAGGCGGCCTCTTTTCGAGAATACGTTCGCCGTGCCGAGCATACTGTTGAGGTTCAGGAGCGTCGTTTGGATCGATATTGGCGTGCAAAGGACAAGTACTTTGGCAAATTAAAGTTGCTTGTGACCAAGGCCAACGTGTTGGTGAAGTATTTCCGTTTGTCCCGTGCCAGATACGATGCTTCCGCAGCTATGATTAAAGCTCGCCGTAATCTCTCCTTTGACGATGATCGCCGTAAAGCGGCCTCGGATGCTCACGAGTTCGCGAAAGAAGCCGAGTTCAACGCGCGGCTTCAGACGCTGACTTGTGTTGGGGCTCATACGACCAATTTTGATGCCCTCATTTCTGAGGAGCGTTTTGATGGTGATGAGTCTGATGGGTACACAACGACGGATGACGAAGAGATTGAGCTCGGTCAATTACCGTCGTGCTCCTCCTGCAGTAGCTCTTCTTAAATGAATCTCTTTAGTGTCGATGATCTTCTTGTTGCCTCCGTAATGCGGGCGAGGACTATTTATATTATTTCTTTATTCCTGTTTTGTACCTTTCCATTGCCGTATTGCTATTTGATTGATTGGATCAATTTTTCCTTGCTAAATCATTTGTTATTTCGTTATTCCTGTTTTGGAGATGCTTCTTGTTGATATTTAGTTGTTTAGATTGATTCTCCTTCGTTGTTTTAGCCAATTTGTATTGTATCGCCGCCGTAATGTGGACCTGAATAATTCCTTGCATTGTACCTGCATATGAATTTCATAGTATTCCTAGGCGTTCCTTTGAAAACACGCCATTTAGGGAATTTCATAGTATTCCTAGGCACTTCGGCCATGTTGGGAATTTCATAGTATTCCTAGGCACTTCGGCCATGTTGGGAATTTCATAGTATTCCTAGGCGTTCCTTCTTGTTTGATGTATTCCCAAATGAATTGTTTGACGTTGCTGGCTTTGATTTCTCGGAGGGGTTTAGCTTCGACCCATTTGGTGAAATAATCCGTCGCGACGATCAGATATTCCACACTCCCAGGTGCTCTTGGGAGTTTACCGACCAAATCAATTGCCCATTGAGCGAACGGCCATGGTGCCGACACCGGGGTCATCATAGATGATGGGAGCCGTGGTATCTTGGCGAATCGTTGGCACTTATCGCAACGTTGGACGTACGCATCGGCGTCTCGCTTGATATAGGGCCACCAATATCCTTGGGTCACTGCCTTGTTTGTAAGGGATCGCCCTTTGATGTGTGCTCCGCAGGATCCTTCGTGGATTTCCTCCAAGACCGGCAGTTGTAGCTCGGTCGGGACGCATAGTAGGTGGGGTCCCCGGTAACTGGATTTGTATAGTTTGTCGTCCTCGGATAGCCAGAAGCGAGGAGCTTTTCTTGTAATTTTTAGCGCTTTTATCTTGTCGGCCGGAAGCGTCTCATTTCGCAGATAATGGGTCATGTCCTCCATCCAACCTTGTTCGTATTGTATTGATGTCACTCGGTCTACCCTTTTAATTATGCTCGGTGTTGGCAGTAGTTCCACTGTGATCGACCGGGTGTCAGTCATTGTTAATGTCGAGGCTAGGGTGGCCAAAGCGTCGGCGTGTGCATTTTTGGTGCGATTAATTCTTATTAACTCGCACTGTTCGAAAGTTGCCATCAAGCTTTGGACTTTCTCTTGTTAGAGGATCATTCTGTCATCTTTGGCTTGGAACTCGCCGATGGCTTGATTGACGATGAGCATGGAGTCTGAGCTTGCAATTAAGTGGGAGCATCCGAGGGACCGGGCAATGAGCATGCCATTTATCATGGCCTCGTATTCTGCCTCATTGTTGGTAGCTCGGAAGCCCAATTTTATGCTTTTTTCAATTATTGCTCCCTCTCGAGACTTTAGGACGATCCCCGCTCTAGATCCGTCCTTGGTGGCTGATCCGTCGACATGTATCTGCCAGTGTGATTGTGGAGAGAGTGCCAAAGGCTCGTTATAGCCTTGGGTGAACTCCGCGACGAAATCGGCCAGGACTTGTCCCTTTATGGCCTGGCGGGGTGCGAACTCGATATGAAATTGGGATAGCTCGACCCCCCAGGCGGCAACTCGACCGCTAATGTCCGTCCGTCGAAGTGACTATTTGATATGAAATTTCGTGTATACCCGGACCTGATGAGCTATGAAATAGTGTGGCAATTTTCTGGTTGCGACGACCAATGCCAGACACATATTTTCCAAGGGTAGATAACGTGTTTAGGCTTCGACCAGAGTCTTGCTGACGAAGTAGATCGGAAACTGTTCGCAACCTTCTTCTCTTAAGATAACTGCGCTCACAGCTGTAGTGGAAACTGCTAGGTAGCATGCCAGAACGTCTCCTTTGTTCGGCCTTACCAGTAGTGGCAGTGTCCTCAAGTACTCTTTGAGATTGTTGAATGAAGCTTCACATTCCGGGTCCCAGACGAATTTTCTATCCTTCTTGAGTGATTCAAAAAATGGTCGTCCCTTATCTGCGGATCGGCTAATGAACCTGCTCAGCACGGCCATCATTCCCGTGAGCTCTTGTACCTGTTTCTTATTCTTGGGCGCAGCTAGGTTTCGTAGAGCCGTTATTTGATCGGGATTAGCCTCTATTCCTCGTCGGCTAACCATATGCCCCAAGAATTTCCCTTTGCTGATGCCAAATGCACACTTGCTCGCATTGAGTTTAAGTTTGTGCTCGCCCAGCGTTCGAAAAACGTCCCTGATATCTTGAAGGTGGGATGTGGCTCTTTCGCTCTTGACGACCATGTCGTCTATGTATACCTCCATCGTCTTCCCTATATGATCTCGACATACCCTTGTTATCATCCTTTGGTATGTTGCTCCCGCATTGCGTAGGCCGAACGACATTACCGTATAGCAATAATTTCCCAAAGGCGATATAAACGAAGTCTTTTCTTGATCTTCGCGGGCGAGGGGAATTTGATGGTATCCTGAATATGCGTCAAGGAAGGTCATCCGTTCTGCCCCCGCAGTTGCGTCCACCAGTTGATCAATCCTTGGAAGGGGAAAGTGGTCCCTCGGGCAAGCTTTGTTGAGGTTGGTGAAGTCTATACATACTCTCTCCTTCCCGTTCTTCTTAGGGACGACGACCGGGTTGGACAACCATTTTGGATAGTAAACCTCTCTTATGGCTCCAGCCTCCAATAACTTTTGTACTTCAGCGATTATAGCTGCTCTGTGCTGTACAGACACTTTCCTGCTCCTCTGTGCTATCGGCTTGTACTCGGTGTTTACACTTAGGTGGTGGCATGCTGTATTGGGGTCTAGGCCCGGCATATCTTTAGGACTCCAGGCGAATTTATCAGTGTTGTTGAGAAGGAATGCTTTCAACTCCTCGGATTCCTGTTTTGGAAGGTTGTCGCCGAGGAGGAAGTAATGCTCCTCGTCCATATCCGGTATATATACCTTCCTGAGTGTCTCTCCTACTTGTTCTTCGACAACCCTTTCGGATTTGGATATTTGGTTGATCAGCTTCTTGGTGCTGGCGGGTTGTTCCACCATGCTTCGTTGTTTTTGGAGAGTCGCGGTGATGTCCTCGCAGCGTCTTGAATCCTCTTGACATCCTCTGGCTGTCTCGATCTCTCCCCTGTCATTTGGGTATTTGACCTTTTGGTGATAGGTCGAGGGTATGGCCTTCATGGCATGTAACCAAGGTCGGCCCAATATTGCATTGTGACCGGAGTGGTCATTGACCACTAAGAACTCCACGGGAACCGACACGGACCCGGTTGTGACACTGAGGACGATCTTACCCAACGGTTTAGTCATTTCGGAGATGAATCCGATCAGTGTGACGTCAGTAGGCTGTAGATCTTGCAGTTTGAGTTCCATTTTGTCGAAGAGCTCCATGTACATGATATCACAAGAGGCTCCTTGGTCGACAAGTACCCTGCTGACCGTGTCTAGGACAATTTGAACTCGGAGGTTAATGGCGTCTCCATGGGGGTAAATCACCCCTTCTTCGTCAAGATCCGAGAAAGAAATGGGCGGATGTTGTCGTTGTGTGCAGTGTCGTTTAGAGGTCGACGCCTGTGATGCCTTGGCTACTTGGCCAAAGTGGGCCAGCTGCCGTTGTCGCGATCGTTCCCCGCCTGGGCCCTTGGGTCTTGTCATATGAACGACGTTGATCGTTTTGCCTTGCCGGTTGTCGGATCCTTCGATGGCCAATTGTTTGCCTTTATTCCTAGCTCCTTTGATGAACTTGGCTAGGTATCCTGCATCGCCCCACTGGTTCATTCTCCATCGCAGGTTACGGCAATGCTCAGTGAGATGGCCGTGATCCTCATGATATGCGCAGAAGAGCTTGGAATCTCTCTGACTGGGGGGAGTGTTGATCGGTTGCGGTCGGGAATACCAACTTTCCCTGCATATATCCTTGAGGATATCTTCAGCAGATAGGTTGAAAGTGTATCGCAGCTCGACCGATCCGAAAGTATTTCGGTGTTCCCTTTCTTGGGGCCGACCTTGTTAAAACGGCTTGGGTATCCGAAAGTATGCGATCTGGAGCGGTTTGGGCTCTGGTGCTCGTGGTCGCTCTACCCTGCTATGGACCTCGGGACCTTTGCCCTTGCTGGTTGGTTGGAATGCTTCTCCCTGGTTACTCCTAATTCTTTTGCGACCCACCTGTGCCTCGTGGACCGACTCTCTTCTGGGTAGAGTTCGGTTGAGGAAACGCAGTTCATCGTTTTTATCGGTGAGGTGGGTACAATAGGCTAGCAGGGAATCAGTAGTCGGGAAGTTTTTGCCTATGAACTTCCTTCTCGCCCAATAGCCATTAGGGATGGAGTTGATAAAGTTCTGGATGGCTATATTATTGGCATATCGTGGAATCTGGTTTGCTACGTCGATAAAACGTATGCAATAATCGTTGAGCCATTCATTTGGCATCATCGTCATTTTCAGAAGGGTTTCGATACTAACCTTCTTTTTCCGATGAGCAGCGTATCGGGTGGAGTACGCTCTTAGTAGTTCTGCCCAGTCTCTAATGGAGCCCCGTGGTAAGTTGTGATACCATGACGAAGCATCTTGACCCAAGCTGTTTTTGAAAAATTTGCACATTAGTGCATGGTCATCACTCCACAGTTCCATCTTCGTCTTGTAGTGCCTCAGATGGTCGATAGGGCAACTCTTCCCATCATAGAGCCTGAATTCGGGGATGACGAATCCCATAGGATTGCGGTACCGCGTGATCTGTTTGGTACATGGGGTTTCTTGGCATACGTTCCAAGCCTGTTGGAACGCGTCATCCGTGACTTGGTAGGGGGGAGGGTATCCTCCCTGATGTGGTGGTGGGCCATATCCTTCCCCGATCCTGTATTCGGGATATCTACCGTCCTTCGTGTTTGTGTGGACACGTTCCATATGAGTGTTCGGATGGACGATAGTTATTGGGACATTGCCCCCTTGGTGGGGCACTCTTGTATCGGGTCGCCTACCCGCTGCCTCCAGGGCGGCCCTATAGGCAGAGTCTTCCACTTCGTGGCGTGGGTCTTTGTCGGGTTGGATAACTGGCAATACGATGCCGGCCGCTGTCATGGCCGTCATGCATGCCGCCAGCAGAGCTTGTAGCTGGGCGTAGTTCCTTTCATCGGCTAACGGAACAACGTGCTGCACTTCCACCGTGGGTGGTGTAATCATCCTCGGAGGATTAGTTGGTAGTCGGGGCGACTGTCCGAGTACATGATCTTCGGGCATGCCAAACTGATGAGCTTCGTTCGTTTGTAAACGAGCACCCGAGTTGACCGAGGCTGTAGGTAAAGGGACTCTTGAGCTCGGCCCTGCCTGGGACCCGGGTAAGCGTCTTCGTGCACAATACGGGCACGTCTTGTTCGTCATCCGAGGACGAAGGGTGTTCGTCTACAATCCCTTCAATGAAATGTTGGGATGGTTCGATCGGTTGTTCTTGGTTGACGTAGGAGGTTGTTGGTTGGTTTCCGGATTGGATAGCTTCATATCTGTCACGGATGGCGAGTAGATCGTCGAGGTCTTGTTGGCTAATTTGCGCGTTTTGGTTATTGGTTTCTATTATCTCGGGATGGGTTTCCTCTACATTGGTCACCATTGTCGCTCGTCTGGCAGAGTATTGGTATTCGAATTCTAAACTAGTTGGGAACTAGATGATTCCCGGAGACGGCGCCATTTGATAAAGCCATAACTTTGGTCGGTCGCGTTAGGCTTTTCAACAATGATATAATAGTAAATCGACTGTGAATAATGGACACTTCCTGATCTTTATTATTGCTCGGATTATTATCCTTATTCGGACTATTACACTTGCTCGGATTAGTATTTCGGTTTTACAATTGTGCTCGATATGACTATTTAATCTCTCGTCTTGATCTTTCTCCCCTTTTATTCGGTGCTCGGCTCTGTCTTTTCTCGGTTTATTTCTTGAAGTGGTGTGCGTTGATTAGTTTATCTCTTTTCTCAACTTCTCTCTATATTTTTTGGATAGATTTTCTGGTCTATTTCTAGGAGGGGTAGTTGGCTATTTATAGGCAACTATGCCTTCTAGGATGTTGACAAATGTCTCTATCTCATGGGGTTTTTCAGACATGGGTCCCCATTTGATTGGGCTTGGGCTTTTAGTAGTAGCACCTTATTTCCTATAAAAAGTATGAGACGACCCATTTAAGCGTTGGATACCCATTTATAAAGTGGGTTGATTATTACCCGAATAGAATATTCGGGTCTAATTTTTATGTCCTATCATTATCTTAATAAGTTGCAACCAACCTGGAGCTAAACGAGAAGATTAGACTGTTTGGGACGGGATTAGGGAGTGTTTGTTTGATGTGCATAGAGTTTTTTGGTGAAATTCGGCTGATTAATATAATGCTCTTGGAATGCAACACTATTCAAGACAACCTAAAACACCATAATCTGTCGTCACTCATTAATATAATCTGAAACAGGATTATTGATCGTTACTGGTTAAACTTTACACCAAGACTATGTTTCGTAACACCTAATAAGTCCAACTTTTAGGCTTAAATAAGACGATTATATCTGCTTGCTCAACTTGAATTATAAACCTTACTTCCCAGCTTATTTGCTTAACAGCTGCAAACAAGCAAGCCCTAAAAATGTTGATCAATCACATTTCAGTATAGCAGCACGTGGTTGCCAAAACAATGTAACTTTGAGATACAAGTGATCTTGCATATGAGTCGATGACATCAATAAAAGTGGGAAACCGGTGTTGAAGGTGGGAGTATATGAGTTTGTTTTCGCTTCACAAATATTTTGTAAATCTACCCAGAGTTGAATGAAAGTTCAGATTTTACAGAGTTACAAAAACATATTGTCACATTACAAGGCTGGTAATAACTTAACCTACAACCTCAATAAAATTTGACCAAAATAGACATTAAATACAACATTTCACACCAGAAAGCACTCAACGCTTGGAGAATTGCGGTGCCTTTCTAGCTTTCTTGAGACCCACTTTCTTCCTCTCGACAACTCTGGCGTCTCTGGTCAAAAGCCCTTCGTCCCTAAGAGGTGTTCGGTGGCTTTCACTCACCTTTAGTAATGCGCGTGCTATGCCAAGAGATATAGCTTGGGCTTGACCAGATAGTCCACCACCGTGTGCCTTGACAAACACATCATAGCTGCTTTCATATCCCAACGTCACCAACGGAAACTTAACATATTGCAGCCACAACGGATTCCCTTGAAGATATTCCTATATATATTGTATATAATCAATTAGTACAAACAGAAACAGTTAAAAAATTGATAAGCTAATGGTACACGCGATAACTTCCTGTCATTGGAAAAACACTCAATGGCCTACACAATACAGTGTGGACGACAAGTTTAAAATTGACGAAACCTGATAATTTAAGTTGTACTTCAGGAAATGTCAGTAGATGGGCAATTATTAGTTGCTCACATTGAGATGAAAAAGGTTTTGGTTGCAGGAATGTTAGTCAGTTTATGTTCACATCAACTGTTCCAATTCTCTTAAAGAAAACATATTTATAGTCTACTCTGCCGGTTCCAAAATTATATCCAGTATAATAGATTGATGACGATTTTTTTAATTCCTCCCTTGTTCATTAGAAGTCTTTTGAACTGCAAAAAGAATAAAAGTAATTTGAAACTAATCTGCAAGGGATTACAGTCTTAGCATAACCCTCCCCCTCTACTACACCCAAAAGCGCAGGAAAGGTTTTTTCTGAAACAACAAAAATGAGTTACAACAACGGGGAGGAAAGGAAATAACTCTCTAATCGTTCCGCAATCACTAACTGGGATACCGGAGAACTCTCTCATTCACTCCCAGAGAATACTTCTACAAGACAAAGGTCAGGCCTGCGCCTTTTCTCCGATTCAATGATGTAAACAACGACCTCATCAAAAACAAAGTCGTCTTTATAATTCGGAAATAATTCTCTTACTGAAGACGTACTGATGTACCAGTACACTGATGGTAATTTATCATTTAAAAAGGAGGACAATGAGATACTCAGAGCACCAATCAAGTCCAAGATATATTGTTGCTAATGTAACGTGAATAATTGGTCACTGACCTAAAAGGAGCTGATATGTCATAGTACTTCATAATCAAAGCCACCCAAGGGATTACATGTTCCATACCAAGCCACATCACAAACAGACAAGGGAAGACACACAATACAAAAGAGAAGAGAAAAAAACACACGAGAGTTCCTCTTATCAAAAAGCTAAATATATAGCAAGCCTAAATATTCCTGCAGATCCAAAGACTTAAAACATAGCATCCCTCAAATAATATTGAACTTAATCCACATCATGAATGGAATATTTAAAGGCCCTCCCGGACCATTTAAAGCTTTTTAAGTTATTACCCATAATAGCATGGTCTAGTAAAGATTAACACTTCATCGTACTAGATTACAAAGCTCCATCAAAATAGCAAACCAATTTAACTTCCCTGCCAATTAACTGACTCCCATCCCAATCAAGCAATAGTTATCCAAATCAGAGCCAATATAACTAACGCAACTTGCAGAGCTATTAATCATTGAAAATAATGCAGATGCCAAGAATCCCAAGAATAAAGCTATACGCACTCTAGCTTAAAGTCCAATTTCACCTTTGTATGCCAAATTTCGAAGAACAGAAATTGGATTTCACACTTATGGCTTCTGTTAAAGTTTTTGTACATAATCTAACAAAAAGTTTCTTCCTATCCCAGTTTTCCAGAAGATATAGGGTAACTCACAATAAGGATATGTACTTAATCTGACAACACAATCACATAAGCAAAACTTTGAGTAATCAATGATATCACTAAAGTGATAAATTTTTCAGGTCCCTACCTGGGCCAATGTATAAACTGAAATTTCCGCAAAAAAGAATATGGATCTGTATTAGTATACCTATTACCTCTCACTCATTATACAAATAACTAGTTTTTAGAACGAAACAACTTCAGTGGATACCTTAAAATCTCAGTTTGTTATTTATTCTTATCTTCACCACAAATCCTATTAATTAAATTCTGATACAGTTAATCTCTTACATATTAATCCGTTGATATGTGTGTCTTTATTTGAGTTATTGGTATACTATGTACAAACAAATTAAGCTTTGTAGATTGGACATAAAAGTGTCTCTGTGTGACTTGTGTTCTTTTTTACTTCTTTGATTGCTAGGTTGTACTTCTCAGTTCTCATGGCCTGAAAAAGGCTAAAACTTACTCCTCCTTTACATTAAAAGTTCGACTAAACATAACCGGAAGACAGTGGTCATGCCATGAACTAGGTACTGGCAGTAGTAGACCACCACACACCTCATAATTAGTATTCATTCATGAGCAATTAATCGTCTACTATTTCAGTTTTATTCTAAAACGCATGGTAATGACACATTTCTTTAACTGTTTCCCTAGTGTCATTCTCCTGCTCAAGATAGTACAGTTAAAGACTACATACAATCAAACATTTTCACATATTTTACACTAAATTATTTAGTACTCAACATTTTCCATTTCCCCTAAGTTGTTACAGTCACGTTTCCCTTAACCGTACAACTTCGCATTTTCCAAAACGGCCACTATAGACGAGAATCCATATATACACCAATACAATATTTATTTTTGAAGAGGCAAATCATCTATGATTTCAAAACTTAGCCAACAAACACATAATAACTATACATTTCTTTCTTTTTTGTACATACAGAAACTGTTACCCTGGTGTCACCAACAAGTCACTCGCTCACCTGCTCATCAAGAGCCATAGTTAAAGAATACATAAATTCAAACGATACATACATAAAAACAAATTAATATTTATTTATATAGGAGCTAATCGTCTTCAATTTCCAGTATTATTCTAAAACACATGACACATTTTTGTGAATGCCCGAGTGCCATTCTTCTGCTCAAGATACTACAGTTAAACAATAGATACAATCACACAAATACATACACACAATCAAACAATATACATATCTAAAGATTTAATAATCACCTTTCTTATTTCCGTTTCATATTTCTATTTCCCACAATAACAACTATACAAAGACCAATACCGCATATATCTACCAGGGTCTAGTCATCTACAATCTTTACTTTTACTCTAGAACACGTGGTAACTAGTAATAATACAGTTTCTCTGTTAAACTATTGTTCTACACTCACAAACTAACTACTCATGAGTAACACAATAAATACACACATAAATACTAACAATACATACATTCCTATATAAAAATACCTGAGCGTCATGATAATTAATAATGACTTTCCGGTCCCTTCCTGGATAACAACACGAGCAATCGCAGACGTATGGTCGCCCTGTCCCCGATAATTCAAACAGTACATACATATAAACAAATAAAGGGATTTAAACAGTTAAATACCCTGTACACTACACTTTTTCAATTTAGTACTTTGTATTATGAAAAATCTAATTTAGTACCGTCATCTACCAAAACCACTCAATTTGGTACCCTCTCCGGCAATTGCTCAACAGAGAGTGAGGTGGCAATGACATCATCACCGCCACGTTACCAGGATTTTAACAGTTTAATACCTTGTACAATACACTTCTTTTCAATTTAGTACCTTCAACTACCAAAATTACTCACTTCCTGTTAAGAAATTGACAGGGAGGGTAGTCAATTGAGTGATTTTGGTGGTAGAAGGTATTAAAATAGATTTTTCCCAATGTTTTTGAAAGCGCGCTCTGTATTTAAAAAATTTCGATTCAAAGCATTAAAAATCTTTAAAAGCTCGCTTTTCCGCTTCTTAGGGAGTTAAAAGCGTTAAGCTTTTAGCGTAGCTCTTGTAAAAAAAACTAGCTACGATTTTGCCTTGTAAAAGACTATTTTTTCGTAGCAGAAGATACAAAATTGAAAAAAAAAGAGTTTTCTACAGGGTATTAAACTGTATAAACCCCAACAAATCAGCATTTATTCAAGAAGGCTAATCTAACCGTCTACAATTTTTCAGTTATATTCTTAAAACACATGGCGATGACACATTTTTATAAATGCCCTAATGTTAATCTCCTGCTCAAGATACCACAGTGAAACAAAACATACAATCAAACAGATACATACATACAGTACACAATTACACATAGCTTGTAACTAACTAACTGTATAGTTTCCTCTATTTAGAAACAACTCCTTCAACTGTTAACAAGCTAAGCTATACTACCAACAAAGTACAAACTGAACAATTAAGTACCTTACTTCCAACAAACATACATACATACATGCATACATATATACATACATACATGCATGCATACATATATACATACATACATACATACATACATACATACATACATACATATATACATACATATATATATATATATATATAATACCTTAGCGTCACGATAATTAATAATGACTTTCTGAATAACAACCCTCACGATAGCAGACTTCCTCCTCCCTGTCATGATGAGAGACTGGGCGGCGAAGCAACCAGGCAGCCTCGACTTCACGTACTTCGTCAGGTTTAAATGTATTAGAAAATGTATTAAATTGGATTTTTCGTAGTAAAAGGTACTGAATTACAAAAATAGTTTTGTATAGGGTATTAAACTGTATAAACCCCAACAAATTAAGTTCATTAACTATAATTTGTGAAGGCTAATTTTCTACAGTTTTCAGTTATATTCTTAAAACACACAGCAAGGACATTTAAAAAAAAAAAAAGAACATAGCAAGGAGATTTTTTGTAAATGCCCTAGTCATTCTCCTGCTAACATACCACAGTTAAAACAATACATACAATCAAACAGAAACACACATATATACATTACACAGATATGCATACATACATACATAGAGAGAGAGAGAGAGATACATTGGCGTCGCGATAATTAATAATGACTTTGCCAGTCCCTTCCTGAATAACAACCCTCGCAATCGCAGACTTTCTTCTCCCTGTCCCGATGAGAGACTGAGCGGCGAATCCACCTGGAAGCCTCGACTTCACGTACTTCGTCAGGTTCGTTGTCTCGAGGTTTTCCTCCGTAGCGACGACGGCAGAGACGGAGAGGCGGAGGGAGGGGTTAGGGCGGAGGAGAGGGAGAGAGAGATGGTGGGGTTTGGTAGGAGAGATTTGGGAGGAGAAGGAGAGGGATGAGAGGGATGTTGTGAGTGTAGAGAGAGAAGCTGTCGCCATTGTTGGGTTGTGGAGAGAGAGAGAGAGAGAGAGAGTGTGTGTGTGTGTGAGGGGGGAGATGGATAATGTATATAATAGGAGTAGTGTATTATGTTGAGGGGATTTTTTCTTTTTTCTTTTTGTTTTTAACCCTCTTTGGTCGGAGAACCTGCCAAACGTAGGGCGAGAGAATTCGAAACCGATATTTAACATGCTATAGTCGGATAACATAACAAGCACATGAGTACCAACAATTTATTCGGAGTGTCTGGGTTTAGTTGGCTGTATTTATTTACATTATTCCTACCATCACTTTTATATTTTTAGCGTAACAGTTTAACTGTATACATTTTTCAGTTTTTCTATCAAATTTTTTACCGTAACTAAATATTACTATATTTTAATATACTTCTATCAATTTTTTTCAACCCAAATTAATTTACTAGAGCAACCAGATTAAATAAGTTAAATGTTTCATCATATTTAAAGTAAAAAAACACACTTTTACAACTTATAATAAAACGTTTTGGTTTATACAAATTTTCAGTTTTTTTTTTAATCAATTTCTCTATCACAACTATACAACTTAACCTTTTTGTTATTTTATTAATTTATATATGAAAATTACAAATAAATATGAGAGAATAAGAGAAAAGTAAGAGAGATAAATTATTATTTTAATTATAAGTGAATATCTTTATCTCTTATATTTGAGATATATTTGAGTTCATGCATATGTAATATAATGGATAAAGAAACTGATGCGTGTACAATTTTAGAACAATCTCATCATATTTAAGGTAAATTGATGATATAAAAGAACGGATATGGTTGCTCTAAGAGCATGTCTAGCGTGGCTGGGTTGCGGTAGACGGAGCAGCAAATCCGCATGTATCATGTTTATCGGAGTGTTGACAGCGATCTCATGTCGTCTCCCCCTCTCAATCTCTTCTGAATTTGGAGTTCGCATCTCCATATGTTCGGTGTTGGCTCCGTGTGTTTAATTGCAGGGCTGGTCCTTGTATTATTTACAAACCAGTCATGTAGTTTTAAATGTATTAAAAAAAATATGACTGTTAATAATTACAAAACGGTCGTTATAGTTTCGAAATAATTACAAAACAGTCTATATAACGGTAAGAAACGGCTAGTTTGACTTTTTTTTTGGTCCCCGAATTTTTTTAGCTTATAAAATAGTCCTTATAACGGCTAGTTTTTGCTGCTTAAAATTTTTTAAATTACAAAATAGTACAATTTAATTCTTATATAAACTCGCACTACTATTATTCAAAACACGTCATTTCAAAAATACTCTCTTTATCTCAAATATATTATTCTATATATCATATAATTCAAACACTTTCTATCCGAAATACAAATGAATCCAATCCGATTCTCCTCCTCTTCATCTGATTCCTCATGCGATTCCGATGATGCAAATTTCTCAATGATGAATGAAAATTTTCTCGTCGACGACCCTATGTTTTTACATATTCTTGTTGCTTTCGAACATGAAGGAACTTCACAACAACGTCCGCGAAAACAACGAGTTGAGAGGCCTCGATTAATTTTGGAAGTGGACGCTAAACTACGGAGAGACTATTTTTTGGGAGAACACATGTATTCGGACGAATTATTTCGACGGAGGTTTCGTATGGATAGGGAATTATTTGTCAGAATGACCGATGATGTTATTGAGAAAATTCATTATTTCTAACAAAAATATGATATTGTGGGCCGTATGGGTGCCACCCCTTATCAAAAAATCACTGTTGCTCTATGTATGTTAGCCTATGATCTCTCTGCAGACTTAGTCAATGAGAATTTTCGTATATCCGCAAATTCTATCCTTAATTGTATGAAAGAGTTTTCTCGTGCTATTATGAGAACATTTGACGAGCATTATTTTAGAGAGACAAATGAGAACGATATTCGTCGATTGAACATTATCAACACTCGTATGGGTTTTCCCGGCATGCTCGGAAGCATTGACTAGATGTATTGGAGATGGAAAAATTATCCCACCGTTTGGGCTGGTCAATATCAAAGTGGTCACAAAAAAGAGTCATACATAGTCCTTCAAGCGGTTGCTTCTAAAGATGTATGGATATGACATGCTTATTTCGGAGCATTCGGTTGTAATAATTACATTAATGTATTGAAGAAGTCTAATTTATTTGATAGATTTATGAAAGGCGATGCCCCACCTTGTAGTTATAAAATAAATGGAACCCAATACAATATGTGGTACTAACTTGCTGATGTCATTTATCCTCTATGGGTTTCTTTCGTGAAAAGCGTTCCGTTTCCTTTGTCATAAAAAAGATTATACTTTTTCTCAATAACAAGGAGGGGTTCGAAAGGACGTCGAGCGTGCATTTGGTGTTTTGCAATCTCGTTGGCACATTTTAAGAGGTTCGACACGCTTGTGGGATCAAGAAGATTTAAAGTATATCATGTTAGTGTGCATAATATTGCATAATATGATTGTTGAATGCAAGCCTCCAGAACAATTAGAGTCAAGAGATTTTCCAATGGCATGTTCTGACGATCCTCATCCGCCTATTCCGGTCATTGAAAATTCTTTTCCAACAACATTTAGAAAAAGACGTGTATCTCTTAATAACAAAAAAAAACACACGAAAACCTTCAAAAGGATCTAATCGAGCACATTTGGCAATTCCATGGTTCGAGAGTTTGAGTCTGACGATGTTCAAAGTCATGTTTTTTAACATGCAACATTGATGTAATTTTTATTTTTTATTTGATGTAATTTTTATTTTTTATTTGATGTAATTTTAACGAAATGAATATTTAACTTTATTTATTTAAATTTATAATTTTTAGTTGTCAATTATTTAGTTTTGATTACAATTATAACTGTTAAGACCTATTTACAATTACATTCAAAACTGTTAGGACCTCTTTAGTAATTTCAATAACATCCAAAAGTT
Organism: Primula veris; assembly: GCA_963682055.1. Lineage (NCBI taxonomy): Eukaryota > Viridiplantae > Streptophyta > Magnoliopsida > Ericales > Primulaceae > Primula > Primula veris. Next base: position 17,712,139 of record OY821743.1, on the reverse strand, counting down.
AAACCAACACCTTAAATAACACACAAATAAACTTGACCCCGTCGCTCCACACAAACCAACACCCAAAATTTAAGTAAAACCAACACCATGAACCAACGCACCGTTAAACATGTTCTAATGCAGCTTAGCTTTTAAGCAAATAACTTGATCTTTATTTATCTATTTATTTATTTATTTATGCTTAGAATATCTCTATCGCCTCTTTTTATAGTGAATTTAATAATAATAACAAATACTAGGCAATGACCCCCCAGTATAACAGCAACCGCATCAACAATATTAACCATTTGCTTAAAACTAACACATTTTATATTTTGTAAGTAACCGTTTATATTTACACAAAATTTCAGCTTAATTATTAATTTACTTATAATAACTCTACATTATTTCTTTTTATTTGTTTATTATAATTTAATAATTATAATAATATTCTAACCACAAAAATGTGGACTCATGATAATTTATTATTATTATATTTATCTAGAGAATCATATACATTACTCGTATATATATGAATTTTGTGTTCCTTAACATTTGGTAAATTTATATGGTTCATGATACATGTCACTTTTTATACAATAATCATCAAATTTTACGTAAAATTATGTTTTATAGAACCAGATACGGATGCTCTAAATGCTCTACGTATGATTTATTTAGATTGTTTTTAAAATAGGCTAAACGATAAAATCACTAGATAATGAATGAAAGGAAACAGTCTATGGTCATTCTAAATACAATCTATGATAGTTTGAAAACAACAGTCGTCATTGTTGATATTATAGAGAGTGGAGGGAGAGGGGATGTATAATATAAATGAATATGTTAGTACATACTAGTATTTGGGAAGGTTTTTGTTGGCTAGCTGCTGCAGCTTATAAGCAAATAAATTGGATAAATCTAGTTTTTTTTTTGTTATCTAGATTGCTTATAAACTTAGAGCGTTATACTCTATAAATTTACCTTTTAAAAAAATATAACCGAAAATTTGATTCTTTCAAAGAGAGAGTGGGGAATAGAAAGAGCCAAGCTTGCCTTTCATTGGGTCAAGTCATTTGCAGTCGCAATAGTTAGAATGGACTACCGAAATGTTTTGTGAGGAATCACATCTTCTAGGCTTGGTAAAGTGATATTTGCTTGTACCGTGTAATAGATATGGAAAGAAATTAGGAACAATCGGTTGTACAAGAATAAAAAGTCCACTCCAAAGCAAAACTTTTAAGTTAATTAGTTGTGTTTTTTGAGGTTAAGTGTATGAATAAATATGGAAAATTTCGTAATTATCATCGAGATAGGTTTTTAATTGATGTGTGGAGATCAGTCCCAAACTTGTTGACAGCTAGCCTTCTCCGACTTTCTATATTATGCTCTTGTAGCATGCATTTCCTTTAGGACGGGTCTTCACCCCATATTAATATGAATTTATATGATTGGTACATTTAATCTTTAAAAAATATAGAGGTGCACTCATTGTACTACAATATTTCTGCATTCACTCTCAGACCGTAGATTAAATCTACGGTCTACAGTCATTGACTGTAAACCGTAGATTTAATCTACGGTTTGCATTAAATTAATCCAATCCGTAGATTAAATCTACGGTTTACAGTCAATGACTGTAGACCGTAGATTTAATCTACGGTCTGGATTGAATTATGCAGAAATTACACAGTCAGTCCCTGCTTTTCAAAATTACACAGTCAGTCCCTGCGCCAAAATTACACAGCAGGTCCCTGAAAAACAGAAACTTACGTTTTTTTTAAAAAAAAACATTTTTTATACTACATTCTCTCTCTTTCTCTCAAAAACCCCCAATTTTCAACCCAAAAAATCACCCAAATCAATCAACCACATTAACTATCAAATTTATTAACAAAAAACCCCAAATCATCAATCAAACTTATCCATAATTGAAGGTATATCTTTTATTCTCTAATTTATTATGTATTTTGTGTAATTTAAATTTGTAAAATAGGAAAAAATATATAAAATATGCAAATCCATAATACACTTAGTTATATATAATTGTTTGTTGTTTGTTTATATTAATTATAGAAATTTTAATAATTGTTGATATTTGTCCCATTTTTGCATGTGTTTTTTATTTTGTTTGGTTAATTTGAATTGTTGATAATGTGTTTGGTTATGATTAAAAAATTGAGTTATTATTGTTTGGTTTATGATTAAATGTGTTTGGTTATGATTAAATGTGTTTGGTTATGATTAAAAAATTGAATTATTATTGTTTGGTTTATGATTAAATGTGTGTTTGGTTATGATTAAAAAATTGAATTATTATTGTTTGGTTTATGAAAAAATGTGTGTTTGGTTATGATTAAAAAATTGAATTATTATTGTTTGGTTTATGAAAAAATGTGTGTTTGGTTATGATTAACAAATTGAATTATTATTGTTTGGTTTATGAAAAAATGTGTGTTTGGTTATGATTAACAAATTGAATTATTATTGTTTGGTTTATGAAAAAATGTGTGTTTGGTTATGATTAAAAAATTGAATTATTATTGTTTGGTTTATGAAAAAATGTGTGTTTGGTTATGATTAAAAAATTGAATTATTATTGTTTGGTTTATGAAAAAATGTGTGTTTGGTTATGATTAACAAATTGAATTATTATTGTTTGGTTTATGAAAAAATGTGTGTTTGGTTATGATTAACAAATTGAATTATTATTGTTTGGTTTATGAAAAAATGTGTGTTTGGTTATGATTAAAAAATTGAATTATTATTGTTTGGTTTATGAAAAAATGTGTGTTTGGTTATGATTAACAAATTGAATTATTATTGTTTGGTTTATGAAAAAATGTGTGTTTGGTTATGATTAAAAAATTGAATTATTATTGTTTGGTTTATGAAAAAATGTGTGTTTGGTTATGATTAACAAATTGAATTATTATTGTTTGGTTTATGAAAAAATGTGTGTTTGGTTATGATTAAAAAATTGAATTATTATTGTTTGGTTTATGAAAAAATGTGTGTTTGGTTATGATTAAAAAATTGAATTATTATTGTTTGGTTTATGAAAAAATGTGTGTTTGGTTATGATTAAAAAATTGAATTATTATTGCTTGGTTTATGAAAAAATGTGTGTTTGGTTATGATTAAAAAATTGAATTATTATTGTTTGGTTTATGAAAAAATTTGTGTTTGGTTATCATTGTTTTGTTATCATTAATTGGTTATAATTGAGTTATCATTGTTTGGTTATCATTAATTGGTTATCATTGAGTTATCATTGTTTGGTTATCATTAATTGGTTATGTTATCATTTTTTGGTTATCATTAATTGAGTTATATTTGGTTATCATAGTTAGGATGGCAGACCCAGGTCCACATATTAAAGGGAGGTTGGGTATTTTACGACAGACCGGTCACATTTCTAATCAGACTTGGGATGCTGGCAGAGAAGCGGGTAGAGGAGATGCCAATAAGATTAGGGTTTATAATTATAGTTGGCAGATACCGACGCCTGAAAGGGTAGTTCAGAATATCATTAGGGCTGGTTTTTTCGGTATCTACAGTATAGGTAATTATACCGTAGACCGAGGGTTGCTTACAGCCTTAGTTGATAGGTGGCGTGATGAGTCGCACACGTTCCATTTTGTCGGGGGAGAGTTGGGGATATCTTTACAGGATGTAGAGATTATGCTTGGTCTGAGGGTGGATGGTCTTGCTGTGACCCGGTCGGAGCGGAATGACACGAAGGCGAGCAGGTTGGCTATGATGGAGAGTTTGTTGGGTGTTAGGCCGGCTGACAATCAAGTCGATCAAAACTGTCTGACAGTTAGACTTGATTGGATGTTACAGACCTTCGGTGAATTACCCCCAACTCTAGTGAGGAGCGTTTACTATATCAGTCTAGGGCTGCCATGCTATTATTACTGGCTGCACATGTGTTTTCGGATAAGAGCAGTGATCAGATTCCACTCTGGCCTCTGCCATTTCTGGAGGATTTTGACACATGTGCTGAGTATAGTTGGGGATCAGTTCTTCTGGCCTGGTTAGAGGCTAATCTATGCAGGGTGGTACGTTGTAAGACAACCGGAGTAAGCGGGGCGGTGATGTTTCTGGATATGTGGGCGATTACTAGACTACTGCCGGTTAGACCGTGTGAAGAGCTGCCGGAAGATGTCGAGCCACCGGAGGGCTTGCCTAGGTTCCCCCTCGGTTACAGGTATGATATTTATTTAGTTTTTGAATTGGATTTGCTTTTTTATATTATTGTGTCATCTATCATTTACTTAGCTGCCGGTGATATTTATTGTTTATCGGTTTTTGTTTGTATATTACAGATGGAAGATGTGGAGGCAAACTAACGTTACGCCATATGTCTACGGACATAATGTGGTCCACATACGTGACCAGTTTGACAATATGTCGCCTGAACAGGTAAATTTTAACTTTCGTATTATATGTAACTTACGTATTATATGTTGTATATGTTTGCATTGGTCTTATGTTCGCACAATTTATTACTAGTATTTTTAAACAATTGTTTTTATATTCTACTTTTGCTGATAACAGATAGTGTGGCAACCTTACGGGGATCTCAATCAGTATCCGGAATACTGCACGCGGGGTCGTTATATGTGGCATTGTTCTGTGCCTCTCATTTGTAATGAGAAGATTGAGTACCACCCCGCGGACAGGTTCATGAGACAGTTCGGTTTTGTGCAGCGGGTCCCTACATATATTTGGAAACCCAGACGTGGTCACGGCAAGGATAGAAGATATGGGATTGCGCAAAAACACGACTGGCCTTTACTAACCGGAGAATTTATAGCCGTGTGGAATGACCGCCACACCCGTCTTATTAACGGCGAATATGGCACGGGGACGTCACCGGATTACATGAAATGGTATAGAGAGCGGACCCGCATCTTCATAAACCCACCTGAACTTGCCCCGCCACCGCACGGTTTCCGGGAGCATACAGGGTTGTTCAGTAAAATGGTAACAACTAATTAAAGTAAATTAATATTTGGTTGTTATTTTTCTGTTTGTATATTTCAATACTTATAAAATCGTTTTTGATTGGTTTTTTTTTCAGAAAGCGGTATTGCGCCGAAATTTCAAATCGTTCAAAAAGCATAAATTGAAAACGGAAGTGGACTTACTACGAAAGGACTTCGCTGAAATGGGATTGAATCCGTACGGGTCAGCTGATGAACAGTCGGATGGGGAGGATGACGATGACGACGACGACGACGACGATGGTGATGACGACCTACGTTACGACCCAAGAAATTACACTAGGTCGGCAAGTTGTCGGCGTCCCGACGAAAGAGGCAGAGGGGAAGGCGAATCTAGTAGCGGCGGTAGAAGAACCAGTGGAGGTCGACCTCCGACTACAGATCAGGGTCCGGGTCCGAGTTCAAGCGGTCATGGTCGTCGTGCTTCTTTTGCTGGGTCGGGCTACGTTCAGGATGATGTCCCGTTCGATCATCATAGACAATCATTTGGGTCGTACGAGCATCATCCTAGTCATCAGTCAACCGACAGTTGGAGTCGAGGGTTGACAGTTACATCCCACGAGCGTGCGCCGCATCCAGAATCGCAGCAGCGACAAAGACGGCGTACGGAGCTAAACGAAATCGAAGAGTCTGCTGAGCCGTCATCCGATAGATTAACATCGGCGGGAAAGATGCTCCCTATGTCCAACTTTAAAACATTTAGTCGTTACAGAAAAAAAATAAATGCACTGTTTTTGTATTTGATTTCTATGTTTGATTTGTCAGTTTTATTCTTAGTTAGGGTTGTAATAAATTCGTAGGTTTAATTTGATTTCTATGTTTGATTTGTACGTTATAATTTCGTAAGTTTAATTTGATTCGTATGTTTGATTTGTATGTTTTAAGGTAAAAAATATTCTGTATTTTAATTGATAGGACCAATATTGAGTTTTTACAAACCCTAAACCCTAAACCCTAAACCCTAAACCCTAAACCCTTAAACCCTAAACCCTAAATTACAAACCATAAACCCTAAACCCTAAATTCTAAACCCTAAACCCTAAACCCTAAATTACAAACCCTAACCCCTAAACCCTAAAGCCTAAATTACAAACCCTAAACCCTAAACCCTAAACCCTAAATTCTAAACCATAAACCCTAAACCCTAAACCCTAAATTACAAACCCTAACCCCTAAACCCTAAACAATTACAAACCATAAACCCTAAACCCTAAACCCTAAACCCTAAATTCTAAACCCTAAACCCTAAACCCTAAATTACAAACCCTAACCCCTAAACCCTAAATTACAAACCCTAAACCCTAAACCCTAAACCCTAAACCCCTAAAAACTAAATATTCTGAAATATACATACAAACCGTACATTTAATGTACGGTTTGTACAGATTTCATACAAACCGTACATTAAATGTACGGTTTGCATGTTTTATGTGCAAACCGTAAAAGTAATGTACGGTTTGCACCCCTGATTTGAGCAGCGACGTTTTACGAATGTACTTTTTACACGGAATCACCGTTAATAACGTAAAAAAAAAATAAACTACAAACCGTAAAAGTAATATACGGTTTGTAGTGTAAATTACATTGGATACCATATCTATCAAAATAATTCCGACAACACATTATCACTTTTGAATTATTATGACTTGACAACCCTATCCGAAAATGACTACTCAATGCATTATTAAAGTTTCGAAATGACTACTCCAAAAAAAACACTACAACCCGTAAAAGTAATATACGGTTTGTAGTGTAAATTACATTGGATACCATATCTATCAAAATAATTCCGACAACACCTTATCAGTTTTGAATTATTATGATTTGACAACCCTATCCGAAAATGACTACTCAATGCATTATTAAAGTTTCGAAATGACTACACCAAAAATTCACTACAAACCGTAAAAGTAATCTACGGTTTGTAGTGTAAACTTACCCTATAAATATGACTCAATTTTGCCAATTCTAACAAACCATAAAATCAAACACAAACACATTTCGGAAATCTCTAAAAAAATCCTCATTTCTCCCCAACTATACTCAGCACATGTGTCAAAATCCTCCAGAAATGGCAGAGGCCAGAGTGGAATCTGATCACTGCTCTTATCCGAAAACACATGTGCAGCCAGTAATAATAGCATGGCAGCCCTAGACTGATATAGTAAACGCTCTTCACTAGGGTTGGGGGGTAATTCACCGAAGGTCTGTAACATCCAATCAAGTCTAACTGTCAGACAGTTTTGATCGACTTGATTGTCAGCCGGCCTAACACCCAACAAACTCTCCATCATAGCCAACCTGCTCGCCTTCGTGTCATTCCGCTCCGACCGGGTCACAGCAAGACCATCCACCCTCAGACCAAGCATAATCTCTACATCCTGTAAAGATATCCCCAACTCTCCCCCGACAAAATGGAACGTGTGCGACTCATCACGCCACCTATCAACTAAGGCTGTAAGCAACCCTCGGTCTACGGTATAATTACCTATACTATAGATACCGAAAAAACCAGCCCTAATGATATTCTGAACTACCCTTTCAGGCGTCGGTATCTGCCAACTATAATTATAAACCCTAATCTTATTGGCATCTCCTCTACCCGCTTCTCTGCCAGCATCCCAAGTCTGATTAGAAATGTGACCGGTCTGTCGTAAAATACCCAACCTCCCTTTAATATGTGGACCTGGGTCTGCCATACTAACTATGATAACCAAATATAACTCAATTAATGATAACCAAAAAATGATAACATAACCAATTAATGATAACCAAACAATGATAACTCAATGATAACCAATTAATGATAACCAATTAATGATAACCAAACAATGATAACTCAATTATAACCAATTAATGATAACAAAACAATGATAACCAAACACAAATTTTTTCATAAACCAAACAATAATAATTCAATTTTTTAATCATAACCAAACACACATTTTTTCATAAACCAAGCAATAATAATTCAATTTTTTAATCATAACCAAACACACATTTTTTCATAAACCAAACAATAATAATTCAATTTTTTAATCATAACCAAACACACATTTTTTCATAAACCAAACAATAATAATTCAATTTTTTAATCATAACCAAACACACATTTTTTCATAAACCAAACAATAATAATTCAATTTTTTAATCATAACCAAACACACATTTTTTCATAAACCAAACAATAATAATTCAATTTTTTAATCATAACCAAACACACATTTTTTCTTAAACCAAACAATAATAATTCAATTTGTTAATCATAACCAAACACACATTTTTTCATAAACCAAACAATAATAATTCAATTTTTTAATCATAACCAAACACACATTTTTTCATAAACCAAACAATAATAATTCAATTTTTTAATCATAACCAAACACACATTTAATCATAAACCAAACAATAATAATTCAATTTTTTAATCATAACCAAACACATTTAATCATAACCAAACACATTTAATCATAAACCAAACAATAATAACTCAATTTTTTAATCATAACCAAACACATTATCAACAATTCAAATTAACCAAACAAAATAAAAAACACATGCAAAAATGGGACAAATATCAACAATTATTAAAATTTCTATAATTAATATAAACAAACAACAAACAATTATATATAGCTAAGTGTATTATGGATTTGCATATTTTATATATTTTTTCCTATTTTACAAATTTAAATTACACAAAATACATAATAAATTAGAGAATAAAAGATATACCTTCAATTATGGATAAGTTTGATTGATGATTTGGGGTTTTTTGTTAATAAATTTGATAGTTAATGTGGTTGATTGATTTGGGTGATTTTTTGGGTTGAAAATTGGGGGTTTTTGAGAGAAAGAGAGAGAATGTAGTATAAAAAATGTTTTTTTTTAAAAAAAAACGTAAGTTTCTGTTTTTCAGGGACCTGCTGTGTAATTTTGGCGCAGGGACTGACTGTGTAATTTTGAAAAGCAGGGACTGACTGTGTAATTTCTGCATAATTCAATCCAGACCGTAGATTAAATCTACGGTCTACAGTCATTGACTGTAAACCGTAGATTTAATCTACGGTTTGGATTAATTTAATGCAAACCGTAGATTAAATCTACGGTTTACAGTCAATGACTGTAGACCGTAGATTTAATCTACGGTCTGAGAGTGAATGCAGAAATATTGTAGTACAATGAGTGCACCTCAAAAATATATTAACATAAAACACTACAATGCCGTGCATGCAGAATATTGAGTTCATGATTTTAAGGAACACTTATTTACGGAAGTAATTTGATAAAAGAACATCGCTTTTATTCACACTTCATAGTCCTCGAGTGTAGCCCAAGGTGCTTTGCGATAATCATTGCGAATTTTGCTGGGGTCTTCAGGGACCGACCAAGGATACTTCATCGACGGATCGCGTGGAAATTTCCTGAAGTTGAGAAATGGTGCCCAAAGCAACACGCTGAAGATATAAACAAGAAATAAAACACTTTAATCAAACTAGTCTTTCTGCTGAATTGAGGGCTCAATTTCCTGAGCGAAGTAGAAGAAAATTCTAATTATAAAAGTTTAACTCACCCAGGAAAGAACAAGAAGACAAACATGAACTGCAGGTACATCTCATAAACGTTCCTCTTGAACCACCTTACTCTTAGCCAATTCATGATGATGGGCTGCAAATCAAATCTATATCCAGATTTATGGCTTGTTTAAGTAAGTTAGCTAGGATTATTTGAAAACAAAATCGGGTTCATCCAGCTTAAATCTTCTAAAATTCATACTACAAAATTAGAACTGATCATTTTGTAGACATACCAAAGCACTATAACTCACTACTACATGAGCTTTAATTTGTAACTTATATGGGACGGCTGATTCGTTACGGGTAGTTCTAGATCTATACTTTAGTTCTAAGATCTGAAACAATATCTGTAAATGCAACTGGTTAACTAATTCCAAGAGTAGATACCGATGAGGAGTTTTGGTCTGATTGGTTTTGGTCTTCGATCGTCACTTTTCTTGTTAACTTGGTTTCAAGGTAACAGACAAACAAACATTTGAAGCTATGTATTACTTGTTAAATTGTTTGCACAGCAAAATTTAACAAAATTTAGAACAAGAAGAAATAGTTTTGAGCAGATATGTAAGTACCTGTTTCAAGAATAAGTATAACCTACAAACATTATAGCTAAAAGTAATTAACGATTTAGAAAAGATTTCTATCGAAGTATATATGATAAAAGATCGATGTATTGAGGATTTAAGTTTTAAGTTATCTCTTAAAGATCGATGTATTTTGTTTTTCTTTCTTTTGACGACTCTGATTTGACTAGTTTTTTTTTGTTTCGATCCTTGATAAAGACTGATTCCAGCAAGAAAAATACTCTAACGAAGTAAAGCGATTCTTATATTTCCACTTACCGGTGCAACGAGAAAGTACAAGAATGCACAAACGGCAGATTCTATAATGATCGATACCCAGTCTAGTTCATAATTAACTCCTGTCACAGCATATGCAGGCTCCACAATCTATAAAATTCAAATCATTAAAAAAAGACACTCTGTATTAACAAAGCTTAAGGACCTTTTCAGTAGCAGTTTTTTTGTTGTAATAAAGCTAATTAATCCGAGGCTGAGAAAATAGTTTGGTTCATCCAAGTTAAGTTAGCGAACAATATAGTGTACGTTGTATTTGGTCAAAAAAACTAGTAAATAAGCTGAAAGTGATGCTGCAATATTTAAACAAATCCAGATACAGTGAAAGGAATATATATATATAAACTGTAAAGATAGAAGAAATCCTTACAGTGGTTACAAGAGCAGTAACTTGGAATGCCAGACATGATTGACTAAATTTATCTAACCCTTTGATACTTGAATTTGTTTGTGAGAGTGCCTGCAATATGATAAAAGAAAATATGAATATGCTATGAAACTAAGAACATGGATTGAATAAAAGAAGCACAACACCTTATTTGGATTATTGGTCTTTCCGGATGATTGCCATTTCCGCATTAAAAGATCATCTCTAACATTGGGATAACTAATGAACTAATTTTTTAATCAATTAGTCCATCAAGGATTCTAAAAAGCTCTAAAAAGCTCAATGCTCATTAAGAATCAAACAAGCTTTTCTCAGCATAATAAGTACGGAAAGACCCATGATCCATTAAAAAATTCTAGCATCACAATTATTACACATCACTATAAAATCCTAAGTAGAATCCAATTATATGATATCGAAGTATTAATTACTCAAATTTAGATATTTTATAAGTTTCTACCTCTAACTTATATACAATTAATTTATTAATTAATGAAACAATATTTATGTTAAATGTGAATAAAATTTATTCACGTTAATTAATATCTAATATCTTAATGTGAAAGCGTATTTAATATCACGTTAGTATTTATATACTTCCTCCGTTCCTATTTAATTGTCCATTACGAAACTACGTGCAATTTTGACCGGTCAAGAACTTGTATCAAAATTGTCGGAATGAAAATTTTCAAAAGTTGATCATACACTTTAAATGTTAAATATTATGATTAAATTTTAAAAAAATTCATTTCGACAATTTTTATACAAGTCATAAGACGGTCAAAATTGCACGTAATTTCATAATGGACAATTAAATGGGTGTTTACTCTACCTAACAATTTTTTTTTGAAATTTTTCACATTTATGAAGTATATTTTTAAAAGGGGAAAAAAGTATTTTTAAATACGGGTAAAATATACATTACACAGATATGCATACGTACATATGTATATATATATATATATACATACATAGAGAGAGATATATATATATACATTAGCGTCGCGATAATTAATAATGACTTTGCCAGTCCCTTCCTGAATAACAACCCTCGCAATCGCAGACTTTCTTCTCCTTGTCCGGATGAGAGACTGAGCGGAAAATCCACCTGGAAGCCTCGACTTCAAGTACTTCGTCAGGTTCGTTGTCTCGAGGTTTTCCTCCGTGGCGACGACGGCAGAGATGGAGAGGCGGAGGGAGGGGTTAGGGCGGAGGAGAGGGAGAGAGAGATGGTGGGGTTTGGTAGGAGAGATTTGGGAGGAGAAGGAGAGGGATGAGAGGGATGTTGTGAGTGTAGAGAGAGAAGCTGTCGCCATTGTTGGGTTGTGGAGAGAGAGAGAGAGAGTGTGTGTGTGAGGGGGGAGATGGATAATGTATATAAGATGAAATGATGAATATAATAATAGTTAGTAGTGTAGTATGTTTAGTGGAGTGTTTAGAGAGGGCTTAGTTGGTAGTTAATGCAGCTTTTAAGCAGATAACCTGGTCTCTATTTATTTTCGCTTCGGATATCTCTATAGTCTATTTTTATAGTGAATTTTGTAATAATAATAAAATAATAGGCAACGATAAAATACTAGGCAATAGGCAATGATGAGTTCAAATCTTTTGTCCTTTATTCTCTATCACCTATAGTGTCTCCTTACTTATTTTCATTCAAATTTTAAATTTTCACAACTTATACCACAACTTTATAAACTTTTATATTATATTGTATTCAAATTTTAAAACATTTGAACATAATATTGTTTTAGACAATTTTTTTAATATTCAATGTTTAATTTACACTAATTTATACATTTATTCCAAAATAAATTTTGTGTGGATTTTCTTTTAAAAATAATTATTGAAATGTATTGATACATGCATTATAGTAATTATACAATTTTTTTCAAATTTTTTAGAATTTTTTAGAATTTTTTTTTTTTGATAAAATAAGCAAGGGGGCACGAAAGTGGATAGAGAAATGGGGTAGAAGATTTGAACTCGGCAATGACCCGTCGAGTATAAGTGTTTTGGTATGATTGGTTTTAGTCTTCGATCGTCACTCTTGTTAACTTGGTTTCAAGGTAACCGACAAAAAAACATTTGAAAGCCATAGGTTGTTAGATTATTTAAATAAACTGACATGTGAGTTAATTAATTAAAACAATTATATTTGTATTAATATTTTTGAATGAACTAACTAAGTGATCTAGTAAGAAGAGCCCAATAAAACATGTGATTTGATATGAGTTTTGCAATGTGTATTATACAATAGTAAACTAATTAGCTTTTATGAGATTCTAATCGATATTATTATATAAAGACTATAGGGTTTGGTCCGCAAGACTAATCGAACTAACAATTCTCCTCATTCATTCCCATCAATAGAGAGAGAGAGTATTAGTCTGTGAAAGATCAATAGCCCATAATCCGTCATCGTGACCAACATCATGGAATCATGTATGTTTTCGTATCGGTTCCTATGTAATATTAATAACCTGATATAAAAGATCTACTCATGTTTATAGATTTAGTTATAACAATCGGTATCAAGAGCCTATTTTATGTTAGATTATTAGGATTGATCATTTTTAATTATGATTATTGAATTTTATATGTACATACACATGTTTAAATCCATATGGTTTTTTGGATTATATTTTGTTATGTGTTTTTCAATAATTAATAGTTATATAATTGTTGTTGGTTAGATATTTGGTATATAGTTTAAGGATAATTATTGTTTGAATAATTATTTATTCTATCTTTCCTTTCGTATTTAATTGGTTAAAGTCGTTGCATAACATGCATGCATGGAACGTTTCAGTTATATTTTTTGAATACGTTAAAAATTGTAGTATCTACGTAATTGGTATTCTGTTTAAACAAGAAAGGAAATTCGGCTACAACTACATAAGAACTTGATTATGCTACTAATTGTTTAAACATCTAGAAATAATCATAATAAACGAAGGCAGAGAATATGTTGATAATTTTGGCTTTTAGTACAGGACCAAATGACATATATTAGAGCATATATTTGTTTGGTTTAGTTAAAGTGAAAGAGGGTTTTACACCACTGCTTGGTTATAGTATTAATTTATAGTCTGTTGTAAACCATCACATCCAGTTATGCAATGCTAAAGTTTTCTTTTCTACCACGTATGTAGTTATATCATGTATAGTATACTATATGTTTAGGTCAGGTTTTTTGATCGACATATTTATTCGGCTATGAGCAATTTTTTTTGGGGACTTACGAGTTTCAATGATTTCGGTTTTCTTTATTGACGTCCTCTATGGTCCTAGCATGTGTAGACTTCTTTAATTATTCTTTTACTTATTATTGGTCTACTGTAATTGCTCATAATAATTATACACGATAGTATTTATTACATTACGTGTATGGAAACATTGCGTAATCAGTTTTTCATGGGCATGAATATTTGCTTATGATATTAGTATGTGATGTTTTCGTCATGTGTTAGACCGAATGAATAAATCGGTGTTGTAAAAATTGCTAACCAATGACTCCGGCTTGTTGTTTAAATTCGGTACCAAGGTTAATAGATATATTATTGATAAAGCCATAACTTTGATCGGTATCGTTAGACTTTTCAACAATAATATATACTTAATCGACAATAAATGATGAACACTTCTTGATCTTTATTCGTATTCGGCAATTGCCATTGTTCGGATTACAACTCTATCTCTATATTTATGCTCGGTTTTACGACTTTCTCTTATGATCTTAATATTTCTTCGATCTCTATGTTCGTTTCTTGATCTGCTCGGTTTGTTTCTTGATGTGACAGGTTTTGGGGAGTTTCTCTCTTTTCCCTACTTCTCTCTATATTTTTTGAGTAGATTTTCTGGTCCTTTTCTATGAGGGGTAATTGGCTATTTATAGGCAATTATTCCTTTTAGGATGTTGACAAATGTCTACATCTCAAGGGATTTTTCAGATATGGGTCCCTGGTTAAGTGGGCTTGGACTTTTAGTAGTATCCATCTTTATTCTTTATGAAAGGCATGTGACGACTCATTTAAGCATTGGATACCTATCTATGAAGTGTGGGTTGATTGTTACCCGAATAGAATATTCGGGTCTAATTTTTATGTTCTATCAAGTGCTCCCTGACTTCCTCGGTGTGGTCTCCTCGTCGAGGGAGTCATGATCGGTCTGTCGAGGATATTGCTTCGGCCCTGCTGTTCCTAAGATTACATCAAGAGATGCGGTGGATTCAAGACTGTTCCCTAGGGCCCGTTTGAGGTCATTAAGAAGTCCTATCTTGGTATCTTTTTTCGAGGAAAACCCTTGATCTTCCCAATATTTATCTACTATAAAGGTGCCCCATCCCCCATTATCCCATTTACTATTACTTCGACCATGACACAATGGCTTCTCCCAACGGTTCGACAGGAGACAACCCTTCAGATTACGTTGCTTACTTGGAGAATGAGGTCAAGAAGGTTCGCGTCATGAAAAAGAAATTGGCGGACGTGACCAAAAGGTTGTCTGATATGGACGCGGCTCATCACTTGACGATGGCCGACCTGGATTGGGCCTTTGAGCGTATAAAGAGGCTCGAGGCTTCCCTGGCTAAGGAAAAGGCAGCAAAAAGGGCCTACAAGCTTCCTTTTAAGGAGCTGCATGATCGGTCCAAGCCGGGGTCGGATGATGATGAAGCAGGCCCTTCCTCAGAATAATTAGTTTTTGTAATTTCTTTTGTAATTTCTTTGTAGGGGACATCATTCCCCAGCTGTAATCGGATTTTTTGACATTAATAAAATATTTCCTTATTCTCGTTCTTGTCTGCTTATCTTCTTGATATCTCACTGGACGACTTTAATTAGACTTGGAACTGTGGTTGATTAGCCATAAATGCTCTTGGGAAGTTCAAGGGGTTGTCTTTCTTCGAGATGACCTTTGATCTACCCCTTGTTTCTTCCTATAAAAGGGGACTGTCTCTACATTCTTTGCGCAACTCATTCTTATTAACGAACAAATGGCTTCTCCTCGGGAAAATAGTGGTGACAACCTTCCGGAGTATGTTGCTCATCTTGAGGAGGAGGTCAGGAAGGCTCGTATCCTCGAAAGGAGGGTTGCCTCTTTAACCATGGAGGCTCGTCGAGCTGCTGAGATGGACGAGCGCTTGGAGGCCATGGAGAGTGAATATCAGAGGTCTCTGATCGACAATATTTGGGCTCGTGCTCGGATCAAAGAGTTTGAGGCTTCTAGAGAGAGGCATATTGCTTCCAAGTGGGCTTATAAATTGGCCCTCAATGAAGTATATGCTCGGTCTAAGAAGAGGCCCGAGGATGAAGCTGGTCCTATAAAATAATTCTCTTTTCCTTTCTTTTTTGTAATGTCTTTTTGCCGAGTAGCATCTTGTAATAAATTTACCGGTGATTAATGAAAACTCTTCTTTATCTTGTTCCTATATGATTTATTTTCCCAATGTAATTTTCCTTTTACTGCGTGTGCTTGTGGCTTCATTAATGATTTTCCTTGGGTCTTGTGCTTGACCTTATCCACTGAATCTTCTGAATCTTGGTATCTGGGAACTAATGGGATTTCTTGAGCCCTGTGCACAAATCTTATCCTCTAAATCTTGACACTTTCGCACTTCCCTATTTGAATGCTGGCGTAACTGACACGTGTAGAAGCTTTTTAAAGATTTACCCTCTTTAAATACTGGCCTGAACCCAAGCGTTTCTTCTCAACAGATGCACCTTTTCAATTTTCCATGTTTTCCAGCGTCTTTTGACGAACGGTTGCAATTCCCCACATTAATCCTTCCTTAATTTCTCTATAAATACCTGCTTAAGATATGGATTTCTGCACAATCTCCCTCTTATCTCTCTTCATTATATACAGAATTTTGTCTTCCAACTTCCTAAAAATGGAAGGTTCTTCAACCAAATCTGTATTGGTCTTGCAAGTGGAGGCTTTTGAAGCTTCATATGGCCATGCACTAAAGCTGTTGAAGGATGCTGAGGAGGAATTAAAGGTGATGCGTTATCACCATACCGAGATGGTTCGGGAATTGACTTGGCTAAGATCCGAGCTGGATTATTGTCGACGTGCTCGTCGGACTCTAGTCGAAGAGAATGAGGTGTTGAGGGGGAACCCGATACTTCGAGACAGGGATGTCTCTGCCGGGCCCTCTCATCGATACCGATCGACTTCCCCCTAGCCTCGCCCTTTTTCTTTTCTTTTTATTTCTTTCAGTTTACTTCATTTCTTTGTCTTCTTCTTATCTGTTTTTCTTTTTCTTCTGTGCTTCCTCTTTCTTTTTCTTCATCTTCTCTCCCATCACTCTTTTCTTTTTAATACTTTGTTCTCTTCTTTTTCTTTTTTCCTTTTTCTCTTCTTCTGCACCACTACGATGTAACAATCAACCCTGTGATTCTAAGGGTTTTTTTGTTACTTCTAGGGTTTTTGTCATTTTTCATTTACCTCTTCTTTCTTCTTTTTTCACTTCTTCTTTATGTTCCTCTTCATCTTCTTCTTCCTCTTCCCCATCGTCGCCTGTTTGCTCTTCTTAGCTGGATTTGCCGACATAGTCGATCTTCTTTGGCTATGTTATCTCCTGATGTAATAGATAGATTTTTGTTTTGTTTTCGTTGTCTTCTAATGTAACAGATCTCAATGTAATAGATTTTCTTTCGATGTTATCTTCGGATGTAATAGACCTCAATGTAGTACTTTCTTTTGATGTAATGGACCGTGATGTATCCCATCTTTATTAATGAGAAGTATCTTTGCCCCTTTATATTGCACTTCTTTTTATGTTGCACTTGTGGTTTGTCGTTTTTCTAGAATCTGGATCTTTGAACATCTCGTCTTTATTTCCTGTCGAACTGTGATATCAGATGACTGTAGACCTACCCCCAGTATTGTCAATCATAGGTGCATGCTCCCAAGCAATGTCAGGAAATATGCATGCTCCCAAGTATGTCAGGAAATATGCATGCTCCCAAGCAATGTCATCAAATATCATACTACCTTTGCTCTATAAATACTCTTCAACCTTTCTTCAGAATATATCTTTTCTCATATTGCGTTTGCTTCTCTTTCATCTCTCATCTCCTCCTATACAAAAATAACTTTTCCTAATGTCTGAGTCCGTGGTGAGATATCATGCTCAGATGAAGGACTTGGATGCTGAGGTATCTCGGGTTCATCATAGAATGACTAAGCTTGAGAAGGAGTATGGTGTCCTGGCTTTGAGTCTGTATAACTCACACCCCGAGGAGACAATTAAATGGACAGAGATTTCGGCCTTGGGTCGTGAACTTGACCACCTATTGGTGCGTAGGAACACTCTGGCCAACTCCTGGTATGAAGCCGAGGATATTTGGGATCATGCTCAGAATGAGTTTGATAACTCCCCTCAAGGCCTCGCTAGTATGACTGTTAAAAATGCTCGGCTTAAAGAACAAGTTACTGCGCTCATTGGGGAGAATGCATACCTTGCCCGGGAGAATGAATGCTTGGTCGTCATGAACGACTCAGTTAAAGCTTGGTTAGCAAGCTCTGCTCGGGAGACTGCCTCTCGGTCTGGCAGTTCTGTTGTCCCACCCACTGATCCTTGATTAGATTAGTCTACTTTTCTGATGTATTTTCCGTTTTGGAACTTGTATTTGAACAGTTGTATCTTTTCGTATTTCGTGCCTTTTCATTTTTTGTACCCTTGAATTTCTTTATAAATGCTCCCTATTGCCTGTACTTCATTATCCAATCTCTTGTTTCTTCTAACTTGCTTTTGTTTGAGATGGCTCCCATCACTAGATCTGCCTCCAAAAAGAAAGCCCTTCTGGAAGAGGAGTCTACCTTCTTGCTACCCCGTCCCCCTGGTTTCGGGGAAGAGGATTTAACTCTTCAGTTAAAAGAAATTGAGATGTTGTAGCTGAAGTATGATCTTAAGTGTGCTCAGACCGAAATGAGGCGGTTCAAGCAGTATTGGCAGGAGGAGAGTGCTGCTCGCTTTGAAGCCGAGCTGATGTGATCATGACCGCTACACCGAGAGACGCATTGCAAGTTCCAATCGGACCAGTTACGAGAGCTAGAGCTAAAAGGTTTAAGGAAGCGCTTAACGGGCTGTTGCAAGGCATGCGCGATGACGAGGGAAAGAACGCGCTCACACTTAGAATAAACGAGTCTGATAGAAGCTTAAACACGGCCGTGACAAGTCCAAACGAAGCTCATTACTTTGTGAACCTGATTGGAGCTATTCAAGACACCACATTAAAGGATAATTTCGTGGGTTTACATGCATGAACCAAAAGGGGGCTGATTCTAGAAGATTTAAATACATGGAGGCTGATTTCAATGTATTGGAGAAGTCTAAGCACTCATTTTTATGATACCTATATGAATTTATTGTAATTTTGAACTTATCTTCTTTAGACTTTCCCAATTCTTGGAGGCTTGTTCCAAGCATAAATAGGGGTCAAATCAGATTGTAAAAATCAAGTTTTTGATTAATATATTTGAGAGTTTTCTCTTTGGTTCTTCATTGAACTTTCCGAACTTATCAAGGGGTTACCTTGTAGCGTTCAAAACCGACTTATCAATCGGTATCCCGCAACCGTTTGTGGCGTCTTCACATACCAAGGTTCTCACCTCTTTATAGGTGACGGGTCGCGGTTCTATACCATCTAATCATACCAAGGTTCCCACCTCTTTATAGGTGACGGGTCGCGGTCTTTAGTTTGGCTTTTATTTATTGTTATTTTTATCATTGATTTTATTCCACATTTGTTCAAGAAACCTGATAGATAGGTCCACCCCTTGGTCGATCTTGTGTCACCTTGGTCGATCACGCATCACGAGCAGAAGTGCAAGTCTCAATCTTATTCTCTTAAACAAGTGGAGATTGGCATTTCTCATTTGATTAGGGAAAAAGAGCGTCTGGAGGAGCTCTTGGCAAAAAAGGATGTCGACATGGGGGGTAGTTCGAAGAAGTAGGATGGGTTGTATTTCTTGTAAACTTTTCTTTTCCTGTTGTTTTGTTTGTTTGTATCCCCCGCTGTGGATGAATAAAACTTCTGCTTTGCAACTTGATCCTGTCTATTTTATTTTGTATTTGCTTTGTCCTTATGTTTATATTATTCGCTGTATCTCGGTATCGAACACTGAGCATGGTGCACCGTGGTTATCCCCCCGGAGAGCGTTGTTAGGCTTGATGCTTAAATACCGTCGAGCTAGGAATGGTCTCCGCCCACCCTGGTCGGTGTGCTATTCGGGTAAGACACGGTTTGGCGTCGAGGAACTTAAGCGGAGGACATCCTCGGTTTGGTAATATTGGTAGCGTATGTTGGAAGCTTTTCGTGGTAGGGTCCACTGGCCGTTTATTTAGGTGTAATGATGTGAACTGCCTTGGGTAGTGGGATACACTAACTGACGTGGCAAGATCTGGAGCCTTGATTTGTTGAAAATAGCAGCAGTTGGGGATTTTTCTGTGGGTGGAAAAAAGGTAAACCTCTGTCACACGAAAGGACGGTTATTATTTTATTCTTTCTGTGGCTCCACTCCTTGTAACTGTGCCAAGTAATCCCTTTAATTTTTATCTCATAATTTCCTGAAAAAAAATATCTCTTATCTTCTCTCTCTAGGGTTTGTTCTTCCCGCCAAAAAAATTTCTGCCTCTCTATCGAAGGAGAATATCGAGGGTTTCTCCTGACTGTGGAGAGATTTGCTGCTGCTTTCCCCTTCGTGCTCTCGAATATGACTGTAAGTGTTTTCGAAATATCTGTATTTGATTTGTTGTTGTGGTCCTGTATGTGGCGTTGATATATGGTCGTGTTTGCCTGTATATGTCTACTTAGGAGGTTGATTAGTAGTTTAGTAGTTTTTCTTCATGTATAGGATTGTTGTTGCGTCGGAAAACGTTGGGGTTTCTGGTAATATGGGGGGGGGGGGGTCTCATCGTGTGATTTGTTTGTGGTTAGTATACTGATTGAAATTTTGATGATGTTTGGATAGGAAATTCTGACCCAATGCCTGGCCCAAGTTGGCCCATTTGTGGAAGAGGACTTTAAGAAGCTCGCCGGGATACCCGATGACATACACATTCGGCTGCCTGTCTCCGATGAGGAGGTAATGGGATTCGTTGCTGCCGGCGAAGTAGCCGTACGTTCCTCGGCATTTTTTACTGGGGGTCTTAGACTTCCGTTCACTGCATGGACAGCTTCGTTCTTCGAGGCCGTCCAGATCGCTCCGGCCCAACTAGCCCTGAATGGGTACCGTACCCTGAACGGTATTCAAAGGTTGTCGGAGTTGGCCGGGATACCTATCGAACTGAAGGATGTGTTCGGGGTCTACAGTTTGAGTTTTGATCGGCACAACTCTTATTTGAAGACTTTGCGCTCCTTCTCCCGGCTTGTCATCGGTCTGCCGGACACGAACAAGGAGCATAACCTTGGTGTTGTGATTGGTTCCGGCGAGTGGGGTTGCGCTGGACACCAGATTCCTGGGCCTGCTACCGCTGCTCCCCATATTCCAGACCTTGGCGCTCCCAACATGGAAGCTCTAGTGGCTCTTTGGAATTGGTGGGGGCCTGGACCGACGAAGGATCCGGCGAGCCGTTCTGCGCCTATGTTGTTAGGTTACCCTGCGGGGCCAGTGACAAAGGGGAATCCTGTGCCCAAGATCCCCAAAGAGCCCGAGGAGGAATTCATAAAAGTTGTCAGGTCTCGAAGCGCTGCTTGGGGAGAGAAAAAGCCCGTTCGTTCTAAGCGCCGAGCATCTGATCCCGTTACCGGGACAACGAAGAGGGCTAGGGGGACGGAGACATCAGTCACCGAGGAGGTTGCGGATGTTGACACAGGTGTGGGGGTGGTGGCCTCTGCCCAAGGTGATACCACCGAGGATGTCTCTACCCATGCCGGTGTACGTGTTTTTAATTGTGATCCTGTTTCAGCTACTGACGTCTTCGTCACTTTAATTCTCGTTTGTTGTCTTATAATTCTCTTTTTCGTCGCTTTAATTGTCATCTTGTTTCAGCTACTGACTTCTTCTTTGGTTACCCTTGCTCTTGCCCGGTCTATGGGTATTATTGTGTTTCAGGGGTCGTTCGACAACATATTCGGACATATCAACCTCCTGGTGAACATGGGCGAGGATACGATGACCCTGCCGGTCATCTCGCCTATCCGTACCGAGGACCCAATAGACCTACCGGTATTCTCGCCCATCCGTACTGAGGAGATGAGCGAGCATAGGGCCCCTGAGACTGGTCATTCAGAGGAGGTGAGGGAAGAAGTGGAGGTGGAAGTCGACAAAGAGACTGCCGTGGAGGTTATGGTGGGTGGCGAGGATGAGGTTCTTGAGGAACCTGAGAAGGTGTTGGTGGACGGGGTTGCGATGACCCGTTATATTGACAGGTGTGGGGGTAATTTGTTGGAGCAACCCCGTGTCTTGAGGATGAGGTATACTGCTCTTAAACCCCTCGTTGTCAAGGATGCAGAGAAGATAGCTGCTCGGCCTGCAATGTTGGTTATAGAGCAGGCCAGTACTGATGCGCTTCGGGTATGTTGCGTATATATTTTGGTATATAAGTCGTGATGCTCTTATTTTGGCTGGTGTCTGATGTTTCTAAATATAGGTTTTCGTGGATATTGTGGTGTTAAGGGATCAGCTGTCAGCACTAGAGGCTGAGAAAGAGAAGCTGATGGCCGAAAATAAAGCCATGGTCGAGGATAAAGCTCAGCATGTGAAGTTGGTCTCTGAGCTGGAGGCGGAGAAAGAGAAGCTGATGGCCGAAAGTAAAACAACGGCTGAGGAGAAAGCCCAGTTGGCTAAGTTGGCCTCTGATTATGAGAAATTGGTGGGGGACAACTTACGCATGACCGAGGAGATTGAGAAGTTGGGGGCCGAGAAAGAGCATTTGGTCGAAAAATATGACCTACTGGAGGCCGATAACTTGCTTATGGCGGAAGATATGGAGGCCAGAACATCGGAGGTTGCGGCTCTAAAAGCAGCGCAAGAAGATGACCGGGCAAAGTTTGCAATGATGGCTAACTTCTTCGTTTTTTGCGCTCATGTGCGTGCTATCAATTTCGCGAAGGTTCCTTTTTCGGATCGGGCATGGTCGGAATTGGTGTATCCCTGTCCTCATGGTGCACCGCCGAAACCCCTAGACTGGGCGAATCTTCGTGATGAGGAGCTTCCCCGGCTGCCAGGGCATACTACCTCCACGGCGCTCCGTCCCCATTCCGGGTCGGTTCCATCGACTCCGCGGTCTGCTGCTGCTGTTACTCCCCCGCCCGCATCCCCTCAGGTGGAGCTTTGATCATTTACTTGCGGTATTTTCTATATAGCTTAGCGTAAAGTCTTTTGGTACCCGTATTGTGGGTTTCTTTTGTAACTAGACGGATTCGTTTGGGAAGTGATAATATAGGTGCTGCATTTTCTTTCTGTTTGGCTTTCCTGGTTAGTTTCCTTGTTTGTGGGGGTTTGTCTTTTGAAGGGTATAAAAACAAAATCTTGCCAGGTACCTGTCAACCCCATTGCCATGGTGGTCTGTACCTCGCCTAGTCATAGCGTAGGCGATGTTATAGATGGTCTTGAAAGATCTAAGGCGTTCCTAACTGCCGAATTAAAGTCTGCGCGTCATGAAATCGAGGGGCTGAACGTTCATATTTCAAACTTGTCGATTCGATTACGGGACTTGGGAGATAATTTCAGCAAGAAGACCGCGTATTATACAGCAAACAAGGGTAAAGCAAAAGAGCTTCTTGGTGCACTTCGACGTTCTCGTGATGAAGCCCGAGGCCGTGTGATGAGCTTGAACTTGGTTTTAGGGGCTGTTTTCGAAGACGCGGACCTGCTGCTATCCTTCGCCAAAGCGTATTGGACCCGAGTCCGTGCTTTAGAGGTGATTGACTATGTAAAAGGGATGCGTGGTGTTGCCCGGGCTGAACGCATGGTTGATGCGATGGCCGGGGTAACAGAGACCACGACTGCCTTGAACCGAATTGATGCGGTCGTGCAGAAACGTTTGGGGACGCAAATCGCCTCACTGCGAGATATTCATTTCGCTGATGTCGTAGAGACCTCAGTGTCTGTCGATGGGTTATCGGACTAATGATTGAGTAGCTTGTTTTGTCGCTTTTCTTGGAGCTTGTATAAAAATATGCGTTTTGCTATTTCCGTTTTTTCTTTTCTCACTGATGAATATTCATATCTGCCCTTTCTTCCTCGTTTTTTTTATAGGCGCATGTTACTACGTCGCACCAGGCTGGTTCTCCATGCCTAGTTAGTCCGGGGTTAGGACCTACTGGGGCTGCCTGGGACGAGGTCTCATCTGGTGCGGCTAGTGAAGTGCACGCCAACTGGCCTTACATCGTTTTAATGGGCAAATACGTCGAACTGCGCGATCAGTATGCCCGACTTAGGTCCAAGTTGAAAACCCAAGCGTCTTCTTTTCGGGAATATGTTTGTCATGCCGAGCATGTTGTTGAGGTTCAGGAGCGTCGTTTAGATCGATATTGACGCGTAAAGGAAAAATACCTCGGTAAATTGAAATCGTTGGTTACCCAAGCCAATATGTTGGTGAAGTATTTCCGTCTGTCCCGATCCAGATACGATGCTTCTGCGGCTATGATCGAAGCTCGTAAGCTTCCCTTCGACGATGCTCGTCGTAAAGCGGCCTCGGACGCTCACGAGATCGCTAGAGGAGCCGAGTTCTCCGCGCGGCTTAAGACGCTGACATGCGTTGGTGCTCATATGACCAACTTTGATGCCCTCATTTCTGAGGAGCGTTTTGATGGCGAGGAGACCGATGGGGATACGGCGACGGATGACGAAGAAGTCAAGCTCGGTCAATTGCCATCATGCTCCTCATGTAGTAGTTCTTAAATCCATTTCTTTATTGCTGGTTGTATCTTGTTGCCTCCGTAATGCGGGCGAGAATTATTTGCTTTATTCTTTTATTCATGCGTTGGATTGTTTTATTGTCATGTTGTTTCCTTTGATGAGATTTCTATTCCTTTGTTTTCTGTGCTGGGTATTTGATCGCCTTCGTTTTATTGTCGCGTTGCTATTTCCTTTGATTCTTTTATTTCCTGCATTATTCTTCTAGTTTCTTTTCTGCCTTTGATCCTTGCTCATTGGATCAGTTGGTACCTGCATATATTTTGAGTATTCCTAGGCATTCTTTTAGACACGCCATGTTGGGAATTTCACAGTATTCCTAGGCACAAAGGCCGTTTGGGAATTTCATAGTATTCCTCGGCACAAAGGCCGTTTGGGATTTTCATAGTATTCCTGGGCACAAAGGCCGTTTGGGAATTTCACAGTATTCCTGGGCACAAAGGCCGTTTGGGAATTTCATAGTATTCCTAGGTACGTCTGCCGTTTGGGAATTTCATAGTATTCCTAGGCACACAGGCCGGAATTTCATAGTATTCCTAGGCACACAGGCCGTTTGGGAATTTCATAGTATTCCTAGGCACACAGGCCGTTTGGGAATTTCATAGTATTCCTAGGCACACAGGCCGTTTGAGAATTTTATAGTATTCCTAGGCACACAGGTCGTTTGGGAATTTCATAGTATTCCTAGACACACAGGCCGTTTGGGAATTTTATAGTATTCCTAGGCACACAGGCCGTTTGGGAATTTCAGCTGCACTCGTTAGACAGCATGATAAGATAATTTATTTATTCAAAAGACAATGTCATTAAGTAAGAGAGGTAGGGTGGGACATGTATTTGTGCTGGCGAGACGGCCTAGATGTAGTACTTCTTTAGGTTAGCCACATTCCAAGAATTTTTCTCCCCTCTGCTGTTTTTGAACAGAACGCTTTTGAGTTTGTAGGTAACCGGGCTTGTTCTTTTGACGATCTCGTACGGTCCTTCCCAGGTAGGGCTCAATTTGCCATGTATTTCATTGCGGGTATAGACCGTTACACGTCGTAGCACCAGTTCTCCTATCATGAATTCTTTGGACCCTTTTACTCTCTTGTCATAAGTTTGCTTCACGCTTTGTTGGTATTTTGCTAGGATAAGGGAGGCTATCTCTCGTTTTTCGTCTAGCATGTCGAGTTCTTCTCTCATTCTTTGTTCGTTGCCTCCCTGCTCGACTAAGGTCGTTCGGAGTGTGGGTAGCCCGATTTCCGTTGGTATGACGGCCTCGACGCCGTATGCTAAGCTGAACGGGGTTTCCTTGGTGCCCGTCTTTGGTGTAGTTCGGCACGACCATAAGACGTTGAGTAGCCGCTCATGCCATCTCCCCTTTGCTTGTTCGAGGGTTGTCTTGATGCCGTCTAGTATTGTTCGGTTTGACACTTCAGCTTGTCCGTTACCCTGTAGATTAGCATCTTTGAACTGGGTTTCATTGTCAGTGACAATAGTGTACGGTATACCAAACCTGGTGATGATGTATTCCCAGATGAATTGTTTGACGTTGCTGGCTTTGATTTCTCGGAGGGGTTTAGCTTCGACCCATTTGGTAAAATAATCCGTCGCAACGATCAGATATTCCACACTGCCAGACGCTTTTGGGAGTTTACCGACCAAATCAATTGCCCATTGTGCAAACGGCCACATAGCCGATACTGGGGACATCAGAGACGATGGGAGCCGTGGTATTTTGGCAAATCGTTGGCATTTGTCGCAACTTTGGACATATACATCGGCGTCTCGCTTGATATAGGGCCACCAATATCCTTGTGTGATAGCTTTGTTAGCAATGGATCACCCTTTGATGTGTGCTCCGCAAGATCCTTCGTGGATTTCCTCCAATACTGGCAGTTGCAGTTCGGGCCGGACGCACAGTAGGTGGGGCCCTCGGTAACTGGATTTGTACAGTTTATCGTCCTCGGATAGCCAGAACTGAGGTGATTTTCTCATAATTTTCAAAGCCTTTATCTTGTCCGCCGGAAGCGAACCATCTCGTAGATAGCGACTCATGTCATCCATCCACCCTAGCTCGTACTGGATTGACGTTATTCGGTCTATTCTTCTGGTGATACTCGGGGCTTCCAGAAGTTCCACTATGATCGACCGAGTGTCAGTTAATGTTAATGTCGAGGCTAGGGTTGCCAAGGCATCGGCATGGGCATTTTCGGTGCGATTGATTCTTATTAATTCGCACTGTTCGAAGGTGGCCATCAAGCTTTGGACTTTCTCTTGGTAGAGAATCATTCTGTCATCTTTTGCTTGGTATTCGCCAATGGCTTGATTTACGATCAGCATGGAGTCCGAACTCGTAATTAAGTGGGAGCATCCTAGCGATCGGGCAATGAGCATGCCGTTTATCATGGCTTCGTATTCTGCCTCATTGTTGGTAGCTCGAAAACCCAGTTTGATGCCTTTCTCTATGA
The DNA here is from genome assembly GCA_963682055.1 of Primula veris. NCBI lineage: Eukaryota > Viridiplantae > Streptophyta > Magnoliopsida > Ericales > Primulaceae > Primula > Primula veris. Next base: position 17,685,004 of record OY821743.1, on the reverse strand, counting down.
TTGCTCCTTCGCTAGACTTGAGGACGATCCCTGCTCCCGATCCGTCCTTGGTGGCTGATCCATCGACATGTATTTGTCAGTGTGATTGTGGGGATATAGCTAACGGCTCGTCATACCCTTTAGTGAATTCTGCGACGAAATCGGCCAAGACTTGTCCTTTTATGGCATGTCGGGGTGCGAATTCGATATGAAATTGGGATAGTTCGACCCCTCATGCGGCCACTCGGCCACTGATGTCCGTCCGTCGAAGTGACTCCTTGATATGAAATTTTGTGTATACTCGGACCTGGTGAGCTATGAAATAGTGCGGCAATTTCCTGGTAGCAACTACCAATGTCAAGAATAGCTTTTCCAATGGCAGGTATCGGGTTTTGGCTTCAACCAGAGTTTTGCTAACGAAATAGATCAGAAATTGTTCGCGGTCTTCTTCTCTTAGGATGACTACGCTCACAGCTGTAGTGGAAACTGCTAGGTAGCATGCCAGGATATCTCCTTTATTCGGCCTTACTAGCAGTGGCAGCGTCCTTAAGTATTCTTTGAGGCTGTTAAATGAAGCTTCACATTCCGGGTCCCACTCGAATTTTCTATCCTTCTTGAGTGATTCAAAAAATGGCCGTCCCTTGTCTGCGGATCGGCTGATGAACCTGCTCAGTGCGGCCATCATTCCCGTGAGCTCTTGCACCTGCTTCTTATTCTTGGGTGCTGCCAGGTTCTGGAGAGCTATGATCTGATCGGGATTAGCTTCTATTCCTCGTCGGCTGACCATATGCCCCAAAAATTTTCCTTTGCTAATACCGAATGCGCACTAACGTTCAGAAGACGTCCCTAATGTCTTGGAGATGGGATATGGCCTTTTCGCTTTTGACGACCATGTCATCGATGTATACCTCCATGGTCTTCCCTATATGCTCTCTGCATACCTTCGTTATCATCCTTTGGTATGTTGCTCCCGCGTTGCGTAAACCGAACGACATTACCGTATAGCAATAGTTTCCCAAAGGCGATATAAATGACGTCTTTTCTTGATCCTCATGGGCGAGGGAGATTTGGTGGTACCCTGAGTATGCGTCAAGGAAGGTCATCCGTTCTGCTCCCGTTGTGGCATCCACCAGTTGATCAATCCTTGGGAGGGGAAAATGGTCCCTCGGGCAGGCTTTGTTAAGATTGGTGAAGTCTATACAGACTCTCTCCTTTCCGTTCTTCTTAGGAACGACGACCGGATTGGATAACCACTTTGGATAGAAAACCTCCCTTATGGCTCTGGCTTCCAATAGTTTTTGGACTTCAGCAATTATAGCCGCTCTATGCTGGACAGATACTTTTCTGCTCCTCTGAGCTATTGGCTTGTATTCGGCGTTAACGCTGAGGTGGTGACACGCCGTATTAGGGTCTAGGCCTGGCATGTCTTTGGGACTCCAGGCGAACTTTTCGATGTTGTTGAAGATGAACTCTTCTAACCCTTCGGATTCCTCTTTAGGAAGGTTATCGCAGATGAGGAAGTAATGCTCCTCGTCCGTATCCGGAATGTACACCTTCCTAAGCTTCTCTCCTACTTGCTCTTCAACAACCCTTTCGGTTTTGGCTATTTAGTTGATTAGCTTTTTCGTGCTGGTGGGTTGTTCAACAACGACCAGCTGCTTTTTGAGAGCCGCGGTTATGTCTTCGCAGCGTCTGGAATCCTCTTGGCATCCTCTGGCCGTCTCGATCTCTCCCCTACCATTTGGGTATTTCACCTTTTGGTGGTAGGTCGACGGTATGGCTCTCATGGCATGCAGCCATGGTCGGCCTAAGATGGCATTGTGGCCGGAGCTGTCGTTGACCATTAAGAACTCCACGGGAACTGACAGGGATCCGGTGGTGACACTAAGGACGATATTTCCCAATGGTCTAGTCGTCTCGGAGATGAACCCGATCAGTGTGACGTCAGTCGGCTGTAAGTCTTGGGGCTTGAGCTCCATCTTGTCGAAGAGCTCTTTGTACATGATATCACAAGAGGCTCCTTGGTCGACAAGCACCCTGCTGACCGTGTCAAGGCCTATTTGAACACAGAGGTTAATGGCATCCCCGTGGGGGTATATCACCCCTTCTTCGTCGAGGTCTGAGAAAGAAATGGGCGGATGTCGTCGTGGTGTGCATTGCCTTTTAGAAGTCGACGCCTATGATGCCTTAGCTACTTGGCCAAAGTGCGCCAATTGTCGTTGTCTTGATCATTCCCTACCCGTGCCCCTAGGTCGTGACATATGAACAACGTTGATTGTTTTGCCTTGCCGGTTGTCGGCCCCCTCAATGGCCAGTTGTTTGCCTTTGTTCCCAGCGCCTTTGATGAACTTGGTTAAATAACAGGCGTCAACCCACAGGTTCATTTTCCATCGCAAGTTACGGCAATGCTCGGTGAGATGGCCGTGATCTTCATGATATGCACAGAAAAGCTTTGAATCTCTCAGGCTGGGGGGAGAAGCGATCGGTTGTGGTCGAGAATACCAACTTTCCCTGCATATATCCTTAAGGATATCTTCAGCAGACCGGTTGAAAGTGTATCTCAGCTCGACCGGTTCGAAGGTGTTTCGGCGCTCCCTCTCTTGGAACCGACCTTGTTGAAGCGGCTTGGGGGGCATTGGGTAGGTGAGCTGGAGTGGTTTATGTTCGTTGATCGGTGTTGGGTATGCGATCTGGAGCGGTTTGGGCTTAGGCTCTCGTTGTCGCTCTACCCTACTCGGGACCTCGGGACCTTTGTCTTTTCTGGTCGGGTTGAATGCTTCCCCCTGGTTGTTCCTGGCTCTTTTGCGTCCCACCTGTGCTTCCATGACCGATTCTCTCCTTGGTAGAGTTCGGTTGAGAAGCCGTAATTCATCATTCTTGTCGGTGAGGTGGGTATAGTAGGCTAGCAGGGAGTCGGTGGTCGGGAAGCTTTTGCCTATGAACTTCCTTCTCGCCCAATAGCCATTAGGGATGGAATTGATAAAGTTTTGGATGGCTATATTATTGGCGTACTGCGGGATCTGGTTAGCTACGTCGATAAAACGTATGCAGTAGTCATTGAGCCTTTCATTCGGCTGCATCGTCATTTTTAGAAGGGTTTCGATGCTAACCTTCTTCTTCCGATGAGCAGCGTATCGGGTTGAGTACGCTCTTAGCAGCTCTGCCCAGTTTCTTATGGACCCTCGTGATAAGTTGTGATACCACGACGAAGCCTCTTGGCCCAAGCTGTTTTTGAAAAACTTGCACATCAGTGCATTGTCGTCACTCCATAGCTCCATCTTCGTCTTGTAGTGTCGCAGATGGTCGATCGGGCAGCTCCTTCCATCATAGAGCCTAAACTCGGGGATGACGAACCCCAGAGGATTGCGGTACCGCGTGATTTGATCGGTACATGGGGTTTCTTGGCATACGTCCCAAGCCTGTTGGAACGCTTCATCAGGGGCTTGGTAGGGGGGGGGGGGGTATCCCCCCTGATGCGGTTGTGGGTAGTACCCTACCACGACCCTGTGTTCGGGGTATCTTCCGTCCTTTGGGTTCATATCAGGGGCTTGTTCCGTATTAGTGTTTGGGTGGACGAATGTTGGAGGGATCGTTATTGGGACATTGCCCCCTTGGTGGGGGATTCTTTTATCTGGTCGCCGACCTGCCGCTTCTATAGCGGCCCTATAGGCGGAATCTTCCGCGTCATGGCGTGGGTCCTTATCCTTATTGGCAGGTTGGATATTCGGCAATGTGATGTCGGCTGCTGCCATGGCCGACAGACACGCTGCCAAATGAGCCTGCAGCTGGGCGTTGTTTCTTTCTTCGGCTAATGGAACAACGTGTTGTACTTCCACCGTGGATGGTGTAATTATCCTCGGTGGGAGAATAGGTGATCGAGTCAATTGTTCGAGTACGGGATCATCGGGCATGCCGAACCGGTAAGCTTCATTCGTTGGTAAATGAGGCTGGTGGGAACTGGAGTTGACCGAGGCTGTCGGCAGGGGAACTTTAGAGCTCTGTCCTGCCTGGGGTCCGGGTAATTGTCTTCTTGCGCGTCTTAATATGGGCAAGTCTCGTTCGTCGTCCGAGGACGTAGGATGTTCTTCGATGAGTCCTTCGAGCTGTTGGGGTTGCTCATTCGGTTGTTCTTGGTGAATATTGGAAGTTGTTGGTTGGTTTCCGGACTGGATAACATCATATCTGTCGCGGATGGCAAGTAAATCGTTGAGGTCTTGTTGGCTTATTTGCACGTTCTGGTTATTGGTTTCTACTATCTCGGGATGGGTTTCTTCTATATTGGTTACCATTGTTGCTCGTCTAGTAGAGTCTTCGTATTCGACTTCGAAACTAGTTGGGAACTAGATGTTTCCCGGAGACGGCGCCATTTGATAAAGCCATAACTTTGATCGGTATCGTTAGGCTTTTCAACAATAATATATACTTAATCGACAATAAACGATGAACACTTCTTGATCTTTATTCGTATTCGGCAATTGCCATTGTTCGGATTACAACTCTATCTCTATATTTATGCTCGGTTTTACGACTTTCTCTTATGATCTTAATCTTTCTTCGATCTCTATGTTCGTTTCTTGATCTGCTCGGTTTGTTTCTTGATGTGACAGGTTTTGGGGAGTTTCTCTCTTTTCCCTACTTCTCTCTATATTTTTTGAGTAAATTTTCTGGTCCTTTTCTAGGAGGGGTAATTGGCTATTTATAGGCAACTATGCCTTTTAGGATGTTGACAAATGTCTACATCTCAAGAGATTTTTCAGATATGGGTCCCTGATTAAGTGGGTTTGGGCTTTTAGTAGTATCCATCTTTATTCTTTATGAAAGGCATGTGACGACCCATTTAAGCATTGGATACCTATCTATGAAGTGTGGGTTGATTGTTACCCGAATAGAATATTCGGGTCTAATTTCTATGTTCTATCAATTATATACGGTTGTATTTTTCTCATATTTATATTATTGTGGAATGAGAAAATAAAATATCAAACTTCAGATTTTTTTTATTTTATTTTTTTATATTTGCACTAAATTTTGGATTTTGGGTACAAACTTAATTTACTTTTTTTGTCTTTTATTTTGAGATAAATTAATTGAAGTAAAACGTTGCCAAAGTAACCTCTTTTGTGTAGATTTATTTTGAGATAATAAGATGTGTGTATTTTTTGTTTATGCGATTAATGATCGACTCAAAGGAATTGTCATTAATTGCCCGAACAACGAATGCACATGTGGGAATGATGTGTGATAATTATAAATTTTCAATGTGAACAATACACCGTCCTAAATGAAGGTTATTATTTGACCGGATTTATTATCAGCATTTGATTTTTGCGTTGAGAGTACCAGTTACAAGTTGATCTTTCTGTCCAAAAACTAAACATAAATGTTGTACTAAGTATCTTGTTTAAATGGGCCCACCACCACTGCAGTTGGTTAAAATTTGTGTCTTACATGATTAATTTATTTTATTTTGCATGTTATGACATGAATTTCCATTTAATTGAGCTTATCTATTTGTTAATATTTTGAATTTATAGTTACATCATCTGCTTTTAATATTAATGTCAACATAAACTTAATTCTTGTGCTTTAACGGCACAAAACTTAAGAGATGGAAAAAAGAATATTTTGTTGGTTCTCAGCTGTATGGATTTAGACTATGCATTAAGTAAGAATGATCCGCTTCTCTTACAGATAAAAGTTCCGCTTTTAAAAAGGCAAAATTCGAGAGTTGGAAATGTTCTAATCACTTAAGTCTAATGATTCTAAATCATAGCGTTCCAGAAGCATTCAGGGGCGGTATGCCAAGTAAGTTATCTGTAAAAGATTTTCTTATAGAAATTGAAAACCGTTTTGTAAATAATCGGAAAAGGACTAAGGATACGTAAATTACGGTGGGAACTTCTCCACCAAATAAACAATAGATTCAAGATAAGGAATTTCCCTATTTATTTTGCCAAAAATATTGGGTATGTGAATAAGTAATGTTCCAAAACGTCGTAAAGTGTGTAAAGAAATGTGGACTTTTCACATTTCTTTGTTCTGAAAATTAATTTGACTTTTGACCTATAATATTTGGTGAGTAGATTCAGGTGCTACTGCTCACATAAGTTTTTTTTTTTTATGTAATGTAAACATAGTGTGTTTTTTATATGTCGATATATCATTCCCCTATATATATATATATAGAGAGAGATATCTCCACCACAGTCGCTGCTCCGCCGTCAACAAACATCTTCTCTGGCGGTGACGTAGGCCCACTGTGTGTATGTATATATACATACATATGTTACATACACACACACACACACACACACACATATATATATATATATTTATATTATTACTTTACGTGAAGAGGGCTTATGAAGCATTGAAACAATTATTTATCAAAAAGTCCCATTAATTTACAAAATTACAAAATAGTAGTAGACACATTTTACAAGAGAATTAAAAGAAAAATAACTGTTATCTAATTATTAACTTCATCTTCTCACATATCATCAAATTCAGGGAATTACTATGGAACAGTCAGACTATATGAGTGGTTCATAAACCGTTAGCATAAAAAGGTGTCAAATGCATAAAAATTAATTAATTTTTGATTAATATTTAAGTTTAGAGTAGGCTCCCTAGGATTCTATATTTTTATTTGAGTTTTTAGTGTGTTGTACAATTTGTTTTTAATTTATCAAATTCTAATTTGTTGAAAATAGAAAAAATAAATTATTTATTGAAAAATATTATCTAACCATCTATTTTTTAATCTAATGATGATTAAGGTGACTGTTCCATAAATAGTCAAATAAAGTGACTGTTCCAAAAAGACACTATCAAATTCATCCCCTCTATGTCTCAACCATAATTGTTTCCCACTTCATCCAAGATTCTACCATAACGGGTTACATATATTTTTTTTTGGATTCACACCCATCGGTTGGGCAGGTCCGCTAGTGTATATATATATATTAGGAGAGAGAGAAACATGTGGATTGGAAGAGAGAGAGAGCGCACGCTTGAGACTGCGCAAAGATCCGAGTTCATCGCCGGAGAAGATGACTGTCATGGTTGTGCCGTCGCCGGCAAATTAATTTCCAATCATTGGTTAGTTGGAAATTCATTTAGCGTAAAACTTTCAATTAATTTTCAATTACCATCTTTTACATATTTGGTAAAAATAAATTATGGTTATACTTATTATTTGTAATTGCAAGTAAGAATGGGTTTTTAATTAAGTTAAGTACGACAAAATAATTGAAATAAACTTTAAAAAAAATGTAGGCCTATTATTTCACATGCTTTTGTTTTGTATTTATGCAAATGGAATATTTGTAATAATAAGTATGATCTTGCATTTGATTTTATAAAGTTTTATGCCGAAACTAAAAGAAACTCGATAAAGTTTTGAAAGCCCGTAAAAAATTATGCGGCCGTTAAAAAATGTGTGACCAACTCTGATTGAACTAATGACTATTATATATCTTGTAAATGTAATTATTTTATGCCAAAACAACCAATTACCAAATAAACCGTTAATGTTGTATTGGATTAAATTAACGTATAGTAATTTTTTAAGTGTTAATAACCAATTAGTAGACTGTACTATGGCACTTTAACAAAATGTGACATGTACAATGAAAATTACCAATTTAGACATTGTAATAACCAGGGGTGGGTTAGGGTCGGGACCCGACCTGTAAACGCTTAATCCGTATCCCGACCCAACAAAAGTCGGGACCCGAATTTTCGGGATCGCGTAGGGTCGGGTTAGGTTTATCCCGAATCTCCCGGCATATTTTTTTATTTTATCACGACGTCATTTTTTATTAACAATTTTCATTTGAGAAGTTTAAATATATTATTAAAACGAAACATAATTCTAGTTTAAAAATAAAATTCCTAATAAATAAAAAAAGAAATTAACATCTAGTAGAAAAAATAGTGTGAAACTACAAATAATGGAGTAGATAAAAAAATTGATACGTTTTTTATCAAATTCTTTTAGTATTTAGTTTTATTCACACAAACATCAATTATCATACTAAATGATATACATTATTAGTATAATTTTTATAATCGGAAAATAATAATCATTTATTTTTCTTGAAAATAACAATATAATTTTTTAATTGAAGTATATTTTTTATTTTAAGAGTTTCATATATTCAAAATTATAAATTTATATTATACTTATATAATTATAACTAATATATAAAACAAAAAGGATTGCACCTCATATGGTAGAGTGATTAAATTGTAAACTGGAGGTAAAAGATTCGATTCTTATCACTTGCATTTGATATAAATTAATTTATATTTTTATATAAAATATAAATTAATTAAAAAATTGGGTCGAGTTGGAACACCCTACGAAATCAAAATTGTCACCCGATCTCGATTCCGAAGTTTGTCGGGTCGGGACAAAACCCGACATTTTCGGGTCGGAACTATTCTCGGATCGTGTACGGGTCGGGTCGGAATTTCGGTATTTTTTACCAATAACCAAATAATACCAATTTAGTTTATTAGGACTACATTTTTTTTTACGTGTCCTTACACCCATGTTATTTTTTCTGTTAAAAATAATATATAGACCTATTATTTGAGATGATTTTGTTTCCTATTTATGTAAAGAGAATATTTGTAATAATAAGTATGATTTTTTAGTTGATTTTATAAAGTTTTATGCCGGAACTAAAAGAAACTCGATAAAGTTTTGAAACCAGCCAAAATTTATGCGGCCGTTAAAAAACGTTTGACCAACTATGACTGAACTAATGATTATTATCTATCTCGTAAATGTAATTATTTTATGTTAAAACAATAAATTACCAAATAAACCTTTAATGTTGTATTGAATTAAATTAACACATAGTAATTTTTTAAGGGTTAATACCCAATTAATGGATTGTACCATCACCATTTAACAAAATGTAACATGTATTATGGAAATTTCCAATTTAAGCACTCTATTAACCAAATAATTACAATTTAGTTTATTCCGTTCGTCCTTTTTTGTGTTAGAAATAAGAATAATAGGTTAATTTCACATTAAAAAAACAAAAATAAAATAAAACTCTCACCCTCTCTCTGTCTCCTTCTCTCTCATATACATATATACATACATAAATCTATATATATATATACACACCGCTCTACACACATACATATATATACATACATAAATCTGCATATTTTAATAAAAAATAAAAATAAATACATATACATATATAAGTACATCGGTATATATATATATATATATATATATATATATGTGTGTATATATATATAAAGAGAGATCTGATGGGGTAAGGGCGGCGGGATAGGGCGGCGGCAGTAGGACGGTGGATGGGTGGGGGCCGTGGGGGTGGTGGTTGGGGGTGATTGTTTACATATGTATATGTATATAAATACATATACACACATCAATATATATATATATATTTATGAATTTATATGTTTATATATATATGTTTTATTTGGTTTTATGTTTTTATTTGTTTAAATATATATTTGGTTGTATATTTTTAATATGTTTATATATATATATATATATATATATATTTAGTTGGGAAATGGTAATTATATATATTTATTTAGTAATTTTTTTAGTAATTTTTTAATCACATTTTTTTTGTTATTTTTAATTTAAAAAAGCAGCAACGGACTTATATTTTCCAAACGGTAACATTCTCGCCCCCTCTCTCTATATATACTATTAGCCTGCGCATATTTCTCTCATTAATTTTCTCTTTTATTATTCCATCTCTCTCTATATATATACACACACATATATATATATATATATAACTGCAGTGGAGAATTGAGACGATTCATCTTCGTCAGCGAGAGATACTTCTTCGCAAGGTTATATACTCTGCTTACTCTTTATTATCATCCCCTGTTTATTTATATTCTTGTTTTATTTTATTATATGTTTTTTATTTAGATTGATTCGATTTCTGTCTTTTGCTTGCTTACGTTTTTATGTGAATCTAATGGATTGATTTTGGGTTTTTAATTGCAACTTTAATTAAACTCAACCTTTTACTGATTTTGGGTTTCTATTGATTGATTTTGTGTACTTATTGCAAGTTTTATTGATTTCGACCTAGTTCCTGTTTTCTGTAAAGTAATTAGATTGAAAACCCTAATTAATTTGTATCCATTGAAATTGGTTTCTCTCATTGCTATTTAAATTGATTTCGATCTGGTGTTTTGTCTGGAGTAATTAGATATAGTGTTTTGAAAACCCTAATTAATTTATACAAGATTGATTTTGGGTATTTAATTGCAACTTCAATTTATTCTAATCTGGCTATTATTTTCCGTAAAGAAACTCAGATCTAATTTTTGAAATTCCTAATTAGTTTTTTTGTATTGATTTTGGGTTTACTTCTTTGCAACTTTACTGTTTTGGGTATTTAATTGCAACTTCAATTTATTCTAATAATTGGATCGAACCGAACTGATTACAATTATTTTGTGTTTTTTTTTCGGTTTTGGTATTTTTATTTTTTAGACCGAACCGAACCGGTTTGTTTCGGTCCGGTTTCGTTTTTTTTCGATTTTTTTTTTAGTTTTTCGGTCTTTTTCGGTTTTTCCGATTTTTCGGTTCGGTTTTATTGTAAACTGAAACTGACTCGAAAAAGTTTCGGTTTTTCGGTTTCGGTCTTTTTCGGTTCGGTTCGGTTTTTCCGGGTTTTCGTCCAGCCCTAACTTATTGTGTCTTTTATCAGCTTAATCGAATTTTATATTGTTTGATTTAAAAGCATTAACACATTTCAAGAACTTTAGGGCCTGGTTACAAGCTAATGCTAACTAGCTCGGCTTTTATTTATTTATGTTTGCTTATCAGGGTTTTCGAAAGCTGAAGTCAATGGGACTTTCTTGAGGTGGCCATCCTTGAATAAAATGCATTGACAAAATCTAATAGTGTTTTGCAAGATAATTTTTTGAATAAAATGCATTGACAAAATCTAATAGTGTTTTGCATGATAATTTTTCTTACTTTTTTCCCGGTCATATATTACTGACCTTTTCAATCTGGGCTTTGGTTCGTGTTTGTAATTTAATTTGTGAAGATTTGTATCTGTGTTTTGTTATATTGCACTGATAGTTTGCGAGTTTATCAATTTGACCTTGGTCCTGTTATTGATTTGATTTTAATGGTATCATGATTTATTTCTTAGTTTAAAAGAACCCTTACTGTTGTTTATTTTATGGAATAGATGCAGAATATTGGTATACCAAACCAAACCAAACCAAAACAAAACAAACCCCGTTGATTGGAAGAGATGTTTTTCCACATATTGATGTTTGCTCCTACTTCTGTGTAGCTTTATGTTGTATCTAGCATCTACTGTCAGGTTAATTTGTCGGGAAATGGCAAGATTAAATTTGTTGCTGCCCTATTTGGATTTTCCATGGCTGATAGATCCCTGGTTGTGAAGGTAACAATACCAATGTTTAATTTTCTAAGTTTAATTGAAATGTTGGTGTATGATTAAGAATAGGCAAGTGAATCATTCAACTAAAGTAGTGTATACGTTGCTTTCCAGTAGACTAATAACTTTCTGACTCATTCGGTTGTTTCAGTTGTTCATTTGTTTGGCTAAAATTTAAAAACCACGCTGCAAATATTGTGTCTATTAATATATTGAATATGCTTTGATTATGTATTTCGGCACTTAATAGAGAACTTTGTTATAATTTCATCTGTTCAATTTTTTTATCTTGCTTATTTTAACATACCTCTTCTTTTAGAGGATTCCTGAAGCCTGAGGATTATGGGTTGAGGAGGGTGAACTGAAGCCTGAGGATCCTCCTCAAACCTTAATGCGCAAGCTTTGTGTACTGGGTTTTCTTTTTTTAACCATTTTTAATCTTCTTTTGTTAATATACCAATGGATAGCAATTTACATTAATAAGATCATTGGTATTAAATTTTTGTTATCCAGATAATTGGTCTGGGACCTGGGTGAACCATATCTTTTATTTAGTGCCTTTCAAATTTTTTAAACTTTATCATTTTCGCTGAATTGCTATATAAGTGTTTGTAATGTTTAATTTGATCGGTTGAACTTTATATTTCCCACACCTAAAAAATCTTGTAAACCAATTATTTTCATAATCTTTGTTCTGCAGTTATATGTGAATTCCTATGTATTTATTTTCCTGATAAGAGTACCTTTTTCTAGCATTGAGTTTCTGTTGGTTAAATATGTTTGTTTGATTTGTGAAATTGTTGTTGTAACTTTTTACATATTAAGTATGACCCACCTACTTACCAAAAAAAGTATGACCCACCTGAAAAGATCTAGTCATAACAATTTTGTTGGATTGGACAGAATTTTTTCGTAGAGTAACATCCCAATAACATCTGGTGGACGTGTCTTGCTTTAATGAGTTTAGTTTTAATTATTTTGTTGGATTTTTGAGTTTTATTTTGCTTTATTTATTCGATATTAGAAGCTTTAGGGATCTACTCATTTGGACAAATCAGACCACTTTGGAGGAATTTATTGAGATTTACTTAAAATGTTAAAAATGATGGATGTAATATTCTGTAAAAAAAAAAAACATATAGAATGAGTTGCTAGCTTTTATTATTAAAATCCCCAAGACATTAGAAATATCTCTTGTAATTTTAATGCACCATCATTGCCTTAGTGCATTTTACTCATTTGGACAAATCAGACCACTTTGGAGGAATTTATTGAGATTTACTTAAAATGTTAAAAATGATGGATGCAATATTCTGTAAAAAAAAACATATAGAATGAGTTGCTAGCTTTTATTATTAAAATCCCTAAGACATTAGAAATATCTCTTGTAATTTTAATGCACCATCATTGCCTTAGTGCATTTTATGCTTTGTGGATATTGGGCTCAAATCCGACTCATATTTGTCTTGACTAGTTACTTCTTCACACTTTCAAATTATCTAATTTTTAACTCTCCCTTGCGAATTCCGTTGTACTAATTTGATTGATCTTCCAGTCATCAATTAACAAGTTTAATTGCAGTAAATTTTTACCTAGACTGCTTTTATGATTCATCAGTCATATTCTCTCTTTTGTATTCTTTCCATGTAAAAAACAGACTTGCCTGATAATATGATTGATCTGTATATTGAAATCACGATTTGTTTGATTTAAACTTCGTAATATATTTGGAGAATTTGGAGACGTATTTCGTTTTGTTATCAGTTTTCTAGATAACTTCTATTATATGCTATATCTTTTGTCCTTAGTCATCAGTCATATTCTCTCTTTTGTATTCTTTCCATGTAAAAAACAGACTTGCCTGATAATATGATTGATCTGTATATTGAAATCACGATTTGTTTGATTTAAACTTCGTAATATATTTGGAGAATTTGGAGACGTATTTCGTTTTGTTATCAGTTTTCTAGATAACTTCTATTATATGCTATATCTTTTGTCCTTAGTGCTAATGAACATGTTCAACTGTAAAGATAGCAGATATATTCACTTACGCTGGTCAGTATCTATTTATACTTTATTTAACACTTACTTATTTTCACTTTTTGGCTTGTTGTAGTTGAGTCTGATCCAACAATCCTTTGCCTGGAGAATCAGGTTAACAGAATACAAGGATTTGCGAAGAGCAGTTTTACTAACCCAGAAATCCAGCAATTGTGCTCCTTATCTGGTACGAAATTCAGAAAACTAAATCTCACAATTATAAGTACGCAACTTGATTTACTTTGTTGCTTTACGTTCTCCTGGTGTTTGACCTATTCTCTTTTACATAATTCTGTTTATGACTACAATCTTTTTTATTGTTAATTAGCTTGAACTACTTTTTCGTAATCACTATTTAGTGTTGATTTTTATAGGAATTACTATATTTTTGCTAGTTATATGCACATTTCATTGTTTAATATTTTTTCAATTGAGAATAACTTAATGTTGTAGCATTCTATTTGTTAGCTCAGGTTATCTCTTGCCATTTAATCCAAAGTGTATATTTTTTTTATCAACGTTTGAACTTTTTAGAAGAACAGATACTAGTAATCACTGTTTACTGTTGATTTTTATGGAAATTGTTGTTTTGTTTACAGTTATCTGTGTTTAATTGTTTTCTGATCCTTTAGAATATATTTTTTATTGCAGTCTAGCTGCTAGCTTAGGTTTATGCACCCGTTTTCAATTTTCGTGTTATTTGAATTAAAATGTTGGTTTATGATTTTTTATCCAATTATAATTAAGCCGAACTGCAAATATTCTAGTCATAGCTGTATGTTACTGTATTATCACAACAATTAAATTGTTGCCCAATGATCGTGGGAATTGTTTCTTTCTGTAACAACTTTTCGATCCTGTAGACTTTAACATATATTCATAGTCACCGTAAACTGTTAATTTTGTTGAAATCATTGGACTGTTTGCCAGTTGTATGCGTATTTCATAGTTTTCTTTCTCTTGTTATGACTGAGAATAACTTATCGTAGCATTCTATTTGCTCGCTCGAGCCTCGTTCATGTTATTTGAATAGGATTCTTTTCGATTAGTGGATTTGTCATCTTATTATTTTATATGTTAAGCGTGGCTGACCTGAAAATATTCTAGTCATAGTTGTTTAATCATATCAGAGGATTTATATTTTACTGTAACATCCCAATAATTTATGGTTTACCTACTTTACGGTAATGCTTTAATGAATGTAATTTTATTGTTTTTGCTGAGTTTTTTGAGATAGTATTCCCCATTTCCCCCAAACCTAATACAGTACATTATCTTTGTTTCATAGAGATCTAAAAGTCTAATGACACAATTAACAGGTATAGCGTTCCCTTTTTTCTTCATTATGTTTTTGCCAGATTTAAAGCATTACTTGTATACAACTTTTTTTCTTAGCATTCTGATACGAAAACGGAATCCTTCTTTTTCACATGCTATCAAACACAACAAAGCAGAAAATAAGATGACATTTTTCTTATTTTCGTCTCTTAAAGACTAGTAAGAAAGTACGAATTTGACTCAATTTTCTACCTTAGAGTTCATATGTTTTTTTTTCTCTTTACCTATTTGTTACTGTTACCCAGTAAGCCACTAGGGTCATGGAGAGAAGAACACAGGTCCATTCTTGCATTTGAGCAAATAGAAAACATAAGCTGTTTACTATGATAAAGTGGGCTATGCTTCTTTATGGAGCTATGTTCACTTTATTACAGTCGTTTTAAAATCCGGAATGGCCCAGACTTAACTAACTAGTCGCTTGCTGACTAGTTTGTTATTTGTCGTCAGGGAAATGGCAAAGATAGCAGTTAACTAGTTTAATGAACTTGAATTTATTCTGAAAAGAAATTGTGTATCATTCATTCTCATCAGTGTTGAATTTATTTTTATCTGGAAGCTTTTTGTTACGAGAATTTATTTGGAAACCTTTTAAATTCTTTAATCTTTGGGGAGCAATCTAACATCAGTCGTTCTGTTTGCTGATTCTGAACAGAGAATCAAGGTTTTCCTCGTTTACGCCATGCTCTTTGTTTAATCCATCTCATTTAGTCTTCTTTTTATATATTCTCCAGGATTTATGTTAATTGTTTGCTTTTCAGTTGCAGAGGCGGTTCTTGAAATGGCGGTTCAGATTTTCGTCGCAAGTTTAAACGAATAGGTAGTAGGCTGTTCTAGACTTTCTAACCAAGAAGTGAAACTTATATTGGAGTAATATTTACTTTTAGTTCATTGTCTCACAGATCACCATACAGCTCCAAACCAACATACAAGGTTCTGAGAAGAGAAGGACCCAAAAGACTTGTTTGTTTTACATGTTTGTAGATCCAAAACGAAGTCAGAAAATATAAGGTTAGAAAACAAATAATTTTGGTTTATTCCTGTCTTTAAAACTACAAGGCCCTTTTAGCTCAGCGGTAGAATAACGTCACCACACAGCGTAAGTCACCGGTTCAAATCCGATAAGGGGGTTTAGTCCATAAAAAAGTACTATGGATTTTTTCCCACCCCAATAGTGGGTTTCTTCAGCTTTTGTTTTACAAGGTTTCTTTTATAGAACAGAACATCACACGAGTTTTCTTATTATGGAAACTTATGATTAAATTTTTTTCTTTCCAAAAGCTGTTTTTTTTCAAAAATGATACCGCTTTAAAGGCTTTTATAGTCTTCTAAGTTTTGACTGGTTTCTATGTACTCTTCATATATATATATATATATTATTCTCATCGGTTGAGATAAAGATTAGAATTTCGGACCGTCTTTTGGTTTTAATTCTCACTTGTTTAAGTTTGCAGCTTGTGAATACTATACTGTTTTTATGGTTCTCCATTAGCAAACTAATATGCTGAGTGTAGGTTTTCAGTGTTGTGCTTTACTGTGCCTGAGGTCCAATTTCTCGAATCATTTGCTTTCCTCTACGAATCAATTTTAGGTATTTCGTGAAATCGGCTTTCTGTTCTGACATGGGCCAACATTTAAATTGTTCATTATTTTAGGAGAATAATTAAATATAGGAGTTATTACCACTTCGATGGTCCAAAGACATGTTCTCTGTTGTGTTACGTTAAATTTATACTACTTTTTGAGGCGTTTTTCACAGTTTTGTCAAGGTAGAGCCGAGTACATCACACCATCCCCATAATTTGTAATGTAGGTCTGTATTATATGTTTTGGCTTTAAGAATATTTTATGTGTATTGCTACCTGTTTTTTGCTGGAATGGTGTTTTGCTTTCTTACAATACTATGTTGGTTATCAGGTACCCAGAAAATTATCTATGGTGTTTGGACTCGAAACCTTTTTTAACCGGGTACGTGAATCATGAATTGTTGAACCTGTGGTATGTTGCAAATGCCAGCATTCATTCAATAATCAATTTTATTGAGTAGATTTGTTCTATTAGAAGTTATGTAGCAAAAGTAATTTTTTCATATCGGTTTTAGTCCCGTTTATGTTGTTAAATTAATTTGATATGTGAAGACGTGCATATAGTTGTATGGTGTTGGTAATTGTTATACTTCTATGTAGTGCTTTTTTATAATAGGCTATTTTGCAAGTAATGTATAAATACTGTTACTTGGAAAGTTGCAAATTAAAATTGTCCAATTGACAGTGAGTTGTCTTTTAGGAATATAAGCTCATTTTTAGTCTAAAGTTAATGCATTTTGGGAAATTTAGTTTATGCAAAAATTCACTTGCTTCTTTCTTTTGGCAGGGAGCAGTTGGTGGTATGGAACCATCAATCAAAATATGGAATCTTGACGTGATCTGTGGATTATACCTTATATCTGAGTAATATTGAGGTTTATTGACGCTACTGATGTTTCCAAATTCGATTTTTTTTTTCCAAATTCTTTGTTTTTCTTGTACTTCTCAGATCGATGAAGTTCTACCGTCATTGGTGTTGGGATTAGAAATCGTACAAGTACAAGGAAGACAGCTACACTGTTGCTCTACCTGGTTTTGCCTGGAACAAGGATTATAGGTGCGTTTTTTTAATCTATTTGTTTTATTTGGGCATTTCTCATGTTTTATGGAAGTTAATTATATTGCAAAAACATGCTTGTGAGTGCTAGTACTAGTGCTAATAAAAGTATTGAGATGTAGCTATTGGGAAACGCAATAATACTATTTCTCATCATAACGGTAAGGCAAAAGACATACACTCATACACTATAGTCTAAAGTAACTAAAAAACATGTCTTTTATTCTTTATTTTGGCATGTTGCTATGCTCAGATATGTGTTTATTTTGTTTTTTATTGTATGGAAAAGATTGAATGAGTTGGCTTTAGCATTTGTTACAAAATCTTAATATACTCTTAAAATACACTCTTAAAATACAGTTTTTTTGAAATCAATGCGCACATATTGAAAGTAACCTATGAAAATATCGTCCTTGTACAATTAGAGGTAATCAAAAACATTCCAAAGAAATGGTAGGTAACCAAAAAATCATACATGAAATCAATTAGTTGTAGAGATCTTAGTTATCCAATTCAGGTTGACAGTGCAGTCACAGAGTCTTTGATATACATGCTGCTTCGAATTTAGTTTTTTTTTTTTTGAAAATATAAGAAAAGATAATTTTAAGAGTAAACTTTCTTTGTAGTGGTTCTTAATCTGTTTAAGGCTTAAATTCTCATAATTTTAAATTTATATTTCCACCAGAATTCATTATTTGCTTATTTTCTATTCTCTTCAATCTTTTGTGAACCTTTGTTATCCCTCTTTTGAAAAAGATAGCGGATTTGTATTTATGCTACTGCAAAATTATTGAAAATAGTCAGAAACTTGTCGATCGTGGTGCCTGGATTTAAAACATTTGTCTTTAGTCTTCATGTCCTTCATTCCTAAAGTGGTTGATCTATTATGTCATATCAGAGGGTCTTACACCCCCCATTTACATATTATCAGAGGATCTATTATGTCATATACCCGCAGTGGAGAATGGAGACGATTCATCTTCGTCAGTGAGAGATACTTCTTCGCAAGGTTATATACTCAGCCTACTCTTTAGCATCATCCCCTGTTTATTTGTATTCTTGTTTTATTTTATTATAGGGTTTTTATTTAGATTGATTCGATTTCTGTCTTTTGCTTGCTTACGGTTTTATGCGAATCTAATGGATTGATTTTGGGTTTTTAATTGCAACTTTAATTAAACTCAACCTTTTACTGATTTTGTGTATTTGATTGCAAGTTTAATTGAGTTCGACCTAGTTCCTGTTTTCTGTAAAGTAATTAGATTGAAAACCCTAATTAATTTGTATCCATTGAAATTGGTTTCTTTTATTGCTATTTAAATTGATTTCGATCTGGTTTTTTGTCTGAAGTAATTAGATCTAGTGTTTTGAAAACCCTAATTAATTTATACAAGATTGATTTTGGGTATTTAATTGCAACTTCAATTTATTCTAATCTGGCTAATGTTTTCCGTAAAGAAACTCAGATCTAGTTTTTAAAATTCCTAATTAGTTTTTATGTATTGATTTTGGGTTTACTTCTTTGCAACTTAACTGTTTTGGGTATTTAATTGCAACTTCAATTTATTCTAATAATTGGACCGAACTGAACCGATTACAATTATTTTGGGTTTTTTTCGGTTTCGGTATTTTTATTTTTTGGACCGAACTGAACCGGTTTGTTTCGGTCCGGTTTCAGGGTTTTTCGGTTTTTTTGGTTTTATGTTTTTTTTTCAGTTTTTCCGAATTTTCTATTTTTTTCGGTTCGGTTTTATTGTAAACCGAAACCGACCTGAAAACGTTTTGGTCGTTTCGGTCTTTTTCGGTTCGGTTATCGGTTCAGTTCGGTTTTTCCGGGTTTTTACCCAGCCCTGCCTTATTGTGTCTTTTATCAACTTAATAGAATAGTATATTGTTTGATTTAAAAGCATGTTTCTATTTGTGAATAACAAGTCTTTTTAGTAGAAACAAATATTGATTTTACTCCCATAATCCACCCTTTTTCTATTTCCCTGTTTTCCACTTTATATTTCTTTGCTTTTATGTTTATTTAAGTTCAGGTGTTTCTATCACTATTAACCATTTCTATTCTAAAATATCAAAAGACTCAGTAAACTTTTTTTTGAATAACAAGTCCTTTTAGTAAGAACAACCATTGATTCCACTCCAAAAAATACGCCGTAGTTTATTTTTTAAAGAAATAGATGTTAGTACTTTTTTTCCCGTAATCTTGTATATCTAAACTTGATTCCATTTGATCTTATTTGTCAAATCACATGTTTTTGACAGTTTATTCCAATTTATGGATAACATACTTATCACTGAAACATGTATACTTTACTGTTTTCCGGTTTTCCCCTGTTTGGGATTAAAATACACCATAATCAGTGTTACTAGATATTTTCTTGTTGCTTTTATCTTGTGTTTCTACTATGTATTAGGTGTATCTTTTTAGAACCCTAGTTGGTCCGGGACTTAAAAAATTAAGGGTAATGTATGTGGAGGATGATTCAATGTTTGTTTTTACTTTTCTTTTGGAGTAAAATACGATCCATATTCATTGTTTTTTTTTTAAAGTAATAGACGTTTCTATATGTTAATGCTTAATGCACTTTATCTAGATTTTACAATTAATTATTGTTAATAAAGATTCACATGATTGATCTCAGGGAATGTCAATTTGTTATTATATAAGCTACGTTGCGACAGAGTAATAGACTTTAAGTAATTCTTACAGGAAAATTATGGGTTATATCTACTTCTGCGTACATTACGTAACACTGTTTTATTGATTGATATGTTTCTTATTGAATGATATGTTTTTACATAAGACTTTGTTGAATGTTATGTTTCTTATTGATTGATTGTTGAAGTTAGCATGGTTTTTTCTCTTAAAACTCGTGCATGTTTGATTATAGAGCTGCAACCCCTAAATAATATCCTTCTATATGTTTCGAGGTTCAAGGACTTTTGCAATACTTAATGAAGTCATTAAATTATAGAATTTCCACCCTTTCCTGGTCTCCGTTTTTTTGTGTGGCAAAATTTGTGAAACATAATGAAAAAGGTTGATTGTAAAATGATCGTAACTTCGTATGCATTAAGAAAATAACCAAAACAAATAATATATATGTATATTATGTCAGTTGCTCGTATCTGTAATGAGAAACCAGTACATATTACATAATGTCAATTTGTCGTATCTATAATGAGAAACTAAGCTCGATTAGTATTTTTTAATTTATATGTTATCCTCATCCACCCTATTCGTAGTAATCACTGCTTTGCTGGACAAGTAGTCCACTAGTTTAGATTACAGGTTAGCATTTTTGTGTTTTGTACTTCATCTCTAATTTTTTGTTTATGTACGTATTGAATTGATCATGACTTCTAGTTTTCTTATGCCCGTAGACTTCTGTCTGTTATACTTTTTGTTTTTTTTATCAGTACTTGTTGTTGATGTTAAAATTACTCTAGAATGCCTCTGCATCGAAAAAACTTAGTGAGGATGTTGTGTCTAGTTTTCAGTATGACTGTTCTTCTCTTTTCTCTTCTCAAATTAGTTGTCTTTAAGTTGGTCTTTCTCGTGAGTTGACTGTTTATTAAATTTAAGAATCTTTCTTCTCTGAATTTCAGAAAGTTGGGCCTATTGAAATTAGATTGCTGACAAGAGATGTCTTGGTAATTTTTCTGAGTTTATGTTTTTGCTATTTTGGGTCTAATCGTTTATCCATTGAGAAAAAAACAATGTTTTCATCGAGCCTAAGATCAAGTATTTTTTTATATACGACTCCTTTTTATACGGTAAAATTTATATATACTGGTTGTACTTTTATCACCTTTTTACCTTCAATGCAATGGAGAGAAGAACTAATGGGTAGATTTTTGCACATGAAAAAATTAAAAGATATAACAGTTGGGTTGGAATATAGTAATGAATTATGATTTAGCGGGTGAAATTATTTCTTATGAAACACTGATAACTTCCAATCTTTCTAAAAATCATGTTTTCATCAAGCTAAGACCAAGTATTTTTTCATACGGTAAAATTTAGAAACTGGTTGTACTTTTACACCTGTTCACCTTCAATGCAATGGAGAGAAGAACTAATGGTAGATTTTTGCACCTGAGAAAATTAAAAGATATTAAAGTTGGGTTGGTCGTTGGAATATAATTATGAATTATGATTTAGCGGGTGTAATTATTTTTTATGAAACACTGATCACTCTGTTCCAATACCTTTGAAGTCTGGATGGGTGTCTGATTAGTAAGTCAATGTCAGTGGTAATATGATTTGTTTATTTATGAGAAGTTATTAGTTTATATTCTTAATTCAGCTTTATCATCTATCATTAGTTCTTTTGCTGATCCACAAGTCCTACATCTGTAGAATCAAGGTTTTCGCTTTGTTTTATCCAGTTCTTTTTATTCAATTTATTCACTCTTAGTTTTAGTTGAATACTCAAATACTGTATCCTTTCTTCCGCATCTTTGATAATTATTTGCTTCAGTCACAGATGTGGTCCTGGGGGTGTTCTAAAGCGAGCGTAGGCTGAAATTAGGCGGAGCCTAGAAGCCTGGGAGATTAGGCGGGAATAAGCGGATTAGGAGGTGATTATGTGGTGATTAAGCGAGATTAGGCGGTAGGCGACGAGTAAGAGCCTTTAATTTTGTAGATCAACAAGTACTCGTAATCACTATTTCCTTTATGGTTTTTATGGAATTTACTGAATTGTTTGCTAGTTATATAAGCATTCATTGCTTGAGAATAATTAAATGGAGCATCTATTTGTTAACTCAGGTTTGTCCCTCACTGATTATGCTATCTGAGTTTATTTGTTTGGTTTAATGATTTTTTGTTGTATTAATTTTACATGTTAAGTATGGTGGACCTGCAATATCTGATATCTTTTTGTACCGATGTTTGAAGTTTTAACTCTGTAGAAGAATATATATTATTAATCATTGTTTACTGCTGACTTTTATGGAAATTGTTGTTTTGTTTGCCAATTATCTGTGTATTTGATTGCTTTCTGCCCCTTGTTACGATTTAGTTTTTTTTTACTGCATTATAACTGCTTGTTTAGGTTTATGCATCAATGTTCATATTAGCTGGATTTTGTTTTTGGTTTCTGATTTATGTCCTATTATAAGTATGGTGGCTGAACTCCTTTTTTCTAGTCATAGCTGTATTTTACTGTGGCATTGGGGGATTGTTTCTGTATGTAAACTATTTATTTTTGCAGAAAGTATTGTACTGTTTGTTAGTTATATGTGTATTTCATAGTTTTTTTTTTCTTTTGCTAAGCCTTTCAATTTTATAAACTAACAGATATACATAGTCACTGTAAACTATTTATTTTTGCAGAAAGTATTGTACTGTTTGTTAGTTATATGTGTATTTCATAGTTTTTTTTTTCTTTTGTTATGGTTGAGATTTACTTATTGTAGCATTTATATATGCTCGCTCAGGTTCATGCCTCGTTCATGTTATCTCGTGAGTTGACTGGTTATTAAAATTATGAATTTTTCTTCTCTGAATTTCAATCGTACGGGCCCTATTCAAATTAAATTTGCTGATAAGAGATGTCTTGGTAATTTTTCTGAGTTCTTGTATCTATTACCATTAGATTTTTATTTAACCAAGTTTTTGCTATTTTGCTTCTATTTCCATTGAGAAAAAAAATCATGTCATCATCAAGCTCAGATGAAGTATTTTTTTTATACGACTCCTTTTCATATTGTAAAATTTATATACTGGGTTGTAAATTTATCACCTGTTCACCTTCAATACAATGGAGAGAAGAACCAATGGGTAGAGTTTTGCATATGAGAAAATTAAAAGATATAACAGTTGGGGTTGGAATATAATTATGAATTATGATTTAGCAGATGAATTTATTTCTTATGGATCACTGATCACTCTGTTCCAATCCTTTTAAAAGTTGGAATCCCCTGTGTGCCGATTAGTAAGTTGGTCTACGGCTTTATGATATTTTTATTTGTGAGAAGTTATTAGTTTACCTTCTTAATTCAGCTTTGGTTGTCATCTATGATAAGTTCTTTTGCTGATCCACAGGTCCTACACTTGCAGAATCAAGGTTTTCGCTTTATTTCATTTAGGTTCTCCTTTTTATTCAATTTACCCGCTCTTAGTTTTAGTTGAATACTCAAATATTGTATCCTTTCTAGCGTGTTTCTGGTAATTAATTGATTCAGTCACAGATGTGGTCCTAGGTTGTTTGAGCATAGGCAGAAATTAGGTGAAGCCTAGAAACCTAGGAGATTAAGTGGAAATAAAGCCGATTAGGCGTTAGGCGACTAGTCTTAGACCTTTAATTTTGTAGACCAACAAGTATTCATTATTAGTTATTACTATTTCTTTTAAGATATTTTTTTTGGAAATTGTTGAATTGTTTGCTAGTTATTTTTGTATTTTATTGTTTTATATCCTTTCTTACAATTGATAATAATCTAGCTCATGTTTATCTCTCACTGATTATGCTATCTGAGTTTATTTGTTTGGTTTTATGAATTTTGTTGTATCATTCTATATGTCAAGTATGATTGACCTGCAATTAATCCGAAGTGTATCTTTTTGTACCGACATTTGAATTCTGTAGAAGAGCAGATATTAGTAATCACTCTTTACTGCTGACTTTTATGGAAATTGTTGTTTTGTTTGCCATTTATCTGTGTATTTGATTGCTTTCTGTTCCTTGTTACGATTTAGTTTTTTTTATTGCATTGTAGCTGCTCGTTTAGATTTATGCAGCAGTGTTCATGTTAGCTGAATTTTATTCTTGGTTTCTGATTTATTGTCCTATTATAAGTACGGCTGAACTCCTTTTTTCTTGTCAAAGATGTATTTTACTGTGACATTGCGGATATTGTTTCTTTCCGTAACAGCCTTTCAATTCTGTAGACTAAAAGATGTACGTAGTCTATGTAAATTATTTATTTTTGCAGAAAGTAATGTACTGTGTGCTAGTTATAGGTGTATTCCATAGTTTTCTTTCTCTTGCTAGTTATATGGCTGAGATTTACTTATTGTAGCGTTATATTTGCTCGCTCAGGTTCATTCCTTGTTCATGTTATCTGACTAAAATTTCGTGCGATTCGTGATTTGTCATCATATTATTTTACATGTAGTATGTTTGACCTGAAAATATTCTAGCCATAGTTGTTTAATTATACCAGATAAGTTGTATATTACTGTAACATCCCAACAAATTACGGTTTACCTGCTACGGTAAAGCGAGTGTAATTTTATTGTTTTTGAGTTCTGCGTTGGGTTTGTGATGCTTTTATATCTTTTAATCTTTATAATCATAAACTGTTTGGCTGAATTGGTGAAATTTTTTGTTTTTGATTTTAGTTATCTTAAATATACCTGTCCATATGTCATGTTCTTGCTTCTTCTATGCTTATGAACATGCATGCAATCAAGCTTATGGAATTGTTAGTTTGCTGTTCTGTCTCCATTTTGGAGTGAGGCATGGATTTGATACCCTTTTTAATAGGGTGAGGCATGGATTGTTGAACTTGTGGTTTGTTGCAAATGCCAGCATTTATTCAATAATTACAGACCATCAGTTTTATTCGGTATAGCAAACATAATTTTCCTATATCGGTTTCACAAGGTTAGCAGGGCTCCTCCTTTTCCTCTTTTAGTATTAATTATTTTCATATTTTTTGGTTTGAAGGTCTCCCAATAACACATTCATTGACAAGTGCCCCTTGTGCATTTTTTTCTTTTCCTGTTGTCAATGAAAGAAAATTGTTCCTTTTAATGCTTAATGCTTACTTTTTCAGGTGCAAGAAAACAAATTGTTAGCTAAAAACGCACGTCGACAAAAGAAAGAAACTAGTACATGTTTTTCTGCCTCGGTAGTTCTGACCTGCTTTACAGCTTTACCCTTGTCTTGTTTTTAGCTCTAATTAACAAAAATAGTTAATGGATCCTTTAAACCAAACAGGTTTTTTTAGTCGAAAAACAGATAGAAACTTAATTATAAATAAAAAAAATTGGCTGAATTCTACAGCTTATTTTGTGTCCTCTTTTATGTGCTTCTCAGCTTCATTAATTTTTTAATTGATATCTATTCTGTCATTGATTTTGTTTTTTGCATTTGTTAGATCTCATCTAAAGTTACCAATGATATATTTTTCACTTCTACAGGACAGGAACAATCGTATCATTTGCCTTTCTTTGTGAAGTATTGCTTTTTCTCTCAGTTTTTTTATATGATTAAAATAGGTGTATTTGATCCTGAACATGTGTCTGCTTAAGTCTTGAGTGTTTTAAAGCTTCTGAACTATTCATCTTGTTTTCTGGGGTAAATTATGCTTTAGTGACCTGAGTTTTGGCCAATTTTAGGATAAGTGACATAAGTTTTTGTAATTTCGGTTTTGTGACCTAAGTTTAACTTTGTTAGCAATTTAGTGACCTGTCATCATATTTTTCGAAAAAAAAATATATTTCTTGCTAAAATAAAATACCCTCATATTTTACCCTTGTAGTTAACAGACGTGAGGGCACGTGATAGCACGTGTAACGTATTCCGTACATTGAACTGACGCAAGGTCAATACAAAAGTTAACACAAAACCGAAATTGCAAAACTTAGATCACTTATCCTAAAATTGGCCAAAACCCAGGTCACTAAACCATAATTTACCTTGTTTTCTGTTATGCAAATATTCGCCTCCAAGTTAGCTGTTAAACAGGATGCGCATCATGAATCTACAGTGTAGTAATCTATCCATATGAACCGTAGGATTGTTGAAACATTATAGTGAGAAATATGTGAGTTTTTAAAAGAGATGTTTGACGACTTGTGCATTATTTGTCCCTTATGAATCTTATTTAGAAGTACTAATAGTTTCAAATACTCGAATAAACTTTTATTCTAGAACTGGGGGTATCTGTTAGATCTTTTTTTTTACAAACATCTAGTCAATAGTTGTAGAGAAATAATTGCAATTTGGATTCTTTAGTAATCATCTAACACGAAGGAGAGGTATATAGAGTCAAGTTAGCTGTTAAACAGGATGCGCATCATGAATCTACAGTGTAGTAATCTATCCATATGAACCGTAGGATTGTTGAAACATTATAGTGAGAAATATGTGAGTTTTTAAAAGAGATGTTTGACGACTTGTGCATTATTTGTCCCTTATGAATCTTATTTAGAAGTACTAATAGTTTCAAATACTCGAATAAACTTTTATTCTAGAACTGGGGGTATCTGTTAGATCTTTTTTTTTACAAACATCTAGTCAATAGTTGTAGAGAAATAATTGCAATTTGGATTCTTTAGTAATCATCTAACACGAAGGAGAGGTATATAGAGTCAAGTGTTCGTAGTTGTTATGAGAAAACAAGCTCGACTAATACCTTTTTTGTTGCATCTTCTACTCTATTAGGTTTTATAATTCCTTTCTTCTATCTATTTACTGTTTTTTTTTCTCTTATATATTTTTCTTTGCTCTTATGAACTGGTGATCTATTGAATTTTGTAGTTTGTGGTCCTATCAAGGATAAATTATTTCAGTTTGTACTGCAGGATGCTACCTTGGAAAAAGGTGACAGGGTATGAGGTTTCCAAACCAGCAAACGTTACCTCGAGTAAGATATGCCGCTGCTGCATGGTTCATGAGTCGATATTTATTGAAATTGTGAAACTTTCTTGAGAAGTCTTGGTAATTTTTCTGAATTTTATTTTTTTACCATTATAATTTTTTAACTATATTTTGTTCTATACTTTTATCCATTGAGAAAGAGTTATGGTTTCATCAAGCCAAGATCAAGTTTTTTAAATACGGCTCCTTTTCATACGGTAAAATGTATACTGTCCGTATTTTATGACCCCTTCACCTTTAATGCAGTGGAGAGAACTTATGAGTAGATTCTTGCACATGGGATTTTTTTTATTATTATTTTAATGGTGGGGAAACCCCACTTTTTATTTTTAGATAATATAGAAACATAAAAAAGTCGGGGAAAATGCCCACAGAAAACCAATCCGAATGTACAGATGAAAGAAATAAAAAATACAAGTCTTGAAAATAAAAACAGTAAACTCTAATGCTCAATAGCATAATCCGCAAAGTACATGAGGAACTAAAAATATATTACAGTTTGATTAGAATACAATTATGATTATGCAGGTGAAATTATTTCTTATCGAACACTGGTAACTTTGTTCCAGTCGTTTTAAAAATCGAAAATTGCCTATGGGTGCCTAATTAGTAATGACAGCATTTCAATGTCTGTAATATTATGATTTGTGAATTTATGAGAAGTTATCAATTTACTTTCTATCTTCATATTTGGGTGTCATCTACTATGTTCTTTTGCTGATCCAAAGGTCATGCTGAAGAATGAAGGTTTTCTCCCGACTTCATTTTGTTATCTTTTTTTAGCATTTATCACACTTTTTTTGGCCATTCAACCACTGGCTCTTAACGTCTCTATCTCTTCTAATGCTTGGGATGCGCATAATTTGTGGTCATTTTTAAAGTCTAGAAGCCTAGGATATTAGGCCGGAATAAGCGGATTAGGCGGTGATTAGGCGGGGGATTAGGCGCTATGCTATGCAAACGAGTAAGAGCCTTTAATTTTGTTGGCCAGGTATTCGTAATCACTATTTCTTGTTGATTTTTATGGAAATTACTGAATTGTTTGCTAGTTATATGTATGTGCATTTCATTGTTTTATATCCTTTCTTACAATTGAGAATAATTTATTGTATCTTTCTATTTGTTAGCTCAGGTTTATCCCTCACTGATTATGCTATCTAAGTTTATATATTTGGTTTTGTGATTTTTTGTTGCATTATTCGACATGTTAAAGAGTGGTGGACCTGCTATTGATCCGAAGTGTATCTTTTTGTATAGACTTTCGAACTCTGTAGAAGAACAGATATTAGTAATCACTGTTTACTGCTGAATTTTATGGAAATCGTTGTTTTGCTTTTCAGTTATCTGTGTATTTGATTGCGTTCTGTTCCTTGTTATGATTTTGATTTTTTTTTATTGATTATAGCCTGCTAGTTTAGGTTTATGCTTCAATGTTCATCTTAGCTGAATTTTATTTTTGGTTTCTGATTTATTGTCCTATTATAAGTCTGGATGAACTGATTTTTTTCTAGTCATAGCTGCATTTTATTGTGAGATTGTGGGAATTGTTTCTTTCTGTAACAACCTTCCAATTCTGTAGACTAACGGATATTCGTAGTCACTGTAAACTGTTTATTTTTGCAGAAAAGTAGTGTACTGTTGCTAGTTATATGTGTATTTCATAGTTTTCTTTCTCTTGTTATGGGTGAGATTTATTTATCGTAGCATTATATTTGTTTGCTCAGGTTCATGCCTTGTTCATGTTATCTGACTAGAGTTGTTTGCGATTAGTGATTTGTCATCATATTATTTTACATGTTAAGTATGTAAATATGTTTACCTGAAAATATTATAGTCATAGTTGTTTAATTATATCAGAGGATCTATATTTTACTGTAACATCCCAACAATTTAGGGTTTACCTGCTATGGTAATGCTTTTAACGATTGTAATTTCATTGTTTTGAGTTTATCTTTTTCCCCCTCCTATTTTCCATTGTTTAAGGAACTTATTTGTTTTTTCATGGGATCCTTGAACATTGGCAACTCATTCAGACAAATCAACACTTTGGGATGGTAGTGCTTTTAACGAATGTAATTTCATTGTTGAATTTATCTTTTTCCCCCTCCTATTTTCCATTGTTTAAGGAACTTATTTGTTTTTTCATGGGATCCTTGAACATTGGCCACTCATTCAGACAAATCAACACTTTGGGGGAACCCATTGGAATTTAATTAATAAGACAGAAGAGGTGAATGTGTAGCTGTAATCTTATATGCGTTGGGGTTATCGTTTATTATGTGAACACCAGGGGTCTATAATTTGAGGGGATCTGAATCGGTTCGGTTTTGTGAATTTGGTGTCTTGAGCTTTAAACTGAATTTAATTAAATCTTCATTGGTCTAGGATTACTTTCACATTCTTATAATTGTTATTTCTTATCGTCCCTTGCTAATTTAGTTTAAATCTTTCCTCAGCTTCGAGGGTGATTGTTTTTCTTTCCCTTGATTGAAATTGGTGATTCATCATGGCGCGCGTTGGGTTTGTGATGCTTTTATATCAACTGATCCCGACTATTATGATTAACTATAAATTTTTTAATATCTACTGTCATAATCTGTTTGGTTGAATTGGTGAACTTTTTTGGCTTTGATTTAAGTTATCTTAAAAATACCTGTCCATATGTCATGTTCTTTTTTTCTCTATGCTTATGAAATGCTTGTAATTAAGCTTATGGAATTTTCTTTGATGTGCTGTTCTGTCTCCATTTTGGAGTTTTGAAAAACTACAAAGTATCTGCTGTAACATTGTTAAGTTTGGATGAACTCATAGACCTTGAGATTGCCTTATTTCAATTTTGGTACTGTTATTTAGATTACTGATTGGTTTGGTTTGTTTTTAATGGCGTTCGCGGAGAAAAAAATATTTGAGTTCTGCTTCAATTTCGATTGTTGATTAGAGGCTCCAGCGATTAAGAGAAAGATTATGGGGAGAAAGAATGCTATTATGAAGGAATTAAGGAAATGCTAATTTCATATTAAAGTGGGATTTTGGAGGCCATCATTACGTTCAGGAGTATAGCTACAACGTGCTGATGTTACAAATTAATAATCTCATAGTAAGTTCCTTATCTTTAGGATACCTTGTTCTCTGCATTGGATCTATATATATATATATATATATATTTTATTTTTTTATAAAGAAGAGTGCCTAGTTGATTTTATGTTCCGGATGAAGAGGCCTTTTTTAGTGTTTAATATATTTACATCAAGTCTTATGCTGGTAGGATAAAGGAAAATAATAAGTTGATAACAAGGCAAAATGCATACCCAAGTTTCTTATACTGAAAATTGCAAGTTATATGTGATATTCCTTTCTGTACGTGAAGGATGACTTTTAAAGTGTTTTCTGTTTTCAAGGTCAGCATTTATCCAATAACGGGAAATACTTGTCTCCTTGCATATGTTCTATTCGAATGTTTGCAGCTGAAGTATGCATCCTTTTCCTGTAAACCTGATAAAGTACATAATCTTTGTTTCACATAGATTTAAAAGTCTAATGACACAATTAAACATGTATGCCATTTCCTTTTTTCCTCGTTATGTTTTTGCCAGAATCAGAAGCATTTACTTGCATTCAATTTTTTTTTAGTATTCTGATAGGGAGGGACGTAAGGCATGAATTGTTGAATTTGTGGTTTGTTGAATTTGTGGTTTGTTGCAAATGCCAGCATTATTTATTCAATAATCACAGAGGTTCTATTAGAAGTTATGTAGCAAACGTAATTTTTCTATACCGGTTTTACAAGGTTACTCCTTTTTCTCTTTTAGCATTAATTATTTTCATATTTTTGGTTTGAAGGTCTCCTCATAACATATATCCATTGACAAGTGCCCCTTTTTTCTCCCTGTGCGCATTATTTTCTCTTTCTGTTTTCAGATGACAAAAAATTGTTCGTTTTAATGCTTACTTTTTCAGGCATAGGAAAACAAATTGTTAGCTAAATAACACACATCGACAAAAGAAAGAAACTAGCACATGTTTCTCTGCCTCGGTAGTTCGGACTTGCTTTACAACTTTACTTGTGAATATACACATTTATATAGTTAGATTACACTTGTCATGTCTTTAGCTCTAATTCACAAAACTAGTTAATGGATCCTTTAACCAAACAAGATTTTTTAGTAGAAAAACAAATAGAAACTTATTTTTTTAAAAAAATTATTTTCTGAACCCTACAGCTTATTTAGTGTCCTTTTTATGTGCTTCTCAGCTTCATCAATTTTTTGTTTGATATCTTTTCCGTCATCGACTCTGCTTTTTGCATTTGTTAGATATCATCTAAATTTACCATTG
This sequence comes from Primula veris, assembly GCA_963682055.1. Classification (NCBI taxonomy): domain Eukaryota; kingdom Viridiplantae; phylum Streptophyta; class Magnoliopsida; order Ericales; family Primulaceae; genus Primula; species Primula veris. The sequence goes on along the minus strand of OY821743.1, from coordinate 17,653,602 downwards.
ATATATTTTTGACTTCTACAGAACATGAACAATCTTATCATTTGCCTTTCTTTGTCAAGTATTGCCTTTTCTCCTAGTGCTTTTAATATGATTAAAATAAGTGTATTTGATCCTGAACATGAGGCAGCTTAGGTCTTAACTGTTTTAAAGCTTTTGAACTACTCATCTTGTTTTCTGTGATGCAAGTATTCGTCTCCAAGTTGGCTGTTAAACTGGATCTACCTCATGAATCTACAATGTAGTAATAATATGCAATTATTCATCCATATGAACTGTAGGGTTCTTGAAACATTATAGTGAGAAATATTTGAGTTTTTAAAAGAGGATCAGTATGCGAAGTCGGTTTGATTCTTCCAATTTTACCATCAATATGCTCTTATTTGCTCACATGGGATGTTTGAGGACTTCTGCATTATTTGTATCTTATCAATCTTATTTATAAGTACCAATAGTTTTGAAAACCCGAGTAAACTACTTTTTTTTTTACAAACATCTAGTCAATAGTTGAAGAGAAACAATTGCAACTTGGATCCTTTAGTAAACTAATACGGAGGAAATGTATATAGAGTCAAGTGTGTATTTTTTTGATAAAACAAGCTGGAGTAATACCTTTTTTGTTGTGTTGTATCTTCTACTCTATTAGTTTTTATAATTCCTTTCTTCTATCTGTTTACTGTTTTTTTTTTCTCTTATATGTTTTTTCCTAAGATAAATTACCATTTGCTTTTATGAATTGGTGATCTGTTGAATTTTGTAGGTTGTGGTCCTGTTCAAGTTAGATTAACTGACGTGGGGAAGAAAACTGTGGATACGAATCACGGATAAATTATTTCAGTATGAACTGCAGGATGTTGTTATGTGAGGAATGCTACATTGGAACAAGCTGATTGGGTATGATGTTTCCAAACCAGTAAACGTTACCTCGGTTAAGATATGTCACTCCTACATGCTCTATCTTGTGAGTCGACTGTTTATTGAAATTGTGAAACTTTCTTTGCCGGATTTCAAACGTTTGGGCCTGTTCAAATTAGATTTGCTGACAAAAGAATTCTTGGTAATTTTTCTGAATTTTTTTTTTTTTTTTTTACCGTTATAATTTTTTAACTATGTTTTGGTATTTTGGTTCTCTAGTTTTAAGATAGAGTTATGTTTTCATCAAGTTAAGATCAAGTTTTTTAAATACGGGGATCCTTTTCATTCGGTAAAATATATACTCTGTTTTTTTATTATCCCTTCACCTTTAATACAGTGGAAAGAATAACTTATGGGTAGATTCTTGCACATGATAAACTATTTATTTTATATTAATGGTGGGAAAACCCACTTTTTATTTATAGATGATATAGATTAATCAAAAAGTGGGGAAAATGCCCACAGAAAACCAATACGAGTGTACAAATGAAAGAAATAAAAATACAAGTCTTGAAAATAAAAACAGTAAACTCTAATCCTCAATAGCATAATCCGCAAAGTACAAGAGAAACTAAAAATATATTACAGTTTTGATTGGAATACAATTATGATTTTGCGGGTGAAATTCTTTCTTATCGAACCTGATAACTTTGTTCCAATCGTTTTAAAAATCGGAAATAGCCTATGGGTGCCTGATTAGTAATGACAGCAGTTCAATGTGTGCGGTATTAGGATTTGTGTATTTATGGGAAGTTATCGGTTTACTTTCTATATTCAGCTTTGGGTGTCATCTACTATGTTCTTTGCTGATACAAAGGTCCTACGACTGAAGAATGAATGTTTTCTCCCGACTTCATTTTGTTATACTTTTTTTAAGCATTTTATTCACACTTTTTTTGGTCATTCAACCACTAACTGTTACTGTCTCTCTCTTCTAATGCTTGGGATGCGCATAATTTGTTGCCATTTTTAAACTTCGGAGTACAAGGTCTTGGGAATTATTTGTTTACATATATTTTAATTTTTAATGTGTATATTTTATTAAAAAATCACAATTTTAGCTTTAACAGACCAAAATTATGAAATAGATCCTAAAGCAAACAAGTCTTTAGTAAGAACAAACATCGATTTTTTCCCAAATTTTCATGTTAAAACCAGTTATGATTCCACCATGAAGTGGTCTAAAATTTCGCATTGTTTTAGACTTTTACCTTGCTTTCAATTGGTCTCAGGTCCTTAAATCATGGCATGCTGTTGATTGTACTTTTTGATGCATATATATATATATATATATATATATATGTTTTTATAGCTGTTAGTAACTTCTAATGCTTGGGATGCGCATAATTTGTTGCCATTTTTAAACTTCGGAGTACAAGGTCTTGGGAATTATTTGTTTACATATATTTTAATTTTTAATGTGTATATTTTATTAAAAAATCACAATTTTAGCTTTAACAGACCAAAATTATGAAATAGATCCTAAAGCAAACAAGTCTTTAGTAAGAACAAACATCGATTTTTTCCCAAATTTTCATGTTAAAACCAGTTATGATTCCACCATGAAGTGGTCTAAAATTTCGCATTGTTTTAGACTTTTACCTTGCTTTCAATTGGTCTCAGGTCCTTAAATCATGGCATGCTGTTGATTGTACTTTTTGATGCATATATATATATATATATATATATATATATGTTTTTATAGCTGTTAGTAACTTCTAATGCTTGGGATGCGCATAATTTGTTGCCATTTTTAAACTTCGGAGTACAAGGTCTTGGGAATTATTTGTTTACATATATTTTAATTTTTAATGTGTATATTTTATTAAAAAATCACAATTTTAGCTTTAACAGACCAAAATTATGAAATAGATCCTAAAGCAAACAAGTCTTTAGTAAGAACAAACATCGATTTTTTCCCAAATTTTCATGTTAAAACCAGTTATGATTCCACCATGAAGTGGTCTAAAATTTCGCATTGTTTTAGACTTTTACCTTGCTTTCAATTGGTCTCAGGTCCTTAAATCATAGCATGCTGTTGATTGTACTTTTTGATGCATATATATATATATATATGTTTTTATAGCTGTTAGTAAATTTTGTTGCTTCATATTTCTTTTACCCCCTTCTCTTTGTATTAGAGATGCACACCACAAGAACAGTCCTACCTATTTTTTGAGGCAGGATTAGAGTACCTTCAGGCCAAAGTAGACAGGTTATACTTCAAAATGGTATGCTCTTCTTATAACATTAAATTTCTTTCAATTTGAGTAGGCGCTTAAGGAACACCTTGCTGTAAATCAGTCTTGTATTATTTGCTCTTCTTATAACAAGCATTACCGAAAAATGAGTGGCTAGTCCTGTTAGAACATCATTTCCACTTGAAATAACATTGACTCCGATTAGCCGATTATGTGTTGGATTAACAAAATTATCAAACCCTTGCTGCCAACGTTTAATGCTATTCTGTAAATTTATTATTTATAAAAAAAGCTGTTTTTATAATTTTTTTGTGGGAGCAAGTTGCCTTTGTGTTCAATATGTTGCGTTGTTGGATTAATCTTGTTCAGCCAACGGAGTTGAACATTTGAATATAGCCTTGATGAAAAGTGCAACGTATTCAGATCATAGTGAACTATTGAAAGCAAACAAAGTAATGAATATTCTTCCATTTGGTGATTTTTGTATTCTTTAGGATTTTCAAAATTAATTCATTTATACTGGATTTAAAAAAAAGTAGATACTCATTTACAACTGTAGTAGGAATAACTCTTGTACGGATTTGATCTTCGGTGAGTATTAAATAACCATTTGTAGAAATGCTTGCTAACTTTAACTTTACTGACCTTTATGATATTGAATGGTGTCTTAAATGAATATAAATGATATTGCCATACCAGCTAATTTCCTCCTTGTTTATATTTGTAATATTTGACAAGTCTCTTTTACGTATATCATCTTTGATTTAATACGGATCAGTAAACTTAGAAAGCCATTATCATGTAGCCCCTTTTTATCCTTAATATGATTTTTCTGGAAGAGAAGTCCCATAAATATTGTTTGTGTACATGTTTGTTTTACAAGCACGTTCACGGATGAGCCAGAAAACATAAATCGAGAAAAAAAAACTTTTGGTTTTTTCCTAGCTTAAAAACTTGAATGCCCTTTTAACTCAGTGGTAGAGTAACGTTTTCGTAAGGCCTACGTCATTGGTTCAAATCCGATAAGCCTTTTAACCCACTGGTAGAGTACATTTTCGTAAGGCCTACGTCATTGGTTCAAATCCGATAGCATTCAGTCCAAAAAAAAAGTGATCTGACTTCCTTTTTATACTTCAACATATGGAATTTTGCACAAAATCATTTGAAGGAACATTGCATCATAAAGGCTTCCTTAAGAAACGTATTGCTAATATCTTTCCAAAGTTTGGAAAAAGAAAAATAGACACAAAACAGGGGTAATGTTTCTTATGGTTTTACCTGGCTGTCACGTGCTTAAAGCCTCTTATAGTTTTTAAATGTAACATTATACTAAATATACACATTTTTTATTAGTAGTTCGATATTTTCTTTATTGGATATTGTAGCTAATACTATTAATTTTGTGATTTGTATTGTGTGAATGTATTCGCTATTCATGCTATTGGTATTATATGTCAAAGTTGAATTAATTTTGTAATTTTCAACATTGTAGCAGTGTTTTATAATCCGATGTTTAGATATACTACTTCGACCATCTGAATTCAGAATTACTCGATTTGAAAGGTAAATAAATGAAGTGACTGTGTGAGAGAGAGGAGGGGGGGAGTGGGGAAGAGAGTGATTGAGGGAGAGTCGGAAGAAAAAGATAGGGAGAGAGGGCCAGTGGGAGAACAGGCAAGAGACACAGTGGGGAAAGCCACCTACTGCATAAGAGAACAATAACAATATTTCATAAGTTACAAGTAATTGGTGCACCACTGACTCTCATGCCCCTTCTTACTTCTGTTGTCTAGCGGTATACCCATATTTATACTACCAAGTTCCTTGATTTCAGAAATTTAACGTTTGAGAAAATGTTCTAGGCTGAGCTTGCAAAGATACTGCTTGTGACCCACCCATTTGACCCAAGACCAGGCTCTGTATGCTACCAACAGTTTACCCAAGTTTCAAAGGTAATAACTGGCCAAACATCAGATAGGCTATTTTAATAAAGAATTCACCCAGATAGGCTATAATCTTTGTTTCATAGAGATCCAAAAGTCTAATGGCACAATTAACCCGTATGCCTTTCCCTTTTTGCCTCGTTAAAGCCAGAATCATAAGCATTTACTTGTATTCAATTTTTTTTCTTAATATTATGATAGGGTACATGAGGCATGAATTATTGAATTTGTGGTTTGTTGCGAATGCCAGCATTTATTCAATACTTACAGCTTGGTCTATATCATCTTTAAACAAGCATATATTCAATAAAACAAAGCTCATACCCTATCAGCTTCTTCTAAGGTAGCATGCTTTACAAAACAGTATCCTGCTTCTTCTAAGGTAGCATGCTTTACAAAACAGCATCCTGCAGTTCATGCTGACGAGAGAAGTCTTGGTAATTTTTCTGAATATTTGTTTTACCATTATAATTTTTTAACTATGTTTTGGTATTTTGGTTCTATACTTTTATCCATTGACAAAGAGTTATGTTTTCATCAAACTAAGATCAATTTTTTTAATAACATCAATTAGTAACGTCCAAGATTTGGGTGTCATCTACTATGTTCTTTTGCTGATCCAAAGCTCCTACTTGCTGGAGAATGAAGGTTTTCTCCTGACTTCATTTTGTTATCCTTTTTTTTATCGTTTATCACCCTTTTTTTTGTTCATTCAACCACTAGCTCTTACTGCCTCTATCTCTTCTAATGCTTGGGATGCGCATAATTTGGGGCCATTTTTAAATTCCGGAGTACAAGGTATTGTGAATTATTTGTTTACATATATTTTAATTTTTTATATATGTATATTTTATTAAAAAATCACAATTTTAGCTTTAACTGACAAAAAATATGAAATAGATCCTAAAGCAAACAAGTCTTTAGTAAAAACAAACATCGATTTTTCCCCAAATTTTCATATCAAAACCATTTATGATTCCACCAGGAACTGGTCTAAAATTTCCCATTGTTTTAGACCAAACAAGTCTTAGTAAGAACAAACATCGATTTATTCCTAAATATTCATGTTAAAACCAGTTATCATTCCATTAGAAACTTGTCTAAAATTTCCCATTGTCTAAAACTTATTTGTCTCCATTTTGGAGTTTTTAAAAACTACAAAGTCCACTCTCTTCACTTTCTTTGCATCTGTTGTAACATAAGTTTGGATGAGCCCATAGGCCTTGAGATTACCTTATTTCAAATTTGCTACTATTATTTAGATTACTGATTGGTTTGGTTTGGTTTTAACGGCGTTCGAAGAGAAGAAAATATTTGAGTTCCTCTTCGATCTCAATTGTTGATTAGAGGCTCCAGCAGACAAAAAGAAAGACTATGGGTAGAAAGGATGCCATTCTGAAGGAAGTGGCATTTCAGAGGTCATCATTACGGTCAATAGTACAGCTGCAATGTGCTGGTGATGCAAATTAATAATCTCAAAGTAAATTCTTATCTTTAGGTTACCTCTTTCTCTGCATTGGATATATTTATATATATATATATTTTTTTATGAATAAGAGACAAGTAGATTTCCTGTTCCGGATGAAGATGCTTTTTACTATTTAATATATTTACATCAAGTCTTATGCTGTAGGATAAAGGAAAATAATAAGTTCAAAACAAGGCGAACGGCATAGCCAAGTCTCTCATACCAAAAATTTCCAGTTATATGTGATTTTCCTTTCTGTACATGAAGGATGATTTTTAAAGTGTCTTCTGTTTGCAAGGTCAGCAATTATTTAGTAATGGAAAACTTGGCTCGTATGTGTTCTATCCGAATGTTTGTAGCTAATGTACGCCCCTTTTCCCCCGAACCCTAAGAAAGTACATAATCTTTGTTTAATAGAGATCCAAAAGTCTAGCGACACAATTAACAGGTATGTCATTCCCTTTTTTCCTCATGTTTTTGCCAGAATCAGAAGTATTTACTTGTATTCATTTTTTTTCTTAGTATTCTGTTTCTTATTCACATGCTATCTTAGCTTAGCATGTATTTGACTAGTAAGAAAAAAATGTATTTGACTCAGTTTTCTACCTTAGCTTTCATATGTTTCTTCTTTACCTATTAGTTAGCTTACCTTCCAAAAGGAACAACTGGGCATAGAACATAAACTGAACCATCAGTAAACAGAACAAAGACCTGTAGGAAGGAACAAAGAGAAACTTAATGTTGCATTCTATGGTATTCTAAAAGTTAATACATCAGCATATAAAAAGGGAATGGAGAGAAAAACGCATAAATGGATTCTTGCATTTGAGCTAATAGAAACCATAAATAGTTAGATGGTGATTTTTTTCTGTTTACTATAATAATGTAGGCGATGCTTCTTTATGGAGCTCTGTTCACTTTACTGGATCTTTTAAAATCCGTATTGCCCATACTTGATGAATTATATATTCTACCGTCGGTTGTCACTTGTGGACCAGTTTGTTATTTCTCCTTACGGAAATGGCAATGGCCAGTTTGTTATTTCTTTTTACGGAAATGGCAATGATAGCTGGTAAATGAGTTTAATGAACTTTTATTTATTCTAACAAGAAAAATTTGTCTCATTCATTCTCAGCAGTATTATGATTTATTTTTATCTAGAAGCTTTTTGTTACGGAAATCTAATGAGAACCCTTCTATTTTCTTTAATCTATGGGGAGTAATCTACCATCAGTTGTTCATTTTGTTGATTCCAATTGGAGAATCAAGGTTTTTGTCGTTTACCTCATTATGTTCTTTGTCTAATCCATCTTATTTACTCTCTTTTTTAGTCTGTATACTGTATATTTCTTCTGGATTATGATATGCTTTTCAGTTGCAGAGGTTCAAAATTTAAACGAATGGGAATCAGGTTGTTCTCTACTTTCTAACCATTGAAACTTATCTTAGAAGTAATATTTACTTTACTTCATTTTCGCACAGATTACCATTCTGCTTGAAACCAATGTACAAGGTTTTGCGAAGAGAAATTCCCAAAAAAACTTGTTTGTTTACCTGTTTTTTTTTGCTCAGCGGTAGAGTAACGCCATCACAGTGTAAAAACTTGAAGACCCTTTATCTCAGCGGTAGAGTAACGCCATCAAACAACGTAAGTCATCGGTTCAAATCCAAAAATGGGATTTAGTTCTGAAAAAAAAAATCTGATTTTTTTCCCACCCAGATAGTGGCTTTCTTCAGCTTTTGTTTTACAAGATTACTTTTTTAGAATTGATACGGGCTTAAAGGTTTATATGGTCTCCTGAGTTTTCACTGGTTTCAATGTATAATTTATATATATATATATGTGTGTGTATGTATTTACACACATTTATATACATCAGTTGAGATAAAGATTAGGACTTTGTACCGTCTTTTGATTTCTTTCTCATTTGTTTAAGGTTGTAACTTGTTACTGTGGTACTATTCATTTTATGGTTCTTCATTAGAAAACTGTTATGTTTATTGTAGGTTTAACCAATTTTGTGCTTTACTGTTCCTAAGACCCAATTTATGTATATATTCCTACCTGTTTTTTACCGGAATGATGTTTTGCTTTTCTTACAATATTGGTTATCAGGTGCCCTGAAAATTATCTATGATTTTTGGATTTGATACCCTTTTAGAGATGGATTGTTGAACTTGTGGTTTGTTGCAAATGCCAGCATTTATTCAATAATCACAGACCATCAGTTTTATTCGGTATAGCAAACGTAATTTTCCTATATCGGTTTCACAAGGGTTAGCAGGGCTCTTCCTTTTACTCTTAGTATTAATTATTTTCATATTTTTTGGTTTGAAGGTATCCCAATAACACATTCATTGACAAGTGCCCCTTGTGCATTTTTTTCTTTTCCTGTTGTCAGATGAAAGAAAATTGTTCATTTTAATGCTTACTTTTTCAGGTGCGAGAAAACAAATTGTTAGCTAAAAACGCACGTCGACAAAAGAAAGAAACTAGCATATGTTTTTCTGCCTCGGTAGTTCTGACCTGCTTTACAGCTTTACCCTTGTCTTGTTTTTAGCTCTAATTAACAAAAATAGTTAATGGATCCTTTAAACCAAACAAGTTTTTTTAGTCAAAAAACAGATAGAAACTTAATTATAAATAAAAAAAATTGGCTGAATTCTACAGCTTATTTTGTGTCCTCTTTTATGTGCTTCTCAGCTTCATTAATTTTTTAATTGATATCTATTCTGTCATTGACTTTGTTTTTTGCATTTGTTAGATCTCATCTAAAGTTACCAATGATATATTTTTCACTTCTACATAACAGGAATAATCGTATCATTTGCCTTTCTTTATCAAGTATTGCTTTTTCTCTCAGTTGTTTTTCATAGATTAAAATAGTCTAAATGTTAGCTGTTAAACAGGATGCGCATCATGAATCTACAATGTAGTAATAATATGCTATTATCTATCCATATGAACTGTAGGATTGTTGAAACATTATAGTGAGAAATATGTGAGTTTTTAAAAGAGATCAGCATGCGAACTCTGTTTGATTCTTCACAATTTACCATCGATATGCTCTTATTTGCTCACATGAGATGTTTGAGGACTTCTGCATTATTTGTCCCTTATGAATCTTATTTAGAAGTACCAATAGTTTCGAATACTCGAGTAAACTTTTATTCTAGAACTGGGAGTATCTATTGGGTCTTTTTCTTTTTTACAAACATCTAGTTAATAGTTGAAGAGAAATAATTGCAATTTGGATTCTTTAGTAAACATCTAACACGAATGAGAGGTATATAGAGTCAAGTCTTCATAGTTTTTATGAGAACAAGCTCGAGTAATACCTTTTTTATTGTATCTTCTACTCTATTAGTTTTTATAATTCCTTTCTTCTATCTATTTATTGTTTTTTTTTCTCTTATATGTTTTTCCTTAGATAGATTACCATTTGCTCTTATGAACCGGTGATCTATTGAATTTTGTAGTTTGTGGTCCTATCAAGGATAAATTATTTCAGTATGTATTGCAGGATGCTACCTTGAAAAAAGCTGACAGGGTATGAGGTTTCCAAACCAGCAAACGTTACCTCGAGTAAGATATGTCGCTGCTACATGGTCTATCTCCTGAGTCGATATTTATTGAAATTGTGAAACTTTCTTTTCTGAATTTCAAACGTTTGGGCCTAATCAAATTAGATTTGCTGACAAGAGAAGTCTTAGTAATTTTTCTGAATTTTATTTTTTTACCATTATAACTTTTTAACTATATTTTGTTCTATACTTTTATCCATTGAGAAAGAGTTATTGTTTCATCAAGCCAAGATGAAGTTTTTTAAATACGGCTCATTTTCATACGAAAAATGTATACTGTCTATATTTTATGACCCTTTCACCTTTAATGCAGTGGAGAGAAGAACTTATGAGTAGATTCTTGCACATGGGATTTATTTTATTTTATTATTATATTAATGGTGGGGAAAATCCACTTTTTATTTTTGGATAATATAGAAACATAAAAAAGTGGGGGGAATCCCCACAGAAAACCAATCCGATTGTACAAATGAAAGAAATCAAAAATACAAGTCTTGAAAATAAAAACAGTAAACTCTTATGCTCAATAGCATAATCCGGATTAGAATACAACTATGATTATGCGGGTGAAATTCTTTCTTATCGAACACTAGTAACTTTGTTCCAATGGTTTTAAAAATCAGAAATTGTCTATGGGTGCCTAATTAGTAATGACAGCATTTCAATGTCTGAGGTATTATGATTTTTGTATTTATGAGAAGTTATCGGTTTACTTTCTATATTCAGATTTGAGTGTCATCTGCTATGTTCTTTTGCTGATCCAAAGTTCCTACGGCTGAAGAATGAAGGTTTTCTCCTGACTTCATTTTGTTATCCTTTTTTATCGTTTATCACCCTTTTTTTGGTCATTCAACCACTAGCTCTTTCTCTATCTCTTCTAATGCTTGGGATGCGCATAATTTGGGGCCATTTTTAAATCCAGGAGTAAAAGGTATTGTGAATTATTTGTTTACATATATTTTAATTTTTAATGTGTGTATTTTATTAAAAAATCACAATTTTAGCTTTAACTGACAAAAAATATGAAATTGATCCTAAAGCAAACAAGTCTTTACTAAGAACAAACATCGATTTCCCCCTAAATTTTCATGTCAAAACCAGTTATGATTCCACCAGGAACTGGTCTAAAATTTCCCATTGTTTTAGACCAAACAAGTATTAGTAAGAACAAACATCGGTTTATTCCCAAATATTCATGTTAAAACCGGTTATCATTCCATCAGAAACGTGTCTAAAATTTCCCATTGTTTGAGACTTTTACCTTGCTTTCAATTGGTCTCAGGTCCTTAAATCACCGTTGGAAATTGATGTGCCATTAGCGTGATCCAATTTATAAAGCATGCTGTAGATTGTACTTTCTGATGCATACATATATATGTATGTTATCACAGCTATTAGTAAATTTTGTTGCTTCATATTTCTCTTACCCCCTTCTTTGTATTAGAGATGCACCCCACAAGAACAGTCCTACGTATTTTTGAAGGCAGGATTAGGGTACCTTCAGGCCAAAATACACAGGTTATACTTCAAAATGGTATGCTATTTTTAGAACATTAAATTTGTTTCAATTTGAGTAGGCACTTAAAGAACACCTTGCTGTAAATCCGTATTGTATTATTTGAAAAACTAAGTGACGTTAAACAAGCATTACCAAGAAATGAGAGGCTAGTCCTGTTAGAAGATCATTTACACTTATTAACAAAATTTCAAACGCTTGCTGCCAACGTTTAATGCTTTTCTGTAAATTTATTATTTATGGAAAAGCTGTTTTTATAATTTTTGTGTGGGAGCAAGTTGCCTTTGTGTTCAATATGTTGCGTTGTTGGATTAATCTTGTTCAGCCAACGGAGTTGGAACATTTGAATATAGCCTTGATGAAAAGTGTAACGTATTCGGATCATAGTGAACAATTGAAAGCAAACAAGATAATGAATATTCTTCCATTTGGAGATTTTTGTACTCTTTAGGATTTTTAATCCTAAGTATATATATCATCTTTGATTTAATACGGATCAGTAAACTTAGAAAGCTAATGTAGCCCCTTCTTATCCTTAATATGATTTTTCTGGAAGAGAAGTCCCATAAATATTGTTTGTGTACATGTTTGTTTTACAAGCACGTTCACGGATGAGCCAGAAAACCTAATTCAGAAAAAAAAAACTTTTAGTTTTTTCCTGGTTTAAAAACTTGAATTCCCTTTTAACACAGTGGTAGAGTAACGTTTTCTTAAGGCCTACGTCATTGATTCAAATCCGATAAGTGGCATTCAGTCCAGAAAAAAAGTGATCTGATTTCCTTTTTATACTAAAAACATATGGAATTTTGCACAAAATCATTTTAAAGAACATTGCATCATAGAGGCTTCCTTAGGAAACGTATTGCTAATATCTTTCCAAAGTTTGGAAAAAGAAAAATAGACACAAAACAGGGGTAATGTTTCTTATGGTTTTACCTTGCTGTCACCTGCTTAAAGTCTCTTATAGTTTTTAAATGTAACATTATACTAAATATACACAAGTAAATATTTTTTTATTAGTAGTTCGATATTTTCTTTATTGGATATTGTAGCTAAAACTATTAATTTTGTGATTTGTATTGTGCGAATGTATTTGCCATTCATGCTATTCGTACTATATGTCATTTAAGGTGAATTAGTTTTGTAATTTTCAACATTGTAGCAGTGTTTTATAAACCGATGTTTAGACATACTGCTTCGACCATCTGAATTTAGAATTACTCGATTTGAAAGGTAAATAAATGAAGAGACTGAGAGAGAGAGGAGAGGGGGGAAGTGGGGAAGAGAGCGAGAGAGAGAGTAGGAAGAAAAAGAGAGGGAGAGAGCCAGTGGGAGGACGGGAAAGAGACACAATGGGAACACCCGCCTACTGCATTGGAGAACAATAACAATATTTTATAAGTTACAAGTAATTGGCGCATCACTGACTCTCACGCTCCTTACTTCTGTTGTCCAGCTCTTAAAGGTATACATATATTTATATTACCAAGTTTCTTGATTTCAGAAATTTAACGTTTGAGAAAATGTTGTAGGCTGAGCTTGCAAAGATACTGCTTGTGACCCATTTGACCCAGGACCTTTAATCATTCCATCTTTTCTTGTATACTTTTCATCACTTAGCACTCAGGCTCTGTATGCTACCAACAATTTATCCAAGGTACAAAGGTAATAACTGGCCAAACATCCGATAGGCTATTTTAATAAAGAATTCACCCAGAGGTAATTTTTTTTACTATTAGTTCCGGTTCTAACCGTTTATCTATTGAGAAAAAAAAAATCATGTTTTCATCAAGCTAAAACCAAGTATTTTTTTTTATACAACTCATTTTCATACGGTAATATTTATATACTGGTATATTTATCACATGTTCACCTTCGATCCAATGGAGAGAGAACTATTGGATAGATTTTTGCACATGAGAAAATGAATACATATAACAGTTGGGTTGGAATATAATTATGAATTATGATTTAGCGGGTGAAATTATCTCTTATGGAACACTGATCACTTTGTTCCAATCCTTTTGAAATTCGGAATTGCATACTGATTTATAAATGTCAGCGGTATTGTGAATTGTTTATTTATGAGAAGTTATTAGTTTACCTTCTTAATTTAGCTTTGGTTGCGTATATCATTAGTTCTTTTGCTGATGCACAGGTCCCTACACCTGCAGAATCAAGGTTTTCGCTTGATTTCATTAAATTGTCCTTTTTATGCAATTTATTCACTCTTAGTTTTAGTTGAATACTCAATACTGTGTTTTTTTCCCGTCTTTCTGATAATTATTTGCTTCAGTCACATATGTGGTCCTGATGTGTTCTAAAGGCAACGTAGCTGGAAATTAGGCGGAGCCAAGAAGCCTAGTATGTTAGGCCGGAATAAGCGGATTAGGCGCTATGCTACGAGTAAGAACCTTTAATTTTGTTGACCAAAAAGTATTCGTAATCACTATTTCTTGTTGATTTTTATGGAAATTACTGAATTGTTTGCTAGTTATATGTGCATTTCATTGTTTTATATCCTTTCTTACAATTGAGAATAATTTAATGTAGCTTTCTATTTGTTAGCTCAGGTTTATCCCTCACTGATTATGCTATCTGAGTTTATATATTTGGTTTTGTGATTTTTTGTTGCATTATTCGACATGTTAAAGAGTGGTGGACCTGCAATTGATCTGAAGTGTATCTTTTTGTATAGACGTTCGAACTATGTAGAAGAACAGATATTAGTAATCACTGTTTACTGGTGACTTTTATGAAAATCGTTGTTTTGCTTGCTAGTTATCTGTGTATTTGATTGCTTTCTGTTCCTTGTTCTCATTTAGTTTTTTTTTTTATTGATTATAGCTGCTAGTTTAGGTTTATGCATCAATGTTCATCTTAGCTGAATTTTATTTTTGGTTTCTGATTTATTGTCCTGTCTGAACTGCTTTTTTTCTAGTCATAGCTGTATTTTACTGTGACATTGTGGGAATTGTTTCTTTTGTAACAATTTTTCAATTCTGTAGACTAACAAATATACGTAGTCACTGCAAACTGTTTGTTTTTTGCAGAAAGTATGGTACTGTTTGATAGTTATATGCGTAATTCATAGTTTTCCTTCTCTTGTTATGGCTGAGATTTACATATTGTAGCATTGTATTTGCTCGCTCAGGTTCATGCCTCGTTCATGTTATCTGACTAGAATTGTTTGCGATTAGTGATTTGTCATCATATTATTTTACATGTTAAGTATGTTTGATCTGATAATACTCTAGTCATAGTTGTTGAATTATATCAGAGTATGCCAACAAATATTCGGAACATATTTTATTTCATTTTTGCAAGTAACAATTCTTCCCTAAATAGCAGATTATACCTGTTGTGATGAATTTTCGTTTTTTTTTCTTGTAGCATCTGGATTTTGTTATTGCTTCTCTTTTTCTCCACAGAAGCACTTGGCAAATTTCTCAGTACAAGATATATATGTGCAGTTAATATGAACATGATCACCGTGTTGAGCTTTCTGTAAGATCCTTTCCGTTTTCCAGTACCTTTACATTTCCTCCCATGGCTCATAACCTGACCAGGTTAATTCTTTATTTATCTTTTTCCTTCAATTTTTTGTCGTTAACGCATGAGGAGCAGATCCATGACATTTGTGGAATTTTCATTTTCTTTACACATTCTTTTTAGACGGACCAGATCCTTATTAGTAAATTCAACACTCCATATTCTCTACTATCATTGTGTGAACTAGGAATTTTGGATTTCTTGTGATTTATTATGTGGTCTTTTACTTTCTCTACGTTTATAGAGAATCTCAATGTCTATGAAAACTCATTTCCAAGATAAATCATCTTTTAAAAACCACCGTCTTTGGTAGCACGATATTTATATTTTATAGACATCACATTATTTTGTTCCAGAGATTTTTTCGATCTAGTAACATATTAATACTCGATAGGCGATAGATAGTTCATCTTATATTTTTATTGGTCAATCTAATCCTAACGTATATGTTCAACTTAGTTGATCTCTTTCATAGTTAGCTCAAAAGTCGATCCTTTATGGATCATTTGTTTTAAGAAATTAATTTTTCAAGGTGAATGATCCCCTACCTCACCTAAATAAATCCTTCTTATCAGACTTAAAAGCGAAGCTGTAACCAAACCGACCCTAATAAGTCCACTAACATACAGCTGTAATTGCTTGGGAGGATTAGCTTAATTTCTCCGCTATCGTTCTAGTTAAACACCCAGCCCTGTCTATATATACATACATACGTTTTTCCCATCTCCGATTAGCGCAGATTTCCAACCCCCCTCCCCTCCCCTCCATTCTCTCTCTATATATATACGTAACATACATTTATCCCATCTCCGATTAGATCTTTCTAGATCTCTCCTCTCTCTCCCTCTCTCTCTCTCTCTCTATATATATATATATATATCTTTCCATTTGAGGCGAGAATCTCGATTTGGTGAGTTCTCCTTTCAATATCGCCCCCCCCCCCCCCCCTCTATATATATATATTTATTTATATATATCCTTGGATTGGAGGACATAAACCCTAAATCGAAGCATTTTGATGAGATTTCTCTCTCTATATATATATTTATATCGATGTATTATTTAATTGTTATCTGATGTATCCTTGACAGTAGTAGCAAATTGGGTCTTTTTTCAACATATAATAGATAGTATATCTGTTCGCTTTCCTTTTATTAAGGGTAAATTAGTCTTTAGTGACCTGGGTTTTGGCCTATTTTAGCATAAGTGACCTAAGTTTTTTTAATTTCGGTTGTGACCTAAGTTTAACTCTGTTAGCAATTTAGTGACCTTGCGTCAATTCAGTGGACGGAATACGTTACACGTGCAGTCACGTGCCCTAACGTCTGTTAACTAAAAGGGTAAAACAGTCTTTTCCGGATAAATTACTCTTTAGTGACCTGGGTTTTGGCCTATTTTAGGATAAGTGACCTAAGTTTTTTTAATTTCGGTTTTGTGACCTAAGTTTAACTCTGTTAGCAATTTAGTGACCTTGCGTCAATTCAGTGGACGGAATACGTTACACGTGCAGTCACGTGCCCTAACGTATGTTAACTAAAAGGGTAAAACAGTCTTTTCCGGATAAATTACTCTTTAGTGACCTGGGTTTTGGCCTATTTTAGGATAAGTGACCTAAGTTTTTTTAATTTCGGTTTTGTGACCTAAGTTTAACTCTGTTAGCAATTTAGTGACCTTGCGTCAATTCAGTGGACGGAATACGTTACACGTGCAGTCACGTGCCCTAAGGTCTGTTAACTAAAAGGGTAAAACAGTATTTTCCCAATTAAGTTAAACAAAATGACCAATATACCCAGATTAGGGCTTATACAGACACATATATACTCACATATATACGGGAGGTTCTCTTTTACATATCCAAAATGCTAATAAATATAACAGACGTGGGATTGGCACGCAGCCAATTTTTTTTTTTTTTCTTTTCTTTTCTAATTTCGTTTTTTCTGTTATTTGGTTTTCAGATTTCAAAAAGTTGCCCAATTTTACCCAAAAACTTTTTCAATTTTATCAAAAAAAAACTCTTAACCATCAAACCATCAAATTCCTTCCTATATCAAATTAATATATTTTTTTATCAAATCAACATCACTCTACCACTACAAATTATCCCCAATTTTACCAAAACAAAAAACCTCTCAGTTTACCAAAAAAAAAAAAAAAAACTTCCCTAATTTTACCAAAAAAAAACCCTAACCATCAACC
Source organism: Primula veris (assembly GCA_963682055.1). Taxonomy (NCBI): domain Eukaryota; kingdom Viridiplantae; phylum Streptophyta; class Magnoliopsida; order Ericales; family Primulaceae; genus Primula; species Primula veris. The sequence goes on along the minus strand of OY821743.1, from coordinate 17,636,226 downwards.
ATCAAACTCTTTCATATATCAAATTAATATATTTTTTTCTCAAATCAACATCACTCTACCACTACATTTATCCCCAATTTTACCAAAAAAAAACTATCCCAATTTACCAAAATAAACCTCACCCAATTTTACAAAAAATAAACTCTAACCATCAACTGAGTGAGGTTTTATTTTGGTAAATTGGGATATGTTTTTTTTTTTTTTTTGGTAAAATTGAGGATAAATGTAGTGGTAGAGTGATGTTGATTTGAGAAAAAAATATATTAATTTGATATATGAAGGAGTTTGATGGTTGATAGGGTTTTTTTTTTGGTAAAATTAGGGAAGTTTTTTTTTTTTGGTAAACTAGGAGAGGTTTTTTGTTTTGGTAAAATTAGGGTAATTTGTAGTGGTAGAGTGATGTTGATTTGATAAAAAAAATATATTAATTTGATATATGAAGGAATTTGATGGTTGATGGTTAGAGTTTTTTTTGATAAAATTGGAAAAGTTTTTAGGTAAAATTGGGCAACTTTTTGAAATCTGAAAACCAAATAACAGAAAAAACGAAATTAGAAAAGAAAAGAAAAAAAAAATTAATTTGGCTGTATATACAATTGGAGGGGAAAACAAACTGAAATTTCCCTCCAAAATCTGATGGTATTTTAGTCATTTTAGCAAGAAATATGTTTTTTTTTCGAAAAATAGGATGGCAGGTCACTAAATTGCTAACAGAGTTAAACTTAGGTCACAAAACCGAAATTAAAAAAACTTAGGTCACTTATCCTAAAATAGACCAAAACCCAGGTCACTAAAGACTAATTTACCCTTTTATTAATTTTTAAGTTTAGGTGCTTGTATCATCTATTTAGTGTTTTCCATCTCCTCTATATATATATATGTATGTAATGTATATCTGTATCTATCTCTTCCGATTGGGGGCAAGAAACCCTAGGTTGGCCCATAATTGTTATCTGTTATATTCTTTTTTATCACCGTGGTATTACTTATTGGGTATTTTTTTTAACTTAATCGATAGTAAATGTTTAATTTAAGCATAAACTAGATATCTTCACCTAGCTTTTATGGATTTTAGGGTCGTGATTTTATCATTTATTAAGTGTTTCTATTAACTAGTTTGAAGTATTTTATCTGATTATATATTGGGAAAATTACCAAAACATACAACTATTTTAAACTAATTACCAAAAAATTATACCCCAACACTTTATTCCCAAAACATACAACTAATTAAAATTATAAATAATAAATCATTTCTATTTTTGTTAACTCTCTCTCTCTCTCTCAAAAACAAGAGAGATATTTTTTGAATGGTAAAAAACAAAATATGGCAAAAAAACAAAAAAACTATAAAATATACCAAAAAATATGGTAAAAAACAAGAAAATTATAAAATTATAAAAAAAATTCTAAAAATTCTAAAAATTCAAAAATTCAAAAAAACCCAAAATATGTTGAAAAAACTTTTAAAAAATTCTGTAACCGAAAAAACCAAAAAATATCCAAAATCACAAAAAAATGAAAAAAGTTCAAAAAAGTCGAGAACCCGAAAAAACCAAAAAAAAGGCTGGAAAAACCTTTTAACAAGTCGGGAACCCGAAAAAGCCCAAAAATGGTTAAAAAAAGTATTGTGTATGTCTGTATTGCGTATTTCCGTATTAAAAAATATGTATAAATTGTGTGTTGTGTATGCATGTATTAAATAACATGTATAAATAATGTATTGTGTATGCCCGTATTAAAAAACATGTATAAATTATGTATTGTGTATGCCTGTATTAAAGAGTATGTATAAATAGTGGATTGTGTATGCCCGTATTAAAAAAAACATGTATAAACTATGTATTGTGTATGTTTGTATTAAATAACATGTATAAACAATATTTTGTGCATGCATGTATTAAAAAATATATATAAACTGTGTATTGTGTATGTCTGTATTAAAGAGCATGTATAAAATGTATTGTGTATGCATGTATTAAAGAGCATGTATAAATAGTGTTTTATGTATGTCCGTATTAAAAAACATGTATAAACTGTGTATTGTGTATGTCTGTATTAAAAAGCATGCATAAATAATGTAGTGTATGCCCGTATTAAAAAAACATGTATAAAAATTGTGTATTGTGTATGCCTGTATTAAAGAGCATGTATAAAATATATATTATGTATGACTGTATTAAAGAGCATGTATAAATAGTGTATTGTGTATGCATGTATTAAAAAACAAGTATAACAATGTATTGTGTATGCCTGTATTGCGTATTCTCGTATTAAAAAACATGTATAAATTATGTGTTGTGTATGCATGTATTAAATAAAATGTATAAATAATGTATTGTGTATGCCCGTATTAAAAAACGTGTATAAACTATGTATTATGTATGCCTGTATTAAAGAGCATGTATAAAAAGTGTATTGTGTATGCATAATAAGAAAAACATAAAAAATGGGCAGTGTCAAAGGATACAATAATGTATTGTGTATGACTGTATTAAAGAACGTGTATAAACAATGTATTGTGTATGCATATATTAAAAAGCATGTATAAAATATGTATTGTGTATGTTTGTATTAAAGAGCATGCATAAATAGTGTATTGTGTATGTCCGTATTAAAATACATGTATAAACCATGTACTGTGTATGTCTGTATTAAAGAGCATGTATAAATAATGTATTTGTGTATGCCCGTATTAAAAAAATATGTGTATAAATAATGATTGTTTTCTTTCTTTATCTTTCTTTAAAAATAGTTCAATCTTCTTCTCCGATCAGTTCACAAGTCTCTATCCGACTTCAATCTTCTTCTCCGATCAATTCACAGGTCTCGGTATTGTCTTCTCCGATCAGTTTATCCGTCAATTTTCGGTTATTTTGATCGTCATCTTCAACAATTCACTGGGCAATATGTGTCAATTTTCTCGTAAATAGTCATAAGTTCATCCGTCAATTTTCGAGGTATTTTTTTATTTTTTAAAAATTATTGTAATTAAATTTATATACTTAATAATAATTTGGCCGCATTTGGCTAAAAGTGATGTGTTGTTGACATTTTATTCCTCGATATGAAATGTTTTTTTAATACGGGCATACACAATACACTATTTATACATACTCTTTAATACAAGCATACACAATACATAATTTATACATGTTTTTTAATACGGACATACACAATACATTATTTATACATGTTATTTAATACATGCATACACAACACACAATTTATACATGTTTTTAATACGAAAATACGCAATACAGACATACACAATACTTTTTTTAACCATTTTTTGGGCTTTTTCGGGTTCCCGACTTTTTTGAACTTTTTTCATTTTTTTGTGATTTTGGATATTTTTTGGGTTTTTCTACCAATTTTTTGTGTTTTTTCGGTTACCGACTTTTTTAAAAGTTTTTTTCAGCATACACAATACATAATTTATACAGGCATACACAATACATAATTTATACATGTTTTTTAATACGGGCATACACAATACATTATTTATACATGTTATTTAATACATGCATACACAACACAGAATTTATACATATTTTTTTAATACGGAAATACGCAATACAGACATACACAATATTTTTTTTAACCATTTTTTGGGCTTTTTCGGGTTCCCGACTTGTTAAAAGGTTTTTCCAGCCTGTTTTGGGTTTTTTCGGGTTCTCGACTTTTTTGAACTTTTTTCATTTTTTTGTGATTTTGGATATTTTTTGGGTTTTTTCGGTTACCGACTTTTTTAAAAGTTTTTTCATTTTTTTTTTTAATTTTGTAATTTTCTTTTTTTTTTTTTGTTTTTTACCATATCTTTGGGCTTTTTTCGGGTTCTCGACTTTTTTGAACTTTATTTTTATATATTTTTATGAATTTGGATTTTCCTTTGGGTTTTTTCGGGTTTCCGACTTTTTTAAAGGTTTTTCCAGCATTTTTTGGGTTTTTTCGGGTTTTCGACTTTTTTGAACTTTTTTTATTTTTTGTTGTAATTTTATTTTTTTCGGTTTAGAAATCATTTTAACATTAAATGGGTTATTATTTTATGGGGAAAAAATAATATTTAGAAAGAGAGAGGAGAGAGAAGAGAAAGAGAAATTTTTTGGTAGCTGAGGAGAAATATATATTTTTTTCTATTTTGGGCCAATTGTATGTTTTGGTAATAATTTGTTTGGATTGTATGTTTTGGTAATATTTCATAACACATTGTATGTTTTGGGAATTGACCCTTATATATTTGGTTTATTGAGATGTCCTCTCTAGATTGCTCCTTTCTCTCTCTATATATATGCATATCTATGTACATATATATATTGCTCCTCTCTTTCTATCTATCTCTCTATGTGTGTGTATGTATAAATATGTCCTCCGATTGAAGGCCAGAAACCCTAGGTTGTTATGGTTTGTTGAGACGTCCCTTAATTGTTATATGCTATATCCTTTTTGTTAATGTGGTATTACTTATTGGGTATGATTTTAAACTTATCGATAATTTCTGTTTGTTCTAAGCATGTTTCTATTTTCTTGTTTTCTTGTGAATTACAATACGATTGTAACCATGTATTTTTTTATTTTTTTGCTTTTTTAAGTTCAGGTGTTACTATCATCTATTAAGTTATTCTACTCTAAATGATAAGTGTATTATTGATTTTACTCCCAAAATCTACCGTTTGTTGTAATCTTATTTGTTAAATCACATATGTTGTAATCCTCTAATGTCTGTTTATGGATAATCTATTTGTCACCAAAACACTTTTCGACTTTACTGTTTTCCCCTATTTGCTACTTTTTTTTGGAGTAAAATATGATCCATATTCACCTTGGTTTATTTAAAATAATAGATGTTTCTATATGCTAATGTTCAATTCACTTTATCTAGATTTTACAATGAATTTCTGTTAATTAACATTCGTACGATTGATATCAGGGAATGTTAAATTGTTATTTTATAAAATACTCTGGGACAAAGTAAAAGACTTTTGAGTACTTCTTACAGGAAAATTGATAATATATTGTTTAATTTAAGCATGTTTCTGTTTGTGAATAACAAGTCTTTTTATTAAGAACAAATATTGATATTTACTTTTACGATCATCCCTCTCTCTCTCTTTATCTATCTATTTATCTGTCCATATATATACATATATACTTTTTCTCACTTCGTTATTACTTATTGGGTCTTATATCAACTTAATCGATAGTAAATTGTTTAATTTAAGCATGTCTATATTTTCATGTTTTCCCCTTTATGTTCGCTTTGCTTTTTTGTGGACAATTTATTCCAATTTATTGATAATATATTTCTCACTGAAGCATGTTTCGACTCTACTGTTTTCCCCTATTTGGTATTTAGAATACACCAGAAGTGTTACTGGATATTTTCTTTTTTGCTTTTAACTTTAGGTGTTTCTTCTATCTACTAAGTGTGTCTATTTGAAAGCTTGTTTATGGAGAGACCTTTGTTGAGGACTTAAAAAGTGAGTGTAATGTATGGGAAAGACGATTCAGTATTTGTTTTCACTTCTTTTGTTTGGAGTCAAATACAATCCATATTCACCGTTTGTTTGGAGTATGTGTTTTTATTTCTTAATGTTTAATGCACTTTTTCTAGAATTTACAATTAATTCTTGTTAATGAAACGATTGATCTTTAGGGAATTTCAAGTTGTTTGTGTAAAACTATGTTGGGACAGACTTTACAGGAGAATCATCGGTTATAGCTACTTCTGCGTAGATTACTTAACATTGTTTTATTAATTGTTTTATGGATCGATATGTTTCTTATTGAATGGTATGCTTTACATAAGACTTGGTTGAATGATATATAATACCCCTGTAATTTAATATATATTTTATAATGTGATATGTATAAATATAAATGTTATTGTAAAAGAAAAATGAGAATAAATGGGACCCACTCTTTTGTTCTCATCTCACCTCTTCATACATAATTCTGATATGTATATATATATATATATATGTCTGTACTGACGCTTAGCACATAAACACAGAGAGAGAAAAGTAAGAAAAAAAATAGAACTCTCATCCTCCTTCGATCTTTATCCCTCGATATTTCACAAATCGATTATCCGTTTTTCAATCCGTCTTCTCAGTTACATAGCTATCGCAGAGGAGAGTATTTTGAGGTATATATTCAGTATTTTCTCTCCCCTTTTCAAGTCTGTTTTGAGCCTTTAAAAGGCTGTAATTTATCTTTATTGTGGGTAGTTTTAACAAGTTCTTTTGTTGCATTGCTCGTGGGTTTGAGCTGAGTTTGGAGGTTAAGCACGAGGAGTTTTAGCCCTTTTTAATTGAGGTTCAGAAGTGTCGTGGTGGTGTAGAAGTAACAAGATGAAGCTTTTATATTAAAGATTTTAATATTGTATTTCGTAGTTTTATAATTTTAGCGTAGAGATTTATATAGCGAGTTTAGTTGACTCACCCTTTGCTTTGTTGTTCCTTTCTGTTCTATTTTATTGTCTTTTATAGCCGGGGGTCCAGATTGGGAGGCCAGGATGAGCTTTTGAGCTTTTGAGCTTTCGAGCGGGACTCGAGGCGGAACGGTTTGACGTGTACGAGGTAGTACAATACTTGATATCGAGTTGGTGTCGTTTTGTATGTAGATATATTGTAGATGTTCTGAGCTGTTTTTGTGTAATGTGTTAAAAATTGGGTGACCATAAGTCTTGTGTTTTATTTTTTTTCATTAGTTTCTTTTAAAATCGCGTTCCGGGTTTTTTTTAAATTCGGGGCGTGACAGCTTGGTATCAGAGCGAACCTGGTTAATACTTTTAGGAGACCTTGGATTTAGCTAGGTGCGCATTAGTAGACGCGCTTGTTAGGGTAACGGGGTCGTGGAGATGCGGGAGATGAAGTGGCGGTAGGCGTCCAAGCACCGGGAGGTGGAGCTAGGTGTTCGGGTGCTCGAAGAGGGGAACTGGTCTGCTGTGTATTTTATATGTTCGTTTATGTTTACTATGATCAGGTGTGTGTATTTCATGTTTCTTACTTGATTTAGAGTGTGCATGATTCGCTTCCGAAATTTGGGATTGTGTTTTTCTCATGTTCTGGGTGTGGGGGCATGTACTTTAAACCTGTTTGATGTGAGTTTGATATGTTATATCATGTTTGTGTGTATCGTGATTACAGTATAGTTGACAAATATATAAGTTGTAGCTACTCAATTTCACTTGACTTGAAGTGCATATTTTTATTTTTATTTTTGTCTAGTAATGTTTGACACACGTTTGAAGATAGTAGCAGTATTTAACTCACAATGATAATGTTGCAAATACTGTTTTGTTTAAGATATGCTGTAGATAATTGTTGGTTTAAAATTGCAAGTCTTTCTGGAAAATGGTGCAAACTTCAAATGTTGTTTCGCAATTAGTCATGAGTAACTTTTTCAAGTGGAATTGAATTTTTGTTTTTCTTTTAATATTGAAATGCCTATCGGGCATTGACTGGCCACCGATGTTTGTAAATGAGTTAATATATATATAAAGCAAAGGAAGGAAGAAAACGATTAGTTTTTATAACCATTCGTTTTTGCTAAAAACTTTATAGATTACTAAATTGTGATTTTGATGTGTGTGGTGTAGTTGAACTGCTTTTATTTGTTTATATATTATTAGGGAATGAGTTTATATACCATGTGAAATTTCTTTACTTAAAATCGAAACCATATATAAATGGTAGAAAATAGAGGATTTGTCTTGGTTAAGTAAATTTGTTGTAAGTTTTGAAGATCGCATTTGGGGTTCTGTTGTGTTGGCAATCTCTCTTATAAATGTATCTTGTGCATGTATTGGTAATTTAGATGTTGCGTAAATATTTGAATGGCATAAATCTTGTTTCCGTGTATACTTAAAATTTGAAGTTCCTGTACTCAATAAATCGTGTGTAAAAATCATCTGAATTTGAGAAAAGCATAAAAAAAATAGTTGAGCTAAATTGAATATCTACATGTTTGCATTGGTGATCTTTTTGATATGTCCTGTGTCGTTGGGTGCTTTTATTTTTATATACATATCTTTTTGATATGTCCCGTGTCGTCTTCGCGGGCAGTGGTACAATCACGAGGTGGTAATCATGATAGAGGCCGTGGCGGTGTTTCACAAGGGCGTGCGTATAATTTGTCTGATGGATGCTTTAACTGAAGTTTTGTTAACTTTTATTTATGCATACTGTGCTAACATAGGCAGGAACCGAAGGAACTGCAATTTGTTATGTGTTGACTTATTTATTGGGCATCTGTACTTGCTATGAATGTGTCTCCTTGTAGAACATATGAGTTTTTGAAGGAATGAAAAAGGGTTGAAAAGAATTTTCATTTGAGAGTTAGTCCGGAATAACACTCAAATGGAAGGTTTTATGTTTTTTTTTATATTGACGAACACATGAGTCCGACTAGCTACCGGTATTCATGTTGGCGTTGATATGTATAAAAAGAAAGTATTGGTTTTGAAATGTTTTCTGACTGATAAACCTGGATTTTTCTTATATGTCGGGGATGAATGAGTATAGTAATTTTGTATGCATCGATAACATTTATATAATTGTTGCAAAAGTAGAAAAAAAAATTGTGAAGGTTGGTGCTCATTTTGATGTGTCCCGTGTAGTTTGAGTGCTTCTGTTTATATATATATTTTTTGCTTGTGGAGCGTATTCGCTTACTAACCGGTCTAATAGTCTTCGCGAGTAGTGGTTCAGTAACGAGGTGATTATCATGGGAGGCGTGACGATATTTCACAAGGTCAGTTGTCGCAAGTGCGCGTATATGCTCAATCTCACGAGTCAGATAAAGAAGAGCTGAAGTTAGTTAGCAGTGGTGGTACACGTTTAATTTTCGAGGACGAAAATCTTCCAAGTAGGGAGGGTGTAATACCCCTGTAATTTAATATATATTTTATAATGTGATATGTATAAATATAAATGTTATTGTAAAAGAAAAATGAGAATAAATGGGACCCACTCTTTTGTTCTCATCTCACCTCTTCATACATAATTCTGATATATATATATATGTCTGTACTGACGCTTAGCACATAAACACAGAGAGAAAAGTAAGAAGAAAAATAGAACTCTCATCCTCCTTCGATCTTTATCCCTCGATATTTCACAACTCCGTTATCCGTTTTTCGAACGGTTTATACCGATGCGTAGATAACGAATAGAGGAACAAACTGAGGTATATATTCAGTGAGTTTCGTCCCCTTTTGATGTCTGTTTTTTAAGCCGTTTTTCAAGCCGTTTTCACCGATGAGTAGCTATTAAAGAGGGGATCATCCTGACTATCGAGTCTCTGTTTCTCATCTTTTGATCCTGTTTTCAGCCTTCTAAAAGCTGAAATACTTGGTATATTAATTGGTCTTTTTGAGTGCTCATGGGTTGGTCGCGAGCGGAGTTTTAAGCTGGATTTTAAGGCAAGGCGCGAGTAGTTTTATCCTGTTCGTTGCGTGTTCACTGCAGTTCAACTGTCCAGCCTTTGTTAGCTTCAATTGAGGTACCGTTTCGGTACTAAAAAGGGGTGTTACTAAGCCCGTTATATACGTGCTTACGCTTGCTTATTATATTTTATTTAAGTTGATATTATGCTAATTATTGTTTGACAGCTGATTTTCGATATCAATTAGTAGTATCTTAAAGCCTGTTTATATGAAGTTGATATTATTTGATAACTTAAGTTTCGACATCCAGTAGTAGTAGAATAAATTCTGCTATTTAATTACTATTATCTAGATTGATAGTATCATTATTTTATTATGATATTGGAGCTGATTTTCGAATGAATAGTGAAACTGTTGCAACTTTTGTTGAGCATTTACTGTGATTGCGGTTTAAAGTGTATAAACACCTGGTTTAAAATGAAGTAAAATAAGCAGTTGAAGTGAGGTTGGAGGCAGATGTGTTGTTTTAGTTGTGAGTTGTCGGTCAGTTGTTGTCGGTCTTTTACATTTTTTTTTAGGGATCACGTGCCCACGTTGTATCCGTGCGGGGGCATGATGTCCACCGGATATACGGCAACACGTATGGCCATACGTGGAGGTGTTAGCCAGTGTATAGATTTCATGAGTAGTTGATTCTATACATGGATCTGCGGAGTGATTCGGTATTGTGATTCCGACTTTATACACATTTGAGTCGTGGGTTGTCGTGGGTTGAGTCATGCCACTTGGCGTTAGTAGTTGAGGTTCAGAAGTGTCGTGGTGGTGTAGAAGTAACAAGATGAAGCTTTTATATTAAAGATTTTAATATTGTATTTCGTAGTTTTATAATTTTAGCGTAGAGATTTATATAGCGAGTTTAGTTGACTCACCCTTTGCTTTGTTGTTCCTTTCTGTTCTATTTTATTGTCTTTTATAGCCGGGGGTCCAGATTGGGAGGCCAGGATGAGCTTTTGAGCTTTTGAGCTTTCGGGCGGGACTCGAGGCGGAACGGTTTGACGTGTACGAGGTAGTACAATACTTGATATCGAGTTGGTGTCGTTTTGTATGTAGATATATTGTAGATGTTCTGAGCTGTTTTCGTGTAATGTGTTAAAAATTGGGTGACCATAAGTCTTGTGTTTTATTTTTTTTCTTTAGTTTCTTTTAAAATCGCGTTCCGGGTTTTTTGTAAATTCGGGGCGTGACATGATATGTTTCGTATTGTTTGTTTTTTAAGATTGCATGATTTTTTCTTTTAGCTGCAACACCCTAAATCATATTATATAGAATTTCCATCCTTTTTTGGTCTGCGGCTTGTTTTTTAATCAAAATTCGTGAAACATAATGTTAAGGTTGATTGCAAAACGTGATTGTATCTGTAATGAGAAACCAAGCTTGATTACTATTTTTTTATATATGTAATCCTCATCCACTCTATTCGCATTAATCATTGTTTCACTGGACAAGTGCTCCACTAGTTTATATAAGTGTATAAAGGAATTTTAATGTTTCGTATTTCATCTCCAATTTTTTGTTTATGTACATATTAATATGATTATGACTTCTAGTTTTCTTATGCTCTCACTAGTTTCACTTCTGTCTGTAATACTTTATGTATTAGTACTTGCTGTTGATGTTAAAATTTCTCCACTTAATGCCTCAGCATCGAAATAACTTAGGGAAGGTGTTGCGGCTACTTTTCAATATGGCTGTTCTTTCTCTTTTCTCTTCTCAAATCAGTTGTCTTCAAGTTGGTCTTTCTGGTGAGTTGACTGCTAATTAAAATTATGAGTCTTTCTTCTCTGAATTTCAGATGTTTGGGCCATATTCAAATTAGATCCGGTGACGAGATGTCTTGGCAATTTTTCTGAGTTTTCGTATCTATTACCATTATAATTTTTTTAACTATGAATAGATAAAAGGCTGAATAGTTTTTCATATATGTCATTGGTATTTATACAGAGAAGTCATAATCTATAATTTAGATAACATCAAGTAAATATTGACAACTATCAATTATATCTAATATATACTCCTAGACTAATAAGGAAACATATTCCTAGAATAATAAGGAAACCACAGATAGATAAAATCTTCATAGTTGTACATGTCAACTCTCCCTCTCAAGTTGGTGCATAGATATCACACATGCCCAACTTGGACGGTGATGCATAGAAAGGAAACATATATAAAGAAACATAAATATTGACAACTATCAATTATATCTAATATATACTCCTAGAATAATAGAAAGGACCACTGCTAAAGGCATGGGTTATCAGCTAGCTGATCTGCGCTTTTAATGTATGCAACTTTGATAGTTCAGAATCAAGGTTGTCTTTAATGTAATTTCTGTCAAGTTCAACATGCTTAATTCGATCATGTTATACTGGATTATTTGCAATCTGAATAGCTGCGGTATTATCACAAAAGAGCACCATAGGATTCTTTTGACGAAATCCAATATCATCCAAAAGAATTTTAAGCCAGGTTAACTCTATAGTTGCATGATGAAGAGCACGATATTCAGCTTCCGCACTAGATAAAGACACCACTTTTTGTTTCTTACTCCTCCAAGTCACCAAATTACCTTCGACAAAAGATACATACCCTGAAGTAGACTTTCTGTCCAATCTGGACCCAGCAAAGTCAGAATCTCTATACCCCATAATATCAAGGTGTCCATGTTTTGAAAACATAACTCCTTTACCTGGAGAGTACTTTAAGTAAGCCAAGATACGGTTTACATCCTTCATGTGTTGGTCACAAGGATTGTGCATGAATTGACTTACAATGCTAACTGCATATGCCAAATCAGGCCTAGTGTGAGTAAGATAAATCAACTTCCCGAATAGGGTCTGGTATCTCTCCTTATTCGTGGGAGTTTGATCAGGATAGATAGTCAGATCATGGTTCACTTCAGTGGGAGTATTTATATGTTCACAAGCAGAGTTACTTATTTCGTCAAATAGATCTAAAGTGTACTTTCTTTGAGAGATGAAGAGTCCTTGCTTAGACCGAGACACTTCAATGCCTAAAAAATATTTAAGAAACCCTAAGTCATTCCTCTTCTTCATAAAAAATTTGGATAATAACTCGGATCCATCTTCAAAATCCCTAATAAATTAGGGTAAAAATCTTTTGGATTCAGTGAAATGAGATTGTAACCACTTTTAGCCAGTAAACCAGCAGCACAGTTCGATTCTCTAAAGGTATGTCTAATCTCTACCTGTTTATTTCTTATCTTGTATCGAATATTATCAACAATAGAGTAGATTAACCACGAGTACTTCTCATTGTTCAGAAGAACATTAATAAGCTTTAAAGAATCCGATTCAATAATTGCTTACTCATCTGTAATCAAATCTAAGCCTTGTAGAAAAGACAGCCTCAAATTCAATACTAGAATTAGCTTCTAAAATAATAGAGAAACCTTTGATAAAATTGTCATTGTTGTCCCTCATGAGCCCCCCAATACCACTTATGTTTGTATTGTGATTGTAACTCTCATCAACATTAATTTTGACTTTAAATAAAGAAGGTTTACTCCAGCAAATATCTTTTTTGCTCTTATTTTTCACTTGAAAGCTATGTGTATCTTGAGTGAAATCAAAATTTTCCCCAAAATTCTTGGAGTCAGTTGACTCAACACTATTGATAATTAGATCACAGTTCATATCTGTATTTTCAAATTTAAGTTTGCATCTAGCTTTCCAAATACTCCAGATAATAATAGAAGACATGATCTTTATGCATTTACCTTTGAGAGAGGAATTTGATTGTGGCCACCAAGTTAAGCATCTTCCTGTAACACTTCTATTGCTGTAATTAATTCATTAGATCTCCATAATGATCCCAAACCATTTTAGCCATAGGACCAGTACCAAACAAATGATCTATAGTTTCCACTGTATTGTGACAACCACCACAAATAGAGACTAATTGAATACCCTTAGTTTGAGTCTTCAACAACCACATTGAGTAATACTTTCCACATAAAGCAGGAAATTCTTAGAGGAAGAATTTTGTCCCATATTAGAGCGTGTTGCCAGATAATTTTTTTTTCTTTCTGACCAGGTTCCAAGAAGATTTGACTGAGAATTCACCATTTGCTGTATCAGTCCAGAAGTTCAAGTCTTATCTCTAGCAAGACCTTTTATTTCCTTCGCAAAGTATCGTTGGTAAATGATAGGATAAGAGATTGGAAATCTTATCTAGATTCCAATTGTCATTTTCTCTCAACACTTTAATAAGAATTCTTGTAGTAATACCAGCATACATGAGTGGTCTATTATCATGCAAGTTATCATGATTAAAATATATATCTCCTTTTCCTGAAAGACACAGGATTTTACTTTCAGTCAATTTTCTAAATTCTATCATTTTATTCGAAGTGCCATTAGTAATAGATTTTTTTGCAATGTTAGTATGTACTTTCTTATAATTTTTGTTTTTCATGAACTTTGCCCATAAGGATTGTTGTTTTCTAAATCTCCATCAGAGTTTAATAGCAAAAACATTCGCAATGTCTTGCAAGTCTCTTATTCCCATACCACCTTCTTCAATTGGATTAGTAATTCTAGACCAGGAAACCCAATGTAAAAAACCCAAAGTTTTTTAGCAAAAACTTTTTCAATAGCAGAAATAATCATCTTAGGATGAAGCATTGCAGTAATAGTGTATATAGGTATAGAATGAAGCACATGTCTAATCAAAATAACCTTGGAACCCATAGACAATCGTTTAGATTTCATAGCACCTATATTATCTCTAATTTTAGTAACCAGAGAACGAAAATAGTTGCATTTTTTACTTCTACAAAATAAAGTGCACCCCAAATAAGTAAATGGGATTTTCTTTAAGGCAATACCTAGCTTTTCTTCAAGAACTTTACATTGTGCATTCAAGACATGTTTTGTAGTAGTATAAAAAGTTTTTGCTATAATTAACTTCTTGACCAGAATCCCTTTCATATTGCTTAATAATTTTATGCACTTATGTAGTAGACCTTTCAGTTGCTGCTGAGAAAATAATAATGTCATCTGCATAAGATAAATGAGTGATACTACTGCAACCAAGAGAAAGTTTGAAAGCTCGATATCTCCCATTGTATATAAGACCATTCAAATTTTTAAAAAGTAATTCTGAGCAAATAATAAAGAGACCAGAAGAGAAAGAATCTCCCTGTCTAAGACCTTGTGTAGATTTAAAAAACCAGAGGCCACACCATTAACAATCACACTAAAGAGAATATTTGAACTAAGTCTACAGACCCTATCAATAAAAACTTCATAAAAGCCCATCTTTCTAAGAACTTTAGTGAGAAATAACCAAGAAACCATGTCATAAGCCTTCTTCATATCCAACTTTATAGCAGCATTTTTTCATTTATTTTTAGTATTTAAAGTACCAATGAGCTCGTGAGCAAGTAACACATTGTCAGAAATATCTCTGCCTTTGATAAGCCCACTTTGATTTTCCACAATAAAATTAGAAAGTATAGTAGCCAACCTTGTGGCCAAAATTTTAGAGATAATTTTGTTAAAGAAATTACTTAAACTGATAGGTCTATAATCAGTCAAAGTTTTTGAACACTTATTTTTAGGTATCAAAGCAATAAGAGTAGTTGTCATCAGCTTAGTGAGTTATGTATCAGCAAAAAAATTGAATAGCCTATTATAACACATCATTTTTAATAATTTTCCAATCATTTGTGAAAAAATGACCATTAAAACCATCTTGAGCAGGTGAACTGTTTTTGTCCAAACCCCCAAATAGCTTCTTTTATTTCATCTAGGGTAGGGTAATTATTCATCTTATCATTTTATTCTTGATTTATCATACTATGAATATGATCAAGACTTGGAAAATAACCCATCTCTTGATTATCTGAAGCAAATATATAAGAGAACTAAGAAATAGCTTCATTTTTAATCGCATCAACATCTCTAATCGCAATAACATTACTGTCTTTCACAGGGTGAATAATAATTCTTCTTCTTTTTTCCTTAACCATAGCATGAAAATATTTAGTATTATTTCCCCCCTCTAAATTCCACTTTAAATTGGCATTTTTCTTCCAAAACCCCTCTTCTATCTGCTGTCTGTAGTTAACATCACTATAAGCTTTATTGAGACTAGTTCTATTTTCAGGAGAATAATCATACTCATAATCAGCTTCACACTTTATCACCTCATCTTCAGCTTCAGCAAAAGTTTGGAAAATATCATCAAAGGTTGCTTTGTTCCATTCTTGCAAAACATTTTTAATTGTTTTCAAGTTATGACACAGAGAATAAATAGCATTTCCACATGTATAGTTCTTCCAATTATCATCAACTAATTTCTCAAAATCCTTATGATCAGACCAGAATTTTTGAAATATAAATCTTTTTGGTTTGTTTTTCCGGTCAGTATAAAGAGTAATTAACAAAGGGGAGTGATCAGAAATTCTTTTATTTAGATGCTTAAGAGTGATTTTATGAAATAAATCATCAAAAGCATTATTGGTACACCATTTATCAATTCTTCCCATTATACTCTGATTGCCACTTATTTTATTCCACCGGATAAACCTAGATCCCTTAAAAAGAAACTCATGAAGATCAACAACATTTAGACAACCCATGTAATCATTAGCTTAATTCATATCCATTTGAAGCCCCCTATTTTATCTCTTTCAACAGAGACAATGTTAAAGTCACCTCCAATTAGCCAAGGTTCTTGAGTATAAATATTTTTCAGAAAACCCCATAGATCTAATCTTTCCTCTTTAGCACACTTAGCATAAATAATACTCATTTGGATATTTTTAGAAAATAAGGAAACTAGTAAGAGAGAAATTCAACACTGGTCCATCTCTTGCAAAAGAGAAAGTTCAATATCATCAATATAGAACACTCAAATTTTATTTACGATATGCACCATAACTTTATTAAAACCAAATTTTCTTTTATAACTTTCTGCCTGATCTGAAGACACCCTTAGCTCCAAACACACTAGGATAGGAAAGTTATAATGAAGGCAAAGTCTCTTAATTCTTCTTGTGGTAGCTTTACTAGCAATACCCCTCACATTCCAAATAAGGATGTTAATCATTTATAAAATTTTCTAGAGGTCTTTACAAAAGATATGAGAGTCATTGGTTTTTCTTGGATTTCTTTAATCTCTTTTTTCTTCGTTTTGCCTTTTTTTTGAACCACTGCCCAGTCCCCATTTTCTCTATCTATTTCAGGTGGTTTTCTTAGTGAAAGATTAAATTCATCTAGGAGACTAGACTCTTGATGAACATGCTCAGGGATAAATGGTGAGGAAATTATAAAATCATCAAAGAGTTTCTCTACAGTTTCCTCTTGAATAACCTCTATATTTTTAGGCATTGTCATGCCTTTCCCTTTATCTAATCCATTTGTTTTTTCAGGTACCTCCAAATTCTTGTTAGTTTCATCAAGATTGCTATCTTTTTCTGGCAATTCCCCTTCCTCTAAATCAGTAATTTTTTCCTCCAAAGGGTGAATATTTTCACCCAATATATCAGCTTGCTCCTTTTCATGATGTTCAGTCAAATCTATTGTTTCTTTTTCTTGATTTGTAGAACCAAATTACCTTGCCACCCATTCTTTAGTTGTTTCATGAGTTTTTTTTCCAGAATGCGAGGTTGAGCGTTTTTCCCTTTGTTATTGTATAAGTTGGCATGTGGCTCCGTATTGCTGTTATTATTTTTGTTGCTGTTTGGGTTTGGTTTTTTTTCTCTTTCTGGCCTAAAATGGTCTTTTTCGTGGTTGCTATATCCCTTTGCTTATTTTCGTCTTCGTTTTGCTCTTTATTTTTATCCACAAGCAGACAATTCTTTTTTTCATGACCTTGTTTACGACAGGCAAAACAATAATGAGGTAGATCCTCATAGTCACAATATTACCAAAAACCATCAGAATCATCGTAGCCAATACAAATTCTTTCAATAATAGGGTTTTTAAGATCAACCTCGACACAGATTCGTGCCAAACCTAGCCTAGTTAGTTTAGCAGTTGGATTATCAACCTTTAAGGGCTTGCCAAAAGCCCTGGCGATAGAGAATATACTGGAGGTATTGTAAAGATGAATAGGAAGTTTTGGCAACGAAATCCAAACAGGACAAATAGCAGATTCAAAGTAACTATCAAAGTCATTAGTCCACTTAAAGGTTCTCATAGGTTTTCCTTCAATAATCCAATTTTGCCTTAAAAACAGACGCAAGTAATCATCCTTATGAAAGCATCCTACTATAATATGTTTATGATCTAGAACACCAATATTGTAAGCAGCTTGAAGATCAAACGTATTAAATACTTTTCTTTAGTTGCAATATCTGGCTTATCATGCAAAAATTTTCTGATCACGGTGTATTTAAAAGGTTCCAATAAAATTTTGACATCCTCGGACGTAAAATGAATGAGAGGCTCACCTCTATAAGACTGGATCTCTTTTAGATCAATTTTAGTTTTCTGGTTTTACGTATCAATGACTGACGCAAAGGGTTTTTTTGGTGTGGCATCTGGATTCATGAGTTGGTTGTTTTTAGAGGGGTTTTTATCTCTCTCCGAGGATGTATTATCACTCATCTCACTGGCGGCGGCTAGGATTATTCATCCTAGTCGTCTATCTTTTTCTCTCTCATGTAAAGCCTATATCTGTATTGTACTAATAGAATGAATTCTACTGAGACAATAATAGAAAATTGTGGCATAAGAAAATGCATGCTAAGTACACATTGATTCTAACTTTCCTTTTTCATGAAAATTTTGAGTAACCAGTACTTTTTAATATGTATTCGGCCTTTCAAAAAGACATGTCGCCCCCAACATATTTTTGAGTTTTTTTTATACTTTGCTAGTATATTATTTACAAAAACAATATGAAACAACCTCGAGATATTTGTCATGTGTATATTAGAGGAAAAATGGAAAGTTGGGAACCACTCGATCAATGACCAAATATAAAAGTCCCAACTAACTCTATTGTCGAGTCCCACGTAACTTAATTCCAATCATTTTAAGCTCAAATTTCCTCACTGTTGGAGCGATACCACGCATCGTCATGTCCAAAACATACGGCGTACCATCGACATTGATGAATGTGGCGTTGGTAAACTGATGACATGGCTCATCGCGAATACTCACCGTCCCATGGTAATGGAAATACTTGATTAGACCCAAAGCATTGCTGCTCGTTTTCCCTATGAGATTTTGTGACAGGTGGACCCCAGTGGCAAATACGTTACGAGGTTGCACTGCATATTTACGATCTCTCCTTCTCACTCTCTTCACGTCCCGATAAACGAGTTTCTCAAGTCCCCACCTCCTGTGTTTGTCATCGAAACATTAGATCTATAATAGTAACTGTTTTCAGATTTCTATTTCAAGGAAGATAAAAAAAAAAGGTAGATTAATGCGCTCACTAATGTTTTACCACAAAAGTACTGAACTGTTTAATATATAACTTGTATCGTTTTTGGACGAAACTCTTCAACTCCGTCTTCAAGAATATTGTGTTAGTTTTGTATAATTATATATCGAAAGATAGAGATTATTAAATGTTTTGCACTCTAGTTACGGTGCTGAAAAGTTAAGAAGTTTATTGAAAGTCTGAGATATTAGTGATAAAGTAAAATAAAATAAAAACCAGTTCATCTATATTTTTCTTGAACATTACAACTTGTACAATGTCAGGTTTTTACGTTTGATAATTCGTTGGTGCGGAAGTAATAATTTTCCAAGACCTTAAAATCAAAGTTTGGTGTTGAGTCAATTCTTAACAACTATACGAAATGTACCAAACTGGCATGCAAACAATGACTCGCATACAAAGTTCATTTGGCAGACAGGAAAAGTTATATATGGTAGTCCACAAGCGTACACAAGACGAGTCTACCACTTTATTTAATTAGCATACGACATAGAACATTATTAATTTGAACCGTTTGTTAGTAATGAAATTGAAAGTGACATCTTTCTTATACGTAGTACACAATAAAATATAAGAAGCCCTTTTTGGATGTACACAATATAAAAATCAAAAGTTTAATACTCCAATACCCATGTCACATTATGACCCTACACCTTATGTCGGCTGTGTACAAAAAATGTCTATTTTTCATAGTTTTTTATTTTATAAACCATTTTTTATTTTTATAGTTTAATACTACATCCATCTCATTTTATTGGAGCGTTTTAGGAAATAACAAAAATTAAATTAATACAATGATAATGATCGTATTGCTTTTTATTTAAATTGATTTTTTTATCCTTATTTATTGTTTCATACTATTCTATGTTATCTTAGAAAAATGGTAAAAACGTAATTTAACAAAAAAATTTGTTCTTATTTAAGTAAAGTATCCCAATAAATTGAGATAACCAAAAAAGAAATATTGTCTCAATAAATTGGGATGGAAAGAGTATACAATAAGTTTAATTACTTCTCATGTAAACCATAATTTTCTATTATCGTTCGTCGTCTTAATTAGTCAGAATTACCGCCATAATAATACTCGCTATGTAGCTCATAGATAGGTTCAATGCCGTTATGAGAAAGCTAGAAACTGAGTCTTGAATCGATGGCAACAAACTGTTGGTAATATATATATAGAACCGGGTTTGTCCGGTTTGAGGGATCATTTTAAACGTGTTAAGAACCACGAAACGGAATATGGTTGGTAGCAAATTGAATTATGTTATATAAGTTTCAAAACGGTACGTTACACGTCCAAAACCAATAACCGGTGTGAAATATATTGACCTCCAAATTGGGAGTCGTGCACCATTCCGGATAAAACACAATTGCGCTCATTTACGCAAATATGGACAAAATCTTTATCCCACATTGGTGAGTTTTGTGAGAATTGAGTGTTCATATACACCCACCATGTGCTAAGTGGTTGGGGCTCGCACGCGATTGGAGTGAGTCTTGCTCGAGTTCCATTTCGGGTTTGACTTTTGACTTTTGCGGTGACGGTCGGCGAAGCCAACCAGAGCTCGAGCCCGTAGCAAGTGGCACGATGTCCACGCAATCACGTGTTCCCGACACACATAATCTTTTTTACTAAGCATATGATGTTCCCGAAACACTATATAACTATCTCTAACGGTAACACGTCTTTTTACAATTTGACACCTGCAATTTGAATATTTCTCGATTCAGTTTCTGAAAAGTCGCGTCTGTTATGAACAGTCGCGTTTTTTCACTTCGTACCCGTTCGTTTCCTATTTAAAGACCACTACCCCTTTGTTTTTCTTCACTCCATTCTGCATATTCATATATCAGAATACCCTTTCTCTCTCTGTCTATAATTCATATCGTTTATAAGAAATTCTTTTCATTTTATGGTTTGTAAATAAGAAGTGTGCTTGCACTTTCTTATTTCTTAAAAGTCGTTTTATCCTGTGATGTCAGCATTCATATCTTAGAAAGCAAGACGGTAGGGGACGAATAATCGACTCCGACTTGGAAATACGTTCTGATTAGGTTAATTTATCAAGAAAGAAAGGTACGGTTGTTCGTTAACCATTTACTCGCGTTTGTTTAAATGTTAGAACAATATATAGGTTTCATTTCTATATCATTTATTAACACAAGTTCAGTAATTACGTTTCGTTAGTAATTATTTATTGAAGCTAATTTCGTTATACCGTCCGAAATATTTTCCGCTTTGCTTTTTTCCATTTAGGTTAAGGCACAAACTCCAACACAAACTTCAAAGTACAATTATTAAAATTAAACCTAAGACACTGTTTAGTTTTTGCTAAACATTACCCAAAAAGGCCAGCTGGTTATAGTACTTAGGGGTACATATATAAGCATGTATGAAAACAAATAATTCTGTAGGCTACAAGAAAATAAAATAATAGGGTAACGACGACCGATATATGTCTTGTTGCAGAAAATTCAGCAACATTATAACAAATGCTGTCAACACTTTAACACTTAACAATAGTTTTTATTACTAAACTGTTGTTAAAATTTAGCAACAAACTATATCATATCAAACTATTATAAACCGTTGCTATCTTGTTTTTTAGTGGTGATCACTTAACCTCATCAAGCAGTTGCCACTTTTAATTGGTTAACCGATTTGTCACTTTAAGTTCCGGGCCAACATGCCAATATCTAGATTTTACTACGAGAATAGTACAATTATTCCGGCTTTGAGCCAGCTAACGTAGCTTATGTAGCAAAAGGTAAAATGTTAAATTATTCTTTCAGACGTCTCATTTGACTAACGTCAATACAAAACAAAACAATACAATACAATACAATACATTATACTATTATAGTTATATTCTTCTAACATGGGCATTTGTACATTTGTCCATGTTCTCATAGTTTACATTTGTATACTTGTTCTTTTTCGTCATCATTAATTGATGTCAAATACTACTAATATATGTTTCATTAGAATAGTACTGCGGGCATCATTGTGTTTCATTATCGAAATCAAATAAATCACAAGTCTAAAATCAACTACTAGAATGAAACACTACCATCTCTACAAATGAAACTTATAAGTAAACAAATCATGAAGATCCAAACGTTACGCCAGAGCATGCAATAAAGACAATCATTAAACACTAAGGAGATACGATAAATTTATCAAAAACTCATGTATAAAATCTCTTTTAATATTAAGTACATATATGGTCAATAATGTTGCTTCTTTTTAATCTTTTTATTCATAACTTTGATGCCTTTTAGTGGTACTTTGATATATATATGTACTAATATTCAAACAAGAAACACAAATTGAGTTTTTTTTTTGTTAATTAAGTCCGAAAGTATCATTAAACATTAAATTTCCTAAAAATAAATAGAAGCACTCAGACAAATAAAAATACAAAAACAACATACATAACTAGCTGTGTTAATAAAAAAAAAACATGTGTTTCGAAAGTACTTACTTGTTGCCAGTGTCTCTATTGTCCTCCAAACATAGCTGATTGGACATAGGCATCTGCTCAAACATGAACTGTGAAAAGCCACTCAATGAATCCGTAACAAACTTAATTGTCCTCTTCTTTGGCAAGTACAAAAACTCGTCCACATCAAAAAAGAATATCCACTTTGCATCAAACCTATACCTGTTTATACACAAAAATCATTCGAAACTTACTTATATATAATTAATAACCGCCAAAAAACGTAGTTGTCACTGACATTTTTTGTGGATTTTTATCATAATTGCTTGTTCAAATTTAAACACATTAATGGTTTTAGTCTAAATTCTCAAAAACTGTTTTACCTATGTAAGCAATCATTCACAACCAAAAACTGATTGTGATAGTACCCGTCGAACCTCTCTTGCTCCCGAATATCATGCAAGGTAACATATCCCAAATCCATCCACGGTCGTAGAACTTCCAAAACTGCCTCGTGGACCCCACCCGCATCATGGAATACGAAATGTGACTTTACTCCGAATAATCTAACATGGTACGCGACCCATTCACGAACTCGTTGAGGCGATAGATCACCATATAACGAGGACCCACAATACAAATAATCGTATTTAGAAGGCTCCGTGGAATTCATACTCAAGGCTAAGGGTTTTTTTTGTGGTTTCTCCGTCAGAGACTCGATAGTGTCAGTTTGGTTAAACTGTGCGTCGCCGCCGTTCGAGGTGGCGACGAGAAAGAGCTTCCCACCACCAGAGTCAGAGACTCCGTCTGAGCCTCTTACTCCAGATGGAAAAGTGCATGTGACTACAACTGTAGTGTAGACACGTCCGTATCCCCAATCGGGGAGAGTCTTCTCCCCAACGACGGAAACAGACTGTAAACTAACGTCTTGTGGGACCCACAAGCAGGTGTACGAAGGTCTACCGAACACATGAAGAGGCTTAGACGAGAGACCTATAAGAGAGAAAGTGTAAGGGCCGGTACGGTAACAAGACATGAGGATAAACGCATAGGCTGCAGAGCCGTAAGGGCGGAAGTGGCGCTTGATCGCTAGGCCGTCGGAGTCGGGGAGAGGCGGAGGCGGGTTTGAGACGGATGACACGTTGGAGAGGCATGCGGGGGAGGCGAAGAGGGAGAGTTTAGGGGAAAGAGGGAGGAACTGGAGGACGGTGACGAAAGAGAAGACGAAGAGGAGACCTGTGGTGAGGTATTTGAGCTCTGCACAGTGGTAATGGCAAGCTAAACCTATTAACATCTTTTCTTTTCCCATCAGTGAAAGATGCAAAGGTGAGTGCTAAACATGCTCCTAAATATCTATCCTACACGTGATGTGGGATACTATATAAATTATGACGATAATATTAATATTTAAAAGGAAAAAAAATATAGGATATAAAAAAAATAATATAAATTGTGATATTGATATAAATATTTAAAAAAAAATATATAGTATATAATAAGTTTTGTGTGGTTAAAGAGGAAATAACAATGTAATTAGTTTTTATTTTTTATAAAAGCAGTTAATATGTTAATTAAGAAAAAAGTATAGAGATATTTTTTTAAAAAAATATTAAATTTGATAGTTTCGATTTTTCTTTAATTACATTATATTAATAACATGATACGACATGTACTCTGGAAAGACTTTGCTATAGTATGTCAGTGAGCAGATTGTTCTTCTGCTGGTTGGTGGTTATACTAGAAAAACATGCTGATGGTTTTACTAAACTTAACCACCAAAATATCGTCACATCATTAATTACCTGCAGTTAACAATTTAAAGTGGCATAAAATACTTATTTCTTATTAAATTATTGGGGTTATATGAAATTACGTACAATTTTGATTGACAAATAAGTTATATCTATATTATTGAAATCGAATTTTTCAAAATATAATCACATAATTTAAATGTTAATGTTAAACTATATGAACAAATTTTAAAAATTTACATTTTAACAATTTAAAGACGAAATATCTTACGACAATTACACGTAAATATACAGAGCCCTAATATTTTAAAACGGAAGAATTAACCGTTATGTATATTTTGAAGTACTGTAGCTATGCATAGCCACATATTTATTACTATTTTTTATTATATACCATAACATCGCATAAAGGTATTCAGATCTGAATAAGTCCTCTAGGATTACTAAATAATTTCTCGGAATTTAGAGTGGTTTATATGTTGCATTCAAATGAAAGTGTTAAAATAATCAAACAAGGTTTCCAAAGCAGTAATAGTTACTGAGATGGGTTAAAGAGGGTTTTGGAGTCCTCCCAAGTGTAGGAATATGGTGAAATAGAACTATAATAAAATCATAAAAAAACGTGTGGACTTAATTTGAAAAAAATATGTATATATTGTGTCATGCAAATTATAATTGGCCAGTGGTCATTAATTAGTCTCTAAACTCAAACATAAACTAATTAATAAGATTTGGTTTACATGTAAATATTTCACTTACGATTTTATATGTATAAATTATTATTTTCTGTTTTGCTAAAAAAAGTTGGCCGGCACAATTCTACTATGCTGGAAAATATTAGAGGCTAAAACTTTTAAAACCATATACTTTGTGATTTCCATGTTTTTGGTATCTCTTGTTATATCTACGTAATCTATATCGACAACTCAAACTCGGACGTATAAAGGCAGTATGAACAGTAAATCCCTATTATTAGTATTATCATCCCAGCAATGCCTGATTGCCTGGTATTTGTCAAATGCAGTTTAATTTATATAAATTAATTGTTGAAGAGGATTAGTGATCATCATAAGTTTTATGTTTAGGAAATGTTTGAATGTAAAATATATTCAAATACTTTTTCCCTATATCAGCTTTTTCCCTCCACTACATGAAATTAATAGGAAAAAAAATGCACACCAAGTTGATTTCAATTTCTAAATAAATAAATTCATCAAAACGGTACCCTAAATATAAGGAATCAATTGTTCTTTCTAGCTCTTACCCTTCTATATAATAATAATATATTTTCTACTTTTTAAACCAAATACTAGTGGAATCCATATAAAAATTGAAAAATATTTAAGTGAAGATTAAATTAATAATATATGATTCTAATAGAGAAATTAGTAGCTAAGGTGACAAAATACATAAACTTAAATAGTTTCACATATCATGTAAAAACGTAATAATCACTTTATATTTAAGGAAACTTTAAGGAAGGTGATACGGTTGGTCGAATGTTTTTCAATCAACAGCCCAAATTGATAACCGGAGTAAGTATAGGTGAAGCCATTACAAGAGAAAGTAAAAGGTGGAAAATTTAGTTACACTTCCCCATAAGAAAAAAGAACTTCAAGAAGAATGGAAAAAAAACAAAATACAGTAATTATATTGAAAAGGTTGAAGGGGCAACATGCAAAAAGGTAAAGATTTTTCAAAATGCTAGAATTGTATATGAGGCAACACGTGGTGGAATATGTGTGCACATGGTTTCTCCAATGACTTGTCAAAGACTGCATTCTCGTGTTGGAAAAACAATTTCATCATACGACTGTGTCTTCACATGAATTTAGTGACTAAAATATCAACAATTAATGCCCCATAGTTACCATTTTTAATATTTAATTCCCACAAGTTATCTATTATAATTTATATTCCCAATAAATACCATTTTTATCTACTATATAAACTTCTGTTTTTATGTTTTTCTATTTTTCTGTTTTTATTATAGAGAGAGAGAGTTACTGGACGAATTATTGGGGCGAATTGGGTGTGACCTCCGACGCCTATCTCCGTCATCTTCTTCATCTCAGGTTATCTCCGCCCTCTCATCTCTGCACCAAAGGTTATTCTAGAGAGAGAAAGTTATTGGGCGAATTGGGTGTGATCTCATATAAGTAATCTCATCTCCCCATGTATGTTTATTCAAATTTTATAGCTAGTTGAACAATTGAGTCAATTGTATATAATTAGGGTTTTGTTGACGATTTGAGCTAATTTATCTTAGATAAAGTTTTAGTAATTTTTATAGTTAGTTGAGTAATTGAGCTTATAAATCGTATGTAGTTCTGGTTTTTGTAGACAGTTTGATTTAATTAACGTTAATTATATATAATTTCACTTTTATCTTTATCCTCATATGTCACTCTGTTAATTATAAAGTGAACAAGATGCATATTTGACCTGAACAAGATGTACTTTTGACCTGAACATGATGCTTTTTGAGCTGAACTAGATGCACTTTTACTTGAACCAAATCGTATATAGTTTAGGTTTTTGTTGACGATTTGACCTAATTGAACGTAAATATATATAGTTGAACCATATGCTTTTTTCCAGCTGTAGTATCGCATCTTAGTTGCAGCAGTTTGTTAAACTAGATGAACTTGATTTGTGTTCCCTTAAGTATGGACTTATATATACAAAGTTAATTTAATTGTCTTTTTTATATTTTGTTTTGTCAGATGGGGTCTATTATAATAATGTGCAAGTATCTTTCAGATACAAGTGGTATTAAGGTGTCTTCAGATTCTAGTTATGAAGATGTCTTGTTTTTGATTTGTAAAGAGTGGAGTGAGTTAAATGTATCGAATGTGTCTTTGAGATATTCTGTTCCTGGTTTCGAACGATGTTTGTTGAGGAGTCATTCGAACTTGCTTTGCATGTTTGAGGTTATGAAAACATTGTCAACTTCTTTGGTTCAAGTTGATGTGTTTTCATTGGCGATTTGTAATGAGGGGAGTGATCTAAGATCTGATTACATGTTGTACATCTAAGAGTATGTTGGCACTAAATAAAGGACAAGAAATGAGTGACTGTGATTCTGGTTCTGCCAAGGTTTTGTTGTCGGATCATTGGTATACACTTATTAGAGAAGTAGGGCAGAGATTTTCAGGGGGTTGTAGAGAATTCAGGACAGCACTGGTGAAATATTCTGTTCGTTGTGGGTTTCACTTCAAAATGAGTAAAAATGATAAGAGGCGTGTACATGCTTTTTGTTATGAAGAAAATAGAGATAAGGCATGTACCTAGTCAATAACTGCCACAGTTATGAAACGAACGGGAGCTTATGTGATACGAGAATTTAATAACGAGCATACTTGTGATATTGAGATAACAAACGATCGTTCTAAACGATTAGACAGTCGTAGAATAGGGGACTTGATTAAAGATGAGGTGAAGAAGAAACCTAAATTTAATGCATTAGATATGATTACATTGATGGATGTCAGTTATGGTATTCAAATCGGTTATAAGAAGGCTTGAAAGGCTGTCAACGTTGCAAATTCAAGGTTTAAAGGCGATGATAAGAAGTCCTATCAGGATCTTCGATGGTATGTTGATGCTGCGTTATCTCAAAATCCGGGAAGTCGGATTATTTTGGAAGTTAATCAAAGTAGTTATAAATTTGAACGTATTTTTGTTGCCTTTGGATCATGCATTCAAGGATTCAACTACGTGAGGCCCCTTCTTTTCATTGATGTTGCTCATCTGTTTGGGAAATATCAAGGAACCTTGTTATCTGCCACTGGGAAGAACGATGATCAAGGTACGTTTTACTTGGTTATCTGCCACTGAAAACTGAACCGCATGCACTTGTTGCTGAACATGATGCTTTTGTACTGAACTGCATGGACTTTTTACTGAACATGATGAACTTGTTACTGAACTGCATGCATGTTTTGCCGAACTAGATGCACTTTTAAATTGTACCTCTTTAAATCTAATGATGGTACAATTTTCTGTATTTGATGGTCTTGAATACATCTTCAACATGCATTTTCTGTATTTGAAAAGACAACAAATGTAACATAAATATATTTATGTTACCTTTTCAGTACATTAAATTTAAAGAGGTACAATTTTCTATATGTACTTTTTGCTGAACAGGATGCTTTTGTTACTGAACTGCATGCACTTTTTACTGAACTTGATGAACTTGTTACTGAGCAGCATGCATGTTTTACCGAACTAAATGCACTTTTAAATTGTACCTCTTTAAATCTAATGTACTGAACTGTATGTATTTTTTACTGAACCTGATGCACCTTTTACTGAACCATATGAACCTTTTTAAAGTGTACTTTTTTAACTGATTTACTGAACTGTATGCACTTTTTAATGTTATAAGGTTGTATCCCTTAGCCTTTGCTGTTGTTGATGGAGAAACAAAGGAGAATTGGATTTGGTTCCTGGAACAGATAAAGGCTATTATTGGAAGAGAAGAAGAAATAACTTTCTTTTCCGATAGGAATCCAGGGCTATTAGATGCAATTCTAAGAATATTCTCAAATAGTGATCATTATTATTGCTACTATCACTTGAGAGAAAATTTGAAATCAAAATTTAGTGGTCCAGTATTAGGTCCAAAGAGAACCCGTATTCTGAAATTATTTAGGGATTGTGCATATGCGACTACAATTGGGTTATTCAATCTTCACATGGATGAATTATTAGAAGAGGGTGGGGTTCAAATTGTTAATTTTCTTGATGGACTGCCATTTAAACATTGGGCAAAAGCGTATTCTGGACAATGTCGTTATGGTTCAATGGCATCGAGTGTGATAGAGTCATTTAATTCTTGGGTTTTGGACTACAGGGGACTACCGATTGTACCACTTGTAGAAGGTATTAGAGGAGCATTGATGAAGTGGTACATTGAAAGGAAACATAAATCAGGTATGATTTATTTATTTAATTAAACTATAAGTAGTTTAGCAAAAAAATAAGCATTTTCTGGAGATGAACTTGACTGTAATTGATTCATTTTGTGTACTGCTAATATTCACTATAGTTTTCAAACTAGATGCACATTCAACTTAAATAGAATTATTTGATAGATTTTTCCACAAGAACATAACCGGTAAACTGTTCTTTTCTTACATATGCTATATTCTTTTACAGCTCGTTGGGAAACTGTTTTATGTAAGAGTGTTGGAAAAACTGTGCGCAATATGATAGACCAGAATCGCTCTTTGAATTGCGTGAAGGCTACAGATACTGTTTTTGAAGTGCTTACATATCCTTCGCACATGGTAAATGTCGGCACATGTACCTGCACATGTGGGGTTTGGCAGGTTGATGGATTTCCTTGCAAGCATGCGATGGCGTGTTTTGGACGATCAAATCTTATAGTACATGATTACATTGATCCATACTATCATACTTCTATGTATCGTAAGGCATATGAAGTACCAATATATCTTGTACCAACAACATTAAGGTTAAGATTTGAAAACTTACTGTTACCTCTCCTACAACCTCCAACAATGAGACCTCAACCAGGTCGACCAAGAACAAGTAGAATAAAGTCACGTGTTGAGCAAGAACGAACACGGAAAATGACATGTGGTAACTGTGGAGTAAAGGGAACCCACAACAGAAGAAGCTGTAAAGCAATTATAAATGACTGAGAGCTGCTTTTTGTTTTTCAATAAGTTGTATTTTTTTTTATAAAAGTTTGTAATTTCGGGTTTTATCTTTTATGCGGAAATAGATCAAAGCTTGTACGTTTTCAAGATAACATCAACTTTCTTAATACAGTATTCAAGCTAAGATGATGCACTTTCTGCAGATGATTTTTGTAATAGAGTATTAATATTGCATATATAAGTTTGAAGTTCATGGTACTGTTGAACTAAATGCACTTTCTACTGAAGTAGATGAACTTGCTTCTGAACTAGATGTACTTGCTTATGAACCAGATTCACCTTATGCAAATGAAATTATATGCAACTATATGTAACTTTTGTTGATTTCCTTCTAACATTATATGAAACTGTGTTTAAAGTTTACTATTAAATTTTCTGTTTGGATTTTAAAGCATAAAAATGAATGTATTTAAGCGTTGTAGGAATTTATTGTTTAATTACGAAAAATTAAAACAATTTGAATAAAAATAGACGTGCGCTACAACAACATAAAAATAGATTATTCAATTTTCATATGAACTATATGCTCTTTTAGCAAACTAAAACTAGCATAGCAAATTTCATAGTTGTAATACATTTTTTGAGATAAACTACATGCGCTTTGAGCTGAACCAGATGCCCTTTAAGCTAAACCAGATGCACTTGAAACTAAACCAGATGCACTTGAAACTAAACCAGATGCACTTGGAGGAATATAAAAGAATGAGTTTCACGAACTTGACATCACAAAA
Source organism: Primula veris (assembly GCA_963682055.1). NCBI lineage: Eukaryota > Viridiplantae > Streptophyta > Magnoliopsida > Ericales > Primulaceae > Primula > Primula veris. The sequence goes on along the minus strand of OY821743.1, from coordinate 17,605,731 downwards.
TACACTTCAAATTTCAAATGAAACGAATGAATATAATTACTTGAACAAAACAAGTCTCTACAAATATTAGTCGTAATACATTATTCAATTTTTATATGAATTAAATGAACTTTTAGCAACAATAAAACTAACATAACAAATTTCACATAGTCGTAATACATTTTTCAGATGAACTACATGCACTTTGAGCTGAAATAAATGCACTTTGATTCAAAGAAGATGCCATTTTAAGCTAAAGCAGATGCCATTTTAAGCTAAACCATATGCAGTTTTTGAACTAAGACATATGCACTTTGAACATTAAAAGAATAAATTTCACATACACACAAAAAAAAAAACACGACTCATTTCAGTAACATAAAAAATAACAAGTTTTCACAAACTTCAAATCACAAAATACACTCCAAATTTCAAATGAAACGAACGAAAACAATTACTTGAACAAACCAAATCTCTACAAATCCAGTGCATATAGTTTGAAACTAACTACGAATTCTGGTGCACCAAGTGTATGTAGTTCAAAACTAAGTCTCTACAAATCTTCGTCCTTAAAATTTTTCGATGTGTCTTCCTTGGTGACATCAAGACTGATATATGTTGTATCAAGGTTGGTCTCCAAGTCGTAGGGCTCTACAACCTTTGTAATGATATTTGCTTTAAATGTATTTAAAGCATCATCATCCACCACATTGCTTGGGATTTCATGTGCTCGGAGTAAACAAGTTATCCAATAAGCAACAATTACTCAGCAATACAAACTGCAAATTTAGAGAAAAACATAAATAATACATTTTAAGTATTGAAAAAGTCCATAGACTTCAACAGGTTGTATGCAATTAGCAGAGTGCCCAAACAGTTCATCTGAAGTATATGCACTTTAACCTGAACAAAATGAACTTTAAGTTGAACCATATATAATTATAAACTTACCTTGAAACTGACTGTTGTGCCACTTCTTTTGTTTTGACAACAAATTTGGACTTAAACTTATATTCACTCACATCTCCCCCTTTGTTCTTGATGATGGTCTTGAATACATCTTAAACATGCATTTTCTGTATTTGAAAAGACAACAAATGTAACATAAATATATATAATAACATATAATAATATGACACGTTTAACAACAATATACCACTCTCATTGCATCCATTTGATACAAATCTTCACCACTTTTCCGATATGTCTTCAAACTATTATAATAAAACCAAGTTTTTGATGCAACATCAAATACTATCAGCATCCAATGGTGCGGCTCAACATGTCTGGCTTTACCACCATTACACAGAACTGGCACAATGATTTTTGTTAAATCATTTCCATATTTCCTTGTTTTTTCAGAGAGTGGCTGGTTCACCAAGTTCCGGGTTGTGATTTCGTAATCCTTTCCACCAGTTATGTATTTCTGTGGAGCATATATATTTCCAATTAAAGTCTTAATAAAATTCAAAAAAATCATAATTATATGCACTATATAAACACTCAAAAAAATTAAAAAACTTACCCAACTGCGAGAATCCAGAATGACAACTTTTTCTGTACTTCTATTGCTTTCTTCAACTAACATTGAACAATAAGCGTCCATTACCTACAGAAATATGAGGGTTAGATAATATTATAAGCAAATTAATTAATCAAAATAATCTTATACTAAAATCATAAATGTTTTACTTACATTGTCGCTTAACACTAATCCGTTACGAATATTGTATAATTCTTTAACCATAGCCATTTGTTGAATCCTCCATCCATTTCTCCAAATAGTCGTACTGCATTTGGAAAACATTAGTTTCTACGTATTTTTAGCTGAACTATATAATCTTTGAACTAGATGAACTTTTGAACTAAACCAGATGCATTATCAGATTACAATTATGTGAAAGTGCATATACTTCAGCAGAAAGTGCATCTAGTTCAGCAGGGAAGTGCATCTAGTTCAGCAGGAAGTGCATCTACTTCAGTAGAAAGTGCGTCTAGTTCAGCAGCAATGTATCAAGTTCAACTGAAATACAGTACAGTAACTGTTTATAACTTAACTATGTTGACAAAATAGCTATTAAATAATAACTTACTCTCTTCCTTTCTTGTGAATCAATTTCAACTTTTCAACTATGTCATCAGATAAGATGATATTAATAGCTTTCTTGTGCATTAGCTCTTTGAGACCAAGTTTGCTGTCATCTTCATCTGGTGGACTTGGAGTCAATAAGTCAAAGGAAGGCGTTTCATCATTTGATATCTTATTAATCTCCGCCGTCTGATTTACCCTAAATATCATAGCCTTTGGAGTAGCAACTTCAGTCTTCTTTGCTTGATTCATTATCCGAGGATGAGGAGGTTTTGTGAAAGGGTTCGAAAGTGGTCGACTTTTCTGAGAAGCTTGTTCTTTACCCTTTTCAGCAGCTTGTTTGTTTTCTCGACTCTCATATAGCCCCTTTTGCAGCAGCTTGTTCCATATCCTTGTTTACAATTTCTCGACCCTTTTCTTGACTATCATGTAGCCCCATTTTAGAATGTGGAACATCATCATTTGGATCATTTGCAACAGCCATCCTACCGATATCATTGCAGACTCCATTGACTACATCATCGATATCCGAAAAAAGATTTGTTGTGTAACTATGCCCATGCTTGCAACCAGCTCATCTGCCATTGCTTGAAGCCTTTCTCGCATCAAATCTTCACTGACAAGAAGCATTGCAGAGTTAATATCAGCAATTAAATCTGCAATGATCTGACTTTCGTCTCGAGAATTTGCATTCTCATTTGCAGCCTTCATAATGGTCTTGGATAACTCGGTAGAAAAAAAAAATCTTTTAACAACCAATTAAACTTAAGTAATGCAAATCAAAACTAAATGCATTTTCTGCTGAACAAGATGCACATAGAGCTGAACTACATGTAGTTTCAACTAAACTAGATGCAATTCAAGCAAATAATAGAAAGAAAAAGGTCTTACCAGCATTAGTGCACGTCAAGTGATCAACTTTCTTGGATAAGTCTGTAGGGAAACAAAAATATTTTAACAACAAATCAAAATAAATTAATGCAAATCAAAACTAAATGCATTTCAGCTAAACAATATGCACATACATGTGAACTAAATGCATTTTCAGCTGAAACAGATATAAATTCAACTGAACCAGTTGCAATTGAATCAATTAATAGAAAGAAAAAGGTCTTACCAGCATTAGTGCACGTCAAGTGATCAACTTTCTTGGATAACTCTGTAGAAAAACAAAAATCTATCAACAACGAATCAAACTAAGTTAATGCAAATCAAAACTAAATGCATTTTTAGCTGAACAAGATGCACATAAAGCTGAACTAGATGTGATTGAATCAATTAATAGACAGAAATAAGTCTTACCAGCATTAGCGCACGTCAAGTCACCTACTTGTTTCTTAAAATCATTCTCCCTTTTAACTGCAGCAGCATGAGCAGTTACCTTCAATGCCAATTTACTCTGTGATATATTCAATTCTTCTCTTAGTACTTTGTTTCGTTCCATAATTGTCAAATTTTGTTGTGATAGTTTGGCATAATCAGACTCGGATTGTTGTGAGCTTCCTGAAACCTCCCCTACTTTTAGTGTTGTTGCAGCCCATTCTTTGTGTATATCATCAATATGTTGCGAAGGAAGAGAGAATTGATCATTGATGTTGAGTATTCCTTGTTTACTTACATTAGTTTCAGGAACCACTTCATTTTCCGCATCAGAGCCAGGCTCCTCTATTGCAACACTCTCAGAAAATGTTTGACTAACATCAATAGACTACAATTGCATATACCAAGTTTAAGTTAATTTGAAATATATACATATTAATTTGAAATATATACCTATTAACTGCAGTAGATCCACAAGTAAAAATGTGCATTAAAGCTGAACAACACGCAATTTTTGCTACATAAAAACATGCATTTTCTCAAGTTTTTTGTAAACTGTAAATTGTAAACAGTAAACTGTAAACTGGGTGATTTAAAAAGTACATTTTGTGATAGCTCAATAATAGATTTTTCCTTCGTCTCCTTAGACAATTTTGGAATTTTTCATTTGATGCATAGAATTTTCTTAGCTGGGTTTTCGGGGACATAAAATGGAAATGTTTCCATGAACCAATACTGTAACAACAACAACAAAAAACACAAGCTGTAGTTTAACATGTATTTTATTATTATTTTCTAATTTCTTATATTGTAATGTAAACATTAATCTTCTTACCGGTATAGCAATTATACAGCCTGATTTTTTATCAATTGATTCTTCAGAGTCAAGTGAAGTGATCAAGGTCTTATGTATGTGCCCACTCCAATCATACTCAATAAGTTGTTCCACATCAAGCACAAGTCTGACATACGACCATGGTATACAGGTGTTGCGCTTTGGCACCATACAAGACTGAAGTATATACAAAGTTAACAACCGTGTCGTGTCCTTAATGAACTTATTCTTTCCAACGTTTTCACTGTCAGTTGCTTTTAGCAAACCACTAGTGGCAGGACCCGTATATAGGGCTCTACCAACTGTATTAAAATACCGTTTGTAAAATCTACTTTCATCTGGTCTTCTATGTGCACCCAACTTCAGAATCTTTCTCCCATCACATATTCCAAATATGCTTCTTATATGATCACTGGTCAACTTTTTTGATTCCCCTTCAAAATTAAAACTACCTTCCTCACTTTTATAGGTTGACAAAATATTCCTTATATCATTTTCATTTTTTCTACAAATATGAGGTGGCAATTTACCATCTTTTATTGCTTCAATAAGCTTGTAGAATGGACAATATTCCCTTAAATGATCCAAGTGTATCTCAGTGAGATTTATTCCTTTTATGGTACGAACCATTCCAAGCAGATTAGAAATATATGTCTTCGTATCATCAGCCTACAAATAATAATTTTCAGATGAAATAAATGAACTTTCATCTGAACTACGTGCATTTTTCATCTGAACAAAATGCACTTTAACTGAACTAGATGCACAATTAAAGGAACTAGTTGTAAATCTACCTGCAAATTTTTATGTTTTTCAACCTCTTCATCATCCTCTTCAATTACTTTTTTTTCCCTTGTTACCCTTCTCATCTTCATTCGCAAGTTGTTTAATTTGCTCTTTTCCATTTTTTTTTCTTATCCTGCATATGTTCATTTAAACAGTATATTCAACATTTTCAATTTGCAATTAAATGAATTAAATGAAATTTGCAATTTTCAGGTAAGTTTATTTACTTTCTCATCTGAACAAGATGCACTTTAACTGGATTAGATGCAACATTAAAGGTACTAGATGTAAAATTACCTGTAAATTTTGGAGTTCTTCAACATCTTCATCCTCCTCTTCAATTATTTTTTCTTTTACCTTTCCCTTTTTACCCTTCTTATCTTCATTCGCAAATTGTTTCTCATGGCCTTTTCCATTTTGTTTCTTATCCTTCTTTTTTGAATTTGTTCCCTGCATATATTCATATAAACAGTATATTCAACATTATGACATGAACTAGATACATTTTATAAAATTTTCAACTAAGTTTATGCATTGTGATATAAAATATAGGGTATGTATTTTTAGATGTTCTCTAAGCTACAGAAACTATTTTATTACCTTGGCGCCTTCTTCATCCTCATATTCATCCACAAGATGTTTTTCACTCAACCTTTTATTCTTATTCTTCTCTTGTGAAACAGTTTTTTATACATTTTTTAAATGTTTATTTAAGCTAAATAAAGTAAATAAACTGTGCTATTACCTTTGGTTCTTCCAGCTCTCTATCTTGTTCTTCATACTTATCTGATACTTGTTTCTTACTTCCATCTTTATCCTAATCCAACCTTGATTTCCTTTTTATTTTTTTGTTCAAAGGACCACCAGTGTCTGTCAAAGCCATCTCCTTCATATGTCATTATGTCGTTCAAATAAACCATATATCGTTTTAACTAAACTAGATGCACTGTGACCTGAAATATATGCATTTTTCATATGTTTATTTAAGCTTGATAAATTAAATGAATTTGTCATGTTACCTTTGCTCCTTTAAACTCTCTATCTTGTTCTTCATTCTTATCCGATAGTTGTTTTTCACTTTCGTCTTTATCCTCTTCTAAACTGAGTTTCTCTTTTCTTTTTTTGTTCAAATGACCGACAGTGTCCTTAGAAGTTGTCATCTGCACATGTCATTCTGTCAATATAAGGATTTATATTCAACGTTATAAAGTGAACAAGATGCATATTTGACCTGAACAAGATGTACTTTTGACCTGAACATGATGCATTTTTGGCCTGAACTAGATGCACTTTCACCTGAACCAAATATTTTGCTAAGCTAGAGTAACCAAATAAACTGCCTCAATTCCTCTTCATTTGGCATCTCAATGTAATAAATCTCATCTTAAACTATATCTATTTAAAACTAAACTAGATGCATTGTGACCTGAAATATATACATTTTTCATATGTTTATGGTTTATTTATTCTAGAGAAACTAAATAAACTGGCATATTTACCTCTTGATCTTCACTTGTCATATTAATGTCTTGGATTAGACATTCTTCACTATCTTGAGTTTCTGCTCTTGGTGAAACTATTTTTTTTCCAGACCGTCTTACTAATTTATCTGGCCCCCTGGCTTTCCTTTTTGGTCGAGCCAATATCTTCTGTGAATTTAAGTGCATATAGTCCAAAACTAAGTTTTCCCGTACAAAAATGAATGGCATAAAGTTTGAACATTTTAAGTGCATCCAGTTCAAAATTAAAAACATCAACGACAATATAATTAGGTCATAGACATTTAAATCAGGTCAAATTACAGCACGATCATGTCAATTTGGCGCATCCACAGTTCAAATTTTTAATTATGGAAATGCAGATTAGGTAAAATCAAGTGTATATAGTTCAAAACTGAGTATGTGAAGTTCTAAATAGGTAAAATTAAGTGCATATAGTTGGAAACTAACTACGTGTGGTTCCAAATAGGTAAAATCAACTGCATATAGTTCAAAACTAACAACACATGTTTCAAAATTAAAAACATCAATAATAACATAATTAGGACACAGTAGCTTTGTAATTTTCATATTCTGGTGCACAAAGTGCATATAGTTCAAAAATAAGTATGCAAAGATCCAAATGTAAAATTAAGTGCATGTAGTTTCAACTAACCACATATGTTTCCAAATAGGTAAAATCAACTGCATATAGTTTGAAACTAACTACATATGGTTCAAAGTTAAAAACATCAACGGCAAGATAAATAGGGCATAGACATTTAAATCATGTCAAATTGGCACATACATAGTTCAAATTTAATTACGGAAATGCAGATTAGGTAAAATCAAGTGTATAAAGTTCAAAACTAAGTATGTGAAGTTCAAAATAGGCAAGTTCATATAGTTCGAAACTAACTACGTATGGTTCCAAATAGGTAAAATCAACTGCATATAGTTCAAAACTAACAACGTATATTTCAAAATTAAAAACGTCAATAACAACATAATTAGGACACAGAAGCTTTGTAATTTCGTATTTTCTGGTGCACCAAGTGCATATAGTTCAAAACTAAGCTGCAAAGTTCCAAATGTAAAATTAAGTGCATATAGCGAAATGCAGATTCGGTAAAATCAAGTGTATATGGTTCAAAACTAATTATGTGAAGTTCCAAATAGGTAAAATAAAGTGCATATATTTTCAAACTAACTATGTATGGTTCAAAATTAAAAACATCAATAACAACATAATTAGGATACAGTAGCTTCGTAATTTCATATTCGGGTACACCAATTGCATATAGTTCAAAATTAAGCATGCAAAGTTCCAAATGTAAAATCAAGTGCATATAGTCCAAAACTAATTACATATGGTTCCAAATAGGTAAAATAAACTGCATATAGTCCAAAACTAACTACATATGGTTCAAAATTAAAAACATCAATAACAACATAATTAGGACACAGAAGCTTCGTAATTTCATATTCTGGTGCACCAAGTGCATATAGATCAAAATTAAGCATGCAAAGTTCCAAATGTAAAATCAACTGCATATAGTCCAAAACTAACTACATATGGTTCAAAATTAAAAACATCAATAACAACATAATTAGGACACAGAAGCTTCGTAATTTCATATTCTGGTGCACCAAGTGCATATAGTTCAATATTAAGTATGCAAAGTCCCAAATGTAAAATCAAGTGATATAGATCGAAACTAATTACGTATGGTTCCAAATAGGTAAAATCAACTGCATATAGTCCAAAACTAACTACATATGGTTCAAAATTAAAAACATCAACAACAACATAATTAGGACACAGAAGCTTCGTAATTTCATATTCTGGTGCACCAAGTGCATATAGTTCAAAATTAAGCATGCAAAGTTCCAAATGTAAAATCAAGTGCATATAGTTCGAAACTAATTACGTATGGTTCCAAATAGGTAAAATCAACTGCATATAGTCGAAAACTAGCTACATATGGTTCAAAATTAAAAACATCAACAACATAATTAGGACACAATACACTGAAATTTGCTCAAATTATGGCATAACAAACTGTATAAAATTCATAGTAAGCATAATACACTTAAATTAGGACTAATCAAAGCAATATAGCCCTTTTAACAATCAATTGCAACATTTTTAAATTAGGACATCAAATTAACGAATACCTTTGTTGGCGCCTCCACAACTTCGTCAGTATCACTCTTCGTATTGTTTCTCGTTCTCACCATTCTGTCAATGAGTACGACGCTAGAGAGAGAGACTATTGGGGGAAAGTATGAGGTGAGATCGAGTTGCATATGTGTAATGGAGGTAGATCGAGTTGCAGATGTGTAGAGAGAGAAAGTAGGGTTTTGGAAAGAGGAAATTCGTGCTGTGTAGAGAGAGAAAGTAGGACGGCGAATTCAGATTTATCAGTGTTTATATATTTTTAAAAAGTGGTAACCAGATGGAATTGTAAATTATGAAAGTACTTAGGAGGAATATAATTTGGTAAAAGGGACTTATAGAGAATTGCCCCAAATATCAATACAAAAGTTACCAAGACCGTTAAAATATATATATATATATATATATATATATATATATATATATATATATATATATATATATATATAATTATTTATTAGTTACGCTTTTAATATTTGGGGTAATTCCCTATAAATATCTCGTAACAACTTATATTCCTCCTATATATCTTGATAAGTTCACATTTCTCATAGATACGACTTTTTAATTATTTAGTTTATTTACTAAATTGTTATACAAACCAAAATATAATATACATATTTTATCTTTCTATAAACTCAAAAAAAGAGTTTTAAATTACATCAAAATAAAAAAAAACACAAAAAATTATAAAAATCATAAAAAATATAAAAAACAAAAAATTATAAAAAAAATCACAAAAAATCATAAAAAATTATAAAAATAACAAAAAATCACAAAAAAATCAAAAAAATTATAAAAAATCACCAAAAATCCCAAAAAATTATTAAAAAAATACAAAATCACAAAAAATTTAAAATATTATAAAAAATTATAAAAAATTTAAAAAATTACAAAAAATCACAAAAAATGAAAAAAATCACAAACTTTTTAAAAAATTACAAAAAAAACAAATAATTTTTTTGTCAATATAACACTTGTTATACCGAAAAATCAAAAAAAAAATATAAAAAATGACAAAAACTTATAAAAAATCACAAAAAATTATTTAAAAAATCAAAAAAATCAAAAAAACAAAAAAAATATATAAAAAATCACAGAAAATGAAAAAAAATCACAAAAATCACAAAAAATCACAAAATATTATAAAAAAATAACAAAAATCACAAAAAATTATAAAAAAAATATAAAAATTATAAAAATACAAAAAAAAAAAAAAGAATTATAAAAAAATTAAAAAATCATAAACTTTTTAAAAAATTATAAAAAATAATTTTTTTTTTTGTCAATATAACACTTTTTATACAGAAAAGTGATTTTCTTTATACAAAAAAAATATTTTTTCCATAATAAATGTGCCTTTTTTTAATCTAAATGAGCTGAAAGTGCATCTAATTTAGTCAAAAATACATATAATTCAGTCAAAAACGTATATGGTTCAATAAAAGTGCATATAATTCAGTCGAAAGTGTATATAGTTAGTCAAAAATGCATAAATTTGAGTCGAAATTGCATTCAATTCAGCTGAAAGTACATCTAGTTCTGTTGAAAGTGCATACAATTCAGTCGAAAGTAAATATAGTTCAATAAAAGTGAGTATGCATATAGTTCAGCTAAAAGTGCATCTGGTTCAGCTGAAAATACATCTGGTTCAGCTTAAAGTGCGTCTAATTTAGTGGAAAGTACATATAGTTAAGTCAAAAGTGCATATAGTGTAGTCGAAAATGAATATAGTACAGTCGAAAGTGCATATAGTTCTGTTAAAAATGCATCTGATTCAACTAAAAGTGCATCTGGTACAACTGAAAGTGCATATGGTTCAGCTGAAAGTGCATATGGTTCAGCTAAAAGTGTATCTGGTTCAGCTGAAAGTGCATATGGTTCAGACAAAAGTGCATCTAGTTCAATAAAAGTGCATATCGTTCTGTAAAATCTGCATCTGGTTCAACTAAAAATGCATCTGGTTCAACTGAAAGTGCATATAGTTCAACTAAAAGTGTATCTGGTTCAGTCGAAAGTGCATCTAGTACAGTCGAAAGTGCATAAAGTTCAATAAAATTGATTTTTTTGTGATTTTTTTCATTTTTTTAATAATTTTTTATGATTTTTTTCATTTTTTATAATTTTATGTGATTTTTTTCATTTTTTATAATAATTTGTGATTTTTTTCATTTTTTTCATCTTTTATAAATTTTATTTTTTTGTAATTTTTTTAAAATGTTGTGATTTTTTCATTTTTTATAATTTTTTTGTGATTTTTTTTATTTTCTTTGTGATTTTTTTTATTTTTTTTTATTTTTTTCATTTATTTTGAGATTTTTTGCATTTTATATAATTTTATGTGTTTTTTTTTCATTTTTTATGAAATATGTGTATGTCGTTTTGGTAAATAATTAAAAAGTGGTACATATAGGAAATATGAACTTATGGAGGTGGCTATGAGTAATATAAGTCCAAAAGTGATACCTATTGGACATTATTTGTTAATATTTTATTCTCGAAAGATCACATCACAATGTTTTCATCCTCAATTAGTCATTTTTTTAAAATTTAACCAAATTACAAAATTGCCATTATTCTAACCTAAAAATTATAATCTCTCTCTACAAATCTAAAAAAAACATATAAAAAAATTAACAATATTTTCAAAATAACAAAATTTAGGAAAAATGCATAAAAATAAAAATAAACTTACTTTTTTCACAAAAAATAGTTTATTTCAGACAAAAAATAACTTCTTTCACACAAAAAATAATATTCATAAAAAAATAGTTTTTTCACACAAAAAAAAATAGTTTTTTTCAAAAAAATTAGTTTTTTCATAACAAAAAAAGTTTTTCACAAAAAATCGAAAGATTTGAAGAAAAAGGATCTGAAAGCTCTCAGTATCATCTATCAAGCGTTGGATGAAACTATGTTTCAAAAGGTGGCGTGTGTAACTACGAGTAAGGAAGTGTAACACACTCAAAATTCTATAATTAATATTAGATTAAAATAAGATATAGATTTTACTATATTTGGATTCCGATTATAGTAAATATGAGTTTTTAAGTATTTTAGTTCAAATAGTTAGGAACACAGCAGACAAGCGGGATTGATCTACCATTTTGGATTCTATTTTCTCATAATTTGAACTTATGATATAAATGAAAAGTCTAGACCTATGTTTTATCTTTCCAAATATATAAAATTTGAGTAATTTGGACTTGTATGAGAATATTTGTGGCTATTTTAGTAACATGATATCAGAACAGTCCAGAACAGCATATGTGTCACCTTGTAGGACAATTTAGACCGACTTCTATTATGAATTAGGAAATGTACAAAACATAAAACTTTTAAATCTTTCTCTTGTCGGTTCAGACATATATCCCATGTTCCATTTGGATACATATCTAATTCTCTGTGACTATTTTAGTGAACAGGTGTCTTGAAATTTTCAGAACAGCATATGTGTCACCTTCTAGGACAATTTAGACCGACTTATCTTACCAATTAGGAAATGTGCAAAACATTAAACTTGTAGATATTTCTCTTGTCGGTTCATACATATATCACATTATCCATTTGGACACATATCGAATTCTCTGTGACTATTTTAGTGAACAGGTGTCCTGAAATTTCCAGAACCGCATATGTGTCATCTTGTAGGACAATTTAGACCGACTTATCTTACGAATTAGGAAATGTACAAAACATGAAACTTGTAGATATTTCTCTTGTCGGTTCATACATATATCCCATGCTCTATTTGGACACATATCTAATTCTCTGTGACTATTTTAGTGAACAGGTGTCCTGAAATTTCCAGAACAGCATATGTGTCATCTTGTAGGACAATTTAGACCGACTTATCTTACGAATTAGGAAATGTGCAAAACATGAAACTTGTAGATATTTCTCTTGTCGGTTCAGAAATATATCCCATGCTCCATTTGGACACATATCGAATTCTCTAGGAAGCTTTTAGTGGACAGATGTCCTGAAAACAAAATTCAGCACATTTAATGCACAAGACACATAGTCACTTTTCCAACACTATATATACCCCCTACACCCCCTCACACTTCATCATACTTCAACAACCTATAACCTTATATAGATATTACAATATTATAATAAGATTACAAAGTTTCTTTATACTAAAGTAGTATAATCATAAGATATAAACACTATATATAGAAAGAGAAAGAGAAAGATTACTATATTTAGTGGGTAATAAAAGCGTAAGTCGGGGTGTGACGAAGGTCAAGAGACATAGCCAAGCTCAGTTAACGGTTAGAGGTGGGTTCGAAACCTTAAAGTTATTATAATATTGCCTTAATATCCTTTTGCGTTACATTATCGAACTTGAGGTATGTTTTATTATTAAACAAATGCATATAACGATTCATATCTGGAATTTAGTGGAATTTGTTTTGCTTATTTGATATATCATGGCATGACATTTGCATTGATCCTCCCGGTTTGGGAGAGGTTTTGTCCACCCGGGATGGGGTGCGACTTGTCTACCTAGAGTGGGGTATGACTTTTCTGCGACTATGTCCACCTGGAGTGGGGTGTGACGTGTCTACCTAGAGTGGGGTATGACCTTTTTCGCAATGTTTGGTCTGTCTAGAGTGGGGCATGACTTTTGGTACCACGTGTAATGGGATAGACCTTACACAACCAACTTGGGCTCAAGGACATGACACATGCATTATTGGAAAAATAATTATGAACATGCATCATATTGAATATATATTTTTCTCGTTATTTGCCTAACCATCTTTTTTGCAGGAAGGTATATGCAATTACGGTTTATACTCACATATTATACTTTATTATAGTTTCTTTAAGTTAGTAGTCCTACTGAGTATTTTCAAGGAAATACTCATCCCGTTGCTTATATAATTTTGTTTCAGATATCGGTAGTGACAAAGCAAATCTAGCAGGGGTCGAGGAGCGGAGTCATTAAGTTTGTTTTTTTGACTTGTTTATGTAAGACACTTGTAAGATAATTTCCAAATAAAGTTTCCACTTTCTGGTTTGAAATAAAGATATGTATTTCACTATAAAGTATGTTTATTCGTATCCAACTTTTCTTACAACTCTATTTTTTATTAATTTAGAATAAAGTTTTGTTATCAAAAAAAAAAAAAAAAAAAAGTGTTCCTCACAGGAAGCGTGAGATATCTTACAAAACTCTTTTAAAGGAGTTGACAAGGTGAAAAAAGTTCGGCTCCAAAGCTTGCGTGTTGATTTTGAGGCTTTACATATGAAAGTTTCCGAAACGATTGATGATTATGCTTCACGTGTTGAAACAGTTGCAAATCAAATGAAATCATGCGGTGAAAATTTAGACGACGCCCGTGTTGTCGAAAAAATTCTGCGCTCTTTAGATTTCAAATGGGATTATATTGTTGTGGAGTAATCTAAAGACGTAGAATCTATGACGGTGGATCAACTATTGGGATCGCTTCAAGCTCATGAAGACAAACTCAACAAAAGAGTTGTCAAAAAAGAGTCGCTTGAACAAGCTCTCCAAACAAAGTTTACTATAAACGAAAAGAATTTTGACGACCCGAAAAGCCAACGAGGAAGAGATCGAGGTCAAAATTATGGCCGTGGTGGTTACAACTCTTTCAAAAAAGAAGAGGAGACAAAATTCTTATCCGATGAGAGGTCGTGGAAGAGGAAAAAATTGTAATGGAAAACCGATGTATGATAAGTCCCAAATTAAATGTTATAATTGTCAAAAAATTGGACATTACGCTTCCGAGTGTATATTGAGTAATAATAAATTTGAGAAAATGGCTAGTTTTGCTAGAGAAAATGAAGAACGTTCTACACTTTTATTTGCACATAATGAAAATAAAAGCGGAGAAAATACTACGTGTTATTTAGATACGGGGGCTAGCAACCATATGTGTGGTAATAAAAATATGTTGACCGAAATTGATGAAACGGTAAATGGAGATATTTATTTTGGTGATTAATCTAAAATTCCAGTGAAAGTGAAGAGAAAAGTTTTAATCCAATTGAAAAATAGAGAAAATGATTTTATCTCGAACGTTTATTTTGTGTCAAATATGAAGTCTAATATTTTGAGTTTGGAACAACTTTTAGAAAAGGGCTATGATATTCATTCTAATTTTTTTAATATTTTATTAAGTGATAAAAATGGGAATTTGGTTGCAAAAGTCCCGATGTTGAAAAATAGAATATTTTCTTTGAATATTCAAAATGGTAGGCTAAATGTTTGAAAGCATGTTTTAAAGAAAAATCGTGACTTTGGCATTTGAGATTTGGGCACCTTAATTTTGGTGGATTGAAATTGTTGAGTAGTAAAAATATGGTAAAAGTTTTACTTCATATTGATCATGTTGATAAACTTTCTGAGGCATGTTTGTTAGAAAAACAACCGATGAAAAGTTTTCCCAAACAAGCGACTACAAGAGCTAAAAAAACCCGTTAGAACTTGTTCATATAGATATTTGTGGTCCTATTAAACCAAGTTCTATTGGAAAAAGTAATTATTTTGCTCTTTTTATTGATAATTTTAGTCGAAAAACTTTGATTTATTTTTTAAAACAAAAATCCGATTTTTTTTATGCTTTCAAAAAATTTAAAGATCGTGTTGAAAATGAAAGTGGCCACAAAATAAATTCTATGAGATCGGATCGAGGGGTAAAAATTTTCTCAAATGATTTTGAAAAATATTACGAAGAAAATTGAATTTTTCATCCTTTTTTATATTATTGGTGGGAAAACCTTATATTTTTATTTATTTATAGTGATAAAAAATAAACATGCAGGGAAAAAAACCCCAAAAAAAAGGATCACCCATAGTAGTGATACCAAAATGTAGGAATTACAAAAGTTTCGGAAAAAAAATAAGGAAAAACAACTTGACAAACTGAAAAGAAAACTTAGAAGAACTTCAAGGGTTTCCAGTGATAAAAGCACATATATCTCTTCAAATAGTACACGTGGTGTCTTTTCCCCAAAATTGTCCGAGACAATGAAAAGGCGTAGAGAGAGAGAGAGCGCTTCGTCTCCTTTCACAGAAACCCCAAAAACCTCAATTCATCATCTAAAATTAGGTAGCTTCCTGGCATCCCTTATCACGATGCCTTTAAAGAAGACGGGGAAAATCCCCTATTCTTGCTGAACAGATCGAGCGCCCACTCTTCGCTAAATAATCTGCAACCAAATTTGCCTCCCTAAAGATATGAATCAAATCCACTTTTTTCACAATAATTATATCACGAATTAGATTAATAAGGTGAATAATTTCCCATGAACACTGATTTTTATATTCAATAATATCAATAAGTTGTTTAGAATCAGTCTCCATTATAACATTATCTTTCGTAATCAAATTTAAGCCATTATAGAGTGCTTTACCTTCAACTTCTAGACTCGATTGGCCTTTGACTTGATCTGCAAATCCTTTGATAAATTCCCCTTTATCGTTTCTCATAATTCCCCCTATGCCTTGAAAGTTTGCATATTTATGAAAACAACCATCAATATTAATCTTGTATTTTCCAGTAGGAGGTTTTAACCATTTAACCATCTTTAGAGCTTTTTGCTTAACAAAATGTTGAATTTCCAACAGATTAAATTTAGATCCAAATCTTTTATCTCTTCTAACTATAATGCTGCAGTGGTTTGTAATGTCATAAATAATACGATCTGCCTTCATATTTGCTCCTTCAAACCTTGATTTACACCTTGATTTCCAAATGAACCAGATAATTAAATAGGGAAAAAATTTCTTACAAGTACCTTTTGTAGATGAATTTTTCGTCCTACGACGATTTCTTATACCCCACAACAAAATGGGGTTGTTGAAAGAAAAAACTGATGTCTTTTAAATATGGCTCGTAGCATGTTTAAAAGTAAAAATGTTCCAAAAGAGTTTTGGGCCGAGACTGTGGATAGTGCGGTTTATTTATCGAACCGTTCTCCATCCCGAAATGTTTGGTGTAAAACTCCCGAGTAAGCATGGAGCAAAAGAAAACCGGTTATTTTTCACTTATGAGTTTTTGAGAGTATTGCGTATGCTCATGTTCCGGATCAAAAAATCCAAACTAGACAACAAAAACGAAAAGTTTCTATTTATCGGTTACGACTCGAGGGTGAAATGATATAAATTATATAATCTGGAAAATAAAAAATTTATTATTAATCGAGATGTTGAGTTTGATGAAGAGTGGATATGGAATTGGGAAAAAAAGAAGACGACTGCGATTTTTTCCCTTATGACGATGAAAAAGAAAAGCAAATCGAAATGGAAGAAGAGTTTGCTACTCCACCTTCATCACCTCAATCACAAGTTCAACCATAATTCCTAATTGATGAAACTTCTAGCGAAAGAACGACACGTTTTCGCACTATGCAAGAGTTATATGAGGTAACGGAAAATGTTGATAATGTTACTCTATTTTGTTTTTTTACGGGTTGTGAACCGATAGGTTATGGAGAGGCGATGAAAAATAAAAATTGAAGAAATGTTATGGATGAGTAAATGGACTCGATAATGAAAAATGATACGTGGGATTTGACGGATTTACCGAAAGGGTACAAAACTATTGGCGCTAAATGAGTTTATAAAGAAAAAAAGAATGTAAAAGGAGAAATCGAAAAATATAAAGTAAGGTCGGTCGCAAAAGGATACAACCAAAGGATCGTCATCGATTTTGATGAGTTATTTGCTCCCGCAGCTCGTCTAGAAACTATTAGATTTTTAATTTATTTGGCTGCCCAAAATAATTGGAAAATAAACCAAATGGATATGAAATCGGCGTTTTTAAATGGAAATTTAGAAGAAGAAGTTTACTTGTAGCAACCACTGGGTTATTAAATTAAAGGGTTTGAAAATAAAGTTTTAAAATTGAAAATTGCGTTTTACGGTTTGAAACAATCCCCGATAGCTTGGTAAATACTAGAATTGATAAGTATTTCTAAAAAAATAATTTTATAAGGTGTTCACATGAGCATTCTCTTTATGTGAAAATGGATAAAAATAGTGATGTGTTGATTGTTTGCCTATATGTTGATGATTTGATTTTTATGGGAAATAATCTGAAGTTATTTGAGTATTTTAAAAGGATAATGAGTCGTGAATTTGAAATGACAGATATTGGTTTTATGTCGTATTATCTTGTAATTGAGGTGAAACAAAATAAAAATGGAATTTTTATTTTGCAAGAAGGGTATGCAAAAAATATCCTTAAAAAGTTTAAAATGGATGAGTGTAAGCCGATAAATACTCCGGTAGATTGTGCTACAAAATTATCGAAATATTTTGAAGATGAAAGTGTGGATTCGACGTTTTTCAAGAGTCTCGTTGGAAGTTTACGATATTTAACTATAACTCGGCTAGATATCTTATATGGAAGCTCCAACTTTGTCGCATTGGAAGGCCGCGAAACGAATCATCTGTTATATAAAAGGTACGGTTGATTTTGGAATAAATTACTCATCTTCTAATAATTTTGAGTTGATTGGCTATAGTGATAGCGATTGGAGAGGCGATATTGATGATCGTTAAAATACAAGTGGTTTTGTTTTTTATATGGGAGATACGGCTTTTACTTTGAGTTCGAAAAAGCAATCAATTGTGACACTATCTACATGTGAAACCGAATATGTTGCCGCTAATTATTTTATTTGTCATGCGATTTGGTTTCGCGATTTGGTTACGAAATTTGTTGAAGAAATTGAGGATGCTACAAAATGAAGCGACGAAAGCGTTTGTTGATAATAAGTTCGCGATTGCCCTTGCCAAAAATCCAGTGTTTCATGATCGAATTAAACATATCGACACGCGTTATCACTTTATTCGTTAGTGTATTGAAAAGAACGATGTTAAAATGAAGTATACAAAGTTACAAAACCAAGTAGCATATATTTTTATAAATGCACTCAAGTATGAAGATTTTCAAAGATTGAGAATGGTTTAAAATATATAATCTAGTTATATAAATAAAGGTTTTAAAATATATTTTTTTAATTAAAATTCATATTTAAGTAATATATTTATTTATAAATAAAATAAATTTTATTCTATTTTAATTTTTAATTTTTATTAGTATTTTTTAATAAAATAGTTGAACACCTCATCCGAACTCCAAACCTTCCCCTTTAACATCACTCGTTCCCCCGGCTAAAGCTCAGCGTTAAACATGCTCTTTTAAGGATTATATTTGGTCTGGCTTTTTCAGTTCTTGCTATAGTATCTTAAACTATAGTAAGTAGGCCTCATATTTTTTAAATCTAATCTACTATTGTAATTAAAAAAAAACTACTGCTGTTTCGGCCTTCGGGTTCTTCTGGCCCTCATATAGATCAAACCAAACTCCGAAACATTGTTCATTTGTCATGTCAGCAGTCTTTTATAATTCTAAAACAGGATCAAGGATCTTGATCAAATCCGTCCAGATATAATAAGTACTTCATTTTAATTTTGTAGGTAATTATTGCCCCCACAGAGTACATAAGAGATCTAGACGTCGTGGTTGGATGGTACAATTCGCAATCGGTTATAAATCTGCTGAAAATTCGTACCAACATCAAGACATATGGCCCTTTTGGCAGTGATATCGGAACCAAAATTCCGATTTCCATTGATAACGGCCATATAGTTGATTTCTTTGGAAAAGCTGGCAAATATCTACATGCCATTGGTATATTTGCAACTGTTAAGTTCAACAGCTCTCTTTCTCCTCTTATACCCCAAGAACGCAAGGTTAAATGTCCATTTTCCCTCCTTACTGTATTAGCTTTCTAATGTCTATGATTTATTAGTCACAGTATCTTTTTCTAGGACTGGCGCTCAACATTTTGGTTGCTTTAGTACAGATTGAAAACCACAAGAACAAGTAGTACACAAAGTCTAATTAAGGTGATCTAATTAGTATCTACTCTACATTTTCTCTTGAAAACTGTCTAGAATAACATAATAAGACAAATAGTATCCCTAATGCAATCGAAACATTCAAATCAAGAAAAGAATAGGCTAAATAAAGTGCTCGGCAATGTTTTTTTGACAAGCTATTGTTCCATCATAGTCGATGCTATTTGAATTTGGAAATTACGCTTCAAACTGATGTAAGATCCTAGCGATTATCTTAAAGTAAATTGGTCGTCTTATTAGTGTGTTCTTGTATATGCACGAAAGCAAGTTCAGATTGTCAACTGTGTTCCTCTTGTACCTACCGTGTTGCGCGACCTTGGACCATGGGGTTCTCAAGAAGGGAGGCCATGGGACGATGGTGTCTTCTTAGCTGTGAGAGAAGTTTGTATACATGTGCGACAGAGTTCATCATCAGGGAAAGTGTTTTTACGCTCACTCAAGTTTCTATATGAGCGAAGAGATGGTGTTTTGGTTTCATCCCCATGTTATGGAGACGAAGGGCCTTCTAAGATAGTCGAGGTGAGTACATATGTATATTACATGTATCTTCTATAGTCGAATAATGTTTATTGCTAATGCGTGCTAAGAACTTCTCTTGGAAAGTTGAGTCCTTTTTGCGTCTCGAAATGCTGTGTTCACTGTTTGGTTATGTTTTGGAAAGATATTCTAAAAAAAACTTTCAAGGTTAGTCTTAATGACTTATTATGTACTTGTAGCTTAATTTTCAACTTCAGAACTGAGTAAGGTTCTTAACAAACTAGTTTGCATTGTCATGTTTTTTTTAGAAAAATTTAAGTTTTATTGTTTTGAATCTGCAGCATATGTAAAATCAAGATATTGAAACCTTGTGGCTGATAATCTTGTGCCATAGGTATTAAAACAGAAAAATCCCTGAAAACCATGTCATTAGTGTATATTTGGATTTCATCTCGAGTTAAGCCTTTTTCCCTTCCAATAACTTCAGCGGTTAAGCCACTTCACCATTAGCTTCGAATAATTTATTTATCACAATGTGTTCTTAGACCATAATTGATCTCTTGAGGGAGGTCCTTACTGGGATCGAAGGGTTTTATGGGAGAGTGGGCCCGGAAGACGGAGGTGAGCACATTACATCTCTAACTTTCCACACGAACAACAAAAAGTATGGCCTGTTTGGATCATAGATTGGCACGTATTTCAGTTCCGACCTATCTAGAGGAGAAGTAGTCGGCTTTTTGGGGAGGAGTGGCCACTATTTAAACGCAATTGGTGTTCATATGGACTACAACTGGTGGTATCTAGCATTTTGGGACCTGGTTTATTTTATTTCTCGGATCAAACTCTATGCATCTGCTACTCGTATTTTCTATGTGGTTTTAAGTACACTTCTTGTTTTGATAAACCCGTTTCGGGTTTTAATTTTGGGTCTGTTTTTGGGACCTGATACTTTTTTCGTTGTGATTGGTGGATTCTCCTTTTTAAGGTACCTGACAATATACGTCATATGCTTTAATAATATTTTGTTGAGGATGCATTTTTGAAATCAAAGACTGAAGATATATATCAATGTATTTTCTTGTTTTTTGGTTAACTAAATTTTGTATTCTGTAGATCTAATCCTTATAATAACCTAAACTAATTACTAGTGCAAGGATTTGTTTGTTTCACTCTGCGATCTGATTAGAGAACAACTTTTTCCGAAACTATAAAAAAAAAAAAGACGGGAGATTCGGCTACCAAAGTGGACAACTAACCAATTCTGTTTCTGTCTACCCCGCTTCTTTCTCTTCTCCTCCTGAATCCTCGTTGGTCCTTTTGACATAAGATTCTCGGCCGCTTAAGAGACTAACTATCTCTCTCTATATTCGTCGAGAAGAAGCATCTAGCACGCACTTCATGAATCCAAAGAAGCAACACGAATCTCTTTTTCTTTCTATAAAAAAATAAATTTTGGTTCTTTTTATAATTAGAAACTTAATGTTGATAAATCCACGAAATCTAGAAATTCATTTCGGACAATTGAACATTTACGGAGATTCGTGTGGGAACATCCACTTTTAATTTTAAAAAGAGTTAGGAATATATTTATTATGATTCAGAGGGAGAAATGCATTGGAGTACCGATGTATATCATGCTAAAACTACATATTTACAATTTGACAATTTTAAATGTACTTTTCAAGAGATCCGTTATCACTTTTTGCATGCCCTCGAA
Source organism: Primula veris (assembly GCA_963682055.1). Taxonomy (NCBI): domain Eukaryota; kingdom Viridiplantae; phylum Streptophyta; class Magnoliopsida; order Ericales; family Primulaceae; genus Primula; species Primula veris. The sequence goes on along the minus strand of OY821743.1, from coordinate 17,583,965 downwards.
AAATTAAAGTAAGTGAAAATTCTCCCAATTTGTGACCTACACCTAGCAAGACGGAAGATTAACACATTTTAGACCGACTCAATGTATGTTTGAGATATTTTATGTTTTCAAATTACATCTAGCAAGTAACTTCATATCACACTTTAAAACTTCTATCTATAAAATTTATTAGGTTTTCTAAAATTAGTTTACCCTTTTTTTTTATATCTAAATGAACTGATTGGAACGATGTGAAGGGTCGGATTCAATGAATACCATGCTTGAGATCCAATAAGCCCGTGACTAATAATGATTCAATGTCAATGGTTTGAAGACTGTTGATTTTCCAGTAACTACTAAATACTTATAATGTGTCTATAGTAATTCTTCTAATATGGTTAATAAGGAGCACAAATCGAAAAGTCTTTATACAATGTATGCTTTTTTTCAATTTTATCACACTTTCTGAAGATAGTACTATATTATAAGCAGCCCAGACTTGAAGTAAGTTTGTCTATTGATTGCATTGTCCGTAATAAAATTGACATGGTAATTCTTTCTTCTCCTTTTTTATTTTCATTATACTAATAGTGAATTTTTGACAAAAAATATAGCTAAAAGTAAACTACTTGTCTAAAGCTGGTTCATCTTTTCGGATTTACCTCTCCTGTTAGCAGTTTTTCCTTCTTGATTTAGTTCATAATATAAGACTTATATAGCACCGTTTACACTTTACAGTATAAGGTATATAGTTTTTTTTTTTTTTCAATTTACAGGCCATATAGCTTATACTACTAATTAAACGACTATTAAACCCCAAGCATGCACTTGGCAATTTATATATATTGGTTTTTAGTTTTCTCATTTGGTGACAACTTGGGTAGATGAATTTATGCTGGTTACTAGTTTCGCATTCAGAATAGTGTTATACTATATATTCATGTCAGCACCCAGTCCCAGAAATTGTACTTTTTCTTCAATTAATGTGTAATTTTATTAAATTATAATTCACGCTAGCTATTTTCTACCACAGAAAAAGTCTTGAGGAAGGGGAACCCTGGTCTTTCCAGTTCAAAGGTGATGTTAAGCGTATAGATGTACACCATGGTGCATGTGTCGATTCGGTAGAATTTCATCGTACCCAAAGCAAAAATATCTGTAAGAGAATCACTCCTGAATCTAAGTCGATTTTTTCCAGATCCCGAAGCTATGTACTCGCTTCTTATGGAAATAGATAAAAAAAAATCATGAAACTTTGACGAACAATAGTCAACTTGCTCGACGTAAGGAATGTTTAGCTTTTCTGCCTAGCTTCCCCGATATAGACCCTATGACTGGTCTCAAACGCAAAGAGTGGATTGAGAAAAGAAAGCTTAACAAAGATGGAAATGATGAAATGGATGTTGGTGTTGTTCGTGAAGCTGTCTTGAGAGAATTGAAAAGGAACTTTGTGGAAGTCGGTGAATTTAACCAACTTGTCAAAAGGGTAGAGACTCTAGAACAACAAGTGAAGCTCCTAATGTCTTTGGCTTATTATAACTAAATGGTGTGTTGAAGGATATTTTGTTTTTGTCTGCTAAACAATCATCTTATTTCATGTTTATGTTTTGTTTCATTTTGTTCACAGCTAGATGTTTTGCACTTCGAACCAGTTTCAGTTATTGTTGTTATTTTCCGTTTCTCGCGGCAACTCCGAAAACAGTAACGTTTGTTTGCTTTCCAAATTGCTTATTTCTTTTGTCGCCGCTGTTATCATGTTGATTTGCTAAAATTATTCAGATTTTTGAAGTATGATAATTCAAATTAATTTCAATCTTCTTTGTCAATTACCCAAAACTTTATATATTTTGATAGTGTACTATCTTAAATACTTAAACTTGAGTAACTGAGGTCTAAACTGAAGTTTTTTTTTGTCAAGATGTAAACTAAGGCGCCGATTAATGCTATCTATATAATTTCATTAATACTTAACTTACTGAGCTTAATTACAATTTTTCAAACTTTTTATAACGTCTCAAAGTGATCTTACTGAGAAAAATATTCCAATGACTTGTATAGTTGCAAGGCGCGGGTAAAAGTTACTCATGCGTGGCGTGTAAGACGAGTAATGACATAAATCTCGTAATATATTTTATTTTGAACATAATATTCAGATTTGATATCATTTATTGTAATTATGCAGGTTAAAACGAATTGTTAATTAATTTAAGCTACATCAGTGTGAGGACAAATTGTTACTCCATTAATTAGATTATGTACTGTTACTCCTAATTATCAAAATAGAGTTAGTATTTTTGGAAAAATTGGATAAAATTTGGCATAATCAACTTTTCTTGAGTTTGTTTATATTAATAGTATGATTATCACATTGTCAAAAACATTTTAAAGCATTGTCTATTTATTTTTGGGATCTCATCAGCTCCCTAAATCAGTAGGCTTGCTATGTACAAACAATATTTGAAATAATTCTCAACCCATCTAACGCAATAAAAATACCAAAATTTTAAAAAATATATTTTTTATACAAAAAACATGTATGATCTTATCTGATCATGTCTAATCCTTCGGTCTTGTATGTCTAATCTTGTTTGATCCTGTCTAATACTGTGCAATCATGTCAAATTTTTTATGTCTAGTCATGTTTAATTCTATCTAATTATGTTCAATATTTAATCATGTTTGACATTATGTACAATTTTTTTGATTTTTTCAATTTTTTTATTTTTGATTTGTTTTTGATTTGATTTGTTTTGTATATTTTGTCATTTTTTATGACATATGTATCTAATTGTAAATAAATATATATATTTAATTATAAATATGTACACATAGGTAGATTTTTTGTAATTAAGTTAATTCGATTTATAACTCTCCCATTTTTTTTCCTAGATATGAAATTTCTTTTTGTTATCGGTTGAAAATTCATTCAGGGAAGCAAAGTAAACTCTTCTAAACTTTCAGGACCATTAATATATATAGTTCACCCGCGTAAGAGATAAATTTTGCAATTGCAAATGACCACTTTTCCGTCTAAATTAGTGAACGTACATTGTACAAAATAGAAAAAGAAAACCAATGTAATTGATCAGACGACATGATTACAACGAAACTTTTGAAAATTCCAATCCCTTGTCATATGATTTTTTAAGTTAAGGAATGTTACAATATATTTGAAGGAAGAGAGGTATCTGACTGTGTTTTACACAGTCAGAAAAATTGTGTTTAGCTCTGAATCGTTTGATTAAAAGATCAGACGGTCCAAACACATACATAGTTTTACTGACTGTGTTTTACACGGTCAGAGACACATCTTCCGTATCTAAAAGCTAGGGCTATGTATAACCGACAAAATATGACCATTGAACCTTGTTAAAATTTGAAGGGGAAGAGAACATTGGTCCCACTTCCTCTTTTGCTTTTAAAACAAAAGGGACGACTCAAAAGACATTAAATAGGCCAACTACCAACTTGGAAACTGTCCAAAGAATCAATAATTGTATCGTAATAAGAGGGATGTCTTGGTCCCTGTTTATTAAATTGTAATTCAGATTTGATATTATGGTTTTTTCTATTGCAGCATAAATAGGCCAACTACCCGTTGGATTAGATCTAAAGCTTACAACTAAGAGGTTTATAAAAAAAAACACATATGATGCAAGATTAGCCAATTACATCATATAACTTCCTATCCCCTCTTTTCTCTTTCCCAATTCATATACGTAATCCATACTACAGCAATTCCACAGCTGACAAAAAAAAAACATTTACAATAAATATATTATCAATCAAATTTTAAACCTATTTATAGAAAAAAAAACTTGCAATGCATTTTGACAACATGACAAAAAAAAAAAATCTTAACCATAAATATTATCCAACATTGTTTGAGCAAAAAAGACAAATATTAGTAATTCAAAAGTTGTAAAACTATTGAAATAGTAATTTGTTATGACATTTTTACAATGTTGTTGGTTTGTAAAGAGAGAGAGAGAGTGAGAAGTAACTATATAACTTTGGAAAAAAAAATATTTAGTTTATTATACTATCTGTTTTTAACGATTTAGCCATCATACTACCAAAATTAACAATTGACGTACTAAACTATCATAATGTTCACAATTCAGGTATCACCGTTAAATTAATTGGATGTAATTTAATTTCAATTTTCATTTTGGTCATATTATTTGTATACAAATGTATTTTTCCCCATAAATTTGACAAAAGTAAAGAATACAAAAATAAGCTTTGTTATTTATTATTTATTAAATTCATTACAGACCATTAGATATAATCCAATAGCAGGGGCGGTTCAGGGACGGTTCTGGGCCTGTGCAAACAGTGTGGTGCACTGATCCAGGTAAAAAGATGGCCAAAAATCTCTTTTGTTTAAGTATACTAGTTAACTTAAGGCATAAATTGATTTGAAATGTACATATCAAATTGAATGGCCAACTTGTAAAATAATTAAATTTTCAATTCACCCGTCAACACGCTGTCATCTTAGACAATTTTTAACACCACCCAACATTGTAGTTTAACACAAACGACTTACTAATCATCACATTTTAAACTATAACAGAAAAATGTTTAATAATTGACAAATATGTTATTTAAGATAGCAAAACTAAGCGAATGATAGTCGATGTGTGTGTCTAACAGTTTTCCATCCAGTTTTTGGGGTGAGAAGCACATGAGATTGATAAGATTATATTTTCTACTATGACTATTTAATTCTTTTGTTAGTTTAAATTGTTTTAGAGCACTTCAGTTTATTAATTACACGAAAAAGGCATTTTTAATTTTTTTTCATCCAAATTCAAATTGTTTAGAACCGGCCCTGCCAATAGGGAAGTTAGTTTTATTTTATGCTGCAATAAAAAAAGTTAATTGGAGCATCCCCACTTCCAGTTTGGTGTTATTATAAAATTCACTTTGAAATTCCAAGCGTGGAACTTCCAAACTTCCAGCTGGAGACATTATAATCATTTAAATTATTTAGTAATTTAATCACATATGAAGTAACAAACTTACACAAGAAATAATTCTATGTTTTGTAACCACTAACTACTCCACCACTCAACAGGATCCCTTCTATCTAATCAGATAATTTGTCATCCTAAGTTGGCCACGTCATTTAAAAAACAAAACAAAATTAAATCACACTAAGGTCCCAATAGTTTTTAGTATTTTTTATTTAGTTTTCAATTTCCACAAAAATGTACAATATGCTTTTATATTTGTGACAATTTGATTGGTCCCTTTTTTAAAATAGCAAGTTGTTTCTACAATAACTTTGCTGATTCTTTAAATTAAAATAACTATATACTTGCACTAGAAGAAAATACATATGTAACTATGTATATCGATTGGTCATATGACACCATGTGTTTTCTCAAAGAAAAGTAATCAATAATTGATCATGTTTTAAATCTTGAATATAATTGAAATAATTAATTCTCTTGTAGGATTGGACTGTAAATCCTATTTGGATATAAATTTCTAGTCTTCAAGCGGTATCATAGGAAGAGAATCTTGATTTTTATGATGTTTAACAAGAAATTATCGTTTTTAGCCTTTAAGTATTCAACATAATAGCAAAAAGAAATTTTAATAATTTTTAATGAGAAATGATGTATGTATAGAGTTAGTACTAAAGCATATGCACCGAATTGGTATGTGGAAGGCAATTATGGGTGAAATGTAAATAGTAGTGGAGCCCAACTTGACTTTTTCCTCTATAATTAGTAATTTTGTACACTATTATGTGTTTATCTTTTTTTGAATATAATATTACTCAAATTTAGTACCTATCATAAAAAGATCATTGATTCACCAGTTAGTGATATTACTGGAAAAAATCGGATTCAAAAAGACAAACGTTGGATTTTATAGGAACCATTAGGTGGGTGACATATACTCCGAATCCCTCTCAACTAAACTTAGAAGCAAACAAGAGCCGAGTGGGCTAGTATCATGGCATTTACGTATGATCGTTTACGAGGATCTTGTCAAAATCGTAGTAATTGATGTTTAGCTTTGTGTGCAAACTCTTAAGTAAAACACGAGTGATATGTGCGCACAACATGACTGACCTAGTGCAGTAGATCATAATATTTCAAACAAAGAGGACCTTATAGTCTTAAACAAAACAATGTAAAAACCATGTGTGTAAAGCTTAAAAAAACAAAGATTGACTTGTGCTACAACTAAAACTATAACACTAAACTAAATCTCTCACTCTAAATAAATAAACAAACAAATATCAGCTTCCACATATTCTATGAAGTTTCTGTTGTATTGCTCTAGAGAGATATAGAGATAGATATTGTAGATTGTAGATTCCAAACAAGATTCGGATTTCTACTTCTTAATCAGGTATTTTCGACATAATTATCCTTTTTTATTTATCTATATATGTATGTATGTAATATGTATGCATGTGTGTGTTACATAATCAAATATTCAGATCCACTTTCGTGATTGTTTATTATGTTTTGTGGGTTTTTTCTCTCTCTAGATATCTCATTTTCTGTATTTCTAGTTATGTGCTTTATTTATGACAATGAATTTTCCGTTGTGGTATTGAATCTTATTTTTATATCTGTTTTGCTTGAGTTTTCATATTTTTCTTTGAAATTGAGTCCGTTTGTTGGTTGTTTAGCAATGTGTATTTATGTAACTGTAAAGTGTTTTGATTACTAGTATTTCAAATTTAATGCAAATTTGTTAAATTAATTTGACGGGTGTGTGACAATTTGTACTTGTTTTATGAAAAAGGTACGCATTCACAATTTTTATATTATAATCAATACTAGGTTGTCGTGCTATTTTGCTTTGTATGTGATGATTTTGTAGTGGTTTACAGACAGGGGCGGCCCTGAGATTTTTGTTCACTGATGCTGGAAAAAATTGGGGCCTTTTTTTCAATTGTCGTTTCCGTATGAAATTTCATAATAAAATATTTTAGTAGTAGAATAATCCTAAATTAACTCTCGAACAAAAAAATTCAGTAATATAAAAAGAATTGGGGCCTTTTACTTGCTTGTAATTTTTTTTTACTAACATATATTTACATGTATAATTTTTTTATACATATATAAAAAAAAAATTGGTATATCAGTGACGTGGGGCCCTTAGCGAGTCACCGAAACCGTGAGGTCCGGTGCCGTCGCACCTCCTGCACCCCGTCAGGACCAGCCCTGTTTATGGAAAAGGTAGGCATTTAGGAAATTAATTTCACGATCAATAAAAAAAGTTGTTTGAGTTTGTTTGATTAGTATGTGATGATTTTGTAGTGGTATATGGAATTTTTGTGGTTTTTAGAAAATTGAATTCACATTCAATACAAAGTTGTTGAGTTTGTTTGATTAGTATGTGATGATTTTGTAATGGTATATGGAATTTTTGTTGCTTTTAGAAAATTGAATTCACATTCAATACCAAGTTGTTTGAGTTTGTTTGATTAGTATGTGATGATTTTGTAGTGGTATATGGAATTTTTGTGGCTTTTAGAAAATTGAATTCACATTCAATACACAGTTGTTGAGTTTGTTTGATTAGTATGTGATGATTTTGTAGTGGTATATGGAAAAAGTTAGACATTTAGAAAATTGATTTTACATTCAATAAAATTTGTCGAGTTAGTTCGATTGTATGTGATAATTTTGTGGTTGTTTATGAAAAAGGTAGGCATTCACTATTTTGATTTTATAATTAATACAAATTTGCCGAGTTAGTTTGACGGGCATGTGATCGTGGTTTTTTTATGAAAAAGGTGGGCATTCACAATTTTTATCTTACAATCAATACAAAGTTTTCGAGTTAGTTCGATTAGTATGTGATGATTTTGAAGTGGTATATGGAAATTTTTGGCCTTTAGAAAATTTATTTCACATTTAATAAAAAGTTGACGAGTTAGTTCGATTAGTATGTGATGATTTTGTAGTGGTCTATGGAAAAATTTAGGCATGTAGAACATTGATTTCACATTCAGTTAAAAGTAGTCGAGTTAGTTCGATTAGTATGTCATGATTTTGTAGTGGTTTATGGAAAATTTAGGCATTCACAAAATTGATTTCACATTCAATGAATAGTTGTTGAGTTAGTTCGATTAGTATGTGGTGATTTTGTAGTGGTTTAGGCATTTAGATAATTAATTTCACATTCAATAAAAAGTTGTCAAGTTATTTCGATTAATATTTGATGATTTTCTAGTGGTTTATGGAAAAGGGTTGGTATTTAGATTCTTGATTTCAGATTCAATAAAAAGTTGTCGAGTTAGTTTAATTAGTATGTGATGATTTTGTAGTGGTTTATGGAAAACGTAGGTATTTAGAACATTGATTACACATTCAATGAAAAGTTGTCGAGTTAATTTGATGTGGGTATGTGATAATTCTGTAATGTTTTATAGAAAGGATGGGCATGGACAATTTCGAATTCACGTCTGATACAAAGGGGTGTCAGGGAAGCTTGTGTTGGTTTATGTTTTGCCGTTTTGGTTGTATTTGTTTGTCAATCACTGCTTTTATTATAATTCAGGACTCTATATTGTATGTATTCTTTACTTTCTACTTCGGGTCCACCTTAAAATTTCAGGTATCTTTTCTATGAGTACTACCTGTTATTGTGGGATTTGGCTGAACCATTACACGTGTCATTCTAAAATGAGTAAGAATGTGCCGTATATCACAATGATTTTTGGCCCGAAGTAATAATGTTTGGGAATATTTGTATTTTAAATTAAAATATAATGTTACTGAGATGACACCGAAGTGACTGAACGTCTGAATCGATCATTATACAAATGTACTGTAATGAGGTGGGTTTTAAGAAGAATGAGTGGTTAGGTATTTTCTATTACATGGGAATCAGAACTAAGCAAAGGGTAGGTTTCAATTTGGTCCAGTTCTGGCAACTCTAATATTTAAGGAGAACTAAGTATTATTATTATTCTTCAAATTCGTCCTTGTAAAAGTAACAAATCTAAAAAAACTTGAATAAGTTTGTTTACCTTGTACTAATTTGAGTATGACAGGTCTTCTTTTAATCCATTGTCATGCATACATAGGGAGATAGAAACTGATCAGTGTTAAAAGTTAGTTAACATCGGATATAGAAAATTTTATGAGGAGGTTAGTTCACGGGTGAACTTATATTTTCCTAAAATGTTGAATAGTTTTTACGTTGAGAATGTATTGGCAAGTCTTTTTTTTATGTGAAGGTTTGGCTTCTTTAATTAGTGATTTGTATAAGACAAGCTAGTTTCGTTGCTGTTGTGATTCTGTCGTGATTAACAGTTATGTGTTTCAGTTTCAATGTTAAAGGTAGATATCGGGTTTACACATGCAAAGGAAAGGAAGTAAAATTAATTGCATGCGTTGGTTAATTTTGTCTTTCTTCTAATCTTCACAATGAATTTTAGGCAAGAAGTTAAATATTCTGTAAACATAAAATTGGTCTTTCCCGTCATTTGTCCTATGGCACCTATTATGAGAAGGTCGCCGTGTTGATTGTTTTTATCTCACCCTTTTTCGCCCCTCAAGTGGCACACACCTGAAACGTTGCATTTCCCAATGTAACCTTCAAGAAATGGGTGTTCTTTTGTATCTCCATGCGTAGATAAATGAAAACTACACTCGTGCCATACAGATGAAACGGTGTTCTTTCAATACTGCCTAGAGTATCATAGTTATTGCACCACATGTTTATATTTGTATGGCCATCTATTTGTTTCTCTTTCGAACTTCTTTCTTTTATTTTGAAACACATGACTTGCTCACATCTCTTTTGTGTGTTATGCTTCAGGTGCAGCACAGATGACAACTTGACGCAAAGTATTTAACTATTTTTAAAATAATATGGAAGCTCGTGCGACTCCCAAGTTTAATGGCATTATGAAACACCGACCTTTGACCCCTTTTCGGATTCTTAGAGGGTTAACATGTTTAGTTATTCTTCTCTCCACTGCGTTTTTCTTTCTAGTGTTTTTTGTACCTTTTGCCGCAGTCTTGTTACGCCTATTCAGCCTTCGTTTAAGTAGGAGATTAGTAAATTTTCTTTTCGGACTTTGGCTAGCTCTGTGGCCCTTTCTATTTGAAAAGATCAATAAAACCAAAGTCGTATTTTCCGGGGAAACGGTTCCAAAAAGGGAGCGTGTTTTGCTCATCGCCAACCATAGAACAGAGGTTGATTGGATGTATCTATGGGACCTTGCATTGCGAAAGGGGAGCGTGGGATGTATCAAATATGTTCTCAAAAGCAGTTTGATGAAACTACCCATATTTGGGTGGGGTTTTCATGTTTTCGAGTTTATTCCGGTACAAAGAAAGTGGGAAGTTGATGAACCAGTTATGCGCCAAATGCTTTCGACTTTTGTTAATCCCTTTGATCCCTTGTGGCTTGCTGTTTTCCCAGAGGGAACTGATTTCACGTGAGTATTTGTTTCCTGAAATCAGTTTATCACCTTTCTTTTTTTTGCACTAGAAAATAGCAATTTGATCAGTGGTGTACACTAGTCCCCAACTTCCTATTTTCAAATAAAATTGGCATAACATAAATCCCCAATGATCATAACTAGGATCCATTATGATGTGCACTAATATGCGATTCTCTTATTCCAGTGAAGAGAAATGTATACGGAGTCAGAAGTTTGCAGCTGAAAGTGGCCTACCGCAAATGAAGAACGTTTTGCTTCCTAAAACAAAGGGTTTCTATACTTGTCTGGATATTCTGAGGGACTCCTTAGATGCAGGTCTCTCTCTTCTCTCTCTGGATAATTGTATAAAATTTGAAGCAGTTAGGTAGGAAGCATGATATGATTTTCTTGGTGTAATGGGCAAGGCGAAAGTACAATAACTGGAAGGTTTTGACTAGTCTACACGGTGAAATAATAGTTTTCTATTCGAACTTTTTGTTAATAAGGTTATATGGGAGACTATTTCCCCTTGTTTCATCACTTAGTCCCCCCTTGCTTTTAGTCAGCATGCGTGCTATCCAGCTTTGCCTACAAGAAGTGTATATGTGACTCTTTACTCTGATATAGTGATAGATTAACAAACTTGGTTCTGAATTTTCATATTGTCTTTTGTTGTTTATCATCATTCTCTCTTAATTATGCCTTTAATTACAGAACGACACACAACAGGTATACATCTCGCAGAGTGTGGCATAAATTTTATTTCTTGAATTTATGTTTTCTGATATATCTTTTTTGTTTGGTTCAAGACAGCAAACAAGTTGTTTTAATAATAATAATAAAATCTTTTATGATTATTTCCTAGAGCATCATTGTACTGATCTCGTCCGGATATTGTATTTTGCAGTTTATGATGTGACGATAGCGTACAAGCATAACAACTGCCCTTCTTTTCTCGACAATCTATTTGGTGTTGATCCTGCCGAAGTTCACATCCATGTGCGACGGATTCCCATAAAAGATATGCCAATATCCGAAGATGAATCATCTGATTGGTTAATGAACACATTCAAGTATAAAGACCAGTTACTCTCAGATTTCAAATCCCAAGGTCATTTCCAAAACCAGGGAACCGAAGAAGAGCTAAAAACCTCGAAATGCTTGGTTAATTTCATGATTGTTGCGGCTTTCACTGTCGTATTTGTATATCTCGCTTTTTGTTCGGCTATTTGGTTTAAAGTGTATATAGGTCTGTCTTGTGCATATCTCACTTCTGCTACTTATTTCGGTTTACAAGCCAAGACAGTTGTAGGGTGTGTAAAAGCAATGTTTAGCAGTGAAAAGGGCAAGAAGTTGTAGCTTCATGTGAAAAAGTTATATGTCAACGAAATTAATTGTTTGACGATAATTTTTTTTAAATTTATTTTCTGTGATTTGATTATCTGGTCAAGAAAAATACTCCTTTACTTTTAAGCATGAGATTCTTGAAGGCCGTACAACTTCATGGAACGCTATTTCTTATGGCAACAATTGCATTTTATTGTATTTTTTTACTTATTTCGGTGAAAATAAATTTCTTTAGTTTTAAAATGGATGGTTAAGTCAAGCCCCTATTCGGAGTTGATCTAAATTAAAATGCAAATTAATGTTGCAGCTGCTTTATAAATGCAGAAAACCTTGTTTGGTTTTGTGCACAGTTTGAGGCCTTCAACATATCTGGCAATTAATTTATTTCGGGAGAAGTGGACTATCATAGCCTTGAATCTCGGCGAATTCAGAAACATTCCCAAACAGCAGAATATGCAGAAGAGAAGTTTCAGAAAACATATCCAAAAGAAAAAAAAAAAGTCCCAGGAATCAGCATGTTTACAGCTAGAAAGTCAAATATTGAGTCCAAAGAACCCTTTTATGTGGTAACTGGTAAACATGCGTTTTTGTTTTGTTCGCATGAACGACTATGTAACACTGAATAAAATAAGCTGGGTTCTCAATTAAATTGTAAGCCGAGCCAAAAAGATACATTTGCAGAGCGATATCTGCCGATCATAGTTTAGTACAACTTTGATATCAACATAAACCTAAAGAAGAACTAGGGTATAATAAAGTTGTGTTTCGCGTCCTATCCACTTTTGCTGGCGATAAATTTTATCGTGTTAGGCACCTACCTTCATGGGAATTTTTGTGGCTTTTGTTGCATTGCATTTCTGAAGTCTTTCATTTCCTTGAATATATGACGAAAGGAAAACTTGTGTATTGAGTTAATTTGTTTGGTAAGTAACTTGTGCAAATGTGCAGCAACAATCTTTCATAAAATAGTAACTCTGCTCTCTTAGTTGCCTTTCTGGTAATGTAGGTAGTTTTCTGTTAAACATCATATGATAGTTTTCTGTTAGCCACATCCCACATATGTTACTGATATGTAATCTATACTCGGGCATTCTGAAAGAATTAAATTCAGATTTCTCCGAGATCGTTTTTTTTTCTTTACGTCAATTAATGCTATAGAAATTTAATCATTTGAGACTACCCAGCGACTCCAGACCATTCCCATATAATTAACAAACCTGAATTTCATCTTCATAACTTACGAATATCATCAATATTATGCATTTTAAGTGGTTATATTTCCTAGCATAATACTTTCATCGGTGAACATTCTGGTAGAAACAAAAAATACTTAAGAAAATGTATCAATCAAAACACTTGTACAAGTCAACACTGGAGAGAACCTGAAACTCTTTTAGTTTAAAATCTATAAAAATCTTTCAAAAGTTCGGAAGGATTATGAACTCGAAAATTTAACTCAACCAAAACTAATAAGAAAGCAATTCTTAAGCATCATGGTCTTAGAGAAATACATGTGATGGCTGCTCTGAGCTATTTTTTTTTTCAAACTTGGAATTTTAAACAAAACAGCTTGAGCCGAGTGTTTGACAGTTACGATAATTACTGGTTACTCCGTTTCTAATAAAGACAGTGCAACTTAAAAGTTTTTCATAAAAAAACCCCGTATATTGAAAGGCAGCATCTTTATACGGTCGAGTTTTTCTTAATCCAACCCTATCTTCGTTATTCGGAAATCAAACTCGTAATTCTGAAAACAGACTCGTACTTCCCAAGTACGATGCTTGACTTTTTTGAATTTGTTGACTTTTTAAAATTTTGTATGTTTTTTTATTCTAGAGGGTCACGGGTTCACAAAACAAACAATACATTTTTTTAATAATTAATTCATGAATATTGTATATTGTACTCTTACAAAGTGAAATTTTACTGTAAATACTTAACAACGTCATAATAAAAGTCTTGTTTTCTTTAGTGTTGAGATGATAGCTATTTCTGCTCGTAATTTGCTTCGCGTGACACTTAATAAAAAAAATCATAAAAAAATTCATTACTTTTGTGATACCGAAATAGGCTATAAGGTCAATTTACAAAAATATGAATATTTTTTTGGGATAAAGAATAGGAAAATTCAAAAAAGTCAACAAATTTGAAAAAGTCAAGTCTCGTACTTGGAAAGTACGAGTCTGTTTTCAGAATTACGACTATGATTTCCGAATAACGAAATTAGGGCTGGATTAAGAAAAACTCGACTGTATAAAGACGCCTCCATATTAAAATTCGCAATACAAAAATCCTTCATGTGATAGACCTTTTCTGATTAAATCCTAATTATAATTTACTTTCTGAAACAATAAATGTCATAGATCTTTGACATTAATTGTTGTAAATAGATTAGGCTCAGTTTGTTTGGAGGAAAATCAGTAAAGGAAAATATTTTTCAGGAAAATAGATTTTATGCTTGGTTTACAGAACAAGAAGAAACTAAGGAAAATATGTTCCATCTCTCAAGAAAAACAAGGAAAAATGACTAATCCCAAAATTGAGCGAAAAACATTTTCCTTCGTGAGGGAAAATATAAAGTTTTCACGAAATTATATATTTTATCATTTTTACCTCGGTTTTTCTTTTTTTTTAATAAAAATTAATTCTACGTGTTTCATAAATTAGTTTTTTTAACTTTCGTGAAAAAACTCAAAATCAGAGAAATTATGAATTCAGAACTTATTTTAGCTTTTACACAAAATATAAAGTTAAATTTTCTAATTAAATTATTTTGTATATTTCCGTGTAACTAATAAGTTAAAAGTGAAAAATGACTTATTAACAAAAATAAATTATAAGTCATTTAAAGCTAAAAAAGCTAGAAGTGACTTATTTTAAACCAGTTTTTTTATCATTATTTGTAAAGGCTTCTTATTTTGTTTTTTGATAAAAAAAAAGTTATGGGTGTTAACTTTTCAAAAGTTACTTTTCGCATAAAAAGTTGAAAATCATATAATTTAGGAATTCGTAGACTTGTATACATCAAAATCACCGAACTTTAAAATTTTCAATTGAAATATTTGTACATTTCCAAATCACCAATAAGTTATAATAAGTGAAAAATGACTTATTAACAAAATTAAGTTATGTCATTTAGAGGTAAAAAAAAAGCTATATAAGTAACTTAATTTAAACAAAAATTTTCTCATTATTTTTCAAAACACGTCATTAGTCTAAGAAATTTCCATGAAAAATCTAAGTATCGCAAAACACTTAATAAACAAATAGAGGAAAAACAATTTCTAGGAAAATAATTCCCTTGACAAATATTTTCCGCCCAAACAAACAAAACCAAGGCATAATATTAGTAGCATAGTATAAATATTCACATTATAGATTTGCCTATATTTATATCCATAATAATGGCATGAGAAACTTGTGCTCGATACAGAACACTTGATTGGAGCACCATATTTTCAAAAACAGACTAATTCATCTTTATTACGCTATATAATACGTATGCCATATACTACTGTGTAAAGGGGAATCCATTCGCCTACCACATGATTGCATCATTAATCAATAATGAAAACAACAGTTCTCTCTTTCCAACTGGTCAGCAATCACAATACACGAAATATCAAAGATTGAATTCATATCATAAAGTAAGTGAAGAACCGGATCTGGCTTTTCAAATGATTGGTTATGTACAATCATGCAAAATACTTGATACCACCAGAAAAATGCAACAAGTACACCCAATGTATGCATTACAAAAAAGAACTTTCCTTTTTTCCATAGCCTTGGGCCAAATATTTATGTTTCCATTTTCTTCTTTTCCGTCTCTCCATACATTTACAAGTCTCTCTACAATTACACTTTCACCGATTTCCAAAACGGGAAAATAGAAAACCCTACCTCTAATGCAAGTTTCTGCTCTTTTAGCCTAACTACCTAATGGTTGGTTATATGAGGCTGCTTTATAATATTTACAAAGAGTCCTCTTAGAGGACACATTACCTAAACAAACTAATTTGCAAACCATTATACCACGAGGGCTGAACTTCGTCCAAACCAGTGCATTGACTTTCATGTTCATCTTTGTTGCTAAATAGAGTTTGGTCAGAGCAATCGAGAGATGCTTTACATGCTAAATTATACGACCGACATGCCGAATGGCACACACGTAGCCGATTGTCCCCGTCCTTGTCACACTTTTGTATGGAAATCTGTTGCCAGTTAAACAATTATAAGAACTTTTTTTCAGAAAAGAAAAAAAAATATTAGTATAACACATTGCGAGTCCCAACCAAAAAAGGCTAAACTTAAAATCCCAGCCTAACAAAATTACAACTTATGTACATTTACGGGAAAAAATACGATTAATGTACTAAACTACCTATTGTTAACGATTTATGTACTGTACTACCAAAATTTCCAATTTAGGTACTGAACTACTGAATCTGTTCCAATTTAGTCATCTCCGTGAAATCCAGCAACGGAAGTGAGCCACGTGCTATCACGTGATTGACAGAAGTTAAACTAAAAGGGTAAATTAGTCCAATATGTATATGTATCATATTGGAGGGAAAGAAACTAGTTCACGTTTTGGAGGGAAACATAGTAAGGGTAAATATGTAAAAGACCAATTTAAGATATCACGTGATAGCACGTGGCTCATTTCCGCTGCTGGATTTAACTGAGATGACTAAATTGGAACAGATTCAGTACCTAAATTGGAAATTTTGGTAGTACGGTACATAAATCGTTAACAACATGTAGTCTAGTACACTAATCGTATTTTTTCCTGTACATTTACTACATAAGCAATTGATTGAGCACAAATGAACATGTTAACGTGTTCATTCGAAAAAGCATACTAAATGTACAAAATTGTCAATAAATATGATGTTAGTTATCAATTGGTACCCAAACCAATATATATATAATATATATATATACATTATTTCCATTTGGTAAACTAAATGTACTAAATTGTCAAGAAATATCATGTTAATTAATACACTACTAGCCAATCTTTGTAGGTTGGTAAAAAAAATCGAAATTTGATGACACCATTACACTACTAAACTGTGATGAACCTATTTATATATCAAGGACGAGTATGATAACATTAGATAGCAAATCATTTGATTTCAAATGGGCGTATATATACATACCCAACAAGCAAGGCGCTTCGCAGCTGCATCACACTTGTCACCGCCGTTCAAAATAGAAATGACTTTCTGAGTCAATCCGACCGGGAATAATCTCTTATAGTTTGGTTTAACGACAACTTCTTCGAGTTGTTGTAGTATACTCGTATCGCTAGGAGCACAATGTTGACCTGGCCCGTCGCTTTTCAATACGTCTTTACATATCGAGAGATTTGATACAAGTGCAGAGCTATTCTGGCAGGTGTATCCAGCATAGTCTGAGCAACGAAATTCGCAAACACCATTGTCGCATACACCTCCGTGTAGGCTACATTGCTCGTCGCAAATAACTGCAGTTATGATATCAAATTATCAGAAAAGTATTCGAATTTGATGTGTTTCAATATGTACACTAGTAAAACAAAGAGGATTCCGGTTTTAGTTGTTCCCGATAGTGATGGTAGATGTCTTGAAGTTTCTCTTCCTGGTTTATGTTACAAAGGTGGGGGTTAATGAGAGTTTGCAGTTTACACTGATTTATTACGTTTTCCTATTTTGCCACCAACCTAATAAATTATTTAACTGGTACCCAACCGGCCAACCTAATATTGCCTTTTCACTTTTGTACTCTACATACAGAGAAAAAACTATAGAGCATGGACTGAAATAGAAATAAGGTGTTCAGTACAAAGAAAAAATGATAATATAGTGTATAAAATATTCGATTTTCATAACTAATTAGTACATCAACCTATGCTTTTGTTCTTTTTATACAGCAAGTGTTTTGAATTGTCGAGAATGTAAGGTTAATCATTAATGTACCAACCACCAATTGCAAGTATTGTATAGGGCACAAAATCAACGTCGTATAATACGTTAAAGAGTAAAAAACTGTAATTATGCTACGAGATATTAAAACACTGTTACTTCACCTGTAGAGCAGTCAATGCCGGTGTATCCACTTCGACATTTGCAGAGACCATTTGCAAGGCATGTGCCATGTTCACTGCAGTTACTAGGACATACACCTACACACCTTTATCGTCAATCCAAAAACAAGGAAAATGAAAGAAATGGAAATATAGGTTGCGAAATAATGGAGAGCTTACGTGTGTTACAATCATGACCATAGTACCCAAGAAAGCATCGACACTTTCCACCAACACAGTCGCCATTAAAGTTACATGAATTGGGGCATTGAGTAGATAAAGAAGCCAAGTTGGTGGTACATAGCTCGTGATAACCCGGGCAAATAAGTTGACCTGTCGAAAGAGAGTTTAGATTAGGAACAAATCGAAAAGAAGTCGATGGAAAAGATCCAAAACTTGAATCAGGGTTGCTTAGGTGCAACTTTTAAGTAAATAAGATGTCTTAGATGCTGAGTAAAAAAATCCGAGTTCCTTCAGCATAGAAGTTTTTGCTTTTCCAAGCAACGCACAGAAACACACACAGAAGCTTATAAGATGGACCAAAATGGCAGTAAATTTATAAGTGGAAAAACAAAACAAAAATATCAGTTAAAAAGGTGCAACCAACAAGATATTAGTAAAAAATAAATAGTCACCGTTAAATCCAGGAAACTGAATTGGTCCACCAGCTTTGGGACACACTTCCCAACTACCATCTACAGCAACCTGGAATATTTAATTTGCACATATTAGAAAAAAAAAATGAGATAAGATTGGCTGGTGAATTCGAAATTAATGTTATAGATGAACCATTTAAAATTCTTTAAACTGCCATGTGAACTATGTCTATAATCTAGATTTCACCCTCAAGATGATTTCAAAAACAACTTTAATGACCCCTGAGGTTTTTTTTTTAAGAACGCTATAGGATTGTTCGGTAGCAGCTCTTGAGCAAATAAGCTGAACTGTTTGAGGTTCGGAAACTAATTAGCTCAATTCAAACTTAAAACTTCTAGCTTTTTTATCCCAAAACGAAACAAGTTCAATTTTTAAGCCGGTTAACCATACAAAGTGCGTCTTTTAAGGGGGGAAAAACAAAAACAAAAAAAGTTAGAACTTAATAACTTCAACCAAACAAGGGTAAATGGTGAGGTTCAATCTATTTAACAGCTGATAACTACGGACCTCAGATGAAGAAACAAGAATAAACGGTAACTATACCTCCAGAGTGTTATTGACACATCTGTGCTGATAACAACCATTTCCCTGAGTTGTTGTACCCCTTATGAATCCACTTCGTACCAATGAAGAAGCCATACACCTATACCATAAAATACGTAACATAACGTAATTCGAGGCAAATTGGTAAATATGAAAGTTCAAGGAATTTCATAAATTCACACCTTGAGTTGGTTCCTCTCACTTCACCCAACATTTTGTCCGGTGCTCGAGCACTGTTTGTGTCGGTGCATGATCCATCAGAATATGGTACGTAATAAGTGCAATAATCAGCTAAAGACGACTGCCCCCCTGCAACAATAACGAAACTGTTGTTTATTTATATATAAGAATAATCATATACTGTACAAAAGATTATGGAAAAAACACCAATCTAGCAACATCCAATGTCACTTAATTTAGCATACACAATTTGGGTTAATTACAGATTTTTACAAGGAAGTATGATCAGATTTCATATTTGCACACCAAACACTTAGTACACCAACGTTACAGTTCTCGGCTATTTAGTACACTACTTCTACCAAATAAGAAAAAAGTTCGTAATTTTGGTACTGATTACTAACGAAGACAACATATTTCAAATAGTACACCATCATGTTTCTTATAGTTTGTACACTATCCTGTGACGTTTTCTCCATTTAGTTGCCAAAATATGGTTTCTTCTATATGTAGTGTAAAAAAGCAAAAAAAAGTGGTAGGTTTGATGTTATTTGATTTGAAGCAAAAAACCAAAGGTGTAATAATTGGTGAACAAAAATGCAATTCAACCCCACAGAATGTTTATGGACATGAGTTTCATAAGCAAACAACTAATTAAGCTTGTTAGTAAGTTGGTATCTAGAAAAGTAAAAGGTGATAAGTTGGTGTAATAGATGTAATAGACCCCACAAAAAATTGACACATGGATTTCTACACGTATGCAAGTTCTTGTGTATGTGCTAAATTACTCTAAACATGATTGTTTAACATGAAATCGAAGTGAGATAAGACAAGGCTCACAAACACACCTTTATTAGCCTGTGGAAAATAACGAGCCCATTGGGGAAGATCACCACTGTAACTTACAATCGGGCAATACCCCTCGGCTTCTCTATTATATGTACAACCGGATATTTGTGTTGTGTTACAATGGTACGCTCCTGTCCAATAATTACAAGGGGCCGTTACAAATTCGGTTCCTTGGTTGCGACCCCATTCTAAAGTGTCAGCCATACTATAATTAGCTTTGTACCACCCACTATCTTCTAATAAAGCGAGTGTCATTTTCGAAACTACTGATTTTGTATCTACCGAACCCGTCATAATCTCATTCATCATAAGCCTCTTCTCCCAATGGGAACCTAAATTGGAATATGCAACTTATAAGTTTGCTTTGTGCAATTTTATGAAGGTATATAAACAGAACAGCAGGACAATTATAGTTTTGTAAACTAATGCATCATCAGATGATTGATTTTATAAACCAACTTATGAAGAGTAGCAACTACTCACCAGTCTACATTTTATCACTTTTGTCCAGTGTACTACATTCAGAAGAAGGGGGGTGGGGAATGGAGTACTAAAATAGGGCAGAACTTATAGAATAGTATTCAAAATATAAAATCAAGATAGGATAATGTATAAATATGTAATCGGTACCCAAACTTTTTTGTAAATAAGTGTACTAAATCATCTGAAAATGTCACGTAAGTGTCCTAATTACTAACTTTTGTAGGATGGTTTACACTTTACATCGTTATGAGATGATACATTATTGAACAAAACTGTAATTATCACAAGAATACCGCCAAAAGCTTGGAATAGAGAACCTGATGTACCACGGCCTCCCCCGTCCTCGAGCTCCAAACCAATAAAGTTTTCAGAAAAAGCCTACAAATTAAAAAGGAATAAGAATTTGGTAGTTCATCGGGACTGTGTGATAAAAATTCTAAAAGATAATGCTATATACGAAAAAGATGTGATGTAAGTGTAAAGAGTTCGTAAGAAATAGATTAAACGAATTACCCCATAATGAAATCGTGAATGCATCACAACACGGGGGAGTACAATACGTGTAACTGTTCTCCCTAGCTTTTCGTCCATAGCTTGTTCTGTTACCTAAAGAAAGATAAGATAAACAGTCTAAGCAATAAGTTTTTTCAATAATAATCCGGAATATTTTGAGATAATTACCTGTCCATGTCTTCTTTTCCTCTCATCTCGAAAATGTGCAAAGGCATGAGGATCAAATCCCAGTACATGCATAACCTGGTAAAATTAAGCCTCATAAAACAATAAAAGAAGCTAAGAAATAAAATGAATTCACTGCCAACTACTGAATCAATGAATCTAGCTCACCTCGTGTATGAGCGTGGCTGAAAGTAAGGTTTCAGCTTCAGCAGTCAAATGCCGAGGAGCAACATTCACATGACCTATATAAACAACAATAATGTTAGCGAGTGTTTTTCAGAGAGAGAGAAGGAGAAGGGTGGTGGGGAGGGGAGTTTAATATCTTTGAGAGAAAAGCCATGAGATTACCGGCAATTGCACGGCCCCATTGGTCGCGTTCACATGCAACAGCCCATGCCAAGGTATTACCCGTAGTGGGCCTTGTAGTTACCAAAAGAACTAAATCTGCATTAGCAACACCATCTGCAAAACAAATGATATACCATTTAGAAAAAATATATAGTACAGGTACTTTTTAATTTAAGTGTTTGTTTGTTGCACCAAACCTTCTTTTAAGCCACTTATTCCATACTTTTTTGTAAAAGTGATGTTTTCATCTGATTTACATTTCTATAACTGTTTTTCACTGGATAAAGTTACAAACACCTATGTACACAATATGTACACACACGCACATATATTTACGTACATTTATGATGTACAAGTGTACACAGATCATATATACATATATCACTTTTAGTGTTAACCAAATGAATTTATATAAAAGTAAACCTTTTCATCTCCAAGAAAAACGCTCAATCTTGTACAATAAGATTTAACAAAGCTATGCCCATCCCAACCATAAAACAAAGAAAAGCGATAGGAGACTAACAAAAATGTGGAAACATAAATAAGTAATAGAAAAAAAAAAGGTCACCTTCAACATATTCTCGTGGGAGCTGGACACCTCCATCTTGCCCACATGCAGAATAGCCACTCAATCTCAAGTTTCCCTTCACGGGCTCAACAGATAAAGCTCTTCTGAACCACTCTGCTGTCTTCTCTAGAGCCTGTATTAAGCCAGTTTGGTAAGTTAATTGCTTCCTCATTCTGTAATGTATCCCCCAATGCAAAAGAAACTACAGGTTTTGGAAATGACTGCTTTTTAAAAAATACAGTTATTACAACCTTGAAATATGCAGAACTTCCTTAAAAATCAAAATAACTTTAATGACAACTTTGGTTCACTATAAAGGAGAGGGTAAAAGAGTATCTTAGTATTTTTTTAACCACCAATGCGGCAAAGTGAACTAAAATTCTGGAACATCTACAAATGGATTATTTTGGGACAAAGTGAGCAAACAGATACTTTCATAAATAACAATATAAGTGAAATTAGTAAAACCGAGAATGAAAGAAACAGTAGACAAAAATTAGGGACACTAATAAGCAGACATTAGAGATGTTGGCATGACAAGTCACAAATGGAGGCAAAACCCAAAACGACAATACATTGGCTATCAAATTTTGGGTGAATTTAAAATAAAAAGAACATTACCTTTCGAAGTCTGCGTCTTTTGTCATCCCCTGAGATATCATCGGAAGTACAATTATACCAGCAATCGCCAAGAATCTGATGACCACCATGAGGATTGCAAGAGGGCAAACCGTGCTCAGAATTTAAAGGCGGCTCTCCTAACTAGTAAAATGAAAAGAATGACAGTTAAAATTAATGAATATACATTTAAGGCGGGTTTTGTTGCAGCCTTTTTTTACTTTTGTTCCAAAACTTGACTGCATTTGGTTGTTCGGATTAAAAGGATAGAAGCTGAACTTTTTTGGTTGTTCGGCCTGAAAAAATTGAAGCTTTAAACCAGATGAACCCCGCTTTTTCCTCAAAGTAAAAATATTTGCTTAATACTGGACCGTATTCGGAGTCCGGCCTAATGTCCGAGCTTTTCCGGTTCATCTGCCTGAAAAAACTTGAAAACTTAAGCTGGATGATCCAGTTTTTTCTCAGACTCTAAAAAAACCAGTTTATGTGCTTAAAACTTTAAGTATTTTGGCCCGAAAAAGATAGAAGCTTTAAGCTGGATCACACAGATTTTTTCTCAAACTAAAAAAAAACAGCTTAAATGCTCAGAATCCGCGGCCAAATAAGACCATACAGGTTACAAACATGTCCTTTGAAAGTAACTATGCATGTCACTAAAAATAACAGCACAGCTTCTATGATTCGTTTATCCCACGTCAAGGAGATAGAGGAGACATGGGTACCGGAGTTAAGTCCTTGTTTAGTTGCAACTTTTAAGCTCATTTTCTTTTTGCGCTTAAAATCTGGACTGTAGTTAGTTGACCAGCTTAAAAGCAAGCTTTTCTGATCTTTTGGCGGTTTGGCCTGAAAAGGCTAGAAGCTTCGGGCTGAGTGAATCCAGCATTTTTCTGAATCTAAAAAATTTCCAGCTTCTCTGCTTAAAAGTTGCAACCAGACGAGCCTTTTAAATTCATTCTCTATGGTAGAGACATGCCTTTACAATATCGCCAACATTTCGACAGTCTCTATCAGGCGAATCACCAACAGCATCATAATTTAAATAAATCCTAATAGGTTCCTTGGCATAACTTTGATGCTCCCAAGAACTAGAAATCCCAAGCAACATCCTTCCCTTTCGATGAATTTTCTTTGAGATATCAGAAGCCTTGTAAACCTGTGGGGTCACAGAATAGACCTTGCGGCCCGGTTTTTTTCTTTGCTCGAGTATTTTGTCATGTATGCACGAATGTGATATAATGTTTTCGCTAGTTTTTTCTCCTAAATGGTGTTCTTGGGATTCTGATTGAGCAGCTTTGAGCCATACCAAAATCAATAAGATCTGGATAAAGAAAACAAAAAGTTTTAACAATCTATTGTCTTAGATATGGAACTTTCTATATATCCAAATGTGAAACTTTCGAACTCTACAAGCTTTATTTGGTTTAAGAAAAAATTTATTAAAATAAAAATAACTTATGTTTTCGCTAGTTTTTTCTCTAATTGTTGTTAAAATCTGAGCAGCTTTGAGCCATACCAAAATCAATAAAACCCGGATGACAAAATTTGAGTTTAATCAATAAAACCCGGATGACAAAATTTGTGACTGTAAATGAAAGGTCAAGCTGCTAAAATAAACTAAATAAGCAACAGTTGGACTCCATAAGCTTACTTGATATTTAACAAAGAAACTCAGAACTGCCTAAATATAGCAAGTATTGAATTTCAGAGATATTCACTCAGCATATTTAGGATGAGTAGGAAGCCAAATCAGTGAAAAGAGAATACAAACTAGAACTGCAATTCAGCAAAGTATTCTCCTAAATATGGAAATATTTAAGTGATAAAGCTGTTAAAATCAAGTCAAATAAAACAAATCTTTCTATCTCTATAAGTCAACAGCAACAACAACAAAAATAAGCTTCAAATAATTACTAAATATAGCAAACATCATACACTGAATAAACCTCACCCAGGAAACATTGCCCGAATGAGGGCTTGTTTGGTTGCAGCTTTCAAGCAAGTAAAGTGGCTTTTTTTAGGCTTGAATAAATTTGGGCTAAAAAGCTTAAAACTTTTAGTTTTTTAGGGACAAAAAACTAAAAAGTCTCGGTTTTAAGCTGGCCAACCAAAGAATTTCAGCTGACAATCCAATAGCAAATAAGCTGAGTTACCAAACAAGCCCTAAGAAGCCAAAAACAGTTGAAATCACACAAAACAAATGGAATTAAAAGAGATATACTAATGGAATGCCCATTATTAGAAAGAAAAAAAGCTATCAAATGAAGTGAAAGAGAATTAAAACCAAATTGTAAATTTGGCTTTAAAGCTAAAATGCAATTTTCTCCTATTCTTTTTTCCCCAAAATATCAGCAAGACAGCAACCATAGTATAACAAAAAGCTCAATTTACTTAAGAAATCAGATATTACTATTAAACATAAAACTGTAATAAATAAATAAAACTCCATCTTTATATTGAACTAAAAAAACAGAAAAATTACCTCAAAAGCAAAACAGTTGAAAGTACACATTACAAATGGAATTAAAAGAGGAATACTAATGGAATGCCCATAATTAAGAAGATAATTAAAACCAAATTTACTATTTTTCTTTAGAGCTTAAATGCAATTTTCTGCTATTCTTTTCTTCCCAAATTATCAGCAACCAAATATCACAAAAGGCTCAATTTACTTTAAAAAATCAAATAATACTAAACATAAAAAAAGTATTACAAAAAAACTCTCCATCTCTAAATTGCACTAAAAAACCTAAACAAATTACCTCAAAAGCAACAACTAAGAATTGAAAATTGATCCTAAATAAACCCGAATTTCGACATCCACCGAATGAAATCCTTAACTCCATTAAATAATAAATTAGTATTTCCCATTAATTCGCCGCATTTCACTAAATATAGAGCGAGAGAGTTCAACCAATTTCTCTCTCTCTCTCTAGAGCATTTCCAATTTAAGCAATTGTACAAAAATCTGCAACTGGGTATTGTGAATTGGGGCAAAATATGAAAAGGGTTTTAAGAGAAAATGAATAATAGGCAGTTTAGGGTGATAAAGAACAAGTCTTTAGAGTAGTGCACTTATATTGGAGTGATGAGATAGAAGATATATATATATATATATATAGAGAGAGAGAGAGAGAGAGAGAGAGAGAGAAATGGGGGATTAGAGGAGAATAGGTGAAGGTGGGTAGAGTCTCACTAAATTTTTTTATTAAAAAAATAAGTGAGTTTTTATATTTATATGTTAGTATTAATATTTGACTATATGTAAATGGTTTGGACTTTTTACTAGATTACAAAACTTGGAATTAAGCACCAATAATTTTTCCTATTTATTTTTTTAGGTAAATAGAAAACCTGAAATTGAAAAGTTGGAGTGAATATACATGTTTAATACTTATTTAGCAATCACACAAATGATAATCATATTTATTAATCAGTCAGACGCAAACTGCAATTTGATGACTATACTTTATTATTACCACGGTCCATCACTATCTCTGTACCGTTCCTACTCTCTCTATTCTCCACAAACGCTACAATTATCAACTGATTTTCGTTAATCTTCTCTCTTTCACCTTCAATTTATCTGTTTATTCCATTTCATCTACAATCGTCCATCACTACACCATATTGAGGTCGCCAATGTCCTACTCCGATTCGGTTAATCGTCTCTGTTGAAGTAAGACTTCCACCTATCTTGCCATCAAGATATCACTGTAGAGGTTCACAATCTCGCTCACCATTATCTATCTCCGTTCAAGATCTCTCGTATGTTATGTGAGATATGTATAACATACGTATGCTTATGCCATACTGGTATTTAGCTAGACAAATTATAAGTATTGAGTTTCTATTGAATTCAATGTACTAACTTTTTATTTTTAGAGTATTGAGCGTTGATTTGATAGTTGTTTGCATGAATTAGCAAAAACTGTATATGTTCCAATTCTTGATATGATCATAATGGATATCAAACAGTCAAATTGATAAAATGGTGTCCACAATTAATTTTCGAGTAGTATCAAAAATAATCTAGCAATATTGGAAATTATATAACACTTTTTTAGAACAAGGACAATTGAAATAAATCAACCAATTAACGTTCGCTACAAGAAAATGTCGAGGTAACAACATACACTTTTTGAAATTTGTAGCTAAAATGAGTGCGATACCCATTTTATCATGAACAAAATAGCAACTAATTATGTTTTTTAAAATTTAGTGACATCCACTTTAGGAATAGTTTTAAAAAATGTATATATTTCCATACTAACCTTTTCTTGTAGAACCATCTTTGGAAAGGTGTTGCCATTCTTAATGGAATACCATTGGAAATTCGTAATTATAATCGAATACCTTAAAGATAATTAAATTATTTCAAACAACCAGTAAAAAAAATCCTCAAGAAACGTTATCTCCTGAAATGTATATATTTATATGTAAACAACGCATTCGAGCCATCTAGAATGAATGGCGAAAAGAGCAAAAATTAATTTTTCAGCAGAGCTATTATACATTGGGAAATGTCACTCAGAAACCAGTCAATTCAGAAACCCGTCAATGGGGTAATTTGATAAGCAAAACCAAACTCCACAATGAAATCATCGTGTAGTCATTATTTCTCAAATACGTGGGTTATTAATTTTTCGCAAATTGTTCTTGCATATTCTTGGCTATAATATCTATTCTAGAATGATGTGGGTATTCATGGAGATTTTGTGATGCTAATGGATTGGGAATTGTTGATTTATAAAATAAAATAAAACGTGTTAGTTGTTGGCTTGTTGCAACAAATTCTTTACAAGATACTATTATTACGGAGTCCGAACCTTTTTGTTCCATTCTATGACCCTTTGTCTATTTTTGCTCACATTTTTTTTTTTTTACAAATTGTTTGTATGTTAGGAACATATATACTAAATTATTTTTTGAGAAATTTCAATATTTATTTATATAATTATTCAAAGGCTTTTTAAATTTATTGTTTATTTTATATTTGTTCTAATATTTTCTCTAAATTAAATAATATAAGAGTTTGTTTTTAGATAATTACTCGAACGTATGTGTAATTATTTTTTTATAATCTTTTAATACACACTTTGGGCTAAAAACAAGGGGGCCATAGTCCGTAGAGGGGTCAAAAGGTTGAAGATTCGGATTCGTACACAATGCATGCACTTGAATATACTGATATATACGAGGGAGACTATACTTGAATATACTTAATACAAATTAACAAGGGAGTGTACAATTAAATATATTATATATCGATACAAATGAACAAACACTAAGGAAAAATTAACAAAATAAATAACTTTTAAATCAAAAAGTACAAACCAAAACTTTTATCCACAAAGCATACAACTCTAATAAACATGTGTTGTATGTTTTAATAACATATTTTGTTTAATTGTATGTTTTGGGCATTAGTCCAACAAGAACCTAACGAGAGAGTTAAAAGATATTTTATATTAGTTGGGTGAGTTTCCTATGTAGGTGACCTATCATTTGGAATTTGATTTAACCCTGGAATTTACCAGCTTTACTTGTTTACTCAAATACGTAAATCAATGTTGACGGATAGAAAGATGATATATAGTAACAAAGTTAAGTTGCACCTCTCACTTAATTATTTGATACTATTTGATGTTCGATAACTCACATCCCAAATTGGGCAATTCAGCCATACTTCAATTAATTTCGAAAGGGAAACAATTGAGTGATTTACTCGCTTGCCCAGTCCATATAATTTCAACGTTACCTCATTTTTTTATGTTTTTTTTAAATTGAAGCACTACCATTCTTTTATATCATGACCGTCACAGTCAATTAGACGGCAATCTACTTTAGACTAATTATTAACCTATATAAGTATCTATATAGTAGTTATGTTAAATTTTTATTGTTAAATAATGACACATGTATATTAAATGATACATATATATGTTAATTTTAACAAGCATATAAGTCTCAAATTAGTACATTTTTCTTATCAACGTTATCTATTAATTTATAATAAATAATTGATTTTAAAGAAAGAATAATGTTATTGTAAATAAAAAATAAAGATAGATTATGTTATTATTGCTTTATTCTAGAATTTAATATAGAAGTTGTTCAACCAGATTGTCATGACATTACTTAAAAATGTTAATTTTATTGTTTAATATAACAAAAATACTAACAACATTAAGTCTAATAATTTAGAGCATCCACAATAGTTGTGTTAATTTTAACAATATTAACTTTGACACATCATCATTTAATTGCATGTTAAATGACAAATGTGTAACTTAAATTTAACCTTCACATTAGTGTATTAACTTAGCAAAGTTATCTAATTTTAATTAAAATTAATTATTAATTGAAATCTCATTAATTAGTTATTTTGTAAATCCCACTAAAATAGGAACTATAATAGTAATAGTTGAAATAGAGTTAGACGTTCAAATTAATGATATTTTGTCACATCATCAATTAACAACATTAAAAACATTGTTATCTTTAACAATTTTTTTAACATTTATAAAGATAACACATGATTTAACATAACTAATGGAGACAAAAAATTATATTTTAGCTAACTATTTTAGTTAACAATAGAGATAACAACACTATTGTAAATGTTATTAGTTAACAACACTATTGTGAAGGAAAAACATATATATTAACTAATAATTTTATATAATAAGTGAGATAATATCAATATTACGGATGCGTAAGCTTTTAAAGGTACTTATAATATTAATTATAAGTATGAACATATTATTTTCTCTCTATTCTGAAGTATAAAAAGCCGTAAATAAAGATATGTGAAAATAAGAATCTTTGTAACAGAGGGATGTTTCATCATCTCATTGGACATACGTGATACATCAGTGGCCAAATGGCGCCGAACCAGAAGCTTTTAATATGGGGTGACGAAAATTTAAATAAAAAGAATACCAAGTTACCAACTACGAGGTAAAGGAGGTGCCAAATCCGGATTTCAAAACATTAATAAACGTATAACGAAACATTTACTTTATTAAAAACAATTGCGAGTGTCGTGACATCATATAGACTATATATAGCTAATGATTTGTATTAATTTGTATATCGTTTTTGCTTCATTCCCATAATATATAGATGGATCTATTTGGTTCTCTTCAAATTTTTGGAACTCCTCTCACAACGGAAATACATAAATCTACTTTTTGTTATAAGGCTAAGTAATCCTATTATACATTAACGTGGGGGTCGAGTTTTTTTAATATCAAATCGTACAAATTTATGGAACGAGAACTAGGTAGTATAATTAAACTTTGAGATGCACTAACGACTTATAATTTACGACCATTTATTTATGGAGCAATTAACAAAAATATACCATATCGCTATTATATTAACAAAAACATATACTCAAAAGTTAAATTATCAAAAACATTCATATATATACTTATTATTTCTCTAATTCTAATAAGACCATAATGTAACTTCTCTCTCTCTAACAGCAACTCTCTCTCTCTCTAATCGCACATCTCTTTCTAACACACGATAACGCACCTCTTTCTAACACACGTTAATCACTCATCTCTCTTTCTAAAATGACTAAAAACTTATAAAATATTCATATGCTAATTATAAATGTCATACCCTAATTTTAAAATGACATACCCTAAATATTCTGAATCACAATCAAATATCTAAAAAAAAGTTCATACGCTAATTTTAAAAGTTCATACCATAATTTCAAAACTTCATACCCTAATTTCAAAACTTCATACCCGAATTTCAAAATTTCATATCATAATTTCAAAACTTCAGTACCCGAATTTCAAACTTTCATACCCTACATATGGATTTCTCTCAAAATATCGTACATATAGATTCTGCTCCTTCAACTTGAAAAACACAAGTTTTACAATAGTCTTAAAACTCAATAAATAGAAAACAATCTCACCAATTTCATATATTTTTCATATATTACGGGATAGAAAACAATCTCACCAATTTCATATATTACGGGATATCAACCAGAGTAATATTTGTGTATTACGTATGTATTTATATATATATATATATATATTTATATGTATATGAATGTTTATATAATGTATATGGTGTTCGGTAGTTAAGTGGCAAGTTTTCGTGATAGATGAGGGGAGGGAGATAGAGTGTGATATAAAAAAAAAGATACAGAGAATAATGAAGGAGAGATAGAGTAAGATCACAGAGATATACATAGAATAAGTAGTGAGAGAGAGAAAAATGGAGGAGAGAGATAAAAATGGAAGAGAGAAGGAGTAAGATGGGAGATAGATAATGAAGTAAATAAACAGTATTAAATTTGTTTGGTATGTTTTTGATAATGAAATTTTTTTTGATATGTTTTTGATAATTTAGTTTAAAAAATAGTATGTTTTGTTAATTTATCATTTATTTAACAACATAAACTAGTATACTGAATCGTTATATATGCATAATAACATAGTATACTGAATTGTTATATATGCATAATAACATGATTAATTAGCTAACGCCACATTGTTTTCAGATTGAGGTTGGATTTTTATACTACACTTTTTCTGAAAAAACGCACAAACCGTAAAAAAAAATCTACAGTTTACAGTGTTTTTATGCAAACCGTACATTTAATGTACGATTTGCATATATTTTGTGCAAACCATACATTAAATTGTACGGTTTGCATGTATTTTTTTATTTTTATTTTTGTAATTTCAATTTGTAAAATAGGAAAAAATATATAAAATATGCAAATCCATAATTCACTTAGCTATATATAATTGTTTGTTGTTTGTTTATATTAATTATAGAAATTATAATAATTGTTGATATTTGTCCCATTTTTACATATTTTTTTTTTTTTGTAATTTCAATTTGTAAAATAGGAAAAAATATATAAAATATGCAAATCCATAATTCACTTAGCTATATATAATTGTTTGTTGTTTGTTTATATTAATTATAGAAATTATAATAATTGTTGATATTTGTCTCATTTAATAAAAAAAATTATGGTTTTTATTCAAATTTGTGTTATTTAGATATTTATTACTAATGGTTTGGTTATGATGTTACATGTTTATGATGGTTATTTATTTTGATTGAGAAAAATAAAAATTGTTACGCTTTATTAATATTTACCCGTTTTGAAAATTAGGGGTTTTTATAAAATTATGTATTAAAAAATTGAGTTATAATAAAGCGTAACAATTTTTATTTTTCTCAATCAAAACAAATAACCATCATAAACATGTAACATCATAACCAAATCATTAGTAATAAATATCTAAATAACACAAATTTGAATAAAAACCCTAATTTTTTTATTAAATTGGACAAATATCAACAATTATTCTAATTTCTATAATTAATATAAACAAACAACAAACAATTATATATAGCTAAGTGAATTATGGATTTGCATATTTTATATATTTTTTCCTATTTTACAAATTGAAATTATATATAAAAAAAAATACATGCAAACCGTACATTTAATGTACAGTTTGCACAAAATATATGCAAACCGTACATTAAATGTACGGTTTGCATGTATTTTGTGCAAACCGTATATTAAAGATACGGTTTGCATAAAAACACTGTAAACTGTAAAAAAAAATTACTGTTTATGTGTTTTTTTAGAAAAAATATAGTATAAAAATTCAAGCTCTTTCGCATTAGGGTCATGATGAATACTTGTGTAATATATTATTACGAATTAGTATTTATATAATGTGCGCATAATTGAGTTGCAAAAGAAACCTCACCTACGCATCTCAATTCTTATCTGTAGTTGACATTTGATTTCCCTGTTATTAGTCCCAGGAGAATCTTACTCTCGATTGGGAAAACTAAAAGATATGGCACAAATTTAGTACTACTGTATATGCGAGTGTGTGTTTGGAAATAAATATAATATGCAGTTGATTGATAATAAACCCGCTATCTTAATGTTTAATTTATTTTTCTCGATAAATACAAATTAAAATAAAAACAAAATTAAATTGTTTCGAACTCATGGTCTCCTATGTTAAATAACAAACTAGCCTATCATTTGAATTATTTCAACACATTTTAAAAAAATTTGGTGTTTAATATTTTTATTTTAACTATTAAGTATATTAAAAATATAGTCGGCTGTTACCAATAAAAATTTTTCCTAGATCAATTACCCAAGAGTTACTCGAGTTGGCTCCGCCCTCCTTTGCATAGACCATTGCATATTGTTAAATTTATATAGTGTCACATCGATCATATATAAATTAAACTTGTTAGTATTTTTTTTCTCCATATTATTATGAGGCTCTTAGGTGAGATTGGACAGAGCCGGTTCTGAGGGGATGCCAATTCGAGTGGACAACCCATCAAAGGGCTAACAAGTTCCGGAAAAAAATAAAAAATTATATTATACTTTTTCGAATTTTTATTTGAATGGGCAAATAATATTTTTTCCCGCTAGTCAACCCACACAAAAAAATCATCTTGGGGCGGCGTTGAGATTGGATAACAATTTTCTAACAATTTATTTATGAAAAAGGCGAACGAGTGTTCGAACATGAGATGTTGTAACTCTAAAAAAGAGAGTATATACAGTGGCTAAACTATTATTTTTATAGACTTAATTATATTTAAAATTATACTTATGAGTAGCGTAATATGGGGTGGCTCCTAGCTTTTCCATCCATTCCCTTTAATTTTATGATTTTATGTAAGAGTAGAGTTTCCTTAGGTATATAATACTATTATCTATTTGAAAAATGGAAAAAATATGATTAGTGTACTGTACTATCCGTATTTAACGATTTAGATATCATATTATCACTCTTTTACAATTGAGATACTGAACTATCATAATGTTCACAATTCAGGTGCCGCCATTAAATTAATTGGATGGAAATTAGTTTCACTTTTTATTCTGGTTATATTCTTTGTAATTTGTATAAATTTAATCATTAATTTTCTTAAATGTCTCATTTTAGTATAAATTAAAAAAAATCAGATTTTTTAAAAAAAAAAACCAAAAAAATTCAAAAAAACCTTTAAAAAAGTAGGAAGCCCGAAAAAAAAAGAAAAAATGGTAAAAAAAACTAAGAAAAATTATAAAAAAAGGTTTAAAAAAACCGGGAACCCGAAAAAACCCAAAATCGGTAAAAAAAAATAAACCCTAAAAATCAAAAAATCAAAAATCACAAAACAATGGAAAAACGTTCAAAAAAGTCGGACATCCATAAAAAAAAACCCCGAAAAACAGTAAAAAAAATTATTAAAAAACCAAGAAAAAAAAATCCAAAATAATAAAATAAAAAAAAAAAAAAGTTCGAAAAATTCAAGAAAAGCCGGAAAGTAAAAAAAAATGTAAAAAAAACTTTTAAATAACTTGCAATTGTTTTCAAATGACTAAAAATGACTTCAAATGAAATGACTAAAAATAACTTTAAAATGATAGTAAACAATTGCAAGTTATTTTAAAAAAAATTTAATTTTTTTTTAACTTTCTGGCTTTTTTTGACTTTTTTGATTATTTTTTTTTTTTGTGATTTTGGATTTTTTGATTTTTCTTGGGTTTTTAATATTTTTTTTTTACTGTTTTTCGGGTTTTTTACGGGTTCCCCACTTTTTTGAACGTTTTTTCATTGTTTTTTGATTTTTGATTTTTTGATTTTTAGTGTTTATTTTTTATTTGATTTTTACCGATTTTGGGTTTTTTCGGATTCCCAATTTTTTCGAGCTTTTTTTGTTTTTTTGGTTTTTTAGATTTTTCTTGGTTTTTTTACCATTTTTCGTGGTTTTTTCGGGTTTCCTACTTTTTTAAAGGTTTTTTTCAAAATTTTTTTGGTAATTTTGTTTTTTTTAGTTATTTTTTTAAAAAAAAACTAATTTTTCTGAATTTATACTAAAATGAGATATTTTCAAAAATTAAGGGTTATATTTATATAAATTACAAAAAATATGACCAAAATGAAAAATGAAACTAATTTTCATCCAATTAATTTAATTTCGGTACCTGAATTGTGAATATTATGATAGTTCAATACCTCAATTGTAACAGAGTAATATTATGATATTTAAATCGTTAAACACATGTAGTATAGTATACTAATTGTATTTTTTTTGATGTGATGAAAATAAAAATACGTATTTTCTACGGTGAAGTGGTGTGATTTTACGAAGTCAATCCATTTGATTTAGAAATATTTATATATTAACTTGAGTAGAGAGGTTACGAAGTCATGATGGTCCTTGACTTATTAATTACTAACGTCATTGCATGTGATTTATATAATGTGTTAATGATTAATTATATGTTTTAGATACTTAGCCATCAGTTACCATGTGAGTATACAAGTGTACACCATTTCTTTCTTTTTTTTAAAGTAAGTGTACACTATCAGGGGGAAGCTAAGTGTGAACGATCGGGTGCCACGGTACCCTTCATAATTTTAAAAATCTCAAGTGACGCAATTTTTTTTTAGTACAATTTCTTTTTAGGTGTAGATTTGGCACCCCCAATAAAAATATGTTACTTGTACATATATTTTGGCACCCCCCATTTACACATCCTGGCTTCGCTCATGTACACTATCTAAAGTATACTATAATTACTGTAATATTCTATAGAAGTAAAGATAATTTAGTGAAGAAACACAAGAAACAGATCATACCAGAGAAGGTTTTGTCACAACTTGGAGGCTGTGCTTATAAATGTATCGATCAACCTTAATAGAAGTACTTTAATAGTACTGTACTACTATAAAATTATTATTTTTTCCATTTTAATATACTCCTCTTATAAGTCAGCCATGTAATAAAACAGAAGAAGATATTAATTAAATAGAAGTGCATTAATTGCATATTTTATATATAAGCTTATAATATACATCAGTTTCCGAAAAACCAAAAAGCCTATCTGTATATGTTATGAGCTAAAATTAAAAACTAAAATATAAAAACGCAGCCTTTGATTTTGATTGTTTAAATATGGGGTAAAACATTTAAACTTCCTAAATTCCAAGTGTTTTGAACTTTGGGAAAACCACATTCCTAGTAATTAAAGCAATTTTTTTCCATTCAAAGAATTTAGATGGAGTGTCCATGCACAGCCAAGGGGCGAAGCTAAGTAGAGATCATCGGAGGGCACCGTACCTCCCACAACTCCAAAACTTCTGATTTTTTCAGTTTTTATCATATATTTGCACTAAAATTTGTTAAATATGATCATTTAACACCCCCATGATTTATAATTTCAATTAGCATTAGTTTTTATGCAAATTCGGCACCCCGCATTTTTGGTTCTTGGCTTCGCCTTTGTGCACAGCACTAACCAAAGTTAGCTTATTACCTTTCATGATCCCACGATTGCTATATACTCCTATAAGTTAATTGTAATGGATTTGGTATAGCACTAAAAAAAAGTTACCTATTGACATAAGCATGCATAGTCCAGTATAGCAAGATAAAGGGGTCACCAATAATTGTACAAGAGTGACAAAACCATATGAAAAAAGAAAATTCAAATATAATGATCTGCATCTTAAAATAGTGTAATTCAACCCCTAAAAACTTGCTAGTTTCACTACTAACTCGAAACAACTCTTGGTAATAACTCGTTGATTTTGAAATACTCCTTCACCAAAATGGATAAACTGTTTTTTTATATATGTTGAGCTATAGCTGCGACCAGGGTCGTAAATGAGATGAGCTGTTCGTAAAATCGTTCGTGTTCGGCTCGGTTAATGCTCGGTTCATGTTCGTTCATTTATAAATGAACACGATAATGAACAAGAATATAATGTTCGTCTATTAAGTGAACTGAACATGAACAACCCTCTGTTCGGTTCGTCTAAACTCGTGTTCGTGTAACTATATATAAAGTTTGATAAAATAAAATAAATAAATCTATCAATGATGTAACAAAAATTAATATCACTACACAATTAATAAACTTATTTATAATATAATAATATAAATGATATGTTTGTATTATTTTGAACTTTTTATGTTAATTTATATCATCATACTATAAATACAGTCACCGATTTTATCGTTAAGTATTCAACTCGTTAAAGTAATATAGTAATATATGATAAAAGAATAATATATTTTAAAAAGAAAGAAAAATATTTTTTTTTTCAATTATTAAATGTTTTGGAAGAAATTAGATGTTCACGAACAACCCGTGTTCGGCTCGTCAAATGTTCGGTTCATGTTCGTCAAATGTTCGTTCGTATTTAAATGAACATGAACCGAATATAAACAAGAGTTTTAGTTCATGAACTGAACATGAACAGAGGATTATTCGATTCGTTTCGTTTCATTTACAGCCCTAGCTGCGACAGTTGTTCCCTTTTTTTTATTCCTCAACCTAGCCATGGTAGCAAAAACTTCTTTTCGTTAATGTTGGCTACTTGCGAGTATATCAAGTTATCAACTATGATTTTGATTAAATAGATTTATTATAATTTACACAAAATTATCCACCTAAATAAAATTCCCGAATAAAAATGATTACTTTAATTTTGTGGTAATTTTATGTCATAGTGGCGTTCTGTAATTTAGTTTCCATTTCCAAATTTGAGAGAGTCAACATTCTCATAGATATTTTAATAAAGATTTGTATAATATGTCATCGTCGTATTTTAGTTTTAGTTGTTATTTATTAATTTTTTCGGTGAGAACGATTGAAAAGATTTTTGTAGTTCTTTAATTTTGTTCTCGAAACAGCAAACAAGAAAAATAACTTCTTCTGAAAGTAATGCAATAAAGTCTCTAAACTCTTGATTAAAGTCAAATTTATATATATATAAGTTAAACTGATAAGAATATGAAATGACAATTTAGTCATTGATATTGTCCTAGAAATATGTAATAATTCTGCCGGACAAACAAATTGGGAAAAAAGGAGTCCCACGGTAATTTTTTTTTTTAATCTAAACTAACCACGTTTTGCGATTTATTACCATCAATTGACAAAATTTTAATTGTGGAATCTTACTGCCATAATCTTACGATTAATATGGACGGAGAGGTACAAAATCGAAGGGTTATGATAGTAAGGCTCCTGAATTAAAAAATTTGTCAGGTGAGAGTTGTAAACCATAAAACATGGTTAGTTTAGTATACAAAAGATCACGTAGTTACATTAGCTAAAAGATTCACTTGTTTGTTTATCAATTATAGACATGAGAAAATAAACAAAACAATTAAGGCCCACATGAAGTTCAATAAGTGAAAGAGCATGTGATGAGGTATAGATTAGGTGTAATGGCCTAACAAATTTACCCATTTCATAAAGAAAAAAAAGGTTGAATATGTGATTTAGTTGGACAACCTGTCTAACTCCAAATCCTATCTGCATGCGTATAAAAAGTATAGATTTATTATGAGAAATTACGCAAATAGCAAATATGGATTGGGTAGCAGAGGGTCTTAAGAGTCAGCTTTTGTTTTCTAATTATTTATAGCAGTAGATGCTAGATAATGTGAAACTTGAAGTATATAAAGTCCCATGTTGGTGGCCTACCAAAATAATTGTATGGTCATGTGGAAAATGAACCCTTTTCTCTCCACTTTTTCTCTATCCATGAAACTTGTACGATTTAGATTTTACTTTCCATTTTCTTTTCTTTAATTGAAGGAAATCAATTCTACTTGGGTAATGGTTAAACCAAAAGCTACTTGTTTGGTTTCACGTTTAAACTAAACAAACCTTTTCGCACGAATAGTTGGTAGGTTAAATTGAAAACATCCAACTTATCCAGAGAGATCCGGCTCTGAAGTTTTTGTTCCCTGATGCCAAAAGAAATTGGAGTCTTTTTTGCAATTGTAGTTTACTTCTATGAAATTTCATAATGAAATATTTTAATAGTAAAATAATAATTAACACAAACGAAAGAAATTATCAATATAAGCAAACTATCATCTTATCTACAAACAAAATACTAGTCAAGTTATACAAAAATTTATGTCATAAAAATATATTTACTTCACCACAATCATTTCCGTGCATTTCATGTGCAAATACATGTATATATTTTTTTACATGTATTGATAAATTTTTTTAAAAAAAATTATCGGCGTGATGGGGTCCTGGTCAATTCTCTGAAATCGTGAGGTCCGGTACGGTCACCCCTTGCTGCACTTCTTAACGACCACCCACCTAGCTCCACGAAACAGAGAATTTAAAACTGCAGCAAAATGTGTACATTACCTGAAAGTGATTATTATTTTGGTTGTCGTTCAGTTCATTTTCAAGAAATCAACCAAACTATTAAAATATGAGAATGAGGAGTAAGTGTTATCTGAAATTAAATTATGCACGATTTGCTTGAGCCTCTTGACTTGTTCGACATGCGTCGACCCTTACCTCGACCATATGTCTTTAAGATGTCAAGAATGCCAATACGATCACTTAGGACTCGTTTGATTGCCTTATTTATTATTTCGGGACTATAATACCTCAGAATTAGGATTGGATAAAAAGTGGGGGTACTCATGACTCATAGTCCCTAGTACTAGGCTCGGACTATTGAAAATTAAACATATGTAAGTTACAAGCATACCCTCATTCTCATATACACATTTGTATTAATAAACATGGATATAATTAATTGATCTTAAACATAATAAAATAGAGTATATTAAAATATTCAAGAGAACATAGTTTAAATTAAATTTTTATTTTTACAAATGATTGGGAGATTATAAACCTATATTCATAAAAAACCAGTCAAAAAATATACCACCGTTCTTATATATATATATATGTGTGTGTGTGTATGTATGTACATACATACATACATATGTATACATAATAGAAAAAAAATATTATTAAAAAAACCAGTAAAAAAATACTTATTAGTGATATCATATTAGATTTATTATTTTTTTTATAAAGAAAAGGTCAAGCTATAATAAATAATAAAATATCAATATTTTGTGTAAATAATAAAAATACATACATTATATATATACACAATATACTTGTTTAATTATTTATTTGATATTTATTTATTTAAAGGGTGTTTCGGTAATTACTAATTCATCTAATACCACCTCCCCGGGTTAATTGCGGTTTACTACCCTCAATTGACAATTTTTTTAAATAAGGAACCTTACTGGTATAATTCTGTGATTTTGTACAAATATGTCTATTTACATTCACATTTAAGGGCAGAATAGTCATTTGCCTATAAACTAATATATCTAGTGAAAATATATGTATATAATGCATGGGATTGGAGTCAAAGATTGTGATTATGGTTAGAAGTTATGATTTAAATTGAGGTTAAGTTCAATTTTAAAATGATGGGGAGGATATCAGAATAGAGCTTCGTCGGGGTTAGGTATATACTTGTGTGTGTATGTATGTATATGTATGTGTGTGTATATATATATGTTTATATTGATATAAATATTTGTGTATGTATAGATATAAACATAGTTATGATAGTATGTATATATATAAAAATCATGGTATATATTTGTATATACGTATATATATTTATATATGTTTACATGGATATAAATATTTGTGTATGTATAGATATAAACATAGGTGTGTGATAACATGTATATATATAAAAATCATGGTGGATTGGGAATATGATGATGTCACTTGCATTTTAAGGGTAAAAATGTCATTTGTTGCTTTTAAGTTACTTTTTGGACAAAATGATACAAAATCGTAGGATTATGCAAGTAATATTACTCAATTAATTTTTTTTTATCAATTGATGGTAGTAAACCGCAAAATATGTTTAGTTTATTATAAAAAACAGCGATTAACCCCACCTCCCCCATGCTATTAGAAAAGCCATCATTTTGCATCATTTATTATCCCATTAGACTAATAATCATACCTCAATTTATGGATTCAAATTCTTTAGAGTGTCTCACATCATATAGAGTTTCATCTAACATGAAATTAAAACAATCAAATGGTTTAGATTTATACGTGAGTTTTATAATTTTATTTTTATATAATTTTAATATAAAAAATAAGATATATTAAAATCATTGATCTTTTTTACTATTTTTAAATAATACTTAAATTTAGGTTATTCTCAACTAGAGTTATATAATTTTGTTTGAGTTTTTATTGTGTTGGAAAATTAGTTTTTAATTTACAAAATCATAATTTGTATTTTATATATTAGAATTATATGAAAATAAAATTGCAAAACTGATGCCTAAATCTATACCATTGCATTGTTTTAAATTTATCCGTTAGATGAAACTCTGTATGATATGAGTACACTATAAACTCTAAAGAAGTTACATACTCAATTTATCCATCTAAACACGTCATTTATGAGATCCGCTGCATTTAAAA
Source organism: Primula veris (assembly GCA_963682055.1). Classification (NCBI taxonomy): domain Eukaryota; kingdom Viridiplantae; phylum Streptophyta; class Magnoliopsida; order Ericales; family Primulaceae; genus Primula; species Primula veris. The sequence goes on along the minus strand of OY821743.1, from coordinate 17,542,897 downwards.
TCACATCCCATCCTAAACAACAAGGCCTTAAGGTTTTACTGGTAGTATTTATGTACCAGCAGAAAAGATTGTACCGCAATGTTATATAAACAATAGTATAAGTGTTGTTGTTTCATTTTTTATATATGTAGGATGCATGATAATAATGATACTAGTTGATACATCATTACTTTGAAGTTCTTATAGAATCTAAGACATTTTATCTCACTTTCACGGTTTCACCATCACTTCAAGAACTTATTTTCTGGAATTAGGCTATCAACTATTCATTTTCCAGCAGTCTATTTGAAGTACATGCAAAATGTGAAATTTAACTCCTTATTGAAGATAAAAGATATCCTTCCCAAATTTTTTAAAATACGGAAGAATTAATCTCCTTTACTATTGAGTAGCTTCAAATCTCTAACGTGGTCATAATAAGAATTTATACCAACATAATACTAATGTATCCAGAAAACCCCACATGTATTGGTTTCAAATAGAAAATGTACAAGATTTCCATAATTTCGGCTAATCTCTGTCAACGATAGGGATCTACGAACTCTGTCACTTGTTCAAAACTTATAAACAATCATTGTTGCATGCAAACATAACAGAAAAATGACTAAGAGTAGCGGAACATCTACAAATGACTCCACATAAATAGATAATAGATAACATACCAATTACCATACTAAAAGTTGCAGTCATAATAAATGTATGTACAACAATAATCAATATACTGTACCACACTGAATGTTTTCCTTGTTTTCGTCCCGATAAAAATATTACACAAAATTTAACTTATAATCATCTGAACCACATAAATACTCTTATTCGTGGCCAGGAAAAATGACAATAAACTTCAGAGTAGTGCTAACTCACCTCCTTAACTTATTAACCACCAATGTCGAAACCTATATGTAGCAATACTGCATATTAATTTGTTGACCAAGACAACTAGCAAATGCAGCAATACAACACACAGGTTTTCAAGAGAAGTAGCACTTTCCCAGTATCAGTACCCTTCATGTCCAAATTCCCCTCCCCTTTTTCCTTCTTTTTCAACCCTATATTCTTGTTACGCTGTTGCATAACTAAATATCTAACTACCTAATCATGTCTTCCATCTTCCAGTTAAATTAAGCAACCAACTGCAATAATAGTTTAGAAAGGCATGAAACATAGATACTTTCTATTCAGCTTTTTCAATCTTCGACCAGAGTTTTTCTTTTCTCCGTGCGGAACTGATCTATGACTGCTCGACGACGACACATCATCATCGGAATTTGATGTACTTCGCTTTCTATCTCCGTGCTTCACATTGTGAGTTGCAATTGCATTTTGAGCAATGCTTTTATCACGTGCGCTTTTATCATTTGGAGACTGTCTCTCATTGCTGCTACCAGTAAGAGATCCTAAAGACCAAATGCATGAGAGGAAAAATGTTTACAAAGCACCCATAAGGCTGGCTCAAAAATGAGGAGAAAAAACACCATAAAAAGCAATCGAAGGCTTGCTCGAAGCTGAGAAAAAGAACTGAACCCATTGAGCTCAAAGCTTTCAGCTTTTTCAGCCAAGAAACGCGAAAAGCTCAGAATTTAGCTGATCAACTGAATGCAAATCCAAAGTTAAAGAAAGAAAAAACAAGCTTAAAAAATCTGCAGTCAAACAAGCCTTTAGAGTGACCTACTACTGGCTTGTTTTCTTTTGCAGCTTCTATAGTCAGTTTTTAGCCCTTCTGTTCATATAGGTCTTAATTGAGCGCGTCTAGTTTTTCGACTTGAATCAGCAAGAAGCTTCAAGTTAGATGACCTAGCTTTTCTTTTTGCAACCTTAAAAGACTCGGCTTATTTGCTTAAATTTGCAACCAAACAATAGTATAGAGGGACCTATAGGCCTTGTTGGTTCGGCTATTAAGTTCAGCTTTTTAAATGCGCTTGTCTAGCTTTTTGGCCTGATGAAGCCAGAAGCTTAAAACTGGATGAACCTATCTTTATTTTTCAATCTTAAGCAAGCCTGATTAAACGAGCTTATTTACCGGGATGAAACAAGGCTTTATATAAGATAAATATATACGAATAGGAAGATATATAGGCATACCTAAAGTTACCGCAGGAATAACCACCTCATCTGGTTTTGCAGATGCAGCTACATTATACTTGAAATTGACAAGTTTACCCTCTTCAGTTTTGTTAATTTCATCTTCTAAGTCTTTTAATAGTGCTAATGAATCGAAACATTCATTTGATGATAAGGTGACACAACTTGTATCAGCTGAACTGAAAGAACTTGACCCTGGATCGAGAAGATCATTTAGTTCCAAATAGTCGTTTTCAAAGAAGTTTTCGACTTCCTCGGATGCTCGTAATGGTCCAGTGTTTTCAACCTTGCCCCTTTCCTAAAATAACAAGTATTGGTTGTAAGGAATCGCAACCCTTCAAAATAAGACATTAAGTACAGAGGCATGAAAACTTGTTGAGTAACTCACATAAGTGTGAGTATATAGACCAATTCCATTTTATGAAGGCATTACAAGTGTTGCAGAATTGTAATGTATTCAGTAGATGTAAAACGCATTTAAAGTAGAGGTTAAAATAAATAGTCTTTCAGAGTAGTTTTACGGGGGGAAAGTTCATCAAAGCAGAAACTGCCTTTTCAATAATATTTAGCGTACAAACCAATATTTTTAGAAGCGAAAGCAAAGCTAAAAGGCTAAAGCCTCTTTTACTAGGAATTCGCCAAAAGCATAAAATGCATAAGAATTATCGGTGTAAAAAGCGTAGATCTGAATCGAGCTTTCTAAAAGCTCTGGTAAAAACGTAGTTTGTTAATTGCAAAAAGTAGATAGTACATGGAGGTCACTTGCATTTCACCCAATTCTATACTATAGTTGCAGTTGTATACATGAATCGTGATAAAGCTCAAAATACAAATGCATCTTGTTTTTTTTTTGCTTAGGTATGGTATAGCCTGACAGCAAGCGTGCTGCGTGGCTATAAGCTTACATAAAAAATAAAATGTAACACCAGATCTCTCTCTAGGGTAGATAACCCTTTAATACATGATACAACTGTTAGCATAAAGGTTTGGCCAGTTAAAGAGTCCTGTCACCCCACTCTTCCACTTAATGCTCATAATACAGCTGCAAACTCGATAGTCATTCGGGTTTATGTTTTGGGTTAACACCCAAGGTTCTAAAAGGTACTTACTTGAGAACTCTAATCATAATCGTATACATGTAAGTATGTTTCACATTATAGGATAAGTAAACAAACATTTGATAGATATAATGTGGCAATATAGTTTGATAAAATTTATGGGCAATATGCTGAAAGTTAAGCTTTGTTGTAGACTCTATAGCTAAACTTGGTGTCTAATGTCTTCCAAGTTCATGTATAAGGACTGAGCGCTTCCTTCTAAAGCTTATTTTTCAACATTCTGGACAGATTGGACATGGACAGTTTCAGAAGAAGAAGATTTTGAGTTTTATTGCACTAGTTCGCTATATAGAGATGCAATTTTCATCTTTTGGTCACGGTCTTTGTTGTTGTCGTGAGTGGTTTTAAGTGGTAAGACTTTCCATGGTACTTTGCTTTGCATTGAGTTTTTTATCGCTTGGTCATTTTCAACTGTATTTGATGTTTTATATATATAGAACCTTTAGAGAAAACATCCTAATTCCAGAATAGCCCCTTACTCTACGATTGCTACTAATTTCTACTTTAATTTTTTAACAGATTCAGTCTGACTTGAGAGAAGCTAAATATTCAGATCAACTAGTTAGAAGTTTAAAAAATAAAAGATAAAAAACATAATGGGCCCGGTCTACCTGGGTATCGTTCAACCCTAAGCTCCTTTCAGGACTAAAAGACGGAATTGATCGACTTAAACTGGTACAAGCATTTTCTGCGCAATCCAAGTTTTCTTGCAGCTTTCTGTTTTGAATTGTTCCACTGGTAATAAATACTCTGCAAAGTATATTGGGACCCTGCAATTTTTCCAACCAAACCGGCAAGTGACTGGCAGGTCGGGTATGAGACGAAAATAACAAAAAAATATGTTAGGAAAAGGCATATAGTAACAGCAATTTGTAGAGTTTACCTTTATATTCTTATTACTTTGTAACTCTTTCTGAGTTGTACTATACTCTTGCATTACCCAATTTGTTTTTTTTGCCCGAGGGGGCAGACCTTCATAAAATTCAAGTGTTGTTCTTAAACCAGTGATAGCAGCTTTGCTATAAATCTGCGATGGTTCCCCTTTGGTCTTCCAAATTCCATGTTCCGAGTCTTTATTCTGATTTGAGCGTATATAGAACCAACAATTTTCTGCAAAAAATACAACGATTTAAGCTTGGCAAGCATTTGTGAAGGCTAAGGTAGAAATGAAACTGAAGCAATGTTTTGGTTGAAGCTATAAACTCGGCTTATTTTATTTTATTTCTTGAAAGTCTGCCTTCAGTTAATCTTTTTCGTTGAACTTACTAGGAAAAATAATAATAATGCATGATGATAAGATCTTACTCGAAGTTAGAGCAAACTATATTCTCATCATACATATGAGCAAAAGATCCAAGACCGACAGTTGTGCATTATAATCAAAATTTTCTTATTTATAAACATTTGCATAATGCAATGCACATTTGATCGTGCTTCTATCCTCAAACATGACGAAAATTCTAGATTAACTTTGAAAAAAAAAAAGGGATTTGATAGTGAAAAAAAATGGACTATTAAACTAAGTGTATGATCATAGATAGCATATTTGAGATAACAAAAAAAAAATGAAGTTGGTCAAGTGTTGAAAATTTAAACGGTTCTACTGACCAGGTAAATTAGAGGGCTTAAACTGGTATGGAATAACATCTTCGATCACATCATTAGGATAAGGGGGACCTTTAGCCATTCTCACCAAAAGCATAATAACCTCATCATCAGTCCAATATATTCCGATATTATCTGAACAGGCACCTTTTGTAGTAGAACACATGGTGATCCAATCTAAAATACTCGAAATTTGCCTCAACCTCGATTTTACCTGGCAATTTTTTGGGTAAAACGGTATGTAGAATAAGGAAAATAAGATAAAAATCATTAAATCAGGTATATGAAAATATTGGACACTCATTTTGGGTACCAATCTAACAATTATTCTGAAACAGTCATGGTATTGAAGAATAATAAGGAAGAGAATCTCCTGATTGTGAATTTGTGATGATGTATCCTAGACTATTGAAAATTTGAACTTGTGTTGTCGAAACGAATTCAGATGATGGTAATCATTGAGCATTCTGTTCAAGATCATGATTTAGGCCGATACAGCAATGCCTATATCCTAACAAGGGAGGAAATAATAAAACTCTACAAAATTTACTTAAAACAATGTAACTAAGAAGCACTCTTACAGATTTGATTTCCATGTTATTCAACATCTATTTCGACTCATCAAATATGAGTAGCAATTCAAGTTAACATTCAATACAATACAAACACATAAAATGATTTTTTCACTTCGGATCCACCTGAAAGTTTCAAAATCAGCTTTACTTAGAAAACCCTTCCGAATTCATCAGAAAATTTACGCACCATCCAAGATTCTAAAGAATGATAGGTCAGGAATGGACCACATGGCGCCTAGGTGGCCGCCTAGGCTTCTGTTCCGAGTGCTCACAAGATTCAAAAGGCCAATAAGAACAAAATACACGTGGCACTAAAAGTTTGTTTTGGCATAACTTTAAGCAAATGTGGCTCATTTGAGACGGACACAGCTTTTTTAGACCATTAGAAAGTTCTAAATGAACACACTTAAAAGTTGACCAACCAAATGCACTAGGGTATTCAAGTATAAAATCGAACAACGTAAGCATAAAAACTACAACCACATAAGCCTATTGTGATATCCACTAAAACCGAGAAAAAAGAACATTGATCACTTAAAACATTTAGCAACACCACAAATAAACTGTCAAACAACTTCAAGTTGAGCTTCAGATTCGTATAAGTCAAAAACATATTATATGAAACATGGTGTCTAAGAAGCAGCTTATTTCTGTGTTATTTGCACTTCCATTCCCCACTAATTGAAGCAGCTTATTTCAACTCGATGTCAAAAAATTTATTCTCTTCCAATGTAAATTATCTTTAACCCCCTCAAAACTTTGTATGATATTCGGAGCTTGTTTACTTGTAAGTTTAAGCAGAATTGTTGGCTTATTTTGAAACCCATAATGATCCCAGGTTATCCAAACTTCAATCTTTTTAAGACCATAAAAAAGTAAAAATAAAAAACGCAGCTTTTTACACGTTGACTGGCCAAATGCACTACCGCTTACAACTTATTAAATCCTATAATCATATATACTGCGATTAAACACAGCAATTAAATGAATAAGGCTTAAACCAATATCCACTTAAAACATGAACAGAATAGGCATTGATCACGTAAAAAACAAGGAGTAACGTCACAAACGGATTGATCCATTACCTTCAAGTTAACCCCCTAACTATTTCCCTAATACGACCGCAACCCTATTTTACGTAATTTTTTTAACAATCCAATACAATATACAACACTTCACAATCTATGAATTCTATTATTCCAAAACAAAGGTATAGTTTATAGATTGGTCTTTATTTGATTTTTTGTATTGATATATCAAATGTGTGATCAATTGCCAATTTTTCTTATTCGATGAATTGTTTATTAATTAGTAATGAAATAATCCACCTTCAAGCATATTTTACTAATTGAATACGTATGTAGACAAAATTCTTTGGAGACAAATATATATTTAGTTACATATGGTTTTAAAGAGTTATACTTCTAAACATACATCCGTAAACATTAAAGAAATTAGCCGACTTAGTACATTTGTATTGTGCTCCCGCTGAACAAAATCCTGGATCCGCCCCTGCTTCACACACAATTATAATGAAACACAATCAAGTTAACTAAAATCTAATCTCACGATGAAAAAAGAAGAAACTGAACAATATCCAACAACCAAATTAAAATACAGAAATAATTGTTTCCCTAATACAATCGCAACCCTAATTTAGGCAATTTTCTAACAATCCAATACAATATACATCACTTCACTATAATAAACAAAACACAATCAAGTTAACCAAAATCTAATCTCACGATGAAAAAAAGAAGAAACTGAACAATACCCAAAAACTAAATTTCAATAAAATACCCAAATTTAATATAAATAAAAAAGAAAAGCAAACCTGTGAGAAAAATATGGAGAGCGAGTGAGTATTGCGGGCCCTTTCTCTCTCTCTCTATCTCTCTATATATATATATAGAGAGAGATTGTAGATTTATGCTTTTACTTAGTGAGTACTCAACATGTGCGGAATGAGGGTTATTTATAGGGCAGCTAGTACTAGTGAGTCATGTTTGTGTACATGTACCAAAAAAAACAATGTGGTGTGTATTTATTGGTCAAGTGATGTGGTAAAGTGTTTTAAGTATATGTGACCCCACTTTGAATTGTGAAATTAGATCTCATCCGTTTGTTTTGTTAGTAATCTTCACTTCTTCGAAGTTTCGTAATCATGTCATTGTCATCACATTTTAAAATTATTAATGTTGCTCTAGTGTTTTAAAAGGTCCAAAACTTTGATCAAAGTATTTTTACTAAAGCTATGCTATAAATGTTGGTAGGCTAAAAAGCAGAAAAAAAAGGAGATTTCTAAACTTTTGATTGGCCTTTCAAAAAAAAACAACTTTTAATTGGGTTTTTATTGAGTTTTGAATCTGAGTATTCTTAATTTTACCATGAAGCCATCTTTTTAAAACAAAGATAAGCACCGAATATATTGAAAATAGAGGACAGACGTTGAGCTTAAATAAAAGGGACACAAATTTACAAAACTCCGAGTCTTTTTTTCTTTATGTGTTTTGTATACTAATCAAAGTCTATCGGAATATTCATAGTAAAAAAATCGAATAGAGTAAATATTAAAATGAATATCATTTTGTATTAGCGATAAATTGTTGTAAAAGAAAATAAATTACAAATAAAAAGATTTGAACTCGGACCTCGGCTCAAATAAAAGGCGGCATAACTGTACAAAACTTTGAATCTTTTTTTCTTTAAGTATGTGTTTTGTATACTAATCAAAGTATACCGTATATTTATAGTAAAAAAATTGACCAAAGTAAATATTAAAATGAATATCATTTTGTATCAGCGATAACATAATGTAAAAGAAAATAAACGTGAGATACAATAATTTAAACTCATAACATCTACCATTTAAAAAGAAGATTTATCCACTTGACTAATATTATAATATTGAATATAATTTCATTAGATATTATATGTCTAAAAAAATTATATGTATTTTTTTTTTAAGAAACATGAAATATTATTACTGAAAGAAAAATTGTCCGGTCGATGGAACTAGCCTCCATAGTACCTAATATGGTTTAACAACCAGTGATTAAAATTATGAGAAAATTAAAAGAAAGCAAAACAGGCTAGAAAATTGAATCACCATCTTGTTTGTATTTTATGTCCTCTGGTTTTCATAGCATGTCGATTTTCTTTGTGCATCCAATTCTCTTCATTAAAGCCAATGTCTGAGTGAGCTCCTTCGTCCTATGTTGACAGATTATCATGATCTAAGCTCAGAGATGAATCTATGTTATAGTTCCCCATTAGATCATAAAGAGTGTGATTATAGTGAACATATTCATGAGCTTGATTGCGAGCTTTTTCTTACGAAATGAGTGTTTTTTACTTAGTATATATACTTGAAAAGACCGAATTTTTTTTTATTACTTAGTTCGTATTCAAGACCAATGAGGGGCGCTTGACCCCCTTACACATTAAAGGGTCCGTCTATGTTGAAATCCATGTCATGTAACTTTTCGCAAAAAAATTACTAGTCTCAACAATATGATTACATTTTTTTGTTGCTATTGAATCTCTTCTAAGTGCGTTTGATTTATGAAAACTATTTACTTATCTTGGAGATTTTCCCTTCGCTTTTGCTATATATAGTCATGGGTGAAACTAGGCATATTCAGTATGAAGTATTTGGTGCATGTTGTTTATAGATAATATAATTTTAGTGAATGAGACTAGAACAGATGTAAATGATAAGCAGAGGCGGAACTACATGGTGCCCAGAGTGGTCATATGACCCCTTCAACTTTGAGTTTTTGAATTTTTTTTATGCTCTTGCTATGTAATATGTAGTAAAGTTGAATTATTTGAATGCTAGGGATAGGAAGGAAAATAAACTTAAGGAAACTAATGTTGTATTTTATATTAGCTAATTCTTAATGGACAAGTGTGTATACGAATTTTCCTAAAATAAATCTTGGTTAAAATATGTATCTTGATCCCTATAGCATTGTTTGGAAGATTAGTAGTCCCATTTCACAATTAAAAAAGAGGTTTGATATGTAAGGCCTCATTTCGCATAATTTTATGTTAGATAGGAATTTTCTTTGACATTGATCACTCTTCTATATAATATGTGACCCTCCTGACCAAAAATTCTGGCTCCGCCACTGACGATAACTTAGAATTAAGGAGACATTATTTACAGGCTCGAGATCTTAGGTTTAGTACATCAAATACTGAATACATACATGGAGTGTAGATTTAGTGGTAGGAGTATGGTAGAACCATTTGTAATTAAGTTAGATGGTGAGATATATAGTATTAAAAAGTGATAGTTTTCGTTATCTTGGATCAATTGTTCAAAATAATGTTGGAATAGAAAGTGATATTAACCATAGAATTCAAGCAAGATTGATGAGGTGGGGGAGTGCTTCAGGTTTTTCATGTGATCGTAAAATGCGCTTAAGCCTATGATTTTTTTTTACAAAACAGTTATAAGACCCGGGTTATTATATGCTAATGAGTGTTGAGCAATTAAAAAAGTAGGTGAAAATAAAATGAGTGCAATAAAGATGCAGATGTTGAGATTGATGTGTGGTAAGAGTAGGAAATATAAGATTGGAAATGAGAATATTCGGTGTAAGTTAAGCGTGGCTCTGATCAATGATAAAATAAGAGAGAGTCAATTAAAATGGCTTGAGCATATACTAAAGAGAGCTATGGATACACCGGTTAGAAATAGTGAAGATATTAGAGTAGAAATCAAAAGAAATGTACAACTAGGCCGTTAAAAACTTGGGGAGTTAATTAATTTAAATATTCGGGGATTTTTTGTTTTCCTCTTTAGCTTATTAAATAATTGTGTCAATCTGAGACAAATTCGCCAATTGAGATGAGAATCAACCAAACATGGACCTATAATTATCCAATGCTTTAAAGTAAGAGAGCGGACAAGTGTGATTTTGTCTTTGATCCTTTTCATTGGATGATAGCTGTTCAAGTGTCTCGCACATGACTCGTTTTCATTATTTATACCGAAGAAACCATTTAAAGTGGACCGCAGCGTTTTAGGGTTACAGTTGTCCGAGAAAATATGTACGTGTGTGAGGAACTTTTGGGCGGACATAGCTAGCTAATAAATATACCATTTCTGTAAGGTACCTGAGTTAATGTTTTCAAATATTCTCCTTACTTTCATTAACTTCAATAAATATAATTATATAAAGAAACTAAAACAAATGTCCTTCATGTTATACGTACATATAGAATTTGGTCAATAAATATGTCGTTTCCGTAATCAAATTAGGGATATTTTATGACTACGTATTAGTGAATCGCATTTCATAAACTTAACGTGCAAGATGTGTATATACTCTATAGTCTATATGAGCTAGAACAGGCCGTGACTTTTCGAAATGGCTGTTTGCAATTCAGAATTCACAATTCAACGTGCAAACTGTATATAGCAACAGGCCAATAGCTAAATATTTTTTTTTCTTCTTATTTTAAATGTCCGTATCATTCCAATAAACAAATAAGCAAATCAACTTTTAGCCGAAAGAAAATTTGCTATTTCTGTCTTAATTATTGTCAAACTAATCTTTGTGTTTCAACTAAAAAAATTAACTTGACAAAGTTTAAGGTGCTACTTGTTTTTCAGTTGACTCCAAAAAAAGATGCCATTCCAATACTTATAATTAACCATACAACAAATCACATTTATATATAAGTGCAAATTGCCTATAAAATGAACAAGCTACTCTCACAATTCACTCGCCACTAATAAGCATGAGTATTTTTAATATTCACCGATCCTTAATTATTACCATAAACTCTCAAAATGGCACCTTGTTCAACAAAAAACCACGTGGCACTCCTCACGAGCCCGGTAGGGCCAAGTCATCCCTCTATTTACGGTAGCTCATCGCCACGTCACACACCACAACTGTCATGTCAGCGTCATCGCCATTGCCTCGTCACCTTTCCAGCGCCATCTCATCAGCTCCGCCCCCACAGATGATGTCCACGTCATCGACCTCCCCATTGCTGGCGTGTCACATGTTATAACCGAAGACATGCAAATACTAACGCGCTTAAGCTGCATGGTAAATGAATCTATTAGAACGAGCCTCAAGTCCGTTCATACTGACCTAAAACTCTAATAATTGATCCTTTTTGTACTAGTGCGATAGGTCTTTGCCGAGAACTTGAGATTCCAGATTTTTCGTTCATGATAATGTCGGTTTCAACCTTGGCATTTTCATTGTATTTGCCAAAACTTGATCTTGAAGTGGAGGAGGAGTTTTCGGATATTATTGAACCGGTTCAGGTTCCGGTTTGTAGACCTTTACGAGGACGAGATATGATGGAACCAGCACAGAACCGGAAGATTGATGAATACAAGTGGATTCTTTACCATGCTAGTCAGCTCAAGGAGGTAACAAAACAAAGAAAACTAATGTTTTTGTTACATAGTAGATCATTTGAAAAGGTCTACTTATTTTAACACGTCTCATCCCTGCAAATCAACTCGTTACTAACTAACAACATTGTTTATATATTCTTAGACACCTATAAAGAGAATCTAAAAGACAAAATTTCATAAATCTCACACAAAATATTGATCCTTAATATAAATTATTTTTTACAATACGGGAAAGTGTCGAATATGGAAGTTAGGATTGCGCCTAGCACTATGAAAACAATGACCCTCACGTCAAATGAGCAAGGCAAAGAATTAACGTGATGAAAGAGTTGGTAAATAAATTGTTGAAATATCGAAACAGAAGTCAACACATAAATATGTACTCTTCAACTAATTAAAGAGAAACCGAAAGTTTAGCTGGTCGAATTAGTTAAAAGTATCTGGGAATTTCTAAAATGTACAAATAGCTGTAGTTGAGTTATTAACTACTCAAACATGTTCGTGTATTAATTAACCAATACTGTGTTTATTGAAAGAATAAAATAGTCTAAAAAGCTAATGTGATTCACTTCAATTTCAGTCAAAGAAAAAATGATTTATGAATCGTTTGATGATTTTACCATATTTCCAAACAGGCAGATGGAATTATCGTAAACTCGTGGGATGATCTCGAACCGGTAAGCATTCGTGCTATTGAACAAAACCAATACTATCGTAATATTCCTACCCCACCACTATACCCAGTTGGGCCATAAATAAGACAAATCGACCCAAAAACAAAATTAAACGTCGATGTTCTAAATTTTCTAGACAAGCAACTGCTAGAATCTGTACTATTCGTAGCCTTGGGAAGGGGAGAGACCTTGTCAACTCATCAACTCACTGAGTGGGTCTAGAACTTAGCCAAGTACCATTTATCCTTAGTGGCACGTAAACCAAGCGATGACGGCACATGGTCATCGTTCTTCAACGTGGGCGATGACAAGGACGATCCATTCTCATATTTGCCAAAAGGTTTTATTGAAAGGGTAGACGGAGTGGGGCTCGTGGTGCCAGACTGGGCCCCATAATCAGTTAATATAATTCATTTTTTTGTTTCGTTCAATGGTTACTGAAAACTATTTCCACTCAATTCCGAAATAAATCGTTTCTTCACAGTTCTCTATTAAAAATTAAAAATCACTTTCATACGTATCATCTAAAATTCAATCCAAAACAAACATACACAAAAGTATGGACAAGTTAAATAGTAAGGTCTTGTTTTGTTGCAGAATAAGTAGTTATGAAACAAATGTTCTAAAAGACAGTTTTTAGGCGGTTATCACTCACTTGACGCCAATTCTCTCATAATTTCGCTTAATCATCAAATAATCGCTTAATACAGACTAATTTACTATGCATGTAGAATCCGTCTAGTTTCGGTCCAGGCTTGCATTTTATAACATCATACGAAATTATCATTCCGGTCCAAGTTGTGAAAGATATTTGCAATGAAGGCCATAATAGCGATATGAACTAATCTAATAGCACACCCCGTATCATTTGTAATACCAAACGTACTAGTAGTCGGGCTCGATCAGACTTATGATTCGATTCCGTACCTCCGTTCCGATAATGTAACTAAACTATAAATACATTCTGTGTAACCACGTAATCTTCCCCATTGACATTCTCTCTCTCTCTCTCTCTGTATACATATAAATACATTACATATAATTCTCCATGGAGCCACCCAAACCTCCTCCGATCACCTACCGCCGTGACTTTTTAACCCACCTAGAAATTTACCTCTCCAAACGAGACGGAGTCGACAAGCTCTTAAAAATCTCTCGCTATGCCGCCAAGATCCTCCTCTCCACCTCCCTCCTCCACAACTCCTCCCTCTCTCCTTCTCTCTCCTCCTTCGAGTCCAGCCTCGGCGTCAGCCGCAAAGCTTTCCGTCTCGGAAAATTTGTACAAGATGTGAACGCGCTACGGAACACTGAGTTTGGGGAGAGAGGGAAGGAGTTTGTTGTGTTGTCGATTATAGCGTATGGTGGAGAAGGGGTTTATTATTTTATGGAGCAGTTTGTGTGGTTGGCCAAGTCGGGGCTGATTAGGAATTATAGGGAAGTGCAGGTGATCAGCGCGTGGGCTGAGTTTGTTGGATATATCGGGAGCATAGGTATATATACCGATTTAAAGATATGCATAAATTTGTATATATAATTTAGTGCAGTTAGTTGGTTAGCTTACAACTGAAATTGATAGGAATTGTGATTTAAAGATTTATTTATGTAGTTTAGAAATGTTTGTTTAGCTATAATTATCGGGAACTGCAGGTGATCAGCGCTTCAGTGGAGTTTGTTGGATATATCGGCAGCATAGGTGTGTTTGTGTGTGTGTGTGTTAATTTTGTATGACAGTTCAAGCTTATAAGCATAGGGAGTATTAGGTATAATGATTTAGTGATTTATTTATGTAGTTTAGTAATGTTTGTTTAGGTGTAATGATTTAAAGATTTGAAGATCCTTCTCTCCACCTCCCTCCTCCAAAACTCCCCTCTCTCTCCTTCTCTATCCTCCTTCGAGTCCAGCCTCGGCGTCAGCAGCAAGGCTTTCCGTCTAGGAAAATTCATACAAAACATTAACTCGCTACGAAACACTTGAGTTTGGGAAGAGATTAAAAGGTTCTAAAGGGACTGAGTTTGTTGTGTTGTCGATTATAGCGTATGGGGGCGAAGGGGTTTATTATTTTCTGGAACAGTTTGTGTGGTTGGCGAAGTCGGGGCTGATTAGGAATTATAGGGAAGTGCAGGTGATTAGTGTGTGGGCCGAGTTTGTTGGATATATCGGTAGCATAGGTATATAAATACCGATTTATAGATATGTATATATATTTTTGCTTATTTATGCTCCCGATCTAGGTATAATGATTTAAAGATTTCATTTTTGTAGTTTAGTAATGTTTGTTTAGGTATATTATTATAGGGAAGTGCAGGTGATCAGCACTTGGGCTGAGTTTGTTGGATATATCGGGAGCATATGTATATATGTGTGTTTGTGTGTGTGTGTGTGTGTTTTATGACAGTTCAAGCTTATAAGCATCGGAAGTATTAGGTATAATGATTTAAAGATTTATTTATGTAGCTTAGAAATGTTTGCTTAGCTATAATTATCGGGAAAAGCAGGTGATCAGCGCTTCGGCGGAGTTTGTTGGATATATCGGCAGCATAGGTATATGTGTGTGTGTGTGTGTGTGTGTGTGTGTGTTTTATGACAGTTCAAGCTTATAAGCATCAGGAGTATTAGCTATAATGATTTAAAGATTTATTTATTTAGTGTAGTAATATGTTTGTTTAGGTGTAATAATTTAAAGATTTGAAGATCCTCCTCTCCACCTCCCTCCTCAACAACTCCCCTCTCTCTCCTCCTTCGAGTCCAGCCTTGGAGTCAGCCGCAAGGCATTCCATCTCGGGAAATTTGTACAGAATATTAACTCGCTAAATAACACTGAGTTTGGATCGAGAGGGATTGAATTTACTGAGTTGTCGATTATAGCGTATGGGGGAGAAGGGGTTTATTATTTTATGGAACAGTTTATGTGGTTGGCGAAGTCGGGGCTGATTAGGAAGTATAGGGAAGTGCAGGTGATCAGCTTGTGGGCCGAGTTTATTGGATATATCGGCAGCATAGGTATAATGATTTAAAGATTTATTTATGTATAGTTTGGTTAGCTTACAACTGAAATCTATAGGAATCATGATTTAAAGATTTATTTATGTAGTTTGGTTAGCTTACAACTGAAATCTATAGGAATTATGATTTATAGATTTATTTATGTAGTTTAGTAATGTTTGTTTAGGTATAATTATAGGGAAATGCAGATGATCAGCACGTGGGCAGAGTTTGTTGGATATATAGGGAGCATAGGTATATATATGTGTGTGTGTGTGTGCGCGTGCGTGCGTGTTGTATGACAGTTCAACCTTATAAGCGTCGGAAGTATAGTTAAAATTATTTAAAAGATATATTTATGTAGTTTAGAAATGTTTGTTTAGGTATAATTATCGGGAAATGCATATGATCAACGCTTGGGTGGAGTTTGTTGGATATATCGGGAGCATTGGTATATATACCTATTTAAAGCTATGAATAAATATGTATATATATTTTAGTTTTGTTTGGCAGTTCTATACTTCTATTGAATCCTAGCTTATAAGCAGTAGTGCAGTTAGTTGGTTAGCTTATAACTGAAATCTATAATGATTTAAAGATTTATATATGTAGTTTAGTAATGTTTGTTTTGTTTGTTTAACCAGAGAGAGAGAGAGAGACGACTAGGGTGAAAAACCCTAGCCGCCGTTAAGATGACCGCTAATCAACCACCTGATCCCAAACAAACCATCTCTTCGGAACCACCCACAGCTAAAACTTTTGCATCTATTCTAAAAACCAAAACTGCGACAATTAGTCCAACGTTTACCGTCATTCAATCACCTGATCCAAACCAAACCTTATCCCCGGACCCACCTACATCAAAATCTTTCGCTTCTATACTAAAAACCCAAATTGTGTCACCTAAAGTCCCTATTAAAGTAATCGAATCTTATGAAGGAGAACCAATGATTCATTATTCGATCGAAGATCTTAATACTCTATCAGAACCTTTCAAATATACCATAGTAGGAAAATTCTCACACGGTAAGCCTCACATAGATATTATTCGTAAAACGTTTAGTTCTATGGATTTGAAAGCCAACTACCATATTGGAGTTATTGACTCAAAACATATATTAATTTGATGCTATTATGAAGAAGATTTTCTACGACTTTGGATGCGCAAAATTTGGTTTATTGATAATTGCCCTATGAGAACTTTCAAATGGTCCTATGAATTTAGTCCAGAAATAGAATCTCCGGTAACTCCTATTTGGATATCCCTATCTAAACTCCCTATTCATCTTTACAATAAAAGTAGTATTTTTAGTATTGCTTCAGCTTTTGCAAAACCCCTAAAAGTAGATGAACCAACAGCGAAACTGACTAGACCAGGTCTAGCAAGAATCTGCGTTGAAATTGATCTAAGGAAAGCTTTAATAAAACGAGTAAGAATTAACTATGGTGAAAGTGAAGGCTTCTGGCAAAACTGTAAATATGAAGAAATTCCTAATTATTGTTCTAAATGCCATAAGTTAGGTCATTCTATCGAGATTTGTAAGTTTTCTAGGAAAGAGGATGACAACAAAGAAGAAAATAATAACAAAAAGAAAGAGCCTGCAAAGGCCTGTGAAGAAGCCAATAAAGAAGGTACTGAAAAGCAAGCTAAGCAAAAGTATATAAAGGCCAATTATTACAAAAACAAGGAGAAAATAAACACAAAAGAATGGGTTACAAAGAACTTTAATAAGGAATTGATTGATGAAGAAACAGCTGCAAAGTCAGTTGCAGATAATCCTGAAAATAGCAAAATAGTTTCATTATTGGAGGATGGTAATGGTGAAGAGTGTAATCTAAACATTGATATGGTTTTATTCACTGGTGATTCACCAGTACTCAGTCCATTAATTATTACTCCTATATATGATGAAAATGTTACTATGAGAGACTCTAGTCTCATTGATGCCCCAGACATATCAAAAAATCTCAGAATTGATCTGGGTCTCTCTCCTAGAGTAATCCCAACAATCCTAGAAGGAGAATGGAAAACTCCAAAAATTAAAAGAAAACAGGGTAAAATTTCAACTGCTATTGGTAAAGATGCTATGATTCTTAGATCCTCTAATGTAGGGGTTAAAAGGAGTTTTAAATGATTAATATACTCTTTTGGAATATTAGAGGAGTGGGTACAAAATCTACAACTAGGCGTATTAAAAAGCTTTGTAAATTACACCAAATTATGTTTTTAGTCTGCTTGGAACCAATGCAAAACCAAGAAAAAGTGGAGTTCTACAGAAGGAAGTTTGGGTTTGATGAGGTCTTAGTACATGAAGATAACAAAATCTGGGTATTCTATATGCAAGAGATTAATATTAATATTATTAATCAAATGAATCAAGCTGTAAATTTGGAAGTTTCTATTGATTATCTGGGCTTACAGTTACAAATTACAGTGGTTTATGCCAAATGTTTAGCAGCTGAAAGAGAAGCTCTTTGGAGTTTCTTAGAAAACTCTTTTACTAATAATCCTTGGTTGATTGGGGGGATTTTAATACTGTTTCATCTGAAGAAGACAAAATTGGGGGTTTGCCTATCAATATTAATTAAGCTAATGGTTATTTGTCTTGTATGAATAATTTGGGTGTTACAGAAGCTACCTATAGTGGATCTAAATATACTTGGTGGAATAAGCGTAATGGGTTGGATGCTATATTTGAAAGAATAGATAAGATTTTATTTAATCAAGAATTTGCCAATTTATTTTGCAACATTTACCTAGATCATTTGAGTAAAGCTACTTCAGACCACAGTCCTTTATTGCTAAAATTACAGATGGTTCAAGTCAATAGCCCTAGAAGGTTCATTTTTCAAAATTTCTGGGTAGACCAAGATGGTTTTCAAGAATTAGTGAAAGATGTTTGGGTTCCTAATTCTAATTCTAATGCTTTGGAAAATCTTGCCTCTAATTTAAAAGCTACTAGGAAAAAATTGAAAGAATGGAATCATATTACCTTTGGGAATATTTTCCAAGAAGTCATAAAAGTTGAAGATAATCTCTTGAGGGCAGAGCAAATATTTGAAATGAGTCCATCACCTGCCAACAGAATGGAGCTCAATAAGAAGGAAGCTATTCTTAAACCTAAACTTAGTACAGAAGAGAAATATTGGGCCCAAAAAGCTAATTTGAAATGGGTTTTACAGGGGGATGCTAATACTAAATTTTATCACAGTATAGTTAAGAAAAGAAGAATGAAGTGTGCTATTGGTGAAATTGAATTAGAAGATGGTTCTTGTATTAGAGATCAAGAGGCTATTAAAAGAGAGGCTATTGTTTGTTTTCAAAGCCTATTAGCAGCAGAACAATCTCAGTGTTTTGAATATTCAAGTTTGAATAAAATTCTTTTATTAATCTCTGAAGAGTTCAATAATCTATTGGACAAAGATCCATCTAAAGATGAGATAAAAGAAGCTGTGTTTGCTCTTAGTAAATCTAGTGCACCAGGTATTGATGGTTTTACAGGACAGTTCTTTGTTTCATGTTGGGACCTAATTGGAGACGATGTCATCCAAGCTATTATTCTTTTTTTCATGGGTAATCTACTACCTAAATCTCTCTCTACCACTGTTATTGCTCTTATTCCAAAGAAGGTAAAACCAAAGAAGTTTGCTGAATTCAGACCTATCAGCTTATGTACATTCTGCAGTAAGATCATCTCTAAAATTATGGCTTCTAGATTTGGTATGTATTGCCTTATATTATTTCTGAAAATCAAAGTGGCTTTGTCAAATCTAGAGATATAGTGGACAATATTCTCCTAGCCCAGGAGTTTATTTCAACTCTTAGTAAAAAGGCTAGTGGTAAAAATATTGCTTTAAAGTTAGATATGAAAAAAGCTTATGACAGAATATCTTGGCATTTTCTCATTTCTACTTTAAGGAAAATGGGTTTTTCAGAGAAGGTTATAGACCGAGTATGGAGAATTATTTCTGGAAATCATACTTCTATATTGGTGAATGGATATCCTACTGAGCTTTTCATTCTCAGAAATGGTCTTAGACAGGGGGATCCTCTATCCTCTAGTCTATTTATTATTTGTTCTGAAGTGTTAAGCAGGAACTTAAATTATTTAATTGACAACAAAAGGTGGTCAGCTTTTAAAGATCCTATTGGAAGTCCTATTATCACTCACCTGGCTTTTGCTGATGATCTGATTATATTTAGCTCAGCAGATCTCCACTCCATCAGACAGATAAGCAACACTCTGCAATGTTACAATAAAGATTCTGGTTAAGAAATAAGTTTAGACAAAAGTTCTGTCTATTTATCAAAGAGTGTCGGTACAATTCAAAAAAGGAAAATATGTAAAGTTCTGAACATTACAAGTAAGAATCCTCCTTTTACTTATCTTGGCTGCAAATTATACTCTGGGCATAAAAAGTGTATACTGTTTCATGAATTAATTCTAAAAGTTAGAAGTAAGTTGTCTACTTGGAAGGGTAATTGGTTAAATCTGGGTGGAAAATTAATTTTGATAAGGCATGTTCTTCAATCTATACCTATATATACATTGGCAGCTATGAACCCACCTCTTCAAGTGATTAAAAGAATAGATCTTATATTATCCAATTTTTTCTGGGGGAATAAAAATGGTAAAAATAAGTTTCATTGGGTTAGATGGAGCAAAGTTTGTACACCTGTGAAAGAAGGGGTTTGAATGTTAAAAACTTTCATGATATATCAAAAGCATTTGCTATGAAACTTTGGTGGAAATTCAAAACAATAGATTCTTCGTGGTCCACATTTATGAAGGCTAAATATTATAGAAATAAGCTACCAGAAGACATTCCTATTAAAAAAGGAAATAATACTTGGTGCAGAATGCTTCAAGTTAGAGAATTGACTGATAATAATACTACTACAGTTGAAAATGGGGTAAAATCTATTTGGAAACCTAATACTCTTGGGAATTTTACTATTAAGTCAGCATGGGAAATTTCTAGAGAGGTAGGTAGGTACTGAAAACTGGAGAAGCAATTTTATATGGAACAGAATGATACCTTTAAAAGTCTCTTGCTTTATGTGGAAACTCTTTAACAAAGCTGTATCTCTGGACTGCAACCTGTATAAATTTGGTATTAGCATAGCTTCTATGTGTGGTTGCTGTAAAATGTCAGAAGAGACATTTGGCCATCTATTTAGTACTGGTAAAGTTGCAAATGAAGTCTGGAACTACTTTGAAAGAAAATGGGGAATAATTATTCAGAATAATTCTTTATATGGAAGAATTAACAGCTGGTGGTCTTATATCATTAAGAAAAAGACTTTTTCTGGAAAAAAGATTTGCCAGGTTCTACCTTCTATTATTATTTGGAATATTTGGAAATCTAGATGTTCATGTAAATTTGAGAACATCAAAATGAAGACAGGCAGTATTATCAGCAATTCTGAAGAGTTGATTATTCAATCTGGTTATAGGGAGAAGGATTTCTCCTATTCTATTTTCAGTGGCAAAAAGAAAATTATAAAAGTCACCTTTATTAAGTGGCTTCATCCTCCTATTGGGTTTTTGAAACTTAACATAGATGGCTGTTTCCAACAATCAGGGGTCCTTAATGGTATTGGGGGTTTAATAAGAGATGAAAAAGGACTTTTTGTGAAGGGTTTTTCTAAGTCTATACACAGCAATTCAGGTCTTTTTTCTGAGTTTCAAGCTCTCTACTATGGCCTTCTATTCTCTCCAAAAAAACAGTTAATTATTGAGAGTGATTCTCTTCAATTAATTAACATAATAGAAGGTAAACATAAATGTCCATGGAAGATTTTAGACTTATTTTATTATATCAAAGAATTGTTAATGGATGGAGAATACCAGTTCAGGCACGTCATGCGAGAAGGTAACAAAGCTGCTGATTTACTTGCTAATTGGGAGAAAGACCTCATTTCTTCTTGTCTGGATGATTTTTCAAAGCTATTGAAAGGGATTATTTTAACGGAGCCAAAAGGGCTTTCTAATCTAAGGGTCAGATGAAGATGGAGAAGAAAGGCGAGGGAGAGTTTCACTCTCCTAGGGTTTTTTTCTCAGAAAAATGAAGAGGTGGAAATGAAGAGGTGGAGAAGACAGATGTTATTATTACATCTATTATCACTTTAGTCCCTCAAGTTTACTCTACTATGCTATTGAATCCAAGCTTCTCAGTTTTCGGATTTCAAGTTTCTATTAATTCAATTGAGTGTAATAGTTTGGTATTATATTTTTGGGGTCACGAAGTTTGTAAATATCTTCACAATTACTTTTGTTTCACTGTGGGGTTATTTTTCCCTCCGGTTTTCATTAATAAAATGTGGGCTTCCCACTAATTATTTAAAAAAAAAATGTTTGTTTTGTTTGACAGTTTTAACTTGATTTTGACTTTTAAGTTGCAATGCAGTTAGTTGATAAGCTTGACAGATGTTTTTTTTTAATTTACTTTGGTTCTTGTTTGACAGTTTAATTGTTTATTAGCTTATAAGTAGTAATGCGGTTAGTGGGTTAGCTTAAATATTCTTAATGAGGAAGCTGTAAAAGCTTTAAATTTTTGGGGCAGTTTGTGTGGTTAGCAAAATCGGGGCTGATTAGAAATTATAGGGATGTGCAGGTAATCAGCACGTGGGCGGAGTTTGTTGGATATATCGGGAGCATAGGTATCTATTTCGATCTAAACATATACGCTCTATTTATGAAATATAGCATGTTAATGGCAGTGATTGATTTTCAGCTTATAACTTATAAGCATTATGGCAGTTTGTTGGTCATCTTAAAACTGAAATTTTTTTAATGAACAAGCTTTATGTTTTGTTGGTGCGGACTTTGAACTCAAAGGTCTTTTTCTTTGGAAGGAGTTTGATAGATATATCGGGAGTATAGGAATACAGCAATTTGAAGATTTATTTATGTAGTTTGGAGTGCTTGTTTTCTGTGACAGTTTAATTGATCTTTGGCTTCTGTGCAGTTAGTTGGTTAGGTTGAGAGCTGATTTTTCTTCGTCTTAGTTTCGTTCTTGCTTTGTGTGACACTTAACTGATTTTATCTTAGGAGCAGAGCAGCAGTGCAGTTAGTTGGTAAGCTTGAAAGGAGTTTTTTTATCTTCCCAACGTGGTGCTTGTTTGTGTGACAGTTTGGTTGCTATTTTGGTTATAAGCAGTAATGAAAATAGTGAGTTAGCTTGAATATTCTTAATGAGTAAGCTTTAAATTTTTGGAGCAGTTTGTGTGGTTAGCGAAATCAGGGCGGATTAGGAATTATCGGGAGCTGCAGTTGATCAGTGTTGGGGTTGGGGGGGGGGGGGGGGGGGGAGTTTGGAGTTTGCTAGATATATTGGGAGCATAAGTATATAATGGATTGGAGATGTATTTATGTGGTTCTTTAGAGTTGCGAACTAGTGTTGCTATGTATGCTATGTTCTATTTAGTCCTTTGGAGCTTGTTCTGAAGGGCATTGAATCTTGTACAAGCACATTATTATTAATAATAATGAACATGTTCGTTAAAAAAGAAGAAGTTGTAGTGCATTGGCAATTTTTTTTTTGGGTTTGGAGGTGAGTGGTGTTAGACGGACCAGGCCTAGATACGTAGATGAGCCAATATTTCGTTTAATGATTGTTGAATATTAAAGAAATAAATATCCAAAATTAACCAAGTTTTGTGTGAGGATGGTTTTGTCGATTGTTGTGTTGGGAAGGAGAAGGCGTTTGCTATGTTTTGGAGCAGTTTGTGTGGTTAGTAAAATCGGGGATGATTAAGAGCTCGCGTGAGTTATAGATGACCAACGCGTGGGCAGACTTTGTTGGATATAGCGGGAGCCTAGGTATTACAATTTTTTTCCAGACATACTCCGCATTTATAAAATATGACTAGTAGTTTAGTGGCAGTTTTATTTTATTTAGCTTAAGAGCACTAGTGCAGTTTGTTGGTGCTGATTTTGAGCTGAATTGTTTTATGCTTAAAAGTTTTAGTGCATTTCGAATTAATAAGTTTTGGTTTAGAAGCTTTAAATTAACTGAGTAGTGATAGACCTGACCTAGATAAGTTGATGGACCAAAATTGCATTTAAGAATTGTTGAAAATTAAAACCTTGTATACAAGATTGAGTTGTGGCCGAGAAGGGGTTTACTGTTTTTCGGAACAGTTTGGTGTGGTTAGCGAAATCGGGGCTGATTAGCAATTATCGGGAGTGGCAGATGATTAGCGTGTGGGCAGAGTTTGCTAGTTATATCGGCTGCATAGGTATATATATACCAATTT
This sequence comes from Primula veris, assembly GCA_963682055.1. NCBI lineage: Eukaryota > Viridiplantae > Streptophyta > Magnoliopsida > Ericales > Primulaceae > Primula > Primula veris. The sequence goes on along the minus strand of OY821743.1, from coordinate 17,519,207 downwards.
GAAGATGTATTTACGTAGTTTAGTATAGTTTAATTGATTGTCAGCTTATAAATAAGCAGTACTGCAGTCGGTTGGTTAGCTTAAAACTAAAATCTGTCGGATACATAAAGATGTATCTATGTAGTCTGAAGAATTGTATGGTGTGACAGTTTAATTGAAGTTTAGCTCAGGAGGAGTGTTGTATTGACATGTTTTTTTTTCCTTTGGTTTAGAGGCTTTGTATTGACTGTGTAAGTTAGTTAGACCTGACGGAGATATGTAGATGAACCAATATTTTATTTATGATTTTTGATAATCAAACAATATATATACAAGATTGATTTGTATATACATCCAGGTTAGCAGGTAATTTTTTAACATCTCTTCAGTTGATTGAGATAGTTTGTTTCTTGGAGGAAAACTGGTTTTTTGGTTAGAAGTCACAGCCAAACGATGAAATTATTACTTAGTAAATTTTGGAGTCCATATGATTGCGGATTTTTTAACATCTTGTTTGTTTTGGAGTTTTGGTACATCGGGTTAGGGGTATTAGAAAGTGAGAATATTTACCGTGCCGTTATTTTTGAGTCGGTTGGGACCTACTTTTATTTCAAAATTCAAACTCAGATAAGTTAGCTTATCTATTTATTAAATTGCAACCAATCATGCCCTTCAAGTATTTTCTAAAATCTTTTATTTCGAGTTAGATTTTTTTACTTATTTCCTGCTTACCAGTAAAAAAGAAGGAAGTGTTATTATTTCCTATTTGTTGGATAACTTATAAGTACAAAGTCTGGTTTAAGTTATTGAGTTCTGTTATCTGACCTTGTATATCATTACCATAGGTTTGAAGGTTAGAGAATTGCAAAGAATTGGCGAAGATGAGAAATGCTTACGTATGAGTATTGAGGTTTCGCTTACGAGAGGGGAGAAGTGTGGAGAATTGGAAGAGAAAATTAAAAAGATGAGAGAGAAGAAGCTCATGAAGAGACTGTCAGTTATTCAAGATCTTGCAGATGGATTAATGGCATTGGCGGATATTAGGGGAGGAAAGGGGAAATTGTCAGGCCCGTTGCTCCTCTCTTCGGCTGGGATGTTGTCGGCGTTAATTAGTACTCACAAGAACTGGGTGTCGTGTTAATTTTGTTTGAGTGGCAGGTCATCGTCAGGTATGGATGATTGTCCTCAAGATTAATTTTTACGAATAACCGAGGATGTATTTAATGAGTCCATTGAAGTAAATGGAATTTCTGTCCTTATATAGTTTTCATGAGTAATAATTAACCCTGGATATGCTACTGATCACTTCTTTTACCTTGAAATGGTTTGGGGTTGTTTACCTGCATTTTAAAGTTGTAAGGCTTGTTTGGCTGCAACTTATAACCTAATAAGTTGGACTGGGATGTAGGCGTCGATTAGTACTCACAAGTCTGGTCTCATGCTGATTTTGATCTAGTGCTAGATAGTCAGGTACGGATGATAGTCCCTTGAAATTGGATTCTTTTTGTTGTAATACAGTTTATGACGAGTAATAAGAAATTGAAGGGAATGGTTGCTTGCCAACGTTTGTGCTCAGTTAAAATACATATGGTTTTGGCATGAAAAAGCTAAATGTTGTAAGCTGAACGAATTCCATTTATATAGTCAGCCAAATGATGTTTGGGAATCTTTTAAGATGTTAATGATTCTATGATGATGATACTGGGTTTGTTGTCTTTCCTTTAGCTAGTTATTTGTCTCTGTTTAATAGTTTACTTCGACTCTGTGATCATCTTTTAGTGAATATAATTTACTAGTCATATTTGGATAGAATTGGTAGTCGAGATGAACCTCAGTTGTTGCTACCTTGGTCGGTTGGTCTTGTGTGCAGAATTGAAAACAATAAATGGTGTTTTTACTTCTAATTGGTTCAGAAATTATATGATACAGAAATTATATGATATGAGTTTCTAAGGTTCACCGCTCACCAATCACTAATCAGCTGTACTCAAAGCATCTACTTGAAAAGCTGGTGCCAAATTTGACAAGTGCTCTTTTTTCGGCATTCATTCCCACATTCCTAATGCAAAATTATAGTAGTAATGTTTTGACATATATGATTAAGTTGTTGCCCTTGATAACTAAATAAACTAACCAGCGCATAGATTTTGTAACAGTTAGATTGCGATTAACTGGAATACATGAAGGCGAGCTATAACATTTATCACTTGGTACTAGTGTAATATTTGTGAGAGTTACTGCCGTACATAGCAAAGCGGATAGGTCTATTGTATTTTGCCGACTAGTCTCTGTGGAAATATACTACTGCAGATTATTTTGGCATTTTGCAATGAGCTGATAGACACTTGACAAAATTATGGTTTCTCATTACCAATCTGTACACTCGCTGTTCTATACTGTAAATTTACTGATATGTAAAAAATAAAAATTGTCTCATAGCCGGAACATGTTTAAGTGCATGTGATGCTTTTGTTTGCTCATATTTTTTGTTTTGGATCAATCATCCGCAAAGGATGTGTTTGGTTAAGCTAAATAAGTTTGGCCTAACAGTAATAATGAAAGCTGGAAAAGCCTGAGGGAGGCTCTTTTCTGTGGCCATCAAAACCATATGATATGAATGTGTCTAATGAAATTGAACGAAACCGATATTGCCCTTAACAAATGCTTACCTCCAGAACAGGAAAAAGAAAATGACAAACGAAAAAAGAACAAGAAAAAAAAAAAAAAAACTAATGAAATTAATGGTTAATCAGCGGACCTATTGTAGATTGCCATTGCCCTTAACAATGCTTACCTCCAAAACAGGAAAAAGAAAATGACAAACGAAAAAATAAGAAGAAGAAGAAGAAAAAAAACTAATGAAATTAATGGCTAATCAGCCAACCTATTATAGATTGCCAACTTGTTGGTTTAGTTAGTTCAAAGGAAAATGACATGTATAATTACATATAGTGGTCACCGTCTGGACAAGTTTCTGATACTTGTTTGGTTCTTTTTGGTATAAAGGAGGCTTAAGGCCGAACTATATTAGTTTGGTTAATTAAACCGTCTCATTGACTTCTCCACATATTCTGTAAATTGAGAGGAGAATATGAGAAATGGACTTGTGCAACACCATGTTTTACGCAGAAGCACTAGGTGTACCGAATCATTATACCGCTTTCAGTCCCGCTGCCTCTCCAATTCTATCTCAAATTTCCAATTGTTTTCAAATAAATGTAAAATATGGGTTTAGATTGCGTTTTGTTGATAGCTTGTATGGCTGAATCACGAATACACTTGTAATAATTTTAACTGAATTTATCTAAACAGGGGTTGGAAAGTAATGGCATTTATTACTTTGGGTCAAAAAGTTAATTTACTAATTACATTGGGAGGGCTAGCAGGACTGGGGGAGGTACAAGGCATCGGTATTTATTAGGCTTACATTCTATTGGAGCTACAGTAGAGCCGTAACTTTCCAGAAATGGCTTTTTTGCAATTCAACTTTTAGCCCAAAGAAAATTTACTCTTTCTGTCTTAATAATTTGCCAAATCTTTGTATTTCAAATAAAAAATTAACTTGGACAGAGTTTAAGGTGTAACTTGCTTCAGTTGACTCCAAAAAGAGATGTCATTCCAATACTTATTACTATTAACCATACAGCAAATCACATTTATATATAAGTGCAAATTGTGTTTATAAAATGAACCAAGTTATACTCTCCTAATTCACTCGCCACTTATAAGCATAAACCTACTTTTAATAATATCAAATCGTTATTACTATAAACTCTAAAAATGGCACTTTGTTCAACAAAAAATCATGTGGCACTCCTTACGAGCCCCCGGTATGGGCCACTTCATCCCTCTATTTGCGTTAGCTCATCGCCTCGTCACACACCACAACTGTCATGTCAGCATCATCGTTATTGCATCATCACCTTCCCAGCGCCATCTCATCAGCTCCGTCCCCACAGATGATGTCCACGTCATCGACCACCCCATTGCCGACGTGTCACATGTTATAACCGAAGACATGCAAATACTAACGTGTTTAAGCCACATGGTAAATGAGTCTATTAGAACGAGCCTCAAGTCCGTTCTTACTGACCTAAAACTCTAATAATTGATCCTTTTTGTACTAGTGCGATAGGTCTTTGCCGAGAACTTGAGATTCCGGATTTTTCGTTCATGATAATGTCGGTTTCAACCTTGGCATTTTCATTGTATTTGCCAAAACTGGATCTTGAAGTGGAGGAGGAGTTTTTGGATATTATTGAACCGGTTCAGGTTCCGGTTTGTAGACCTTTATGAGGACGAGATATGATGGAACCAGCACAGAACCGGAAGATTGATGAATACAAGTGGATTCTTTACCATGCTAGTCAGCTCAAGGAGGTAACAAAACAAAGAAAACTAATGTTTTTGTTACATAGTAATATTGATCATTTGAACAGGTCTACTTATTTTAACACGTCTCATCCCTGCAAATCAACTTGTTACTAACTAACAATATTCTTTATATATTCTTAGACAGCTATAAGAGAATCTAAAAGACAAAATTTCATAAATCTCACACAAAATATTGATCCTTAATATAAATTATTTTTTACAATACAGGAAAGTGTCGAATATGGAAGTTAGGATTGTGCCTAGCACTATGAAAACAATGATCCTCGCGTCTAATGAGCAAGACAAAGAATTAACGTGCTGAAAGAGTTAGTAAATAAATTGTTGAAATATCGAAATATAAGTCACACATAAATATATACTCTTAACTAATTGAAGAGAAACCGAAGTTCAACTGGTTGAATTAGTTAAAAGTATTTGGGAATTTCTAGAATGTACAAATAGCTGTAATTGAGTAACTATTCAAGCATGTTATTAATTAACCAATATTGTGTTTATTAAAAGAATAAAATACTCTAAAAATTTAATGTTATTCACTTCTATTTTAGTGAAAGAAAAAATGATTTATGAATCGTTTGATGAGTTGATCATATTTCCAAACAGGTAGATGGAATTATCGTAAACTCGTGGAATGATCTCGAACCCGTAAGCATTCATGCTATTGAACAAATCCAATACTATCGTAACATTCCTACCCCACCACTGTACCTAGTTGAGCCATTAATAAGACGAACCGACTCAAAAACAAAATTACATGTCGATATTCTAAATTTTTTAAGCAAGCAACCGCTAGAATTTGTACTATTCGTAGCATTGGGGAGCGGAGGGACCTTGTCGACTCATCAACTCACCGAGTTAACCCTAGGTCTAGAACTTAGCCAAGTACCATTTATCCTAGTGTCACGTAAACCAAGTGATGACGGCACATGATCATCGTTCTTCAGCGTGGGTGATGACAAGGACGGTCCAATCTCATATTTGCCAAAAGGTTTTATTGAAAGGGTAAATGGAGTGGGGCTCGTGGTGCCAGACTGGGCCCCACAACAGTCTGTGTTGCGCCACATGGCAACTGGAGGGTTTTTGTCGCATTGTGGGTGGAACTCCGCGCTAGAGAGTATTTCTTGTGGCGTGCCTATGATCGCGTGACCATTGTATGCGGAACAAAGGATGAATGCCACTATGTTGGTGGAAGAGATTGAGGTCGCGATGTGGCCGACCGGAAAGAAAGAGGGTGATGGAGTGGTGAACAGAGATGAGATAATGAGAGCGGTAAAAAAGTTAATGATAGAGCAAGAAGGAAAGACATTGCGAAGCAAAGTGAGAGAGCTTAAAGAGAGGGCAAAGAAGGCTCTGGATATTGATGGATCTTCGAGTGAAGCTCTTTCACGTCTTGCAAAAAATTGGCAGTCTGACAATATCGGTCGTACAATATCTCCGTGATTTCACATTTATCATATCGATGGTTTATTGCGGAAATGTTGAGTTAAGTCTCGAATTTAAAGACACCAAATAAGCAGCCGTTACATTAATGATGATCTAATGTTGTTAGTATATTTAACACAAGTATGGGTCAGTGTCATCTTTTATGCTATTCGAAAAGAGATGTTACAAATTAGTGTGAGCGAGATTGCTATGTGGTGGACTATGAATGTAGCATCGTGTTATGATTTGTCGTATTTCATTGTTTTATGTGATGTTTTGCTGAATTCTCATTGTTGGTGCTTCTTGTGTTACTTTTTGTTTGCATTCCAATGACACAAGTGTTTGACATTACAAGGTATGTTGACTGTTGTGTTTGGAAATAATTTTATTTTATTTTCGTCATCAGAAAAAAACTAAATATGAATTACAAGTTCTCCGTGTTAGCCGACGAGATGGGATGATGCACTCGTTAAGCATAATCTAGACCACAATTCCTAAGACATTTATTTCACTATATCTGGCGACTTCTTAATAAATATGCAATCACACCAAAATGCATGTTGGCAAACTATAGAATATGCGAGTAAAAGTGGTTGGTCCAAGTGTTTGCTATCCGAGTATACCATGCTCATCATCAGGGTTCGAACACTGGTGCTTGCGAAGCAGGTTTACCTCCAAATGAGGATTTCTGATTATCAAGAAAAAAAAAACTATAGAATATGGATGTTCTAAATATGGAATAACTACCTGTAAGTGGCCCGAGACTTTATGTTTATTTTATTTGTATTATCTCGATCAGTCAGCCTTGTGATAAAGCCATAACTTTGGTCGGTCACGTTAGGCTTTTCAACAATAATATAATGTTAAATCAACTTATAAATAATGGACACTTCTTGATATTTATTATTGCTCGGATTATTATCCTTATTCGGACTATTACACTTGCTCGGATCAGTATCTCTGTATTACAATTGTGCTCGATTTGACTACTTAATCTCTCTTCTTGGTCTTTCTCCCCTTTTATTCGGTACTCGGCTTTATCTCTGCTCGGCTTATCTCTTGGCGTGATAAGTTTTGACTAGTTTCTCTCTTTTCTCAACTTCTCTCTATATTTTTTGGATAGATTTTTTGGTCCTTTTCTAGGAGGAGTAGTTGGCTATTTATAGGCAACTATGCTTTCTAGGATGTTGACAAATGTCTCCATCTCAGGGGGTTTTTCAGACATGGGTCCCTAGTTAAGTGGGCTTGGGCTTTTGATAGTAACTACCTTATTCTCCTATAAAAGGCATGTGATGACCCATTTAAGCGTTGGGTACCAATTTATAAAGTGGGTTGATTATTACCCGAATAGAATATTCGGGTCTAATTTTTATGTTCTATCAAGTGCTCCCTGACTTCCTCGGCGTGGTTTCCATGTCGAGGGAGTCATGCTCGGTCTGTCGAGGATATTACTTCGGTCTCGTCGTTTCCAATGCTTCGTTGAGAAACGTAATAGATTTATGACAGTTCCATGGGGGGCCCATTTAAAGTTTACTATCCTAATATCTTTTTTCGAGAAAAAACTCCTATAAAGGGGAGTGCCCCCTCCGTAATTAGGCATTATATTACTACTTTGCTCGCGACGTAATGGCTTCCTCTGTTTCTAATGGTGAGAGCTCCTTTAATTATATTTCTTATTTAGAAACTGAGATCACGAAATCTCGTACCGCGAATAAGAAACTCGTGGCCAAGGTTTCAGACAACAAGAAAAGGTTGTCCGACATGGATTCTGCTCATCATGTGACGATGGCCGATCGGGATTGGGCTTACGAGCGTATAAAGAGGCTCGAGGCTCATTTGGCTAAGCAGAAGGCAGCAAAGAGGGCCTATAAGCTCGCCTTCAAGGAGTTGCATGCTCGGTCTAAACCGAGTTCGGATGACGATGAAGAAGGCTCTTCCTCGAAATAATTAGTCTTTTGTGCTTTCTTTGTATCTGGTTTTATCACCAAGTTGTAATCGAATCACGGAAGAATCTTAATAAAACATATTTTACTTACGTTCATGTCTGTTTATTTCTTTGATATCTTATTGGATGAATCCATTGGACTTGAATTGCTGTAGTTAACCATAAATGCTCTGGGGAAGTTCAAGAGGTTGTCTTTCTTCGAGATGACCTTTGATCTACCCCTTGTTTCTTCCTATAAAAGGGGACTGTCCCTGTATTCTTTGTGCAACTCATTCTTTATTATCGAACATATGGCTTCTCCTCATGACGCTAATGGTGACAACCTTCCTGAATATGTTGCTCATCTTGAAGAGGAAGTTAAGAAAGTGCGTTATCTCGAAAAGAGGGTTGCCCGGTTGTCGGTGGAAGCTCGTCGGGCCGTCGAACTAGACGAGCGATTGGACGCCATGGAGAAGGAGCACCAGAGGTCTTTGCTCGACAGTATTCGTGCTCGTGCTTGGATCAAAGAGCTCGAGGCCTCTAGAGACAGGCAAATTGCTTCCAAGAGGGCTTACAAATTAGCCATTGAGGAAGTGTATGCTCGGTCGAAGAAGAAGCCCGGTGAAGAAGCTGGTCCTTCTACAAAATAATACTATTTTTCTTTGTGATGTAATGTCTTTTTGTCGAGAAGTATCTTGTAATGAAGTTCCCCTTGATTAATGAAAACTCTTTTTCTCGTTCTTGTATGATTTATTTTCCCAATGCATTTAATTTTGACTGCGCACGCTTGTGGCCTTATTAATGCTTTTTCTTGGGTCTTGCGTTTGATCTTATCCATTGAACCTTCTGACTCTTTGTATCCAGGGACCAATGGGATTTCTTGAGCCTCGTGCATAAAATCTTATTCACCAGAGTTTTCTTGAGCTCTGTGCAAAAGATCTTTAACATTTATTTGAACTGCTGCCTTTCCCCAAAATGACGCGTGTTTCGGTGCCATTATGACTTTCTACCTTTAAATATTGGTAAGAATCCAAGCGTTTCTTGAACAGACGCATCTTTTAATTGCCGTCGCTTCTTAGTACTCATTGGCGAACGGTTGCGACTCTCAATACCAGCCCTCATCTAATTGATCTATAAATACCTGTTTACAGCATGGTTATATCCACAACCCTCATCATATTATTTTCCCCCATATACAGATCCTCATCTTATAATTTCCTTAAGATGTCTGGTCCTTTCACCCAATCAGCATTAACTTTGCAAGTGGAGGCTTTTGAAGCCTCCTATGGCCATGTACAAAGGCTGTTGAAGGATGCCGAGGAGGAGTTAAAGGTGATGCGTTATCACCATACCGAGATGGTTCGGGAATTAACTTGGCTAAGATCCGAACTGGATTATTGCCGACGTGCTCGTCAGGCTCTAGTCGAAGAGAATGAGGTGCTAAGGGGGAACCCGACACTTCGAGACAGGAATGTCTCTGCCGGGCCCTCTCATCGATACCGATCGACTTCCCCTTAGCCTCACCTTTTTTCTTTTTATTTCTTTCATTTTCTTTTCCCCATCTTTTCCCATCTCCTTCTTTTTCTTCTTTTTATTTCTCAGTTTCCCTCATTTCTTCCTCTTCCTCTTTTGTTTTTTTATGCTTTGTTCTCTCTACTTTTTTTTCATTTTTTTTCTTTTTCCCTTTCTTTTTGTTTTGTTTCTTTGACTTCCTTTTTATTTGTCAGTTTCCTTCATTTCTTCCTCCTCTGCTCTTTCTCTTTCTTTTTTCTTCATCTTCTTTTTGGCCCCACTATGATGTAACAATCAACCCTGTGATCCTAAGGGTTTTGTGTTACGTCTAGGGTTTTTGTCATTTTTCATTTGACTTTTCTTTCTTTTTCACTTCTTCTTTATGTTCCTCCTCATTTTCTTCTTCTCCTTTCCCTCTTATCTTCCTCTTTTCTTGCACTTTTCTTCTTTTCCTCTTTTTCTTGTTTCTTATGTTTTTCTTTTGGCGCCTCCTGCTCACTCGGCCTGCTGATATAGTTGATTTTCTTTGCCTGATCTTCTGTACTAGCACTTGTCGGATGTAATAGATCTTTATCTCGGATGTAACAGACTTCCTTTTCGGATGTAATAGATTTCCTTTTCAGATGTAATAGATTTTCTTTTCGGATGTACTCTGATGTAATGAACAATGATATATCCCATCTTCATTAATGAAAATTATATTTGCCCTTCTACTTTTGCACTTCTTTTTATGTTGCATTTGCGGTTTGTCGTTTTTCTGGAATCTGGATCTTTGAATATCTTGTCTTTATTTCTTTCTGTACTGTAGTACCAGATGTCCGTAGATGTCCCCATCACTGTCGAGCATAGGTGCCTGCTCCCTAGTAGGTCAGGAAATATGCATGCTCCCAAGTATGTCAGGAAATGTGCAAGTTCCCAAGCAATGTCATAAAATATCATACTATCTTCGTTCTATAAGTACTTCTCTTTTCTTTAGTAGTTATCATCTCTCATTTTTCTTTTATTGTTTGCTTCTCCCTCATCCCCTTATTTTCTTCTGTACTATAACAATTTCCCAGAATGTCTGGACCTGTGGTGAGATATCATGCTCAGATGAAGGGCTTGGATACTGAGGTATCTCGGGTCCGTCGTCGGATGGCAAGGCTTGAGAAAGAGTATGGCGTTTTGGCCTTGAGTTTGTTCGGCTCTCATCCCGAAGAGACAGTGAAGTGGACCGAGATTTCGGCCTTGAGTCGTCAGCTCGATCACTTGTTGTTACAGAGGAATCATCTGGCTAACTCCTGGTATGATGTCGAGGAGATTTGGGACCATGCTCAAGATGAGTTCGATAACTCCCCTCAAGGCCTAGCTAGCATGATAGTTAGAAATGCTCGGCTTGAGGAGCGCGTCCATGTCCTTACTAGGACGAACACCGAACTCTCCAGGGAGAATGAGTGTTTGGCAGTCATGAATGACTCTTACCAAGCTCGGTTTGACAGCTATGCTCGGGTAGCTTTCTCCCGGTCTGGTAGTTCGGTTTTTCCACCTATTGATCCTTAGTTGGATTGGGCTGGTTATCTGATGTATATATTTTTTTGTTTTGGAACTTGTATTTTCTTTTGTATTAGAATCAGATGTATCTTTTCGTATCTCGTGCCTTTGTCTTATGAACCGTTGTGATGCCTCGTACTTCGTGCCCTTTGATTCTTTATAAATGCTCCCTATTGTCTGTACTTCATTATCCATTCTCCTTTTCTCTCTTTTGTTTCTCCTATTTGCTAGATGGCTCCCATTACTAGATCTGCCTCCAAAAAGAAAGCTCTTCTGGAAGAGGAGCCTACCTTCTTGCTACCCCGTCCCCCTGGTTACGGGGAAGAGGATTTAACTCCTCTTCAGTTAAAAGAAATTGAGATGTCGTGGCTGAAGCATGACCTTAAGTGTGCTCAGACCGAAATGAGGTGGTTCAAACAGTATTGACAGGGAGAAAGCGTTGCTCGTTTTGAAGCCGAGCAGAAGTGCAAGGCTCAATCTTATTCTCTGCAACAGGCTGAGATGGCTATTTCTCGTTTGATTAGGGAAAAGGAGCGTCTGGAGGAGCTTTTGGCCCAGAAGGATGCCGACATGGGGGGTAGTTCAAAGAAGTAGGATGGTTGTATTTTCTTTGTAAAATTTTCTTTTCGGTTGTATTGTTTTGTGTTTCCCCCTTTGTGGATGAATAATACTTGTCTTGCACTTGATCCTGTCTATCTTACTTTATTTCTTGTGTTCGCTTTGCTTTTATGTTGATATCATTCGACGTTACACAATATTGGACACCGAGCAATATGCACGTTTATCCCCCCGGAGAGCGTTATTCGGCTTGAGGCTTAAATGCCGTTGAGCGAAGAACGGTCTCCGTCCATCTTGTTCGGTGTGCCATTTGTTGAAGAGAAGGTTGGTCGTCCACCTTAATCGGGGGCCGTACTCGGTGTGATAATAGCAGTAGCGTATGCTGGAAGCTTTTAGTGGTAGGGTCCACTGGCCGTTTATTTAGGTGTAATGATGTGAACTGCCTTGGGTAGTGGGATACACTCTGACGTGGCAAAATCTGGAGCGTTTATCTTGTAAAAATAGCAGCGGTTGTGGACTTTTGTATGGTTGCAAAAAAGAGGTAAACCTCTGTTACACGAAAGGACGGTTATTATTTTATTCTTTTAGTGACTCCACTCCCTTTTACTGTGCCAAGTAATCCCTTTTGTTGTTATCACACAATTTGGTGAAGAAAATATCCGTCTTTCTCTCTAAAGTATATTCTTCCCGACAAAAAGGAAAAGCATTCTGCCGCTCGATCTAGGGTTTCGTTGTATTGTCGATAGACTTGCTGCTGTTCTCGCTTGCTTGCTCATAATGATAACTGTAAGTGGTTTTCCTTTACTTATTATTATATTGATTGTGTTTAGGGTGTGTATGTGATTTGTCGTTGTGGTCATAGATGTGGCGTTGGTATATGGTCTAGGTTGTCTTATATGTCTGATGGTTCTTATGTATTGGATTTGTGTTGATTGGGATGGTAGTAAAACGTAGGATTTCTGGTTAATTTGAGTGGGGGGTGGGGGCTCTCGTTATGGTAATGTTGTTTTGGTTAGTATATTGATGGAGTTTGATGACGTTTGGACAGGAAATTCTGTCCCAAAGTCTGGCCCAAGTGGGCACATTTGTGGAAGAGGACTTTAAGAGGCTCGCCGGAATACCGGATAACATACACATTAGGCTGCCTGTTTCTGACGAGGAGGTGATGGGATTTGTTCCTGTCGGAGAAGTTGCTGTACGTTCTTCGGCATTCTTTACTGGGGGTCTTCGGCTTCCTTTTACTAGCTGGGTGGCGTCGTTCTTTGAGGCCGTCCAGATTGCTCCGGCCCAACTGGCCCTAAATGGTTACCGTACTCTGAATGGTATCCAAAGGTTATCGGAGTTGTCCGGAATACCTATTGGACTGAAGGACGTCTTCGGAGTCTATAGTTTGAGCTTTGAGCGTCGCAGCTCGTATTTGAAGACCCTGCGTGCCTTTTACCGGCTCGTTATCGGTTTGCCGGATACCAACAAAGAGCGCAATCTTGGTATCGTTATAGCTTCCAGTGAATGGGGTTATGCGGGACACCAGATTCCTGGACCGGCTACCAATGCTCCCACTATGCCAGACCTCGGCGCTCCCAATGTAGAGGCTCTGTTAGTTCTTTGGAAATGGTGGGGGCCTGGACCGACGCCGGATCCTGCGAGCCGTACTGCTCCCATGCTGCTCGGGTACCCTATGGGGCCGGCGACCAAGGGGAATCCTGCGCCCGAGATCCCCAAAGAGCCCAAGGAGGAATTCTTGAAAGTGGTCCGGGCTCGAAGTGCTGCTCAGCTTGGGAAAAAGCCCACTCGTTCTAAGCGCCGAGCGTCAGACCCCGCTGTTGGCACCCCGAAGAGGGCAAAAGGGGGTGAGACCTCAAGTAGTGTGGAGGCTGTCGAAGCTGGCCGGGGTGTGGAGGTGGTCGCTTCGACTAAAGGTGATACCACCGGGGAGGCTGCTGCGTACCTCGATGTAAGTGTTTATTTTTGTGAATATTTGCCTTTTGACTTTGCTGTTCCCTGCTTTATATGTCGTCTTGTTTCAGTTTTTGACTTCTTTATTGGTTACCCTTGCGCTTGCCCGGTCCATGGGTATTATTGTGTTTCAGGGGTCGATCGACGATGTATTCGGACATATGAACCTCTTGACTAACATGGGAGAGGATACGATGACCTTGCCTGTCATCTCGCCTATCCCTACTGAAGATCCGATAGATCTGCCCGTTTGCTCGCCCATCCGTACTAAGGAAGCGATCGAGCATAGGGCCCCTGAGATCGATCATGTGGAGAAGGACGCGGGGGTGGAAGTGGAGGTCGGCAAGGAGAGTGCCGTGGATGTTGTGATGGGTGTCGAGGATGAGGCTCTCGAAGGACCCGAGAAGGTGTTGGTGGACGGGGTTGCAATGACCCGTTACATTGATCGGTGCGGGGGTGAACTGTTGGAGCAATCCCGAGTCTTGAGGATGGGGTATACTGCTCTTAAGCCCCTCGTGGTCAAGGATGCAGAGAAGATAGCTGCTCTTCCTGCAATGTCGGTTATAGAGCGGGCCAGTACGGACGCGCTTCGGGTATGCTGCGTATATATTTTGTTATATAAGTCGTGATGCTCTTATCTCGGCTGGTGTCTGATGTTTCTAAATACAGGTTTTCGTGGATATCGCGGTGTTAAAGGACCAGCTGTCAGCACTAGAGGCTGAGAACGATAAGCTGATGGCCGAAAAGAAAGCCATGGTCGAGGATAAAGCTCAGCAAGAGCAGTTGGTCGCCGAGCTAGAGGCGGAGAAAGAGAAGCGGACGGCCGAAAGCAAAATAACGGCCGAGGAGAAACAGCAGATGGCTAAGTTGACCTCTGATAATGAGAAGTTGGTGGGGGACAACTTACGCCTGACGGAGGAAATCGAGAAGTTAGGGGCCGAAAAAGAGAGCATGGTCGATAAGTACGACCAACTAGAGGAGGAGAACTTGCTCCTGGCGGAGGACGTGGAAGCCAAAAAGGCTGAGGTGGCCGCTCTGAAAACGGCACACGCGGAGGAGCGGACAAGGTTAGCAATGATGGCTAATTTCTCCGTCTATTGCGCGCATGTGCGGGCGCTCAATTTCGCGAATGTTCCTTTGTCGGATCGGGCGTGGTCGGAGTTGGTGTATCCCTGTCCGCATGGTGCACCGCCGAAACCCTTAGACTGGGCGAATCTTCGTGAAGAGGAGCTTCCCCGGCTGCCGGGGCAGACAATTTCGACAGCGCTCCGTCCTCATTTTATGTCGGCCACGTCCACTCCTCGACCTGATGCTACTGTTGCTCCCCCGCCCGCATCTCCTCAGGTGGAACCTTGACCATTTTTCTGGCAGTATATATATATTTTTGTTGTTTTTGTGTAGTCGTTTGGTATTCGACTCTTTTGTATCTAGAAACATATTCTTTTGGGGAAGTGATAATATAGGTGCTGTGTTTTCTTTCTGTTTGGCTTTCTCGGGGTAATTTTCCTGTTTGAGGGTTGTCATCTTTTGAAGGATGTGAAAACAAAATATTGTCAGGTACCTAATAATCCTCTTGCCGTGGTGGTCTGGACCTCGCCTAGTCGTAGTGTAGGTGACGTTATAGATAGTCTTGAAAGATCGAAGGCTGCCCTAACTGCTGAACTGAATTCTGCTCGTTATAAAGTCGAGGATCTGAATGTTCATATTGCAAACTTGTCTATTCGGTTACGTGACTTGGGAGAGAAACTCAGCAAAAAGACCGCATATTATTCGGCAAACAAGGGTAAAGCGAAGGAACTTCTTGGTGCACTTCGGCGTTCTCGTGATGAAGCACGAGGCCGTGTGACGAGCTTGAACTTGGTCCTAGGGGCCGTTTTCGAGGATGCGGACCTGCTACTATCCTTTGCCAAAGCGTATTGGGCCCGAGTTCGCGCTTTAGAGGTGCTGGAGCATGTAAAAGGAATGAGGGGTGTGGCCCGGGCAGAACGCATAGTTGATGCGACGGCCGGGGTAACTGAGACCACGGCTGCCTTGAACCGAGTCGATGCGGTCGTTCGTGAGCGTTTGGGGACGCAAATTGTTTCTCTTCGAGATATTCATTTTGCTGACGTCATTGAGACCTCAGCGTCTGTTGACGGGTTATCGGATTAATGACTGAGTAGCTTGTTTTGTCGTTTAATGTGTATCTTGTATAAAAACATTCGTTTTTCTCTTTTCGTCTTTTCATTTCTTGTGGTTGTATATTCATCTCGTCTCCTTCTTCCCTGTTTTTTTTATAGGCACACGCTACTATGTCGCACCAGGCTGGTTCTCCAGGCCTAATTAGCCCGGGGTTTGGACCTACTGGTGCTGTCCGGGACGAGGTCTCATCTGGTGCGGCTAGTGAGGTGCCTGCCAAGTGGCCTTACATCGTTTTGATGGGCAAAAATGTCAAGTTGATCGACCAATGTGCTCGACTTCGGACCAAGCTGAAAACTCAGGCGGCCTCTTTTTGAGAATATGTTCGCCGTGCTGAGCATGTCGTTGATGTTCAGGAGCGTCGTTTGGATCGATATTGGCGTGTGAAGGAAAACTACTTCGGCAAATTAAAGTCGTTGGTTACCAAGGCCAACATGTTGGTTAAGTATTTCCGTTTAGCCCGAACCAGATTCGATGCTTCCGCGGCTATGATCGAAGCTCGTAATCTTCCCTTCGATGATGCTCGTCGTAAAGCGGCCTTGGATGCTCACGAGGTCGCGAAAGAAGCCGAGTTCTCCGCGCGGCTTAAGACGCTGACCTGCGTTGGTGCTCATACGACCAATTTCGATGCACTCATCTCTGAGGAACGGTTTGATGGCGAGGAGACGGATGGGAACACGACGACGGATGACGAAGAGGTTGAGCTCGGTCAGTTACCGTCGTGCTCCTCCTGTAGCAGTAGTTCTTAAATCCGTTTCTTCATTGTTGGTGATATCTCATTGCCTCCGTAATGCGGGCGAGGACTATTTGTGTCTCTTTTTTTTTTCTTTTTTTTTTGTGTTCTGAGCTTCCCATTGTCGTACTGATATTTCATTGATTGGATTGATTTTTCCTGTACTGATTTCTTCATTCGATTTTTTATGGTCTCCTTAAAGCAGGCGAGAACTATTTGTTGTATTTCTTTATTCCTGTTTGCTCCTTTTGACGAGATTGCTGTTCCTTTGATTACTTTATTTCATGCATTATTCTTCTAGTTTCTTTTCTGCCTTTAATCCTTGCTCATTGGATCGATAGGTACCTGCATATATTTGATTATTCCTAGGCATTCTTTTAGACATGCCATGTTGGGAATTTCACAGTATTCCTAGGCACCTGGCCATGTTGGGAATTTCATAGTATTCCTAGGCACTTGGCCATGTTGGGAATTTCACAGTATTCCTAGGCACTTGGCCATGTTGGGAATTTCACAGTATTCCTAGGCACTTGGCCATGTTGGGAATTTCACAGTATTCCTAGGCACTTGGCCATGTTGGGAATTTCACAGTATTCCTAGGCACTTGGCCATGTTGGGAATTTCACAGTATTCCTAGGCCTACCCTTAGGCATGCCGTTTGGGAATTTCATAGTATTCCTAGGCACTTCGGCCGTTTGGGAATTTCATAGTATTCCTAGGCCTACCCTTAGGCATGCCGTTTGAGAATTTCATAGTATTTCTAGGCACTCAGGCCGTTTGGGAATTTCATAGTATTCCTAGGCACTCAGGCCGTTTGGGAATTTCATAGTATTCCTAGGCCTATCCTTAGGCATGCCGTTTGGGAATTTCAGCTGCACTCGTTAGACAGCATAACAAGATATTTTATTCATTCAAAAGATAAAAGATAATGCCATTAAGCTGAAAGATACGAGCACTTGTATTCTATTTATTCAACATACAAGATAATGTCATTAAACAAGATGGGTAAGGTAGCACCTGTATTTGTAAGACAGCCTATACGTAGTACTTCTTTAGGTTAGCTACGTTCCAAGAATTCTTTTCTCCTCGGCTTTTGTCGAACAGGACGCTTTTGAGTTTGTAGGTAACTGGGCTTGTTCTCTTAACGATCTCGTATGGTCCTTCCCATGTGGGGCTCAATTTGCCATGTATTTCGTTTCGGGTATAGACCGTTACACGTCGCAGCACCAGTTCTCCGACCGTAAATTCCTTGATCCCTTTCACCCTCTTGTCATACGTTTGCTTAACGCCTTGTTGATACTTAGCTAGCGTAAGAGCTGCTATCTCTCGTTTCTCGTCTAGCATGTCGAGTTCCTCTCTCATTCTTTGTTCATTGTTTCCTTGCTCGACTAAAGTTGTTCGTAGTGTTGGTAGCCCGATTTCAGTCGGTATGACGGCCTCGACGCCGTAAGCTAAACTGAACGGGGTTTCTTTGGTGCCCGTCTTTGGTGTAGTTCGGCACGACCATAAAACGTTAAGTAGCCGCTCGGGCCATCTCCCCTTTGCTTGTTCAAGGGTTGTCTTGATTCCGTCTAGTACGGTTCGGTTTGATACCTCTGCCTGGCCGTTACCCTGTGGGTATGTTGGCGTCGAATAGAACTTTCGGATACCGAGTTCTTCGTACCAAAGCTGCAAGTTAGCTTCCTTGAACTGGGTGCCATTATCTGCGACGATGGCGTACGGTATACCGAACCTTGTGATGATGTGCTCCCAGATGAACTGTTTGACATTACTGGATTTAATTTCGCGGAGAGGTTTAGCCTCAACCCATTTGGTGAAGTAGTCCGTCGCCACGATCAGATATTCGACGCTGCCGGGTGCTCTAGGAAGCTTCCCGACTATATCAATCGCCCATTGAGCGAATGGCCATGGTGCCGATACCGGGGTCATCATTGATAAGGGGAGTCGAGGTATCTTGGCGAATTGTTGGCACTTGTCGCAACGTTGGACGTATACATCGGCATCTCGCTTGATATAGGGCCACCAATATCCTTGGGTGATTGCCTTGTTGGCAAGGGACCGTCCTTTGATGTGTGCTCCGCAGGATCCTTCGTGGATTTCCTCCAATACCGGTAGCTGCATTTCGGACCGGACACACAGAAGATGGGGTCCTCGATAACTGGATTTGTACAGTTTATCGTCGTCGGACAGCCAGAAACGAGGAGCCTTTCTCGTAATTTTCAATGCTTTTATCTTATCTGCTGGGAGGGTTCCGCTCCGCAGGTAGTGAATCATGTCGTCCATCCAACCTAGTTCATATTGTACTGATGTTACTCGGTCTATTCTTTTGGTTATGCTCGGGGTCGGCAGTAGTTCCACTGTGATCGACCGAGTGTCAGTTAATGTTAATGTCGAGGCTAGGGTGGCCAAGGCATCGGCATGTGCATTTTCAGTGCGGTTGATTTTGATTAGCTCGCACTGCTCGAAAGTAGTCATCAAGCTTTGGACTTTTTCCTGGTAGAGGATCATTCTATCACCCTTGGCTTGGTACTCGCCGATGGCTTGATTGACGATCAGCATGGAATCTGAACTTACAATTATGTGGGAGCACCCAAGGGACCGGGCAATGAGCATGCCATTTATCATGGCTTCGTATTCTGCCTCATTGCTGGTAGCTCGGAAGCCCAGTCTTATGCTCTTTTCGATGATTGCTCCCTCTTTAGACTTTAGGACGATCCCTGCTCCGGATCCGTCCTTGGTGGCTGATCCGTCGACATGTATCTGCCAGTGTGATTGTGGAGAGAGTGCCAAAGGCTCGTCATAGCCTTCGGTGAACTCCGCGACGAAATCGGCCAAGACTTGTCCCTTTATGGCATGACGGGGTACGAACTCGATATGAAATTGGGATAGTTCGACCCCCCAGGCGGCAACTCGACCGCTGATGTCTGTCCGTCGAAGTGACTCTTTGATATGAAATTTCGTGTATATACGGACCTGATGAGCTATAAAATAGTGTGGCAATTTTCTGGTTGCGACGACCAATGCCAGACACAGCTTTTCCAAGGGTAGGTAACGTGTTTCGGCTTCGACCAGAGTCTTGCTGACGAAGTAGACCGGAAATTGTTCGCGACCTTCTTCTCTTAGGATAACTGCGCTCACAGCTGTAGTGGAAACTGCTAGGTAACACGCCAGAATATCTCCTTTGTTCGGCCTTACTAGCAGTGGCAGCGTCCTCAAGTACTCTTTGAGATTGTTGAATGAAGCTTCACACTCCGGGTCCCACTCGAATTTCTTATCCTTCTTGAGTGATTCAAAAAACGGCCGTCCCTTGTCTGCGGATCGGCTGATGAACCTGCTCAACGCGGCCATCATTCCTGTGAGCTCTTGTACCTGCTTCTTATTTTTGGGTGCTGCTAGGTTCCGTAGAGCTGCGATTTGATCGGGATTAGCCTCTATTCCTCGTCGGCTAACCATATGCCCCAAAAATTTCCCTTTGCTGATGCCGAACGCACACTTGCTCGCGTTGAGCTTTAATTTGTGCTCGCCCAACGTTTGGAAGACGTCTTTAATGTCTTGGAGGTGGGATGTGGCCTTTTCGCTCTTGACGACCATGTCGTCAATGTATACCTTCATTGTTTTCCCTATATGATCTCGACATACCCTTGTTATCATCCTTTGGTATGTTGCCCCCGCGTTGCGTAGGCCGAACGACATTACCGTATAGCAATAATTTCCTAAAGGCGATATAAACGATGTCTTTTCCTGATCCTTGTGGGCGAGGGGGATCTGATGGTATCCTGAGTACGCGTCAAGGAAGGTCATCCGTTCTGCTCCCGCAGTTGCATCCACCAATTGATCGATCCTTGGAAGGGGAAAGTGGTCCCTCGGGCAAGCTTTGTTGAGATTGGTGAAGTCTATACAGACTCTCTCCTTTCCATTCTTCTTTGGGACGACGACCGGGTTGGACAACCATTTTGGGTAGTAGACCTCTCTTATGGCTCCGGCTTCCAATAGCTTTTGCACTTCAGCGATTATAGCTGCTCTGTGCTGTACGGACACTTTTCTGCTCCTCTGCGCTATCGGCTTGTATTCGGCGTTAACACTTAGGTGGTGGCATGCCGTATTAGGGTCTAGGCCCGGCATGTCTTTGGGACTCCAGGCGAATTTATCAATGTTGCTGAAAAAGAACGCTTCTAATTCCTCGGATTCCTGTTTTGGAAGGTTATCGCCGAGGAGGAAATAGTGCTCCTCGTCCATATCCGGGATATACACCTTCCTAAGTGTCTCTCCTACTTGTTCTTCGACAACCCTCTCGGTTTTGACTATGTGGTTGATCAGCTTCTTTGTCGATCGGTTGTTCTCGGTGGATATTGGAGGTTGTCGGTTGGTTTTCGGACTGGATAGCATCGTATCTTTCGCGGATGGCGAGTAGATCGTCGAGGTCTTGTTGGCTAATATGCACGTGCTGGTTATTGGTTTCTACTATCTCGGGATGGGTTTCTTCTATATTGGTCACCATTGTCGCTCGTCTGGTAGAGTATTGGTATTCGAAGTCTAAGCTAGTTGGGAACTAGATGATTCCCGGAGACGGCACCATTTGATAAAGCCATAACTTTGGTCGGTCACGTTAGGCTTTTCAACAATAATATAATGGTAAATCAACTTATAAATAATGAACACTTCTTGATATTTATTATTGCTCGGATTATTATCCTTATTCGGACTATTACACTTACTCGGATCAGTATCTCTGTATTACAATTGTGCTCGATTTGACTACTTAATCTCTCTTCTTGGTCTTTCTCCCCTTTTATTCGGTACTCGGCTTTATCTCTGCTCGGCTTATCTCTTGGCGTGATAAGCTTTGACTAGTTTCTCTCTTTTCTCAACTTCTCTCTATATTTTTTGGATAGATTTTTTGGTCCTTTTCTAGGAGGAGTAGTTGGCTATTTATAGACAACTATGCTTTCTAAGATGTTGACAAATGTCTCCATCTCAGGGGGTTTTTCAGACATGAGTCCCTAGTTAAGTGGGCTTGAGCTTCTGATAGTAACTACCTTATTCTCCTATAAAAGGCATGTGATGACCCATTTAAGCGTTGGGTACCCATTTATAAAGTGGGTTGATTATTACCCGAATAGAATATTCGGGTCTAATTTTTATGTTCTATCACTTTGTAAGCCCCAAAATAGATGACACCATATTTATGTAAAAATATGATGTGTACGCTATGAAAAATATGTTGTGGGCACAAATTTGCTATACCACTTTCAAGATGCATATAATTTAGCAAAAAAACTAATACCCATAGAAAAAGGATAAAAATTAACCGAAAGACCAAGTTATAATTTATCAAGTCCCTATTCAAAGTTTCACTTTGTAAAAAATTGTCGGATATTTTACAACCAGTGTCGGCCCGACAATAATGGTATTCAAACCCTTGATCATTTAGGAAACAACCCACTAAGTGTTGTATCGCTAACCACTCCGCCGTAAAGATTTATGGCTATGTTTATTAAATTACTTCAAACAGTCTAATATCTTGATGGCCGCGGGATAGCTCCAATTTTTTGTTGCCAAAACTTGTAGCTTTACTATGCCCATAACATGTCACATGAAACGTAAACCTTCAGGAATGTAACCCTACTAAGCTAACAACAATCTATGTTACCAAAAATATATTGCACATAGTTCAACAATCTACATGTAGGAGGAGTAGTACATAATTTTAGCAAAAAAAAAAAAAGAATTGCACATAGTTCAACAATCTATATTGTATTAATGATTTTATGAAAATAAAATAAAAATTGCACTACTTTCACACTGATACGTCATAATCATAACTATCAAATATCATTTTATCTACAAAAACCGACTTACTCGAGAAACATACCCAGATTAGATCCCTAAATCTCTCTCCAGCTCTCTCTCTCTCTCTCTCTCTCTATATATATATATATATATATATATACATATATATAAAATCTCTCTCTCTCTTCTGATAGAGAAATGGGAGTAGAAGGAGAAGAAAGGGAGCTAAAAACCCTAAATAACCCCACCACAAAAACGGAACAATCTCCCCCAATCGACGAATCCTCTACGAAAGACACCCGACCTCTCCTCAACTCCCTCTCCTCCTCCTCCTCCCTCCCTCCTCCCTCTTCCTCCCTCCTGGACCTCGATAAGAAGTTCGCCCCGTACGCACGCCACGACATATACGGTACCAACGGCCTTGGCCCACTCCCCTTCACCGAAAAACTCCTCTTATCCTTCTCCCTCCTCATCCTCGTTCCCCTTCGAGTGATTCTAGCTGTGTTGATTGTTGTTACGTATTACGTGATATGTAGGGTGTGTACCGCGTTTAGGGCACCGAATAGGGAGGAGGGAGAGGGAGGGCAGGAAGACTACGCACATCTCGGGGGGTGGAGGAGGGAGGTTATGGTGAGGTCTGGTAGGGTTCTTGCTAGGGCTATGCTGTTCGCCTTCGGGTTTTATTGGATCGACGAGACCTATCGGATTATTGAGGTATTATTTTTATCGAATATCTATATATATGTATGTGTGTGTGTGTAGTTTAAGTGTTAATGACCATCTGTTAGTTGAAAATAAGTAGATAGTCAATATGATGGTTAATTAAGTAGATAGTAGGGTTATATCGTCACCGTTCATGTCCCTCCGGGTTGTGCTGGCGGTGGCGATTGTTGTTACGTATTACGTGGTTTGTAGGGTGTGTACGGCGTTGAGGGCGCCGAATAGGGAGGAGGGAAGGCAGGAGGATTACACGCATCTCGGGGGGTGAAGGGGGGAGGTTATGATTAGGTCTGGGAGAGTGCTTGCTAGAGCTATACTGTTCGCTCTCAGGTTTTATTGGATTGACGAGAATTATCGGATTATTGAGGTATTATTTCTATCTATATATATGTATTTACTTTCTAAGTGTTAATAACCATTTCTTAGTTGAAATTAAGTAGATAGTAGGGTTATATATATATGTGTGTGTGTCTAGTTTTAAGTGTTAATGACCATTTGTTAGTTGAAATTAAGTAGATAGTCGATAGGAGGGTTAATTAGGCAGATAGTTGAGATGTAGCGGATTCTAGAGCTCCTTTTATCCTTCTCCCTCCTCACCCTTGTGCCCCTCCGGGTTGTGTTGGCGGTGGCGATCGTGGTGGTTTGTAGGGTGTGTACGCTGTTTAGGGCACCGAACAGGGAGGAGGGAGAGGGAGGGCAGGAGGATTACGCGCACCTCGGGGGGTGGAGGAGGGAGGTTATGGTTCGGTCTGGAAGGGTGCTTGCTAGGGCTATGTTGTTTGCTTTCGAGTTTTATTGGATCGACGAGACCTATTGGGTTCGTGAGGTAAATATTCGTCATGCCGAATATCTATATATATACACGTGTGTGTGTCTGTATCTAGTTTTAAGTGTTAATGACCATTTGTTAGTTGAAAATAAGTAGATATCTAGAATAGGGTTAATTAAGTATATAGGTGAGACGTAGCGGATTCTAGAGGTATTGATCCTTCAGACCTATCGGATTCTACGGGTATTAGTCACGATCGACATACGTAATATTATATCTTGGATATTCACATATTAATATGCATATATGTATATGTATATGTATATGTGTACATGTGTATATGATTTCTAAGTGTTAATGACCATTTGTTAGTTGAAATTAAGTAGACGATATGTATATTCACCGTCTCAGCCCCATCCCCTTATCTGTCTCTCTCTCCTCAGCTAGTACCTCTCAGTGTGATACTAGTGGTGACGGTTGTCGTGGTTTATTATGTGATTTGTAGGGTATGTATGGCGTTTAGGGCACCAAATAGGGAGGAGGGGCAGGAGGATTTCACGCATTTGAGTGGGTGGAGGAGAGAGGTTATGGTTAGGTCTCGAGGGGTCTATGTTGTTCAGTTTGGGGTTTTATTGGATTGGCGAGACATACCGGATTCGAGTGATCTTAATAGTCCTCGAGTGGTGATAGAGATTATATACTACTATTCTTGAGATAATAGTTGCGATAAACGTACAAAATATCATGCTTGGATTTCTACTTTCAAAGTACTTCTGATAATTGTTTCCCTTGTATTTGGATTGATAAGACGCATCGGATTCTAGTGGTAATAGTCCTTGAGTGGCGATAGATTTACACTTTTAATTAGTATTGATTATGAGTGTATTGCAATTGTAGTTCGCTTTCTGGTTTTAGTGATTGTTATAGTTTATTATGGAGGTAATGATTGCGATAGACATGTGCAATATCCTGTTTTGGATATACACTTGACTTTCTCAGTGTTAATATAGTTGTTACACTTGTGTTTGGAAGAAAAGTTGCATTTATGTAGATAGTAGGGTAATTTTTAACTAAGTGAAAAATGTATTTGTTTGCGAAAATTATGAATTTGGGTACTTTAAATTACAGTTATTCTCGTCTTAGGGTTTATAGACATATCGATTATAGAGTTAACAATCCTCGAGTATTGGTAGGGACAAAAAAATGCACTTGTGTTTGACAGTAAGTTTAAAACTGAATAGTATATCGATATTGGGGTTGGTGAAAACAAGCTGATAGTTGGGTAAAGTAATTGAAATTTTTTATTGTTTGCGGAAATTATGAACCAAGATATTTATAATTGCAGTTGCAGTTAGACATCAGATTATCGAGATAGTATATCTCGAGTAGCAATAAGCATGCAAAATTACGTTTTTAGCACCCGTCTGCTTGTTTATTAGTACACCATACAGAACGATACTTTTGATGTAATGCTTTAGAGCATGATTACCCAGATTGGTATCCAGCTGGGTGTAGGTGACAGACCCACCATATTGGAATGTGGTCCCCAGAGCATATTACAGTCATGAATGTAGAACTCCTCTGTTTGCATATTACAGTTACCAGAAAATAACTATTTTCTAAGATTTCAGTACTCATACCTTTAATTAGTACTGTAGTATTTATAGTTGTTAGTATAAGGGGTCATTACCTGCTTCAGGTATGCATTTATGACTGTGAAAGCATTGGGAATTGATAGCTATTTCCATAGTGGGTGTGCTTTTGTATTGTTGGATAAATGTTGGTAAATTTATTTTTACTTGAAATGATAAGCATAGAAGAGAATCCTACTATGATGTATACCCTTTTGAGACACTTCAATTGCTCATTTACTTATTAGGTTAGGTTGCTGACTGGATTAAGAGAGACAAGAAATGTAATTTAGAGTAAGTTGTATGTTCATGTATGCATGCAATTGGGAAAATATGGAGGGATTGGTTGATGTTTCTATAACTGGTGTATTTCAGTATTTTTAGATTGATGGATAGTGATGATATATTTACTTGGAGCGGATATGCATACAAGAGAAATCCAACTTTAGTAAATATCCATCTGACAAACTTTAATCTATTATACAGTTGTTAGATTTAGGGTCACTATATTTTCCATCGGGAGAGACGAGAAGTACGACTCAGAGATTATGTAGATTTTTGAGAATTTATGGTTATTTCCATAAAATATGTGTACTTGTTTGGCATGCTTCTTTCTTTTTTAATTCCGAAGGTTAGATTATTTAAACAGAATTTTAGAGCAACGAGAAGTGTCTATACAGGTAGGGATGTAATCATTGATTGTGAAAACATTGAGGATTAATTATTTACTTTAACCTGTGGGATTTTAAATTATTTTAGTATTATTAATTGTGAGGTTTTATAGTTGAATGGTGAGGTTAAGGTATTGAATTGTCATTGCCATATTTGGAGGGGACTTCAGTGGTTGTGGTGTTTGCGACATCCAAGTTTATTTGAAGTGCGTGTTCTGTAGAATAAGTGATTGTAACTTTCTTGTACCAAAATGCCTCTGCCTTTTTCAGTCTATGATGATTGATTTTGATTGATTTATTATCTTTTATTGATCTCGACTGTTTCTTGTTGTGCATTTATCAGAGTGAAAGTAAAGAAGAGTGTGAAGAGAAGGAAAGGCCTGGGGCAATCGTATCTAACCATGTATCGTACTTGGATATATTATACCATATGTCTTCGTCGTTTCCAAGCTTTGTTGCAAAGGTGTGTCAAGCTTACCTAATCACATAATTTTGTCCGATTTATTGTTTTTTTCCAATAATTATTATTCAGATCGACTGATACATTCCTTTTTCTGACTATATTGGTCTTTCCCTTGGATTGTTTCCGTGAAGAGATCAGTGGGTAAACTTCCACTTGTTGGTCTTATCAGGTTAGTAGATGACTTAATCTTCGATTGCATATTTGCTCTTTAATTTTTTATATTCTAAAGTTTTTTTGTTCTTTTTTTTTAGCCAAGGTAGTTTTTGAATGTTTTAACTTTCTTTCTGTAGCAAATGCCTTGGTTGCGTTTATGTTCAGAGGGAATCCAAGGCATCAGACTTCAAGGGTGTTGCAGGTACATAATTTTTTTTATTTTTTTTTATGAGGATATGTGGGGATAAACAGAGCAAACATATTATATTTTCTCAACTTTTCGCATTAATATTCACATTAATAAGTTAACTTTAAAGTGAGCATTATATATTGGCTTTTCGATAGTTGGAGTTGAATTGTTTGGTCGATATTTAGGATATACAACTGTTGCTAAGAGTTCGACATTCACATCATCAACTTTGATTAATTGATGGCCAGATATATTAACAATAGATATGAGGTCACTGTAAAGTTTAATTAGAATAAAAGTGTAAATTCGCCTCACAGGGCTTACTCTAGCTCCTAATTGCAACTGTCAGTTCGTAAAGTAACGATATTGTTCCTTGAACACTCTTCTTTATATTATTTTGGTTTCTAACCTAATTATATGAGAATTAAGCTAATAAGTAATTTACTGCAATTGAATTCAACTGTTCTTCTGTACACTGCCTTACATACATTTTACTTGCAGGCGTAGTATCTGAAAGAATTCGTGAATCTCATCAGAGTGAATGCGCTCCGATGATGATGCTTTTCCCAGGTTAGTAATCTCAGCTATTTTTATTTATTCGTCTTTTTTATTCGACTGAGATGGTCCTGGCTCTGTTGTAATGAAATTTTAGAGTATTAGATATGTTACCTAAAGAAAGAAGGCCTAAAAAGGAAAAAACATGTTATATGAGATTTATCTTTCTGAAAATATGATTAAAATCAAACTAATCCTACTTCACTTTTTATATTGTTATACAAATGTGGAGAGTCCTACAAATCTGCTTGCATATGTTTATCCCATTGTGACCAATTTACATTAGAATTAACGTACGACTGTGCTTTAAGATTCTGTTACGGAAGCTAGTTCCATTTCAATGTCTTGACATCAAATCCGTTTTTGTCATTGTTACATTTCATCAGCATGATTATTTTCTCTTTATATACAGAGGGCACAACTACTAACGGGGACTACCTTCTTCCATTCAAAACCGGTGCATTTCTCCCAAAAGCTCCAGTGCTTCCAGTTATTTTAAGATATCCGTATCAGAGATTTAGTCCTGCCTGGGATACCATATCCGGGGTCAGTTTTTTTTTTTTTTTTTTTTTTTTTTTTTTTTTTTTTTATCTTTTTCTTTTGCCTGAGATACTATTGCTGTGGCCTTTTCAGTGATAGAATACTGACTACTAGTGAATAATAAACCTGCCATGTTTGGTAGATTGGTATTGGGTCTTCAAGTATGTTGGCAGATTGGACGTGGAAATAAATCTTGACAAATGATTTTATGCCAACATTTCACTAGTTATTTGGCCGTTGATGGTTTAGGTGCAGAAGTAACAATTATTTTTAACAATCATTCAAGTTAAAGCTTCTAAGCACCTTTTTTTCCCCTTATGAAAATGAAGCAGTTGGATTCTTAATAGTGAGATATTAGCTTGCGATTTCTCATGATAACACCACATTTATCATTTGCAGGTGCGACATATAATATTGCTTCTCTGTCAATTTGCTAATTACCTAGAGGTTACAAGATTACCTATCTACTGCCCGTCAGAACAGGAAAAAAATGATCCAAAACTTTATGCCGATAATGTCCGTAGATTGATGGCTCGTGAGGTATGCATTTTAATTCCCATCATTTAAATTAAATTAATATTGATTAGTCTCGTTAATCACTTGTCTTAATGTAAAAGATAAAACTAATTTTAATACGTGTTTTCAACTCGCCAGTAGACACCTCAGAAATTGGTGATATACACTTTTTTCAATAAAACGTTGACCATGTATGACAGTCAGCAAAATATTTCTTTTATCTTACTAGGGTTCTTTTTTTCTTCTTGCAGGGAAATTTAAATCTTTCAGACATTGGTTTGCCAGAGAAGCGAATATATCACGCCGCTCTGAATGGTAATAATAAGCTGCCTAGTGTTATGCATCAGAAAGACGAATGATAATTTCATGGCCTTGTACAATATATTGCCCTGATTGTGTTTCTTAATCCCCTTGTTATTGCTGTTTCAACATAAAGACATGTAACACCCCCATGCATATTGAAAAACATACTGTATTTGAGATGTTTGTTGTGTAAAAAACGCAATGAATTTGAGTGGCTTGCAATTTTAGTAAGTGGGGGCGTTTCTGGTTTGATTGAATGATTTTCTCTGTGTATTTATAAAATATAGACATCTACAGGAAGCTACATTTACTAATGACTTTGCTTTCGATCTGAAATATCTGTTTCATTTTCCTGCAGGTCTCTTTTGCCTACAATAATTCGGGTTAATCATTTGTATAGTTACTGTAATGATATAATGTTGCAAACAGAAGTTGGAACTTATACATAGAAAATGTAGATCTCTGGACTTGAGTTACTTCATATCTTCTTGGCCTTTTCAAAGCTAGCCTTTTCTGCAGTTTCTGCTTTTGCTTATGATATGTTAAAAATTGGAAGTTGCGCATCTGGCAGTTATTTGCATATTTCGTGGGGGGTGACGCAATTGAGTTGGTGGACGATCAATTTTTGAGACCATTTCAACTCGTTTTGAGGTTGTACTTCCTATTGCAAGGGGCTCTTAACATGTATTCCGTGGCATGGAAATTTCCGTTTTTTGCATATTTTCACATTGGCACAACCAAGAGTCAAATCTGATCGCTTTCAAGATCATACGGTCGAAACTCTCATAATCTCACATAAGCAAACGGCATTGCATCATGCTGAGACTGAATTGGTTCACAATCTTTGAACCCTCAATGAGAATAGCCAGCCATGTAAGGAGAGAGAGAGAGAGGAAGAGGGGTTTCATTCACCCTCGGTCCCCTGATATTTTTCATTGCAACATGCCTCACCTTTACAAGAAAGGCAACTAAAGATATGGGACTGAGGGAGTATTGTATTAATATGTTTTTGGACATTCTCTAGTTAGATGTAAGTATTCATGAAGGGAAAAAATGGACGGTGGAAACAAAGATCAAGGTATTGTGGCGCACTTCGAAGTTTGAGAGAGCAAATGGAAAAACCAAGGAAAATAATACTAATTGACTGAACAAGTTCACCCAAAAAAAAAAAGAATCAAGTTCACCAAGTAAATAACATTTTGTTGCATATCCACCTAATGATCTCTCAAACATTACCGACTTGTAGAGAAAATCAATCTGTCAAGTACTAATAAGTCTCTTTTGACACCCAGTCTAGGTAAACTGACCGTAGTCTGATTTTATGGGGAGTCCTAAATGAAGTCTCCAATCTTGTCCTAATTTCGTCAATAGCTAATGCCAATTTATGGGGTCACTAATGAACAATTAGAGAATAACGATGGGCGAAAAAACATACCCGTAAGTCATAAGATGCAAAACTCTTGAATGAAATAATATGATAACACTGCACTACTTTTATGGTTTGGCACTCGGGGCATCTTTTAAACATTAAATACATTTTCAAATTCAAGTTACATTTAGTATAAATATTGTTACATTTCTAGCATTTTGGGTTACCAAATATATGTATTTATTCGCATTATGGAAATCTTGTTAATAAATTACAATAAATAACACATTGCAACAAATATCATGCATGATTAACCAGCATTGGTTAGCTTTTCCCATAGTTTTATAAATTATCTGATGTATTCCTTGATTTCCACTTCCCATGAACAACCACTATATCAATTTGCTTGAAAGATTTTGCGGATATTTGTTTGTCTTTTGTCATTTTTGTTCTCCCAATGTTGTAGTGTGAGACGATAATGCTTCAGATATGTTATCAATTTAATAAATACAATAGAGTTAAAAAGGTTTTACAAGCAGAATATTATCACCCACGCAGACTCTCAATTTGGAAGTTAAGGCATAAACAAACACTTGACTTATGGCTCACACAAATAGTAAAGAAACCTATCAAATAATTCCAGTTTGAGAGACTTCTGAGAAAACTATATTCATTTCTTTTCCTAATTCTTGCATAAGAGATTTCTGGAAAAAGAACTAATTTTTTTTTTCCATTTCTCCTATCTCCCTTTAATTGAGCCATTAGCTTTCTTTAATTCCCATGATGGCAAACACCCTTTTAAGGGTGACTGTAGAAACAAGGAAGATGTCGATATCTGCCTTTGTCTTGTTGATATAGAAGACAAGCAACTAAAAGCGCTCGTTAATCTCCTTTTTTCGTTATCGGACTCTTTATAAGTAGGATCATGTCTCACTTTAGATACTTTTATGGCTTCTGGTAATACACAATTGAAGACCGAACCTAGTGATCACCAGAAAAGATAAGGTTAGTCGACGATAATTTAATAATCGAAATGCAACAATTAACATCATGTAAGTCATTAGTCTCGTTTTGTTGTAGCCTTTAAGCTCAGTTTTTTTTTCAGTTATTGCTTAAGAGCTGGGCTTCATTTGGTTGAACAGCTTCAAAGCTGAGCTATTCTGATCTTTTGCCTGAATATTTTGGAAGCTTTAAGCTAAAAAAGCCTCGTTTTACTTTCCACATACTTAAAATCAGATTATACGCTCAAAGATTGCAACCAAACAAGCCCTCAGTGCAAACTAAGGGTTCATTTGTGGATATCCAATTAACTAAATTAGCTTGTATCTGTGACAATTTAGTATTTACAATTGTATTAGAGATAATATTAAGCTCTACAACTAAAATTTTGGTAAGTTGTGGAGTAAACCAGTTACATAATGTATAATGAGAAATGTTACCTAATTTTGCAAGACGATTTACCCATTTCGGAATTTTTTTCCCTGTCAACTGGTAGCACACGTCCTTACAGAAATGATTGCAGTTTTTGGCAATTAAGTGGTATGTATCACCATTATAGTTCATAGAATGCATTTCCATAAAGTCTCTAACTCGGGTCGCGTCCAAGTTTGTAGTACCGATCAATATCGACTTTCTAAATTGGAAGCCTGGGCATTGTCGGGGTTCTACCTCAAACACACCACTTGATGGGAAGTCATGTGCTCCAAAGGCGTATTCTACTCCATGAACTGAAAGAGTTATATGCATGATTAATCAACTGGCTATTGCCATACCACAAATAATATCAGCAAGACGAATGATCGCAATTACAATCCACGCATTTTAATCAAGTAAAGCACATTCAATAATTGATACCAGTAAGCAGTAGTAATTTTCAAATGAACGAGCAACCACATCATATACACCTCGTCAAATTTATATAAAAAAATCCCACATTTACAGTTTCTGCTACTTATTCCAATGTTATACAATATTCACCCTCTCTATCACAATCTGTTATGCTATTTTCTCTGTGCCTTTAATATTTTCTAATGCTATTTTCTTACTTATAACTCTGAAAAGTATATACAGTTTAGTAAAGTGTATTATTAAACAGGCCCAAATGACTTTTAAATTACAGGAGCTAGGTCAAATAAATGAAGAGATCTTCAAATATGGAGAGCTCACAAGAAATTTGATGCAGAGCTATTTTTGGCTATGAATCTTTCTACTAAAAAGTGTTTCGTGGTGCCTGTCTGCCTGATGTGATAACTAAAATCATCAGAAATCATCAATAATTAGCCTTATTTCAATCTAACATAGCAAAACCTATCCCATGGTTCCTGGCATAAAATTAGAACGTCGAAACAAAGAGAGATTGATAATGAGACATTGACTATACCTTCAACACCAGAGTGGAAAATACCAAATCCAGCCCAATACACGTAGCCATTCATGGGTGTCAGATCATAGACATTGAGATAAACTGGTGTATTCCCTGGACCATAACCAGCAGGTTTCACTTTTGGAAAAAGGGAAAAACGAGCACATGATTTGCCTCTTAAACGCAAAGGGACTTTTGGTTTCCATCCTTTTTTCGATCCAAATTTCATGTTTATATAAACTGTGAGATTCGTAGTTACTCAATGGAAGGTATAACCTGTGAATGAAGATCGCTAGAGGTGTAAGCAAACAATTTTGCATGATTATCGGAGAGACGCAAAATAGAAGCGTATGAATGTACGTAAGCTAATAAGACCTTAGAACATATTAATCAAGAACCAAAGTAAAAATATATAAATTCCTTTACAACTTTGAGATTGTAGCTTCAGTGTATTAATACAGTTTTCAAATAGTATAAAGATATATAAGCATTCGATTTCCATGAAGGGTTAATGCCCATCTTATCTTGTTTTTTAACTAATATAGCCTTTAATAAAGAAAAGAACAAGTTTTTTGAACCATGCACTGCATCAATATATGAGTTAGAATAAAAAAATCCTTACACGCGAAACGATTCAACTTGTATGAGCCATTTTGTAATGAAAGTTTCCAGTTGTTTTAATAACTTAGAAAATGGCTGAGTGGTTTGATAGCTTACTTGAGAAGAATGGTCCTAAAAGAGGTGCCACAAAAAAGATACTACAAGGTTTAAAAGCAGATAACATTATCAGTCATATTTAGTTCAACTTCTCATGTATTTAAGTAGCCATTTCATGGATATAAGCTACAAAATACGTTAATAACTAAAAATTCCTACTATTCCAAAGATTTATCAATGTGTAACAAATAATCAACAGTAAAATATACACTTGAACCTGCTTCATAAATACTGTGATTGGAATCAAGTTTTGTAGTTTCAGACTGTATAGTAGTCAATGGAAAATTCCAATTTATGTGCAACTATTTAAAACTGTCTAAATAAACCAACAGAAAACTGCACATAACCTTTAAAATTATAATTATTTTCAAGGTTGACCTTCAATAAATATACTTAGAAAATTCCAATGATTAAACATACCCTCTACCTAATCACTAGTCAGTCATATCTAATTATCAAAGAAACTAACAAATCAACTTATGTTGACTTTAACCTATTTAAGAATTAACTAATCTGCCCATGAGTGATTGTCACCGTTAAATGTTAAGAAATTAAAATCGAAGACACACACTCAGAGTGGGAGGCCACTATTACATCCCTGAAGACGGTTATATCATTTACAACTTATATCTCTGCAAACGACATTTATGCCTGCAGACTAGTTTAATTACCTCATATTAGCAAATATGTTTATGTTTTGGACTAGCAAACGCATATCCATATGATAATTCGCACACACACACACACACACACACATAAGCATTATTTCTTATTATATGTTTTTATATATTATTATATGATATATATAAATTTATTATTTTATATATGAAAAGATGAGAAACTATATGCACGGACAACCAAAATGGAGGAATTTCTCCTTCTTTTTTTTTTTTTTTGAATGTTAAGGAACTTCTCCTAGAATGATTATAATGCTAAGGGGAAAAAAACACGTAAACAAGTACGACCCTGGTCAGGATTTCTTCGCAAAAAAATCTGCTATTAAGACTATGCAAATTACTTATCTAAACCTAATTAGAGAAAATAAGTTGAATAAAATCAGAAGCTGGCACAGAGTAGTTAGCTGGATCTAAAGTCAAATCCTCAAAACAAGTTCCTAAACCAACTAAGACTATGCAAATTACTTAGCTAAACCTAATTAATACTCTAATATCCAATTAGAGGTTGACTAAGAACATGCAAGGCTTAAATAATACAAGATTCCACAAAATTCTCCACTGCCCATGTGGTTGAAGAGAAATCAGAATAGTTTCATTCGCTTTTCATTTTTGAGAAACCATAGCTTCATTTTGATAATTGTCCTGGTTGGTTACAGTTTTAAGAGTGCTTTTAAGTTTTTTGCTAATAGGTTGCAAATTTGGTTGGCCAGTTTAAAAAGCTGTCTTTTTGGCTTCTCTTCACCAAATTAGTTGAATGAGCCCGAATAGTATTGGCCTTAAGTTTACGTACTTATTTCAATACTTGTTAAAACTTGTAACAAACAAGCCCTATGCCAACAAACACCAAAACTCTGTTAGCAAAAGAACCCCAAATCACCATAACACTAAAGACAGAACAACACCCAACAAGTAAAAATGCAACAAATTAAACCTAAAACCCGAAATTCTAAAAACGCAATGTGCTCCAGAACATAATGTAGCCAAATTTTCACAAGCCCTAAAATCTACACAATTTAGTCACACAACTGGAAACATAGTAAACCATTACTCATATAATATATTGTACTGTATAATGTATCAGATGCACAATAGAGGATTCAAGTTAGATGAATAGATCTACTGAAGTTGAATGCCATAAATTATGTAAAAAAATTAGAACAAATTCCAGTAGTACAATTCCACTCATAAATAGATAATGAACACAAAATTAAACTTGAAATGATACTCACAAATTACCCACAAAAAAAATAGATAGAAAGAGTTACTCACAGATACTAAGAAGAATTCCATTGAGTAAAAAAAAGCACTTTTTTTCCCAAACAGCTTAAATCTACCAACACTCTTTATACCAATATGTGTGTGTGTATATATCTAAAACACAATTTAAGCCCAACCCAGGAAAATTAAAAGCCACTAGCTTATACCCTTTTAAGAGGTTGAAAAAAGGTAGAGAAGAAAAAGTGGAAAAGACAAGAATCTCTCTCTCTCTCTCTATATATATATATATATATATGTTTGTGGATGAGTGGGTTTAATATAGCAGTTAAATACCAAGCCACAAAATTACAAACTGTAAAAGGGCATTACTGAGTAACTGAAACAACACGTACTGATAATTTAATACTGTCTTTTTTTAGTACTGTACTAAAAAATACTCCCAAATTGATGCTATAAGCCTTATAAAACTGTACTTTCAATTTTCAATTAAGTTTTTTTTTCTTTCTTTTTTTTTGATAATTTCTTTAGTTGGGTACTTGGGTTCATTTTTGTAAGTTCCAAAATTAAAAGACTACGTTTTACTGATTCCGTGCGTTTTTTTGCCTCAAAACCAACTTTTTAACCCGAACACCAATTTTTTTTTCCTTTTCTTTGAATAATAATTGATTTTGCGGTTGAAAACACACTATGAAGGTAAAACTTAGGCTAGTTTTTATTTTAATTAAAATGTATTAAAAATGAGCCTATTTGAGTGATCCAAATTTACATGTGTTCGGCTTATTACACGAACATTTAAGTCTTATCATTCCTGGCTTCGCATTAGTATTTATCACGTTTACTAATTGAGTAGAAATGGCTATTATGTGCAAGAAAAGTGACAAACAAAAATGAAATGGAATTAGTACCAAACAATACTCATAAACATTACCCCTGTATAAATAGCCTAATAGGTAATGATATATGGTAAAGTTGCGACAATGTCGAACTATGTGTGATCTTATCTATCTGTTCGGTTTTTGGTTAAAATGCATATTGGGACATAAAGTAATTCTATCATCTTTTTAGGGGGATACACATAACGACAGTTACCAATGAGTGTAAATATGATTGATATAGTGAGTAGATATTATAAATCATGACATTTACCGTTCAAGTTGTTGTGTACTGCATATTATCAATGTTATTCATTTGATATTTATGGTTTCCAAAAATAAATGAACAACAAATTAAGTCGATCTTCTTTGAAATATATATATTGAAGTAAATATTATACATACAGATTGCCCCAGTTGATTTTATTTGCCCATTCATTCTATTAATTTAGTCTACCTGCTCAAGAAGAAAGTCTTATATTATAAAAAAGATGTTAGATCTTTAATCCAAATAAAAAATATAAAGCTGGTTGCCGATTCAGTTCAAGCCCAGAGGGGGGCTTGTGCCTCAGCTGGATTTATTACAAGTATATATAATATTTACCAAATATCTAAGTATCCTAGTGGTCAAATATTAAATCATAAATAATTAGCCATCAACAGGCGAGGGTTTGAGAATCTCCCTTTCTTGCCTGCCATTTCTTTTGACTGAATATGTATCTTGTTGGCTTTGAAATGATCTATAATTACAGTATTTTTATTTTTAAGCTTCCTGTTTTATGTTGTTATAAACCATTTATTTTAGTTTTACATTTTAAAAATGAAATAAATTTTTCTAAAAACATTGTATAACATTATAATGACTCCGAAAACTTCACAGTACCATGCCCTTTACTTTATTACTTGGACTAAAAAAAATAGTATATGGTTTGGAATCAATAAAAGTACACTCACAAACAAATATATCTGCTATGTATGTTGTAATAAACCATTTATTTTGATTTTTACATTTGAAATGAAATGACTTTATCTAAATATTGTATTGTGATTTCAAAAACTTTACGAACACTGGAAATTTAAACCAAGGTCGCTAGTTTATTACTTGAACTAGATAAAATTAAAGTATATGGTGTCGATACATAAAATATTTTTATTATTTTGTGCTCCGCTCAATTAAATTTCTGACTCCGCACCTGTCTGAAAGTATTATAAAATCCAAAAGTGCATGTATTTATCACTAGGTCATGGAATAAAAAAAAATCGCATGGCTTTAGCAGGAATCTTGGTAACACCAATTAGATTTTAGACCAACTAGTAGCAGCAAGCCAGCAACCACTTTATTTGGCACGGGTTGTTCATTTTATTTTATCATTACTTTTAAGGATGAATGGAGTTCATGAGTATGCCTACTTATATGTAATTTCGTTTTTCTTCCCACATCTAGTAAGTGTTACATAAAATATAATGTTCATGAATATGCCTAACTAGATGTTATTTCATTTTCCCCCATATCTACTAAGTAATTATAAAATATCATGTACATATTAATTAACGTCCTTCACTGAATCCGTTGTATAAGTTTGGACTAACATCGATGTATATTATAAACTCGAAATCCTTATTTGTAAAATTGATTATCTTAGCCAAGTAAAAATGATTTTCGCGAACTAAAAGAGTAAGGTTCGACGACTTGACTCGTTAATTAGAACCCAAACTATATATATAGTGGAGTGATAGTTGTCCCGAAGTAATGGTTTCCTTTTTTCATTTATGAAAATAAAATTGAAAACCAAATTACAAGCAAGAATTACAAATTATACAAATCAATGATGTACAGTGGTGCAAGTCATGGTTTTATGTATAGCGAATCAATGCAGGATATAGAGTATGTTATAGCTCCAGATACAATTTAATTTAAAAGGAAAAAAATCCTTTATCAATACGGGCTAGATGAACATGCATGTAGATATGAATCAATTGACAAACTGACCAACTTTAATTTTTACCCACTTCTGGTTCGATTCTTCAAAGACTATATCAAATTAATATGTATATAGTAAGTAGTATATTAATTATATATATGGTCTCATCCAAAAGTACAAGTACTGGACAATGAAATGCAAATAATACTACTTCAAATTGCTACTTTCAATTTTAAAAAAGTAACTTACTTCCTCAATACGGCATTAAAGGGGTCAAATGATACCTTAAACTTTAATAAATACGTAGATGGATATCATTTGTGTGTTGTAGACTCAAGACACTCGTGTTCATCACGATCCCTGTCAATCTGACTTACAGTGGACCTAGCGTACAAGTGTTCGAGAATGAATAATTATTTTCCAGAAAATAATAATATATAGTGTCATTTGTTTGCGTTATTAATAGTAACGGGACTATGGATACCTTCGGACTATGGCGGAATAAGAAATGAATGTGAAATTAATAGTACATACATGAAATATCAATGAAATGTTTGCTTGATTTTTATTAGAGTTGGACTATTTTACAAATTTACATTTATATATATAATAAATAAATTTGCAAAATACACACACATATATATATATATATATATATATATATATATATATATATATATATATATATATGTGATTTTAATATATATACCACACCCGTCTTTACTCCAAATACCCTTATTTCTCAATACCACACTCCCCTATTACTGCAAATATCTCAATTTCTCATCGTTTCTAATCTCATGTTACTAATAGTATCGCCTTCACTTTTCGTACCAAACACAATACTTGTGGGCCCAACAGTATTTCTAATCTCATCCACCCTAATCTCACCCCAATACAACCTCAAACAAACGAGGCCTATCTGTATAAACTGCTATACAGTAATACAAATGATGCTTTCGACACATGTGGGATATTTCGGGGACCTTTTTTGGGACCTCGATCAACTTCAGGTCCCATAGAAGCAAGCCCTCGGCATTGCATTCGCTGCAAATGAAAGACTACAAGAACTTCATTTTGGTTTTAACTTTGAAAGTTTGAGCATGTCATTCAAAATTTTTACAGCTAATCCGTCATTTAATCGTTTAAGCTTAACAGGGGAGTGCGTAAAAGTTCTATAATTAGGTCACTCGGAAGTGAACCTATTATTGTTCGAACTTTTGAAATATGTATCAGCATTATCCCTTCCAAATACCCGTACTTACACCAAAATGCAGCTATTAAAGAAGCCACCTAACATCCTCCACAAACAATGAATATAAGGCTGATTTGAGTCATAGAATCACAGCTTGCAATTGTAGTTGATTAAGAAGTGTCTGCTATTTACACATGAAAAGTTTAACATTATGTGTTGAGTTACTTTATCAGCTTGCTTATGTATATACTACTATATATATAGCTTGGAAACAAAGTACCTTTTATTGGATGCGATTTATACACATGATCTAAGAAATGACGGAACAACAGTGTTGACAATGTTTTACCATACATCAACGAAGCAATGGAAAAAAAAGTTACGTAAAATGAATCGTTTTTTGGCTTAAATTAGGACTGGGTAATGAAGAAGTAAACAGGTTAGCATAACATGCCATACTCGAGCAAAATTACAGTTTTAGTACAACATGGTTTCGACAAAATTGCTCCCCTGAACCTAGATATCATTGCAGTTGAGCAATCCACGCGCTGTAATTTCCTACAAAAGTTGAAATAGCAGAAACAAAAAGCAAGTTCTTGTTCAGTAGACCTACTTCTGTTATGGTGCTTCTGTTAGGGTTAAAGGACTACATTGCTAAAACTACTTCACAGCCTTCTGAATATCAGTGTTTTAAAAATGGCGCTTTAAAGCGCTAAAGCGCGATAAAGCATTCTGGGAAAAGAAAATGCATACGCTTTTTCGCTGGTAAAGCGCTATTAGTGCGCTTTTTGCGCTTATATCACGTTTTTTATGCTAAAAAGCACGTTTTTCAGGATTTGTAGTTCTTTTTTTTTATTTGTCCAAAATAATACGAAAACGCCGTTGATTTAGGGTTAGCAATTTTATGAAAAACATAATTCCAAACAAATTCTACCACTTGTGCTAGTGATACTTAATCGCTCATTTTGACGAACTACAACATTTGA
Source organism: Primula veris (assembly GCA_963682055.1). NCBI lineage: Eukaryota > Viridiplantae > Streptophyta > Magnoliopsida > Ericales > Primulaceae > Primula > Primula veris. Next base: position 17,479,404 of record OY821743.1, on the reverse strand, counting down.
AAATTTTAAGTACTAAAAGATTTAAATTCGTTTGTTTTTTGCTATTTATGAAATATTTCAATTTTGCTTATATAGAAAATCGTAAAATGATGTTTTCAAAATATATATTAAACATGTATATTTTTTTGGATATTTCTAACATGTACATTTTTTTACTATAAAATTGTTACGCTTTAATGTTTTAAAGCTATACTTTTAGTGCTTTTAGTGTATCTCTCGATAAGACGATTTAATCAAATTAACGCTTTTAAAACACTGCTGAATATACCACAATTGTTTCTGAGATTACTCTTTACATTTACTTTAACAGTGCCCATAAAACCAATCAACAACAACAGCAAAAACTGAGCTCTAAAAGCTGTTTTAAGACTCTGGACCATGCAGATTATGTCAAATATCTTGCAACTGTGTTGAACTTCTTCGTTTTTAATTAGGACCGTAGATATAACTAGAAGCAGAAGTTAGCAGAAGAAGGGGGCGACTCCTGCTCATCAGACAAGTTTATGTAAAAGAAACCACAATCGAGGGGGAAAATAGGAGTCAAAGTCCGATGGGTTGTTAGTTATGACTCAAATTAGAAATGAATACGTAGTCGTCACTGGGACTTCCTAGGTCAGAAATGCAAACCGTCCGATGGGTTAGTATCTGAAATGCAAACTGTTGATACAGATGATCAGATGGACATTCCTAGGTCAGATTCTTAAATTAGAAGGCACTATAAAGCTCAACATATATATATATATATATATATATATATATATATCTTTTTAACTTTTCACACTTACTATCAAAATAAATAAACATGACGGTTTTAGTACTTAGAGCCAATGCAATTCGACTTGTATATATATTCATCTATGTGAATTATTTATTTGATTAAATAAAAAATGACGGCGTTAGTACTTAGTAGGGGTCGCACCACAGACAAGATAAACTGTCTTCTTGTTAAAATGCATTATGCATGTGGCCATTAAATGTATGAGATGATGATAACTAAACAAACTCTAATGCTATGTTGTGAATAAGGTCACGTCATAAGAAGAAAGAAGAAAATAGAAAAATATGAAAATATACGTATTATTTGTACTTAATTATAAAAAAATACATATCATAAATATCTTTTAAAATTTAGTACATATGCTACATGATAGTATTACATATGTTACATGATGATACTTATTTTACTCTTAGTTTTTAAATTTTATGCTACGTGATGCTGCATATCATATGTACTAAAGTTAAAAAAGATTTGAGAATCTGTATTTTTGAAAATTAAGTATGTTTTTATGTATTAATCAATGATTAACATGAAATGTAACAAAGATACATTTACCTCTACGTTACCTTTTCTTTCAACCAAAAGTCCGATTCTGGTTTCGCAACCTTGTTTATATAACTCATGATGATTGGAAGAGCATATACAACATTCGAAACTCAACCGGTCGGATTATCACAAATACTCACAATCCTGGCCAATTTACAAACTACAGTATATGTTTTTTTAATCATATAACAAACAAAAAACAACATCGGTCATTCTAAAACCTCAAAAGATAATATATATACATACATATAACACATCCACCAACCGCACACATAATAATCTAATGACTATTATCGTCCGCAATTGCAGAACTTTCACTACAACACAACAGCAATACAGCGACGGAAATATCCGTCGCTAAAACGTAAAATCCGTCGCAGATTGGCTCTTTGTGACGAAAATTTCCGTCTCTGAATTCCGTAGTTAAAGTGCTTGTGGCTAAATGTTTGCTACGGAAATCTTATTCCGTAGCTATTTAGTGACATTATAGCGACAGATTTTCCGTCTCTAATTTTTAATGTTGCTACAAAATTCCGTAGCAAAAGTCTCACAAAAACCAATTATATAAATTAAATTACAATATAAATATAATATAAAAGTGAATAGTTACCCACGAATATACATTGCTATTCCGTCGCAATTTTTTTTATTATAATATATTTTTTATTTTGATATTTAATTTAATATATATTAGAAATTTATCAATATAGCAAACCCGTACCAATTCCGTCACACTAATGTGATTATTTAAATAAAAAAATATTTTAATACAATTAACAGAATTAATTTTATTAATTAAATAAAAAATAAATTTATTAAGTAAACATTAATAGATATAAATAAAACTAATCTACAAACCAAATAGCATGCTATAATGATAAACAAAATTTAACCGAATTCATATTACGTAACAGTACCGATACTAGCAAATATTACATGCCCAAAATATTAAAATGTCATAAGCGGTTCACATACTTCCATGACCCACTAAACATCAACGGTTCCGATGCTAGTAAGATTACATGCCCAAAATACTAAAGTCATAACCTACTCAGATGTTTCACATACTTCCATGACCAATTAAATATCAACGCTACCGATGCAAGTAAGATTACATGCCCAAAATACTAAAGTCATAACCTACTTAGATCTTTCCAGACAACGGGGTCGCAAAATTTTGGACACTCTGTATGCAATCAGAGCTTACTAAACCAGTCCGAATAACGAGTAGACGCCATATGCTCCCAGCAAGCACGAACGATGGCAGTGGGCTGATCCCAACAAACATGCTTCTACAAATAAATGCAATAACATGATAAATTAAAGGCATTGTGTCAAACCTGAAACAAATAAGTTGTAACCATAATTATTAACAAGTAAACAGTTATACATAAAGTATGATACATGTAGTTGACAGGCTTTTCAACTAAACAAATAAACAATGCTTAACATGTGGAATAGAGGAGCATCGAGTTCTGTAATTACATCTTCTTGGTCAGATATTGGGCTTAAAAACAGCACCGTTGTTGATGATTAGAAATTATAGGTTCCTAGTGTTAAAAATTAAAAAACTAAAATGCGCACTTTTTGTCCCAAAACAGTCGAACTTATATACCATTTTATCTACAGAGCTATAAATAATTTATATGGGCGTACAAATAGTAGCTCCAATTAGCTACCTTCTTATAGTAGGATTCCTGACTGATGCATTTTAATTAAGCAATATTTAGAGCATAGCTACACAATAAAATCCGACATTAGAACTTAGAAGTGTATGTATGCATGCTAGTAGATTAACAAATCTTATAATCATGTTAATTATAGTTATTAGTTACATACTCATTCTGTTCCGTTTTAGTTGATTAATGTCCTAAATACTTGTAATCTTCTTAAATTAGTACACGTAGTAAGTGAACGCAATTAAACAAGGCGTAGCAATTCAACTTAACCAATGCTCAAAGTTAACAACCAAACAATCCAACAAAGGTAATAATGATTCATCATATATTCAGAAATGCATAGCAACGTAAACATTAATCTTATATGTAATACCTCAAACTCCCTCCAGTAATCCACCTTTTTTTGATTGAGACACTTCCAAGCAGTGCCTTTTTTACGCTGTTTTTGCTTAAATCTTTTTGTGATTATAGTTGAAACCGACGGTATGAACCTATTAAATGAAATAATAAAATATAATAGAAGGCTCACAGTATTTCAAACAAGTAAACAGCTAGATAGAAAAAGTACAGTTACTTACACTGGTGGTTTCTTCAGACTAGAGCGCACCACCTCAACTTTGGTTCTTACTTCTTGGAGCAAACCAACATTGATAATAACATTTTCAGAACTAGGAGGACTAGGCGCCTCAGTGGCAGGTGGCACAATTGGGCTGGAGGGAACATTGAAAATGAGAAATAGTAGCAAGGAATTAGTTTTAGAAAGAAGCTGCACAATTTCAATTTTGTATGCAAACAACTAATTTTCTTTGCACAACTAGTTTTAGACAGATAATTGTTCATGAACATAATAAACATGCACCCAACAAAGCTAAAAACATACACCAATCTACACAGAAAGAAAACATCCCTTACACTGGCTCAATCAACACAATCACCAGTAAAATTCTTTTGCAACCAACCAAAAGCACTTATATAGAGCATTAAGTTTCTTAATAGACACAACTAAAATATAGAAAGAAGCTCATGTATTATTATTGTTCACGAAAATAGTTTTTCACGCTGTCTCCTAACTATCATTAGATACCTTTCCTTTGCCATTAGGGACCAACTTAGACGTTCCTATAGCCATACAGTGAAAACAGAAATTTGTAGCTGCAACAAAATGAAAATACTTTCCGAAATCGAAATGCAAATCTTTCCATAGAGTGAAAACAGAAATTCATGTCTGCAGAAAAAAGGAAAAACTCCCCAAAATTGGACTCCGAGAAAAGTATTTTCATCACCAAATTAAGTGAATTTTCTATAAATTTAGACATTAATGGAAGCCAGAATCTTATTTTTGCAAAAAAAAAAAACTGCGCAATTAAACTTGAGAACTTAATTTATTGCCAAATCGAGTTTTAGGAAGTTAGCATGTGAAAGTAACTAGTTACAAAACACAGATTAACCTTTCCTATAGCCATACTAAAGAAATGAATCTTCTAAAACGAATAATAATCCTCCCGAAACCAAACTCTGTACGTTGTTTCTTCTCCAAATCCAAGTGCAGTTTCTCTAATTTAGCATGTATAGTCACGAAAAATAGCCCAATCCTGAGTACAGAAACAAAGGAACTATATGCTATATGTATAATGTAATTCCTCAGCAAACCAAGTATCTTTTCTCTTAATTTAGCACGTAAAAGCAAACTGAGCTCATACTATTCCTTACCAAAATAGGAATTTCATAGCTGCAAACAAGATTCTCCAAAATAGAACAAAATAAATCTATTTCCTCAACAAACCAAGCATATGTATTCTAAATTTAGCATGTAAAAGTAAACTAAAGTTACTAAACGCATCTTAATTATTACCGAAACCAGAATCACATAACTGCAAACAAGATTCTCCAAATTAGAACACAAGAAATTTGTTTCCTCACCAGACCAAGCACATTTTCTCCAAATTTAGCATCTAAAAATTAACTACATGCATCCTAATCATTACCATATGTATACAGTATTTTGACGAATGAGACTCGTATGCACTATGAAGTTCTCTTTCGCTTCATTTCTCTCAAGATAAAAGCTTGTGTAAAGTTTCATCTACATACATGGCTGTCTGTATAAAAAAATTATTTTCTTTGTAATGGCAATTATATAACTTTCCAGATCAACTAAGTCTAATACTCCATCAACCCAAAAACCATACCTAATAACTTTATCTGTTGATGTATGTCAATTCCGCTTTATTATTCCTTGAAAACAAAAACAATTAATTTGGGATTGGTACAAATGTGGCATGTGCATGTTAAAATCAGAGAGCAAAATAATTTTAAACCTCTGACTTATCAAAACAAAAAATAGAATAAGTCATATGAATCAATCAACCAAATTCGAGCGACTCAAACGAAATTAGAGAAAATAACTAAAAAATTTAAATCAAACTAGTGGACTCTATAACTAAAAAATTTAATCCCACAAAAGTAAAAAAATAACAACTCAAGTGTTAATTAAATCATATATATATATATATATATATAAGAAGTTGAATTATAACACAAAATTAAAGAAATAGAGAGAGAGGAGGGAGCGTAGAATACCTCGCAAAAGTGTGATTTTGAGATTTTTTTCCAGAGAGAGAGATCGTGCGGTGTGTTCTGAGAGAGAGAGAGTATTGATCTGATATATATATATATATATATATATATATATATATATATATATATATATATATATATATATATATATATATATATATGGCGGCCAAATAACAATGTTAGGGTTTTTGTTTGGAACCAATTTTTCTTGAAATTTTTTAAAGTCCATAAACAGCAATCAAAGAACTATTACGTCCTCCTTGAATTTGTATTTGTAAAGTTAGAACAAAATTTGTCAACTATTTAAGCAATATATAATTGTGTAAATAGACAATCACATTAAAAATTAGGTGGACAAATATTTATTATAAAATACAATTAAAATAAAATAATAATTAGAAAATTATCTTATTTTATGGAGATATGGAGATATGGAAAAATGGACGGTATATTGTTGAGATTGAGAGAGAAATATTCTTTGTAATAAATGTGTGGATGTGAAATAACACTATCTTTACAATTGAAATAGCTATGAAATAGCGAGTAAATAGCTACGAACCTTGTGGACCCAATGGACCCTGATTGAAGTCATCTAAATCAATTTAAATATTTTGTTTTTCAAAATAATATACAAAAAGAATAGCTACGAAATAGCTTGAGAACTACGAATTATTTTCAACTCCCACCGACACTCGGTCAACTCATTTATTTTCATAGTTAATCCGTCGCAAATTTGTATTAAAATTTCACAAATCAAAATCCATCGGAAATCCGTAGCAATTTCATCGTTATATAGTGTGACGGAATTTCCGTAGCGAATTTCCGTCTTCGTTTAACTGTTTTTTTGTAGTGTTTGGAATCCTTACAATAAAATAATTGGACCTGAAAATTTACGACAAAATTTACGCTAAAAATCCATATTTGAGAGAATTTATACTCTAGCCTTAGTAGCGAAATTCAAATATCCAAAGGTTACAAACCAAACATAAATAATAAGAAGTTAACTAAAGTAAAAAAAGACATAACATGAAAAAGCCAAGTCAGACTCTCTCTCTCCGTGTGCACCAACCTTATTAGAGTATATGGCCTTATGTATCACTTTTATATTACAGTTTACCTAATTGCATTATGTCAGTAGTGTTAAGTGTCTACTTTTCTATTTCATATAGGTCAATGCGTAATTAGTGAAAGTCTGTAACTAACAACGGTTATAGATACTCACTCCAATTGTATTTCAATATATATAATAAAATTAGTATTTTTTGAGCTTGTTTCTCTCTCTAGATATGTTGATTTTGCCGTTCTACATGGTATCAGAGCTTTATTTTACTCTTTCCGCTGCGATTATGACATATACATTGGTTTGATACTACTCTTTTCTTGTTTATTAGTCCTCAATTTCGTTATTTTGGGGTATTATTGCTTTTTCGTGCATATTTGGGTCGAGTAATCGAGATATTCAACGAATCGTTTAACATTTTTTTGTGATATTTTTTGGTTATCTTCGCAATTACTAGTTGTGTGTGGAATTTGGGTTTTTTTGCGCATAAGTTGTTTGGTTAATTGCTATAGTTGCTATATTGAGGAATTGGGGTTTTGAAATTGGGTATTATTGTTTAACTTCTTGAAAAATGGGTGAACCTGGTGCTATTAATCAAATACCACATGTACTTTCTATTATGAATCCGTATTATATTGGGGCAAATGAGAATACTAGTAGCAGTTTGGTTAATCTTGCTTTAAATAAGTCTAATTTCTACTCTTGGAAAAGGGATACGGAAATAGCTATTGGAGCTAAAAATAAGTTAGTTTTTGTCAATGAAACCCTAATTTGTCCACCTGTAGAGGATCAATGGCATTCTGCCTGATTGCAATGCAATTTGATTGTCATGTCCTGGATAATCAATTATGTTTTTTATGGAAATTGGTCAATTCATTCTCTATGTGGATTCAACTGCTAAGATGTGGAGAGAATTACATGAGAGATTTTCTCAAAGTAACGAGGCCAGAATATACGAGTTGCATAAGGAATTTTACTCTTTGACACAAGGGGATCTTACAGTTGCAGCCTATTTCACACAAAAATAAAGACAATGTGATACTATCTTGTTGTTATGAGTCCAATACCTAAGTGCAACTGTGGAGGAACAACAAATTGCACTTGTAGTTTTATGTATGCAATTTTTTCTAGGGAACACATGGTATTCAAAATATCATTTCTTATAGGCATTGTACAGTCGTTGCTCCGTCGTCGACAAGCATCTTTTTCGGTGGTGATGTGGGCCCACCACTATATGTATATATATACATACATATGTTATTTACATATATTTATATATGTACATATATGTATATTAGGAGAGAGAGAAACATGGGGATTGGAAGAGAGAGAGAGTTTGAGATTGCGCAAATATCTGAATTCATCGCTGGAGAAGATGACTGCCATGGTTATGCCGCCGCCGACAAATTAATTTTCAATCATTGGTTAGTCGGAAATTCATTTAGTCTAAAGCTTTCAATTAATTTTCAATTACCATCTTTTACACATTTGGTAAAAAATAAATTATGGTTATACTTATTATTTATAATTGCAAGTGAGAAAGAGTTTTTAATTAAGTTAAGTACGACAAAATAATTGAAATAAACTAAAAAATAATATATATGCCTATTATTTGAGATGGTTTTGTTTCGTATTTATGTAAAGAGAATATTTGTAATAATAAGTATGATTTTGTAGTTGATTTTATAAAGTTTTAAGCCGAAATTAAAAGAAACTCAATAAAGTTTTGAAACCCGCAAAAATTTATGCGACCGTTAAAAAACGTTTGACCAACTATGATTGAACTAATGACTATTATATATCTCGTAAATGTAATTATTTTATGTCAAAACAATAAATTACCAAATAAACTGTTAATGTTGTATTGAATTAAATTAATATATAGTAATTTTTTAAGGGTTAACAGCCAATTAATCGACTGTACTATCGCCGTTTAACGAAACGTAACAACGTATTATGAAAATTTCCTATTTAGGGAACAATTTAGTTTATTCCTTTCGTCCTTTTTTCTCTTAGAAATAAGAATAGTAGGTTAATTTCACATTAAAAAACAAAAATAAAATAAAACTCTCACCCTCTCTCTGTCTCCTTCAATCTCATATACATATATAGATACATAAATCTATATATATATATATATATATATATATATATATACACCACTCTACACACATACATATATACATACATAAATCAGCATGTTTTAATAAAAACTAAAAATGAATACATATACATATATACGTATATCTGTGTATATATATAGAGAGAGATCTGGTGGAGTAAGGGTGGCGGGATAGGGGCGGCGGCAGTAGGACGGTGGGTGGGTGGGGGCCGTGGGGGTGATTGTTTATATATGTATATGTAGAAATACATATACACACACATCAATATATATATATATATATATGTGGATGTATATATCTATCTATTTATATGTATATGTTTATATATACATAGATTTAGTATATATATTTATGAATTTATATGTTATATATATACACATCTAGTATGTTTTATTTGGTTTTATGTTTTTATTTGTTTAAATATATATTTATTATGTATATATTGATGTATATTTTGATATATATAAAATTTAATATATATACAAATAAACTTAGTATATTTTATTTGGTTGTATATTTTTAATATGTTTATATATATTTATATATATTTAGTTGGGAAATGGTAATTATATATATTTATTTAGTGGGGAAATGTCAATTCTGTAATTTTTTTAGTAATTTTTTAATCACATTTTTTTTGTTATTTTTAATTTTTAATTTAAAAAAGCAGCAACGGACTTATATTTTCCAAACGGTAACATTCTCGCCCCATCTCTCTATATATACTATTAGCCTGCGCATATTTCTCTCATTAATTTTCTCTTTTATTATTCCATCTCTCTCTCTATATATACACATATATATATATATATATACCCGCAGTGGAGAATTGAGACGATTCATCTTCGTCAGCGAGAGATACTTCTTCGCAAGGTTATATACTCGCCTACTCTTTATCATCGTCCCCTGTTTATTTGTATTCTTGTTTTATTTTATTATATGTTTTTTATTTAGATTGATTCGATTTCTGTCTTTTGCTTGCTTTCGTTTTTATGTGAATCTAATGGATTGATTTTGGGTTTTTAATTGCAACTTTAATTAAACTCAACCTTTTACTGATTTTGGGTTTCTACTGATTGATTTTGTGTACTTATTGCAAGTTTTATTGATTTCGACCTAGTTCCTGTTTTCTGTAAAGTAATTAGATTGAAAACCCTAATTAATTTGTATCCATTGAAATTGGTTTCTCTCATTGCTATTTAAATTGATTTCGATCTGGTGTTTTGTCTGGAGTAATTAGATATAGTGTTTTGAAAACCCTAATTAATTTATACAAGATTGATTTTGGGTATTTAATTGCAACTTCAATTTATTCTAATCTGGCTATTGTTTTCCGTAAAGAAACTGAGATCTAATTTTTGAAATTCCTAATTAGTTTTTTTGTATTGATTTTGGGTTTACTTCTTTGCAACTTAACTGTTTTGGGTATTTAATTGCAACTTCAATTTATTCTAATAATTGGACCGAACCGAACTGATTACAATTATTTTGTGTTTTTTTTGGGTTTTGGTCTTTTTATTTTTTGGACCAAACCGAACCGGTTTGTTTCGGTCCGGTTTCGTTTTTTTTCGATTTTATTTTTAGTTTTTCAGTCTTTTTCGGTTTTTCTGATTTTTCGGTTCGGTTTTATTGTAAACCGAAACTGACTCGAAAAAGTTTCGGTTTTTCGGTTTCGGTCTTTTGCGGTTCGGTTATCGGTTCGGTTCGGTTTTTCCGGGTTTTCGCCCAGCCCTAACTTATTGCGTCTTTTATCAACTTAATCGAATTGCATATTGTTTGATTTAAAAGCATTAACACATCTCAAGAACTTTAGGGCCTGGTTACAAGCTAATGCTAACTAGCTCGGCTTTTATTTATTTATGTTTGCTTATCAGGGTTTTCGAAAGCTGAAGTCAATGGGACTTTCTTGAGGTGGCCATCCTTGAATAAAATGCATTGACAAAATCTAATAGTGTTTTGCAAGATAATTTTTTGAATAAAATGCATTGACAAAATCTAATAGTGTTGCATGATAATTTTTCTTACTTTTTTCCCGGTCATATATTACTGACCTTTTCAATCTGGGCTTTGGTTCGTGTTTGTAATTTAATTTGTGAAGATTTGTATCTGTGTTTTGTTATATTGCACTGATAGTTTGCGAGTTTATCAATTTGACCTTGGTCCTGTTATTGATTTGATTTTAATGGTATCATGATTTATTTCTTAGTTTAAAAAGAACCCTTACTGTTGTTTATTTTATGGAATAGATGCAGAATATTGGTATACCAAACCAAACCAAAACAAAACAAACCCCGTTGATTGGAAGAGATGTTTTTCCACATATTGATGTTTGCTCCTACTTCTGTGTAGTTTTATGTTGTATCTAGTATCTACTGTCAGGTTAATTTGTTGGGAAATGGCAAGATTAAATTTGTTGCTGCCCTATTTGGATTTTCCATGGCTGATAGATCTCTGGTTGTAAAGGTAACAATACCAATGTTTAATTTTCTAAGTCTAATTGAAATGTTGGTTTATGATTAAGAATAGGCAAGTGAACCATTTAAACGTAAATAGACTGATGGGACAGTAATACACTGATCATTCAACTAAAGTAGTGTATACGTTGCTTTCCAGTAGACTAATAACTTTCTGACTCATTCGCTTGTTGCAGTTGTTCATTTGTTTGGCTAAAATTTAAAAACCAATGTTTAATTTTCTAAGTCTAATTGAAATGTTGGTTTATGATTAAGAATAAGCAAGTGAACCATTTAAACGTAAATAGACTGATGGGACAGTAATACACTGATCATTCAACTAAAGTAGTGTATACGTTGCTTTCCAGTAGACTAATAACTTTCTGACTCATTCGCTTGTTGCAGTTGTTCATTTGTTTGGCTAAAATTTAAAAACCATGCTGCAAATATTGTGTCTATTAATATATTGAATATGCTTTGATTATGTATTTCGGCACTTAATAGAGAACTTTGTTATAATTCCATCTGTTCAATTTTTTTATCTTGCTTATTTTAACATACCTCTTCTTTTAGAGGATTCCTGAAGCCTGAGGATTATGGGTTGAGGAGGGTGAACTGAAGCCTGAGGATCCTCCTCAAACCTTAATGCGCAAGCCTTGTGTACTGGGTTTTCTTTTTTTAACCATTTTTAATCTTCTTTTGTTAATATACCAATGGATAGCAATTTACATTAATAAGATCATTGGTATTAAATTTTTGTTATCCAGATAATTGGTCTGGGACCTGGGTGAACCATATCTTTTTTTCAGCGCCATTCAATTTTTTTAAACTTTATCATTTTCGCTGAATTGCTATATAAGTGTTTGTAATGTTTAATTTGATCGGTTGAACTTTATATTTCCCACACCTAAAAAATCTTGTAAACCAATTATTTTCATAATCTTTGTTCTGCAGTTATATGTGAATTCCTATGTATTTATTTTCCTGATAAGAGTACCTTTTTCTAGCATTGAGTTTCTGTTGGTTAAATATGTTTGTTTGATTTGTGAAATTGTTGTTGTAACTTTTTACATATTAAGTATGACCCACCTATGACCTACTTACCAAAAAAAGTATGACTCACCTGAAAAGATCTAATCACAATAATTTTGTTGGATTGGACAGAATTTTTTCGTAGAGTAACATCCCAATAATATCTGGTGGACGTCTTGCTTTAATGAGTTTAGTTTTAATTATTTTGTTGGATTTTTGAGTTTTATTTTGCTTTATTTATTCGATATTAGAAACTTTAGGGATCTACTCATTTGGATAAATCAGACCACTTTGGAGGAATTTATTGAGATTTACTTAAAATGTTAAAAATGGTAGATGTAATATTCTGTAAAAAAAAACATATAGAATGAGTCGCTAGCTTTTATTATTAAAATCCCTAAGACATTAGAAATATCTCTTGTAATTTTAATGCACCATCATTGCCTTAGTGCATTTTATGCTTTGTGGATATTGGGCTCAAATCCGACTCATATTTGTCTTGACTAGTTACTTCTTCACACTTTGAAATTATCTAATTTTTAACTCTCCCTTGTGAATTCCGTTGTACTAATTTGATTGACCTTCCAGTCATCAATTAACAAGTTTAATTGCAGTAAATTTTTACCTAGACTGCTTTTATGATTCATCAGTCATATTCTCTCTTTTTTATTCTTTCCATGTAAAAAACAGACTTGCCTGATAATATGATTGATCTGTATATTGAAATCACGATTTGTTTGATTTAAACTTCGTAATATATTTGGAGAATTTGGAGACGTATTTCGTCTTGTTATCAGTTTTGTAGATAACTTCTATTATATGCTATATCTTTTGTCCTTAGTGCTAATGAACATGTTCAACTGTAAAGATAGCAGATATATGTAGTTGAGTCTGATCCAACAATCCTTTGCCTGGAGAATCAGGTTAACAGAATACAAGGATTTGCGAAGAGCAGTTTTACTAATCCAGAAATGCAGCAATTGTGTTCCTTATCTGGTACGAAATTCAGAAAACTAAATCTCACAATTATAAGTACGCAACTTTATTTACTTTGTTGCTTTACGTTCTCCTGGTGTCTGACCTATTCTCTTTTACATAATTCTGTTTACGACTACAATCTTTTTTATTGTTAATTAGCTTGAATTACTTTTTCGTAATCACTATTTACTGTTGATTTTTATAGGAATTACTATATTTTTGCTAGTTATATGTACATTTCATTGTTTAATATTTTTTCAATTGAGAATAACTTAATGTTGTAGCATTCTATTTGTTAGCTCAGGTTATCTCTTACCATTTAATCCAAAGTGTATATTTTTTTTATCAACGTTTGAACTTTTTAGAAGAACAGATACTAGTAATCACTGTTTACTGTTGATTTTTATGGAAATTGTTGTTTTGTTTACAGTTATCTGTGTGTTTAATTGTTTTCTGATCCTTTAGAATATATTTTTTATTGCAGTCTAGCTGCTAGCTTAGGTTTATGCACCCGTTTTCAATTTTCGTGTTATTTGAATTAAAATGTTGGTTTATGATTTTTTATCCAATTATAATTAAGCCGAACTGCAAATATTCTAGTCATAGCTGTATGTTAATGTATCATCACAACAATTAAATTGTTGCCCAATGATCGTGGGAATTGCTTCTTTCTGTAACAACTTTTTGATCCTGTAGACTTAACATATATTCATAGTCACCATAAACTGTTAATTTTGTGGAAATCATTGGATTGTTTGCCAGTTGTATGCGTATTTCATAGTTTTCTTTCTCCTGTTATGGCTGAGAATAACTTATCTTAGCATTCTATTTGCTCGCTCGAGCCTCGTTCATGTTATTTGAATAGGATTCTTTTCGATTAGTGGATTTGTCAACTTATTATTTTATATGTTAAGCGTGGTTGACCTGAAAATATTCTAGTCATAGTTGTTTAATCATATCAGAGGAGTTATATTTTACTGTAACGTCCCAATAATTTATGGTTTACCTGCTTACGGTAATGCTTTAATGAATGTAATTTTATTGTTTTTGCTGGGTTTTTTGAGTTTGCGTTTTCTTTTCTTTTCTATTTTCCGCTGTTAAAGGAATGTATTGGTTTATTTATCGTGTCCTTGCACTTTTGCAAACCATTCAGACAAATCAAATCACTTTAAAGGCACCCATCGGGATTTAATTACAAAAATCGAAGAGGTGAAGATGTAGCTATAAACGTATATGCATTGCGTGTATCATTTATAATTAAAACACCAGGGCTCTAGAATTTATTTGGTAATATTTATGCTCTGTCATTGATAGTTTTTGTTTTTGTTTTTTTTACTGGCAAGGGATAAGATTTGAGGGGGATCTGAATTAGATCGGTCATGTGAATTTGGCCTCTCGGGTTTTAAAACTGATTATAATTAAATTTTCATTGGCATTGGATTACTTTCACATTCTTAGAATTGTTATTCCTTATCATCCCTTGCTAATTTAGTTGAAATTTTTCCTTAGCTACGACTTAGGAGAGTGATTATTTTTCTTTCCCTTTATTGAAATTGGTGATTCATCATGTCATGCCTTGGGTTTCTGATCATGACTAATATGATTAATAATCTGTTTGGTTGAATTGGTGATGAAATTTTGTTTTTTTGGAGGGTAATTTCGTTTTGATTTTAATTATCTTAATAATACCTGTCATTGTCAATATGTCATGTTCTTTGTTCCACTATGCTTATTAGCATGCATGTAATCAAGCTTATGGAATTGTGTCTTTGCTGTGCTATCTCTATTTTGGAGTTTGTACAAACTACAAAGTCCACTTTCTTCATTGTTAAGTTTGGATGAGCCCATGGTTCTTGAGATTGCCTTAGTTCAAATTTGCTGCTGTTATTTAGATTATTGATATGTTTGGTTTGGTTTTAATGGCGTTCATGGGAAGAGAAAAATCATTGAATTCCGCTGCAATCCCGATTGTTGATCAGAGGCTCCAGCGACTAAGAGAGAGATTGTGGGGAGAAAGGATACTATTATGAAGGAAATGCTAATTTTATATTAGAGCGGTATTTTGGATGCCAGTACAGCTGCAATGTGCTGATGTTGCGAATTAATATTCTCACAGTAAGTCCTTAATTTTAGGATACTTCTTTATTTGCATTGGGTATATATATATATATAAATATTTAACAGAAAAGTGACAAGTAGATTTTCTGTTCCGAATGAAGATGTTTTTTTACTGTTTAATACTTCTATATTAACATCAAGCCTTAGACAGTTATACGATAGGCATATCGGAGTCTCTCATATTGAAAATTTCCAGTTATATATGATTTTCCTTTTGGTACATGAAGGATGAATTTTGAAGTGTCCTCTGTTTGCAAGGTCAGCAATAATTCAATAATGGGAAAAACTTGCCTACTTTTATTTATTTTAGTCGAGTGTTTGTAGCTGAAGTATATTTTCCCTTGGATTGCTACAGAGATAGTATTCCCCATTTCCCCCAAACCTAATACAGTACATTATCTTTGTTTCATAGAGATCTAAAAGTCTAATGACACAATTAACAGGTATAGCATTCCCTTTTTTCCTCGTTATGTTTTTGCCAGATTTAAAGCATTACTTGTATACAACTTTTTTTCTTAGCATTCTGATACGAAAACGGAATCCTTCTTTTTCACATGCTATCAAACACAACAAAGCAGAAAATAAGATGACATTTTTCTTATTTCCGTCTCTTAAAGACTAGTAAGAAAGTACGGATTTGACTCAATTTTCTACCTTAGAGTTCATATGTTTTTTCTCTTTACCTATTTGTTACTGTTACCCAGTAAGCCACTAGGGTCATGGCGAGAAGAACACAGGTCCATTCTTGCATTTGAGCAAATAGAAAACATAAGCTGTTTACTATGATAAAGTGGGCTATGCTTCTTTATGGAGCTATGTTCACTTTATTACAGTCGTTTTAAAATCCGGAATTGCCCAGACTTAACTAACTAGTCGCTTGCTGACTAGTTTGTTATTTCTCGTCAGGGAAATGGCAAAGATAGCAGTTGACTAGTTTAATGAACTTGAATTTATTCTGAAAAGAAATTGTGTATCATTCATTCTCATCAATGTTGAATTTATTTTTATCTGGAAGCTTTTTGTTTCGAGAATTTATTTGGAAACCTTTTAAATTCTTTAATCTTTGGGGAGCAATCTACCATCAGTCGTTCTGTTTTGCTGATTCTGAACAGAGAATCAAGGTTTTCCTCGTTTACGTTATGTTCTTTGTTTAATCCATCTCATTTAGTCTTCCTTTTATATATTCTCCAGGATTTATGTTAATTGTTTGCTTTTCAGTTGCAGAGGCGGTTCTTAAAATGGCGGTTCAGATTTTCGTTGCAAGTTTAAACGAATAGGTATTAGGCTGTTCTAGACTTTCTAACCAAGAAGTGAAACTTATATTGGAGTAATATTTACTTTTAGTTCATCGTCTCACAGATCACCATACAGCTCCAAACCAATATACAAGGTTCTGAGAAGAGAAGGACCCAAAAGACTTGTTTGTTTTACATGTTTGTAGATCCAAAACGAAGTCAGAAAACATAAGGTTAGAAAACAAATAATTTTGGTTTATTCCTGTCTTAAAAACGTCAAGGCCCTTTTAGCTCAGCGGTAGAATAACGTCATCACACAGCGTAAGTCATCGGTTTAAATCCGATAAGGGGGTTTAGTCCATAAAAAAGTACTATGAATTTTTTCCCACCCAAATAGTGGGTTTCTTCAGCTTTTGTTTTACAAGGTTTCTTTTATAGAACAGAACATCACACGAGTTTTCTTATAATGGAAACTTATGATTAATTTTTTTTCTTTCCAAAAGCTGTTTTTTTTTTTTCAAAAATGATACCGCTTTAAAGGCTTTAAGTCTTCTAAGTTTTGACTGGTTTCAATGTACTCTTCATTATATTCTCATCGGTTGAGATAAAGATTAGAATTTCGGACTGTCTTTTGGTTTTAATTCTCACTTGTTTAAGTTTGCAGCTTGTGACTGTGGTACTATACTGTTTTTATGGTTCTCCATTAGCAAACTATTATGCTGAGTGTAGGTTTTCAGTGTTGTGCTTTACTGTGCCTGAGGTCCAATTTCTCAAATCATTTACTTTCCTCTACGAATCAATTTTAGGTATTTCGTGAAATCGGCTTTCTGTTCTGACATGGGCCGACATTTAAATCGTTCATTATTTTAGGAGAATAATATAATATAGGAGTTATTACCACTTCGATGGTCCAAACACATGTTCTCTGTTGTGATACGTTAAATTTATACTATTTTTTGAGTCGTTTTTCACAGTTTTGTCTAGGTAGAGCCGAGTACATCACACCATCCCCATAATTTGTAATGTAGGTCTGTATTATATGTTTTGGCTTTACGAATAATTTATGTATATTGCTACCTGTTTTTTGCTGGAATGGTGTTTTGCTTTCTTACAATACTATGTTGGTTATCAGGTACCCAGAAAATTATCTATGGCGTTTGGACTCGAAACCTTTTTTAACCGGGTACGTGAATCATGAATTGTTGAACCTGTGGTATGTTGCAAATGCCAGCATTCGTTCAATAATCACAGACCATCAATTTTATTGAGTAGATTTGTTCTATTAGAAGTTATGTAGCAAAAGTAATTTTCTCATATAGGTTTTAGTCCCATTTATGCTGTTAAATTAATTTGATATGCGAGGACGTGCATATAGTTGTATGGTGTTCGTAATTGTTATACTTCTATGTAGTGCTTTTTTATAATAGGCTATTTTGCAAGTAATGTATAAATACTGTTGCTTGAAAAGTTGCAAATTAAAATTGCCCAATTGACATGACAGTGAGTTGTCTTTTGGGAATATAAGCTCATTTTTAGTCTAAAGTTAATGCATTTTGGGAAATTTAGTTTATGCAAAAATTCACTTGCTTCTTTCTTTTGGCAGGGAGCAGTTGGTGGTATGGAACCATCAATCAAAATATGGAATTTTGACGTGATCTGTGGATTATACCTTATATCTGAGTAATATTGAGGTTTATGTGATCTGTGGATTATACCTTATATCTGAGTAATATTGAGGTTTATTGACGCTGCTGATGTTTCCAAATTCTTTGTTTTTCTTATACTTCTCAGATCGATGAAGTTCTACCGTCATTGGTGTTGGGATTAGAAATCGTACAAGTACAAGGAAGACAGCTACACTGTTGCTCTACCTGGTTTTGCCTGGAACAAGGATTATAAGTGCGCTTTTTTAATCTATTTGTTTTATTTGGGTATTTCTCATGTTTTATGGAAGTATATCATGTTGATTATCCTTGTGCAAAGACATACTTGTGAGTGCTAGTACTAGTGCTAATAAAGTGGTTTAAGTATTGAGATGTAGCTATTGGGAAACACAACAAATACTATTTCTCATCATAACGGCAAGGCAAAAGACATACACTCATACACCATAGTCTGAAGGAACTAAAAAACATGTCTTTTATT
Organism: Primula veris; assembly: GCA_963682055.1. NCBI lineage: Eukaryota > Viridiplantae > Streptophyta > Magnoliopsida > Ericales > Primulaceae > Primula > Primula veris. Next base: position 17,460,680 of record OY821743.1, on the reverse strand, counting down.
CTTTATTTTGGCATGTTGCTATGCTCATATATGTGTTTATTTTGTTTTTTATTGTATGGAAAAGATTGAATGAGTTGGCTTTAGCATTTGTTACAAGATCTAATATACTCTTAAAATACAGTTTTTTTGAAATCAATGCGCACATATTGAAAGTTACCTATGAAAATATTGTTCTTGTACAATTAGAGGTAATCAAAAACCTTCCGAAGAAATGGTAGGTAACCAAAAAATCATACGTGAAGATCAATTAGTTAATTTGTAGAGATCTTAGTTATCCAATTCAGGTTGACAGTGCAGTCACAGAGAAGAGAGTCTTTGAAGTACATGCTGCTTCGAATTTAAATTTTTTTTTTTTTTTAAAATATAAGAAAGAAAATTTTGAGAGTAAACTTTCTTTGTAGTGGTTCTTAATCTGTTTAAGGCTTAAATTCTCATAATTTTAAATTTATATTTCCACCAGAATTTATTATTTGCTTCTTATTTTCTATTCTCTTCAATCTTTTGTGAACCTTTGTTATTATATCTCTTTTGAAAAAGACAGCCGGTTTGTATTTATGCTACTGCAAAATTATTGAAAATAGTCAGAAACTTGTCGATCGTGGTGCCTGGATTTAAAACATTTGTCTTTAGTCTTCCTTTCCTTCTTTCCTAAAGTGGTTGATCTATTTTGTCATATCAGAGGGTCTTACACTCCATTTACATGTATTTTTTTTTTGACGTAATAGGGTTTTACACTCCATTTACATGTATTTTTTGTTTTTTGACGTAATATATCTGCTGGATCTGAAGGGCCTCGTCAGGTTTGTAAGTCTTTATTTGTTTAAGTTTTCAAAACAGAAAACTTTTAAAAAGTGGTTTCAATGTTATTTATTATAGTCTCTCACCTGTGCATCAAGTTGTTTAGTTAGTCATTTAAAAGACATCAGGGTATGCAAAAAACAAAAACAGGTCATAAATTATTTTTCACAGAAATTCAAGGGAGAAATCATTTTTTCATGGATTTGGTCTTGTTTACGACTTGTAAATTTTACAAAATTAGAAGTTGAAATGAAGGTGCCCGTCTTTGTTAGCGAATTTCATTCTTTTATTGATTCTTAGATTTTCGCTAAGATGGATACGCTGCAGTCACATGTTTATTTTTCCGGAAATGTGCTGAGGATCCTCTGTGCTACTCCAATATTGATCTAACTGCAGAAAATCCCAAGATCAATAATCTAGTTGTGTCTACAATGGTTAATCGAGCTGGTAAAGGTCTCAGGTAAAAGTTCACGTGTATATCCTTATACTCCTTTTTCCTTTTAAGCCGCATATAAAATGCAATTAAGCATGAATATACACCTTTTTCCTTTTAAGCCGCATATAAAATGCAATTAAGCATGAACTGATGGTAAAATGTACAATGGTCACTCTAGCTGGTCAGGTTACATGGGTACCATTTGTTGTTATTTTCTGGTTCCGTTAATTTTTGTTGTGGGTGTGTCCGAAGTCAAGAATTGCATATTAAAATTAACGTAATTGTAGACTCTTAACCATTCACAATTGCACACTGTCGAATAGCGATCAGAAGAGTCTTACCACTGACTAGCTCCCGTGTAATGCTTAGTCGTAAAGTTTGATTTTCTTTATACTTTATATAAGTGAAGTAATTTGCAATGAGCGTGTGTGTGGACTTTGAAATTCGTAAGATCTTCGTCCTGTTAATAGATATTGTAATACTGGATATAGTATGCAGTTCCGCTAGCAGAAGTGTCAATATGAAACTTGTTAACAACTAATCAGAAATTTCTAATAGCCTGTAGAAAGTTTTTTCAAAGCGTTTTCTGATAGCATGTTCATAACCTTTTTCAGAAGATGCTTATGTCGATATTCTATTCTATGAATAAATGTATGCTTATACCTGTCTATTTTCTTGTAAATTCTTTGATACACGGTCAAGTGTTTCTACTGCAACAACTTTTGTTTGTGTGTAGGTCACTTAAACTTGGAATAGTGGCTGGTAAATGTTCATCAACAGAAGGTTTGAACACTGCCATGAGCTCTAGGGATGTATCTGGTTCTTCTTGGACTCATAAGAGATCTAGACGTGGAAACGAAACGTCTAGGCTGACCAGATCTTATTTGACCTCTTGAGTGAGAATGGAGGTGTTCCTGGGTAAATTCCTAGTCAGAATCTTTTACTTTATAATTTCTTTAGTCATTATTACCTCTCTTTTCGACTTTACTGTTTTCCCCTATTAGTCAGGTGTTACTATCATCTATTAAGTTATTCTACTCTAAAAGATTTAAGGGTATTATTGATTTTACTCCCAAAATCCACCGTATGTTGTAATCTTATTTGTTAAATCACATATGTTGTAATCCCCTAATGTCTGTTTATGGATAATGTACTTGTCACCAAAACATGTTTCGACTTTACTGTTTTCCCCTATTGGGTACTTTTTTTTGGAGTCAAATATGATCCATATTCACCTTGGTTTCTTTAAAATAATAGATGTTTCTATATGTTAATGCTCATTGCACTTTATCTAGATTTTACAATGAATTTCTGTTAATTAATATTCGTACTATTGATATCGGGGAATGTTAAATTGTTCTCTTATAAAATACTCTGGGACAAAGTAAAAAACTTTTGAGTACTTCTTACAGGAAAATTGTGGGTTGCAGCTACTTTGTTATTATTTATTGGGTCTCTTATCAACTTAATCGATAATATATTGTTTAATTTAAGCATGTTTCTGTTTTTGAATAATAGGTCTTTTTTATTAAGAACAAATTTTGATATTTACTTTTACGATTGTTCCTCTCTCCCTATATCTATCTATCTATCTATGTATATACATATATCCTTTTTCTCACTTCGTTATTACTTATTGGGTCTTGTATCAACTTAATCGATAGTAAATTGTTTAATTTAAGCATGTCTATATTTTGTTGTTTTCCCCTTTATGTTCGCTTTGCTTTTATGTTTTTTTTTAGTCTAGGTGTTTCTATCATCTATCAAGTGTTTCTATTCTATTAGAAGATCCAGTAATATTTATGTGAATAACTAGTCTTTTTAGTAAAAACAAATATTAATTTCACTCCCAAAAATATGTCGTTTTTTTTGTAAAGAAATAGATGTTAGTATATTTTCCAGAATCCTGTATATCTAAACTTGATTTTATCCGATCTAATTTGTGAAGTCGTGTTTATGGACAATTTATTGATAATATATTTCTCACTGAAGCATGTTTCCACTTTTCTGTTTCCCCCTATTAGGTATTAGAGTACACTAGAAGTGTACCTGGATATTTTCTTTTTTGCTTTTAACTCTAGGCATTTCTTCTATCTACTAAGTGTATCTATTTGAAAGAGTTGTTTATAGAGATACCCTTGTTAGTCCATGACTTAAAATATTAATGGTAATGTATGGGAAAGACGATTCAATATTTGTTTTTACTTCTTTTGTTTGAAGTTGAATACAATCCATGTTCACTGTTTGTTAATGTTTAATGCACTTTATTTAAAATTTACAATTAATTCTTGTTAATGAAACGATTGATCTTTAGGGAATGTCAACAATCCATGTTCACTGTTTGTTTGGAGTATATGTTTCTATTTGTTAATGTTTAATGCACTTTATCTAAAATTTACAATTAATTCTTGTTAATAAAACGATCGATCTTTAGGGAATGTCAAGTTGTTTGTGTAAAACTATGTTGGGGCAGTCTTTACAGGAAAATGATCGGTTATAGCTACTTCTGCGTAGATTACTTAACGGTGTTTTATTGATTGTTTTATAAATGGTATCTTTTACGTAAGACTTTGTTGAATGATATGCTTCGTATTGATTTTTTCTTTTAAACTCATGCATGTTTGATTATAGAGCTGCAACACTAAATCATATTATAGAATATCCACCCTTTTTTGTCTCCGGCTCCTTTTTTTTAATCAAAATTCGTGAAACATAATGTTAAAGGTTTGATTGCAAAACATGATTGTATCTGTTATGAGAAACCAAGCTTTATTACTAATTTTTTTTATATATGTAATCCTCATCCACTCTATTCGCATTAATCATTGCTTTGCTTGACAAGTGCTCCACCAATTTAGATTAGTGGATAAAGGAATTTTAATGTTTTGTATTTCATATCCAATTTTTTGTTTATGTACATATTGATATGATTATGACTTCTAGTTTTCTTATGCTCTCACTGGTTTCACTTCTGTCTGTAATACTTTATTTATTAGTACTTGCTGTTGATGTTAAAATTTTTCCACTTGTGGAATGCCTCTCCATCGAAATAACTTAGTGAGGGTGTTGTCTCTTCTCAAATCAGTTGTCTTCGAGTTGGTATTTCTGGTGAGTTGACTGCTTATTAAAATTACGAGTCTTTTTTCTCTGAATTTCAGACGTTTGGGCCATATTCAAATTAGATTCGGTGACAAGAGATGTCATGGTAATTTTTCTAAGTTTTCGTATCTATTACCATTAGAATTTTTTTAACTATGCTTTTGCTATTTTGTTTATATTTGTTTATCCATTGAGAAAAAAAAAAATCATGTTCTCTTCAAAGCTAAGATCAAGCAATTTTTTTATACGACTCCTTTTCATACAGTAAAATCTATATACCTGTTGTACTTTTATCACCTGTTTACCTTTAATGCAATGGAGAGAAGAACTAATGGGTAGATTTTTGCACATGAGAAAATTAAAAGATATAACAGTTGGGTTGGAATATAGTTATGAATTATGATTTAGCGGGTGAAATTATTTCTTCGTATGGAACACTGATCACTTTCTTCTAATTATTTTAAACTTCAGAATTGCCTACCTGATTATTAAGTTGATGTCAGATGTATTATGATTATTTATGAGAAGTTGTTGGTTTACTTTTTCTATATTAGATTTGGGTGCCATCTACTATGTTCTTTTGCTGATCCCGAAGGTCCTACTTCTGAAGAATTAAGGTTTTCTCCCGACTTCATTTTGCTATCCTTTTTTTAGTATTTATCATTTTTTGGTCATTCAACCACTAGCTCTTACTGTTTCCATCTCTTCTAATGCTTGGGATGCGCATAATTTGGGGCCATTTTGAAAGTCTGGAGTACAAGGTATTGTGAATTATTTGTTTACATATATTTTAATTTTTAATGTGTATTTTATTAAAAAATCACAATTTTAGCTTTAACTGACCAAAAATATGAAATAGCTCCTAAAGCAAACAAGTCTTTAGCAAGAACAAACATCGATTTCCTCACAAATTTTCATGTCAAAACCAGTTATGATTCCACCAGGAACTGGTCTAAAATTTCCCATTGTTTTAGACTTTTATCTTGCTTTCAATTGGTCTGAGGTCCTTAAATCACCGTTGGAAATTGATGTGCCATTAGCGTGATCCAATCTATAAAGCATGTTGTTGATTGTACTTTCTGATGCATACATATATATGTATGTTATCATAGCTGTTGGTAAATTTTGTTGCTTTATATTTCTCTTACCCACTTCTCTTTGTATTAGAGATGCACACCACAAGAACAGTCCTATGTATTTTTCAAGGCAGGATTAGGGTACCTTCAGGCTAAATACACAGGTTATACTTCAAAATGGTAAGCTCTTCTTATAACATTAAATTTGTTTCAATTTGAGTAGGCGCTTAAGGAACACCTTGCTGTAAATCAGTATTGTATTATTTGAAAAACTAAGTGACCTTAAACAAGCATTACCGATTTATGAGAGGCTAGTCCTGTTAGAAGATCATTTCCACTGATTAACATAATTATAAATTTATTATTTATGGAAAAGTTGTTTTTATAATTTTTGTATGGGAGCAAGTTGCCTTTGTGTTCAATATGTTGCGTTGTTGGATTAATCTTGTTCAGCCAACGGGGTTGAACATTTGAATATAGCCTTGATGAAGAGTGTAACGTATTCGGATCATAGTGAACTATTGAAAGCAAACAAGGTAATGAATATTCTTGCATCTGGAGATTTTTGTACTCTTTAGGATTTTTAAAATTAATTCATTTATACTGGATTTGAAAAAAAAAATTAGATACTTATTTATAACTGTGGTCGGAATAACTCTTGTACTCTAGGGACTTGATCTTCAGTGAGTATTAAAACCATTTGTAGAAATGCTTGTTAACTTTGACTTTACTGACCTTTATGATATTGAACTTAAATGCATATAAATGATATTGCCATATCAGCTAATTTCCTCCTTGTTTATATTTGTAATATGTGGCAAGTCTCTTTCCTAAGTATATATCATCTTTGATTTAATGCGGATCAGTAAACTTAGAAAGCCATTAGCATGTAGCCCCTTTTATCCTTAATATGATTTTTCTGGAAGAGAAGTCCCATAAATATTGTTTGTGTACATGTTTGTTTTACAAGGACGTTCATGGATGAGCGAGAAAACATAATTCGAGAAAAAAAACTTTTGGGTTTTTCCTGGCTTAAAAATTTGAATGCCCTTTTAAACTCAGTGGTAGAGTAACGTTTTCCTAAGGCCTACGTCGTTGGTTCAAATCCGATAAGGGACATTCAGTCCAGAAAAAAAGTGATCTGACTTCCTTTTTATACTTCAAACATATGGAATTTTGCACAAAATCATTTTAAAGAACATTGCATCATAGAGGCTTCATTAGGAAACACATTTCTAATCTCTTTCCAAAGTTTGGAAAAATAAAAATAGACACAAAACAGGGGTAATGTTTCTTATAGTTTTACCTTGCTGTCACCTGCTTAAAGCCTCTTATAGTTTTTAAATGCAGCATTATACTAAATATACACAATTAAATATTTTTTATTAGTAGTTCGATATTTTCTTTATTGGATATTGTAGCTAAAACTATTAATTTTGTGATTTGTATTGTCCGAATGTATTCGCTATTCATGCTATTGGTACTACATGTCATTTAAGGTGAATTAATTTTGTAATTTTCTACATTGTAGCAGTGTTTTATAAACCGATGTTTAGACATACTGTTTCGACCATCTGAATTCAGAATTACTCGATTTGAAAGGTAAATAAATGAAGAGACTGAGAGAGAGGAGGGGGGGGAGGAGTGGGGAAGAGAGCGAGATAGGGGAGAGTAGGAAGAAGAGGGAGAGAGCGCCAGTGGGAGGACAGGCAAGAGACAGTGGGGAGAGCCGCCTACTGCATAGGAGAACAATAAGAATATTTTATAAGTTACAAGTAATTGGCGCACCACTGACTCTCACTCCCCTTCTTACTTTTGTTGTCCAGCTCTTAGAGATATACCCATATTTATTTCAACAAGTTGCTTGATTTCAGAAATTTAACGTTTGAAAAAATGTTCTAGGCTTAGCTTGCAAAGATATTGCTTGTTACCCATTTGACCCAGGACCTTTAATCATTCCAGCTTTTCTTATATACTTTTCATCACTTAGCACTCAGGCTCTGTATGCTACCAATAGTTTACCCAAGCTACAAAGGTAGTAACTGGCCAAACATCAGATAGGCTATTTTAATAAAGAATTCACCCAGAGGTAATTTTTTTACTATTATCTCCGGTTTTAATCGTTTATCTATTAAGAAAAAAAATCATGTTTTCATCAAGCTAAAATCAAGTATTTTTGTATATAGCTCCTTTTCATTCGGTAAAATTTATATACTGGTATATTTATCACCTGTTCACCTTCGATGTAATGGAGAGAAGAACGAGTGGATAGATTCTTGCACATGAGAAAATGAATAGATATAACAGTTGGGTTGGAATATAATTATGAATTAATCGTTTATCTATTGAGAAAAAAAAATCATGTTTTCATCAAGCTATTTTTTTATATAGCTCCTTTTCATTCGGTAAAATTTATATACTGGTATATTTATCACTGTTCACCTTCGATGCAATGGAGAGAACTAATGGATAGATTCTTGCACATGAGAAAATGAATAGATATAACAGTTGGGTTGGAATATAATTATGAATTATGATTTAGCGGGTGAAATTATCTCTTATGGAACACTGATCACTTTGTTCCAATCCTTTTGAAATTTGGAATTGCATACTGATTTAGTAAATGTTAGGTATTGTGATTTGTTTATTTATGAGAAGTTATTAGTCTACCTTCTTAATTCATCTTTAGTTGCATATATCATTTGTTCTTTTGCTGATGCACAGGTCCCTACACCTGCAGAATGAAGGTTTTCGTTTGATTTCATTAAATTATCCTTTTTATGCAATTTATTCTCTTAGTTTTAGTTGAATACTCAATACTTTGTTTTTTTTCCCGTCTTTCTGATAATTATTTGCTTCAGTCACAGATGTGGTCCTGAGGTGTTCTAAAGGGAGCGTAGTTGGAAATTTGGCGTAGCCTAGAAGCCTTGGATATTAGGCCGGAATAAGCGGATTAGGCGGAGGATTAGGCGCTATGCAACGAGTAAGAACCTTTAATTTTGTTGACCAACAAGTATTCGTAATCACTATTTCTTGTTGATTTTTATGGAAATTACTGAATTGTTTGCTTAGTTGTATGTGCATTTCATTATTTTATATCCTTTCTTACAATTGAGAATAATTTAATGTAGCTTTCTATTTGTTAGCTCAGGTTTATCCCTCACTGATTATGCTATCTGAGTTTATATATTTGGTTTTGTGATTTTTTGTTGCATTATTCGACATGTTAAGAGTGGTGGACGTGCAATTGATCTGAAGTGTATCTTTTTGTATAGACGTTTGAACTCTGTAGAAGAACACATATTAGTAATCACTGTTTACTGCTGAATTTTGTGGAAATCGTTGTTTTGCTTGCCAGTTATCTGTGTATTTGATTGCTTTCTGTTCCTTGGTACGATTTAGATTTTTTTTTTATTGATTATAGCTGCTAGTTTAGGTTTATGCATCAATGTTCATCTTAGCTGAATTTTATTTTTGGTTTCTGATTTATTGTCCTATTATAAGTCCGGCTGAACTGATTTTTTTCTAGTCATAGCTGTATTTTACTGTGAGATTGTGGGAATTGTTTCTTTCTGTAACAACCTTCCATTTCTTAAGACTAACAGATATTCGTAGTCACTGTAAACTGTTTATTTTTGCAGAAAGTAGTGTACCGTTTGCTAGTTAGGTGTCTATTTTATAGTTTTCTTTCTCTTGTTATGGCTGAGATTTACTTATCGTAGCATATATTTGCTTGCTCAGGTTCATGTCTTGTTCATGTTACCTGACTAGAGTTGTTTGCGATTAGTGATTTGTCATCATATTATTTTACATGTCAAGTATGTAAATATGTTTACCTGAAAATATTCTAGTCATAGTTGTTTAATTATATCAGAGGAGATATATTTTACTGTAACATCCCAACAATTCATGGTTTACCTGCTGTGGTAATGCTTTTTTTTAGCAAATGTAATTTCATTGTTTTGAGTTTATCTTTTTTCCCCTCCTATTTTCCATTGTTTAAGGAACGTATTGGTTTTTTCATGGAGTCCTTGAACTTTGGCAACTCATTTAGATAAATCAAAACACTTTGGGAGAACCCATTGGGATTTAATTAATAAGACCGAAGAGGTGAATGTGTGGCTATAATCTTATATGCGTTGGGGGTATCGTTTATTATATGAACACCAGGGCTTTAGAATTTATTTTGTAATCTTTATGCTCTGTTATTGACAGTATTTGATCTTTTTACTGGCAAGGTTAAGATTTGAGGGGATCTGAATGAGTTCGGTTTTGTGAATTTGGTGTCTTGAGCTTTAAACTAAATTTAATTAAATCTTCATTGGTCTAGGATTACTTTCACATTCTTATAATTGTTATTCCTTATCATCCCTTGCTAATTTAGTTTAAATCTTTCCTCAGCTACGAGAGCGATTGTTTTTCTTTCCCTTGATTGAAATTGGTAATTCATCATGGCGTGTGTTGGGTTTGTGATGCTTTTATATCAACTGATCCTACTATTAGGATTAACTATAAATCTTTTAATATCTACTGTCATAATCTGTTTGGTTGAATTGGTGAACTTTTTTGGCTTTGATTTAAGTTATCTTAAAAATACCTGTCCATATGTCATGTTCTTTTTTCCTCTATGCTTATGGAATTGTTTCTTTGCTGTGCTGTTCTGTCTCCATTTTGGAGTTTTGAAAAACTACAAAGTCCAGTTTCTTCATTTTCTTTGCATCTGCCGTAACATTGTTCAGTTTGGGATGAACTCATAGACCTTGAGATTGCCTTATTTCACTTTTGGTACTATTATTTAGATTACTAATTGGTTTGGTTTGTTTTTAACGGCGTTTGCGGAGAAAAAAATATTTGAGTTCCGCTTCAATTTCGATTGTTGAGTAGAGGCTCCAACGATTAAGAGAAAGATTATGGGGAAAAAGGATGCTATTATGAAGGAATTTAGGAAATGCTAATTTCAGATTAAAGTGGGATTTTGGAAGCTATTATTACGGTCAAGAGTACAACTACAACGTGTTGATGTTGCAAATTAATAATCTCACAGTAAGTTCCTTATCTTTAGGATACCTTGTTCTCTGCATTGGATCTCTATATATATATAATATTTTTTTTTATAAAGAAGAGTGACTAGTAGATTTTCTGTTCCGTATGAAGATGCCTTTTTTACTGTTTAATATATTTACATCAAATCTTATGTTTGTAGGACAAAGGAAAATAATAAGTTGATAACAAGGCAAAAGGTATACCCCAAGTCTCTTATACTGAAACTTACCAGTTATATGTGATATTATTCCTTTTTGTACATGAGAAGGATGACTTTTAAATAATTATTCAAGGTCAGCAATTATTCAATAACGGTAAACACTTGTCTCCTTGTATATGTTCTATTCGAATGTTTGTAGCTGAAGTATGCCTCCTTTTCCCATAAACCTGATAAAGTACATAATCTTTTTTTCATAGAGATTTAAAAATCTAATGACACAATTAACAGGTATGCCATTCCCTTTTTTCCTCGTTATGTTTTTTCCTATTTTTTATGAAGAGAATGAATCTTTTTATAGAAGGATAAAAAAAAAAGGGCCCGGATCTCCTGTGGGAATGATTTGGAAGATCCAAAACCAAAAAGAGTAGTATTTGCTAGCGTGAGGCATGAATTGTTGAATTTATGGTTTGTTACAAATGCCAGCATTATTTATTCAATAATCATAGACCATCAATTTTATTCAGTATATTTGTTCTATTAGAAGTGATGTAGCAAACATAATTTTCTTATATCGGTTTTACAAGGTTACTCCTTTTTCTCTTTTAGCATTAATTATTTTCGTAGTTTTGGTTTGAAGGTCTCGCCATAACATATATCCATTGACAAGTGCCCCTTCTTTCTCCGTGTGCATTCTTTTCTCTTTCTGTTTTCAGATGACAGAAAATTGTTCGTTTTAATGCTTACTTTTTCAGGCATAAAAAAACAAATTGTTAGCTAAATAACACATATCAACAAAAGAAAGAAACTAGCACATGTTTCCCTGCCTTGGTTGTTCGGACTTGCTTTACAACTTTACTTGTGAATATACACACATTTATATAGTTAGATTACACTTGTCATGTCTTTAGCTCTAATTCACAAAACTAGTTAATGGACTCTTTAACCAAACAAATTTTTTTAGTAGAAAAACAGATAGAAACTTATTTTTTTAAAAAAATATTTTCTGAACCCTACAACTTATTTAGTGTCCTTTTTTATGTCCTTCTCAGCTTCATCAATTTTTTGTTTGATATCTTTTCTGTCATCGACTCTGCTTTTTGCATTTGTTAGATATCATCTAAAGTTACCAATGATATATTTTTCACTTCTACAGGACAGGAACAATCTTATCATTTGCCTTTCCTTGTCAAGTATTGCTTTTTCTCCTAGTGCTTTTAATATGATTAAAATAGGTGTATTTGATCCTGAACATGAAGCAGTTTAGGTCTTAACTGTTTTAAAGCTTCTGAATCATTCATCTTGTTTTCTGTGATGCAAGTATTCGTCTCCAAGTTGGCTGTTAAACTGGATGTACCTCATGAATCTACAATGTAGAAATAATATGCAATTATTCATCCATATGAACTGTAGGGTTGTTGAAACATTATAGTGAGAAATATTTGAGTTTTTAAAAGAGATCAGTATGCGAAGTCGGTTTGATTCTTCCCATTTTACCATCAATATGCTCTTATTTGCTCACAGGAGATGTTTGAGGACTTCTGCATTATTTGTATCTTATGAATCTTATTTATAAGTACCAATAGTTTTGAAAACCCGACTAAACTTCTTTTTTTTACAAACATCTAGTCAATAGTTGAAGAGAAACAATTGCAACTTGAATCCTTTCGTAAACAACTAATACGAAGGAAATGTATATAGAGTCAAGTGTTTGTTGTTTTTTTGATAAACCAAGCTGGAGTAATACTTTTTTTGTTGTGTTGTATCTTTTACTCTATTAGTTTTTATAATTCCTTTCTTCTATCTGTTTACTATTTTTTTTTTCTCTTATATGTTTTTCCTAAGATAAATTACCATTTGTTTTTATGAACTGGTGATCTGTTGAATTTTGAAGGTTGTGGTCCTGTTCAAGTTAGATTAGCTGACGTGGAAAAGAAAACTTTGTGGATACGAATCAAGGATAAATTATTTCAGTATGAACTGCAGGATGCTGTTATGTGAGGAATGCTATATTGGAAGAAGCTGATTGGGTATGATATTTCCAAACCAGTAAACGTTAACTCGGGTAAGATATGCCACTGCTACATGCTCTATCTTGTGAGTCGCCTGTTTATTGAAATTGTGCAACTTTCTTTGCTGAATTTCAAAGGTTTGGGCCTGTTCAGATTAGATTTGCTGACAAAAGAAGTCTTGGTAATTTTTCTGAATTTTTGTTTTTTTACCATTATAATTTTTTAACTATGTTTTGGTATTTTGGTTCTCTAGTTTTAAGATAGAGTTATCTTTTCATCAAGCTAAGATCAAGGTTTTTAAATACAGGGATCCTTTTCAAGTTAAGATTAGCTGACGTGGAAAAGAAAACTTTGTGGATACGAATCAAGGATAAATTATTTCAGTATGAACTGCAGGATGCTGTTATGTGAGGAATGCTATATTGGAAGAAGCTGATGTAAACGTTACCTCGGGTAAGATATGCCACTGCTACATGCTCTATCTTGTGAGTCGACTGTTTATTGAAATTGTGCAACTTTCTTTGCTGAATTTCAAAGGTTTGGGCCTGTTCAGATTAGATTTGCTGACAAAAGAAGTCTTGGTAATTTTTCTGAATTTTTGTTTTTTTACCATTATAATTTTTTAACTATGTTTTGGTATTTTGGTTCTCTAGTTTTAAGATAGAGTTATCTTTTCATCAAGCTAAGATCAAGGTTTTTAAATACAGGGATCCTTTTCATTCGGTAAAATATATACTCGGTTTTTTTATTACCTCTTCAGCTTTAATGAATTCTTGCACATGATAAACTATTTTTTTTTATTAATGGTGGGAAAAACCCACTTTTTATTTATAGATGATATATATTAATCAAAAAGTGGGGGGAAAAGCCCACAGAAAATCAATACGAGTGTACAAATGAAAGAAATAAAAATGCAAGTCTTGAAAATAAAAACAGTAAACTCTAATCCTCAATAGCATAATCCGCAAAGTACATGAGAATCTAAAAATATATTACAGTTTTGATTGGAATACAATTATGGTTTTGCGGGTGGAATTCTTTCTTATCGAAGCTTTAATGAAATGGAGAGAACTTATGAGTAGATTCTTGCACATGATAAACTATTTTTTTTTATTAATGGTGGGAAAACCCACTTTTTATTTATAGATGATATAGATTAATCAAAAAGTTGCCTTTGTATTCAATATGTTGCGTTGTTGGATTAATCTTGTTCAGCCAACGGAGTTGAATATTTAAATATAGCCTTGATGAAAAGTGCAACGTATTCGGATCATAGTGAACTATTGAAAGCAAACAAGGTAATGAATATTCTTCCATTTGGTGATTTTTGTACTTTTCAGGATTTTCAAAATTAATTCATTTATACTAGATTTTAAAAAAAATGTAGATACTTATTAACAACTGTAGCCTAACTCTTGTTTGTACGTTAGGGACTTGATCTTCAGTGAGTATTAAAAAAACATTTGTAGAAATGCTTGCTAACTTTAACTTTACTGACCTTTATGATATTGAATGTTGCGTCTTAAATGCATATAAATGATATTGCCATACCAGCTAATTTCCTCCTTGTTTATATTTGTAATATGTGGCAAGTCTCTTTCATAAGTATATCATATTTGATTTAATACGGATCAGTAAACTTAGAAAGTCATTAGCATGTAGCCCCTTTTTATCCTTAATATGATTTTTCTGGAAGAGAAGTCCCATAAATATTGTTTGTGTACATGTTTGTTTTACAAGCACGTTCACGGATGAGCCAGTAAACATAAACCGAGAAAAAAAACTTTTGGTTTTTTTGTGGCTTAAAAACTTGAATGCCCTTTTAACTTCAGTGGCAGAGTAACGTTTTCCTAAGGCCTACGTCATTGGTTCAAATCCGATAAGGGACATTCAGTCCAGAAAAAAAGTGATCTGACTTCCTTTTTATACTTCAAACATATGGAATTTTGCACAAAATCATTTTAAAGAACATTGCATCATAGAGGCTTCCCTAGGGAACGCATTTCTAATATCTTTCCAAAGTTTGGAAAAATAAAAATAGACACATAACAAGGGTAATGTTTCTTATGGTTTTACCTTGCTGTCACCTGCTTAAAGCCTCTTATAGTTTTTAAATGTAACATTATACTAAATATACACAATTAAATATTTTTTATTTGTAGTTCGATATTTTCTTTATTGGATATTGTAGCTAAAACTATTAATTTTGTGATTTGTATTGTGCGAATGTATTCGCTATTCATGATATTGGTACTATATGTCATTTAAGGTGTGAATTAATTTTGTAATTTTCAACATTGTTGCAGTGTTTTATAAACCGATGTTTAGACACTTCTTCGACCATCTGAATTCAGAATTACTTGATTTGAAAGGTAAATAAATGAAGAGACAGAGAGAGAGGAGAGGGGGGAGTGGGGAAGAGAGCTAGAGGGAGAGTAGGAAGAAAAAAAGGGAGAGAGCGCCAGTGGGAGGACAGGCAAGAGACACAGTGGGGAGAGCCGCCTACTGCATAGGAGAACAATAACAATATTTTATAAGTTACAAGTAATTGGCGCACCACTGACTCTCACGCCCCTTCTTACTTCTGTTGTCCAGCTCTTAGAGGTATACCCATATTTATATTACCAAGTTCCTTGATTTCAGAAATTTAACGTTTGAGAAAATGTTCTAGGCTGAGCTTGCAAAGATACTGCTTGTTACCCATTTGACCCAGGACCTTTAATCATTTCAGCTTTTCTTGTATACTTTTCATCATTTGGCATTCAGGCTCTGTATGCTACCAACAGTTTACCCAAGGTACAAAGGTAATAACTGGCCAAACATCAGATAGGCTATTTTAATAAAGAATTCACCCAGAGGTAATTTTTTTACTATTAGGTCCGGTTTTAATCATTTATCTATTGAGAAAAAAAATCATGTTTCATCAAGCTAAAATCAAGTATTTTTTATACAACTCCTTTTCATTCGGTATAATTTATATACTGGTATATTTATCACCTGTTCACCATCAATGCAATGGAGAGAAGAACTAATGGATAGATTCTTGCACATGAGAAAATGAATAAGATATAACGGTTGGGTTGGAATATAATTATGAATTATGATTTAGCGGGTGAAATTATCTCCTATGGAACACTGATCACTTTGTTCCAATCCTTTTGAAATTCGGAATTGCATACTGGTTTAGTGAATGTCAGCGGTATTGTGATTTGTTTATTTATGAGAAGTTATTAGTCTACCTTCTTAATTCAGCTTTGGTTGCATATATCATTTGTTCTTTTGCTGATGCACATGTCCCTACACCTGCAGAATCAAGGTTTTCTCTTGATTTCATTGGTCTAGTATTGCTTTCACATTCTTAAAATTGTTATTCCTTATCGTCCCTTGTTAATCTAGTTTAAATATTTCATCAGCTACGAGAGTGATTTTGTTCTTCTTTCCCTTAATTGAAATTTGGTGATTCATCATGGAATCCGTTGGGTCTATGATGCTTTTATATCAGCTAATTCTGACTATCATGATTAACTATATAAATCTTTTTATATCTATTGGTGATTTTTTTTGTCTTTGATTTTAGTTTTCTTAAAAATGCATGTCCATATGCCATGTTCTTTTTTCCTCTATGCTTATGAACATGCATGTAATCAAGCTTATGGAATTGTTACTTTGCTGTTCTGTCTCCATTTTGGAGTTTAAAAACGGCAAGTCCACTTTCTTCATTTTCTTTGCGTTTGCTGTAACATTGTTAATTTTGGATGAACTCGTGAGATTGCCTTATTTAAAAGTTGGTACTATTATTTAGATTACTGATTGGTTTGGTTTGTTTTTAACGGTGTTTGAGGAGAAACAAATATTTAAGTTTCGCATCAATCTCAATTGTTGATTAGAGGCTCCAGCGACTAAGAGAAATATTATGGGGAGAAAGGATGCTATTGTGAAGGAAATGCTAATTTCAGATTGGAGTGGGATTTTTGAGGCCATCATCACGGTCAAGAGTACAGCTACAACGTGCCGATGTTGCGAATTAATAGTCTCACAGTAAGTCCTTATCTTTAAATGTTTGTAGCTGAAGTATGCCCCATTTTCCCGTAAACCTGATAATAATCTCAATTATTCAATAATAGGAAAAACTTTTCTCCTTTGTATTTGTTCTATTCAAATGTTTGTAGCTGAAGTATGCCCCATTTTCCCATAAACCTGATAAAGTACATAATCTTTGTTTCATAGAGATCCAAAAGTCTAATCACACAATTAACCGGTATGCCTTTCCCTCTTTTCCTCGTTATGTTTTTGCCAGAATCAGAAGCATTTACTTGTATTCAATTTTTTTTCTTAGTATTCTGATAGGGTACGTGAGGCATGAATTGTTGAATTTGTGGTTTGTTACAAATGCCAGCAATTATTTAATACTTACATCTTGGATCATCTTTAAACAAGCATATATTCAATAAAATAAACCTCATACCCTATCGGCTTCTTCTAATCCGATAGGGTATGAGGTTTACAAAACAGTATCTTGGAGTTCATGCTGACGAGAGAAGTCTTGGTAATTTTTCTGAATATTTGTTTTACCATTATAATTTTTTAACTATGTTTTGGTATTTTTGTTCTATACTTTTATCCATTGACAAAGAGTTATGTTTTCATCAAACTAAGATCAATTTTTTTAAATACGGCTCCTTTTCATACGGTAAAATATATACTGTCTGTATTTTGTTCAATACTTACATCTTGGTCTGTATCATCTTTAAACAAGCATATATTCAATAAAATAAACTTCATACCCTATCGGCTTCTTCTAATCCGATAGGGTATGAGGTTTACAAAACAGTATCTTGCAGTTCATGTTGACGAGAGAAGTCTTGGTAATTTTTCTGAATATTTGTTTTACCATTATAATTTTTTAACTATGTTTTGGTATTTTGGTTCTATACTTTTATCCATTGACAAAGAGTTATGTTTTCATCAAACTAAGATCAATTTTTTTAAATACGGCTCCTTTTCATACGGTAAAATATATATTGTCTGTATTTTTGACCCATTCACCTTTAATGCAGTAGAGAGAAGAACTTACGGGTAGATTCTTGCACTGAGAAACAATTTTTTTTTATATTAATGGTGGGGAAACTCACTTTTTATTTATAGATGATACAGAACAATAAAAAAGTGGCGGAAAAATGAAAGAAATAAAAAATACAATTCTTGAAAATAAATACAGGAAACTCTAATCCTGAATAGCATAATCCGCAAAGTACACGAGAAACTAAAAAAATATAACAGTTTGATTGGAATACAATTATGATTTTTTCGGTTAAAATATCTATGTAGAAGTTTCGCCCTTTTTCCCATCAGAAACGGGGCTCAAAATGTGTTTTCAGTTACCACTGTCTAGTTGTATGCCAGCAAATATTTGGAACATATTTTTGTTTCATCTTTTACACGTGACGGTTATCACAATCCTTCCCTAAATAGCAGAACATACCTGTTGTGATGAATCTTCGTTTTTTTCTTGTAGTATCTGGATTTTGTTATTGCTTCTCTTTTTTTCCACAGAGGCGCTTGGCAAGTTTCTCAATATAAGATATACATGTGCAGTTAATATGAACATGATTACCGTATTGAGCTTTCTGTAAGATCCTTTCCTATTCCCAGTATTTATCTTTTTCCTTCAATTTTTTGTTGTTAATGCATGAGGAGCAGAGCCATGATAGTGTGTCCATGCCATTTGTGGAATTTGCATTTTCTTTACACATTCTTTTTAGACGGACCAGATCCTTATTGGTAAATTCAACACTTCATATTCTCTACCATCATTTTGGATTTCTCGTGATTTATTAAGAGGTCTTTTACTTTCTCTACTTTTATAGAGAATCTCCATGGCAATGAAAACTCATTTCCAAGATAAATCATCTTTTAAAAACCGACCTGTACTTTCTAAACCTTGCGAGAAACCCCAGTCTTTGGTAGTACGATATTTATAGACATCACATTATTTTATTCCAGTTATTTTCTCGATCTAGTAACATATTAATACCTGATAGGCGATAGATAGTTCATCTTATATATTTATTGATAACATTCTTGTGTAAAGGTTCTGAGATTTTCTAAGTGTACGAATCCAAGTACCTTATGTATGAGATATAGCAATAAATAATAGTTGAGGCTGAAATGTATCCTTTAAAGTGTTTGTCCTACACAATTCATCATTATTTATATTATCTTACTATGTGTACAACTGCTGTAAAGTAGATTATGATGCCTACAGTTGTTTATCTTTAAAAGGGAATTGCCTAGTGATTTTGATGGTTTGATTATAATTTATCTAGGTTGTTTATGAACCTTTGTTGTTGCAAACTTTTGCTACAAGGATAGGTAAATTAATCCAAATTTTATCCTACCATAAGTGTGGACTTTTGGCTGTTCTCAAATTCTATAAGTGTTTGCACTTTGTTAGTCTATGAATGTGGGAGAATGTAATTTTGTAAATATAGACAAGGGGAGGAGGGGGTATTACAGTCGATTCTTAGAGATCTTTGTCACTGTTTTTATCAATTTGTTTCAAAATGGAAGGAGTTACGTCCTTGTCTCCACCTAATTTCTTCCGTTTAAGGTAGTCCGGATGTACATGAAAAAAATTTAGAAAATGGAATAAATACATGAATACTTTGCGAAAGTGGTTCGATCATACTTAATTTCGTAATTAGTATATTTGGTCTCCGACTAAGTGAGAGAGAGGAAACAACCACTGTACGGCCAATGGTCCAAATATGTACCAAATCATTTTCACTAGGGCCTTATTGTTTGTTTATAACGTGTATGTTCAACTTGATTGGTATTTTCTGTTTAAAAAAAAACAAAAAACTTAATTGATCTTTTACTTAGAAGCTCAAAAGTCGTCCTTTTTGAATTATTTGTTATAAGAAATTAAATTTTTTAAGGAGAATGAGTCCCCTCCCCCACCTAAATAAATTCTTCTTATCCGACTTAAAATCTCTAACCAAACAGACCCTAAGTCCTTTAAGACACAGCTGTAATTATTTGGGCAGGATTAGCTTAATTTCTCCGCTATCGTTCTAATTAAACACGCGAAAAAATCAGATTTCCATTGAGTCGGCGCCTTACACCCAGCCCCGTCTATATAAACATACGTATCTATATACCATCTCCGATTTGGCAGATTTCCATCTCCCCTCTCCGTCTCTCTCTCTATATATGTATAAAGACGTATGTACATACGCATATTGTCCCATCTTCGATTAAATCTTTCTAGATCTCTCCTCTCTCTATATATATGTATATATCTATATCTCTTTCGATTTAAGACGATAATCTTGATTTGGTGAGTTCTCCTTTCAATATCGCCTCTCTCTCTCTCTATATATATATATATTATATATTTATATCCTCGGATTGGAGGCCATAAACCGTAGATCGTAGCAGTTTGATTAGATTTCTCTCTATATATATATATCGATGTAGTCTTTAATTGTTATCTGATGTATCCTTGTCACTAGTAGCAGATTGGGTCTTTTTTCAACATATAATAGATGGTATATATGTTCGCTTTGCTTTTATGGTTTTTTTAAGTTTAGGTATTTCTATCATCTTTTCAGTGTTTTCCATCTCCTCTCTCTATATGTATATATGTATGTATATCTGTATCTATCTCTTCCGATTGGGGGCAAAAAACCCTAGATTGGCCCATAATTGTTATCTGCTGTATTCTTTTTTATTATTGTGTTTTTTTTTAACTTAATCGATAGTAAATGTTTAATTTAAGCATGGTTTTATTTTCCTTTTTCCCCTTTAAGTCCGATTGTAACTAGATATCTTTGCTCATCTTTTATGGTTTTTAAGTTCAAGTGTTTCTATCATTTATTAAATGTTTCTATTAACTAGTTTTAAGTATTTTCTTCGATTATATATTTGGTTTATTGAGATGTGCTCTCTAGATCGCTCCTCTCTCTATATATATGTATTTATATATTGCTCCTCTCTCCCTCTCCCTCTCTATCTCTATATGTGTGTGTGTGTGTGTATATATATATCTTTCGATTGGAGGCCAGAAACCCTATAATGATGTTGTTTGGTGAGATGGCCCTTAATTGTTATCTGAAGTATTCATTTTGGTCACGTTGGTATTAATTATTGGATAATATATTGTTTAATATAAGCGTGTTTCTATTTTCCTGTTTTCCTCTTTACGTCGTTTGAATTACAGATCGATTGTAGCCTGATATTTTCGCTTTGTTTTTATGTTTTTTAAAGTTCAGGTGTTTCCTATCATCTATCAAGTCAAGTGTTCCTATTCTAAAAGATTAAAATATTAATGATAATGTTTGGAAAGGACAATCCAGTAAAATTTTTGTGAATAACATATGATCCAAAATTCATGGAGGTTTCTATAAAATAACAGATGTTGGTATATATTCTAAAAATCTGTATATCTAAACTTGATTCCATTTGATCTCAAACTGTGTTGTCAAATTTCATATGTTGTAAATCCCCTAATGTCATGTATAATATCAAAACATGTTTATGGACAATTTATTTCAATATATGGATAATATATGTCTCACTGAAACATGTTTCGACTTTACTGTTTTCCCCTATCTAGTATTAAAATACAGTATAAATGTAAGTAGATGTCTTATTTGTGCTTTTAAGTTAGGGTATTTCTATTTTCTATTAGGTGTTTCTTTATGAAAGTTGGTCCAGGACTTGATAAAATAAGGGTAATGCATGTGGAAGATGATTCGGTATTTGTTTTTACTTTTCTTTTGGAGTAAAAGACAATCCATATTCACCGTGTTTTTTTAAGTAATAGTAGATGTTTCTATATGTTAATGTTTAATGCACTTTATCTAGATTTTACAACTAATTCTTGATAATGAACATTCATACAATTGATCTAAGGGAATGTCAAGTTGTTTTTTTATAATCTACCTTGGGACTGAGTAATACACTAACAGTTTGAAACCATATGCTTCTATTTGTTTCGAGGTTCAAGGACTTTTACATAACTATGTGAAGTCATTATATTATAGAAATTCCTCCCTTTTATGGTCTCCAACTCTTAGAGGTATACCCATATTTATATTACCAAGTTCCTTGATTTCAGAAATTTAACGTTTTGAGAAAATGTTCTAAGGCTGAGCTTGCAAAGATACTGCTTGTGACCCATTTGACCCAGGACCTTTAATCATTCCAGCTTTTCTTGTATACTTTTCATCACTTAGCACTCAGGCTCTGTATGCTACTAATAGTTTACCCAAGGTACAAAAGTAATAACTGGCCAAACATCAGATAGGCTATTTTAATAAAGAATTCACCCTTAGGTAATTTTTTTATTATTAGTTTCGTTTCTAATCGTTTATCTATTGAGAAAAAAAATCATGTTTTCATCAAGCTAACCAAATATTTTTTTATACAACTCCTTTTCATACGGTAAAATTTATATACTAGTATATTAATCACCTGTTCACCTTCGATGCAATGGAGAGAAGAACTAATGGATAGATTCTTGCACATGAGAAAGTGAGTAGATATAACAGCTGGGTTGGAATATAATTATGAATTATGATTCAGCGGGTGATATTATCTCTTATGGAACACTGATCACTTTGTTCCAATCCTTTTGAAATTCGGAATTATATATTGATTTAGTAAATGTATTTGATTGCTTTCTGTTCCTTGTTACGATTTAGATTTATTTATTTATTGAATGTCGCTGCTAGTTTAGGTTTATGCATCAATGTTCATCTTAGCTGAATTTTATTTTTGGTTTCTGATTTATTGTCCTATTATAAGTACATCTGAACTGCTTTTTTTCTAGTCATAGCTGTATTTTACTGTGACATTGTGGGAATTGTTTCTTTTGTAACAATTTTTCAATTATGTAGACTAACAAATATATGTAGTCACTGTAAACTGTTTATTTTTGCAGGAAGTATTGTACTGTTTGATAGTTATATGCGTAATTCATAGTTTTCTTTCTCTTGTTATGGCTGAGATTTACTTATTGTAGCATTGTATTTGCTCGCTCAGGTCCATGCCTCGTTCATGTTATCTGACTGGAATTTTTTGCGATTAGTGATTTGTCATCATATTATTTTACATGTTAAGTATGTTTGACCTGAGAATATTCTAGTAATAGTTGTTTAATTATATCAAAGTATGCCAACAAATATTTGGAACATATTTTTGTTTCATCTTTTACACGTAACAATCCTTCCCTAAATAGCAGAACATACCTGTTGTGATGAATTTTCGTTTTTTTTTCGTGTAGTATCTGGATTTTGTTATTGCTTCTCTTTTTCTCCACAGAAGCACTTGGCAAGTTTCTCAGTATAAGATATATATGTGCAGTTAATATAAACAGGATCACCGTATTGAGCTTTTTGTAAGATCGTTTCCTTTTTCCAGCACCTTTACATTTCCTCCCGTGGCTCATAACCTGACCAGGTAAATTCTTTATTTATCTTTTTCCTTCAATTTTTTGCTGTTACGCATGAGGAGCAGATCCATAATAGAGCGTGTCTATGCCATTTGTGGAATTTTCATTTTCTATACACATTCTTTTTAGACGGACCAGATCTTTATTCGTAAATTCAACACTCCATATTCTCTACTATCATTGTGTGAACTAGGAATTTTGGATTTTTAGTGATTTATTATGAGGTCTTTTACTTTCTCTACTTTTATAGAGAATCTCAATGGCAATGAAAACTCATTTCCAAGATAAATCATCTTTTAAAAACCGTGTTCTACTTTCTGAACCTTGCGAGAAACCCCAGTCTTTGATAGCATGACATTTATATTTTATAGACATCACATTATTTTGTTACAGTGATTTTTTCGATCTAGTGACATTAATACCCGATAGGCGATAGATAGTTCATCTTATATATTTATTGGCCAATCTAATCCTAACGTATATGCTCAACTTAGTTGATCTCTTACATAGTAAGCTCAAAAGTCGATCGGTTATGGATTATTTGTTTTAAGAAATTAATTTTTTAAGGTGAATGGTCCCCTACCTCACCTAAATAAATCCTTCTTATCAAACTTAAAGCGAAGCTCTAATCAAACCAACCCTAATAAGTCCACTAACATTCAGCTGTAATTACTTGGCCAGGATTAGCTTAATTTCTCCGCTATCATTCTAATTAAACACCCAGCCCTGTCTATATATGCATACATACGTTTGTCCCATCTCCGATTAGCGCAGATTTCCACCCCTTCCATTCTCTCTCTCTATTCTCTCCGATTAGAGCTTTCTAGATCTCTCCTCTCTCTCTATATATATCTATATCTACATCTCTCTTTCGATTTGAGGCGAGAATCTCGATTTGGTGAGTTCTCCTTTCAATATTGCCCCCCTCTCTCTATATATATTTTTATATATATCCTCGGATTAGAGGCCATAAACCCTAGATCGAAGCAGTTTGATGAGATTTCTCTATCTGTATATATATATATATCGATGTATTCTTTAATTGTTATATGATGTATCGTTGCCAGTAATAGCAGATTGGGTCTTTTTTCAACATATAATAGATAGTATATCTGTTCGCTTTCCTTTTATTTATTTTTAAGTTTAGGTGTTCGTATCATCTATTTAGTGTTTTCCATCTCTCTCTATATATATGTATGTAATGTATATTTGTATCTATCTCTTCCGATTGGGGGCAAGAAACCCTAGATTGGCCCATAATTGTTATCTACTGCATTCTTTTTTACCACTGTGGTATTACTTATTGAGTCTATTTTTTAACTTAATCGATAGTAAATGTTTAATTTAAGCATGGTTCTATTTTCCTTCTTTCCTCTTTTAAGTCTGATTTTAATTAAATATCTTCACCTAGCTTTTATGGTTTTTTTAGGGTCACATGATTCAATCATTTATTAGTGTTTCTAATAACTAGTTTGAAGTATTTTCTCCGATTATATATTTAGTTTATTGAGATGTCCTCTCTGGATCGCTCCTCTCTATCTCTCTATATATATACATACATATGTATATCTATGTATATATATATTAATCCTCTTTTTCTGTCTCTCTATGTGTGTATATATAAATGTCTTCCGATTAGAGGCCAGAAACCCTAGGTTGATATGCTTTGTTGAGACGGCCCTTAATTGTTATATGCTATATCCTTTTAGATGTTGTGGTATTACTTATTGGGTATTATTTTAACCTTATCGATAATTTCTGTTTGTTTTAAGCATGTTTCTATTTTCCTGTTTTCCCCTTTATGCCGTGTGAATTACATTACGATTGTAACCAGGTATTTTTTTTATTTATTTTTTTGGTTTTTAAGTTCAGGTGCTACTATCATCTATTAAGTTATTCTACTCTAAATGATTAAGGGTATTATTAATTTTACTCACAAAATCCACCGTTCGTTGTAATCTTATTTGTTAAATCACATGTTGTAATCCTCTAATGTCTGTTTATGGATAATATATTTGTCACCGAAACACTTTTCGACTTTACTGTTTTCCCCTATTTGGAATTTTTATTTGGAGTCGAATACGATCCATATTCACCTTGGTTTCTTTAAAATAATAGATGTTTCTATATGTTAACGTTCAATTCACTTTAACTAGATTTTACAATGAATTTCTGTTAATTAACATTCGTACGATTGATCTCAAGGAATGTTAAATTGTTCTTTTATAAAATACTCTGGGACAGAATAAGACTTTTGAGTACTTACAGGAAAATTGTGGGTTGTAGCTACTTTGTTATTACTTATTGGGTCTTTTATCAATTTAATCGATAATATATTGTTTTATTTAAGCATGTTTCTGTTTGTGAATAACAGGTATTTTTATTAAGAACAAATATTGATATTTACTTTTACGATCGTCCCTTTTATTGGGTCTTATATCAACTTAATCGATAGTAAATTGTTTAATTTAAGCATGTCTATATTTTTCTGTTTTCCCCTTTATGTTCGCTTTGCTTTTATGGACAATTTATTCCAATTTATTGTTAATATATTTCTCACCGAAGCATGTTTCGACTCTACTGTTTCCCCCTATTTGGTATTAGAATACACTAGAAGTGTTACTGGATATTTTCTTTTTTGCTTTTAACTTTAGGTGTTTCTTCTATCTACTAAGTGTATCTATTTGAAAGCTTGTTTATGGTGATACCCTTGTTGAGGACTTAAAAAATTAAGGGTAATGTATGGGAAAGACGATTCAGTATTTGTTTTCACTTCTTTTGTTTGGAGTATATGTTTCTATTTGTTAATGTTTAATGCACTTTATCTAGAATTTACAATTAATTCTTGTTAATGAAACGATTGATCTTTAGGGAATGTCAAGTTGTTTGTTTAAAACTATGTAGGGACAGTCTTTACAGGAAAATTATCGGTTATAGCTACTTCTGCGTAAATTACTTAACACTGTTTTATTGATTGTTTTATGGATTGATATGTTTCTTATTGAATGGTATGCTTTACGTAAGACTTTGTTGAATGATATGTTTCGTATTGATTGTTTTTGAAGATTGCATGATTTTTTCTTTTGAATTCATGCATGTTGACTATAGAGCTGCAACACCCTAAATCATATTATAGAATTTCCACCCTTTTTTGGTCTGCGCCTTTTTTTTTTAATCAAAATCCGTGAAACATAATGTTAAAGGTTGATTGCAAAACGTGATTGTATCTGTAATGAGAAACCAAGCTTGATTACTATTTTTTTATATATGTAATCCTCATCCACTCTATTCGCATTAATCATTGCTTTGCTGGACAAGTGCTCCACTAGTTTAGATAAGTGTATAAAGGAATTTTAATGTTTTGTATTTCATCTCTAATTTTTTGTTTATGTACATATGATTATGACTTCTAGTTTTCTTATGCTCTCACTGGTTTCACTTCTGTCTGTGCTGTCGATGTTAAAATTTTCCACTTGTGGAATGCCTCTGCATCGAAATAACTTAGGGAAGGTGTTGTGGCTACTTTTCAATATGACTGTTCTTCTCTTTTCTCTTCTCAAATCAGTTGCTTCAAGTTGGTCTTTCTGGTGAGTTGACTGTTTATTAAAATTATGAGTCTCTTTCTTCTCTGAATTTCAGACGTTTGAGCCATATTCAAATTAGATTCGGTGACGGGATGTCTTGCCAATTTTTTTTTAACTATGAATAGATATAAGGCTGAATAGTTTTTCATATATGTCATTGGTATTTATACAGAGAAGTCATAATCTATAATTTAGGTAACATCAACCTAAAAGGAAATATTGACAACTATCAATTATATCTAATATATACTCCCTAGACTAATAAGGAAACATATTCCTAGAATAATAAGGAAACCACAGATAGATAAAATCTTCATAGGTGTACATGCCAACTCTCCCCCTCAAGTTGGTACATAGATATTACTAGGGCTGGGAAAAAATCCCGAAATCCCGACCCAACCTGTGTCCCGACCCGCACCTGACCCGAAATTTTTCGACCCGAGAATAGTCCTGACCCGACCCGACCCGACCCGATTTTTAATTAATTTATATTTTATATAAAAACATAAATTTATTTATATCAAATGCAATTGATGAGAATCGAACCTTGTATCTCTAGCATACAATGTAAGCACTCTACCATATGAGCTACAATCCTTTTTGTTTTATTTATTAGTTATAATTATACAAGTATAATATAGATTTGTAGTTTTGAATATATGAAACTATTAAAATAAAAAATATACTTAAATTAAAAAAATTTATATTGTTATTTTCAAGAAAGATAAATGATTATTATTTTCCGATTATAAAAATTATAATGATAATGTATCTCATTAATATGATAATTATTGCTTGTGTGAATAAAACTAAATAGTAAAAGAATCTGATAAAAAACGTATCAATTTTTTTATTTACTCCATTATTTGTAGTTTCACACTATTTTTTCTACATGTTAATTTCTTTTTTCATTTATTAGGAATGTTATTTTTAAATTAGGATTATGTTTCGTGTTAATAACATGTTTAGACTTTTCAAATGAAAATTGTTAATAAAAAATAATGTAAAATCAAAAAATATGTTGAGAGATTCAGGATAAACCTATCCCAACCCTACGAGATCCCGAAAATTCGGGTTCCGACTTTTGTCTGGTCGGGATCGGGAATTTTTTTTCACTTCCAAAAATAATCAGGTCGGGATACGGGTTGAGCGTTTACGGGTCGGGTCCCGACCCTAACCCACCCCTAGATATTACACATGCCCAACTTGGACAGTGATGCATAGAAAGGACCACTGCTAACGGCATGGGTCATCATATCAGCTAGCTGATCTGCGCTTTTAATGTACGGAACTTTGATAGTTCCAGAATCAAGGTTGTCTTTAATGTACTTTCTGTCAAATTCAACATGCTTAATTCGATCATGTTGTACTGGATTATTTGCAATCTGATAGCTGCGGTATTATCACAAAAGAGCACCATAGGTTTCTTTTGACCAAATCCAGTCTCATCCAAAAGAATTTTAAGCCAAGTTAACTCTATAGTCGCATGATGAAGAGCACGATATTCAGTTTCCGCACTAGATAGACACCACTTTTTGTTTCTTACTCTTTCAAGTCACCAAATTACCTCCGACAAAAGATACATACCCTGAAGTAGACTTTTTGTCCAACCTGAACCCAGCAAAGTCAGAATTTGTATACCCCATAATATCAAGGTGTCCATGTTTTGAAAACATAACACCTTTACCTGGAGAGTACTTTAAGTAAGCCAAGATACGGTTTACAGCCTTCATATGTTGGTCACTAGGATTGTGCATGAATTGACTTACAATGCTAACTGCATATGACAAATCAGGCCTATTGTGAGTAAGATAAATCAACTTCCCGACTAGGGTCTGGTATCTCTCCTTATTCGTGGGAGTTTGATCAGGATAGATAGTCAGACCATGGTTCACTTCAATGGAAGTATTTATAGGTTCACAAGCAGAGTTATATGTTTCGTTCAATAGATCTAACGTGTACTTTCTTGGAGAGATGAAGAGTCCTTGCTTAGACCGAGACACTTCAATGCCTAAAAAATATTTAAGAAACCCCAAGTCTTTCATTTCGAACTCCTTCGCCAAATGGTTTCGAAGCTTATCAATTTCAATGGTGTTGCTGCATGTTACAATCATGTCATCAACATAGACAATAAGCAAAGTAATATCATCACCCTGTCTTTATAGAATAAAGTGTGATCAGCCAAAGCTTGCTTAAATCCATATTTTTTCATTGAGTGGCTAAACCTGCCAAACCATGCTCATGGAGATTGTTTCAAGCCGTACGCCTTTTTCAGCTTGCATACTTTTCCTCCTTGTGGTGTAAATCCGGAAGGCAGATCCATATAGTTCTCATCTGTTAAGTCCCCATGCAAAAAGGCATTTTTCCCATCGAACTGTCGTAACGACCAGTCGAGATTGACTGCAAGTGAAAGTATTACTCGAATTGTATTCATCTTGGCCAAAGGAGCAAACGTTTCTTGATAGCAATTCCATAAGTCTCGAGTGTAACCCTTCGCAACCGTCTAGCCTTATACCTTTCAATTGTCCCATCTGATTTATGTTTTACTGTATATACCCATCTACACCTAAACGCCTTCTTTCTTTTAGGTAACTCAACCATATCCCATGTAGAGTTCTTTGTAGAGCTTTCATTTCTTCTACCATTGCGCACTTCCACTTTGGATCTTTAACGGCTTCCTGAAAATGACTAGGAATATACACCGAAGACAACTGAAGAGCAAAAGCGAGATGAGTTTCAGACAAGCGATGATACGAAATATAATCAGACAACGGATAATTACAAGATGATTTGGAGAAACCAAACTTATCAGGTTCTTTAAGATTACGAAGAGGGTATCTCCTATCAATAGTCTTTCCATTCTAGGTAGCAAGCGATGATACGAAATGTAATCAGACATCGGATAAACTATATTACAAGATGATTTGGAGAAACCAAACTTATCAGGTTCTTTACGATTACGAAGAGGGTATCTCCTATCAATAATCTTTCCATTCGAGGTAGAAGGTTCTGTAGTTAAAAGAATAGAATTTTTGTCTGAAGTTGAATCTACAGGAAAAGGGACGTTAAGCTCGGATGACTCATCCGATGGCAAGGTAATATCATTACGAGGAGTAAAATTTGCTGGGGGACCGACAACATCGTTCTTATTCCTTGTATAAGTTTTTTCGAACAACCGCGCTGGTCTTTCTGGAGGTTCAGATTCAACGTTAACATGATCAGGTTGATCTGATTCACGTGCATTCTCCTCCTTACTCAAAATAGTTGGATCCTCTCCTTTACCGGAGGTCCATATTCGTTTCTCTTCTACCCATACACGTTCCTCTTCTTTACTATTAATCTTTCCCTAAAGAAGAACCAATGGTACATCTCCAGAAAAATAAGATACCTGCTCACAAAATTGAACATCCATAGACACAGTATTTTCCTCGAGGGGGGTGAAATCATTTATAGGCCTTTTGAGAATTCGAGTAACCAAGGAAAACACATTTAAGTGCACGAGGATCAAGTTTATCCCTGTGAAGAGTATGCACATGAACATAACATATCCAAAAACTTTCGGACAAAGGTTTAATGCAGAAGGAATAGAGTGAAAACAAGATGCATACTCAAAGAAGTTTGATAGTCGATGACACGTGTAGGCATTCGGTTAATAAGAAAGGCAACGGTCATTACAGCTTCTGCCCAAAAACGTTTAGGAACACGCATAGTAAAGCATAAAGCTCTAGCCACCTCAAGAAGATGACTATTCTTACGCTCCGCTATACCATTCTGTTGCGGGGTGTAGGTACAACTTGTTTGATGGAGGATACCATTTTAATTGAAAAAATTAGCAATGGACAAATTAACAAACTCAAAACCATTGTCGGAATGAAAAACATGAACCTTGGTATGAAATTGTGTCAATCATCTTATAGAATTGAGGAATAATAGATTTGAAATCACTTATATTTCATCAAATATACCCATGTTACCCTAGTACAGTCATCAATAAAGACAAAATATCTGCGACCAGAAGCTGTTGAGGTAGAAAACAGACCCCAAGCATCAGTATGAACTCAAGTAAACGGACAAGGACTTATTGAAACTCAAATTAAAAGAAACATGATGATTTTTAGCATAAATACATTGTTCACATCTTAAACTCGAAACTGGAACATTGCAAAATAACCAAGGAAACAAATGTTCTAAATAATTAAACGACGGATGTCCCAAAGGACAGTGCCATAATAAGATCTTCTCTTTAGCAGAACTTGCTCTCTCTACTTTAAAACCACGACCGGATTCGGATTTGAACTCAATCGCCCCCTCAAAGTAGTACAAACCTCCTTTTTTCTTACCAATGCCAATCGTCATTTTCGTAAGATTGTCCTGAAACACACAGTGGATAGAGTGGAATATTACAGAACAGTTAAGACGTTTGGTAATTTGGCTAATAGAAAGCAAATTATTAGACAGGTCGGATGCAAGACAAAAGACATAGATAATTTCGAAGCGAGTGAGACATTCCCGGCCCCGATAATTAGCATAGGAGTCCCATTAGCAACCTGTACAGACTTAACATGTGAATACGTTAAAGAGTCGAGTATCGAAGAATTACTAGTCATATGATCAGTAGCCCCCGAAACAATAATCCAAGTAGTGGAAGCAACAGAATTTAAGGCTAAATCGGAATTACCTTCTTGAGCAGATATTCAAGATACATGAGAAGCAGAAGATTGGTCCGTGAAAGCAACCTGGGAAACTTCTTGTTCTTCCTCTCAGCTTGCTTTAGCTTAAACCACTCTGGATAACCATGCTTCTTCCAACAAACATCAACTGTATGCTTTGTACGCAATGAGTACAAAAGCGGGATTGAGCGTCGGGAGAACCAGTAAGGGGAGAAGAAATAACTGGCTGAGATTTGCTCCTTTGAAAAGTCAAAGCCGAATTCTCAGAATGATCTTCGGTTCCCATCGTGATCTTTCTTTGCACTTCACGACAAACTAGTGAATATGCTTCTTCTAGACTTGGCAAAGGAGATGTAGCCAGTACACGACTACAAACATGATCTAAGCTGTTGTCAAGACCAGCAAGGAACATATATAATCGATCCTCAATAATACGCTTCCTTTGTTTCTCAATATCAACTGCACACGACATATCATTAGGCCTTCGATAATCAAGATCCATGAAGTTAAAGAGTTCAACTCGTAGTATTCAGCAAGGGGCCGACCACCTTGACGCAACTGAAATCACTTCCTCATCAGTTCATAAACCTGAGAAGAATCAGAGGCGTCAAGATAGCTCCTCTTAACAGCATCCCAAACTTCCTTGGCTGTTCCACACTGCACAAAGTGCGAAATTAAATTTTCGCTCATGGAATTAATGAGCTAAGACTTAACTAGGGCATCTTCAGCCTCCCACTCGTCATAGCTCAAATCATCCTCTTTAGGCGCAACCTTTTTTCCTGTAATATAACCCTTTTTCCAGCAATATGCATCTCCAAAATCTTAAACCAAACACAATAATTAGGACCGTCCAATTTAATATGGATAGCAAAAGAAGTCTCGTGAATGGTTAACGTGGAGGACATCTTGTTTTCAATGGTTTTAGTGTCATCGTTGGCACCCATTATAACAAGGT
This sequence comes from Primula veris, assembly GCA_963682055.1. Taxonomy (NCBI): domain Eukaryota; kingdom Viridiplantae; phylum Streptophyta; class Magnoliopsida; order Ericales; family Primulaceae; genus Primula; species Primula veris. Next base: position 17,428,394 of record OY821743.1, on the reverse strand, counting down.
AGGTGAAAAATTATGACGGCTAGGGATTAGGGTTTCAGCAAAAAAAAAAAAAAGGCAGCGGAATAATAGTCTTTTTATGGATCTGGTACCAAATAGATAAAAGGTTGAATAGTTTTTCATGTCATTGGTATTTATACAGAGAAGTCATAATCTATAATTTAGGTAACATCAACCTAAAAGGAAATATTGACAAACTATCAATTATATCTAATATATACTCCTAGACTGATAAGGAAACATATTCCTATAATAATAAGGAAACCACAAATAGATAAAATCTTCATAGCTGTACATGCCAACTCTATGTTTTTGCTATTTTGGTTCTATTTGTTTATCCATTGAGAAAAAAAAAATCATGTTTTCATCAAGCTAGACCAAGTAAATTTTTTATACGACTCTTTTCATACGGTAAAATTTATATACTTGTTGTACTTTTATCACCTGTTCACCAATGCAATGGAGAGAAGAACTAATGGGTGGATTTTTGCACATGGGAAAATTAAAAGATATAGTTGGGTTGGAATATAATTATGAATTATGATTTAGCGGGTGAAATTATTTCTTATGGAACACTGATGACTTTGTTCTAATTCTTTTAAACTTCAGAATTGCCTATGGGTGCCTGATTTGTAAGTCGATGTCAGCGGTATTATGATTTGTTTATTTATGAGAAGTTATTTCACTTTGGTCTATTCTTGCTTCCATGTACCTGATAATTATTTGCTTCAGTCACAGATGTGGTCCTGGGGTGTTCTAAAGCAAGCGTGGGCGGAAATTAGGCAGAGCCTAGAAGCCTAGGAAATAAGGCGGGAATGAGCGGATTATGCGGTGATTAAGCGGGATCAGGCGCTAGGCGACGAGTAAGAATCTTTAATTTTTTAGACCAATAAGTATTCGTAATCACTATTTCTTTTATGATTTTTATGGAAATTACTGAATTGTTTGCTAGTTATATGTGTGCTTCATTGTTTTATACCCTTTCTTACAATTGTGACTAATTTAATGTAGCATTTTATTTGTTATCTCAGGTTTATCCCTCACAGATCTTGTGAGTTGACTAGTTATTAAAATTATGAATCTTTCTTCTCTGAATTATAGAAGTTCTGGCCCTATTCCATTTAGATGATTTGTTTATTTATGAGAAGTTATTAGTTTACCTTCTTAATTCTGCTTTGGTTGTCATCTATCATTAGTTCTTTTGCTGATACACAGGTCCTACACCTGTAGAATCAAGGTTTTCGCTTGATTTCATTAAGTTCTCCTTTTTATGCAAGTTATATACTCTTTAGTTTTAGTTTGAATACTCAATATTGTATCCTTTCTTCCCTGTTTCTGATAATTATTTGCTTCAGATACGGATGTGGTCCTGGGCTATTCTAAAAAGCGAGCTTAGGCAGAGCCTAGAACATTAGGCGGAATTAAGCGGATTAGGCGGTGATTAGGCGATAGGCGACCAATTTCCTTCTGAAACCTGCATTGCGCCTTTTAAAACGTTCTGCAATTGGTGGTCCAGGTTTTAGTCTAATATTTACACAAAAAGGAATTAGGTTGTCTTCTATTCCCTCATGAAAAGATAAACTGACGATTTACTAGTTTATATCTTTAATCCATTTTTCAGTCAACCAGTAATTCTTTACTGTCCCTATCTATTCTAAAAAGCGAGCTTAGGCGGAGCCTAGAACATTAGGCGGAATTAAGCGGATTAGGCGGTGATTAGGCGATAGGCGACCAATTTCCTTCTGAAACCTGCATTGCGCCTTTTAAAACGTTCTGCAATTGGTGGTCCAGGTTTTAGTCTAATATTTACACAAAAAGGAATTAGGTTGTCTTCTATTCCCTCATGAAAAGATAAACTGACGATTTACTAGTTTATATCTTTAATCCATTTTTCAGTCAACCAGTAACTCTTTACTGTCCCTATCTCGTGTAATGTGTGGCATGTGCAAAATTTGGTCCCATTTTCAAACACGGTGTACAAGGTCTTGGAAAACATTTGCTAACTTATATATGTATATGTGTACAATATATTATTATCACAACTTTAGCTTTAAATTTCCAAAATTATCAAAAGATTAAAAACCAAACTAGTCTTTTTAGTAAAGAATCGATATCAATTTTACTCCCAATATTCATATACTCAAAACCAGTTATGCTTCTTAACAGAAACTGGTCTAAAATCTTCCATTGTTTTACATTGCTTTCAATTGGTCCCAGATCCTTAAATCACTGTTGGCAATGAAGTACTATAAGCATGATCCAATCTAAAACATGCATTCGTTGAATTTAGTTTTTGATGTTTTATATTTCATAGCTGTTAGCTTATTGAGCAGAAAATAAATCTTTGCTTTGAAAACATGCCTGTCCTGGAAGGTGGATTAAAGAAAAAAATCCCTTTTCTTCTGGATTGAGGCCGGCTTATGTGGTTGTCATTTGTGTTGCTTCATATTTCTTTTACCCCTTTCTCTTTGTATTAGAGATGCACACCACAAGAACAGTTCTACAGATTTTTCGGCACATGATTAGGGTACCTTCAGGCCGAAGTTCACAGGCTATACATCAGCATGGTATATACTCTTACTATAAGATTATTCTTTTAACTTGAGTAGAGGCTTATGGACCACCTTGCTTTGAATCAGTATTGTTTTCTTTGGAAGAGTGACCTTAAACAAGCTTTACATAAATAAATAAGAGGCTAGTCCTGTTAGACAGCATTTCCACTTGAAATAACATTGACTCTGATTAGTCGATTAGGTGTTGTTGGATTAACAAATTCTCAAATCTCTTGCTGCAATTTGTCCAATACTTTTCTGTATATTTATCATAAAAGCTATTTTTTTTATAGTTTTTGTTGTGTAGTCAAGTGGACTTTTTGTTCACTGTATTGTGTTGTTGGCTTAATCTTCCTTAGCCAACAGAGTTGAACATTTGATTATAGCCTTGATGGAAAGTTCAACTTATTCGGACCATAGTGAATTGAACTGGAATTACTCAAAGCTAACAAGGTAACAAATATTGTTCCATTTGGAGATTTATGTACTCTTCAGGATATTTAAATTTATACATTTATACTGGATTTAGAAATTTGTAGATACTAATATAAAACTGTGGTCGGAATAAACCTTAGACTCCAGCGATTTGATCTTCTGTGAGTATTAGAACCATGCGTAGAAATGCTTGTTGATTTTGACTTTAGTGACTGATATTGAATGGTGTCTTAAATGACATTGCCATACCAGCTACTTTTTATCTTGTTTATATTTGGTGTGTGTTATGTGGCAAGAATTTGTTTTATGAGCACAGTCACTGACGAGCCAGAAAACATAAATTAAGATAATAACCTTTCTGTTTTTTCCTGGTTTAAAAACCTGAAGGCCCTTTTAACTCAGAGGTAGAGTAACGTTCTTCATAAGGCGTATGTCATCGGTTCAAATCCGATAAGGGGCTTTTGGTTCAGAAAAAGATATCCGACTTCCTTTTTATACTGCAACATTTTGCTCAAAATCATTTAAAGAGCATAGCATCATTAGTAGTTTACTTAGTTAGGGAATGGATTACTAGTACCTTTTTCAAAACAAAAACAAAAATAGACACAAAACAGGGGTAAAGTTTCTAATGGGTTTTACCTTGCTGTCACTTGAATAGAGTTAACATGATAATAAACGCAAGGCGTAGGTCATCAGTTCAAATCCGGTGAGGGCTTTTAATCCATAAAAAGTGATCTGACTTCCTTTTAATACTTGGTTAGGGAACAGAGAATAAAAAAAGTTTCCTTGGTTAGGGAACGTATTACGAAAAACTTTTTCCAAGTTTTCTATGGAATTATTGTACGCTTTTCCAGTTACATATGTAGTTTGTTTGACTCCTTTTAATCGATAATTGTTTGCCTAATTGGATCGACGGAATTGGTTCTTTCTGCAAAACTTTTAAATCTTGTAGATCAACGGATATTAGTAATAGTTTGTGAATTCTTGATTTTTTTCGGATAGTATTCTATTATTCGCCAGTTATATGTGTAAACTAACCCCTTATAATAGATTACTGTTTGTCTCTTTAATGGACAACTATTCAGTTTCATAGACTAACAGATATTTTTAATCACTGTGTATTTGTTGATTTCTTGAAAGTTACTTGATTATTTGCCAGTTTATATGTGTTTATAATTCTTTCCCTTGTTACATTTGAAAATATATCATTGTAGCATTCTTTTACTCATGCCTCAGTGTTCATGTTGTCTGAAATTTAGTTTTTTGGTTTGCGATTTGTCGTTGTCTTATTATTTTGCATGTTAAGTAGCAATAATTTTAGCAATAGCTATATCTCATTGTAACGTCAAAAAGAAACAACTCCCACGATCCAATTAAGTACCAATGTTGCTTAATTGGTCCAAAGTTTTCTTATTTTTCCTGTGACAACCTTTTAATTGTCTAGACCAATAGATATTTGTAGTCCCTGTATACTGTTTCTTTTTAATTTGAAAATATTATGCTGTTTGCCGGTAATAGTTGTATTTCATTGTTTTATGTCCCTTGTTAGGAATATTTTTTTTAGCATTCTAGTGTAGATGCTATCTGAATATATTTGTTTGGTTTGTTATTTGATGATGTATTAATTTACATTTTGAGTACGTTGGAACGCCAATCATTGTAGTCATAGTTGTTTAATGGGATCGGAGGAGTTATATGATCATCTTGTAACATCCCAACAATATATGTTGCTTAATTGGATCGATTCTCTGTAAGACCATTGGTGTTGTAGACCAACAAGTATTTGTAATCACTATTCCTTGTTGATTTTATGGAAATTACTGATTTTTTTTTTCAAGGAAACTATTATTGAAAATATATCGCGCCAAGTCAAAAAACTCCAAGCCCTTTCTACGACCACCACGGTTACATTGTTCCACAAGGTGTATGCTCCTCGCTTAAATGGTCTAGCAGCAGCTTGGTATGCACACTTCTTTTTTTATTAAGTAGGTTACTTACAAGTCACACCTAACAGGTAGTAATTAATTCAATCACACTTGATCGCAAGATATATTTGATGGACAAAATGAGAACGATGAATAGAATCGCACAGCACCCAACATAAGGAAAAGACCATGGCATGCTTAAACCGTGTAACAAAGAACAACGTCGTTTGCAAGATACCAGACATATTTGATAGCTGATAGAAGAAATATATACAGTACCCGAAAAAGTACAAGGCATTACTGAATTATTTGCTAGTTATATGTGCATTCCGTTGTTTAATATCCTTTCTTATAATTGAGAATAACTTAAATGTATATTTTTGTTATCTCAGGTTTATCCCGCACTGATTGTGCTAGCTGAATTTATTTGTTTCGTTTTATGATTTTTTAATTTGTTGTATTATTCTACATGTTAAATAAAAATAATATCCGAATTAGACTTCCACATAAGCCACCAGCATAATCACATGCATTGATTTGATCAAATAATCACCAACTTTGGCAAGCTTTTTTTTAGACGGACCAGATGCTTATTCGTAAATTCAAAACTCCATATTCTCTACTATCATTGCACGATTTAGGAATTTTGCATTTCTTTTAACTAGTGATTTATTAAGAGGTCCTTTAATTTCTCTACTTTTATAGAGAATCTCCATGGCAATGAAAACTCGTTTCCAAGATAAATCATCTTTTAAAAACCGGGTCGTACTTTCTGAACCTTGTGAGAAACCCGTCTTTGATAGCACGATATTTATATTTTATAGACATCACATTATTTTATATCAGTGATTTTTTCGATCTAGTAACATATTAATACCCGATAGGCGATAGATAGTTCATCTCAAATATCATGTGCATAGGGGAAGTGAGTGACTGGCGACGATCTCTCTTGCATGACTGGCAACGATCTCGGTTTGAGCTTTGTCCCTTCCCTTTCTATAAATACCCAAACTCCCTGATTTCCTATCAGATGACGACGATAGTTTTAGTGATCTTTTCTCTCAACCGATCTTTGTGTCTCGTCTACTCTCTCTCTCTACTCGCCTCTCTTCCTTTTGCATATCGACATCGAAGTTGACATCCATGGTGATGTCTATGACCTGTAAAGGCGACGACTTCAACTATATCTGTCCAATAACAAACAGGTAACGAAACCAGGGGACCAAACCATGTAAATATTGAACTATATTGTTTTTTTTAAAGTTAACTGGTCTGTCAGACAACTGCTAAATCATCCCAGCAACACAAGGGAAGCTGAGAACGATCCTCTAAGGTTAAAGATGAGCCCAGAACCTGGACTCACAAAGCTGTTAATCACGCTCTGATTTAGCAGTCATGGCTCATCCACCAGACTTAAGTCACTGTCTCCTAAGTAATCAAGGATACAGAGGTACGATTCCTATAGAACAGATCCTGTTCAAGTAACGTCGTGTTGAACTATATTGAATATACACTATAGGTCTAATACAAACCAGTGACTTATGGTTTCAGACTTTCCGTCGCCGCTGTGAATTTCTCCACCAATACTCGGATGCCTCCTCGCAAGTATTGGCACCAGTATTTCAACCAATCGGAGAGAATGAGAGACATAGAAAGATGTGACATGAATGACGAGAAAGAGAGGTGGAGATTACACGTGCGTAGTCAGAGAAAGAGGGATGACGAGAGAGCACATAGAATCCGTTGTCGGAGCCCGCCGGATAAGCAAATGAGATAGTGAGAGATATATGAATGGAGGGAAGGAGGGTGCGAGGATAGAGTAAGAAAGATATGGAGGGAGGGAGGCGGCGAGGAGAGATATGCATTACTAGAGAGAAGCAAATCTAGAAACTTGGCTCAAAGTATAAGTTATTATATTTTTTTTAGTTGTCAATTGTTTAGTTATGATAACCGTAAAGAGCTTTTTAGTAATCACAATAACATTCAAAAAATTAGTATTATATTCTATTTTTTAAAATTCAGTTAAACCAACACCAATAAATTTGACTCGTCGCTTTCACAACGAACCAACATACTAAAAAATTTAAGTTAAACCCAACACGCCGTTAATACCCATGGGCACGGATGGACGGGGTACAAAACGCATTTGCCAAATCTAAATATTACTAGTACGAAGTAATAAATTAATAAACAACTTGGTAGCCTTTCTTTTTCCCTAATCACCTTTCTTCTCTCACATAAACGTGACACGGCCTAGGGTTCTACCTCTCTCTCTCTAACTTATATATAATACATGGATATAACCTAACCTATATCGCTATATACATAAATAGATACACCTCACATGTATATAATATACATAGATAGATAGATACATGCATACATAATATATAAAAGGATATATCGTAATATAGATGGCTCCGAAAGCGTCGAAATCAAAGAAGAAGGTAATGTACGACGAGAAGCTGTGTAAGATGTTAGACGAGTACACACAGATACTTTCACGGTTAATTTTGTCATTCTGCACCAAAATATATTATCGTAGAACAATGTTTCCCCCAAATTTGGACTGTGAACTTATTAGAAATATACTAAAAGACATGTTTGTTTTTGGATTTATATTTGACAATGTTTTGAATTGATCTATTTAATGAGAATAATATGAGCAATTGTTATTTATCATTATTGTTTAAATGACTAAATAAGTGTCTATTATTCTATTTAGTAGATGGTCTAGTGTGTAGAGTACAGCTTACACACGGAAGATTAGACTGTCGGTTCTAATAGAATATAAGTTATATGTTTACAAATTTAAATGGAAATGGATACACCATCAGTAGAGTTGTAATACGTGGTTTTAGTAGGTATGTTTTGACTACAGAAACGGATAAATTCCAACTCCATTTACTAGTGCACTTTGTGTGTATTAAACAGGACTGTTACGAAATAATCATTTGGTGACTGACTAGACAAAATGATTTATAACTCATAATCCTAGTTATTGTTTATGCTCTTAATTCATATGTTTCTATTTAGGCATGTATGAATGTGTTTGTCATTTTAATTCATACATGGTGAGATTCGTAACGAGTCAATAAACTTAACGAGTTGGATGGCAACATTATTCGTATCAGTGTTTATTAGTAATAAAAGAAATTCACGTCCCGTAAGGGATCGATGATATTCCGTTGAGGAAGCTTATAAGTTTTGTTCGTGTAAATCCTGCAGGTGGATTTATAATCCAACATGGCAAATAAGTTAAGCGGACAGGCTTAGGGATAATACGTTTATTAAATAAGAAATCAGTCAGTGATTTAATTTAATAAATGAGTATCTGATTAATTTTTACATAGGGAGATAATGAACACGTTTGACAATTGCAACGAATTAGATATTCAGATTATGGTAGAGAGATCAGTCGTGATCTTTAGTGGAATAAATCACGATTTAAATTGATTGTGTATATCTCGGGTTCTAAGGAGATATGATAGCACAAAATCTTTTTTAGTAACTCTATCCTAATCAGCCTACAAGTCACTACCTTATCTTACATATAGTAAGCCCATTTTGTAGGCAGAATAAGTTTTTCATAACTATATTTCGAGATTGCCTAGAGAGAGAAAGAGCCCACCCTCTTTCAAGGAGCAAATTGCTAGTTCAGGAATAAGGTAGAAAAGTTGAGGCGAATCTGTTCTATCACAGTCGCCATCTGTTCCATTCTGTTATTCGGTATGATCTAAACCTATACGGTAAAACAGGATTTATTTGATAATATACGTACATACTAAACCTAAGAATCTGGGCACGTTTTTTTCCCGCTGTGCAAACTGTTTTTCTATCAGTACTAATTTTTGTTATGTGTGAAATTGGTGGAAACGTTTTTCTATGATGATTATTTTGGTACGGAATGACTAAATTACCCTATCACGTTAACATTTTTCAAGCACGTGCTGTCACGTGCCATGATTCCGTGATTAATTTAGACGGTGATACCTAAATTAGAAAGTTTCTTATAGTGTGGTACCCAAATTGTGAAAATTGAAAGGTGGGTACCCAAATCGTTAAAAGCACATAGCTTGTTATACCAAATGTATAAAACCCCTATTAATACATATGATCTATCTTGTAAATACTATAAATCTTCTTCTAGAAAACGAAAAATCCTAAAGGAACTTCATTTGTTAGAATTTACTTTCTCTAAATTATTTATTGAGAGTTGATTGTAAGAAATGTTGTCCAGTAGGGACATGAAAGCGAGAATGGAAATGGAAAACTGGAAACGAAAACGTAAAATATATGAAAATTTCTAGTAAAAGATGCGAAACGGGAAACAAGAAGCGGAGGAGGAAAATGCGAAACGTTGTTCCGGAAAGGGGAAACGAGTTTACCGCTAACTACGGTCATAACCATTTGATGTTTTGTTAAGTTAGAAGCTATAAGAAATTGCTAGAGAGAATCAAATGCAAATTTGAACCTCTAAATTTGACAATTAGGAAAGGGAAGTATTTCATTTTTGTAATTTTGTTGTAATGGAAAGTAACATTAGAAAAGGGAAAAAAAAAAAGAGCAAAAAGATAAAATCGAGCTAGTGATTTACCTGGTGCTATGTATCCGATTGTTCCTAATGTTCTGGTTTGAACATTTGTCTTGTTTTCGGCCAAGATCTTTGAAATTCCAAAGTCAGCCACATGGGCAACCATTTCTTCGTCTAACAAAACATTGCTCGGCTTCAAATCGCTGTGAACAATAGCTTCTTTGCATACCATGATGAAGATAATCTACAACCATGACCACATCAATCATAATATTGATCCTTTGAAGAAAACTAAGCTTAATCTCCCCTTTGTGCAACAAATTTTCAAGGCTCCCATTTGGCATATATTATAGGACAAGAGATCGAATCTCTAAATTAGAGCAAGTCGTTATCACTTTAACAAGATTTGGATGCCTAATCCTTCTCAAGACGTTACATCCATATCGAAGCTCTTAAATGCCCCCTTTGCGGTTTAAATTCAAAAGTTTCACCGCTACAACTGTCGAATCGGACAATATCCCCTTATACACTGAACCGAAGCTTCCAATTCCAAGCAATTTCGACTCGTTAAAATTTTCAGTGGCAAGTTGGAGTTCGTGGTACGATAATGTTTTATGTCTCACATTCTCTATGTTCTCAACTGCAGCAATAGATTTTTTACTTAGTTTCCTATAACGATGACCCCATAGTATTGTCACCACAACGCTGATTATTATGACAGAAAAAATTATCGGGATAGTGAATCTAAGAATGATCTTAACACGTGAAGTTTTTGATTTCTTACTGGAGCAACTAGGAACTTGAAATTGAGACAAACCGCATAAATCCTTGTTACCCATGAAAGCTGTAGCTGGAAAACCTGCAAAAGCACCACCACTTGGTATTTCACCTTGCAAATCATTATTTGAAACATTATGACTCTTAAGATATGCAAGTCTTTCCAATGATTTTGGTATGGTGCCCGAAAATGAATTCGACGAAAGATCAATGTACTCCAAGCTTATGAAGTTGCCAAATGAGGATGGAATCGAACCATTAAATGAATTAAATGATAAATATAAATTTGTCAAGCTCTTCAAGTCTCCGAAACTACTAGGAATTTCTCCCCAAAAAGTGTTGAAAGATAAATCAATTGTATAGATTGGCAACATACTTCCTAAGTCGGTAGGAAATACCCCTTAGAGAGAATTTCGAGAAAAATTAACTTCTAACAAATTGTTAATCTCCCAAAGAGACAAGGGTATGGTGGAATTTAGTTTATTCGGTCCTAACATAAGCTTCTGCAGACGAGTTAGGTTCCCTATGCAATCTGGTATTTTCCCCATAAAGTTGTTTTCAAAAATTAAGATTTCGTCTAATTCTTTCAATTCGCACAATTCCATTGGAATGGACCCTTGCAGATTGTTTCTAGATATAGATAAAATCTTTGAAGTTGCTTCGACATGCCAATTTCTGAAGGAATGGGTCCTACCAAATCGTTTCTATCTAGAACAATTGACAACAATCCACTCAAGTTCCCAATTCCTTTTGGAATTTCACCTCGAATACCAGCATTTTCTATGCTAAATAGTTCTATAGACGAACTAAGGTTACCAATCGAATTAGGTAGTGTCCCAATTAACGAGTTGTTTCCTACAAGCAAAAACTGAAGAAACCTACTCTACTAGAGAATCGAAGAATTTGAGTTCAGCCATTTCTGGTTCATTCGTAAGTTTGTTAGCTGCAAAGTTTAAGAACTGAAGCTGCCTCAAATTTCCCAAATTTGTAGGTACGGGACCAGAAAAAGAATTGTACACATTGCTCTCCATTATAGTCTCAAATTAAATTTGAAAAACAGGCCTTAAATTAAAGTTTTTTTTTTCAATAATGATCATTAATATGACTTTTTATTAAACCGTGTTTAAAGTAATTTTTTTTAATTATAACTTATTAAATACAATAAATTATTCTAACCAGACCGGTTTCCTTAATTATGTGTTATTTAACTAGGAGTGTTGCTATAGTCACCCAAATATCTGATCCAAAAATCTTACCCGCTAATTTGACGGATTAGATGTACTAATCATGTATTAGGTGAAAATTGTTTTCCAAAAGCACAAACAAAAATATTGGTCCATCTTATCTGTCACATCGGCGGATAAGGTTTTTGGGTTGAAAATTTGGTGAGAAAAAACATTTTCCTAATTAGAATGTTTTTTTTTTATATTTTTACTTCAGATGTGTCTAACACCATTATATTTATTCCAAAAAATATATGAGTCAATTATGTTATTTCCCTTAAAATTAGTAACTTTACCTTCACATTTAATTATATTTTAAAATTAAAACGTGTTTTGACTGTTAATATTCACTAGAAGAATGAAATAATTACTGAACGAAAAAGAAGAGAAAATTGTTTGATGTACTCTAGTTGTCTAGTAGTGAACATATACTACTCATAACCGATAAATATAAAATAAACACTACAAAATAATATTTATTTTATGAGGGTCAAAATTTATCATAAAACTGTCACAAATTGACCATCATGTTAAAAAAATGTCACATATTGACGGTCCTGTCACAAATTTCTCACAAATCCCGTAGGTATATTAAACTCATCAAAAAAAAAAAAATATAGGTGATATTAATCAATACCCAATAATTTTCTAATGCATGTAATTGAAAAAATGGACCTATTATGGGTTAGTAACCTCAATTTAATGCTTAATAAATTGTACGGTAGGGCCGTTTCTGATTGTACATAACTCCAACTCAAAAAGATTAGAAGCATTTGTAATCAAAAACGGAAATTCCCCGATAAGTTGATTGTCTGCCAAAAAGATCCACATGAGCCAACTTTGCAATAAAAATCAAACCTTTGTAGTAAAAGCTCACATGCAGCTTCACTACTGAACATTTAATCTCACTCATATTATCATCAGTTTCTTCCATAGTACACTTCAAATCACTCCTATTAATACTCATATATATATATATATATATATATATATATATGGGTAAAGTGGAAGCCTTGGTTCAGTGTTTTTGTGTTACTACCTGTAATAATGTCAAGTATGTAAGATAAATAAGTATTCTAGCATAATATGGGCTGAGAAGATAAATACAAATTTTGTAAAGTAGATTCCATTCAAATTTTGGCGATATATACAATTTTTTTAAAGAAGATAAACCCATACAAAAGCTGATGTTTGATTCTTTTTCTACAAAATTGCTAAATATAGCAAAAATGTGTCATTTACAAATATACCTGTGAGTGCTCAATTACTAGAAAATAACATACTAACATACTTCCAAAATTTCTTGTCTCACGAATATATTCACACGTTCCCTTGATTCAACAGCACCATCCAGTGAACCTTAAATATTGTTAGTCATACAAAATTACATTTATTCAAGATTTTCCATTTATATAGAAAAGAAACACTGAAAACCTGAAAATATCTCAATGGTGCAGTATAATTATCATGAGGAATTGCATTTTTGTAAACCTAACCCTTTAATACTTGACCCATTCTAAGAAGGCAAAAACACACAAAAAAAACATAGGAAGGATAAAGGTATCAATTATTAATTGCATGTACCACTTGGCGTTTACAATTAAACAAGACAATGCAAAGAGTAGGACAAATTGTACCAAGCCTAATACTATTATTTAAGGCTAACTGACAGAATCCTACTGAAATAGTAGAGATCGCCTGTAACCAAAGTAAATAGCCAGAGTTTCTAAAGTATCATCTTAATGGAGGACCCAAGTTTAACAAACAAAAAAACTAATTTCTGTACCAGTGAAGAGCCAGCAACTCCAAAAATAACAGCATAAAGTACTAGGAGTAGATATCTCTATTATTACCAGTGGTTGAGCTTCATAGCGGCAACAAAAAAAGGGTTTCCTGAGGAGAAACTCGAGCATAACCTCTTTCTGGCAATACTACATACACTTGTGTGCTAAATTATGTGACACTAGCAACTCAGCTATATGGATACGTATTTTTTAATACAAAAAGCGTACATATTTGTCAATTTCGGAAATAAAATTTAGGTCACTAGGATCGACATGTCATGAAGATCTCACTACGCATAACGTCTATCGGCATGTGTTCGTGAGTGTAACGCTCGGGACCCAGATACATTCCCGTTCTTTCCAAAAGAGAAACACTTTCATTCCGACCAAATTTCGAAGCGTATAGTTTGAGATATTCAATGTCCTATTCAACAATAGAGGAAAAAAATAGGTCTCAACAAGTGCAAAGCCAAAGATAGTTAAAAAAAAAAAAGTGTTAAGTAATAGAGCTCAAGTCAACCCAGTAAGTCTGGCCCCCCTCTCAAGTAAAAGGGGTGGTGACTTGGCTTGCCATGCCAAAAGAAAAAAAGAATTAATTGACCATAAGCCAGTGTGCCACAAGCTATGACGATTGACGAAAACGTTATGAATTTCATTCATTTGACTATTTGAGTAATTTTGGTTTTTGTTCTAAAGAAACTTATTTTATACTCATTATCACATGACTCATGAGACACAACTTGTGGTATGGTACCAGAATAGTTTCAGATTGAATTTACTGAAAAGGGCATCTTTTGAGAACCTATTAAGGGAATTGTCTTGACTTTGTTCCATCGAAGCCTGATAAAGATGATTCTGTTTTTCTAGAAATTCTTAACAAATTGAATTGTTTACTTTAGTGGTAGATTCTTCTGTTATAATAAGCAGGTGGTGGAAAGATGGATCGAATATTCAAAAAATACCGTCCAATTGGAAACCCGATAAAGATATATATTGTAGATATTTATATGAAAATAAACTGTCAGTCATAATGAGAAAATACCTGCAGGCCACTTAGGAGTCGCTCTAGTCTAAGTGAGGCCACTGGCTGATGCGAACACGAGAACACCTCACCAGGGTAATACAATACCCCATCACCTGGAGGAAGGCCACGCCTGAATTTGATCTGAATGTAAAATGGATATTAAATATAAAGAAGAAATATAAACCTTAAAAATATGAAGCAGGACAGGAGGAAAAATTTGTTATCAGTTTGGGTCTACAGCTAATTCAACAAACATAATCATTTAATTGGTAACATGATCATTTATTTGGTGTTTACTCCCAGCAGCTGTTCATATTAGGGAAGGCCTCAAAGAGTAAAGTCAGAAGTTAGCTTAAGTTTGAGCAACTAGAAGCTTGAACCTCATCAAATTCCATAATTTGAGGATTAAACATCGAGATTAATTTTCGTAATTGTCCCCTTCTTTTATAAATTTGAAAGTTTCAAGAGAAATGTCTAATGAATATTAAGCGAGAAATAAGCCAATAATTTGGTACCTCGGCACTAGCAACGGTTGCTTTTTCATAGCAGTTGGCACCCCAATAGAGAAAGCCAGTTCCCCCTTCTTTCCAAACACGCCACATCACTGCTCTGTGTTGTGTCCCTCTCATTCCAAGGTGCCAGTTAGGATGAGGATCAGATGGCCCCATGCATACATACGTCCACCATTCCTATCAAACAGGAAAAAAGCTTGATTACATGACAAATAAAAGAAACCAACGGACAAGAACAACAATGAAAATCAAATATCGGAAACAAACGGGATTAAGCTGTTCATCCGCAATTAAAAATTAACATTCCTTTTAATTTTTCCCAATATCTAGTCCATTTCTCTTAACTTAAAGAGAGCTTAAGTGGTTAATTTACTAACATAACCTCATTTAGAGAGCATCTTATAAACAAGTAGCAAAAACTTTTAATGTTACCAAGAAGAGCAATAACAGGAAACGTTGGTAACATCTAATGGTTAATTTGACCTTATAAATTGGAGTTTCTGAATCCATGTGAAAAATAATTGTGGATACTCTTTTATGGTGGATGGAGTAATATCCTAAAAGAGATTCCAGGCAGACACAATTTACTGTCTTACTTCACAAAGACACAATTTATGAGGCATATAGGAATTATCCCAAAAATATCGATGAGATAATTTTGTTAAAACAGAATGGCATCCATGATTAAACTGATTTTGAAACAAATGAGATAATCTAATCAGTTAATAGAAATTCCAATTATTCAAAAAAAAAATCGCTAGAATACGTTTTATCATGAGTTTCAGCTATATGATCACGATCCTGATCTGAAAAGGAACATAAAATTGCTAAATGATGCATTTCTTGTTAAGTGCATAAGCTCCAACCCCTCCCAGCCACGTCTGTTTATATTAGAACACAAGGGGAGGCCATTCAGAATTTACATTTTAAAAATTAGAATTGTCACAACTGATTCATCCTGTCATAAAGAAATCTCACAAGCGCCATAGTTCCAGAACAGAGGGAAGGATGCAAGATATAATTTACCTCACCATTTTCTGGCTGCATTTCATCTATAATATTCTTCGCCAGATCCTCTCGATTACCAAGCACCCATTCGCTGCAACATAATAAGGTAACTGGTCCCAATAAAGCACAGAAACATGCAAACACTAATTCTACTGTTTCTCATGATTTTTCAGAATGCATCAGTCTCGAAATAAACATAACTCATCGCTTCCATTTTATGGATTAAATCCTTTTTTTTGTAAGAAACCGCTATCTTGCAGGCAATGTATACTTTTTTTAGCTTAATATTTAAAGATGAATAGGCAGAGCTTATGTCGTTATGTGCACCTAATAGAGCAGTAAGCATCAATACCTTGTGCAATATATTTGAGTATGAGGCCTGAGGAACTCTGGAACTTTCAAAAATGCCTCAAAGTTATTAGAAGCAAGCGGGGCATCATTTGGTCCTATAAAAACAAACCCACAAAGAGAAGAGAAATCCAATGACCATATCACCCACATACTAAATCATTTTCTGATACACTACAAATTAAAATTTAATAAATATTAAAACAAAGAAACTTGAAAAATGCATTCATGCTTAAAGTTCAGTAGTGAACTGTTGGAATATTTATAGAAACAGGTGTTACAAGTCTCTGCAGGGACAGAAAAAAGCAATTTGGTAGATTCGGGTTCTAAACTTTTACTGGATCGAAAGATAATTACGCCAGCTAACATGGTAAAACTGATTCAAGAGCACAAAGAAACAAAACTTGAGAGAACAAAATAAAACAACACAAACAATTCTTTTGCATCTTATGTTTCACTGTGATTTTAGTTCTCATGAACCCACCATCTGAATACGAGTGTCATAAAAGACAATCAGCAGTATTGAATCTCAATACATATAACAAAGGGTTGACAAATCGTACCAGTGTAATAGGTCGTAAGTACACGAGCATCAGGAGCATAGGCATGAATTTCACTAGCCAAGTTACGAAGGGAATCATATTGTTCCTTGTTGAGTGGCTGGCAAAAGGCATATACACAGATGAACATACCAACAGAGAATAAAATATGAACCTTGACATGAAAAATAATAACTATTTCAATCACGTTAGCAGACACCATATTGACACAACCCTAGTTAAAGTGGCCTATCTACTCTAGGTTCTGAACGAGACTTTCAAAAAGTATATTGCCCAAAAAAATAAGTAAAATGTTATTCAATATCATAAGTCCTCTGACTTAAAGAAGTCAACATCTGCTCTCAAAAGAAGTAACTTCTTTCTGCCACCTTTCTCAAGAATGTAAAGTTCTGTGATTGGTGAAGGCAAAAATTCAGTTTCAGTTTCAGTCTTAGAGGGATGATTACATTGGATTCATGGATTGTATAGCCAAAACAGGTTGCATGGCTTAATCACTCCTTCTCGAATTGTAGTATAAAATTCAAATCAAAACAGCATTCTTATTTAGTCAAATCTTTTTCCAGAGGTACGCATCCCTAATAACATAGGAATAGAGAATATGTTGGTACCTCGTCCCACAAATAGAAATAAGCTTTATTCCAGTAAGGCTTTGTACGCAGGACCTCAACTTCCTTTTGCAAGTAATCTGTCTCTGCAAGACCACTGTTGCAGATCAAAATTATTAGAACCACAAAAGCATAAATTGGCATCCTAAAAAGTTACTAAATAAAAGAGTATCAGTCGATTGAAATCTTACTATGAAACTACAGAATGATAAGGAACAGCATACGCTGCTAGACGAGGGTCCGATAAATATTCTTCTGATTTTGGATGATCAGCTACATAAGAAATGGGAAAGGAAAAAAAGTCAAAAGATGTTATACAGGAAACTAAAAGTTTACACACAATAACTTTTAGCCTAGTACAAGAAACAGACTTTCATAATTCCATTTCGTACACGACCCTACATAAAAGAGCAATTAGTACACTAACTTTACATTTCTCAACAATTTTAGCACACTTGGTTGAGATCCTTATGTGAAAAACAGTTTAGATCCTTTTTTAACACTATACTATCACGTTTACCCATTTTCATGCCAAACCTTTTTTTTCCTATTTTAGTTTCCGGTCCATGGTTGTTTCCCTGTCATGTTCTAAAATCGTCAATAAAAATTTAGGTAAGTATATTAAATGCTAATCTTTCAATTAATTTTAGGGCAGCCACATTTAGTGCATGCAACTTGAAGAATTGATCGAACATTCATTTCATGTGCAAACAAGCTACACAAGGTATGGATGGACGGACTATGACAATAGAGTTCCAAAAATATGACTTTAAAATCAGTGTATTATACGGAGTTTAACTTCAATCACCTGGCCATGGACACGTATATGTAAAAACACGCATGCTTTCACCCCATTTGCAAAAATATGGACTGATCTTGAACTGAAGCAGCCACTTAAAATGTTGATCAAGTGCGTCATACCATTCCTTACTCCCATGATCTACCCCAAAACGATCTTCAATTACTGTATCAGATATCTAACATTATCAAGGAAATCTGCACTCTCCGATCTCCATTATATGTTACAAATAAAACGAACCTTCAGATTTCATGACTCAAGAAAAAGTAAGATAAAAAAAGAGGGAAACTTGGAGAAGATGACTTCTAAATAGTTTAGCGCCTTATTTCTCTTTGCCCATCTATATGTCTATACCAGAATATTTCAGGAATTGATGGGCACATTGGGAACCATGCACTAGTACTGAAGCAAACTTTAAAGAGGAAAAGAAGACATCCAAAAGCACAACCATCTTCCCACAAAACAGGGTTCGTAACAATCATGTACTACACATGACGTATCAACAGATTTCAAATTGTACGCCAACTTACAAATTTCAGCAATTAATACCCTAACCTAACATTTTCTTTAGAATTTTTTACACTTTATACGAAAAAAACATAGCTTGGGGAATAAAACCGAAAAAAATGACAAAATTGTGTGCTAAAGGTTAAAAGGCTCATTAATTAGAGTGAAAAATATCCCGTTATCTTAATTATTCAGTCACCCACCTTATGATATTCCTTGTATTTGGTACTAAATTGTACTGAAGTGTACGAAATTGTCAAGAAAGGTAACATTAATTTACTAATCCTTAAATTTTGTAGGTTGGTGTACAAAATGAAATTAGGTGAAACGGTAGTGTACTAGTACTAATTAACGCCAAAGCAAAATTACCATATAGGATAATTACAGGAGAGCATGCTTGACCATAGACAAGAAAGTAAAAAAATAGGATACACCAATGACAGCAGGAAGGGAAGGTGTTTCTGGGAGGACAAAATCCCACACCGTCAAATCTAGCTTCAACCGTATTGATTGGTTCGATATACCATCCTCGTCCATCATATCTAACGATCCTTTCTCTGTAAATAAGTCAGAAAATGACGGCGATAGAAGAACTCTTCTTAAAGATGTAGTCGCAGATTTTACTCTTTCCACCTAAAAGAGACAAAAGCTTTCATGAAAAGCTTAACAAACCCTGACATATATTATTTGTAATGATATGAATAGATATAGAAGTTTCGTTCTACATGAACCTACCATGCCATCCATTGAATTTCGATCAATAGGGTCCACAATTTCTAGACAATTGTTAAGTTCCCTATATAGCTGGTGTTTCTCAGTTTTGCTTATGCATTGTGCCGCAGACCTGTTATAACAATATGTGAGATTTTAATGGTGGCCTTGGTGGTTAGAAACTAAGAGAACAAGAAAACAAATGCTGTGGCAAATTTTTGAACAATTTCAGTGAATTCTGGACTGGGAAGGTTGCATCTAAGTTTATAATATTTAAGCTATAGTTAATCTAAGATAAGAAAAAGGCAATTCCTTTCATTTCCCTAGTCAATCCATACAAATCCTACTATACTGTTACTTTATGGAGCTCATGACTACTTAGAAATTGCAATATGGACTCTTAAGTTTCTCAATGTTTTCCATAACCCCTTAAGTTCTTCATTATGAGACAATTAACCTCTTCAACTCTCCCTTTAGAGTTCACCTCTCATTACTTTTCTCATTTGTCCCCAATTCCGGGTCACACAATGATGAGTCGCGGATTAAATACTGTGGAAAACCATATGCCAGACATCAGGTGAGTAGCTTCCTTTCAAAATTACTGTGTTTCTATTAGAGTGAAAAGAAATAAGAAAAAATAGGACTCACTCAGTATCAACCTTTACAGCAGTGATAATAAATTCCCCTTCATATTGTCCAGGAGGCTGTGTAGCAGGGACATCTATCGATACCCAAATTGAAGAAGTCTCTCTGCAGCAAACATTTCAATCAGTGACGATAACTATACAAAACTGATGTATATATCACTATTCATTTCAATCAATACCCTGGAAATAAACTTATTTGAGAGACCGGCATATCAAGGGGTACAAGAGCATCTGGAACACCTAAGACGGGGACAACATGCCTCATTGTCAGAGATTGTCCTGCAACCAACCTGCCACATGTCACCACCCCCAATATCATGCACTTGGATTTTAACCTTTTAAAATGAACTACGTAGCGTTTGGGACCAACCTATCCCCAGCTTGAGAGCATAGATCGGTGCATTGAATCTGAACAGCCCCAGCAACCCCTGAAGAACCCCAAGTAACTTTTGGGCGCACGGCAATTTGAATACTTTCCCTCTCATTTCTTGCAACCAGAAGTGAAATCTAATCCGAAAAAGAAAAAACAATTTCCTTCTTAAATTCAACTTATAATTGCTTCAAATATATAGTCAGCCTGTGTTAATACGACAAACATTTTTTTTCTAGACCTACGTGACGTTTCATTGCAAGGAGTGGCATTCTAAAATTATATCAAAATACATACATAAAGGCCTTGCTTGGTTGCAAAATAAGTACAACTTTCTGTGCATAAAACCAAGACTGTCTCTAAATTAGCAGCTTATAAGCAGAGCTTTTCAGGTTTCTAAATTAGTGCATGTTTGGCAACAGCTTTTTCTCTAAAATTCTTTAGCTTTCAAAAAGCTTAAAAGCCCAAAAGCAAAGAAGCTCGAAATTTGCGGTCTTTTTTAGCTTTTTCACATTAAACTTTCCAAAAACAAAAACATCCTAATAGAATGTGCTTGTATATTTACAATTCAGTTATAAGTCAAAAAAGGTGACCAATGACTTGTCAATAAATATAAGTTAGAAGACACTTATAAGTAAAAAGAAGTTACGGTGGTGCCAAGCACTACACTGCAGCTTTTTTCTCGTTGCTTTTAAAAGAAGCTATTTGACCAACAAAACTGATGCCAAACGGGGCCTTAGCAAATCAGCTTACTTCCTAAAAAATCTTCAGCCAAACAAACCCATAAACTATTATCCACAACAACAGCAAAAAAAAAACATACAGGTTTGGAGGGTTGAGGCACGTCTTGGGTCCCAACATTAGCTGTACTGGGCATAAACCAAACATGAAGTAAATCACTAGAATGTACTTTCGTGGGATCGATAATTCCCCTAAGCCGACTATAATCGCGTACATCACTATCGCACCACCCGTATGATGTTCCACCACCTGACACACCTTCCACAGGCACCTCCATTTCCTTATTATTATTATTACCTAATAAAGCAGTGCATAATATTAATCAGCGATATCCTAAAAAGTAGTAATAAATAACTTGTAAAGAGCCTACAGGTACATATAACAACAACAAAGGAAAAATATCATTAATCAAACCCCTTCATTTCCTTATTATTATTACCTAATAAAACAGTGCATATTATCAATTAACTATATCCTAAAAAGTACTAAATAACTTGTAATGAACCTATATGTATTTTTTTATTTTATTTATATTTAAAAAACCTATATGTACATATAACAACAAGGAAAAATCTCATTAATCAAACCCCTTCATTTCCTGATTATTACCTTAAGCAGTGCATATTAACTTGTAATGAACCTATAGGTACATATAAAAACAACTACTAGAACAAGGAAAAATATCATTAATCAAACCCCTTCATTTCTTGATTATTACCTAAAGCAGTGCATATTATTAATTACCTATATTCTAGAAAGTACTAAATAACTTGTAATGAACCTATATGTATTTATTTATTTGTTTTTATATATAAAAAACCTATATATACATATAACAACAATAACAAGGAAAAACATTATTAATCAAACCCCTTCATTTCCTGATTATTACCTAATAAACCAGTGCTTAATATTAATTAACTATATTTTAAAAAGTAATAAATAACTAGTAAAGATCCTATAGTTACATATAAGAACAACAAGAAGGAAAAATCTCATAAATCAAACCGCCTTCATTTCCTGATTATTACCTAAAGCAGTGTATATTATTAATTAACTATATCCTAAAAAGTAATAATAAAGTACCTTGTAATTACATATAACAACAACAAGGGAAAATATCATTATTATTTTTTAATTTCCTGATTATTACCTAAAGCAGTGCAGAATACTACTATTAATTAAATATATCCTAAAAAGGTAATAAATAGCTTGTAATGAACCTACAGAACAATAGGTACAAAAAACAACAACAATAACAATAAGGAAAAATGTCTATAATAAAACCCCTTCATTTCAAAAAATAAAACTAATAAAACCTATTAAACAGAAGAAGGAGAAAAACCTAGATGAAATAAAGATGATCTTTACCAATTTCACAAAAATCCGTACGAAGCTCAACAATGGAGATAATAATAATAATAATAACACTCGAAATGAATTTACTAGTAGTAAAGAAGGGCTACCTATTTATTTGTCTGTTTTATTTATATGAAATATGTAATATGAAAAGAGTAGTATCATATTAGTTGACAAAAAATAAAATAAAATAAATATTACTAGTATTCTAGTACCAAACATTTAACTTTTATCAATTTGGATGTATCTACTTATTATTATCCAATTAAGGTCCAACAACAATAAGTTGAGAGTATTTCACTCACTCTATCTCATATTTTTAACGGATATCGACAAGATTGGACTCACTTGTTAGATAATAGAATTTGAATGTAATTACATCATTTAATTCAACATTTATTTTTATAATTGGATGATCATTTAATTCAACATTTATTCTTATAATTAGATGAAAATAGTTAGGTGATCGCCCAAATTACAAATATTTAACATTTGACTACCAAAATAGTAAAAGACAATAAGTTGGTATAATCATAAGCATTTACTTCGCCATATTTTTTATGTTTATGTTAGTGGTATTTTCATTTTTGTGTCAAAATAAGAACATGTCCTTAAACTTATTTAAGTTGATACTTCAATTCATTTTCACTACCATTTCGGATGACCTCCATCGACATCTATCTTCGACCATCCAATCTTTCGTATTCGCTGTTCCGGCAATGAGCACAACTCCGACGAATAGGTATCACACCAACAAAGATACACACGGACATACCTCATTCGGCCTTTAACACGTGGTGTTTAAGGAATGGTGAATTTTGCTACAGTGTAATGACTCAATTTGCA
Source organism: Primula veris (assembly GCA_963682055.1). Taxonomy (NCBI): domain Eukaryota; kingdom Viridiplantae; phylum Streptophyta; class Magnoliopsida; order Ericales; family Primulaceae; genus Primula; species Primula veris. Next base: position 17,405,130 of record OY821743.1, on the reverse strand, counting down.
AATATCTCCATAAAAGTACAAAATTTGTCACATGAAACTATTAATGGTTTAAATTTTAAGGACAAAATGATAATTTGACCATATTCAAATACTAAAGTAGCAAATTTTCACTTATTAAGCCATATCTTATAATGATCACTTAATAAAAGCCCAAAGGAGTGAGACATCGGCGAGGTCGGATCTGACTACATCAAATCTTGTCTTCAACAAAGTGTTTCAACTTTCAAGCCAAACAACATTTCCTAGAGAGTTTTTTTATTTAAAGGTAAAGTGCTACGGTGGATGCCGCAGTATCTTCCTTGACTACCGGCCACTGTTCGACCAACGGCTTCATCACGTGATGACAGGATCTGCCTCGGGGAAAGGAACCATGCCAAATTTGGGGATTTGGTAAGACATAATTCCGTCATTGGTCAATATGAATCACAATGGAAACCATGCTAAATAATGCACTGGGGAAGACTGACAGTGAAGCTGAAGATGCCGCAATATATACTTTACTAATTTACTTTTACTGTACTTGTGTAAGCTATTTGCCACGGACACTACGTATACGTCCTATATATAATTTGCATGTAAAAGTAATTCGACCAAATAAGCTAGTTTACTGCAAAACTATCATAATAGAGGAATGTTAATTAGAAATCGTAGAAGACCAAGTGATATATCTGAAGACATCAAATTATGTCTTGAGATATAGTACATGGTCTTCTAGGATTTTTAATTAACATTTCTCAATTATTTGTAGTTTAATAGGTAGAAGAATACTGAATCAAATCAAGACATAATTTCCAAATTAAAGTGCTTGGTTATTTAACATATCACAAGACATAATTTGGAAACGCATGCTGAATCAAATCAAAATGAGTTTCCAAATTATTGCAAGCGATATGACACTAACCAACCAGTTTAATAAGTAGAAGAATTGCTGCTTTGAGCATTTGGACCATTGATAATTTGATACAGTAGTACTGAATGCAGATAACTGATAAGCAGATCATGAAGATAGAAAAAGGGACATTATTTGCAGTTTTGTCCAATAGGCATACAAAGGCATTAGGCATGCATAATTAAATTGTGCATAAATATCCTTTTTTTCCTATGTACATACTCTTTTCCTCTTTTCTAATTGACAATTATGTACAATAAATATGGTAAATAATGTATGCAACTCTAAACTCTATGGGGGTCTTGGTTTTCCTAAATAAATAAAAAATTGTCCCCAAGTCCCGAAATTCTAAAAATCGTTTATTTGTATAACTTTTTCTAGAATCTTATAACCTACCTAGTTATTTTTCTTTACATCATCCTTCACAAGTAGGATGGGCTAAGGAACTATAAGTTTAAGCGATCTATTAGAGATGAGGTTTTGAAGAATCTTTTGATATATCTCTACAATTTTGTAAAAGCACGTCACGGTTGATAGAGGCCAACTGCGACAAATTCTGCAAACAAAAACATAATGAAAATTAAAACTTGGATAAATCATAAACATCTCCTATCTTTTTTACCAATCAAAAACTTATTTCTTCTGCTGGCATATGATAATATATAATTAGAATTTTCTGTTTTTGTTGAGTTCGTGTCTCTACGTTAAACTTTTGTTCTAAAAGGTAGGTGAATGTATTTATATGGAGGATAAATAGACTGATTACAGAAATGATGCATCCATAGCAGATACTGTGACATAGTAAAAATACTTTTAACTGTTTACCTTGAACGAAAAGTTAATCCAGGCGAGATTGATATTCGAGTCCGAGTGTTCAAGATCACTACATTCAACCCTCTCCTGAGAAATAAAGGAAGGGATATAAATAAAAAATAAACTAAAAACTAAAGAGCAATTTAAAAAACTGCATAGTGAGAATAGAGGGGAAAAGTTATAATTGTGTATGCTCGCTTTTCATATATTCACATCAAACGTTTTACCATTTCCAGATTTGCTAGAAAATTAGAAGTTGATTTCTCACTGAAGAATTGCAAAAGCAATCTCAAGGTACTTTTCAAAGGGGTATTTTTGAACTAAAAGTTTGTTTCATAGTAAAAGTTTTACATGGAGAAAATATTTTCATGGGAAAGTTTTATACTGAAAACTTTTGTTTACCTTTCATTTACTGGCGGTTGGTGCATATACGTCACTTGTAATAACTTATAAAGTTTTTTTTTACAAATTGTTTTTTTAACAAATAATTGGTAAAAATCTCAACATGTATAGGAAACTTTATTTAAACACGTACTTTCTTTCATATACGTCACTTGTAATAACTTATAAATTTTCAATCTATAAACTTATAAAATTAGAAGTATAGAAGATATTATTGACTTTTTTTAGCCTTTTTAAAATTTCTTGGGTTTTTTAGATTTTTTCCTTTTTTATTGGTTGATTAGATTTTAGCTTTTTCAGATTTTTTTTTTGTTATTTTTTATAATTTTTCCTTTTTTTTATTGGTTAATTAGATGGAATTGGACTAATTATTAAATAATTTTGAAATAGTAGACCTATAATTAATAATAGTTATAATGCATTAATAATAGTATTAGAAAGAATATAGAGAGAGGCTCCGTAAACCGTTTACAACTTTATTTGCGGGGTAATCGTTTCCCCCAATTTTATTGGATATGTGGGAAAAGTTTTCCAAAAAAAAATGTTTTACGGTAAACCAATCACCCGAAAAATCTATTTTACCCGTAAATGTTTGTTTACACCCATTTTACAACAAAACAAACAGATCTATTTTACGATATTCTTGTGCAAACTAATCAGTTTAGAAGTATTCTAACAAGCCAAGTTTTGGAATGGTTTAAAAAATTGAACTGCACCAAATCTGGAGCCTCAAGTTAAATGGTTAAAAGTTCCATATAATTGTTTTTTGGTAATTTCCTAACAGCTTGAACATTTTAAGACAACCAGTGATCTAACCAAGTTTTTAAAAGTACACAACATTCCTTGATATCAACATTTCTCATGTAAGTTATTAGTGACTTTTAATATAATTACCTCAATATCAGCATTCGAAAAGTCACTACTCTCAGAAACAGAATCACTGGAAACCGAATCACGTGGCTTTTCAGCTGAAAATTGTGCATATCGTGATATGAAATAGCTTGTGTCTTCAATATTATCGGGATTTGGTACAAAGGCCGCCTGTAAATGCACAAATGGAAATTAGGAAGTAAATAAAATCAAAATCACAAGGACAACAAGCAAGCACTACTACAAGATGTTAAACTTGGAACCAAAAAGCTCTAGAAATATTTACATTCAAAACTGGAAATGCTTCACTACAACATCATCATATATTCATAGGGCTAGCTGGGTATCAGATTCTAAGAAACCAATGTATAGATCAGTTTGGGTTGAGAGAAACACTAGGTTCAACAGCTTAAATCTTCTAGAGATTTCAAACCAGAAAACCACAAAATAACTCAAGGTTTAAAGCTGATCAAATTATCTACAGACCAGATTTAAATAAAGGAAAACTGAGCTAAAAAGCTGCAAACAAGGCCATGACTATACTACAAAAACAAAAGAACCAAGTACATCTGACATTTACCTTCTGTAAGGCAAGGGTGTCCCAGTTTATTCCTTTGAAGAATGAGTGTGCTTTGACCTGAAGAGAGATCGTACATTGTTAAAAACTTTAGAACGATAGTAAAAATATTTCATATTGTAGTTTATTTTATGATCAGCCTAAGCTGGAACATCAAAATACAACCTCGGAGGATCCATTTGCCCCGAGACGCCCATCAGGATCATGAACAAGAAGCCTACAAATTCAAATAGTAACGACCTCAATTAGTTGAAAACAGCTAGTATCTTAGTATTATTTTTGAAAATAAAAACCAAGTGATAGTAGTATAATTCATGTAGGAAGATTCCATATCAATACTCTAATCTGTTTCTTCTCCCACGATAAATTTTTGTAGTGATGAAAGATGATTGATGAATAAATGAAACGATGAAAAATCAGAAAAGGGCCTAAGCAAGTAAAGAGAAAAGGACTCGACTGATAGAAGATTCAAAATTTTGAAAACAAAACGAGTTTGAGATTGATTACTAAAAAGGCATAATCATTAAGAAGACTTTCTTTGGTCCAGAAGTGTTCTTCAATCTAAACCACATTCATTACAAAAATAAAAAATAAACCACATTTGAGAGCTCTTTAAACAGAACAAAAAAATTTAACTATCTAGTTAATTGGGATTTGGGATAAACAAAGACGAAATAAATTGGAAATACGTTTTTTATTCCGGAAAAGCAAAAACTAAAAGCAAGGAACAAGGTAGCTACCCTAGTAGAGATTCTTCAACAACACACACACACACACACAAAGAAAAACAGACTAAAATGTATATTGTGATGGACCTGTCGATCAGGTCTAGAGCTTCATGGGACATGTCTTCAGGAACAGAAGGCCATGGAATTTTTCTGCTCAGAATGTTGTCAAAAATTATCTGTAGAGAGAAATTATGAATGCAATTTAGTTTTTCCTCTTATACCTAATAGACAGAAATTATGAATATAAAGTCTACCAATCTTTGTTTGATTGAAGAAAAAAATACTAAATGATGTAAGCATAATGCATAATCAAGTCTTCTAATCCACCAGACAAGCCAGTAAATGTATTTTCCAAATCCAGCAACCAACTCTTCTACTAACTATTATTTCTACCATATACCACTCATTAAATCCATTGATACCTAATTTTTTTCATATTGGTTGACTATTTCACTGGACTTGGGGAATTTGTTTCCTTTCCAAAAAGTCTTTTCTCACTTAATAGGACAAATTAAGATCTGTCTTAACCAAAACCGAATTACTTATATCTAGGTACTCATATATAAATACATTATACATAGTGAGAACGGAAAAAATAAAATATTTTATAGTTGTAGTAAATTACACACATGTGGACGCGAATGTAATGCATACTTTTTTCTGAAGCAAAGCCACCGAGTTTAAGATACTTAATCTAGAAGACAGTTTTATTCTGATTTGTTGGCATTTCTTGCATCACAACTATAAACCAGTAATTACTAGCACTGATCTATAATTTATTATAAGGGGAACATTCTTGTACTATTAACTTCTGTAATGCTCCGGTTTGCACATGTCTTCCCACATTAAATTTGTCTATGCTCATCATGCCGTAATTTTTTCTTTTCGTTTTATTTCTAAAATAAAAAGGATAGAAATGACCTCTGGAAGTTCTGCACTGAAAGGTGGAATTCCCGTGATAAGTTCGAACAAGATAATTCCCACTGACCACCAATCAGCAGCGTCACCTTTAAAAGAACTCAGATACAATTATTAACTATTTACCAATACTTAATTCAATAAAACTGCAATATTTAGCACAAACCATGTTCAGTTCCAAGAAGAATCTCAGGTGCTAAATAGTCAGGTGTGCCAACAGCTGACTGAAAATGTCGATTTTCCATTTTTCGCCCATTTTCACCTTGTGAATCTACTAAAGAAATTTCATCCGAGGCAGAGCCAACTAGATTTCCCGTGATATTCATAAGGCCAATTTTTGATAAACCAAAATCTGTAAGCTGATAAAACAAACAGCGTGTCAGTAGCCAGTACATACCCAAACAAAACCTAATTTTGTGCAAATGGAAAAGACATACATACCAAGACAAGTGCAATGCCATATAAGATACATACTGGATAAATAAATACAACCCTCCGTCCCAAATTACTTGCTTTTTGAGTTGATTTTGAAAAACTTACCCCTTCTAGATAACATCATTACATTGGAGTTTAAAATACTAAGGGCAAAGAGGGAAAATGTTACCATTTTTGTATTCTAGTTTGGGAATGTACCCCCAATAAATTGGGGCGGAGGGAGTAATACTGAGGAAATTGCAGGTTTGTACACAAATATATCACCAGATTTCAATTGTGCACTTTGACTTGAAAAAATCAGCAATTGTACTACGTTACCTTTCTTGAATCAGCAATTGTACTACGTTACCTTTCTTGATTATTTCAGTACGCAATATAGAGTAAAAAACATGAATCGGAGACTAAATAGGAAAAACGTGATGAATAAAGTACAAAATCGATTTTATTTTTTTTGATAGAATATTTTACAAATTATTTTATTGTTGTAAATATTTAGTACTCAACCTATGATTCTTTTTTACGTTGGGAATGACGTTTACAATTTGTCGAGAAAGATAATGTTATGAGAGCTTTTGTAGTTTGGTGTGTAAAATCAGAATTAGGTGATACATAGTGTAGGAAGTTGTAATTAACCCAAAACACATAAAAGCTTTCATTGGGTAGCAACATGGGATACTCAACCTTGCAATACCTGATTGATCTTGATAAAAACTAGTAACTTATTTAAATATCAATAGAACCTTGATATGACCATCATGTGCAATTAATATGTTGTCGGGTTTCAAATCACGATGGATGATTCCAAGGGAATGCAGGTATTCTAAGGCAAGAACCTGAAAGACCAAAGACTTGTTTAAGTAAACAAATTAAATAAGATGAACAGCATAAATTAGATGTTTAAACACCATTAACCAAAATAAATAAAATTTAAACAGACCAGTTCGGCTATGTATATACGAGCGACATCTTCCTCCAGGCAACCGACTTTTTTGAGCAGGGAGAACAAGTCACCACCATTCAGATACTCCATAACCAAATAGAGGTTTTCTCTACTTGTAAATGAATAGAAGAATCTAACCTGAAATAACCATAAACCGGCCTTTCAAAACATAATTGAGATGCAAAACTAACATTTTTTTATATGAAGAAAATTCCTGACATAATAACCTTGTATAGAACAAAGTTATCAGTTTATTCATAAAAAAAATCTTCATATATTTGAACATAAGCAGCTCATACAAGAGCAGTACCATGATGATACTACTGCAAGGTTGAAAGAAAGTTAATGCATGAGAAGTCACTTATGGGCTATAGCCGAATATCTCAATTTGATACTTACCACAAAAGGGTTTCTGACAGTTATCAAAATGTTACGTTCCGCCAATATACGCTCAATATCATTTTTCCTTATTATGTCCAATTTCTTGAGCACCTACACAGATGCAAGAGAACTCAATCCCAGTAATCAACAAAACCAACTGTTTCACATAAGCAGGAAGATGAAAGAAAAAAGAACCCTAGAAAACAATTAGAAGTACCGTAAAAAAAATGCAAAACAAATTTCACCTTGATTGCAAATAAATCTCCCGTTGTTCGTTTCCGTGCAAGAAAAACTTTCCCAAAAGCACCTCTACTAATGGGTTTAATAATCTCAAAATCGTCAATACTTATTCGCTCCTTTAGTGAGGGATGTCGAGGAGTTGAAGAAGCACTACTCTGAGATGTATTGTCTGGCGGAAAACTAGAATTAATGGAATGTCTACAACTATTCTTCATGTTTTCTCCACCCAGTAAATCACAAGAAAGTATTAATTTTTCTCTGCAAGTAATCGTAAAATGAATTAAATTATGGTATGTGTTTCTTTCCGTAGAATATTTTAATTCTCTTCTCTTTATAACTAACCTCAGCAGAGACTCGATTCGGCCTCCAAATGTATCTACCAATAAAGCTTTAATTTTACTGTGCTGTAAAGTAACCTGCAAATCTTCCATACACGCAAGCAGAAACTCATGGGCCCCTTCCTCTAAAATTTCAATGCCAGCGACACAACGAGCAATGTCCACAATTTCAGACATCTGCAATAAAAAGTTATTGATATATTAATAGCAAAAGAGCTATCGTATTCAAGTTTTATCATCTCCAAAGTAAATATAACAAAGAAATTTTGTTCGTATTCGGTTTGCAAATGAAGAATAGAGGCTAAGTATGAAAAATCTTATTCAAGATAACAATTCAACAGTAAATACTTTGCATGAGATGGAGACTCAAAATGTAAAACTATAATAGTAATTGAAATTTATAAACCAGAAATCTCTCCCAGTTTTCCTTTCATTTCACATCTCCATATTTTACAAATGGTTCCCAAAAAATCACAATATATGGCAACTTAAGCACCATGGCATTTTACTTACTGGACACGATTTACTTGTGACTATTCCCCTTCATATTAAATCTCCAAATTTTACAAAATGATTTTGAAAATATTTAAATTCCCAAGTAAGCACCTCAATGACTTAGTGCACCATCATATATTCTTCTCTCCATTTGCAAGATTAACTACAAATTGAGAGATTTTTAGCAAAAAAAGAAAGAAAGTCCTCTTTCAGCTCCCCCTTTGGTGAGTACAAATCTTCTACCCCCTTCCATGCCCCCTTGCTTATTTTATCCAAAAATTTGTTCTAAAAAACTTGAAAAAAATTGTAAGACATGTATCAATACATTCCAATAATTATTTTTAAAAGAAAATCCACACGCAATTTATTTTGGAATAAATGTATAAATTAATGCAAATTAAACATTAAATCTTAGAAAAATTGTCTAAAACAATATTATGTCCAAATGTTTTAAAATTTGAATACAATACATTATAAAAGCTTATAAACTTGCGGAACAAGTTGTGAAAATTTAAAATTTGAGTGAAAATAAGTAAGGGGGCACGGAAGGGATAGAGAATAGGGGTAGAAGATTTGGACTCCCCTTTGGTTCCTCAAATTTGCATATGTCAAAGTTAGTTCCCCGACTAATTGGAAGTTTAGAACCAAGATGTTCCCTATAATTCTTATATATTAGATTTGCAAGAAAATCAAGATAAAAATTGCAAAAACATAATTATAATACGGAGTAGAGAGAGAAAAAAAGTATAAAAAATAATGATAGGGTGTTTGATAGATAAACTGATGTTTGTGAATGAAAAATAAATTATACTCCCTCCGTTTCCATTTAATTGTCCACTACGAAACTACGTGCAATTTTGACCGGCTTATAACTTATATCAAAATTGTCAAAATGAATTTTTTTTTAAATCTAATCATAAAATTTAACATTTAAACTATATGATAAACTTTTGAAAATTTTCATTCCGACAATTTTGATACAAGTTCTTGGCTGGTCAAAATTGCACATAGTTTCGTAGTGGACAATTAAATGGGAACGGAGGGAGTAATGGAGAACTGAAAAGGTGACATTCTACCCCAAATTTAAGGAACGCAATAAGGAACTCTAGTAAACGCTCTTACTTGATGCACATCTTCCATTTCTGAAGGATTATTGTGCTCCAACCAAAAAAAATCAAAATGTCTACTTCTAGGAGTATTTGCCGAGGATCCAGATGTCATGCTCCCAGCCGATGAGGGCGCGGCAGCATGGCCAAGCTTCATATTCAAATAGCTCGTCAAATTTGCTGTTATAATATGGGAATCGTCTATACACGAAGTGTCCATATCATGAAGATCCTCGAACATTCCTTCAACTCCTTTACTTCTCCATTCACTGATCTTTGGAGAACAATTTTCAGATATAACTGCACTATTGGAAATCCGAGAACTTTCAGGGCTGTCATATGATGTCACCATTCTAGAATTTAGAGACTCTGTAATGTGTTCGAGCATATCAGCAAGCTTCGATAGACGACCATCCAGATCCAGACTTTCTATATCACTTTTATCCGCGTAAGCGCATATATATGAATGTGAATCTAAGTATGAACTAGGAACCATGTTTTCACATATCCTACAAATAACTGAACCGGATGCATCAACATTTTGTTCCGTATCACAAGGGGTACTTTTGGATATTAGATTCCGATCAATGACCATGAAATCCTTGTCACCACTGTATTCGTGTAATTCACCGTGATCACTTTTCACCATATCAAGAACATAACCACGACCAAGATCAGCAATTTTCGGGTCAGAATCCCAACTTGTTTCAACACGAGGAACATTATCAAGGCATTTCTTAATTTGTTGAAGAGATTTCTCGTCAACTTGTTCACTGCCTCTCTCAAAATGCAACAACCTTGTACAACGGGTCAATATGAATAGCATTTTTGTCAATAACCACTTAACCATTTTTTGTTCACATTGCTTCCTTTTCTCACTCAGAATTTGAACAATTTTCTCACACTTAACACGAAACTCTAAGGAGGTCATTTCAACTAGCTGTTTACACTGAATTAGAAGATCTTCCATCACTTCTTGATTTTCCAAATTTAATAATAACTCGTTGGTTTCTAACTGTTCCAATAACTCCCCAGAAAAAGAAGCAAGTTCTACATTAACCAGTTCTTTGGCAGCATCGAATCTTGAATGGAGACACTCCAGAAGCTCCTGCATGCCCAGAAAACAAGTAAATCGCCAAAAAAAAGGAAATGACTTATAATAGAAGGCACTAAAGACTGCTGTTTATTTTAAAACAAGGAATCTCAAAAGCTAGAAGGAGTAAAATGCAATATGTCAGCGCCAAGAAGTTAACGGCACATTGTTGATAATAAATATTCTAGCGAGCTATATTGCATAACAAACCCTGAAAGACATGTGTTTACCGATCTTGATATATGTAATAATACTGAGAATAATGATAACTAGGATTCTCAAAAATTACTTTTGGAACCTCCAACTTTTAAGGATCCAAAATAACAACCGCACAAGTTTGTGATTTTTCTGAAAAACTGAGAAGCCGAAAAGAATCTACGGTATCACAAGGCGAACCTGCACGCTTGATTTGTAAAGGAGTACATCATTTGAGTCTTGACAGTTTCCAGATAAACACTCACAAACATATTAGCAAGGTAGAAAAGTAAAAGTGACAAGGATGAACCTTAAGATCATTATAACTGTAAGCCCGGGTATAAATAGGACGCAAGCCACCCTGTGGTCCCAATTCATGGGAAAAACTTTTCAACCCTTTAGGCACTTTAACAGCATGCATATTTCCTGATAAATATCGATCGACATTTAAACGCTTCCCCACCTTGTGCAATGTAGTTTTTTCAACCTCCTTGCCAAATCCTTTTATTTCCAGGTTCCCATACTACATAATTGGTTAAACCACTATTTCATTACTAGACAGAAACCACAAAGCCGGAAAAATACATTAAATCGAACTTTACCTCTGAGTTTGGAAGACAATCATCTCTGTCTTTGGTGTGATCTTTAAAATGGCGTGCTTTCAACAAACCAGTTAATTTTCTCTCTCTTTGGTTTCCTATAAAGTAAATGAGATCACACTGTTTGGCTTAGTACATTTGTCTCTCCTTCAATGTATGAGCTACACAGCATACGCTACAAAGCCAATCCACGCTACTTTTAAATCGTGTTTGCAATTTTGAAACCAATGAAGCTAATAGTACACGGACCATATTTTGGTTTATTGAGGACATTGAGCAAATTTTGAATTTTTTAATTACAGTGAAGCTTGTACCATCGTTTTGAATTTTCCAATAACCATTCTCTCTTCACAACATGCACATGAATATCTTCACATTTGAAACATAAGTTAAGTTCCCCACAAAATGGGTACAGGATATCGAACCTCAAATTACGGGGGCCACTCATTACACTCATTCGTTAGGTTTTCAAATTACAGGGGACACTCATATATTGGGTCACTGTTTCTAAAGTTCTTCACATGTAATTACTTGCAAATGAGAAAATGGGTTCAACTGATAATCTTCACACCAATTTAAAAAATATGAGTTGAATCCCCTAACAAAACTTAATCCAAGAATCTGACTCATATATTACTAGCAACACGTGTATATCAAGTCACAATCTTTCAAATACTTCTACATGTAGTTGAGGAACTTTGACTACTTGCAATTGAGTACATGGGCTACTTGGTGGTACCAAATATAAAGTAAATAAGAATATTTTTTTAATTAGTACCTGATGGTACTAAAATATTAATAAATGTAGAAGGTTTGCAAATTATACTTTCTTGAGAAAACAAAAAATTAAGCAACTACAAACCAGTTTGTCTTGCAAATAAAATAAAAAAACTCGGACCCACATATCAAGATAATATGAAACTATTAACTTTTCCACAAAATAGTAGTTCCTTTAAAATAATTGATTCATATTTTTCTCAAAGACTGTATAATTTTTTTTACTACTCCCAGTAAAAAAAAAAACTCAATTTCCGCAAACACTCACTAAGATACAAACAAAAAATTATTATCTTATATTGCAGAACTTTTCAGACTGATATCTCTATTGAAACCTTACCACCGACATGGATTTGTATGATGATCAATCCTTAGTTGTTATTTTCTATTTGTCAATTAACAGTAAGCATATGCTTGATTAATACTAATAATTAAACAAAATTTCGGGTGTGAGCTAAACAGACTACACTCCACCTTGGTTTCCAAAATGAATTGCTCTACTTGCTATTTCTAAACACTAAACATTATCATAACATAGGATTTCTTATAAACCTTTGTTGAATTATCCAACCATCTTAATACAATGCAATTTTTTTAAGAGGGTATATCACTAGATTTAACATTTTAAAAAACAAAATAAAATGCATTTTCTTTAAATTGGTCTTAACAGCAATTTCAGCAAATGTAGCATTTACGGATCAATAAAACATTATCATTGAGCTGGCTGTGCTTAAACACTAAACATTGCCAATAATTTAAAATTTAAGTCATTCGACCCTTGTTAAATTATCCAACTAAAAATTCATCGTACCATTTTGACACAACGCAATCTTTTTCAAAAGGGTATATCACCAATTTTAACTTTTCGAAAAACAAAACGAAATGCAATTTCTTTTTAAGTTATTCTTAACACCAATTTCAGCAAATTTCGCATTTACAAAATTAATAATAAAACATTATTACGCTGATTATGCTTAAAACACTAAACATTACCATAGTTTAAGAATTAAATTATTTAACCCTTGTTGAATTATTCAACTGAGAATTCATCGTACCATTTTGACACAATGAATTTTTTTTTGAAGGGTAAATCATATTATCACCATTTTTAATTTTTCGAATAACAAAATGGAATGCAATTTCTTTTAAAATAATTCACAACACCATGCAATTTCCGCAAATTCACCAATAAGCTGATTGCGCTTAAAACACTAAACATTACCGTAATTTAAGAATTAAGTTATTTAACCCTTGTTGAATTATCCAACTGAGAACTAATCAAGTAATTATACCATTTTTATACAACACAATATTTTTTTAAAGGTGTATAATCCAGAAAATTATTTCGAAAAAACAAAATATGATGCCTTATTTACTAAAAATGGTCTTAACAGCAAACATAGTATTAAATGAAATAATAATAAAAAGTACCATTAAGCTGATTATGCTTAAAACACTAAACATTAATAGAACGCGATATTTATTAAAAGCTTATATCAGTCCCCCCCCCCCAAAAAAAAACGAAATTACTCTAAAATGGCTTTAACAACAACAATAGCAAATATAATATTAATAATAAAAAAAAGTAGATACCGTTAATCTGATTATTCTTAAAACGAGGTTTATGAGCTCTATCATAATTATCTTCAACAGAACTGAACCGGTCTTTAATAGAAACTCTGTGAGTCTTGATCCGGTTTAAACCGGTCGGAATCCCGGTTTCCGGTACCGGTTCACTCATCCCCCCCTCCCTCAATTAATTAAACCCTTTTTTTAATTATTTATTTTAGTTTTATTGAGATACGAGGATGTAGGAATTAGTTACAAAGATATATATGTATGTGTGTGTGTATGTATGTATATTTTGTAAATGGAAAATGATTTATATTTTTAAGTTTTAACAGACAAAGTCTTAACCGGAGTTGAGGTTTTTGCTTATTTTCTTTTTTAATCCTTGGGGTTTTGTTTGGGTTTCGTTTAGAAATTAGTCTTCTGAATAGTTTTACAAACAATCCCAAATTGTGTTAAATACATTACTACTAAGAATGTGGGATCTTTTTAAGTGTCGAAAAGCTAAAAATAAATACTATTACATTTCCACATTGGTGTAAATTGTGTTTGGGTTTTTTATTATTGTTTGCTTTCCTGGCCCTAGGGGTTTTGTTTGGGTTTCGTTTAGAAATGTTGGTCTTGTGAATAGTTACAAACAAACCCAATTTTGTGTTATGCTAGACTGAAAAGCTACAAAGAAATATTACTTATTACATTTCTACAGTGGCATAAATTGTGATATACATATGGGTTTCTGATTGTTTGCTTTTCTAGCCCTTGGTGTTTTGTTTGGGTTTCGTTTAGAAACGTTAAGTCTTGTGAATAGTTACAACTTACAAACAATCCCAGAATTTGTGCTACACTAGGATCTTAAGTGTCAAAAACCTATAAAGAAATACTATTACAAACTTATTACAAACAAGCTCAAATTTGTGCTATACTAGGATCCAGTTTCTCGCTTCCCGCTTTCTATTTATTTCACGTGTATATTTTAGATTTTTTATCATTTTTTCACATTTCTGCTTCTCGTTACATTTTCGTTTCACGTCCTGGAAACTATGGCCGAAGTTGTTTCAAGTTGTGAAACTAGCATTAGTGTGATTTATGAAGGAATCCATGACGATGATGCTATATTGAGAGGAAATACAAATATTAAGAATTATGGATTAAATAACTTATGTTACTGATGATTACTCCATGCAAACTGAAGCATGGACGGACCAAGTAAGAAAAAATTATTTTCTTTTGTCCGTAAATTATTTTCTTCTTTGGAAGTGCATCAGTTTTATGAAAATGAAATTTATACGTAGGATTTACCAAAATGCATGTTTAGCAAGCCAAATCATATCATACTTTAACATGGTTTTTTATTATTATTTAAAAGAACGGTAAATGAATAGATCTATTATTTATTTATTAGTGTTTTAAAATTTTGATAATTATTTAGACACGTCTAAATATAGAATAATAGGAGTAGGTTGTAGTAACTAGTACTAAATTGACTGGGTATTGTGCATATATAATGTTCTCGCTTGTTATAAGGTGACATGGAAGTTGAAGGAGTAAATACATAAAAAAATCAAAAATTGAGAGGTAGAAGTCAAACAATATAAAAATGAAAACTAATTGTAAAATGGGGGATACATCAACTTCGGCGGTTGGACTTGTTCACACTCCACACATAAATATGATAAATAAAAACAGTTGTTGAGTAGAAAAGAATGGGCAATTACAAACATTTCCACACTTTTTTAAGTAAAAAATAGTGGCAAACCATGATGAGTTGCTTTGAGTCTTTACTATTATTTCGGTCAGTAAACTCATAAATTAACAACTTTGATTAATATCACTAGGATGGGTATCGGCCTCATGGCTAAGTTAAATATATTCATCAGTAATTGTTCGAATTATGTATGAAAGAGCAATGCAGGTTAATTTTTTGTAGCAAACACGAACAAGAGGAACTAAAGTTCGGCTCCAACAACCTAATTTAATTTGTTACATGTGATCGGCTAAGTCTATTATCTAGTTGAATAGTTTTAAGTAGGGGTTCCAACAATTACAGAGGACAAACATAATGGATTCCAAAATCCTCCCCTATACTAATCCTATCCTATCGTTGGCTCAAATAGGAACCAGTTCGATACAAAAGAAAAAAAAAATGCATCTCTCTACTCGTTACTTTACACAATTCGGACTGTATTATATCTGATCAAAAGATAAGAAAATGTTAACTAGTTGATTGCAAGCTAAACTTTATTGTAAAATCCAATCTAGAAACAACTTACTTTATGTGAATTCTAATTGTTAAAAGTGTTGTTATTTCAGCCCAAAAAATTTACCTAAAACTTTTATCTGATGAGCATGCTTGTCTAGTCATACTCATACAAACACTATTATAGATCCATGTAAATCTAAATATATGAGTAATGTGTTATAATTATTGATAACAAAAAATACAACTACAAATTAAGAAAAAATAAATAAGTGATAATTGTATTTTAAAAAAGAGTGTTGTTATTGTCACATTCAAATTCAATCTGCTGACCTGGATTTTCCTAATCACACAATTCATAGGCTAAACTCATAACTTACCCACAAATTACACACTCCATTACCTACCCTAAATTTAAATATTAATTAAAAAAAATTGTTAAATATAAAACCAAACTCACTAAAAACTCAAATAAAAATATAGTAAAACCCTAGTTGAACCTATCCTAAATTTAAATATTAATTAAAAAAAATAATAAATTTAATATTAATAACAATCAAAACTCTTGATTAGATGAATATGCCATCTAATGTGACACATCAGCGGGTTGATTTTTTAGTTATAAAAAATGTATGATTAAAAACATTTTCTATTTAACATAAATTATTAAATTGTTACTATTTAACATTAATAATTAAAACTCATAAGTGGATTTACCATGTGTATATGTCACATCAACGAATTGATTTTTTTATAGAAAAATAAATCAGCAATATCATTTTCCTTCTTAAAATGGATTTATTGCCACACTTGCCCCTGTAGTTACCCAAATACGTATACACACACAAACACAATGATACAATTTGGAGAAAAAGAAAAGTCAAATTTGAAAAATAGTTTTAGTACAGCAGTCTATCAATAAAAAAAATAAAAATTGCTAGGGTCACATAAAATATAGCAAAATAGCCAGTTTATGCTACGCGAAGAAAAAGACATCAGCTCAACTAAGGCAAGAGTACTTCCCAAATATACAAAAGTCAATTGGCTGTTTCATTTCATCTAATATTAGATTCTTCTCTCAAACTCAGATTTTTTTGGTATTCTGAAAACATCAAAGACATTCTGAGTTATGCTAACCGTACTACTAACACTTGATTGAAAAGAAGACCGCTTCAAAATGTTGAAAAGTGAAACATCCCCGGATATTTCAGCAGTGCTCTTATTGATTTGGGAGCTAACTTTAGATTGCGAGCTACTAAACTTTGTTACTACATTCTTTGTTGGTCGAGTGTCTTCTATAATCTGGATAATCAAGAAAGCACGAGCTCAGCATCACAACATGGTATAGCAGGGACAAGAATGCATAGAACAAAATTTATATGCGTGTAAACTAAGATTTATGTTCGACACACTTTGATAAATTATGTATCAAAGTCTTCAGATATAACATTATCCTAAACCAAAAATACTAGTTACTGATGAGGTCTAGAAAAGCCCAACATTCCTTGCCGGAAAAATAGATTCGCTGTTCTCATTCCAGTATGACTAGGTACTTGTTTTGTACAAGTACACTTGTTTTGACTCGCCATACATGGTACATAAGGGACAAGAATAAGTTTAGCTAAAATAATATGCAGGTAAACTAAATGTTGTTCAGAAAAATATGAGCGGCGAGACAACAATCTGATTTCATGCAATTTTTGTATAAAATGTCTTCATGAATAATATTATCCGAAGTGAGAGAAAATAGAAACAAATGACCTCCAGAATAGGCCATTATTTCTTGTAGGAAAGTAAAACGAATATCCATATATTTATAGGCACTAATCACTGTACAAACACTGGCCTACGTACTAAATTTCGTAACGCTTCCTAGTTGTTTATTAATATAAATTTAAATCGGGATAGACTAATTAACTTTGGAAAAGGAGGTGTGTAATTTATTTCAATGCAAGTGGGCCAACCAATAAAGGCATTAGGATACTTATAAGTTAGATTTTGATGGGCATCCTTTCCTGATCAAAGTCTGAAGGCCTTGTTTGATTACAACTTTTAAGCTTAATCTATTTTTTCCTTTTCTTTGCTTACAACCTGGACAACATTTAGTTGGCCAGCTTGAGTGCCAAGGTTTCGCGAATTTCTTCTATAAATTAGCTAGAAGCTTTAAGATGGACCTATCTTTTTCAGGAACCACAGAAATCTAGCTTATTAGCTTAAAAGCTGCAACTAAACCCTAAGTGCATCAAAAGTCCAAACCAACCAACATCAGCAATGGAAAACAACACCAAAAGATCAAAGCTTTACCATATCAGAAGAATCCTCTGATACTGATAGAGAACCCCTGCTATTACTATCATCTCGCCCAAAAATGAAAGATCGAACCATGCTTGTTCCTTTCTTGGTAACTGACGGAACAGAGTGGTTTCCTTTTCGACCAACAAAAGATGACTGCAACAGTAATTAGCAAAAAGAGAAAGATGTTAAAAATGTTGCTCATTCAATTATTATTCAGCATTAAGTCTCAGGAATATCCGACCCCAAGTTCTTGGGATAAAGGCATAATTTGATGATGATTAAGTCATTGGAACTTGTTAAAAGCAAGGTGCATGAGGCGTAAAAAGAACTAGGACCAGTTTGATAGGAGTATAGAGCAAGCTATTGAGCTCAAATGTCATTGATATAAAAAAAACCATATTCCACATTTACAAAAAGTTGTGCCTATTGGTAGATGCACATTATGAAGATATAAATTTAAAAACCTCAACAAATTCAATTTCCTCAAAAGCGAGGCCTTAGTTTAGGACTTAAATTCCAAATTAGGTTTGCAATTTAAGAGAATATAGCCTTTACCTTTGAGAAGCCATTGGTCTTTGCTCCAGTTAGCATCTTGTCAAATATTGCTGCAAATCAGTAACCATAAACAAATATTAGTCAACGAAAACCCATTAGTTCAACTGTAGATTCCACTACACAACGCAGAATAATCTTACATGGCTGTTTTGATTTTTTCTTGGTATCAGGCATAATATTCAACTTCTTTATTAGTCCAAAAACTTCTCTAGAGTTCTCATCCTCTGCAGGGGGTGCCAATGCAAATTGCTCTTCCTGAACCAAATGTCATAAAGTTAAAACAACATTAAACAGGTAATTTCTCATAAAAATATAAGTCTGAAACAAGTAATTGCTCATGAGACTAATGAAAACAATTAAAGTAAATTCCAAATAAATTCAGATCTAACAAATTAAATATTCAATACATCATACTCACAACTTTGTCAAGAACACGCTTCTTAGTAAGTCTCTTCTCTGTTTCCTCTTCATCAGA
Organism: Primula veris; assembly: GCA_963682055.1. NCBI lineage: Eukaryota > Viridiplantae > Streptophyta > Magnoliopsida > Ericales > Primulaceae > Primula > Primula veris. Next base: position 17,386,243 of record OY821743.1, on the reverse strand, counting down.
TAAGTAACCATCATTTTTATCAGAAAACAACTGAGGAATCATCTGCTTAGCTTTTCTTATGGTTACTTGAGCCACAGTTGATCTGAAAGGATCTTTTACAGCCTCGTCATGAAAGACTTCGTCATTTTCAACTTCTTCTTCTTCCTCATCTTCAAATAAACTCTTTTCTTTCAATTTCGAACCATATTTTAATCTTTGCATAAGGTTGTCAGTGCCACTCGTATCCTGTTGTTCCAACCATTTTTTATGAAGTTCTTTACGCTTATCATTATCTACTGTATTTTCTTCATACCCTGTTGCTATCAGATCTTGAAGGTCCTCATAATCTTCAATATCATCTTCTTCATTTTCATTAAAACGCATGTCGTGGTCACTATTATCCTCTTCTTCAGCTTCTTCATCAAGAAAAGCTTTAACAGGATCACCATTTGGAGAAGAACACTTATAACCAGCTACATCGGGACTTGGTTTAACATTTTCCTTATCATTGTCCTCTTCATCAGAGGAACTGCAATAAATACAACAGTGGACTTTCATTTAAATATGCATGTATGTAATGAACTCAATTGTCAAGTTCACTCAATTAAGAACAATGAACAAAACAGGTCTGTTTTTGGGGAATGTTTTCTGTTTATATAACTCAAATAGTACAGATAAAAGATCTAAGTACTAATTATCGAAACGCAAAATCTAAAGAACAAAATTCAAGGAAAACATAACTTGATAAAAGTAAAATTAAGATTCATTCTCTTCCCCCCTCTCCTCGGGTAATATGAAGACTATTTATACTACTACTAAGTTAAACTAAATTGCAGAGTCATCCTTGAAGTTCCACTTCTTGCACTTAACCCCCCTCACTTTCTAAATAGTCCATAGATTAGCCCCTTTCTAATATCTTCGTTAATCTTCCCTCATCCCTCTCCTTTTCTCTCCTCGGTCTCCTGTCCGGACTCGTTACAATGTATAAGGTAAAATAGAACCATGTGCCACACCCTAAGTTCCATGTTACTATGTAGTATGTACCAGATTATTAAGGTTTAGTGCACTTACAATTGCGTGATTTTAATTTTCTAGCCTGTACTAAGAAAATTTTATTTTTAGAACTGGGTACCGGTAGTTGACCACCGTACCCAAAGTCAAACCAAGAGTGCGTACAATAAAACGATAATCAATAGTTGAGAATACAAATTGCGTCACGGGCCTCACGGCTATGATAAATTACAAGAAAAATAAGTGGATCTGAACAGGTAAACATGAATGGAATCACGTTCAGATTAGACGATCATAAAGATAATTAGACACTCACATATCATCATCCGGAGGGGCAGAATCAAACTTCAAGTTCATTGCAAGTACAGATGGTGCGAATTCTTCTTCGAGAGGATAGCTATTTTGGTCATCAGACACGTTTTCTTTTTCTTCACTTATTGGTGAGTCACAACATAGATCCTAGAATTCATGAAGGAAAGAAATTAGATGCATAAGTATTAATTTTTCTATCTCACGCGAAGAAATAGGTCAATTTCATGCATTTAAGTTGCAAACAAACCTGAGTGTCATCTAGAGGAGCTCGAAATGCATCCATTGGTTGCTCATTCATGACCTGCATTTCAAAAGGATCATGCTTGTTACTCCCCAAGGAAATTCATTTAATCATGAGTTAACTTAGGGTAAATCTTTCAACATAAAAGAACAGTCAGGCTTGAGTAATTTCAATTTAGATTTATACACCACAGAACGGGTTCCATCCTCATGTACTGTTTCTGTTCAGTATTTTATATTTTTATGCGAACATATTATGACAATGAATAACACGGTAGTAGATATATAAAGCCCATATTACTTGTGGAAATAATAGCATTAGACTGTGTTAATTTACCATTCGTGAAGGAGAATCTTCCTCTTCTACTATTGTTGGAGTTTCCTTAAAGTCATTTGAAAGGGAGTCATCTGAATTGTTCTCGCACGGTAGTGTCTTCTCTTGCAATACTTTAGGTGATTTGTGAGCTTTCCTCTCTCCAGTGGAAACATTTTCCAAACCATCATTAGTTATAACTTCTCTGAATGGAGAATTATTTTCAGAAATATCGCAATTGATTTTTTGCACAAGGGATCTGCAGCCAAAGCAAACCATCAGTATCTATGAAAATTGGTTAAAAAGTTTAAAGTAACACATAAATGAATTTAACTAAATATTGACTCACTTCTTCATCACCTCAAGCTTCCTTTTCCGAATCTTCTCCAGCACAGAAGATATAGGCTTGTGTACAACTGGTGTTGCTTTGAAAGTGGCATCCCTCGATTCTAGAGTGATAAAATGCAATGGAAAGACGATTAATAAATGGCCAAAGTTTTACTAACAAATCAACAATCTTAGTTTCAGTGGCTTGAAATTAAAGTAAAAGGATCAAACCTCGCAAGAGTTTCTGAGACTCAACATGAAGTTGCTGCAAGTACATTTGTCTATCCTGTAAGTAAGAGACGAAACATATTATGCATAGGAAGTACAAATACTGAGGTTAGATGGTCCGTATGGTTTGACATTTTACCATTAGTGCCAGGACACTGATGAGTAGAAATTACGGAAGAGTACTGACAATACACTCCAAACTTAAAAGCAAACAAAAATAATCTAGACACAATTTCACATGTATATATACACTTTCAGAAAAATTAGATATAAACAATCAAGCAGAATGCACACACATAAACGCACATTAAATTAATGTTTTATAATCGTCTTGAAATCGAAGTAAGTACAACTAATATGCCTGTCTTTGTCTTATCTTCTGGTAACATGTATATTCAAAAATGATGTTTATATATTCAAGCAGAATAACCAATAAAATAATACTGTATATATGATATATGTGTGGGTGTGTGCCGGCAGATTAGATATGTAGATTATCTAGATAATAATCAAATGTCAGCTCATTCAAAATGAAAAATAAAATAATCACATATTTACCTGCATAAAAAGCAGTGTGAGTAAATCACATTTCGTACACCAAACAACCAGCATACTCAATTAGTAAACAAACACATATTAGTACTAAAACTGAAAAAAGAAAAATATAGCCCATTGAATGGTATGCCTAACATAAAATGACAAAAATGTGATATGATATCATATGAACTATCTGTTTTCATGACTACTTAGTAACTCAGCCTATCAAGAGTACTCCATATACATAAGATGTGCTAATTCGTTAGAATCAAAACATTTGTGTAACAATGGATACTCAGTATTACTTCAGTAATCGAGTACAAAATCACAAGAAATCGCAATGAACTTAAATAGTGTCACAAATACTTCCATAAAATACATATACACCACAGAATGTGTATATGGAAAACTACCTTTAGTTCTTTTCTTTTACTAGAAACAGATGATTTACCCCTCCCATCATCATCTTCATCACCATTTCTCCCTCTTTTCTTCTTATTATAATTAATATTACAATCTTTCACTTTACTATCACTAAAACCCTCCTCACTATCCTTCTCCCTCTCCAATTCCCCATTTCCTCACTATCCCCAATAAGATAAAACCAATCAAGCAGAATGCGCACACACACACACAAACATACTGAAAAATGAACAATAGTCAAGCAGAACACAAACATCAAATAATGTTTTATGATCATGCCTTGGGGCAAAGTACGTACAACTAATGTGCCTGTCTTTGTGTTATAACACACACACACACACTGTGTGTGTGTCTGCAGATTAAATATGTAAATGATCTAGTTAGTACTCAAATGTCTGCTCATTCAGAATAAAAATATATAATACCTAGATATTTACAAACTACAAGCATAAAAAACAGTATGAGTAAATCACATTTTCGTACACCAAACGAACGAAAAACTCAATCAGTAAATCGAACACATATTAGTATTAAAACTCAGGAAGAACAAAAAATACAATAGAGAATGGTGTGCCTAACATAAAATGTGAAGTAATATTGTATGAACTTTCTGTTCGCATGACTACTTAGTAACTCAACCTTTAACTGGTATAAATTAGATGTGTTAACTGGTCAGAATCGCTACATTTATGTAACAATAGCTACTTAGTATTACTTTTGTAATCAAGTTCAAAATCATAGTAAGAAATTGCAATCAACCCTAAAAGTGTCACAAATACTTCCAAAAAATACATATTCACAACAATGATTTGTATGGAAAATAAAAATACCTTGAGTTCTTTTCTTTTATTGGAAACAGATGATTTACCCCTCCCATCATCATCCTCATCATCATTTCTCCCTCTTTTCTTCTTCTTCTTCTTATTATTATTAATATTATTAATTTTCTGTTTATCATCACTAAAACCCTCATCACTATCCCCAATCTCTCCCTTTTTCTCCAACCCATCAAAATTGCCATAAAATCCCACGTTTTGCGACTCAGCCGAATCAAACATTTCTTTTCCCGGTTCATCAAAATCCAATCCCGTCTTAGCCTCTCTATTTTCCTGCTCCTTTTCCGATTCATCAAAACTCAAAACCCGTTTAGCTTCTCTATTTTCCTCCTTTTTTTCCAGTTCATCAAAATGATCGGAAAATTGTAGGGCTATCGATTCAGTTGCCACATCATCAAAATCCAAAACCTGTTTAGCTTCTCTGCCTTTCTTTTCTTTTTTTCCCAATCCTTCGAAACTATCCACTGATTCTGTTGCCACGTCATCAAATTCCAAAACCCGTTTAGCTTGTCTATTTTTAATATCGGAAAGCCCTAAGGCTCGAGATTTTGACAGAGATATGTCATCTGTCGATTCAATTGGCACGTCATCAAAATCCAAACTCTGTTTAGCTTCTCTATTTTCCTCCTTTTTTGCCAATCCATCAGAATAATCAGAAATCTCTAGGGCTTGAGATTTGGTCAGAGAGATCTCAGCCGTTGATTTGGTCAGAGAGATCTCGGCCATGGATCCTTTCACCACGTCATCAAAATCCAGAACCCGTTCAGCTTCTTTAATTAAATGATCGGAAAGTTGTAAGGTTTGAGATTCAGAAGGAGAGATATAGTAAGTTGATTTAAAAGGAGGTATACGAGGATCGATAGAGGGAGTTGATTGTAGAGGGAGGTTGAGGGAGGTGGAGGCTTTTCGGAGGCGTTTGAGACGGCGAGGAGGAGGAGGAGAGAGAGAGGAGGAATTATCCATTTATGGGTGGTGATGGACTAGGGTTTATTTGTTTTTAGAGAGAGAGAGAGAGTGTGTGTGTGTGTTTGTGTTGATCTGAATAATAATAATGTATGTGATGGGTTTTTTTGTGGCTCCAAATGTTTTAAAACAATTGGGCCACCCGCCCTTTTTTAAAAAAAATAATAAAATATTCTGCTTTCTACCTACTACACCTACGTAAATGTTTTGTCGCGCCAAATGTGTACTCTCATAGTCCCATGTCTCGTTTCGTTGTGTTACTTACATTTCCGTGCACCGTCTTTCTACACATCAAAAATTACTTTTTCACTAAAAAATCACAATTCTCACTTACGGTTTTGACCTTCGATAATCAGAAAAAATCGTAAATGTATTTAACTTGGTTACACTTTTTATGCATTTATAATTTTTATTTTTATTTTTCAAAAAAAAAGTCAAAGGTCAAAACCCTAACTTAGAGCTGCTGTTTTTTAGTGAAAAATGAATGTTTGATATGTATAAAGACGCTGTCATTTCGGAATAATGAGTCTGGACGGAATTGATATTATAGTTGCATGACTATAAATGCCTTCATTTTTTATCCATTGGCGTACGGAGGAGATATATAGTACAGACATACAAATGTAGCCAAACTTATCGTTTGTGGGACTCACGTGACTTCATGTTCAATCCCGCCCCATGAAAGATGCAGGTTGCAACCAAACAAGGTCCGATGTATAAGTATACTATTAGTCCTTTGCTTATGGTTTATACTTTATATTACTACTTGGATTTTTGTAACTCTGAGAGTTATCTCTGTACTTTTCGGTTAATTTATGGGTGATTTCCTAACTTGATGCGTGATTCTACGTCAGTAACTAAATTTACATAAATTTGTTTAAACTACCATTTTATGGTGTATTTTTCTGCATCTTGATACTTACTCGAGGCATATTATTTCCGGTGTTATATGTGATAATTTTTACAGGGTTGACCTAAATCATGTTGAATATGTACATGACTAAGTTTTAGGGATTTTAAAAAAGAAATTAAGGATTAATTTACTGAAATGGGAAAGTAGGCAAATACAACGGAGATTCATACATCTTGAACTGATGGTAAATGTATTTATTATAGAGCAAATTGAAAGGGGCATCAGCTTGTATTTAGCTAACATATTGTGAAACAATGTAGATCAAAAGTTCACCAAAACATCAGGAATAATCAAATTACATTCAGTAGCAATGTAGCATGGAACTCAAGGTCAATAATAATCACGAAAGTGCGGAAAACGATGCTATTCAAATTAACACTGATACACCCATCAAAGAGGCATTTAAACTAGAAGAATGAATAATGATCACATTAAGCTAATTCACAATCATCACATCTCAAAATCCCATGTCGTCTCCGCAGTTAGCTTGGGAACTTTTTGCTTATCCTCCATGTTGACAGAGGCTGCAACCTGGGATAAACAGCAAGGAAAAAAATCATATTAGAAGGATTATAAGGTGTTTAAAGATATAGATTAGATGATCAAACACTACCAAAATCTACGACCAAACATAACTCTTCCAGACAAAGGAAAAGCGGAACTTTTGTATCGGTAAAAATACTAGTCACATATTCTCTTCAAATCCCATTTATATTCATAACACAGGGCTTACCAATTTAACATTTAAAAGCAAATGAAACACGATGAACAACCAGATAGGTAGCAATGAGGCTGTAAAAGACTGCAACTCTTTTTATTTTGAATGTGAGTTAAAACTACTTCTTATATTGAACGTAACATAACAGTAACATGGATATGCAATACACTCGTGACTTGTATCAATCCTCTCCCAATCGGATTACTCACAGGAGATCTATAATTTAAACTAACCTTAATATAATCGTAAAATCAAATATGCATTTGTATCTATAGGCAAACCCCCAGTCCCCACGTGTCCTACTTAAGTTGTCCAGGAGTAGAAGTTATAAGGACGACAAATCCATTTAGAAAGTTACATAATCCACATCATCAGAAAATGAAATCCTAGATTTGCAGGGTCCTACATACACTAAACACTGCTTTTACAAGATATCAAAAATAAAGAACTGATTCAGAACCACAGAGTTTTTCATTTAAATATTGTTATCACGAAAATTATTTCCAAATTCCAATTAGGTGTTGCTTCTAAATTATTTGCCAATATATACTATTTTTGGTCCCAGAGGAACCACTAGAGAAAAAATCTAGTAGAAAGCAGACATACTAAATATGGAAAGGATTACAACGAAAAAGCTGCTCAGATGAACACAAGTATTTGGACGTATTTCGGATCAAAAATCCCCTTCAATTTCTATTTACTTTTCAGTCCCCTTGAAGCAACATTTTTTACCATGCGGCCGTCTTCATAACCATTTTTTTTTGTATATTTTTACAAGATGCTGGTTGTTTCACTTTACTTCAATTATCAATAAAAAGAAGTATTTATAAACAGTTTTAGAGCAAGGCATACTTGAAAAAGATTGCTTAACCAACAGAAAAGTTAAATTTACGGGTATCAATGATGATGTTCTGAGGCTGAAGGGATTGAACTGATAGAAACTGAAACACATGTGGTTTTCCTAAATTTTTAGACAAACCCCAAGGGGTAATTGCCATTATTACTAACCTATATCTAGGATAACAGTATATGCTCGTGTTTTGGAACTCAATATGCTGCAAATACTTTTGAACTGAAATAGCTAAATATAGAAAAAAAAATCAGAGTTAGGGATTGTCTAACTAGTGCCAGGTAAGCTTTTTCCACCAATTTTTCTTTTTAAACTTTCAAAACTAACAACCGACTGATTGAGCACCTGTAAATAAAATAACGGAGCAATAAAATAAGGAATATGATTCCTTCACCGAAATCAAGCAATGAACCCCTACCCCGGCTGACGTGGAGGGGTCAACACAGGCCTGTTAAAAAGGATGTGGCCTTTTAAAGACTAAGCAGGACCCTTAAGTAGTTTAAAAAAAAAACAGAGGGTCATCATACTTCTGATCTATGGCCATACAATCAAATGTCCATGAGTTTTTACCCCCTCCCCTACTTGACGTCCATGTGGCTAAACAACGCTTAATTGGGGGAAATTTGTTTGGCAATAACAATAATTGGGTAAATAGTTCAGAAATACCATGTCAAAGTGACAAGAACAGCGTTGACGAAGTACTTACGTATAAAACTCATCTAATGTGAATAACCAAACAGTGCAGGCTACAACAGGAATAACAGGATACGCCTCGCCACCCTCTTTAGCTAAGCTCGTAGACTCTACCAAGTACTAGCAGTGAAACTTGACTATAAACCAATTACAATAGTAAAATACTGACAATAAATGTCTTAATATTACGTCACGTCATTTGACCCTATGGGCACAACTTTTTAAAGGCCGTTAAAAAGCATGAACCTTGAGTACTTGGATGGATTGTTCAGTTCAGTTTGTAATCAAATAAGCTGTATTATCCATTTTCAAGAAAGCCAGATTAATCCACCAAAAAAGTTCTAGCTTTTTCATGGAAAAAGAACCGGAAAATCTCAGGTTTTAAACTGATATACCATATGTCATTCAGATCTTGACCAAATAAAAAAATCTGAGCTTAAAAGCTGCAACCCAACAAGGTTATCCATTGGAATAAACATTAAACCAGATAAAGAAAGAGAAAAATCCAATTCTATAATACACACAAAAAACTTTAATTTAGTACCTTGAAGCTTCCATTTAGCTTTGAGCTCTTTGACCACTCGATCGCCAAATTCTTGCTTGATGTCTGATACGAAGCCTTTAACACGTCATCACCATAAACCCTCCGCGAAACCGCAAAATCCCAAGCATTTTTACCAAAATCATAAGTCGGCTCAAATGTGGTAGAACTTCCATGCAAATAAGTGTACTTCAACTTGCAATTTTTCGAACCAAAGACATGATTGGCAGACAACTTGTTTGACGAATCTAACACCAGAGTCCCATCAAGCATGGTCCTATTATCTCCTCTTGAGTGAATATAGGTCAAATTCAATGGTTTTTCAGCAACCCTAACAGTGTTCATAAACTGAAACCTGAAATCCTAATTCACAAAACAAAAAGACCAACAAAACACCAGCATATAAGCAGTTGTTGAGATATATTTTGTGTGGGCAACATAACAATTATCTAGTAAGAATAAAAGTGAAATTTGACGCTTTCCCCACAAAACAAACCAAACTACGAACCCAGTTTACACAAATAAAAAATTGACGAACATTATGCAGAAACTGGAAAACTGTGTGTCTAAGTTTTACCCTATGTGGATGCAGTTTAACTTTTAACGTTATCATACCAACCCAAATCACTTTCATAATCTGAAAGCTAGAACACTAATTCATAAAACAACATTTTCAAAAAAGGGTTACTAGGAGAAACCTGCAGTATAGAAAAAAGTGTGTAAATTCGTACATTAATATAAAAATTCAAATTCCAATGCTATCCTTGCTATTTGTAGAAGTGTTAATAAATTGAAGCTTAAGGTCTTCATGCAGAAAATATGACAAAAAAATATATATAAATATATATCTGCAACCCTTCCAGTATTTGTAGCTGCAAGCCCAAAATTGGAAATCCCAAAACAATCAGAATTGGTTAAACAGCAGCTAAACATAGTAGTAAAAGTAACAAGAATACTCTGCAATCATTTATCCATAGTAGTGCTAGTAAGCTAAAAGCGCAAAAGCGGAACTCCAAAACAATCAGAAATGGTCGATCACCAGAATGTACTCTATCACAATCATCAGTGTTTTTATCCAAAAGGTTTGCACATGTATATAATTCTGCAAAGCTTATGATTTCCTTACATCCCAACTCGAAAAACTGTTTTTAAATTGCAAGTTGGAACCTAAACAGTAACAAACAAAAAAATGTCACTTGGAGGATAAATGCAACAACCGGGGAAAAAATGAGTTTAAACAGCGATAGGAGTTAGGACCAGGAATTGCTCAGGAATGAAATAAATCAACATACTGTACTTAAAGTTTAGAGTCGAAACTCGTGGTGTTAAGTATATTTTTTATAACTAGAGCTTGTAATATCAACATCACTGCCTACTTCCCCTCTGTTTCTAACCTTATAAGTGATAAGTACAACACTCGGAGAAATCTTACATAAAGGTGGGTCCAATAATTGCTTATGGAATTTGTAATTCAGATACATATAGTTGATTTGATATGTGGCCAATATTATTTAGCTAACAAGAATTAGACTCCAAATAGAAATGGTTAGGCAGGTAATTTCATTAATGGGTTGTGACATGTGACACCATATCGAAAGTACCTAGTTCCTTTTCTCAATCCACATATTTTAAATGAGGATCAGGAAGGATCAGTATATACAGGAGCATAAGCAGGGATTCCTAGTCTCATGAAATCTACACATGAAGGGTAAAAATCAACAGAGGATCATTTATATTTCAATTACACTGAAACTTTAAACTCAAAATGCTAAGTAGATTTTCCTATTACAAGTGGTTACTTGTTTGGGGTGAGTCGGTATTAGCTTTAACTAGGTGAAATTCTATATGGATGTGTAACTCTTTCTGAAGACAATCTATTTTAATAAGGGGATCAACTGTGAGTACGCAAAAATTTGTACATTATTTATGTTGTTTTTTATATTTATTTATGTATTTTACCGAAAATACCAATTATAGAGGTTTAGCCTCAATATAAAGTTCAGCCCCTCCCATTAATGAACCCTGGTTCAGCCACTGATTGTAATTGTAGATTTGGGCCCAAAAAACACTTAATAAAGTTGTTACTAGCGCATTTAACCTGGTATTTGTCTAGTAAAATCAAAGGCGTGTATACGATAAAAAATGAATTTCATCGTGTTTTGTAGGAAGGTTCTGTACAATTAGGGATTGTTGACGCTGGTAGTTACCAGTGGCAAAGCCCGTAGCTGTAAAAGGGGTGCCAAAATTTTACTAGTTAATAATATAATGGCAAGTGAAGAAAAACTGTGAGGGCTGACAAATCACTGGTTCAACAAATTGTAGCTGAAATACACGAAAAGATTAACACTTTATGGATATGGGGTGACTTGGCTTCCCATGGTCACCACATAGCTCCTTTAGGGGAACTAGTAGTAGAGTAAAAAGGACTACAACACCCTAATTGAGGAAAAAAATGATCTTTTACCATGTTCCGGAAAGAAATATAGATTTTAGCTTTTCATCAACCTCATTACTACCAAGAAAAAGCTATAGCTCCCTCAGTGGCGGAGCTAGGATTGTGTGGGTGCTAGTCCACTAATTAAAATTTAATAAGTTAAATATGCTATGGCGGGTGGGTTTTTGTAAAAAATATGGGGGTGTTGTAGCTCCTGCCAGTCCCCTCCTACCTCCGCCCGTACTTCCGCCACTAGCTCATCGCTACAAGGGATGAAAGTAGGTGGAGAACTCTGGGGGTTGCAGACCTCCCATTTTGATAAAAAAAAATGATGAACAGGTCATTTTCTTTATATGTATCTTTGATTAAAATATTCAAAAAAAAAAAAAGCGTTATAGCCCTTCCCATTTTATGGAAAAGGAACTCATATAAACTCGTATAAAGTATCATATAAAATATCAGCTCCTCCATTTAAAGTTTTGGCTCCTTGTAGTTCCTAGTTATTTACATGTGAAATATATACTCCCTCTGTCCCTAAATAATTGTATCTTACGAAACTACGTGCAACTTTGACTAGCAAAAATCTCGTATCGAACTTTCCAAAATAAAAATTTTGCAAAATATAATCATATAGTTTAACATTTAAACTATGTGAATATATTTTGCAAAATTTTGATTTCGGCACCAGTTTTTTGCTAGTTACGAGTATAATCTATCCAGTTGTCTATCCATCTATTCATATTAATATACATACTGATAGAACATAAAAATCAGACCCGAATATTTTATTCGGGTCATAATCAACCCACTTTATAAATGGGTATCCAACGCTTAAATGGGTCATCTCATACTTTTTATAGGAATTGGGGTGCTACTACCCAAAGCCCAAGCCCAATCAAAGGGGGACCCTTATCTGAAAAATCCCTGGGATGAAGACATTTGTCAATATCCTAGAAGGCGCAGTTGCCTATAAATAGCCAACTACCCCTCCTAGAAAAGGACCAGAAAATCTATCCAAAAATTATAGAGAGAAGTTGAGAAAAGAGAGAAACTAACCCAAGCGTATCACTTCGAGAAATAAACCGAGAAAAGACAGCCGAGCACCGAATAAGAGAGGAGAAAGATCAAGACGAGAGATCAAATAGGTATATCGAGCATAATTGTAGAACCGAAATACTAATCTGAGCAAATGTAATAGTCCGAACAAGGACAATAATCCGAGCAATAATAAAGATCAGGAAGTATCATTTATTTACGGTTGATTTATCATTATATCATTATTGAAAAGCCTAACGCGACCGACCAAAGTTATGGCTTTATCAAATGGCGCCGTCTCCGGGAATCATCTAGTTCCCAACTAGTTTAGAATTCGAATACCAATACTCTGCCAGACGAGCGACAATGGTTACCAATGTAGAGGAAACCCATCCCGAGATAGTAGAGACCAATAACCAAAACACGCAAATTAGCCAACAAGACCTCGACGATCTACTCGCTATCCGCGACAGATATGAAGCTATCCAATCCGGAAACCAACCAACAACCTCCTACGTCAACCAAGAACAACCGGTCGAACCACCCCGACATTTCATCGAAGGGATTGTCGACGAACACCTTTCGTCCTCGGGGGACGAACAAGACGTGCCCGTATTAAGGCGTGCACGAAGACGCTTAACCGGGTCCCAAGCAGGGCCGAGCTCAAGAGTCCCATTGCCTACGGTCTCGGTCAACTCCGGTGCTCGTTTACAAACGGACGAGGCCCGTCAGTTTGGTATGCCCGAGGATCATGTACTCGGACAGTCGCCCCGACTGCCGACTAATTCTCCGAGGATGATTACACCACCCACAGTGGAGGTACAACATGTCGTTCCATTAGCCGATGAAAGGAACCACACCCAGCTACAAGCTCAGCTGGCGGCATGCATGACGGCCATGACAGCGGCCGGCATCGTATTGCCAGTTATCCAACCCGACAAAGACCCACGCCATGAAGTGGAAGATTCTGCCTACAGGGCCGCCCTGGAGGCAGCGGGTCGGCGACCCGATACAAGAGTCCCCCACCAAGGGGGCAATGTCCCAATAACTATCGTCCATCCGAACACTCATATGGAACGTGTCCACACAAACACGAAGGACGATAGATATCCCGAATACAGGATCGGGGAAGGATATGGCCCACCACCACATCAGGGAGGATACCCTCCCCCCTACCAAGTCACGGATGACGCGTTCCAACAGGCTTGGAATGTATGCCAAGAAACCCCGTGTGCTGAACAGATCACGCGGTACCGCAATCCTATGGGATTCGTCATCCCCGAATTCAGGCTCTATGACGGGAAGAGTTGCCCTATCGACCATCTGAGGCACTACAAGACGAAGATGGAACTGTGGAGTGATGACCATGCACTAATGTGCAAATTTTTCAAAAACAGCTTGGGTCAAGAGGCTTCGTCATGGTATCATAACTTACCACGGGGCTCCATTAGAAACTGGGCAGAACTGCTAAGAGCGTACTCCACCCGATACGCTGCTCATCGGAAAAAGAAGGTTAGTATCGAAACCCTTCTTAAAATGACGATGATGCCAAATGAAAGGCTCAACGATTACTGCATACGTTTTATCGACGTAGCAAACCAGATTCCGCGATATGCCAATAATATAGCCATCCAAAACTTTATCAATTCCATCCCTAATGGCTATTGGGCGAGAAGTTCATAGGCAAAAACTTCCCAACCACTGATTCCCTGCTAGCCTATTGTACCCACCTCACCGATAAAAACGACGAATTGCGTTTCCTCAACCGGACTCTACCGAGAAGAGAGTCGGTCCGCGAGGCACAGGTGGGTCGCAAAAGAGTTAGAAATAACCAGGGAGAAGCATTCCAACCGACTAGAAAGGGCAAAGAGCCCGAGGTCCATAGCAGGGGAGAGCGACCACGAGCACTAGAGCCCAAACCGCTCCAGATCGCATACCCAACACCGACCAACGAACATAAACCGCTCCAGCTCGCCTACCCGATGCCACCCAAGCCATTTCAACAGGTTCGGCCCCAAGAGAGGGAACACCGAAACCCTTTCGGACCGGTCGAGCTGCGATACACTTTCAACCTGTCTGCTGAAGATATCCTCAAGGATATATGCAGGGAAAGTTGGTATTCCCGACCACAACCGATCATCTCTCCCCCCAGTCAGAGAGATTCCAAGCTCTTCTGCGCATATCACGAGGATCACGGCCATCTCACTGAGCATTGCCGTAACCTACGATGGAGAATGAACCAGTGGGGCGATGCAGGATACCTAGCCAAGTTCATCAAAGGAGCTGGGAATAAAGGCAAGCAACTGGCCATCGAGGGATCTGACAACCGGCAAGGCAAAACGATCAACGTCGTTCATATGTCACGACCCAAGGGCCCAGGCGGGGAACGATCACGACAACGGCAGCTGGCCCACTTTGGCCAAGTAGCCAAGACATCACAGGCGTCGCCCTCTAAACGACAATGCACTCCACGACGACATCCGCCCATTTCTTTCTCGGATCTTGACGAAGAAGGGGTGATTTACCCCCACGGAGACGCCATTAACCTCCGTGTTCAAATCGGCCTAGACACAGTCAGCAGGGTACTTGTCGACCAAGGAGCCTCTTGTGATATCATGTACAAGGAGCTCTTCGACAAGATGGAACTCAAGCTGCAAGATCTTCAGCCTACCGATGTCACATTGATCGGATTCATCTCCGAAACGACCAAACCTTTGGGTAAGATCGTCCTCAGTGTCACAACAGGGTCCATGTCGGTTCCCGTGGAGTTCTTAGTGGTCGACGACCACTCCGGGCACAACGCAATATTGGGCCGACCATGGTTACATGCCATGAAGGCCATACCCTCGACCTATCACCAAAAGGTCAAATACCCGAATGATAGGGGGGCGATCGAGACAGCCAGAGGATGCCAAGAAGATTCAAGACGCTGCGAGGACATCACCGCGACTCTCCAACAACAACGAAGCACTGTGGAACAACCCACCAGCACAAAGAAGCTGATCAGCCAAATATCCAAAGCCGAAAGAGTTGTCGAAGAACAAGTAGGAGAGACACTTAGGAAGGTGTATATCCCGGATATGGACGAGGAGCACTATTTCCTCCTCGGCGATAACCTTCCAAAACGGGAATCCGAGGAGTTAGAAGCGTTCCTTTTCAGCAACATTGATAAATTCGCCTGGAGTCCTAAAGACATGCCGGGCCTAGACCCAAATACAACATGCCACCACCTAAGTGTAAACGCCGAGTACAAGCCAATAGCACAGAGGGGCAGAAAAGTCTCTGTACAGCACAGAGCGGCTATAATCGCTGAAGTACAAAAGCTATTGGAGGCTGGAGCCATAAGGGAGGTTTACTATCCAAAATGGTTGTCCAACCCGGTCGTCGTCCCTAAGAAGAAAGGGAAGGAGAGAGTCTGTATAGACTTCACCAACCTCAACAAAGCCTGCCCGAGGGACCACTTTCCCCTTCCAAGGATCGATCAACTGGTGGACGCAACAGCGGGAGCAGAACGGATGACCTTCCTCGACGCGTACTCAGGATACCATCAAATTCCCCTCGCCCGCGAAGATCAAGAAAAGACTTCATTTATATCGCCTTTGGGAAATTATTGCTATACGGTAATGCCGTTCGGTCTACGCAATGCGGGGGCAACTTACCAAAGGATGATAACACGGGTATGTCGAGATCATATAGGGAAAACAATGGAGGTATACATAGACGACATGGTCGTCAAAAGCGAAAGAGCCACATCCCACCTTCAGGATATCAGGGACGTTTTCCGAACGCTGGGCGAGCACAAACTAAAACTCAATGCGAGCAAGTGTGCATTTGGCATCAGCAAAGGGAAATTCTTGGGACATATGGTTAGCCGACGAGGAATAGAGGCTAATCCCGATCAAATAACGGCTCTACGAAACCTAGCAGCGCCCAAGAATAAGAAACAGGTACAAGAGCTCACGGGAATGATGGCCGCGCTGAGCAGGTTCATTAGCCGATCCGCAGATAAGGGACGGCCATTTTTCGAATCACTCAAGAAGGATAGAAAATTCGTCTGGGACCCGGAATGTGAAGCTTCATTCAACAATCTCAAAGAGTACTTGAGGACATTGCCACTGCTAGTAAGGCCGAACAGAGGAGACATTCTGGCATGCTACCTAGCAGTTTCCGCTACAGCTGTGAGCGCAGTCATCCTAAGAGAAGAAGGTCGCGAACAATTTCCGATTTACTTCGTCAGCAAGACTCTGGTCGAAGCCGAAACACGTTATCTACCCTTGGAAAAGCTGTGCCTGGCATTGGTCGTCGCAACCAGGAAGTTGCCACACTATTTCATAGCTCATCAGGTCCGGGTATATACCAAGTTTCATATTAAAGAGTCACTTCGACGGACGGACATTAGCGGCCGAGTTGCCGCCTGGGGGGTCGAGCTATCCCAATTTCATATCGAGTTCGCACCCCGCCATGCCATAAAGGGACAAGTCCTGGCCGATTTCGTCGCAGAATTCACCGAAGGCTATGACGAGCCTTTGGCACTCTCTCCCCAATCACACTGGCAGATACATGTCGACGGATCAGCCACCAAGGACGGATCAGGAGCAGGGATCGTCCTAAAGTCTAGAGAGGGAGCAATCATCGAGAAAAGCATAAAACTGGGCTTCCGAGCTACCAACAATGAGGCAGAGTACGAGGCCATGATAAATGGCATGCTTATTGCCCGGTCCCTCGGATGCTCCCACTTAATTGCAAGCTCAGACTCCATGCTCATCATCAATCAAGCCACCGGCGAGTACCAAGCGAAAGACGATAGAATGATCCTCTACCAAGAAAAAGTCCAAAGCTTGATGGCCACATTCGAACAGTGCGAGTTAGTAAGAATCAATCGCACCGAGAATGTACATGCCGATGCATTGGCCACCCTAGCCTCGACACTAACATTGACCGACACCCGGTCGATCACAGTGGAACTACTGCCGACCCCGAGCATAATAAAAAGGGTAAACCGGGTGACATCGATACAGTACGAACTAGGATGGATGGAGGACATGACCCATTATCTGCGAAATGGAACGCTTCCGGTCGACAAGATAAAAGCGCTGAAAATTACAAGAAAAGCTCCTCGCTTCTGGCTATCCGAGGACGATAAACTATACAAATCCAGTTACCAGGGACCACATCTACTGTGCGTCCCGACCGAGCTACAACTGCCGGTCTTGGAAGAAATCCACGAAGGATCTTGCAGAGCACACATCAAAGGGCGATCCCTTGCAAACAAGGCAGTGACCCAAGGATATTGGTGGCCCTATATCAAGCGAGACGCCGATGCATACGTCCAACGATGCGACAAGTGCCAACGATTCGCCAAGATACCACGGCACCCTTCATCTATGATGACCCCGGTATCAGCACCATGGCCGTTCGCTCAATGGGCAATCGATTTGGTCGGTAAACTCCCAAGAGCACCTGGGAATGTGGAATATCTGATCGTTGCGACTGATTATTTCACCAAATGGGTCGAAGCTAAACCCCTCCGAGAAATCAAAGCCAGCAACGTCAAACAATTCATTTGGGAATACATCATAACTAGGTTCGGAATACCGTACGCTATAGTCGCCGACAACGGAACCCAATTCAAAGATGCCAATTTACAGCTGTGGTACGAGGAACTCGGTATCCGAAAATTCTATTCGACGCCGACATACCCACAAGGGAATGGGCAAGCCGAAGTGTCAAACCGAACCATATTAGACGGCATCAAGACCACCCTTGAACAAGCAAAGGGGAGGTGGCCCGAGCGGCTACTCAACGTTTTATGGTCGTGCCGAACTACACCCAAGACGGGCACCAAGGAAACCCCGTTTAGCTTAGCATATGGTGTTGAGGCCGTCATACCGACAGAGATCGGGCTACCTACGCTCCGAACAACGTTGGTCGAGCAGGGAAATAACGAACAAAGAATGAGAGAAGAGCTCGACATGATAGACGAGAAACGAGAGATAGCGGCCCTTACCTTAGCTAAATACCAACAAAGCGTAAAGCAAACCTATGACAAGAGAGTAAAAGGATCTAAAGAATTCATGGTAGGAGAACTGGTGCTGCGACGAGTGACGGTCTATACCCGCAACGAAATACATGGCAAACTGAACCCTACCTGGGAAGGCCCATACGAAATCGTCAAGCGAACAAGTCCAGTCTCTTACAAAATCAAAAGCATCCTGTTCGCCAACAGCCGAGGGGAAAAGAATTCTTGGAATGTGGCTAACTTAAAGAAGTACTACGTATAGGCAATGCTCCGAATACAGGTGCTACCTTACCCTTCTTGCTTAATGGCATTATCTTTCTTCTTTTGAATAAATAAAATATATTATTATGCTGTCTACTAATACCATGAGATTCTCAACATGGCCGAAGTGCCTAGAAATACTATGAAATCCCGTAAATGGCGTGTTACCGAAGGAACGTCTAGGGATACTATGAAATTCCCAGCATGGCCGAAGTGCCTAGGAATACAATGAAAGTCCGTAAATGGCGTGTTACCAAAGGAACGTCTAGGCATACTATGAAATCCCGTAAATGGCGTGTTACCGAAGGAACGTCTAGGGATACTATGAAATTCCCAGCATGGCCGAAGTGCCTAGGAATACAATGAAAGTCCGTAAATGGCGTGTTACCAAAGGAACGTCTAGGCATACTATGAAATCCCGTAAATGGCGTGTTACCGAAGGAACGTCTAGGGATACTATGAAATTCCCAGCATGGCCGAAGTGCCTAGGAATACAATGAAAGTCCGTAAATGGCGTGTTACCAAAGGAACGTCTAGGCATACTATGAAATCCCGTAAATGGCGTGTTACCGAAGGAACGTCTAGGGATACTATGAAATTCCCAGCATGGCCGAAGTGCCTAGGAATACAATGAAAGTCCGTAAATGGCGTGTTACCAAAGGAACGTCTAGGCATACTATGAAATCCCGTAAATGGCGTGTTACCGAAGGAACGTCTAGGGATACTATGAAATTCCCAACATGGCCGAAGTGCCTAGGAATACGATGAAATTCCCAACATGGCGTGTTACCGAAGGAACGCCTAGGAATACTATGAAATTTATATGCAGGTACAATGCAAGGTATTATTCAGGTCCACTTTACGACGGCGATGCAATATAAATTGGCTAAAACAATGAAGGAGAATCAATCTAAACAACAAAATATCAACAAGAAGCATCTTCAAAACAGGAATAAAGAAATCACATATATAGTCCTCGCCCGCATTACGGAGGCAACAAGAAGATCAACGACACTAAAGAGATACATTCAAGAAGAGCTACTGCAGGAGGAGCACGACGGTAATTGACCGAGCTCAATCTCTTCGTCATCAGTCGTTGTATACCCATCAGACTCATCACCATCAAAACGCTCCTCAGAAATGAGGGCATCAAAATTGGTCGTATGAGCCCCGACACAAGTCAGCGTTTGAAGCCGCGCGTTGAACTCGGCTTCTTTGGCGGACTCGTGAGCATCCGAGGCCGCTTTACGGCGATCATCGTCAAAGGAGAGGTCACGACGAGCTTCAATCACAGCTGCGGAAGCATCGTATCTGGCGCGGGACAAACGGAAATACTTCACCAACACGTTGGCCTTGGTCACAAGCAACTTTAATTTGCCGAAGTACTCGCCCTTTGCACGCCAATATCGATCCAAACGACGCTCCTGAACCTCAACAGCATGCTCGGCACGGCGAACGTATTCTCGAAAAGAGGCCGCTTGGGTTTTCAGCTTGGTCCGCAGTCGAGCACATTGGTCGGTCAATTTGACATTTTTGCTCATCAAAACAATGTAGGGCCACCTGTCAGGCACCTCACTAGCCGCACCAGATGAGACCTCGTCCCGGGCAGCACCAGTAGGTCCTAACCCCGGATTAACTAGGCATGGAGAACCAGCCTGGTGCGACGTAGTAGCATGTGCCTATAAAAAAAAAAGAGGGGGGGAGAAGAACGAGAAAAGATGAATAAAAAAAAAAATAAAAAAAAAAAGAAGAAGAAAGAAGCTACAAAAAAAAAAAAAAAAAAAAAAAAAAGAGAGAATTTTTTATAGAAGCTACAAAGAAAACGACAAAACAAGCTATTTTACTAATCCGACAACCCCTCAACAGACGCCGAAGTCTCTACTACATCGGCAAAATGAATATCTCGCAATGAATTAATTTGCGTCCCCAAACGCTCACGAATGACCGCCTCGATTCGGTTCAAGGCAACCGTGGTTTCGGTTACCCCGGCCTTCGCATCCACCATGCGCTCTGCCCGGGACACACCACTCATTCCTTTTATATGCTCCAGCACCTCTAAGGCGCGAGCTCGGGCCCAATACGCTTTGGCAAAGGATAGCAGCAGATCCGCGTCCTCGAAAACGGCCCCAAGGACCAAGCTCAAGCTCGTCACACGACCTCGGGCTTCATCACGAGAACGTCGTAGGGCACTGAGAAGTTCCTTTGCTTTACCCTTATTTGCCGTATAATGGGCGGTCTTTTTACTAAATTTCTCTCCCAAATCACGTAACCGGATCGCCAGGTTGGAAATATGAATATTCAGACCCTCGATTTCCTGATAGGCACAAGTCAATTTCGCGGTAAGGGACGCGTTAGACCTTTCCAAATCCTCCATCACGTCACCTACACTACGACTAGGCGAGGTCCAGACCACCATGGCAAGGGGGTTATTTGGTACCTGCCAATATTTTGTTTTCATATCCTTCAAAATATAACGACCACCAAAAGAAATTCACCCAAGCAAGCTCAACAGAAAGAAACCACAACACCTATATTATCACTTTCCCAAAAGAATCTGTTTCTAGATACAAAAAAAAAAAAAAAAATAATAAAAAAAAATAAAAAA
Organism: Primula veris; assembly: GCA_963682055.1. Taxonomy (NCBI): domain Eukaryota; kingdom Viridiplantae; phylum Streptophyta; class Magnoliopsida; order Ericales; family Primulaceae; genus Primula; species Primula veris. The sequence continues at coordinate 17,365,005 of OY821743.1, read as the reverse complement.
ATATACATAATGCTAGGAAGATAGTCAAGGTTCCACCTGAGGAGATGCTGGTGGGGGAACAACAGTAGCAGCCGGTCGAGGAGTGGACGGGGTCGACATAGAGTGAGGACGCAGCGCTGTCGAAATTGTCTGCCCCGGTAGCCGAGGAAGCTCTTCTTCACGAAGATTCGCCCAGTCCAAGGGTTTCGGCGGTGCACCATGCGGACACGGATACACCAACTCCGACCACGCCCTATCCGACAGAGGAACATTCGCGAAATTGAGCGCCCGCACATGAGCGCAGTATACAGAAAAGTTGGCCATCATCGCTAACTTTTTCCGCTCCTCCGCCTGTGCCGTTTTCAGGGCAGACACCTTAGCCTTTTCGGCTTCCACGTCCTCGGCTAGGAGCAAGTTCTCCTCTAATTCGCCGTACTTAGCGGCCATGCTCTCTTTTTCCACCCTCAATTTCTCGACATCCTCGGTCAGGTGCAGGAAGTCCACCGACAGTTTGTCATAATTCTCGCCCAGGGTTTTCTTCTCGGCGACCAATTTCTCCTTCTCGGCCACCAGATTATCCTTCTCGGTCACCAGCTTCTCTTTCTCACCCTCTAGCGCTCCCAGCTGATCCCGTAGCGCCACGGCACTCACAGCAATCTGCACTTCAACACATTAGTTTCCAAATAAAATACAAGTACCAAACCTATATAGTGCAATACGAGCCCCACGTACCCTCAGCGCATCCGCGTGGGCCTGCTCTATAACTGACATTGTAGGTTGGGCAGATAGTTTTTCTGCATTCTTGAACACAAGGGGTTTCAGAGCCGTATACCCCATCTTCAGTGTTCTCGGTTGATCCAGCAGTTCACCCCTACATCGGTCAATGTACCGGGTCATTGCAACCCCGTCAACCAACCCTTTCTCGGATTCGTCGAGAGCCTCATCCTCGACACCCGTCACAACATCCCCGGCATTCTCTTCGCTGCCTTTCATCTCCACCCCCACGTCCTCCTCCAACTGCTCAATCTCAGGGGCCCTATGCTCGATCTCTCCCTCATTACGGAGGGGCGAGCACACGGACAAATCTATCGGACCCTCGGTGGGAATAGGCGAGATGACCGGCAAAGTCATCGTACCCTCTCCCATGTTCGTCAAGAGGTTCATATATCCGAATACATCGTCGACCGACCCCTGAAACACAATAATACCCATAGACCGGGCAAGAGCGAGGGTAACCAATGGAGAAGTCAGTAGCTGAAACAAGATAACTAATAAAGCAAAGCACTAGCGAACCAAATGACAAACAACCAAAAGACAAGAAAATCATAATAACTATACACATACCTCGCCCGGAGCAGAGGCATCCTCGGCGGTATCCCCTTGACCAGCGGCACACACCCCCTCGCCCGAACCAACGTTAGCATCTTCCTCGGTAACCGATGTATCGGTTCCCCTAGCCCTCTTCGTTGTTTCAACGACAGGGTCAGCTGCACGACGCTTAGAACGAACGGCCTTTTTCCCAAGCCGAGTAGCACATCGAGCCTGGACCACCTTTAAGAATTCCTCCTCGGGCTCTTTGGGGATCTCGGGTGCCGGATTTCCCTTGGTCACCGACCCCATAGGGTAACCGAGCAACATCGGAGCCGTACGACTCGCACGATCCGGTGTAGGTCCAGGCCCCCACCATTTCCAAAGAGCTAACAGAGCCTCTACATTGGGGGCGCCGAGGTCTGACATGATGGGAGCATTGGTCGCCGGTCCAGGAATCTGGTGTCCCGCACAACCCCATGCACCGGAAGCAATTACAATACCAAGATTACGCTCTTTATTGGTATCCGGCAAACCGATAACGAGCCGGCAAAAGGCACGCAGCGTCTTCAAATACGAGCTGCGACGCTCAAAGCTCAAACTATAGACTCCAAAGACGTCCTTCAGTTCAATCGGTATTCCGGACAACTCCGATAGCCTTTGGATACCATTCAGAGTACGGTAACCATTTAGGGCCAGTTGGGCCGGAGCAATTTGGACGGCCTCAAAGAACGAAGCCACCCAGTTTGTAAAGGGCAGTCGAAGACCACCAGTGAAGAATGCCGAAGAACGCACGACCACCTCGCCGGCAGGTACAAATCCCAGCACCTCCTCGTCAGAAATAGGAAGCCGGATATGTATGTTGTCAGGTATTCCGGCGAGTTCTTTAAAATCCTTCTCCACGAATGTGCCAACTTGGGCCACACTTTGGGTCAAAATTTCCTATACAAATATCATCAAAAGTCCATCAATATACTAACCAAATACACACACCAGAACCACATCAATAGAACGAGAGCCACCACCCCCCCACGCACATTACATCAGAATCATCAGACATATATAGATAACCTGAACCATATACCAACGACACACCTATGACCACAACGACAACTCAAATACAACTCCTAAAAGAGGGAAGGGGGGAGAACAAAAAATCACTTACAGTAATCATTATGAGCAAGCAAGCGCGAATAGCAGCAAGTCTTCCAACAAAACCACGAAACCCTAGATCAAGCGGTCGAACTCTTTTCCTTTTTGGCGGGAAGAATATGCTTTAGAGAGAGAACGATATTTTCTTCAGCGAATTCTATGATAAAAATAAACAGGATTACTTGGCACAATAAAAAGGAGTGGAGTCACAAAAGGAATAAAATAATAACCGTCCTTTCGTGTAACAGAGGTTTACCTTTTTCCAACCATACGAAAGTCAACAACCGCTGCTCTTTTTAAACATATACACGCTCCAGATTTCGCCACGTCAGCGCGTATCCCACTACCCAAGGCAGTTCACATCATTAGACCTAAATAAACGGCCAGTGGACCCTACCACGAAAAGCTTCTCACATACGCTACCACTACTATCACACCGAGAATATCCCCCGATTAAAGTTCCTCGACTCCCAAACCTATCCTTAACACAAGGGCACACCGAACAAAGTGGACGAAGACCGTTTCTAGCTTGATGGCAGCGAGCATCAAGTCTAACAACGCTCTCCGGGGGGATAACCGGGCATATTGTTCGGTGTATGATCAGAGACATAAAAGAGAAGCAAACAGGAAATAAAATAGGACAGAATCAAATGCAAGACAAGTTTTATTCATCCACAAAGGGGGAAACACAAACAATACAACAGAAAAAGAAAATACACCCGTCCTACTTTTTCGAACTATCCCCCATAGCAACATCCCTCTTCGCCAAAAGTTCCTCCAGACGCTCTTTCTCCCTAACCAAACGAGAAATCGCCATCTCAGCCTGTTTCAAGGCGTAAGACTGAGACTCGCATTTTTGCTCGGCCTTGAAACGAGCAGTGCCCTCCTCGTCCCAATATTGTTTAAACCTCCTCGCTTCAGTCCGAGCACACATGAGATCATGTTTCAGCCATGACATCTCAATTTCTTTTAGTTGAAGAGAGTCAAATCCTCCTCCCCAAAGCCAGGGGGACGAGGTAGCAAAAAGGTAGGCTCCTCTTCCATAAGGGTTTTCTTTTTGGAGGCAGACCTAGTGATGGGAGCCATCTCACGCAAAAGCAAATTATAAAACAAGAGAGAGGTAGAAATTGATAATGAGATACAGGCAATAGGGAGCATTTATAGAGAATCAAAAGGCACAAAATACGAAGCGTTACAATGGTTCACAAGACAGGCACGAGACACGAAAAGATACAACTGATTCATCAAATACAGAAGATAAAACACAAATGGCAAAAGGGGAAATACAAAAGAAAACCAGCCCAATCTAAGGATCAATGGGTGGAAAAACCGAACTGCCAGACCGAGAGAAAGCAAAACGAGCAGAACAATTCAACCGAGCTTGGTAGGAATCGTTCATGGCGACCAAATCGTCATTCTCCGAGGAGAGCCTATTGTTTTCCGTAGTAAGAACCCTGACGCGTTCCACGAGCCAAGCATTCTTTACCATTATGTTAGCTAGGCCTTGAGGAGAGTTGTCAAACTCATCTTGAGAATGGTCTCAAATTTCCTCGGCATCATACCAGGAGTTGGCCAGATGGTTTCTCTGCAGCAACAAGTGATCGAGCTGGCGACTCAGTGCCGAGATCTCGGTCCACTTCACCGTCTCTTCGGGATAAGAGCCGAACAAGCTCAAGGCCAGAACGCCATACTCTTTCTCAAGTCTTGCCATCCGACGGCGGACCCGAGATACCTCAGTATCCAAGCCCTTCATCTGAGCATGATATCTCACCACAGGTCCAGACATTCTGGGAAATTGTTTAGTACGGAAGAAAATAAAGGGCTAAGGAAGAGAGAAGCAAAAAGAAAAAAGAGATGATAAACTACCAAAGAAAAGAGAAGTACTTATAGAACGAAGAGTATGATATTTTATGACCTTGCTTGGGAAATTGCATATTTCCTGACATGCTGGAGGGCATGTACATTTCCTGACCTACTAGGGAGCAGGCACATATGTTTGCCAGTGATGGGGACATCTATTGACATCTGAGACTACAGTGCAGAAGAAATAAAGACGAGATATTCAAAGATCTAGATTCCAGACAAACAACAAACCACAGGTACAATATAAAAAGAAAGGCAAAAAGAAAAGGGCAAAAATACTTTTCATTAATGAAGATGGAATACATTATTGTTCATTACATCAATAGACAATATTACATCGAGGTCTATTACATCAAAATCTGTTACATCCGAGATAAAGACCTATTACATCCGAGAAGAGCTAGTACAGAAGATCAGGCAAAGAAGATCGACTATATCAGCTGACCAAGTGAGCAGGAAACGCCAAAAAGAAAAAGTAAGAAGAAAGAGAAAGGAAAAGAAGAAGAGTGCAAGAGAACAAAAGGGGAAGAAAGTGGAGGGAACAGAAGTGAAAAGCAAGAAGAGGAAAAGAAAAACGACAAACCCTAGACATAACACAACCCTTAGGATCACATGGTTGATTGTTACATCGTAGTGGTGCAAAAAAAAAAAAAAAGAGATGAAGAAAAAAGAAAGAGAAAGAGCGGAGGAAGAAGAAATGAAGGAAACAGACAAATAAAAAGGACGTAAAAGAAACAAAACAAAAAGAAGAAAAAGAAAGACCTAGGAAAAGATAGTAAGAAGAAAATGGAGGATAGAGAGAAGAGAGACTGGAAAAGTATAGAAAGAAAAGAGATGGGAAAAGATGGGGAAGAGCAGATAAAAAGAAAAAAAAAGGGGGAAGTCGATCGGTATCGATGAGAGGGCCCGGCAGAGACATCCCTGTCCCTCAGTGTCGGGTTCCCCCTTAGCATCTCATTCTCTTCGACTAGAGCCTGACGAGCACGTCGGCAGTAAGCCAGTTCGGATCTTAGCCAAGTTAATTCCCGAACCATCTCGGTATGGTGATAACGCATCACCTTCAATTCCTCCTCGGCATCCCTCAACAGCCTTTGTACATGGTTATAGGAGGCTTCGAAGGCCTCCACTTGCAAAGCTAATGCTGATTGGGTGAAAGGACCAGACATCTTAGGGAAATTATAAGATGAGGGTCTATATATGGGGGAAAATAATATGATGAGAAGTGTGGATGTAACCATGCTGTAAGCAGGTATTTATAGATCAATTGTATGAGGGCTGAGATTGAGAGTCGCAACCATTCGCCAATGGGTATTCAGAAGCGATGGCACTCAAAAGAGGTGACTGTTCAAGAAAAACGTTTGGATTCCCAAAAGACTCTAAAGAGCGTGAGTAATTAAAAGCCACTCCTGTTCAAGAAACGTTTGGATTCTTACCAATATTTAAAGGGAGTAAGTAATAATGGCATTGAAACACGCGTCGTTTTTAGGAAGAGCAGCGGTTCAAATAAATATCCCAGATCTTTTGCGCAAGGCTCAAGAAAACTCTGGTGAATAGGATTTTATATGCACAAGGCTCAAGAAATCCTATTAATCCCTAGATATAAAGATTAAGAAGGTCCAATGGATAAGATCAAACGCCAGGCCCAAGAAAAGCATTAATGAGGCCACAAGCGTGCGCAGTCAAAATAAATTGCATTGGGAAAGTAATTCAGATATAAACAAGAAAAAGAAATCTTTATTGATTGGTTGATACTTCGTTACAGAAGAAGCACAAAGAGAAAATACAATGAAAACAATAAAATCATTTCATAGAAGGGCCCGCTTCGTCATTCGGCTTCCTTTTCGACCGAGCATACACTTCCTTAAGGGCCAATTTGTAAGCCCTCTTGGAAGCAAGCTGCCTATCTCTGGAGGCCTCGAGCTCTTTGATCCGGGCACGAGCACGAATACTGTCGAGCAAAGACCTCTGGTGCTCCTTCTCTAGGGCATCCAATCGCTCGTCTAGTTCGGCGGCCCGACGAGCTTCCACCGACAGCCGGGCAACCCTCTTCTCGAGATAACGCACCTTCTGAACTTCCTCTTCCAGACGGGCAACGTATTCAGGAAGGTTGTCACCATACTTTTCGAGAGGAGAAGCCATTTGTTCGTTAATAAAGAATGAACCGCATAAAAAATACTGGGACAATCCCCTTTTATAAGAAGAAACAAGGAGTAGGTCAAAGGTCATCTCGAATAAATACAACCTCTTGAACTTCCCAAGAGCATTAAAGGCGAATTCACCACAGTTCCAAATCCAATTAAAGTCATCCAAAAAGACATCAAGAAGATAAACAGACAAGAACAAGGAAAGGAAAATATTTTATTAATTCCAAAAAACTTCGATTACAACTGAGGAGAAGACTCCCCATTCAAGAGAAATTACGACAGAAATTACAAAAGACTAATTATTTCGAGGAAGAGCCTTCTTCATCGTCATCCGAACTCGGTCTGGACCGAGCATGCAACTCCTTGAAGGCAAGCTTATAGGCCCTTTTTGCAGCCTTCTGCTTAGCCAGATTAGCCTCGAGCTTCTTTATATGCTCATAGGCCCAATCCCGATCGGCCATCGTCACATGATGATCGGAATCCATGTCAGACAACCTTTTCTTGTAGTTTGAAACCTTGGCCACGAGTTTCTTATTCGCGGTACGAGATTTCTTGATTTCCGTTTCTAAATATGAAATATAATTAAAGGAGCTCTCACCAGTAGAACCAGAAGAAGCCATTATGTCACGAGCAAATTAGTAGTAAAATGCCTAATTATGGAAGGAGCACACCCCTTTATAGGAGTTTTCCTCGAAGAAAGATATTAGGATAGGAAACATTAAATGTGCCCCCCCGGAAAACGTCGCGAGTCTATTGCGTTTCTCGATGAAGCATTGGGAAAAACAAGACCGAAGTAACGTTCTCGACAAACCGAACATGACTCCCCCGACATGGAAACCACGCCGAGGAAGTCAGGGAGCACTTGATAGAACATAAAAATCAGACCCGAATATTTTATTCGGGTCATAATCAACCCACTTTATAAATGGGTATCCAACGCTTAAATGGGTCATCTCATACTTTTTATAGGAATTGGGGTGCTACTACCCAAAGCCCAAGCCCAATCAAAGGGGGACCCTTATCTGAAAAATCCCTGGGATGAAGACATTTGTCAATATCCTAGAAGGCGCAGTTGCCTATAAATAGCCAACTACCCCTCCTAGAAAAGGACCAGAAAATCTATCCAAAAATTATAGAGAGAAGTTGAGAAAAGAGAGAAACTAACCCAAGCGTATCACTTCGAGAAATAAACCGAGAAAAGACAGCCGAGCACCGAATAAGAGAGGAGAAAGATCAAGACGAGAGATCAAATAGGTATATCGAGCATAATTGTAGAACCGAAATACTAATCTGAGCAAATGTAATAGTCCGAACAAGGACAATAATCCGAGCAATAATAAAGATCAGGAAGTATCATTTATTCACGGTTGATTTATCATTATATCATTATTGAAAAGCCTAACGCGACCGACCAAAGTTATGGCTTTATCACATACATACATAGCTCCTCCCCTTTTTAGTTCCTAAACTCCTAATTATACATGTGAAATATATACTTACATGTAGGGAACTAGGTACGGACAGTGGGGGCGGCCTGTTTTTAAAATAAAATAGATTTTTACGATGTATTTTGATAAAACATTTAAATTTTAGTGTTTCAGCCCCCGTTCCGTAAAATAACTTCCCCCACATTTTACCATCGTGGTTCCGTCACTATACTTATAATCTATCTATCTGTATACATAAATACATATATATATATATATATATATACACAACGTGTATATTTGTGTATGCTGTGGAAATAAGTGTTAGTACCTGTTTGGGGACGTCGTAGCCGATGATGAAGGAACCGGGTTTTTCGAGGGCGAGGGATAATCCGTTCAAGCTGGGGCCGTTGACCACGGTGGCATCGGTCAACGAAGCCCGTAAACGGAGGTCGCCGGATTTAAACGCCACCGTCGCTGCTCCGGCGGTTTTATCTACGTCGTACTTTCCCTTCACCGAACCCTTCATCATTTTCGCCGCCTTTTTTTTACTATTAAATGAAACTAAAATTAAAAGGGGTGTGAGAGAGTAAAAGGATAGATAAATATATTTATGTATATAAGGAGTAATTATTTTACGTGTTAGTATGTAATTGTGTGTGTATATAATGACTACTTTTGTCTTGTATGTTCCGCCACACCACAGGCTTTTTATTTTTAGCTTTTTGCTTTGCTTTGATTTTTAGCTACTGGCTCGTCTAGCTAGTCCCGTGTTTGGTTGGAGTTTACAATAAATAGTCTTTTTAATAAAAATATATGATATTTACAAAACATTACTAATATTTGGTGTGACTACTCTTCTAAAAGTCAAAGTTAAGTACTCAAAAGAATTATGAAATTGGACGGGTGGAATTAGATGCTAACAATATTAAATAATCAGATTAACATTTTGAATTGAATAAATTAAAGTGTTATTTTAGGGGGTTTTGGATTTTACTTTTTAGCTTTTGCTTTTTGCTAGTACAGCTAGTACTAGCTAGGGCCGTGTTTGGTTAGAGTTTACAAGGGGACTTCAATTTTGAAGAAAAATATATATGATATTTTGGAAATATTTTTGTTTGGTGCGACTCATGTGAGTACTATTCTAAAAATCAAAGTTATTTAAAAATTAGGCCGAGTCTAATCGATGACTACATTGGGGGACTGACTGGACGGACGAGTGGAATTAGACGTTAGCATGGGCTCATGTGAGTACTATTCTAAAAATCAAAGTTATTTGGAAATTAGGTCGAGCCTAATCGATGACTAGATTGGGGGACTGGACGGACGAGTGGAATTAGACGTTATACAAAACAAAGTGTTATTTTACGGGGGTGACAACACTGACTGTTTTAAGTTATTTAAGATTTTTTTATAGAAAAAATAGCATTTTTGTAAATTGTGAGTTTTCGATTACAACTTTTTGTGCTACATAGCCTTTGTCCATGAGCGCTAGCGGACTTGTTTACGTCTAAAACTCATCTTACGTCTTTTAAAACATTAGGTGCGAATCGAGCGACTAAAATTGAATCTTAATTATAAACGGACAAAGGTATTGACCACGTTGGATAATAATAAAACGTATTACTGTACAAGGGAGCTATTTCTACCATCTTTACATTTAATTTGTCAAGTGTCGTTTACATGTTCTATCAAAAAAAAAATGTTGTCAAAATTATGTTTCAGATGAGACTTGTATACAGATCATCACCTAACAGATTTCTTGCTGAGGAATTTAAGTCTTTTTACTCATTAATTTATGCATCGAGTAACTTTACAGGATTATGTAAGGTTTCGCACAAACCCACTCTAAGAAAGATTATCAAAAAGAAATTCATTGCTTAACAATTCGAATCAACTGTGTATTTGTTTCAGAATGTGGCTTCTAACCTACTAACTAGCCAAACTGAGTGGAGGCTTGGCTCCCGGCTTTTTTACCGTGTATGTCAGCAAAAAAATGTTGATTATAGACCTTCCGGTCCTAAAATTATTCAAGTTCACCGCCTCTCATAAACAGACCCTAGTTCCGCCACTAACCAACTTTATTCGACGTGGGGAAAAACTGGAGAACCAACTGCACACAGCACATCAACTCCCAAAAAAATTCCTTTCATAGACAATCAAACTAACAAAATTTATATATTACCACCACCAGAGAACTTTGATAGCGGACAAGACTCACTTCAAGATTTGGTGCCAATATAAAAATTACATGCAACTCAACCAAAGTCTGGTTGGCTTTATGAATCATGCGAATAAGCTGGCACAGTCGAGGCTGGCAAAAAAAGATGGGGTTATCCAGCTTATAACTTGGTATAATATTTCCAATCCAAAAAAAGATAAAACAAAGAAACTCAGCTCTTAAGCTAGCCATGAACTGCAGCTTGTAGGCAATGCCGCAATGCTATACGAGCAAAGCTTAAATTCTCGAACCAAACAATCACTAAATAAATATTAAACAAGGAAAAATCCTGTATTTTACACGGGTCGTAACTCACAAGGCAATCAAATATGGTATGACCAAGTGACTGCTTCTAGGAGACTTACTAAATAACCAATAGTTAACCCAATAACACACTAGACCTTATTGGTTGTTTAAAGGGAAACGTTTAACCCACACATGAAACCATAATAAAGTTACAACCAATCTTTGAACTTCAGCAATATCGGTATTAATTACAGAGTAACACATAAGAGAAGAAGACGGCATTAAAAATTATAAACAGCAAACATATATATATATATATTAATTTCAAAAGTCACGTCGTTAAATTATACACTAGAGTCAACTCATCAACAAGGCCTACAAGAGAAATCAAGGTAACACTATAATTATACCTTATAATTTCTACTCCGCGAAATTTGCCTGAGCAGATGTAACTCGTACTGCTGCGAATAAGGGGACCAAAAAGAACCCAAGCTAAGTAAATACCAACTAGGACTTGGACGTATATATACATACATACAAAACACCTTGCAAAAACTTAAAAATAAATAACTAGTATTCTAGAGTTTGAATCTCTCCCATCATGATGCGGTTACTAACATTTTGAAACTGAGCACTCACTTCGTGGAGTCCTCGATACCCGTGGGATCATAACTTTTGTTTCGGGTGGCGCTATATGCAGGGAATTTTGGTCATTGGGCCATGGAACGCGATTTCAAGAACATCTGACGGTAACAGTTCCTTGTAGTTGAGGAACTTGTCGATGAATTTGTGATTGGGGTCATATGATTCAAGGTTTGCAGTTAAAAGCGTCTCAGCCTCTGATCTGGTCTGCTTCAAACAGAACTCCAAGAAACTTAGATCTATTTAACATCATGCATAAATAACTATTCAGTTATTCTCAAAAAAAAAAAAAAAAAAAACTACTCAGTTGAAAATTGAAATGCTAGAAATAGTAGATTATAATGATATTAACAATTTTCAAGTATTGTGTTTAATGCTCACAGAATTTTAAGTTGGAGGAGAAATTTTAAAGAGTTAAACCCGAAAAGTCTAAGACTTTACCCAGTGACTCAAACATAATTTCACGAGCACAAGATTGTTTTCAGCCAGGTTTCCGGGGCCTTTGGTAATACTAATAAAAGTGCTTCCTGACCCCAAAAGTCCATCTATAGAAGCACATAAAACGATGCTTCTGTAGAAGTTCAATTTAGAACATTTAGTAAAGCAAAAAAATGATATAAAAATTGATTCATCTGCCTCCTTCATCTGCCTCCCACACAGTGAAGAGATCTGTAATCTGTATGAACCTATAGGTCATATACTCAACCCTGTAGTATTCCCATAAGCCAAAGATAAAGGGAGCGAAAGTATCTTATTTTTTCCTGACCAAGGTAAATTTTGTCTTCTACCCTTCATTTCTGTTAAATAACACTTTGGTCCCTCACTGTAAGTTGAAGCTAAGCTATCAAGTACTAAGATTTTAATTGGTTGTGGCATGGGCTCATAGATGAAAATCAAGTGGTACATGACACTTTCCAGGGCTTGCATGCTAAAAGATAGAAGGAACTAAAACGGAAATGAGTAATATAATATTATATTCTACAACAGGTCTTCTTATAAAATTACACGCGAGATAAATGGAAAAGAAAAAATTCAAGGCACCGATATAAAATATAATTTACCTCTTGACCCGAGGAGCCTAAAAGACTATCTCACACCAGTCTCGGAAGTCCTTTGCCTCTACAACACATGCATAAAAAGTATAAGCCACTTGTGACTAATATGCCTTCTTAGATTGCAGCTTTTAAGCTCAGAATATTTTGGCTTAAAAGTTGGACTGCATTTGGTCTCCGAGCTTAAAGGCTGAGCTTTTCTGACTTTTGGGCCTAAAAATCTAGAAACTTTAAGATGGATGAAGCTAGCTTTCTTCTAACCCCAATTCCAGCTTACTTTCTTAAAAGCTAGAACCAAACAAACACTACACTAAAACCAAATAATTGCTGGCTTTACCAGAATGCTTGTTCATGATATCATTTTTTCCTTTTGGGAACACCGGAGCAACTGCAGGTCGTGACGAAAGAGTGGGTCTGTTTCCCATGGATTTCTGCTTGCTTATGGACCCACCCGAAGTCCCTTTCGGTATTTTATTTTGCATTCCTTCACTGCCATGGCTTGCTATATTAGGAACATCCGATCTGCAAAGGGAGAAATTTGCTTAAATTTCAGTTTTTGAGTTTCAACTAATGAACAACTCGGCATGCAACTGCGTTGAGGACCCGCCCTTGAGTCCAGAGAGAACACATTCAAGATACTTCATATTTCAAAAATTATTATATATGTATAATCATAATTCAACAAAATTAAGATTAGTGTATACAGGTATGTCTCAAAGGTGAGAAACTGCACATTAAAGCTAATAACAATAAAAATGGGCAATCTAGTGCTCTGAAGTTCCCGCATTACCGTTTAGAGTCTGATAATAATGAGAGAGAAAAATTTTCCCTTTAGGATTCTAAAAGCATGAAATCTCTACGAAAATGAGCAGACCTAAATAACAATAAAAATGTTGAAAATGGTTGTAATGGATATCATAAGGGTGAAGTTGAAACAAGGACCAAAGACGACTACCTTCAAAATTGGCCATACAGTCATTTACAATATTTTTCCTTATTTAAGATCTGTTCATTGAACATGAGCATCTAAATTCTGGAAAAAAGATAATATAAACTCCTGACAATTTGGTGAGAAATGATTATGCTTACTACATGAATGATGGGAAAATCTAGTGCACTGAGATTGTCGGATCACGGTGAGAATCTCATAAGAATTAGATCTCGCAAATACCGTATCCCTTAAAGGGTAATCTACCAAACATTATTTGTCTAATATCAGGAAGTCATGCAGAAAATGGACTCGGGATCAAATTTCTATAAATAAATTAAAACATAATATGATAGAGATCACACGCGTAAAGGTGAAACAAGGACCAATCAATACTATATAAGAGAGTTGACCAAATGTAGTACCGACATTTTCAAAGTGTTTCATTACTTTTTTATCCAACTCCATGCGAAATATAAGTATCTAGAGAAATGATAAATGAAACTCCTACCAGTTTGATGAAGATATGCATTCTACTAATCAAGTTGCTTCAAAATAGTAAGCTCACTCAGCTGATCGAAACACATGCCAGTCATTCGAGTGCGAATATATAGTAAGCGATAGGTAACACACACATGACAAAGACACAAAAGGTAAGAATTTAGTCATTAGACTATTAAAATAAATAAATAAATAACGAAGCATAAAAACAAAATAAATAACGAAGCATAAAAACATACTGCTTGGCTTCTTGCTTTGTTTGATCCACATGAACCCAGAGGAAATCATCTTCTTCTTTACATTTAGTTTGAGAAGAAACTTGGGAAACAATCTGGATCGGCTGCTGTGTTGGCAGAGTCTTTAGAGGAGTCGGGAGAGGCATTTGGTTTTGGGTAAAATAACTCGCTTTGAAACTTTATCAGATTCACTGGACCAAGCCGGAGCAGGGGTAAAATTGGCATTCTCTCCTTTCCACAAAACAAAATCTCCTATAGAAGGACCAGAAGGTGGAGCAGGAAATACATCCTTTTTCACCGGGCAAGAACCCTTGTTTCCCCCAATAGGACTTGTTGCAATAGGAACTTTTTCAGGTGAGGACATTGGAACTGGAACATTTACTCCAGTCCCCTTGGCTTTTGCAGACCTTTTGCGACCCTTTTTAGGGTACATAGCCTCAACAAATCCATCATCCATTATCTCATTTTTAGCACTTACGAACCCAATTGGGTCTGAAAAGAGATCATGTAATTGGGTCTTATTGCTTTTATGAGTAACAGAATTCCCAGGTTCATTTAAGTTTATATCTTTAGTAACTGGAACAGTTTTCTGATATGAACTAACTACAGCGTTACCCTGAGAATTATAGTTGGTCATAGTTTGAGAACGTGTAATTCTCTCTCTAACTGCCCTTTCTTTTGCACGTCTCTGCTCTTCTTGTTGTATTTCCAAGAGTGATTTTGGCTTAAAACCTGGGGCAGGTTTCCAAGACTTTTTAGCTAGTTCATCCGCAGTTGCATCAATAATCAATTTATTTTTCCTATTTTCTACATGAGATTTTCCTTGATCTACATGTGTCGCGTATTTCTGATAAATATAAGATCTATTTTCCTTATATTCTATACTAGATTTTCCATGATCGGCATGTGCCACCTTTTTCTCTACAGCAAAATCAGATATTTCAGTTTCTGGTATCTTTGTCTGAATCAAAGATTGTGCCTTAGGAACTCCCTTTATCTGGTCAAGAAGTTGTAGTTTTGAATCCTTTTGTTTCCTGGACTTCTTCTCAGAAGTCTTTTTAACTTTGTTTACCCCAACAAGTTTACCTTCTTGAAAAGTGGAATCTTCATTGGACCGCTTTACCTCGACCTTTGCCGTACTGAAGTTAGAGCCTTGAAGGAGAGGCATTAACTGCTTGGGATTACGTTGTTGGATATTATCACTATCACAAATTGAGGAAATATAATTAGGGTATGGACTCGCAGGGTTATATATATTATCACCATTTGAACTCATTGAATACGCATTTGGAAAAGACCCTTTATCAAGTTCAAGTCTCTGAGCTAAGCGATACAAGTCATCTCTATTTTCAACAGGAGGCATGCTGCTAGCAATGTTTTGCATATATCCCTGCATATCTGTCAAATTTGCAAACACCTAGCTCAATTAGATATGTATCTTAAATGCATTTTAGATTGGTTGCAGATTTTTGGGATTGAGAGAAAATTTGGTTCCTTCAGTTTACCAAAATCAAGCTTTCTCAGGCCAAAATCCGAAAATGATTAAATTTTACGCCACTATGTCAAATGCAGTCCAGCTTCTTAGAAGGAAAAATAAGTAGATCAATCTGCAACCAAACAAGGCGCCTATAGATGAAAAAAAAAATCAACATAAACCTACCTTCCGAAAGAGCAAATTTATCAAGTGAAGAATTGCTTGGTTTACTAATATTGCCAGACGTCAATGGCTCCAAAAACTTATTTTCAGCTTCTTTCGATGAAACAGATTTATTTATTTCAGCTTCCTTTGATTTCAAACCAGTAAATCCAGGTGGAGGACTAGCTTTTGTTTGTAAATGCGGCATAACATCGCTAAGCATTGAAAATGGGGTGTCAATGGGGGAATTAGCAAGGCGAACAAGCAAGTCGATGCCAAAATATCCAGCCTCGAACCACCCAATAATATCACTTCCCTTGAAAGGGCCTTGAGTTTCACCTTGTGGGTCTTTATAAAAAAGTACAGGATTCTCTGGAGCAGGTTGTGGCAACTTTCGAGCTTCTTGTTCTCTCTCTAGAGTGGTAGACTGAAGCCTGTTTAGAATCAGATCGTCATTACTTAAACATGTCTGCTCTCCAGTTGACGGGGACCGCGATAATATGCCAGAACGAACAGTGTTATTTCCTGGAGTTGTCGAAACCCTATTGGCAAACATGTCTTCCTCATACAAAACACCTTCACCGCTACCTGCTGAATAATAATTTCAGGGCAAATTAGAGAAAATATAAGTATACAGAATATTTAATTGCCAAAATAAAGAGTTAATTGCCAGAACATTTAACCCCCTTTTTTATGACATTGCTTTCTAGGCAGCTTCTTTTCTAATTACAACGACGTAGTTAAAAAAATAACAGATGGGACAACTGTTCACGCCCCAATTTTTTTTAAAAGGATTGCTTATTCATCGTATATTTGATAGCAACCGGCTATTGCGCTTAAAAAGATTAAAATGTTGATAGGGAAATCTTAGAGAAAATTAAAGGATTCGGAATAGACATGCTCATTCATAATGATTCCCTATACTACAAACACAAAACTGTAACATATTTATAAAAAAAATTGATAAAAGATAAAAAAATCTGGATAAAAATCCAAACATAAGTCTCTTCAGATGTGAAAAAGGAAAAAACTTTATCTTACATTTTGCAGTAAAACATTGACAAACATTTCATCTACAGCAGCAAAACCCCACTACATAAACTCCATCCTCAGATCAAGCAAAAGATTACAGTAGACTGGGTAGAGTTTCATTTAAATTCAAAATATAGAATTGAAGACAGAAATTTGAAATTATTTTCAGCATAACCTTTGTTTTCTTCATTACATACACCTTCAAAATGGAATAACCTTAATCGTAAGAAGAATTAATCTCAAACCAAATGTATTCTCTATTAGAAACAAGAACTGCAACACATATCCATCAAAATGACAACAAATTAGAAAAGTTAAGATTTCTAAATAAAAATAAAATAATTTGGTTACATTCAAATTTTGAACCAAATATGTACTCTATTACACAAACAACATGTTTTTTTTATAAAAATGACGAAAAACAATAAACTTTCTGTACAATTTCAAACTAAATTAACCCTCCTCCGAAATGGCAACAGAAAAGACTTTTGTTCATTTACATACAGTTTCAACGTTAACAAATGTTTTCTACATTACCAAAAGCCAGATGATAAATGATAAATTCCATTCACAAATCAAAGCAATATATGAGACAAACTAAAAGCCTAATACAAAATGAATACATATACATCAGCATTACCATTTTTACCTCAGAAAAACCCAAATCTCGATAAAAATGTACTCAATCCCAATGATAACCAAACTTTATAAAAAAAAACTGAAGACACATTCCATCCACAATAAATCCTCTATTGACAAACAATGAACCTAACATATCACAAGAGAGAGAGTCATATTGTAATTCATACAACTGTGTCTTTCCATATGGTAACAAAAAGGAGGGTCAACTTTAATTCTCATATTTTCATAGCAACAAATGTATTATATGAACTGTAACAAAACCCTGAATACAAACATAATCAGCAACCTTTTCTCCACCTTATAACCCCTAATTGCAATTAAACAAAAGGGAAAGATTTATTATAGCACCAAGTTAAGAGGCTTTATTAAATAAAATATTTTTCAAGATTAAAGGAGGAACTAGTAGTGGGCTAAAAGGGACTTCAACATCCCCCAATATTGATTATAAAAAATCGATCTTTTAGCATGTCTCTTGTAACGTGGCAGACATTGATGATCAGAGCTTAGAGAAAGGAGCTACTGAGTGCTGAGTGTGTGTATATATATATATATATATATAGTAGCAGTACTATGTTCTGATATTTACTAGTATTCTTTATGTCATCGTTTATTTTGTCCTTAATTTTTCTCATTTGATATTAAATAAAATCAAGAAAAAACACAGTATGTCGTTACCCCTGGGTTTGTTTCATGGTTAACCAACGTTCAACATTTTATACCTGCATTAACTACACTATTTTTTGCAAGTTACACTTTTAATCTATATTTTGATGTCTACTGGTATGATGTTTTCCAAAATGTAGATATATCATTTACAACAATATAGTAATCGTGGCTCACGTATTACGTGGTCAACGCATGATGACATAAACTCTCGACTCGTGACTGCATTTTACTATGAACCATTTGCGTTCGGATCATTTATTCAAACTATGGGTGCAATCTATTAAGAAACATAATTGAAAGAAATCAATACATTCTAAATAGTTGCAAATCGAATTAGCTATAAAAAAAACAAAAAAACAAATTAGTTGTTAGTTACCCTCACTGCAAGAAAATGAGTGTTGTTCCATCAAATATGGAACGACCCGGTCCTACAGACCGAACCGCTACGCCCATATCAACAATATTGTCCGCTTTGGCACAACTTCCCAGCGGAGTCACTCATCCTGGTACTACTCCAAGTTAAGCACGCTTAACTATGGAGTTCCGTTCTCGCTATTGTGCCGCACGACTTTAAAAGGCCTTGTTTATAAGAAATAGATCTTTAAGCTCATATACCACACGAGTACTCTCATATCTGGGCGATATGAGACTGACGCACAACACCGCACCACAGAATTTCCTTCCTGAAAATCTGGGTCGTCACAATCACCCTCCCTTTAGGCACGACGTCCTCGTCGTCCTTCAGGGGTCCACACACACGTGCTAGTCCCCACATTTCCGGCCAAAGAGAGGCTCTGATACCATCTGTAACGAGCCGGCCCCAATGGCCGAACCGTCACGCCCGTATCAACAATATTGTCGCTTTGGCACAACTTCTCAGGGGGGTCATCCATCCTGATACTACTCCACAGTTAAGCGTGCTTAACTTGGAGTAGTACCAGGATGGGTGACCCCACTGGAAAGTTGTGTCAAAGCGGACAATATTGTTGATACGGACGTGACGGTTCGGCCCTTGGGGCCGGCTCGTTACAAAATATATATAATTGGTTGTAATGATACCAATGAAGATGATTTTAGTTTTATGTTTGTATCATGTGTTCTAATAATATTGTGTAATAAGTGTAATATTAATAATAGGTTTAAGGCAAAAATAAATCTGGGTTGTTAGATTAGTTAATGATGGATCTTGCGGTTGTTAGATAGATAGATTAGATGATGAATCATCAGCGGTTAAGAATATAACAGTTTAGTAACCGCTAATTAGTTATTCTAATTTCAAATACTTTTAGTTGGTATATAAACTGCAGAATGTAACCATTCTGTAAAATAAGAAATATAATATCAAGTTTGTTTCCATTTCCTATCAATCACTTTGATTGAATTAAGATTTCCTAACAGGAATTTATTTGAAACCATTACAAATTGGTACCAGAGCCGTTCGTCCTATGGCCCAAACAACATCGCACAGTCGGGAAAAACAAAATCTGGTCACTTTAAGCCACAAGTTCGAAAAACTTTACGAACTCTTTCTGAAGAACCTGGAGGAGGAAAACAAAAGATCCGAAAAGATTTACAGTCTTTCCGAACAAATGCTACATCAACTAGAAAATAAAGTACAACAAAAGGCGGAACCAAATGCTGGAGAAAAATCTATTTTTTCGACCGAATGTAATACAATAGTAGTTGATGCTACAGTGAAAACTATCATCGATTCAGATCCTTCAAGTGTTAACAAGGGACATAAGTTCGTTGTTCATCCTACTTACAAGCAAGTGGATGCCTCGCTTTCGAAACACATATTATTGAAGACAAAGGATTAGCCGAAAATGATGGATATGTTTTGAAGACCAAAAGTAACATGTTTGCCTGTTGCCTAAATGTAATAAAAAAGAAGCCGCGTTTTAATTATATGGAAAATAGTGTTCAATTTTGGGGGGCCGAAAAGCAGTTTAGGTTTTCTATACAGTTTCGGGTTCTTCCATTGGACAAAATTTCGGAGAAGATAGACAACAATACTTTACAGAAAAGATGGTGCTTTGATCCGGGAATAAAATTTGAACGATTTGAGAAAGAGTGTTTTTCAACCATGCTTAGCCAAACAAATGCATTTAATCTAAAAGATATGGAAAAGGAAATCAATGTCAATCCAAAAGATTATGTGTTCTTTAACAGGAGTAAGAATTTGGACCGAAGTGTTGATTCAATGGACGGGGCAAAGAGAAGAAGATACAAGTTGGGATAAGCTTAAAAAGGGTTTCAAATCATTTCCAAATCTTGAGGTCAAGATTCGTGTTAAGGAAGGGGGAATTTGTAATGATACCACCGCGATGAATGAAGATGATTTTAGTTTTATGTTTGTATCATGTTTCTAATAATATTGTGTAATAAGTGTAATATTAATAATAGGTTTAAGGCAAGAATAAATCTGAGTCGTTAGATTAGTTAATGATGAATCTTGCAGTGGTTAGATAGATAGGTTAGATGATGAGTCATCAACGGTTAAGAATATAGCAGTTTAGTAACCGCTAAGTAGTTATTCTAATTTCAAATACTTGTAGTTGGTATGTAAACTGCAGAATGTAACCATTCTATAAAATAAGAAATATAATATCAAGTTTGTTTCCATTTCCTATCAATCACTTTGATTGAATTAAGATTTCCTAACCGGAATTTATCTGAAACCATTACATTGATTTTGATCACTCGGACGTTGTATGAGTTTGAATATGATAAAGAGAATGGTGAGTCTGGTATGGATGTGTGAGAGAGAGGGATAACCTATGTTAATATCGTTGTTCAGTAACCGTCGCAAGATACAACAGTTAGGATGGGTGCTAAATCGCTAAAAACCGATAGTTTTGGTACCGATTTAACATATTTCTCTAAAATAGAATATTTCACTTCAAAACGGTATGAAATTGAAGTAATTATTTAATCTAAAAGACATAAACTATTTGGTAATTTTACATATTGACAAACGAGCTCAGCTAAGCACAAAATTATAGAGGCAATTACGGGGCACAAATGTTTTTGCACCAACTATGATTTTTTTTTTTTAATATTTGGGTTGTAGCGAGAGCAAAAACAGAGTATCTTACACTTTTCGAATAGCTATGAGCCCTCAAAAATATAAAAAATCACCAAAAAATCATCAAATTGTAAAATAAATTTTTTCTCACAAAACTACCATTCACAAAAGTAAATCATAGAAAAGCAAGACATAAAATAAAGAAATCAGTGTCATAAGAGACTGCTTGTACCCCCAATCTATTGTTTTTTATCGAGTACCTTATTTTATTTTGGTAGATGATACATTTTTTCCAAACACTGTTTTTCAGGTCACTATATTGTTTTTCTGAGCATGTGGTTGGATAGATACTACACACAATTTTAGAAGGAAAAAAAAATCATTTAGATTGAACCTCCAATTTTTATGACTAAAAGAGCGTAATCAGTTCATTGATTCAAAACAGTGTCATATTGTTTTTCTCATAGTTAGTGTTTAAATCTTGTTTTCTAGATGGAGTTGTATAGTAGATAGATATATAGAAAAAAAATACACGTTTTATGAATAAACATCTCGATCGTACATCCTAATGAATTTTTACGACAAAGAAAAAAAGACAAGAAGTGGAGAACACTTCATTAATCCAAATATTATCGTATTTTTATTTGTTCGCATATACAATTCACATATATAGTTTTATAAAGTGGATTGCATATATGTCTAAAATATAATTCGTGCATGATTTTCAACATTTTTTTCATAATTGGAATTTGCTACGTTCACTTCTATTACATTTCTCTACGTTTACAAAAATATTACTAGGAGACAAAACTGTAATTTCGTCGTCACTTATCTTTTAAAAAAATACATATATTGAATTATAGGAGGATTGAAAATATATTTAATCAAACCCTTAACCCTATTTGAGTTGTGAGTTAAATTTGGGGGTACAAGAAATGGCGGCAAAATTGGGCGCCTTTATACTGAGCAACAAAGCCCTAATTAAATACTATAACATCATCCCCAAAATCCCACTCCATAACAAACCACACATAGCTTCTTCACCAAACCCACTTTCTCGATTTGTAACCTCAATGGCACACCAAAACTGCGTCGTTACGCCGCTTCTTAAAGTTAAAAAACTCTCCGAAAACGCTGTTTTGCCTTCTAGAGGATCCCCTCTCTCTGCTGGCTTTGATCTCTCTAGGTATTATTATTATTATACTTATATATATATATACTCACTGTGTTCATTTTTTACTGTCCATTATTCCGTTTTACTATTTTAATTAAACTGTATGATTTACTAAATTAGACTAGTTAGTAAGTACTAAGTTGTTAATTTACAATTTTACCATCATCCAAACTACTCTTAGAAATTTAGCTACTGAACATACACAATGTACTTGAAAAAATTATACAATATTTATTCATAACTACTTGCAGCATAGTATCTTATTTCGAGAATTTAAATCTAATTCGTTTGTTAAAATTTTGAGTTTTTCTTTTATTGTATGCTTGCTGTGAAGGTATAGTTATCAGATTAACTGTCATGGTATGTTTATTTAATTTCGTAAATCTAGCTTTGTTTAATGATGTTTTTCGTGTTTTTTTGTTTTTGTTTTTTGCTTGTTCTGAAAATAGAATTATCAGATTAAAAGTCATGATTTAGTATTTTTTTAATTTTAATACGGTATGTGGTTTTGTTTGGCACCGCCGCAAGTTGTAAGGAATTAGTTAATTTGTATTTCTTAAATTCTTAAACTGTTTTTTTTTTTTTTTTGCGTTATGGTGAAGCTAAATTCTCAGGTTAAAAATTATGATATATTGATTTTAGTTTCGTAATTGGGATTCTAACATCTTTTTGTCTGGCATTTTCTGAAGATTTATTAAGTAATTCGATTGTTATATAAAGTACAGTTTCCATTTTTTGGTTTGGTTTGGTTTGTTATTTTTTGTTAAATTTGTAAAGTAACTACTATAATTTTTGTATTGTTTGAGGTGCGGTTTGTTTGGCTGGTTTATTTATGTGTAGCTTAACTTCTGAGTTGTAACCAAGATTCAACTTAGATTCAAACATACATGTTGTTTTACTTTAATCGGACAAGACTGTTATAACTAGAATATTTTGGCTTAAGATGTAACGGAATTTTTATTTTTTCTAGTTTTATTTTCTTCATATTATTTGGTTATTTTTATCTGGTTGTCCATCTTCCATCGAACTTACTTTTGTTTATGTCAAAACTCTAGTTGTTTTGCAAACTGCCGTCAAACGAGCGCCTAAAATAATTTCACGACCATGTACGAAAAATTCCATTTAAGATTTAGTACATAAATAATAAATATAATAATGCTCTATGCAGGGGAGGAACATTTTTACATGTAATTGGACAAAAAAGTTGAAGATTATAGCCCTTCATCACCTTGATATAGGATTCCTAGATCCTCCATCGAGTATTTGTTTCATTTTACTTAGTTGATACAAGTTAAATTAAGTGTACACTGCCTCCCACTTCGTCTTTTGGTCACATGTGGTAATTTTCTGATTTTTGCCTTTCATTATAAGTGTCAAATTGATCTGATAGAACAAAAAGATCTTATATTAATATTATAAGTGTAAAATTTGTATAGGGTGTACGTGTATTTACTATTTTGAGAAAGTATTCCAACAAGATTACAGATGTTCCGATAATTGTCCAACGAAGTAGAACTCATGGATCAGTACAGTCGTATCTCTTTCTTTTATCTCCACAACTTATGCTACTATAGCTTTACTAGATTTAATCAAACTAGAAGTTGTGTTTGTATGTGTTTATATCTCTATATTTGTGTCACTTTTCAGTGCAGCAGAGGTTAAAGTACCAGCTAGAGGAAAGGCATTGGTTCCTACTGACCTGAGCATAGCAATCCCCGAGGGCACTTATGCTCGCATTGGTAAGGCTAATCTCGTTTTCTAGTATTGCTTTTGTTTTGTTTTTCACAAGTTATTTTTTTCTGTTTCTCTTCTGTTTTTAAACCAAGGAAGGCAGGAAGTAGAACAAGTTTTGTAAGGAATTTTAGATCGTAGGGAATTGTTATAAAGTTGACATGATAAATAGATTTGATAAAGAAGTAAAAGCTTGCATGCCTTTTTTGTTTAATAACAAATCTTAAGAAAAACACCGAAGGATGATCATGAAGTTTGTTTGGTTTCAGCTTTAGAGCAAATAAGCCTACTCATTTTTGTATCAGTAAAACATTAAGTTCTATTTTTTTATGCATTACAACCATAAGAACTTAGCCTTTTAAACTTGCGAGGAAAAACTAGGGTACATCTATGCGTGAAGGTTGAGTGGATCGTCTGCAGCCAGACATCTACCTTACTCTTTCTAATGGTCTTTGTATTGCAACCACCGAATAAGAACTACAATTCACGTTACTTTTGTGTTTCCATGAGTATAAACAATTGAAATATTCTGACACCAAATAGACTTAATTCTAATGTTTGTTTCGGGGTCATTTTGAAATTGTTTGTGCAGCACCAAGATCAGGGTTGGCATGGAAACATTCGATTGATGTTGGAGCAGGGGTGATTGATGCGGATTATAGAGGGCCCGTAGGGGTTATTTTGTTCAATCATTCAGAGATTGATTTTGAAGTGAAGATCGGTGACAGAATTGCACAGCTCATCATTGAAGTTATAATGTTGCCAAATGTTGAAGAGGTTGAAGATCTGGATTCTACTGTTAGAGGTGCTGGTGGTTTTGGGTCTACTGAAGTTTAATTCCCATTTTCTGATTCGAGATTTAGCTTGGTTGGAAAATTCAATTCAGTTCTTCGTTTTGCTTGTTGATAGAAGTGTGTACTTTGTTGCTTGTTATGAATTTTGTCGAACATCAGCCATGCTAGATGCTTACGATTTGGAATGGTAACAACTAAGTCGCTTTGTTTTACTTTTACGGTTTTACATGAATGCTCTTATCATACGTATCAAAGGTGGTTGCTGTAATGTGGCTTCTTCTATAAACCTATAATATTGTCAACGTGACAAAAAAAACATTCACGTATACGCATTGAGCAAAGCTTATTAGATTGCTGTTGGTGTCCCTGAATCTACTAAGCAATAGGATCATAAGAGTGCTCCTTTGCCGGCAGCCCTTGTTTTGTCTTGAATCGAGATAAACCCAATATTTGGTTATTGTTTCATTTTGTTTTGGGTAATTGTTTACACTAAATCCATTCTGTTTCAATGTTTCGATTGGATTTTGGAGGAAGTCTATGTGTACGTTTGGGATTTTTAAACTTTTGTTAAAGTATGATCAACTTTTATTCTTTTGGTCTGAGATTATAGAAATTTCAGATTGAGATGATTAATTCCTTTCAGTCCTACTTTCGCGTCTTAATAAATAAACACCAAAAGAATTAGAGTCTGGTAAACAAGATGCTTAATAAAAAGGTCACGATGAAAAGGTCTGATAAAGTTCATAGCAAAAAATACTCAACGCACAACTATTGAGTGATTTATCAATCCATCTAGATGACAGTCTAGACAGTTATTTTTGATGAGGGGGATTTATCCCCGCTATCTATTGTATTAAAGGTTGATCAAGAAAATTAAACCTAGGTAGAAATTGGAGAAAAATTAAAATACTTGTGTGGGTCCAGGATACTATGTTGGACATGTCCCGTTCTTGATGACGCCAGCGACATATGAGTATCATGCCGGACCTGCATGCCATTGCCATAGACACATGCATAGAGCCCATATCTTTGGCGTCAATGCTAAAGTTTGACACCAAATTTAAGTAGGCGTTGATTGAATACTTGATTCACAATCACAAGGTGCCATTATCGCAGTGACAGACGGGGGCATGCTTTGAGCCATTCGATTAGTTCGTATCGATATGTGATCCAATGGTTTGGCGATATGTGATCCAATGGTGTGACTAAGCAGTGAGGAGGACTATACTAATAAATATGGCTAAATGGGATGTATATCACATACCATCATATTTTTAAACAATTGGTCTTACAGTATGTGTAAGCATATCATGTATTTAAGATGAGCATATAAAGTTTAGCTCAATGTAGAAAATGTATGATCTTTACTCTCTTTGTTTCGAGTACCTTTACTTTCTATCACCCGCTACTAGTACACTATCGCTCGTATTTTTCTCTCTTCCCGCCCACTCTCATCTAAACTATTTTTACAACTTTTTTACTCCAAAACAATTTCAGTTGTAGCATCGCTTTCTATTCCCAAGTTTATCCTTCTGATGTGGGTTTTTTCTTATAAGCATTCAGAAAAACCAAGAAACTCAAATAGATATGCAAATGCTTTAATTACCCAAGGAAAAGTTAAAATTTGTCCATTCATGGTGATATTAGAGGAACGCTATTATTTTGTTGTGTTTTAATCAATCATTCTTGTGTGTAAATCAATCAAAGTCTTGGAACTTCAACCCGAATTTATTGAAAATCTTTATAATTGGACTTTAAGAAAATGTGTGTAAAAAGGTCGTTTGGGTTTTAATATTACTATTCAAATTCCTTTCAAGTGTACACAATATCCATCCTTAACACAAATTCCTCTCACTATAAAAAAATCTAAATCCCTCACTAATAATCCATCCTTAACTGTGAACAGATATAACATGAGTTTTAGGCACAATGTCGACAAGTCAAGCCTAATAATAGATTTTGGCTCGCTAATTATTCTTTATTTAGAGCATAATTGAAGACTGACATGATATAGTTGACACAATTGTTAGGAAGTACTGGTCAATTTATTTTTTTGTTTGATAAAAATGATAAGAGGGTGAGTGACTATAACTTCAAGCCATGTCACCGTTTACAAGATTATTCTTTGATGTTTACAAGTGGAGTGATCGAACCTATCCAATCTTGCAGCTTTATAACTTATTATCCACTAAAACTTGGTGGGACCAGACAAAAAACCTTTACTATGGTGCTATAGATTAGTAACATTGAGGTCTTTGGAGACTTGAACTCTCATAATTATAAGAAGCCACTGAACCAAATTTTGAATCTGAATAAAAGAAAAGGGATTAAAGAGGTGTGCAAGCCCGCAATAGATTATTGTTAATCAGAAGCTACTCTTGTCATAAGGTCTTATTTAAGAACTTGCCGAATCATGGTTCCTTTCCAGTCAACAGCATTACATGAGAGGAAGAAGAGTGGGTGGATCTTGAGGAACATCGGAGCTTTCCTGTAGAGTGAATATTTCATAAAACCATTGTTAATATGACATTCTAGTACATGTCTTGATCAAAATCTAACATGTGACATAGAAAGCATGCCCAGTGAAAGTGACTGCAATCTTTTCGCCATGTTTGTCTTAACCCCAATTGTTCATATTAGTTCTCAGACCTTTCATTTAAGTCCGAATTTATGTCCCAATGTTTTATATTGCTGGTTTAGTACCCTAGTTTTTGACAATGTAAAAATTGAGTGCTCAGTCACAAATCTCAAAGTTAAATGATACTGTAGAACTTTTTCCTGTAGACCCAACCTTTTGTCCCTGTTTTTTTCTTCTGTCCTAATATCTATGCTTATTCAATTTAAAAGCTCTTTCATTTCAACTACATTTGGATTGAAGTCCCAACATCGATTCAGCTTTGTATCCTGATCTCTGAGTGTAAAAATTGAGTGCCCCATCACGATTTCATTTCCTATTGATGCAGTTTTTTCTCCATGGACTCGCTAAGAAAGTTGTTTGTTACGTTACAATAGAAATTTGGAATTTAGGGGACTAAACAACAAGTTTAAATGTTTGGACACACATTTAAACAAAGTTAAAAGGTTGAGTCTAGACTCTAAAGACCTAAACGAACAAATGTAAACATCACATAATCAAATAAAAAAACTGCAAATTTTGAAACATTGGTTGAAGTTTTGCTTTTATTCAATCCGAAAATAGCACACCAATCAAAACAAACAGCTATGCTCGACATTTATCAGATCAAGCTAAGTTGCAAACCCGAAGGCACTAAATTCGGCCATCATTCTTATGATTCTACCCCTAATTTTTTTTGCTTTCTTATAAATGTTATGAATACCAGGCGAAAATCAAGCTTACCAACTGAGTTTGACCACTTTTTTTTTTAAAAAATTAAATTAAAAGGTCGTGCTGCAACAGGGGGCATAGCCCCCTACCGATTTGATAACTCTTCCGCCATAGACAACAATAATTTACAAAATACTAATAATTTTCTCCCCTCCCCCAAGTGAATCATGGTTCGGACAGTGCATAGAGTTCATTAGTGAAGGGATCTATTTATATCATCAATTTAGTAAACTAAATGTCCTTATGGCACTTGGTTGAACATACCTGCAAATAACGATTTAGCATTGTTGTTGTGCTGAAATTAAAGCCTTCAACAGATTCTCCTTTCTTTCTCGACCCATGAAGTTGTTTTCTGACTTGAGAAGCCAGTGACTGGAATGCAATAAGTGTAGAAAAAGAAAAAAAAATATAATCTGGCACTTTGAGCTTTTAGGTAAACAGAGATGAAACAGAAAGAAAACATGTAACACCAGCTTAAAGTATAATTCGTTTGGCAGAAAAGCTTGATGTTGAAACTAACACCTATGGCCTTGTTTGTTTGCAGCTTTGGAGCAGATAAGATGGATTATATTTCAGAAGAATAGAAAAATACCGGCTTGTCGAATTTAAAGCTATTCAAGCCAACCATAAGTTGGTCAATCAAATGAAGTCCATTTTTCAAGCAAAAAAAGCATAGCTTATAAGCACAACCAACACAGCCGTTCCGAAGCCCTTATTCAATTGCATCTTTCAAGCTTGGTTTCTTTTTTTTTTTTTTGCTCAACTGCTGGACTGCATTTGGTTGACCAGCTCAAGAGCTAAGTTCTTAAACTGGACGGACCAAGTTTTTTTCTGAATCTAAATTAGTCCAGTTTATTTGCTTAGTCTAGACATATTGAAAGGGGAAATTGGTAACATCATCCTATAAGCACATACCTTTCCTAGCTCAACTCCCCATTGATCGAAAGAGTTAATACCCCAAATGAAGCCTTCAACAGCAATTCGGTGTTCATATATTGCCAACAACTGTAAGACAGTATAATAATATCACCAATTTGCAGTTCTTAAAACCTAAAAGGATTATTCAAATTCATATAAAAGTTGAAATAATTGAAACAAACCTGGCCGACATTGAAAGCAGTCAATGATGGTAGTAGAAGGCTGACAGAGGGACGATTGCCAGAAAAGGTCTGTAAAAGTTAGTGCAAAGTTTAAACAACACAATTGCTTATTCAGAAGCAACAAAGAGAACAACAAATATAAAGAAAAAAGGGAAAGTGAGAAACAATGTAGAGTCTAACCTTGTGAGGAACAAGATGCTCTGGGACATTCTCCTTTTGCAACTGATGTGCTGTCTGTAAGAAAAATTGTAATTTAATCACCCATGATGTTGCAATCTAGAAAAGAATATATTTTCTTCCTTGTTTAGTGGAAAATTGCAGACAGACATTCAACGTACAAACTCAAAGGAAGCAAAAAATGACAACCATACAAACGAAGTTTTCAAGTGAAACGTTTTTCTTACCTTCCCATAAGCAAGGGCGTCTGGTTGTGCAAAGAAGTTGGACATAAGCTCATCATGGTTACTCACCACTTCCCCTGCAATACAAAATGGTTTTAGCATGTCTATAGGCAAACAAGGAAAAATAAAATGAAAAGGCAAATAGTGCTTCATGAGGATTAAGTAAGTTTCGCGTAAAATAGATACCTTTCAGGTAGACAGGTTGCTGACTCTTCACAACACCAATAAAATCACATGGAATTATTCTCCCCTACAAGTCCCAGAGGATAAACAATTACAGAAATCAGGTATATTACTTCAATGTAGTGCATAAAGAACAATACTGTTCACAACACCTCAGCAACAAAACTACCTATTGGCTCAATTACTGGTCAAAATAGACAAACTTCAGACTCCGCATATCATATCCCACAATAATCTATGGAAATTTAATTCCGATGATGATACACAATGATTCTCAAATAAAACAGGAAAACATACAGTTCTTCAAAAACTTAAGGACTTTACTAATACAACAAATTTTTCAATAAATAGGCCTCTTATGCAGCTTGTACAAAAGTTCTACAATTTATCCATCTAACAGATTCACATAAAAATATTTATTGAAAGAGCAAACCTGAGAAGTAGAACACTAAACCTGGTGAATTAGTTGGTAAAAGCTATGTTGACCATTTGTTCCTGGCTCACCAAAATCAATTTCACCGGTTTCATATGGAAGAACCACTCCATCTATCGACACCCCTTTTCCGTTACTCTCCATGCTAACCTAAATCATTTCCAAGTTTATTAAGATATATTAATTCGGAATTCCAATGAAAAAAAAAAACTTTGGTCAAATTACCTGTTGTATATGAGGGGCTAGCTTCTCCAGGGCTTGAGAATAAGGTAAGATTGCCTGGATGTTATTGGAAATTAAACGTTAAAACGAATATAATCACGACAAAGGACAAAATAGAAAGAAATATTAGATTCTATACTTACTCGTGCAGGATGTCCAAGAAATGTAACATTCCATACGCTTAACAAACCTAAAAGCACCTGAAAGTGGATGCAAAGTCGTCAACTTTCGTTTCTGCTGAATTAGTAAAAGATGCCTTCTTGGGAGGAAATATAATTTCCGTAAAGAATTCGCAATCAGCTAAGATGATGAGATAAGATGCCCATGTTAACATGAACGATGGTTAGCCCCTACTGTTTATAAAAGAACTTCCTGCTACCATTTACCCTTTTTATGCCGGATGCAGATTATATAATATATGTAAGTATATATATATATATATATATATTAGGAGAAATGGAGTATATATATGCACATAGATTATTGGCAAGTGAGTGGTAGCTGACACAGGATGAACTCACCGGAATGTTGCGCTCAAAAGGGGCTGAATAGAATTGTTGATCAATGCTTGAAGCTCCCTTTAAGAACCTTTAATTGAAGAAAAAAATTAGTTAATAGATAAATAGCACATAGCAAAAGAGCAAAGGTAATATCAAGCAAACTTCTGAGATTGGGAGAATTCTCTTCTGCCAAGATCGTCATGTAATGATTTTTCCGTTATATTTTTTAAAAACTTTAAGCAGCTCAAAAGGATACCAGTTAAATCCTAAACAAACCTCCCGCGGTTCACTTAAAACCACACATCATGAGTTATGGAAGATTAAAAAAATCAAATCGAATAAAACAAAGATATAGGAGTAAGTTGCTGTACTTTTTAACGGCAGAAAACCCATACTGGAGAGCCAAAGGTAAAACTCCAACGGCGCTGCAAACTGCAAATGATAATAATTAAAAAAACAAAATGAACCTACATAAACAGGAATAATATCACAAGAATCACATCCGCTTGCATCCAAAATTAAACCTAAACCTACACATACCACTATATCGACCTCCAACCCAGTCCCAAAATGCAAATGCGTTAATAGGATCAATTCCGAACTTCTCGACAAGCTGTGCATGGGAAGGTCAAACCAAGAATCAGATGGTGATCTAATACAATACAACAGCTGAAAATGATACTGAAATTTCAAACCCATAGCCTAAGTCTCATCGAAATTCAGTTTTTTGCTTTGTTTTTCCTCATGTCACCATAGACTTGAAGAATGAAATTAAAATTCAGCTATTTTACAGGACAAACCAATCTCTACATTGTTTCAAAAGAGGTTTCCTGCTCTTATAAAGAAATATCCTATGTATAAAGACTTACTGATAGATTAGATAAGTATATATATCTATATTGCTGTGATGATACAGGAATATTCACATGAAGAAAAAAAAAATTACGTCTTAACAAGACATTCACTTATGCCAAACAAGAGCCTAATCCAATTCAGAAAAAAAATAGGTAAAGGGAGCTGCAATACCGTTAAGTTAGTACTGACAGCAACCATGTGCTTTGCAACTGCCTCAGGACTGCAAAATATTAAGTTAATAATTGAAAAAACAAGAAGGTAAAAGAAACCATAGTTTATATACAGTTATATATAAGCTCTTGGTAAAATTGCACTAACCCCAAAGAAGATGATATCCATTCTCTCAGTGTTCGGGCATTTAACATAGTTTCAGCAGTTGTAAATGTCTTTGAAACCACAACAACTGTAATCAGAAGAGGAAATTATACTATATGAAGAAACATGCAAAACCGACTATAGTTCGATAGATAAGTAGAGAACCGATTTTTTTTAGTTACCAAGTGTTGTTTCAGAATTCAATCCCTTTATATTTTTAGCAACATCTATGGGATCGACATTTGCTAGACTGCAAACAATATAAGAAATGGTTGAGTCCAAAATAAATATCTGTCACGAAACATTTATAAAAAAAATGTACATACTACATGCATATATATGCCAGAAAAAAACTGGTAATAAATTGCATTCTTAGTTTGTTGCATATAGAGCTCAAGGTTTCAAATTTCTCCAGGCGGACTCAAGGTGGAAAATGGGGCCTGTGGGCCTAGATGACTAGGCGGAGCCTGGGACAGAAAACGATGTTTTAACATTGTATTATTTTTTTTTTTTGTATTCTCGTTTAATAGACATGTTGCAAATGTAATTGACAAGCTAAGCTAAGCATTTGTACACTATTAACTTATCGTATCCTATCAGAGTTTAAAAAGAAGAAGCTATGGCAACAAAACATCAATAATTGAACCTTGACAAAATCAAGCACAATCATGTATCCGAAGACAAATTTGAAGCTGCAAATCTCAATTCAAGATCAACATGTTTTTAAGGTAAGCATTTGCAAGGTTTTTTATTTTAAAAACCACCAGGGTTGACCCTCTTGACATGGAAGGTTGACCCGTTTGACTTGGGTTTAACTCATATCTAAACGCCTGATATAATCAAACCGAGACCAAAGCCTAGCACATAGGCAGGGGCTAAGCAGATCAAGCCGGGGTTTCATGAAACAGTGACCATGTTTGCCCCTAAACATGATCTTGGGAACATGACCACATTTCCCAGTTTCCATATGAACGTAAGATGTGAAATTTACCGCCAAAAGGTAACTTCTATTCAGAAAAACCTTTAGAAAAAGAATGCTTAAAATGGATGCATGGATAACTCATAAAAGCTAGAGAAACTGTTCAAAAAGATTGACCCAAAAGAAAAAGAAAAAAAACTGAGAAACTAGCTATTGGGACTTCGGATGTGCCTATATATCCATCCAGAGAAACTTCAAATACAAAGGTATAAGTATTAACATAATCGCACTTAAGAAAGTCATAAGGAAGCTGCTTAAAATAGAAACACTAGAAAGGAAAAACTGGAAAAGAAGACAGAGAGTTCAAGTGCTTACAATCGCAATTGTCGACCTCTAGCACATTCAACAGTCTCAGGATCTGTATTTTACAAAAGAAAGTCTATCAACACAGAAAATAACAAAACTTCAAAAGAAGAGAATCCAGGAAAAAATGGATGAAGATTAACCTGTTTGAAGAGCAGTATGTACAAAAAGTGGACCCAAGAAGCTGCCACCAATTCCTATGGCAATTACATCTGTCAGAGCTTTTCCTGTTGCTCCAACCTACCAAAATATGTATATCGAAGTGAAGACAAAAGCCCTTATTTGGGTGTAATTTTCTGCTTCTATTACTTGAAAGCTAGATTGCATTTGGTTGACCATCTTAACCTGATTACCTAGAGTAATTGCAGCTTTTAAGCTCAGCCTTTTGCTTCTTTTACTTATTAAGCTGGACTGCATTTGGCCGAAAAGCTTAAAAAATCGGCAATTTTTTTAAGTTAGACGAACCTAGCTTTTTTCACAAATAAAAAATCCAACTTATTGCTTAGAAGCTACAACCAAACACAGATTAATCTGGACAAATCCAGAATTTTTTCTCAATCTCACAAGATTCAGATTATCTACCTCAACATGCAGCCAAGCATGCCTAAAAAGTAGGCGAGAATGAAACCTAACAGCCAAAAGACTTACCCATGAACCACTTCGCACCCTCTCGGAGAAGTCTTTAATTTTATCCAGCACTTGCCAAACATCTGTGACAACATTCTTGCCTTCACTTTCTATAACTGAATCTCTTGGAGCACGCAGAGCCACATGTAACACTGACCTGTTCTCTGTGCTATTTATCTGAAGGCCCCAACAAATAGAGTATCAGACTTATCAAATGTCTAAAACTGGTAAGGGGAACAACTACATTACACATTTTCTTTAAGAATTAAGCGGTAACATTTGAGTGGCCGTTTGACTTAATAGTTTCCGATTCAATCAATTTTTGTTGCTTGAAACTCCGTCTGAGACCTTGCCATTTCGTAAAGCGAGTTTCCCGTGATAGAACTTTAATAGCAAGTTTAGACACTAAAAAATCATTTGACTCAAAACTTCTAAAAAAACTTATTTTGGTATCTAGTTTCGGAACAAGATTATCTCGGCAAACATTTTACACTGGATAACTGGGTTTCCACAAATTCAGCAAATCAAACTTACCTTATCTCCCTTAAACATATTTCCTATCTTTTCTTTGAGATGTGCTGCCTGCATTTAAGCACAAAAAAGATTATAATTTATAGACAATTGATATACCAAATGCCAAACATGGGATGATAGTTCAACTCACATCTGCTAATTGCAATAGTTTATCCATTGTTTCAAGAGTGGCACACTGCCTGGAGTAGTCCAGTAGTATCTCATCAACTTCACTAAAAAAACAAAATACAAATGTCATTATTTTATAGTCAAATACCTGCACATACCATTAAAGAAATTACGGAAACGAATTAACTTACACCATCATTGATTTGCATCGCTCACTGTCACTCATCAAATCGCGTAAGTGTGTCCTTTTAATGTCATCAACGTGGGCCTGTGAAGACAAACGAGGTTCATTTTCTCATAATTTAATAAAAATTGTAAAATGCATGATTATTCTCAAGCAAAAAGGCTTATAAATTATGACTTGCCTTGAGTTCCTTCCATTGCTCGGTCTCACAAATGAGAGCAGATGAAGCCATCTGAATTGAGGAAAACTTAATTGAAAGTAGTGCTACCATAGGAAATAAGATATGTAATGTCCCAAAATTGCAACTAAATGCCACATCATTATGCTTACGTAATTATGTATGACTAGAAATTTGGGTAAGTACGGCGAAATATGTATGGATACAATCTGGTTGGAAAACACTCATTACTCTTTAGTCTTTACAATAGAAGAACCCTGAGATGCCTTAAAATTGCAGGCTTACAACTTAAATATAGTTTAATTATCATTGCCACATTGCCACATCAGTACATCACTACAACAATATTAAACATGACATGACTATCAACTCCACTGAAAAGAAGAGTGAAACTCTACCCGTCCATAATTTTATTAATTGAAACTATAACGTCTTATGCACATACACTATTCCATGTGGCTTTCCTTTTCCTCCATGTAGTTTTCCATGAAACATATCACTATGGTACAAAATGAGGGTAGTAACTCCTAAAATTACAAAAACCCTAGAAACCATCAAACATTTAAGTCTACATTTTTTCAATACTCTCTATGCTTATAATAAGGACAGGGAGGAAGTAGGTATGAAACCAAACATAAGATAAGGGGCAATAGCCAAAGATATAGGGCTCGGTTGGATGTATCTTATAAGTACAAAGGTATAATTTTTTCGTAGAGTCGGAAAATTATACGTCTACATCATACCTAGTGTCATACTAGAAGTAGGGGTGGGTTCGGTCCGGTTCGGTTCGGTTTTTAGCAAAACCGAAACTGAGCATATTTTTCGGTTTCGGTCTTTTTATTTTTTGGACTGAACCGGACCGGGTTTTTTCAGTCCAGTTTCGGTTTTTCGGGCTTTTTCGGTTTCGGTCTTTTTCGGTTCGGTTCGGCTTTTTCGGTTTTTTGCCCAGCCCTAACTAGAAGTATACTTAGGTAAAAATGAAAAAATAATTATTTGTGTTCGGAATGATGAAAAGTACATTGTTACAGTGTAAATTGTAAAGTAAGTAGAAATATTTGATAAAATAATAAAACTTTATTATTCTTCCTGAAAACCATATACATATACGTCTACATGACGCGCCAACAACACGTATTTACTTTTAAGTAAATAAAAGAGTTAAAAGTATGAATCTTTACTATTCTCCCTCGAAACCATATACGTATACGTCTACATGAGGCGCCAAACACCCGTGTTTACTTTTAAGTAAATAAAAGAGTTAAAAGTATGAATCTTTACTATTCTCCCTCGAAACCATATACGTCTACGTCTACATGAGGCGCCAAACACCGTGTTTACTTTTAAGTAAATAAAAGAGTTAAAAGTATGAATCTTTACTATTCTTCCTCGAACCCATCTAGTATACGGTATACGTCTACATGACGCGCCAATAACTCGTTTTTACTTTTAAGTAAATAAAACAGATACTTATTCAGGATAACCAAACAATCCCAACATTGTTAGAAAATGTAAAACCTACTTTCACCAACTATTTCAGTTAAAAATCTTCCAACTATAATAACAACCATATATAAATTCATTTTCCACCAACTCTCAAATGAACATAACAGTAAATTCGTTAATCACTTAAATATTAAAAGGCGATTAATCACATGTTAATAAATATTGTCATGGGCTGATTGCAGATTGACTAATACATAAACACACACACACACACATATATTAATAATATTAATATATATATATATATAGGTATGCATATTCTGTTATATAAATATCTAAATAAATAGAGAGAGATATATAGAGAGAGAGAGAGAGAGTAAACCTGGAGGTAGAGATGTGATTTGAAAAAGCTGAAATTATGATGGAGATATTAGTGTGATTGTTTTATTTATTTATTTATTTTAGTTCAAATAAAGTAAATCAATAAATATATATATATATTATTGTAGGAAAAGCAAGAAATATATATAAATATTTACTTATTTGGACTTTTGACACGTAATAAATCTGTGGGCTGGTTTTTTAATATTTATAGTATCAGAGAGTAAGATGTGGTCGGTTTTGTTGGTATTTGACTTTTAATTTGTACTATTTGGGAGATAAACTAAAATTACTCAATTTCTATGGTTTATTTGCAAATAAACCTCGTAGTATTTGATTTTTACACAATCATGTATCAATTGCGAGAGAAGCAGAGTTGTTTTCATTGTAAGTGTGATATTAATATAAAATTAAACAATAACAGACTTATACCCGTTTACCGATCAATATCCGACCTGTTTGATATCGGGTATCCAAAGCTAGTGACAAGTGTATGGAAATATCATTTACTCCCTACTTATCATGCTAAATGAAATCAATTAGACACATTAACATTGTATTTAACTTTGTGTGTACTATTGTCACAACTCACATTTCAACATCTTATGGTACACACATATTTATAATTAAAGTCAACCATGCGATATTGTGTCCATTTTTTTATCGAAATAAATCATTTTCGTCAGTGCTTTTATTTCTAATATTTCTCGCAAAAAATTATTAATGAAGTATATCTAAGAATCGGAGGATAACCGGTCGGTGAAAATCCTGACCCCATCAATGAAGTGGTTAACTCGACGAAGAAGGATTAACTAGATACCAAAAAATATTTTGTCAATTTCTTTATGGATAACCCCATAAAATTTATTGCTTCATAAAATGTGAGATTAACGAGCTATTATAGATTTCATAATCAAATTAATGTGTTGATTTGTGAAAGGATCATATAATTCTATACCAAGTTGTGTGAAAATAAAAATTCATGATTGAATATATATATATATATATATATATATATATCATATCATATCATATTATACTATTAATATAATCAAACCCAAGAAAAATTGAGACGGCCCAATTTTGCCAAATTTTTCCAAAAATACATTCACTCTATTTTAATAATTACCAATATACATAATCTAATTAATTAACTATTTGTCATCAATATATTTTACTAATTACGGATGTACCCTAAATTAATTAACAATTCGTTTTAACTTTCGTAACTATAATAAATTATACCAAATCTGAATATTATGTTAAAAATAAAATATATTA
Organism: Primula veris; assembly: GCA_963682055.1. Classification (NCBI taxonomy): domain Eukaryota; kingdom Viridiplantae; phylum Streptophyta; class Magnoliopsida; order Ericales; family Primulaceae; genus Primula; species Primula veris. The sequence continues at coordinate 17,327,230 of OY821743.1, read as the reverse complement.
CGAGATTTATGTCATTACGCGTCTCACACACAACGCGTGAGTAAATTTTACTAGTATATATATATATATATATATATATATATATATATATATATATATATATGTTTAATAAGATTTATGTAGTGAATTTTCTTTTTAATGAGGTTCCTGCGATGTTTTTTATCTCAATAAGTTGTTCTAGTTACAAAATCATGAATGAGAAAATTATTAACCAAAAGAAACATAGAACGGTAGGCGATGTTTCAAATTTCAAAGTGCAATTGTGCAGAAAGTTGGTACTTGAAAAAAAATACATCATCTCATACTATTATAATAAATCAACCCAATATTTTTAAGACTCCCAATTTTTTGCTATTTTCCAAAAAAAAAAAACACTCATTGCTTTTCCAAAATACTCTTTAAATTAAAAAAGAAAAATGCCCCCAAAACTAACCAATTTGCTTTCAAAATCCCATAAAAAAACAACTATTCTACATAGATTACAATAGCAGGTATTTGCGTGCCTTGGGTTACTAAGTATTGGTATAAGTACCAAAATTGTTTGAATTTGCATTTTTCCTTTTGTCATCATCTTTCAAATTTCAATTTAATACACTAAATAAAACTACATAATAAATGCCGGAATCAAAATGGTGGGTTTACATGGGAAACTAGACAGCTCGAATTGGCCTTAAATTGTATTTCGTTCTATTTAAATACAACACGTAAAAAGTTCTCTAAATTAGTTTCGTAACAATATTCAATTACAATTTTGACTATTATTGTTATGTTTCATTAATAATCATATGCTTGACTATCTAACGACTCTACTAATAATATTTATCCTATTCATGGTGCTTGGCTATCGATGCAACTGAAAATTACATGCTTACTTACCAAAAATATAAAAGTAAAACAGCCACATGCTGCCTATACTGTTTCATAGTCTATCGATGACACTAGGTCTGGTGATTGAAAAAAATAATTAGAACTTACTATGATGCAGCCGGTATCAGTTAAGACCCATATGTTCGGCAACTGTAGTAAGTGTTTATCGAATCATGTTTGTAAGCGTCCGTAACCGTCAGGATAACAACAATAGCCTGTGAAAGAACTATTGATATTATTACTGTATACTTACCAAAAACGGAACATGCCGTTGGATGAACACGCTTCAGATACTAACAAAAGTGAAACAGAAATTGGTTAACATGTTCAAGAAATCTTTCTTTAAGGTTTACATGAAAGATATAAAGGAGGAAAAATATTTTGATAAAGTGAAGCAAAAGTAATTTGAAATAAAATTTGTTCGTCGTCACACGATTTTGTTATTTTTGTTCGGACATGCATAATCAAATTTTACGAATGTGTACATTAGGGAGTTTAGGGTCTTCAATATCTGTGACCGTCCATATTATTAGTAATAGGAAACTCGTATCATATGCATCATGTGCGTGTCGAGTGCGATTGATGTGAATGTGACGTGCATGTTGTGTGTTATGCTTACATTTAGTATATGCATGCTCATGCCATTTCAATAAAATAAAATAAAAAACTGTTAAGCATTTATGAAAATTGGTATTAAAAATGTAAAAAACAAACCCAAATAGACATTTCAACCATTATAATGGCGCGCATCTGCATGCCTGGGTAGTTGGGTTACTAGTATTAGTATAAGTATGTTAGCCGAACTAGTTTGTATTTGCATTTTCCGTTTTGTGATGATCTTTCAATATTTAATTTAATACACTAAATAAAACTAAAGAACAGATACCGGAATCAAAACCTAAGAAATTGTTTAAATTTTTGTTTATAATTAAGATGGAACTTGTGGTACTTATGGGTGGTTCAGAAGTGAGTTTTTCCTGTACTTCACTTCACCACTTGATTAGAATATCATACTTTGTTTAATCTATTTCCATATACTTTGTTTAATTGTATAAATGGTGATATATATAAATAAGTTGATCTCGTTCGAGTTATCCAAACGATTCTATTCATATCTAACACACCCTCCAGACGGTGATGGCCCCTTCATACGCATATATCGTATCGATAACGACGGTTATCAATGATTACAAGTATGTATCATGAGATAAGCTAAAAATAATATTTCAAAAAGTGTTACAAAGTGATGCAGCATAAAGCTCGTGTTTTAGATTACATTCCTATTTACATTAGAATGTTTAGGTCGTGTTTATATTAGTTGTAGGATTAGTTTAAGTCCCGATTAGATTTGGTTTCCACTTTATATTAGTTGTAGGATTAGTTTAAGTCCCGATTAGATTTGGTTTCCACTTTATTGTCTATTTAAGTAATTCGGACCGACAATTTATGCATTTTTGTATTTTCATATAATATATTTACCACGAGCTTTGTATTTTCCTTTGTGTGCTTGTTTTTCAGTTTTTTTTTTTTTTTGAATTAACGAACACAAGGTATTCTTTGTGAATCACCGGGATGAAAGAACTTAATTGCTTAAATTACATCAGACCTTTAGTTTGTGTGTGTGCCTTGTTTGAAACATTATCAATGATATATTAAAAGAACTTAATTGCTTCTGCTACATCCTATATGATTTAGTTAAGTGTGTGTCTCTTGTTTGAAATATAATTATCGATATATGGTACAAAAATTCACGGAGACGTTCAAAGCTATACAAGGGGCGTTGATTGTATCTGCTGCTATAAATATAGTAATTTGTTACAGCTGGATCTAGGGGAGACATAACAACTATTTTAGCCCCTTGTGATTGCGACAGTGACTTATTGGGAGGGTTGGGACCCTACCAAATCCTCCCAACGAGGATATATTGGTTGAGAGATTATTTTGGTGGTATTGGACTAAATATGCCGTGCCCATAATGTGTTTGGTGTGTTAATTCAAGTAAAGGATATATAGTATGACACAAAATCCCACAAAATGGCATCATTTGAAATAAATATAGGTGGTAGGAGAATTAGATTCGTGAGGATTGGATTTCAAACTCAAATGTCTAAAATAGCCTAAAATTTTATCTACAATACTAATACTATAATACAATACAAAACTAATTTAACATAGCATTGCTTCTTAAAATAAGCTTGTTCAAAGTTTGCAGAATATTTTTCTAAAGTTTTAGTAGTTTTTTTTTTTTTTACTTGGGACATTTCATATTAGAACCTGCTTTAAAATATGTAAAATAATTTATACTTAACTCTTAATGGACATATGAAAAGACTTAAGGGAAAAAACTGAAAACTTATCTGCAGTAATCCCATTTGCCTATGTTTAACTCAATTTGAAACAAAGGCAACATTTCTTATCCCATATAAAATAATTAGTGATATGGTATTTCTAATCTCTTACAAACCATGTTGCATTTCTAATCCCGTTAAAAGTTATCATGCCACCAAACAAGGCATACAAGGAGTGTGCATATCATCACAAAATAAACCTTATAATGCTTAAAAACATAATTAAGAATTGATTTTGGTTAGTTCTCTATATATTATACAGCCAATAATTACATAACAAAAACTCATTTGAACAAATGTACAAATAAAAAAGTGTTTACCACGTTATTATTTAAAGAAAGAGTAATGCTAAACACACAACTTGTGCATGCACAACTTGTGTACAACTCGTGCATTCCATGTCAGAGTAATTCGAAAAGATGTATCGTCATTTTTTAACATATATAAATTCATATTACATGGAGCGGACAAGCTGTGCACGAGTTGTAAAATCCCGTATTTTATTCTATTATATTTAGTTACTAATGTTTAATCATTTAGGAGTGTTTTTATATATTTTGTAATGTGGTTGGATTGTTTAGTATTTATAAATTATTGAGGGACCAAACTCGTAGTAATATGGTTTGGTAATGAACATATAGTAAGATAGAGGTTACGTTCATTATATGGCACACGAATTGGCAGCAATAGATTTGGCCATTTAAATTTATCATTACTATAGGTTACATTATGTAGTAAAACAAGTTATTAAGAAGAGTTTATAGGAACTAAATGATAATGGAGTTACATATAGAATTTACTTGTGAATGCTAATATGTAGTTATCAGGTTAGCAAAACAATGTTTATAATTGTAGTAAAAGTCTACATTTATTAACAGAGAGTAGGAGTGGTATCGGTTCGGTACCGAACTTTTTGACTACATACCGATACTGTACCAAACTAGTTTGTTTTGAGAATTTTTATACCATTACCGAACCAAAAAATTCGGTATACCAAACTATTCGGTTGGTTCGGTTCGGTTTCGGTTTTATACCAAACTTTAGAGTTTACAAGTGATGATAGAAAAATGGTGCGCTTTGGGAAAAAACATAGTATAAAGTTTTAAAAATATTAGATTAAAAATATATATTTATTTATATTATTGTTGCATTTCTTGTTTCTTTGCATAAAAAAATAAACACTACTAGACATTTATAGTAAAATTTATAAATAAATAAAAATATTATAAGTATTCACTAGAAAAAGTAATATAAGTATATTATAACAACGTTAATAATTAAGTGTATATGAATGTTTCATTTTATTTGTCTATGGTATAGTTTAATATTTCGGTTTGAATCGGTACTATACCGAACTTAGCAAACGAATACCGAAACCGAACCGATTTTCAAAGATCGGTTCGTTTGTACCGTACCATAATGTCGGTATAACAAACTTTTGGTACCGACTTGATTGGTTCGGCTCGAAAAGCGATCGGTTGGTATAAGTCGGTAAAAAAGAGAAATTAAACTTTATGGATGTTCACTTTTACATGTAACATATATGAGCATTTAATTTACATTCCTATTTATTTTTATAAATAGACGTGCACATATGTAGTGAAAGAATATACATCAGAATTATTATTTATATGATATCCATAACTCATATACGGTGTAACTTAGAATAGAGAGAGGGAGACTAAAAGTAGACAAATACGTCCTTACATTGTCATGTTAGTCTATGCTTATATTATACTATATAATATTAAAATATATATGTATATAATGATAGAATGAAGATACTAAGAAAGGAAGGAAGCCAATAGCCAGATGTGTGCAAAAACATGCAAAAACAGAAAGTTTAATTCGACAATTCATTGATTTACAGTATTCATAGTAAAGCGTTCGGTTATCCCGTATCCGTATATTGATGAGTGGTTTTTCTTACTTGCTATTATAAAATCCCATTGCATTTTCTAACAAATGTTTGCAGGCTCAAATTATATTTTTGAAATATAAAAATTATACTTGTATATATTGAATTGCATGTTGCAGATTTTGAAAGAAAGAGTTTTTTATATACGTTGATAAACGTATAAAGTTTTAAAGAGTTTATATTTTTGTGATCATTATGATTTATATTTGGGATTAAGTTTATAGAATAAAAGAGATTTGGGAAGTCCAAATCCAACGAATAAAAAGAGATTCAGGAAGGCTGAATCCAATAAAGAAAAAGAGATTCAGGAAGTCTGAATCCACCTAGGAGATTGGGAAGTACAATCGGACTTAATATTCAATTTATATTATCGTATTGATCACACCAAAAATTACAATTTTATTATTCGTGCTTTGGGAATTTTATTAAATACAAGTATAGTTTTTGAAAGAAAATGATAAAATCTATTTTCGACCCTATATTATATTACAAGGTTGCCATTCACTAAGCACTTTTAGCTAATTACCCATCGTTTTTTAAATGTTTTCAGGTACTTAGAGTTAAAATCGAATTAGTCGGGACCATACAGACCGTCTAAGATTAATTTTATTTCCGCTGCTAATAAGCTTCTAAGATTAAGATTTCGAATGTTGTTTCTTTAGTATTACAAGACCTTATTTGAATAAGTTACTATCGAGATTTTGAATTTCACTTTAACTTGATGAGATATTCAAAAATAAGAATGAATATTTGAAGTTACTATTTTAGAGTATACATTATTTATTTAATTACTTTTAAGTTATAGGCCTTCGTCTAGCACGTGCTGCCGCACGTGTTATTCGGACGTGTGACGTCCTTTTGGGTCAGGGATGTTACACGGGTTGTATGGATATCATTACTTTTAATGAAAATGTCCAAAAAAAAAAGAACAAAAAATTCCATTGCCGGAAATCGAACCCGGGTCTCCTGGGTGAAAGCCAGATATCCTAACCGCTGGACGACAATGGAATTTGTTGATATGTTTTATACTATTTTATTATTTATATTATTTAAATTGTTAGTACGCTTTTCTTCTTTTTTTTTTCCCCCCTTTTTTAGACCAAAGCACATTAGTCATTTTGTAACTATGTTAAAAGTTCAATATTCAATTTTGGAAAAAAATTACGTCCCGAGACTTGTTAATTATTGGGGAAATTACAAGTAGTGTAAAAACAAAAGAATATAGGGAAACAAGTATAAGTAGCTCTTAATAATAATATAGGGAAAAAAATAAAAGAAAAAATTGGTCCTTATTTTCATCATTCAACTTAGTATGTAAATGAAATACTATAATATCATCTTTTTTCGTTTGGCACAAATTATATAATTCACGGGAAAAGTCCAATTCAAGGTGATTGCAGGTTCCAACCGTGCGACTTATCACTCAAAAAAAAAAGGGTCCCAACTCTCAACCTCGTCGAGAAGTTCTCCTTGATAATCAATTGCCTAATCCAATAATTATCTTGGCCATGGTTTTATCATTCAACTAAACACATTCAACTAAACACAACCATGACGGAAAAAAATGACAATCCTATTAACAAAACACACGGTTTTATCATTCAACTAAATACATTCAACTAAACACAACCATGACGGAAAAAAATGACAATCCTATTAACAAAACACACGCATCACAACACGGGTCGTAATAATTCTTTTATAATTAATTAATAAGGTAAAAGAGTCAAGGAAATTCCTTCTCCAATAATGTGAAGTCCAGATTCTTATCGATCTCACTTTGTTGTTGATTTGTTAAAAAGCCTCTGTACATACCGAAAATAACACAAATTTAAAGATATACTATATAATACCTTTCAAAAATTATATTTACCTTCCAAAATATATATATATATATATATATTTCATCCGTTTCTAAATAAGTGCCAACTATTTCATATTTGACTATTACAAAATAAATGTCAATTTTTTTAATTTATCAATGAAAAATTGATAAAAGTACTATAATATACTCAAATATTGCAATGAATACATTTCATAAAATTAACAATAATAATGATTTAATTTAAATTAGGCCTATATTTGCAACTTTCAAATGCAATTAATGATAACTCTTAATATTTACCAAAATTAAATAAGGACACTTAGGGTCCGTTTGGTAATAAATTTTTTGAGTGAATTTTTGTATTTTATATTTTAAAAATTTGTAGATGTTTAGCAAGTCGGATTATTCAGCTTCTGAAAATCTGATTTTTAGGCTAAAAAATCTGAAAAATCTAAAAAATTCAGAATTTTAAAATTTAGATTTTCAGTGCATTTCAAAATAAATTTTTAAAATCTGATTTTTGACAAAAAAAAAATCTGTTACCAAAATAGCCTTAAAAAGGGACTGAGAGTATAATCCAAACCAACAAGTTTATTATGGTAGTACGTTGTCTCGCAGTTAGGTTAGGTTACAAGATATAATTTAATTAATACATCAATTAATTTCTATAATATTGCTGTAATTCAGATATAGAAAACAAATTATATTTCATTCAGTACTCCTAACATGTGCCCCGACACACTTTATCTTTTCCCAATTTTTGAATAAACAACAAATTTATAATAATATGAAATTATTCAATAAATAAAAAACTAAAAATGCATTTGAGATGAACAACGGACATATATGTGTGGATACAAAGTTAGGAGTACATTTTTTAAAAGATGGTGGTTAAAAGATTCAAAATTTTAAATTGCAATAGAAAAACGACTAAAGTTTTGTGACAAAATATATATAATTTAATAGTTTCCATCCACCAAATAAAATAAAATTAATAGCGACACATTTAAAACAAAATTTAATTTCTTTTGAGAGATTTACAAATAGATACATATCTATTTTCAAAAAAATAAAAATAGATACATAACAATCAACTTAATTATAAAAATTCCACCCATATGTACTTTTTTACAATTTGTTACATAAACTTATTTACAATTAGGTACATATGTCATAAAAAATAACAAAATATAAAAAAAAAATTCAAAAAATTGTACATAGTGTCAAACAAGATTAGACATGATTGAACATGTTTAAACAGGATTACACATACAAGATTGGACAACATAAAAAAGGATTAGACATACATGATTGAACATGATTAGACAGGATCAGACATGATTACACATATTTTTTGTATAAAAATGTATATTTTTTAAATTTTGGTTTTTAATTTTTAAATATTTTTTGGATTTTTTTGGAATTTTAATGACATATGTAACTATTTGTAAATAAGTTTACAAAATATGTATTTTTTGTAAAATAATCATAAAGTTCAAAACAACCGGGTTTTTTATAAATAAGTTTCCATGTGCTCAATTGTCATTTTCCCATCGCTTTTTTGGCCACATTGTGCTACGTCGGCATAAAATAGTATTTAATTGACACAATGCCGTCGATAATGTTTGTCGACATGACTTAAAGGAGAATCCTCATTATTTTTCAGTGAAAACTCATAACAGATGTTATTCGTTGATTCGTCACAAAAATTAGTCGGGAACTATATAAAACCGTCAATGTTACCGATGAACTGCAGGGGAGGACGTCTCCGCAGCTGATAGGCATTTAAAGACAATATTTATGGTTTACGGGCTATATTTTGCGTCAGCGCCATACTGTTTTCTTGAGGTGAAAATAAAACAATAATAAAAAAAAACTGGCTCACAAATATAAAGATTCTCATAAAAATAGTTTACACGGCCAAATCACCGTGTTGGATCATAATGTCGATCTAAGTTCTTATAATCACCTCGCAAATACCTGTTAACAGACGTGATTCTTATTACGAAGTTGTATGTAGCGAAGAAGAATCAGACAAACATGTAATAAATAGAATTTCATATCAAAGAACGGAATATATTAAAGGATCGACAGGCCTTATAGTACTGGGGTGGTTAAAACAAGTTTTGCAGGAGCTTTTCTTCCTACAGGAGGAGCACGTATCTATCCCAGTCGCTTCGACAAGGAGCACCGTCCAAATAATGACATTCACAGTATCCATCCTGAATAAGTATACCAACCATTCCCGTATAACATCCACCTGTAACTTTTCCAATGCCTTGGTAACAACGACCACATCTAATAGCGCATTCCTTATCTGTGCTACCCGCCCCCCGAGGATACCTCACACAGTGTGCATCTGCCTTCTGAATCAACGTCGCTATTTGTACTGCAATCAAAATTTTGTTTTTAGTTAAATTAAAAAATAAAGAAAATATGCATGCACTGTTTGTTTTTCTTCTTCATCCTACCTGAGAAAACCAAAAAGAGAAGAATAAAAATATTGAAATAGACTCCGACTTTGACCATTTTGCATAAGTGCATAAATATATAATGAGTCCTAGAGGGTGACTCTTTGGAACAATCATATCAGTTTAACCATCGTTAGATTATAAAATGAATTGTTATATTATATTTTTCAATAACTAATTATTTTTTCTATTTTCAACAAATTAAAATTTGATAAATTAAAAACAAATAGTACAACACACTAAAAACCAAAATAAAAATATAAAACCATATGGGGCATACCCTAAACTTAAATATTAATCAAAATTTAAATTTTGTTATCCATTTGACACATTTTTATGCAAACGGTTTGTAAACCAGTAATATAGCCTGACTGTTTTCTAGTAATTCCCGTTATGGACCTTTGGTGAACGAGTATGATATCAAAGAACGGAATATATTAAAGGATCGACATGCCTTATAGTACCAGGGTGGTTAAAACAAGTTTTGCATGAGCTTTTCTTCCTACAAGAGGAGCACATGTCTATCCCAGTCGCTTCGACAAGGAGCACCGTCCAAATAATGACATTCACAGTATTCATCCTGAATAAGTATACCAACCATTCCCGTATAATATCCACCTGTAACTTTTCCAATGCCTTGGTAACAACGACCACATCTAATAGCGCATTCCTTATCTGTGCTACCCGCCCCCCGAGGATACCTCACACAGCGTGCATCTGCCTTCTGAATCAACGTCGCTATTTGTATTGCAATCAAAAATTTGTTTTTAGTTAAATTAAAAAATAAAGAAAATATGCATGCACTGTTTGTTTTTCTTCTTCATCATACCTGAGAAAACCAAAAAGAGAAGCATAAAAATATTGAAATAGACTCCGACTTTGACCATTTTGCATAAGTGCATAGATATATAAGGAGTCGTGGAGATTGACTCTTTGGAACATTTATACCAGTTTAACCATCGTTATATTAGAAAATGAATTGTTAGATTATGTTTTTCAATAACTAATTATTTTTTCTATTTTCAACAAATTAGAATTTGATAAATTAAAAACAAATTGTACAACACACTAAAAATCAAAATAAAAATATAGAACCATATGAGGCCTACCCTAAACTTAAATATTAATCAAAATTTAAATTTTGTTATCCATTTGACACATTTTTATGCAAACGGTTTGTAAACCAGTCATATAACCTCACTGTTACTTAGTAATTCACGTTGTGGACGTCTGGTGAACGAGTACGGTATATATAGAATGGATGATCAAGATATTTTCGTTATTTATATTGCCATTGTAATAGGAAACCAAAGACTAATTAAATTGATAGTTGAAATATATGATTTGATTAGATATTTATTAGATATGTTTTTTCTTGTGAGAATATATACTGTTTAGAATGCTGCACGCTCAAAGATCTTTTACTCATCTATATTGCCATTGTAAATTTGTAATTGTAATATAATACCAAAGACTATGAAATTCCTATCCGCTGTTCTAGTTGCAGTTTTGCAGTTAGGTTCTAAGTGAGGTTGCAACCACAGTTAGAACCCAGTGTATAAATGGACAGAACTGTAAAAAGTTAAATGTACGTAAATGAAATCACACGCACATTTAACAACGGAGTTCACCTAACTAGGCTACGTCTCCGGGGCACTTACCCAGATTATGATATTATAAAAAGCTTACAATATAGGACTCAAGTCTTAACGAAAAACACTTAGACTCCCTCTAGGTTTTTCTGTCTATCTCTATATTGCTCCTACTCTATAACTATCACTTATAAATCAATGGTGTGACGACCCAGATTTTCAGGAAGGAAATTCTGTGGTGCGGTGTTGTGCGTCAGTCCCACATCGCCCAGATATGAGAGTACCCGTGTGGTATATGAGCTTAAAGATCCATTTCCTATAAACAAGGCCTATTAAAGCCGTGCGGCACAACAGCGAGGACGAAACTCCACAGTTAAGCGTGCTTAGCTTGGAGTAGTACCAGGATGGATGACCGCCCTGGGAAGTTGTGCCAAAGCGGACAATATTGTTGATACGGGCGTAGCGGTTCGGCCCGTAGGGCCGGGTCGTTACAGTTGGTATCAGAGCCTCTATCTGGCCGGAAATGTGGGGACTAGCACGTGTGTGTGAGCCCCTGAAGGGCGACGTGCCCGACGAGGACGTCGTGCCTAAAGAGAGGGTGATTGTGACGACCCAGATTTCCAGGAAGGAAATTCTGTGGTGCGGTGTTGTGCGTCAGTCCCACATCGCCCAGATATGAGAGTACCCGTGTGGTATATGAGCTTAAAGATCCATTTCCTATAAACAAGGCTTATTAAAGCCGTGCGGCACAACAGCGAGGACGAAACTCCACAGTTAAGCGTGCTTAGCTTGGAGTAGTACCAGGATGGGTGACCGCCCTGGGAAGTTGTGCCAAAGCGGACAATATTGTTGATACGGGCGTAGCGGTTCGGCCCGTAGGGCCGGGTCGTTACAAATGGCATCCCACCATTGTTTTCTTTTTAAAGCTCACGTGTATTCTCTCTAGAAAATAAATTTTTTATAATTTAGAACACACACTTTTACAAGCTAAGTTATCAAGTATATAAGCAAGTAAAAATAATCTTCTATTCTTCAATATCTTTTGATTGTTTTTGACTTTATTGATTGGCTTCAATCTTCCCATGCATTGCCTGATACTTCAGCATTGATTGACTCCAATCATCATTGGTTGATACCTGTTTAATAACCAGCTTGATTGAAGGAGTTAGTATTTTCCTATAACTAGGAAACATATAAAAAGATCATATATTGGAAAGATATCTTTTAAGTATTCATGTAAAACATTAACTCCTAATTTTATTCAATCTTTAAACATATCATTCTGAATTGATAAGGAACAAAGATTGAAACATGTGATAAAGATTATTATAAGAATAGAGATATAGAATTATAAATGTAAAGGAAACATAACCAATCTCTTTATATCTTTTAAGAAATCTTTCCTTACCACTTTGATATTCTCAATAAACGCATATTAACCTTTTAGAATCATATGAGAACATATCCTGCATGCTGTAGAACAATTTATAATCAATAAATGACAGCAATGCAGATTTACAGAACTAGACAGAATACTGCTGAGCAGCAGGTTGGAACTGTGGTTGCAACTGAGGTTGCAACTAGTACTTGAAACCTTCACTACTGACTTAATAGGTTGCAACTGAGGTTGCAACTGGTACTTGAAACCTGTCACTACTGACTTAGTAGGTTGCAACTGAGGTTGCAACTGATACTTGAAACATGTCATTACTGTCTTAGTTCTTAACAACAGTTAGGATTTATTTGGTGAAAACCAATAGACAATAAACAATATTTAGACCAGAAATCTGGTCCTAACAATCTCCCCCTTTGTCATTGGTTTTGACAAATCAACTAAGTTTATAAACCACATAAATCCACCTGCAATTTCAATACAACATTTGTATTGTATCAATACTTTTGATGTATCTGTTTTAGCTCCCCCTGCAAGTTAGAATTGCAGGCATATTATATAAGCACACAGTAGGTTTTCAGACCTGTTCCAAGTTCAAAGACAATCATACTTCAATAAGATATTTTTCAGAAAGAGGGTGCAGAATTATTAAAGCCAAACAGGCACAGAATTGTCTTAATACAGCATAACTGGAAATAGAATCAAGTGTTGAAACTTAAGCATTAAAAATTAAACATGAAAACAGAACAGAAGCAAATAAACTTTCTCTTACTCCCCCTATTTGTCACAACCTTGACAAACTAGTTCATATGAATGTTTGACTGGGGTGGTCTTTCTCTTAGGGGTCTGTCCCTTACAACCTCTTCATGCTCATCTTCACTGCTTATAGAGAGACCATCATCACTGTGAGTTGCATCCCCATCACTGTCACCACCATCACTGTCACTATCATCTTCACTTTCTATAAGATTCTCCAGCAACTTTTTGATTTGATAGTCATCAGTATCCAGCTCAGCTCTCCTTTCTGCATTGTAAGACAACTTTTGCTTCAAATACCACCTCACACCCTTCTTCTTTTCTGAAGGAGCATTAGATGTTTCTTCTTCTTTTTCTTTTCCCTTTTCTCCAGAGATGTCATTGACATGCCCTTATTTGAGCAGTTTTGCAGAGATATATATAGCAGAGGGACAATCAGTGATTGGTTCATTTAAGATACTTATGGGAGAATTTCTACCCAAAGATGAGACTTGGCCTAGAATTACAGCAGTGATTAGGCAAGGGAAAGGCAGCAGAATGGATTGGGAAGTAGAGTCACTGAAGTCTCTAATCAGATTAAATACATGATTACCAAAATTAATTGGCAAAGATGACATGATCCTATAGAGAAATATGGCCATGTCCTTACTGACTTTGGAAGGCTGCTTAGTGGGATTCCAATTGAATCTAGCTATTTTGTGCAGCACAGATGCACACAAGGTGATGGAGGATGTTTTAATGGAGTGACCATCAAACCTATTGTTCTTTCCAGTTAGAATTAAAGCAAGAATTTCTAAGTCTGGTTCAGCATTGTCAGCTTCAGTAGGACTAGGGCAACACAGAAAGTCATTGATTAACTTAGGGGTGAAATCTAGAGTCACACCCCTCAAAAACACTCTGCCATAGGCAGGATCACCCTCAACAAACACATTACTACTTAGATTGGCATAGAATTCCTTAATTACAGCAGGGTAATAAGAATCAGGATAAGAAATAGTTTTATCTAAGCCAACAGCTGATAGCAGTTTCTCAACATGTACTTGAATATGAGGATAGCTAACCAGATTAAGTCTTCTTTCACTATGAATCTCCCTACCAGCAAAAGACCTATACCTCCTATACATGGTCCTACTCCAGAACCTAGGGCCAGTCTCATGAAACTTAGACTTATAACAGAAAACAGTTGGAGTTGGATGATCCTCTACAGATTTCCTAGCTCTTTTCTTAGTGCGCTTTTTCTGAGATGAGGAAGTCTCACTTACCTTAGCTTTTGATCCTGGACTGGTTGGAGATTTATTCATGAAATCTCTTAGAGTGCAATCATCGTCACTGTCCAGGTTGGGGTTTTTAGAAGAGTGTGAAGACATGGTTGCAACTAGGGTTAGAAGTGAGCTTGGAACTACGCAGTGGGTTTTTACAGAGACCTAGGGTTGTACAGTTTAGAAAGAGAGAGAGTAATTCTGTAAAGTGTAATTGAGTTTGGATGTTAAAAGAATTTTGTATAAATAGCAATAAAGTCCATATCCTTTTGAAATTGGAAAGAGATACATGCAAATCAATTATGAAATAGATTTAGCCAAAAAAATAGGAAAGTTCTTATCAAAAAAAATTTGAAAAATTAAACAGCTTAAATCACGAAGGAAACAGTTGGTATTAAGATAAATCCAGCAATTAATACAGATAAACATTCCTTTTTAAACAGATTTATCCAAAATTTGAAATTCAAGAGTTGAAGTTTTGATGGAAATTTGACATGCTTCAAGATAAAGATAGTAATAAGACAAATATTTAAGCTTTTGAAAAACGAAAATCTAGCAATTTACCCAAGAAAATATGTTTATCATAGAATAACTCTAATAAAGGTTAAATTTCAGGAGATTAAATTGAGCAAATCCGTTTTTATCTCTACACAAAAACTAGTTTGATGACCTCAGCAAGGAAAGAGTATAAGTGATGTCAAAAATAACAAGACTTTGTCTTGGCAGTTATAAAATAGACTGAGGTTTCAACTGGTGTTGCAACTGCGCTTGCAACCAGTATTTTTAACATGAGGTTTCAACTGAAGTTGTAACTGAACTTCTAACCAGTTGTTGAGAGAATGAGGTTTCAACTGAGGTTGCAACTAAGCTTGCAACCACCAAAAAAAAATTGCACTTTGTGCTTGCAACTCTATTACCAGAGAGGTTTTCAAGGACAAGTTACCTCATATCTGTTTTTGAGACACCAAAAAGCGGCTTTTTCAAAACAAAAACAGCATAGCTCAATTAAGACTTAACCTTAGAAATAAAAATTATTGAAGGTACTCAATACAGACATATTTAGCAAGAATATTCAATTAGATTGATAATGACATACCCCTATGTCACTTCTTAATGATTCAAACTTGTTTGTATCAAGGGGTTTTGTGAAAATATCTGCTAATTGTCTTTCAGTTGAAACATGTTCTAAAATTAAGCTCTTTTCTTCAACTAGTTCTCTTATAAAATGATGCCTTAGATCAATATGTTTGGTTCTGGAATGTTGAACTGAATTTTTAGCTAAATCTATAGCACTTTTGTTATCACAAAACAGAGTTAATATTTCTTGTTTAACATTGTAATCAGTTAACATCTGTTTCATCCAAATTAGTTGAGTGCATCCACTTCCAGCTGCAACATATTCTGCTTCAGCAGTAGACAAAGATATGCAATTTTGCTTTTTACTGAACCAAGAAACAAGGTTGTTTCCAAAATAAAAACAACCACCAGAAGTACTCTTTCTATCATCTATGTTTCCTGCCCAATCTGCATCACAGTAGCCACTAAGAAAATGGTTTGTATCTTTAGAATACCATAGGCCTAGATGAGGTGTTCCTTTTACATACCTTAGAATTCATTTGACAGTTAGAAGATGAGGTTCTAAAGGATTTGCTTGATATCTGGCACAAACTCCTACACTTAAACAAAGGTCTGGTCTACTAGCAGTTAAATACAGCAAACTTCCAATCATGGATCTATAAAGACTGGGACAGACACTTTTTCCTTTATCATTTTTAGACAGTTTAAGGGTAGTACTCATAGGAGTTCTCTTTTCTTTACTCTCACTTACACCAAACTTCTTAACAAGATTGTCTGCATACTTACTCTGACATAGAAAAATCCCTTTCTCATTCTGTTTAACTTGCAATCCTAGAAAGTAAGTCAATTCACCTCCACCACTCATTTCAAATTCATTCTTCATATCAGAAATGAATTCTTCTATCATTCTATTAGAAGTTGAGCCAAAAACAATGTCATCAACATATATTTGAGCAACTATTATATCCTTTGTAGTTTTCTTTGTAAACAGAGTTTTATCAACTCCCCCTCTGTTAAAACCTTTTTCAAGCAAAAACTTGGTTAATCTATCATACCAGTCTCTAGGAGCTTGCTTAAGACCATACAAGGCCTTTTTCAGCAAATAAACATGTTCAGGAAAGTTAGGATCTTCAAATCACTTAGGTTGACAGACATAAACCTCTTCATTAATCACACCATTAAGAAAAGCACTCTTTATGTCAAGTTGAAACAGTTTAAAATCATACAGACATGCAAGAGATAATAGCATTCTAATGGATTCAATTCTAGCTACTGGAGCAAAAGTTTCATCAAAGTCAATTCCCTCAATTTGTGTATAACACTGAGCTACCAACCTAGATTTATTCCTGATAATCACTCCATCCTCATCACTTTTATTTCTAAAAATCCATTTAGTCCCTATAACATTTTTATTAGAAGGTCTGGGTACTAAAGTCCATACATCATTTCTTTCAAATTGAGACAATTCATCCTGCATAGCTAAAATCCATTCACTATCTTCTAGAGCTTCTGTTATATTCTTAGGTTCTAACTGAGAAATATAACAAGCAAAGTGAACAACATTATTTCTTTTACCTCTGGTTTTCATACCTGAAGCTACTTCTCCTATGACATTGTCAAGAGAATGATTTTTCTGAGTCCTTACATAGCGAGGCCTGCTAGTTGACTGCACATGAGAACTTTCTTCTTCTTCTTCTTCAGATTCAGCAGCATTCTGGGTTTCAACTGTGGTTCCAACCTCAGTTGTAACCTCAGTTGCAACTGGACTTCCAACCACTCTGGGACTTCCTATTTGTTGAGTTTCTTCTTTCTCTTTTTCTGCAATCTCAGGCTGTTCATCATCACCTGTAATCTCATCAACAGTTTTTAGGTCATCAAATAACACATTATAAGATTCCATAACACAGTTTGTTCTTTGATTGAAGACTCTAAATGCTCTGCTATTATGAGCATAACCAAGAAAAATCTCTTTATCACTTTTAGAGTCAAATTTACCAAGATGCTCTCTATCTCTGAGAATGTAGCAAACACATCCAAAGACTTGAAAATACTTAACATTTGGTTTTCTACCTTTCCATATTTCATAAGTTGTCATGGAAGTCCCTTTAGTAATATAAACTCTATTAACTATATGACAGGCAGTATTAACAGCTTCAGCCCAAAATCTATTGGCAAGTTTCTTAGAGTTAAGCATTACTCTAGCCATTTCCTGAATGGTTATATTTTTCCTTTCAACTATGCCATTTTGCTGTGGAGTCTTAGGAGCAGAGAACTCATGACTTATACCTAAGGAGTTGCAGAACTCTCTAAACTTGATATTTTCAAATTCAGTTCCATGATCACTTCTAATCCTAGCAATATTACCACTAGTGGAACCCTTTTCAAGTTGTAGTTTTAAGCACAGAGTTTTAAACAGTTCAAAAGTTTCAGACTTATCCTTTAAGAACACTACCCAAGAGTATCTAGAGAAATCATCTACAACTACCAAAATGTACTTCTTACCACCTATACTAGCAGTTTGCATAGGACCCATCAAGTCAATATGTAGAAGTTCTAAGACTCTCTTAGTGTAGATTTGACTATTACTTTTGTGAATACTTTTGGTTTGTTTGCCTATAGCACAGTCACCACAGACACTTTGAGTTTTAGCACTAAATTTAGGAATTCCTCTTATCAATTCCTTTTTGACAAGCTTATCTAAAGTTTTTTAATTCACATGCCCAAGCCTTTTGTGCCAAATATCTACATTATTAGTAATGGCTTGATTAACACCTACTTTGAGGCAATTCTTTTTCAGCTTTTTCAAACACATAGCAGCTGTTGGTTGATCTAACTCCAGTCATGATTAAATCATTGTTAAGATTAGTAACTAGACACCTTTCTTTGTCAAATTTAACATTCATTTTATTATCACAGAGTTGACTGATACTAATAAGATTAGCTTTTAGACCATCTATAAGAAAAACATCCTCAATACTGGGCATTCCAGGTTTGTTTAAGGTACCTTTACCAACAATTTTTCCTGTATCTCCACCTCCAAACACAACAGTGTTACCTGTAAGAATGGTGATATTTTTTAAGAGACTTGCAGTACCTGTCATGTGCTTGGAGCAACCACTGTCAAAATACCAATCATTAGAAGTAACATCATTCAAAGAATTAATAACAGCTTTGTTGTTAGCAATTAAGGTGGCTTTTTCTTTTACTTTCCAAACCCATTTCAAATTTTTATTGACAGAAGCCAACCAGGTTTTCTGGGAAATATACTTTCTATTTTTTTTTAAATAACACTGGATTTCAGAATGACCAGGTTTTTTACAGAAATTACATAGCTTCACCCTAAAGTTATTCAGTTTATTCATGGTTGCAACTTTGGTTGTAACTGAGCTTCCAACCTTCTTTACAAAAACCTGAGTTTTATTCCTGGTTGCAAATCTGGTTGCAACTGAGCTTCTAACCTTATTGTCAAAATCATTAGCTTTAGCTTTAGCAACAGCTTCAATAAAAGTAGTTTTTCCTGTACATTTACCTCCATAGTAACCTAGACCATTGATATCTTTGGAGCCTCTAGAATATGACAGCATGTCATCTAATTTATCTGAAGCAGAAACATTCAGCAATTTTATTATCTTTTTAGTTTCAGTAAGTTCAGCCAGTTGTAGTTTAAGCTTCTCAGTAAGACTTTTAACCTCATCCTTTAGATCAACATTCAGTTTGCTTATGATCAAGGCTTGTTTACTCAGACATTTATACTTTTCATACAGAACAAGCTATTGCTTAGTAATGTTTTCATCAGAAGGTTCTTCCTCATCACTGCTATAGGTTTCAATGGCAGTTGTAACTACGGTTGAAACCTGCTCACAGTCACTTTCATAAGTAGGTTCTTTTTCAGTGATTATTCCCATGAAATTAACAAAATTAGAACCATCCTCTTCATCACTGTTGCTCTCAGAATCACTATCACTATGAGTGGTTATATAAGCGTTTTTGTTTCTTTTTAAGGTGTTTGCACACTCAGCCTGAATATGACCAAAACCTCTACATTCTCTACACTGAATCTCTTTAGGTTTGTATTCTTTGTTATCCTTCTCTTTGGAATTCCACTTTCCTGTAGAGTTATTGTTGAACCTAGACTCTGTCTTAAAATGGTTATCCTTTTTCTGAAAGTTTTTAGATGAACCAGTATCATCCTCCTTTTTCTTATAAAACTTCTTGTAAACCTTTTTTGCAAAGAAAGCTAGTTGTTCTTCATCACTCATTTTATCACAGACATTAGATTCAGATTTCTTAGCTTGAAATGCTATTCCCTTTTCTGGTCTTTTATGTTTGAAGAATTTTAGTTCATGAGTACTTAGATTTCCTATGAGTTCTTCAAGTTTAAGATTATCTAAGTCAGTTGATTCTTCAATAGCTGTGACCTTAATTTCAAACCTTTCTGGGAGTGACCTAAGAGTTTTCTTAACAAGTTTAGCATCACTGTATTTTTCACCTAAGGTTCCAGCTTGATGAGCAATGTGGCAGATTCTACCATTAAATTGTTCAATGTTTTCATCTTCCTCCATTCTTAAGTTTTCAAATTGGGTAGTTAACTGTTGAAGTTTGAAAGCTTTTACTTTAATGGTTCCTTCAAAAGTAACTTGCAAAATATCACATGCTTCTTTAGCTGTTTCACAATGAGAGATATACCTGAATACACTGAGAGTTACACCAGCAAAAATCAAGTTTATGGCTGTTGAGTTGGCACTTGATTTTCTGTCTTCTTCAGTAGACCATCTGTCTTCAGGTATAAGAACCAGTTCTCCTTCACTATCAATGGTAGTTGGAGCCTCCCATCCATACATAACAGTTTTCCATGCATGTTCATTCTGCTGCTTGATGAAAGACCTCATTCTGATTTTCCATACTCCATAGTTTACTCCTCCTTCAAGCAATGGAGTTTTGTTGAAAGCGTTTCCTTCCCTCATTAAGTCCATTGTTACTAGAACACAGGATCCACACTAAGTAAGATCTAGTGTGAAGCTCTGATACCAATTGAAATTCCTATCCGCTGTTCTAGTTGCAGTTTTGCAGTTAGGTTCTAAGTGAGGTTGCAACCACAGTTAGAACCCAGTGTATAAATGGACAGAACTGTAAAAAGTTAAATGTACGTAAATTAAATCACACGCACATTTAACAACGGAGTTCACCTAACTAGGCTACGTCTCCGGGGCACTTACCCAGATTATGATATTATAAAAAGCTTACAATATAGGACTCAAGTCTTAACGAAAAACACTTAGACTCCCTCTAGGTTTTTCTGCCTATCTCTATATTGCTCCTACTCTATAACTATCACTTATAAATCAATGGCATCCCACCATTGTTTTCTTTTTAAAGCTCACGTGTATTCTCTCTAGAAAATAAGTTCTTTATAATTTAGAACACACACTTTTACAAGCTAAGTTATCAAGTATATAAGCAAGTAAAAACAATCTTCTATTCTTCAATATCTTTTGATTGTTTTTGACTTTATTGATTGGCTTCAATCTGCTGTCATTTATTGATTATAAATTGTTCTACAGCATGCAGGATATGTTCTCATATGATTCTAAAAGGTTAATATGCGTTTATTGAGAATATTAAAGTGGTAAGGAAAGATTTCTTAAAAGATATAAAGAGATTGGTTATGTTTCATTTACATTTATAATTCTATATCTCTATTCTTATAATAATCTTTATCACATGTTTCAATCTTGGTTCCTTATCAATTCAGAATGACATGTTTAAAGATTGAATAAAATTAGGAGTTAATGTTTTACATGAATACTTAAAAGATATCTTTCCAAGATATGATCTTTTTATATGTTTCCTAGTTATAGGAAAATACTAACTCCTTCAATCAAGCTGGTTATTAAACAGGTATCAACCAATGATGATTGGAGTCAATCAATGCTGAAGTATCACGCAATGCATGGGAGATTTACAGAACTAGACAGAATACTGCTGAGCAGTAGGTTGGAACTGTGGTTGCAACTGAGGTTGCAACTAGTACTTGAAACCTTCACTACTGACTTAATAGGTTGCAACTGAGGTTGCAACTGGTACTTGAAACCTGTCACTACTGACTTAGTAGGTTGCAACTGAGGTTGCAACTGATACTTGAAACCTGTCATTACTGTCTTAGTTCTTAACAACAGTTAGGATTTATTTGGTGAAAACCAATAGACAATAAACAATATTTAGACCAGAAATCTGGTCCTAACAGACTAGTTAATGAGTCCACATATTGTTAGTTGAGTACAGTAAAAACTCTCTATATGAATACTCCATATATAGGAATAACCTCCATATAATAATAAAAAATTTCGGTCTCAACTCGGGCCAGTTCAAAATAAAAATAAACTCTCTATTGTCATATTCCGAAGTTTTTTATGATCCTGTTAGTTATAAATCCACCTCTTTATAAGAATAAAATACATTTCATTACAAAAATATATATATCTAGTTACAATAAATTTTTATTGTGATGTACAATTTGTTTTTAATTTATCAAATTCTAATTTGTTGAAAATAGAACAAATAAATTAGTTATTGAAAAACATTATATAACCATTCATTTATTAATCTAACGGTGGTTAAGGTGACTGTTTCATAAACAGTCAAATAAGGTGACTGTTCCAAAGATGCAATCTGCATATATGGTATTTGTTGCAATATTTTATTTAAATTACATATATGGTATTTGTTGCAATATTTTATTTATAGTAATTTATTAATAATATTTACGTGAGTAAATCAAAGACATAAATTTGGTAACCCAAAATGTTATGTAATAAAGGTAACATTATTTACATTAAATGCAACTTGAATTTGAAAATTTATTTAATACTTAAACGATGCGTTGGGTGCACTCGTTAGCAAAACCGTTCAACTAAACACATCCACAACGGAAAAATGACAATCATTTTAACAAAGTACAAGCATTAATACAAGAGCTGCCATAATTCTTTCCTTAACTAATAAGGTGAAGGAGTCGATGAAATTCCTTCTCCAAGAAAGGTGAAGTCCAGAAGCTTATCAATCTCGCTTCGACTGTTGTTGATTTGTTGAAAAGCCTCTCTACAGAAATACTAAAATATAGTAATATACACAAACTGAAGATATAATCTAATAATCGAAATCAACGAGTTTATTATGATAGTAGGGCTGTCTTGTTGTCAGGTTCTAGTTCAACCAGGGTAAGTGCACCCACTGTAACCTACAAGAAAAGACATGAGGCACGAGTGTAAGAACAACAAACGAAAAAAAACGTGTCAAGGGCGAGAAAGAAACAATTTTCCCATAGAGGGGCATCCACAATTTGCATCTCATTCACCAAAACAACCACGAGCTTTTGTATCAAATCATATTCATTTATGATTAGTTCATCTACGCCACACCCTGCAATAACACTACTGCCATAATTTGCAGTCCAATAGTTTACTATGACTAATTTCATCATAGTTACCCCGACTTACCTCCTTAAACCAAAAGCATAGAAGGTTAAACCAAAAGCATAGAAGGTTGTATATCCGATTTAGAAACTGCAAAAATCAGCAGTAACACAAACCCAATACGAGTTTTTGTAACCGAAACGTTACTTCAGGTCCATGTATATGCTTGTTTGGATTTTGGAATATCACTACTTTGTACTTATATACTGTATTTATCAAGTACAAGAAAATCTAATGTGTGTGGCAAGGCCACTAGAAAAGTACCTTTACTTAAAGTATCCACTAATTTTCTCTATTTCCAATACGACATTATATTTCTAGTTTTATGACACTTTAAAAGTTATGTAACAATTTAATCTTCCGCTCTATGGAAATTGGAAAGAAGTAAAATTTCTGTCAAAGTACTTACAAGTTACAAGATCCAATTAATCGACCTTGCAAAAGTGAACTTAGTAGGATTGCTATTTGAGACAGAGTAGCGATTTGGAAGAAACACTACTCAACTTTTTTCTCATACTTCTGTAGGAGCACTTAAAAGATGCAATCAAACACAGTCTCAATACTGACTATGTCGGAAAAAGGGAACTTACTAGGATTGTTAGACGAGGCAATAGCGGTTTTCGAAAAATCACAGTCCCATGGATTTCTACCCAAGGTTTGGTACAGAAGGTTCATGGCATAAGTGGCGTGAGATGCAAGGCTATTTGGTTCGAAACAAGACCCATCAGGTTGGATCGGGCCACAATCGATCCCTTGTGCACATGCATAGTCCAAATTCGTTTGTAATTGGGCCTCTGTTAAATCTTGTTTTGGCACGCACCAAGTTGATTTATTTGGCTTTGGAGCCTGAGTTGTGGTAGTCGATGGAGTTATTGGCGTTGTAGGAGTTGTTGGAGTCTAGAAACATGAAGTGTAGTTAAAGTTAGTCACAATTATTAGGAAGAAAAACAAAAATTGATCTAACATAAATAAAGAAAATGCATTTCAGTCTCTCTTCAATTTATTCAGTGTAAATTTGTAGTTTTTGAATTTTATTGTCTAGAAGAATTTGTCTTTGTGACGAGTGATTCCTTGGCATCATAAGGAAATGGGTGTTTGGAAAAAAAGTAAGAGAAAATCTTTCAAATGTAAAAAAGGCCTAGTAACACATTATTTCCCCCGTTTCCACTCGCAATTAGCAAACGACAAGGAGGAAACTTGAACTTTAAAGCAAATAACTTTGTCTTCCATCGAAAACTAAAAAAAGTTGTGCTAAAGTAAACTCTTCATATAAAGCATCTCTTTTATCACCACATATATTCTTTGGGAGATATTGGAGTAAACTTTTACTCTCTTCATGTGGAATCGATCCTTCAAGAACCAAAAAATGGGCAAAGCATAATATCATTTACTCCATAACTTTCTTTTTTGTAGAGTTATTAAAGTTATAAGTAGACATTTGTATCAAACTTTCCTCTTAAAAGAGAGGCAAACTTAAAAATTAACAAAAAATATGGGTATAAAATGAATTTTTAGCCCAACTAAAATATTCATATTAATACTAGCGAAACCAGATTCGTCCAAAAGAGGAATTGAAATTATAGGAGAAAGATCGGTTTAAAAACAATTAAGCAGTCAATAATATACGAACCCTCCTATGCAACTATCTAGTTGTTACCCTGCTAGATACCAAGAAAAAAAGTTTCTATTTGGATTGAAAATTAGTATAATAAATCATTATTGTATTGACCTGTGAATCACGTACCAGTTTGTCCCCCTCGACTTCTAATATCTTGCTAACTTCATAAAACTGTTACCATGCAACATTATGCACATTATGGCACATTTCATTGAATTGTGTTAAAAAGAATTTAATTTTACCAAATGCATGCTATAAAAAGCTGAAAACAGAAGTCACAGGAAAAGCAAGCACCTCGCTATTTTTCAAAAGGCCAACGTCAAAAGTCATGCTCAAATCGGGCTTAAAAAGTCCAAAAGATCTTTCAGAAGCAGGTCCTGGCTTCAAGTCCTCATCATACAACGCAAATAGATATGTATCTACTGACTTTCCTGGCATCAACGGCGTGCCCACTTTCGACCTCAGGTGGGTGATTAAATTACCAACGTAGGCCTTGGCATTGTCCATGCTCGGGCCCACCTCATTGCTATCTCCTTTATAAGGCCATCCTGTTTCTGAAATAACAATCTCAACTCCCTTAAATCCCATAGCATCTAAAGCAGACCGAACAGCATCAACCTGCAAATTTCAGTATTAATATACGATAAAGAAACTATATTTCGCTTGTTAAAATGCAGTTTTTTCCTGCTGACATGAACCATTTTACTTTTCTGAGCTAGTTTTTTCTTAGTTTTAAACAGCTCTTTTATATTCTCAATAAACAGAACCAAACAACTAAACAAGCAGATAAAACTAAAATAATGAATGTGTCCTAGTTAACAGTCTGGTTTTGTTGATCTGCTAAATTAAGCCGTTGAATTAAATTTATCAATTTTGTATAATGTGTTTCCCTTGCATAAATAAATCTTTGCGATACCACGCATAAACAGTTATGAGAAGCTGTAAGTTGAATACCCGAGCTTTTTTTCGATATAAGAAATCCAGCTTAGTTTCTTAACTCTGCACACTAACCCTCATTATACACTTTATCATGCATACCTGGGCATCAAACATGTTCGTATACTTGATCTTGGTTCCCGAATCAATCCGACCTGCATTAGGCTGAAATAGGCAAAACGCAAGCGTATCTGGCCTTGGGTCGCTTTGGTACGCGAAAAAAGGGTAGGGGTTAATAAAAAATGGAGACCCGGTAGCATTATTAAATTCCAACAGCCCTTTCATTAAATCCCCGTATCCTGGATCGAACCTTCCGGAAGAGGGTGGGTCAGATTGTTGGAGCACCGCCATTGCGTGTACTGTCGACACCTTAACTTTCCCGCCTAAAGAGGCTGCCTCGAGGGCATTTTGGAGATTTCGCACCGCGGGGAGAAGCTGAGTCATCAGGTTCCGATCGCCAGACAGGAATACCTTGTAATTAATACAAGAATAATTTTTAAATCTCATGATGTACAACAGAAATAGACATCTTATGTGATGGTTCATGGTCCATACATAATAAGATAAACAAACTTGAATCAAACATTAGTATTGAGGAAATTATTGGAACAAACTTGCAACATAAAACTGAGATTTTCTCATCTACCATTAACCATTGTAAAAAAATAAAATCGAACCATCTATTAGGGTCGAATTGATTTGTTCACTGGGACGTTAACTCCGATGATATAATATGTGTTTACAAATAACAAGTGCCATAACAGGCCTCATTCTAACTTTATTAAATTTCAGAGCCCTTTTGCAAATTTCAAGTTTCTACTTATATTATCGGTGCATTTTCGTAATTATTACATCGGCCTAATACTCCCTACATCCCAATAATATTATGATACAATCCTTACAAGCTCGGCACAACTTTGTCGAAGTTCAATATTTTAACACTTAATCATATAATTTGATGGTTTAACTATACGATTAAAATTTAAAAATATCATTTCGACAACTCAGATAAGTTCATTTTGTAAGTCAAAGTTGCACTAACTTTGTACTTCCGGAAGGTACTAAGTTTTGGATGGGGTGAGTATACCATTAGTTCATTACTACTATAATTTACGTTCCATATGTTTTGAAAAATTGAAAATTATAAACTAGCCAGAAAATTAATTTTCTAACTCATGAATTGTATATAATTTGTAAGAATTACAAAACAATTCCTAAACAACAAACACCTCGTTGCCGACATTGATAAGGATGATATTACTCGAGGGGTAGAATGGGAGGACGTTTGAGGCAAGCCATGACGTGGCAAATGCCGGATCAGAGGCCATCGCGGGAATATCACCGTTGGCAGCGCCAATGACGATTCCAGTGCCAGAGTTGGCTAAGGATTTGATGATGGTTGGGTCGGAGCCATATAGACGGACCTTTTCAATGGCGGTGGTGCTGAGGAGCTTAGCAGTGGCATCTGGTGGAGGGAGGTTGTCGGCTACTTGGCCGTAGTTTACTCCAATGAAGGGATCCGCCCCTGAAAATAGTGCAATTTTTTTTAATTAAGTTGTGCATTTGGTCAGGATATTATTTACGGAATAGCTTTTAGATTTGGGAAATTTCATAATTTTCAAAATCTCTATGGTAACATTACAAATTTCAGTAAAATATACAATCAACTTGTATAGTTGTCATATGTTAATATTGGGATGACTCCTTACCAATACTAATCCGTTTTTGTTTTCAAACTATTAATAGTGCTGTGCCTGAAAGTATTGAGACCAAAGAGACTTTTTATGAAAACTATAAATGTATGCCCCCTCGTTAAAAGAGTATAGTACGTATAACAGAAATTCACTGCTTTTGACGTTTCATTGTCAAGTTATAATATGATTTACTGCAAAATAAATTGCAAGCATGCACCTTCATGTGTACTCGTTTTGAAACGGATATAGACAAGAAACACAATGATCATTTCAAAATAAACCAAAAAATAACAAATCAGTTTTCGAAAGCCATAAATCATATTCGGACTGGGGACTCAAAGAAAAATCGACTAACGACAGTGTTTCCTTTTGTTACGGTACCAGATAAACATAATGATCATTTCGAGATATAGTCACGCCAATACACAGGTGATGAACCTAATGGTAAGTTACAAGGTACTCCAAAACACCCACCATATTGAGAAAAAATCGATTTTTTACCATGTATATTTGATGTTTTATTTTATCGATTTTAGACTTTCAAAATCCCATAATTTAGAAAAAACAGTTCCATTTCCTCCACCACTTTAATACCATATATCACATGCTACATTAGTATGTAAAGGAAGCGGTGCATTAAAAACAACTATATATATATATATATATATATATAAGGATTAAAGGAAGACTTACTTGTTAAATAAGATGTATGTAAGAGGAAGATGAAAAATAAGATGGATATTGAGTAGTAACGAAGAGTCGCCATAGCTTAATTATGAATGAGCTTCTGGTTTGAGATGAAGAATTAGAGTGAGTTGGAAGTATTTATAAAGACTTGATACTTGAAAGGATTAGTGTAGCTAGCATTTTTTATTTTATTTTATTTTTCAATTACGTATTTAAAATCTTTTAAGTACTTAATACTTAAGTTTTTTGTGTTTATATGTTTCGGTGCACGTGGGACCGCAAAACTATAATCATGCAATGTGCTGTGTGAAGGATATAATATAATTTAAGAACTTATTTTACTTGTTTGGAAGTGTACGTAATGTGATGAAAAGGTTCGGTTTTGTTGAACTTTTAGAAACAGAAGTTTAGCATGAATTGTAAATTTATAGGTTGGATTTAATGTAAAGGTTCAATAAGTATGTTGAGAAGTGCATTACAAAATCATAAACTAAAATCCAATTTGAAATAAAATAAAAACAAGATTATAAGGAAAACACGGCTAATTTTTCTTATAAATAGATGGATACTAAGTATATTATTTTATTTTGTCCTACATTTAAATTCCATTTTGTAAGAAATGCCTTTATGAGCGAGTGGTTGGTAGTCGTATGGCTGTTATCCGAATATACCATGCTCACCGTCAGGTTCGAACCCTGTCGGCTGCAAAATTTCGCATATCTCCAAACGAACGATAAAAATAAAAATAAAAAAAATGTGGGTAGCCGTTACCACTATCTTGGATTTCCGTGTCTTAGAGGATCAGCCAAACGTGGCATTTGTGACCTGTGTAATCCCAACAATTGTAGCAAAGAATATTACTATTGTACTAATATTGTAGCCCGTAAACACTTGTACAATACAATTTTTTAATTTTAAAATAATTAGTTTGAATTTAATTATTAAGTGTTGATTTTTTTAGTATACGCCATTATAGTATACCAGATTTACACCACCATCCATTTTCTTCTATGAGAGCTGCTATATAGGAATATTAGTAATTGTGTCCTATGCGTTGCGTGTGGGGCACGTAATGCAATAAAAATATAGAAAATATATATAGTTATTATGATATAAATATGTGGATAATACAAAAAAAATATATAATTTAAAATTTAAAAGAATGTTTGGTTGTTAAATAGTAATAAATAGTTTTATTAGTTTTTACTTTTTATATTTTTACGAGAGTATAATATTATTATAATTAATATAAAGGTGTAAGAGTATTTTTGAAAAAAAATGACTAAATTGGACAGACTTATTTGACTTGATTGATTTATTATAATATATATAATTACTTTTTTATGTATGTTTAAACGGGAGATAGTTCCCTCTAGAAATTTATATTTCTCTCTAGTGTATAATTATAGTTATGTTTGAATTTCCCGGTGTGATGTGACAAATCTTTAAAAGTTTTTCAGTTTTCTTATAAAATATGTTACGACATGCAGTGATATATATAACTTGGACATATACTATATAATCGGTTTGGACTTTGGACAACTTTTATTATTTTTTCTAACTGGGAATATCATAAAACAACGCTCCGAGACGTATTCATGTCATGCTATATATATGGGTTTTTTTCACATTGATAAATGTTTTTTAGTGAAAAAACTTTTGCTTTTGTTTTACTTGGTGTTTTTCTGTTAATCGTTAAAGGCTGATAGCTTGTATGTGTATATTTGATGAAACAACGTGCATGAATAGTATGTTATTATGTTGGGCAACCAATAATTGACGGAAAAATAGTATCATTTCAAAATCGAGTACAGTAAGTCCATTCAAAAGAAGGATTGTACACATTTTATTTATTTATTTCTTTTTCATATTAGACACCCACTCACCAAATTAAAACCAAAAGAAAACACAACACTTATACACATACAACACATCAAAAGTGGAATGATTAAAGAAAGTGAAAAGGAAGAAGACTAGCTCTGTGAATCATGCATGTCTCTTTTAAAAAAGCAATAATTTGAGTGAAAGATGGTATAGGTTCTCACATTTTGCTTTCAAGTTTCTAATCAAAGTATCAAAGCCTGTATTTGTGATATCGTTTTCCTTAGCAATTAAGAAACTGCAGTCAAAACTTTTGTAAATGAAAAAAAAAAACATACCACATTAAAACAAACTAAAAGGGTTAAATGAAACAAAAGTGAATACGCTTCCTTAAATTGATTGTTTGGTACTTTGATTTGGAATACGATTTAAGTGAAATTCCTAACTTATTTCACATATATGGCCGGCCCTTGGGCTAAACGTGTTCGACAGCCTCCTTGGGCTCGAACCCTAGCTAAAGGGGCACAAAAGAAATTATTAACACACCATTTTTTCACTTAAAACCAACATGTACGTACGTTACAAAACAATATTTTACAAAACCCACATCTTATACACATACAAGTTACAACATCAAAAGTGGAATGATTACAGAAAGTGAAAAGGAAGAAGACTATGAGAATCATGCATCTCTTTAGAAAAAGCAATAATTTGAGTAAAAGATGGTATAAGTTCATATGATTTGCTTTCCAGTTACAAATTTAAGTATCAAAGCTTTAGTGCATGTGTATTGGCTTCTAGATATCGTTTTCCTTAACAATTACTGTAAGAAACTGCAGTCAAACTTTTAGTTAAATGAAAAAACAAAAGCAGACCACATGAAAACAAACTAAAAGGTTATAAAATGAATGTACGTTTTCTTAAATGTTTGGTACTTTGGTTTGGAATACGATTAACGTGAAATCCCTACCTTATTTCACATATAAGCCCTTTGGCTATAGTTGAGTTAGAAGGCCTGCTTGGTCGCGAACTATAAAGAGGCGCAAAAGAAACACACCATTTTTTCACATTAAACGGTATCGTAAAGGCGTATGTTACAAAATATCTTTTTCTTAAAATATTGATCGATTAGATTTTGTCACTTTGCAACTCAATGATATAGCTAGACGTACATCATGTCATTTTTGTTGTTGAAATAGTTCAATATGTAGGTAACCGAACTTCCGACTCCGAAGGGGTGGCCATAGTGATTGGACATTCTGTGTTAACAAATTTATTATTTCCTCTCGGGTTTGGCCATATCATAATTCATATGTATGCTCAAAATTTTGATACTGGTCACATGATTTAATTTTGTTTATATTTAGCTATTGAAATATCTAACTCAAAATGCAGAATATATCATTTCTCTTATTATAACTCGTGTTCCTAAATTCAGACGATATATTATAGCCAAAAACTGATATTGCAGAATGAAAGCATGATTATGCATTTTCAATTGCAAATAATTAAGAAACTAATTAATGTTAATAATCTGGCCACATGACGTCAGAAACCGCCTGGCAATGCAAGTAATTAGACGTTTGCTCTGGAAAGCCTTTATTATTGTATAATTTAAAGGGAGTGACATTTGATTATATTTGTAAGGTCATGTTTTAGTCATTTTATCGCTTTTTTTTTTATGTATTTATAATTTATTTTAATTAATTTTTTTAAATCAATATTTTATTTTATTTATAAAGTGTTTGTTCAAAAAAATATGTAAATTTTGATTTTTTAAAAATATTTTTTGGGTATTTATTGTTTGTTTTGACTTATAAGGTATTAATAATAATAGATACCCAAAATATATATAAGTCAAATTTTATAGAATTTTATAGAATTTTTTGAACAAAGATTTTATAAATAAAATAAAATATTGATTTGAGAAATAAAAAATAAAAAATTAAGAAGTACATATATATATAAAAAAGATAGGATGAACATGAAATACACATCTGCAGCCCCATTTAAAGCATGCATTCTAAGATAAGCTTACGCGCGAGGAGTAAATAGAATAATTGGCTCGCAAGTCATAATTGAATAGTTGAATGTATAATTTAAAGCAACTTTTTCTTTCATATTTGAAAAAAGATAAAAAGAAAAAGAAGTTCTGACTCAAAACATATACTGCCAACATTCTTAACTTAGCAGCATTCATCATTTATCGATTTAAAACTTAATAAAATAACTATTACTCTTATGGTTCTTAATTGATTATTACGAAACTATGTGTAATTTTAATCGGTTTATAACTTGTATTAAAATTATCGAAATGATTTTTTTTAAAATTTAATCATAAAATTTAACATTTGAACTATATGATCAACTTTTAAAAAAATTCATTCCGACAATTTTGATATAAGTTCTCGATCGGTCAAAATTACACGTAGTTTCGTAGTTGATAATTAAATTGAAACGAAGTAAGTAGTATTTACTACATATAGTTTCAACATATTTAATTAGTTTATATTTTCCAAGAATTCTTTATAAACCTTTTGTTTTACAAATGTCGAATTCACAGTTTCTTTACTTCCATTTTTTGCAATAATTATGATATTTAGAATAAGAGTTTTGTAAGAAAAAGATACTTCAAACCCATCACTAAAAAAAATGCTCATATAGCGACGGAATTAGTGACGGTATTTTTTGTTACGAGCTTATTAGCGACGGTTTTTGTGACAGTTTAGTCAATTTGTGACAGATTTGTGACAGATTTTTAAATTAGCGACAGACTTGTGACAGCTTTTGACTCTCATTAAATCAAACATTATTTTGTAGTGCATGCACGTACCGATGTACGTTCAAACTTACCAAATAATGACGAAGACTCAAGCCCGAACACCCATATAACTAAGGCTTGTTACGACAACACCACAATTTTGAAAAATAAATTCTTTTTAGTAATATTTTTTAAAATATTTCAATTATAAAGTATTTTTTGGCAACCGCTTAAATATTTTTTTTGAAAAGCACTTTCAAAATTATATAATATGTTACTAAAACAACCTACTATGATTTTTTATGTGCTCATAACACTACTACTTACAAAATGATAAATAATTGCAAGCGACACAAACATAACATGTTGACACATGTACATTTTTTTAAAAATTAAACTAAAAAATAATTATAATAACATATCGCGGTGGGTGCAAATAAAATTTTGAAAAAAACTTTTGGGGTTGATAGGCAAAGTTAGTATAATGAAATTGTGTAACAAATATTTGGTTTTTTTATAGATTTATGCATAGCGAGTATATGTCTTGAGTATTTAATATACGTTTGGATTTCCTGAGTTTTTTTTTAATATTTTTGTACCTTCGTTTTCATTTTTTCCTTTTTTTTTACCTTGTTTTATTATTTTTACATTTTTTTACCATCGTTTCTTCGTAATTTTCCTTTTTTTTACAAGTGTTTCTTACCTTTTCTTTTTGTACCTTGGTTTATATTTTTTTTTACTTTTGGTAAATTTTTAGATGCTAAAACTTTCGGCACATGACTGCTTGGCTTTATTGCTACGTTTTTTTTATACTTTGGAAAAGAAAGTCAAAAAGAGAGAAAAAAAAAAGAGTAACCAGGTAAAAAAATAAGAAAACACATTACATAAAGTAAAAAAAATGAAAAAAAACGAAGGTGAAGAATTCTGGCTTCTCCGTTCTTCATAATTTGAAAAAAAAAAACATGTGTTTCACTATTTTGGAAATGACAAAGATTTTTTGTTGGTGGCTCCGCCGCACACGAAATAGTAGTAACATTTACATTAAATATACTGCTTTTGAGAAAATACCAATAACAAGACGTATTCACGTGTATATATATAATATATAAGTGATTCACATGTATTGCGAAGTGTAAGTTTCAATGCAAAAATAACCTTATGATATCATTAACTTAATATATCTATAAACGTACGTCGAATAGACTTCAAAATGATTCTTAAAGTTTAATATTTACTCCAACAAACTCTCAACTAATTTTCCCAAAAGGATCGATTTCGAGGTGGAAGAACTTAGAATCATGGGATCAAACACGTTTGTAGTTAAATAGGCTAGTATTTAGGACGAGATATTGTTGAATGACAAAAGTGATTTTCATACAATTGGGAAGTTTTCAACGGTTAAGTTTGCATACAAGTCACATAAGTCATGATTAACTCGATATAATTTATAGTAGCACAATTAAATCTCAACCTGCATTCTCTCTCAATAATGAATTCATAAAGGGGAAGGTATATTATTTTATAGCATACTGATTGATAAAAATGAGTAAATTTAATTGTTTTGCATTATTTGTTATGTATGTAGCAAAACTATTTATTCAAATGAAAATAAACGCCGTCTGTGGGAATCGAACCCACGACCACGTGGTTAAAAGCCACGCGCTCTACCAGCTGAGCTAAGACGGCTTGTTGAGTATAATTAGAATAAAACACTAAATTAAACACTTCTCTTATCAGTTTTAGCACATCCTCATATTAATATTTACTGTATCTTCTTATTTATATAATTCATTCGCTGTTCTTTATAATTTACTTTCTGCGACTGTTTTTTGGGATTAAGGTTAGTATAATTCATTTTAGAATTTGAGTCCCAGCAACCACAATTTTTTGGAATTAAGGTTAATATGATGATAATGATATATTAGAATTTTAGAAACTTGTTCTTCTTGTTCATTATCATCCCGCAATTTTTATTATAGAGTTCCTTGGAGGATTAACCATTTATCTCAAATTCTCAATCTTCTTGAAGATCACCAAGCCTTCTATGCTATTCTTCCAAATTTACGATGACTACTTTTAAGTTTTAACAATACCCATCCATTTCAACTGAACAACCATATTTAGCTTCGCATTGGAACCTACCTTTAAGGTTTGGTTAGGTTTTTACGCCCTTTTCATCATTTAATTGTTGTCGTGGAGACATAAAAAGTTTGTGCTTGTTAACATTATAGCTGTTCCGTATCTCTATATATCAATTGTCCTACTACCAATATGATGTAGAAGCTCACAACCAGATTATTCCTCGATGAATTTGATTTCGTAATATTCCTTCAATTTTCAAAGGCAAAGATGAGAACCTAAAGGTCTCCAATTTTTCTAAATGGGTTCTCAGCCTTATGGAACTAAGAAGTTCGAACATTGGACTTTTTTCGAGTAAGCTGGTCTTGTGTCGACCGACCAGAATAAATTTTACAATCGTCTAAATCACACTTATAATTTTTTTACAATAAGGAACTTCTGATTTCTGTATGGCAAGATCCTTTGGAAATTTGTGATGTATGTCAATATGATCGATTTGGTTAATACATACAGCCATACAGGTAACAAACAGGATTAAGCAAGGCCAGGTTAGCCTAGTCTCTAAAATCTGTCAAGGTCGTTTCTACGGAGTATTCAGAGAGTACCCTAGAAGTTGGAGTTGAATTGTTTGCAAACAAATGAATGATAGATGGGAAACTAAGCAAATTGATTTGACAACAATGCATTATCAAACAGGTATGGGAGTCTTTTTATGTTTTATTTTGTTTGCCTATCATTTCTCAAATTGCAAATTCATTGAAACTGGTTCTTTTATGCATCACTTTCCATATGTTGCGTGTACTATTTATTAAGCTGCAAGTTCATGAACTAACGTGCATGTCCTAAGCTTTTGTGGTGCAGAAACTGCACATATTAAATTTAAAAAATTATTGTTTACTCCACAAACATATTAATGGTTAATAATTTACGTATTTACCTTATAATATTAACAATTTACATACTCACATATAAAACATCTATTAATCAACACAGTTTAGTTGATTTATGTTAACTTTTTAAGAAAAGTTTGGTCATGTGTGATCATGTGATCACTTCCAATTATGATTTAAGAGTAAAACAAACATTGCATATTACCAAAAATCGGTTAAAAAGTTAACATAAGTAACCGGAATGTGTTGATTGATAAATTTTATATATACTTGTATGTGAGTATGTAAATTATTAAACTTGTAATGTGGTTATACAGATTATTAACCATTAATAAGTTGGTGTAGTAAACAACAATTATCTCAATTAAAAAATGAAAAATTTGAGTAAAGACTTTCGCAGTAACTATTTTATTTTACCAAGGAGGTCATGTTCTCCACAACATCAAAATGGTGACTCGCTGGAACGTAAAATCAAACCGGTAAAACTTGTGTACTTATCCTTTGAGTTTTATAGCTTTACTATACCAAATTATCTGTTTTTAACGATTTTGATATTCATCTTTCAAATTTTCTAATTTAGCTACCACACTATAATAACTTTATAATTTAGCTACCACCGTCTAAATAAATCACGGAATCATGTCACGTGACATTTGACAAAGATTAATTTGAGAGGCTAATTTGACAATTTTGCACAAAAATATGTCATCATGTAAAAACGGTTTTCCCAATTTCACACATAAAAAAAAAATTAGGATTATATGCTAATTTTTTTTATGTGTGAAATTTGAGGGAAATTTTTTCTAATATGACATATTTTTATGCAAAATTGTCAAATTAGCCTCTCAAATTAATGTTTGTCAAATGTTACGTGACATGATTCAGTAATTTCTTTAGACGCTGCTATTTAAATTGGAAAATTATTATAGTTTGGTATCCAAATTGAAAAATTTAAAAGGTGGGTACTCAAATCGTTAACAACACTATAGTTTTGTGTAGTAAATGTATTTTCCCCTATCTTTATCAACAAGAAGTTAATCATTAAAACACCCATGATTTGTGTAATTATCTTATAAAAAGAAGTCCATCATTAAAACCCGCCATGACAATGCGTATAGTGGCGGTCTAGTAGTATAGATTACCTAAATTTCAGTCTAATTTTTATTTTTTTTGTCTAAGACCCATTATCATTTTTTTTTTGCGCAGTCCAGATTTTTTTTGTCCCATTTCAATTTTTATCTCAGTTTCAAGCCTTACTGGATTTAAGTCTGGACTGCCTTATACGTGCGGTAACCATTTTACTTTAAATACCATGTATAAGAAGAAAATAGAAGCACCCAAAAAATAAGTAGCGACAAATAGTAGTTTATATATTAGTGTATGTATCCCATTGAATTTCTTGTGCTTTGTGAATCTGTGATGTAGTAGCATCTGGTTGTTTTTTTCACATGGAAATGAGTAATTTTATGTTCAGTCTACTTTTTATCTTTTATTAAGGACAACATTCAAAAAATAGAACTTATTTAAATTATAGTCGAAAATATAAAAACAAATAAAAATATAAATATAAACATTAATAAAAAAAACATAAAAAACTTCAAAACTTCAAAACTTCTAAAAAATAATTCAAAAGAATTCAAAAAATTTATAAAAATGTAATTTTTATTAATAAAATCCAAAAAAAATCAAAAAAAAAAAATCGA
Organism: Primula veris; assembly: GCA_963682055.1. NCBI lineage: Eukaryota > Viridiplantae > Streptophyta > Magnoliopsida > Ericales > Primulaceae > Primula > Primula veris. The sequence continues at coordinate 17,290,063 of OY821743.1, read as the reverse complement.
AATACAATTCAAAAAATATTGTGCATGCACGTTTCTGTATTGTGTATACACTTTCTTGATTTTGTGTATGCATTTTTTCTGAATATGTATGCACTTTTTTAGATGTGTATGTAAATTGTCGATATGTATGCAGCTATTTAGTATAATGTACGTACTTTGCTCGATTTTATATGCACTTTATGGATTGTGTATACAATTTCTTGATTTTGTTTATGCATTTTTCTAAATATTTATGCACTTTTTTAGATTTGTAAACAAAATTCTCGATGTGTATGCACTTATTTAGTATTATGTATGCATTTTGCTCGATTTTAGATGCAATTTCTTCGATTGTGTATGCACTTTTATCGATTGTGTATGCACTTTTCTCGATTGTGTATGCACTTTATGGTTTGTTTTTATACTTTTTTTGATTGTGTATGTATCTCTAATTTATAAAAACAATATTATTTTCGGTGCCATTATTTCTACTTCTACAGCTATCGGTTTGCACTTTTGCATACACAATACATAAAAAAAAGTATACACAATACGGGAAAATTTATACATAATACAGAAAATTGTATAGACAATCCAGAAATTTACATACAAAATAAAAAAAATGCATAACACAATGAAGAAAAGTACATACACAAATCATAAATTGTATACACAATCTAGGAAAATGCATAAATAATACTAAATAAGTGCATAAACATCTAAAAAATTTGCATACACATCTAGAAATTTGCATTAAAGTGCATACACAATGCATAAATGGTATATAAAATCGAGCAAATTGCATACATAATACTAAATAAGTTTTTCTGGACCTATCGACAATTATATCTTTATTTATTGGCCCGGTCTAAAATAAGTTTGGGTTCCAGACTTAAATTTAAATAATCCACTTTTTTGAATCGATCGACAATTATCTATTTATTTATTGGGTGAGTTTATTTATTGAGCTGGACTAGAATTAAAATGAATTAAAATAAATTAAAATAAGTTTGGACACCGGATTTAAACTTAAATAAGTACACTTCTGTGAACCTATCGACAATTATATCTAAGCAGATTTTAGATAAAGTCCAAGTTATACTTCCTTTGGTATGAATACGAAACAAAAGCACAAGAACGATATATTTCCAAAATAAGGCCCGTTTTAGTTCCTCTTACTTGATATTGTTTTCATTTTACAACTATCGGTGGTACTGGAGAATGTGGTGGGCATATTAAAACACGTTGAGTTTTACTGGAAATATAAGGATTAAAGAGTTGTAGTTTTATCTGTGCATATGCAACCGAAGCCTCATAAACCTTATATCCCTTGTTTCTAGGGATTTGAATAAAAAGATTCCCTTCTCATCAGATACTTTATCAGTTCGTTAAATTCCGAGGAATCAAATTTGTTTATTGTACTTACATCAATTTACTTACCCTTTTCTTCATATTTAAGTTAATTAGCATCACTTTTATATTTTTTAGAATAAACAGTTTAACTTTATACATTTTTCAACTTCGTTATCAAATTTATTATGATAACTAAATATTACTATATTTTGATATAATTCAATCAATTTTTTTTAACCAAAATTAATTTATTAAAACAATCACATTAAATAATTTACAACTTTTCTCGTATTTAAACTAAAAAGTACACTTTTACAACTTATAAGTAAACGTTTTGGTTTATATAAATTATCAGGTTTTTTTTTTTTTTATCAATTTCTCTATCAAAACTATGCAACTCATTTTTTTTTGTTATTTCATTAATTTATATGTGAAAATTACAAATAAATGAGAGAAAATAAGAGAAAAATAAGAGAGAGAAATTATTATTTTAATTATAAGAGAACATTTTGATCTCTTATATTTGTGTGATATTTGACTTCATGTAAATTTAAGGTAATGGATAAGAAAACTGATGCGTGTACAATTTTAGAACAATGTTATCATATTTAAGGTAAATAGGTTGTCTAAGGAAACTGATGTGAATGCTCTAAAAAACCAAAACCATTCCCTTACAATAATAAAATAATATTTCCGGCACATACTTCTTAGTGCTTTGCTGCTTATGGCGAGGGAATATTAATATTTCCTCCATCGGGGCCTCAACTATCAACAAAACCCGTCATATCGGACCCACAAACAGTAGGGTTGGATTTGGCATCCCGGACTAAATCGACTCAGCCGGCTTTCCACGAGGTCAGACGCACGTGGCATGCACGCGTCTCTCAGTGTGTGCCTCACACGTGCGGGATGCTTTAATTCCAGGGGCCAAGCTGACTTGACCTGCGGCGCCGCTCATGTGGGTTTTACATGGCCCAATCCGAGATAGCCACGTGGTAACCGTACTGATCATATCTTTAACTCTGCTTACGCCATCAGATCATAAATGGACTGTAAAGTGATCCTATGGGTGTTATGCATTTAATGATAGTATAAATACCCCCTAATATCCCATCAGAGGGGGTTGCATCCTCTCACTAGAAAAAGCCAGACCACTCCTGACCTGACCCAGACTACATTATCCAAGAAACCCAACTGATAAGCCGACCTGATCCGACACCATATTTATATTGTCATATCCCCCTTATACTTATTACCGAGCTACATTTTATCTCTGTCCCGTACTGACTTGATCGTTGGAGAGGATACATATGGAATAAACCCGGACCCACTGTTTGCTTTGTGTGCAGGCTTGCGGAGTGGGTGAAGTGAACGTTGAGAAGGCCTGAACCGTGACCGACCCCACTGTTTATCCGACACCCTCGGAGCCAGCGTAGACCCTATCTGATTCAATATATAAATCGAGTATATGAATAAAAATAGGCTCACCACTTATCTCATAGCAACAATAAAAGTCATCCTACCCGTTTCTTATCACTCCTCATTCTTTCTACAAAGATCAATACTAAAAAAGCAGGTAAAAGCCACTTATCTCTCATATTTTTTATTGTTCACATCATCATTGAATTTCATAAAATTAAGTGACTTATTTAGTTTTTAATTTGGCGATGATAAGTAATGCTTAGCTAATACAAACTGAAGCAAACATATATGTCTTTTGGTTATGACAGATTTTGAACGAGGATTAAAATTAATATGAAATATTAGAATTTGGTTATGATAGGGAATTTCGTAAGTAAGCTGACAAATTTTATAATGTTAACTGGTTCTCAAAACAATTAAAATGTTGTATTTAACTTTATTTTTAATTTTAGGGAAAATTTTACATCACCTGATGCATATGGCTCTTAGGAGTCCAAATCTTCTACCCCATTTCTCTATCCCCTTCCGTGCCTACTTGCTTATTTTATCCAAAAAAAATTCTAAAAAACTTGAAAAAAATTGTACAATTACTATAATACATGTATCAATACATTCCAATAATTATTTTTAAAAGAAAATCCACACAAAATATGTTTTGGAATAAATGTATAAATTAGTGTAAATTAAACATTGAATATTAAAAAAATTGTCTAAAACAATATTATGTTCAAATGTTTTAAAATTTGAATACAATATAATATAAAAGTTTATAAAGTTGCGGTATAAGTTGTGAAAATTTAAAATTTGAATAAAAATAAGTAAGGGAGCACGGAAGTGGATAAAGAATAGGGGTAGAAGATTTGGACTCGGCTCTTAGAGGTAATTGAGTTGCCATGTATCTATTGTAATTTACCAAAAGGAAAATTTCAAAGAATTTCCAATGCAACCCTATCTTTCTTGAAGCATTCGTGATCAAGACTAGCACATTTTCTTATTGTATGTATTACTGTTACTATATAAGTGTGTACATCGTTAACATGGTGCTAATTGCTATACAGTAGTCAGCTTGGTAAGAAAATGTTTTCCACTGTTATTTTATATTAAACTCTAGTTTCTACCTTTTTTATAATTTGGATGCCACTGGATACCTTATATGAGGCTTCTTAATATCCAAGTTTATGGTCTTGGCATATAGTTGTTGACAAGTCCACTTACTTTGTGATTTAGTTAGAATGGTAATGACGTTGTTGCAGTGAGAATGAAATTTACATATAAGAGTATATTAAGATAAGTTATTTTAGCTATCACAGAGTTTCTTGTGACAAGTAGGTGGAAGGATAGCAAGTAAGACTTGAAATTCTCGTGTATAATTAGGTGGTGCAGATTAAACCTCACTTTCATTGTACCTAATGTATAATAAATATAAGTGGTTAGCACTTGCTGCTTTTACTATAATCAGGGATTATTTAGATCAAGGATTTAACCAAATGGTCCACTTATAAATGAGCTTGTACGTCCTTTGATAAAACCATAACTTTTGGCGGTGGCGTTAGGTTTTTCAACGATATAAACCGAGTTGCTTTTAAGCTTGCTTTTAAGGAGTTGCATGCTCGATCTAAACCGAGTTCGGATGACGATGAAGGAGGCTTTTCCTCGGAATAATTAGTCGTTTATGATTTCTTTTGTATTGGATATTATCTCCAGGTTGTAACTGAACTATTGAAAATATTAATAAAATATTTCTTTATTATCGCTCTTGTCTGTTTATCTTCTTGGTACCTTATTGGATGCCTTAATTGGATTTGAACTGTTGTAGTTAACCATAAATGCTCTTGGAAAGCTCAAAAGGTTGTCTTTCTTCGAGATGACCTTTGATCTACCCCATTGTTTCTTCCTATAAAAAAAGATTGTCCCTATTTTCTTTGTGCAACTCCTTCTTTATTAACGAACAAATAGCTTCTCCTCGTGAAAATAGTGGTGACAACCTTTCTGAATATGTTGCCCATCTCGAGGAGGAGGTTAGGAGGACTCGTATCCTCGAAAGAAGGGTTGCCTCTTTAACCGTGGAGGCTCGCCGAGCTGCTGAGATGGATGAGCGCTTGGAGGCAATGGAGAGTGAATATCAGAGGTCTCTGATCGATAATATTTGGGCTCGTGCTCGGATAAAAGAGCTGGAGGCTTCTAGAGAGAGGCATATTGCTTCCAAGAGGGCTTATAAATTGGCCCTCAAGGAAGTGTATGCTCGGTCCAAGAAGAGGACCGAGGATGAAGCTGGTCCTACAAAATAACTCTCTTTTCCTTTCTTTTTTGTAATGTAATTTTGTCGAGTAGCATCTTGTAATAAATTTCCCCTTGATTAATGGAAAATTTTCTTTTTCTTGCTTTTATCTGAATTATTCTCCCAATGCAATTAATTTGACTGCGCACGCTTGTGGATTCATTAATGCTTTTTCTTGGGCCTTGCGTTTGACCTTATCCATTGAACCTTCTGAATCTTTGTATCTAGGGACTGAGGGGATTTCTCGAGCCCTGTGCACAAATCTTATCCTTTATATCTTAATATTGTTGCACTTTTTCCAGATTAACACGTGCAGAGGCTTTTCGAATTTTACCCTCTTTAAATACTGGCATGAATCCAAGCGTTTCTTCTCAACAGACGCCTCTTTTTATAATGAATGGTTGCAACTCCCCACTTTTAATTTCTCAACAGGCGCATCTTTTAATTACCCTCGTTTTCCCAAATCTCTTGGCGAACGGTTGCACTTCCCCACACTAATCCTTCCTTAATTTCTCTATAAATACCTACTTAAGATATGAATTTCTTCACAACCTCCCCCTTATCTCTCTTCATTATATACAGAATTTTGTCTTACAACTTCCTAAAAATGGAAGGTTCTTCAACCAAATCTGCATTGGTCTTGCAAGTGGAGGCTTTTGAAGCTTCATATGGCCATGCACTAAAGCTGTTGAAGGATGCTGAGGAGGAATTAAAGGTGATGCGTTATCACCATACCGAGATTGTTCGGGAATTGACTTGGCTAAGATCCGAGCTGGATTATTGTCGACGTGCTCGTCGGGCTCTAGTCGAAGAGAATGAGGTGTTGAGGGGAAACCCGACACTTTGAGACATGGATGTCTCTGCCGGGCCCTCTCATCGATACCGATCGACTTCCCCCTAGCCTCGCCTTTTTTCTCTCTTTTTATTTTTTTTTATTTCTTCTGCGCCTCCTCTTTCTTTTTCTTCATCTTCTCTCCCATCACTCTTTTTCTTTCTCTTTTTTGTTTTTTTTGTTTTGTTCCTTTTGCTTTCTTTTTATTTTTCTCAGTTTCCTTCATTTCTTCCTCTTACTCTTCTTGCACTCTTCTTTTTCTTTTTTCCTTTTTCTCTTCTTCTGCACCACTACGATGTAACAATCAACCCTGTGATCCTAAGGGTTTTGTGTTACTTCTAGAGTTTTTGTCATTTTTCATTTTCCTCTTCCCCATCGCCTCCTTCCTTCATGCATCCTGTTCGATGGGTTTGCCGACATAGTTGATCTTCTGTAATAGAATTTTCTTTTGATGTTATTCTCGGATGTAATAGACCTCGATGTAATAGATTTTCTTTCGATGTAGTCTCCTGATGTAATAGTTTTTCCCTTTGATGTCCTCTGATGTAATGAACAGTGATGTATCTCACCCTTATTAATGAAAATTTCCTTTGCCCCTTCATATTGCACTTCTTTTTATATTGCACTTGTGGTTTGTCGTTTTTCTGGACTGTGGACCTTTGAATGTCTTCTCTTTTTATTTCTTACTGTATTTATTGCTGTACGGTAATATCATATGTCTGTAGACCTTTGAATGTCTTCTCTTTTTATAGGTGCCTGCTCCCAGGCACATGTCAGATAATATGCATGTTCCCAAGCACCTTGTCAGATTATATGCATGTTTCCAAGCACTTGCCAGAAAATATCATACTATCTTTTCTCTATAAATACTCCTCTTCTTTTCTTTAGTAGTTACCCTCTTTCATCAACTCTTATTGTTTGCTTTTCTCTCATCCCCTATTTCATCCTGCACTAAAACAATTTCCCAGAATGTCTGAACCTGTGGTGAGATATCATGCTCAGATGAAGGGCTTGGATAATGAGGTATCTCGGGTCCGTCGTCGAATGGCGAGGCTTGAGAAGGAGTATGGTGTTTTGGCCTTGAGTTTGTTCGGCTCTCATCCCGAAGAGACAGTGAAGTGGACCGAGATTTCGGCCTTGAGTCGCCAGCTCGATCATTTGTTGTTACAGAGAAATCATCTGGCCAACTCCTGGTATGATGCCGAGGAGATTTGGGACCATGCTCATAATGAGTTTGATAACTCTCCTCAAGGCCTCGCTAGTATGTCTATTAAAAATGCTCGGCTTAAAGAACAAGTTACTGCCCTTATCGGCGAGAATGCATACCTTGCCCGGGAGAATGAATGCTTGGTTGTCATGAACGATTCATATGAAGCTCGGTTGAACTGCTCTGCTCGTTTTGCTTTCTCTCGGTCTGGCAGTTCGGTTTTTCCACCCATTGATCCTTAGTTAGGCTGGGCTGGTTTTATGATGTATTTCCCGTTTTGGAACTTGTATTTTATTTTGTATTTGAATCAGATGTATCTTTTCGTATCTCGTGCCTTTGTCTTATGAACCGTTGCAATGCCTCATTCTTCGTGCCCTTTGAATCTTTATAAATGCTCCCTATTGTCTGTATTTCATTACCAATTCTTCCTTTTTCTCTCTTGTTTCTTCTAACTTGCTTTTGTTTGAGATGGCTCCCATCACTAGATCTGCCTCCAAAAAGAAAGCCCTTATGGAAGAGGAGCCTACTTTCTTGCTACCTCGTCCCCCTGGTTTCGGGGAAGAGGATTTGACTCCTCTTTAGCTAAAAGAGATTGAGATGTCATGGTTGAAACATGATCTCATGTGTGCTCAGACTGAAGTGAGGAGGTTTAAGCAATATTGGGATGAGGAAGGCACTGCTCGTTTTAAAGCGGAGCAAAAATGCAAATCTCAGTCCTATGCTTTGCAACAGGCTGAGATGGCGATTTCTCGTTTGATTAAGGAGAGGGATCATCTCCAGGAGCTCTTGGCTAAGAGGGATGCCGAGGAAGGTGGTAGTTCTAGGGCTCAGAATTAGAGAAGTATTCTAGTGTTGAAGTTGTAATTTTTATTTTTCCCGTTGTAACTGGTTGTTTTCCCCTTTGTGGATGAATAAAACTTGTGTTTTGCAATTCGATCCTGTCTATTTTATTTGCTTTGCCTTTATGTTGATATATTTCGATGTCTTAGTATCGGACACCGAGCATGGTGCACCGTGGTTATCCCCCCGGAGAGCGTTGTTAGACTTGATGCTCAAATGCCGTCGAGCTAGGAACGGTCTCCGTCCACCTTGTTCAGTGTGCATTTCGGGTAAGACACGGTTTGGCGTCGAGGAACTTAATCGAAGAACATCCTCGGTTTGGTAATATTGGTAGCGTATGCAGGAAGCATTTCGTGGTAGGGTCCACTGGCCGTTTATTTAGGTATAATGATGTGAACTGTCTTGGTTAGTGAGATATACTATCTGACGTGGCAAGATCTGGAGCGTTTACTTGTCGAAAACAGCAGCGGTTGGAAAAAAGGTAAACCTCTGTCACACGAAAGGACGGTTATTATTTTATTCTTTCTGTGGCTCCACTCCTTTTAACTGTGCTAAGTAATCCCTTTAGTTTTTTACCTCATAATTTGCTGAAGAAAAATATCTCTTATCTTCTCTCTCTAGGGTTTGTTCTTCCCGCCAAAAATTTTCTGCCTCTCCATCTAGGGTTTGTCGTAACGGTTGAGAGATTTACTGCTATTCTCCCTCGCTTGCTCGTGATCATGACTGTAAGTATATTCGTATTTTGTGGTTTGTTTGTTTGGATACTTCTGTGATTAGGATTCGTATTTGATTTGTGGTTGTGGTCATATTTTGTTTTAGTTGTCTATATTTGTCTATCTAGGTTGTTGAGTAGTGGTTTTTCTTCCTGTATAAGATATTTGTTGGGTTGATGGAAAACTTTTTAGGGTTTCGAACAATTGGGGGGGGATTTGTCGTGTCATGTGTTTTGGGGTTAGTATTTTGATGGATTTGTGATGATGTTTGGATAGGAAATTTTGACCCAATGTCTGGCCCAAGTTGGCACATTTGTGGAAGAGAACTTTAAGAGGCTCGCCGGAATACCGGATAACATACACATTCGGCTGCTTGTCTCTGATGAGGAGGTTTTGGGATATGTCCCTACCGGCGAGGTAGCTGTGCGTTCCTCGGCCTTCTTCACTAGGGGTCTTAGACTTCCGTTTACGGAGTGGGTGGCTTCGTTCTTTGAGGCCGTCCAGATAGCTCCGGCCAAACTCGCTCTGAATGGTTACCGAACCTTGATCGGTATTCAAAGGTTGTCGGAAGTATCGGGGATAGACATTGAACTGAAAGATGTCTTCGGGGTCTACAGTTTGAGTTTCGAGCACCGCAGTTCGTATTTGAAGACATTGCGCGCATTCTCCCGGCTGGTAATTGGGTTGCCGGACACCAACAAAGAACATAACCTTGGTGTTTTGATTGCGTCTGGGGAATGGGGCTGTGCAGGACACCAGATCCCTGGACCTGTGACCACAGCTCCTGCCATTCCAGACCTCGGCATTCCCAATGTTGAGGCTCTCTTAGCGCTTTGGAAATGGTGGGGGCCTGGGCCTACCAAGGATCCGGCAAGCCGTTCTGCTCCCCTGCTACTTGGGTACCCTGCGGGGCCAGTGACCAAGGGGAATTCTGCGCCCGAGATCCCTAAAGAGCCCGAGGAGGAATTCGTAAAAGTTGTCAGGGCTCGAAGTGCTGCTCGGGGAGGGAAAAAGCCCACTCGTTCTAAACGTCGAGCATCGGACCCCGCTGTTGGCACCCCGAAGAGGGCTAGAGGGGTTGAGACCTCAGGTAATGTGGAGGTTGCGGATGTTGGCAGGGGTGTAGAGGTGGTCGCATCGTCCCAAGGTGATACCACCGAGGAGGCTGTTGCGAATCTCGATGTAAGTGTATTTGTTTTTGTTAATAGTTGCCTTTTGACTCTGTTGTTCCCTGCTTTATATGCTATCTTGTTTCAGTTATTGACTTCTTCATTGGTTACCCTTGCTCTTGCCCGGTCTATGGGTATTATGGTGTTTCAGGGGCCGTTCGACAACATATTTGAACATATGAACCTCCTGGTGAGCATGGGCGAGGATACGATGACCCTGCCTGTCGTCTCGTCTGCCCGTATTGAGGATCCGATAGATCTGCCTGTTGGCTCGCCCATCCGGAGGTGACCGAGCATGGGGCCCCTGAGGCCGGTTCTTCGGAGAAGGAGGTGAGGGAGGAAGTGGAGGTGGAAGCCGGCAAAGAGACTGCCATGGGAGTTGTGGTGGGTGTCGAGGATGAGATTCTCGAGGGACCTGAAAAGGTGTTGGTGGACGGGGTGGCAATGACCCGTTATATTGATCGGTGTAGGGGTGAACTGTTGGAGCAACCCCGAGTCTTGAGGATGGGGTATACTGCTCTTAAGCCACTCGTTGTCAAGGATGCAGAGAAGATAGCTGCTCGTCCTGCAATGTCGGTGATAGAGCAGGCCAGTACTGACGCGCTTCGGGTATGTTGCGCACGTTTTTTTTTTTTTAGGTCGTGATGCTCTTGTTTTGGATGGTGTCTTATGTCTCTAAATACAGGTCTTCGTGGATATCGTGGTGTTAAGGGATCAGCTGTCGGCACTAGAGGCTGAGAAGGAGAAGCTGATGGCCGAAAATAAGGCTTTGGCCGAGGATAAAGCTCAGCAAGTGAAGTTGGTCTCCGAGCTAGAGGCGGAGAAAGAGAAGCTGACGGCCGAAAATAAAGCCTTGGCCGAGGATAAAGTTCAGCAAGCGAAGTTAGTCTCCGAGCTAGAGGCGGAGAAAGAGAAGCTGATGGTCGAAAGCAAAATAACGGCCGAGGAGAAAGCCCAGATGGCTAAATTGACCTCTGATAACGAGAAGTTGGTAGGAGATATCTTACGCCTGACCGAGGAAATGGAGAAGATGGGGGCCGAAAAAGAGGAGTGGGTCGAGAAATATGATCTACTAGAGGCCGATAACTTGCTCATGGCGGAGGATGTGGAGGCCGGAACATCCGAGGTTGCTGCTCTGAAGGCAGAGCAGGCAGACGAACGGAAAAAAGTTTGCAATGATGGCTAATTTTTCCGTCTTTTGCGCTCATGTCCGAGCTCTAAAGTTTGCAAAGGTGCCATTCTCGGACCGGGCATGGTCGGAGTTGGTTTATCCCTGTCCGCAAGGTGCACCTCCTAAGCCTCAGGATTGGGCCAACCTCCTAGACGAGGAGCTCCCACGGATGCCGGGACATACTATTTCGACGGCGCTCCGTCCCCATTCCGGGTCGGCTCCAACGACCCCTCGATCTGCTGTTGTCGTGATTCCCCCACCCGCATCCCCTCAGGTGGAGCCTTGACCATTTACTTGTAATATTTTCTCTGTATCTTAGCGTAAAGTCTTTTGTTACCCGAATTATGGGTCTCTTGTGTAACTAGAAAGATATTCTTTTGGGAAGTGATAATATAGGTGCTATGTTTTCTTTCTGTTTGGCTTTCCTTGTTAATTCTCCTGTTTGTGGGTCGTCGTCTTTTCAAGGATGTAAAAACATCTTGTCAGGTACCCGCCAATCCCCTTGCCATGGTGGCCTGGACCTCGCCTAGTCGTAGCGTAGGCGATGTTATAAACGGTCTTGAAAAAGCTAACGCGTCCCTATCCTCTGAACTGAATTCTGCTCGGCGCGAAATCGATGGTTTGAATATTCATATTTCAAATTTGTCGATTCGATTACGTGACTTGGGAGAGAGGTTCAGTAAGAAGACCGCATACTATATGGCAAATAAGGGAAAGGCTAAAGAGTTTCTTGGTGCGCTTCGGCGCTCTCGTGATGAAGCCCGAGGCCGGGTGACGAGCTTGAACTTGGTTCTAGGGGCCGTTTTCGAAGACGCGGACCTGTTGCTATCCTTTGCCAGAGCGTATTGGGCCCGAAGTCGCGCATTAGAGGTGCTCGATCATGTAAAAGGGATGCGTGGTGTTGCCTGGGCAGAGCGCATGGGTGACGCTATGGCCGGGGTAACTGAGACCACGGCTGCCTTGAACCAAGTAGATGCGGTCGTACAGGAACGTTTGGGGACTCAAATTGTCTCGTTGCGAAATATCCATTTCGCTGACGCCGTAGAGACCTCAGCGTCTGTTGATGGGTTATCAGATTGATGATCGTGTAGCTTGTTTTGTTATTTTATATGTAGCTTGTATATAAAAAATCTTCATTCTTCTACTTTCGTGTCTTTTATTTTCTTTGTTCGATAAGATATCCCTGTCTGATAGAACATAAAAATTAGACCCGAATGTATCTATTCGGGTAGGAATCGACCCACCCATCATAGAGGGGTATCTAATGCTTAAATGGGCTATCTCAAGTCTTTCTTTGAGAATAGGATTGGATCTTACTAAAAGCCCAAGCCCACTTAAATAAGGACCCATGTCAGAAAAATCTCACAAGATAGAGACATTTGTCAACATATTGGGAGGCATACTTGCCTATAAATAGCCAAGTATCCCCCCCAAGACCAGGATACCAGAAATCATACCTAAAAAATATAGAGAGAAGGAGAGAAAAGAAAAATACTAGTCAGGACGTATCACATCAAAAGCCTAACCGAGTCAGGCAGAAAGTCGAGCACAAAGAGAAGAGAAAGATCATCTTCCGGATCGAACAGCGGATCCGAGCATAAATATAGTGATATAAGTTGTAGTCCGAACAAGGGCGATTGCCGAATACTAATAAAGATCGAGAAGTGTTCATCGTTTATTGTCAATTCATGATTTATTATTGTTGAAAAGCCTAACGCGACCGATCAAAGTTATGGCTTTGTTAAATGGCGCCGTCTGTGGGAAATAAAACAAATAGTCCTCGCTCACTTTACAGAAGCAATAAAATATCAAACGAAGAAATCAGCAAGGAAAGTCAATCCAATCAATGGAATATCAATACGATAATAAGAAGATCCGAACACAAGAATAAAGAAATGAAACAAATAGTCCTCGCCCACATTACGGAGGCAACAAGGTACAACCAACAATAAAGAAATTGATTTAAGAACTACTACTACATGAGGAGCACGACGGCAATAGACCGAGCTCGACCTCTTCGTCATCTGTCGACATATCCCCATCGGTCTCCTCGCCATCAAAACGCTCCTCAGAGATGAGGGCGTCAAAGTTGGTCGTATGGGCACCAACGCAGGACAGCGTCTTAAGCCGTGCGGAGAACTCGGCTCCTTTAGCGATCTCGTGAGCCTCCGAGGCCGCTTTACGGCGAGCATCATCGAAGGGAAGCTTACGAATGTCGATCATAGCCGCAGAAGCATCATATCTAGATCGGGACAGACGGAAATACTTCACCAGCATATTGGCTTTGGTAACCAATGATTTTAGTTTACCGAGGTATTTTTCCTTCACACGCCAATATCGATCTAGACGACGCTCCTGAACCTTAACAACATGCTCGACACGACGGACGTACTCACGAAAAGAGGACGCCTGTGTTTTCAACTTGGCCCTAAGTCGGGCACATCGATCGAGCAACTCGACGTTTTTGCTCATTAAAACAATGTAAGGCCAATTGGCATGCCCTTCACAAGCCGCACCAGATGAGACCTCGTCCCGGGAAGCACCGATAGGCCCTAGCCCCAGACTAACTGGGCAAGGAGAACCATCCTGGTGCGACATAGTGGCATGTGCCTATATAAAAAAAAATATGGGAAAGAAAGGAAGAAATGAATATTCATCAAAAAATAAAGAAAGACAGGGAAGAAGAAAAACGAAGATTTTTATACAAGATACAAGTACAATGACAAAACAGGCTACTCCACCATTAATCCGACAACCCGTCAACAGACACTGAGGTCTCGACGGCCTCAGCGAAATGAATATCTTGCAACGAGACAATTTGCGTCCCCAAACGCTCCCGCACGACCGCATCCACTCGGTTCAAGGCAGACGTGGTCTCAGTTACCCCAGCCATCGCATCAACTATGCGCTCTGTTCGGGTAACACCACACATGCCTTTTACATGCTCAAGCACCTCTAATGCGCGACTTCGGGCCCAATATGCTTTGACAAAGGATAGCAACAGGTCCGCGTCCTCGAAAACGGCCCCTAAAACCAAGTTCAAGCTCGTCACCCGGCCTCGGGAATCATCACGAGAACGCCGAAGCGCGCTAAGAAGCTCTTTAGCCTTTCCCTTATTTGCCGTATAATGGGCGGTCTTCTTGCTGAACTTCTCGCCCAAGTCACGTAATCGAATCGACAAGTTTGCAATATGAATATTCAGACCCTCGATTTCACGACGAGCAGAATTCAGTTCAGAAGTCAGGGACGCCTTAGATCTTTCAAGACCATCTATAACATATCCCACACTACGACTAGGCGAGGTCTAGACCACCATGGCAAGGGGATTGACAGGAACCTGACAAGATTTTGTTTTCACATCCTTCAAAAGACGACGACCCACAAACAAGGCAATTAACTAGGGAAGCCAAACAGAAAGACAACAGAACACATATATTATCACTTCCCAAAAGAATCTGTCTAGTTACAAAAGCGGCCCACAACTCGGGTACCAAAAGACCATACGCTAAGCTACACAAAAAATAACAGCAAAAATACAAGTAAAATGATCAAGGCTCCACCCGAGGGGATGTGGGTGGGAGAGTCACATCAGCAGCAGGCCGAGGAGTGGACGGGGGCGAAACGAAATGGGGAAGGAGCGCTGTCGAAGTCGTCTGCCTTGGCAGCCGGGGGAGCTCCTCGTCGCGAAGATTTGCCCAATCTAAGGGTCTCGGCGGTGCACCTTGGGGACAGGGGTACACCAATTCCGACCACGCCCGATCCGACATGGGAGCCTTCGCGAAATTGAGAGCGCGAACATGAGCGCAAAAGACAGAAAAGTTAGCCATCATTGCTAACTTTGCCCGTTCATCTGCTTGCGCTACTTTCAGAGCCGCAACCTCCGATGTTCCGGCCTCCACGTCCTCCGCCATGAGCAAGTTATCGACCTCCAGTAGGTCGTATTTTTCGACCAGCTGCTCTTTCTCGGCCCCCAGCTTCTCAACTTCCTCAGTCAGGCGTAAGTTGTCTCCCACCAATTTATCGTAATCTGAGGACAACTTCGCCATCTTGACTCTCTCCTCGGCCGCTATTTTATTTTCGGCCACCAGCTTCTCTTTCTCCGCCTCTAGCTCGGAGACCAACTTCAACTGCTGAGCTTTATCCTCAGCCATTGCTTTGTTTTCGGCCTCTAATGCCGACAGCTGATCCCTTAACACCGCAATATCCACGAAAACCTGCATTTAGAAACATCAAACAACAGCTAAAAGAAGAGCGTCACGACCTATGTAATCAAATGAGAACGCAACATACCCGAAGCGCATCAGCGCTGGCCTTCTCTATAACTGACTTCACAGGCAGAGCAGCTATTTTCTCTGCATCCTTAACGACGAGGGGCTCAAGAGCAGTATACCCCATCCTCAAGACTCGGGGTTGCTCCAACAATTCACCCCCACAACGCTCAATGTAATGGGTCATTGCAGCCCCGTCTATCAACACCTTTTCAGGTCCCTCGGGAACCTCCTCCTCACCACCAATCGCAACCTCCACGGCAGTTTCCTTGCCAGCTTCCACCTCCTCTTCTTCCCTCACCTCCTCTGAAGGACCAGTCTCAGGGGCCCTACGCTCGATCACCTCCACGGTACGGATGGGCGAGTAAACAGGAAGATCTATCGGATCCTCGGTATGAGTAGGCGAGATGACAGGCAGGGTCATCGTCTCCTCGCCCATGTTCACCAAGAGGTTCATATGACTGAATACGTCATCAATCGACCCCTGAAACACAATAATACCCATAGACCAGGCAAGAGCAAGGGTAACCAATGAAGAAGTCAATAACTGAAACAAGATAACGTATAAAGAAAGGAACACTAGATTTCAAAGTCGACTATTCACACAAACAAACATACATGTACCTCACCATGTGCAGCAGCCTCCTCGGTAGTACCAGCATCCGCAACCTCTTCATTCACCGAGGTCTCTGACCCCTTAGCCTTCTTCAAGGTCCCAATAGCATCATCTGATGCTTGGCGTTTAGGACGAGCAAGCTTTTTCCCTCCCCGTGAGGCGCTTCTCGCCCTGATAATTTTGAGAAAGTCCTCCTCAGTCTCCTTGGGAATCTCGGGTGCAGGATTGCCCTTGGTCACCGGCCTCGCAGGATAACCTAAGAGCATGGGAGCAGTACGGCTCGCCGGATCCTTTGCCGGTCCCGGCCCCCACCAGTTCCAAAGTGCCAAGAGAGCTTCGACATTGGGAGCACCTAGGTCGGGACTATCCGGAGCCGTCGTAGTAGGTCCGGGAATCTGGTGTCCGGCACAGCCCCATTCTCCGGAAGCAATCACAATGACAAGATTATGCTCCTTATTCGTATCAGGAAGACCGAGGACAAGCCGCGAGAATAAGCGCAATGACTTCAGATACGAGCTCCGACGTTCAAAACTCAAACTATATACCCCGAACACATCTTTCAGTTCGATTTTTATCCCAGACAACTCCGATAACCTCTGGATACCGATCAAAGTACGGTAACCATTCAAAGCCAGTTGGGCCGGCGCTATCTGGACGGCCTCAAAGAACGAGGCCACCCATTTGGTGAACGGAAGTTTAAGACCCCCGGTAAAGAATGTCGAGGAACGTACGGCCACCTCACCGGCCGGAACAAATCCCATAACCTCCTCGTCGGAGACAGACAGCCGAATGCGTATGTTGTCAGGTATCTCGGCGAGCTTCTTGAAATCCTCTTCCATAAACGGGCCAACTTGGGCCCGGCATTGGGTCAAAATGTCCTATCCCAACATCATAAAAATTTCAATCAATATCCTAAACAAAAACACAACAATACGCGAACCCCCCCCCCCCCCCCCCCCCCAATTTACTAGAAACCCTAAGATTTTCTACTCAACCAACAAAACTCCTATACATGACGAAAAACCACCAATCACCAACCCAGATACATATATATAGGCAAACACGACCGTATCTCATACAGCACATACATAACAGCAACAACCAATCAAATACAGGCCCTAAACACAGCCATACATAGAATACCAAGCAAAATACGAAAACACTTACAATCATAGTCATGAGCAAGCAGTAGATCGAAGCAGTAAATCTATCAGTTATCCGGCGAAACCCTAGATCGAGACGCAAGTCATTTTTGGCGGGAAGAGAAAACCCTAGAGAGAGACAATAAGAGATATTTTTTTCAGCAAATTATGGGATAAAAAACAAAAGGGATTACTTAGCACAGTTAAAAGGAGTGGAGCCACATAAAGAATAAAATATTAACCGTCCTTTCGTGTGACAGAGGTTTACCTTTTTTCCAACAGGAAGAGAAAAGTTTACAAGAAAATACAACGCCCATCCTACTTCTTCGAACTACCCCCCATATCGGCATCCTTCTTCGCCAAGAGCTCCCCCAGACGCTCTTTTTTCCTAACCAAATGGGAAATGCCAATCTCCACTTGTTTTAAAGCATAAGATTGAGACTTGCACTTCTGCTCGGCAGCAAAACGAGCAGCGCTCTCCTCCTTCCAGTACTGTTTGAACCGCCTCATTTCGGTCTGAGCACACTTAAGATCGTGTTTCAACCATGATATCTCGATGTCTTTTAGTTGAAGCGGCGTCAATTTCTCCTTTCCATAACCAGGGGGACGGGGTAGCAAGAAGGTGGGCTCTTCAACTAGGGTTTTCTTTTTGGAAGCAGACCTGGTGATGGGAGCCATCTCAGTTAAACACTAATAGGGAAAGGAGAGAGAGAAATGAAGAATGGATACTGAAACACAAAGACAATAGGGAGCATTTATAAAGAATCAAAGGGCACAAAGTACGAAAAGGCGCTAGGAACGAGGCGTTGCAAACGGTTCAATATACAAAGAGGAATGGAAAACGAAAAGGTACAACTTATCAAAAACAAAAAATTTCATTACTTGATACAGATTACAAAATGGGAAATACATCAGAAAATAAGCCTAATCTAACTAAGGATCAATGGGCGGAAAAACCGAACTGCCAGACCGAGAGAAAGACATCCGAGCTGCGCAATTTAACCGAGCTTGGTAGGAATCATTCATGACGACCAATCATTCATTCTCCGAGGAGAGGTCGTTGTTCTCCTCGGTAAGAACCTTAATGCGCCCCTCAAGACGAGCATTTCTAACCATCATGCTAGCTAGGCCTTGAGGGGAGTTATCAAATTCACCCTGAGCATGGTCGAGTTCTTCGTACCAAAACTGCAAGTTGGCTTCTTTGAACTGGGTTCCATTGTCTGCGATGATGGCGTACGGTATACCGAACCTTGTGATGATGTGCTCCCAGATGAACTGTTTGACATTACTGGCTTTAATTTCACGGAGAGGTTTAGCCTCAACCCATTTGGTGAAGTAGTCCGTCGCCACGATCAGATATTCGACGCTGCCGGGTGCTTTAGGAAGCTTCCCGACTATATCAATCGCCCATTGTGCGAATGGCCATGGTGCCAATACCGGGGTCATCATAGATGACGGGAGCCGAGGTATCTTGGCGAATCGTTGGCACTTGTCGCAACGTTGGACGTATACATCGGTGTCTCGCTTGATATATGGCCACCAATATCCTTGTGTGATTGCTTTGTTGGCAAGGGACCGCCCTTTGATGTGTGCTCCGCAGGACCCTTCGTGGATTTCCTCCAAGACCGGTAGCTGCATTTCGGGCCGGACACACAGAAGATGGGGTCCTCGGTAGCTGGATTTGTACAGTTTGCCGTCGTTGGACCGCCAGAAACGAGGAGCCTTTCTCATAATTTTCAATGCCTTTATCTTATCTGCCGGGAGGGTTCCGTTGCGCAGATAGTGAATCATGTCGTCCATCCAACCTAGTTCGTATTGTACTAACGCTACTCGGTCTATTCTTTTGGTTATGCTTGGGGTCGGTAGTAATTCCACTGTAATCGACCGAGTGTCGGTTAATGTTAATGTCGAGGCTAGGGTGGCCAGGGCATCGGCATGTGCATTTTCGGTGCGATTGATTCTTATCAACTCGCACTGTTCGAAGAAGGCCATCAAGCTTTGAAACTTCTCTTGGTAGAGGATCATTCTGTCATCTTTGGCTTGGTATTCGCCGTTGGACTGGTTTACGATCAGCATTGAGTCGGAACTTGCAGTTAGGTGGGAGCATCCGAGGGACCGGGCAATGAGCATGTCCTTTATCATGGCTTCGTACTCTGCCTCATTCTTGGTAGCTCGGAAACCTATTTTAATGCTCTTCTCTATGATCGCTCCCTCTCTAGACTTGAGGACGATCCCCGCTCCTGATCCATCCTTGGTGGCTGATCCATCGACATGTATCTGCCAGTGTGATTGGGGCGATATAGCCATGGGCTCGTCATATCCTTCGGTGAATTCCGCAACGAAATCGGCCAAGACTTGTCCCTTTATGGCATGTCGGGGTGCGAACTCGATATGAAATTGGGATAACTCGACCCCCCATGCGGCCACTCTGCCACTAATGTCGGTCCGTCTAAGCGATTCTTTAATATGGAATTTCGTATATACTTGAACCTGATGAGCTATGACATAGTGCGGCAACTTTCTGGTCCCGACGACCAATGCCAAGCACAACTTTTCCAAGGGTAGGTAACGTGTTTCGGCTTCGACCAGAGTTTTGCTGACGAAGTAAATAGAGAATTGTTCACGACCTTCTTCTCTTAGGATAACCGCGCTCACAGCTGTAGCGGAAACTGCTAGGTAGCAAGCCAGAATATCTCCTTTGTTCGGCCTGACTAACAGTGGCAGCGTCCTTAAATACTCTTTGAGGTTGTTGAAAGAAGCTTCACATTCCGGGTCCCACACGAATTTTCTATCCTTCTTGAGTGATTCAAAAAATGGCCGTCCCTTGTCTGCGGATCGGCTGATGAACCTGTTCAATGCGGCCATCATTTCCGTGAGCTCTTGTACCTGTTTCTTATTTTTGGGCGCTGCTAGATTCCGAAGAGCTGTGATCTGATCGGGATTAGCCTCTATTCCTCGTCGGCTGACCATGTGCCCCAGGAACTTTCCTTTGCTGATGCCGAATGCACACTTGCTCGCATTGAGTTTGAGTTTGTGCTCGCCCAAAGTTCAGAAGACGTCTCTGATATCTTGAATGTGGGATGTGGCCTTTTCGCTTTTTACGACCACGTCGTCTATGTATACCTCCATGGTCTTCCCTATGTACTCTCGGCATACCTTCGTTATCATCCTTTGGTATGTTGCTCCCGCGTTGCGTAGGCCGAACGGCATTACCGTATAGCAATAGTTTCCTAAAGGCGATATAAACGACGTCTTTTCTTGATCTTCGTGGGCGAGGGAAATTTGGTGGTACCCTGAATATGCGTCAAGGAAGGTCATCCGTTCTGCTCCGCAGTCGCGTCCACCAATTGATCAATCCTTGGAAGGGGAAAATGGTCCCTCGGGCAGGCTTTGTTGAGATTGGTGAAGTCTATACAGAACCTCTCTTTTCCGTTCTTCTTAGGGACGACGACGGGATTGGATAACCATTTTGGATAGAAGACCTCCCTTATGGCTCCGGCCTCCAACAGCTTTTGGACTTCAGCAATTATAGCGGATCTGTGCTGTACTGATACTTTTCTGCTCCTCTGAGCTATCGGCTTGTACTCGGCGTTAACACTTAGATGGTGACATGCCGTTTTAGGGTCTAGGCCTGGCATGTCTTTTGGACTCCAGGCGAATTTATCAATGTTGTTGAAGAGGAATACTTCTAACTCTTCGGATTCCTTTTTTGGTAGGTTGTCACCAAGGAGGAAGTAGTGCTCCTCGTCAGTATCCGGGATATACACATTCCTAAGTGTTTCTCCTACTTGTTCTTCAACAACCCTATCGGTTTTGGCTATTTGGTTGATCAGCTTCTTTGTGCTGGTGGGTTGTTCGACAACGCTCAGCTGTTTTTGAAGAGCCGCGGTAATGTCCTCACAGCGTCGTGAATCTTCTTGACATCCTCTGGCTGTCTCGATCTCTCCCCTATCATTTGGGTATTTGACTTTTTGGTGGTAGGTCGAGGGTATGGCCTTCATGGCGTGCAGCCAGGGTCGTCCCAAGATTGCGTTGTGGCCGGAGTTGTCGTTGACCACTAAGAACTCCACAGGAACTGACACGGATCCAGTTGTGACACTGAGGACGATCTTTCCCAACGGTTTAGTCATCTCGGAGATGAACCCGATCAGTGTGACATCGGTAGGCTGTAGATCTTGCATCTTGAGTTCCATCTTGTCGAAAAGCTCTCTGTACATGATATCACAAGAGGCTCATTGGTCGACAAGCACCCTGCTGACCGTGTCAAGTCCGATTTGAACACGGAGATTGATGGCGTCCCCGTGGGGGTAAATCACCCCTTCTTCGTCCAGATCCGAGAAGGAGATGGGCGGATGTCGTCGTGGTGTGTATTGTCGTTTGGAAGTCGACGCCTGTGACCCCTTGGCTACCTGGCCAAAGTGCGCCAGTTGTCGTTGTCGCGATCGTTCCCCACCCATGCCCTTGGGTCGAGACATATGAACAACGTTGATTGTTTTGCCTTGCCGGTTGTCGGCTCCCTCAATGGCCAGTTATTTGCCTTTATTTCCGGCGCCTTTGATGAACTTGGCCAGGTATCCCGCATCGCCTCACAGGTTCATTTTCCACCGCAGGTTACGGCAGTGCTCGGTGAGGTGTCCGTAGTCCTCGTGATAGGCGCAGAAAATCTTGGGGTCTCTATGCTCAGGGGGGGTAGCGAGCGGCTCTGGTCGTGAATACCATCTTTCTCTGCGGATATTCTTAAGGATATCTTCAGCAGACAGGTTGAAAGAGTATCTCAATTCGACCGCTCTTTTGCTTTTCCCTTCCCTGGAATCGGCCTTGTTGTGACTGCTTGGCTGGTATAGGGTAGGTGAGCTGGAGTGGTTTATGTTCGTTGATCGGTGTTGGGTATGCGATCTGGAGTGGTTTGGGCTCAGGTTCTCGTGGTCGCTCTACCCTGCTATGGACCTCGGGACCTTTGTCCTTTCTGGTCGGTTGGAATGTTTCTCCCTGGTTATTTCTAACTCTTTTGCGACCCACCTGTGCCTCTCGGACCGATTCTCTTCTTGGTAGAGTTCGGTTGAGGATACGTAGTTCGTCGTTTTTATCGGTGAGGTGGGTACAATAGGCTAGCAGGGAATCAGTGGTCGGAAAGTTTTTGCCTATGAACTTCCTTCTCGCCCAATAGCCATTAGGGATGGAATTGATAAAGTTCTGGATGGCTATATTATTGGCGTACTGTGGAATCTGGTTTGCTACGTCGATGAAACGTATGCAGTAGTCGTTGAGCCTTTCATTTGGCATCATCGTCATTTTCAGAAGGGTTTCAATGCTAACCTTCTTCTTCCGATGAGCAGCGTATCGGGTGGAGTACGCTCTTAGCAGCTCCGCCCAGTCTCCTATAGAGCCCCGTGGTAAGTTATGGTACCATGACGAAGCCTCTTGGCCCAAACTGTTTTTGAAAAACTTGCACATCAGTGCATGGTCATCACTCCACAGCTCCATCTTCGTCTTGTAGTGCCTCAGATGGTCTATGGGACAACTCCTCCCATCATAGAGCCTGAACTCGGGGATGACGAGCCCCACAGGATTGCGGTACCGCATGATCTGTTCGGCACATGGGGTTTCTTGGCATACGTTCCAAGCCTGTTGGAACGCTTCATCCGTGGCTTGGTAGGGGGGGTGTATCCCCCCTGAGGTGGTGGTGGGCCGTATCCTCCCCCGATCATGTGTTCGGGATACCTACCGTCCTTCGGGTTTCCGTCGAGGACATGTTCCATATGAGCGTTTGGGTGGACGAAGGTTGGAGGGATCGTTATCGGGACGCTGCCCCCTTGATGGGGCACTCCTGTATCTGGTCGTCGGCCCGCCGCTTCCAAGGCGGCCCTATAGGCGGAATCTTCCGCTTCACGACGTGGGTCTTTGTCTGCATTGGCAGGTTGGCTATTCGGCAATATGATGCCGGCTGGTGCCATGGCCGTCATACACGCTGCCAGCTGAACTTGCAGTTGGGCGTTGTTCCTTTCATCGGCTAACGGAACAATATGTTGTACTTCCACCGTGGGTGATGTAATCATCCTTGGTGGGTGAGTCGGTAGTCGGGACAACTGTTCGAGTACATGATCCTCGGACATGCCAAGCCGGTGAGCTTCGTTTGTTTGTAAACGAGCACCAGAGTTGACCGAGGCTGTTGGCAAAGGGACTCTTGAGCTCGGTCCTGCCTGGGATCCGGGTATGCGTCTTCTTGCGTGCCTTAGTACGGGCAAGGCTTGTTCGTCTTCCGAGGACGTTTGATATTCTTTGACGATCCCTTCAAGCTGTTGGGGTTGTTCGATCGGTTGTTCTTGGTGGACATTGGAGGTTGTTTGTTGGTTTCCGGACTGGATAGCTTCGTATCTATCGCGGATGGCGAGTAGATCGTCGAGGTCTTGTTGGCTAATCTGCACGTGTTGGTTATTGGTTTCTACTATCTCGGGGTGGGTTTCTTCTACATTGGTCACCATTGTCGCTCGTCTGGTAGAGTACTAGTATTCGAAATCTAAGCTAGTTGGGAACTAGATGATTCCCGGAGACGGCGCCATTTGATAAAACCATAACTTTTGGCGGTGGCGTTAGGTTTTTCAACGATATAATATTGAATATATAATAAACGATGAACACTGCTTGATCTTTATTGCTATTCGGCAATTGCCCTTGTTCGGATTACAATTTCTTTTTTACAATCATGCTCGACTTTAACTATTTAATCTCTCATCTTAGTCTTTCTCCTTCTTCTTCGGTACTCGGCTCTTTCTCTGCTCGGTTTGTTTCTTGATGTGATAAGCTTTGACTAATTTCTCTCTTTTCTCTACTTCTCTTTATATTTTTTGGATAGATTTTCTGGTCCCTTTCTTGGGGGATACTTGGCTATTTATAGGCTATTATGCCTCCTAGGATGTTGACAAATGTCTCCATCTCATGGGTTTTATCAGATATGGGTCCCTAGTTAAGTGGGATTGAGCTTTTTGTAAAGGAGGTGATAACCCATTAAGCGTTGGATAACCAGTTATGATATATGGGCTGATTAAGACCCGAACAGAATATTTGGATCTAATTTTTATGTTCTATCGTCCTTCACATAAAATATGGTCATTAAGATCAAAAAGTTTTGTCCTTCACAAGCTAGAAAAAAAACATGTGTTTAATCTATAACCAGGAGGTTAACTTTGACTAGTGCATGTCTAAGAATCAATTGGGTGTAAAGATGAATCACCTATTTTTTTAGAACTTTGTTTATTATTACTCCTTTATGTGCAAATATTTCTTGGAGTAACGTATAAGGTCTCGTCAGGTTACATGCTTAATTACTTCTATAAGGCAATATTGTAACCTACACAAAAGCTTGAAAGTTTTCATTGAAGGGTCGTGCCAAAGTGTACGATGTGGGTTTTCTCCATTTAACCTGATTTGTTGTTTGCGTTGGTTCTCATTTTATAAAAAACTTGCTCGCTGTATACTTATTCGTTTCTGAAGTATACATGTGCTACTACTTCAAATTATATACAAGATTGGCCCTTATTAAAATGTTCAAGTTGGGAGTTTGAGAACGTAGGGAATAATAGCTCGGTTCGGTTCGGTTCGGGTCGGTTATTTGAAAACCCGTTTTTCTCGGTTTTCGGTCTTTTAGGTTTATGGAGCGAATCGGTTTGTCTCGGTCCCGTTTCGCATTTTTTCGAATTTTTTTATAATATTTTTTTCGGGTTTTTTTTTAAATTTTAATTAAAAAAAAATACTATTTTGTTATAGTATATTATTAGCCACTATGAGCTTTTACTTTGATCTATCTTGACTTTCTTTTCATATGCAATTATATCATCTATTATATAAAGTGTGTCTCTTGATGTACACTCATATCAATGAATAAAATCTCCTACTTCTATATCTTTTTATACGTCTCTCCATATATCTATATATAGCTAATATGTCACACAATAATTTTATTATTGTTATATTTTAAAACATGTCCATTTATAGATTTAACTAATATATTATTATATTTATTTTGGTAATCTATTTATTGCGAATCTCCTAATTTAGATATGTAAAAATGGTAAAAAAAAGTTGTCAATTTGGTAAATTGTATATCCTTTCCAAATTACACGTACACTAATTATTATTAAAAAAGAGTAAAATGATGTAGTAAAATGATAAAAAATAATTTATTTATGAGTATTTTTTAGTCAACTTGTTTTTTGACAATGTTTAAATAAATTAAGAGTATAATTCTAAGGTGAAATAGATCATTTAATAATAAAAAGTTAATATGATAGTTACAATTTATAATAAAATTTTATTTCATATCATATATATATATGGGTTCTGAAACGGTTATAACTTATTAATTATGCAAACATTAGTTCGAAATGCTAATTGTGAAAATGTTAATTAATAGATTTTTTAGTTATTAAAAGTTGAAACAGTCAGGGTTAGGGGAAATCCCGAAATTCCGACCCGACCCGACAAACTTCGGGATCGGCATCGGGTGGCAATTTTGAATTCGGAGGGTGTCCTGACCAGGTCCGAATTTCTAATTAATTTTATATTCTATATTATATAACATGATTTTTTTTATTTCAATATTAAAATGTAAATTAATCTATATCGAACCTTGTACATCTAGCATGGAATAAAAACACTATACCATATGAGCTACAACCCTGTTTGTTTCGTATATTAGTTATAATTAGACTATTAATCGTACCTCACACATTGCGTGTGTGACACGCAATGCAATTAAAATATAAAAAATAAGTATACTTATGATACAAATATGTGGATAATACAAAAAATAATAATTTAAGATGATAAGATTTAAAATAATGTTTGGTTGTTAAAAAGTGATAAATAGTGTTATTAGTTATTATTTTTTATATTTTTTTATTTGATTATGGTATTATTCTAATTAATAAAAAAGTATAGGTTTTTTTTTGGAAAAAAATGGTTAAATTGGCTAGACTTATTTGATTTGTGTTGCCTTATTCTAATAGATTGATAAGTACAATATAGATTTATAGTTTTTAATATATGAAACTATTAAAATAAAAAATATAATTAAATTAAAAAGTTTTATTGTTACTTAAAAAAGATAATTTATCATTATTTTTCGATTATAAAAATTATAAGTGGTTATTGTTGCTTGTGTGAATAAAATTAAATACTAAAATAATTTGATAAAAAATGTATCAATTTTTTTATCTACTAAATTATTTGTAATTTCACACTATTTTTTCTACTGCATGTTAATTTCTTTTTGTATTTATTAGCAGTGTTATTTATAAACTATGATTATGTTTCGTGTTAATAGCATATTTACACTTCTCAAATGAAAATTGTTAATAAAAAATAATTTATCGTAAAATAAAAAAGATATGTTGGGAGATTCGGGATAAATCTATCCATACCCCATGTGATCTCGAAAATTCGGGTCCCGAGTTTTGTCGGGTCAGACTCTGAATTTTTTTTTCACTTTCAAAAGTAATCAGGTCGGGATACGAGTTGAGTGTTTACGGGCCGTGTCCCGAACCTAACCCATCCCTAGAAACAGTTACAAATTATGATTAAATTAAATGTTAGCTAATTAAAATATACATAACAAAACATAATAATTGGCTATGTGAACTCAAATTTTCAGTATCAATTGATTTTTTTTTCGGTTTTTTCATTCGGTTCGGATTTTTTTTGTTTTTTATGTTTTTTCGAGTTTTTTCGGTTTCAATTTTTTTTTAGTCTGTTTTCGGTTCGGTCCCATTTTTTTTTGGAAATAATTATACTTCCAATTGTATGGAAGTTATGACAGGCAGGTGAGTATAGTGAATGTGATGGGGCAATAAAGTCTTCGCTCGATCTTACGAATAAAGAAAGACAATAATGACTATTGAACTCCTTATCTTTCTTACCGAATTGGATGGTGATATATTTACTCCGTTTTAATTTAATGGTATACAGTGAAACTATGCGTAATTTGATCGGAAGAGGTGTTCCTGATTGTATTTTGTGTAAAACACAGTTTAGTTCTGTATCATCGGATAATTTGATCGGACGGTGCAGATGTAAACACAGTTTTTCTGACTGTGTTTTACACAGTCAGATACACATTTTTCAATTTGACCGGCTTATAACTATTATCATAATTATTAAAATGAATTTTTTTAAAATCTAATTATAAAATGTAATATTTGAACTATATGATCAATTTTTAAAATTTTTTATTCTGATAAATTTGATATAATTTATTATCCGGTCAAAATTATATATAGTTTTGTAACGAAAACTTATATAAAAATACCAAGTAACCGATATAAGAGATGACCCGTTTGTTTGTTTTGCATAAGTTATATATATGGACCATCTAGATCTAGTTACTATATGAAGTAGGTGCCATTATGTAGTTTTGACTAATAAAAAAAAAGAAAAAAAAGTGCCATTCTGTAGTCAGATTTCAATGATTTCGGTTTTACTCGTTTTCCTTCCTGGCTAATTAGCTCCAGACAAGTAAATACATTTTCTTCATTGTCACAGTGTCCCTCCACTGTAATTATCCATTGTTTATAAGCACATTCGGAGCAGCGCTAAGGTCTCGTTTGGCTACGAGACTAATTTTTTTGTTAATATAATGATTAGATCTATAAGAGATGGTCGAGTTATGATCCGTTCTATATTTTGAACATCTAAACCTGCTTATTTCTTTTTTCCGAAAATAAGTTCTTTTTGTTAAGTGCCATAAATAATTAGAGTTATAAGCATTTGCAACTCTAAATAGTTCAGTCGGTTAACCTATATACCATTCTAGTTGAGAAGGACCCGATATTCGAAACTAATATATATAGGTAAAAACGATATGATTTTCCGTTGGGCCATGAATGTAGAGATCGTAAAGTCATGCACCGAAATCATTATCTATTTAGATAAAGTTGTATATACAAATTACTTTTTAATAAATAAAAAAATTGGCGTCTCGTCCGACCGACGCCTAAGCTCATGGTCTGTTATGTATGTGGTCATATCCGGACCTGCTAACAATAGTGCATCTCACATGATACTGCAAATACACTTAATGTGTATTATTCAATGGCCGACCATCAAGGCCGGAGCTAGAGTTTCGGAGGCTTTGGTATTCATCGAAACGATTCTTCTTTTGTGTATTTATATTTTATTTTATTTAATAATAAAATAAAATAAAAGAAATACAAAAATGTTAGTAACAATGATTGAACTCACATTTTACAAGAATGATATCAAAATATTAACTAAATTTCAAGAAAGTATAATATTGAACACACACTTACATGTGTAAAAACAATGAATTTTGTATTTATATTTTATATAAAATTAATTAAACATATTTTTTCCAAAAATGGACGCCTCTAAAATTCGGTATTTTTCGGAGGCCATGGGTCCGCTAGGCCCTTGTGGCTCACCCATAAAACCAGGCATACCGATTATTATCTATATTATCGACCTATATTATCCAATCAAAAACGGAATGGGTACAGTTTGACGACATGGATCATTTGAGACCATGTTTTTTAAATCTCACCATACTAATGCCAATAAAAAAGAAAAAAAGGTTTGCATTATCTTGTGTTTTGACCTACCATTTATTGAGTTGATTGGAATTTTCAAAAATATATGGAGTGTCGGCAAACCATCACAAAAGAAGAGGTAGTACAAAATTAAATAAAAAGACAGTTTAAATATAGGAAGGTGAACATTTGAAAGAACACCGAGTGTACCACAATGACCCACGTGGCAGTCTTATCTTACCCTTTCCGTCAATTTTATTCTAGAATCGTCTATTTATTTACTATAAAATACTAAATTCCCTGATAGCCAGCCGTTAGATGCCATTTTACATAGTTACGTTATCTATGATATTTCCGCCCATCTTTTAATCTCGGCCGTCCGATCATCTTTCCCTTTTATATATAATTACGTAATTTACTTTAAATTAAAACACAATTCATTTCTATTCACGTACGCCTCTCTCTCTCTCTCTCTCTATATGTATATATATCTCTCTCTATATATATACGTCTTCATTTCTTTTAGATCTAGTTTTTTATGAAGATTATTTCTTAATTTTATATCGAGATCTGCTTAGATCGTTCGATGAGATACAATTTGACTATGAAAACGTGTGTTATTGAAAAAAATTGGATATTCTTATGGGTTAATTTTGTCGATCTCGGTTGAAGCTTGTTTGGATCTAATATATCACCAAAGGTATTATTTCTTTTCTTATTTATTTGGTTCCGATTTATGTTTTTTGACTTTGTTTCGAAAGAATTAGTTTCGATTGTAAATTTTTGATGCCCGCATGATGATAATATTGAGATAATTAATCGAATTGCTATTAATTCTTGATTATAACATGTTTTTGAGTACTTTTTATTTAATAATCCTAGCTAATGATAAGATTGAGTTACATATATGGTTATCTTTTTATCTTTAAAGATCAATATCGATTTTTGATTTAGAGTTTGCTCATTTTTACCACACTACTTTTTGATTAATTGAGTTCTTTTAGCTGATTAGAATTACTCTTATGAAAAATATAAAATTGAACTCTCATAATAGTCGTTGGATAATATTCTGTAGTTTTTTTGGAATTTAACCTTAATAAATAAATCAATTATGCCGTCTATAGAGAATTTCTTAGTTAGGTTTTTGAGAAGGTTAAGAATTTTGAACAGATATCAGGCTAATAAACGAGCAAGTGTTCCTAAACACAGTTTGTGAAAATTAATTGAAATTAGTTAACACGAATTTCTAGTTTTACGTCATTTTCTTTTTACTGAATAATACGCATGAAATCCATTTAAAATCTGCCATTTTTAAGATAGTTATCTTACATTGGTGTGTAATTCAAGCCCTGATATTTATCTATAGATATGAATTAACCATTTCTTGTTTGTTGTTTGTTTGTAGATTTGTAGCCGATTTCATCTCTTGAATTTTTCAATGTCAAAGGGGACAAAGGGTCTGTATTTACTTGATTGGTCTTAAATGAATTGGCGAATTTTAAGGATTTACTAGAAATGAAGAGATTGGTCCGAAATAATTCTTAATCTAAGGTTCATCCACGGACAACCTAGAGGTATATATATTATTAATCACTTATTTACTCTCTAATTGTATGTATTATTAGTGTGACAGCTTAGTGGTTCTTTTAGTTGAATACATTTTAAAACCATTATGTGCTCCTTGTATCAGTATTACAGAAACCGGGTCGAGTATTTAAAGTTTATAAAAAAATGAGATCAGGTATTAGGAAATGTAAAACAAGCAACAAATGGTTTAGGAGATTGTCAATTTAATCATGAGATGCAAATATGACATGATAATTTTACTGATACACATTTGTAGACAATTTATTGATAGATCATCTTTTAGAATGTTATATTTGACAGAGAAGTTATTTTACTAGGAATTTCACTTAAATGAAGAGGTTTGTAATTTTGAATACTTGTTATAAATTTGTCCGCCTTTTTAATTTCTATTAGTTTACATCTCGGTCAGTGGTATTTAACTAGAATTATTCAATGGATTTTTGTGACAAATTTAGTGCATCTCAATGGCTCTGCTGTTTTGAGTGTCACCGTAGTATTTAAATGAATTGTATCTAATGTTATGGCATGTTAATATTTTGTTGTTTGGTTAATTAGCCGAGTCACTAATCAATCATTTTTGTTATTTTTGTTAGGGTTTGCAGATTCGGAGATGATGACTTATTGATCAGCTTGTTGAAGGAATTGAATATTCTCGTTCAGGATGCATCTCAATATTTCATAAATGGTTGAAGAAGGTTTCATGGTGTGGAAGACAACAATCAAATAGGGTATATATATGTATCGTGTTTCTGTCCGTAATGAGGGAAGGTAAATATATATGTATTTGTTTATGCAAGGGGTAGAATGTAAAAAATACGAGGAGGGATATCATGTGTTTAGGTGACCTTTGCCATGTCGGGTGCGCTCGCTTGGCAGGTCTAAAGACCTAATAAAATGATTTTTTTGTGGTGGGATGAGAGAAGGCACGGGGTTTTTACCCGGCTCTCCCTTCCCCTGTGTCGCGGTCCTTTTTTTTTTCTTTTCTTTTTTCCTTTCCACTTTCACATCCTCCTCATTTTGCGGTTTTATTTTTCATCCATTTCAAAGTCGCAAATACCCTGCCATTACTAGCATTTGCAGCAGTGCGGTGTTACCGTCCCTTACAGTTCAGAAATTTAGGTACAAATCATTGGAATCCCCTGCAGATTACAGTTGCATCCCTTAAAGAGGTACAAATTAAAAGCTCATTATCCAGATATTAATGCATCCACTAGGCATACATTTAAATCTAATTGGTCGATACTTCTTCATTTATCGAATAATCATTTATGCGCTATTTTTTATTACTCTCATTTCCAAACTAGAGAATCTTATCTGGGTTAAATTTTATGAAATTAAAAAGGACAAAAAATGATTATGTTATTAAATGTAGTTAGGGCTCAACTACTTTTAATTTAATTAGGCAACACCTCTTCATTTATCAAATAATTGTTTCTATACAGTATATCTTAGATAACTCTCATTTCCAAGCTTAAGAGTAATATTCCAATCTGGGTAGTGTTTATGAAATTAAAGAAGGAAAAAGCATCTTATTAAATGAAATTAGTGATCAAACTATTGCACCGGTGTATATCAACATCTTGTTTATCAAAACCTTGTTCTATATTCTATGCCATTCTTTAGGCATGAAATGGGACTAAATGTCGAAAATACTTGTCCACTTGTCATGTTCATAAATTGGCATCATTCAAAAGCAGTGAGAGCGTCTTTAAGGGTTCAGTTCTGCATCTTATATTTGAACAACATTGAATATTATCGCCTTCTATATTTTTGAGGGCTCAGTCTGGCTATGTACAAGGTGAGGGTGGAGGGAATAAAAAAACGAGTGCAATAAAAATGATTGGTATTTACATCATTACAGTATTACACGTTGATCTCCTTGTCATTGATATATCTCCATATTTATTTTCCTTGCTTGCTCGTAAATTTCTTCTTTTTAAATGATATTCCTAATTTCTGAATTATATTTGATACTTTATGCTTACAATTGAAACAAATCAGTCTTTGATGTTGAGATATAAATGAGGTTTATAGGTTGATTGTACTGTAGATCAATTTTCATTGGGTCATTTGTCCACCTGTTGGAAGTTTATAAATGAGTATATGCCATCTGTTGAGAAATAATTTTATTAGAGATTTTGAAGACCTGCAAAGTGTTCCATAGCTTACCGCAGATGCCTTAACAAAGTGATTGTTGCTGCGATTGAAGCATGGCTGCTGTTTTGGTTCAACTGGAAGATAAATTGAAGCTTCGGTTGTAGTTCTTGGTCGTTGAAGTGGTCTGCTGAGGACTCCAGAATGTTCTTCGAATGAAGTTGCGTAGAGAATCTGGATAACATGGTAACATTTTCTTTATAAGTTAGGACTGCATGTAGTGAGTCCTAAATTTTATTTTTTGAGAATAAGTGATATCACGTGTCATTGACCTTTGCCATGTTGGGTGCGCTCGCTTGGCAGGTCAGAACAACTAATAAAGTGATATTTTTGTGTTCGGGAAGAGAGTGGCACAGGTTTTTTTTGGCCTGGCGCTCTCTTCTCGTGTCTAGCTTTTTCTAGTTTTGCTTTTGCGTTCTCCTACATCTTATTAATCTTCCACATGGCACGGAAGAGGTGTCAGTTTTCAAATTCGTTGCTAATATTGCCTGCTCATCAAGTATCTGCATTAACTTGGGCGATATAAATCTAAAACGCATATTTGGCAGCTTTCTGTGGGAAGTGAAAGTATAATCTATAGGTCTTAAGACTCTTTACTACCATGCACAACCTTTTAAAGCAATTTTTTGTTGTCCGAGTGCATGTCATTTTTTGGAGTAGAAAGACGTCGTGTTACTGCTGCTTACTCCGTAATCTTACAATCCGTTCCACCTTGGTGTGCATAAATTTATTAAATAACTCCTTTTGTTTTACTTCATGGAAATTACAAGACTTTGAATAGTTCATTCAACTGTTTACTAAGTTTGTGTTGATATCGTTTTGCGAGTAAGGTCAATTATCTAACTGGAACTTCATTTTTACTCGAATTGATATATTGCGATGCAGCCTATAAAACTGGAATTTTTTTTATATACTTATCAGAATGGTTGTCATTTGCATAATCTTGATCCTTGTGATAAAAATGTTGTTCATCCCCAATCCTTTAGTTATCAGTAGGTTCCATATTAATCGCTGATCATATACTTTATAGATTTACAAATACAAAGCAGTTTTTAATGCCTACTACTTTGTGCATTATTTTAAGAACAAAGTTTATTCTTTGATTCCCACAAATAATGTCCCGAGTTCAGTTGTTTTTCTAAATTCCAAGGGTTGTTAAAATCTATGGTAAAGAGTGCTTTTTCGATGCCTCTGTTGATCTATAAATTATTTGAATGGACCGGCTTTTGTTTCACTATAAGAAAAGAAATTAGAAATTACCTGTAACTGGTGATTATTCAAACCATTGGTTAAGAGTCGTTATCTTAGCCATTGTCGACAGCGGTGTATGAAAGAAAGTATAACAGTGGCATCAATATAACGACATGAGAGTTGAGCATATGAAGAGTTGTCTTCCACAGCCATGTTTGAAGCATCGCAGGACCGAGTTGTTGAAATGTGATTGGAGTTTTATGTCAAAACAAAAAAAATATGAGAAAAAAGAAAGAAATTCTGAGTCTTAGTCTTGCACTCGATGGTTCTTTAGCCGAGGACCGGGTGATGTTCTTCCGGTGAAGCCTTTTTTTCTGTACTGGTAATGAAGAAGCTTTTGATGGAGTGTCTGGTTACACTGTTGAAATACTTGCGATTGTGTTTGTTTGTTGCTGGATCAATTGACGTATATCCTTCAAAGGCATGGTTTAATAAAATGGTTAGTTCACTTTATTTGTCTCATCAGGATTTCTTTCTCATTTGTTTTATAAATCTTAAATCTCTTGTTACTCCCTTGACATATTGCGAACAGTAGTTAGGTGATTCCTTGTCAAAGACCTTGGTGAATTTTGCAACGAATGTATAGAATTTTTGATATTTTTCGGTTTTCATTGCTAGAATGCAATCTTTTGGTTATGTTTTAACGTTACATATCTACTGATAATCGGAATCCTTTTGTTTGTTTGTTGAGTGAGTTTGTATATATTAATTATTTACCATTGCTTTTTGCTGATTCTTTTATCTAGGACAATACTGATATAACAACTAAAAGATTTTGGTGGAAAAGGTTTTGACATTTGTTTTTTAAATTTTCATAATCAGAAGTACCAAAATGTCGTTTTTTCTCTGGCCAACATGTGAGCTAAAATCCTGCTTTAATGCCAACCGAAAGATGTGTAATTTTGGCTCTGCTTGTCTCGGACTATAAATTTTCTCAACCTAAAACAGCTGATAATATTTATGCTGGAGCTCTTTTTGAATGATTTTCTGGTTTGGAAATTAGTTGTGTTTAACCCGATATCTTGGTCATAAGAACGATCTCAATGTGGCGTTAAATTGTTATGAATTTGGTGTTTTAAACTGTTTCTCTCTTTTAATACAGTCAACTGCGGTAACTGAGGGTGGTATTTTAGTAATTCGCCCTTTGTTTCCTTCTCTCACAGAACGATCTCCAATGGAATTTTAATTTGCCAGTTTTTCGAGAGGGGAAGTATTTGTTAAAATGCATTTACATATCAATTTTGACTGATGATTTTTTACTGAAATAATAGGTGGAACAGCAAATATTTCTTTTTGCGACTAAATGAATTATTCATAAACAAGGTGTGTTTTACTTTTTGGTTGCACGCATGTTAAACAACAATTGAAGAAATATTATAAAATGTGCACCTTGCACTCGGTGAATTGCTTAGTTTAACTGGTGGGTAAGTAGAAAATACCTGAACCAGTGTTCAATTTCATAGAACGTGACACCAATGGTAGTTAAGATGAGAACCCATTTTTTTTAAAACGCAGACTATTTGGTCCTGTTTTTTTTAATAAAAGATGGTGGTGACTAATCAACTTGGCAAGAAACATGGATAGTGAAAATTTGACTGTGGATATCACCGTTTCAGTGTTTTTCATCTATGAACCCATAAGCTCAAAATGGTAAGAGCACCCGATCCTTGTGATTGGTAGGTTAGCGGTTCGAATCCGCTTGGGTCCCCTCTACAATTAGACCAGTGTTTATTGTTTAATAATTGTTTTATCCTCTTCGGTTGCCTCTAATGTCGGTCTGGGTACTTCTTCTGAAACTATTTAGGATATGGTGACCTAGTTTTCAATATTTAGTTTTTTGGGTTAATCATTACAATTAATTTGAGTTTGAGGGACCATATAAATAATGCGGAAAAATCTATTTTTTTACTCATTTCTGCCAAATTTATTTCTTTTTGAGATTACACGTAAGTTCTGTAACCCTTCCTCGGAGTTTTTGTTTAAAGGCGAGACCGAGTAACTTAACGTAAACTGAGGGAGGACAACCGATTTTTATTGAAATCTACTGGTCAAGTTTAACGGTGGAGTTTAGAGACACTGTTCAACTTTTATTTATTTACTACAACCAAATAAAAAATAACTATCAACTACAGAAGAAAAATCAATACCAAATGAATATTTTATCCAATATAATATGTATCATGCTAATAATGAAGTATACATTATAACTAAATTTCAAATTAAACTCTTGTATATTTAATTGAATATTTATTTTCATTTAAGTAATTCCTCCATTAGAGGTATATAAAAAAACAAACAATTGAAACATAATATTAGAACAAAAACAACTAGAAAAAGCACATTAATTAAATATAAATACTACTAACACATCAATCACATTAATTAAAAAAGTTCTTGCTCGCAATTTGACGATGTTTCTTGACAATGATCCACGCCTCCTATCCTCAGTCGGAATTGGATCATTAGGATCCAGTAGCATAGTTTGCGTTGCACGCATGTGTTTTTCTATCAGGGTCATCCGACAATTTACTCACTACGAAATCTTTCATTTCATTTTGTTCCGCCTTGTAAGTATCGCACATTTTATCATTTGGATTTGAATTTGAATTTTGCGAGACGAGTTCGAAGGTTTTCTTACCCTTTGGTCTTTTTAATATATTTGAGATGGATATGATTGTTTTGAACCTTATTTCTTTTTTTCCTTTTGGTGGTGTTTCTTTTTGTTTCGTAGTATTAGCATTACTATATTGGTTAATTCTCTTTTAAAATATGAAATTGGATGACCGTTTTTGTTTCTCTTACTATGTTCCCATTTCTCATCCGCGGCCTTAAATTATTAAATAATAAAAAAATCATTATTACACTAAAAATGAGACTTAAAAAGTGGTATGTTCAGACCAATTTTCAACACGATGACACTGCTCGAAGCTGAAAGCAGTGTCTTGACTTCTTTTTGTCATAAAATTTGGATCAATTGTTTGATTGATATGATTTTTTTAATAAAACCGTCTACGGATTATGTTTTTTGTTTTAAGACTTCACAATCACATAACTTAGAAGTGGTTTAGTTAGACCAATTTATATAAAAATAGCATGATAGTGTTCCACTCCACTTAAAAAAAAGAGTTGCACTTAAAACACTACAGTTTTTCTTTAAAAACGCGTAAACCGTAAATTTAATCTACGGTTTGTATTCATTTGATCCAAACCGTAGATTAAATCTACGGTTAAACCGTAGATTTAATCTACGGTCTGTGTGTTTTTCAGATTATTTGCTTTAAAAATTAAAATTAAAAATCTAATAATTAAAATTAAAATACTGAATGCCTTATTAAAATATTTTTTTCAAATTAAATATGATTTTTTTAATAAAAAAACTAAATGTCTTATTTTTAAAATTTTACATAAATAAATTACCAATATTCTAACAAACTCTCAAAATTTACACAAAATTTACCAAAAAAAAGTTGTTTTGATAAATTTTACAATTTTGGTTCATGTTATATTTTTGTCAATTGTATAAGTTTATATTTATTGAATGATTAACTAAATTGTTAATTTTTGAGAAGTTTTTTTGTTTGGTTTTAAACACTTGTATAACGCAATATGAAACATTAACTAAGTCGTCAATTTGGAGTCAATAATCAGTTTTTTATTTTTAATTTTATGTAAATTACTCTTTTTACATAAATTAAAATTCTAATAATTAAAATTAAAATACTGAATATTTGTTTCAAATTAAACATGATTTGTTTTTTAATAAAAAAACTAAATGCGTTTTTTTAAAATTATACATAAAATAAATTACCAATATTATAACAATCTCTCAATTTTTTTGAAGTTTTTTTGGTTTGTTTTTAACACTTGTATAACGCAATATGAAACATTAACTAAGTCGTCAATTTGGTGTCAATCGACAATTTTCTTGAATGAAACAATCATAAATTATATAAATTTCATAAAATAAATTAACTCAATATGCAAACATGAACTAAATTTCATAAAACAAATTTATTAAACATTTGTTTACATCATATAAATTTACAACAACTTGAAAAAAATAGTATTTTACATAAAATTAAAAATAAAAAACTGATTATGGACTTAGCTCTATAGGTTCTTCTTGATTTGCTTTTTGCTTTCCCGATTGCTTTTCCAGCGCCATATATAACTTGAAATTTGGTCGAAAAAGTTCATTCCATGGTGCAGCTGTCTCAGTGCGTGTTTGCTCCCACCGTGCTATAATTCCTGGCATTGGGAAGATCCTTTTTTCTTTAGGAATAACCTGAGCATAGTGACAACTGTTGACGAACACCATTACAGTCGGGATGTAATTTGTCGTTCCCCGAGGCGGACCAGTATAAAGAGGTAAAAAAGTACTGTTCCACACGTTTACCCCTCCATCA
The DNA here is from genome assembly GCA_963682055.1 of Primula veris. Taxonomy (NCBI): domain Eukaryota; kingdom Viridiplantae; phylum Streptophyta; class Magnoliopsida; order Ericales; family Primulaceae; genus Primula; species Primula veris. The sequence continues at coordinate 17,252,135 of OY821743.1, read as the reverse complement.
TTATTTTCCCATGAGGACAACAATACAATTGGAATATTGTAATGAGAAGCAATTAAAAACCCATAAGACGGAAATCTCATCCATTTGTCAATAGGTGCGGGATCTGTAGGATGATAAAAATTTAAACTTGATAAAATATAATCATACCGGTAAGCTTCAAAGCCAACATTCTCAAACAGCTCATAGTAAACACCTTTCATTTGCTGCAGCTCTTGAAACAACTCACATCTTACCGCATACCAATCATCTTCCCCATACTGTTTACCCGTCGCATTTGCAAGTACCCGGAACCCACAGTTACCATCCCCACGCACATCATAAACTGTTTCGATGTAACTATGTAACATGACCCATATTTGGTCACTGTACAGGAAGGTTGGCCTATTGGGGGTGGGTTTAGGGTTCTGGTTTCGCGGCCTCCTAGTTGGGTTTACCCTTACCTCCGGTGTTTCATTCGCCTTGCCTTTACCCTTGCCCCTACTAGCACCAGCACTCTGTTCCTCCACATACTCCCATCCCGACTTATCCCTCTCACTAGATTTGTCGCCTTTTCTAGGTCTCCCCCTATTTGCTCTCACTTCGGGGTCACTGATGGATGTTCTGGCTGGTACGGTTATCTCTCGGAGTTGTGTTTTCATACGCCGTTTTTCAACATTAGTTTTGCTAGCATAAACACTTTTAAACTCTTCTAGATCACCCTCTACCCCATAATCATCGGTGTTCCCATTATCATCAATTACGTCTAATTTTTTCCAGAATGGATGAATATATTCTAGAGGAAGAGGCTTCCCGAATAAAATATGTTCACTCATAATATGATGACAAGGTAAACCGTGAGACAATTTGAAACCGCAAGAACAATTCTCATCAGCCTGGCCACTACATTTTTTGTGTTCTTGGAATAATAAATCAAAGGTATAGTGTGTGATATACGACCTAACATTTATAAACAGAGGTGTTCGTTCAGAATGTGGAAAATAAGACTTGCATTTATCCAACTTCATCTTAATATCCTCAAACTGTTTTTCTAGAATTCTATTGACCTCTACCCAAACGGTTTCAAGCGTGCCAGTATTTGTGGAAAGGGATCTTTTCAGCTTAGCATGTTGTTGTTCGGCTCGATTGCTAGTTCTGTTACCTAGATGTGTTGTATGGTTGGTATAGCATGCAACAAACTTTTCAGCATAATCATTTAAAAGCTTGTCTACATACTTAATCACAGCAGGGTACGATTTGTAAGAGGTATTGAAATTAGTTCGGTTATAATTGTACTCCTCTATCGACTCAGAATCAACCAATAAACCCCAATCATCTAGAAACGTTTGCCACTCCTCGTCGGGGATCTTTTTACGGAAGTTTTTCAAAACATTTTTTGCAATATGAAAAGTGCACAAAATATGATGCGAATCGGGAAAAACAACGGATAAAGCATTTGATAAGGCCATTTTCCTGTCGGTTACAAACACCCTAGGTAGTATACACCCCTCCAATGTAACTTTAAATTTTTCCAATGCCCATATATAACTTTCCTTTGTCTCGTCACTCATGAAAACAAAACCTAAACAATATGTTTGGTTCGTTGATGTCATTCCTACGACTTCTAGAAATGACATATTAAAACGGTTTGTCCTATATGTACAATCCATTAACAAGACATCAGGAAAAGCTTTGAACATCCTTATAGAATCGGGGTGTGCAAAAAACAAGTTCTCAAGGCAATGGGTTGATGGGTTCATATTATAGTAGAATGTGTAGCGATGTCTATCCAACAAATTAAAAAGTTCCTGTATCGGGTTTCTACCATCGCGTTCTTTAAATTTCAGTCCGGCCAAAAAATTATGTATCGTTTTAGTGTTTGATACATTGTCAGGATTTCGATTTTTAATGGCCTCTAATATAGCACCAACTTTAAAACTACTTTGCCTTAAAGTTTTAACAATTTCTTTTTCATCTTGGGTTAAACGAGCACGTCGTGCTTGCCCTTGGAGGTAAGTTGGAGGTGGGTGGTTATGTTGTCCATTTTCTATGTGACACATCCATTCACCATTAACTACGTAACCTTTAATGAAAAATGGACAGTCTTTTTTCTTTGTACCTGATTTTACGGAAGATGGTTTCTTTTTTTCGTAAACCCCCGATTTATCACACACAATTTCAACATACGGTGTTCTGCTCCCATCACCCCCTCCAGACCTACGAATCGTAAGGATGAAACCCCAATTCCCAGCCACATCAGCAAGATCAGCAAGCATTTCATCCCTTGTTTCCCAAGTCAATTCATCAACTTCAAAGTGCTCTGAATAATCAGTTAGCTCATCGTTTGAGCCACTGGATGAATTCGCATTGTTGTTGTTATTCCATTGGTTGTTGTCATAACCATAGTTGTAATTCATTTTCGAAAAGTGGTTGTTTATATATTTTATTGGGGAGAAATGAGGATTTTTTTAGAGATTTCCGAAATGTGGTTGTGTTTGATTTTATGGTTTGTTAGAATTGGCAAAATGGAGTCATATTTATAGTGTTAATTTACACTACAAACCGTAGATTACTTTTACGGTTTGTAGTGAATTTTTGGTGTAGTCATTTCCAAACTTTAATAATGCATTGAGTAGTCATTTTCGGATAGGGTTGTCAAATAATAATAATTCAAAAGTGATAAGGTTTTGTCGGAATTATTTTGATAGATATGGTATCCAATGTCATTTACACTACAAACCGTAGATTACTTTTACGTTTTGTAGTTTTTTTTTTGGTGTAGTCATTTCCAAACTTTAATAATGCATTGAGTAGTCATTTTCGGATAGGGTTGTCAAATCATAATAATTCAAAAGTAAGGTCTTGTCGGAATTATTTTGATAGATATGGTATCCAATGTCATTTACACTACAAAACGTAGATTATTTTTACGGTTTGTATTTTTTTTTTTTTTTTACGTTATTAACGGTGATTCAGTGCAAAAAGTACATTCAAAAAATGACGCTGCTTAAATCAGGGGTACAAACCGTACATTTAATGTACGGTTTGTACAGAATACATACAAACCGTACATTTAATGTACGGTTTGTATGAAATCTATACAAACCGTACATTAAATGTACGGTTTGCATGTATATTTCAGAATATTTAGGGTTTAGGGTTTAGGGTTTAGGATTTAGGGTTTAGGGTTTAGAGTTTGTAATTTAGGGTTCTTAATTTGTAATTTAGGGATTAGGGTTTAGGATTTAGGGTTTAGGGTTTGTAATTTAGGGTTTAAGGTTTAGGGTTTGTAATTTTGGGTTTAGGGTTTAGGGTTTGTAATTTTGGGTTTAGGGTTTAGGGTTTGTAATTTAGGGTTTAGGGTTTAGGGTTTGTAATTTAGGGTTTAGGGTTTAGGGTTTGTAATTTGGGTTTAGGGTTTGTAATTTAGGGTTTATGGTTTAGGGTTTAGGGTTTAGGGTTTGTAAAAACTCAATATTGGTCCTATCAATTAAAATACAGAATATTTTTTAGAAACATACAAATCAAACATACGACTCAAATTAAACTTACGAATTTATAATATTTCAACTCAGCTAAAAATAAAACTTACAAATCAAACATAGAAATCAAATACAAAAAACACAAATGTGCATTTATTTTTTTTTGTAACGACTAAATGATTTAAAGTTGGACGTAGGGAGCATCTTTCCGGCCGATGTTAATCTATCCGATGACGGCTCAGCAGACTCTTCGATTTCGTTTAGCTCCGTACGCCGTCTCTGTCGATGCTGCGATTCTGGATACGGAGCACGCTCGTGGGATGTAAGTGCTAATCCGCGACTCCAACTGTCGGTTGAATGCTGACTATGATAATCGAACGGAACATCATCCTGAACGTACTCCGACCCAGCAAAAGAAGCACGACGACCATGACCGCTTGAACTCGGACCCGGACCCTGATCTGTAGTCGGGGGTCGACCTCCAGTCGATCTTCTACCCCGGCTACTAGATTCGCCTTCCCATCTGCCTCTTTCGTCGGGACGCCGACAACTTGAAGCCCTAGTGAACGTTCTTGGGTCGTAACGTAGGTCGTCATCACCATCGTCGTCGTCGTCATCGTCATCCTCCTCATCCGACTGTTCATCAGCTGACCCATACGGATTCAATCCCATTTCAGCGAAGTCCTTTCGTAGTAAGTCCACTTCCGTTTTCAATTTATGCTGTTTGAACGATTTGAAATTTCGGCGCAATACCGCTTTCTGAAAAAAAAAACCCAATCAAAAACGATTTATAAGTATTGAAATATACAAACAGAAAAATAACAATCAAATATTAATGAACTTTAATTAGTTGTTACCATTTTACTGAACAACCCTGTATGCTCCCGGAAACCGTGAGATGGCGGGGCAAGTTCAGGTAGGTTTATGAAGATGCGGGTCCTCTCTCTATACCATCTCATGTAATCCGGTGACGTCCCTGTACCAAATTCGCCATTCACAAGCCGGTTGTGGCGGTCATTCCACACGATAATAAACTCTGCAAAAAGTGCAGGCCAATCGTGTTTTTGCCCAATCCCAAATCTTCTATCCTTGCCGTGACCATTTCTGGGTTTCCAAATATATGTAGGGACCTGCTGATCAAAACCGAACTGTCTCATGAACCTGTCCGCGGGATGGAACTCAATCTTCTCATTACAAATGAGAGGCACAGAACAATGCCACATATAACGGCCCCGCGTGCAGTATTCCGAATACTGATTGAGATTCCCGTAAGGTTGCCACACTATCTGTAATCAGCAAAATTAGAATATATAAACAAGGGTTTAAAAATACTAGTAATAAATTCTGCGAACATAAGACCAATGCAAACATATACAACATATAATACGTAAGTTACATATAATAGGAAAGTTAAAATTTACCTGTTCAGGCGACATATTGTCAAACTGGTCACGTATGTGGACCACATTATGTCCGTAGACATATGGCGTAAGGTTAGTTTGCCTCCAAATCTTCCATCTGTAATATACAAACAAAACCCGATAAACAATAAATATAACCGGCAGCTAAGTAAATGATAGATGACGCAATAAAAAAAAAAACCACAAATCCAAGACACAAAAACTAAATAATATCATACCTGTAACCGAGGGGGAACCTAGGCAAGCCCTCAGGTGGCTCGATATCTTTCGGCAGCTCTTCACATGGTCTAACCGGCAGTAGTCTGGTAATCGCCCACATATCCAGAAACATCACCGCCCCGCTTACTCCGTTTGTCTTACAACGTACCACCCTGCATAGATTAGCCTCTAACCAGGCCAGAAGAGCTGATCCCCAACTATACTCAGCACACGTGTCAAAATCCTCCAGAAATGGCAGAGGCCATAGTGGAATCTGATCACTGCTCTTATCTGAAAATACATGTGCCGCCAGTAATAACAACATGGCAGCCCTAGACTGATATAGCAAACGCTCCTCACTAGGGTTGGGGGGTAATTCACCAAACGTGTGTAACATCCAATCAAGTCTAACTGTCAGACAGGTTTTATCCACTTGATTGTCAGCCGGTCTAACACCCAACAAACTCTCTACTATATCTAACCTGCTCGCCCTGTTATCATTCCGCTCCGACCGGGTAACAGCAAGACCATCCACCCTGAGACCAAGCATAATCTCTACATCCTGTAAAGATATCCCCAACTCTCCACCGACAAAATGGAATGTGTGCGACTCATCACGCCACCTATCAACTAAGGCTGTAAGCAAGCCTCGATCTACGGTATAATTACCTATACTGTGAATACCGTAAAAACCAGCCCTAATCATATTTTGAACTACCCTTTCAGGCGTCGGTATCTGCCAACTATAATTATAAACCCTAATCTTATTGGCATCTCCTCTACCCGCTTCTCTTCCAGCATCCCAAGTCTGATTAGAAATGTGACCGGTCTGTCGTAAAATACCCAACCTGCCTTTAATATGTGGACCTGGATCTGCCATTCTAACTGTGATAACCAAATATAACTCGGTTAATGATAACCAAACAATGATAAAATAACCAATTAATAACCAATTAATGATAACCAAACAATGATAAAATAACCAATTAATGATAACCAAACAATGATAACCAATTAATGATAACCAAACAATCATAACCAATTAATGATAACCAAACAATGATAACTCAATTATAACCAATTAATGATAACCAAAACAATGATAACCAAACAATTATAACCAAACAATCATAATCAAACAATAATAACTCAATTTTTTAATCATAACCAAACACACATTTAATCATAAACCAAACAATAATAAGTCAATTTTTTAATCATAACCAAACACACATTTAATCATATACCAAACAATAATAACTCAATTTTTTAATCATAACCAAACACATATTTAATCATAAAACCAAACAATAATAACTCAATTTTTTAATCATAACCAAACACACATTTAATCATAAACCAAACAATAATAATTCAATTTTTTAATCATAACCAAACACACATTTAATCATAAACCAAACAATAATAACTCAATTTTTTAATCATAACCAAACACATTTAATCATAAAACCAAACAATAATAACTCAATTTTTTAATCATAACCAAACACACATTTAATCATAAACCAAACAATAATAATTCAATTTTTTAATCATAACCAAACACACATTTAATCATAAACCAAACAATAATAACTCCATTTTTTAATCATAACCAAACACATTTAATCATAAAACCAAACAATAATAATTCAATTTTTTAATCATAACCAAACACACATTTAATCATAAACCAAACAATCATAACTCAATTTTTTAATCATAACCAAACACATTATCAACAATTATCAACAATTGAAATTAACCAAACACAAAATAAAAAAAACATGCAAAAATGAGACAAATATCAACAATTATTATAATTTATATAATTAATATAAACAAACAACAAACAATTATACATAGCTAAGTGAATTATGGTTTTGCATATTTTATATATTTTTTCCTAGTTTACAAATTAAAATTACACAAAAAAAAAAAAACATGCCAAAATGGGACAAATATCAACAATTATTATAATTTCTATAATTAATATAAACAAACAACAAACAATTATATATAGCTAAGTGAATAATCAATTTGCATATTTTATATATTTTTTCCTATTTTACAAATTGAAATTACACAATATAAATAATAAATTAGAGAATAAAAAATATACCCTTGAATTATGGATAAATTTGATTGATGATTTGGGGTTTTTTGTTAAGAAAGTTGATAGTTAATTGTGGTTGATTGATTTGGGTGATTTTTTGGGTTGAAAATTGGGGGTTTTTGAGAGAAAGAGAGAGAGTGTAGAATAAAATGTTATTTTTTTTTTAAAAAACGTAACATTCTGTTTTTTCAGGGACTGTCTGTGTAATTTTCGTGCAGGGACTGACTGTGTAATTTTGAAAAGCAGGGACTGACTGTGTAATTTACAGACATTTGCTGCAAACCGTAGATTAAATCTACGGTCTGCATTGATTCAATGCAAACCGTAGATTTAATCTACGGTTTGCAGCAAATGTCTGTAAACCGTAGATTAAATCTACGGTCTGTATTGAATCAATACAGACCGTAGATTTAATCTACGGTCTGAGAGTATTTTCAGAATAATTGATGTTAATTAATCCAACCTCTAAAAAAAAAGAAGAAGTTAATATTGTCAAATTTAGGTATTTTTTACCAAAAATATCATTACACTTTTTTCTTAATTACCATATTATATACTTTCATAAAAAATAGAAAAATAAAAACTAATTACACTCTTTCTTCCTCTTTAACCACACAAATTTTCTTATATCATATATCTTTTTTTCTCTAAATATTTGTATCATCATCACAATTTATATCATTTTTTTTTCTTATATACTGTATTTTTTTCGCTCTAAATATTGGTATTATCATCATAATTTATAGCGTATCGCACGCAACACGTGTGTATCGTTTACTGGTTACTTAAAGAGTTAATTGGGTTTCGGTACAGTGTATTGTTGTGTTTTTACTGTTTACTGCCCTATATTTTCAAAATTTATATTTTGTACATTCATGTTTTTTTTATTAATATTTTGGACTTTTCCATCCAATAATTGACATAAAATCATCAAATTGAATGGAAAATCAGCGTAACACAATCATCAACTTAAATTCAAAATTCAAATGAGTTAATACTAAAAGCTCTTTGAGTCATACTATTAGGACCACTAAAAAAAACATATTCTCAATAGTAGGTTATGCATTAATACATACTTCATAAGAAAATTTCAATTTTTGAATATTATACATATATATTATATGTATATATAAATTTATGTATTAAGAAGCTTTAAGCATAATAATATAGAAATTCAAAAATATTAAGTGTAAAAGAAGTTTGAACATGTTTGATAAATTAATATTTTGGGTTTAACATAAAGGTGTACATGTGGAGCTATTCAGCACAAGCAAGTTAAAAGAAGCAGTAATAACTAAAATTTGAGGTATTCATAAAGTAAGAAAATGTAAAATATTATCTTTAGTCATAAATAAGAACCATGAATTTTTATGAGAGGTTGGATTTTTATACTACATTTTTTCTGAAAAAACACATAAACCGTAGAAAAAATCTACGGTTTGCAGTGATTCTGTGCTAAACCGTAGATTAAATCTACGGTTTACAGTCAATTGATGCAAACCGTAGATTAAATCTACGGTTTGCAGTGAATCACTGTAAACCGTAGATTTAATCTACGTTTTGTATCAATTTTCAGAATTTACACATAAAATAAATTTACATAAAATAAATTTGGTCAATTTTAACAATTAAAATTAAAATACTTAATATTGTTTTCAAATTAAACATGATTTTTTTAATAAAAAAACTAAATGCCTTATTTTTAAAATTTTACATAAAATAAATTTGGTCAATTCTAACAATGTCTAAAAATAAACACAAAATTTACACAAAAAAAGTTGATTTGATAAATTTTATGTTTTTGGTTCATGTTATCTTTTTGTCAAATGTATAAGTTAAGATTTATTGAAACATTAACTAAATCGTCAATTTTTGTGACGTGTTTTTGGTTTGTTTTTAACACTTGGATAACGCAATATGAAACATTAACTAAGTCGTCAATCGTCAATTTTTTTGAATGAAACAATCATAAATTATATAAATTTCATAAAAGAAATTAACTCAATATGCAAACATTAAATAAATTTCATAAAACATATTTATTAAACATGATACATCATATAAATTTACAACAAATTGGAAAAAAGAGTAATTTACATAAAATTAAAAATAAAAAACTAATTATGGACTTCGTCTATAGCTTCTTCTTCAGTTACAATTTGTTTTCCCGATTGTATTTCTAGCGCTATATATAAGTTGAAATTTACTCGAAAAAGTTACTTCCATGGCTCAGCAGTGTTTGTTCCCACCGTGCTATAATTATTGGCATTAGAAATATACCTTTTTTAGGAATAACTTGAGCATAACGATATCATCAACTCTCCACCGACAAAATGGAACGAGTGGGTCTCATCACGCCACCTATCAACTAAGGCTGTAAGCAAGCCTCGGTCTACGGTATAATTAACTATAGTGTGAATACCGTAAAAATCGGCCCTAATCATATTTTCAACTACTCTGTCAGGCGTCGGTATCTGCCAACTATAATTATAAATCCTAATCTTATGAGCATCTCCTCTACCCACTTCTCTTCCAGCATCCCAAGTCTAATTTGAAATATGACCGGTCTGTCGTAAAATGTTCATCCTGCCTTTAATGTGGATCTGTCTCTGCCATCCTAACTATTTTTATTTTTAACAATAAAAACAATATAAGAAACATACACATTTAATGATAACCAAACAATTATTCTAATTATCTAAGTAAACAAATTTTAATAAAAACTCTATTTTTTTTATAAAACGGGAAAAATATCAACAAACCCAATTTTTATTGTTCATTTGGGCAAACAAATTAATTAAAAAACCTAATTTTATAAAACACCTAATTTTCAAAACGGGTAAATATTAATAAAGCGTAACTATTTTTATTTTTCTCAATCAAAACAAATAAAAAACATAAACATGTAACATTATAACCAAAACATTAGTAATAAATATATAAATAAACAAATTTGAATAAAAACCATAATTTTTTTATAAAATGGGACAAATATCAACAATTCTAATTTGTATAATTAATATAAATAAACAACAAACAATTATATATAACTAAGTGAATAATCAATTGGCATATTTTTATATTTTTTTCTATTTTATAAATTGAAATTACACAAAATAAATAATAAATTAGAGAATAAATAAATATCTGAAGAAATTTGATTGATGATTTGAGGTTTTTTGTTAATAAAGTTGATGGTTATTGTGGTTGATTGATTTGAGTTTTTTTTTATTAAAAATTTGAGTTATTAAGAGAAAAAGAGAGAGAGAGAGAGTGTGTTTTTGATGATGAGAGAGAGAGTTTTTGAGATTTAATTTACGGTTTGAATGATTTTTCAAAAATCACTGTAATTAATCTACGGTTTGCACAGAAACACTGTAAACCGTATATTTTTTCTACGATTTATACGTTTTCTCAGAAAAAATATAATATAAAAATTCACAATGGTTTTTTTTTATTGCAGTACAAATTATCTCTTTTTCTCCATCGTTTTTCCGCATCACTCACTCACTTTGCCTTTCTACCCAATTCTCTCACCTCCTTTGTCTTTTCTTTTGCAAAGCAACTACATAATTGATAAGATACATATCAGTAATATATTTATTGCATTTATTAGCAAAAAAGCTATGCCAATTGTTTTTTTTTTTTGGAGATAAATATCACCCCTTTTGCTCAATGAAACAACTTTCTCTTTATTTATAGCAAAATATTAGTTACTCAAATTATGGGCCAAGTTAGTTTCAAAAAAATAAAATAAAGGGCTAACTGAATATTTTTTATTGGTTTTGATTATGAAACTACTATTGGGATGAGGTAAACCTTGAATCATTTTCCTGAATTTTTCATAATTGGCTATTTGGGTTAGCTAAATTATTTCAACTTTTCTTTTTATTTGAAAATTTAATCTGGCTACTTTGGATTACCTAAAAAACCTGGAAAAATTAAGATTATTCTGATTAGTGAAGCTCAAAAATCTGTTTTTTTTTTTTTTTATATATATTTTATTTAATTTCTTCTGATATCTCATAACTGGCTATTTGGGTGTTGTTTATCCAATTGGATTTCGACTTTATTCAAATATATTTGACATGGGTAAGGAAAAAATTGAAGAAAAACTATCAGTGGAAATAACAGTGTCATCTTCGGTGAAAACAGAGGAAAAACAAAATATTACTCCTAGAAAAAGAGGTAGACCAAGAAAGATCGTTGCGAATACGGAGAATGAAGAGATACACAATGAAGAAAGTGAAAGTAAGAGAGCTAAAGAAGGGGAATCATCGTCTTTTTTGGAAGAAAATAATGAAGAAAAAGAGTTACCAAAGCTTAGAAGCAGAGCAAGACGTAAAAGCAAGCCACGTAAGAGTGAGTAGTTAAAATTTGTGTTCTTTTTCTATTTAATTTGGTTGTATATATAATTAGTGAATTGAGTTTCTTTGTTTTGGTTTTGTTGAATTTGGTTGTGTGGATTAATTGAAAAAGCTATGGTTAAAAATATTGATGTTTTGTTTTTCAGGTTTCTTTGTTTAATTGAGATTTTTTTCATAGTAGTTCTTTAGATAAATGAAATATATATGATTAATAGCGTTGTTTTAATTGGAGTAGTATTTTGTTGTTTGATTGGAACATTTGGGAATGAAAGAAGCTGTTTATTTCAGCTTAAGGTACGTGTATAGATTTTCGAATTTAAGACATAAATTCAATAATTTTTTATACTATAAAGTAAGCATGAAAGTACCTTTATTCCAATTTTTTTTTATTTTCATCCTTGTCATATTTTCCTAAGCTGTAAAAATGTTTTGATTCGCATCAGATTCTTATACTTTAATTTCAAACATCTCAGTTTGGCCCTCATGCTTGGGTATAGTATATAGTAGGAGTATAATTTTACGTATAATAAAAAAATGTTTGGATTTTCTAACAAATAAGTAGTAGTACTTGCCATTGAAGAAAAAGGTCGTGTCATTTATGAGAAAAAAAAGGGTTTTATGTGTGGTAATAGTCGTAGTAGCACCACCAGTTTTACTCCACCATAAATAATTTGTTCTCCCATAGTCCATTCTATCAATCATGTATGGAATATTATTATTAAAAAAAAGAAGAAGCAAAATGGTCTGGTGTAATAACATGAACCTGTAAAGTACGCCGTTGGCATCTTTGGTTCTATAAATAATAAATTAGTTACCTCTAAATTAATGTTTAATGATTATAAAAAGATAATGGTATGCGTTATACTAAAAAAAAAAAGTCTTCTCATGAGAAATGGACTAAAGATTCACTTAAATGGCTTAAATCTTACTAATTCATACATTGGAGTTAGCCGAAAGTGGATCTTTTGGATAGTGTGAAAATGATAGGACGTGGAAGGGGTAAATACGACAGGAGAGGGGACCAAAGCAATTAATTGGAACAAATAGAATTTAGATTTTTTAGAAATTTATGCTACTCGATTTTTGTTTGATCATTTACTTTACCATCTTTTATAATACTTGTCCATATTAAATAAGTACAAAAAAACAGAAAGCAAGTTTCAATTTGTATCTTATTAATGTTTTATTTTGAGAAAGTGGGAGTCAATAATAGTGTAGAAATAGAGACAGATGTCCAAACGAAATAGAATTGTTTGGTGTATTATTTATGGACAGTGCCAACTCAATTTACCTTTTCTCAACTCGTGTGTTTAGGGCTGGTCGGTCCGGTTTACCAAGGCTATTTTTGGTTTTCGGTTTTACGAAAATGTGAACCGAACCAGTTTGTTTTCTGTCCGATTCGGTCCGGTTTCGGTTCTGGTTCGGTTTTACAGTGAAATAAATTAAGGTTATTTATTTCGTTTGTTTGTTTTTTTATTTAACCAAAGAGATTAATTTGTACAGGTATGCTATAGAATTAATTAGTATAATTTTTCGGTTTTTTTCGGGATTTTTTCGGTTCGGTTATACAGTGAACCGAAACCGACCCGAATGGTTTTCGGTCTTCTCGGTTTCGGTTTTTTTGATTTTTTTTTTTCTGTTTTAGGTTTTTTTTGGGTTTGGTTTTCGATTCGGATAGGTTTTTTCGTTGTGTTTAGTAAGAGTGCACGTGACCGGTGTAGATAAATAACACGTGTCAGAGACAATTTTCAGAGGACAGCTTAATATTGCCTACAAAAATATATATACAATATAAACAAAATATCAACTGAAATCCATATGTGACTTTAGAAATTAGATACTCGCACAATCCGTGACAGTTCCGTTTACATGTATTTTAGCCATTTAAAAAAAAAAATTATAACTCCATATATAAGCCTACAATATACAGATATACATTTAAAAATAAACAGTATTAGTTTAAATGTTGAAGTCCATGTATAAGCCTAGAAAGGCAATAATTCCCCCGACTCGATCCCATGCATATCAAATGTGATGTTTTCAACGCCGCATTAAAGCAAAATATCAAATCCAAAGAGTGAATGCACCAAGTTGATAAGTGGATACTTAAGCAAACACACAAATCCATTACCTAAATCTGATTAGATTATGTATAACAATAAACTAATTATAATAAAGAAATACTCCACATATGAAGGGGAAGAGAAAAAAAGATACTCCATATATATATATATATATATATATAAATGACTGGTCAAAGAATATTGAAATATTCTTACTACATATACAAACTCCATTTTTGCTTTCCTGTTTTTTTTTAAGTAGGTTATCCTTTTTTTTTTTTTTAGGTGTCATTCCATAAAAAAAAACAATCCAATATAATAGTCAATAAAAACTATGAAAAAAATGTAAGTAAAAAAATGTTGACATGATTACATATCCAATATTTTTTTGGTACGGTTGATAAATTTGATTTTTATTTTTTACGTAACGTACTTAAAATACATCTGCTATTTTTTCGGTACGGTTAATAATTTTTTTTTTTCATACGATACACTATAATTTAGGCTGTGTTAACCAATAGAATATTTTAGTTTTAATTTTAGGATAATAGTTATTTTGGATTAATTAATAAGTATTGGATTTTTAGTGGGTGACACACTTACCGGGTTTACGGTAATATTACTCTAAAAATAATGTACCGTAATCGCATTGAGATTTTTTTTTTAACTTCTCGTGTTACCGAGTTGTGTATATAAGCAATCATAGTAATATTTTCATGATTTATGTTGAAGTTTGAATGAAATTATATTTGATACAAGACCCCAAAAAATGGAACATACTACACTACAAAAAATAAGACAAAAAGTGGATCATATGGAGCTGGTATCACACATTATTGAATATATGTTTATTTTGGACTAACGTGTGTGTGTACTTGCAGGAATTAAAGGACCGATATGAAAGCTATACTAAATTAGTTGATTACGTGTATTTCAGTACGGGACAATTAACATAAACACACCCTACATCTATTATATTAATAAAAAATACTTTCAAAAGTTAAATTATCAAAAACATACCTTCAATTAATAATTAATAAAAAATAAAAAAAATCCGATTCATTTCTTTCAATCTCTTTCCTCTCTCTCTCATACTTTCACTCCCTCCTCTTCTCACCCTCTCTCATTCTATCTCTTTCCGATCTATCTCTCCATCCTTATCTCTATTTTTTCGATATTTTTCTTCTCATCCATCTCTCTTTTCCAAGGAGAATGAGACGGACATATCTATAACAATGGGCGACGAGGGTATAGAGCGAGATCGAAAACTCGAGTTTGATGTCGACGGAGATGCGATCGTCGAATGAGAGGGCCACGACGACGACGTGTTAGTTCGAGATCAGAGAACGGGTAAGAGTTGTATTTGTTAATTAGTATATAATGTTGAAAAATAAGTTTATAAATTACGTGAATTAAGGTTATGAAATTGAAAATTATGTATATGAATTATGTAATTAAGGATATGAATTATTTAAATTGGGGTATGAATTTTGAAAATATAGATGAACTCTATAAATTATGATATGAACTTTTAAAATAAGTGTATAACTCTTTGTAATAAGGGTATTGACTTTTGGAATAAGGGTGTCAACTTTTGAAATAAGGGTATGAAATATACAAATTAGGGTATTGATTTTTGGAATAAGGGTATCAACTTTTGAAATAAGTGTATGAAATATACAAATTAGGGTATGAACTTTTGGAATGAGGGTATGAAATATACAAATTAGGGTATGAACTTTTGAAATAAGGGTATGAAATATACAAATTAGAGTATGAAATTTTGGATATATTTTTGTTAATTTAGTTTCAAAAGTAGTATGTTTTTTTAATTTATGAAAGCTAAAGTAAATTAGTTGATTAAGTATATTAATTTCAGTATATTAATGATTTGTTACTTTCTGTAATTGAATAACTAATTTGTATATTAACTGAAACTTAATCCATGACTATATAAGGACCGAAAGTAACTTCGTAATTAATAAAATATATTTTTCACCATCTTTCTCTCTCTATAATAATAATAAATCATATATATGACGAGTTATTGATTCACTGTTATTTCGATTGTGTTATCGTTCTCCGATCATTAGAACATGACTACACACATATTTACATTATTTAGTAAGCCAAAGAGCAACGCTATCATAGTATCATACATATTTAGGATTGCTCGAGCACGTTCACATAAGAGTGCAAATATGATAATCTAATTCTTAGAATGAGTTATATTATTTTAAAACACGCAAATATTCAAGAAGCGTATGATCAACTACTATATGTGTACCGTATACGGAAATCTTATCGTACAAAAACTTGTAATAATATCATAATACGTCGGTCACTCTGTTCATATCTTCCCGAAACAATTTCATACATTTTTCACAATTAAATTAACCACTACTTCAGCCCTTCACTTCTAAACATAGAAATGAAAAAAAGTAAGCAATAACAAAAATGGGAAAAGGTATCCTAAATTCCTAATATATTCATATAAGACAGCTTGCTGATAAGTGCAAACAAAAATAGAATATTTTCTGTGATACTGTTTTGTTGCACAATTACTGTATAATAAAAATAATATAGTTGGCGACACGACACGATCCTATAATTTATTTCTACATCTCTAAAGATCATTCGTGTGTAAGAAACCAAATACTAGCTTTTAAAACACAAGAAGATGATGATAAAGCATTTCTATGACCCATTTCAAAGTTTTGAAACACCTTCAAGAGGATCAAATATCTGCAATTGATCCAGTATTAAAGCCCACCCACTCGGCTTTTATAGCCGCTCCGCTCCGATCTCTCCAATGTTCATTTGTCCACGAAAAGTTGCTTTTACATGCACAACACAAAACACAGCGCAAAAAAATAAAATACAATTAGTTATATCTGAAATTGTCGTTACATTTTTTATGCTTTTGTATGCATAATTTGTTTTTAGTACTAAACATGCACAATAGCAAATTAATGCTGAAAGTCTGAAACTTGTAATTAGGCCTTGCATTCTAGGGGACCAACTAGCTTTCAGAATGAAGAGCCTATCCAACTTTAAGAACCCAAAATAATCTCAAAGAAAAGTCATTTTGGAAAAACTAATTTTTCATGAACCAAAAAGGCAAACAAAAAGAATGTTGCGATGATCATGAGGTTAAATTTTGGAAAAACTAATTTTTCATGAACCAAAAAGGCAAGCAAAAAGAATGTTGCGATGATCATGAGGTTAAATTGTTAATTTAGCGTATTATCAGTCCTGTAATGTCTTTTAGCTTCGCTTTTCTCTCATTACGCATTGTGTTGCAGGCTTGTAGCACACCTAATAGACTTTGTTGTACATGGCTGAAGCAACATAGACTATTTTTCTTCGTTTAATAAATAGAGCGAAGTTAAAGAAATCTTCTGGAGACATGCTATTTCTCATTTTTGTAACATATAAAAAGTGCTGAAAAATTAATAAGCCCACGAGATCTTTCAACCAGTCTTAAAAGTTAAATCCTAGTACATGGAGCCAATTTACAATCGTTTTCCCAAAGTACAATGTGAGGAATAAGATATTTAAAAATCTTTAATAATATCGGCTAAAAAAGGCTTCCCAATTGCTTGCCCAGGTTTGGGTGTAATGTGCTACTTTGAATGTATCCTTAAATGTGTGGATAAGCTATGATGCTCTTTCAACCAAAGAAACATTTAAAATATAAACATTTAACAGTCTCATCTCTTTAGCTACAGCATACTAAGACATTAGGCACCATTCACTACTGATAACATTTCATTTTCTGGTATCCCTACTTCTGTTACTTTTTATCCATCATAAGGAACTTCTTGTAGAAAAGTGGGTCTAGTTTTTTTTTTTTTTTTTTAAGACAAAACAAACCAATATATCAAAAAGAGGACACACATCCGCCCAAAAGGACGAGAACCATACAACTATACACCAGCTAAAGAAAAAGCGACTGGTCACCCACAGATGGGTCCAACTTAGATATCATAAGACTGTATGCTAGTGTTATATATTTTTTCATTTGTCATCATCAGAATCAATTAGAGCATATTTAGGAAAAATATTAGTAAATTTATCGTTCCGACCATATTAAGTTGCATTTCTACCGATGGAAATCAGTTGTAATTTTATGTTACAACCTGGTAGGAAATTTTGTGAACTAATCATCCATTAGACCATTAAAGCATCAAATATGACATTAACCTCTTACGACCAAAGAAGTAAACCTTTTCATTTTTCCGTTTGAAATATAAGCTGTCTTGTTTTCGAAAATTTTCAACCCATTGGTTTGAAAACATTTGGGCTAGAGTATCTCATCTTTTTGGAAATAGAAAATATTGTATGAGACACTTAAATGATGTAATTTTTGGTAATTAAATTTGAAAAATTGTATGTTTTGATAATTTTTGTTGGAAAAAGAAAGGAAAAAACATGTTTTAGACATGGTTTTCCAAAGTGGTTAGGGACCATCTTTGAGTCAAATTTTAATGTGACTCCTCAGTTTTTTTGAGGCCATACTCTATGCGTTTGGATAGCTCGTGCGACGAGCTTCGCAACGGTATATCGCATGACCTATTCGGAGGAATGGTGTGAATGATAATTGGACTCGAATGTTGGTACTCGAAAGAGGGAAAAACCGAAATCTGAAAAATGAAGTAGAGAGTGGGAATAACCATAAGGGTTATCCCACATTGGAAAATCAAGGTTGATTTATACCCTATATATACAAGTCCATCCCATGTAGTTGGTAAACTAATAAAGTCCACATACCCATGAGTGGGTTAGTGTGTACCACACACGCGCGCTCTCGCTCGGGTCTCGGGACTCGGGACTCGGGACTCGGGACTCGGGATGCGGGATGCGGGATGCGGGATGCGGGATGCGGGATGCGGGATGCGGGATGCGGGATGCGGGATGCGGGATGCGGGATTTGGGATTTGGGATTTGGGATTTGGGGAATGTCTCGGGTCTCGGGTCTTTTACTAAACTGAAAAGTGACTTTTGCATATTTGCAAAGCTCGACTTAGACTTGTCGCCAGTTTCCGGCGAGTCTTCCGAGAGATGTTGTACCTTGGGATCGAAGCGCCAACGCAACCAGAAATCTTAAGGTGGTTGGGCGAATATCGGTTAAGGGCATACTGTTAACAGTAGCCTCGTCTTGTTTTATTTTCAATTCTGTCCAGTATTTTAATTTGCTGTATTTAGCTGTAGCTTTTATATTCTGTTTGTACTATTCTGTAATTAGTTTAAAGTTCTGTTTTGTTGCTGTAATTACATTTCTGTAATTTAATTATGTAATTAGAATAGTTTCAATTAAGTCCTGTATTTTAAATTCAAAACAGAACAGTCCGGCTGTTAAGTCTATACTTTTCAGTCCGGCAGTTTCTTTTAATTACAAATCAGTACATCAGATTATTAATTAATAATAATCTGATAACGTTTGTTTTAATTACTTTTCAGTACCTACATGTTGTAATCAGTTTATTGTATTCCATTTGGAAATTAATAAAGATTACACTGGTTTTGTTTAATTTTGTTTAGTCCTTTATTTATTATTAATTGTTATTTCGTACACGGAAACCAACAATCTTAACCGATACTCTGTTGTTTCTTTCGTGTATTAATACAATTATAAAAGGAATAATGCTTTTTTGTTTTCAATTCTAAATTATATTAGAAATTGAATTACAAAGAAAAATTCCAAACAGTTTTATTTTTTATTTTGTTGAATCTTGTTGATACCAACCGTATTGGTATTAAATAAGAAACAATTTCAATCCTTTTTGATATCAACCGTATTGGTATTCAAAAGGGATAATAAGTTTAATTTTATTGCTTGGTTTATAATTCTTTTACAAACTCAAATATCAGTTTTGGTGTTTGTTTATAGAATTTATTGTACGCGTATCTCATACGTTTTGTGTTGTCGTTTCAGATGACAAACACGTCGCCTATTGAGTTGCCTATCGGGGGTGAGCATGACCCAGTGGTTGGTGGGCATGTCCATAACACTGGGGGCGATGCGAATGTGGTGGCTAACGCCGATGACGTGGCTGCAGCGGCTGAGGCCGCCGCGGCTGCGGCCATGGCGGATGCTACGGCCAAAGCTGAGGCTGCGGCCGAAGCAGCGACCACGGCCAAGGCCGCAGCTAAGGCTGTGGCAAGAGCCAAGGCTGCGGCCAAGGGCAAGGCACCGATGTATTCGGCTGTGCCTACTTTGCCGACTTCTCATCTGGAGAAACCGGGAAAATTCAGGGGAGACAACTTTAAACGTTGGCAGCAAAAGATGCTGTTTTATCTCACGACCCTGAATCTGACCAGGTTTCTTAAGGAGACTGCTCCCGTCCTAAGCGAGGACGATCTGGACGAGCAGTCGTTCTCTACGGTTGAGGCATGGAGACATGCTGACTACCTATGCAAGAACTATATCATGTGTGCTCTAGATGATACGCTGTTCAGTGTTTTCGAGCCCAAAGCTACTGCAAAGGAGCTGTGGGAGACTCTCGAAAATAAGTACAAGGTGAATAACGCTGGCACAAAGACATTTGTTGTCACGGACTTTCACGAGTACCGTATGACTGACAGCAGGGGTGTCATGGAGCAAGTTGAGGAGCTCCAACTGATTTATCACCGCCTTGAGGTTGAGGGGCTAGTTATTAATGAGCCTTTCCAGGTGGCACTCATGATTGAGAAATTGCCGCTGTTTTGGAAAGACTTTCAAAACTACCTGAAGCACAAGCGAAAGGAAATGAGGTTGGAGGGGCTCATTGAGAAGCTTAATATCGAGGTGAGCAACCGTCGCTCCGTGAGGAGAGTCGGTGGTGCTGTCATCCCGATGGCAAAGGCCAATTTGGTCAAAAGCTCCAATGTCAAACGGAAACGTTTTGACACCGGAGGCAGTGCTGTTGTCGCAAAAAAATTTGCGGGAACCTGCTTTGTGTGTAACAGGACCGGCCATCGTGCCGCGGACTGTTATGACAATAAAGGCGCTGCTAAGCCTAAGCCCCCCCGAGGAACTTCAAGGGCAAAGGGAAGAGGAAAGCTCCAGCTCAGGCACATCTGGCCGAGGGAGGACGAGATGATGACCACTTTACTGCTGTGGTCTCTGAGGTGAATCTTGTGGGGAGCAACCCCAAAGAGTGGTGGTTGGATACCGGCGCCACAAGCCACATCTGCTCAACAAGGTGGATGTTTAAGACCTACGAAGCGGTAGAGGGAGAAAGCTGCTTCATGGGAAATTCTGCTACTTCCAAGGTGGAAGGAAAAGGGTTGGTCGTGATGAAGATGACCTCGGGAAAAGAGCTGAGGTTGACAAATGTGCTTCATGTTCCGGATATTCGCAAGAATCTGGTATCAGGATCGGTGATGGTGAAGAACGGGTTTAAACTAGTTTTAGAATCCGATAAAATTGTAATCACCAAAAATGGTGTCTATGTAGGCCGTGGCTATATGACCAACGGCATGTTTAAGTTGAACATAGGGACACCTGCTCCCAATAAAGGTGCTAAAGCTGAGGCTAGCACAAGTACTGTAATGACTGTTGCCCAAGAGGCCAATAAAAATTCTGAGTTTAATTATTTATTTGAGTCATTTCATTTGTGGCATGGTAGATTAGGTCACGTGAATTATAATTCTCTAAAGAAATTAATTTCACTAAAACTAATACCAAACTTCGTCTTTGATAAGCAACACAAATGTGAGATTTGTGTAGAAGCAAAGTTAACGAAATCATCGTTTCAACATGTTGAACGAGAAAGTGAACCTCTCGGTCTAATACACACGGATGTATGCGACTTAAAGTTTATACAAACGCGAGGAGGGAAAAAGTACTTTATCACCTTTATAGATGATTGTACTAGATACTGTTACGTTTACTTAATGAGAAGTAAAGACGAAGAAGTAGAGAAATTCGCTCTTTATAAGAATGAAGTTAAAAATCAACTCAATAGAAAAATTAAAACATTGAGAAGTGATAGAGGCGGTGAATATGAATCACCGTTTGAGCAAATATGCGCTGAAAGCGGCATTATACATCAAACCACAGCACCATACACTCCCGAGCAAAATGGGGTTGCTGAGCGTAAAAATAGAACGCTAAAGGAAATGATGAATACTATGCTAATCAGTTCTGGGTTACCCCAGAACATGTGGGGGGAAGCGATACTTTCCGCTAACTATGTTTTAAACAAGTTACCACATAAGAAGCGAGAAAAGACTCCATATGAATTATGGAAAGGTCATCAACCCAGTTATAAGAACCTGCGGGTTTGGGGTTGTCTCGCAAAGGTCCTAATTCCCACTCCTAAGAGGATGAGAATTGGTCCTAAGACGGTGGACTGTGTGTTCATCGGATATGCACAGAATAGTAGTGCATATCGGTTTCTCGTACACAAGTCGGACAATCCCGATGTGCACGTAGATACGTATATGGAAAGCCGAGAGGCCTCTTTCTTTGAAGATATCTTTCCCCGGAAATTACCTACATCTGTACCAACTGAAGAGTTGAACAGTGAAGGAAATGTGGGGGCAAGTGAACCGACAGAGGAAGAGGAAGAGGAAGAGCCTCGGCGCAGCAAAAGGGCAAGGAAGGAAATTTCTTTTGGACCTGATTTCCTAACCTTCATGATTGAAGGCAAACCGGTGACATATAAACAAGCTATGTCAACACCGGATTTCCAATATTGGGAAGAAGCTATTCAAAATGAGATTGAATCAATCATGCAAAACCACACTTGGGAACTAGTGGATCTTCCGAAAGGTTGTAAGCCCCTAGGTCACAAGTGGATCTTCAAGAGGAAGTTGAAGGTTGACGGCACGATTGAGAAATACAAGGCGAGACTTGTAGTAAAAGGATTCATGCAAACGGAAGGTGTCGATTATTTTGACACGATGCCCCGGTCTCCAGGAAAACATCTATCCGAATCGTCATTGCTCTCGCAGCGTTGTTTGATATGGAAATACATCAAATGGATGTAAAGACGGCGTTTCTAAACGGAGAACTGGAAGAAGAGATTTACATGGAACAACCGCAAGGGTTTGTAGTTCCTGGTAAAGAGCACCAAGTGTGCAAACTTGTAAAGTCTTTATATGGACTCAAACAAGCGCCAAAGCAATGGCATGAGAAGTTTGATAGAATTATGCTATCAAACGGTTTTCACATTAATGAGTGTGATAAATGTGTCTACTCTAAAGGAAGTGGAAGAGACTGTGTTGTAGTCTGTCTCTATGTGGATGACATGATCATAATTGGGAGTAATGATAGAATCAGCTCCACAAAGAAAATGTTATCACAACACTTTGATATGAAAGACCTGGGTATAGCTGATGTAATACTTGGTATGAAGATTACCAAAACATCAGAAGGATATGCCTTGTCCCAAGGTCACTATGTTAAACAAGTATTAGACAAGTTTGACAAGGGCAGTAAGGCAATGTCTAGAACCCCAATTGAGTTCAACTGTAACCTGAAAAAGAATTCCGGTAAGAGTGTGAATCAATTGGAGTTCTCTCGAGTCATAGGCAGTCTCATGTATATCATGAATTGCACTAGACCAGACATAGCAAACTCAATGAGTAGACTGAGCAGGTACACCAGTAATCCCAATGAGGAACACTGGAAGGCCATAATGAAACTTCTCAGGTATATGAGGTTTTCAGCCGATTACGGGCTGCACTATACCAGATATCCAGCGGTACTGGAAGGGTATTCAGATGCCAACTGGATATCAGACTCCAATAGCACAAGGTCCATGAGTGGATATGTGTTTATAATGGGAGGAGCTGTTGTGTCTTGGAGATCCTCCAAACAGACATGTATTGCAAGGTCAACTATGGAATCTGAATTAATAGCGTTGGACTTAGCAACCGAAGAGGCAGACTGGCTGAGAAGTCTATTGGAAGGAATTCCAATGTGGCCAAAACCTGTTCCCGCAATAAGCATGCATTGCGATAGTCAATCAGCTATTGCGCGGGCTCAGGATCATATGTATAATGGAAAGTCTCGACATATACGTCGGAGACATAAATCCGTAAGGGAATTGTTATCCAACGGTGTGGTATCCTTAGATTTTGTGAGATCTAAGGAAAACATAGCGGATCCATTAACTAAAGGCTTGACTCAAGTGGGAGTCGAGACGTCATCGAACAGAATGGGATTAAAGCCCATTAAATTGGTGGCCCCCCCATAGGCAACCCAACCTAAACGGAATCCTTCCTGATAGGTTCAAAGGGAAACTGAACTGTGGGGGCAACTGAACAAAGCACTCGGAAACCTGGAGTTCCCAGCCCATCTCCGCGATGACAGAGTGATAGACCTGTACCATTGTAAGGGTGAGCTTGAGGCTCTTAATGATCCAACTAACTCGACGGTCGAGTAAAGTGAGTCAGGACACTTTCGACTTGGAACACCTATAACGAGTGTGTAAGGCCGGTACCATGTGATAAGCTTGGGCTAATTCACTAGAGCACTCAGTTGAAGTTGCCAAGGCAGTCCAGGCCAAATATGGACAACAACTAAAGGGCCTAGTACGTGGGTAGAGAGGGCACTGTGCGGGTGCCATTCTGGGATACACAAAGCTTGATGGTTCAAAGCTTTACAACTACCTAATAGCAGTATTCTGGGTGGTACTCCGCTACGGCAGATTCAAGGCGCGCGCTACCTGACCTTAGGCAGTGAACTTTTGCGGTTCTCTTGATTTGCATTTAGGACATGGGATTTCGAGCCAATTGCATTCATGTGGGGGATTGTTGGAAAAAGAAAGGAAAAAACATGTTTTAGACATGGTTTTCCAAAGTGGTCAGGGACCATCTTTGAGTCAAATTTTAATGCGACTCCTCAGTTTTTCTGAGGCCATACTCTATGCGTTTGGGTAGCTCGTGCGACGAGCTTCACAATGGTATATCGCATGACCTATTCGGAGGAATGGTGTGAATGATAATTGGACTCGAATGTTGGTACTCGAAAGAGGGAAAAACCGAAATCTGTAAAATGAAGTAGAGAGTGGGAATAACCATGAGGGTTATCCCACATTGGAAAATCAAGGTTGATTTATACTCTATATATACAAGTCCATCCCATGTAGTTGGTAAACTAATAAAGTCCACATACTCATGAGTGGGTTAGTGTGTACCACACACGTGCGCGCTCGCTCGGGTCTCGGATCTCGGGTCACGGGACGCGGGCCGCGGACCGCGGGATGCGGGATGCGGGATGCGGGATTTGGGATTTGGGATTTGGGATTTGGGATTTGGGATTTGGGATTTGGGGAATGTCTCGGGTCTTGGGTCTTGGGTCTTGTATTAAACTGAAAAAGGACTTTTGCATATTTGCAAGAGCAGTCCCTAGAGTTCCAGAAAGGTTGAAACTCCAGCAGTAATGGAGGCGGATTCTGGGGGTGTAACTCCCAGAATTAAATGACCAATTAATTCTGCGGTTTCAGAATTCCTCTATAAAGAGGCAGTCATCCCCTCACATTTCATACATTCAAAATCAGTCTCTCTTCTCTCTAAAGCAGCATATATTTTTCCTCATAAAGAGAACCACCCACTAAAAGCTCGACTTAGACTCGTCGCCAGTTTCCGGCGAGTCTTCCGAGAGACATTGTACTTTGGGATCGAAACGCCAACGCAACCAGAAACCTTAAGGTGGTTGGACGAATATCGGTTAAGGGCATACTGTTAACAGTAGCCTCGTCTTGTTTTATTTTCAATTCTGTCCAGTTTTTAATTCTGTCCAGTTTTTCAATTCTGTCCAGTTTTCAATTCTGTCCAGTTTTTCAATTCTGTCCAGTTTTCAATTCTGTCCAGTTTTTCAATTCTGTCCAGTATTTTAATTTGCTGTACTTAGCTGTAGCTTTTATATTCTGTTTGTACTATTCTGTAATTAGTTTAAAGTTCTGTTTTGTTGCTGTAATTACATTTCTGTAATTTAATTCTGTAATTAGAATAGTTTCAATTCAGTCATGTATTTTAAATTCAAAACAGAACAGTCCGGCTGTTAAGTCTATACTTTCCAGTCCGGCAGTTTCTTTTAATTACAAATCAGTACATCAGATTATTAATTAATAATAATCTGATAACGTTTGTTTTAATTACTTTTCAGTACCTACATGTTGTAATCAGTTTATTCTATTCCATTTGGAAATTAATAAAGATTACACTGGTTTTGTTTAATTTTGTTTAGTCATTTATTTATTATTAATTGTTATTTCGTACACGGAAACCAACAATTTTTTCTTAAATCATTGAAAAATTAGATCAGAGAAAACTGTCAAGCAACAATTGTTTTTTCTCAACAATCTGCTGGCCACTTACCAATTTATGCTTCACATGTTTTTGAAAAATGAGTAGTGCTATAGCATACAAATCCAGCCCATAATAAGAGGTGAATCCAGGGAATGAAGATAAAAATAGGACGGGGTGTAAAACCATTAATTTCAACAAAATACAGTAAATATACATGTAAAGAAAAACTAAAAAATTACAATTTTAAGATTGATGGGGTGAGGTGGCCCTAGTTGTCACCACTTAGCTGACCCTCCCCAAATTTCATGGTGACTAAAAAGTTTAACTACGTAGATATACTTGTTTGAAACAAATAACTACGTAGATATACTTGTTTGAAACAATATCTACATAAATAACTATGTAGATATAAAAGTATATAATATTGCGTCACATATGCATATACTGCAAAGGGTTCAAGGCTAGGTAAGTTGTTTTTTCAAAGTAAGTTTAAAAAAAATTGAAATCGTAAAGGTAGAAAAAAGTGGAAAACGACATACAGTCGTGGAGAAAGCAATACCTTCCTTTCATTGAGGCAAATAAGCAAGATACGATTTAGCTTTTTTCTGTTACAACTTAGGCTCTGTGTATGTGTGGCTCTCTTTTCTTATCTCTACCTACAATTCCACAACAATTTTGCATCACAAAAAAACACTTCCTAAAACATATAATGCATGCATTTTCTCTCAATTCTTTCCCTTCTATTAGCAAAACAAAACTTGTTTCAAAACATAAAATAGCCATGTCAGATGAGCAAAATGCCAATCTCCAGGAAAAAACTTGGCCAGAACTAAAAATACCCGAAATTCTGCTTTCAAAAACTTTAAAAGAAACACATATAGTGATAGAAAACGAATGGGATAATCTTCGAAGGTCTGCTTGCCAGACAGCTGCTGGGAGAGCGTTGTGGAAACACGTAGTTAATGATCAACTTGCGGAGATATTTGCCGGGGAGATTTATTTGAAGAACTTCTATGAGAAGATTATTAAAGATTGTCATAATAATGCGAGGGAGATATCTGGGGTTATTTTAGCAGTTCGTACTTTATGGTTTGACTCAAAAATCGAGTCTGCGATTGGTTCGTTTGATGGTGGAGCTGCTCAGGTTGTTCTTCTTGGTGCCGGTGAGTAACTTTAAAGTCACATCTGTGCTTTTCAATTGCATAACAAAAGCTCTAAATTTTCACCTTTCTTGCGTAAGTATACTCCACTTGGAATATATGGTAGCTTTCGAGTAAAAACAAAATTCCAGCTAAGAAACAAAAACACAAATACTCGTTAAATCTAACTTTTGTAGCTTGCTCACATTAATGTTATTTGAGGCACATCTCTTTCACACACTTCAAATTCATGAAGTAAACAGTACCCTTCAGGAAAAGAAATCATATATAACAGAAAGTCGTGTAGTGGACCTAATTACCCAAATTTTAGTCTTGGCACTTATACATGTACTTATATGGACCTATGGTCCTGAAAATAGTTTCTGCGAAAGAAATATAAAGAATTTTACCTATTGTTTAAATGAACTATTTTTAATTTTTTCTTTCAAGTATCACAAATTTAAATTGCCAATTCTTTAGAACAGATTTGCAAGAAAAGGAAAACTGTGGTTTCCGAATTAACCCAGTTCCAGAACCAAACCAGGGAATCAGAAGCAGAGCTAACATTTCTTAGAATAAAATCAAACACACACTCAGCTAATCTTTTTATTCATTACGCCAGTTTCACTGAATTGTCTTACATGAAAAGGAAGACAAATTGTGCTTTCCAAATTCCGACTGTTTCCAGGACAAAAGCAGAAACATTAAAAATGGTAGTACAACTAATAAAACTTCAACAAAAAAGCTAAGCATTTATCATCAGTTGTTGTGTAACATCCCTAGTACAAATCAAAAAGTCTCGAGTCAATTCATTGATTTACGTTGCAGGGATGGACGCAAGGGCGTATCGCCTAGATTGCTTGAGAGAGACAGACGTATTCGAGGTTGATTTTCCCGAAGTTTTGCAAACCAAAACAGATATTCTGGAAGCAGCATCAAAATCGAAAAACAATCAGGAGAACACAAAGGTGACAGCAAAATCAATAAAAAGAGTAGCAGCCGATATTACAAATAACAACTGGCTCCAAAAACTTAAAACATCAGGTTTTGTCCCTGAAAAAAACACAGTATGGGTTCTCGAAGGGATACTTTATTACCTGTCACATTCTCATGCCATGGAAGTGCTGAAAATGATAGCTGAAAATGGAACTCATGAACATACGGTTCTTTTAGCAGATTTCATGAACAAACCATCTACTACACTCGCCAGCTCAACATACCATTTCTACAGTGATTGGCCAGATAATCTCCTTCCAACGATAGGGTTTTCAGATGTTAAGCTTTCGCAAATTGGTGATGAAGATGCACATTTCGGGCTACTAAATGATCCATTAAATTTATTTAATAAGCTACGGAATTTGCCACGGTCACTTCAGACTCATCCTGACGATGGAACGCCTTGTTGTCGATTGTATCTGGTGCAGGCTTTCGGTTCACCCAATCAAACTGCTATTTGAAGAGCTTAGTGAAAAATTCGTAATTATTATACATGACTATAGTTTAGGAAGGCATTATTCATTATGTTGCCTCGTATATAAATTCGACTTGTATAATACCCTCACATTTTTCTGCATCGGTGAATTGAGTTTCAAATTCCTGCCCTTTATTGGGGCAGCTACGAGCTTCTGTGTAACACAGGTTCATTACTACAAAGACACATAAAAATGGAGGATTTAAATTTAAATAATATTGATGAGATCACCAAAATGGTAAAAATAAAGTTTTGGAAACACAAAAGGCACCTTTTTAGAAGTTGGTTTTCACTCAAGTTGTTATTTTTTCACTCAAGTTGTTATTTTTTCATTCGGTTAGTTTTCACTCAAGTTGTTATTTTTTCACTCGGTTAGTTTTCAGTTTTCACTCAGTTGTTATTTTTTCATGCATAACTATACAAATTAGTTTTCACTCGGTTGTTAATTTTTCTTTTCCAAACTATTCTACTAGACATATTATTGTAACAGAACAAGACACATGAATCTCAATGCTTATTTTTTCAAATTATAGATACATAAATATCAAACACTCTGAAGTTAAAATTATGCCTTCTAGCAGTACCTTAATTAAATACAATTACACAAACACAAAGCTGATTGCGACAATGTTGGAAATATTTTAAAAAATGTACTAAAGCACATGGAATTGAATACATGGATCTAAAAGCATACAACTATACAACGTGATATAACGAGCTTAAGTTACACTAATTTACACGAGGTTCAACGGGGAAATTAAAATTATAGATATCTTCGGGGTTGAACATAGAAATGCTACCATTCATTATGAACTGAGGATGAATGTAAAACTAAAAGATGGCATACGACTTCTGGAACATTATGTAAAAGTTGTACGCTGTAATAGAAACACTTGACAAAACAAAACAATATGGAATGAGCCAACGGAAACGATGCATCAAACTGGCATTAACACGGTAATTAACATGGAATTAAATGTAACAATTACATAGTAGTTACTACCCTTAGGTGAGAGCAACTTTACAAAACAAGAGGATATATAATCCAAACGGGATCCCAGATGTCAAATTTCCAGGCAATTCTTGATATCCTGCTCAAATTTGTTTAATGAAGATATCGTTTCCATGAGTGCAACTGCTACATTTTTTCTGCATTATACCGGAAAAGAAGCTATTAATATTAGGTCTTTATGAAACCTTTTCTCTTGAAGCGATTGCAAGATGCTTAGTACTTTTGGGATAGTTCCTAAATTATACTTTTAATATAAGTACTAACCTGCTGGAATCAGTTTGATTTGCCAGAGCATTGAGAGAGGTAAAGGACCTGAAATTGTATGTAACAACATCAACTTTCAAGATAGATAGAGAGAGAGAGAGAGAGAGAGTAATCAGGTGAACGCAACTCAGCACATGAAGGGAGAACTTTAAGTCAAGTTTACATGAGTGGAATAGAACTATTTACTACAGTTCATTAGACAATTACTCATCTAGAAAACTGCATCATAAACCCATATTTTCCAGAATTATTTGCTTGTCAAAGAAAGCATTCTTGCCAGTTGCCTTAGGAAAAACTAGTTCGGTAATGAGTAAGATTTCTAATGATCTTTATTAGTAGAGAACACGAACAATATAAAAGTGATACCTAATAAGATCGGTGAGACTAGCTTCAGCTTCCAATTTAACAGGATCTTTATCAGCAAGTAATGACGACGCATTATTCACAACTAACTGGAAGGTGCAAACCTGTGAAAAATTCCATGTCATATAACTTTTTTGTGAAAGCTCAAATGTCATTAATCACTAAATAAGTACATATTTTAGGAATTAAATCCTTCTAAAGGAGTAAACTCCTGGTTACAAGAAGGCACAAAATGTAAATACACTCATTAAAGAGTTTGAAGTCCTACACTAGCCACTAAAAACAATTCTCACAATTCGAAAGGCTAGGCTAGAAAAGCAAAAAGAATAAATCCATCACTTTAAAGAACGAAAAAATAATCTTGAAGGTTTCTTAACCCTTATTGCCCTTATTTTTGTAACATCAGTCAGCGATCATACTAAATACGTAATCAGAAGTGTGTTCAAACATTAATTGACCATCATAACTGCATGACCGGTTGTTTGGTTGCAGCTTTACACATTAGCTTTTTTTCATATTTGCTAAAAGTTTAATTTATTTAGTTGATTAGCAGAAAAGCCGAGGTTTTCTGGTTATATGGCTTGAAATAGTGAGAAGCTATTAACTGGACGAACCCAGCTTATTTTTCACCCCAAATAAACCAGCTTATTTTCTCACAAGCTTAAAGAGGAGGAGACATTCAACTGCATCAAAACATTCAACATTACAAATCTTATTTCAGCCAAGATAAATCTACCACACTAAAAATAGCATGAGAAGCATTTTATATATATCTCATTAAAAAGAAAAACAAGGTTTTAATTAGAGAGCAGCTATAGCTAGACAAACCTCTACTCCAGTTTTGGCTTGGAATGCAACAAAAGAGTTCCTGTCTTGTACAACACAATCTCTACCTGCGGAACTCAGTAGATTTTGAACTTGTTCAGCATCATTCTCACTATAATCGGAGTCCTCTTTAGCTGTCAATTTTTATCAAAATTAATTACATTCAGGACAACAAAACATAGTAACTTAGTAAGTACTGTTTCTTTTGCATGAATACGCGAAGCTATATGTCCACAATAAGCGAGAAACTCTCTGAGTGGGAAATCTGTTTTGAATACGTTTTTTTTTTTAGCCGAACAAACCCAGACTTTTTCTCAGCGTTAAATAACTGCTCTAAAATGGGTGAAGCTAAACTAGCCTAATTTCCAAGTAAAGTCGTAGACTACTTAAGTCAGTAATGTATAATATCATAGGATCATGTCACTTTTAAAATTTAAGACCTTATTATATGTTTCTCATTTTGTAACATAGGCGTCCCCATTTTTAACACGGACAACTTCACACAACTATTTGTCAAACTAACAATTACATCTACATAATAACACTTTGTAGTTAGAATTTGGTCTACGTCTCAAAAAGCAATTTGCAATTCTGATAAAATTTCTTACACAGTAAAAGAAAAGCAGAGCCCAGGATGTTGCGAGAGGCGTCGATAGGGGCGAGTACAAATTTATAAGATTTTTTCTTCTGCTCTTTCAACCATTCCTTTGGTCCTGCTGATATTACATTACCAACATAAATTTGCTACAAAGTTTAAATTAATCTTATAACCCGTCGCAAATGGCAATAGATTCTAAACAAAGTCAAGCTATCCATTAGAAATTTAAACATATCAATGATAGATTCAAATTTATTTAATTACATCAAATAAATAAATTAGCTACTCAAAGATGCCTAATCTTATGAACATCCGCAAGTTGCTATAGTTCGAAAAAATAAAATTGAACACATTTCCTAGAGTTGTCAAGCTGTCCATAAAAAAGCCTAAGCATGTCAATGATAGTTCCAAATTTGTTAAATTACATTAAACAAAAAAAGAAGTTATCCAAAGACGTCTAATCTTATAACTGGTACGCGATTGTGGCTATAGATTCAGGATATATAAAATCTTGACAGATTTACTAGAATTGTCAAACTGTTCACAAAGAGACTAAACATATCAATGATAGATTTAAATTAATTTAATCACATTAGATAAATAAACTAGGTATTCGAAGATGTCTAATCTTATAATTGGTCGGCATTTGCTGTAGATTCTAAGATTAAACAGATTTACTAGAATTGTCAAACTATCCATAATAAAACCAAACATAGTGTTGAATGATGAATTATAAAATGATAAAATCCATCAATATCATCAACTATAGGCATATAAATACACAACATGGTATTAACCACTTTAACTTTTCTTCTTCCAATCATGTTCTTAACAACTTATGGTTCAAGATAATAACAAACATAACCAAATAAAAATAAAAATGCGAAAGCTATACATTATAATGCGATAAAATGCGATTATTCAGGTGAAATAAAATGTTGACAGAATTGGCTATAGATTCCAATCAAAATTGGAGAAATCTACTAGAAATGTCAAATTGTCCTAGAAATGATATAATCGAAAGATATCAATGATTAATTCATTTATTCAGTGCAAAGAGTGCAAAAAGTACATTCATTTATTCTGATACAACTAAAAAAATGAATATTCAGATATAGAAAATAGAAATATACAGATTCCAAAGATAAGCTAAACATATCAATGATTAATTCAAACTTATTCAAATTCAATAAGTAAATAAAAATAGCTACTCAAAGTTGTCTTATCTTATAATCGGTCCCGAGTTGCTATAGATTCTAAACAAAATTGAACGAATTCACTAAAATCCTCAAGCTGTCATTAAGAAAACGAAACATATCAATGATATTAAAAAAAAATAAAAAAAAATCCATTGATTTCATCAAGTAGAGGCATATGATCACAGAATAGTTTCAATTTTAACAACTAATGGAATTAAAATTGAGAAAGTAACACGTCCTAAACAACATTGAAGAAATTTATTAAAACTGTAAAATCATCCTAGAAAATGATATAAGCTCATAAATACACAATAACTTTAAACATACACTCAAATGATATTAGACTTATTAAACAACACATACTGATACAATTATAAGCTCACAAATACACAATTTTTATTAACAGGTTATTGGAAAATATAAAACATAAAAACAAATTTATCCTGGACAATGACAATATCAAATGATAAGAAAACAGCAATTAAACAAATGATTATTCAGATGAGTTAAAAAAAGGAAACATACAGATTCCGAAGGAGAAGGCGAGAGCAGGTGGAGGAGGAAGGAGAGAGAGAATGAGGAGAGAGAGAGAGGCTCTGCGGGAGAGATGTGGCGGAAGAGAGAGGGTTTTGTAGGGGAATGCGGCGGAGATAGGCGGGGGTGGGGAGGTGATAAGGCAGCTGCTTGGGGGTGGTGACATGGCGGTTTTAGTAGAGGATTTGGGGTGAGATTTGATAGTTTTGGAAACAGGTGGAGCAAAATGAATTAATGAGCAAAATATAAAGGCCTATTATTATTATAACAAAAAGTATATTCATATAGTTGGTGACATGGCGGATTTTAGTAACAGAATTTGGGGTGGAACAAAATGAATTGCTCCATCCGTTAGTTTCAATGGTTCATTACAAAACTATTTGTAATTTTGATCGGTTTATAACTTCTATCAAAATTATCAAAATGAATTTTTTTAAAATTTAATTATAAAATTTAACATTTGAACTATATGATCAATTTTTAAAAATTTTCATTCCGACAATTTTGATACAAGTTCTTGACCGATCAAAATTATAATAGATAATTAAATGGGAACAGATGAAATATTAAGTAAAATATAAAAAAGACCTATTATTATAATATAAAGTATATTTATATTTTATATAGTAGTTTACAGTTGGTGACAATACATGACGGTTTTTAGTACAGGGGTGAGAGTAGATAGTTTGGGAATCAAATGG
The DNA here is from genome assembly GCA_963682055.1 of Primula veris. Lineage (NCBI taxonomy): Eukaryota > Viridiplantae > Streptophyta > Magnoliopsida > Ericales > Primulaceae > Primula > Primula veris. Next base: position 17,218,160 of record OY821743.1, on the reverse strand, counting down.
AGCAAAATAAATTAATAAATAAAATATAAAACCCTATTATAATAAAAAGTATATATATATATAAAGTAAATATAATATAAGATAATTATATAAATTTAAAGTGTGAATCCCACATCTAGTTTTTAGTTCAAGTAAAAACTAAACGAAACCATTTGATTCTTCAGATCAAACTCATCATATATATATCGTCTTAAAACAGTATTATTTGGTAAACATGAGCAAATATTAAATTGAAAATTCTAAATCTATTATATGAAGGAAATTAGCCGATTAGTAATAGTGGCTATTGGAAACAACTTTTGTATTTTTATTTTAATCTTCTTCAAATTAACGTGTATATATATATTATTCATTCGTGCCCCTCATAAACCGGCTTTGCCACTGGATAAGGCAGCTACTCGGAGGTGGTGAAAAGCAGTTTTAGTAGAGAATTTGGGTTAGAGTGGTTAATTTTGGAAACAAGTGGAGTAAAATGAATTAATAAGGAAAATATAAAGGCCAATTATAACAAAAAGTATGGAGATGCGGGGGATCGAACCCCGTGCCTCTCGCATGCAAAGCGAGCGCTCTACCATTTGAGCTACATCCCCATTTGTTCATTAATTATACTTTATATGATATATAAACTAATTTCGTATGTATTGTTATTTAGTAATAGCTTATAATAAGACACGGTGCAAGATCTTATTTGTGAATTGTGATTGTTTTGTATTATTATTATTATTATTGTTTATTGATGCTCTTATCGAGGAAAGTGGTCATTTTCATTGAAATAGATGATCATTCAACGTTTTTGTTAAGATGTTTTAAATATATAAAATGTGAAATGAGTGAGATTTATCATTATTTTACTAAGTTCATGTTTTACCGGTACAAGTTCATAAATTAGTGTATTTTTGCCACATGCGTAGTGCTTTTTGTAAAATTGACCGACACGCCTTAACAAATTGGCACAAGCAAATTAAATACTGAGAATTCACGATCTTGCTATTGCGAGACGGTTTAAATGCACGTTTCACCACCCTTCATAACACATGCAATATCTGAAATTTTTTGTGATATAAAATAAAGAAGTTTTGACAGAAGTTATTTTTGTAACAAAAATTCTGTACATTTTGTTTGTTGTTCGCTACAATAGGAAAATATCTAAAATTGACAAACGATGGTAGATTGCTAGTAACGCATAGATAGTAAAAATTGCCAAAGCAATTGAAATTAGTGATTCTTAATTATATTTTGAGACATTTAAATACAAATTTAATGTTATGATCCGACCATCGCAATTTTTATGTTTAATTTTACATTTTCAGTGACATTATAAGTGTATAGATCTTTATAAATTTGATCTCTAATTCTCTCTTGTAAGAGCAGATCAGTTGGATTAGTTTTCCAAGAGCTAGCTCCAGTATCCGGTTTGTGAACAATTAAATTGTAGGATAGATCTTGTGCGATATATATATCTATATATATATACATATACACCGATGATGATAATTATCTCCGTAGAATGCTTCTAAGGATGACAAACCTCCTTAACTTGGCTTGATTCGAGAAAAACTCCAACATATTAAAAATTAACAATCAATTAATCATAAAATATTAGTCGAATGACTTATGAATGGGAGCTTAATTTCAAATGAATGCTCATAAAGATCTTTGGAAGCACAAGGAGAGGCATGCTTATTTATGTTTCCTGAAATTAGTCTTTTGTCTCCGTCTATTGGTGATCCCATTCCGTAGTTATGGTTTATGGGATAATACATATTAACGAGTGGGATTGTAGTCATTTAAATCGGTTGATATAATACATGTAAGGCAAGCTATTTCTGTAAATCCGTGATTCGGTATAGTACATAGAATCGCAGAAACTCCAAACTGAAAAAAAGTTTCTGATAAAAATAGAAGTATACAAAAGAAAAAGAACCACTATTTAGTAATTTTTACGAGTCAAATGGATCTTATGGACTTTAACGAATTTGTATAGATAGCTGTCTCTAGTTCAAGAAGAAACTCAGTCGGCATGTCATCTCTTCAAGAAAATCTCTCGAGGAGTAATGATATAGTACACCCGGGTGCACTATAATTTAGGATGCGTCATCCCCTAAAAACTCAACATATATTAATAAATTCAAAAATAACTATCATAAAATTAATTCAAAATTAAATTTTAAAAATTCTATTGATTGTCACACCCTTAATTATATATAGTGCTCCGGGTTCATATTAGTGTTTCTCATCCGTTCCTATTTAATTGTCCATTATGTGTAATTTTAACCGGTTAAGAACTTGTATCAAAATTGTAATAATAAAAATTTTCAAAAGTTTATCATATAGTTCAAATGTTAAATTTTATAATTAGATTTAAAAAAAAATTATTCCGATAATTTTGATACAAGTTATAAGCCGGTAAAAATTGGACGTAGTTTCGTAATGAACAATTAAATAAAGAAGGAGAGTATAAAAATAGAAACTCTCTATATGTATATGCGAACTACAATTGGGGTACGTTGATTGTGGAATTTGTTAAATCCAATTCATACCATGATCTGAGGTTAATGGCGTGTTTAGTACTTAAATTCTTAGTTGATCATGTAGCATTACCAACAACGGGCAATAAGAAAATGTTACCCTTTAGTTGTTTATCATTGCTTTCATGTACACACTTGTGACATACTCTAATTCTAGGCAAGCAACCCGATATATATTAATCTTTTATTTTTAGCAAGTCTCACGAAGCCAGATATTAATGACGCAAACAATTACAATTCACCTAATAGAAAAGGACAATTAGGATTAATGCACATCAATTTAGTTGACATTCTGTTTTTGTAATATATGCGTGCTAAGTACTATACTCATTTTAAATTTCATTAATTTTACTAGTAGTCGTTTATCATCAATTATAGAGTCTTTATTCATTGACAATTTAATTAACTAGTCAACCAGCTTTACTTCAAAAACAATGGATCTTTTTCTCCGAATTCTCTTTATATGTAAGGACAGAAATTAAGTTCTTCCCTCAAACTTCATCTTGAACTTATCTAGCCTGAACAACCTTCTAGATTGATATAATTTTCACATTCCCATGGATTCGGAGAGACCACAATCAGCACTCCCAATAATAGACTTTTCCAAAGTGAACCTTGTTCGAAACACTAGCCAATGGGTCTCAACTTGCAAGGAATTCCAACAAGCATTTGTGGACTACGGTTGTTTCGTGGTGTAGTACGACGAAGTTCTTCCCAAGTTGGTTGGGGAAGGTGAAAGGGGTTCTTGATAGTGTTCCCACCGATTTTAATTAAGAGCCAAAACACCTTTGATGACCCATGGTATTATTTTAATAGGCCAATCCATGTCTTGTCAACCGTAGAAGGTTTCAATTTACGTGACGCAACCACTCATGACGGAGTTACAAGTTTAAAGAGCTTCGTTGAGTCTGTTTGGCCTCTGGGAATGGTAAAATATTCCTTAACAATTACTACTATTTATAATTTTTTCATGAAACTGTTCAATCACTTCTCTTCTGTCGAAGCCAGATACTTATAAGTTATAACGTAAATTAGGATGTCTAAAAATATCTGGCTCGGTCAATTTGTTTCCACGCTAACATCTATGTTCCTCAAAACTTTTTTTTTACCTATACTATAAAAAATGGTATCAATTGGAGACGGCCAAATCTGTTACAAATCTGTCGCTAAAGGACAAAATCTGTCAGTAAAATAGAAATTCGTCGCCATGCCGTCCCCGAATAGGACGTTGGGAAGCAAAATCTGTCACTATTTCCGTCTGCGATCTGACATTTTTTTGTAGAATTGTAATTTATTTGTCCATTTTAATTAATTATACAACTCGTTGTAATTCAATCACATGTAATAGTTCCTCTTCTCCATCTCTCCTTTTATTTTAAGATTGGCAGGTATTATAGTTTAACGTTTTGAATTTCTGTAGATGTTTTTTCAATTCGTATCGAGTTTATTATTTGTGATAAATGGGTAAAAAAGTTGTTACTCTATTGTGTAGGTCAAACCCAAGGTGGCAATATTACAGTGCTATATACCTTATTGTGTTTTTACTTTTCATTCTGCAAGGGATAGGTTTAAAACTAATTGGATTTTGGCATAATTTTCTAGTCTACATAATTATAACTACGTCTAGCTCAATAGTTAACTATTTGATTAGAACCTTAAATCGTCCATCAGAAATAAGTGTTATAATTTTATGCATTTGTGATAGATAGTTGAAAAACAATATTTCTCCAAAGTCCTTAAAAATAATTAGTGGTCATCGGTACTGTTGTCTCTTTTTTCTTTCTCAAAAGTAAAAAAGATTGCGATTATGTTTTTTCTGTTTCTACTAACTCTGGATTCGGTTTTTTTCCTATGCAAAGATATTGGCCAAGCTAGATCAAATTGTCACGAAAATGGTGTCAGAGAGCTACGGAGTTGACAAAAACTATGAGTCACTTGTTGGCTCTATGACTTACAGTATGCTAGTTTTCAGATACGGAGCAACCCAAGATCCTGCATTAGGGCTTTCTCCTCATTCCGACAAAAGCTTCATCACCATACTTGATACAAACCATGTTAAGAGTTTGGAAATCCAAACCATAGAGGGGGATCATTGGCTAAGTTACAATCCAGTTCCTGGTCATGCTATAGTGTCATGGCAGGAGATGCATTTTTTGTAGGTCTTTAACTCTATGAATTGAAATCTCTTATCTAAAACAGGCAAAAAAAGCAAGAATGTTGCCAAAAAGCTATAAAATTATTCTTCCTATTGAACTATTCAAGAATAAGGACAGATTAGTGACAATAACTTCCAGTTCGAGAGTGCTTGTGTAAAATCCTGTATTTAATTTCTATTATTGATTTTATTATTAATGATTATTTAGATTTATATTCGTTTTATAAATGGGTTGGAAATATAAATCGATAAAGGAGTTTGAAAAGTCAGTATTTATTTGTAATTAAATTGTAATGAGTTACTCATGAGTTTATGTCACCCGTTGTGTGTAACGTTTGTATTGGAATTTAAGAGGAATAATAAGTTAGAGCTATAGTATTGGCATTATATATACATATATATATATATATATACATATATATATATATATATATATATATATATATATAAAAGATCGAGGATAATAGCTCTAAGATAGAATTAGAAATTGTGAACGTAAAGTTTTATATGAATGATTAATATGAATGATTAATAGGGCCTAACAAATAATATAATTTATGATTATTATGAATAATATTCAAAAAGAAAGAAACTTTCACTAGAAGGTTTTGACATATCATCTCGACATGTTGTATTCTTATAATACTATGTAGCACATATGCATGCATAAATAGTCATTAAATTAGACAGTTAGGAAATAAAGAGTTTGAAACCGAATTAGTAATAATTGACATATTATTGTAGTAACTCTTATACAATTAAATAGTTTTAATTAGCCGTTTTATGTAGTATGTTCCTGACCCTATACGTATAAATGTTATATGCATGGCACATTAAGTTAGAAAGACACGTACACAAGTATATATATAGTATATGTTATCATTAGACTTATTACAGTAGCAAACATGCAAGCATGTAACAGAGAGATGATCATTCTATTCCAGAAATAAATTATATACTTACACACACATATATATATATCTATATCTATACTATGACTTTATGTCTAGAGATCTTACGAGGCCTTAAAACAAATATTTACAAAATAGTATTTGATAGTTTGAAAAATTACAAATAAAAAAACTGATAAGTAAAACTGCTGAAATAAAAATAACTGCTATTTCACATTACCATCTCTCTTTCTTATTATCTTTCTATCTTTCTCTCTCTCTATTATATATATATATATATATATATATATATATATATATATATATATCTATATATATATATATGCTATTATCAAATCCCCCTCTCTCAACCATAATTGTCCCTCCGTACATCGAAGATTCTACTATAACGGTTACAGATTTTTTTTTTGATTCAGACCCATCGGGTGGGCAGGTCCGCTAGTATATATATATACACGCATATATTAGAAGGAAGAGAGAAATGTGCATGAAGATAGTAGTTTTGGATCGATTTTCGTTTTGAATTAGAGTAGTTTTGTTCTTGTAATAGTGTACCCATGGGAGCAACTTCAGTTATATAATTAGCTGAGTAGTTTTCTTACTTGTTATTATTAAATCACATTGCATTTTTAACAATTATTTGCATGTTGAAATTATATTTTGAAGGTATCAAAATTATATATGTATATACATCATTGCAAAGTTGCAGGTTCAAAATAACACGATTATTTGTGTACATTGATGAACGTAAAGAAAGTGAAATGTTTATATACGTTGATGAACGTATAAGATTTTGAAAGAAAGTTTATTTTATTTTTGTGATCATTATGGTATTATATTTAAGAAATAAGTTGATAAAAAGAAATGATATAAAGATATTTGAGAAGTACCGGTACAATGAATAAAAAGAGACCTATAGAGTCCACGCAGTATTGAGAAGTCCAATCATAGAAAAGATATTCAAGAAGTGTGAATCTAATGAATAAAAGAGATCTCTAGCATCCACCTAGGATTGAAAAGTCCAATCTAGATAAATATCTATTTTATATTATCGTATTGATCATACCTTTTAAAATATTTAATATTTTTATTAGTTCGAGAAGGTTTCAGTTTTCAAGAAACGTTTTATATTACATTATGCTTTGGGAATTTTGTAAAGTTAAAAATATTGATTATTCAAAGGAAAATGATTAAAGGATTAAAATATATTTCCGACCCTATATTGTATTGCAAGGTTTATCGCTCACTGAGCCTTTTAGCTTACCTCTCGCTTTTGAAATGTTTTAAGGTATAAAGGTTCCAAGGAGTCGTTCTAAGGAGTCAGAGTTAAGTTAGTTGGGAATCAACCAGACCTTCATAGAATTCCGTTTTATTTCCACTGCTAATAAAGTTCCAAAATTATAATTTTCAATTCCTGTTTCTTTAGTATTACAAGACCTTTTTAAATAAGTTTCTATCGATATTTGAATTTGATTTTAGGTTGTTAAGATATTCAGAAATAAGAACTAATGTTTGAAGTTATTATTTTAGAGTCTAAATTATTTATTTAATTATCTTTAAGTTATAGACATTCGTCTAGCACGTGTCAAGCCACGTGTTAGTCGGCCGTGTACCACCCTTAGGTTCTGGGATGTTATATTTTTTGGTATCAGAGCTGAAGGTCCTAGGACTGTTTTCTTTCAAGAACTTGGTTAATATAGATAAGGTCTGGTTCTCAAAGTCTGATAGGTTTTAGGTTAGTTTATATATTCTGCTACATTGTTTTTAGTTATTTATGTTACTTGATATGCCTTTAGGATGACTGGGATTCCACAAATTTCTAATGAAGCACTCGTTACCTCTTCGTCAACCCCTGAGATAGATGATGGAGTAGCACAAGCCTTTCAGAGCCTTCTTAATAAGTTAATGTCGCAACCTGCACCGGCCTCTACTTCCAAGCCATGAGCAATATCGCTAGACAAAGATTCTTTATTCAACAAATTTCTTAAAGGAAATCCCATAGAGCTGAGTGACCCAAATGATTCGGTGGTGGCAGATTTATGGTTGAATAAGATTGAGAAGATTTTTACTATACTCGACTGCTCAAGCAAGCAAAAGGTTAGATTTGCGGAGTATGAGTTACAAGGTGCTGCGGAGAATTGGTGGCGTATGATTAAGCGACAATTTGAAGGGAGAGAGAACGAGCTTACATGGGAGAAGTTCCTTGAACTGTTCAACGATAAGTACTATCCAACAAACATTCGGCGAAAAAAACAGATGGAATTTCACAGCCTCGAGCAAGGAAACATGTCAGTGATTGATTACGAAACAAAGTTTGTTGAATTGTCCCGTTTTGCGCCAAATCAGGTTGCTAAGGAAGAAGACCGGATGTTTATGTTCCAGAGAGGTTTACGGGCTGAAATACTAAGCAATGTGCAAATGGTGGAACCCCAAACTTATGGTGAATCTATCAGAAAGGCCACCCTAGCAGAGGACGGACTGGAGATTGAAAAACTGCGACAACAAGGTGCCAAAAGGGATAGAGAAGCTACTTGTGAAGGGTGCTCTAATAAGGTTCAGAACTTATCCGATCAACCTCATAGGGAATCGAAACAACAATTCCAACGACGCTGCCATAAGTGTAATCGCGTGCACCCATACTCATTTCGATGTGACGGGTACCCTCGCCAATGCTTCAACTGTGGAAGAATTGGCCATTTGCAGCATCAGTGCCCATCTGGTTCTTAAGCTCAACAACCAGGTCTGAAGTTTCTGGCCCATGGCGGAAATGTGAACGAAGGTCAGAAGCCGGAAGATGCGGCTCAAAAATCCAACTAGTTTGTTTTGCGTTGAGGTAAGTTATTTTAGAAATTTAAAACTAGATATTTTAGAAAGGAAAATTCCCCTCTACAGTTATTCGAGGTAGATAAAAATTCGGTTGAGGACGGCAGAACCCAATTTTACTTGACTATTTTGGTTTAAGTCGGCGGAACCTTATTTTACTCACCATTATAGTTTAAGAACAATCCCATTTCGGGAAGTCCAAGTTAAGAAAATATCATTTAGTTATAATAAAATGTAAGAGAAGTAAAGTTATTTGTCGATACCAAATTGAAATTTCACAAAAAAAAATGTAAATAAAATTACTCTTATCTTGGTGACCCGATGAAATGATAAGCTTTCGAGTTGTTCTTAAGCTTCGTGAGATATACGACAGTGGTCAACCATTTAAAAGAAATTTAATAACCGAAAAAAACGAGGCTGATTTCTAGGTTTTGAATTTGGAATAAGCGGAAGCTTATTTTCTTTTGGAAAAATCGAAAACAAACAAAAATTATACCGATTTTGGTCTGGCGAGTTATCTCTCGCCGCCCGCCGTCACCCACCGTCACCCGCCGGATTTTGTTTATTTTAAAAGCTCAGAACCTATGCTATTGACACCATGTTAAATAACAAATAAAATATATTTCGAAGATATTAAATCAATTACATTGACATGCTCTATTTATAGAACATAAAGATTAATTATGAAGTAAGGAAAGAGTATAATAAGTTTTGTTGTTTTTATACTAAGTTTTTCTAGACTAAACCACCAAATATCTTGTTTTCATTAGATTTTCAATAAAAATAAATATTGTTACGCATTTACTTGATATATTTGACAATGTAAAACCTAGCTAGATTCCCCCCAAAAATCTAATTCTTGTAAGTCTCAATAAATATGTTGATTTGGAGGTGATTTATCTTCTGTTATGACTTATGACACATTTTTTTATGTATCTTTGGCTTAGGGGTGGAGCAATGGGAGGATACACTCGGCTATGAGGAGTTCTCTTTTACATATCATAATTACTAACAAATATAAAAGACGTGGAATCAGCAATCCCACGTCTACGTGGCTTTAATTTTTTTTTTCCTTCTTTTCTTCATCACGTGTGGCTGCAAATTTTTTCTTTTTCTTTTCTTCTTCTTCTTCTGTTCTTCTCTTCTTCAGTTCGTTTTTACTTTTAATATATCAAACAATTTTCCAATTTTACCTAAAAACTTCCCCAATTGTATCCCAAAAAAATCCTAACCATCAACCATCAAATTATTCATATATCAAATTAATATATTTTTTTATCAAATCAACATCACTCTACCACTACAATTATCCCCAATTTTACCCAAAAAAAAAACCTCTCCCAATTTACAAAAAAAAAAAACTTTCAAAAAAAAAACTCTAACCATCAACAATCAAACTCATTCATATATCAAATTAATATATTTTTTCTCAAATCAACATTACTCTACCACTACATTTATCCCCAATTTTAACCAAAAAAAAAAAAAAACCTATCCCAATTTACCAAAATAAAACCTCCCTCAATTTTACAAAAAATAAACTCTAACCATCAACCACCAAAGTACTTCCTATATCAAATTAAGATCATTTTTTTTCTAAGTATGAATAACAATTATAATATTTGGGGAATGTATATTAATTTATCTCCTCCGGATAATACTCCCCAAAACACCCAATTTCCGATCGATTCTAATCAAAATACTTTTTTTCCATCTCAAAATATCAATTTCCCGACTGATCCTTATGACAATGCTCAGTTTTCTTATGATTCATATTTGAATAATCATCCCAATCCGTATTTTGATAATCCTCTTTCTCACTATTAATAATTTTTATTTTTTACTATCAGGTCATTTGGGAGCCGTATCCAAAACTGGCTGATTTGCCTGATTGCTCGAAGGCAGGTCAATGTATATGTCGTTCAAGCGTCCCTCTTATATGTACGGATTTAGTGGAGTATCATAATCCGGAGAGTGATGCACTCTTTACGGCTCAGTGTGCGTAATAAGTAGTTTGGTGGTTGATGGTTAGAGTTTATTTTTTGTAAAATTGGGAGAGGTTTTATTTTGGTAAATTGGGATAGTTTTTTTTTTTTGGGTTAAAATTGGGGATAAATGTAGTGGTAGAGTTATGTTGATTTGAGAAAAAAATATATTAATTTGATATATAAATGAGTTTGATTGTTGATGGTTAGAGTTTTTTTTTTTGGGAAGTTTTTTTTTGGGTAAATTGGGAGAGGTTTTTTTTTTGTTGGTAAAATTGGGGATAATTGTAGTGATAGAGTGATTTTGATTTGATAAAAAAATATATTAATTTGATATATGAAGGAATTTGATGGTTGATGGTTAGAGTTTTTTTGGGATAAAATTGGGGAACTTTTTGGGTAAAATTGGAGAATTGTTTGATATATTAAAAGTAAAAACGAACTGAAGAACAGAAGAACAGAAGAACAGAAGAAAAAAAAAAGAAAAAATTTGCAGTCACACGTGATGAAGAAAAGAAGAAAAGAAAAATAAATAAATTAAAGCCACGTAGACGTGGGATTCCTGATCCCACGTCTTTTATATTTGTTAGCAATTATGATATGTAAAAGAGAACTCCCCCTCGGCTACACATAGAGTCCTATACGATGGAAATGAAGATAGATACACTATATAATTAACCTCTTACGCCGGTGATATGGTGGAAGTACCGAAAGAACTGATTGACGATGAGCATCCTTTGCTGTTCAAAACATTCTCTAACTTAAAATATGCCGAATTCAGCAAAAACAAGTTGGGAGAGTCAGCTGATAGCGGCGATCTCAAAATTTACTGCGGTGTTTAGTGGAAGCTAAAAAGTGTGATACCGTGAGCTCTGAATTACTGATAAATATGTCAAATATTTACGTGCCATACGATAGAAGTCTGCATCCAAACATGTCATGCTAATAAGTGGTTGTAGACGTCTAATACGATTGTATTAATGTACTAGACTTTCCTTTTTTTTTTCCCAGTTGTATTATAATAATTTCGTAATGGAAAAAAAGGTTTCCATTTAATTGATTAAGATGATTATAAATCCTTTAATTCTTAAGGCATGTAATTAAGTTGTAACATATACGATATCGAAATTTACGATAAGCTCCATATTTCCAATCAGTGACAATTTAAGGATCAATGGCAATACGATAAATCCCATTCAACTGGAGAATGAAAACATGTATTGCTGAATTTGAATGTATGTATGTAGTTTCTGCTCTTCTAATGCTTATTCCAAAGGTTGATAATCCATTAAATTTCTCCCAATTTAGGCCGATTAGCTTGTGTCAGGTTTTACACAAAATTGTCTCTAAGATCATAACTGCTAAACTTGGTAAAATACTCACTAGAATTATTTCTCCTAATCAAAGTGGGGTTGGAGAAGGTAGAATTATCACTGATGCTATTCTATTGTCACACGAGCTTCTAAAACACCTATGTTATACTACTGCTAGAGGGAAAAATGTTGTTTTTTAAATTAGACATGGCTAAAGTTTTTGACCGACTAAATTGAAGCTTCTTAAAAGAAGTATTGCGTGCTTTTGGCTTTAGTCTGATTTGGATTGATTTTGTTGTTAAGTGCGTCACTAATGCTAATTATTCCGTATGTATCAATGTCATTACTTCGAGTTTCTTTTCTTCTTCTAGGGGTTTAAAACAAGATGACCCACTATCTCCTTTACTCTTTATTATAGCTGAAGAAGTCTTAACCAGTGGTTTGTCTAATCTTATTAATAATGACACTCTTATCCCTTTTTGCGGATGATGTTCTCATTTTACTAATGGTAGTAAGAATAATTTGGATACACTTATGAGCTTTATTAATTCTTATGAAGCTGCTTTTGGAAAGCTATTAAACAAGAACTAAAATGTTTATGTTACTCACAATATGTTACAGAATAGGAAGAGAATTATCGCTAGAGCCACTGGTTTTGTTGAATGTAACTTTCCTACTAAATACTTAGGCATTCCTTTGCATCATAGTAGGTTAACTTCTACCATGTATGAACCTCTAGTGGATAAAATTTACAGAAAATAGATGTTTGGAAAGGTAGATTATTAAATACTGGTGCTAAGATTACTCTCATTAAACATGTTCTATCTTCTGTACCTATGCACTTACTCTATGTCCATAAGTTAGTACTTGATAATATTGAGAAATATTTTGCAAATTTTTTCTGGTGGGAATTTGAGGGTACTCATAAGCATCAATGGGTTAAATGGTCTAAAATGACATGTCCTGTATCTCAGGGAGGTATATGCATTATAAGTTAACATGATACCATGATAGCTTTATATAGTAAAATGAGTTGGAGACTTTTAGATAAAGATTCACATTGGACTACTTTCATGTTTTAGAAGTATTTTGCTAATAATGATAATTGGGGCAACCCTACTGTTCGTGCTTCACATTCTTATGTGTGGAAAAATTTTAGCTCTTATTTTAAAATTTTAATCGACAACAGCAGCTGGAACATTAAAGAGCGCGCTATAAATTTTTGGTATGAAGATTTGCTAGGAGATGGACCACTCTGCAATTTTTTTAATGTAATATTTCCACATGTTTTGCTTAATCAGGTGTGTAGCTCAAAAGCATGGGATACTAATCTCCTTTTTCTCATGGGCGGAAATGAACTCATTATCAAAATATCAACTAGCAACCTTTCTAATTTCACTATGAGAGAGGGAGAGGACATTAGGTATTGGCCACACACTTTTAGTGGAAATTACACTACTAAGAATGCTTTTGATTTTTTTTAGAATTAAAAAGCCTAAAATTTCTTTAACTAAATATATTTGAAATCCAATTTTAACCCCCAAAATTAGTGTTCATTTCTGGAAAGTTTGGGTTTCTGCAATTAAACTTGATGAGGAATTAATTTTTTGTTGGCATTTGCATGGTTACTAAATGTTCATGTTGTAAGAAGCATGCTCTACACTCTATTAATCACTTATATAACGACATTGAAGTGGCTCATGGAGTGTGGAACCACTTTAACTCTATTTTTGGTTTTTCTAGTTTACATGTAACTGGAGAAATTATGTTTTTAATTGGTGTGATCAGTGTGATAATATCCAGGTCGGACAGCTTGCTACCCTTGTTTCTTTTCTCATTTTTTAAGAGATTTGGATTAGTAAGAATAAGTTTACATTTGAAAATGTTAATATGGTTATCTATGATATTATTTGCAAAATTAACATACGGTTAAGGGACCTTAATAGGACTATTAAGCCTAAAGCCCCTATAAAAAACTTTCATGCTATTACTTTTCAATCCCTTTCTATTAATCTCGTAGCTTGTAGAATGAAAAGGCCTTTCTTGGTCTCTTGGAAATGCCCTCCTTCTGGTAGGTTAAAACTCAATTGTGATGGCTCGGCATATGGTAATCCCGATAATAGTGGGTGTAGAGGCATTTTAAGAGATGATAAATGTGTTTTACTTTTTGCTTACTGTTTTTGTCTTGGCACTTAAACTAACACCTACGCTGAAGTCATGACCATTAAAGAAGCTTTGCTGATTTGCTACAGTTTGAACTTGTGTAACATTTTAATAGAAATGTGTTGAACGATGTTATTCTAATCAATTGTTTTAATGATAACAAAATATGTAAAACATGATAAAAGCTCGTTTTGCGTACTAATCATTTTATCTAGCTTGTTAAGGTTCAAAATGATAGAGTACTTAAATACGAAGCCAAAGGTTCAAGCGAAACCATAATCAGAGTAAAAACGAAGAAGTTACGAGTATTCGAAGTATAGCGAGAAAACCGAAAAATTGCCAGAAAATGACCGATCGTCTTGGACAATACGACCAATCGTTTTGGTCCAAAATTAACCAGAGAGGTCGTAAAAGAACGACCGGTCGAAATGCAGAAAACGATCGGGAAATTGGTATAAACCAATAGTTAGAAAGATACACCATTATGTAACGGTAACAAGACCAATTGGGAGAGATTTTTTAGCCTTCAAATACCCCCAAAATCTTTGAAAAAATCACCCCAATTTTCACACACAATAAGCAATTCATTCAAGATCAATAATCAATCTTATACTTTATTTTTCTCACTTATATTCATAAATATTCTTGTGTGTAATCATATAAACACCAAGATACTATTTGTTAGTAAGTGATACATTTCGATTCAAATTGTAGAGTGAATTATAAACTCATTTGTGAGCGAGTGATCGGGTAGAGGCTTTATAAGCGAGTGTTGCTTAAAAGCTATAAGTCTTTTCATTCGGGATACTCATAGAGTAAGGGGGAGGTTAATCCGCGGATTAGCTTAATCTTGGGAAGAAGATTATAGTGAAATATTCGATAGCGTGAATACCGATGAGAGGACTAGGCGGGTTTGCCGAACCTCTATATATCGTGGTGTCAATCATTCCCTTAATCTTTTATTTCCGTATTTATATTATTGCTTACTTGATAACTTTCATAGCTTAAATTAGCATAATTTTAGACATTACTTTTGATTAAGTTTAGAATCACTAATTAGAGTTTATATTTGCTCAAATATTTTATTCCGCGAAAATCGTACGTAAACCTTATTCACCCCGCTATAAGGTTTAGCCACTTACGGACCAACAAAATGGATTCTGAGCTGGTTGCTAATTGGTGGCGTAATGGTACTAGCCCTGTACCTAAATTTGACACTTTATGGCTTGACATTTGTGATCTAATGAGTTTTGTTAGTGGTGGTTTATTTCATATTTACAGAGAACAAAACCAAGTTACAGATGCTTTAGCAAAAAATGGAGCTAACGGCTCTAATGGTTGCTACTTTTCACATAGAAAGCTCTCAAGCCTCACATATGCTACTTATTTGCTTTACCAAAATGGAACTCCCTGTTTGAGAGAGGGTAGTTTTAAACTCTAATTTTGACTTATGATGCTTTTGCGCTAAAGTCTTTTTGCTCTTTAAGTTTGCTCTATAAGCTTTTTAGCTTAAATAACTCTTGGTAAAACTTATCAGTAAGTTTTGGAGTATTAGGTTACAAGCTAATGATGATACATTTCTGAAGCTTTTTTGCTTATAATTAAAATATTGGGGTAAATTAGCTCATTTGGTTGCTCTCAGATTCATTGCAGTTTAGTTTGATCTAAGAGTATTTGATGTAAAGAAGATTATCACTATGTTCTTTATAATTTCAAGTCCAGCGCTTCGAATCGACAGTTTGCAACCATGACATAAAGAGTACTTTGCCTTTGTCAATTTGAAGATGTTGCTGACTTTGGAATTTTTACTTAGGTCTTTTGATTAATGATACTAGCTTGTGCAAGAATTTGTTGTTTGTATGCTCATAAAAAGTTTTTTTACCCTTTGCTAACAATAAAATGTACCACCCCTCAAAACGGTTTTTGCTATTGAATTTGCTCTTTAGATCACATTGATCATGGAGATATAGGGGAGACATAAGCATAGCGGGTATAAGGAGTAAAATAGCAATATCGTAGCCAAAACAGTTTTAGGAGGTCGGATAATTAGAAGTACTGTTGGCAATGCGGTCTTTTTTCTGGTTTTTCCGATGCTTTTAAGCATATTTGTTACTTGAAATTAGTGTGTATCTTCCTATCTGTTATTACCGTTTTAAACGGAATGATCATCATGTGGGCCTGGTTCATGAACAAAATAGTTTGTTTCACTTTTTCTATATTAATAAAACACCGGATAATGATTAAAAAAAAGAATTTGAATGTATGCCCTCTAAGAAAGAAAGATTATAAGTTTACAACCAATATCAAGAGAAAGAAAAGAGAATGATGATCATCTTGTGATTAAGAAAGACGGGGATACTAAGACAATTGATAATTTCGAGTCCGGGGTTTCCAAAGATTGCTTAAAGCCATACGCATTTTTGTAAGCCACAAATGTGTCTTTCCTTTTCATTCATTATATTCTTAATCACCATACAAGAAAAATGATTACACAACAAACTTGTACGTATTTTTGTCTATCGTTACAGGCCAACTTATTTGAACGTTTGTGTCAAGTATGTTAATATTTACACACGGTTGTTTCATATCGTTATTTTCTCAAATTATATTATCTTCTTTTGGATTGCAAATTCTCAAGATAAAATCATCGCTTTTATGAAATAAAAAAGCAAAGTCGGCTTGATAAGGTAAAGAAGAAGGTGTAGAATGACTAGTGAGTACTGAACACAAAATGAACGAAGAACAAAGGGAATGACACATTTTAAGGACCAAATTTGCACACCGTCGTATCTGTTTTCGTACAGGTGTGACGTGGCAAGGCGCCACAAAATCAGTCACGCATGGGGTGTCCAGAATAATATCTCAGACTTCAGTCATGGTTCATGTGATTAATTTCAAAATTGTTTGCTTTAAATGAAAGAGGATTCGATGGGAAAAAGAGAGAGAGAGACGTAACCTCCATGTCATAAATAAATCTAATTCATAGTATTCTTCCATTAGTAAATGTAGAGCATCTCCAATATTAGAGAGGTTATGTTTTACCAGCTAAATTTGTCACGTTCAAAAGAAAGCTATTTTATGGTAAATTTAGTTCGTATTTGGACACTACATCGGTTTCACTAAGTATATACCAACTATTGGTTATTCTAATAAAAAAAAGAATTTGTTGTAATACTCGGTATAAAATAAATTTAGAACTTAAGGTCTTGTCTTATGAATAATTGTAACTTGGCTTGAATTCTACACCAATAGTTTATTCCCTTTTTATTAGCATAAATTCCCCGAGTTTAAAGCTCATAAAACAAATCCATTGTGTATTCTTCTCTTCCAAATTTATGATACTACCACTTCTGTGAACCTAAATCCACTGTGGACGTTGAACCATATTACTACTAAAAGTATATTTATAAATTGAATAAAATTAGAACAACGAAATGAGATTGTAGTAATTATACCAACCATATGTCTGTTGGTGTGATTGTTTATGTTTTAATGTTTTTTTCCTGAGGTTATTTTGTGTGTGATTGTTCTTGTGATTTCTGGGACCTACGTGTGGAAGGAAATCAAACTGATTACAAACTCCACGTTGGAAAGGACACAACAAATTACAAAAACAATTTCGAAATACCACATTTTTCTCAAACATGTAACTCACTTAATTTTCACACATTAAATGATGCACATTTATTGACATTAGTAACCCTTCAAACCAACTTATCCAAATCAAAGTTTAAGTTTCAACAAACAAACAACACAAAATAGAGATGTTACAAATTGACAATGGACCAATTAACCTTCTTGTTCTAGAATTCCATGCTTCACTTAGAGGAATTGAGCTTCACGGAAATATTAATGTTCAGGGAAATTTTATTGATCGGACAAGGAACAACTTTGTCGTCTGTGCTGTCATCCTTTTTGTCGTCCGTGTTGTCATCCTTTTCGTCGTCTGTGTTGTCATCCTTCTCGTCGTCTGTCTTGTCATCATTCTTGTCTTCCTACAATAAGGTAAAAACTAAATATTCAAAATGAACTGTATCACATCTCGTCTTCAAATTTTGACTTTCCAGTACTCGCTTTGTTTATGATATTAGTGTCGTTATTATGACAATATCATTGGATCATCTTTTACTTTATAATGTAATTCAAGTTACGTAGACCGCAATTTATATCTCTACAGATAATTGGGGATGGGATCGTATATTATCACAATACTTCATGATATACTCTAGCTTTTCCTTTAAAAAAAACACTTTCTTGAGCCAAAAGATCCGTATAATCGCAATACTTCATGATATATTCAAGTTTTTTTTTTAGAAGATACTTTCTAGAACCAAAATGATCCGTATAATCACAATACTTCATGATAAACTCTGCAAGTGTCTTGATATTAGACATGTTACCACGTTTCAAAATTTGAAACTATTGCAAGTAATAGTTTATTGCGCGAGAAATTTGATATTCAGATTACGACCGTAAATTTTGGGCCAATGGTGTATGTTTTGATGTATTAATATTGTTTCAACAGAGAACTGAACTATGTATTTATCATTTCAGTTGTCAACCTTTCTCATGGAAAACATATCTACAATCTTCAACAGACTATATAGGTTATTTGTTCTTGAACAAAAAAGTTTATGATTTATGACATGTATAAATGATTTATTGGATAATGAAGTAGTAAGGAGAGGAAGACTTGCCTCGTCTTCTTTGGATGAACTATTCGTTGCATAGATACCAATGGCATTTAGGTACAAATCAGAACGCCCAAAAAAGCCAACAACACTGCCGTCTTTAATAGGAATTGAAAATATTGATCCAGTTGCCGTGGCTTCACCAAAAAAGTCAGAGACCTTGCGATTAGTGCGAATCCTCAGTTGGTTTATAACTTTGTGCCCATCATACTCACCAGCCCTCATGTCTATTCCCGTTATATATTCTCCAGAACCAAGGACTACCTATACAAAAGCAGGAGCATTTTAATTTGGGGGATGTTAAGTTTCATACTTACTTGAAACTTTGTTTGAAAACAATTGATATTTATTTTTATTTCTTTCTTATCATTGAGCTCAAGTATGAAAAGATTAAAACAAAGAGAAAAAAGAAACAATATTATTCACATCGAACATCAGTAGCTACTATTAACGGAGCCCATAACCCAGAACTTTATTTTATAATCAAGTTTCAGATTTTCTACAGAAATATAATTCCCTTAATTTGAATTGCTTGTTTAAATTTAATTTTTTTTACCCGCTCAAATTATGAACAATCTTAAAAAATAATTCACTGATAATGATATGTATGAATGAATATATTAACCCTTTAATAAACCATACAATTTTTAGCAAGTAATTTCGTGAATTACATCTTCAAATGTTGATCGTGAATTATCAATATGATACACTGAAATCAGATAGGGTTATCTTCCACCTGAACAAATCTTAGGTAAGTAAATAAGAAAAAAGAAAAATATAAAAGTACCCAAGATTCGAATAAGTAATGCAACACTTCTTATGTGTTATAATTCTCGGAGAACTATCTTACAAGTGCAAAAACTTAGTTGTGGAATTTCTCTATATATAACTAAATGCCTATTAGGGCTGAAACAGATTTAACCGGTAACCAACTAACCTCCTTAGTCGTATGTCCACCAGGACCACCATATTTTGCTGTAGAAGTGCCACCATATTGCTTAGAACAAATAATGGCACCATCTCCCCCTTTACACTCGAAAATGAGAGAGTCGATACAACCCCCAAATGTAATCACTATCTTTGTTATGATCCCTGGGGGAAGGTAAGTCCAGGGTGTCCCCTCCGAACTACCCCATGGCCCAATAGTCATGGCTTTGCTTCCCTGCAGTAAATAAGCCAATACATAGATATAAAAAAAGCTGATTTCTTGATAATTTTCACAACTATTGTAGAGTGTAGATATAAAAAAAATATTCAAAAACAATCTTTTGAAACAAAAGATAAAGCTCTGAAATTAAAGTTTTAAAATTGTGTCTTTAAGAAAGATTTGTTCCGAAACAAGACTCTTGTTTTCACAATATATATTCTTTTCAGAAACCGACAAGTCTGCATACCATGATTCCCATATATGTAGAAGCAGTGCAGCCACGATAATGTAGATTACCTTGTTATCTTGAATAGGATTGGTGCTTTTAGGTATGACAACAGCATAAAATCCGATAGCATTTAAATACTGTGAAGCCCTTCCAAAGAAACCTATTACTCCGCCATCTACAACCGGAATAGAAGTTCTAGTTCCAGTTTTGTTCCCAAAAGGACCATAGGTAGTTTTATTGGTTTTAATGCATAAGGTTAGTACAGCTGAATGTCCCTGATAGTCTCCAACCATGACCTCTAATCCAGTAATTGTCTCCATATCCTTTAAGGTAACCTATACGTACATAGGGAAACATAGAATCGGTAACATTACCATGACGTATAAGAACTAATTGAGAAGCATTATAAAGATTATAAAGTGGGTTAATTATACTTTGATGGCCTGTCTTTTAGTCAATTTTAGGATTGGTGAACTAATTTTTTACAATTTAGTTTTAGTAAACTAAGTTTATATTTTGACTTGTTTTAGTAACACGCCGTTATATTTTTTTGGATGCAAACCGTTTTAAAGTTTCAATTTAGTCTGTACAGTTTAAAAATTTAAGATAAACGCTTAAAATTTAAAAAAATTACACATATATAGAAACACTTATATGAAATTCTATAAAACTATCAAATGCAAATTAGATCTTTATATGTAAATTTTAAAAAAAAACAATTTTCGTTAATGCAAATTTAAAAATGATATAAAACTACCAAGTAACATGCTACAAATTAATTAATATAAGATAAATCATTTTTTTTACTTCGTATTATGTAAGTTCATTATTAAACTTTTTAAAGACTAATAGTTTTTTTGAATGACGAGTCTTATGCTAAAATAAAATAAGAGTCTAATTAGATTATAACCCTTACATTGACATTAATTAAGTTGTTAGTAAGTATACTTTCAATTCAATAGATTTATAAATATATATTTATATCATCCCAACTAATATAGTTCATATGTTGTTGGATACTTCTATTCATTTCATTTGCTAATTGTGTAACTCATTTAAACACATGTTTTATATAAGTGTGTAATTTAAGTGAGCTTATATAAGTGTGTAATATTTACAATTTTTAAGCGTTTATCGTTAAGTTTTAAACTAAATTGAAACTTTAAAACGGTTTTCATCTAAAAAAAATATAACGGCGGGTCACTAAAATAAGTCAAACTATAAAATTAGGTCACTAAAACGGGATAGTAAAAAGTTAGGCCACCAATCCTAAAATTGGCCAAATCATAGGTTAACAAATCATAATTAACCCTTATAAAGTAGACTTAGATTTAGAACGCATATCTACGAGTAGGAATGACAATTTTACAGGTTTCAATCCGATATAATCCGACCCACCGCGGGTCGGGTAAAAATGCAAAACTATTCGGGTCGGCTTTAAATGGGTAAAAATACAATTTAAAAAAATGCAACTTAACACTTTCCATTATATCTCTCTCATACATTTAAATGAGTAAAAATATAACTTAAAAAATGCAATTTAAGATTCTATCTTCTCTCTCATATACATTAAACTCTCTATTCTATAGTAATACATAACATATATTTCGGTGGGTTTATTAAAAAAAGTCTTATATAGAATTAATTTATTAATTAAGGAAACAATATTTATTGTAAATGTGAATGAAATTTATTCATGTTAATTAATGACCAATATGGTATCGTCTTTATTTATAGAATGATTTACGGTAAACCAAATAATTATATCATTCATATACATTATATTACATTTTTACATATATTAATGTTTTAATTGTCGAAATTAATGAGCCCAAATTAATTCAATAAAAATAAAAATATTAAAAATAAGATTGTAAAATTTAAATCACAAAATTAATACGAAAGAATATTTAATATCACATTAATATTTATATATTATATTTCTAAATAAAATGATTTTTTAATTTACCATATTGATTTTTAACAAATTATGTTTCAAATCTTGCCATTTATAAGATTTATTTTTTAAAGAAAAATAAAATATTGTTATAAAAAAACGGGTCAAATGGATCGGGTTGAGTCAAGTGGGTAAACGCGCAATTTTGTACATGGATCGGGTCGGATTTTGAATGATCCGACCCAATTGCCATCTCTACATGTGAGGCAAATACTAAGTGCCTACAAGTTGGAATTAAAGAGCAAAAATGTTAGTGTACGAGACATGTAAGTTTGAAGCGATGCAATTTGCTAAATAATTTAGTTCTGCATAAGAAATCATTTGCTAATTTCCCAAAAAATAGAGTAAAATTCCGTGAAGGTTTTAGCACTATATTACTGGACACATTGTCAAGTAATTTTGCTTATACGATTGCATAAGCTTGATTGAAACATGTTACTAGTTACTATCCACTCCGATTTAATATTGTTTTAGCTCAGCAAACAATCGATTGTGGGTTGCAAATATTCAGTATTTCAAGTTCTGAAATGATTTTATATGTAGTCAGCTCTTGAATAATTTCCTTCATCCCAAAATGAGATGTTTCTTTTTTTGCTAAATTGAAATTGAGGCAATACTTAGTAGTTAATTCTCACATGAAACAACTTCTGTTAAATTATAGGAGTTTACATCAGTACTTTTCATCGATAACTTTTGAACTAACTTAATGAAATTTCAAAATACTGTTGAATTAGTTCAACGTTTGAACTAATCATTTCATTCTCTACTAATTATTTTACAAAAGTTTATTTAAGTGATAATTTAAGTACTAGTGTACTGGTAAAACGACAAAACGAAAAATGATTATTACGATAAATTAAATTAAATTGTTGATGTAAAGTGTTATATTTGTTTTGTTCTTTTTATAAAACATACATATTCGGAATTTTCTTTTTCGTACATAAAAATTGACTAGTATTAATGTAAATGGCATCTAAACTGAGTCGAACCTTCTTAGGGTGGGTGAAATTACTACACATCGATCTGGTCTGTTTAACTTGATTCAATTTGTTATCTAATTGAAAAATGCATAGGGACTAGAGATAAGCACTGTCAATATACTATTATACCGGTAATCGTGCATACGATGTTGTGTGTGCAACGTGTAACGTATAGTGCGATGAACAGAAAGCAAATATCGAAAAAATTGAGAGTATTTTGAAATGTTGAAGAGGGAGAAATAGAGTGTGAGCAAATAAGGGCAATATGGTAATTAATTAAAAATGTTACATGTATTTAAAAAAAAAATATTTGTTAAAATTTGTCGGACTCAAAAACCTTGGATTCACATATTAATATAGTATGAGAAAGCAACCAAATCAAATTTAAGAAGTTCAAGGGATCTAATGTGTTAATCTTAACAAGTTTGTGGATTTGAATCAGTGTTTCTTTAATTAGCATCTTCCGGATATTATCAGAGGATCAACAAATCTAATTTGATATTTTACGTTGAAATACTGAAATATTAAGACAGATTTTTTACTGGAAATTAAGTCTATTATAACCAACCCAACAAAAGAAAGGAAAAGGCTCAGCTACTCACAGATTAAGCACTCCCAAAGGAGCGATCACCTGGCGAAAACGCCCCACTAATTCTAATTATAAATAAGCATAACAAGGAAACATTCTGGCAATTTTGGCTTTGCAGTATAGTAACACGGGTTTGTTGAGGAAAAGTGAATGTTACACACTTTCATACTTAATTATTACAAATTTCAATTTTCGTTTTTTTAATAATTGGTACAAAGCGCCATTTTGGTGTCTCAAAATTAAGGACAAAGAGTAGAAAGAAGCAAATATGAAAAGAGAATGTTAACCACGCGGCTTTTTATAGATTTAATCTCAAACTTTACACTACTTTTATTTTATTTTATTTTTTATTTTTTAAGTATTGGAGTCTGTCGCACCGTTAATCATTGTCTAGTTCTTACAGTATACTGGTGTTTATGACAAATTTATAATCTCTGAAAATGACAATAAGTAGATATTGCTAACCGTAGAGAGTTCGCCACCACCACCACCAAACTTCTCGGAAGTAGTGATCTGACCATTATGCATTCTGCTCTTGAAAGAGATAGAATGAATGACATCCGTTGCATGTCGAATTAATATATCCGTTAAAATCACATTGGCGCCGTTGTAATCCCACGCTATCCCTTCACCTTCTGGCCCGCCCCATGGCCCAACTGCTACCGAGTTCGGAATGATACCCATCACAAGATAATATCAGACTGCGCGAGAACAACCAGAGAAAGAGAGTTTAAGACTTCTTTGCATGATGTAAGGCGTAAGCTGTGTGAGTATTTATAGCCGAGCCAGACACAACAATATGGTACATCCAGAAAAATAAAGCTTATATAAATTGACTATAAACGAGTCTCAAGTCTTTATTAAAGTAAAAATGAACTTGATATATCGTGTTAGTTAATGTTTGGTGTTTTAAATTAAAATTGCATGTTAATGCAATAATAGAGTAATTAAATATATACTAGGGTAAGTTGGTCCTTCTTTTATATTGGTATTCTATGGGGGGAGTCTTTCTTTAATAGTATTCCATATTCACACCAGACGACGACTAGTGTTAATTAATGTTTGGTGTTTTTTTTGCATGTTAATGCAATAATAGAGTAATTAAATATATACTAGGGTAAGTTGGTCCTTCTTTTATATTGGTATTCTATGGGGGGAATCTTTCTTTAATAGTATTCCGTATTCACACCAGACGACGACTTGGTTGGGAGGGGTGGCAAAATAGACCTACGAAACTTTACTGTAAATCCGTCTAGAATCGAAAAATTGATAACCGATATAAACCTGAATGAAGTGTTGGCCGGACCGATACCAATGGTTACGGTTTGGGTTTGAGTTTCGAAACTATAACCGTCAACCGGATCGAAAAACAGTAACCGAAAACCGAATCGTTAAACTCGAACAATATCTGAAAAGTAACTAATGTGTGTGAATATATAACATATATAAATATATGTATATATATATATTTATTTATATTAGCTATAAAATACATATATATATATATATATATATATTGTATAATGTGTAACTTTTAAATAAAACTTATAAGTTATATTGTTTTAAAATTGTTCAACATTGATAATACATTCCATTTTATTTTTAATTCAGTAATTTTATTTACATATTTTCTTATATAATACTCTATTTGTTTCCAATTAATTATCCATTATGAAACTACGTGTAATTTCGACCGGCCAATAACTTGTATAAAAATTATCGGAATGAAAATTTTCAACAGTTAATCATATAATTCAAACATTAAATTATATAATTTAAGTTTGAAAATTTTCATTTTGACAATTTTGATACAAGTTATAAGCCCGTCAAAATTACACGTAATTTCGTAGAGGACATTTAATTGAGAACGGAAGGAGTAAGTTGTTAACAAAAAATTACAACAAATAAATAACAATTATAATTTTGAAGTAATTTTTTTTACTAATATAAAAAGAATCTAAAATTTGGTTAAAACCGAATTATCCGAAGATCGAAAACTGCTTGGCCGGTCGCATATCTGGATACTGGACGGTTATTCTGTCTAGTTTTTTCACATAATTTTTTGTCTTTAAATCTAACTTTTAACACATAATTTGAATTTTTTTTTCTCTATAGAAAATACCATACGAAAATAAACAGACAATTAAAATTTGTTTTTAAATAGCTTTTGAGACGAAAGAAGTAAAAACCAAAACTCTATCCCCTCATCAGTTGTCCGTCTCACAACAAACACCAGAATAATCTAGACTTCAGACCCTTACCCCAACAGACCTATAAGTCTAAATGGCTACTCATGAACAACTATATTCACTCAAACTAAATTAAAAACAACTCTAATCATACTTCCGATTGCCATTTTTAAACCTTGTACCAATCAAACCCTATTTCCATCACCCTCAATACCAGAATACAATTTAGAATACTCGATAAAAGCCCTGACCCAATACTGCGGTGACTAAACGGCTCAAACAACCTCGATTTCAACCATAGCTAGATACAAGTTCAAAAAAATGTGAACTCTTGCAACAGTAAGTGATTACTAAAGGATTCAGACATAATCAAATCGAGTAATAATTCCATCACTATAACTATAAATTGAACCCACATACTCAATCCAAAGTTACTACATGAACTCTGTTAAAGTATAAAGCGCTAAATATAGGAGATACCTCATGAAGACAAAACCCCACAAAGCGGAGCACAAACCCCCAATTTCCTTCCACCCACGAACTCAATCGGCTTGTTAAATTGTAAAGGAACAATTAAGGTTCAAAACTCAATTCAAAATATACTGTTTGTTAGAATCGTATCGAAAACAGGTAGCGATTTGTGGATTTTTTCGGTTAAGCACCCATGCAAGATGCAACGACCACCAACAGAACAAAGGAGATGACCGGGAGAAGAGGTAGAGTTTGATGGATGAGCCTGGTTGCACAAAATAAATCCATGACAATTTTCCCATTGATAGAGCCTATTTATCGAAACCATAAAGATGGGTTGACCCGGTTGTGGCTTGGTCCGTAAAAGGCGAGATCATTATATATTTCTACAACCAAAAATTGTGTTTTTTTATTTATTAAAGTTCAAACCGACCGAACGGAACCAAACCGATTATAATTGGTTTTGTTTGGGTCGGTTCCGATAATTTTTTATGTCAAAACCGAGCTGAACCGATTGTTTTTTATTGGTTTTGTTTGCATTTTACTCAAAAATCGAGTCGAATCAAACCGTGAATACGCCTAGTTCAGATCGTCTGAGAACTGTCGTTTATAAAGTAAATATGTTGGCAAGACTTAACTGTTTTGTTGGAGATCAAAAGTTAAATAGAGAGCGATAACAGAACAAATAGAGGTAGGAGTAATGAAAACTGAAAAGATCTACACTTCATAAAACACTAGCGCACGAATGTCACGCGATGCGTTATGTGATTTATGAAGCACTATTACGCAATAAGTTTATATAAATACATATACTAAATTTATATATATTAAATATTAGTATTTAGTGCCAATTAGCCGTTTATAAGAAAATTTTCACCATAGCATTGTGGAAAATGAAAGAGTGAGAACAAAAGAGATGTTAATCGTGAAATAACAGTAACTTTTATTTTAACGATTTATCTTATATCGTTTTTTTTATTTATAATATTTTAAACTATCAATAATAATTTACAAATATTTATTTCAAAATCTAATAATATATAGATACTAGAAAAGTGGATAGGCCACAAATTTCCCCCCATCCCCTCAAAGTTTTTCTTAACTTCATCGATAAAAATGTTACAAACTCAACTCATTATTTTTCTTTACAAAGTATGTCATGTCCCGAATGTTGGATAAACCTGGCTTGTTAATTTAAATTAAAATAATAAGCTTTAAATGACAAAACATGCGAAAGATTCGACAACACACTAAATAATAACACCAAACAGATCTTTCAAGGGCATGCCGATAATCACATCGAAGTCAATATTGGCATAAGAGTAGCCAACAATGCTCAAATGTAACAAAACAAAACAAAACATTTTTAAAAATTTCGGCATGACTTTTGCGTATCTATTCGTTTCGACAAAAATCAACCTGTTCAAATAACACGAGATAAATAAATGAAAGTCGCCAACACGATGTTTATAAAATAAATCCACCAATGGTAATTATTTATATCCAACCCAGCTGACAATCAAAACTCAAATCATGGAGAAGAATAAATGAATAAAGTGTTTTGCAACTAAACGAATAAATCAGCAATAAATGCTTATTAGTCCAGTACGGCTCAACTAAATAAAATAATTCCAATATGAATAAAAGTTTAGCGTGCACACGATAACGTGTGATCGGATAACTGAGCCACAAGCAAGCACTCTAAGCCTCATCACGGCCTAAGTCAGCACCTGTACATCGATCGAAAACAAAATATACAGAAAACAAAGAAATGAGTTAAGGAAACAATCTCGCCTTAAAAGCGACGCGTACTACTAAACACGCACACACAATACTAACATGGCAAATATGCTATCATGGTAATTAATGACACAGACAGTTACACAAAAATATAACAACATGAATAACTCACACATGCACGATTAAATGAATAAATAACAAAGATTAAATGAATTAATAACAATAATTAAAATAAGACTCAACGGAAAACAAAATTGTGATTGATCACATAAGTATCCACTTTTAGAGCCCCTCTAGGACCCAAAGTGCAGTGGTTCTCCGAATAATGCTAATGAGCCAAATAGACTCAACCAGACTCTCACCACACTAGTCCTTAATGTAAATTTATGATTTTATTTTCAACCCAAAATTTAAGAGTCTGCTATTTGGCCATATATTTAATATTTTTAATTAATATTCAAGTTTAGGGTAGTCTCAAATAGGGTTCTATAATATTATATTTGGATTTTTATTTTGTTAAATGATCAAATAAAATATATTAAAATCATTAACATTTTAAATATTTTTAATTAATATTTAAGTTTAGGGTAGTCTGAAATAGGGTTCTATAATATTATATTTGAGTTTTAATTTTGTTAAATCGTCAAATAAAATATATTAAAATCATTAAAATTTTAAATATTTTTAATTAATATTTAAGTTTAGGGTAGTCTTAACTAAATTTTCATAAATATTATATTTGACTTTTTATTTTTGTTTTGCTTGGATGTCAAAATAATTCTAAAAATTAAATAAAGAACTGTCTGGTAATCAGTCTGGTTGAGCCAGTCTAGCTCTATAACATTACTGAAGGTTCTTCCACTTACATTCTAGCTTTACCGTATGTGTCATAAAGATATGGAGCCAATTTTAAGGGCATACCCCTATGTTACCGATATACTTAATCCTTACACAAGTTTGCGGGATCTCACCATAAGCTGACACAGCTCCGTTTTATAATCACTTGGTACTATAATCCCTAAAAGAAATATAAAATGACTCTGAAGGCCAAAACACGAAAACAGTAAACTTCACACACAAAAAAAAAAACAGAACACACTTTATTATATTTTATGTATTTAGATATTAAAAACAATCACTTTGAACACATCACTTCTGTCACGGTATCACCACAAGAGTATACACAATATCACCACTTCCACGTTTTCAATGTTTTAATTTAATAACACATTTAAATCACCTTTTTCACTAATCCTTTTACAGTATACTAAAAATAAAATATTCACCATAACAATATAATAACCATAAATGTAATGATGCAACTGCCCAAAAATATAATCACTATAATAACATACAACAATATCCGTTAACTACTAAATCTAGATTAACATGCAACAAACAATACACAGAACCCTCTTTTAAAACGAAATCATATTCATCCCCCTTACCGAAACAAACAAGAGCTCGTTTGTCAAAATATCTCAAACTCAAGCCGAATATCCACCAAACAATATAACAAGATCTGGACAGCCTGCTACTTGCACTCAAACGACCCCTAAACGATATTAGAACGAGCTACGAATTAATAAAACTAATATAAATTCGGATTATTAATAATGTAACGATCCGGCCCTACGGACCGAACCGCCACGCCCGTATCAACAATAGTGTCCGCTTTGGCACAACTTCCCAGGGTGGTCACCCATCCTGGTACTACTCCAAGTTAAGCACGCTTAACTGTGGAGTTCCGTCCTCGCTATTGTGCCGCACGGTTTTAAAAGGCCTTGTTGATAGAAAATGGATCTTTAAGCTCATATACCACACGAGTACTCTCATATCCGGGCGATGTGGGACTGACGCACAACACCGCACCACAGAATTTCCTTCCTGGAAATCTGGGTCGTCACAATCACCCTCCCTTTAGTCACGACGTCCTCGTCGGGCACGTCGCCCTTCCGGGGTTCACACACTCGTGCTAGTCCCCACATTTCCGGCCAGATAGAGGCTCTGATACCATCTGTAACGACCCGGCCCCATGGGCCGAACCGCCACTTCCGTATCAACAATATTGTCCGCTTTGGCATAAATTCCCAGGTGGGTCACCCATCCTGGTACTACTCCAAGTTAAGCACGCTTAACTGTGGAGTTCCGTCCTCGCTATTGTGGCACACGGCTTTAAAATGCCTTGTTGATAGGAAATGAATCTTAAGCTGTAACGACCCGGCCCCATGGGCCGAACCGCCACGTCCGTATCAACAATATTGTCCGCTTTGGCATAAATTCTCAGGGGGGTCACCCAACCTGGTACTACTCCAAGTTAAGCACGCTTAACTGTGGAGTTCCGTCCTCGCTATTGTGCCGCACGGCTTTAAAAAGCCTTGTTGATAGGAAATGGATCTTTAAGCTCATATACCACACGAGTACTCTCATATCTGGGCGATGTGGGACCGACGCACAACACCGCACCACAGAATTTCCTTCCTTAAAATCTGGGTCGTCACAAATAAAATCCTAAAACTTGATTTTTATAAAAGTGAAAATTAGAGAAGCAGTCTTACACAGTTAGATAGATATCGAAGAGTAGATTAAGAAAATATATTTAATTATGAAAATCGGACTCCGATCGAACACCAAAACACCCAAAAAGTTGCTGCTTGATAAAAACCGAAAACACACCACAATCACTGTAGTTTCCAAACAGACCAGGCTGTTGAACTGGTCAACGCCTATCAATTATCTCTCCCCGCTGACTATTTCTCTGAATATATATATATTACACAATCAGAATAAACGATAGAAGACTTACAAGAACTGAGATATTTATTGCATATCAAAATTTTTACATAGAGTAAAAATTTTCGGATGGATTGGACAAGCCCCATTTATCTCTATTTATAGCCAAATAATTACACAATAACTCATTCGTTTATTACAATATTACTTTACTTATTACGATACACACCTCTAATTTTATTACACAATTATTACAGAACAATATACCCCTATTTTTATTATATTATTCACACCCCGGTTAAAATAAATTACATCAAAATTTTTCGAAATGGTTGGAGTCCTTAATTGGTCATTTCAGAGAGCAAAGATAAATTTATTTTGTGGCTAGGAAATTATATTTTCCTTTTTATTTTATTTTTATTTTTATTTATTTTAGGACAATTTGTCCTACAGGTTTAGGTTAATTTATTTTTTCCCTTGTCATTTTTTAAGGATGGGATTAATTGCGTAATTATCTCATTAAATGATTCTTCTGAATTAATTAATTCGATGTCTTGTTCTTGTTCTTCTCCTGCTAGACAAGTGTCTTACATAGTTTCATCCGAATTTGATTTTTCTGATCTGGACATATTATCTATATTATCTGAGAAGATGGATTTCCATTCGTCATGCATGAATTCCATGCATTTTATCATGAGGTCCTCTTGACTTAAGAGATGATATTTATATTTTAACTGTCTTTTAATAGTCATTAAGATTTTTTTTTTTTTATCAAATGGAAATCTTCCCCTCTCAATATTCGGTTGATTGACATTACATTTGATACTTGTTTGTATATTTTTGATGGTCGATTCTAGGTTAACATTATAAGAATTGTACCATATGTAGTGGAATCTCCTTGCTAATACTTGTAGATTGATATTATCAATTTCTACCGATAATGTCCATTTCCATATCCATGAAAGTTGAAATTGAGCAAAGAAATATAACGGACATTGTCGCTATATTAAGTCTTTTAATTTAGACAAAATAGGATGGGATTCCACCCATGGTGTGTATAAATCTTGTACCTCTTTGGTATAGTGGCTCCATAACTAATCCACCTTTTATAAAACTAATTTGGAAGTTGTTTTTTCAAAATTTACTAATTTGGAAGTTGTTTTTTCAAAATTTCTGGAAATATTTGAAAAAAAAATATGTGTTTTTTCTTTGGGTTTTCATATAAAAAAGTCGAATTCCATGCTTCAATATAATCTCAATAATTGTATGGGTATATTTGGTTATTTACTTGAATTTTTTTGGGTTACTAGGATCTAGTCCCCAATCAATGTGTCTTAAGATATTTCTTATGGTACATTTACTGTAACTAATGACCGTTTCATTACGGTCTTGGAAGATATGTGTAAATTCGATTGACCCTATTATAGAAAGAATTTATTTCATTATAAACTGATTTTTATCAGCTTGTGATGGGTGGGACAATCTGTTTAAATATTTTTGTTTTATTGTCCACAGATCATTTTGTAAATGCAGATCCTGTTTCTCAATGACCAATATGGTCTCCCATTTGTCTTTATTAACAAAAACAGGTTCTTGTTTAAGAACTTGCGTTGCAGTTAGCTGTGGATTATCAAGGTATACATTTCTAGGTGATATACCCTTTTTAATTTCTAGAATTGTTATGTTTTTCTTGGAATCCAGAGGTTTCTCTTGATAAAGTATTTCTTCCTTAGGTCTATACAAGTATTTTTGCAAATCTAATCAATTTGGTCTATCATTGATAGGTGGTGCTTGAGTGACTGGAGTAGGAATCTTCTGACTTCCTTGTTCGTCAATCTACCAGTATATATCCCCATGAGTTCTGCCACGCCCTCGGCCACGTAGGCTGCCCTTACCTCTGGAGTCAGAGCTCATTTACCCTGTAAAAATTCTCGTGTTAGATAATCTGTAAGACTATTAGTCTCTCCTTTGATATATTCAATGTCTAGATCAAATACGGATAATTGTGCTTGCCATCCAGCAAAAAATTACTTGGAGACTAGATGTTTAACATCCTTTTCAATAATTTGTTTTGCTGCAGAGTAGTCAATTCGTAATAAGAATTTCTTATTTAGTAAATCATCTTGCATTTTATTTATGCAATTTACAATAGAAAACATTTTTTTCTTTATTGTAGAATATTTTTCTTGTGTTGGATTCCATTTTCCTGACACGTATCTAACAAGTTCTTCAAAATTTGTTTCAGCATTTCGTTGCTTCAATATACCCCCATATCTTATATTGGATGCATAATAAATAAGTCGGCTTATTTGAGTCTGAGTGAAAAGATGGTTTATCCTACTTAAAGATTAAGCACATTACGACCGTATAGTTTTTTGGTTATTTGATTAGGTGATAGTTATCATTAAAAACTCTACAGTTGCTAAATTGGTTTATGAAACTTGGTACCTGAATTTAGCTTCTGATTAGTTTTATTGCTATGGGGAAACTCATGTTGACTATAACTAATCAAGGCTAGACATTCAATTGTAATGAAGCTGATGTTTGTGATATTACCAAAATGATTTTGTTTAATATATATCTCTTGTGATTATGGAGTTGTCTGGATGCATCTTTTAAAAAAAAAATCTTCGGTTTATTTGAGGTTGAGTGTTAAAATGGCTCATTGCTCTAAGTTTAGTACTTTGTGTTTTTTTATAGTTTTTTTTATGACATACGAGTGTGTCAAATGCATTTTTCTTTAAGAAATTTTTTTGGCTCAGTTGAATTTGTGTAAAAAGATGGCTCATCCTGCTCAAAGCTAAACATTTTATGTGATAGTTACTATTAAATCTCTCCGATTGTGAAATTTTATTTTCTAGACTTGATATCCTTTATAGCTTTTTAGCTTTTGATTAGTTTTATTGCAAAAGGGAAACTCATAACTCATGGTAATCATCTAATTGTATTAACAATACTATGTTGTAGTTCTGACTTCTGAGGCTGTGTGAATTCGTCTTTTTAAGGAAACAAGCTGGCTTATTTGAATTCAAGCTAAAAGATGGGTCAGGCTTTGCACTTAATAGTTTTCGAGAAACGGAACGAATAAGAAAAAAACTCAACTTTTACAAAAGCAAGGTGCCTTGTTTGGTTCTTAATAACTATATAGCTCATCGATCTGAAAGTTAAGCACTTTATAGTCTTTTCGAATAATGAATCAGAAAACTCAGATTTAGAAAAGCAAGTTGGCTTATTTGATTATGATGAATAAGATGTTTCATCCAGCTTGAAACTTAGCAGTTTATAGTTTCTGAAAGCGGAAAATCAAATAAAGATTTATCTTTAAGATGGACAGTCAAATTACAGTAAAAGCTTATGAGCACAAAACAAGTTGAGTTGTTTCTTGGTTTTTTATACTTGCTTCTTTTGCTTTTGGGAACTTATACCTCTTGGTGAGGAGCGAGGACCCTAATAAATGGTATTATTGAGACAATATTTTCAACAATGAATCATGGTTTGTTTATACATCTGCTTACAAGAAAGCTTTCACTTTTGAGTTTTTAATAATGATTTACTCAAAGCTGGGGATATCCTTTTCTATTTTGTCTATTTGTTTCAAATCAGTTGATATTTGAACTATCTTTAGTTTATTTTATAATTTTTCTGTTGGCTCCAAATCAGTTTATGTATGAGAATGATGAGTCGAACTCTTACATGTATTGTTTTGTATAACATAAAGAATGATGAATGAGGTATTCGTGCCCTTGTAGGTTGAAATGGCTGAAGTTGCCTACAAAAATACGCCAGTTTATAATTAATCATTACTGGGAGATTCTATGATATACTCCAAAATGAATTTTACAAAAAGGTTGATATGGCTGAAGTCGCCTACGAAGATGACTGTAGTTCTAACTTCTATGTATTTTGGAATCTTGTTTTAGTTGGTAGCTCATTTTGGGAGACTGTTTGATCGGTCCTACTTAATAGCTCCAGTTTTATAGTATTTTATGAAAAACCCTGTAAAATTTATTGCATCAGTGTAAATAATGGCTTGTAATGTGTAAACACTAGCTATCATAATTGGGCAATGTACTGGTATGACTCCAATGATTTTGTAAAAATAGCTAGTTTAGTCGTTTCGCTTTCACTCCGTTTCAGAAATATTCAACATGAATATATTGGCGTTCCTATAATTCTGATGAAGTGCAATGTCTACTCTTTCTTGTACTTAAAACTTCACTCACTTTGTTTTCATTTGGTTATTTGTTATGTGAAAGAAAGTTAGAAAAAAATATGGAGGGAGAAAAGGTTAAATACAAAATAATAAAATATATGGTTAGTTAGGATAAAGATGTTAATATAAGGAAGCTGAAAATGAAACAAAGTTAAATGGTTACCCTAAAAATGTAAAAGTGTGTTAATTTGAGGAAAAAATTAGAGATAATGATGCGGTTGCCATTAGTGTTGTACTTTCTTTTAAAAACCTATTCTGAGTTCACATAATCGTTGCCATCATCTTGTGGTGGTACCTAACCATTTAAAATACTACGTATAAATTTTGAAATGTTAAAATTTGATTGATTTGACACTATTTTTATACCGAGTCATAAGAAGTCTTCCAGTAAAGAAAGGCCTGTCATAATCGAAAATAATAGTAAGTTAATTCTTCAGGAACTTGTAGTTGGGTATTCTCATTCATGTTAGCTGCATCTCAAGGACATAAAGAGTTTGTTGGAGAATTTTTGAGTCCTAAATTATAGCTTGCACAAGCTATAATTCACAAAATAGGCCGTCTCTTCACGGCTTCTGAAAGGCACAATACATGTTAAGGGTGCCAAAAATGGGTGTTCCAGGTGGTGCAGGAGGTGCTTCGATTCAATTCAAATGTTATTCTAAAGCTTCTGCTAGCAGCTGTTAAATACAAAGGGTTTGTTTATGCCAAGGTTCCAAGTATGATTGTGGCAACACTATATATTACATCTAGCTGTCCACGAAAAACAGTTACAGGTATGTCTCCGACAGTGGGAAACAATTATTTAGATCCTCTGCGCAAGCTTGAACATGTTAATTTATTCTTACCTAAATTTTTTTGGGTGGATTAGAGGGATATATTTTTCTCTCCGTCGAACGTTAGGTTTACTTTCTTTTTTATATATCTTCCCCCAAATTCTACGTCGTGTTTATTGTCAAGAGTCGAATTATTTGCCTTTTACTCATATTGCGCTACTAATT
Source organism: Primula veris (assembly GCA_963682055.1). Lineage (NCBI taxonomy): Eukaryota > Viridiplantae > Streptophyta > Magnoliopsida > Ericales > Primulaceae > Primula > Primula veris. The sequence continues at coordinate 17,182,345 of OY821743.1, read as the reverse complement.
GTGCATTAAAACCTTAAATATAGAAGCCTTCATAATTAAATTGAGGTGAAAAGAAACAGAAGTATATTATAGAAACTTCAATTCATGGATTTCATTATTTGAGTTGCAGTGCAATAGGCCCTAATGCTATACTCACTATTAATGTTTCAAGCGACAGAATATATATATGCTTTTCTACAGCCAAAATGACGTGAATGCCAAAAACGTAAGTGGTAATAACAACATTGGACATATTATCCATGTTAAGGATGTCAAAAAAGGATATGGAAACTTGGGGAACTTGATGCTATTTGGCCATTTGGGGTATCTTGTTAAAACTTGAGTGCACAGGTGTGGCAATATCTATGATATTTGGTTGGAAAGTAGAGACATTATTAATGTGTCGCTTCTGTCGTTGCAGTAACCACGTTTCAAACAACTATATATAAACCCGTCTCGTGGCTTTTGACATGACAATTTAGAACAAAAAGCAGGAGAAGTTGTATTGTCTACGAATATCCCGCAATTATACTCTTATAGCAAAAACTTGACTCACCTTATTGTTGGAAAGACGTTTTATTTTGCAGCGGAAAACTGGCCTTCGATCCTGATTATAGTGTCTATGGATTATATAAAAACAATACAGAAATAACTCATGGGCAGAGCTAGATCACACTTTATCAAATACGTTAATTAAGGCGCTTGTAAACCGCCTCGAAAAGCTATATAACCGCCTCTAAAACCCTTTGAGGCTCTTCACAAGACGGTTTGTAAAGCGTCGTGAATGTCTGCGTTGCAAAAACCATTGAGGCGGTTACCAAGCGCCGCGAAAGAAAAAGGCGGTTAGATCTCCTTTTAAAAGCGCTTTTTTACCGCCTTAATAAATACTTCAAATAAGGTGGTTGAATAGCTTTAAAGGTGCTTATTTACCGCCTTAATAGGTACCGCAAATAAAGCTGTTTTGAAGGCTTTTTAAGGCGTTTTATTACCACCTTCGTAGACGCTGGAGAACCTACTAATTTGCGTTTCTATGTAACCACATTTTGCTTTTTCATTGTGGTTTTTAATATATACAATATTTGTTCTCAAAACTTCAACATAAATAAGATTTTAAATATAAAAATCCAAAATAACAGCCAAAACAAGCAATATATTCTCAAATACCAAATATAATGTTTCACTAAATAAACATAGAACAATTATCCTAAATAGACTATCAATCCTTAAATAACACTCGATACAGACTAAAATACGTTAATAAAAACCATTGTCTGAAATGGTAAAAAAAATAGATAAAATATTCACTCAACAAAACTAAGTTCTCAACATATTGCCTGTGAGATTGGTTGGAGTTCTTTCCAAGTACATCCGTCAGGGAAGGACTTAAACCCTGAGTAAAAACACCGCCATGTTTATCACGTCCAAGCACATCAGTAAACGCTTTCTTTAGAAATTCAAGAGGGTGTTGAGATTCTGGCTTTTCTTCTAACTTTTTTCGCATTTTATCCTGAATGCATCATAAATAGAAAATAAACAGAAATATTTGAACAAGTTGGTTCTAACGATTATCCAAGTTAATCACTCAAGATTAAAATTGTATCAGTAAAAAGAATTAAACTACAATAAATGAAACTTTCAAATAAAACAAGAAGCATATAACATATACCATTAAGAACCTATGAAGAAAAGAAGGGAAGGAAACCATTTTGTGCAGATCAAAACTTTCCGTTTTAAAATCCTTTTGTTTGTTACTTCCCCTAATGTGATGAACAAAAAGGAAAACATATTTTTTTTGCAGCAATTACCAATACACAGTTCAAACAAGACCCATAATAGCAAACAACTAAGACTTAGAATTTCAAACAGAAAAATTAATGACTCAAAGACATACCATTCCATCCCATCCCCAGTAGCTCCACGAGTTCCTTTATGACTTTTCCAGTAAACAACTACTTTGTCAGGCTCTTTACCATCTATCGTCATCTTCATTGAAAAATTGTATACTACGACATTATGAGCACGTATATAAGAGATTGTAACACATGTTAGCTATTATAAGTTAATTTACCTCAAACTTTAGTAGACCAATATCAACATCTTTTCTTCTTCATCGGTGGTTGGGATGGGGAACCACTTGAAAAGTCTTGTAGATTCCGAATTTTCCAAAATGAGAATGATACAATTAAGAGCGAAAAAGAGAGAAATATACCTAATAAATCTTTCTCAGACCAATTAATGTTCAAAGTAGTTTTTTTTTTTTATAAATGTAACCCACCATTAGAAAACCAACTTACTGAGACCATGGCAATACAAGAACCTCGCATGTACAAGTTTAGTGACTCATATAAGACCTCAAGCACTGGGTACTTTCTATGTGTGGTTTTTTTCATGAAACTAATATCCGGAAACTACGAAAAAGTACAAAAAAAGCAGAGGAAAGGAAATCAGGAAACCATATTGAAGTCATAGAAAACCAGGAATTTGCACTCACTTAGTAAAAAGAATGTTGGCATGAGCAATTTGCTATTAAGTTTTGTTGGCCCGGGTGCGGCTAACCTTAGAGGGGGTGAATAAGGTTTTGGCGATTTTCGCCTAATTAAAATTCTATGCAACTAACCACCCAACTTATGCAATTCTAAGCTTAAGCGTTTTAACAAGAGTTAATAAATTGCTAAAATAACTAAACGCAAGCAATAAATAAGCAAGAAAATAAGTTGCGGAAAGTAAAAGCAAGAGAAGAAAATGACACCGTGATTTATAGAGGTTCGGCAAACGCGCCTACGTCCTCTCCTCGGTACTACCGAGTATTTCACTAAAATGTTTCTTCCGGATTTTACAAACCCTATCGAGCTCAATCGACCGATTTGCTCACCCTCTACCCGAGGTTCCTACTCTTGATATAAGTGCAAGAGAACACGACTATGAGTCAACGACTCCCCCTCAATTTATGAGTACCCGAATGAAAAATCTAGAGCTTTTAAGCTTCACTTGCTTACAAAGCCTCTACCCGTTCACTCGCTCACAAATGAGTTTATAAAACACTCGATACAAATTTAGTTACAAAAATGTAACTTCGCTCACTATTCTAATTGCTTCTCAAAAAGCTAATTGGTGAGTTGATGATGATCGAGCTTGAATCTCTTTCTCTTTGATTTTCCTCTTCCTCGAATATGTATACACCAAAATGGTGATATTAGGGTTTTTAATGAGAGGTTGAAGGAAGTTGATTGGTATTGTGATTGGTGTGTTTGGAGAGAGATTTGAGGTGGTATATATAACAGCAAAGTCTGTTTTTCTGGGTTATGACCGTTGAGGGTTTTAACAGTTATTTTCCAGAATAAGCTGAAAAGCTGTTTTCGAAAACTGCAGAAAACGATCGGTCGTTTTCTACAGTCGATCGGTCGTTTTCCAGAAAACGATCGGTCGTTTCTGAAAAACGATCGGTCGTATATTCGACCTGCTCACTGGAAGAAATCTGTACAAAAACGATCGGTCATTTTTGTACAGTCGATCGGTCGACTGTTCTTCTGGCAGTTTTTCCGGTCTTCTTCGAAAGCCCATAACTTCTTCGTTTTAGCTCCGATTCTGGTTCCGCTTGAACCTGTGGTTTCGTTTTTCCGAGCTCTATCTTTCTGGCGTTCTGCAATTTACAAATTCTCTTTTTGGAAAAAAAACAAGCATTATATCATCGAAATAGAGAAATCGTAAAATCATTAAAAATATAATCAAAGTTATAATCAAAATCAATTATTGAACCTCATGGTTCAACAAGTTTTGAAAGTGAGCTTTGGATACTAAGTCTCAATCTTTTTTATTAGTAAATATAGACACACAAACAAAACAAGGAAAAAGAAAAAGAAAAACTTTTGCAATACGAGTTAAGAAAAGTGGTGGTAGAAATTTCCATCAATAGTTATTACGATTTTGAACATCTAACTCATCACCCCATATAAGATTTCTTCCCTGTCTTAATATTACCCTAACCTGACTAACATAGAAAAAGTGACAAACTAGTGTATAATTAATAAATAAATAAAACAGCGACAGAACTAAAAGTTCTAATGTGTTTGTGGAAGATTCCAACATAAATACAAGGCACAAATACACACACACATACACAAAAACCTTAGACCAATTACAATAGAAAATAATAAATAACATGGGAGCTTGCCAATATCGGTCCAGAGCTCTAAAGCTAATTCTAGTAAAGGTTTGCATTATTGCAACTTAAAAGCTCGGATTTTTTTGGGTTATAAGAACCTCGAGTGTACCTGCTGTATTATCGTCATTACGAGGAGGAACTAATTTTTGATTAAATAGTTGTGCTTGTATATATTCAAAAAAACTAGATTTTCATAATGTATCAAATGTCATTAATTTAGCGCCCCGTGTCGCACTTATCTCTCCGTAGGGCCGCCCTGACTACCTAGTTTTGATTACAAAAGTACTAAATGGCATCCTTTTTTGCAGAACTGAATGAAACCGTAGTGCTATAAGCATATAAACAAAAAAAAAAATAACAAAATTGTGTAAATGTGGGAGCCTCATAATTCTTGTAGAAATGAGTAAAGAATAAAGGACATAAAAATTCCACAAGCTGCAAAAAATGGAGAGATAAATATAGATAAAAAAAAAAGACTATTTTTTTAACACTAAATGATTGAGAACCGTAGAAGCGAATGTAGTTTTCAACAAAAATAAACACACACATATATATATATATACATAAATATATATATGTATGTGTATATCTATACTATAATTCGTTTATGTCAACACCCCCCTTATGAAACCTTAGACAAATATTTACAAACTAACCCTATTAATTAATCAAATTAAATAAAAAAAAAACCTTCAAAAAAATAAATTGACATACGTTAATAGCTTTTAGTATCAATTTCAAATAAAACTTCTATTCACCCCACAGTTACCACCCCTGTCTCTTTTCTATCAAATTCGAAACATTAAGATCATAAAAATATTTAGGTTACTTAGAATTGTTTAGGCAATAAGAAACAAAATCAATTGCACACATTGAATGCCTTGATTTACTAGTATATTATATATATATATGTATATATAGATAAGGCCAGCCTTGATTAGTGATCGTAAATAAAAACGACTATATATGCTCTAATGTCCTTAAATTAGAATAGAAAAAACCTAGTTAATTATGTGGATAAGAAAGAGGGACAGAAATCACGATATATACATATTTTTACACAACTTATTGATGAAATTAAATAGATAGAGCCATACGATGTGATACGAAGATGGGGGAGGGGGGATATTATTAGTATTTTATTTAAAATATTAAAATGTTTGAAGCAGTTTGTAATTAACGCCTTGAATATAAGTGCAATAGGGGCGGTAAACTAAAACCGCCTCTAGTAGGACGCATTATAGGCGTTTATACTAACCAGCTCTATTGATATTTTTTGAGGCGGTTTATCTCCAAAAAAAAGCATTTTAATTGACCTATTTTCCTCTGGTAATATTGCTTATTGGTTAGAGAATGAACTATCGATAGAAACTCTAAAAAAAATATTTCATGAGACTTGTATTACTTTTTAGCATGACTATAGGTTACAATAGACTCTGTGCACAACAATAAGACTTTTACTTAATCTAAATTTTTATTATAATTTAATTAATAAATATTATCTAGTATTAATTAAAAAACTAATATAATATTATCTAATTAATACTTTTATAATCATATGATAATCTATCAGTAAATTATATTCATTTCTATTAAAGAATATAATTGCACTCTTAATTCTTCTCAAAATAATATTTGAGAGCACATTATTAAATAGTTAAATATCTACTCACGTTAAGATTACAGATATCCACCGAGTAAATAAATTACTGATAATTATTTTACTCGGCATATTATTTTTTTAACATTTTCACTTAACTTATTTGTTGTGTCGGATATAAAATACACTTGTAAGATTTGACACAAACAAAACTTATAAACTTCTCGAGGAGATATCATCACTCATTGGTAAGGGATGTGAATTCTTTCGATTATGGACACACGCCATATAAATAATATTATTGTCCAACGTACGAACTTGTTGATCACAGCAAATTTCACTCATTGCAAATCAAAGGAGTATATATTATAAATATATGTATCGAAAATAATTTAGGAATTAAAAGTATAAGTAATCATAATAATCCCTTAGGTATAATTATTTTATTCTGTTCAGTATCATAAAATAATATCATTTTGTACTATTCAATATACGCTAAGTATACTGGCACAAAGAGTCGGAACTCAACTGTTCCTTATAGTCAAGACAGACCTACTAAAACTATGTGCTACAACTATACCGATGATTGTTCACTCCATCTAAAATTATGAACGATAAAATATATTATGTTAGAACCAGTAATTTGATCTTACATGTGTAAGACGTACTCTACACAGCAAATCACTTACTATACAAAATAAAAACACATGTACATATAAATAAAATATACAACATTACTCAAAACTATTCTCAAATAAATCATTCATTATTAATAAATAAATATTAAAGCTAACAATAAATCATTTATTTTAATATATCATTTTAACCCTTACAAGTAAAGCTAATATATATTTTACCCAATGAAGTCTTTCGTGCATGTACTGTTGTACACAATTTGTTCTCACTATGGATGCTCTATCAAAGGTTATACTAGCCTGAAGTAATCTTTGGTTGATAGTGAAAACACAAAACAAACCTAGATTTTCTCAACACATGTGACCAATTAATAGCACGTTTTTAAAAGCAAAATCTTAGTTGAAGCGTTTTGTAAGACCAACGCCAAAAGCGTAAACACTGTAATAAATTTTAGCAGGACTAAAAGTGAAAAATCTAGCTTTTTAAGTTTTTTTAAGATTTGAATTCAACTTTCATTCTACGAAGTGTGTTTTTTTTAAATAAGTGAGCATTGGTATCATTATTAATGCCATTAAAAGTTCTACAGTTTGGTACCATATGGGGTAAGTTGCGTCATCATATACCGCATAGTTAAAAATGTTACGTTTTTTAACTAAAAAATTGATTTGGATATTTTTAAATGTTTAAGGTAATTATGTTATTCAAATTGTGTTGTGAAACCAAACAAAAAGTAAATTTATATATTTTTTTGTTAATATTTCATTTTAAATGTTTGGTGTCCACTTTAATTAAGGGTATTTTAGCCTATTTTATTTTTGAAAATTCTTAATAAATATATAAACACAAGTTTTATTAATTGAACAACTCCTACTTACATAAATATATACGATTGATATATATACACATAGAGGAAATAAAAAGTATCAATTTTCTATTAGTTTACACTATGCGGCACCTAGCTACCCCCATACGGCACGAAAGAAATTTCCCTCTGAATGATGACAAAACAGATCTTTTGGGGGTAATAATAGTAGTAGTTTTTAATATCCTGAAAAATGGGAGCAAATTTTTGTGAAAACACAAGCTAAAAGAATAGAGGCAAAAGTATAAGGAGCAACCAGCGTAATTCACTCATCGTCCTATCACGCTCTTTACACAACCACAATACATACACAAACCACAATACATATTTACATATACACAATTGTGTGAATTGTTTAGTTGTTCACTCGAAATCAGCGGTGCTGAACACCCCCATAAACCGCCAACCACCGTACACGTGGCACGAATAGATGCTACACATACCAATCGCATCTCTTTATATTCTCGAACCTGATTCCAATTATTATTATAATTATAATTATCCACAATTAACCAATACTAAAACAGAATCCGTTCATATTCGTTCACTACCAAAATGCTCTTTATATTCCTCATCTTCTTGTTATTATTATAATAATACCTCCTTGAAAATGCGATTTCTGAACCAGCGGACTACTCTCTATCTCTCCTCTTCGCTTCTCTCTCCTTCTCGGTTTTTCGGTTCCGCTTTCCGCTTTTTACCTCCTCTACACATTCCTAATTCCTCTCTTTTAGGTCCGTCTACCTTTCAACATCGGTACTGATTATTCCTTTTTTGTTTTGTTTTTTTTAATTTTAAGTGAAATTGTTTTTCCGTCTTCTTCTATTTGTTTAATATATCTTATATAGATTGAAAATTGATGATACTGAATTTATGGCAATTGAGACTATTCGGTATGTTTAAGATTCGAGACCGGTGCTGGTTTCCTTTATTTATTTATTTATTATTATTATTATTATGTTGAATTAGGCATTGAGCTTAAATCCTGTTTTAGTAAAAGTATACGTATATATTGATTTAATTTGATGTGTTTCTATAATTCGAGTATTTGGAGCATAGTGCGAGCTAAATGAAAAAAAAAAAGATATTTATAAATAAACAGTAGGTTGAAATGATGTGACCGAATTTATGGCAATTGAAACTAATCGACATGTTTAAGATTCTAGACTGGTGCTGGTTTCGTATTTTACTATTATTAGTTAGGGCTTGAGCTTAAATCCTGTTTATTTGAGAGGTAAACGTTTTGTTTTGTTCTTATTTTTTAATCAACTTCGGCATTCTCATTATTATTGAAGTAATATGTATTATATGCTCTGCTGGTACAAGTGTCTCCCCGACAAACCGTAAACATAAAAAGATACTGATCTAAAATAAAAAAGTGAAATATTGTCGGCATTCTCAAACAATCCAACAGGCGATACTCAACAATTGAAGTACATGTTGCCACTCATAGATGAAAAACATATCTATACATGTATATGTATATATGGGATTAAATTCCCAAGTTATTGTGGAGCAAAATTAAAATAAAAAAAACATTTAGATTATGGAAGTAAATATTCCTGCATTTATTGCTACTGCGTTGATTGTTCTCGTGCCTACTGCTTTTCTACTTATCATTTATGTAAAAACAGTCAGCCAAAATTAAAGTAAGAATGATTAATAAATTTGACCGAATGTATAAGGTCGGTCTATGATTTGATATCATTACTGGATTTGTTTTTTCTTATAGTATTGAGTTAGGGTTTTGTGGAAAACTACTTGTTTTATTTTTGCTACTTTCTAATATTGGTGAAACAATGATATTTTGTTTTTGCTTCTTTCGACATGTCGTGACCAAATGTAATGCTAAACAATAAAAAAGAAGCAAAAAAGGCCAGAAGAAATGATAAATTGAAAATATTAGACCAAATTAGTGGGAACTGAATCCTGTGATATATTCCTTTGTGAAGTAATACTGTTTGTATGTATGGTGAGATATTGATTTGGTGTGATGTTTTATGTAGTTTCTAATTTCGTTCCCATCGGGGATGGCTTGAGCGATTGCAGCAATCTGCTACCTAACGTGATACCAAGACAAAAGAAAGAAAGAAAAATCCATTTTTGTGATAAGCTTAAATTATGAGACCGAATTTGAATTGAAAATTTGAAACTGTGAGATTAGGTACAAAAAACTATAAGGTACAAACAGAATAGTTAATTTATATTATAGTATCTGGGCTATGAATTTTGGCAAAATAATGATTCAGCTTGTTCTTAAACTGAAATTAGGGCTTACGCTATGGTCGATCATTCTGATAGAACGTCCGTGTTTTTTTTAATTGTATTCTTCTTTTAAACTATTTGTATGCTTTTCCGTTTTCTCAAATTGCTGCATAAATGATTTTTAGCTGTTAGGCTTCGATGGTTTTTTTAGTTCTTAATCTCATGTCCGTTTATACTTGGATAACGTTAGAATCGTTTAATAAATGCTTTTAGTGGGATAAGAAGGACAATGGCCTTTCTGTTGCAGCTACTTTTTTAAGGTGTTTTAAAGAGTATTTTCGTTTTAGTTTTTAGAATGAAGATTTCTTTTATATAGCGATAGCAGTTTGTTTAAAATTTCCATTATCCATTAAAGATATGCACTCTATTACATTCTCACCAAACGGAAAATAATGTAGAAATTCACAAAATAACTTCTTGATTTGCTTTCTAAAAGATGAGATCTGTTTTTGGAATAGCCGGTTTTAAGAAGGTGATGTGGAAATGCAACATCATCACTTAACTACTTCTTGGTAGTTGCATTCACGGATACTACAAGCTCATAAATTAGTATGTCTTGGTAAGAAGACGAATAGCACTTTTTTGGCTAATAGAAGACTAACTTCAAAACCCTTGATTCATCCAATATTTTAAGGATCAGTCTGTAATCTGATAAGCTATTGATAAAAGCATTAAAATTGACTGGGTGGTCATTTTTTAGAGTCAGTTTTAGTTGAAGTTGTTGTAGGACATCGTTCGAATACGATTTGTGTGACTAGTGGAGCTTGTGACTCATATAATCTAATTGCATTAAAAATTGACCAGCTCACCATTATAAATATTTACCTTTTCGTCTAATATAATTTGTGACTCAACATAGTGTGCCTACCCAATATAACATTCTCGGTATACATGTTGAATTAACATTCGATGTGCAATAGTATAATTAGTTATGTGTTATGTTAATATGTTTCTATTGATTTGTATTTATAATGAATCTAGCTCTCATCTATTGATTTTTTCTTACTCCGTTAGGAGCTAATCAATTACATACGAGTTATACCATGGCTGGAACTAGTCTAGATAACAGAGAAACACAACATCAAAATTCATCTTCTAATGATGGTGCTCATGATCCATGTATCTGGTCAACCCCCGGAGGTGGTTGTAAAATTGATATGGGGAAACAGATATTCTGCAATAGATCTTTGAATATGAAGAATATTGTTTCCGTGGGTTTCGACATGGATTACACTTTGGCACAATACAAATCTGAAACTTTTGAGACGCTTGCATATGAAGGCACCATCAAAAAGTTGGTTTATGATCTGGGGTACCCTACTGAGGTTAGTCTTCTTTTTTGCTATAATGTTTACCGACGCTGTTGTGGGGAGAGTCTAATGATTTCATTTCTCAGACTTATTTTGGCACTGTTTATAATTCTCTCATTTTTTATTAGTTATTGTGTTAGCATTTGAATGCCAGGATTATCTATTTTTGCAGTTATTGGAGTGGACTTTCGATTGGACGTACATGGTGAGAGGTTTAGTCCTTGATAAAAGGAGGGGTAACATACTGAAGGTTAGTTTAGTTCTCATGTCATATGCACTTTTTATTGTTAAAAAAAGAAACAGGGAAAATGCTAAAGCTTAAATCTGCATACTTGCATCAAAATTTTGTGGACTATATTATATACATTGGGAAATCTTATTAGCCATCTTTATGAGTTTTATTTTTTCTATGACACAGATGGATCGACACAAGTATGTGAAAGTAGCATACCATGGATTTAGGGAGCTATCAAAAGAAGATAAAGTAGCTACTTATGGAAGCACTTTAATACGAGATGCATTTGATGAACCTGATTATGCTCTTATTGATACCCTTTTCTCACTAGCTGAAGCCTATTTATTCGCTCAGCTTGTTGATTTTAAGGATAAAAATCCTGGAAAAATTCCTGAGAGAACATCGTAAGAACGCGACTTCTTCACATTTCAAAGTAGCGTATAAAGGACTTGTTTATACTAATCACTTAAAAGAATCATGTGTTCGTCACTAAATATGATCAGAAAGCTTACTTCTGAAAATATATACTGATTGCCCATTCATATTCGTCTTAAGAAACAAGCATGTGAAAATATACAATGGCTCAATGTAGAAAGGCTTTTCATTTAAGTTGAAGCATAAGTACATAATGAGAGGCCACACAAATAGTTTCTTTGAGTTGCCATTTTACCGTACTTCCGGTAATTCATTATTTGGCGTAATAAAATTTGCAAACAGAAAAATTTGTGGAACCTCGACAATCTGACAAAAAATTTCTAGCTCCATTTTATACAAAATATCCACAAGTAAGGTTTATAGTATGCTACTCTTTAGTTTACTCAACTACAATTCATATCATGTGAGATGTTCTTTTCTAACCTCCCATCAGTGTCCTAAAGCTATGAATTGCTTGCTTGTAGCTATGTGCGTATGTACAAAGATGTTAGAGCTGCAGTGGACTTGTGTCATCGAGATGGAACATTGAAACAGATGGTTGCAAAAGATCCTAAAAGGTAGTAGACTCTTTATGTTTGTGCAAACTGAACTCTCTATAAAAACTTGTTAATTAGCTTATAAAATGCTCAGATATAAATAATTTATAAGCTAGTTATTCTTCTTGCTATTTGACTTGAAATTTTTGAAATGTTGATGGTTCTAGGTACATTACTGAAGATTTGTCAATAGTTCCAATGCTTAAAATGCTCAGAGACTCGGGACGTTCTACATTTTTGGTGACAAATAGGTAGGGTTTTTTTAAGTTCTCTTTTCTTAGAAAAAATTATTTTAGACTTCACCTGTATAAGTCGGTTTCTCCTTCCCTTCCTTTGTTTTTGTTTGTATAACTGAAAGTCGTTAAATCTGCCAATAAATGTACCGCATGAGCTAATTGATTTCATTGGATTTTTTATGTATGCAGTCTTTGGGACTATACAAACATTGTAATGACTTTTCTATGTGGGCCCCAGACATTGGATGGTAGTTCTTCAAATTTTGGCTGGCTTCGATTCTTTGATGTGGTCATCACTGGCAGGTCGGTTTTATTCCTGATATGTTATTTTTCTCCTTTTCACATGTGCTGCACTCAATTTACAAATATCAGTGTTTGTAGTTTAATATTGTCGCTGCTTAATAAAAAAAAGTTTAATATTGTTGCTGATGGTTCTTGTTTATTAAACCATTATTTTTTTTTTTACTTAAAGCTCTAATATTGTTGCTGATGGTTCTTGTTTATTAAACCATTTTTTCTTACTTAAAGCTATTTTATTGCATTTAGAGAGTTGCATGTTGATTTATATGTAATTTAACTAGCGGTATTGGGGGCATTCTCCGAAATCATTATGGTGATTTTATTTTAGGGTATTGTGACAAAAGTGATTGTTCCTCAAGTATTGAAGCTGAAGCTAAAGCTAAAGCGTTTCTAATGGGTGTTCAAATCACAGGAGTAAATATTATTATAGAAAGTGACTCTCAAATTCTTGTGAATATTCTAAATAAAAAGACAATTTGTCCTTGGAAAATTCACAATATTATTAATCAAATAGAGGAGATTATGATAGGAAGCACTTATCTGATCCAATATGTAGCAAGAGAGGCAAATACAGGTGTGGATCTACTAGCTAATTAGGGGTGCTTGCAAGGAAGAATGATTTCAGAAAAAATTGAAGATTTTCCACAAAAATTGAAGAGTATTGTGGAGTTAGAGAAGAAGGAGATTCCTTACCTGCGTTTGTGATGATAGAGGCAATATGTAACAGCAATAACGAAGGTGAAGAAGGAGGAGAACAATCTGTTTCTATCTCTACCTGGTTGTGTTTGGAAAGATCTGGAGATTTTTTTTGCGGTGGACTGTACTAATACCTGGCTTAATGACACTCTTAAGTCCTCCAAGTTTACAAAAAAATTACTTTTTTAAGCTACCTTTGAATAGAGTTAGATCAAGTATCAATTTAGGGCGATTCAGTCTTTGTATTTTCGTTTCTTCTATTTCTTACTCGTTTTTTTCTTTTTGTGGGGTTTTTCCCCCACTTTTTTATTTCTCATCCATAAATAAATAAAAAAGTGGGTTTTCTCCACCATTATGATTTATATGTAGTTACCATCAGTTCCTGTTTTCAATACTTTTACATCTCTAGACTGAAAAGGGAAGTTATCTATTTACAGTGCGAAGCCATGTTTTTTTCATGATGAGAATCGAGCAAACCTTTTCGAGGTTGAAGCTGAGTCAGGGATGTTACTCAATACTGATAATGGAACTCCTATGCAACAGGTAGCTATTTATTTCCTTTCATTAGTAAAATACACACACACTATATTATTACTCCCTCAGTTCCTATTTAATTGTCCACTACGAAACTACGTGCATTTTTGACCGGCCAAGAACTTGTATCAAAATTGTCGGAATGAAAATTTTCAAAAGTTGATAATATAGTTCAAATGTTAAATTTTATGTTTAGATTTTAAAAAAATTCATTCCGACAATTTTGATATAAGTTATAAACCGGTCAAAATTGCACGTAGTTTCGTAGTGGACTATTAAATGGGAATGGAGAGAGTAACTTTTAGCAGCTATGCCTTTTTCTTAAGGAATTTCATCCCTGATTGTGTAGGTGGGAGATACTATACGCCTGCCAATAAAGACCCAGAACAAGAGTTGTAGAGTTTTTCAGGTGAATCTATTGCTTATGCATAAAAAAATCAGGGATATGTTTCGATTGTGTTTTTTCTTGTTCTCTGAACTCTGCTGTATTTGCTTTGGACCTAAGTGTTTCTTTCTCTAACTTACTATTTCTAGGGTGGAAATGTTGGTCATCTTCATAAATTACTAAATATCGAGTCAAGTTCACAGGTATGTTTGTATATTAATTATAATACAGTTTTTTTTCGTCACTGGGATTTTTATCCAAGTGACGTTGAAAATTGAAAAACATAAATTCATGTTGTAGGTATGATAGACATATTGCCCATTTGTAGGTTCTTTATGTTGGAGACCACATATATGGAGACATATTGCGCAGCAAAAAGGTTTTAGGTAAAGTTTATTTTTTCCTGTGACCCAATCATGACTGCAAAAAATAAATAAACCTATATGGTTTGTATGATGAAAAGTACGAATATTTGATTGCGGCAATGTATAGCGCCAGAGACATGGAAATGACTGTAAACTCCTACTTTTGAACAGGATGGAGAACAATGTTAGTTGTTCCAGAGCTGGAGAAGGAGGTTCAGCTCCTTTGGCAATTTAGGGATATTCGCAAGGTACTGATGTAGCGATTTAAATACTTTTTAGATCCTTCTTATCTCTTGATTCATGGTAATATTAATGATTTTTAATGATGTTTTTAGATGTTCTTTCGGGAATTCAAGTTTTATAAGAAACGGCCAATAATTATGTTTGCGTGTTTAAATCCCTTTTTTTGTGCGCATTTTACAATTGAAGATTTTGATGTTTGGAAGACTTAAATAAATTACTCGTAGTTAGAATTATAATGAAAGCCTTTTTTTTTTTCCTTCTTTACTGTTGGATTAGAAATTTATTGACTTTTGGAGCATTGACTATTATTAAATATATTGATTTATACAGCAACTTCGACAAGTGAGAAATGAACGTAACCTAGTTGAAGATCAAATTCATCACCTGAAATGGTCACTCAAGTAAGTAATTCCCTTTCTTTTTTTTACCTATGGACGGATCCATGATTTTCATGGAGGGGATGATATTTTATATGCCCCTTTTTTCATCTCCATTATGGTCACCATATATCAGTATTCAATCTCTTAAGAAGCAGATTAATGGAAAAAAGAAATATGGAAATATTAATTTTCCTTTAATTTGACACATTTAAAATTTCTTGGGAAAAATGACGTGATTGATTTGTGGCTTTAGCTTAATTCAGTTTTTTCATCCTTTAGAAAATTCTTGTTTGGATTTTTTTTGGTAATCTGCTCTTTCGTTCAGTTATGAAGGTGTTAATGGCGAAGAGAAACAGAAACTATCATCTCAACTTGACAGATTAGAGGTTGGTTCATGTCGTATTTCCCAGCGTTCGGTGTTAACTACTGAACCTCTTTTACTGTTTGATTGTTAACTCTTTAACCTTTTTCTGATATTAACGGCTGTTTTCTACAGATTGATAGAGAGCAGATTCGCCGTGGTCATCAAGAAGCTCAGCGAGAATTGCACCAAAAGGTGAATTACATCTTAACCACTCATTAAAGACGTCCAAGTATTTATTTTGGTGGTTAATAATTATGTTTTTTTACTGTGTTGGTGCTAGTAGAGTTAAAAAAAATGGTGAAAGGTTAAAACTTATGGTTTAAATATTCTCCTGTTATCGGGTGGAGAGATTGTTGATTTTCCTTGCATTAATATGTTTCCTGGGAGGAATTTACCCTGTTTAATTGATAGTACAATTTAAGCACTTTCCCATGCTCTCAGTGAACAAACCCATTTCGGTAGTTAATATTGCAATTGACATGTGAGCGGTTCTGTTTCAGTTCCACAAAACATGGGGGCAACTCATGAAGACCGGCTATCAAAATTCCCGGTTTGCTCATCAGGTAAACCTAGATTTTCTATTATTTTGATGTGGTAAAGAGATATACTCGTATTTATTTTGAAAAGCTGTTTCAAAGCTCAAAAGCTCGATTCTTCTTCGTCAAGCAAAATAATGCTGTGCGAAAAAGTTCGAGAAGCTTAAGCTTTTATACACGACAAAAGCTTACGCCTTATTGAAGCTCTTGATAAAAATGCGATTTAGCTACTCTTATGTGCTTGAAAACGAAGTCAGATTTAATACGGTCCTTAATTCTTCTTGCATGCGTATGCAGGTTGAGAGATTTGCATGCTTATATTCTAGCCAAGTTACCAATCTGAGTCTGTATTCGCCCGATAAGTACTATACACCAAGCGAAGATTTCATGCCCCATGAGTTTGACATCTTGGATCTCTGATAAAGTAGAAATTAAATTTAGTCAGAGTTGATGCTCAGCTTAATTTTTTGATATGATATATCGTTGCACCTTGTTATGGAAAAGATAAATGTGTACTAGTATTATTTAAGGGTTTCTAGTTATTTGATTCATTGAAGGTCCTTGCATGGTATTTTGTACTTAGCAGTTAGCATTGTAATATCGACAAAATGACACGATTATAATACTGCAACTTCCACAAAATAAATAATCTAAAAAATGAAGAAACTAAATACAAAATCTTATCTCTGGTAATGAAATTGCAGATGTGTGTTGTGGAACTTGAGTTATTGAACACAGTAGTGGGGGACCATACGGGATCTAGGCCAAAAATAACTTTTTTTATGGACTTGAACTATTTTCAATTGGACATATCATAATATGTTAATTCCTATTCTATTTTTATTTAAACGTGCTTACAGTCAAAAGACTCAAAACCTTCCTATTAATTAATTTATTTTTCAGTTTCACGAACCCAAACCCCTCTCTCTCTCTGACTGAATTGGTTTGTGAAAAATATTTTAAATATGATGATATGTAAAGTTGGTATATAAAATCTGATTAACATGTTATAAAGAAGTAATTTTTTCAACTATAAGCAGACTTATTTGAAGCTAAGAAAATAGCTAAAATAACAATTTCTACCCGGCTACCTTCTTAAAACTTATAACTTTTTCAAACAAATACAGAAACAATTCGTTCTAATTTACCCAACCAAAACTGTAATAAGAAACAAAGTATGATCTAATCTTTCTAATTCTTTGATAACATATCTATATTTATTCATGTATATATGTGTATATAGATCGGATTAAATTTGTTCTAATTGAATATAAGATTAAAATAAATTAATTGGGTAAATTATAAATGAGAGAGAGATATGAACCTATGAGTACTTAGGCTGAATGAATACAAAGTCAAATGGAGGTTAGCTCTCTTTGCGATTATAAATCAAACTCCACACACGTTCAAAATCGGTGTTGTAATTTCGTGTGTTATATGTGAGCATATAGTTACATATATATATATAAGCCCAGAAAGAGAAAAATAGATAGATAATTAATGTTAAAACTGATTAGGGAAATAGAAGAGAGAGAAAGAGTTGATAAATAAATGTGAGAGTGTTTTACGCATATCAGTTTTTTTCAATATTATGACTTCGTGGACTGAATGTACTTATCCAAAAAGCATCAAAATTGTACTTATCTAAAATGGGCTTCCCCACGTCTGTACTTTTCGGGAAGTCCATCTTTTTAACTCACCAAACACATTATTTTATATCAAACGGGTTTTTTAGGCTAGTAAGGACTTCTAAATTGTCTGCTAAACACCCTTTTAACATTATTTTATATCAAACGGGCTTTTTAGGCTAGTAAGGACTTCTAAATTGTTTGTCAAACACCCTTTTAATGTCCATATGTACGGTTAACATTTTAAGTATGAAGTGGTGAGATAGTGTAGAGTATGGAGCCCTCCTCTCCCCCCTCGAAAGTAATTTATTTATCTCTACTTCCCTCCTTTTCTTGGAGATAGCACAAAAGACTTAATAAATTCAAGGGTTTAAATATTTAGATTCAAAAAAAGGTAATGATTAAGATAAATGTTTAAATGTTGTCTTTCAAACCCATGTCCAACGCTGGACGAAAAACCGAAAAAACCGATCCGAACCGAAAAAACAGAAAAAGACCGAAATCGAAAAAAAATTTGGTCGGTTTCGGTTTTCAGTAAAACCAAACCGAAAAAAACCGAAAAATCAAAAATAAAACCGAAAAATAACCGAAAATGGACCGAAAAAACCGGTCCGGTTCGGTCCAAAAAATAAAAAGACCGAAACCGAAAAAAAACGAACCGAAAATATGCTCGGTTTCGGTTTCAGTAAAAACCAAACGGAACCAGCTCTACCCATGTCAATGAATCTAAAGTTACTCCAAAACGGAAATAGTTATTTAGTATATTCTAAGGACTGTTGATTGAATAGTGAATGTTGACAAGGCTGGCTTGGCTGTATAGCAATTTTGGTTGAGAAGGGTAAATCCTTCCCACACCACGAAAATTTGTGTTGGAACGAACGGCTGTTGATTGGACAAATCTCCCCAGGCTAATGCATTTAGTCGCAAGCTTATCGAAAGATACAAGGAAAATGATCTGTTACAGTACAAGTGTTTGAATTAATTGAGTATCAATTTGCGTTTCGAGTGGCACCTCTTATTGTACTTTGTTCAATACTTAAATTTTTTATTGCCTTTAATATTAATCAATGTAACACCCCAAATTTAATAGATGTCACACGGCCGAATAACACGTAACATTACCCGTGTTACACGAAGCCTAAAACTTAAAGTTATAAAATAGATAAAATTTTCATCCAATACTCATAAAACTTGTTAATTGAACTTAAATTATATGTAGTTTAACATTCCAAAGTCTTTCGTACAAACAAATCATATTCCCATAATAATAACTTTTATAACTACATTTGCAGCGGAAAAGAAACCTAAACAACACTGAGCTCTTGGTCCCAACTGACTCAACTCTGACTATAAATAACTTGGATTTACCTGAAAAGATTAAAAGAGATGATAAGCCAAACGAGCTTAGTGAATGGTAATCATACCTATAAGGAGAAGTTTTGATAATCCATCTTCGAAAAATACAATATGGATTTTCTTTTTTTAATGAACAAAAGAATAAATAAATAAGTTGAATTTTTTCAGTTTTAGCACGTGTGTTTACATACATAAAATAAGTTTAAATTATAACTCCAAAAACGCAGATCAAGATATATAAATCAATAAATCATTTATTTATCACCAAAATTAAATAATGCTAACATCAAAATTGGAACCAGACTTAAAATTCATTGCCATTAATTATTTTCTCTCTAATTGTTGGATCCAACTATGTACTCAAAGTCACCTATGTTGGCAATATAGAAAATTCATTTAAGACAATCCGGCTAAGGTCACCGCACTTAAGAGGCCTGTTCCAAAACGTTGAGAAAACTAGAGTCAGCCAATTAAGTAGTCAATTCTCTAGCCACCAACGTCACCCCACTGAAGAGGCCTGTTAATTGGATTTAAATTATAAAGTAAGGTCACCCCACTTAAGAGGTCTGTTCCTCAAAGTTCATTGCTGGTCCCAAAAATCATTAATAATTCAAATAATTCAAATCATTTAAATCAATTATCTCAAATCATTAGATTAAAATCAAATATCCAAATTAGCAATAATTGAAACTTGTTAAGTACAATATGATTACAATTTATATATATTTTGTATATATAACCTGAGTAACACATTGTTTATATATAACAAAACTTTTAACATAAATCAACTCAAATCATTCAATAAAACTCATATATATAAATAAAATCGATTTGGTTGAGTACAAAAAATGATATTGAAAGTATTTTCTAAACAAGTATGAGAAATAAATCAAGTACTCGTATGTGATATATATAATCACCTAATCAAAATATTAATTGACATCACGTAAAAAAAAAAGGGATTTTTTTTTCAAAAGATATTTTTAAATAATACAATTTCATACACTACTTTACAAAATAACATGGGTAGCAAATCAATTATATATATATATGGTACAAAATCACTCATAGATTAAACGGAATACTGAAGTGAACCTGTTAAATATTAATCAAAGCTTCACAAAAACCAAAAATGAGTTTTGATAATGTTTTATGTACTCAGCCCCAACTTATACACATACGGTTTCTTATTTACTAATAAATAGCACTTTTAGGTATGCCCTATTCTAATGGATATGCAACATATCTTATCTTGAATGAGACTTATCCTATATGTTGTTATCATTTTTATTTTATTTTCATTTTAAACATGTAAACCTATAGTTATATTTAATTTCTATTCCAACCTCGTCAACTTGTTTTCAACCAAATTACTACTAAACTAACTAACCATGTCAACTGTTAGTAATCAAAGTTCATAATGACATTACTCAAACAAAAATAAAAACAAAAACAAAACAAACAAAAACCAGGGTATTACACTCTTCCCCCTTAAAGAAAGTTTCGTCCCGAAACTTATCTTATTTGCTACATAAAATGTTATTAGCACTATAAGAATTACAATCGGTGATAACCGAAACATCTGATCAATATTTATTTTTTTCTTAATCGTATATACAAATTGGCCCGTATTCTATAATTTAAAGAAAAAAAACTTATTCGCATTCTTGCTGACTTGGTAAATCTTTTGTTTCTCAACCCTTTTTATTTTGTTTTATTAGATCACTTAGAAATCTTATTGTATTACTAGGTCCCTACCCATTTTCTGTACAAAGCCATGACTAGGTATAACAATTAACATTATTCGTCCCGAAACTTGCCTCATTAATTACGTAAAACGTTACTAGCACCATAATTATTAGATTAATTAAAAAAATATGTTGTGTACAAATAAATAACGTATTCTTCTAGAATATCTGTAATGAAAATATCTTAAGTAACTCATAAATATATAAACAATTAAATATAAATAGAACGTAAATCCTTATTAAATTTGAAAACAACACAAATCTCTGTCACCAAATCTTTTATATCAGGTCACTGGAAATGCTAAATGTATTATTAGGCCCCCCCTACTAAAGTTGTAAACAAATTATTGACTAGATATATAAAGGTGAAATAAATCAAGTTCCTGATAAAGCACAATATACTTAGGTTTTCATACTCGATGTATATGAAATAGGAAATCTCGTAAGTTCAATATTGCAACCATTAAGTATTACTAAAGATAGACTTTTAAATCCAATATAAAAATGAAAAAAAAACTAAAAGGTGATGATTCCGGTATTTTTATTTTTATTTTTAAATTTATTTCACACCTATTCTGAATCCTTACAATAAACTTTCAACTAATTTTGACTAATAGTTCCATAAAATAGAGATTAGTCATATTCTGATCAAAATTAAAGATAACACACAATTATAAGCACATGTCATGAATCTCTCAACATGGATAACATCAACCGAAGCCTACATCAAATACTAAGTACAACTTTACAAGTACAGCTTAAAACATATGTTATATTACCCTTTATGATATCTAGCATTACCTTCGCCCTTATTCGGCCATAGAACAACCGTGTTAGTATCATAATTATAAGCAATCCGTTTGACATAATAAATTAACTGTAAACAATTTGAACACTTATAATTCATACCTAAATGGTAACAAAAACAAACTGGATAATACATTGTTACACCCGTAATCATCTTTTAAATAAAATGTATAATAACAAAACTAATAATACCAAGTTATGTTAGTTGTTAATATATACAGGTAGGGCAATGTACTTGACGTAATAATAATAAAAAAAATCATCATACAAATCAATTGTTTGACTCATTACCTATATATAGTTGTCAGTTAAACAAAAGTTGGCCTTCACATTCAAAGTGGTTAAAATCTAATCATAATACTAATTACTTTCTTAGAAACAAACGCGTTAGAAGCATCCATGCCGTCAAACTTAAAACCACTTTTACAGCTACCAAACAACAACAACAAAAATAATAAGAAAAGCTTGAACATAAATTAACAACGCACCTAAAAGTATTCTGAAGGGATACATAAAAATATCCCCCAATTTATTTATTTTTATGTTATTTTATTCAAATGATGCGAGCCTAAGTATAAAGCAAAAGAAAAGAAGAAGAAATTTAAAATTACCTTTACCATCATTTGGCAATACGATAGCAATTAAACACCTTTATAGCAAAAGAAAATTACAACATAAATTCAACTACTCATTACGCACACATCTCTTTAAGTACAACATACAATCGCAACCTCACACCAAAAGGTTGTGCATTCATTCACTAAGAGAATATAACAATTATAATTTTGAAAGGAGATCATTATCAAGGAAATATGACATATGTATGTATTTTTATTTTTATTTTTAAACAATTATCAACTATATATTTACACACACACATATATACATACATACATATATATATATATATATATATATATATATATATATATATATATATATATAATAATAATAATAATAATAATAATAATAATAATAATAATAATAATAATAATAATAATAATAATAATAATAATAAAATAAAACTAAATATATGTCATACACCCAATAATTCTTTGGAGACTTGTTAACATAGTTTTTACTTTTAGAATTGGTTCATATCTTAAAATTTTAATACGTCATAAATTTTTTTTATAAAATAACATAATGACTAGATGATAATTAAATTCTCACGCTCGAATAACGTATATGCATGAATGAATCTAAAACGAAAGAAGTCTAATTCTCACTTACCACCAATATCAGTCAGAACAAAATCCAAAATTGGTGCGATTTTTTTTTTCTTTCTAATTCCTCTATCATTTATACTCGTGTGTTTTTGTTAAAGAAAAAAAAAATATCAATTCTACAATATCATATTATGTTTATGACATAGTTTACAAACCAAGAAGCTTAACAAAAGAAAATGAAGATTTAAAAAAAAAATGTTATCCTAAAAAGAGCTCTTGTTCTTGAGCGATGAAAATTTCTAATTATAAAAGGATTGGACATGAATATGTTTATCCGTATGTTTCTCCAAATAGTAAGATAGTCTATGTTGGTTTGTAACATATTTTAAGCTCAACTTTCTTCTACGCTTAGGTAGTACATAATAAACGTACCGGAAAATCAAAATCAAAATCAAAGCCAACTTCAAATGACTTCATTCACTATTGTTAGTTCTTCTTAGAAAACAAATGAATTGTGTTTGAGATTTGTCTAAATCTATCTTGATGCATGCCAGAAAGAGTTTTACATACGTGCAGTATAATGATCCAATAATTATTTACCACCATCACTTGCAAAAATAAAATAACAAACTACCTAAGTTGAAAAGGCATTACACAAAAGAAATCTTAGCTTGCATTCTATCCAATCGTTCATATCACAAAGTAGACAATCAATAATAATCCATTCTTTAATATACTCCAGATATGTCGAAAGTCTTTTTACATAGGTAAGTCATGATACAAATTGATAATGCTTTTATATAAATTGGACTATAAATACGATACATAAGAAAATTTATAATATTATCACGCGAAAGGTAACAGCAGAGAAACAAAGTGCCAATAATAATAAATAAATAAATTCCCCAACAAAAGCACACCTAATTTAACAAATGATCTACAAGTATGGTATCAAGTATATAGTCACTCCGTTAACAAAATATGAACACATTGACTTATTAAACTAGAGACCACCTAAACCTTGGGACCAAACCTCAAACTGAGTAACTAATCTATTCGAATATTCCTAGGACTTTTAGCTCAGATACCAATAAATGTAACACCCAAAATTTAATAGATGTCACACGGCCGAATAACACGTAACATAACCCGTGTTACAGGAAGCCTAAAACTCAAAGTTATAAAATAGATAAAATTTTCATCCAATACTCATAAAACTTGTTAATTGAACTTAAATTATATGTAGTTTAACATTCCAAAATCTTTCGTACAAACAAATCATATTCCCATAATAATAACTTTTATAACTACATTTGCAGCGGAAAAGAAACCTAAACAACACTGAGCTCTTGGTCCCAACTGACTCAACTCTGACTATAAATAACTTGCATTTACCTGAAAAGATTAAAAGAGAGGATAAGCCAAATGAGCTTAGTGAATGGTAATCATACCTATAAGGAGAAGTTTTGATAATCCATCTTCGAAAAATACAATATGGATTTTCTTTTTTTAATGAACAAAAGAATAAATAAATAAATAAGTTGAATCTTTTCAGTTTTAGCACGTGTGTTTACATACATAAAATAAGTTTAAATTATAACTCCAAAAACGCAGATCAAGATATATAAATCAATAAACCATTTATTTATCACCAAAATTAAATAATGCTAAAATCAAAATTGGAACCAGACTTAAAATTCATTGCCACTAGTTATTTTCTCTCTAATTGTTGGATCCAACTATCGTACTCAAAGTCACCTATGTTGGCAATATAGAAAATTCATTTAAGAGAATCCGGTTAAGGTCACCGCACTTAAGAGGCCTGTTCCAAAACCGTTGAGAAAACTAGAGTCAGCCAATTAAGTAGTCAATTCTCTAGCCACCAACGTCACCCCACTGAAGAGGCATGTTAATTGGATTTAAATCATAAAGTAAGGTCACCCCACTTAAGAGGCCTGTTCCTCAAAGTTCATTGCTGGTCCCGAAAATCATTAATAATTCAAATAATTCAAATCATTTAAATCAATTATCTCAAATCATTAGATTAAAATCAAATATCCAAATTAGCAATAATTGAAACTTGTTAAGTACAATATGATTACAATTTATATATATTTTGTATATATAACCTGAGTAACACATTGTTTATATATAACAAAACTTTTGACATAAATCAACTCAAATCATTCAATAAAACTCATATATATAAATAAAATCGATTTGGTTGAGTACAAAAAATGATATTGAAAGTATTTTCTAAACAAGTATGAGAAATAAATCAAGTACTCGTATGTGATATATATAATCACCTAATCAAAATATTAATTGACATCACGTAAAAAAAAAAGAGAATTTTTTTCAAAAGATATTTTTAAATAATATAATTTCATACACTACTTTACAAAATAACATGGGTAGCAAATCAATTATATATATGTATATATATATGTATATATATATATATATATATATATATATAGGGTACAAAATCACTCACAGATTAAACGGAATACTGAAGTGAACCTATTAAATATTAATCAAAGCTTCACAAAAACTAAAAATGAGTTTTGATAATGTTTTATGTACTCAACCTCAACTTATACACATACGGTTTCTTATTTACTAATAAATAGCACTTTTAGGTATGCCCTATTCTAATGGATATGCAACATATCTTATCTTGAATGAGACTTATCCTATATGTTGTTATCATTTTTTATTTTATTTTCATTTTAAACATGTAAACCTATAGTTATATTTAATTTCTATTCCAACCTCGTCAACTTGTTTTCAACCAAATTACTATTAAACTAACAAACCATGTCAACTGTTAGTAATCAAAGTTCATAATGATATTGCTCAAACAAAAATAAAAACAAAAACAAAACAAACAAAAACCAGGGTATTACAATCAATGTATAGGAAAAAAAACATAGAAAGTGGGATTCGAACCAGGACAAATAGAGAAAAGACCTAATTACAACTACAACTTGTGTTTCGAGTGGCACCTGTCATTGTGCCTTGTTCAATACTTAAATTTTTTATTGTCTTTAATATTAATCAATGTATAGGAAAAAAACGTAGAAAGTATAATTCGAACCAGGACAAATATAGAGAAAAGACCTAATTACAATTACAACTAACCATTGAACTACACAACTACTTAGTAATTTATTACTTAATAAAAATTATTAATAATAAAAATTGTATGAGTGGTTGACATTGACCTAAAAAAACTTGTCGACATATTTTGTTTAAGACTCGAGGCTTGGTCGATTTGCAACAGGGACGGCCCGCCCCTGTGTGTTTGTCGAGTTGTTTGATGGGATGTGAGTTTTGCATCGTTGTGTCTATACCAGTATTCTGAGGCGTTTTAATACTCCATCTGTCCTATTTTATTTGGGCACTTTACTATTTTGGGGTGTCCCAATTACTTACCTAAAATAGTAACTATTTTTATTATATTCACTGTATTACCCTTATTTTAAATATATCATCATATTGAGGAACACAAAAAGTAAAGGTAAAAAATACATTTATCATAAAAAACAGACAATCATTAGGTTTACTTAATTATTTTGGTTCCCCTTGCCCGATAAATTGCGACAGAAGGCGTATAAATTTGGAAAAATTGGTCAATCTAACCAGGTTACTTGTTCAGGCAAAATAATCCCCAACAGAATCGATGAACTATAATTCCGCAGAAAGATGATTTGCTGGCAAGATAAAGTTCCAATGTAAACCATCATAAATTTTTAAAGATGTCAAGGTACAATGAGTAATGCATACTACATGCATAATATATGAATACATAATGATGCATTATTAGTATTTTCCAAATCAGTGGCTACCCAATAACTTTTTGAACGTTAATTGATAAATAATTAATAACAAAACATATTCTCCATATCATGAATAACATATTATCAAGTTCTCTTTCAAACTCTTCTAATAATTTGAAATTGATGTAATATTTAGCCAAAAGCACTATAGTTTCGATAAACTTATAACACAACTAACAAAGCATCTAACTTTTAAATAATTGATATAACATAACATTTGGTACATAAGGTTAATAATTCAAATACCACGGCAAAAAGTTCCATCTCCAGCTTCAAATCTCTGAACCCAAATGTAGTAAGCTCTTGAGCTTTAATCACCAGCTCCTTTACCAACCTTAAGGAACAATTTTATATTCATTGCGGCCAATTCAGCAGCTAAGTATCTAGTCACGTAAGGCATAGCTACTTTCTCCATTCCCCGAGTTGAATTACAGCAAGTGCAAATGACCTTTTTTGTGGGTTTATAGTTTGTGAGCCCACGAAACTCACGAACAGGTTGTTTTTGAGGTAGAATCATAGATGTAGTGAGGATGCTGCCACAGAAAGTGCACACATCAGCAATATGGTGATCGGATGATAAATGTAATCTGTCGTGTAATAAATATGCTGCTCCGTGAGCGATAAGGGCGTCTCTCTCCATCTCACCAAAACGGATGCCACCACCTCTCTTCCTTCCTTTTAGTGGCTGTCTGGTCAGCGGATCTACTGAACCGGTGGAACGAACCTGCATGATAATATGGAATAAAAGATTATTATAAAGGCAAGTTCACATAACAAAAGTGTATTGCCTGGGGGAGTTATTATAGGCTTGAAAATCAAAACAGTCTGGAAATATCTCAGATAAACAAACACAAGAAAATTTGCTAACAATTTGTCATACGATAACTTTATATACAAAATCAAGTATAATCTCTGCTTGGTATCCCTGCTAATGAAGCAAAAGATAGATCGTCCTATATGCAAAAGAATGTGACTGAGACATCAGCTTTTTTAAAACCTTCGTGATTCGAACTATTTTTGTTTTTTGTGCATGCATCAATGAAATATTTCAAACGTTTTGGCAAGATGTTTACTACCTTGCATGTTTTTCCTTTTTTCTAATTAGCATTATTACCTTATTTGGGGACCTGCTTTATTTCTGAATCATTTATTGCTACAACTTAGGAAAAAAAATTAAAAGCACTGCAAAAAATAAGACAACCAGAAAATCTACAGTTAAGACCCTTCAATAAACTTAGATAATACGGAATAATTGAGAGATATACAAGAATGAAGTAGATTGCAAACTAGACAACGTAACCAAGACCCCATTTGTAAATGAGATGGCTCCACACATCAGAGGTATAAATGAATTAGTCACCGCGTGAGTTGATTATCCTACGTGACTAAGTCCTAACTTTTTTCAGATTAGAGGCACAAGTTTTATATTGGGCTTGTTTGCTTCACTACAAGTTAGTAAAGAATCATGAACCCAAACACATTAAATTAATGCATATTTTAATATGACATAAATCTACATTCAGCCATTCTAGGAAAAAATAGAAGTAGTAGGTGCACAATGAACGTGGTATATACAAGAGAGGCACGAACCTGATATTTGTCAGAAACCATATGGCGAAGACGTTGGTAATAAACAGGTCCCATGAATATCTTACAAGTTAACTCTTCCCCATACATTCCACTGTACAATACTTCTGACCCATGGTAATTAAAGCCATAAGATGCTAATTTTGATCCAACTTCATCCACAAGAGAAGTTGTTGATTCAGATTTCAGCTCCCCATTTTCCCCTTTCTTTACTGAGCTAGAAAATGGTGTTGCGTCCACATATTTTCCACTCAAGCAACCCCCCTACGACAGAATCCAAAGTAATTTTGCTAAAAAATGTGAATACAACACGAAATCTTATTACCACAAATAAGAAACAACATAGGTACATTGATAATAGTTATCAAAAATGTGGAACCAACTAACCAAGCCCACTTACCATTTAGTTTTTCTTTTGTTTTTGTCTGTTTCCAAACTCTGTAATAAGGCTTTTTTAGCCAGTTATTCTAATAAAATTCAACGTGGGCTTGAATTCAACTCACATTAATTTGAACAAAAAACTAACCGAGCCTACAAACCACTCTTCCGTTTAGATGATAAGAACCAATTGAAAATAAAATGTGCCATGTCGATTAAAATATTAAAGACCACCAAAACGAATATCCATGATACGGAAGCTGAAACCATAAGCTACTTAGAAGAAGTCTGCAACAATAAATCATAAAGACGAATGCTATAAGCTCTTTTATTTTAAAGAATTCGCACTTTTATCACAAAAACAATATAGAAATGTTTATATGCACTTCCAATAAGTATAAAAGCACCATTAGATTCATGTTATTGTTATTAAGTTACTAAATTGAAATATTAATGACCTCTTGACGGTCTAAGCGCAGTTTCTTTTCAGACTCTAGCGAGTCCTGCTCTTATTCCAACTACGAATTCTATGACCCAAGGCTACCAAGACACCAAGGAAGTTATGTTACAAAACACTACACTTATGACTTACCTACCAAACAACTAGATATTTTCGAAAAGTTTACTTAAATCATAGCCGTAAGAGACTACTATCTCCCTCCTCTCTCCCTCCCTACCTCATTTTCTCTTTCTACCTCTTTATCGCTCTCCTTTACTCTCTCCCTCTGAATAACTACTCCAGGTTATCCGACAACTCAAGATAACTTCAAAAGGGACAAAATTTGCTGAAAAATGTTCTCAAAAGCTTTGTTCATTTTCAATGATATACAGAGTACAGAGCAACAAAAAAAAAATCGTGTTGGGTACCTTAGCAGCAATAGATTCCAAAAGCATAGCAATAGTCATCCGGGACGGGAACGCATGTGGATTAATAATAAGGTCTGGTCTCATTCCTGTAACTCCAGAGAAAGGCATATCAATATCTGGCCACAACTGAGAACAAACACCTTTTTGCCCATGTCGGCTACTAAATTTATCACCAATTACAGGATTTCTGGCATGCCGAAATCGTATGTTGGCCTATTCAAAAAGAAAAGGACATTATATTATTACAAATCATATACGACCAAATGCAAATACAAATCATATACGACCAAATGGAAATACAATAAAACACTAAATATAGCCCATCTTCTGGAACAAATGCAAAACCAATTGTATTGCTATTCTTAACAAGTTTGACACGTTCCTAAATAAGATTAATGGTGTCCATATTTTCACATTGCATTCAAATTACTTTCTTATTCTTTTAAAAAATAAAATGAAATGCCTGTTGTTTTTCATTTACCTTGCATTTATTTATTCAATGGTAAGTATGACCAAAAAAACATTAACTAACAAGGTCGATGTCCCTTATTCAGCTAGTAAAATAAAGTTCCCAATTTTTGTAGTTAACTCGATGGATATATAAGTGAGCATCAAAGACGAACAAATACCTTCTGCAGATGCTTCTTGTTTTTTACATCAATAGAAACATAATCAACAATAACAGGTTCTGAAGCCTTTGAAACCACAGATTTGGTCGTGCTTTTTTCCTCGTCGTAGACAGTATAATACGTATCTTTATGTTTTATTATCTGGACATAGGTACTCAGAGTCAAATTCGAATAATAAAAACCACACCAAGAATATAAGTTTTCGCTGAAAAAGCTAACCTGCCCAACAAATGGAAGTCCATCTGAATCAACTGTAGAGTGTGCGTCTTTGTTAAGATAGCTTCTCCTAAAATACTTCCGACCCTCATCGCCTTTGCTACTTTTTTCCGCCAAATCAATAGTTTCTGTCTGCGTGATGATTTTGTATTAATCGACTACTCACTAAATCACTATTCTTTATTACATGTGAATGAAATCTATTGTTCAAAACAAGGGTTTTTTACCATGTTGCTAACCATTTTCTTCTCTGCATAGCATTCACTTTCAGAAGAAATACTATTTTTTTTATATCAGAAATGGAATGAAATGCTCCTTAAACTACAGAAAATATTAAAGGAATATTTAAAAAAAAAACTTATAGAACTTCATAAAATATTTGAGTTCATAGTATATTTACAATTTCATAAGAAATCATAAAAAAATAAGTTTATAAAGTCTTTTAAAAGCGAATAATAGGTGAAAACTATATAAATATTCGAAACAAATAAACTTCAATTCGTAGTAGAACAACAATTCATATTAGATACATATAAAAAATTAAATAAAGACAGAGGCTCGCATATAAAGATGGCATAAAAGAGTAGATCAACAAGCTTTAAAGTGAATCTTTAATACAGTTCTGTACTGGATGCATTTCTAAGACAAAAGGAAATACAATATATCTACACTAGGAAAATGGAAGGCTCCATGAAGCATAAATGGCAGAATTTTTCAGAATGCAAAAATAGTAGAAAAAACATCACCGGCATAGTTAGCAATTACTACACAACTAGACCTTTACAACACCCTGAATGAGCCAACTTTGATTATGTTCTTTATAACCATGGCATCAATAGTGGCGCAGTTAATATAAAATACTACTGTTAGTTAGGCTATGACTAATACTATCCGATAAAAACAATAAAAAAACAGAAAAAGCCAAAGAATTATTCCGCTTGAAAAAAATAAGAAATGGAGATAGTCTTAGTTTCTATTCTTTCTCTTTTTTACCTGTTCAGTTAGATAACTAAACGAAGCAAAAATTAGAAGTTCAAAGAGAAGAGACCTCATTATAATAGACATGCCGTCCTTATGCTACAGAAAATGTCAGCTATGAACAAATAATATGTATGACCAAAAAACTAGTAAATTTATGGTTCCGAAAGAACAATCATATTTTCTATGAAAAAACATACTAACCCAGAGCACTACTAGCGAACCCTAAACACTATTAGACCAATGACAGCCAAGAAAATCAAGAAAGTCTAAAACGATAAAGAGAACCAAAAAAAAAAAAAAAACAAGAAAGTTCCCTGTCAAAAGAGGAGTATAATTCTTAATGCCTTCATAACTGATAAGTTCTCCTTCAGCCGAATGTTATACATGACAAAAAATAAGGTGATAAAAAACCTACCTGGTATATTAGACCACGAAACATCCCACGGTCAACTGAAGATTTATTTAAAACCATAGCATCCTCCATGTCATATCTACACCGGAAAAGGGGGGGGGGGGGGGGGGGGGGGGGGGGGAGAGAGATCAGAACACAAAAATGATTCCGTATCACAAAGTTATAACGAACACATTTCACAAAGATGCTTACCCTGAATATGCTAAAACCGCAACAATTGCATTTGTTCCCGAAGGATATTCGTCAATGCAGTACTTTTTGTAAGTTTTTGTACTGACAATGGGGGTTTGAGGAGTCTGTGAAGCAAATATTGACATATTATAGCAAGAGATAGACGGTACTAAAACAAATAAACACCCCATGCACAAGAGTCAGGGTTCAATCGTATGGAAAGAAATTAAAATTATCAATCCATGACACAAATTTTTTCATGTATAAAGAAAAATGTGACAGACCCAAGTAGTAGTTCCGATACTCTGAACTGTGAAATATGATGTTGTAGTTCCAGTACTCTTTAGCCATTTGTTATATGCTATGTCAGAGATGTGGCAGGATGAAATGGTCATTTTTCATCATTACAATTATCAAGAAATGGACTTCTTTCATGTTGCTATCTGGTAAGAGAATGGTAAGCTATATTTGTCAAATGGTTTATGTTAGTTTCACTTGTATCAAAAAAAGCATTTGTATTCCTTCTGTTAGTTTCGCTTGTATCACTGGTTCCACCCTTCACTGTTAGTTATTTGTTAGTAAGCTATATTTGTAACAAGAAAGTATTTCCGATCAAGATACGACCATCCATCCACTGAGTGAGTGGATGAGAGAAAGGACATGTTCGTCAAACGAAAGTACGAACATATATAAACATATAACAAACTTTTGGTAAATAAGACATTATACGGCAATATATTATTTGACCAGAAGACAGCCTTTCAGAAAACAAAGAAGACAATGAGAATAGTTGTAGTAATTGACCAGAAGATGATATAGCTTTTGATCTGCACGGCAGTTAAGCGCTTGTGTAGAAAAAGCCATTGTTTGTTTCGCCATCTGCACAGAAACTCGTAAATATAAAATCTTAATGCTTAAGCAGATGACGGATATTGACCCCAGGGAAGGAAATGCGAAGTAAACCTGACACTGGTACATGTTACGTGGACTTTGGTTATGATTAGACCAAGGCGTTAAATTTCCCACAACGCTAAGGATCCCAGTGGGGTGAATTTCTTCATGAGTAGCTGGTGAAATTTTCCTTCCTCCATCACCACCATCTGCACACCTTATTTCCATGTATATCTACTGTTCATAAAAAATGTAATTAACCACTTCTTATTCATGTATTGAAGAAAAACAATTACAACCCAAATCATGTAGTACTTACTTGTTCAAAAGGACCTATAAGTTCAATGTCATTGTTCTCATTAGGAACAGAAATATTTCTGACAGGCCTGATAAATCTAGATGGAGAAGTGAAGAGGTACAGTCCTGGATAAGCCCCACCCATGCTCAAAGGAACATAGCCCACCTCCAGGTCATCAGGAATCTGTAATTATGTATATCGATTTATTAATGATAGTAAACAGGTCGTCACGAATTTGAAATCATGTATATCAACTGATTAATGATGAAAAGGGGGGAACAATTAGTGCACCAATGCTCGATTCCAACTTAGAAAACAATAATTACGTACTAAGATTTTGATCATGTTGGTTTACCAAGCACCAATCTAAACAAAAGCAAACAGTTGCTACATGGGCGTTTAATTCAGGGTGAACCAATTGTTTGTTTAGTCCAGAATAATGTGTAGATTGTAAAGATTGATAGATTGCTACAGTTAATTCTAAAATGTGAAACTTATTAGTAAAACGTTCTAATAGTTTAAACTGCTAGGCTGGTTTACAAAAGTGATACTCCCCCATGGAAAATATTAAATAGTATACGTGATAAAAAAATTCCAAGGGAAGGGGACAAACAAACCCCTGAGATTGCAGAGAGTTTTAGTCTTCTCAAGTGAGTGACAGCTTTTTGGGCCACATTAGATGGAATGGAGCCAACTATGCAACCATCTAAAAGAACAGAGAGTGCTTTTGGAGGACCAGCTTGTAATTTTCTCGGTAATGCAGGTGTCATTCCAATTCCAATCAGAACATTGAGAATTGACTTTCTCAATCCAAAGAAGTTCCTCAAACTCGCTTTCGAATCATAGTATGAAGTAATACCTATAGAAACATAATAAAACAATATAACAGTTATTATAAGCACAATAGCCAGTTTAGTTCTGTTAAGGAAACAAACCTATTTCCATGCAACTTATGGAAACAAAACAATACGAATAATACTGAAAGACTGCAACATAAACCTCCCATTCCAATAAAAATGTCCATTATATGGTTTCCAACTATTTAAGGAGACATAATTAATGCACTGTATTCGTGTTATAGTTACAAAGTTACTCTTGCTTTTTGTCTTAAAGTGTAAATAAATGAAAAAGTGAACAAAAGATAAAGTTAACAATTTTACATAATGATTTGGCCACTTTTGAAAGGTGAACCCTTGATTTGGGACACCTCAAAATGAATAATTGGCCACCCAATAAGGAATCGGGGAGTAATAAGATTTTGTACACTCATGCACCAAAATTGCCTTACCAAACTGTTAAGAGGAACTGGCATTATTAGCAAACAAATAAAATACATTGGGTTACTAAATACATTCAGAAGAACCCAATTTCCTTAAAAAGTAGTTATTGCGTCGCTAGATTAACTTATGGGGAGAAAGATCTTAACAAGTATAATTACTATGATCAAGCTTGTGTATGAAATGCCTATAGGTGATGCCAGCCGCCTTTTGATCTGATTGGTATAAATGTTTTAAAACTTGGTGTTATGGATCAGGGCAACTGCAGAGAGATAGCAAACAAAATTCTTATTACCAAATATGAACTCAACTGAATGTGAAACTTCATACAGGGGACTTCCTCGTAAACAGTCTATAAGCTACTTCAAATAAATGGCATCACTTTAATAGACTTTACTAATTCCAGAAAGAGTTTTTAGAGCACAATCAACAGTAAACTACTTCAGATAAATGACACAACTTTTATCCCCAAATGAAAAACGGATGTGATTAGGTGGCTTAGGTGGCAAACTTACGACAAGTAACAGTCAAATGGTTGAGCAGCCCACAAGGTTCCCCATCAGGTGTGTGAACAGGGCAAAGGAAGCCCCAAGACCTGCAGCCAAATAAATATATCAATTAAAGAAGAAAAGAAAATGAAGACAGAGAAGGCGGAATAAATTGATCCTGATATAATATTTACCTAACAAAAAAGAAAAAACAAAGAGGAGAAGTACATACTCGGGTAATAACTTCCTCACACTTGTAGTTCGAAGACCGGCAAATGAAGCACCTCTATGAACAGCTCGAAAATGAGAAAGGAAGCGAAGAAAATTAAGTCTCTCTGCCATGACTGTCATACCAGCTCTCTAAAAAAATGTAAGAACATATCAGAAAGAGATTTATACAAGCAACTGATTTGTTACCTTGACACATCCACAAACCACAGATGACATAGAAGTTTCTTTAAATGTTATCAAAACCTCAATATGGAAAGAGAAACAAGTAGTTGCTTTTAGCTTTGAAGGCATGTAAAAAAGCACGAATTAATGGCTAATTTGTTACACATGAAAAATAGGCATGGTACAAAAATGTGAATGAAAGGTCACTCACGGAATATTAAGACCATATTCTATATATACGTCAATAATAATTGGCATTATCAATATAAAGCAGTGTAGCTATTTCAATTGATACAACCGTAACAACTTAGCTAAAAAAACACATTGGAATCGGTTATTTTAAAGGGAAAAGGGAGGGAATATGCGGACCTGCTGTAAATCTAAACCTGTTTTTGTATTAAGTCTCCCCGTCTTCAACATATTCTCGATAGCATAGCTGATCTGTTTAGAAGGACTTTTATCCATCATCTTCTTCAGATTTGCTAGTACGTCACATAAAGCCAAAAATTAAAATGAAGATGTCACCAATCGAAGACTTACATATTCAAGAACATTAAAAACTTGCATACCATCTATACCACATGCACCAAATATAAGAGGTTCAGAATATCACTGTTTTCAAGGAAAGAGTGAATTTGTAGTGCTCTTATAAAGAGGAAGTATCATTACAAATTCCAGCAGAATTAAGGTCAAGTAAAACAAAGGAATTTTTTGTAAGCAAAACTTCTCAAGCTATGAAAAGGAGACAAAAACGCTCAGTAGAAACCAACAACCAACATGATGTGAAGCTTATAAAGGTATTTGAGAAAAAATGGTAGGTAATAATCCTGAATATGTCCAATATAATATATATACTTATGCTATACTAAGCCATCTGGCAACTTCAAGTACGATTAACTATCATTTAGCAAAAAGAAAGTCAAATAAAGAAAAATGTGTATATGAACAACAGCAAAACAGCCTGAATATGTCCAATATAATATATATACTTATGCTAAACCAAGCCATCTGGTAACTTCAAGTACGATTAATTATCATTTGGCAAAATGAAAGTCAAAGAAAGAATAATGTGTCATACCACTGCTGAACTCAAAATCTTTGCTCTCTTTATCAAAATCATCTTGAAGAGATTTTCTACCATTTTCAAGCCAGTCTTGCAGTTTTTCCTACACAAAATAAGGTCTAGTTCAGAATTCAAACATCATAAAATCTTTTAAAAAAACAAAGCTCGGCAAAAAAACAGGTAATTCTGACAGCAATGTTGCCAAAAAGAAAATCCAGACTTAGTGCCATCCAGAAATAGATACAATAAACAAACAAAAAAATGCTTGTTTGGAGTCCACAAATTTACATGCGGACATCTTAGTTGTTTGGAGTCCTCATGTCATGCCTCAAATTATTGAATCCATCTTTTTATTCTAAGAAAAGGTCCAGATTGATATCGTAGCAAATAAAAGACACTATAATCTTAATAAGTTCTCTCTTGCAACCAAGATAACCACTATTCTCCTATTAGAAGAAGACAGATGCCGACTTAATTAATGGATATAAATCTGAAAACTATTTTTATTACTTCAAACATCGAAAATAACAAAAAGAACCAAGCTAACAAGACGGTGGTTGGACAGGCGACAAGTTCTCAAAAGGTGTGATATAAATTTGGTTAAGATTAAGCGACAAGGTTGAATTGTTAGGATTAAAAGTGAAC
Source organism: Primula veris (assembly GCA_963682055.1). Taxonomy (NCBI): domain Eukaryota; kingdom Viridiplantae; phylum Streptophyta; class Magnoliopsida; order Ericales; family Primulaceae; genus Primula; species Primula veris. Next base: position 17,145,440 of record OY821743.1, on the reverse strand, counting down.
TGAAATTGTAGTGTAAACTTGAGCATACCCGCCATATCTATTTACCAGAGAGTCACAATCAACATTCTGCTATACAAATCTGTAAGAGTTACAATCACCTACTACTTTCTAGAGTAATTTAAAATTCAGCAGGTTAAGTGTTATTGTGTTATAAGATAGTGGATGTACTTTTGCTAAGGTTATGCTCTCCTTTTATAACCAATTATTTGGTGATTTATCATAAATAAATACACGACGTGATTAAACTATCTGTTAACGACTTTGTTATAATTGTCTCACATTACAACAACAAAAAACTAAAATTATAATCATATTTAAGGCGGTTTTATACTATGACACAATAAAGTTAAAATTACCTTAAGGTATATGGTAATTAAATGGCCAGGCAGTAAAACTTCCTGATTTTGCAAAGTATCTGGGTTGTCGGGAAGAGAAGTGTTATCGATAAGGGAGAAAAGTTTCTGCAGCATAAATCTGATTAAAGAACAACCTTAAGGTCAGCAAAACACAATCTATTTCTTAGAACATTGCTGAGAGGGAAAAACAACCGAATGTATACACACATATCATGGCAGTTCATGATATCAGATTAAGTTATAGATATTGAAAATATCTAGTCCTGTGTTTAGCAAGTGAAAGTACATTTTATTCTTACATGAGAAGATTGAATTTGTCCTCGTTGTTGTTCAAGTGAACAAATATGTAATTATTAAGAAGAGCATCCGAAACCTGCAAAATGGGAAAAAGTATATTGATTCTGGAACATGTGAGAAACTTTGGGTTTGTTTGGTTGCAGCTTTTGTGGATATAAACTATCTTTTATAAAGTTGAGAAGACAACAGTGTGCTAAAAGATTATAGTTTTCAGGCCAGAAAACTGGAAAGCTCAGCTTTTAACTTGAGCAACCAAATATAGTCCAACTTTTAAGCAAGAAACTAAAAAGCTGAGCTTAGGTGCTTCCAATTAAGGCCTTATGAAGAAAAACCATGGCAGCAATTATCTCACCGTAGAGTAGCCTTCATTTCCCATTCCAGGAATTCTATTTTTGAACTCCCTTTCTGAAAAAAACAGGTAAACAGTTGATGCCGCAAAAATAAGAAATGCCGAAGATAAACAAGGAAACATTTACATGATTGAACATGAAATACAGTACCGAGATATGCCAAACACTGCGAGCGGGTGAAAGCAGACAAGTTCCTAACTTCATCAAGGAGAATTTTTGCCCTCTCACCAACATTTGAGGTACCAATACAACCCTTCCCCTCACTATATTTCTCATCATATATGCAAGTTAAGCTCAAGTATATTTCATGGTCCGTGGTGTCAATAAGGGCCTACAGAAGCAATATCAGGTAAGAAAAAAAATGAAAGAGCCTTTCAGTTGGAAACCTACATACAGTTAATTTAGTCCTTTCACTTAAGCATCCGACGAAGAGAGAGAGAGAGAGAGTATCTAGAAATAACTTCAGAATAATTAGTACAAACCCTCTACACATTTTTATAGAAGTATATATTAAATTACTTAAAATATAGAAATTAGTAAACTAACACAACTGTTTTCTAAAACCAATGATATAGCTACAACCCAAGGACTAAACAAATTAAGTACTTTCAAAGGCTCAGCGGTAAACCATATCATAAAACTTATGAAGCGCCACTAATTACTCAATGATTGCTCATTTGATAAATTAAAATGATTAAAGAATAAAAATAAATTACAAGATATATTTGTCCAAGGAAAAATGTCCAACTTATTTAATAAATATATCTCATGTTTTCTACTGAAACGACTGAAACCTAGTTGTTTTTACCAACGAACACAATTGAATCCAAAGACGAAATTAGAATTTGATGTTATTATAAATTTCCAACGCACCAGAAACATACAAAAACAAACAAATTCTTCCAAATGTATGAAATCAGCAGATAAACATGGGACAAATGTCGCAATCATCTCAAACTTTTAGCTCAGAAAACTTTCTTACAAAAAAAATTACAAAAATACTTTCTACACTCATCTAAGGAAACTATTTAACTAGAATTTTTACATACCTGTTCCGGGACTAGGAAAGAAAAAGGAGAATATGGTCTGCAAATGGTTAGTTTGTAACTTACGGCATGCAAGAGTAACCTTGTATGTACTTGCAATAGTTAACCTAGTCCCGTTAAACATGATTACCAACCAGAGGCCTTCAGCAAATCACGGTTTTATTCTTTTTAATCATCCATTGCTAAAGAGATTGTTCATGGAAATGCTACAACCCATTTTTTCAAGTATTACTGAATTTAACAGTAAACAAAATCTGAATTATACAGTCTGAAAAATTAATCGGCATAATTGCACTTTTCTAACGTACTTACTGGCAATCATCTTAAATAACAGCAAACATAACATCATGAATACCTTGAGAATAAGTCCGACAGGAAGGAAATATTCTTGCCCTTGTATCCTGCAAGGATTAAAAAAGAAGAATATTCTTCACCGCTTCTTGAAACAGTATGGGGGGAAAAATTCATTGTTGTACATCAACTTATCTTTAAATGATTAGGGCACCAAGCTATCAAAATTCACATTTTAGTCATCAATCTACAAAATAACAATCAAATTCTACACTAACCAATCAAAATTCACAATCTAGACACAAAAACAAAAATCAAACAATTAGTATCCACAAGTTTTCAGAAGTTCAATTTATTAAACAGGTATACAAATTGTCTGATTTATGCAAATTGGGTCTTAGAATACCAGGGTATCGAACTATTATTAACTATATTGTTTATAAGTTGAATTTTAAGCAATGATGTACTAACTGTTCGATTTTGAACAGAATAGTGTGTAAATAGTATAACTTAATAGCTCGGCGAACAAATTTTTAATGGTAAATAGTTGATATACAAAACGGATATTTTCCAAACAAAAAGAAATGACAGATGTGGGAGTCTCCTAGGCTCACCAGACACCGAGACTGGCACTTCCATTGAGCAGATAATAAAGTTTAATTGTTACCGATGATAGATCTTCTCTTACACATCTGGAAAGAGAATAAAATCTGTCAGGATAAGAGCTATACCGAGTTACAATAACATGTTTTGTTCCTTATCATAAGCATAGAAAAAAGATACTTATGAATGTTCAACTTCAACGGTGCAGTTACAAATACCTATTATGGATTAGCTTTTAATAGTCGAGAGATGTATAGTTTCATCGGATATGCATTTTGGTATGTGGTATGTTGATCATTTGTACAGCAACCTTTCCTTGACAAGCAAGTGATTGGTTTGGGATATAAATTATCAAAAAAATGAGCATATTTATATGACTACACACACACATACGTATGTATACACACTTTTCTGATCATGGTAAAAGATGTCATCGGTAATTCTTTTGATAAAACCCCGACTACAGAATTATCACCTGATTGCTAAGAGTTTCTTTGAGATCCAACATTTACGTTTAACAAATTATGCATTGCTTAAATTCAGAGTCTCCACACTATAAAACTTGAATGTTTGGATGCTAGTGCATAGGACTAAAGTTACTACTAAGTATATTAATACTACGGAGTAGGCAAGCCAATCACATTTACCCTATTCGATTAACAGTAAAGAGAAAAAAGGAGTAATGTTCTGTATAATTACATCAGCTTGAAAGTATGACACTGATCTGCAATAAGATCAGATCTTCAATTCAATTAATAACAACAAAAACATATTTTCCAAGTGAATCCACCAAGGGAAGCCGTTTTAAGATGCTTTATTTCCTCAACACACTTCCATGTTACAGAATTAATTCACCATTCAACTCTTTCATCAAATACCCATATTCATAATACTCCCTCCATCCCATTTTATTTGGGCAGTATACTATTTTGGGGTTTCCCAATTTATTGGGGCACTTACCAAATATGATAAATAACTTTATCACACTTACTACATTATCCATCTTTCTAATGTATCAATACGTAAAACCAAGACAAAAAATAATGAGCACAAGAGACAGGCAGAACAGACATAATAATAGACAGATAATGACGGTGTCCTTTTAATTTTATTATTAATCCCCGTAGTCCCCCAATAAATTGGAACGGAGGGAGTGGTCTAGATGTCGAGATGCCAATTGTATAACAGAATTACTATATAAAAAAAATACCTAAAATTTACTGCCACGCTCCATGACATACTATTAGAGTCTTCTAAAACTATCCAGGAGTCTTCCTCTCACCAATTACTCAATGAATTTCTTACTTATGTGAATGCCCTTGCACAACTTACAACTAGTGAGAATAAAACTATACTTCCAATGAAAACGTGTCGGCTTTCAACCATAACCTACGCTCCTATTTAATTGTCCTATACGAAAATACATGAAATTTTGAGACCAAGAACTTGAACAAAAATTGCCGAAATAAAGTTAATCATATAGTTTAACATTTGAACTATATAGTTAACTTCCGAAATTTTAATTTTCGGCAATTTATGTAGTTCTTTGCCATTTAAATTTGCACGTGGTTTCGTATAGGAAAAAAATGGAACGTAGGGAGTATGTTTTACACACAAATCAGTTTATATCACCAAAACTCAAGCTGGAAAACGAATGACCATTTTTACCTTTACGTTCACAGAACATATTGTATAAATCAACTAATTGAAAACAATGCAAAAGATAACTGTATGTGTTCATGTACAGAAAAAACCTTATGGCAACAGCGGTCTCACTATGTCCATCTCGTAGACCAGCAAATGATTTCCTTACCATTCCCATTGGCTGAGCAAAAAAAGAGATATTATTTGTCCAGTTGGAATTATGAGTAAATAAGCAGATTTTGGAAAGGAGAAGAAACAAAGAGAGAACAGAACATATTTCTTGTAAAATGAATAGGATTAACAGATTAGCACATTGGCACTGATTTCTTTAAGATCAATTTATAAGACAGTCTTTTTTAAACAGATGGAAGAAAAAGGGAGTAACAAGCAACAAATTAAGAGTAGAAGATAAAAGATCATTAGTCCTCTAGTAAGTACATGTTCAGGACATAGAAAAACCAAATGAAAGAGAATAAGGTTTCTCTTACATAGTTCCGCTTAGATTGAATAATAAGGCGGATTACTCTTTCATGTCCATTCATTATAAAATACCTGAGAAAGCACAGAAACCAAATGATTACACATGGGTAGCACTTGAAAATTACATTAGAATGGTAAACTCTGGTCTGCAAAAACAAGACCGAAAACAGAAAAAGACAAAAAATGACACGATGAATGAGAATGTAATAGGAACATGCAGGTGCTACTATCCTGCAGTGGAATTGTACTTCATACAAGGTCACTCATAAGGCATTATTCTCTGTTTGCTTAGCAAGAATTTCTGAAATAGCTGTTGAATTTTATAGGATAAACCGAAATTATCTTCTCTTTCTTCTCCTGGAAAATAGTCTGACTACTTCTCCTGGAGTCCAGGACAACCTACATTGCATTTTTACATTCTAATATGTATCAAAACCTACTTTATTTTTTTCATATTAACATTGTTAAGTTCATTCCAGTTTTAGCATCCCGTAGAATAATTAAGCACCTTAAAGAATCAGAGAAAATGGAGGAATTCATTGTAATATGTCAGTTATTTAATTAACCTCGATTTAACTGTTTAGATAATCTAGGTTTCTAACAACTTCTCAACCAGATAAAAAAAATGACTAGAAGGTGGAATATTACAAGAATTCATAAACAAACTTCCAATAATTATTTACGTGAGCCAATTTTTTTTAGAAAGAACTCACCCTCCCATTTCTGATGCCTCTTCCTTGCACTTCACTTGCTTTTGTGGACTAGCATCCTTCAAGTGACATAATTTTGACTGCAAAAAAACAAACAATAATAAATCCGCATTTATGTAACTTGTCATTAAGGTCAATTTAGAGCCGACTCGACGCATAACAGGATGCATGCTGCCAATTTTTATTTGTGTAGTTACCAGGCTCTAGTTATCTATGATCTCAAAGAACAAACACAACTACATGTCCATTTAAGTCATTTCTAAGTAAATAAATTCAAGAATAACCCTTGAGGTCACAGGTCATGAGTCCCATCAGATTCAAATTCATTTTGTTACGAATTGAATGCATACTGAATCACTGATACGGTGATATCATAAGTAACATGATTTCCTACAAGAAGGTGTTTGCGTCTATGTGAAATGATGTCTCCATCGAGGAAAAACCTTAGTATAAAATCCCAAACCGTGCAAATGAAAATCAAATGAAATTTATCATCTTTCTCCCACTAAAAGAGTACAGGAATAGTTGGTATCGAACTGTTAAAGAATTCACAATATGATATGAGCTCAAATTCGAGTAGGAGAAGCCAATGGGTACTCAAATTCTAGTACTAGTATCACTCGAACTAAATTTGTGTTTTTGTTAAGATCCATTCACTTCACTTTTCGAAAACTATATAGGATTCTCCTTCTATTAGTACGTCACATATACTGGGGAAGCATGGAATATAGATAATGCCAACAGTAGAATAACATTCATCCACAATTAAAATAAAATTTACTTCTTTGACAATGTAAGGAACAGTATCTTTATATAAATTGGTTGTGAATACACAATGTTCTTTATCTTTTTTATCATGTAGTGGTTATTAACTATCAAGTAATAGACTCAAGTGGCCCTAAAAAGAACTCGAACTAGTGATGGGGAGAAAAACTAAAACTTTACCAACTGAGCTACACATCTGGCTTTACTAGATAACATTCAAATATTCAATATATTCGATTGACATATTTTTTACACGATATCAGTAATATTATTTTCACGCTAGTGCCTGAATTATTGTCATCATATTCAAACTACTACTATAACCTCTCAGATTGGGGGATGCAGGAGCCCAGCTCGTTCAATTGCCGCTATCTACTTATGATAAGCGAAATTCTTTAAAATTACACTCATTTGCACTCTCTTAGTCCAGAAACTTCTAGCCATTTCAAACTGGACTATACTATTATGTGATATCTGAGTATAAATACTGTTCTTTGACATCAAAAACTTTGTTCCTAGTTGAGGTAATTGTTTTAGAAGCATTCAAAGTAATGGCATCGCAATAATTCACTCTACTAATACTTCAGCCTATTGGCACTAACTGACAATTAACTTTACTTGAGAACTTTGTGATCTAGTATTAGGGGAGAACAATTGAAATTCAGGGACAGAAAGGAGAGAGAAGAAGGTAAGTAGAAAAAGAAAACTTTTCTTGTACATTGGATTATGTAAAATCATATATATGTGTAAACAATATCCTTGGATCAAAACTAGTAGAAGGGCAAAAGGTTACAGAAGATAGAAACCAAACCTACCACTTAACGTTTAAGAACATAACTAACTACTTAACCTGTAGCTTTTTGGGTTTTTCTAAATTCTTTGTTTCTCTAACTTTATTTTGGGTTTACTTCAACATTTTAATACAAGTTCTTTTGGGTTTTCCCTAAAATCACTTAGAACTAGGAGAGCACCGAAGCTACCCCAATGGTTTAATTCACGTTAAAATTGTAAAACTCGGAACCTGTGTCTACAAGCAGATTACATTATCTCTCAATTGCTACAGACCATAGAGTAAAATGCAACTGTATCAGCATAAATAAACTAAAATTAGCAACCAGCAATTTACACTGCAAAGATTCTTTAAAAAACGGCGACTAACCTTAAGCATTATTGGAAACTGTCCGAAATCAAATTTTTCACTAATTTCAACACCATCACCATACTGAAATTTAACCTCCGCCACAAACTTCCCGCAGTATGAAATTCTAGCTTGTCTACACTGTTTCAACAATTTCCAAAGATCTTTTAATATCAACAAACAAAGTAACATAAAAAGATTACAAACCTAGAAAGAAAATTATAAAGTTACCTCAAAAGGGTAAAGAGGATCACGTGTTTTCCCAGAACCTCTCTCCTTTTGAGGTCTGTACAAAATAGGCTCTCCAAAACAAAGTACAACACACTATAAAGTCAAGAAATAGCATTACGAAGGGACAATAGTAGCCAAAGTAGACGCTTTAAATGATTAACTAAAAAATGCTGCACAGCCAGTTCTCTCATGATTGTAGAGACCATATAGGATGAATTGTAGAAACTAATTGGGGAACCTAAATTTTACCATACGAATAGCATGTGACAGAAATCGCAAAATAAAGGTATAAATATAATCAAGTCAACAAGCATTAAAATTCTAGATCATTGACTCACGAAACATGTCGTGTTAAATTCCCAAATTTGAGAATAAATCTGGATCCCATATCTACATGTATATCAATGTTGTGCATGTAACAAAGCTCATAGATTTACATCAACAGAAATCAGAAATCAAAATATAAACATAACAATCTCCCAGTACTGGATAATTAACTTTCAATGTACTTCATTTCCAAAGTGATTCAGAAAAAAGCTAAATAACTGCAGCAAATGGGCAAATTTAGAACCCAATTCAGTAAAACCAGACATCTATATCTATACTATTATAATAATCAAACTCTATAAAAGTTAAGGCTGCCAAAATTTGCCCAATTTTTCCAAAAATACCCTCACTCTGTTTTAATAATTACCAATGTACCTTAATCTAATTAACAATTTGTCCTCACTATATTTTCCTAATTACCGGTGTAGCCCAAATTAATTAACAATTAGTTTTTAACCTACATAATTAAAATAAATGATACCAAATGTGAATATTGTGTTCATAATAATATATATTACGAGATTTATGTCATCACGCGCTGCACACGCAACGCATGGGTAACTTTTACTAGTATACACATAAAAGTAGTAAATTAAGCAGCTTCAAAACAAGCAAACAAACAAACAAGAATGGATCTTTTTAAGCTTTTCGTTGTCGATCTTGTTCAATGAAATAAATATAAAAGCATCCTTTAAAATAACCTTAAAAAATTCAGCAACCCCCCTTCCAAATCCTAGCTACCCCATTAATTACTTCAATAAAATTAATCTTCAAAACAAGATGCAAGTGATACAATTTTCTAGAATAAGCTAATTAATTGCAGTAAACAATCAAATATTGAAGCAATTCAGTAATACCAAACATGCATACAGATAAACGAAATAAATTAAACAGCCCCAAAACAAACAAACAAAAAAAAAGTATTATCTTTGAGTTGATTAATTGCAGCAATTTAAGAGATTCTAGTTCCTCTTTAATTACTTGGAATAACATCATTTCAAAACAAGATAAAGGATACACTCTTCAGTAAAAAAAAACAGACTAATTGCAGCAAACGATCAAAATCTGAAACCAATCCAGAACTGATTAAAGTAGTATATACAAAAAACCCTCAACAAACATAACAGGATATCTTTAAGTTGATTAATTGCAGAAAACTAGCAAAATCCTTGTTCCCCTTCGAATAATTCAATTTTACAACAATATTGAAAAAAATCTAACTTCAAATTGTGGCAAACGAGCGAATATGAAAACAAATTCAGTAATACCCAACATTAGCAAAAGAGGATAATCCTATTCTATAAAAAAAAAATACTATCGTTTAATTGCGGCAAATAAGCGAATATTAAAACAAATTCAGTAATACCCAACATTAGCAAAAGAGATAAGCCTATTCTAAAACCAAAACAAAACATACTATCTTTTAATTGCAGCAAATGAAACAATATAAGAACAAATTCAGTAAATACCCAACATTCATACAGATTAAAAATAGTAAATAAAGCATTTTCAAGACAAACAAACAAACAAAAAAGGCAAACAAACAAAGGATATTCTAAGTTAATTAATTGCAGAAAACTAGCAAACTCCCAATTCCCCTTCGAATAGTTCAATGTTAAAACAAGATATAAAAAACACAACCTTTTAATTGTGCCAAACGAGGGGATATTAGAACAAATTCAGCAATACCCAACATTCAAACAGAAAATAAATCAGTAAATTAGGCATTTTCAAGACAAAACAAACATAAAAGGCAAAAGAAAAAGAAAAAGGATATTTTTAAATTTTTGGTTGTTGATTTTGTCGAAAACAAAAACAGGTGGGATAGCGGCGAGCATCTCCTTGATACCATGTTCAACCATGTAATCAAAAGACTCTATGTGGTGACTAAACAGCTCTTTTAAATCCTCAAAGTCTCGAGTTTTGGTGTAATTACAAGGCAAATCTTGCTTTTCTCTATTGTAAAACACTCCATCTTCTTCTTTTTTCTCTCCATCTTTCTCTCTATTCATATCTGCTGTTTTAGTTGTGTTACAAAGGGTTTAGGGTTTTGGAACAAAGGCTGCTGGGTTCTGTTCTGTTCTTATTACATATATATATATATATATATATATGTATTTGTGTGTATAATTAGTTTTGAGTTAATTGCAAAAAGTAGCCCTACTAGTTTGAACACAGATTCAGTATTACTATTTTAATTGATATGAAGACAGAATTAGCCAAGTGTGTTTGAATTTGATACCTATTGAGTATTGACAATCGGCCGAAGGGAGTAGTGCGTCTTAATTGACAAAAGTGGATTCCCGTAAAATTAAGCAAAAACTAATCCTATATCGAAACTAGTTAATAGTCTTGACCTTGCTCTCTGCTTCTTCGGCGTTAACTACTTTTGTCTGGCACGTATTTTACAAAACTAAGTCTATAACGTTATTGCTAAGGTTAAAACCAACCTCTCTCTCATCGAGTTAAAAATAATACTCAAAAAAGCATTTTTCGCCGTTCTAATGGTACTCACTCTTTCAGGACGTCATCGATTTGAATATTAGAATAAAAACTTATTTTATATTTAGTGACACCCTAGCCATAGGACCTGCCTTGATAATTACATGTTGAAGTTTTGAAAAGTCTAATATAAAATCATTTAATATGTTTTGATATTTTTTTGTTGATCTTAGCAATTAGATGTATTTTGTGTTATTGGGTTATATGAGTTAAGGCGGATAGATCATCTTATAGATTTAAATTCATATCAATTAGACATGACTACATATAGTTGTTTATCTTTGCACAACTTACCGTCTATCTCCTGTAAAAATATAGCATTTTGTTCTAGATGTAATGTCTGGTTTTTGCCAAATTCTTTGGTTCTTAAGAGAGTCATTTGGTTTGTTCTTCTCATGTAGTGATATAGAACAAAATGGTTCTTTTTTTACTAAGACAAAAAATAGCTTAATGTGCTCAACAAATATTTTGATAGTACTACTCCTTTCGTTCCTTTTTAAATGTCATTCTTCAAAATTTGTACTTTTTAAAACTTAAAAATTTGATATAAAAACTACTTATTCTATCCCTATTAAAATTATAATTAAATTTTGGATGAGGGCTAAATATCACCTATTTTCTTGGAGGTGCACTTATTGTACTACATAATTTCTGAAAAAACGCTGAAACCGTAGATTAAATCTACGGTCTACAGTCAATGACTGTAGACCGTAGATTTAATCTACGGTCTCTGTGTTTTCACAGATTTTTTAAAATTAAAAATTAAAATTAAAATTCTAATAATTAAAATTAAAATACTGAATATTTTTTTCAAATTAAACATGATTTTTTTTTACATAAAAATGCCTTATGTTTAAAATTTGATATTTTTTTCAAGTGTATAATTTGATATTTTTTTCAAGTGTATAAGTTGATTTTTTTTCAAGTGTATAAGTTGATATTTTTTTCAAATAAGACATTTTGTTTTTTTCAAATTTAAAAACAAAATGACTTATTTTTAAAATTTTACATAAAATAAATTACGAATATTCTAACAATCTGTAAAAATAAACACAAAATTTACACAAATTTACACAAAAAAAGTTGATTTGATAAATTTTATGTTTTTGGTTTATGTTATATTTTTGTCAAGTGTATAAGTTGATATTTATTGAATCATTAACTAAATCGTCAATTTTTGTGAAGTTTTTTTGGTTTGTATTTAACACTTGTATAACGCAATATGCAAACATGAATATCAACTTATAAATTTCATAAAACAAATTTATTAAACAAAATTTACAACAAAATTTACAACAAAATTAAACAAAATTTACAACAAAATTTCATAGAACTAAATTTCATAAAACAAATTTATTAAACATTTGTTTACATTATATAAATTTACAACAAATTGGAAAAAATAGTAATTTACATAAAATTAAAAATAAAAAACCGATTATGGACTTAGGTCTATAGGTTCTTCATTTGCTTTTTTCTTTCCCGATTGCTTTTCCAGCGCCATATATAATTTGAAATTTGGTCGAAAAAGTTCCTTCCATGGCGCAGCTGCCTCAGTGCGTGTTTGTTCCCACCGTGCTATAATTCCTGGCATTGGGAAGATCCCTTCTTTAGGAATAACCTGAGCATAGTGACAACTGTTGACGAACACCATTACAGTCGGGATGCAATATGTCGTTCCCTGAGGCGGACCAGTATAAAGCGGTAAAAAAGTACTGTTCCACACGTTTACCCCTCCATTTTGATTTTCCCATAAGGACAACAATACAATTGGTATATTGTAATGAGAAGCAATTAAAAACCCATAAGATGGAAATCTCATCCATTTGTCAATAGGTGCGGGATCTGTAGGATGATAAAAATTTAAACTTGATAAAATGTAATCATACCGGTAAGCTTCAAAGTCAAGATTCTCAAACAGCTCATAATAAACACCTTTCATTTGCTGCAGCTCTTGAAACAACTCACATCTTATCGCGTACCAATCATCTTCCCCATTCTGTTTACCCGTCGCATTTGCAAGTACCCGGAACCCACAGTTACCATCCCCACGCACATCATAAACTGTTTCGATGTAACTATGTAACATGACCCATATTTGGTCACTGTACAGGAAGGTTGGCCTATTGGGGGTGGGTTTAGGGTTCTGGTTTCGCGGCCTCCTAGTTGGGTTTACCCTTACCTCCGGTGTTTCATCCGCCTTGCCTTTACCCTTGTCCCTACTAGCACCAGCACTCTGTTCCTCCACATACTCCCATCCCGACTTATCCCTCTTACTAGATTTGTCGCCTTTTCTAGGTCTCCCCCTATTTGCTCTCACTTCGGGGTCACTGACGGATGTTCTGGCTGGTACGGTTATCTCTCGGAGTTGTGTTTTCATACGCCGTTTTTCAACATTCGTTTTGCTAGCATAAACACTTTTAAACTCTTCTAGATCACCCTCTACCCCATAATCATCGGTGTTCCCATTATCATCAATTACGTCTAATTTTTTCCAGAATGGATGAATATATTCTAGAGGAAGAGGCTTCCCGAATAAAATATGTTCACTCATAATATGATGACAAGGTAAACCGTGAGACAATTTAAAGCCGCAAGAACAATTCTCATCAGCCTGGCCACTACATTTTTTGTGTTCTTGGAATAATAAATCAAAGGCATAGTGTGTGATATACGACCTAAGATTTATAAATAGAGGCGTTTTTTCAGAATGTGGAAAATAAGACTTGCATTTATCCAACTTCGTCTTAATATCCTCAAACTGTTTTTCTAGAATTCTATTCACCTCTACCCAAACAGTTTCAAGCGTGCCAGTATTTGTGGAAAGGGATCTTTTCAGCTTAGCATGTTGTTGTTCGGCTCGATTGCTAGTTCTGTTACCTAGATGTGTTGTGTGGTTGGTATAGCATGCAACAAACTTTTCAGCATAATCATTTAAAAGCTTGTCTACATACTTAATCACAGCAGGGTACGATTTGTAAGAGGAATTGAAATTAGTTCGGTTATAATTGTACTCCTCTATCGACTCAGAATCAACCAATAAACCCCAATCATCTAGAAACGTTTGCCACTCCTCGTCAGGGATCTTTTTACGGCAGTTTTTCAAAACATTTTTTGCAATATGAAAAGTGCACAAAATATGATGAGAATCGGGAAAAACAACGGATAAAGCATTTGATAAGGCCATTTCCCTGTCGGTTACAAACACCCTAGGTAGTATACACCCCTCCAATGTAACTTTAAATTTTTCCAATGCCCATATATAACTTTCTTGTGTCTCGTCACTCATGAAAACAAAACCTAAACAATATGTTTGGTTCGTTGATGTCATTCCTACGACTTCTAGAAATGACATATTAAAACGGTTTGTCCTATATGTACAATCCATTAACAAGACATCAGGAAAAGCTTTGAACATCCTTATAGAATCGGGGTGTGCAAAAAACAAGTTCTCAAGGCAATGGGTTGATGGGTTCATATTATAGTAGAATGTGTAGCGATGTCTATCCAACAAATTAAAAAGTTCCTGTGTCGGGTTTCTACCATCTCGTTCTTTAAATTTCAGTCCGGCCAAAAAATTATGTATCGTTTTAGTGTTTGATACATTGTCAGGATTTCGATTTTTAATGGCCTCTAATATTGCACCAACTTTAAAACTACTTTGCCTTAAAGTTTTAACAATTTCTTTTTCATCTTGGGTTAAACGAGCACGTCGTGCTTGACCTTGGAGGTAAGTTGGAGGTGGGTGGTTATGTTGTCCATTTTCTACGTGACACATCCATTCACCATTAACTACGTAACCTTTAATGAAAAATGGACAGTCTTTTTTCTTTGTACCTGATTTTACGGAAGATGGTTTCTTTTTTTCGTAAACCCCCGATTTATCACAGACAATATCAACATACGGTGTTCTGCTCCCATCACCCCCTCCAGACCTACGAATCGTAAGAATGAAACCCCAATTTTCAGCCACATCAGCAAGATCAGCAAGCATTTCATCCCTTGTTTCCCAAGTCAATTCATCAACTTCAAAGTGCTCCGAATAATCAGTTAGCTCATCGTTTGAGCCACTGGATGAATTCGCATTGTTGTTGTTATTCCATTGGTTGTTGTCATAACCATAGTTGTAATTCATTTTCGAAAAGTGTTTGTTTGTATATTTTATTGGGGAGAAATGAGGATTTTTTTAGAGATTTCCGAAATGTGTTTGTGTTTGATTTTATGGTTTGTTAGAATTGGCAAAATTGAGTCATATTTATAGGGTAAGTTTACACTACAAACCGTAGATTACTTTTACGGTTTGTAGTAAATTTTTGGTGTAGTCATTTCGAAACTTTAATAATGCATTGAGTAGTCATTTTCGGATAGGTTTGTCAAATCATAATAATTCAAAAGTGATAAGGTGTTGTCGGAATTATTTTGATAGATATGGTATCCAATGTAATTTACACTACAAACCGTATATTACTTTTACGGGTTGTAGTGTTTTTTTTGGTGTAGTCATTTCGAAACTTTAATAATGCATTGAGTAGTCATTTTCGGATAGGGTTGTCAAGTCATAATAATTCAAAAGTGATAATGTGTTGTCGGAATTATTTTGATAGATATGGTATCCAATGTAATTTACACTACAAACCGTATATTACTTTTACGGTTTGTAGTTTATTTTTTTTTTACGTTATTAACGGTGATTCCGTGTAAAAAGTACATTCGTAAAACGTCGCTGCTCAAATCAGGGGTGCAAACCGTACATTACTTTTACGGTTTGCACATAAAACATGCAAACCGTACATTTAATGTACGGTTTGTATGAAATCTGTACAAACTGTACATTAAATGTACGGTTTGTATGTATATTTCAGAATATTTAGTTTTTAGGGGTTTAGGGTTTAGGGTTTAGGGTTTGTAATTTAGGGTTTAGGGGTTAGGGTTTGTAATTTAGGGTTTAGGGTTTAGATTTTAGGGTTTAGGGTTTGTAATTTAGGGTTTAGGGTTTAAGGGTTAGGGTTTGTAAATTAGGGTTTAGGGTTTAGGGTTTAGAATTTAGGGTTTAGGGTTTAGGGTTTGTAATTTAGGGTTTAGGGTTTAGGGGTCAGGGTTTGTAATTTAGGGTTTAGGGTTTAGGGTTTAGAATTTAGGGTTTAGGGTTTAGGGTTTGTAATTTAGGGTTTAGGGTTTGTAATTTAGGGTTTAGTGTTTAAGGTTTAGGGGTTAGGGTTTGTAATTTAGGGTTTAGGGTTTAGGGTTTAGGGTTTGTAAAAACTCAATATTGGTCCTATCAATTAAAATACAGAATATTTTTTACCCTAAAACATACAAATCAAACATACGAATCAAATTAAACTTACGAAATTATAACGTACAAATCAAACATAGAAATCAAATTAAACCTACGAATTTATAATATTCCAACCCTAGCTAAGAATAAAACTGACAAATCAAACATAGAAATCAAATACAAAAACAGTGCATTTATTTTTTTTTGTAACGACTAAATGTTTTAAAGTTGGACATAGGGAGCATCTTTCCTGCCGATGTTAATCTATCGGATGACGGCTCAGCAGACTCTTCGATTTCGTTTAGCTCCGTACGCCGTCTTTGTCGCTGCTGCGATTCTGGATGCGGCGCACGCTCGTGGGATGTAACTGTCAACCCTCGACTCCAACTGTCGGTTGACTGATGACTAGGATGATGCTCGTACGACCCAAATGATTGTCTATGATGATCGAACGGGACATCATCCTGAACGTAGCCCGACCCAGCAAAAGAAGCACGACGACCATGACCGCTTGAACTCGGACCCGGACCCTGATCTGTAGTCGGGGGTCGACCTCCACTGGTTCTTCTACCGCCGCTACTAGATTCGTCTTCCCCTCTGCCTCTTTCGTCGGGACGCCGACAACTTGCCGACCTAGTGTAATTTCTTGGGTCGTAACGTAGGTCGTCATCACCATCGTCGTCGTCGTCATCGTCATCGTCATCCTCCCCATCCGACTGTTCATCAGCTGACCCGTACGGATTCAATCCCATTTCAGCGAAGTCCTTTCGTAGTAAGTCCACTTCCGTTTTCAATTTATGCTGTTTGAATGATTTGAAATTTCGGCGCAATACTGCTTTCTGAAAATAAAAACCAATCAAAAACGATTTTATAAGTATTGAAATATACAAACAGAAAAATAACAATCAAATATTAATGAACTTTAATTAGTTGTTACCATTTTACTGAACAACCCTGTATGCTCCCGGAAACCGTGAGATGGCGGGGCAAGTTCAGGTGGGTTTATGAAGATGCGGGTCCGCTCTCTATACCATTTCATGTAATCCGGTGACGTCCCCGTGCCATATTCGCCGTTAATAAGACGGGTGTGGCGGTCATTCCACACGGTTATAAATTCTCCGGTTAGTAAAGGTCAGTCGTGTTTTTGCCCAATCCCATATCTTCTATCCTTGCCGTGACCATGTCTGGGTTTCCAAATATATGTAGGGACCCGCTGCACAAAACCGAACTGTCTCATGAACCTGTCTGCGGGGTGGTACTCAATCTTCTCATTACAAATGAGAGGCACAGAACAATGCCACATATAACGGCCTCGCGTGCAGTATTCCGGATACTGATTGAGATCCCCGTAAGGTTGCCACACTATCTGTAATCATCAAATTAGAATATATAAACAATGGTTTAAAAATAGACGAGTAATAAATTCTGCGAACATAAGACAAATGCAAACATATACAACATATAATACGTAAGTTACATATAATACGAAAATTAAAATTACCTGTTCAGGCGACATATTGTCAAACTGGTCACGTATGTGGACCACATTATGTCCGTAGACATATGGCGTAAGGTTAGTTTGCCTCCACATCTTCCATCTGTAATATACAAACAAAAACCGATAAACAATAAATATAACCGGCAGCTAAGTAAATGATAGATGACACAATAATATAAAAAAGCAAATCCAATTCAAAAACTAAATAAATATCATACCTGTAACCGAGGGGGAACCTAGGCAAGCCCTCCGGTGGCTCGACATCTTTCGGCAGCTCTTCACACGGTCTAACCGGCAGTAGTCTGGTAATCGCCCACATATCCAGAAACATCACCGCCCCGCTTACTCCGGTTGTCTTACAACGTACCACCCTGCATAGATTAGCCTCTAACCAGGCCAGAAGAGCTGATCCCCAACTATACTCAGCACATGTGTCAAAATCCTCCAGAAATGGCAGAGGCCAGAGTGGAATCTGATCACTGCTCTTATCCGAAAACACATGTGCAGCCAGTAATAATAGCATGGCAGCCCTAGACTGATATAGTAAACGCTCCTCACTAGGGTTGGGGGGTAATTCACCGAAGGTCTGTAACATCCAATCAAGTCTAACTGTCAGACAGTTTTGATCGACTTGATTGTCAGCCGGCCTAACACCCAACAAACTCTCCATCATAGCCAACCTGCTCGCCTTCGTGTCATTCCGCTCCGACCGGGTCACAGCAAGACCATCCACCCTCAGACCAAGCATAATCTCTACATCCTGTAAAGATATCCCCAACTCTCCCCCGACAAAATGGAACGTGTGCGACTCATCACGCCACCTATCAACTAAGGCTGTAATCAACCCTCGGTCTACGGTATAATTACCTATACTGTAAATACTGTAAAAACCAGCCCTAATGATATTTTGAACTACCCTTTCAGGCGTCGGTATCTGCCAACTATAATTATAAACCCTAATCTTATTGGCATCTCCTCTACCCGCTTCTCTGCCAGCATCTCAAGTCTGATTAGAAATGTGACCAGTCTGTCGTAAAATACCCAACCTCCCTTTAATATGTGGACCTGGGTCTGCCATCCTAACTATGATAACCAAATATAACTCAATTAATGATAACCAAAAAATGATAACATAACCAATTAATGATAACCAAACAATGATAACTCAATGATAACCAATTAATGATAACCAAACAATGATAACCAATTAATGATAACCAAACAATGATAACCAAACAATGATAACTCAATGATAACCAATTAATGATAACCAAACAATGATAACTCAATGATAACCAATTAATGATAACCAAACAATGATAACTCAATGATAACCAATTAATGATAACCAAACAATGATAACTCAATGATAACCAATTAATGATAACCAAACAATCATTTTTTCATAAACCAAACAATAATAATTCAATTTTTTAATCATAACCAAACACACATTTTTTCATAAACCAAACAATAATAATTCAATTTTTTAATCATAACCAAACACACATTTTTTCATAAACCAAACAATAATAATTCAATTTTTTAATCATAACCAAAAACACATTTTTTCATAAACCAAACAATAATAATTCAATTTTTTAATCATAACCAAACACACATTTTTTCATAAACCAAACAATAATAATTCAATTTTTTAATCATAACCAAAAACACATTTTTTCATAAACCAAACAATAATAATTCAATTTTTTAATCATAACCAAACACACATTTTTTCATAAACCAAACAATAATAATTCAATTTTTTAATCATAACCAAACACATATTTTTTCATAAACCAAACAATAATAATTCAATTTTTTAATCATAACCAAACACACATTTTTTCATAAACCAAACAATAATAATTCAATTTTTTAATCATAACCAAACACACATTTAATCATAACCAAACACATTTAATCATAAACCAAACAATAATAACTCAATTTTTTAATCATAACCAAACACATTATCAACAATTAAAATTAACCAAACAAAATAAAAAAACATGCAAAAATGGGACAAATATCAACAATTATTAAAATTTCTATAATTAATATAAACAAACAACAAACAATTATATATAGCTAAGTGAATTATGGTTTTGCATATTTTATATATTTTTTCCTATTTTACAAATTAAAATTACAAAAAATAAAAAAACATGCAAAAATGGGACAAATATCAACAATTATTAAAATTTCTATAATTAATATAAACAAACAACAAACAATTATATATAGCTAAGTGAATTATGGATTTGCATATTTTATATATTTTTTCCTATTTTACAAATAGAAATTACACAAAATAAATAATAAATTAGAGAATAAAAGATATACCTTCAATTATGGATAAGTTTGATTGATGATTTGGAGTTTTTTGTTAATAAATTTGATAGTTAATGTGGTTGATTGATTTGGGTGATTTTTTGGGTTGAAAATTGGGGGGTTTTGAGAGAAAGAGAGAGAATGTAGTATAAAAAATGTTTTTTTTTAAAAAAAACGTAAGTTTCTGTTTTTCAGGGACCTGCTGTGTAATTTTGGCGCAGGGACTGACTGTGTAATTCTGAAAAGCAGGGACTGACTGTGTAATTTCTGCAGAAATTACACAGACCGTAGATTAAATCTACGGTTTACAGTGATTCACTGTAAACCGTAGATTTAATCTACGGTTTGAATTAAATTAACCCAAACCGTAGATTAAATCTACGGTTTACAGTGAATCACTGTAAACCGTAGATTTAATCTACGATTTCAGCGTTTTTTAAGATTAAATGTAGTTAATTAATCCACCCTCATTTTCTTGTGATGTTAAAAAGATGCAATTGGTCCAATTGTTTATTTACAAAATATTGTATTGAATATATTATGGTTGGGAAAAAATCCTGAAATCCCGACCCGATCTGTGTCCCAACCCGTACCCGATCCGAAATTTCCCGACCCGATAATATCCCGACCCGATAATATCCCGACCCGAAAATGTCGGGTTTTGTCCCGACCCGACAATCTTCGGGATCGGGATCGGGTGATAATTTTGATTTCGTCGTGTGTCCCAACCCGACCCGGTTTTTTAAATTAATTTATATTTTATATAAAAATATAAATTAATTTATATCAAATGAAAGTAATGAGAATCGAACCTTATAACTCTAGCATACAATGTAAGCAGACTACCATATAAGATACAATCTTTTTTTTATATATATTAGTTATAATTATATAAGTATAATATAGATTTATAGTTTTGAATATATGAAACTATTAAAATTAAAAAATATACTTAAATTAAAAAATTATATTGTTATTTTCAAGAAAGATAAATAATTATTATTTTTCGATTATAAAAATTATAATGATAATGTATCTCATTTAGTATGATAATTGTTACTTGTGTGAATAAAACTAAATAATAAAAAAATCTGATAAAAAACGTATAATTATTTTTTATCTACTCCGTTATTTATAGTTTTACACTATTTTTTCTACTACATGTTAATTTCTTTTTTCATTTATTAGGAATGTTATTTTTAAACTACGATTATATTTCGTGTTAATGACATATTTATACTTCTCAAATCAAAATTGTTAATAAAAAATATGTCGGGAGATTTGAGATAAACCTATCCCGACCCTACGGGATCCTGAAAAAGTCAGGTCCTGACCTTTGTCGAGTCGGGATCGGGAATTTTTATTCACTTTCAAAAGTAATCGTGTCAGGATACGGGTTAAGCGTTTACGGATCGGGTCCCGACCCTAACCCATACCTAAAATATACTACCAAACCCATTTGATTATATATATACGCATAACTTTCTGATCCTTTTTTATGGTATGAATCAACGTGGGATTTAACCTCTTGAAGATATTCACTCCTAAACTGCTTTTTACACCAAATATTTATCAAATCGAAATTTTTAGCTCCAAGACAGTTCTTTTAATTAATTTTTTTTTAATTTCTTTTGCATTAAAATGTTTATGCCAACTCTAAAATTTAGCTTTTCGCCAAAACTAAAACAAGTTAAATTCTTCTATAAATGCAAATCATTCTCTTCAACTCATTATTAAGGCAAATTTTATTTTAAACGCACCATATTATTCACTCAATATCTCATTATAAACCTTTATGGATAATTTGAATCAAAATCTTCGTACATGTTCCTTGATCGTTCATCAAAAGGTAACTTAACCGATGAACAACGCCAAGCTATTTTTGAATATTTGTTGAGCCAAAGTAATAATGGAAAATTAAAAAGAGGTTGTCAAAAGGCGGTTGCGGCTACGTTTTTGGTTAGTGCCAAAACAGTACACCGAATTTGGCAAAGAGGACAAGCTTGTATTGTTGAGGATCATTTGCCGACGTAACTAGTAGAAAGCCCAAGAACGTTGGCCGGAAGCGAGTCGAAATTGACCGTCAAACTAATATACGTTCGATGTCTAGTGCCTTGCACATATTCCAAAATCCATTCTTCATAGAAGAATAAAAGAATGTCTCATCAAACCACATACAAATGCTTTAAAACCTCTTCTTACGGAAGAAGGTAAAAGATTAAGGCTCCAATATTGTGATCCAAAATTTAAAGATTTGTACAGCTGTGTACACATTGACGAGAAATGGTTTTACTTAACCAAAGAATTAGAAAGATATTTCCGGAAGAATATGAACCGTTACGCACTTGCCAAAGCAAACGTTTCATCACAAAATATGTTTTTAGCTGCTGTAGCGAGGCCGCGATTTGATGCGGAAGAAAATGAAACATTCTTAGGTAAAATTGGAAATTTTCCTTTCACTTGTAAGGAACCAACAAAGAGAAAAAGTAAAAACTGAGAGGCGGGTACATTAGAAACTAAGTCTATTTTAGTTACTAAAAGCGTTGTTTGTTCGTGCTTAATTGACAAAGTTCTACCAACTATTAAGTCAAAATGGCCACGTTCAGACGTGTCAAAACCTATATACATCCAACAAGATAATGCTAGACCACACATTCACTCAAACGATGCGGAGTTTTTGGAAGCTGCAACTAAATAGAGATTTGATATACGTTTAATGAATCAACCTTCAAATAGTTCAGATATGAACGTTTAAGATCTTGAATATTTTAGAGCCATACAATCACTCCAATATCAAGAAGCACCCGCAAACATAGATGAACTTGTTAAATCAGTCCAACAATTATTTGAAAACATCACTGCATGCAGACAATCTTAATCGAGTATTTTTATCACTACAAGCTTGTGTGATTGAAACGATGAAGGTTAATGGCGGATTTAACTATAAGTTGCCACACATAGGAAAAAATCAATTATTGAGAACCGGTAGTTTTTCTTTATCTCTCGGGTGTGATCGACAGTTGATATTAGATAAGATATTGGAGTACCTAATTCGGGAATCGGCATAACTTTTCAAGAAAGGTACGGTGCTATTGATTTTTTTTTATTTTTTCAATCTTAATCATTTTTTTATGGCATTTTATAAATATTCCACACTTAATGGATTCTTTTGTTTTTTTTTTCTTACAGGATCGATGATGCTGGAAATTTGTTACGTAGAGATTTTATTACTTTTAATTTTCTTTTGAATAAGTGGACTAGACTTGAGTTTATTGTTAGAGTTAAAAGTTTGATAGTGATTTTAATGGAGTATTTAATTTTTTACTGGAATTATGTTAGACTTGAAATTTTTTGGACGTTTCAAATGTTATGTTATGCAAAGTTGAATTCATTTATAGTGATATAATATCTCATGAATGACAAGTATATCACGTTATTATGTTTATTTTATGTTCTTCTTTTATTTTATGATTATATAAATTATAAAATAGTAAGATTGTTAATTTTTTATTACCAAATTGAAAAGTGAACGCTTATTTTATAAAATTCTAATAAAATTCCAATAAGAAACAGTGGAGAGGTAACAGTGGACAGACAGAGGTAGTAGTATGTATTTAGTATGCATTGATGAAATTTATATCTCAGTCCAACTAAATCTAACTTGTTAATTAAAATCTCAATCCAACCCAATCCAATCCGTAAAATAAATTGCGGGTTGAGACGGCTTGGGTTTAGATTGATTCTTAAATTTTTATTTTGGTTATTTATTTTTCATGGTTTGCATAATCAGCCCAAATTTTAAAATAAATTGAATATTTCAAACAAAAATATAAATTAAACACAATCAAAGTACGTTTAGAACATTCACGAATAAGTAATAAAACTAAAATATAACAATAATTAAAGGTTGGTATCTTAAAATACATACAATATGTATATATATATATATTGCGGGTTGAAACGGACTGGGACGGATTAACTCGCGGTTTGTGAAACTCAACTCTAACCCAACCCGCAAAATATATAGCGAATTGTGGCGGGACGGATTGATTTTTTTTGGACATTCAACCACTTCAACCCGTCCAATCCATACGGGTTGGGTTATGGGACGGATTTACACCCGCTCCTAATATCAACGGCACACGACATGGAAAATGTCAAATAAGAATCTAGAGTGTGTAGAAATAGAATATTATTTTATGTTCTTAGCATAAATATTAATTTTTGTATTTTTTATTGTTTTTATTTATATATCTAACGTAGTAATATCGTTTCGAGCATTTATTATTATTAATGAAATGGTAGGTATTCCCTACCGACTTATATAATAAAAAAGGGCAATTCCTTTTATGTAGTATACAAAAATAATAATTCACTTTTAGTGCTAGTTCAATATAAGAAAACCAAAATAAAATATATATAAATAAAAAATACATAAAAAATTATTTAAAATATATAAATTGTAAAAAAGAAAAAAAATTCAAAAAAAAAACGTTCATTCAGTTCAAGATCAGTTCAAGATTTTAGAGTGAATGGACAAACAAAATTTCATTCACTTAAAAAAAACATAAAAAAAAGCTCATTCACTTTAAAAATTTAAAGTGGGTGGATAAAAAAAAATGTTCATTTACTTCAAGATTTTACAGTAAATGGACCAAATAAAATCTCATTCAGTTAAAAAAAAACCATAAAAAAAGTTCATTCATTTCAAAAATTTGAAGTGAATGGATAAAAAAAACATTTATTCACTTCAATATTTTATATTGAATGAACCAAACAAAATCTCATTCAATTTAAAAATATATATATAAAAAAAAAGAAGTATATAAAAAAAAGCCCATTCACTTCAAAAATACAAAGTGAATGAATAAAAAAAAACGTTCATTATCTCCAAAATAATAAATAAAAAGTCTATTCATCGATATTTTGAAGTGAATGTACCAAATACAATCCATACACTTCAAGTTTTTAAAATAAATGGACAAAAAATAACTCATCTACTTAGGTATTTTGAAGTGAATGTAACAAACAAAAGCTCATTCCGTTCAAAAAAATCAAACAAAAAATTATTCGCTTTAATATTATTGAGCAAACAAAAGTTTATTCCTTTCAAAATAACAAATAAAAAACCATTCACTTTAGCTTTTTCAAGTGAATGTATCAAACAAAATACATTTAATTCAAACTTTTCAAGTGAATAGGAGAAACATACACCAAAAGGGAATTATTTTTAGAAGTATGACTTTTTAATAATTACTTGTGAAAATATACCCTAAAAGATAATTTACTCTGAAGAAAAATGCATTATGCAAGCACACCGTCTGTGCTAGGGCTGAGTTCGGTCCGGTTTTTGGCAAAATGGGTACCGAAACCGAGCAAATTTTTTGGTTCGGTCTTTTTCGGTTTTTGGTTTTTTTATTTTTTAGACAGAACCGAACCGGTTTGTTTCGGTCCGATTTCGGTCTTTTTCGGTTTTACATCAGGTCTTTTCGATTATTTTTCGGTTTTATTTTCGATTTTTTCCAGTTCGGTTTTATTGTAAACCGAAACCAAACCGAAAAAGTTTCGGTTTGTTGGGATTTTCACCCGGCCCTACTATATAGCAATAAACCTATACTTGTTAGTGTAAGTGTAATGTACAAAACAAAAGGTAGTGAGGCGGGCGTGAATTTAACTGGAAGTGATAAATGCACTATTAAATTATTACATCCTCTACAATTTTTATTTATTAATTAATAGTTAAAATAAGTTGACATCAAACTTGTAACGGGATGTAGCTCAGATGGTAGAGCGCTCGCTTAGCATGCGAGAGGTATGGGGATTGATACTCCGCATCTCCAATTTTATTTTTTCTAACACTTTAAATTTTCATTAGGTGTACTATAAGTATTGTATACTCAATTCGTGGCAGAAATAATTTAAAAAAAAAACGAGGCTGGATTTGGCATAAACTTGAATATCTTGATACTTAATGCCTTATTAAGCTGAAATCTTAGCTAATATGTTTCAAGAAAGCATAATTATTTTGCGGGTAGGATTTCTTTTTCATTTGATTGATGCATTGTAACTGGCAATGGGTTGAGTGATGTGAAAAGGAGTTGAGCTTTTCTATCAGCAGGTTCATGTGAAAATTTATTGTGAAATTCCTGGAGGCAGTATTTCTTTTCTGTGAAAGCAAGTGTCGTTAAGGGGGCTTTATTCAAAAGACAAATATTCATACTTTTAGTAATTGTTCGTAGTTCGTACTATTATGGGTTAATCGAAATGTATAATAATGATCCATTCCCAGTGGAGCTTGTTGCAAATAGCTTTTGTAAGTTATTTATTAGGTGTTCGTTGATTACATTGGTTTCTATGTATTTAACCTTTTGTGCTCTTTCTTTAGCAAATGTTTTCTTTAGCGAATGTTCTTTCCATAATTTATTGCATTTTGTCGGATATATTGTTCCACAATTCTGCATTTCTTTGTTATACTAGCTTATTCATGTTTCTGCCCTAGCTGAGTTTAGCGTTCCCAGGAAGTTTCAACTTTTAACCATCTTGCCTTTACATTCAGTTCTGCAGTATTTGACTGTATTTTTGTGTTCCGGAATGATAAAAGTAAAGATTTTAGCTGAAGGAGTCTTTTTTGTTTTAAATTCAAATATGGCTACTTATTTACTTAGATGTTGCAGCCATGATTTAATCAGTTAAACTACGGTCAAAGACCGAAAACACAAACATTGTATGAATAATATACACAGTTAGATGTTTGTTATTGCTGGTTTTATTGCTTTCAATTCGATTTAGGCAGAAGCATTCGGAAGTCATAACCAGGATAGTACACACACACACACAAAAATAGTGACTTTTGACAGCTTTTCCCTTCGGTGGAGCTTTGGGTTATCCATAAACATGATAATGACAAACAGAAACACAGAGAAGAGGCAACATTAGTTCTTTGAAGAAACCCAATTTCAATGTATAATGTGTTGGAAAACTTTTGGTTTTCTTGGAATGAATGCTATTAACTTTGTGGTTAAAAAAACATTTATTCCCCATTTATGTGGGTCTTTTTATTGGTAAAAGGAGTTATAAAGACAAGGTTAAAAAGATGAATGGTCTTGTAACATTTTTACATACTTTTCAAGACAAGGTTTTATACATGCCATACACACATTCACACACAAACACATATGCATACATATAGAGAGAGTACCGCACCACCAACGGCCCGATCGTGGCTCGGTGCCGTTTCCGCCGAGTCACATGTGATAGACGTTGTATTTTGGGAACGAAGTGCCCCATTTAGCCAGAAGCAGAGGTGGCGGAGCAAATATCGTTTAAGAGAAACTGCTTGCAAACAATAATAACTTTTCTTAACGTAATATTTACACTATAAATACAAGTATAAACATTTAGTACATGACTATATAATTTCTGTTTTTTATTTTCTCAAAGTCCAAACGATGTTAAAACATATTATCAAAACGCAATCAACATGCTCATATGCAAACAATAATATATATCATAAACATACATACGATACGGTTAAAAACCGAAAAATTGGAATTTTACAAAAATCCCAAACAAAGTAAAGCAAATCAAAACGCTTTCGACAATTCAATCGGAAACACCAATTTCTTAAAATCAATGTTTGTTAGAAAATTTTTTTCCAAAGAACTGTCTTAGCCACGGAAATAATTTTCTGTTTATCCAAACACCAAAAATGTATTAACGTACGAAACATAAAAAATATCGTTTAAGATTGTTGGGTACGTTGTAAATAAACACCATAATTTCTACGGAAAAGAAATGGACAAATAAACAGAAAATGGTTTCCTCAAATATATAATTATCAATTACAACCTTCAAAATTAAGAGTATGTAAATGATACCGAAATGGACTAAAGTCCGAGACGAGGTAACTGCAAGCAGTTTTCCTTAAACGATATTTGCTCCGCCACCTCTGCTTCTGGCTAAATGGGGCACTTCGTTCCCAAGGTACAACGTCTATCACATGTGACTCGGCAGAAACGGCACCGAGCCACGGTCGGGCCGTTGGTGGTGCGGTACTCTCTCTCTATATGTATGCATACGTGTTTGTGTGTGAATGTGTGTATGGCATGTATGAAACCTTGTCTTGAAAAGTATGTAAAAATGTTACAAGACCATTCATCTTTTTAACCTTGTCTTTGTAACTCCTTTTACCAATAAAAAGACCCACATAAATGGGGGAATAAATGTTTTTTTAACCACAAAGTTAATAGCATTCATTCCAAGAAAACCAAAAGTTTTCCAACATAATGATCATAATTGCAAAGTTTTAGTATACATACACCTAACATCACAAGTTTTCAACTTTTTTTGAAATGCACATGTTTTCAACTTACGAATGGAAGTTACATATTGGAAGACATGCAAAATTTTCAAGTTAGCTTGACAGTGAAGACTCAAAACCCAATTGTAGCCTTCCAACAATCCTAGTCAATGGTCTACAAAGTTTGTGCATGCACGAACTTATGATCAAACAACAAAACATTTTCTAATTGCGCTTGGCTGGAAATGCTAAATGATGGACTAATAAATTAAGTTTGCGCCTACTAAGTCACACACACATGCTTACAGTTTGCAGACTATTTGTAGTTTTAGTTTAATTACTGAGATAGCTAAGTGAAGTAACAAACCTAACCAAAAAGATAACCTGGAAAGCAATTATTTATGTACATAAATTGTGATCCTCAAAAGTTTAGCAATCAGGTGCTACTTTACAGGGATTTAGCAGCATTTAGATGTCAGTATTCATCAGTGTTTTAAATAGCGTTATCGCTATCGTAGCGTTTTTTCGAGAGAAACGCTAAAAGCGCTAATAGCGTTGCTATATAGCGCTTTGCGGTGTATTTTTTTTTTGCCTAAATATGCACTAAACTTTAGAATATATAACAAAAAAAAAAATAAAAAAATATAGTTATATTAGATAGTAATAAAAAAAAATCAAAAAAAAAATTGTTGTTGGTGAGTTTCGAACCCAGGTCTGCTGG
The DNA here is from genome assembly GCA_963682055.1 of Primula veris. Classification (NCBI taxonomy): domain Eukaryota; kingdom Viridiplantae; phylum Streptophyta; class Magnoliopsida; order Ericales; family Primulaceae; genus Primula; species Primula veris. The sequence continues at coordinate 17,116,567 of OY821743.1, read as the reverse complement.
AAATTACAGCACAGTCTTAACCATCTGGACTGTAGACACTTTTATGAAAATTGCACAATATATATTTATTATTTAGATCCGCTGTTTTTTTTTAACTCGCTATTTACGCTTTTGGTCCAGAATTTCGCGATTTTTGCGCTTTTGGTCCCCTATAGCGCGATTTTAGCGCAATTCCACCCAAAATCGTCATTTTTCGTTGCGTTTTTTACCAAAAAAGCGCTATTTCGCGCTACATAGCGCTATGTAGCGCGAATTTTAAAACAGAGGTATTCATTGTTCAATTATCCACAATATTGTCAAAATTACTGTTTTTACTTTTCTTTTTCTGCAATTACTTTCCGTCTTGATATTACCTTATTCTGTTTATCGCCTGTCGAAACCCCTGCAGCTAGACCTGTAATTGGGTATCGGCACTTTATCAGATTCTATCTGCATAATGTCCCTCACGAGGATCTCATAATGCCTCTTCACTTCATCGGCCGATTTTCCACCAACTGCCCGGGCCACGTTGTGCCACCTGTCAGGGGTATCCTTGTCAAAACATGCTAGAGCCTCTTCGAACTTTTTGTTTTGCCTAGGTGTCCATGATGAGCTGGAACTACGAATAGAGCTTGATGCCATGTGTTATAGAGAGTAATATTTAAATAGAGACTAGCAAGTATAATAAGTGCCTTAGTCAAAGAAGAAGATTGAACTAAAAGGTTGATTTGGTGAAAAGATTGTGAATGCACCTCCTTTTATAGATGGGCAGGTTTTCGAATATATTTTCAGGAAAGGTACTATTAGATCTTTTATTTTGAAGACCACTATATGAAGAGTGTCGAAGGACAAATATTCTTTCAAAATTAGGTCGTTTTCTAGTCCTTTTGTAATATCCCTTCATCCCAGCTGGTGGGAATAGATCCCCCAATCTAAGCTTACCCATAGGATAGATCTGCAAACAAAGAAGAATTTTTACCCTGATGATAAAATTCACTACGATATTCTTGATATCTTGGGACAACTTTGTTGTTGTACTCATTCCCCAACTTGTCATCACATAGTTACTATGGTCTCGTTTGGTTGCAGCCTCTAAGCTCAGTTTTTTGTTTAATTTTAACGTAAAAGTTGGACTGTTTGTTGAAGAACTTAAAAACTGATTTTTTTTGTTTTTGTTTTTTGCCCTGAAAAAACTAAAAGCTTTAAACTGGATGAACCAAATCTGTATCTCAAGCTCCAAAATCCAGCTTGTTTGCTTACAAGTTTAAATCCAGTTTAACCCAGCTTGTTTTTTTATTATTATTATTAAAGAGGATCAAGGGATTTCACACCTACCCCCTTTAATCCAGCTTGGTTACTTTAGCAAAAACAAAAACAGTAAATAAGAAAGAAAATGAGGATTAGCAATCAATTTTAGAACAATGACGAATGTACAGCTACTTTTCATCTGAGTTTATTTACATTTTGGAGATTCAATAGCGTGTGTGGCTCGTTACATCAGAGCTTCATTAGAAAGTTTTCCCCCACTCAATATAGTAACTTTTTCATGAATGAATCACGTTGAAGTCATCGGATGCACTGTTGAAACTGAATTTCATCTACCATCTTAGGTATTCAGTTTTCGGTGATGCCATGGTTATTCCTTAATTGTCTGACAGAAAATGAGATCATTTCACATTTGTGCGAGTGATTAAGCTTCGATCACATCTTCCAGGTTCGTAAAAATATTTCTTTTTCAGGTATTGCCACATTTTAATACATATAGATGGTGTCTTTCTTATTAATTTTTCCAATCAGGTAACTTGCTCCAGTCATTTGCTATACCAACTTACTCTTGGTGGAGGGTCCCTTTGCAAATTGGTGATATATATGTAAGTGATAACTGATAAGGAATCTGCATAAAATATGGTCTTCTTTTGCTTTGAAATTTAGAATCCTTATCATCTCTATACTCCCATCACCAAAGTTTATGCCAAATGAAAGGGGTTGCCTTCGTAGCTTTTAAAAGTTATACTTGTTTCTTATTTTCTGTTTTTTTTCCTTTTAAAGAATAAGGATCACTGCATTTATCCTTCATCAAGAGTTGAGGCCTAAATTAATCCTTCATCAACCTGGGCCCTTTCTGTTTTTTATTCATCAAAATGGCAAACTATTTCAATATTAAGCAAATTGAAGATTTTCTAAATGGAAAACACCTTCTTTTAAGTGCTAAAAACAAAATAAAGTCTCTTAGAAAGTGAATTCATAAAATGGCTCAGCAACAGCCAACAGTACACACTTTTTTTCTCTACGGTTAGGATTGTAGCATAGAAATATGACGGTAACCTTGTTCTTCTCAAGTCTTAATGAGCCACTATTGGCTTTTTTGGCCAGTTGGTTGCATCTTTTGAGCTCCGTTTTTATCTTCGTACTGTCTATTGCATTTTTGGGGTTGACTTATAACCCAAGATTCATTGAATTTTCTGGCAGTGAAAGTTCAAACAAGAAGCTCCGAGCAATAATAAGCACAATGTTTTCCTCAGCATCAATAAGCAGTTTATTTTTTAATAAGCTTCGGTCAAATAAGGTCTTAGTTTACTAGGTTGGCGGTCTAACTTAAATACTGGAAATGTGTAACGAAGAATTACTGCCTCGCCTTTTTTGCTTATAAAGCTGCAAATAAGTTACATATCAGGAAAGACTGATTATGTATAAAAAAAATTGAACAAAGGGATAAATTGATATGGGAAAATTTGAATTATTGGCCCTGGTCAGATGAGTAAAAGGGATTATACTAATGCTGATGTAATGTTCCAAAAGATAAGGAGATAGATCATAGACAAGTGATATTCATCAATCAGCCAGTGGGAATTTCACAATCTTGTAATCTGTGAGTTAGACTCTTCCTTTTTGTAAATTGGTTTCTAATTTACAATCTAGAATTTTAATCAATATTCACTGATTAGTGATGTAGTTTTATGCTTATATTGTTAGCAGATTAGATATGTAAGCTTGGCTTATTATTCCAGGAGTACAATATTTGCTCTTTTTAGCCCTTACTAGAGACTTGACGTTTCACTTCGACGTTTAAATGCACGATCATTTTTGCAAGGTCTTATTTTGGGTGAGGTCTTACTTTAGGAAATACTCTAGGTTTAAGGATTTGATTAATTTGGTGTTAATTCTCTGCATCTAAATGATAGAACGAAAGCAGCTGAGAAATAGACCTTTATAAGTAACTGCAACACTGCCATTCATGAAAACGTATCCCTCCGAAACTAAAAGAGCAATATTTTTTTTTACAATCCGTACTTGTTGTTCCAACAAATAGGCAGTGTCTGTTAATCTGGTAATCATACAAAAGAAGCCCTTATTAGAGGCTTATGGTTACAACTTACAAGATAATATTGACTAATGGTCTAATTGTCTTCATAAATTTTTGTAACAAAAGGACCTGGACATTGAACATTTTCATCATATGTTTGACGTATCCTCTTTGTGGAAAGGTTTCAGGGTCATGTTTATATTTCACATCGACTAGCTATGAGAAATCAAGTGTCTAAATATACCCAACTGAATTAGTTCAACGTCAAAACTTTTTTGTATATATAACAAGAAATGCTTGTTGTATGTATTTATACCTCACATGGACTAGCTATGAGAAATCAAGTGCTAAACTGTCAATACTCCCCATAGAATTTGTTCAACCTCAAAACTTGTGTGTATAACAAGAAATAATTGTTGTCATGCCATTTTAGTTTGCTTGCCCAAATGAACCTAAAACACGACCACAAGTAACCTATTGACGTAGTTCAATTTAGTCCTTTAATTTCAGTTTAAACAATTGAAGAACCTTTTGTGGGGTTTTTCATTTTATTTTAAAAATCAATAAAAATAAAGAGTGGGTTTCCCCACCATTAAAAAAAAAAAAAAACCTATTGACGTTTTCATCTTCGCTATTGAATGTCCAATTTGCACCGAAAGCCATACTTGTGGTAATACTTTCTGTGTTATATTGACCGGATGGTGTAAAATGGCAGTACAAATATGACCTGGTATACTTTTTAAAAATTCCTTGATTGTAATGAAATATGGTCATCTGTGCTAGACCAACAAGTTAAGGAGAAATATCATTCTGGAGAATTATTGCCAAGAATCTCCCCATAAAGTTTTTTTCTCACAAGAAGCAACGTATCAAGCAGTGAATGTAGAAAAAAAAAACTCAAAAGGTAAGTCTAATTTCTAAGGTATCAAGCTAACCCATCCTTGTTACACTTTTCCTCATTTCTTTATATAGATATCTTTCATCTTGTCCGCTTAACCAAATATTTCATCTTGAAATTAACCATGACAAAGAAGAAACAAGGCTTCCATTTTCATCTTCCATGGCAGTCAAAAACTACAACTTGGTCTCCTCCAAAGCCAAAAATTCCCTTTTTAAACAACCAAACACGTCTAGAGCATGCGGCATCATCATCTGATAAGAATCCGCACTTTGATTGTATAAGAATAGACCCTACACAGTTGACTATTTTGTCAGGTTCTGACAATGAAGGGGATACAATTGTAGTAGAAGGCCAAGAGAGATCTCCATGGGTAGAAAAGGAAATTAAGAATTCTCTGAATCCATCGAACGAAACAGCTTATGAGCCTAGTTTATTGCTCATTATGAGCCAGTCGACTTCGGTTGCAAGTCTAGATATGACACCAGAGTAGAAAGTATTTCAGTTGGAAATGGAACGGGAAATTGAAAATAAAAATGAAACCTATGAAGCTATTGATTTCTTGAATAAGCCAATTGGATCAAATGTAGTGTTAAGTGTCCCTCTTGATATCGAAGCCAAAATGGGAACTGAGTCGACGCCCTCTCCTTATTCTGAAGGAAATCAAACCAAAATTGCAACTTCGTATATCATGAATATGGATGATACAAGTGAGTTAGATACGTATGCGAGCAGTGGGTACGAGGGAAAACGTGCCTGTCTGGTTAAAGAGATCGAGGAAGAAATTTATAAGTTTGTTCAACAGCTAAGGCATCAAAAGAAAGAGAATATAGGAACTGTTATAACTCTAGTTGGTGAAAATAATGGTGTGCTTGTGCAACTAGGTTCACCTAAAGAAATAAAAACGTCGAAACGATGGGTAAATAACACTTATCAGGGTGTCAACAACTCTATTGAGCATAATTATCCATTGGGATGTAAGAGGATTAATTAAACTTCTGAATATTACTATTTTTTTCTAATAAGTGTATCTCTATTTAGCCAATCTGATTCTAAATCTTATGTTATTAATATTTTAAGCATTGAATAATTAATACCATTGCCTGTGAACATTCAGTATAACTTTTCAAAAAAGTTCCCAGTTTTTTCTTCTTGTTTCTACTACAAGCAGAATGAATTAATATAAAAATGTTTAAATGAGGTCGCTGTTTACGGAAAACTATTTCGAAAGGTTTAAATGCCTTTGAAGTTTGGACAACGCTGTTGTCATGCATACAACTTTTGGCAGGGAAAAATTCCTGAAATCCCTACCCAATCGGGTATCCGATCTGATCCCGATCCGATTTTTTCCGACCCAATATTTTCCCGATCCGAAAGATCGGATTTTTGTCTCGTTCCGAAATAATTCGGTTGGGTATTGGATTTTTATTTCCAATCCCGATGGATTTTCCGACCCGACAGAACTAATATACATTAAAAAAAATTATTTTACAAAAATAATCTTATTATGAATAGTATCAGTTTATAGTTATTAAAAAAAAATGAAATTACTTTCACATTTACTCTATTTACTAAATAACACACTTTTATTTTCATATGGGTTGTTGGATATGTTATGTTGTGTATTCATCTTAATATTAAATAACTAAAATATAACATTTGGTTTATGCTTTTAGTTTGAATTATTTTATTATTTATTTTTTCTTAAAAATAATTATAATTAGTTGTATTGTTTGATAATCAGCCTTATAAATGAATACAATATCAACATAGTTTTGTCCAATTTTTTAATTTTATTTAAATCTAACGAAATTTTTAATAAAATTGTTAGGTATGTTGTAACTTTTTAACAATTTTTTTTAGAAGTATGAAGTATCGGGAAATCCTGTCCCGACCTTTCGGGATCCCGAATTATTGGGAATTCATATTATTAGGACCCGATTATTTTCGGATCAGGATCGAGACTTTTAGATGACATACGAAAAATTTCGGATCGGAACACGGGTTTAATCTTCTCGAATCGGATCCCCGTTCCGATTCCATACATGCATACAACCATTTCGAGATATTTGTTAATATAAAAAGGTAATCTTTCTTTTGAATATTGGATAGATATCTATCGACTTTGGATAAGAATAATGTATCATTCACTGTTCTTATCAATTTGCCAAAGTGGACTACAAACAAGCTGTTTACAAATTTACTAGGTGCTAACTTGAATGTTTGTTAATTTCTTTATAGTATAATATTGGTTGTCTTACTCATGGCACACCACAATACAAATACCACTAAAAAGAGTTCAACGATATATATCTACACCTCCACCACTTTATTTTTATTACATACATACATACATATATTGAGATTAATATCAAAACATCCAAAAAAGCCAAAACAATACAGACTTTTGTCGCTTGAATATATATTTAGCTCAATTTATAATCTTTTGAAGCACAAACTTTTAAAACCAGAGTTTAAACATTTTCATTAAAATGGGTTCTTTGGTGGCTGGATGGGATTCTATCCATGATCCTAAAAAAGGTAAGCTATGGTCACTTTTCAAAGTCATTCCATGCATGGCTGAATGTTTGATCAGTAAATAAAAATAAACTTAGCTTAATTTGAGATGAGAGACTGGAAAATGAAACTGATTGATTCAACTAGAAACTTGTATCTTTTTCTAGCAAGATGACCAAGTAGCTTTGAGTTAATTAGCCACAACTTGAAAGAATAAAAGTAAGAAGTTAAGCTTAAATAAATCTGAAACGGAACAAACGGCCTATTGTTATTTGTGTTAGTATTGTTGTTTAAATTTTAGTGTTGACTAATAGAGTGTGAAATTTATGACAGTGAAGTTGGAGTCCAAGTCATTGACCAAAGAGGGAATCGAGGCTTACTGGAATTCCAGAAAGAAAGATGACTGTGAAAATCAAGTAGTAAAAATGAGCAAAGCTGAGGTGAGAATGAAAGTTTACTTGTGCAGTATAGATAATTTACACACTACTATGGGGTATTATGACTTTTTCAGTAGCTTTTTTGCCATATTGAACTTTTTATTTCTGGGTGAAAAATTCACTGTTTTAAAAAGCACGGTTCTCGATTCAAATCTCAATAAAAGCTCCATTCAAAGCATAAAAAAAGCTTTAAAAGCCTGCTTTTCTGTCGCTTTGTAGGCCGCTTACGCTTTTAGCATAGCTCTAAAAAAAACGCTTTTTTAAAACACTTAACTGAAAATAGAGTATAAACCAAGCACAAATTTTTATAAGATCTAGCTTTTAAAAACCTGTTACCAAACGCACGAACCAAATTTTTTTATATATAATCATGGCTTTTTTACAATTGCTTCTTAAAAGAAACTTTTTGAACAAAAAAGCTCCAAACCGACCATAAGTAAAACCATGAATAAATTCTAAAAATCGTTGATCCACTAATTTGTAGTTGGTTCTTGCAGCTTTAAATGGAACACTAATTATCATTGACATTATTAAAATGACAGATTTGGTCCGATTTGAAAGGAAAACGATATATTTAGCCACTTATATAGTTTAATTTGTCTTTTCTCATATTAACATCCAAAAAGGCTCAAAGTAAGAGATAACATCAACATAAGTGATCATGAAAAATTGATCTTTTATCATCTATAATATATGTGTGTCCACAACAAGGGCCAGTTATGTCACACTAGGTTACGTACCAACGAATGTTTCATTGAAAGCTATAAAGGAAAAAAGAGTTCTTATGAGTTACGAATGAAATTTATGGAGGCGTTTGTGTAGTTAACCGATTAACCATATTTCATAGTATATGGACTGTGGCATTTTCTTATTCAACATTTGAACTTCTATCTTTTTCATACAGTATTATTATACATTGACGTTTGGTTTTTCTATTTCTCTAGGAGCCTGAGAAGAAATATCAGATATCAAGCTCTATGGTTTTAACAAACACCAAAGCAGGCTTGATAAACCTTGATAGCGACGTAAACTTGGAGAAACTTATACAGAAAAAAGGATGGTAATTTTTCTACAAAAACTTAACAATTTTCTTATATAAAATTTAATTTTGACACGATGGCATTAATGTAGAAATTCTACAGGTGGACTAGGAGCAACTCCGCGTTTCTTAATGAACCTCCGGTGATTGCATCTGAGGAACCTACTAATAAGTACGCGTCACAGCTCCACGTCACAGGCTAACAGGCATGGGCCCACGACCCGAACAAGCAAGGGGGATTTCTGAATAACCGATGTACCATAACCTACAAGGCTAGAGTTTGTTGTCTAAGCCAGGGTTACCTATGTTAGATTTATATGGTAATGATCACTTTGATTAGGATTATACTTGGTTTGTTTTGTGTATATATGCCACTACTAGTGATGAGTGATGAGGTTGTAAAAGCATATACCTAGTGATGACAATCATTTAGGTGCTTGGTGTCTTTTTATTAAATAAAAAAGTTACCTAATATTTTAAGTATAAATAATTGATTTAGGAATAAGAGAAACATTATTAGAAATAAAAATAAATAGTGAGAAGGTTATTTTGCCTTTGATGAGATTAACAATTGAAAAGTTTTAACAAAATTAACTTTATTGTTAAATTTAACAAAATGTTTAATAACATTAACTTTAATGAGTTCACCATAGTGAATGAAAAAATACTTTTTACCTAACAATTTTATCTAATAAAAAGAAAGAGAATATCATTGTTATATATGCTCTGAAGATGTTTGCACCAGGCCCGTTTTCTATATTTTACGCATACCCTTAAAATGACGTTAAAGTATGTTACTATTTGTAATATTTCCACACTTTCTCGTATAATGTTCTAAAATGTTAAATGCGAGTTTAAAGTGTAAATTAGTAGTATAGCGTCTAATCCCACTATTTTTTTATAATCAGTTCAGTGTCTAATTTGCCTAATCTCGCCTAAGCTGATATGTTTCTGGTCCCCGCCTCAATTTATTCGTCGCACACTATAATATGACCGAGAGGGAATAATATGAAAAACATTTTCGGAGTATATATAGGATTACGTGAAATACTGGTAAGCAATTTTGTCTTGGATTTTAGTGTCAAGTTTATGAGCATGTTAGTTGAATCGAGTAGTTGCTGTAACAAAACCGTGTACACGAACACACTCTTTATCTAAAATGACTTTGCGGTGAATAAATAGACTTGTACATGAACACTCATTTCAAAAAGAAAACAAAAAACATGAACACTCCTACCAATATTTTCAAGGATCAACGTAATGTTACATCTAGAAATGTTATAAATAAATGCTGGATCCTCGAGAGCTAAACTATTAACTCATGCTTGCTATAATATTCAGTATTATTGTACGCATACGCAAAGGAAGCTAAGTGCAGACCATCGATCGTGGCAGAGTCTCATAATATCGAAAATTAAAATTTTAAAAATTTTTGACCATGTATTTTTACTAAAATATGTTAAAAACGATGATTTGACACTTCATTTTTTTATTTCACTTAATTTAATAGTTTATCTAAATTTGAGAGCAGGTGGAGACGAAATTCTAAGGGATGAGTACGCTAAAATTGTTAAAACTATTTGCTTTCCTCTAAAATGACATTCTGCCATTGAAGCTGAAATTTTAGGTTTAATGAATGGGCTAGGGCGGATTTTATCATCCTCTACTCGTAGGGATGCGGGGCACCGCCCAGAAACGTCACAGACGAACCTAATCGTCTCGCAGTTACGCGAACCTGCTCCATCATCTGTTGGTTTCCGTGTACGAAATAACAATTAACAATAATTAAAGGACTAAACAATAATTAAATAAAACCAGTGTAATCTTTATTAATTTTCAAATGGAATACAATAAATTGATTACAACATGTAGGTACTGAAATGTAAATAAAACAAACGTTATCAGATTATTATCAATTAATAATCTGATGTACTGTTTTGTAATTAAAAGAAACTGCCGGACTGTAAAGTAAAAACTTAACAGCCGGACTGTTCTGTTATGAATTGAAAATACAGGACTGAATTGAAATTATACTAATTACAGAATTAAATTACAGAAATGTAATTACAGCAATAAAACAGAACTTTAAACTAATTACAGAATAGTACAAAACAGAATAAAAAGTTACAGCTAAGGACAGAATATTAAAAACTGAAATTTAAATATTGAATTGGAAAAACAGAATGGAAAAGACAGAATTTAAGTGCGGAAAATAAATGGACAGAATGTAAAAAACAATCGACGAGGCTACTGTTAACAGTATGCCCTTAACCGATATTCGCCCAACCACCTTAAGGTTTCTGCTTGCGTTGGCGCTTCGATCCCAAGGTACAACGTCCCTCGGAAGACTCGTCGGAAACTGGTGACGAGTCTAAGTCGAGCTGTTGGTGGGTGGTTCTCTCTGGTTCTAAATGCTATGAAAAAATATGCTGTTTTAGAGAGAAGGTAGATTGATTTCGAATGTATGAAATGTGAAGGGATGGCTGCCTCTTTATAGAGGATTCTGAAACCGCAGAATTAAATGTGGTCATTAACTTATGGGAGTTACATCCCCAGAATCCGCCTCCAATTACTGCTGGAGTTTCAAACCTTTTGAAACTCTAGGGACTGCTCTTGCAAATATGCAAAAGTCCCTTTTCAGATTTAGTACAAGACCCAAGACCCAAGACCCAAGACCCAAGACCCGAGACCTGAGACATTCCCCAAATCCCAAATCCCAAATCCCACGTCCCGCGTCCCGCGTCCCGCGTCCCGAGGCCCGAGCGAGCGCGCGCGTGTGGTACACACTAACCCACTCATGGGTATGTGGACTTTATTAGTTTACCAACTACATAGGATGGACTTGTATATATAGAGTGAAAATCAACCTTGATTTTCCAATGTGGGATAACCCTCATGGTTTATTCCCACTCTCTACTTCATTTTCCAGATTTCGGTTTTTTCCCTCTTTCGAGTACCAACCTTCGAATCCAATTATAATTCACACCCTTCCTCCGAATGGGTCATGCGATATACCGTTGCGAAGCTCGTCACACGAGCTACTCAAACGCATTGAGTATGGCCTCAGAAAAACTGAGGAGTCGCATTGAAAATTGACTCAAAGATGGTCCCTGACCACTTGGAACAAACATGTTTAAAAAACATGTTTTTCCAACATTTTTCCAACAATCCCCCACATGAATGCAATTGGCTCGAAAGCCCATGTCCTAAATGCAAATCAAGAGAACCGCAAAAGTTCACTGCCTAAGGTCAGGTAGCGCGCGCCTTGAACCTGCCGTAGCGGAGTACCACCCAGAATACTGCTATTAGGTAGCTGTAAAGCTTTGAACCATCAAGCTTTGTGTATCCCAGAATGGCACCCGCACAGTGCCCTCTCTACCCACGTACTAGGCCCTTTAGTTGTTGTCCATATTTGGCCTGGACTGCCTTGGCAACTTCAACTCAGTGCTCTAGTGAATTAGCCCAAGCTCATCACATGGTACCGGCCTTACACACTAGTTATAGGTGTTCCAAGTCGAAAGTGTCCTGACTCACTTTACTCGACCGTCGAGTTACTTGGATCATTAAGAGCCTCAAGCTCACCCTTACAATGGTACAGGTCTATCACTCTGTCATCGTGGAAATGGGCTGTGAACTCCCGGTTCCCGAGTGCTTTGTTCGGGTGCCCCCACAGTTCAGTTTCCCTTTGAACCTATCAGGAATGATTCCGTTTAGGTTGGGTTGCCTATGGGGGGCCACCAATTTAATGGGCTTTAATCCCATTCCGTTCGATGACGTCTCGACTCCCACTTGAGTCAAGCCTTTTGTTAATGGATCCGCTATGTTTTCCTTTGATCTCACAAAATCTAAGGATACCACACCGTTGGATAACAATTCCCTTACGGATTTATGTCTCCGACGTATATGTCGAGACTTTCCATTATACATATGATCCTGAGCCCGCGCAATAGCTGATTGACTATCGCAATGCATGCTTATTGCGGGAACAGGTTTCGGCCACATTGGAATTCCTTCCAATAGACTTCTCAGCCAGTCTGCCTCTTCGGTTGCTAAGTCCAACGCTATGAATTCTGATTCCATAGTTGACCTTGCAATACATGTCTGTTTGGAGGATCTCCAAGACACAGCAGCTCCTCCCATTATAAACACATATCCACTCGTGGATCTTGTGCTATTGGAGTCTGATATCCAGCTGGCATCTGAATACCCTTCCAGTACCGCTGGATATCTGGTATAGTGCAGTCCGTAATCGGCTGAAAACCTCATATACCTGAGAAGTTTCATTATGGCCTTCCAGTGTTCCTCATTTGGATTACTGGTGTACCTGCTCAGTCTACTCACTGAGTTTGCTATGTCTGGTCTAGTGCAATTCATTATATACATGAGACTGCCTATGACTCGAGAGAACTCCAATTGATTCACACTTTTACCGAAATTCTTTTTCAGGTTACAGTTGAACTCAATTGGGGTTCTTGACATAGCTTTACTGTCCTTGTCAAACTTGTCTAAAACTTGTTTAACATAGTGACTTTGGGACAAGGCATACCCTTATGATGTTTTGGTAATCGTCATACCAAGTATTACATCAGCTATACCCAGGTCCTTCATATCGAAGTGTTGTGATAACATTTTTTTTGTGGAGCTGATTCTATCATTACTCCCAATTATGATCATGTCATCCACATAGAGACAGACTACAACACAGTCTCTTCCACTTCCTTTAGAGTAGCCACATTTATCACACTCATTAATGTGAAAACCGTTTGATAGCATAATTCTATCAAACTTCTCGTGCCATTGCTTCGGCGCTTGTTTGCGTCCATATAGAGACTTTACAAGTTTGCACACTTGGTGCTCTTTACCAGGAACTACAAACCCTTCTGGTTGTTCCATGTAAATCTCTTCTTCCAGTTCTCCATTCAGAAATGCCGTCTTTACATCCATTTGATGTATTTCCATATCAAACAAAGCTGCGAGAGCAATGACGATTCGGATAGACGTTTTCCTAGAGACAGGAGCATAAGTGTCAAAATAATCGACACCTTCCGTTTGCCTGAAGCCTTTCACTACAAGTCTCGCCTTGTATTTCTCAATCGTGCCGTCAATCTTTAACTTCCTCTTGAAGATCCACTTGTGACCTAGGGGCTTGCATCCTTTCGGAAGATCCACTAGTTCCCAAGTGTGGTTTTGCATGATTGATTCAATTTCATTTTGAATAGCTTCTTCCCAATATTGGGAATCCGGTGTTGACATAGCTTGTTTATATGTCACCGGTTCACCTTCAATCATGAAGGTTAGGAAATTAGGTCCAAAGGAAGTTTCCTTCCTTGCCCTTTTGCTGCGTCGAGGCTCTTCCTCTTCCTCTTCCTCTGTCGGTTCACTTGCCCCCATATTTCCTTCACTGTTCAACTCTTCAGTTGCTACAGATGTAGGTAATTTCCGGGGAAAGATATCCTCAAAGAAAGAAGCCTCTCGGCTTTCCATATATGTATCTACGTGCACATCGGGATTGTCCGACTTGTGCACGAGAAACCGATATGCACTACTATTCTGTGCATATCCGATGAACACACAGTCCACCATCTTAGGACCAATTCTCATCCTCTTAGGAGTGGGAACTAGAACCTTTGCGAGACAACCCCAAACCCGCAGGTTCTTATAACTGGGTTGATGACCTTTTCATAATTCATATGGAGTCTTTTCTCGCTTCTTATGTGGTAACTTGTTTAAAACATAGTTAGCGGAAAGTATCGCTTCCCCCCACATGTTCTGGGGTAACCCAGAACTGATTAGCATAGCATTTATCATTTCCTTTAGCGTTCTATTTTTACGCTCAGCAACCCCATTTTGCTCGGGAGTGTATGGGGCTGTGGTTTGATGTATAATGCCGCTTTCAGCGCATATCTGTTCAAACGGTGATTCATATTCACCGCCTCTATCACTTCTCAATGTTTTAATTTTCTTATTGAGTTGATTTTCAACTTCGGTCTTATAAAGAGCGAATTTCTCAACTGCTTCGTCTTTACTTCTCATTAAGTAAACGTAACAGTATCTAGTACAATCATCTATAAAGGTGATAAAGTACTTTTTCCCTCCTCGCGTTTGTATAAACTTTAAGTCGCATACATCCGTGTGTATTAGACCGAGAGGCTCACTTTCTCGTTCAACATGTTGAAACGATGATTTCGTTAATTTTGCTTCTACACAAATCTCACATTTGTGTTGCTTATCAAAAACGAAATTTGGTATTAGTTTTAGTGAAATTAATTTCTTTAAAGAATTATAATTCACGTGACCTAATCTACCATGCCACAAATGAAATGACTCAAATAAATAATTAAACTCAGAATTTTTATTGGCCTCTTGGGCAACGGTCATTACAGTACTTGTGCCAGCCTCAGCTTTAGCACCTTTATTGGGAGCAGGTGTCCCTACGTTCAACTTAAACATGCCGTTGGTCATATAGCCACGGCCTACATAGACACCATTCTTGGTGATTACAAGTTTATCGGATTCTAAAACTAGCTTGAACCCGTTCTTCACCATCACTGATCCAGATACCAGATTCTTGCGGATATCCGGAACATGAAGCACATTTGTCAACCTCAACTCTTTTCCCGAGGTCATCTTCATCACGACCATTCCTTTTCCTTCCACCTTGGAAGTAGCAGAATTTCCCATGAAGCAGCTTTCTCCCTCTACCGCTTCGTAGGTCTTAAACATCCACCTTGTTGAGCAGATGTGGCTTGTGGCGCCGGTATCCAGCCACCACTCTTTGGGGTTGCTCCCCACGAGATTGACCTCAGAGACCACAGCAGTAAAGTGGTCGTCATCTCGTCCTCCCTCGGCCAGATGTGCCTGAGCTGGAGCTTTCCTCTTCCCTTTGCCTTTGAAGTTTCTCGGGGGGGGCTTAGGCTTAGCAGCGCCTTTATTGTCATAACAGTCCGCGGCACGATGGCCGGTCCTGTTACACACAAAGTAGGTTCCCGCAAATTTCTTTGCGACAACAGCACTGCCTCCGGTGTCAAAACGTTTCCGTTTGACGTTGGAGCTTTCGACCACATTGGCCTTTGCCATCGGGATGACAGCACCACCGAATCTCCTCACGGAGCGACGGTTGCTCACCTCGATGTTGAGCTTCTCAATGAGCCCCTCCAACCTCATTTCCTTCCGCTTGTGCTTCAAGTAGTTTTGAAAGTCTTTCCATGACGGCGGCAATTTCTCAATCATGAGTGCCACCTGGAAAGGCTCATTAATAACTAGCCCCTCAGCCTCAAGGCGGTGATAAATCAGTTGGAGCTCCTCAACTTGCTCCATGACACCCCTGCTGTCAGTCATACGGTACTCGTGAAAGTCCGTGACAACAAATCTCTTTGTGCCAGCGTTATTCACTTTGTACTTATTTTCGAGAGTCTCCCACAGCTCCTTTGCAGTAGCTTTGGGCTCGAAAACACTGAACAACGTGTCATCTAAAGCACACAGGATATAGTTCTTGCATAGGTAGTCGGCATGTCTCCATGCCTCAACCGCAGAGAACGACTGCTCGTCCAGATCGTCCTCTCTTAGGACGGGAGCAGTCTCCTTGAGAAACCTGGTCAGATTCAGGGTCGTGAGATAAAACAGCATCTTTTGCTGCCAACGTTTAAAGTTGTCTCCCCTGAATTTTTCCGGTTTCTCCAGATGAGAAGTCGGCAAAGTAGGCACAGCCGAATACATCGGTGCCTTGCCTTTGGCCACAGCCTTGGCTCTTGCCGCAGCCTTAGCTGTGGCCTTGGCCATGGCCGCTGCTTCGGCCACAGCCTCAGCTTTGGCCGTAGCATCCGCCATGGCCGCAGCCGCGGCGGCCTCAGCCGCTGCAGCCACATCATCGGCGGTAGCCCCCACAATCGCATCGCCCCCAATGTTATGGACATCTCCACCAACCATTGGGTCATGCTCACTTCTGATAGGCAACTCAATAGGCGACGTGTTTGTCATCTGAAACGACAACACAAAACGTATGAGATACGTGTACAATAAATTCTATAAACAAACACCAAAACTGATATTTGGGTTTGTAAAAGAATTACCAAACAAAATAAAATTAAACTTTTATCCTTTTAAATATCAATACGGTTGATATTAAAAGGATTGAACGATTCTTACTGAATACCAATACGGTTGGTATCAACAAGATAAAATAAAAATTAAAGCTGTTTGAAATTTTTCTTTGTAATCAATTTCTAATATAAATTAGAATTGAAAACAAAAAATCACTATTCCACGAAAGAAACAACAGGGTATCGGTTAAGATTGTTGGTTTCCGTGTACGAAATAACAATTAACAATAATTAAAGGACTAAACAATAATTAAATAAAACCAGTGTAATCTTTATTAATTTCCAAATGGAATACAATAAATTGATTACAACATGTAGGTACTGAAATGTAAATAAAACAAACGTTATCAGATTATTATCAATTAATAATCTGATGTACTGTTTTGTAATTAAAAGAAACTGCCGGACTGTAAAGTAAAAACTTAACAGCGGGACTGTTCTGTTATGAATTGAAATACAGGACTGAATTGAAACTATACTAATTACAGAATTAAATTACAGAAATGTAATTACAGCAATAAAACAGAACTTTAAACTAATTACAGAATAATACAAAACAGAATAAAAGGCTACAGATAAGGACAGAATATTAAAAACTGAAATTTAAATACTGAATTGGAAAAACATAATGGAAAAGACAGAATTTAAGTGCGGAAAATAAATGGACAGAATGTAAAAAACAATCGACGACGCTACTGTTAACAGTATGCCCTTAACCGATATTCGCCCAACCACCTTAAGGTTTCTGGTTACGTTGGCGCTTCGATCCCAAGGTACAACGTCTCTCGGAAGACTCGCCGGAAACTGGCGACGAGTCTAAGTCGAGCTGTTGGTGGGTGGTTCTCTCTGGTTCTAAATGCTATGAAAAAATATGCTGTTTTAGAGAGAAGGTAGACTGATTTCGAATGTATGAAATGTGAAGGGATGGTTGCCTCTTTATAGAGGATTCTGAAACCGCAGAATTAAATGTGATCATTAACTTCTGGGAGTGTTACATCTCCAGAGACATTCCCCAAATCCCAAATCCCAAATCCCGCGGTCCGAGACCCGAGCGAGCGCGTGTGTGGTACACACTAACCCACTCATGGGTATGTGGACTTTATTAGTTTACCAACTATATAGGATGGACTTATATATATAGAGTGAAAATCAACCTTGATTTTCCAATGTGGGATAACCCTCATGGTTTATTCCCACTCTCTACTTCATTTTCCAGATTTCGGTTTTTTCCCTCCTTCGAGTACCAACCTTCGAGTCCAATTATCATTCACACCCTTCCTCCGAATGGGTCATGCGATATACCGTTGCGAAGCTCGTCACACGAGCTACTCAAACGCATTGAGTATGGCCTCAGAAAAACTGAGGAGTCGCATTGAAAATTGACTCAAAGATGGTTCCTGACCACTTGGAACAAACATGTTTAAAAAACATGTTTTTCCAACATTTTTCCAACATCATCCACATCTCATATGCCATTGGCGGGGTCCCATTCATCATGTGCCCTTTTACGGGATCCCATTCCCAGTAAGTAGAGCGGCCTTGAACCCGTACCCTTGATTTGCAATGTGCTACAATCTTAGCATGGTAAATGTGCAAACTGAAGTGGATTCTCTAACTATAGTTAATTGGAGAAAGAATAAGACGAAGTTGCCTATTAAGTTTGAAGCTTATTGGGGGGGATATATCTATCTTTCTGAGTTATATTGAGGGATGTTTAAAACATATTTGGAAGGAATAAAATATAGTGACAGATGAGCTAGCCAATCTGGGACTAAATGGATGTGAGAATGTCTTTAACATTGGTTTATTATTGCCTCATAAAGTTTATGGGAAATATATGAAAGATGATGATGGACATGTGAGCTTTAGAAGATTTTTAAAGACAATTTTTGACCAAGGTGCAGAGAGTTTGGTCTTGAAGATTGAGATTGGTTGATGTAATTAGTTAGCATTTTGCTTTCTGCAAAGTTATGTAAATTAGTGTTTGGTTTATGATTGTACATTGCTAGTTACCAGCTTAATTATAAGCTGAAGAAAGAATAGTCTTGTAAAAATTGGGTGAGTTCCCATATTTTTAGTGAAATGTAAATTCATGGGTGTTGTCCCTTTTAATAAAAAAAAAACGGTTTATCTAAATTTTGGCACCTATGTGACATGTTACTATCATGTTTTTTTTTTTTTTGGAAGGTAAGAATAGTATATATTAAAATGAATTATAGCCTTACTAATACAACATACTAGCTAAGGGTGATACAAGCAAAAATTACTTGAACGCTCTTGCAGCACAAACACTGCCTAAGAGCACAAGCAAGCAATAAAACCCAACTCAAACTGCCACCACACCGGTTAGCTAAAAACTAACGAGAATAAGAGTCGAAGGTGGGGTAAAAAACTACAAAGCAAAACTAAGATGCTGATATAGTAATGACTATTCAAACGGCGAAACATACAAATAGTCACTAAAATTGCATCTAGGATTATCCCTAAAGCATTTACAACATCCTTTTTTCGGATAACTCGTCTTAATTGCTTAAATCCAGATTCAGAATAGATCAGTGAGTCAGACATGGTTAATAGGTACAATTGAAGAGAACATGAAGTTCAAGATTATCTCGAATGCAACTACTCCGTCAGGCAACATTTAAACATAGTCATATTCATAATTCTTACTATCACGATGCAATCTAACAATCTTTTAGATATGACTTTCTAACATAGTCCAAAATTATCTCGAATGCAACTTCTATGTCAAACGAAGTTAAAGACACTCATACTTAGAATTCGGACTATCAAGATGCACTGTAACAACCTCTTAAACTCAATTCTCTAACTTACTCCAAAAGTTTGGACAATCCCTCCGAAACAACTACTCCATCGGACAATCATACTCAGAATTCTGGCTGTCACGTTGAGTTCAAAAATTTACCATCCAAACCCCAATTTATCGTCAACTAACAATTCAAAACCGATAATGCTAGATAACACAACCCAATATTATGCGTCATACGCTAACAGCTGTCAAATTAACTAACATCTGATTTCCACTCTAACTGGATCTAGTTTCAAAAAATAGAAACTCTAAAAAAATAAGAAGTAAATACCAAAGATTTGGATCCTCTGCAATTGTCTAAAATATAGCAGAGGTGTCTGTCCATTTTTTTAGTCCTTCATGTTATTAAAATATTACTTTCAAGCCCCTCAGTTTTAGAATACTTAAAGCTAAATGACATAAATATCGAGTCTTTGGCTCATAGCTTAATGGACGAGATTATTGACTCAAAATTTATTTATTTTAAAAGACTACATGAATAGATGTCTGAATGATAGCACAAATTTCTCAACTATGAAGCATTGAAGTTTATTCACGTAGAAAACGAAAGTTATAGTATATATTTTATTTAACTTCTTTTCAATTATATTGCAGTATCTAACAACATATAAGATCATAGTTTTTCAAAATTCACGCAAACTGAAACATATTATATTCAACCCAAATTATACAAAAAAAAAAGCCTGAGAGTCTAATATGTTTCTTGTAATTGATATTATTATTAAATTTTACTGTATATATTTTATTTAACTTCTTTTCAATTATATTGCAGTATCTAACAACAAATAAGATCATAGTTTTTCAAAATTCACACAAACTGAAACATATTATATTCAACCAAAATTATACAAAAAAAAAAAAAGCCTGAGAGACTAATATGTTTCTTGTAATTGATATTATTAT
The DNA here is from genome assembly GCA_963682055.1 of Primula veris. Classification (NCBI taxonomy): domain Eukaryota; kingdom Viridiplantae; phylum Streptophyta; class Magnoliopsida; order Ericales; family Primulaceae; genus Primula; species Primula veris. The sequence goes on along the minus strand of OY821743.1, from coordinate 17,096,561 downwards.
TAATTTATCTTATAAGAAGTTGAGGGGCTAAAATGAATATAACAAAACACAATGGACCGAAAATAAGATCATAGTTTTTCAAAATTCACGCAAACTGAAACATATTATATTCAACCCAAATTATACAAAAAAAAAAAAAAAGCCTGAGAGACTAATATGTTTCTTGTAATTGATATTATTATTAATTTGTTTATCTATGTTCTTATAAGAAGTTGAGGGGCTAAAATGAATATAACAAAAACACAATGGACCGAAAAGAATGGGCTCACGTCTATGCTGTACTTGAACAATTGCAGAGGATCCAAATTCATACCAAAGGGACCTCTCACAAATGTAATAATTGCATAATAAACAAAACAACCGAATCCATATACACACTTGAAGTTCAACAAATACCTCCCATCTGATATATATATATATATATATATATATATATATATATATATATATATATATATATATATATATATATATATATTAATCGTGCCCCACGTTTTACATGTGGGACGTGTAATGCGATAAAATTTAGAAAATAAGTGTAGTTATGATACAAATAGTTGGATAATAAAAAAAAGATAAGAATATAAGATAAGAAGACTCAAAAGAATTTTGAGAGGTTAAATAAGGATACAAAGTGTTATTAGTTATTACTTTTCAAGGCAAATAAAACCAATCTGTGTGAGGCGGCTGCTTTTGGGGGAGAGAGAGAGAGTTAGGTTCTTTATAGGAGTTTTTTTTTATACCAAAATGTTTTAATTGGTACTGACAAATAACAGAATGGGATACATCTATTTAAAATTCTTAATATGATCTACTTCTTTTATGTTCGTTAATTGAATTGACGAAATTTATAAAAATTAAATAGTAGTTCGTTAATTGAATTGACGAAATTCATAAAAATTACTTTGTTAATTGAATATACAAATTCAATTAACGAAATACTATTTAATTTTTATAAACTTCTTCAATTCAATTAACGAAGTACTGTTTAATTTTTATGAATTTCATCAATTGAATTAATGAAGTACAATTTAATTTTTATACTACTTCGTCAATTGTATTGACGAAAATCTAAATTTTCATTTTATATAATTTCGCCAATTCAATTAACAAACTACTATTTAATTTTTATGAATTTCGTCAATTCAATTAACGAACATAAAAGAGTTATATCATATTAGTAATTTTAAAAAGAGGTAGCTTATTATGATATTTTGATGACCAACAGATGACTAAAAGTTTAATTTCAGCATAGCTTTAGATATCTCCGGGGATATCTCCGGGATAATTAGTGGAACAAGTTTTCATTTCTTCTATAGTAAAAAAGGAACAAATTTTGAAATAATTAATAACCTAATCCAACTTGACACAAAGTTAATTGAACCCTAACCTTAGTTTACTAAAAATTGTTAATTTTAATATTTATACTTTTCTCCGCTCTGGAACTTTTGGCTAAGATCCAGTATATGCTAATATGCTCTAGATGTTTAATTAAAATATGAAATCATTTCTAGAGCTATGTGGACACAGTTGCCACCAAACGAAAATAGGTATATTTAGGAAAGTTTCATTATAATGTTGTTTGGAAAACACTTTTGGGGATCCATTTTTATTGCATTGAATTTTGTAAGACAATCTATACTAATTACTGTTAAGCTAAATTTTACGTATACATTATATGTCTTTAATTTTGGTTTTAGTGTTTTGGAATGAACACTGAACGATTAACATTACCGTTAGTCTACCATTATTTATAGAATGTGTCACGTATTAAAAACTAACACCTATTAATGAACCCAAAAATATCTACCATAAAATTAATTCAAAATTAAAACTAAAAAAATACTAAAAACATAACACATGTTAATGAAACAAAAAATATCTAACTTAAAATTAATTCAAAATTAAAACAAAAAATACTATTGGTTGACACACCCTAAATAATAGTGTATTTTGGAATGAATACCGAACGATTAACACTATCGTGAATCTAGTCCACTATTATTTAGGATGTGTCACATACTAAAAACCTAACATCTATTATTAATAAACTCAAAAATATCTACCCTAAAATTAATTCAAAATTAAAACTAAAAAATACTAAAAACATAACATATGTTAATGAACCCAAAAATATCTAATCTAAAATTAATTCAAAAGTAAAAGTAAAAAAATACTATTGGTTGATACACCAAAAATAATAGTGTATCAGGTTCATATAATTGTTTTTTCATATGTTAAGACAATATATAAATAAACATGACATGCTGCCATGAAAAATTCAAAACAGCCAAAACCAATCCATCTTTTCGTACTCATATCCTTTTATCCGGAGAACCAACAAAGTGAAGGAAAGAAAGAACCTGCTGTGTGTGTTATTTTATTTTAATGATGGAGAATTTTTTTCAGATGACCACATCTTCTATACCTAACGACTGTTACGAGTTACGATTATGTTGTCTTTGTTGTTATTTTATTTCTAATGCTGCTGCCTTTGTTGGAATCAAGTCTTTTGTGGAGCCTTTGGTCATCATACACTTTTGATCTTAACTAACCGAAATAATGACAGATTATGTTTTTCAACGTTCTAAGTAAAGACAGCGTGCTAACGGATTTCTGTTTTAGTAACAGATGCAGTATTTAGTGATAGATTTGTATATAGATTTGCCCATCCCGGATTAATTTATTTTTTTAGATTTAAGGAAAAAAAGTTGTTAATTAGGAATGTTCATATGATTAGGATGACAATTTCACGGGTTTCAACCCGACCCGACCCGTCGCGGGTCGGGTAAGTATAATTCTATTGGGGTCGGATCGGGTTTAAATGGGTAAAAGTGCAATTTAAAAAAATGAAACTTAAGACTCTCTCTGATAAAGCCATAACTTTGGTCGGTCGCGTTAGGCTTTTCAACAATGATATAATAGTAAATCAACCGTGAATAAAGGACACTTCCTGATCTTTATTATTGCTCGGATTATTGTCCTTGTTCGGACTATTACATTTGCTCGGATTAGTATTTCGGTTTTACAATTGTGCTCGATATGACTATTTAATCTCTCGTCTTGATCTTTCTCCCCTTTTATTCGGTGCTCGGCTGTCTTTTCTCGGTTTATTTCTCGAAGTGATATACCTTGGTTAGTTTCTCTCTTTTCTTAACTTCTCTCTATATTTTTTGGATAGATTTTCTGGTCCATTTCTAGGAGGGATAGTGGGCTCTATTTATAGGCAAATATGCCTTTTAGGATGTTGACAAATGTCTTCATCCCAGGAGGTTTTTCAGACATGGGTCCCCAGTTGAGTGGGCTTGGGCTTTTGATAGTAATACCTTATTTTCCTATAAAAGGTATAAGGTGACCCATTTAAGCGTTGGATGCCCAATTATAAAGTGGGCTGATTATTACCCGAATAGAATATTCGGGTCTGATTTTTATGTTCTATCAAGTGCTCCCTGACTTCCTCGGCGTGGTTTCCATGTCGGGGGAGTCATGTTCGGTTTGTCGAGAACGTTACTTCGGTCTTGTTTTTCCCAATGCTTCATCGAGAAACGCAATAGACTCGTGACGGTTCCCAGGGGGGCACATTTAATGTTTCCTATCCTAATATCTTTCTTCGAGGAAAACTCCTATAAAGGGGTGTGCTCCCTCCATAATTAGGCATTTTACTACTAATTTGCCCGTGACATAATGGCTTTTTCTGGTTCTACTGGTGAGAGCTCCTTTAATTATATTTCATATTTAGAAACGGAAATCAAGAAATCTCGTACCGCGAATAAGAAACTCATGGCCAAGGTTTCAAACTACAAGAAAAGGTTGTCTGACATGGATTCTGATCATCATGTGACGATGGCCGATCGGGATTGGGCCTACGAGCATATAAAGAAGCTCGAGGCTAATCTGGCTAAGCAGAATGCAGCAAAAAGGGCCTATAAGCTTGCCTTCAAGGAGTTGCATGCTCGGTCCAAACCGAGTTCGGATGACGATGAAGAAGGCTCTTCCTCGAAATAATTAGTCTTTTGTAATTTCTGTCGTAATTTCTCTTGAATGGGGAGTCTTCTCCTCAGTTGTAATTGAAGTTTTTGAAATTAATAAAATATTTCCCTTTCCTTGTTCTTGTCTGTTTATCTTCTTGATGTCTTTTTGGATGACTTTAATTAGATTTGGAACTGTGGTTAATTTGTCGTAAATGCTCTTGGGAAGTTCACGAGGTTGTATTTCTTCGAGATGACCTTTGATCTACTCCTTGTTTCTTCCTATAAAAGGACTGTCCCAGTATTCTTTATGTAATTCATTCTTTATTAACGACCAAATGGCTTTTCCTCTTGAAAACTATGGTGACAACCTTCCTGAATACGTTGCTCGTCTTGAAGAGGAAGTTCGGAGGGTGCGTTATCTCGAGAAGAGGGTTGCCAGGTTGTCGGTGGAAGCTCGTCGGGCCGCCGAACTAGACGAGCGATTGGATGCCCTGGAGAAGGAGCATCAGAGGTCTTTGCTCGACAGTATTCGTGCTCGTGCTCGGATCAAAGAGCTCGAGGCCTCCAGAGATAGGCAACTTGCTTCCAAGAGGGCTTACAAACTGGCCCTTAAGGAAGTGTATGCTCGGTCGAAGGGGAAACCAAATGACGAAACGGGCCCTTCCACGAAATGATTTTGTTGTTTTTTTTTTCATTGTATTTCCTTTTTGTGCTTCTTCTGTAACGAAGTATCAACCAATCAATAAAGACTTCTTTTTCTTGTTTATATCTGAATTACCTTCCCAATGCAATTTATTTTGACTGCGCACGCTTGTGTCCTCATTAATGCTTTTCTTGGGCCTTGCGTTTGATCTTATCCATTGGACCTTTTTACTCTTTATATCTGGGGACCAATAGGATTTCTTGAGCCTTGTGCATAAAAAATCTTATTCACCAGAGTTTTCTTGAGCTTTGTGCAAAAGATCTGGGATATTTATTTGAACCGCTGCCCTTCCCAAAAATGACGCGTGTTTTGCTGCCATTATTACTTACCCTCTTTAAATATTGGTAAGAATCCAAGTGTTTTTTGAACAGGAGTGGCTTTTAATTACTCACGCTCTTTAGAGTCTTTTGGGAATCCAAACGTTTTTCTTGAATAGACACCTCTTTTGAGTGCCGTCGCTTCTGAATACCCATTGGCGAAAGGTTGCGACTCTCAATCCCAGCCCTCATCTAATTGATCTATAAATACCTGCTTACAGCATGGTTACCTCCATAATTCTCATCATATTATTTTCCCCCATATATAGACCCTCATCTTATAATTTCCCTAAGATGTCTGGTCCTTTCACCCCATCAACATTAGCTTTGCAAGTGGAGGCCTTTGAAGCCTCCTATAACCATGTACAAAGGCTGTTGAGGGATGCCGAGGAGGAACTGAAGGTGATGCGTTATCACCATACCGAGATGGTTCGGGAATTAACTTGGCTAAGATCCGAACTGGCTTACTGTCGACGTGCTCGTCAGGCTCTAGTCGAAGAGAATGAGACGCTAAGGGGGAACCCGACACTGAGGGACAGGGATGTCTCTGCCGGACCCTCTCATCGATACCGATCGACTTCCCCCTAACCTTCCCCCTTCTTTTTTTCCTTTTTCTCTGCTTTTCCCCATGTTTTCCCATCTCTTTCTTTTTCTTCATTTTATTTCTCAGTTTCCCTCATTTCTTCCTCTTCCTCTCTTGTGTTTTTTTTTATACTCTGTTCTCTCGTACTTTTTATTCTTTTCTTTTCCCATTTCTTTTTTGTTTCATTGACTTCCTTTTTAGTTGTCTGTCTCCTTCCTTTCTTTATCTTCTTCTCATCTGTTTTTCTTCTGTGCCTCCTCTTTCTTTTTGACTCTTCTTTCTTATCACTTCTTCTTTTCTTGCACTCTTCTTCTTTTCCTCTTCTTGCTTTTCCTTTCTCTTTCCTCTTACTTTTTCTTTTTGGCGTCTCCTGCTCACTTGGTCAGCTGATATAGTTGATCCTTTGCCTGATCTTCTGTACTAGCTCTTCTCGGATGTAATAGATCTTTTCGGATGTAATAGGTTTCCTTTTCGGGTGTAATAGGTTTTTATCTCGGATGTAATAGATCTCGATGTAATATTGTCTTTTGATGTAATGAACAATGATGTATTCCATCTTCATTAATGAAAAGTATTTTTGCCCTTTTATTTTTGCATTTCTTTTTATATTGCACCTGTGGTTTGTTGTTTGTCTGGAATCTAGATCTTTGAATATCTCGTCTTTATTTCTTCTGCACTGTAGTCTCAGATGTCAGTAGATGTCCCCATCACTGTCAAACATATGTGCATGCTCCCTAGTAGGTCAGGAAATGTGCATGCCCCCAAGCATGTCAGGAAATATGCAATTTCCCAAGCAAGGTCATAAAATATCATACTCTCAGTTCTATAAGTACTTCTCTTTTCTTTGGTAGTTTATCATCTCTTTTTTCTTTTTGCTTCTCTCTTCCTCAGCCCTTTATTTTCTTCCGTACTAAACAATTTCCTAGAATGTCTGGACCTGTGGTGAGATATCATGCTCAGATGAAGGGCTTGGACACTGAGGTATCTCGGGTCCGCCGTCGGATGGCAAGGCTTGAGAAAGAGTATGGCGTTTTGGCCTTGAGCTTGTTCGGCTCTTATCCCGAAGAGACGGTGAAGTGGACCGAGATCTCGGCACTGAGTCGCCATCTCGATCACTTGTTGCTACAGAGAAACCATCTGGCCAACTCCTGGTATGATGCCGAGGAAATTTGGGACCATTCTCAAGATGAGTTTGACAACTCTCCTCAAGGCCTAGCTAGCATAATGGTAAGGAATGCTCGGCTCGTGGAGCGCGTCAGGGTTCTTACTACGGAAAACAACAGGCTCTCCTCGGAGAATGACAATTTGGTCGCCATGAACGATTCCTACCAAGCTCGGTTGGATTGTTCTGCTCGTTTTGCTTTCTCTCGGTCTGGTAGTTCGGTTTTTCCACCCATTGATCCTTAGATTGGGCTGGTTTTCTTATGTATTTCCCCTTTTGCCATTTGTGTTTTATTTTCTGTATTTGATGAATCAGTTGTATCTTTTCGTATCTCGTGCCTGTCTTGTGAACCATTGTAACGCTTCGTACTTTGTGCCTTTTGATTCTCTATAAATGCTCCCTATTGCCTGTATCTCATTACCAATTTCTATCTCTCTCTTGTTTTATAATTTGCTTCTAACTTGCTTTTGCGTGAGATGGCTCCCATCACTAGGTCTGCCTCCAAAAAGAAAGCCCTTATGGAAGAGGAGCCTACTTTTTTGCTACCTCGTCCCCCTGGCTTTGGGGAGGAGGATTTGACTCCTCTTCAACTAAAAGAAATTGAGATGTCATGGCTGAAACATGATCTCATGTGTGCTCGGACTGAAGCGAGGAGGTTTAAACAATATTGGGACGAGGAGGGCACTGCTCGTTTCAAGGCCGAGCAAAAATGCGAGTCTCAGTCTTACGCCTTGAAACAGACTGAGATGGCGATTTCTCGTTTGGTTAGGGAGAAGGAGCGTCTGGAGGAACTTTTGGCGAAGAGGGATGTTGCTATGGGGGATAGTTCGAAAAAGTAGGATGGGTGTATTTTCTTTTTCTGTTGTATTGTTTGTGTTTCCCCCTTTGTGGATGAATAAAACTTGTCTTGCACTTGATTCTGTCCTATTTTATTTCCTGTTTGCTTCTCTTTTATGTTTCTGAGCATACACCGAACAATATGCCCGGTTATCCCCCCGGAGAGCGTTGTTAGACTTGATGCTCCCTGCCATCAAGCTAGAAACGGTCTTCGTCCACCTTGTTCGGTGTGCCCTTTTGGTAAGGATTGGTTGGGAGTCGAGGAACTTTAATCGGGGGATATTCTCGGTGTGATAGTAGTGGTAGCATATGTGGAAAGCTTTCCGTGGTAGGGTCCACTGGCCGTTTATTTAGGTCTAATGATGTGAACTGCCTTGGGTAGTGGGATACGCGCTGACGTGGCGAGATCTGGAGCGTTTATATGTTAAAAAGAGCAGCGGTTGTTGACTTTTGTATGGTTGGAAAAAAGGTAAACCTCTGTTACACGAAAGGACGGTTATTATTTTATTCCTTTTGTGACTCCACTCTTTTCTATTGTGCCAAGTAATCCTGTTTATTTTTATCCCAGAATTTGCTGAAGAAAATATCTCTCTCTCTAAAGCATATTCTTCCCGCCAAAAAGGAAAAGAGTTCGGCCGCTTGATCTAGGGTTTCGTGGTTTTGTTGGAAGACTTGCTGCTGTTCGCGCTTGCTTGCTCATAATGATTACTGTAAGTGATTTTTCGTTCTCCCCCCTTCCCTCTTTTAGGAGTTGTATTTGATTTGTCGTTGTGGTCATAGGTGTGTCGTTGGTATATGGTTCAGGTTATCTATATATGTATGATGATTCTTATGTATCTGGTGAATGTGTGTGTGTGTGGGGGGGGGGGGCGGGGGGTGGCGATCGTTATATTGATGTGGTTCTTGTTTGTGTATTTGGTTAGTATATTGATGGACTTTTGATGATGTTTGGATAGGAAATTCTGAGCCAAAGTGTGGCCCAAATTGGCACATTCGTAGAAGAGGATTTTAAGGAGCTTGCCGGAATACCTGACAACATACATATCCGGCTTCCTATTTCTGACGAGGAGGTGCTGGGATTTGTTCCTGCCGGCGAGGTGGCTGTGCGCTCTTCGGCATTCTTCACTGGGGGTCTTCGACTGCCCTTTACAAACCGGGTGGCTTCGTTCTTTGAGGCCGTCCAGATTGCTCCGGCCCAACTGGCCCTAAATGGTTACCGTACGCTGAATGGTATCCAAAGGTTATCGGAGCTGTCTGGAATACCGATTGAACTGAAGGATGTCTTCGGAGTTTATAGTTTGAGCTTTGAGCGGCGCAGCTCGTATCTGAAAACCTTGCGTTCCTTTTGCCGGCTCGTTATCGGTTTGCCGGATACCAACAAAGAGCGCAATCTTGGTATTGTTATTGCGTCTGGTGAATGGGCTTGTCCGGGACACCAGATCCCTGGGCCGGCTACCAATGCTCCCACTATGCCAGACCTCGGCGCTCCCAATGTAGAGGCTCTGTTAGCTCTTTGGAAATGGTGGGGGCCGGGACCGACGCCGAATCCGGCGAGTCGTAGTGCCCCGATGCTGCTCGGGTACCCGATGGGGTCGGTGACCAAGGGGAATCCTGCGCCCGAGATCCCCAAAGAGCCCGAGGAAGAGTTCTTGAAAGTGGTCAGGGCTCGAAGTGCTGCTCGGCTCGGGAAGAAGCTCGGTCGGTCTAAGCGTCATGCGTCTGACCCTGTTGGTGGAGTAACGAAGAGGGCCAGGGGGACCGATACATCGGTTACCGAGGAGGCTGACATCGTTGGCTCGGGCAAGGGGGCGGTGGCTGCCGCCGAAGGGGATACCGCCGAGGATGGCCCTGCGCCGGGCGAGGTATGTGTATATGTATTATGATTTTCTTGTCTTTTGGTTTGTCATTTTGTTCGCTAGTGCTTTGCTTTATTAGTCATCTTGTTTCAGCTACTGACTTCTCCATTGGTTACCCTCGCTATTGCCCGGTCTATGGGTATTATTGTGTTTCAGGGGTCGATCGACGATGTATTCGGACATATGAACCTCTTGACTAACATGGGAGAGGGTACGATGACTTTGCCTGTCATCTCGCCGATCCCCACCGAGGATCCGATAGATTTGCCCATTTGCTCGCCCCTCCGTACTGAGGAAGAGATCGAGCATAGGGCCCCTGAGATTGATCAGTTGGAGGAGGACGTGGGGGTGGAAATGGAAGGCAGCGAAGAGAATGCCGGGGATGTTGTGACGGGTGTCGAGGATGAGGCTCTTGACGGATCCGAGAAGGTGTTGGTTGACGGGGTTGCAATGACCCGTTACATTGACCGATGTAGGGGTGAACTGCTGGAGCAACCGCGAACCTTGAAGATGGGGTATACGGCTCTGAAACCCCTTGTGTTCAAGGATACAGAAAGACTATCTGCCCAGCCTACAATGTCGGTTATAGAGCAGGCCCACGCGGATGCGCTGAGGGTACGTGGGGCTCGTATTTCGCTATATAGGTCTGGTACTTGTATTTTGTTTGGAATCTAATGTGTTGAAGTGCAGATTGTTGTGAGTACCGTGGCACTACGGGATCAGCTGGGAGCTCTAGGGGCTGAGAAAGAGAAGCTGGTGGCCGAGAATGAGAAATTGGTCGCCGAGAAGAAAACCCTGGGCGAGAATTATGACAAGCTGTCGGTGGACTTTCTGCACCTGACCGAGGATGTCGAGAAATTGAAGGCGGAAAAAGAGAGCATGGTCGTTAAGTACGGCGAACTAGAGGAGGAGAACTTGCTCCTGGCAGAGGACGTGGAAGCCGAAAAGTCTAAGGTGTCTGCCCTGAAAACGGCACATGCGGAGGAGCGGACAAAGTTAGCGATGATGGCCAACTTCTCTGTATACTGCGCTCATGTGCGGGCGCTCAATTTCGTGAATGTTCCTTTGTCGGATAAGGCGTGGTCGGAGTTGGTGTATCCGTGTCCGCATGGTGCACCGCCGAAACCCTTGGACTGGGCGAATCTTCGTGAAGAAGAGCTTCCTCGGCTACCGGGACAGACAATTTCGACAGCGCTGCGTCCTCACTCTATGTCGACCCCGTCCACTCCTCGACCGGATGCTACTGTTGTGCCCCCACCAGTATCTCCTCAGGTGGAACCTTGACTATCTTTCTAGCAGTATGTATGTATTTTTTTTTTATTTTTTTTTTTGGTCTCTTGTGTATCTAGAAACAGATTCTTTTGGGGAAGTGATAATATAGGTGCTGTGGTTTCTTTCTGTTGGGCTTTCTTGGGTTAATTTCTTTTGATGGTCGTCATATTTTGAAGGATGTGAAAACAAAATATTGTCAGGTACCAAATAACCCCCTTGCCATGGTGGTCTGGACCTCGCCTAGTCGTAGTGTAGGTGACGTAATGGAAGACTTGGAAAGATCTAACGCGTCCCTGACCGCGAAATTGACTTGTGCTTATCAGGAAATCGAGGGTCTGAATATTCATATTTCCAACTTGGCGATTCGGTTACGTGATTTGGGAGAGAAATTTAGTAAAAAGACCGCCCATTATACGGCAAACAAGGGTAAAGCGAAGGAACTTCTCGGTGCCCTACGACGTTCTCGTGATGAAGTCCGAGGTCGTGTGACGAGCTTGAACTTGGTCCTTGGGGCCGTTTTCGAGGACGCGGACCTGCTGCTATCCTTTGCCAAAGCGTATTGGGCCCGAGCTCGCGCTTTAGAGGTGCTTGAGCTTATAAAAGTAATGAGTGGTGTATCCCGGGCAGAGCGCATGATTGATGCGAAGGCCGGGGTAACTGAAACCACTGTCGCCTTGAACCGAATCGAGGCGGTCATTCGTGAGCGTTTGGGGACGCAAATTAATTCATTGCGAGATATTCATTTTGCCGATGTAGTAGAGACTTCGGCGTCTGTTGAGGGGTTGTCGGATTAATGAAGTAGCTTGTTTTGTCGTTTTCTTTGTAGCTTGTATAAAAAATTCTCTTTTTTTTTTTTTTTCTTTCTTTTTTTCTTTCTCTTTTTTTTTTTTTTTTGTATATTCATCTCTTCTCGTTCTTCTCCCCCCCCCCCCCCTTTTTTTTTTATATAGGCACATGCTACTATGTCGCACCAGGCTGGTTCTCCATGCCTAGTTAGCCCGGGGTTAGGACCTACTGGTGCTGTCCGGGACGAGGTCTCATCTGGTGCGGCTAGTGAGGTGCCTGACAGGTGGCCCTACATTGTTTTGATGAGCAAAAATGTCAAATTGACCGACCAATGTGCTCGACTGCGGACCAAGCTGAAAACCCAGGCGGCCTCTTTTCGAGAATACGTTCGCCGTGCCGAGCATGCTGTTGAGGTTCAGGAGCGTCGTTTGGATCGATATTGGCGTGCAAAGGACGAGTACTTCGGCAAATTAAAGTTGCTTGTGACCAAGGCCAACGTGTTGGTGAAGTATTTCCGTTTGTCCCGTGCCAGATACGATGCTTCCGCAGCTATGATCGAAGCTCGCCGTAACCTCTCCTTTGACGATGATCGCCGTAAAGCGGCCTCGGATGCTCACGAGTTCGCGAAAGAAGCCGAGTTCAACGCGCGGCTTCAGACGCTGACTTGTGTTGGGGCTCATACGACCAATTTTGATGCCCTCATTTCTGAGGAGCGTTTTGATGGTGATGAGTCTGATGGGTACACAACGACGGATGACGAAGAGATTGAGCTTGGTCAATTACCGTCGTGCTCCTCCTGCAGTAGCTCTTCTTAAATGAATCTCTTTAGTGTCGATGATCTTCTTGTTGCCTCCGTAATGCGGGCGAGGACTATTTATGTTATTTCTTTATTCCTGTTTTGTACCTTTCCATTGCCGTATTGCTATTTAATTGATTGGATCGATTTTTCCTTGCTAAATCATTTGTTATTTCGTTATTCCTATTTTGGAGATGCTTCTTGTTGATATTTTGTTGTTTAGATTGATTCTCCTTCATTGTTTTAGCCAATTTATATTGCATCGCCGCCGTAATGTGGACCTGAATAATTCCTTGCATTGTACCTGCATATAAATTTCATAGTATTCCTAGGCGTTCATTCGGTAACACGCCATGTTGGGAATTTCATAGTATTCCTAGGCACTTCGGCCATGTTGGGAATTTCATAGTATTCCTAGACGTTCCTTTGGTAACACGCCATTTACGGAATTTCATAGTCTTCCTAGGCACTTCGGCCATGTTGGGAATTTCATAGTATTCCTAGACGTTCCTTTGGTAACACGCCATTTACGGAATTTCATAGTATTTCTAGGCACTTCGGCCATGTTGAGAATTTCATAGTATTCCTAGACGTTCCTTTGGTAACACGCCATTTACGGAATTTCATAGTCTTCCTAGGCACTTCAGCCATGTTGGGAATTTCATAGTATTCCTAGACGTTCCTTTGGTAACACGCCATTTACGGAATTTCATAGTCTTCCTAGGCACTTCGGCCATGTTGGGAATTTCATAGTATTCCTAGACGTTCCTTTGGTAACACGCCATTTACGGAATTTCATAGTCTTCCTAGGCACTTCGGCCATGTTGGGAATTTCATAGTATTCCTAGACGTTCCTTTGGTAACACGCCATTTACGGAATTTCATAGTCTTCCTAGGCACTTCGGCCATGTTGGGAATTTCATAGTATTCCTAGACGTTCCTTTGGTAACACGCCATTTACGGAATTTCATAGTATTTTTAGGCACTTCGGCCATGTTGGGAATTTCATAGTATTCCTAGACGTTCCTTTGGTAACACGCCATTTACGGAATTTCATAGTATTTTTAGGCACTTCGGCCATGTTGGGAATTTCATAGTATTCCTAGACGTTCCTTTGGTAACACGCCATTTACGGAATTTCATAGTATTTTTAGGCACTTCGGCCATGTTGAGAATTTCATAGTATTCCTAGACGTTCCTTTGGTAACACGCCATTTACGGAATTTCATAGTATTTCTAGACAGCATAATAATATATTTTATTCATTCAAAAGAAGAAAGATAATGCCATTAAGCAAGAAGGGTAAGGTAGCACCTGTACTCGGAGCATTGCCTATACGTAGTACCTCTTCAAGTTAGCCACATTCCAAGAATTCTTTTCCCCTCGGCTGTTGGCGAACAGGACGCTTTTGATTTTGTAAGAGACTGGACTTGTTTGCTTGACGATTTCGTATGGGCCTTCCCAGGTAGGGCTTAGTTTGCCATGTATTTCGTTGCGGGTATAGACCGTCACTCGTCGCAGCACCAGTTCTCCTACCATGAATTCTTTAGACCCTTTTACTCTCTTGTCATAGGTTTGCTTCACGCTTTGTTGGTACTTAGCTAGGGTAAGGGCCGCTATCTCTCGTTTCTCGTCTATCATGTCGAGCTCTTCTCTCATTCTTTGTTCATTATTTCCCTGCTCGACCAACGTCGTTCGGAGCGTGGGCAGCCCGATCTCTGTCGGTATGATGGCCTCAACACCGTATGCTAAGCTAAACGGGGTTTCCTTGGTGCCCGTCTTGGGTGTAGTTCGGCACGACCATAAAACGTTGAGTAGCCGCTCGGGCCACCTCCCCTTTGCCTGTTCAAGGGTGGTCTTGATGCCATCTAATATTGTTCGGTTTGACACTTCGGCTTGCCCGTTTCCTTGTGGGTATGTCGGCGTCGAATAGAATTTTCGGATACCGAGTTCCTCGTACCACAGCTGTAAATTGGCATCTTTGAACTGGGTTCCGTTGTCGGCGACTATAGCGTACGGTATACCGAACCTAGTTATGATGTATTCCCAAATGAATTGTTTGACGTTGCTGGCTTTGATTTCTCGGAGGGGTTTAGCTTCGACCCATTTGGTGAAATAATCAGTCGCAACGATCAGATATTCCACATTCCCAGGTGCTCTTGGGAGTTTACCGACCAAATCAATTGCCCATTGAGCGAACGGCCATGGTGCTGATACCGGGGTCATCATAGATGAAGGGAGCCGTGGTATCTTGGCGAATCGTTGGCACTTGTCGCATCGTTGGACGTATGCATCGGCGTCTCGCTTGATATAGGGCCACCAATATCCTTGGGTCACTGCCTTGTTTGCAAGGGATCGCCCTTTGATGTGTGCTCCGCAAGATCCTTCGTGGATTTCCTCCAAGACCGGCAGTTGTAGCTCGGTCGGGACGCACAGTAGATGTGGTCCCCGGTAACTGGATTTGTATAGTTTATCGTCCTCGGATAGCCAGAAGCGAGGAGCTTTTCTTGTAATTTTCAGCGCTTTTATCTTGTCGACCGGAAGCGTTCCACTTCGCAGATAATGGGTCATGTCCTCCATCCAACCTAGTTCGTACTGTATCGATGTCACCCGGTTTACCCTTTTTATTATGCTCGGGGTCGGCAGTAGTTCCACTGTGATCGACCGGGTGTCGGTCAATGTTAATGTCGAGGCTAGGGTGGCCAATGCATCGGCATGTGCATTCTCGGTGCGATTGATTCTTACTAACTCGCACTATTCGAAGGTTGCCATCAAGCTTTGGACTTTCTCTTGGTAGAGGATCATTCTATCATCTTTCGCTTGGTACTCGCCGATGGCTTGATTGACGATGAGCATGGAGTCTGAGCTTGCAATTAAGTGGGAGCATCCGAGGGACCGGGCAATAAGCATGCCATTTATCATGGCCTCGTATTCTGCCTCATTGTTGGTAGCTCGGAAACCCAGTTTTATGCTTTTTTCGATGATTACTCCCTCTCTAGACTTTAGGACGATCCCTGCTCCTGATCCGTCCTTGGTGGCTGATCCGTCGACATGTATCTGCCAGTGTGATTGTGGAGAGAGTGCCAAAGGCTCGTCATAGCCTTCGGTGAATTCTGCGACGAAATCGGCCAGGACTTGTCCCTTTATGGCATGGCGGGGTGCGAACTCGATATGAAATTGGGATAGCTCGACCCCCCAGGCGGCAACTCGGCCGCTAATGTCCGTCCATCGAAGTGACTCTTTAATATGAAATTTTGTGTACACCCGGATCTGATGAGCTATGAAATAGTGTGGCAACTTTCTGGTTGCGACGACCAATGCCAGACACAGCTTTTCCAAGGGTAGATAACGTGTTTCGGCTTCGACCAGAGTCTTGCTGACGAAGTAGATCGGAAATTGTTTGCGACCTTCTTCTCTTAGGATAACTGCGCTCACAGCTGTAGTGGAAACTGCTAGGTAGCATGCCAGAATGTCTCCTTTGTTCGGCCTTACTAGCAGTGGCAGTGTCCTCAAGTACTCTTTGAGATTGTTGAATGAGACTTCACATTCCGGGTCCCAGACGAATTTTCTATCCTTCCTGAGTGATTCGAAAAATGGTCGTCCCTTATCTGCGGATCGGCTAATGAACCTGCTCAGCGCGGCCATCATTCCCGTGAGCTCTTGTACCTGTTTCTTATTCTTGGGCGCTGCTAGGTTTCGTAGAGCCGTTATTTGATCGGGATTAGCCTCTATTCCTCGTCGGCTAACCATATGCCCCAAGAATTTCCCTTTGCTGACGCCAAATGCACACTTGCTCGCATTGAGTTTCAGTTTGTGCTCGCCCAGCATTCGGAAAACGTCCCTGATATCTTGAAGGTGGGATGTGGCTCTTTCGCTCTTGACGACCATGTCGTCTATGTATACCTCCATCGTCTTCCCTATATGATCACGACATACCCTTGTTATCATCCTTTGGTATGTTGCTCCCGCATTGCGTAGGCCGAACGGCATTACCGTATAGCAATAATTCCCCAAAGGTGATATAAACGAAGTCTTTTCTTGATCTTCGCGGGCGAGGGGAATTTGATGGTATCCTGAATATGCGTCAAGGAAGGTCATTCGTTCTGCCCCCGCAGTTGCGTCCACCAGTTGATCAATCCTTGGAAGGGGAAAGTGGTCCCTCGGACAGGCTTTGTTGAGGTTTGTGAAGTCTATACATACTCTCTCCTTTCCGTTCTTCTTAGGGACGACGACCGGGTTGGACAACCATTTTGGATAGTAAACCTCTCTTATGGCTCCAGCCTCCAATAACTTTTGTACTTCAGCGATTATAGCTGCTCTGTGCTGTACAGACACTTTCCTGCTCCTCTGTGCTATCGGCTTGTACTCGGTGTTTACACTTAGGTGGTGGCATGCCGTATTGGGGTCTAGGCCCGGCATATCTTTAGGACTCCAGGCGAATTTATCAGTGTTGTTGAGAAGGAATGCTTTCAACTCCTCGGATTCCTGTTTTGGAAGGTTGTCGCCGAGGAGGAAGTAATGCTCCTCGTCCATATCTGGTATATACACCTTCCTGAGTGTTTCTCCTACTTGTTCTTCGACAACCCTTTCGGCTTTGGATATTTGGTTGATCAGCTTCTTGGTGCTGGTGGGTTGTTCCACCATGCTTCGTTGTTTTTGGAGAGTCGCGGTGATGTCCTCGCAGCATCTTGAATCCTCTTGACATCCTCTGGCTGCCTCGATCTCTCCCCTGTCATTTGGGTATTTGACCTTTTGGTGATAGGTTGAGGGTATGGCCTTCATGGCATGTAACCAAGGTCGGCCCAATATTGCATTGTGACCGGAGTGGTCATTAACCACTAAGAACTCTACGGGAACCGACACGGGCCCGGTTGTGACACTGAGGACGATCTTTCCCAATGGTTTAGTCGTTTCGGAGATGAATTCGATCAGCGTGACGTCAGCAGGCTGTAAATCTTGCAGCTTGAGTTCCATTTTGTCGAAGAGCTCCCTGTACATGATATCACAAGAGGCTCCTTGGTCGACAAGTACCCTGCTGACCGTGTCTAGGCCAATTTGAACTCGGAGGTTAATGGCGTCTCCATGGTGGTAAATCACCCCTTCTTCGTCAAGATCTGAGAAAGAAATGGGCAGATGTCGTCGTTGTGTGCACTGTCGTTTAGAGGTCGACGCCTGTGATGCCTTGGCTACTTGGCCAAAGTGGGCCAGCTGCCGTTGTCGCGACCGTTCCCCACCGGGGCCCTCGGGTCGTGACATATGAACGACGTTGATCGTTTTACCTTGCCGGTTGTCGGATCCCTCGATGGCCAATTGTTTGCCTTTATTCCCAGCTCCTTTGATGAACTTGGCTAGGTATCCTGCATCGCCCCACTGGTTCATTCTCCATCGCAGGTTACAGCAATGCTCAGTGAGATGGCCGTGATCCTCGTGATATGCGCAGAAGAGCTTGGAATCTCTCTGATTGGGGGGAGAGATGATCGGTTGTGGTCGGGAATACCAACTTTCCCTGCATATATCCTTGAGGATATCTTCAGCAAATAGGTTGAAAGTGTATCGCAGCTCGACCGGTCCGAAAGTGTTTCGGTGTTCCCTCTCTTGGGGCCGAACTTGTTGAAATGGCTTGGGTGGCATCGGGTAGGTGAGCTGGAGCGGTTTATGTTCGTTGGTCGGTGTTGGGTATGCGATCTGGAGCGGTTTGGGCTCTAGTGCTCGTGGTCGCTCTACCCTGCTATGGACCTCGGGCTCTTTGCCCTTTCTGGTCGGTTGGAATGCTTCTCCCTGGTTATTCCTAACTCTTTTGCGACCCACCTGTGCCTCGCGGACCGACTCTCTTCTCGGTAGAGTTCGGTTGAGGAAACGCAGTTCGTCGTTTTTATCGGTGAGGTGGGTACAATAGGCTAGCAGGGAATCAGTGGTCGGGAAGTTTTTGGCTATGAACTTCCTTCTCGCCCAATAGCCATTAGGGATGGAATTGATAAAGTTTTGGATGGCTATATTATTGGCATATCGTGGAATCTGGTTTGCTACGTCGATAAAACGTATGCAGTAATCGTTGAGCCTTTCATTTGGCATCATCGCCATTTTAAGAAGGGTTTCGATACTAACCTTCTTTTTCCGATGAGCAGCGTATCGGGTGGAGTATGCTCTTAGCAATTCTGCCCAGTTTCTAATGGAGCCCCGTGGTAAGTTATGATACCATGACGAAGCCTCTTGACCCAAGCTGTTTTTGAAAAATTTGCACATCAGTGCATGGTCATCACTCCACAGTTCCATCTTCGTCTTGTAGTGCCTCAGATGGTCGATAGGGCAACTCTTCCCATCATAGAGCCTGAATTCGGGGATGACGAATCCCATAGGATTGCGGTACCGCGTGATCTGTTCAGCACACGGGGTTTCTTGGCATACGTTCCAAGCCTGTTGGAACGCGTCATCCGTGACTTGGTAGGGGGGAGGGTATCCTCCCTGATGTGGTGATGGGCCATATCCTTCCCCGATCCTGTATTCGGGACATCTACCGTCCTTCGTGTTTGTGTGGACACGTTCCATATGAGTGTTCGGATGGACGATAGTTATTGGGACATTGCCCCCTTGGTGGGGGACTCTTGTATCGGGTCGCCGACCCGCTGCCTCCAGGGCGGCCCTGTAGGCAGAATCTTCCACTTCATGGCGTGGGTCTTTGTCGGGTTGGATAACTGGCAATACGATGCCGGCCGCTATCATGGCCGTCATGCATGCCGCCAGCTGAGCTTGTAGCTGGGCGTAGTTCCTTTCATCGGCTAGCGGAACAACATGTTGTACCTCCACCGTGGGTGGTGTAATCATCCTCGGAGAATTAGTCGGTAGTCGGGGCGACTGTCCGAGTACATGATCCTCGGGCATGCCAAACTGATGAGCTTCGTCCGTTTGTAAACGAGCACCGGAGTTGACCGAGGCTGTAGGCAAAGGGACTCTTGAGCTCGGTCCTGCTTGGGACCCGGTTAAGCGTCTTCGTGCACGCCTTAATACGGGCACGTCTTGTTCGTCCTCCGAGGACGAAGGGTGTTCGTCGACAATCCCTTCGATGAAATGTCGGGGTGGTTCGACCGGTTGTTCTTGGTTGACGTAGGAGGTTGTTGGTTGGTTTCCGGATTGGATAGCTTCATATCTGTCGCGGATAGCGAGTAGATCGTCGAGGTCTTGTTAGCTAATTTGCGTGTTTTGGTTATTGGTTTCTACTATCTCGGGATGGGTTTCCTCTACATTGGTAACCATTGTCGCTCGTCTGGCAGAGTATTGGTATTCGAATTCTAAGCTAGTTGGGAACTAGATGATTCCCGGAGACAGCGCCATTTGATAAAGCCATAACTTTGGTCGGTCGCGTTAGGCTTTTCAACAATGATATAATAGTAAATCAACCGTGAATAAAGGACACTTCCTGATCTTTATTATTGCTCGGATTATTGTCCTTGTTCGGACTATTACATTTGCTCGGATTAGTATTTCGGTTTTACAATTGTGCTCGATATGACTATTTAATCTCTCGTCTTGATCTTTCTCCCCTTTTATTCGGTGCTCGGCTGTCTTTTCTCGGTTTATTTCTCGAAGTGATATACCTTGGTTAGTTTCTCTCTTTTCTTAACTTCTCTCTATATTTTTTGGATAGATTTTCTGGTCCATTTCTAGGAGGGGTAGTGGGCTATTTATAGGCAAATATGCCTTCTAGGATGTTGACAAATGTATTCATCCCAGGGGATTTTTCAGACATGGGTCCCCAGTTGAGTGGGCTTGGGCTTTTGATAGTAATACCTTATTTTCCTATAAAAGGCATAAGGTGACCCATTTAAGCGTTGGATGCCCAATTATAAAGTGGGCTGATTATTACCCGAATAGAATATTCGGGTCTGATTTTTATGTTCTATCACTCTCTTTTATATTATTTTTATATTATATTTCTAAATTAAATGATTTTTTAATTTAACTAACAAATTTTATTTGAAATGTTTGAAACCGCGAAATTATCATCCCTATCTGTCTACACCTCTAAGTCGTGGATTTGCCTCTCAAGTCCAGCACTATATACTGTATAGTGTTTACATTATTCACCTTTGTAGATTTAGCATTATAAGGTGTCAGACCAAGCACTATAAAAGCAATAATTTAATCATTTACCTATGTCACGAGCAATAAGACATTTTTTTACAAAAAAACATTACATTAAGTCTCAAATTTTACATGCAGGCAAAATGTTTATCAAATCTAAGTAACCAAATGCATTTCTCATAATTTTTTGTGGGTGCACTTGTTTTTATATAATTACAAGATATGACTTAACACTTAAATAATATAAATAAATGAATATCAAATACTTTTAAAAGTATAGAAAAATTATAAAGAAACTGATATTTTGTAAATGTAAAAAATGAAATGAAAAAACTCAAAAATACTAATTTTTTCTTGAATATGGGAAATATTATGTGATGGTTGCTCTCATTTGCTTTTATATGGTTTTTGTTAGAGCAGCAACTTAATATAAGTAACACACTCATCGAAAATTACAACTAATTCCAAAACAAATTTTTCTTAGATATATTTTAATCGATAGATTCATATACTACAGTGTTAAAATTTATTGGTGTGACCTATATATTGACCTATCATACTATTAATATAAGTCAATCTAAACATTTTAAGTCTGTCAAATTTTACTCAAATTTTTCAAAAATACTCTCATTCTAATATTGTAATTATTCTTAAATGACATCACTCAATTCAAATACCTAAATAACTTAAAAAAAATGTTATTTTTCACACATTTATATTACAAACAAAATCGTTGTGTATTTTTTAATAAGAGTAAAACATTATGTTACTTTTTATGTACGATTGTTAATTAATTATATTTAATTATTCGATATTTAAATTTAAAAAAAATATTAAGTTTATTTATCATGATTATATCTATGTCACTACGTATCACACACACAACATGTGGGCAATAATTAGTTAGTATATATACAGAGTAAGCTTTTGTGGCCACATCAAAGTCATGTATGTAATGTACTGGAGTACGTATATACTTTTCTTTTCTTTTGTTAAAGCTACTAATGAAACGCCATTTCCCGGCCAGGTACATCCTGGCCTTCATAGATCTCATAAGCAGGCTCTATTGGGATACAAATAAATTACTATTATTTTCAATACGAGTTCCAATCTATATATTTAACCCGGCATGATGACTTAAGGATTAAGTATGGTACATCAAGCTGTAGTTTCAAAAAATAATTCGGAACATTCACATCTTGACTGCTATTTTTATTTTTTAATTATAGTTTATCCAGCAAATCAGATAGAGAACACCGAAAATAAACAAGATTTGAATAGAAATCATTAAGTATGGTAAATCAAGCTGTAGTTTGCAAAAATAATTCAGAACATTCACATCTTGACTGCTATTTTTATTTCTTAATTATAGCTTATACATCAAATCAGATAGATAACACCAAAAATAAACAAGATTTGAATAGAAATTATTAAGTATGGTAAATCAAGTCGTAGTTTCCAAAAATAATTCAGAACATTCACATCTTGACTGCTATTTTTATTTCTTAATTATAGCTTATCCAGATAGAGAGCACCTAAAATAAACAAGATTTGAATAGAAATCATTAAGTATGGTAAATCAAGCTGTAGTTTCCAAAAATAATTCAGAACATTCACATCTTGACTGCTATTTTTATTTCTTAATTATACCTTATCCAGCAAATCAGATAGAGAACACCGAAAATAAACAAGATTTGAATAGAAATCATTAAGTATGGTAAATCAAGCTGTAGTTTCCAAAAATAATTCAGAACATTCACATCTTGACTGCTATTTTTATTTCTTAATTGTAGTTTATCCAGCAAATCAGATAGAACACCGAAAATAAACAAGATTTGAATAGAAATCATTAAGTATGGTAAATCAAGCTGTAGTTTCCAAAAATAATTCAGAACATTCACATCTTGAATGCTATTTTTATTTCTTAATTATAGCTTATCCAGCAAATCAGATAGAAAACACCGAAAATAAACAAGATTTGAATAGAAATCATTAAGTATGGTAAATCAAGCTGTAGTTTCCAAAAATAATTCAGAACATTCACATCTTAACTGCTATTTTTATTTCTTAATTATAGCTTATACAGCAAATCAGATAGAGAACACCAAAAATAAACAAGATTTGAATAGAAATTATTAAGTATGGTAAATCAAGTCGTAGTTTCCAAAAATAATTCAGAACATTCACATCTTGACTGCTATTTTTATTTCTTAATTATAGCTTATCCAGCAAATCAGATAGAGAACACCTAAAATAAACAAGATTTAAATAGAAATCATTAAGTATGGTAAATCAAGCTGTAGCTTCCAAAAATAATTCAGAACATTCACATCTTGACTGCTATTTTTATTTCTTAATTATAGCTTATCCAGCAAATCAGATAGAGAACACCGAAAATAAACAAGATTTGAATAGAAATCATTAAGTATGATAAATCAAGCTGTAGTTTCCAAAAATAATTCAGAACATTCACATCTTGACTGCTATTTTTATTTCTTAATTATAGTTTATCTAGCAAATCAGATAGAGAACACCGAAAATAAACAAGATTTGAATAGAAATCATTAAGTATGGTAAATCAAGCTGTAGTTTCCAAAAATAATTCAGAACATTCACATCTTGACTGCTATTTTTATTTCTTAATTATAGCTTATCCAGCAAATCAGATAGAGAACACCGAAAATAAACAAGATTTGAATAGAAATCATGGTGGATGTGATTGATAGTTGTTTCCTTATAACATCTGCATCTGTTATTTCAAAACATATTTTTTCCTAAAATTTGAGAATTATGTTATAAAAAGTGGTATGAATCAGTAACCCAATAAATTTCTTAATTTTAAGAAAACACAAAATTCACTTTATATATGAGCAGTGTATATGATTTCCTAGATTAATATAATAGTAAGAAAATATCATGTGATCCACATTTTTGTGGTTGTAATATTGTTATAATTATTAAATGATAATAAACAAATAAAAAGAAATAATGTAGGGTTATTATAAGGAAATTAATAGGAAATCTGAAATTTTGTGTAAATGTAAACGATTCCTTAAAAGATGTAAAATGTGTTAAATTTGAGAAAATAGTTAATGATGCTGATGCGGTTGCTCTCGAGAGTAAGGATAGACAAATACAGTGTATTATTAAGAAACTTACCGAGTATCCTTAAGTTTTTGAGTTTTACTTTATAAGTTTTACAATATCATTACCTTTTGAGAGCCTCTAAAGTGTACACACAGTTTAGGCCGTGCACTATAATAAAAATTTCATTTAGTATTATAAAACTTTTTCGATTATGTTGCTAAAGTTGGTGTGGTTAGTATGTCTCGAGAATAAGTGTCTGTGTAAAAGTTTGAAAATATTCGCTTGTGTAGTTGTCCTGTTTGTTAGATGGATTTATTTTGTTATGCTATATCAGAATCCTTGTATATAGGCTTTTGTTACTTAATACAATTGTAAATGTTACACTTATAAATGACTTTGTTAAATTGCATATTATTTGTGTTTTGATTCATTTTTCTTTGAATAGTATTATTTTCTATAGCAATAGACGAGAAAAATATTCCTGCATACAATTATAATAATAATAAAAAATGGTACCGTAGAAGCATAAATATATTTGGTATAGTTTAATAATTAAAAATTGTAACATATTTGTTTCAAAAACATTTATGCTACAAATGTGTTGTCTTTTACATCAAAAAAACTCACCAAGTACCAACATAAAACTATGTTACAATTATTTTACTAAGAATAATCATGTGCTGCTAATTTAGATACTAAAATCTGCAAAAAATAAAAATAACATACCAATTTTTGTTGATAAACTGTTACTAATTATAGTTAGCAACATAAATAGTTTAAATATCATAAAAAAAATTGTTGGTATATGAATATTTTGTTATGGTGTCAGTTGCATGTAAATGTGTGTCACTAAATTAAGCCTAGGCATTTGAAATCTCAATATATTTTAAGATTATTAAAAAATATACTCAAATGTTCTAGTAGCTATTTTACTAATCATAACACAAATATGAAAGATTTTCGAAATTAAAGAGAAAACTTTTAATACATAAAGTAAATATTTTAATTTCAATAGGATAGATTTGAAATCCTTGCTTTTCTCATTACAGTTCGGTAGGAGAAAGTAAAATTAAATTACGAAAAGGAAAGAGAGAAACGACTAGGGTGAATAACCCTAGACGCTGTCGGTGAGATGGGTGACAATACGTCGCCGGAGAGAGATAAAAATCCACCTAAAAACGCCCAACTCATAAACCCATATGCCACACCAAAAAAAACCTTTGCGTCAGTCGTTGGTACGCAATACCAGAAAGCTAAAAATTGATTTGAAAGAGATACAACTTAAAGAGGCGAGCCTCTCATTTATTTTACGTCTGAGGATATCAAAATTTTATCAGAAACTTTTAAATACACCGTGATCGGAAAATTTTCGCATGCTAAGCCATATATTGCAACTATAAGAAAAGTTTTTAATACGTTTGATCTACAAGCTGCTTACAATATCGGTGTTCTAGATCATAAGCATATTATAGTACACTGTTTTCATGAGGATGATTACTTGCATCTGTTTTTAAGGCAAAATTGGGTTATCGAAAGAAAACTTATGAGAACCTTTAAATGTACTTATGATTTTGATACTTATTTTGAATCTACTATTTGTCCTGTTTGGATTTCGCTGCCAAAACTTCCTATTCATCTCTACAATACCTCCAGTATATTCTCTATTGCTATGGCTTTTGGTAAGCCCTTAAAGGTTGATAATCCTACTGCTAAACTAACTAGGCCTGGATTGGCAAGAATTTGTGTTGAGGTTGATCTTAAAAACCCTATTATTGAAAGAATTCGTATTGGCTATGACGAGTCAGATGACTTTTGACAATATTGTGACTATGAAGATCTACCTCACTATTGTTTTGGCTATCGTAAACAAGGGTATGAAAAAAAGAATTGTCTGTTTGTGAAAAAAAATAAAGAGCAAAAGGAAGATGAAAATAAGCAAAGAGAAATATCAACTGCGAAAAAGACCTTTCTAGGCCAGAAAAAAAAAAAAAAAAAAAGCAAACACAAACAACAAAAAAAATAATAACTGCAACATGGAATCACATGCCAACTTATTCAATACCAAAGAAAAAAACGTTCAACCTCACATTCTGAAAAAAACTAAAGAAATTACTAAAGAATGGGTGGCAAGGCAATTTGGTTATGCAAATCAAGAAAAAGAAACAATAGATTTGACTGAGCATTATAAAAAGAAGCAAGATGAGATATTGGATGAAAATATTCACCCTTTGGAGGAAAAAGTTACTCATATAGAGGAAGGAGAATTACCAGAAAAAGATAACAGGTGAAACTAACAAGAATTTGGAGGCATCTGAAAGAACAAATTGGTTAGAAAAAGAGAAAGAATTGACAATGGTTAAATATATAGAGGGTATTCAAGAAGTTGTAATCTCCTCACCATTTATCCCTGGGCATGTACATCAAGAGTCTAGTCTCCTAGATATGCTTAATCTTCCACCAAGAAAACCACTTGAAATAAATAGAGAAAATGAGGACTGGTCAGTAGTTCAAAGAAAAGGTAAAGTGCAGAAAAAGACTATTAAAGAAATTCAAGAAAAACCAATGACCCTCGGGTCTTCTATAAAGACCTCTAGAAATTTTTATAAATGATTAATACTCTTATTTGGAATGTGAGGGGTATTGCTAGAAAAGCTACAACAAGAAGAATTAAGAGACTTTGCCTTCGTTATAATTTTCCTATCGTGGTGTTTTTGGAGCCTATGCTTTCTTCAGATCAGGCAGAAAGTTATAGAAGAAAATTTGATTTTGATAAAGTTATGGTGCATATGCCAAATAAAATTTGGGTGTTCTATTTGATGATATTGAGATCTCTCTTTTGCAAGAGATGGACCAGTGTATGAATTTCTCTAAAAAGATCCAAATGAGTATTATTTATGCTAAGTGTACTAAAGAGGAAAGAAGAGCTTTATGAGGTTTTTTAGAAAATAGTTATACTCAAGAACCTTGGCTTATTGGAGGTGATTTTAATACTGTCTCTGCTGAAAGAGATAAAATAGGGGGGTTTCAAATGGATATGATTTCAGCTAATAATTACCTGAGTTGTATAGATGATGTTGATCTTCATGAGCTCCATTTTGAGGGCTCTAGGTTTACCTGGTGGAATAAGAGAAGTGGCAATTAGAGTATACTGGAAATAATT
Source organism: Primula veris (assembly GCA_963682055.1). Taxonomy (NCBI): domain Eukaryota; kingdom Viridiplantae; phylum Streptophyta; class Magnoliopsida; order Ericales; family Primulaceae; genus Primula; species Primula veris. The sequence continues at coordinate 17,069,952 of OY821743.1, read as the reverse complement.
GATAAATGGTGTACTAATAATGCTTTTGAGGATTTATTTCACAAAATGACCCTTAAACATCTAAATAAAAGAACTTCTAATCACTCTCATTTGTTAATTACTCTTTATACTGACTGGAACAACAAGGCAAAAAGATTTATATTTCAAAAAATTTGGGCTGATCATAAAGATTTTGAGAAATTAGTTGCTGATAATTGGAAGAAATTTACAGGTGGAAATGCTATTTATTCTCTGTGTCAAAATTTGAAAACAATTAAAAAAGTTTTGCAAGACTGGAACAATACAACCTTTGGTGATATTTTCCAAACTCTAGTTGATGCTGAAGATGAGGTGCTAAATTGTGAAGGCCAATGTGAGGATGATCCCACACTTGAAAATAGAAATAGTCTCAACAAAGGTTATGGTGATGTTAATTACATGCAACAAATAGACAAGAAGTTTTGGAAGCAAAATGCCAATTTAAAGTGGAATTTGGAGAGGAAAAATAATACTAAATAGTTTCATGCTTTGGTCAGGGGTAAAAGAAGGAGAAGTATTATTCATTATGTTAAAGATAGTAATGGTGTTGCTATTAGAGATGCTGATGAGATTAAAAATGAAGCTATTTCTTATTTCTCCTCTATATTTGCTCCAAATAATCAAGAGATGGGTGATTTTTCAAATCTTAATCATATTGCTAATATGATAAATCAAGAAGAAAATGATAGAATGGATATTTACCCTTCCCTTAAGAAAATAAAAGAAGCTATTTGGGGTTTGGATAAAATCAGCTCACCTGGACAAGATGGTTTTAATGGACACTTTTTCATTAAGGCTTGAAAAATTATTAAAAATGATGTGTTACAGGATATTCATCAATTTTTTGCTGGTGCAGAACTCACTAAGGTGATGACAACTACTCTTATTGCTTTAATTCCTAAAACAAAGTGGCCAAAAACTTTTGCTGATTATAGTCCTATCAGTTTAAATAATTTCTGTAACAAAATTATTTCAAAAATTTTGGTTACAAGACTGGCTACTATACTTCCTAATTTTATTATGGAAAATCAAGTGGGTTCATCAAAGGCAGAGACATTTCTGACAATGTGTTACTTGCTCAAGAACTCATTGGTACTTTAAATGCTAAAAATAAAGGAAAAAATGCACCTATTAAGGTGGATATGAAGAAGACATATGACAGGGTTTCTTGGTTATTTCTCACTAAATTTCTAAGGACGATAGGATTTTCTGAAGTTTTGATTGATAAAGACTTATTTCTAATATTAACTTTAGTGTGATTGTGAATGGTGTGGCCTATGTTTTTTTTTAAATCTACTCAAGGTCTTAGACAGAGAGATCCTCTTTCTTCTGGACTCTTTATTATTTTCTCAGAGGTTTTTTCTAGAAATTTAAATGGTCTTATTTACAATAAAAGATTTCAAGCCTTTAAAGTTCCTATTGGCTGTCCTAATATCACTCATTTAGCATATGCATATGACATTATTATTTTCTCAGCAGCAACTAAAATGTATATTACAGAAGTGCATAAAATTATTACAAAATATGAAAGGAATTCTTGTCAGGAAGTTAATTATAGCAAAAGTTTTTTATACTGCTTTAAACATGTCTTGAATGCTCAAAGCAAGGCTGATGAAGAAAAGATAGGTATTGTTCTAAAGAAAACCCCTTTTATTTATTTGGGGTGCACTCTATTCTCTTAAGGGAAAAAATGCATCTATTTCCATTCTCTGGTTACTAAAATCAAAGATAATATAAGTATTATGAAATCTAAATGGTTGTCTATGGGTTCCAAGGTCATTTTGATTAGACATGTGCTCCAGTCTATTCTTATATACACTATTACTGCAATGCTTCCTCCTAAAATGATTATTTCTGCTATTGAAAAAGTTTTTGCTAATTTTCTTTGGGGACAAGAAGGAGACAGAAATAAATTACATTGGGTTTCCTGGTCTAGAGTTACTTATCCAATTGAAGAAGGGGGATTGGGTATAAGAGATTTGCAAGACATTGCTAATGCTTTTGCTATTAAACTCTGGTGGAAATTTAGAAAGCAACAATTCTTATGGGCAAAGTTCATGAAAGGCAAATACTGTAAGAAAGTGCATCCTAACATTGCTAAAAAGTCTATTACTAATGGTACTTGGAATAGAATGTTAGAATTTAGAGAATTGAGTGAAAGTAAAATCCCGTGTCTCTCAGGAAAAGGGGATATAGATGTTAATCATGACAATTGGCATGGTGATAGGCCAATTATGTATACTGGTATTACAATAAGCATTCTTATGAAAGAGCTTATAGACTATGAAAATTGCAATCTAGATAAGATCTCTGATCTTTATCCTACCAATTAATAACACTACTTTGTAAATGAAATAAAAGGGGTTACAGGTGATATAGACTTGAGCTTCTGGACAGGCACATCAAGTGATGAATTTTCAGTCAAATCTTCTTGGAATCTGGTTAGAAAAAGAAAAAAAAAATCAACTGGCCACACGCTCTAATATGAGACACTATTCTCTCTCTAAGAGTTTCCATGTGGAAAGTTTTATTTAAAACATTTGTTGTGTAAGAGAATATTCAAACTAAATGTATTCAATTAGTCTCAATTTGGGGTTGCTGTTACAGTACATGGAAAAATATAGATCATTTATTTGGTACTTGTAACGATCCGGCCCCACGGACCGAACCGCTACGCCCGTATCAACAATATTGTCCGCTTTGGCACAACTTCCCAGGGTGGTCACCCATCCTGTACTACTCCAAGCTAAGCACGCTTAACTGTGGAGTTCCATCCTCGCTATTGTGCCGCACGGCTTTAAAAGGCCTTGTTAAATAGTAAATGGATCTTTAAGCTCATATACCACACGGGTACTCTCATATCTGGGCGATGTGGGACTGACACACAACACCGCACCACAGAATTTCCTTCCTGAAAATTTGGGTCGTCACAATCATCCTCCCTTTAGGCACGACGTCCTCGTCGGGCACGTCGTCCTTCAGGGGCTCACTCACACGTGCTAGTCTCCACATTTCCGGCCAGATAGAGGCTCTGATACCATCTGTAACGACCCGGTCCTACGGACCGAACCGTCACGCCCGTATCAACAATATTGTCCGCTTTGGCACAACTTCCCAGGGGGGTCACCCATCCTGGTACTACTCCAAGGTAAGTACGCTTAACTGTGGAGTTCCGTCCTCGCTGTTGTGTCGCACGACTTTAAAAGGCCTTGTTAATAGGAAATGGATCTTTAAGCTCATATACCACACGAGTACTCTCATATCTGGGCGATGTGGGACTGACGCACAACACCGCACCACAGAAATTCCTTCCTGGAAATCTGGGTCATCACAGTACTGGTCCTATGGCTAAAATGATTTGAGATTATTATGGAAATCTAATGGAAATTATATACAGCAATGGAAGTGTTAGAGGAACATGTTTAACTTGGTGGATTTAATCTTTTCTTCTCTCAAAGGAAATGGCATAAAGGTCATGACTTCTATTATTATCTGGAGTATTCGGAAAGCTAGATGCAAGATTAAGTTTGAAAATACAGATATGAACAGTGATCTAATTATCAATAGTGTTAAGAATCAACTGACTCTTTATATTAAAATGATAAGAATTTTGGGGACAATTTTGATTTTACTCAAGATTCACATAGCTCTCAAATGAAAAACAAGAGGAAAACAACTATATACTGGAGTAAACCATCTTTATATACAGTAAAAATTAATGTTGATGGGAGCTACAATCACACTAAAGGTCTCAGTGGTATTGGGGGACTCACGAGGGACAATAATAGAATTTTCCTAAATGGATTCTCTATCATTTTAGAAGCTAATTGTAGTATTGAAGTGGAGGTTATGACCTTTTTACAAGGCTTAGAAATGATTACAGATGAACACGCAATTATTGAATCTGATTCTTTGAAACTGGTTAATGTTTTTCTGAATAAGGAAAAGTGCCCGTGGTTAATATACTCTATTGTTGATAAAATTGGATTCAAGATGAGATATAAACAGGTAGAGATTATACATACCTTTAGAGAATCGAATTGTGCTGCTGATTTACTGGCGAAAAGTGTTGGTTCTGTACTATATCGAAAAACAATAATTGAAAAGACAATAATTGAAAGGACAGGGACTAAATGGAAATAACAAATTTATTTCTCACAATTGGAATATGAATTACAATTCCCGACTCGTACAAAATTTAAATTACACTAATTAAATTCCAGACAGATTTAATATAAATTATTAAACTGCTGGACTGAATTGTAACTGTTTGAAACTGTCATACAGAATAGTATATTACTAAACTGCTGAACTATTTAACAATTAAAAAAAACTGCCAGACAGAATAGTATGATTACCAAATGTCTTGACTGTTTCTGTAAACAAAATAAATTACATAAATGAAATATAAATTATAGAAAGTAATTACAGAATAGAAAAGGACTGGAAAGTAAATACAGTAAAGTAAATTACCGAAAGTAAACAGTACTAGAAAGTAATTACAGAAAAGAAAGAAGCTTCTCGAGCTTTGATGATAGTATCTACATGCACCTCGGGATTATCCGACTTGTGCACGAGAAAACGATAAGCACTACTGTTGTGTGCATATCCTATGAACACACAGTCTACCGTCTTTGGCCCTATTCTCGTTTTTTTCGGAAGCGAGACAAGGACCTTCGCAAGACAACCCCAAACCCTTAAGAATTTATAGCTCGGCCGATGGCCTTTCCATAGTTCATAAGGTGGTTTATCACGCTTCTTATGCGGTAGCTTGTTCAATAAATAGTTGGCGGAAAGCAGCGCTTCCCCCACATGTTCTGGGGTAATCCAGAACTTATTAACATGGCATTCATCATTTTCTTGAGCGTCCTATTCTTACGCTCGGCAACCCCATTCTGCTCCGAAAAGTATGGGGCTGTGGTTTGATGTATAATGCCACTTTTTGCGCATATCTGCGCAAACGGTGCCTCATATTCACCGCCTCTATCACTCCTCAACATTTTAATCTTTTTATTGAGTTGATTTTCTACTTCGGTCTTATAAAGAGCGAATGTCTCTACCGATTCGTCTTTACTTCTTATTAAGTAGACATAGCAGTATCTAGTACACTCATCTATAAACGTGATAAAATACTTTTTCCCTCCTCGCGTTTGTATACATTTTAAGTCGCATACATCCGTGTGTATTAGACCGAGAGGTTCAGTACTTCGTTTAATATGTTGATACGAAGACTTGGTTAATTTTGCCTCAACACAAATCTCACATTTATATTGTTTATTGAAGACCAAACTTGGTAGTAGATTTAGTGATATTAATTTCTTCATTGAATTACTATTCACATGACCTAATCTACCATGTCATAAATTAAATGAATCACAAAAATAAGCAAAAGAAGTTTTATTGGCCACTTGGGCAACATTAACGATTACATTATTTTTGGTACTGGCCTCGGCCTTAGTACCCTCATTAGCAGACTCGCCTTTAGGAGCTGGTGTTCCAACATTTAATTTAAACATGTCGTTGGTCATATAGCCATGGCCTACATACATTCCATTTAAGGTGATTACAATTTTAGTGGATTCAAATACATGTTTAAACCCTTTGTTCACCATCACTGAGCCGGAGACTAGATTTTTGCGAATTTTCGACAGATGGAGCACGCCGTTCAGTGTCAGCTCCTTTCCCGATGTCATCTTCAGCATCACGGTTCCTTTTCCTTCCACCCTGGAAGTAGCCGAGTTCCCCATGAAGCAGCTCTCATTGTCCACGGCCGTATAGGTCTTGAACATCCATTTGCTAGCACAGATGTGACTAGTGGCGCCTGTGTCCAGCCACCATTCTTTTGGGTTTCTTCCCACCAGGTTCACTTCCGATACCACATCACTCAGGTGCATATAGTCTTGTCGAGCATCATCTCCTCCCTCAGCCACATTCGCCTGAGCAGGTGCCCTCTTCCTCTATTTCCCTTGAAACTTCCTCTTTGGGAAGAGGGGGGGGTTGGGCTTGTCGATGCGCATCTTACAATCCGCGGCACGATGGCCCAGTTTGTTGCACACAAAGCAGTCTCCCATGAATTTCTTCTTGAGAGAAGCACCGACACCGCTGTCAAAGCGTTTCCGCTTAGATACAGCGTCCTCAACCACATTGGCCTTGGCAACCGCATTGCCTGCTCCGCCACCGCCTTTCCTTCCGGATCGGTGGTTGCTTTGCTCAACATTGAGCCTGTCAATGAGTCCCTCCAAGGTCATCGCCTTTCGCTTGTGTTTCAGGTAGTTTTGGAACTCTTTCCATGAAGGTGGCAGTTTCTCAATCATTAATGCCATCTGGAAAGGTTCGTTGATAACTAGCCCCTCAACCTCAAGCCTATGGTATATGAGTTGGAGTTCCTCAACCTGTTCGATAACACTCTTTCTGTCAGTCATCATGTACTCGTGAAAGTCCGTGACGACAAATTTCTTTGCGCCAGCGTTATTCACTTTGTACTTTCTTTCGAGAGACTCCCAAAGCTCCTTTGAAGAAGCCTTGGGCTTGAACACACTGAAAAGAGTGTCATCCAGAGCACACAAGATGTAGTTTCGGCATAGGTAGTCGCCGTGTTTCCACGCTTCCATCGCCGAAACCGTCTGCACGTCCTCATCGTCCTCGCTAAGGACATGTGCAGTCTCCTTGAGAAAACGGGTAAGGTCAAGGGAAGTTAAATAAAATAGCATTTTTTGCTGCCAACGTTTGAAGTTGTTGCCCCTAAACTTTTCCGGTTTCTCTAGATGAGAGGTTGATAGCATTGGCATAGACGGCGTTTCCGGAGCCTTGCCCTTTACCCTGGCCGCAGCCGCAGCCGCAGCCATAGCATCGGCCTCTGCAATAGCTGCATTGGCCGCAGCCTTTGCTGCCGCAGCTTCGGCCTCAGCCTGAGGCTGAGCCTGAGCCCCCCCTCTCGCAGCCCTCGCAATGTTTTGGCTACTGCCAATCACAACTACGTCCTGCACGTTTCCCGAAGGAACGATGGGTGTTTGATCCTCATTAGTCATCTGAAATGACAATATAAAACAATTTAATTTCTCGCAAGAAAACTAATATTCTTAATTGCAAATACTAATTATAACTTAATTAGTTTGCTTCAAAAGAATAAAACAATTTAATTGAGATTCTAGCGTGAAAATCAGCGTGTAAATCAAATCACTTTTGATTTCACTAAGAATTCTCTTATAAATTCTAGAATTAAAAGATTAAAACCAAATCGGATTTATTCTATTTGCAAACTTCAATTTCTAGTAAACTAGAATGATTTTGCAAGAATAAAAACCGAGACGTCAACTGAATAAAATAAAAAATAAAAGTCCTTTTCCTTTTCGAAATTAGTAAAACCAAATAAAGGTATTGTTTATGATTGTTGGTTTTGTAATATATCAAAAAACAATTATTGAAAAGACAATAATTGAAAGGACAGAGACTAAATGGAAATAACAAATTTATTTCTCACAATTGGAATATGAATTACAATTCCTGACTCGTACAGAATTTAAATTACACTAATTAAATTCCAGACAGATTTAATATAAATTATTAAACTGCTGGACTGAATTGTAATTGTTTGAAACTGGCAGACAGAATAGTATATTACTAAACTGCTGGACTGTTTAACAATTAAAAGAAATTGCCAGACAGAATAGTATGATTACTAAATGTCTGGACTGTTTCTGTAAACAAAATAAATTACAGAACTGAAATATAAATTAAAGAAAGTAATTACAAAATAGAAAAGGACTGTAAAGTAAATACGGTAAAGTAAATTACAGAAAGTAAACAGTACTGGAAAGTAATTACAGAAAAGAAACAGTACTGAAATGAAATGGACAGAATGTAAATTACATAATAATAAATGACTGAAATGAAATAAACAGAATAATAAAAGAAGAGGCAACTGCTGGACAATTTTCCTTAAACAATATTTCCCGAATCATCTTTAAAGGTTTCTGGTTTCGGGACTTTGTTCCCAATGTACAACTTTTGTCTCAGAGTGGGTCGTGTGGAAAGCGGCACCAAACCACAGGTCGAACTGTTGGTGGTGCGAATCTATCTCTAATATGTATGCTATATGCTGTGTTGTGTGTGTTGTGATTGTGTCTGAATGAGAGGGGGAGGGCTGTCTTTTATAGGCTTTCTTGAATCCGCAGCCATTAATGATCATTCAATTCTGGGAGTTACACCCCCAGAATCCGCCCAATCAATTTCTGAAACCGCATCACTTAATCTTGCAATTTATTCTCATTGATTGCTGGCGTTTCAATTGCTGGAAACTCTAGGGACTAATTTTGTATTTTATACAAAACTCCCTTTTCAGATTTGACTCAAGACCCAAGACATTCCCCAAATTCCAAGTCCAAGCCCGCGCCCGTGCCCGTGACCCGAGTCCCGAGTCCCGAGTCCCAAGACCCGAGCGAGCGCGCATGTGTGGTACACACAAATACTCTTAGATGTATGTGGACATGTTAGTTTAACAACTACATGGGTTGAACTTGTATATATATTGTAAAATTAACTCTTAATCTTCCAATATGGGATAACCCTCATTGGTTTTCCATTTATTTAATCCATTATCCAGCATTGAGGTTTTCTCCTCTTTCGAGAACCCAACTTTGAAACCGATTAGTATTCACACCCATTCTCCGAATATGTCATGCGATATACCGTTACGAAACTCGTCACACGAGCTACTCAAACACGTTGAGTACGGTATTAACAACTCAGCGTTGTCACATGTAATATCGACTCGAAGTTGGTCATGTGACCATTCAGAAACACCCATGTAAAAACATGTTTTTCCAACAAAAAGTGGTTATAATCTCATTTCGCTGGATCCAATAGATTTTCACCCTAATCTATTAGGGATTTTAAAGATGGATTTGGGCTTATTTCCAAATTTTAGATGAAGAATACCAAGTTCGCCATGACTGAATTTTTCAAGCTCTCTCTCTATCTAAGTTTGGACGGTTCGCAGACAGCTTTTGAGATTACTACACGTGTAGTGGATCAGGAGGTGGCTTATTACCTCTGAAGTCCTTCGAGTTTGTTTTGAATTTTCTTTTTAGTCCCATAAGTTGTAAAAGTTACTCTAAAACGTAATTGGTTTCGATTTGGAGCATTTTTGGCTATTTCATCTTTATATATAGTTCATTCAGAAGTATGCTACATTATATTTTCGATAGTTGTTGTCAGTATATTGAAAACATTATCCGATAATTTTGTATTATTGGAAAGTATGGTGATACAATCAAATACCAACCTCTGAACCATCCGCGATTTCCTAGCTAGATACATTGTTATGCTAGTGTTGTAATTCAGTCACATTGTTGTTATGTTAGTGTTGAAATTCAATTTATCCACTATAGTGATAGATTTAAAAATTAATTGGAAAACCCGTTTTTTCCTCAATTTTTTTTTTTTTTTTTTATCTTTGTAGACTTTGTCGTCGTCCCATTATATTTTTACTTAACGGGTATGGGGTAGTTTTATTAGAAATGATTATATATTTTACTACATCATTTGAGACTTGTTATCAAAAACTAATCATTAAATTTTAAAACAAAATCAATTACATATCATAAATGATCCTATCTTTTTTTACTCTTTATAGTTAAGTTTTTAACATTGATGTTCACTAATGCTAGCTACCTTGATATGTACCAAATTTTAAATGAAAGTTGAGAATGTGTATTTTTAAAAACTGAAATACTATGTTTTTATATATTATTTAATTATTCTATTATACTCCATCCGTTTCTAAATAATTATCTCATAAAAAAATATGTGCAACTTTGATAATCGAATTTAAAATATCCAAATTGTTATAATGAAAATTCGAAAAATTATATCATATAGTTCTGACTACGAACTATGTGATTGATTTTTTTTCCGGCAAGTTACATATGAAAAAATTAATGGTTAAAGTTGCACGTATTTTCATAGTAGACACTATGTGATGAGTAACACTACCGTGAACCCGATCTCTATTATTTAGGGTGTGCCACCACCTACTACAACCTAATATTAATTCAAAATTAAAAGTAAAAAATATTATTAGTTGGCACACCCTTAATAATAATGGACCGGGTTCATATAATTGTTTTTTCTATGTGATTGAATTTTGAAATATTTTTTTCCGTCAACTTATATATAAAAAGGTTGATGATCAAACTTGTACGTATTTTAATAGTAAACACTTATTTACACATAAAATATATAATACAATTATTTAGCATGTTTATCACAAAATGAGGAACCTTAATTTTTTCTTTGACGGTTTGGTGAGAGGATTATGTGAAAGACAAAAACAACCTTTACCTACAATCACATGGTACCCCAATTTAGTAATTTCATTTAAACCACTCACCCTATAAAAACATGCCGTTGATTAATCACCACCATCACACAAAAACAGAAACATTGCATTACACACAACATAAAAAACAGAACATTTCAACATTTTCAACAAAAATGGCGGAAAATAGCAAAATCCTGATAATTGGTGGAACTGGATACATTGGAAAGTTCATTGTGGAGGCAAGCGCTAAGAGCGAACACCCGACATTTGTTTTAGTGAGGGAAAGTTCTCTCTCCGACCCGACAAAGGCCGCTATTGTCGAAAATTTCAAAAGCCTTGGTGCTACTTTGGTTTATGTATGTATATATGTTTTATTTATGAATCACATTTGTTTGCATCTTTTTAAGATATTTTCTTTCCATAAATAGTTTATTTGTATTTATTTGGTTGATCAGCTAAAAAGCTGAGTTTTTTTGGACTGAAAAATCCATATTGTTGAATAGTATTTATTTTTATTTGTATTTTTTGTAATCATTGAATAAAATTTCTATAAAATGATGAATATCACATTCATCCATGATTTTGTGAATTACCGGAATAAGTAAACTTTTTTTTAATTTCTGGTTATTTATCCTGATATTTTCCTGTAGTACTATCATTTATGGATCCGGATCCTTAATTAATATGGAATGGTCAGTAGGGTGTAAATCATATAAATCCGAAGACCCTGTCACTTAAAAAAAAATCTTGATGGAAACTGTTAGAGAATTAGGCTCAATCCTTGTTCCATTTTATGTTAATGATTATAAAATTTTAGTCTCGGCTGAAATAATACAAAAAACTTGATTAGTATGAAAGTGGCACTAAGTTACTAACACCGATTTTTCTTTTTAGAATGCTTATGATGATGAGTTTGGTTGTAATGAATTGCAGGGTGATTTGAATGACCATGGGAGTTTGGTGAAGGCGATTAAGCAGGTTGATGTGGTGATCTCCACCGTCGGATCGTTGCAGCTGGCGGATCAAACTAAGATTATTAATGCTATTAAAGAAGCCGGAAATGTCAAGGTTTGTGCCTTTGTTTTAGAAATTTTAAAATGGTTGTGACAATATCACTAACATGTGTAGAATCAATGTAAATAACATTTTCTGTGCATGTGTACTAACATCATCCACTTGTACTGTATAGAGATTTTTTCCTTCGGAGTTTGGGAATGACGTGGATCGTACCAACGCGGTTGAGCCAGCAAAAATAACTTTTGCAGCAAAGGCTCAAATTCGTAGAACCATCGAGGCCGAGGGAATTCCACATACATATGTATCTTCGAATTATTTTGCTGGATATTTTCTCCCAACCCTAGTTCAGCCCGGTCTCTTTGCCCCACCTCCCCCAAAAGATAAATTGGTCATCCTTGGAGATGGAAATGTGAAAGGTATATATCATAACTCACGACTACTTTTGTTCCGTACGTAGACTCATACCCGGATTTACATATATGGGAAGTTGAGAATCTGGTGGTGCGAGGGAACTTTGTATTTGATAAAATGGGTTGTTAAGGAACAAAGATTACTTAAATTGGTAAAACAAGCTAATAATATCATGATTTTGTCATAGAATTCGAGCTGGTTTTAGAAATTTTCCTTCTGCAAGATGGTAGTAAAGTTTTCCGTCATTTTTCGATTCAAAGTGTTCAAACTTTTTACCAGTTAAGAGACTTAATGTACATTTCAATCTCTATTGACTTAAAGAATACTAAGATTTGGGCAATTCAATAGATTTATCTGAATCCTCCTGGGTTAGACTTACCATACTGTTAAAATTATCTTGAATTAGTTTCTGCAGGTTCTATAAAAACAACCTAGACAACATATGGTCCATGGGTTAGGTTTTTTTCTTTTTCTTATTTATGTATCATTTTTGTCTTTTTTTCCACAAAGCTGTGTTCAATAAGGAGGATGATATCGGTACTTTCACCATTAAAGCTGTGGATGACCCAAGGACATTGAACAAGATCCTTTATGTCAGGCCCTCTAAAAACACATACACCTTCAACAATCTTGTTTCGTTGTGGGAGAAAAAGATTGGCAACACCGTTGAGAAGACGTATGTCTCAGAGGAGCATCTCTTGAAGCAAATTCAAGGTAAAGTCTCGTTTGATTGCATCTTATAACTATAAAGCCTAAACTTTTGGTGGATGCGGAAAAATGTTATTTCAAGTATTATCAGAAGTATGTATAGTAAACAAAAGATTTGAGACCCTTTCTCTTGGAAGCAAGGTTTTAAATAGCGTTATCGCTAGCGTAACGTTTTTTCGAGAAAAACGCTAAAAGCGCAAATAGCGTTGCTACATAGCGTCTTACGGTATACTTATTTTTTTGCCTAAATATGCACTAAACTTTAGAATACATAACAACAAAAGATAAAATGTATAGTTATATTGGGTAATAATAATAAAAATTCGAAAAAAAAATGTTTCTGTTGGTGAGTTTTGAACTTGGGTCTCTCGGAACATAATGTACTATCACAACCATCTAGACTACACACATATTTATAAAAATTACACAACATATATTAATTATTTAGATCCATTGTTTTTTTTCCTAACTCGCTATTTACGCCGTTGGTCTAAAATTTCGCGCTTTTTGCGCTTTTTGTCCCAATAGCGTGAATTTAGCGATTTCCCCCAAAATAGCGTTTTAGCGTAGGCAATTTTTTTTCGAAAAGCGCTATATCGCGAAATGTTACGCAATATAGCGCGCTTTTTATAACAGTGCTTGGAAGTAGTGAAATTTATTGATAGTAGTGCTAAAAGATACAATGTAGCGATGAAAGTATGGATGAAAATACGTAAAAGAGTAGTATATTTCTTCTTTCAAAAGTATAGAAAGGTATAGTTTCCTAATTCCCCAAGCACGCATTTTACTTGGATAGTTTCAGAAACTCAGGGTGTGAGGACATACATATTCTCGCTTTTTTACGACTTTGTTTTACGATAAAGGTAGACAGTAACCGTAAGGTTGAAACTTAACTACTAGTGAAGTTGTCAAACGGGAAACATCCAGGATGTTTATGAATATAAAACTTATTAGCATACGGAAGTAAACTTTCTTTCCACTCACCAAACAAGCCTTCAGAAGTTTGAAGAGATTCATACTTCCGATGGTACACAAGCAAAATAAACATGTCCATGTTTTTGTAGTATACGTTGATCAAAAAATTTATGTTTATATTTTGCAGAGTCCCCGATCCCGTTCAATATCATTTTGTCTATCAACCACTCGGTGTTTGTGAAGGGAGATCAAACCAACTTCGAAATTGATCCCTCATTTGGGGTTGAGGCCTCTGAACTTTATCCAGATGTGAATTACACAACAGTGGATGAATATCTTGGTCAATTTGCTTAAGATATCTAAAGGAATACGAATATCATTTTGCATCTTTTGCTATGGAATAAGAAGAAAATAGTTTCACTTATTGGGGATTACTTGATTTGATGTATTTCTAAGTAAGGTGATGTGAGTGTCTGTTAGTGGATGGTCTCTATGAGTCTATTCCTGTTTGCTGTTGCATGAAGTTAAAATTTTAAATTTTCAATATTATTTTCTCATATATGATATGCTATGATTTTTATGTCCTTTTCTTGATCATCTACCGACTATGATGAACTGAAATAAGATAGAAACATTGTTCTTGCCTGATTGCAACCTTCAAGCATTCTTTTTTAAGTTTTGTGCATTAAGTGATCCAAAGTTTAAAACTGATCCTGTCTGTCTAAGCTAAGCGAACAAGTTCTACCTCTATTATTTTCTACATTGCCTTCAACATAAGCACTACCCATAGCACGTTGTCATGGTTGTAAACTGTAAACACTCGAGAGTCAAGTCGAACACTTCCAATACTTTTTGTGGGCTACCAATAACTTAAGTCGAGATTCAAGAGAGAAATAAGTAACAAATAAAAGGTAAAAATTCAATTTATTCTTCCTTTATAGTTCACCAATTCTGAGAAGCATGTGTTAGGTTAGAAAGGCGAAACATCATGCTTTCCTTTCGTGGTCATTCTTTTTATCATTGTTACTCCGTTGCTTTTAAATAGCGTTATCGCTATCATAGCGTTTTTTGAGAGAAATGCTAAAAGCGCAAATAGCGTAGCAACGTAACGCTTTGCGGTGTATTTTTTTGCCTAAATATATAACAATATATCACTATAGTCATACAATTTATACTAATTATGTTAACAAAATTAAAAGTTAAAAGAATTAGTTGTGGTTTTTTGGGGAAGAAAGAGAGGGATACATGTTTGGTTACAAAAATCTATTTTTTTAAAAGTATTTGAGGATAAATATGTTTTTTTGATATATTAATTACTATATGAAGTAATTTGTGACATGTTATTTACTATAAAGGCGAATATGCGGCATATTATTAATTATAGGGGTTAATTGTGACATGTTATATGCTAAAAGAGCTAATTGTAATATGTTATAAACTATAGAGGTCAGCCCAGTATTTACACTAACAATCCCTGTATTTTGTTTTAAAAACTCGCTATTTACCCTACCAGTCCAGCAATTTTACGCCTTTTGCGTTTTTAGTCTCATTAGCGCGAATTTAGCGCTTTTCCATCCAAATAACATTTTTTCGATACGTTTTTAAAAAAAAAACGTTATTTCGCGCAATAAAGCGCAACATAACATGTTTTTTAAAACATGGATTTGAAGTGCATTATAGATTCTCTGAACAAGATGAAGAGTTGGGGATATACTGTTCTTGCCTGATAGCAGCCTTTATCAATTATATATTTTTTTTTTCGTATTTCGCGGTCGCTAAAAATGTAAAATGTAATTTTTCCTAAGGACACAATATAAAGTAATTGAAAGAGCCGGTTAAAACTGTACTCTTATGCCATTAGAAGTCTTTTCTTTTCATCGACCTAAAGAAGCTTTTTTTAAGAGCGGTTTTAAGCCATCAATTGCTAGGACTCGGACCTACATGGGCACTTGAAAAAGGAAAAAAAACTGGAGAGTCGGACACACATGGGACATATTAAACGGTGTGTCCGAGACTGGCTTATTTATGTGTCATTTATATTATATTGATTTGTTGACTACTTGGACACGTGTGTCACGCGTATTTCAAAAACTGATTTTTTTTAATATGCGAACCATCTAAAATTCTTAATAGAAATGTAGACTTAATAGAAACTGTTAAAGTGACATGTCTTATACGACTTGAATCAAAATAATACAGCAAACAGCTACTTTCTAGCACGATTGTAAATTACATAAAAAAACTATATTTCACTTATATATGACGAATTATTGTTTTTTTGCTTGGGTAGAAATATGGCACATGTCTAAATATATAATTATTTAATTTATGTAGTGACGTGTTCATATCTATTCGTGTCCTAAATTTAATTAAAAACCCGTTTTGACGTATCCACATCGTGTCGTGTCCGACACATGAGGTTGAGGTTGTGTCCGTGCATCATAAACCGTCACTGATTGTCACGATTGTGAATTGTATTGAAATTGGGCCTGGAATTAAAATTTTAATTCGATCAAGTGGGGTCACCACTTAGTAACTTGTTTCGAAATTGAAGTGAGAAATAAGCAACAAATAAAGGCCAAAAATGTTAAATGAAAAGCATGTTAGACATTCCAATTACGAGAAGCATGTTCAGTTAAAAAGGTGAAACATCATGTTTCCGTTAAAAAAGGGAGGTCAAGTGCCCCCTTCTCCGGAACAATGTTTTAAAAAAATATTTCTTTTTCGGTTTTTTCACGTATATATGCATGCAACTCTTTTAAATATATAAATTTATTGTAATTATATATTCAAATTTATAATAATAGTCTAATGAATAAGTCTTGTTTTAAGTGTTATACGTCATGAATTCAAATCTTGATAATCGGTGGAACTGGGCATATTGGAAAGTTTATCGTAGAGGCGAGCCCTAAGATCGAACACCCTATGTTTGTTTTAGTGAGGGAAAGTTCTCTCTCTCTGACCTGACAAAGGCCGCTATGTCAAAAATTTCAAAAGCTTTGGTGCTACTCTGGTTTATGTATGTATATATATGGATGACATTTGTTTACATCGTTTAAACTGTTTTTCTTTTCTTAAATAGTTGATTTTTACTTATTTAGCTGATCAGCTAAACGGCTGAACTTTTTTGGACCGTAAAATCCATATTATTTCCTTGAAAGCTGCAACCAAACAAAAAATCATGGATTTAGAATCTCTTTTGGGTTAGCTATGAAGTTGATCGGATAATTTGAACAGGATTTAGGTTTTTGTGAAAGTTAATGTTTTATACATACTTTAGTATGTTATTATTTAAACCCAATTTGTGATTTTTGTTTAAGAAATGGTACATATTCGTTCATGGTTTTGTAATTTTCCGGAATAAGTTAAGAGGGCAATATAAATCATATAAATCCGAAAACCATGTCATTTTTTATAAAAATTGTTGAAGGAAACTATTTTAGAATATTAGGCTTAATTCTCGTTCCTTTTTATGTTACTGATTATAAAATTTTAGTCTCAGCTAGAGTAATACAAAAAACTTGATTTCGCCGGAATCAGTAGTGCATCATCCTCATAGCTTTAGAATGCTTATGATGATGAATTTAGTGCTTTTGTTTTAGAACTTTTAATCTTATTTGTGACCAAATTATAAACCAATCGATGTTTCTAATGTTGTATGAGATCATACCATATCACTAATATGTGTAGGATCTATGTAAATATCATTTTCTGTGCATGTGCACGAACAACATCGACTTGTATTATTTAATTAGAGATTTTTTAGTTCGGAGTTTGGGAATGACGTGGATCGTACAAATGCGGTTGAGCCAGCAAAATTTGCTTTTGCAGAAAAGGCCCAAATTCATAGAACAATCGAGGCCGAGGGAATTCCATAAACATACATATCTTCATACTATTTTGCTGGCTATTTTCTCTCAACCCTAGTTCAGCCGGTCTCTTTGCACCACCTCCCCCAAAAGATAAATTGGTCATCATTGGAGATGGAAATTTGAAAGGTATATATCACAACTCACAACTACATTTGTTCTGTAGACTCATTCTCGGATTTAGATATTTGGGAACTTGAGAATCTGGTGGGAAGTGGGAACCTTATATTTGATATATAAAATGGGACTAAGTACTGTTAAAATTAGTCAAGGGACAATGAGTGCTTATATTGGTAAAACAAACTAATTGTGGTTTAATATCATGATTTTGTCATAGAAATTGAGCTGGTTTCATAAATTTTCCTTCTGCAAGACGGCAGTAAGGTTTTTCGGTCATTTCCCGATTCAGAGTTGAATTTTTTTATCAGTTGAGAGACTTAATGTACATTTTATTCGCTAGCTCTTGACTTTAAGAATACTAAGGCTTGGACAATGCAATAGGTTTACCTGAATCCTCTTGGGTTAGGGTTCCTATTTTTCCTAAACTAACATGAATTAGTTTATGCAAGTTCTTTAAAAATAACCTTTTAAGCTTTTTGTTTTCTTATTTATTTATTAATCATTTTATGTTACATACGGCTGTGTTCAATAAGGATGATGATATTGGTACTTTCACCATCAAAGCCGTGGATGATCCAAGGACATTTAACAAGATCCTTTACATTAGGCCCTTTAAAAAGTAAAAACACATACACCTTCTACGATCTTATTTCGCTGTGGGAGAAGAAGATTGGCAACACCGTTGAGAAAAATGTATGTCCCAGAGGAGCAACTCTTGAAGCAAATTCAAGGTGAAGTCTTGAATAATTGCATCTTATAACAATGATTGCAACCTTCAAGCATTCCTTTTTTAATTTTTGTGCATTTAGTAGTCCAAAGTTTAAACTGAGCCTTACTGTTTGTCTAAGCTAAGTAAGCAAGTTACTGCCTTATTTTGTTTTCTACCTTGCCTTTAAACAATAAACTAGCCCTGCCCACATTGTCATGATTGTAAACTGTAAACACTCAAGTCGATCAACTTTTCCTTCTAATGACATCATTTCCTGGTCAAATTGAATTAAAGGGGACGTTCACGAACAACTCGTGTTCGGTTTGTCAAACGTTCGGTTGGTTTTTATATCAACATAAACCAAACATGCACAAGCATTTCAATTAATGAACATGAACATAAATTTGCTCGGCTTGTTTCACTTCAATTACAGTCCTGCATGAATCTATGAGAATTTAGTTGATATAAAAGGTTTTCTGAATAAGTTCTGTTTATGCTTGACAAGTTGAAATTGTTTGACTTAACAATAAGAAGTACAGACGGACACAAACAATCTTAGACAATTTTTAACTTAATTTAACTAGATATATATTTTTATAATCTAATGTCATTTATAATGACACAATTTTCTCAAGACATGACCCAAAATAAAGAGAGCAATTTGGCTACATCCGGGGAAATAGCCTTTGGCTACATACCAATCTTGAGAGCCAATAGTATTCACGACATAGTGAGTAATTTATATATTGATTACGACTTTCAGTTCACAAATTCAAAAGTTGTCTAGTAAATACACATTGACTTGGGGTCTTTTAAAAAGACAATTAACAATTTACGTAACATGACAATAAACATACATCGTCTCCTAGTGTACGGACACTCTAAAAAATGTTGTCGTATGCGTGTTGGACACGCACCGTATTAGACACTCGTCGGACACTTCATTTTACGTGTCGGATTCTTCATCTACCGTGTCATTGCCGTATTGCCATATTAACCACTTAGACCTTTCACGAACACACTTTAGATACTTTCTTAAACGTTTTTGACCCTAGAAACATAAAATTATAGTACTAGAAAGTTTTTAAATTTTCAAAATTTACAATTTTGTACTTTAACAAATTTTCATATAAATAATGTAATTATTACTAAAATTTGTATCTTCCAATAAAAGAACAGTATAATCTTTCTTGTTTTTTTAAACAAGTTATATTTAAATTCATATAAATAATATATTTATTATTATTTAATTATCGTGTACTATCTCTATCGCGTCCTAAATTTTAAAAAATTATCAGTTTGTGATGCACATACGTGTAGGACACACCAATCCTATGCACTTCCTTGGATTATATCTCTAGACAATTAGGAAATCCGTAATAAATTAGTTCTGGGTCTATTATTTGGCAGTATTCGCTTTACAATAACTCCAGTTGGGTAAACTGCCAACCCCAAACTTAGTAGATGTGTCACTTTTATATCAAAGGTGTCTACAATGTTGTTAGATTAATTTATTACACAAACCGTTTCCGATTTATTTTATAATTTCAAGGTGGCTTGATAAACAAATATGTTTAAATAGAGATTTTGCGACCTATTTAACTTATAAGTAAAAGCAAAAATCCACGTTTTGAGACGTGCTTTTTAAATACACTGATTCGTAGACTTAATGTAAGCATTGCACTTTTGTTCTATGAATAGATTGAAAGGTCATGGTAATTAATTCGATCACATCTTTATTGTAAGAGGAAAATGGGAGTTGAGATAATCACCAGCATGATATATCAAATGCTCACTCCATTTCGAAATAATCGTTTTGCTTTTCTTTTTGCGATGTCCTCAAATAAGTGTACACTTTCCATTTTTAGTATTTTATTTTTTAAAAAAATATCTATTTTTGTTAGTTTAAACATATTAAAATTATACCTTAGACCTCACATTTTAAGTAAAAAATAGTTTTTGTTTTAAAATTTTGATTTTTTAATGTTTTTTTGTTGAGTTTTAACATAAATTATTTTAAATAATTAAATAACACGGTTTTCAAAGCAAGACACTTATTTTGAGACGAAGAGAATATGTACCTCTCATTATGCCTGAGAATGTGGTCCCGAAAATTAGCATGCCCTTCATTTTTTTCTCTTTTCCACCTATCATTTTCCACATATAAGAAAACAATTTGATCTGAAAATCATTTCTCACTTGGTAGGGGCGATCCTGTAGTTTTTGTTTCCCGCAGCAAAAAAAAAATTAGGACCTTTTTTTTCTATTCTCGTTTCGAGTATGAAATTTCATAATAAAATACCTTAACAGTAGAATAATCAAAAATTAATTTTCAAACAAAAAAATGTATTTAATATAAAAAGAATTGTGCTCTTTCAGTTATTTGTAAAAAAAATTTATCAACATATATTTACATGTATGTTTTTTTATACGTATATAAAAATTTATTTTTTTGGTATGCCGGAGTTGTAGGCCCTCAACGATTCATCGGAATCGTAAGTCTCAATGTCGTCACACCTCGAGGCCACCCCTGCCGCTTGGTGCCTGTTTCTTTCTTTTTAGCCTAACATTGGACAACAGAAAAGAGAGTAGTGGGAGGCAAGAGTGAATCATGAATACTAATACTAAATTTAATTTGATTATTATTATTATTATTATCACAAATTATTACTGCCACGCTGGCTAACAAGATACCTGCAAATTTGATTTTAAAACTCCCACAACTTGAGTATAATATAAAGCAAGGAAAACAGGTTTTTTTGTGCAAATAAAATTTAATTAAGTTGAGCTAACAAGAGTGCAAGCAAATCAATGTAAGGTAACTTTTAATGCGTCTCCACTATTCACTACTAGTAAAACTATCAAAAGCAAGTCAAACATGTTTTTTTTTTTACAAATAAAATTTAATTAAGTTGAGCTAATAAGAGTGCAAGCAAATCAATGTAAGGTAACTTTTAATGCGTCTCCACTATTCACTACTAGTAAGACTATCAAAAGCAAGTCAAACATGTTTTTTTTTGTACAAATAAAATTTAATTAAGTTGTGCTAATAAGATTGCAAGCAAATTAATGTAAGGTAACTTTTAATGCGTCTCCACTATTCACTACTAGTATAAAACTATCAAAAGCAAGTAAAACAGGTTTTTTTTTGTACAAATAAAATTTAATTAAGTTGTGCTAATAAGATTGCAAGCAAATCAATGTAAGGTAACTTTTAATACGTCTCCACTATTCAATACTAGTAAAACTATCAAAAGCAAGTAAAACAGGTTTTTTTGTACAAATAAAATTTAATATACCAGGTGATGATCAAAGTCTCGGAGACGTACACAAATGTTTAGGTCGCACTAACTTAACAAACATTATGTGTTATTTCCATTCGGATCACTTATAACTTTATATATAGTTTTAGATGCAAATGACAATTACAATATTTGAGTTGCATGTAAATGTGCATAACTGCTTTCAGAGCTTAGGCATTTGAAATTTCAATATATCTTAAGATTTTTAAAAACATAGTCAACTATTCTAGTAGTATGTCACTAATCATTACACAAATATGAAGGATTTACGGAAAAAGAAAATTTTACAGACTAAAGTAAATATTTTAATTTCAATATGATATTGGATTTGAAAATCTGGAACTTAGATGGAATTATTAGTTTCGTTTTTTTGAGTTAGTTCAAAAGTAGGCTACATTTTGGATATTTGTTGTCAGTATTAAAATTTTATCTGATAGTTTAATACAAATTAATATATAAGTGTTTTTCTTTTGTGTAGTCAATCAATTGAACGGGAAAAAGTCTCGTTTTCAAAAATAAATATTTAATTGTTATTTTTTTTCAAATTTTGATTAAAAATTAAAGGGGCAATTAATAAAAACATATCATACCGCTATTATATTACAAAAAACATACCATAATAATTTAAATTAACAAAAACATACCTATATATACTTATTATTTCTTAATCTAATCTATCTCTCTAACTTAACATATATCTCTCTCACCTAACATCTCTCTCATCTAACATCTCTTTCTAACCTAACATATCTCTCTAATCGCACCTATCTCTCTAACACACGATAATCGCACATCTTTCTAACACGTGCTAATCACCCATCTCTCTCTAAAAATGATTAAAAACTCACAAAATATGCATATGCTAATTATAAAACGTCATACCCTGATTTTAAAACTTCATACCCTGATTTCAAAACTTCATACCCTGATTTCAAAACTTCATACCCTGATTTCAAAAACTTCATATCCTAATTTTAAAACTTCATACCCTAATTTTAAAACTTCATACCCTACATATGAATTTTTCTCAAATATTGTACATATGAATTCTTCTCTTTCAACTTGAAACACACAATCTTTACAATAGTATCAAAACTCAATAAATAGAAAACAATCTCACCAATTTCATATATTTTTCATATATTACGGGGTATCAAATAGTGTAATATTTGTGTATTACGTATGTATATATCTATATTTATATATATATGGATATGTATATAATATAGATGGTGTTCGGTAGTTAGTGATGAGTTTTTGTGGTGGAGGAATGGAGAGAGATAGAGTGAGATATTAAAGAAAGATACATAGAAAAATGAAGGAGAGAGAGAGAGTAAGATGAGAGAAATGGATGGGAGAAAAGAATGAATAGATACATAGAAGAATTGGTGAGATAGAAGAGAGAGAGATATTAAGATGAGAGAGAGATAAAAAAACAATAACCAACATTAAATTTAAATTTGTTTGGTATGTTTTTTATAATGAAAAGTTGTAAGGGTATGTTTTTTGTAATTTAGTTTAAAAAATTTAGTTTAAAAAATAGTATGTTTTGCTAATTTATCCTATAATTTTTATTTGAGTTTTTATTATGTTGTAAAATTTGATTTTAATTTATTAAATCCTAATTTGTCTAATATATAATAAAAATTAAATTAGTTATTGAAAATGTATCATCTAACTCTCAATTTTTTAATATAATAGTTATAAAGGTGACTACATTGTACAATCTAACTGAATGACGGCACAAAATAGTAACCCAATATACAATAATACCAACCCATACCATCCACGAATTAGCTTTGATACATTTTTCTTTTGGCCAGCTAGATACATTGTTATGATATTATTGTAATTGAGTCATATTTTTATGTTAGTGTTATAATTCAATCTCTCCTCTAAGTGGCAGATTGAGAAATTCATTGTAAAATCATCAAAAAAAAATTAAAAAATCTTTTTGTAGACGAAGTCTCATTATATTTTGGGGAATTCCCTGTAAGTACCACATATCAACTTATATTCCTCCTAAATATCTTGATAAGTTCACATTACTCATATGTATCACTTTTTAATTATTTAGTTTATTTATTAAAGTGTCATACAAACTAAAATATAATAGATATATTTTATCTTTTTATAAACCCAAAAACATAGTTTTAAATTACAACAAAATAAAAAAAAAATAATAATAAATAAAAATGAAAAAATCACAAAAAATTATATAAAAAAAAAAAAAGAAAAAAATCACAAAAAATTATAAAAAAAAAAAAAATATAAAAATTATAAAAAATATAAAAAATGAAAAAAATCATAAAAAATTGAAAAAATCACACAAAATTATTAAATAAATCACAAAAATCACAAAAAAAAATATAAAAAACTTATAAAAAATAAAAAAAATCATAAAAACTGAAAAAATAACAAACTTTTTTTAAAATTACAAATATATATATATATATATATAATTTTTTTGTCAATATAACACTTTTAATACCGAAAAAGCTTTTCATAAAAAAACACTTTTTGCATCAAAAAGTGGGTTTTACATGAAAATGTGTCTTTTTTTTAATCTAAATGAGCTGATAGTGCATCTAGTTCAGTCGAAAGTACGTATAGTTTAGTCAAAAACGTATATAGTTCAATAAAAGTGCATATAGTTCAGTCGAAAGTGCATATAGCTAGTTAGTCAAAAATGCATAAAATTGAGTCGAAATTGCATTCAATTCAACTGAAAGTACATCTAGTTCCGTTGAAAGTGCATACAATTCAGTCGAAAGTAAATATAGTTCAGCTAAAAGTGCATCTGGTTCAGCTGAAAGTACATCTGTTTCAGCTGAAAGTGCATATGGTTCAGCCAAAAGTACATCTAGTTCAATAAAAATGCG
This sequence comes from Primula veris, assembly GCA_963682055.1. Taxonomy (NCBI): domain Eukaryota; kingdom Viridiplantae; phylum Streptophyta; class Magnoliopsida; order Ericales; family Primulaceae; genus Primula; species Primula veris. The sequence continues at coordinate 17,045,680 of OY821743.1, read as the reverse complement.
TATAGTTCTGTAAAAGGTGTATCTGGTTCAGCTAAAAGTGCATCTGGTTCAGCTGAAAGTGCATATTGTTCAGCTGAAAGTGCATCTAGTTTAGTCAAAAGTGCATAAAGTTCAAAAAAAGTGCATATAGTTAAGTCAAAAATGCATATAGTCTAATCGAAAATGAATATAGTCCAGTCGAAAGTGCATATAGTTCTATCAAACATGCATCTCATTCAACTAAAAGTGCATCTGGTTCAGCTAAAAGTGCATCTGGTTCAGCTGAAAGTGCATATGGTTCATCCAAAAGTATATCTAGTTCAATAAAAATGCATATAGTTATGTAAAATGTACATCTGGTTCAGTTAAAAGTGCATCTGGTTCAGCTGAAAGTGCATATATTTCAGTCGAAAGTGCATAAAGTTCAATAAAAGTGCATACAGTCCAGCACAAAAAGTGCATATATTTTACTTTAAAGTTAAAAAAAAATGGGTGGATTCGAACCACCAACCTCTTGAACATTGGTGTTGGGTGCAAAAACTCTTACCAATTTGAGCTTACGGATCTAAAATTAGTTACTAAAATTAGTTTTTAAAAAGACAATTCAAAGTTTAACAAGCATTAAAATGAGTCAGACGATAGTTAAATACATAAAATTCACTTTTTGATGAAAAAGTGTTTTTTTATGAAAAAGTGTTTTTTTATGAAAAAACTCTATTTCGGTATAAAAAGTGGTATATTTTCATTTTTTTATGTTATTTTATAATTTTTTTGTGATTTTTTCATTTATGAGTGATAGAGAGATATTTTCTGTTTTTTTATGAAATTAGATTTTTTTTAATTTATATAATATGAAAAAATGATACCTAAGAGTAATGCAAATTATAATAGCTATCTAATGAGAATTAAAGTTCAAAAGTGATAGCTATGATGTATTAATCCTTATAATTTTACTCAATGGGTAGTGTTATTAAAAAAAAAAACACCTTAACTACACAAATCTTTGTCTTTTACATGCTTTTCACAAATTAAGGAGTCTCACAATGAAAATCCTAATTTTTCTTACAGTTTAATTTATATAAGAAAAATTAGTTAAAAAAAAGTTTTTTTATAGAATTATTTTATGGTGGGAGGAATATGTAAAAGACAAAAATAACCCTTTACCGACAAGTTGTCGACGACAACCACATGGTACCCCAATTTAATAATTTCATTTAAATTACTCACTACATAAACAAGCCGTAAATCATTGCATTACGCATAATCAAGAACAACAAAAATGGCGGAAAAAAAGCAAAATCCTGATAATCGGTGGAACTGGGAGTGTCGGAAAGTTTATCGTCGAGGCGAGCGCTAAAAGCGAACACCCCACGTTTTTTTTAGTGAGGGAAAGTTCTCTCTCCAACCCGACAAAAGCCGCTATCGTCGAAAATTTCAAAAGCCTTGGTGCTACTTTGGTTTACGTAAGTATATATATTTCATATATGTGTCACTTTGTGTGCATCATTTAAGCTGGTTTTCTTTCCTTAAATAGCTGATTTGGACTTGGTATATCAGCTAAAAAGCAGAGTTTGTTTTTAACTGAAAATCCATATTATTTCCTTGAACGCTGAACCAAACAAGATAATAGATTAAAATATTTTTTGGGTTAATTATAAAGTTAATCCGATGATTTTAAACAAGATTCTATGTGTTTCCTGTTAGGCATTTAGATAAAATATTAACATGAATGTCCCCTACTGTTTGAAAGGTAATAGACTTGGTCCATGTTATTGAATAAAATTTCTATGAAATGATTAATATCATATATTCATATTCGTTTTGTGAATTACCGCAATAAGCTAACTTTTTTGCAATTATTTATCCTGATTTTTTTCTGTATTGCAGTATCATTTATCAATCTGGAATTCCTGATCATTAATATGGTCAGTACTCAGTAGGACGTACAACATATTAATCCGAAGACCATGTCAATTTAAAAAAAAAATTGTTGAAAGAAACTACTAGGTAAAGTATTAGGCTTAATCATTGTTCCTTTATATGTTATATAAAAATTTAGTCTCGGCTAGAGTGATACAAAATACTTGATTTCACCAGTACGATTCATCCTCAATAGTATGAAAGTACGTAGTACTAACCGTGATTTTTCTTTTTAGAAATGCTTATGATAATGAATTTGGATTGGTTATAATGAATTGCAGGGAGATTTGAATGACCATGGGAGTTTGGTGAAAGCGATTAAGCAGGTTGACGTGGTGATCTCCACCGTTGGATCGTCGCAGTGGGCGGATCAAAGTAAGATAATTGACGCCATTAAAGAAGCCGGAAATGTCAAGGTTAGTGCTTTTGTTTTAGAAATTTAATCTTTGTGACCATATTAACGGATCAATGTTTGTAACTTGGTATGAGATGCTGCCATATATCACTAATATGTGTAGGATCAATGTAAATAACATTTTCTGTGCATGTGTAGTTGTGTACTACTAACATCATAAAGTTGTACTGTTTAGAGATTTTTTCCTTCGGAGTTTGGGAATGACGTGGATCGTAGCAACGCGGTTGGGCCAGCGAAATTTGCTTTTGCAGCAAAGGCCCAAATTCGTAGAAAGATCGAGGCAGAGGGAATTCCATATACATACGTATCTTCGAACTATTTTGCTGTCTACTTTCTCACAACACTAGTTCAGCCCGGTCCCTTTGCTCCACTTCCCGGTCCTCCCCCAAAAGATAAATTGGTCATCCTTGGAGATGGAAATGTGAAAGGTATATATCAAACTCACGACTACTTTTGTTCGGTAGACTCATTCTTGGATTTAGCTATTTGGGAATTTGAGAATCTGGTGGGAACCTTATATTTGATAAAATGGGACTAAGTACTGTTCAAATTTGTTAAGGGACAATGATTATGTATTGGTAAAGCAAGCTAATTTTGGTTTAATATCATGATTTTGTCATAGAATTCGAGCTGGATTCAGAAATTTTCCTTCTGCAAGATGGTAAAATGTTTTCCTGTAATTTTTCGGATTTGAAGTGTTTAATTTTTTTTATCAGTTGAGAGAAAGGTTTAACTGAATCCTGTTGAGTTAGACTTCCCACATTGTCAAAATTATCTTTGAATTAGTTTCTACAAGTTCTTTGAAAGCAACCTTGACAACATGTGATCCATTGGTCTAGCTTGGTGTTTTTATGTATCATTTTGTGTTTTTTTCCACATACAGCTGTGTTCAATAAGGAGGAAGATGTAGGTACTTTCACCATCAAAGCCGTGGATGACCCAAGGACATTGAACAAGATCCTTTATGTCAGGCCCTCTAAAAACACATACACCTTCAACGATCTTGTTTCGTTGTGGGAGAAAAAGATTGGCAACACTGTTAACAAAACATATGTGGCGGAGGAGCAACTCTTAAAGCAAATTCAAGGCAAGTCTCGCTTGATTGCATCTTATAACTATAAAGCCTAAATTTTTGGTGGATGCGGTAAAATGTTATACGTAGTATTTCAAGTGTATTAGACGTCTGTATAGTAAACGATAGATTTGATACCCTTTGTCTTGGAAACATGAAGAATAATCGATAGTAGTGCTAAAAGATATAATATAGCGATGAAAGTATGGATCAAAATACTATAAGTAGTATACACTGATCAATTAGTTTTTGTTTATATTTTGCAGACTCCCCAATTCCGCATAATATCATTTCGTCTATCCACCACTCAGTGTTTGTGAAGGGAGATCAAACCAAATTCGAAATTGATCCCTCATTTGGGGTTGAGGCCTCTGAACTTTATCCAGATGTCAGTTACACAACAGTTGATGAATATCTTGAACAATTTGCTTAAGATACCTTAAAGGAATACAAATCATTTTGCATCTTTTGCTATGGAACAAGGAGTAGTTTCACTTATTGGGGATTGCTTGATTTTGTGTATTTCCATGTAAGGAAATGTGAGTGTCTGTAAATGGATGATCTCTATGAGTCTATTCCAATTTGTTGTATGAAGTTAAAAATTTAAATTTTTGAATATTACGTTGTCATAAGAATGATCTTATTGTCCTTTTATTAATCATCTACCGTTCAGGATGGGATTGCTTGATTTTGTGTATTTCCATGCAATGTTTAAAAAAATCCGTCTTTGAGACGCCTTAGAGCTTTCTTTAGCTCAAGGCGTACAGAAAAAATTGTTGAGTTTCAAGACAAAGCCCAAAAAACTCGTTTTTACGTGCCAATACTCTAAAAACACGTCTCCATACTTAAATAGCTCGCAATATTACTTAAAAATTTAAAATTCATATCATTGGAAAAACATTGGCTTGTAAATTAAGACCCAAAACAAATATATTATCCATTTTTTATCAATAGAATATTGTTTATATTTCCTATAATTGATAGTAATAGTGAGTTACTACAAGTCATTAAATATGAAGAAAAAAAAAAGGTCTCTATGAATGATACTCAATTTAGGATACTGAAATAGTATAATTTTCATTTTTATTCATTCTTTTGACTAATATAATATATAAGGCTCGTCAAATAAACATCGATATAGTTATAAAGTTGAAATAGGTATAAATAAAAACATTGCTAAGGTTTATGCTTTTGACATCGATACTTACGCTTCAATAAACCTCATAAAAAACAAAAAACGCTCAAGCGAAGCTTTATCGATTTAATACACTCTTTCCATGTAAGAAAATAAGAGTGTTGGTAAGTGGATGGTCTCTATGAGTCTATTCCAATTTGGTGTTACATGGACTTAAAAATTCAAGCTTTCAATATTATGTTGTCTTTGAGTTGTCATATCAATGATCTTTTTTGTCCTTTCCTTAATCATCTACTTCCGCAGTTACTATTTAATTATCCATTATGAAACTACGCGTAATTTTGACTGATCAAGAACTTGTATCAAAATTGTCGGAATAAATTTTTTTAAAAGTTAATCATATAGTTCAGATGTTAAATTTTATGATTAGATTTAAAAAAATTTCATTCCGACAATTTTGATAAAAATTATAAGTCGATCAAAATTGCAATTTGATACAATTTTGATAAAAATAGTTTCAATTATTGGGGATTGTTTGATTTTGTCTATTTCCATGTAAGAAAATGCAAGTGTCTGTAAGTGGATGGTCTCTATGAGCCTATTCCAATTTGATATTGTATGAAGTTAAAAATCTAAATTTCAATATTATGTCGTCATAACAATGATCTTTATGTCCTTTTCTTAATCATCAACCGTCTATGATGTACTAAAATAAGATGCGGTTGTGAGGTGATTCTGACCTAAGTTATAGCAGCCATTTAGCTAAGATACCAACGTATATCACGTGATCGATAGATGATTTTTTTAAAAAAAAAATTGTTTGGGTAAGAAAATAGGTGACAATTTTTATCGGGACTGAAGTTCTAAAATTATAGGGACGCCCAGTGTACGTGTCTAAACTCGGTATGTGGGTTACTACCTTTTTTATTTTGTACCTTGCCTTCAAGTTTTGACTATAAGAACTACCATAGCACATTGTCATATATCGTAAACTGTAAACACTCGAGAGTCAAGTCGACCACTTCCAATATTTTTTGTGGGTTACCAAATAAAAGGTAAAAGTTTAATTTATTCTTACAGATTCTAGAACAAGAATTGTGAGAAAGCATGTAGACCCTTTAGATTATGAGAATTATGTTAGGTTTAGAAAGGTGAAACATCATGTCTTTCTTTCATAGTCATGCTAAATAATCATGCTTACTCCATTTAAAGTGCATTATGAATCCCTGAGTTGGATACATTGTTTTTGCCTGATAGCAGCCTTTTGTTAAATTTCATTATTGTGTGTATTAGTTGCTAAAAGTGTGAAAAGTGACATTCTCCAAACAACTATAAAGCATTGTTTTACAAAGCGTATTCGTACGTAGTAAAAAAAACGTGGTTTAAGGCTCGATTTAAAGCTTGAAAAAATCTTTAAAAACTCGTTTTTCCACTATTTAGCCCGCTAAAAACGTGGTTCATTGCTTGAACCGGCACTGATTGTCAAGATTGTGAATTGTATCGAAAAGGGCCTGTAAAATAAAATTTAAGCAGATCACTTCCAATTTTTTTGTGGGTTTCGTCGAAATTCAAGTGAGAAATAAGCAACAAATGAAGGGGAATCAAGTTAGCTGAGAAGCATGCAATTACGAATTAAAAGCATGTTCAGTTAGAAAACTAGTGAAACATCATGTCTTCCATTCATGGCCATGCTAATTAAAGTGCAATATAATTCCCCACCAAGCCTTGTTTTCGTTATTATGCGAATTAGGAATTGCCGCACATTGTAATTTTAATTCATTATCTATATACGTTTAAGTAATTTTAAATATTACTATAACGTTATAAAAATTATGTTTGGTACAAAGTAAAGTGTCTTTTTGCATATTAAGAATTCTAGAATGTAAATATCGGTAACGAATATTAATTTCTTCGAGAAAAAACATGAATCAAATAAGAACTACTTAAATCTACAAGGCATATATATTTACGGGTAAGAAAGTACAAATAATTACTAGCTACGTTTATCTACAATGTGTCAATCAATTGTTGCTATCTATCAAAAGAATATATACTTGAAAGCAAAAGTATAAAAAGAATGTTGTGTTTCGAAACAAGCAAATGAATATGAAGGGATTTCTCAACTCACATTTCAGATTGTGAAACATCAACCAAAAAATAGCATGTGTTATCATACTTTGTAAAGTAAATGTCTCTTAATAAAGAACATCCCACCGTCGTTCAATAAATTAAACATTTTAAGAATAACCAATCGTGAAATGATCGGATCTTACAATAAGACCGTGACTAACTAGAAAAGAGCAAATCTAATTATACTGCAACACTCAACTTCGGATTAGTTCACTGTTATTGGTTTATATGTTTTACATTTCAAAACCGGTGTTGATACTGGTGTATGTGGTAGTACCGTACGAGTGCTCTTCTTGGTAGCAATGTATAAATTTTAGCCATGATCATTTCGCTTCTCTCGCCTGCAAAAGGAGAAATCATGAAAGGCCAAAAAATTTACGGATCTGTAAATATGTTTCTCCTACCCTCTTCCAAATGAAATATCCATTAAAACATTATCAATAACGACTCTGTTTCAAAAATGATTAAAAAGTGTCCAAGTTGTACTCACTTAATTCATAATGGCAATCATTTCACTGAGAATTTTTTTTCTTTTACAAACACACCATTGCTGTTTTTATTTCCTTCAAAAGAAGATAGTCGGAACAACTTTCGGTAACTCTATAAGACTATAACTCAAGAAGTTTTCATGAAATTCCGTGGTTGCGTATTTTAAGCTAACTTATAAGCTGTAATCCATTTGGTTTGGTAGCTTAAAATAACCGAAATCTGGTCTAAAAAAATTATAAGCTTGATGAACCCCATTTATTTCTCAGTGTAAAAAAACCAGCTTATTTTCTGAAAAATGTATCGTTTGCTAAAACACTTCATTTCAAGGCCTCATTAAAAGGCGTTTTCAAGTTTCCATCAGCATTGAATAGAAAAGACAGAAATATAAATCAAGTTTTTTGGTAGCAAGTTAATAACATACCATTCAAATTTAAGGTAGCTTTTGCAGAAGCCGACATCCGAACAAGAATAGGAGTTATAATGGTGAGAGCTGCCCAACAAAAGAGAACCAGAACAACAACTCTTCCTCTCATTTCCTCACAGAAACTGATGTTTCTGAAATTAGAATGTTTGTTATAATTAGCAGTTATAATAATAGTTGGAGAGTAGACTTCTTGAGCCTTAGCTGGCCATGTCTTATGAACCATCTTACATTAAGTAAATTAAAAATTCCAAATTAGAGTACATGTTCATCATAGTAATGATTGAGAAAAGTCAGATATGTGACAACTACCTTTGAGAATTTTGCATTTTGTTGTTGAGTGTGGCTGTACCAATTGGGGACCATGATCAAAGATTCCAACTATATACTTTCATCTGTCTGTCTCTTAATATATATTTTTAACAATGTAACAAATGAGTCAATTGACATGCAAGTCTTTACCGCTCAGATTATTACGTACAGACGTCCAGTCGACCAGGTTTACTTAGTACAGACGTCCAGTCGACCAGGTTTACTTGATACAAAACTACGAAAATCTACAAGAAGAGGGATCTCAAGAAAGATGGCGATTATTATGCGTGTAAGACTCATTGATCACTTACCCAACCTGATACAAGGTGATGAGTGATGGAGTTCGGGGTTCGCTTTCATCATAAAACTTTCAGATCATCTTTATAGTTCAACGATATGCATGGTATATAGAATAGACATATTGTGCTTCTTATTATAAGCCCAAGTGCCACATTTCTGCACAATAAAATCTCCGTAGTTTTACACTTTTACGGGCCTTGGATATGCCTTTTGATTCACTGCCCTTTGTTTAAGGTTTTAAGTTAGATGAACCGCTCATACAAAAATTCATGTTCGTTTCGTCAAGCATGCAGTTCATGAACATCAGTAGTAAATGAACACGAACAAGCTTTTCATTAAACAAACATGAAGAGAGTCTTTTCCGGTTTGTTTCACTTCATCTTCAGCCCTAAATGCAATACACTTATTATCCACAGAGGAGTTAATCTGAAGTAATCAACGAGGTTATGGAAACTCCTTTTTGCTTAAACAGAAAACCAAATGAATATACTGACGCTATGCTCCATACTCTTGATTATAATACAAAATCTGCTGAGGTTTTTTTTCTCTGTTATTATCTACACTGTACAAAAATGAAGTTTTGAGATATTCCCTCACGACTTTTATGTTGTTTGCATCTGCTTCGGCATTTCTTAATACTTTTAAAACAGATTTCGATGCATCAATTGTGATGTAAAACCAGTAGAGATTTTCTTTTTTATCATGATGTAAACCGTTTTCTAAGGAGATGACAAATTTCTATCTATTTTCCTTGGACAATCTCACAGTTGATTTTGAATGACAAGCAAGCATCTGATTATTGATTTCACAAAGAATACAACACAAGAAACATGTCGCCCAATTTGCTGAGGAACCAAACTTCAACAAATTGTACATTATCATTTTTATCCTTTTCTTTGGGAGAGTCTTCAAATTTTTACATTTTAATGACTTGCTATTTGGTGAAATATTTTTCTCATCTTGTTTCCTCTCAGGATACGCAGATAATTGGTACAAAGTACAAACTACAACCAAATACATCAAACTCAAAACCAGGTCAAAGGGTATCTACATAAACAGACATTTCCCTAAAACGAGTTGCCGCAATTCATGAAATTTTGTATTACTTTATCCGGCAGCTGAGATGCAATGCAATTAAAAATTCCTGTCTTTAGTTTTCTTGTAAAGCAATGCAACTCAGCCATCGTATTTTGATTCGATGGCCACGATGCGGAATTTTAAAGGGGCTTAAGAAATAAAAAGAAAAGGAACGGACATTCCCGAATAGGAAAACAGTTCAAGGTCTGACTACATCATCATCTCTAAGCATCATAGATAACTTTAAGAGGAAATAAAAAAACCCGGAACCTTCACCTTATAATCCAAGAGCATGGAGCATAATAGCATTTTGTGCATGCATTCTGTTCTCAGCCTGAGGGAAGACAATAGAATTTGGAGCTTCGATAACCTCATCAGTAACTTCAACTCCTCTCTCAGCAGGTAAACAATGCATAAAGAAAGCGTTTGGACCCGCTAATTGCATCAGAGCTTTATCTACCTGCAATAAAGAAACAAGCTATTATTTTCTAGAATATAGCGGAAAAATAATATCCAAATTGGTAAATGTGTGATAAGCCAAATTTGTTTTTACAACTGCTTTATAACCAGCAAATTGTCCCTTTCCAAATTAGTTGACACTTGACACTTGACACTCGTCAAGATCTGCTTATGATAGAAAATCAAAACACCCACAGGATAAATTCTAAAAGATGTTTTACCCTCAATACTCAAAACGGCCCTCAAACAAACTAGTCAATTACGTTTGCCTCATAGTCTCAGATTACTGTACCAAAATGTGCTAGAGAGCAACTGCAACCCTCTTAAGTTTCCTGGTAAATGAAAGCTTCAAACAACTAACTAAGGCATTAAAACCTAAATACAGCGAAAAAAATGTCAACTATAAGCATTTGGTCAGATCATTCTCGAATGCAGATAAAAAAAATATTAGATGGCAAAAGTGTGAATAAATTTTGTACTTATAAAAAACATGAAACCGTAACATATTTGAGTGTCACCGGTCAATAAGGTATAAAAATGTCTATTTCTGAGTGTGTGCGCACGTGTGTATATATATATGTACGTATGTTACCTGGAATCCTTGGAACACTTGTCGGCGATGTGCAGCTTCTTCTTTTTGTCCCATACTGGCCCAAACATCAGAGTACACGACGTCAGCTCCTTTGACAGCTTCTTTGGGATCATTCGTGATTTCAATTTTACTAATACCGGCTTTTCTTGCTTTTTCGACAGTCTTCTCGTCTGGTTCAAAACCTTTAGGACATGCACACACGAAATGAAAAGGGACAACTGCTGCTAGCAATAGCCAAGAGTGTACAATGTTGTTTCCATCCCCGACATATACAACCTATGATGAAGATCATTTGGTCAAATTATGAAGCATCTGGAAAAATAATGCTCGGCATACATGATTGAATGATTTTATACGACATTAATTGGGAATTCTGATTTAAGTGCAGTGGCCATCAGGGTCCAACGCTTCAACATAAGAATTAATGGTACTATATTTCAGTTCTGTGTCTGATTGTCTGAAAACTAGGGGTGGGTTAGGGTCGGGACCCGACCCGTAAACGTTCAACCCGTCCTCGACCCGATTACTTTTGAAAGTGAAAAAAAAATCCCAACCCCGACCTGACAAAAGTCGGGACCCGAATTTTCGGAATCCCGTAGGGTCGGGATAGGTTTATCCCGAATCTACCAACATATATTTTTTATTTTACAACAACGTCATTTTTTATTAACAAATTTCATTTGAGAAGCCTAAACATGTTATTAACACGAAACATAATCCTAGTTTAAAAATAACATCCTAATAAATGAAAAAAGAAATTAACATGTAGTAGAAAAAATAGTGTGAAACTACAAATAATGGAGTAGATAAAAAAATTGATACGTTTTTTATCAGTTTCTTTTAGCATTTAATTTTATTCACACAAACAACAATTATCATACTAAATGAGATACATTATTATTATAATTTTTATAATCGGAAAATAATGATCATTTATCATTTTTGAAGTGACAATATAACTTTTTAATTTAAGTATATTTTTTATTTTAATAGTTTCATATATTCAAACCAACAAATCTATATTATACTTATGTAATTATAACTAACATATGAAACAAAAAGGATTGTAGCTCATATGGTAGAGTGGTTACATTACATGTTAAAGGTACAAGGTTCGATTCTCATCACTTGCATTTGATATAAATTAATTTACATTTTAGTGTTGAAATAAAAAAAAATCATGTTATATAATATAAAATATAAATTAATTTAAAAATCGGGTCGGGTCGGGACACCCGACGAAATCAAAATTGCCACCCGATCCCGAAGTTTGTCGGGTCGGGACTCTTCTCGGATCGGGTGGGGATTTCGGGAATTTTCCCCAGCCCTACTGAAAACTAGCAATATGTACAAGCTAATATGAGGACCATTGGACTATGTAACATTTGAACAACTAATGCCTTGTATGGGTAAAAATTGATGGATTTTCAAGGAGACTAATTGGGGATTCAGATTTTTGTACATTGATAACTAGGTTGAGGTTAAGGCATTATAGCCCGTTATTTAACCAAATACACTTTGTGGCCGACACGGACTTTAGAACAAAAGTTGGTTAAAGAAAAGTTCTTCCTACAAAATTGTTACATGCAGCTAACTAGTCAGCTAGAACTTTAACTAATTATCCGTTTATTTGATTCCTTAATTGCAAGACCAACCTAAGTGTTGCAAAAATATGTAACGATAAAATAAATATCAGCTAAGAAAATTTTATACTTTATAGGCTCACCTTAGTTCCTTCCAGCCGACCGATATGTTCAATCATGGTGAGTGCGTCAGCCATAATTTGACAAGGGTGGTTGTAATCTGTCAAACCATTAACTACAGGTACAGTCGCATACTTTGCTAGGTCGAGAATATCCTGAAAACGTGAATGATGTAAACTTTGAAAATAGAAAAGGAACATACTTTACTCAGTCAAAAATATACCGAAAACAAGAATAGGGTAAACTTTGTAAATATGAAAAGGAACCTTAGTATCAGAAAAATGGAACATTAACCACCCAGATATACCCGGAAAAAAAGAGAAAAAGAGGAAAGAGCACCCACTATAGCTTTATACTTATTATACATCACCCGCCAATTTATATATTTCAAGAAAACATCAACTTCCCTGTTAACTTATCTTGTTTACTTTTAGATTATATTCTTATATCTTACCAATGATTCTTACATTATTCACATATAACTACATCCGTTCACGTGCAAATAATTAGAAAAAAATAACTACATTAAGGAATCAATTGTTAGAATCTATTTCTAAGGAAACCACTAGGAATGATGTTGAGGAACTATTTTTAGCTTAACAATTATGAACTAGTGTAAAGTAATGGTATTGGCTACATGAGGAAGGTGTAGTTTGTGCCCAGGTTGGTATTTAATGTCCCACCCTTGTTTTCGATAGTTAAGTTAGCAATGCAATACAATGGATTGGTGTAAAATTGAGGAATCATGCAATACAAAATTATCAAACAAATTACAAATGTATATCTACAAGACATACCTGATGAGCAAAAAGGCGTGCCATGAGAATGTCGTTATAGCGTGAGAGTACACGAGCGACATCACGGGTTTCCTCACGTTTACCCATTTGAATATCATTTGGCCCCAAATATAAAGCATGTCCACCAAGCAAAAAGAACCCGGTTTCAAAAGAAACCCGCGTTCGCATTGATGGCTTAGCAAAGATCATTGCCATCGTTTTTCCTTTAAATGGGAGATATGTCTTCTCCCCTGATTTTATCAGAGCTTTCACCTCTTTTGCTCGATCTAAGATCTTCATTATAGTCGCTTTGTCAAAATCGTCAATATGTAAAAAGCCTCTAGGCAATTCTTTAGCTGTTGATAAACACCAAAGTTATATAACATGCTATGAACTTTTTTGAAAACAATAGTATGTCACTATTAAACTAAAAATACGAAGACCATACGAAGGAAACTGATACCTTTACATATAAAATTGTACACTGAACCAAGAAAGTATACACATATCAACTACGATCATTCATCACAATTTGATGCTAGCTAATATTTTAGGATCTTTAATTTCTCCGGAGGACCTTCAAGTCATAAACAATTTCCTAACCAGTTCAGTATGTTTATACATACATCTATAGCATTAGTACGTAGTTGCTAGTAGCAAGAATTATTCAAAACCGTAGATTTTGCATTCTGGCAAAGCATTGGAACCAAAACAATCAAAAGCAGAAAAGTCATTTTGAACTAAGAAGCATGTTTCTCACAAAATCAACATAGAACATCAAACAGTTTATATGTCTTCAAACTGTACTTTGGTTTAATCAAAGATATCTTTAATATTCTCAGAATTGCTTCCAAATTCTCTCCATCTTAAGTTTATACTGCAGATGGGTTCAAAATAGTCTAAGTATATTAAAGATGACAAATTATGCATGTATAATTTGCTCTCTCATATTTCTGAAAAATACCCTCATTCTGATCATACACAACAAATTTAGGGTCGAATTTTGACTGCAATGATAAATAAGTGTAAGTTTAATTTTCCCATATTATCCATTTCATTTGTAAACAACAGTCTATGTACATTCAAGCAAGCACGGGTATTGCATGTCTAGCACAGTACACTTTATCTTGCTCGTTTATCAAGAGTTCTGATCATACACTACAAAGGAGTTACCCTCATTCCGATCATAAACTACAAAGTCAGATCGAACTCGCAGACAGACAAACACATTAGACCGGTGACAATAATATGCATCTTAACCTTCTCCAAAATACCCTATCTCAAGTTTGAACTACAGATAAGTTCAAAAACAGTAAGTAGATTCAATGTTGAAACACAGATAGGAGAACATAATTATGCGTTTTGAATCAATATTTAATGTTTCTGAAGTAACTTCATTCTGATGACACACTAAATATCCAGGTCAAACACAGAACGCCAAATACACATTATAATTGATTACAACGATTTGCAAGTTTCCTCTGCTCTTAAATTCTTCCATAATTACCCTCATTGTGACCTAAAACTACAGATATGTTCAAAAACAGTCTTAAGCAAACTTAAGCAAACATAGTTATACATGATCAATTTACGCGTGAACTTAACCTTGACACCTTGGACTCATTATAACTTATCAAAAACCTATATTAACGTTTGGGTTGGTAAGACAAAATGACATAATAAATTTTCGTTCCATCTCATAATTTTCTTATTGTTACCCTTTTTATTGATTTCAACACTTTGAAATTTTAGAAAGTTACATTTTTTAATCAAAAAGTTATACCATTCTTTTAAAGTGCTAACTTGCATGTTTAATCTACTCTAAAATATACCGTGAATTATTATACTCAATTCGGCCTTAAACCACATATTGAAGTTCACCTCCTATAAATACAAACACCTTGAAGTGATTTTATATTTCTTCTAATCGTACCAGAATAATATAAACCCTTAATTCCAAATTTTGTACAATCATTTGTATGTTTAAAATTGCATATTTAATGAGTTCCAAAGTATATCCAGAATAATCCTCAATTCGACCTGAAACCACAACTAACGATTCACCTCTCCATATTAAGCGGAACAAGAATTTGTTTAAAGGATAGTCTGAACTTATGAGGGTATTATTTTTTTTTCGTATTAAGCGGGATTACTTTCGGGTAAAATACATGGCGAAAGAATCAATCTCTTCTTTTTTTCAAATATGTTGGGGCTATAGCCCTACTCCTGTTACTCCCCTGAGCATATATGCAAACACCTTTGAGTGATTATTAATAACATTGTTAAGACTATATATCTAGAAATCATACAAAAATAAACGCACACCCTACTTCAAAGTTTATACTATTATTTTTAGGGGCTAAATTGTGTGTTTTATTTGTTATAATTTATATACAGACCTCAATTCTACGTTCAACCCTTAGTACAAACACCTAGGAGTGATTATAAATTAAAGCGATAAGACTAAGTGCCTGTTTGGCAAAAGCTTCTTTTCTCAGCTTTTTTAGTTTTTTTTATTAGAATAGTTTTTTGATTAGAAAAGGCTTGGGATGTTTGGTATGTCAGTTTATTTAGCTTTTAAAAGCTAGCTTTTTGATCAAAAAAAAAGGCTAAAAAAGCTCAAAAGAAAGAAGCTAAGAATTTGAGATTTTTTTAGATATTCACATAAAAATCACCAAAAGGTAGAAATTTTCCAATTAAAACATTTGGTAAATTTACAAGTCACTAGTAAGTTGAATAAGTAAAAAAGTACTTATCCACAAAAATAAGTTATAAGTCACTTATAAGTAAAAAAGCTAAGGTGGTGACCTTCTTTAAAGCAATGAGAAAAGCAAGCTTTTTTCTCATTGCTTTAAAAAATCAGTTTTTTTGACAAAAAAAAAAGCCGATGACAAACACGCCCTATATATCTATAATTCATAAAAATACAATACACACCATTTACTTCAAATAAGTAGATATTTTAGGAGATAAAATTGCAAGTTTAGGCTGCTGAAATATCTTCAGGAAATACCCTGAATTACGGTTAATTGCATGTTGAAATTACATCCTCCGTTGGGCATAAACACAAACACCTTTGTGGTGATTTTAAAACACACTGGAAAAATAAAACACATTATATAGTATAATATTTTTTTTTAAATCACCCCCAAAGGTGTTTGTGTTTGTGTTTGATGCCCAAGGGAAGAAGTAGATTAAACATACAATTTAGCACCTGTAAATATTAGTATAAACTTTAAAGTAAAAGCGTAAATATTATTATCATATCTTGTGATACATCATATTATTATGTGAATATATAGTAAACTATAATAGAGAAATGAAATAAAAAAAAAGAGAAAAGATACATGGAGAAATTGGAGGAGAGGGGGAGGTGAGAGAGGAAAGGCATGAGATTCGTCGGAATATCACCGGAGAAGAAGAATGAGTTCGGAGAGAGTAATTACGGAGGGTATTTCTAGAGAGAGAGTCGGATGATCGGAGAGATGAAAGCTGAGGAGAGTGACACACATTGACCGCCATTTTTGCACACACACAAAAGACAAAGATAGATAGATGGAGACCGAGTTATATACAAATCCTAACTAAGTTTATATCATTTGATTCCGTAAGTAGTGTGATTCAGTCCAAAATTGTTAATAAAATACTTAATTTTATTTTAATTGTTTTTTATTTTTAAAATTAAAATTATGTAAAACTTAAGTTTACGTAAGTTTTACATAATTTTAACTTTAAAAATAAAAAACAATTAAAATAAAATTGAACATTTTATTAGCAATTTTGGACTCTGAGTCACCCTGACTCAGAGTCAGACACACTGCTTCCCTTGATTTTTAAATTAATCACATGTTTCAAACATTAAATTATATGATTTACTTTAGTTTTTAAATTTTTTATTTCAACAATTTTTATACATGTTATAAACTAGTCAAAATTAAACGTAATTTCGTAAAAAATAATTAATTGGGAACGTATTGATTGCGTATTTTCTAGTTTTGATATAATAAACAAAAAAATCACAATAGTTTTTAAACAGCACTAATGGAATCATAGTTATTTTTATATATATAACTTTTAGTTAACGTTAAGTAGTTCTTCTGTTCTACACATGGATTTATCATCTCTTGTAGTTTTTTACATTGGCTTGATGATTCAGTTTTTAGTGTCTCGGTTATATTACTAATTAGTTCTTCCTAATTTCACTTTGAGGGGTTACGATTCAAACCTTGATGGTAAGGCGATGTAGTAAAGAGCGGATAACATCTACATTACTAAAATGAACTGAACAAACGACGGTTTTAAATGATTAGGAATAATACCTGATCATTGAACAAAGTACGTACTAAAATGTGCTAATTCTTCTGTAGATATATAACCAATTTTTTTGAAGTTAGTTTCATTGGAGCCAAAACCAAGCAAAACAATCCTACAAAACGGGCGAATCGGCAACATCTGGTTTGGTCTCTATTAACCCTTTAACACCCAAATCAGAAATTTGATCAGAAAACTTCCAAGTTACTTGCAAGCATCTTAATAAACATTAAACAACTTGAATAGGCAATGTTCATTAAATAAGAACAAACTTATGTAACAAGTAACACCTCATCTTTACGAAGCTATAGTTCAGAAAACATGCAGAAACTGCTTTATTTGGAACTACATTGTCTTAACTTGAATAGGCAATGTTCATTAAATAAGAACAAACTTATGTAACAAGTAACACCTCATCTTTACGAAGCTATAGTTCAGAAAACATGCAGAAACTGCTTTATTTGGAACTACATTGTCTTATAGTTACCGCATTATTACACACGAAAGAAGATAAGAGCTTATTTACACACTGGAGCGACAAACTTATTGCTTACCCCTAATCATAGGATCTAATCCTTATACCATAATAGTATTAAGGAACTTATCAGTTTCATATTACGGTTCCGTCTTTAATAGTTGCGTTTTTTAGTACTACAGTGATCCCGGATCTTATGTAGAACCCTTCATCCGGTCTCTCTGCCTCTTCAACGTTCTGCAAAAAATAATACCTAGCAAATTTAATTATAATAGCTTATGTTGGTATGTAGTTCTACAACAGCTATTTCAGACTTTCAGTAGATGCGGACAAAGTCTATGTCACAAAGGCCCAAGCCTAATTAGATTTCAAATATTTAACTCCAAATTCTCAACAGAAAAAAAAAAAAACATTGTACCTCTTTATTTGCAATGACGACATCCCGTCCTATCTTGGCATTCTTGTCGATAATGCAATTCCTTAACCAAATCAAAATTTAGTTAGCAAAAAAAAATCGGTTTATTATTTGATACAAATTGATATTTGTTCCAAAAAAGTTTTGGTGATGACTTAAAGTACATATAGTAAAGATTAGTATATGAATAACCTGATTTTGGTGTTCCGGCCAACTCCAACCGGAACCTTTCCCTCAGCTAGCAAAGAGGCAATTTCAGATTCTGTTTGGTAGTAGTCTGCACCCATCATCATCGTATCCTGTGAGAAAAGAGGGAAAAAAAAGGGAAAATGTTTAGCACAAATAATGTCAGTCACACTCGAAAATACCAAGATTAACTGCCACATTCGGTCTAGGCTGTGATGAAAGGGAATTATAACTCCTACTGGAGAACATGGCAAACATGGTTAATTTTTCGTCATGTCGTTTACTTCAAATCTTACAATTAAAGAACTCTGGGTCCCCTATATTAACAAAAGAATTGATCCTTGTTTCATCAGTGGCCACATTACATGTAGTCAAGTAAATGATTACTGTTGTAAACTTGTAGTATAAATAACGAACTACAAAGTCACCTCAAGCTCCACACCACTCTCTAGGCGTGAGCGAACACCCACTATGGAGTTGACGCTGCATTCGTGAGACACCCATGTGAAGATAAGTTCATCTACAGCTCAACAAACTCGACCCATGAATCAATGATCTACAGCCTGCAACAAACTCGACCAAATCAAGATCACCAGCGTACCTGCTAAATTTGCAGAACAGTAGGCTCCTCTACCACTAAAAATATCCATAGCGTACTTGCACTTCCTTGCACAATCTTGGTAGGTGGCAAGAATCTAAGGCTTGGCTGCTGCACAGAAAAATACATTTTTTTTAACACATCGAAGTAGAACTTTGGATAGATGAAAAGACACTAGACTACTATATCTTTTTAGGATATGGTATAACATGATAGCTCAAGGAAAATCGAGTAGAACTTAGGAAGTACTTAATAAGCAATAAATTAACGAATTAGAAAATTAACCTGCTTTGTGAGAGCTAAATTGGAATCGAAAAAGGACTTTATAGTCCCTATGTCTTCCCAGTAGTCGTTGAATAAAAATGCCTGAGAATTGAAAAGAATCCAAAATAAAACATATTGATTAAGTTATAACAAAAAAAGGTGTTTAAATCATAATTCACAATTTCCAGTTTTCATGGGACATAATGCATTAGCTTATGAACTACAGAGAAAAATGTGAGGGAAATAAATGGAGCAAAGTGTCACTGGCGTAGATGCTGTTAGTTAATCTGCTACAATTTCGCCTAATGAGGCTATGATCTAAGAGCTTTTGCCTTTTGCTGTTAGCGAGGGGGACATTATTTTTCTATATGCCCGTCTTGCTTGTAGATTTTTATATTATCAAACAGTTGGAATTCAGTCGTTCTTCTTTTAAAGGGTAGCAGTGAGATTCTGACACCATGCTACATGGCATGCTACCATGTGATGTGACCTAAAAGATTGACTAGTTAGGGACTATTTATTATACTCAATTAGTTCAGAAAACTTGAGCATACCTGGACATTATGATCTGATACAGCCGAAGGAATGATTTCGGACCCGAAATCATTGCAAGAAGGGTATCTCCATTTCAAAAGCTTTAGCAACACGTCGGTTTTGAACACGTAAACACCCATTGATGCAATATACGGATATTTTGCTGCATTATCCTCAGACAATCCAAGAACAGTGGTGTCTACTTGCTAGAACATTATCACAATTAATAACAATATTAAGTAACATTATAAAGTAACGATAGAAACCAGCAAGGCTTCCTTTTATGCCTGAGCATGAAATTAGCCTTATATAAAAGTTTTAGAGTAGCTTGAATGTAAGCTTCATATAATACTTAACATGGGAATGGAAATGCGAAGTTGAATGAAACAGCAATACTAATAAAAGTCTAGACGTTATCGTAGCAGAAGTAGGGACAAAGCTTTAAAACAAAAAGGTGCAAAAACATCCAAGGTTTTTTTGGGGGTAACTTTAGACTCTATAAATATGACAATGTACCATTTGCTTTAGTGCAATCCCTTTTGGCTTTTCGGCAAATTGGGTGACACGTCCTGTTTTGTCAATCTTCATCAACCCATAATCAGATGCTCGGCTGTCACATCAAATCAGTAGTTTAAAAGTGATATAAAAGAGATAAATGTCTGTCCAGAGAACAATTAAGGTCCAATCAACAATTTTGAACACGCAAAATGGAGTAAAGATTTTTAAAACTGGGTGTTAAAACTTAATGCATTGATAACTTGATCACATCAACAACGCAGCTTAAAGTCAAAAGGAAGAATATCTTACCTATCATCCATGGGGACACATGAAACAGTTATATCAGCATTTGAGTCGATATGCTTCTGCAATAACAATAAAAATTACAAATTGATGCTAAACACAACAGCAATGAAACGATTTCTATATGTACCTTTTACAATCACAAAGATACTACTTCAGCGTATGCGAAAAGTTTTTTATGCACAAATAAGTGTCGAACAGACTCAAAGAACAAGTACCTGTACAAAGTCCATATAGTCCATTCTATAGAGATGATCACCAGACAATATCAATATATGTTCCACGTTCTTGGTCTTAGCATCCTGTTAAAACAAGTAAAGGAAAAGTTACTACTTTTACCAAACTATTGAAAAATGGAGGAGGAGAGAAAAAGCATGCTTTCTCTGAGTAATTCTCATACACACACAAAATCTCAATACTCCAAAAAAATCGCCATCACACATTACTTTCCACACTTATTTCAGTGTCAATGTCTAACAAGTGACCAAACTTCGAACAAACTAAACTTGTCGATCCTTAAAAAGTTGTGTACACATATTAGCACCATAAACAGAAGTGAAACAACAAGATAGTTACATTTCTCATAAGAAAGAAGTTTAATATCCGAAAAATGCAAAAAATCGAACAAAACATCAAATGAGCTTAGCTACTTACCTCAAAAACCCAGGTAAATTGCCTCACAGCATCTGCTGTTCCCTGGAACCACGTCTTTCCTGCTTCTCCCGGTGTTTGGGTGGCAGCCAAAACCTGAATAAATAACAATTTCTTAATTAGCTGTAGCAACAACGCTTATTCTAAGCGTCAATTTCTGAAAAAGTAAAATAAAAAAAGGAAAATATGAGCTAATGAATTTTTAACAGTCTGAAAAACGTTTAAATCAAACTAATTTGTACACGATAAACAAAATTATAATGCGAGTTATCCACGTTAAACTTGAAGTCAGGTAGTAAGAATTCATTGGTACTGGCAAAGTCACTACATTAACTTACCTCGACAAAACCATCGCCAAATGATATACCATTCCCAAAGTTGTAAGTGCGAGCTATGTGTCGATTGAGTGAGAAAGAATTAAATTGGGTCATGATAAAAATCTTTCGTATACCACTGTTGATGCAATTACTCATGGGTACATCTATAAGCCTATAGCACCCTCCGATCGGAACCTAATCCAACAAAAAAAGTTCATAGTTTAGTCAAATTTTGTTACCAGATCAATGATTGCTAAAAAGAATATTTATAAAAATAAGTTAGGCTGGTTTAAATATCTTACTGCAGGTTTAGATCTTTTGCTAGTTAGTGGAAAAAGACGAGTCCCAGCACCACCACCTAATATAATCGCCGCTACATTTTTTGCTTCTACTCTTGATAGCTCGAAAATTGGTGTATCAAATACCTGAAGATCGGCAAAAAAAATTCACAAGTCACGCACTTAGAAAGCAAAATCATGAAATAGAAATAAAAAATTGTTTGAGAAAGAAGATATTCAAAACTTTGAATATTTTTCCCAATTTTTTTGTAGCTGATGCAGCAGCAGAAGCCGCTATTGAATTGACAAACGTTTCCGAACTTAGACAGTTTAATAATCTACACAAGTAGAAGTGCACCTTTCTAAACACATGGCTTAATGTAATGAACCTCATTCGGAATAAAAACAAAGAAAAGGAGAGGGATAGAAGAAAATAACTAGAGGGTCAAGTTTGATAAATTGTGAACTCATGGGTCTTTTCTGCAGTTATTTGAAAGTTCTGGACTATACCAGAACATAGCTTTAGTATAAATAAAGTGTTCTGCCTGTTAAGGATTTTATGAAGAAAATGAATCTTAATTTTTAGCTATGTTTTTATCTTTGTTTTTCCTTTCAATTCATGCAATTTTTATCTTGTAATTTCATTTCATTTGGATCTTTTATTTAAATTATAACCCAGAAAAATCTCACAAAAAATAGTCACAATTATTGGTTTTGTTAGATAATTGCTTAACGAACTCATGAATCCATTGCTAATTGATACGAGTTCGTTACAAGTGGTATCAGAGCCACCGTTCCTCTTCGGAATCATGTTTTCTGATTCATTTCAGTGTGAGATGGCATTTTCAACTTGGAAGGAAGGTTTGAAAAAAGTTTGCGACAAAATATGAACCGCCATGTGTTCGATGAAATGTCTGTCACAAACCCGCACCAATTTTCTCTAGGAAATGAAGGGTCGGCCTATTCCCTTACTCTTATATACCTACCTTTGGTCTCTCACCACCGCCAAGACCACCGGATGAACCACCTACACTGCCGTATTCGTATCTGAAATTCCTATCCGCTGTTCTAGCTGCAGTTATGCAGTTAAGTTTCAAGTACAGTTGCAACTGAGATTGGAACCTAAGTATAATGATGGACAAAACTTGTAAAGTTAAATCTTGAATTAAATCACACGCACATTTAACAACGGAGTTCACCCAAATAGGCTACGTCTCCGGGGCACTCACACAGATTGATGATATTATAAAAGCTTACAATATAGGATTCAAGTCTTAATGGAAAAACTCTCAGACTCGCTCTAGATTTTTTTGCCTATCTCTATATTGCTTCTACCTTATAATTATCACTCAAAACATCAATAGCATCCCACCATTATTTTTCGTTTTAAAAGTTTACTATGCATTCTCTCAAAGTTGAGTTCTTTATAATTTAGAACAAACACTTTTTACAAGCAAAGTTATTAACTATTTAAAGAGTAAAACAATCTTATTTCTTCCAGATCTTGTTGATTGATTTGTACTCTTCTAATTGATCTCAATCTTGCCATCTTTGCACGAGATACTGCTGCATTTGATTTATCTCAATCTCCATGTTAATACCTGTTAATAACTTGTCTTGCCATCTTTGCTCGAGATACTGCTGCATTTGATTTATCTCAATCTCCATGTTAATTCCTGTTAATAACTTGCTTGATAATAGGAGTTACTAATTCCTTAAACAAGTAACATATAAAATAATATCTTTTAAAGATAAAATCTTAATATATTTTAAAACCATATCTCCACATAACATTCAATCTAATTGGATCATAACAGATTTTGTAAACACATAGATTGAATTTCGTGATAAAGAATTTGCATAATAATAGAGATTTAGTTGCACAATAAGAGGAACAATATCTCCTAAACTAATCTCCATATATCCTTTAATCAACTTCCATTCTTTATCACCTTAATATTCTCAATATATATAAACTGAATCTTTTTAAACAGATGAGAATATATCCTGCATACCTTAATTCAAATAAAAGACTTTAAAGATCAAGTAATGCAGTTAGACAGAATCAGACAGAATCCTGCGTATTGGCAGATTGGAACTGTAGTTGCAACCTCACCTGTAAACATAAACTGTCTTAATTCTTAACATTCAAGTTAGAATATTTTTTTCAAACCAATTGACAACAAAGAGTTACTAGGCCAGAAATATAGTCCTAACAATCTCCCCATTTGTCATTGGATTTGACAAATAATCTGAGTTTATACAAACAGCTCCACCTGCAAATTATGTTAGCACATACAATCTCCCCTATATTTTAAAATTACAGAGCATTGCAAGTGGTTTTGAGTTAAACATTTAAGCTCACCCTCCAAGTTAGAATTGCAGACAATATACAACTCAAATAAGCATTCATCCATCAATTTCACCAAGCACAAAACTTATTCAAACATTAAGAAACAATATTTCATAAATAAGTTGCAAACAAAACATAAGGCCAAAAAGATTGGCACATAATAGTTTTAACACAGAATTTGCAGAAATTGAAATAAACCACATAAACTCTTCATTCTCCCCTTATTTGTCACATCCAGGACAAACTAGTTGTTGTTACTTGACACATCAATGTCTAGCGGCTCTTGAGTAAACAAGTTCATCTCTTACCACATCATCATCTTCACTGCTTAAGGAGTAACCACTCTCACTTTCACTTTCATTGTCACTTTCCTTGAGGTTTTCTAGCAGCTTCTTGATCTCATAGTCATGGGTATCTAGCTCAGCCCTCTCTTGATTAATAGCAAGTTGTTGTACCAGATACCTTCTAACACCCTTCTTCTTAGGAGCAACACTAGTAGACTCTTTTTGCTTTCCCTTTTCACCAGTAATGTCATTGATATGACCTTCCTTTAGAAGTTTAGCAGAGATTAGAGAGCATAAGAGCATTTGGTAGGTTTCTCAAAAAATTGAAGTAGAGGATTTATTAAAGATGGGGGCACAAGATCCACTTGAGAAAGAAGAATAACAGAGATTAAACAAGGAAAAGGCAGCAAGACAGTGCTAGCTTTGACATCAAAAAATTCTGACCAAATTGAACACATGCTCACCAAAGTTAATGGGAATTTTTGACATAATTCTATAGATGAACACATCCATTTCTTTGGTAATCTTAGAGGGTTGTTTGGTTGGTGTGCAATTGAACTTAGATATTTTGTGCAAAACAGCTGCACTTAGGGTCAGAGCAGAGGTTTTGATGGAATTTCCATCAAATTGGTTATCTTTCCTTGTAATTGTTAAAGCTGCAGAGTGTATATCAAAGTCTAGATCACCCTCAGGATTGCTAGGTTAGGTAGAAGAAGGTTCACTTACCTTTGCTTTAACAAATATAGGATCTCTCTGTGTGTTTCTGCCAGGACGTTTCTTAATATTACGATTTCTAGGTTGGGTAGAAGAAGGTTCACCTACCTTTGCTTTAGAACCTCTATGAGTTTTGGACTTATTCAGAAAGTCACCAATAGCACTGTCATCCTCATAATTTAGATCAGGTTGATTTTGAGGAAAAGAAGACATGGTTGGATCTGAGGTTGCAACTGGACTTGGAATACGCAGAAGGGGGTTTTTCAGAAAAACAGAGTTTTTAATTTGATATAGAGAGAGAGAGTAATTCTGATTTTAGTAGTTTTTACTTTAAGCACTAGTTTAAATAGCAATTAAGCCCAAATCTTTGTAAATTAAGAAAAGATATACCCAAATCCCTTTCTCAGCCAATTTTCCCCGAAAATAGATACTTACCTTTTAACAGATATTCAAATTTTAAATTTTCGCAGAAGGCAATCAAGATACTGTTTTTATCAAGATAAAGTCAGCAAAGAATAAGGATATTCATTCCAATTTGAAACAGATTTTTCTAAGTTGTCTGATTTGAAGGAGTTGAAGAAATAAAGAAAATTTGACTTGTTTCAACATTAAGATAGCAATAATAATTAGTATAGAATTTTGAACACAAGATATTAACAATTTACTGAAGAATATATATTTATTATAGGATATCCATATAATAAAAATTATGACTAAGAGCTATAATTGAGCAAATATATTTTTTCTCTACACAAATACTAGCTTGATTATCTCAGGAAGGAAAGAGTATAAGTGATGTCAAAAAAAAAATCAAGACTTTGTCTTGGCTTTATTAGTATAATTCACTTAGGATATCAGCGTATGCTGAATTTGATCATTAGCAATGTGACTTTCTTTTGATAGTTACTGACTGTCTGAAATTCAGAACGAGGTTTCAACTGTGGTTGCAACTGAGCTTGCAACTTGATGTAAAATTTACACTTTGTGCTTGCAACTCTACTACCAAAGAGGTTTTAGGACAAGTTATCCCACATCTATTTTTGAGACATCAACTAGTGGCTTTTTCAAGACAAAAACTTCATAGCTCAATTAAGATTGTCCTTAGACACAAACTTTATTAATGTTACTCACAGAAAAGCATACATGGCAAGAGTATTTAATTAGATCTATAGTGACATACCCCAATATCACTCCTTATGGTTTCAAACTTGTTTGTATCAAGGGGTTTTGTGAAAATATCTACTAATTGTCTTTCAGTTGAAACATGTTCTAAAATTAAGCTCTTTTCTTCAACTAATTCTCTGATAAAATAGTGTCTTAGATCAATATGTTTAGTTCTGGAATGTTGTACTGGATTCTTTGTCAAGTCTATAGCACTTTTTTTTTCACCAAACAGAGTTAGCACTTCTTGCTTAACATTATAATCAGATAACATTTGTTTCATCCAAATTAGTTGAGTACATCCACTACCAGCTGCAATGTACTCTGGCTCAGCAGTTGATAAAGAAATGCAATTTTGTTTTTTACTAAACCATGAAACCAGATTATTCCCAAAATAAAAACCACCCACCAGAAGTACTTTTTCTGTCATGTACATTACCTGCCAAGTCTGGATCACAGTAACTAACCAAAAAATGATGTCTTTAGAATATCACAGACCAAGGTGAGTAGTGCATTTCACATATCTTAAGATTCTTTTGACAGCAAGAAGATGAGATTCTAGAGGATTTGTCTGATATCTGACACACTCCTACACTTAAGTAAAGATCTGGTCTGCTGGCAGTTAAATAGAGAAGACTTCCAATCATAGACCTATAGAGACTAGGACAAACAATATTACATTTATCATTCTTAGACAATTTTAGAGTTGTACTCATAGGTGTTCTTTTCTCCTCTTTTCTCTCACTCAAACCAAATTTCTTGATAATATTATCAGCATACTTTGGCATAGAAAAATACCTTTTTCATTCTGTTTAACTTGAAGTCCTAGAAAGTAAGTTAATTCTCCTCCATCACTCATTTCAAACTCATGTTTCATATCAGAAATAAATTCAGCAATTTTAGTATCAGATGTAGAACCAAACACAATGTCATCAACATAAATTTGGGCAACAATAATATCGTTAGGAGTTTCCTTAATAAAGAGAGTTTTGTCAAATCCCCCTCTGTTAAAACTTTTTTCAATTAAGAACTTAGTCAGCCTTTCATACCAAGCTCTAGGGGCTTGCTTTAAACCATACAAGGCTTTTTTTCAAAAGACATACATGTTCAGGAAACTTAGGATCTTCAAAATCTTTAGGTTGACTAACATAGACTTCTTGAATATTGCCTTTTAAGAAGGCACTTTTAATATCTAGTTGAAACAACTTAAAGTCATACAGGCAAGCACGAGAAAGTAGCATTCTAATAGATTCTATTTTTGCTACAGGGGCATAAGTTTAATCAAAGTCTATTCTCTCAATTTGAGTGTATCCTTGAGCTACAAGTCTAGTTTTGTTTCTAACAATTATGCCATAACAATTATGCCATTTTCATTACTTTTATTCCTAAAGATCCATTTAGTACCTATAACATTTTTACTATTGGGTCTGGGTACTAATGTCCACACCATTCCTCTCAAATTGAGACAGTTCATCTTGCATAGCTAAAATCCACTCACTGTCTTCCAATGCCTTATATTTTTAGGTTCTAATTGAGAAATATAGCAAGCAAAATGAACAACATTACTCCTTTTACATCTGGTTTTCATACATGCATTGACTTTTCCTATGACATTTTCAAGAGAGTGATTTTTCTAAGTTCTTGCATAACGAGGCTTACTTGCAGTTTGGATTGGAGAACCATCTTCTTCATCAGACTCTGTTGTACTATGGATTTCAAGCTCAGTTGCAACTGGACTTCCAACCACTACAGGGCAGTTATTTTACTGAATTTCTCCTGTTTCTTTAGTTTTGATTCCTGACTCATCATCGCCTGTAGTCTCATAGACATCTTTCAAATCATCAAATATCACATTATATGACTCCATGACACAGTTTGTTCTCAGATTATAGACTCTAAAAGCCCTACTATTTTGAGCATAACCAAGAAATACTCTTTTATCACTTTTAAAATCAAACTTCCCAAGAGGTTCTCTATCTTTAAGAATGTAACATACACACCCAAATACTTGAAAATACTTGACATTAGGTTTTCTACCTTTCCGAATTTCATAAACAGTCATGGTAGTACATTTTGTAAGATATACTCTATTAACAATATAGAATGCAGTATTGACAGCTTCAGCCCAAAATCTTTTGGCAAGTTTCATAGAGTTAAGCATGACCCTAGCCATTTCCTGAATGGTTATATTTTTCCTTTCTACTACACTATTTTGTTGTGGGGTTTTTGGTACAGAAAACTCATGACTTATCCCTAGAGAGTTGTAAAAATTGCTAAACTTACTGTTTTCAAATTTAGTTCCATGATTACTTTTTACCCTTACAATTTTACCAATGGTGGATCCTTTTTCAAGTTGCAGTTTCAAGCAAAATGTTTTAAAGAGTTCAAATGTTACAATTTTATCTTTTAAGAACACCACCCAAGAGTATCTAGAGAAATCATCTACAACTACCAGAATATACTTCTTACCACAATACTTTCAGTTTGCATAGGACCCATTAGGTCAATATGAAGAAGTTTTAAGACTCTTGGTGTAGATTTGACTAGTACTTTTATGCGCACTCTTTGTTTGTTTGCCTATTGCACAATCACCACACACACCATGAGTTTTAGGGCTAAGATTAGGAATAACTCTTATCAATTCTTTTCTAACAAGTTTATACAAGGTTTTATAGTTCACATGATCAAGCGTTTTATGCCAAATATCAACAATATTGGTTGCAGCTTGACTACACCTATTCTCAGGTAATCCTTTTTCAGTTTTCTCAAAAACATAGCAGCTATTTGTTGATCTAACTCCTGCCATGATCAAGTCATCATTCACATCAGTAATTAGACACTTATCTTTATTAAACTGAACAAACATCTGGTTATCACAGAGTTGGCTAATACTAATAAGATTAGCTTTTAAACCATCTACAAGAAATACATCATTTATTTCAGGCATTCCATGTTTGTTCAAGATTCCTTTTCCAATTATTTTACTTGTGTCTCCACCTCCAAACACAACAGTGTTTCTTGTAAGATTAATGAAATTTTTTAGAGCACTTGCATTACTTGTCATGTGCTTAGAGCAACCACTGTTAAACTACCATTCATTAGTAGTAACAACATTTAGAGAAGTAATGACAGCTTTATTATTGGCAATTAAGTCATTTTTAATTTTAACTTTCCAAACCCAATTCATCTTTTCATCACAAGTAGGAGACAACTAGTTTTTCTGAGAAATATACTATCTGTGCATTTTTAAATAGCAACTGATTTCTAGATGTCCAGGCATTTTGCAAAAGTTACACAATCTTGGATTAAGTCTAGTTTTAGCCTTAAGATCATTCAACTCTTTTCTGGTTGCAACTACACTTCTAACATTGCTGTCAAAATCATAACTTTCAAATTTTATAGAGGCTTTAACAAATATAGTTTTTCCAGTGCCTTTTTTAACCACAGTACCCCAAACCACTGTTATCCTTTGAGCCTCTAGCATAGGACAGCATATCATCTAATTTCTCTGAAGCTGAAGCATTGAGCAGTTTCATTTTCTTTTTGATCTCTTTTAACTCAAATTGTTGTCTGTTGAGTTGTTTAGTGAGGTTCTTCATTTCATCTTTTAGATTAGCATTGAGTTTGTTGGTGATGATAGATAGTTTGCTCAGTCTTTGATATTTTTCATAAAGAACAAGATATTGCCGAGTAATACTCTCTTCTGAGGGTTCTTCCTCATCACTGCTATAGGTTCTAAGTGCAATTGTAACTAAAGTTGAAACTGACTCACAATCACTTTCATAAACAGTTTTATTTTCAGTGATTCTTCTCATAAAGTTAACAAAATTAGATTCATCCTCTACATCACTGTTACTCTCAGATTCGCTGTCACTGTGAGTGGTTATATAAGCATTTATGTTTCTTTTTAAAGTGTTAGCACACTCAGCCTGAATGTGACCATAAGGTTCTTGCTTGATGGGCAATGTCAGATTCTTCCATTAAACTGTTCAATAGTTTCATCTTCCTCTATTCTTAGATTTTCAAACTGAGTAGTTAATTGTTGGAGTTTATAAGCTTTTACTTTAACAGTTCCCTCAAAGGTTACTTGTAGGATATCTCATGCCTCTTTGGCAGTTTCACAGTGAGATATATCTGAACACGCTTAGAGTTACACCAGCAAAGATTAAGTTTATTGCTGTTGAGTTTGCACTTGACTTTTTATCCTCATCAGCAGACCATCTGTCTTCAGGCGCATAAACTAATTCACATTCACATTCACCATCAGTAACAGTTGGAACTTCCCAACCATAAGAGTACAGACTTCCATACTTGTTCATCTTGCTGTTTGATGATCTCATTCTTATTTTCCAAACTCCATAGTTGACGACTCCTTCAAGCAATTTGGCTTGTTAAACGGATTTTCTTCCCTCATTAAGTCCATTTTTACCAGAACACATGATCCACACTAAGTAGAATCTAGTGTGAAGCTCTGATACCAATTGAAATTCCTATCCGCTGTTCTAGTTGCAGTTATGCAGTTAGGTTCCAAGTACAATTGCAAGTGAGGTTGGAACCTAAGTATAATGATGGACAGAACTTGTAAAGTTAAATGTACTTGAATTAAATCACACGCACATTTAACAACGGAGTTCACCCAACTACGCTACATCTCCAGGACACTCACCCAAATTGATGATATTATAAAAGCTTACAATATATGATTCAAGTCTTAATGAAAAACTCTCAAACTCCTAGTTTTTTCTGCCCATCTCTATATTGCTTCTACCTTCTCAAAAGATCAATGGCATCCCACCATTGCTTTTCGTTTTAAAAGCTTACCGTGTATTCTCTCAAAGTTGAGTTCTTTATAATTTAGAACACACTTTTTACAATCAAAGTTATTAACTATTTAAAGAGTAAAACAATCTTCATTCTTCAAGATCTTGTTGATTGATTTGGACTCTTCTAATTGATCTCAATCTTGCCATCTTTGCACGAGATACTGCTGCATTTGATTGATCTCAATCTTCATGTTAATACCTGTTAATAACTTGCTTGACAATAGGAGTTGCTAGTTCCTTAAACAATGAACATATAAAATAATATCTTTTAGAGACAAAATCTTAATATATTTTAAAACCATAACTCCACATAACATTTAATCTAATTGGATCATAACAGATTTTGTAAATACATATATTGAATTTCGTGATAAAGACTTTGCATAATAATAGAGATTTAGTTGCACAATAAGAGGAACAATATCTCATAAACTAATCTCCATATATATTTTAAGCAACTTCCATTCTTTATCACCTTAACATTCTCAATATATATAAACTGAATCTTTTTAAACAGATAAGAATATATCATGCATACCTTAATTCAAATAAAAGACTTTAAAGATCAAGTAATGCAGTTAGACAGAATCATGCGTTTTAGCAGGTTGGAATTGTAGTTGCAACTGAGGTTGCAACCTCACCTGTAAACATAAAACTATCTTTAACTCTTTAACATTCAACTTAGATTATTTTGTTCAAACCAATTGACAACAAAGAGTTACTAGGCCAGAAATATGGTCCTAACAGTATCACACGCCATTTTCCGAACATAACCGGCCTGAACCAGCACCTTATTCGCCATACTCATATGTTCCTTCTTTTGGCTTCCCACCACCGCTGCCTCCACCACCATTTTTACCCCTGTATCATTCATTTTCTTCGCAGCCTGTTCCCCATTCCCCCTCTGAACTACCTTCCACGCACCCGCCACCCCTTTTCTCTTATCCACAATATCACCACGATAATCATGAACTCGTTTCACCTCAGCCCGTCATGTATGAGCATTCACCTCATTTATAGCTCTCAAATTCATGGTGATTTGTTTGAAACACAACAAACTCAACAGCAGCTATTACAGGAGCAAAAACAAATCGATGAAGAACGATAGAAGAGACATGGTGATCAAGTCCAAGAAATCTTTCAACATATCCAGCAGATAGCATCTAATTATAATAATATTGGAGGTGGCACTTGTCAGAAAGAGTTATTTGAGGAGAATGGAGCCGTAAACAATGCACGCTTCTTGTTGGATGAAAAGCCGCGTACAGAACTGTGCCTAAACATTAATGCAAATCAGTTGCTCGATGAAAAGGTGGAATCAGAGATACAAGATAAATTGAGCGCAACAGCTTACCCGTGCGAGTCAGACAAGGTACCTCTGTGTTCTGATATTCTGTCAAGTGACAAAATTTCATTAAGAAATGAGTCGCATAGGTTTGATGAAATGTGTGTAGAGGCAATTTTACCAAAATTAGCCGAGAACCATTTAATTGCAGTTCAAAACTCAGCTCCGATTTCTCTTTCATTTAATTTAGTCGACGAAACGCCTCATAAAAAACATCAAAACTCAATGACACATAATGTAGATCCAATGTTTGGTAAAATGTCTCTCAAAACGCTACAAAAGAACTCGGATTCAATTTGTTCACTCACAAGTGAGATTGATTATGGGGGTTTTGCTGAAATGGGCATGTCGACCGAGTCCGTAACATGTCACTCTGACCAATTTGACCCAGATGGAAAAGAAAATATGAATGGGGACATTGTTGGCTATGAAAAGGAAATGGTATCGGAAGACGAGCAGAAAGAGCTAAACTTGATCACTAATTTTTTTTAGTAAAAGTGAGAATGAAATGAACGTGGAAATAAAGATATCCGACTTAGTTAATGATAAAATTATTCCCTTTGATGGAAATAATGGTAAAAAGATGGTATTTGAAAAAACTCTCACAGATTTTATATTGGATATGGATACATTTGGGTCTGAACATATGGTTTTTAAAAATAGCATGGTGCAAGAAGAAAAGATGCAAAATAAAAGTAAAAAGAGTTTCTTCTTAGCTTGGTCAAGCGGTATGTCGGAATGTGTTTGACTATTTTTCCAATACGATCTTCTTTTGCATTATAACTGATAGAAGAGAACAAGCAATATTACGAATTTTATTGAGTATGAGGTATTTTGGAAATGTACAATTCATAGATGATGTGAAGCTCCATGTTGAAAAACATAAAGTTGGTCTTGATCTGAGCACACACACTCGGGTATTTGTTGTACAAATCTTTGACTTTGGATTGTTAGGCATTCTGGATGGGGCATGTGAAACAAAATTTTTGAAAAAGGAGGAACTTCATATCAATTGCACGAATGATGTGATGAATAGATTATGTTCTCAGATTTTTCGAATCATGGAAGAGCATGAACTTGTACCGGAAAGACTATAGTATATCATCTATTCTAACGTATACGGACAACAAACACTTGTCTCTCCAAACATGAAAATCAGTGTAATCAACACTTGTCGAAAAAAAGTTTCGAATCTGATGGAAACCAACTCAGTATGCAGAACACAAATCAATTCACAAGAAATTGAAAAATGGCTTCCAAACAGGAATTTTGATCCGGCAGTAACCCTGCTAATGCTTAACAGGCAAGCTATAATGCGACACAAGCTAGTTCGAAGAGAAAATGGTATACTCACAGTAATGCTTACACAGTGTAACGCCCATGCTCAATTTAAAGCCTCATGGGAACCTCATAATACGATCTCAAAGTCACACCACCACCTTGAGGGCAAGGTGGATTTTCAAGCGGTGGGGAATATAATGAACCTGATTCGGGATAAAAACAGAGAAAAGTAGAGGGATAGAAGAAAATAATTAGAGGGTCAAGTTTGATAAATTGTGATCTCGTGTCTTTTCTGCAGTTATTTGAAAGTTTTGGACAACACCAGAACATAGCTTTAGTATAAATAAAGTTTTCTAGCTGTTAAGGATTTTATGAAGAAAATGAATCTTAATTTTTAGTTATGTTTTTATCTTTGTTTTTCCTTTCAATTTCTGCAACTTTTATCTTGTAATTTCATTCCCTTTGAATCTTTAGTTAAATTATAACCCAGAAAAATCCACCAAAAATAGTCACAATTATTGGTTTTGTTAGATAATTGCTTAACAAACCCACGAATACATTGCTAATTGATACGAGTTCGTTACAGGCTTGTTTGGCTCCAGCTTTTTAACAACTAAGTTAACTCTTTCTCTAGCTGAGATTCGGTTAAGATTTCTTAATTTGTTAGGCCAAAAACCAAAGTTCAGCTTTTGATCTGATAAACTAAATAAGTACAACTTAAAAGCAAAATAGTGGTAAAATTCCGCAACCAAACAGTCAAACAGACCAAAATAGGACCATATACCTACTACTAATATAAAAATGATTGGCATGCAAAAAGTGGGTTATAAAATCTCATTAAAAAAAGCTAGATATTGATACTAGATCAACTTATTTAAAAGGTAAGGAGCATAATGTACACCTCTTTGGGTAGTCTTTAAATGCAATGCATATTGCCTATGAACAACAGAACAAGTGACAAATATACTCCCTCCGTCTCAAAATAAGTGTCTTTGTATTCTATTTTCGGACATGTCCACTTTACTTTTTTTTGTAAATTTTCTCTTTTTTATTTTTTGAAATATCTCTTTTTTATAGTTAAATTATATTAAATTTACAACTATAATCTGATATTACAAGTAATAAATAGTTTTTGTTTGAAAATTCTCATTTTTTGATGCCTTTTTTTTTGATGAATTTTAAGTGAAATTGTTCCAAATCCTTAAATAACACAGTTTTCAAAGCAGAACATTTATATTTGGATGGAGGAAGTACTACTTAAAAGAAGTAAAGAAAAAAAAAGCACTTTTTTAGTTTTTTTTTAACTCACCAGACTCTTTCTGTTAATATCTGTAAGAACAGATGAGACCTTTGTAGATACTATAACTCTTGAACTTTTGCTTTTGGCTACAACACCATTCCTTAAATCAGCACCATAAAAACTGCCCTGTAAATTTCTGCTCACTCTTTCTCCCAAAAAAACAGAATTCTCATTTATAATGTGTGATCTCATGACCGTACAGCAAGAATCCATTGCCATTGAGTACTAAAAAGGTTACTTTTCCAGGAATATATATAAATATACCTTTATTCAAAAGGACTGAAATATTAAAGACTCAAATTCTAAAGCAGATGAATATCCTTGAACAGAGAAAAAAAGGGGAACTTTTCAGAAGATCAAAACTTTTCAAGAACACACTTGAGATTATGTTTAAAAAAAACAGTAACCCAGATACTAAAATATCAACACAAGAAAAACCATGATCATGAAAATAAAAAAGTAATCCCCAAAAAGAGATCTTTTGATCAGATACTGCTTTCTTTTTCCCTTGAACTTGAGTCCTTAACAGTTCAAAAGAGTTTTTAGGAATATGATTTCTAGTAAGTTGAGGAGTGATTAGTGGGGCACTGTAATATTTTTGTTGGGGAAATTTTAGAAAACTTTGGTAAGATATTTAGAGGAGGTTGATGAGGAAATGAGTGGTTCAGTGATATTTTTTATTTATTTATAATATAGTTCATTGATAAGTGAACACATGTAAGTATGTAGAAACAATCAATGAGGGTCTGCATGTGCTGGTACTGCGAATAGTATAAGTACGTTTGTACATTGAGAACTGTGCATGCACACATGTGTACATCTCCATTATCAGCTAGGGACATAAATAACTCGTTCGTGTAATTGTTTCTTAGCTAAATTTGGATTCTTGTTTGGATATTTATAAATAAGCATATGAAAAAAAAAAATACAACGTTTGTCTATTAATTGAACTGAATATGAATAAAACTCTGTTCGTTTCGTCTAATCTCGTGTTTGTCTAACTATATATAAAGTTTGATAAAATAAAACAAACTAAATTTATTAATAATGTAACAAAAACTAGCTAGTATCACTACACATTAATAACTTATTTATACTACAATAATATTAATGATATTTTTGTATTATTTCAAACTTATTAAAGTAATTTATATCATCATACTATAAATGCAGTTATTGATTTTATTGTTAAGTATTCGACTCGTTAAAATAATTAATTATACATGTGTAAAAAATAATTTATACATTAATAAAATATATAAACTTAAAACTAAAAAAAAAAAATTATGTTATAATGTCAAATAATAAAATAAATTGAATAACTAACACTTTATTTATTTGTAGACAACTTTATCATAGTAAATAATATAATAATTAATGAAAAAATTATAATATGTTCTTTCTTTAAAAAAATACACTTTTTATAATTATTAAATGTTTTGAATTAATGAAAAAATACGTTCACGAAGAACCTCGTGTTCGGCTCGTCAAACATTCGGTTCATGTTCGTTAAATGTTCGTTCGTATTTAATTGAACATGAACAAGTGTTTCAGTTAATGAACATGAACAGAGTCATGTTTGGCTCGTTTCGCTTCATTTAATGTCATAATCACATATGACACTTTTAGATTAAATTCACTTGAGAATACAGTATCTTTTAGGAGTATTTCTCAAATTTACTGCATCCAATATGTAATTTTTCACCCTAAATTACTTTTAACTTTACATTGTGAAAAATCGTACAAATAAAATCTTGGTAAAGTTATTAAGATCGAGCACTATTAGGGCTGTCAAAAAAAACCTGAAATCCGAAAACCGAAAACCACAAGAACCGACCCATCACTTAACCGTTTTTGGGTCTACCCAACCCGACCCCGATGGTTATTGGGGCGGGTATGGTTCTCAACTCTATACCGCGGACCCGACCCGTAGAACCGGTCCGCAGACCCAAAATGTAAAACTGTAATATATACCTATATTTTAAAAATATATAAACATATTATTATTATGATTACCATATTAAGTTCATGTATTATTAGATTTATAAAGAAATAGAGGTTAATGAAGAGATTTTTGTAATATTTGACAATGATAATATTTGGCAAAATTTGTTATATAATTAAGTAAATAAATCAAAAATACCTTTTGAGTATCAACATAATAAGTTAACAACTTTATTTTTGTTTACTTTATTCTAACATAGCAATTTAAATTTAAATTAAGTATATATCTAGTTTTCAGAATTATCCTTTGATTCTTTTAAATCTTTTCTAACACATATTTCCCATACTACTTTACTACTTTTTGAAAAGTTATAGTATACTTCTTATTCTTATAAAATAATTTAGTGGAGTTACCGCACGAGGAAACCTGATTTATATCCGGCTTTTGCTTTCGTCATGCGGTCAATTTGGGTAACTAAGAAAATGAAAATGGAACAAATAGTTCTAATGTTTAAGTAACTGTGTAATGTTTACGCGATTTAATAATCAAACAAAAACATTGTTGACAAATATGAAACAAAAATTTGATATACACCATTATTTTGTTTATTTTTTACAAGTTAAGAAATTTCTTGGAAAAATATATTAATTATCAATATGTAAAAATAGCATTTAGAAAAAAATATCTAGAAAAGTAAAAATTAGAATAAATTTTATGAGTTTTGGATATTTTGGATAAATACGCGCACCGAGAACTGTTATATCCATTACAAATACGTATATGGGTCGGGTAAAATAAGTATAAAAAGTCATATAGACCCGAGCCGACCCGTAAATGACGAAAGAACCACTAAAACTGTTACACGAATAACCAAAAACCGTCAGGTCGGATAAAATTGACAACTCTAAGCACTACAAATGCTGCCATAATATTTTTCATATTAATAAGAAAACTATTTATTTGACTTTTGCATTTCACTTTTTCCATTTACAAAACATTAGCTTGCTTATAATTTCACATATGTTCCAAAAGTACTTGATATTCATTTATTTATATTATTTAAATGTTAAGTCATATATTTTAATTATATTATAAGACCAAGTAGAGTCATTAAAAAGTATTATAAAAAATTAGAGCAACGGCATCAACAACCTTAAACATTTCATCAAACATAACATATTTTATATCTTTTAATAAACCGTTTACATTTACACAAAATTACAACTTACTTATTATTTTACTTATAATAAACCTATATAATTTCTTTTTATTTGTTTATTATCATTTAATAATGATAACAATATTCCAACCACAAAAATGTATGATAATTTATTACTATTATATTCATCAAGTGAATCATATATTTTCATCCTCTGTATAGATGTGAATTTGTGTTTTCTTAAATTTAAGAAATTTACAGGGCTCCTGATATGTTTTTTTCAAAAAATGATTTTATTACTCGCAATATAATTAAGTAATTCAAACGGTACGTTTACGGGGATTGCTGTAACATAGTACAAATGAATATATTATTGCAAAATTTAGGGATTAATAAGAAAAGTGGATGTGTGATGTGTTTTTTTCAAAAAATAATTTTATTGTTCATAATATAACTAAGTGATTCAAACAGGATTTTTACGGGGATTGCTCTAACATAGTACAAATGTATATATTATTAGACTTTGAAATTCTGCTTTGACGATTTATATTGCAAGTGGTGTTATACTGGATTAATAA
The DNA here is from genome assembly GCA_963682055.1 of Primula veris. Classification (NCBI taxonomy): domain Eukaryota; kingdom Viridiplantae; phylum Streptophyta; class Magnoliopsida; order Ericales; family Primulaceae; genus Primula; species Primula veris. The sequence goes on along the minus strand of OY821743.1, from coordinate 17,007,127 downwards.
GTTGGAACGGATTGAGTGCAATATTATGTTACAAGTGGGTTTTTTTATCGATTTGTACCAACCGATCGCTTTTTGAACCGAACCAATCAAGTCGGTACCAAAAGTTTGGTATATCGACTTTACGGTACGGTACAACCGAACCGATATTTGAAAATCGGTTCGGTTTCGGTATTCGTTTAGTGAATTCGGTATGGTACCGATTTAAACCGAAATATTAAAATATACTATATAGACTAATAAACCAAAAGACATATATACACTTAATTATTAATATTGTTATAATATACTTATATTACTTTTTCTAATGAATATTTATAACATTTTCTTTTATCTATAACATTTACTATAAATGTCTAATATTGTTTACTCTTTTATGCAAATAGACAAGAAATTTAACAATAGTATAAATTAATATATATTTTTAATCTACTATTTTTAAAATTTTATATTATGTTTTTTTTCCGCACCAATTTTCTATCACCACTTGTAAACTCTAAAGTTTGGTATAAAAACGAAACCGAACCGAATCAACCGAATAGTTTGGTATACCGAATTTTTTGGTTCGGTAATGGTATAAAAATTCTCAAACCAAACTAGTTTGGTACAATTTCGGTATCTAGTCAAAAAATTCTATAGCGAACTGATGTCACCCCGTATTAAAATGCTAGTGATAGTGGTTTTATATGAATGCAGTGCAGGATTTAAGATTTTTACATTCTTTTTTATTTTTGGAACTTTCAAGTAATGTTATGCAATGTACGCTAAGTACCAAATTAATTAGGTTGGTCAAATTGAATTGCTATACTTTCTTTAATTATTTGTGTTCGTCGAGTTACACTTTCATTGAACAATCTTTACATTTGTCAAGATTAGTAATAGCCAAAAAGGATAAAGTTTACTACCGATTTTAATAACATTGGAAATGCAATTGTTTGTTAAAGATTTGAATGGCGTAGTTTTTTTTAAACTATAATCTGTAAATCGAGAATTGATAGATAAATGAGAAGAAAAATATGTCAATTGAGCATTCTTGTAAGAGATGTTTCGAATCTAGTGCGTTGTTTTTAAACATTTATCATGTATATGAAATCAAACTCATTTTCTAATACTACCATCAATCACGACTAAAATATTGATTGTTGAAAAATAGCACCCAAAAATTTAATTGAGATTTAATTTCATTCTTGTCTTAATTAATAATTCATCTGGGTTAAAAATATCCGACTATGCATCATTTTGTTATATTGGTTGAAACCTGGGATTGGAATAAAATACTTACCAAGTTCCCCATTGCCGTATTTGATTGTATTAAGTGCAGTCTCGCTATTAATTCAAATTGTACAATTAATGGTCCACAATTTAGGAGATTGTGTACTCGCCATCAAGAATAGGGTATTCGATTAGTCTACTTTGGTCCAAACAACGTAAAATTAGTCGAACCTTCATCTCAGAACACCCAACCACAATCCGGACTAGGTAATCAATCTTGAAAGTATCGTCACCAGACGAGTCCATAGCTCATAAAATGCACATGACCATAATAACAACAAGCGAACCATAAGTGCATGTTTCAAAGAAAGGCCAATGTAAGTAAACAAAGACGTTTAAGTCATTTCACCTTTGAACGTTATCACTTCTCCCTTAAATCCCCACATCGATTCATCTCCACCAATTCTAATACACATAGCTAGCTCGGTTGTTGTTGCTATATCAATTTATGTTCCAAAATTTCGGTACCGAATTGAAGAAGCTGATACCAGAATAAGAAAAAGACGAGGAAAAAAGTTGTTTATTATCATATAGTATTGACATTTATCAATTTGGTATCCAATTTTTAACTTTTACCAATTTGGTCACTAACCTATTGATTTTGGTTAAATTAAGGGTCCGACAACATAAATCGAATAAATTTCACTCACTATATATATCTCACATTTTGATATCTATTTTATATGGAGGGTTACGAAATTGCACTCATTATATGATATGTGAGATAAAATAACAACAATTTTATTATGTGATATATTGGACCCAAATTGGTAAATACTAAATTGGTGAAATATAATAGTACTAAACAACATCGAGAAAAAAAACACATTGGGCCTAACCATGGGTGTTCATAAAATCCGTCAATCTGTAAATCCGAACCAATCTGTTGGATTGGTTCAGATTTTTCATCAAACGGGTTGGTAAAGGATTCAAAAAAACTCAATTGGTTTAGCATTCTAAAGTAATAATACAAACCAAACCAGCGCAATCAAATCCGATTCATTAGTACGTTTAAATCCGTACTAAATCCGGTTCAACAAAAATAAAAATAAAAGCTAAATGTAACATACCAAATCCTTTCAAATATTTTTGTTTGATACCTTTCAAAATTACACATCAATTTGTTTGATGACATCTTTTTTTTCTAATGATTATGAATGATTACGGAGTATTAAGTTTTGTCAAACATTTGGATGAGTTAGTGTTGTTTTTTCTTTTTGTTTACGTTTTTATTTATTTATTATGTTGTAACCACTCGTTTCATCGATCCGAATCCGTTAAATTCGCATCAAACCAAACCGATCCGTAGTTTGGTGTGCTTTGGATTAAAAGTATAAGTGGTTTGATTTGGATTGAAAAAATAAACAGGGTATTTTTGTCATTTCACGGGGTACATTATCCTCTTCAGCTTCCTATATCTCCACTCTCTCTCTCTCTATCTCTCTCTCTCTCACACACACACACACACACACACAAAAAGAACAGAGCTTTCAACAATGGCGATGATGACACTACCGAATCAGTTTTTGAAAACAACAAGCCTCTCTCTCTCCCCCTCTAAACCACCTCCGCCTTCGGTCCGTCCGGTTCGGGCACAGGTTTACTGCAGGAAGAAGGATATTCATCCCGAGTTTTACTCAGACGCTAAAGTTTATTGTAACAACGAGCTTGTTATGACCACAGGTCTTTCTTTTGCTCTATTAACAACATATATATATATATATATATATATATATATATATATATATTACTACTAGGATTGTGTTTTAAGTATTAGTATTCAGTTTCTATTTAATGTTTTGTTTAATTGATAGGTTAATTTATCTTTATCATTAGTTATTTATCATCACCATCAATGGCTATGACAGTACCGAGCCATATCATCAGAACTATGCTACAATTGAACTAATATATTAAGGTTCTATTTAATGTTTTGTTTCATTGTTTTTTGATAGGTTGATTTTATTATCATCATCACAAATTTATCTGGTATCTACGGAAAATAACTAGGCCGAGACAGAGGGTGTAGTCCGTTTTCATAAAAATTGACAGAAAAAGTAACTTTAATATGTTATAACTAATAGTATTAAGGTTCTATTGAATGTTTTGTTTAATTGTATCCGGGGAAGGAACTAGGCGGATACATTTTTCGCATTTCAATCAAAATTGACGAAAAAGTAACTTTTTTCTATCTGTTTAAATTAAACTATTTGAGAATAAGCGTTTCATTTTATTCCTCTCATTTTACGATAAATGTGAGATAGTTCTATTGAATGCTTTGTTTAATTGTTTCTTGATAGGTTGATTTTATTATTGTTAGAAAGTTATTTTGTATATAGGGAAAGTAACTAGGCGGAGACGAGGCTGTAGTCTGTTTCGATAAAAAAATGACGAAAGAGTAACATTTTTTTTCTATGTAATTTAATTAGAATCTTCAAAAGTAAGTGTTTCATCACTCCCATATTACAAAAGCAACCAGACTCCAAAAATAAGGATTTGAAACAATTTCAGTCAAGGTTCAACAAAAATGCATCAAAAAATCAAATTTAAAAAAGAAAAAACCATTTCTTACTTAAACTGTGAGGTTATAAGTATAAATGTGATATATTTTAATTATCAGAAAGTGCTATTTAAAAATAAAAAAGAGAAAAGTTACTAAAATAGGAACATGGGCACTTATTTCGGGACGTCCCAAAATGGAAAACAGGACACTAGGGGCGGGGGAGTGTATAATATGAAAAAAATCATATAGAATATCAGCCATCTCATTTGAACTTTTGGTTCTGTCCCTGCTTGTATCACTGCGTGTATCATACACTAGATTAATCAGTAATCAGGTTCAATATGATACAACCCCATACACGAACTAGGCATTCGTTTTATTGACTGATTAATTGGAATTACGGACTGCAACTACTCGCATTCTATATTATAGTAGTTTGTTCAGATTCAATTGTAGTCTTTTCATGTTTCATATCTTGTTAGGAAAGACGAATTAATGATGGTTATACTTAATTGGTAACCTTTTATTAGGAAAGACAAGTTATATCCTTTCTTTTGAATAATAACACTGCAGTATTTTCTAAACTTTTGTGTTTTGTTTTGTTGGTAAAATATTGACCTTTAAAGCAGACAATGTTTGGATATTCGTAAAAAAAAAATCATTACGGGAATTTTTTGTGGCCAAATGCCTATGTCTTAGCCTTGGTGGTCTTTGTTACAATTAGCTCGGAAAAGGCCACTGATGTGTATAATCATGCATTTTGGTGTTGCTGTTTGATAACAAGATGGCATGAACGTAAATATCAGTGCTTGGGTTATTTATGTAGAGAATACAAAAATGTGAGTTAAAACATTTCTTTAATTTTTAAAATGCTTTTTATGTTACATTAACGTCATTATTGTTGGAAACTAATCTATGCTTTAGTTTCTATGATGTTTCATTCCCTGTTAGGTTAATTTCCTTAATGTTAGGGAGTTATCTTATATTCTCATATGTTAAGTAAGATTTAGTTAAATTCTAGAATGCGATTTTTACATCCACCCAGAAGTTTAACCCGAACTTATCCATGGCGTTGATTAAATTTATACATAAATAACTTGAAAGACAGGTTACAGATTTAGTATTGCATACACATTAGCCGGTTATTGACGTATTGGTTTACAAGAAGTAAAAAAGGTCAACTAAATGCAGTTTTGGCATATACTGCAGTGAATTTGGTTTTAAATATGACGGCATACTTTTTTCTCATCTCTCAAATATGTCAGATTATATGCATATAATAAGCATTGTTTTCCTCACAGTTACGAATTTTAAATTTCTACTATAATAGGTGGGACTGAGAAGGAATACGTGGTCGATGTGTGGTCCGGAAACCACCCCTTCTACCTTGGAAATCGCTCTGGCGTAACAATCGACGCCGACCAGGTGGAGAAGTTCCGGAAGAAGTTTGGCGCGTTGACTCAGATTATGGAAATTCCTGTGCTCAAAGGTGAAAATCCTGTTATGCCAAAGCGCAAGGCCGGTGGCAAAGCTGGTAAGAAAAAGTAACGCAGTGTCCTCTTTGGAGGTATGCTATTGAGAGATTCTCAATTGTAATTTTCCTGTAATTTTCTTAAGTTCGAATGTTGAAATTGATGAAGATGTTTATGATATCAGTATCTTGTTTATATTCGAAACTTTACATACATATTCTTGTTCTTTCTAATTTACAATCTCTGTGTCAACTTTCGAAATTTGCCCCATCAGAAGTAGGTTTCAGCATATGAGTAGACCAATTCAAGTAAGTCTATTGCAAATTAAACAGTAACGTCTTACCTAAGAAAAGAAAAAACTTAAAAGTCACATAATATTGCCGATAATTCTACAGAAAAGAACAAATATAGTGAAAATTTTCCCGTGCTCAAGGGTGAGACTAAGGCCACATGGAAAAGATGGTAAGAAGTAGTTTTATGTCCTGTGTGAAGGTGTGCGATTGAGGATTTTCTTAATTTGACTGTTGACTAAAATGATCAATTTGGTGAATATTAATTTGGATTTTGACATTGATTCCTTCTTCGAAGTACATATTTTTGATCCTATAAGAAGTTGAATGCCTTTAAGCAATTCATTATATAAGTCTTTTTGTGTGGTTCTTAAATTTTTCTTTGAGAAGTAGCCTTGGCTTGTAAACTTGACCATTTCAGTATATGGCAAACAGGGGAAGTAATCTTGTTGATCAATTTTCTTTTAGGGTAAGTTATACTGACATAGGATAAATGTGGGTAATCTGGAAGTAGCATAATCTTGCCGATCATTTTTGGAAAAGAATAAATGTGCTGAAATAGTATTTAATACGTTGGAATACAAGACCAACAATAAGGAAGTCAGAACGAAAGGATATATGTCTATTTGTTCAACCTTTCTAAGTTTTGTTAGCCCCAATACTAAATTAAAAAAAAGTTAGTGGATTCCAATTTGTTCAAACACTGGAAACTGTACTTATGGAGTAATTAAGCTTCCAAAAAACACCTACGGAGTAATTAGTCCTTGCTTTTCCCTTGGGATAGTTTAATCCTTTAGATTGATATGATGCAGATGGATATTGTCGAGTATGGTCCAGTGCACAAAACAGTGTGTAATCCAATATCACAATGCTTATGACCGTTTTTTTTTTTGCATTTTTCCTTAGTAAGTATTGAGCTTTTCTCAACTTACGCAAAGTTACTGTTTTTTTTTTTAGGTAGTTTAGGTTACTGGTTGTTGGGCATTGTAAGCTGTTTCATTTCTTTGCTTAAGTGAGCTACAAATTTAAGCTGGAACTTGGATTAGAGTAAAGAAATCCTTACTTTTGCTTCGACGTTGTTTGGTAAAATGATTAATTTGGTAAGAATCAGTTTCGGGTTTATGATATCAATACCTTGCTTACAAGGTTTTTATGTAGAATCGAGATTTGGCCCTATTTAAACGAATACTTAGCATGTAAAAATAGGACCAATTGATGCAGTGTCAGACAAAATGGTAAGTAGCATAATCTTGTCGATCATAACAGGAGAAATCTACTGAAGTATTTTAAAGTAGCACGTGTCCTCTTCGGAGGTATGGGATTGGAATACTTTCTTGGAATTCAGCTGTGATTTTCCTAGTTTTGAATATTGGATAAAATGATTTATATTGGTGAAGATCCTCTTCTTGATGTGAATTCCTTGTTTGTACTTGATACGTTTGATATCTTTTGTACTATAGGAAGATTCAACCTCTTAAACAATTTACTACACGGTAGTATAGACTTTCGAAATTTCCCCCTTAAGAAGTACTTGCATAGCATGCAAATAATTTAGTTCAACATAGTGCAGGGCAAAGTGGGAAGGAGGATTGTGTTTAGATCGTTTCAGATACTTAGAACACTAGACCAACGAAAGGGAACAGGGAACGGAGAGACTATCTTGCCTCTGCTTGTAACTGACCTTACTAAATTTTGTTAGTTACGAGGCTAAAGAACAAAAAAAATTGCAAATCTTATTGGATTTCTACTTGTCCGAACAGCGGAGACTGAAATATGAAGTAACTAGTCGTAGCTCTTCCCTTAGGCTAGTTTTATCCTGTTTTATTGATGTGAAATTGGGTGGAGAGATATTCTAAAGTTTGATTCATGCATTGAAGTGTTTGTTCATTTCAACACGACACTATTTAGTTCCAAACTTCTCTACACCTTTTGATTAATAAATGTTTTGATTAGTAAAGCTAGGTTTTTGGTATTTTAGCTATGTAGTTGAGGGGCGTAGCAAGCTCTCTTTTCCTTCCACTGCCTCTAATTGAGCTACATTTTAGGCTTTTAGCTGGATCCTGGATTAGGGCCAAAAGTTTTTTACTAGGTTGAAGAAAAGTCGCTGATATGCTTAAACGTTGTTTGCCAAACAACGTGCAGATGAGTATATTATTGCTGGAAAGTGACTCACTCATTAACTTAATGGATAAACAGAGTTGGATATTTGGTTGTCTACTCTGGTAATTGATTTAGTATGGGAATCTGGGGTAGGAAATAGGAATATTAGCTCATGAGTCCGGCTTCTGCAACTTCTAGAATTGTCGAAATGTTTATCAAGCTGGTTTTCCCTAGTTCTTTGGATTACGCTTACTTTAGATAATTTAATTCTGTTAAAGGAAATGTATTTACGGAAGATTGTGATGAAGTTCTTTCATGTGAAGTTCTGTATTGCATTTTGTTAATTGGACTTTTTGCATACTCTTGCAATTACTGGGCTGAATTAGTTTTAGATAAGGCAAGCTTCTGATTATTTGTGGTTGTGGATTGTGTTTCTCCTTTGGCTTATTCAAAGATTTCAATCAACACCACTTTCCAGATATCATTGTTCAATTGTCTAAATTTGGTTTCTGCTATTATAGTGTCATCAATTGTGTTTTTGAAACTTGAGAACTCAGTTACTGGGTATTTCTAAAACTTTTGTTCATATAAGTTTTTGGAATTAAAGTAGTTGTTTGATGAAGCAAATTGGGAGATGCTTCACAGTGAGAATATGTAAAACAGAAACTAGCGAATAACTGAGTACACCTTAAACCATGGATAACTTATTCTTGTTACGCTGTATCAAGTTAAATATCAGAACACAGGGTTGGGACTTTGTTAATAGTCTGTCTGGTAGAGTTCTGATTGTTGAGTTTTCGTAATTTCTAGATCTAGGTAGAAAACCATCGGATTAGATTTAAACACTTGTAGTAGCAGAAGCAAGCAAAACCCAGCCTTTGAGCATGCTATGCTTTTCTAGCTATTGGCACACCTCTCTAATCCTGCAGTTTAGAATTTTACCTTCTTTGCTTAATAAGCAACTGTTCTCTTGAACCTTGCGTGTAAGCGAATATGCGTCAATTTCTCCATATATTCCTTATGCTAAGTTCATCTTAAACCACCATGTGATATAGTATACATCCTAAATTTATTTAACACCACAACATTCTATTTATATCTTCAACCTCAATTAGTATAATGTGTTGGCTATTTAGGTACATATATATATCGAGTCTGTTAAGTGTTTATTGTTAAATCTTGCCTGATGAATCAACTTATGTACCTAGATTAGTATTTAGTAATTTACATATATAGACAGGAGTAATGAAATAAAGTCGGACGAGACTTCTAATTAACCTCTTCTACTACTCAAGTTAGATAAAGATTAAACCATAACGTAAAAAGTTATACCGCACAACAATTTTTTGTTGGAACTTGAACCTTGATATAATTGTAAGAAGCAAGCTTGGAGATAACAGAGAAACGTGAACATTAACATAGACAATCGGCAGCCTAAGCAAAAAAAAAATATTTAACGAAGAAGATGTCAGGTATTGATCCTCTGGCATTCAACATTTTGACCTCATTACTCCTTTCACAATTATTAAAACAAGTTCGAAACTATGTCTTTTGCAAAGACGGAAATTCACCAGTAATGCCAGATGACTTACGTAGGCCGGAGGATGTCATCAAGATTCAAGGAAAGACATAAATGATATATAGTTGCACCTTATTTCGATTTTTTATAACTATAACAGCAAAAAGCAAGCAAGCACTGGCAACTGTGATCCACACTCAAGTGTCATCAAGAAAAGAGATGATGACTTATTTAGTTACACCTTATTCAGAGCTGAGATTTCGATTTATTCAACAATTAAAATAGCAGAAGCAAGCAAACCCTGGGAAATCAAAGTGACAAGCTCCGTGGTCCGCATGTTCCCAATTTTTGCACTGATTATCACAGTGTTCAGTATCCCCACAGTTTCCCGTCCATGTAATGCTCAGCCTCTCACATAGCTTTGGTTCCCCGGCACGAATACCTTTATACGCATATAATAAAAACACGATGGAAAAATATAAATGGTAAGAGTACCTTTCTTCATAATATCCAAAATTTTCATTTCTTTTTTGCAATGAGAGTTGTTCACGGTCTAAGATTTTTTTCTTTATTCTTGGGCACGCGTTAGCATGTGCATGTACACAATGGCAATTTCAGTTGAACACAACATGAGAAATTAAGTTAATTAGCAAAAACATGTACTTAATATATATACATTTTTTTACTTGGTTCAAATACGTCGGTCTAATTTATCTTCAAACATTTATGGTATACATTATTCTGACAGGAAATTAAATATATTTGGCATAATGTATATATATGACCTAAATACTGTGTATAGTAGCGCTAAATATGACTTTGTAGTATTATTTGGGCAAACTGTTGTTTGGTTAGTCGTCTGATCATCCTCATGTTCACCCTTTTTTGTTTTTAAATATGTTTTTAAATATCCGGAAAAAAAAAAGTTTATTCGATACGTACCAATCATGAAGAAAATGAGTCATGCATGGAGGAAATTTTATTCTTAACTGAACAAGATATATAAATAAAAAGTTATTTTCCATGCCAAAAACTAGTGTGTGATTGCATACCTGAGGGGAGTGAGACAAGAACAAGGAGAATGAACACAACCATCAAGAGAAAGCGAGTACTCGATGTTTTAGCCATGGTTAAACAGTTTATTTTGCTTTTTGGTATATAGCGATAAGAGTATGTATTATTCTTGCTTTGATAAATGTAAATAGGAATTTGGTATATCATCCTTATATAGAAAGTGTGAAACACCTTACTCTGTGAAATTTCTCAGGTGTTTGCATGTCTTCAATGATTCCTCGAATGCTCCAAAAACTTACATTGTGTCATGCTTGCTACTAGGTGTTTGCTTGTCTTTTATTAACTAACCTTTCTTTTATACCAAATTGAGTCTGGAAAACGTGGAAAATAGAAGTTGAAACCGAACTTTATGGAATAAGAAATGTTTCTTTCTGTTTGTTAAAAATAAAAATCCAAATCATTTCTATGAAAGACTCAACTATGAAACTGAAACGAATATTCACCACGGAAAACATAAAAACTCAGCTGCCAACAAACCCTATGTAACCAACGGATTTTATATATATATTTATATATTTATTAAAAGTATATTATGTATGTAAATATATCAAAGTAAATATTGCCTAGTAAAACAAAAATAAACAAAAATGGGGTCCATCTTATTTTGTCTCACCGCCTCATCTCCTCATAAACTTGGATATTAGATATATATTAATGGAGATATATACATTTGATAGATATACTCACTGGAGAATAAACATAGAGAGAGAAATATAAAGCCACCATCTTTGTTCTTGCTTTTCATTGATTGGTTTTGATAAGGTACTGTTTTGATACGTAGAGGGGAGCCCTTTTATGTTGAGTTGTTACAGGATTTGGGTTTCTGTTTCTGTTCTATATTTGTTATTTATCACAGTAATATTACTTGTATATTTAGATGCACAATTGAACCTGACTGGTTAGTAACTTTGTCGAGGTACTGTTTCGGTACGGAAAGGCTAAGTTTTACTCGTTATGATGGCAAGAATATATATGTTTCTTGGTTTGTTTTGCTATTCATTCAAATGTTGAGTATATTTAGTTGGCTATGTGTAGTATTGTATTTATAGACTTGTGGTAGTTATTACATAGCTGAAACCGGTTGGCTACAGGCTTTATTGAGGTACTATTACGGTACTCAAAAGGCTTGCGGATTTTACTCATGATGGAGGACATGAATTAGTTCATGTATTTCTTCTTTTTCCTTGCGAGCGTGTTCTGATATAGTTTATAATAATGGAATTATTTGTAGTAATTTTTATAAACTTGAATCACTATAGGGAACTTGTCGAGCTTTTCGACCAAAGCTCGGGTCGGTTCTGATTTGCGTATCATTACATAGTATATTTTCAGAATATTTGATGGTTAATGTGATTGATAAATATTTCATATCTTGATGTAGTTACAGTAGATTTTCATTGAGTTTTATACATGTTTTATCATATAACCCATGAACAAAGTGGAATAAGGGGACTGGGTTAATTGAGGTGCGGTGTTGTGCTGTTGTTAGTGTAGTAGATGAGAGATATAACAAGATGAAAAAAAAATAAGAGATCAAAATACATAAACTTTATTTTCAGTTTGTAGACACGTTTGTATTGAATTTAGTTGACTCACCATTTGATTTGTTGTTCCTCTCTTTTCTATTTTATTGTCTTTTATAGCCGGAGTTCCAGATTGGGAGGCCAGTATGTGCTTTCGAGCGGGACTCGAGGTGGAACGGTTTGCCGTGTACGAGGTAGTACAATACTTGAGACCGAGTTGGTATTGTTTTGTATATATATATATATATATATATATATATATATTGTAGATGTTCTGACCTGTTTTCGTGTAATATGTGTTAAAAATTGGATGATCAGAAGTCTTGTTTTTTTTTCGTTTTTTTTTCATTAATTTCTTTTAAAATCGCGTCCCGGGTTTTCTTATAAAAATCGGGGCGTGACACCCTAGGTAAAAGGTTAGCTGTATTCAACACTTTTTCTTCAAAATTATTTGTTGTAACTGATGACTTCATTGACTTGTGAGGGAATGCAACGGACAGTTATCTTTTTTATTAATTCAATGATCAAATTGTTTAGAGCAAATTGGTTGATATTAATGCCTTCTACTCTGTGTAGACTCGAGATTTGGCCCTATCAAAACTTATATTTAGCATGTAAATACAAGGCCCATGGATATAGTGTCAGACAAACTAGAAAGAGACAATCTTGTGAATTATAAAGGGAGATATACCGAACTTTTTAAAAAAACCTTGTGTCCTCTCCGGAGGTATGGGATTGGGATACGTTGTAATTTGCCTGTACTCTCCTAGTTCTGAATGTTGGATAGATTGATTCTATACGTTTGGATTTATGATATCAATTTCTTTTTTGTACTTGATGAGGTAGCTCTTTTTGCTCCTACATAGGAAGATTCGGCCTTTCGAATAATTCGCACACTCTCAATTTTGCAGACGTTTGAAAATTTCTTCTTGAACAACACTCCACAATAAGCATGATAAATGATTAGTTCATGTAGTGTAGGGCAAACTGGAAAGAAGCATAATCTTTAGATCATTTTTAAAGAAAGGTATAAATATACAAGAATACTTTTCAACTATTCTTGGAATACTCGAATAAAGAAAAGGGACGCAGAACGGAGGGACAAACGTGAATCTCGGATCTAGGACCTAACAAAACGTGTAGCCCTTTCTTATAAGTAATAGTACTACAATTGGAAAACCTTCGTGGATACTCGTCCAAACAGCAGACGACTAAATGTGGAGTTATGAGTCCTTGCTCTTCTTTCGTGATAGTTTAATTCTGTTTATTGATAAGAAAGCGAAGATATATTTTCAAGTACAATCAAGGGCACAAAAAGTTTGTTTAGTCCTCCAATTTGACATTTTATTTTATTTTTATAATCAACAACCCTCACCTTTGGAGGGAGGAGGTAACCCACCTTTGGGCCTCAGAATTCGAAGCCTGGTGGTGAGTGGATACATATTAGGGTTTTAACAACTTTGACCGAGCTCTAACCTTGTGTTATGACCGAACTTTTCTACTGTTTTTGCTTAATAAATCCTTTGCTTTAAGACATTCATCAGTTTGAAGCTGAGATTTTCTAGACAGAATCACCTAAGGGTTCTCTTCGCATAAACAAAAGCTAGTATTTTGGTATTTTAGCTTACTCGTTACTGGGCATGTCTAGCTTTCCCCCACTCTCTTGCCTAAATAAAGTACGAAATCTAGCTGGATCCTGGATTAAGGACAAACTTTCTACCAGATTGGCAAACCTAGTTGCTATTACGCATAAATATTGCTCGCATAATGGATAAATGGAGCTGGTATTGAGTTTTCTACATTCTACCAGATTGCTTGCAATAACTGGTCCCATTGGAAAGGAATGTGCTGATTTGTGGCCTAGGAATATGCTGAGTTTTTTGCTTTTTAGCTCGTGTTTGACAATTAAAACTTCGGTTCCGATTTCTTCAATTTTCATGTTTTTGGTTAAAGTTCAAACTGATGAATGTAGAACAGTTGTGGCTATGTTTGGGATTTGCTGCTTGGTTGTTGTATTTCTTCTCTTAAAAAGAAAGAAAGAAAGAAATAAAATAATAAGTTCATGATTTCTTTTTGGTGCTTATAAGTTCATTATTTGGTTACTGTCTTTGTGCAGCTTTTAGAATCCTTGAAATATTATTCAGTTCCTTTCCATTGCGAGAGTTCTTTGGATTAAGCTATTATAGTATCTTGATTCCGTTGGAATAAGGACTCAGGAAAGAATGTGATAGAGTTCCTTCTACCCAAAAATATATTCTGAGCTATTTTGCCTTAAAGTAGATTAAGCATGTGCTTGTTTGTGTCTTTGAGTTTGTGTGTGTCGCTTAGATAGATAACCTAGCAACTCGTATATCAATATAGACAATCTCAGTCGTAGGAGACGAACAAGAGGAAAAAAGAATAGACAGAGAACAGATCATCAGGTATGATGACTTATTCATTTATAAAAGAAAGCACGTTTGGTAGCAGAAGCAAAACATAGTAAGTTGCACCTTTATTATATAGAGCTGAAGTTTTAAATTTATTAACAACAGTGGTAGCAGAAGCAAAAGAACCCCACGAACTGTGCGTGACAAGCTCTGTGACGTGCACCTTCCCAACTTTGGAATTTGATTGTTACAGTGCCCCATATCGCCACAGAAACCCGACTATGCCGTGCTCCGCTTTTCACATATATAGTTTTGCTTCCCCCATTAGGATATCTGCAAATGTAACTTGTATGGCACTCATTTAATAAACCATAAGGACCAAGGCTGGACCTATGGCTAGCCAAAACACTCAGTTGGTTTAGGCGCCAGTCGGACAAATTTAATTTTCCCTTTACAAAATAAAACAAAATTTCATTAAATTATGGTTGTGGTGAACTTGTTCATTTTCAGTGCAATCTATCCTACTCTTTTGTATGTTATTTATCTTATTTGTCGGATAAAGTTACGAAATGCACAAAGATCAAGCTCGACTGAGGTGTCAAAAGGGCTTAGGCTGTCCCTGATTAGGGCCTAGTGGAAGTGGTATAATAACACCAAAAAAAACAATGAGTTTTTATTCTATTAAGCTTTTTTAGGATGAGATGGTGACATAGGGGTGTTTGGCACAACTGTTAGAAGTGTTTCTTAATATTAAAAGTACTTTTGGAGAACTTTATAGGGTTTGGTGAATAACTTTTGAGAAGTGTTTTAGAAGTCAATTTTGACAATTCAGTATAGGGAGTGTGACAATTTTGACAATTTTGGATAAAAATGTATTTTTTAACAAAAATATATTATTATACATGTAATAGAGTGTGCAATACATGTAAGAGAGTGTGTAAGAGAATGACAAATTTGTGTGAATATCTTTTTCCTTCAGTATATGGTGCTTCTCCAGAATTGATTCTAAACACTTCTCTATAAGTGAAAATAAAAATAATGCAAAATCAATTTTGTTGTTTAAAAAGCACATATTTTGTTAAAATAAATTGCTATAAAAAAAATGAATTCTAAAAAAATGGCTTTTTAAAAAGACGAGTTATCAACTTTTTTATTCTTCTTCTACATATTTCTTTTAAAAAATGGATTTTGTTTTGAGAAAATAAATAGCATTTTCAAATAATTTTTCTCTCTATTTTATAACGACCGTTTTTATAAAGTGACTTTTTTCAAATACGTTTTTTTTCAAAATTAAGGTATTTTCCAAAAGGACGTTTTTTCCATGAAACAGATTTTTTGAGAGATTATTTATCCAAAATAGTGATGTTTTAAAAAAACGTATTATTGGTTCAGATTTTCGAAAATAAAAAAAATGCATTTAATCGATTAAATTGATTTTTTAAAACTCACACACATATTTTTTTAAGTTAGATATATAACGATTGCAACAAGATTATTGTTAGTGTGAACAAAAAATTCATCTTATTAGACATAGGTTGTAGTCGACCAAATTGTGTTAGTTATATTTATTATGGCACTAATTAATTAGTCCAAATCAGATATTATATTGTTTTATTGTAAGATACTCTGTGTCATGTTATTAACAATATACATTTTTTAAAAGTTTTTAATAAGTCACTTTTCACTTCTATACCAAACACTAAAAAAATTTATGAAAATTAAAAGTATTTTTTCACCAAACATAAAGTACTTTTGTATAAGTTACTTTTACAGCAGCACTTCTACAAAATACAATTTTACAGAAGCATTTTATTTCCAAACGCCCCAAGTTTTAGGCTTAACATATATCCTACTTCCATTGGCTTCTAATTTGAACTTTCCAATTATTTCTTCAATCCCCAGTATATATACAGAAGTTCGATCAAACGATAGAATTTAGAACAGTCATAGTAGCTTCACAACTTTACACCAAAAACATGTCCCCCACCTGTTAGCAATCTTTAAATTGATGTCTAGTAAAATTAAGTAAATTTTTACATCTTACTAGTAATATATATGGATGAATTTGTATTGCATATTATAATCAAGTACATACATAATTATAATTGTATTATGTTTATTGAAATATTTCTATTATAAATATGATGTTATTGCACGAGTTTGAGATAAACGCACAACAAACTGCGCTGCTAGTGCTCTTTATATAGCAAATCCTAACATCCGAAACACATACTCAGCCGAACCCGCAGTCAACATATTCATGTTCGTAACTTTATTATATGCACTCTTCTAAAAAACTCAACAAACTCAGTAACTAAAAACTCAAATGTATCAAACGCGAACGGTATGAAACCGTGTTGGTTCTCGTGGCAGTCATTTTCATGTTTCTCTATCTTTTCTGCCGTTGCAGTAGAAGCTGTGTGACCCACGGTGAATTTTCCAGCACCAAATCCCACCAAGTGTGAAATGCCAGTAAGGTCGACACACGTATGTTTTCCGTCGCTTCAACTATAAACAGAATGTCTGTTATACTAAGGGTAGATCTCCCATTCGATGGATCTGTAATAAAGTTAACAAGTGTCTGTTTTCTATCTGCAATTCCGGCTTTCCAAGTTATGGATTAGATTGGTCCTTCGCTGCTCATTTTAAATGATTTAATGGATTAATCTTGATATTCCCGGAATCGTAAACAACTCTACCCAATTCTAGATAGTTTTTTTCTTACACCACATAAACAAAGAAAAGGTTTAACTGTTTTAATGTTGATATATAAACTCGTGTAGATCAACATAAATTATGTGGAATTCTTTAATTTACTAGCTATAGTATCATGAAATTAAAATGATACTTTGCTAACTTTACACTAAGATTTTTCTTTCTCCTAGCTTGAATATTCATATGAACCCTAGAGTTTTTGAGAAAGTGCATGATCGCACGTGATGGGTAGATAGATCAACAGTGATTAAATAAAGTTGTATTATTCCACGGGATTACATGACGGAAGTAGTCTAATTCCTTTTTTTTCTACAGTCTTTTTCTGAATGAGAAAATCATGATTTCCATGATTCTTTTTGTTGGCTTTCATGTCCATGCAGCGAGTCCCCTTTTGTGCACCACATTGTCCCGTTTAATTCTGATCATTTGGATGAGTTTAAATAGATATGGACCATATAATCGATTTAAGTTGATAATAAAAATAAATAAAAAACAGTGTAATTAGGAAATACCTGAAATACCCTAATCATAAACAACAATGAAACATTCTCTCTTGTCCAAATTTAACACTAAAAATCTAGGGTTTTTCGGTTATCATATTCCATATCTATTTAAAATCATCTAAAGACTCATAATTAAACGGGACAATGTGCTGTTAAACACACTGACTGCACAAAAGAAAAAACTCTATGCAGATGATAAAGTTCTGTTTTTCCATTTTAATATTATTGTTTCTGCATTACCTCAATGGTGAAACAACAATTCTATTTTTTTATTTTCTTTTTCAAAGTAACAACAATTATATTTTGCACCCGATTTTTTAGTTGAAATGGACATTATCTACGTTATATAAAGGATATATATATCATTGAGAACTCATAGTTGGTCCTCAGGGGCGGCCCGTCAGTTAATATTGCCCAGGTTAAAAATAATAATTTTCCCATCAATATAGTGTAGTATTAAAAAAAAAACATTGCTATACGCACAGAGTAAATGTGCACAGGATATACACAGAATTAATCTAGCGGTTGAGATTTATCCACGTTTTAATTTATAAATTAAATCCAACAGCTATTATTTTAACTTTCCCACAAGACCAAAATATCCTCTAATTAAAATAAAATTTTCTTTTTATCTCTTTCTTAAAACTCAACTATATCGGTACACCACTTCTTTATACATCTCCAATATATATTTAAACAATTCAACCTTATTTTTCAATCTTGAGAAAGTTATTTATGTTTGCTTCATATTCAGTTTTATTTTAGTATGAAAGAAATCAAATGAGATAATCGGAGAAACACTTTTGAGGTATGAAAGAAGCAAACTTGATAAACTATTAGATCCGTCCAATTTTGATTTTACTTTGTTGCAATATCATTCTATTATAATAAGGCAACACAAGTCAAACGAGTCTTTCCAATCTAACAAAAAAAATTTCAAAAATAATCATATATTTTTTATTAATTACAATAATACAATGGTTACATAAAAAAAAAAGTAATAAATAATAACACTATGTATCTTTCTTCGACAACTAAAAAAAAGTATTAAAATTAATGAAGGTTTCAACAACCACTAAGCTACACAGATACATGTAAATGATTATTCATACTAAAATATATATAATTGGGCTGGGGTTGTCAAAAAATGTTTTTGGGCTTGTGTTGCCCAAGTTTAAAACATTAATTACATTTCTCTTGGCCCGACCTATGTCCTCTTGAGTCTTGATCATGATTCATGTATTCTTTTCTGGAATTGAAAAAGTTCACATGCTGACATAATAAATGGTTCCATAGGAACTTTAACTAACTTGGTATAAAAAAATATTAACTATATGGAAGTTGTTATAAACAATAGCTCAGTAATATAAGAATTGAAAATAAAATGAACACGAAATATAATAGGTCGGCCACAACTCATGGGTTGAGCCATATTCCATATGAAATATCATTGGCTTTTATATATACGAAAATGGGACAGTACAAAATATTACTAAACTTGAAGATCACACATCATTAGTGACAAGCTTGGCTTGTGCTTTATTGCCAACTGTCACGTTTTGTCATTACATCACAAAATGGTGATGACTAATAACACAAGTAATAATTTGAAACCATAAAAGTCTTTTACCACACCCCATACCACACCCTTCTTAATTTGTTTTTTTTTTAGTCAATATTTACTACCACACCCCATACCACACCCTTCTCTTTTTGTTTATCGTCTGTTCACCTAAAAAGTCAATACCAAGTCATCGAAAAAAAGAAAAATGGCAAGACCTGCTAATTAATTAGAAGAAGCCTCAAAATGATAGATAGTGATACGGTTCCTACTTTCAATAAAATATATGACTTGCAAGTTGCAATATTGACTTGGCGCATGTTTAATAACCCAAAAAACACGATTAGCATAGAAAACAGAAAGAGATCTAGCCAATATATACTAAGCGTCGTTTATGTGAAATGTTTTTGTTTAGTATTTAATTAGCATATAGTTAACATAATAAGTTAATTAAATTCTTATAGTTGAACATAGGTTGGGAATGTATTAATATATTAATTTTTAGAATCATAAACAACCAAAGATTTAGATTTGCAAGTTTGTAAAACCCTTTAATATTATGATCAATGCAAGCAAGATGGATAACTGTATCTAATCCATCAAACCACACGAGTGGTTTTGTTTGGTGTTACTTGGTGGTTGTTCGGTTATTTTACTCATTTCCTTAATATACAAATATATTATTTATACTTAACGTCCCAATATCGATTCTCCACTCTTATTAAATTGAAGTAAATTACAAAAATAAAACAAAAAATAATGTTGTTAAATTTACCAATAAATAGCAACAAAATGACAATTTATTACATATTTAGAAACTTATTTACAAAAAAACCCGGTTGTTTTGAATTTGATTACTGTTCTACAAAAAAAAATACATATTTTGTGAACTTATTTACAAATAGTTACATATGTCATTAAAAAATTAAAAAAAATATTTAAAAATTAAAAATCAAAATTTTAAAAAATACATTTTTATATAAAAAAAATATGTGTGATCCTGTCTGATCATGTCTGACCATGTTCAATCATTTATGTCTAATCCCGTTTGATCCTGTCTAATCATGTCAAGTACTTTGCAATTTTATATGTCTAATCCTATCAAATCATGTATAATCATGTTTGATACTATGTACAAATTTTATTTTATTTTATTTTTTTCAATTTTTTTATTTATTTTTTTATTTTTTATGAAATATGTACCTAATTGTAAATAATTATATGTATCTAATTGTAAATAAGTGTACATATGTGGGTTTTTTTATAATTAAGTTGATTGTTATGTATCTATTTGTAAGTCTTCCTAGATTATTTTAATATATATAATGTTGTTAAATTTAGCGACACCTACTTTGACATTAGGATAACAGTGTATGTATATTGATATTTTGATATATTTTTTTAGTGAGGTATAGTGATAAAACACTACAAATGTCTAAGTGGTGGTTTTTTTTTTTAAGCAGTTAGCGACGGTTTTTGTTATTGTTTTTCAAATTAATGATAATTTTATGACGAATTTTCACTATTATTTTATCAACATTATTTTGTAATTAAGTGAACATTTATTGTGAACGAAGATATTAATTCAGGATAGTATATGGTATACTTTACCATCACATATATGGTTAATAATTTATAGTTGTCATTTGGCTAGAGGTGCTTGGGCAATCATGCTATTTTCTCACACTAATTTTCAAATTGTTGCGGAATTTATACAATATTTTTAAAAAAACTCGTGTTTATGAAGATTATTTAGATAGTTATATTGTAAGAATCACAACCCTTCTGATATCATGTAGCAGTAATCGCATCAGTTTTCTTATATCACCAATTTATCTTAAATACGAGAACATTGCTCTAAAATTGTACACGTATCAGTTTATTTATTCATTAACTTAAATATACATGAACTCAAATATCGCTCAAATACAAGTGATCAATATGTTCTCTTATAATTAAAATAATATTTTCTCTCTCTTATTTTTCTCTCATTTATTTGTAATTTACACATATAAATCAATAAAATAACAAAAATATGAGTTGTATAGCTGCGATAGAGAAATTGATAAGTAAGTTGATAATTTGTATAAAACAATACGTTTTCTTATAAGTTATAAAATTATACTTCTTATTTTAAATATGAGTAAACGTAGAAGTTATCTGATACGGTTACTGGTCGGTCTTGGTGTGCATAAAATTTTCATCAGAAAGTTTAATAGGAATAAGAATGGGGACTTCCATGAATAGTATATAAATGAGCTAACATCATCATCTCAAGCTGATCCATATAAACGTTCCAATGGAGACATATATTTTGTTTCAATTTTAGAATTATATAGTTGGATAATAGTTGTTTAAAAAACTAATTGAATTATACACATTAGGGAGGGAGACATTATAATTAAGAGGTTCCAATTATCTAAGGGAGCCTCGGTTTCGAAGTAAACAGACATGGTTTTCTCGACTATATTTAGCAATGGAATGACAAAAATTGTCTTCAGGACATAAGGTGATTATACAAATTATTTACTTGAATGGAAACTAAAGTTCTTTTTCATGATTTAGTAGACATGTCGGATATCGTTGTATTGCTATACATTTTCATGTTTAGCAATTTTTGATTGTTTGTAAGTTTTAATCACTTACTATTCTAATAATCAAATCGTTAAGGATTATAAGACACTGGCCATTTGGGGAACGAACTTGTTATAAATAATATTGTTATAGAGATCCAAGCGATATATATTCAAAATTGGGGAATGCGTTTCCTAAGTTTCCTTGGTTGCAAAGTATTTTCTTATAGAAATCTCTTCAATAATAAAAAGAAAGTAAACATCAATGAATCTACAGTAACAGTACAAAATCAAATTGTAAGAGGGGAGAGGCTCAAAATCTAATCTATAATGACTCATATTGATGTTTCCATTTGTACAATAATATAACTAAATATAAATGGCTTTAGTGAAATTAGATTCAAATAAGTCGTCTAAGTCATCGCGTAGTTCAGTAAAATGCATCAATGCAACATGATTTTGAAATTTTTTCACTTGAGAAAATATCAGTTCCCATTCCCCAAATTTCAAAATGGACGAATTATAGGACATGCACTGACATAAGACGATTATTTTATGAGCATATGAATTATGATTTATTTTTTACAAAAAACAACCTTCATGATTTTTTTTTTCATGAAGTAGTTAGGATCATTTTCAGTAAAAGAATAAAAAAACACACAAAGACAGCTAGACTATAAACAAATCGGTGTAACAATTGTTCGTTTTCCAGTTTCTCTCTTCGAATCCATCCGGGTGTTTCATCATTCGCGGCCATAATAAGTTAACTATTATCACATTTAGATTGATTGTTGATTTTTTTTTAATACACGTCGATTGTCAATGTATTTTCATCCATATAACAGCTCCAAAATCAGTGTATCATACCGTTGTGCTCGTTAAAAAGATGAACGACACCGTATATAAGAGGACCGTAGTTTACTAGATATAACATACCATTTCAACATAACATGAGGAACATTAATGTTAAAACTTAGATCATATAATTACTAATAAAATTAAGTGGTGCCATATAAACAATTACTAATAACATTAACTCATTAAGTGAGGCCATATAAACAATTAGTGATAACATTAAGTGATGCCATAACCATATAAACAATTACTAATAACATTAAGGGAGGACATATAAACAATTACTAGTAACATTAAGGAAGGCCATATAAACAATTACTAGTAACATTAAGGGAAGCTATATAAACAATTACTACTCCATCCGTTCTTATTTAATCATTATAAAACTACGTGCAATTTTGACCGATCAAGAACTTGTATCAAAATTATCGGAATGAAATTTTTTAAAAGTTGATCATATAGTTTAAATGTAAAATTTTATGATTAGATTTAAAAATAAATTAATTTTAACAATTTTGATATAAGTTATAAGCCGATAAAAATTATACGTAATTTTGTAATAAACAATTAAATGAGAACGGAGCGAGTAATAATATTAACGGAGCCATATAAACAATTACTAATAACATTAAAGGAGACCATATAAACTACTAATAACATTAAGGGATGCCTAATAACATTAAGGGAGGCCATATAAACAAATACTAATAACATTAAGAGAGGTTATATAAACAAATACTAATAACATTAGGATAGGTTATATAAACAAATACTAATAACATTAGGAGAGGTTATATAAACAATTAGTAATAACATTAAGCAATGCAATATTATAAACTACTACTAATATTAATGGAGCCTATATAAACTAGTACTAAATATTAAGGGAGGTCTATTATAATTCCGATGGGAATAAAGAAAAATAAAACAACAAAAAAATATTTAAAAGTATCATCAACAAAGGGAGACTGTGAATTGCTATAAATAGGGACCACACTCCACGGAAACTATCAGTTTTTATTTTATATTTTTTCTCTCTCTCTCTATATATATCCATTTTCAAAATCCAGTGAGAGAAATAAATCCCAAGAAACAGAGATAACAAATATAAGTAATCAATTAAAGATTCAAATCTCTCAACATATCCTAAATTTATCTCATTCCAAATTAAAACCCCTTGGTATTTTCCAAACTACATTATAATTAAACGCTTCACTTCCTTTAATTACACTCTTAAAACATAGATACACACATATATATATACGCCGCCAGTTATATATACAATTACGTACAAACAAATAAGTAATAACCCTTCAGAAACACCCATTTTCTCTCTTTTCTTTACCAAAATAATAAATGGATTTCCACACAGTACAATCGGAGAAGGCCAAGGCCATTGCTCGTTACAACCGTGTCAAATATATTGCAAAAATTTGGCGTTTTTTTGAAGCAATATTAGCGGTTTTCGTCCTCTCATGGTCCTCCACCTTCGCTAGGTTTTTCTCAGAAGCATTTGCATACGTATGTAAGTACGCGTATAGCCCTCTCGCCACTTTTCTCATCTTCAACTCCATAATCGCGGTTTTGGTACTCCTTTCCCGCAAAAACCGAGACGAGGAGGAGAGAGAGGAGGGGGAAGTTATCAAGATGGCCTTGTTCGAAGAGTCGGATTTCGAGATTCCTGGTTTTTCGCCGGATTTTATGGAGGAGGACGTGAAGATGGTGGTTTTCGACCAAACTGAGGAGAAAAACAAAATTTCCGAGAAAAATGAAATTTTTGTGATGAAAAATGAATTTTTACCGTCCAAGAATGAATGTTTATCGTCCAAAAATGACTTTTTGCTGGCGAAAAATGATTATTTTCCGAAAAAAAGTGATTTGAAAAAGGATTTTTTATCTGCTAGGGTTCTGCCTTGTGGGGCAGAAGAGGAGGAGAGGGAGAAGCGTATCGTGGTGGTAGAGAGAGATGAGGGAGAGAAGGCGGTTATTGTGGCGATTGAAGAGGCGAAGAAACAGATACAGAGGTTCAAGAGGACGCAGTCGGATATCTTGAAACGTGACATAACGCCACATCAGCGTTTTCAGAGGTCTGAGACAGAAAAAGCGATTTCAGTTGTGAGTAAAGTCGATACGTTAAGTAGTGAGGATTTTCAAAGGACTGTTGAGGAGTTTATTGCTAAGCAACAGAAGTTTCTTTTGGATCAGAAAATGGCTGAGAAGCAAGATTGAATGAATTTGGGTTTTTTCGAGATTTGTTTATGTTTTTAGTTTTATTATGTTAGTTTTATGTGTACAGGGCAAGTTCCCAAGTTTATTTTGCTACTTTTGGGAGTTACTTGAGTAGTTTGGTAAGAAATTTTTAGTATGATTGGTATTGTGATTTTCTATTAATTTTGTGCATTTGTGTGTTGCTTTCGTTTTACTTTGACTATCAGAACTGATTTACTTTAAGTTTAGATCTGAATTTATTTGTGTAGTTAAATTTCTCTTTTAACATTTTTTAGGAGTAATGCTACAAGATTATTTAGTTAAAAAATCTACCTTTTCTATTTACAGTGTATCCTCCAAGAGAATAAATCAATTAGATGAAGTACGCTTTTATTATTGTCAACTAAAAAAATGCAAGTATATATTGGTTAATGTGTAACTTATTTATTTTTTCTCATAAATAATCATTGCTCAATAAGCTGCTAGCCTAAGCAATCGAAATGGACATAAATTATGTGATTAGCCTTTTAGGTAGATCATTAGTGGTAAAAGCAGGAGTACAAATGTAGAACTGCGGAAATAAATTGAACTTGCTTATATAGGTGAAGGACATGACATTTGATAGAGGAAATCAAGGATGTCCCTAAATTCAAGAAATCATGGTCACTTTTACAAGAAATTCAGAAACCATTAAATGTAAATTGTTCTGACATTTTGTGTTTCTTTTGATTTGGTGGTCAAGGTAAAGGAGAGGAATATTATTATCTTTGCCTATTATTTCTAATTTTATGGACTGTTTGTTTGCACCTTACTGATTTCTTTTTCTATTTTGGGGGTAATAGTGATTAAAAAGAGAAAAATGTATGACACCCTTGATGGTGAAATCAACATGTGACATTGTTCTACACTGTTGATTTTTACTGTTACAAGTATATTTGGTGACGTGCTAACATAATGAGTGTCTAGATACCAATTAGAGATGCCTCCATCATTTCAAAATATGATACTTGTATGATACCATTGGTCCATATGCACATTTATCATGTATATATATGTTCTGCGAATGCCATTATTAATTTCGCTCAAGTTTTGCTCATAAGTTTTAATTTTTGAAGCTTTAGCAGTAGATAAGCTCAAGAGTGTTTGAATTAATTTTTTCAAAAAAGTGGACAAAAGTCGTTTTGCGTTTATTGTAATAAAAAAAAAATTATCATAGAAATTCCGCCTTTTCCACAAACCAATCCTGCTTTTACCACTAATGATAATATCCAGAGGATTATCAAACTTGTGGCTCAATTAGGGGCGGGCGAAAATCGAAAAAACCGAACCGATAAACGAACCGAAAAACCGAAACTTTTTTAAGGTTGGTTTCGGTTTACAATAAAACCGAAAAACCGGAAAAACCTGGAAAAAAAACCGAAAAACCGAAAATAAAACCGAAAAAACGAATCCGAACCAAACCCGGTCCAAAAAATAAAAAAAGCGAAACCGAAAAAACCAAACCGAAAAATTTGCTCGGTTTCGGTTTTGCCAAAAAGCGAACCGAACCGGATCCAACCCGGGCTCAATTGCATTCTTGATAACTAAGTACTTGTAGAAGCTGTTAAACCAAGAAAAAATAGTCGTACTCGCTGAAACAAAGGAACTCTACTCCCAATTAAATTGGTTTGCATTTCAATCAAGTCGTATCCTTCGCAAATGTATCTACAAATACCACAATTCTCAATACCTTTTGAAGATTGGATAATTGGACTCTAACCTCTTCAACTACGATCTTTTCAGTATACTCCGTATCAATCTAGGTCTCTCTTTAACACACGTCATCCTCTCCCTGATTGGCTCATCGATATCATCAATCTCACGACTAATTCTCAATAATCTGATTTTTTATAATATACATTAACGTCCCAATAAATGAAAACAATTCACTCATACTTCCATGTCTACGTCGGCCATCCGCAGATCTCAGGACTAGCTAGTGCATTCTCAAGACTTTCTACATGACTATGATCAGTTTTGTTATAAATCGGCGTTTGTTATGTTTCCCGCAGTAGCAATGACTACATTTTTCAACAAAAGAAACTTATGTACTCTTTATGTGCAAAATGAATGTAGTCTTTCTCATTTCATATACTCTCATTAGTATAAATAAACAGGCAGTAATTTCGCCAAACATCCCGTCGTTCTGGTGATATTCTTTAACAAAAACCAAAGAAAAACATATTTTGTAGAGGAAATCACACTTTTGTCCATTTATAAAATATAAGTACTTTACAAATTATCACAGAAAAAGTTTGTTAAAGTGGGAATAAAGAAAACAAGTGCTTGAAAGATGAGTTGTTCCTTGAAATTGTGGGGGTGTTGGGTGGTAGTGGGGGATCTTTGTTCTCTTCTTATTATGGGGCCACTTAACAAACAATCTAGCGGCTAGTTTCTCTTATCCACTCGTTAGTACAAGTTAATTTGCAAGAAAACAACAAATAAAAAGTAGAAAAATAATAAGCCACCAAGCTTATAATTACATTATTTATTAGTTATATATATTGTTGTATATTTTTTTATTTAGTTAGTACCACTGTTGTTGCGGCTAGTTTTTACTTATTTCCGCAAGGGGATTACCACCAACTAATACACACGTACTACGTACCATACAAGTATTGATCAATAATTCTCTTTAGAATGCCTATCTGAATACTTTAATCTCAACCATCGCCAACCCCTTTTCCTATCCACTTTTTACATTTAAAAACATGAAAATATCGTGATGTTTTATAATATATTCAGGTGCCATACGAGAAGCTTAATTGTTTTAAGCCTCGCTCTACTGGTTTAGGCATAAAAACGGAAGAAAATTGATTAATGTTCCGATAACTTACACAAAACTAGGTAATACCCGGAACTAACACTAAACAAAAATATACAAAAAATAACAGAAATTATGACGGTTTTTTTTGTGACGAGATTACTAACTATGATTTTTGTTATGCGGTTGTAACAATATAGTCATTTTGAAACAAATTTTAGAATTAGCGACAAGTTTATTTTTTTACTCTTATAAAATCAATATTATTTTACAGTGTACTATCGTACAAGCTCATTGGTGGCTATAAGACCCCCTTTTGTAAAATTTGAAATTATGTTTGCATAGTTTCTTTTTTATGTGTGTGAGTGTGAAGAAAGGTTTGTGACTACCAAGTACCAACATGTGTTTGTGGTTTTGAAAGCTTGCGTGATTTGTAATGTTAGATTTTTTTCTCTATATGCAAGGGCTAATTAGCATGGTCACTCTAGATATCACGAGTACTTCGACGCTTTATATAGCTAAATCGAAATTTCAACATCTTTCAAACACTCGTTGATATTTCATTTCCAATGATAAAACACAAAAATCGCAAACATAATTTGATAGGAAATGTTAAGCTCGTTATGCACTTTTTTTTTATTTATTTATTATAATGCATTTCACAATGCAGTTTGTAAGCAGCTGGTTCTTCGTTTGTCTGGCCTTAATAAGTTCTAAACATTAAGCTAAGTTCTTATTTCTTTTCAATTTGAATGAGCAAGCCAAACTGTTAAACGATTTAGTATTGTAACCGAAACAAAATGCTAGCTTGAGAGTAGCATACAACTTAAGGAAGGAAAAATTACTACCAAAGCAAAACCTGCCGTCCATCATAATTTTAAATAAAGTATATACAAGAGCCAATATATTTTATACGAGAAAGTACAAAAAGGAAATGCACGGGGCCTAGTCAACAAATTTTTTAGCAGGTTAAATATAAATGATAATTAGCCTTGGATTCTCCGGAGAAAAAGTACAATATTAGATTTGTGTTTTAGTCATATATATGTATAATGGATTTGAGGAGATCGTTAAATTATAGCTAAGTTTCCCTTAACTAAAAATAACTTCACAATAATTAATCTAAAGGCTTTAGGCAGCTATTAGTCACACCATCATAAGCATAAAAAATAATTGGTCACTGTGAGAGGCTAAAATTAATCCATTGCGATACCTAATCTGTGTTTAAATAAGACAAACAAATTAAAGTAACTTTAGTAAGATCAACTGCCAAAATGTTTTGAAAAGTAGTTACTTGATACATGTTCTTTCTATTCTTTAAAATGAATTATCGAGACATGGATATTTATTTTGAGTGAACGTGCATGCTTCAATAATGAACTCTTAGTTATTCATTCACATCAATTTAACCACTATGTTAAAAACGTCTTTCGTAGTAAAAAAAAAAAAGCTATTCAAAGCTCATTTCAGAGCTTAAAAAGTTCGTTTTTTCCTTTTTTAGTCGGCTAAACGTTTGCGCTTTTTACCCTTTTAGCATAGCTATTGCATAAATGCTTTATCTAAAACTTTGCTTTTTTAAAACACTGATTTTAACTATGATCGAACCGTGGATGTTTTTTTTCGCCTTGGATATAAAGTTGGTATCCAGCAAAAAAGTTTATAAAAGTTTTTTTTCATCGTTCTGAATCTAAAAAGCCGGGAAAACTAACTTTTCTGGGTAATTAAGCCTTATATCAAATATAACATATTAAGAACAAAATTTTCAAAGTTTAAAACTTATAACATAAAATAAGATTAAAAAACATTCTATTTATGATATATATGATGTCGACAAGGTGAAAAATATCGAAAAATAATACAGTATGAGATTCACGGGCTCTTTAATGGTCGGTCACATTTTAATAAGATTTTTGTTCATATGTTACTATTCTTACAAGATTTTTAAGTCTAGGTTAACTTACAAGTGATAAAAAAAGATATTATTTTCGTAAATTTTTTATTTTTTTTTACTTAATGATTCAAACAAACACTAAAAAAAAAAACTAAAAAGCAGCTTTTAAGCTATTTTTTACACTTTAATATTTTCCTCGTGTAGATTGTAATCTTTTTTTAAGCTTAAAAACAGCTTTTAAGCTACTTTTTATATTTTATTATATTTTTTGTATAGATTATAAGCTATTTTTTAAGTTTAAAAATAGCTTTTAATTTATTTTTTTATTGGGACGGGTGACTGAAATTTAAATTGGTTTCGACACACCAATTGTACTCACAAAATCTTATAAAAGTTGATCAATAGCTAATATCCTGGAGATTCATTAGCAAAGAGGGGCCTGTTTTGTAATGGCGTATAATTCTTTATCATCCTTGCATGAAATATATAGAGTCAACCACACGCATGTGCGATGCCATTATTTTTGCTTTCATTAGCAAACTTTTAAAAAAGGTATAATTAAATAAGCTAGCAAAATTTCCAAAAAAGGGGCACTATGTATAATCTATGTAACTATGTGCATATGATTGCTTTATAAAATTGGAGAAATAGTTGGTGAATGGTATAATCTACGGTTCAGTTTAACCAACTCAAGATAAACGATCTGGTCATGCCGAAATATCTAATACTAAGTCGAAGAAAGTCCATTGTGCCACTAATGAGAATTCTCATAGAAATGGTTACGAGATTACCAACTTATTCGAATTCCAAAAATCTGTCCATCTACAAGAAACAAAAAAAAAACTTATATAACAAAGTTGAAAATTAGGTTATTGACAAAATTTGTGCATTTAGATCCAAAATATTAGAAAAAGATCAACTCTTATATATTTCTAATTCAAATTTATTGCGAGTGACATGGCATTAACATACTAAGTAGTAATTTGGCTTACCGTCCATCTCTTGATCCAGAGAGCATTATTGAACCGAAACATTACGATGGATCGATGATACTATAAATTATGCAACACGACTACGATTTGTGTCTATAGAAAATTGAATCCTGCAAATCTCCCACAATCCAATTTAACTTTAATAAATCTTCTCCATAACCATTTATTATTAGATTCCCCGCACAATGAAAATAGAGAGAACCGATGGACATCTTAGAGTCAGATGTACCGGTACTGTCAAATTCATAGCACTCAAGTAGACGTAAAATTAAATATTAGAGTTAACGGTAGCGGCAGCAATAATAGTAACAATAGCTATAGCGGTAGAAGTAACGATAGAGTACTATAGAGTAGCGAAAGACTAGAGCCGAGATGAATAAACTTAGTTCAGATCAAAATAAATTCAAAAGTGACTTAGGAGTACTGGTAGGTAAAAGTAAAACGATGGTTGAAATTACTTGTTCCAATACTAGAGGAAAAAAAAACTGTATAAGTAGCGTAGTAACAACGGTAGAGAAAATCTAAATTTTAACTAAATGATTATGTCAAGATAGCAATAGACATTTTAACAACATAATTATGTAATATTTAGTTGTAAAAATTTAACGACACTCATTTTACTAATAGTTTTCAAAAAGACGGAAGCCGTCTTGTTATTATCCGATATTTTTCTTGTTGTAGTACGTAGGAGTGGTATAAGAATATAATAGTTGGAATATAATGCAACCACATCAGTTTGGTTACATTTTTTCTTATATTTAAATTAATTAGCATTATTTTTATATTTTTAATATAACAGTTTAAATTTATACATTTTTCAGTTTTGCTATCAAATTTATTATCATAACTAAATATTACTATATTTTAATATAATTTAATCAATTTTTTTCAACTCAAATTAATTTACTAGAGCAACCATATATTAAATAACTTAAAAATTTTCTCATATTTAAATTAAAAAGTACAGTTTTACAACTTATAAGGAAATGTTTTGATTTATACAAATTATCAGTTTTTTTTATAAATTTCTTTATCACAACTATACAACTCATATTTTTGTTATTTTATTAATTTATATATGAAAAGTACAAATAAAGGGGAGAGAATAAGAGAAAAATAATAGAGAGAGAAATTATTATTTTAATTATAAAAAAACATATTGATCACTTATATTTGAGTGATATTTGAGTTCGTGTATATTTAAGTTAATGGATTAGAAAACTGATGCGTATATAATTTTAGAAAAATCTCTTCATATTTAAGGTAAATTGATGATATAAGATAACTAATACGAGTGTTTTATAACATAATAACCGAAGTAGAATGAATAATTGTATCGAATAGTAAAGAAAAATGGTTACGAAAAGTAACAATAGTAAAAACTTCAACGCGGGGCGGTTCTGCCACCATCCACATCCACCGATAAAGCAGAAGCTTATAAGATTTAATAGCTTAAATATAAACCTTCCTCATATACCATGTTAAATTATAAGAAAACTGTAGGGAAATATAAGTGCAAATATAGCCTTATATTGATATGGTTGTGATGATGGGTTGTATCAACTCCCAATATCCCACAATTGAATACAACTTTAATAGATCTTATTTATAACAATTTAATATTATATTAGTTACACACAATTTGTTTCCCTGCTGATATTTTATCAGATTACTTTTAAATACCTATCTTGATTATCATCTTAAGTTTACATAGTTAATAGAGGAAGTAATATATATAAAATTAAATACGAAAGTTGATGTTATATATGCAGAATTGTAGCAAGTGTTAATGCAAAATTAAGTCACTACTGTTAGTTTTGATTCACAAGTAAAGGATTGGGTGCTTCTACACACAATTTCGCTATAATGTTCTGTCGTTATCGTTTCTGGTTTTAATTTATTTTTCCACACATTTAGTTACTTTGTTTTTCATGCAGTTGTTAATTGTATTATTCTTCAAAATTGATCAGAAAACAATTTCTATATTTTACAAGTTAATGTCTCAAGTTCAACCGTATCAGATAAGTAACCAGACTAACCAGTACAAGTTAAAGTTGAGTGATATCAATCATTATTCCATCGAACATACATTTATAATATGGAAAAAAGTACTGTAACACGTGGTCACGTCCTACAACATAAGTTTTAAATTTTCAATCTAGGGAAGGGTTAGGCTAATACTCCTTCTAAATACTCCATCCGTTTATATTTAATTGTTCATTCGCTGTAAAATTATATGTAATTTTGATTAGAAAAGAACTTGTAATAAAATTGTCAGAATGAATTTTTTTAAAAGTTGATCATATAGTTCAAATCTTAAATTTTATGATTAGATTTAAAAAAAATCATTTCAATAATTTTGATACAAGTTATAAGACGGTCAAAATTATACGTAGTTTCGTAGTGTACAATTAAATGGCAACGGAGAGACTATCAATGATCTAATACTATTAAACAACGGAAATGAAGACTTAAAAGAATATACTCCTCTCTTTTTTTATTCAATAAGTGAATTAAAATACCATGAAGGCGTTTTGATCATTCTTGAGGGTGGTAAATTACAGGGTACGTATTTAAATAGATAAAATTTAAATTTCTGAATACTATCTTTTACTTTTGAAGGGAGCAATATGAGACATGAATAACTTCCTTGATCCTTGTATACAATCACATCAATAAACAATCAAGGTAATTAGGCAGCTGAACAAGATAAAGAAAATGAAAGTACAATGACACATATATTAAGTTGTGACTATAGTCTTTGACTAACATTAAAATTTCGATTCACGTAGTGGGGCATAGGTCATGTACATTCCACAAATGAAGATGGAGCAAAAACATATGTCAACCAAAGAACAAAATTGAAGTACTTGCATCATAAAGCAAAATCTAAAATAGAGGTTTCAATGTCCCAAATAATAGAAGTTGAAACTTACTAGATTTAATAGGATCATATATAAATTTAGGAAGATGAGTTGCCTTTAATATTTACCACATGTATTTCAGCCGGTGGAGCACAATTTTCTTAGAGAGATAAGAGTTAATTATGCTTTGCTGATATGTGTTTTGGTCAATTTTAAAATTTATGACCTAACTTTTTACAATATCGTTTTAGTGACCTAAGTTTATAATTTGACTTATTTTAGTGACCTGCCGTTATATTTTTTAGATAAAAACCGTTTTAAAGTTTCAATTTAGCCCGTATAGTTTAAAATTTAACGATAAACGTTTAAAAATTATAAATATTACACACCTATATAAGCTCACTTAAATTATATATTTATACAAGCTCACTTAAATTACGCACTTATATAAAACATGCGTTTAAATGAGTTGCACAATTAGCAAATAAAATTAATACAAGTATCGAACAACATATAAACTATATTAGTTGAGATTATAAAAATATATATTTATAAAGCCATTGAATTGAAAGTATACTTACTAACAACTCAATTTCAATGTAAGAGTTAGAGTCTAATTACTCTTATTTTATTTTAGCATAAGACTTATCATTCAAAAAATTCATTAGTCTTTAAAAAGTTTAACACGAAAAAAAAAACAATTTAGCTTATATTAATTCATTTGTAGCATGTTATTTGATAGTTTTATATCATTTTTAAATTTACATTAACAAAAATTGTTTTTTTTTTTCAATTTACACATGAAGATGTAATTTGCATTTGATAGTTTTATAAGATTTCATATAAGTGTTTTTATATGTGTGTAATTTTTGTAAATTTTAAACGTTTATCGTAAATTTTTAAACTGTACGGATTAAATTGAAATTTTAAAACGGTTTGCATCCAAACAATATAACGGTTGGTCACTAAAACAATTCAAATTATAAATTTGGGTCACTAAAATGAAATTGTTAAAAATTATGTCACAAATTCTAAAATTGACCAAAACAAATGTCATCAAAATATAATTAACCCTACAAATAATGGTATTTGTGGGGAGAGAGTAAAATTTAAATTTCTTTATGTTTTCCAGTATAATAAAATGTGTGCCAATACGCAATAATTACTCACAACTGAAGCCAAGGTAGTACATTTTATTAGTTGCAGTAACACTTTTTGCATTAGTTTATGGGTCTCAAATGAGAAATACTGTATGACTGTGTAGGAAGCTTATCAATAATTGATCTAAACTAAGAATTCGCACCTCTAATTTGCTCGAAGGAATTGTAAAGCACGGATTATCATGAAATATGTTGAGCTTATTTTGTTACTTCTGTAAAAGTCAGGACTTAATTGTAATTGTTCTTGATTGTTTTCTTTACTGATACACTAAACTGGAAATAAACTGATAAATGAAGGACGAAGCTGTAATTTCTATATATATATATATATATATATATCAAATTTCTGTAACGAATTACAGTCGGACAAACTAATAAAAATATCTGTTTACTCTCTCTCCCTCTCTAGTTTCCCCCTTCTATATTTCGTATTTTTGGTCAATTCTTGATCCCAATTCTTTATGAAAATTGGGTAACTGCTATGAAGAGTGAGCTGCAAGCTTCATAACATAACAACACTTGGGTTTTAACTGACTTGCCTCATCACAAACACCCCATAAGATGCAAATGGATCTACAAAATCAAATATAAAGTTGATGGATCGATATAGAGGTATAAAGCAAGACTTATGGCTAAATGTTACACACAATTAGATGGTATTGATTTTTAATCTACTTTTTCTTCTGTTGCTAAGCTAACTACAGTGAGATGCTTATTGACTATATCAGCTTCGAAAGGGTGATCTTTAGGTCAACTGGATGTAAATAATAATTTTTTGCATGGTGAAATTACTGAAGAAGTCCATATGCTAGGTACCACCACATGGATTTGTTCAACAAGTAGATACCAGAGTATGTAAATTGATCAAGTATCTTTATGGCCTTAGACAAATAAGTAGGCAATTGTATTCTAAACTTAGCACTGCTCTATTGGATTTTGGATTTACTCAATCTCAGTCAGACCTTTCTCTTTTTATTTTGTATAAAGAAAATGATTCTATTTACTTACTGGTATATGTAGATGATATCATCTTAGCTAGCGCTAATATAAACTTGATTCTTGCTGTCAAAGGTTTTCCAAATACCACCTTTTATATTAAGAATTTGGGTCCACTCAGGTATTTTTCGAGTTTGAAAATTGCTAGAAATGAGAGTGGGTTATCTATATGTCAAAGAAAATATATTCTTGTATTACTAGAAGAAACTGGTCAATTGGGTGCTAAGTCTGTTACTACACCAATAGAGGCCAATGTTAAACTAACTTCTCATGATTTTCACTTACTGGAAGATCCTTCTCTCTATAGAAGGTTAATTGGCAAACTCCTCTATGTTACTATCATTAGACCAGACATTTGCTTTGATGTTAATACTCTTAGTCAGTTTATGTCTTTCCCTGCCCAATCTCATTATGATGCAGCTTTGAGAGTACTTAGATATCTTAAAAGTACACCTGGACATGGTTTATTTTATTCTAGTACTTCTATTATAATTTTGAGTGATTTTACACACTCAGACTGGGCATCTTGTGTTGATATAAGAAGATCCCCATCTGGGCATTGTATGTTTCTTGGGGATTCGCTAGTCTTATGAAAAAGTAAGAAACAAAGTGTAGTTTATAGAAGTAGTGCTGAAACTGAGTACAAGGCAATTTAAGTTACTTCTTGTGAGATTTTGTGGCCTTTTACTTTATTAAAAGATCTTGGTATATATATTTCCGCACCAGTTATCTTGTACAACGTTAGCAAATCATCTTTAGCTTTGGGGTTAAATCCAGCACACCATGAGAGGACTAAACATATTAAAATTGACTGCCATTTCATTCGAGAGCAGATAATAAAAGGAGTGATTCATGTTTTTCATGTATATTCTATCTCTCAGATCGCACATATTTTCACTAAAGCCTTATGTTATCCAGCCTTTTCTGCGTTATTGTCCAAGATGGGAGTGTGGTCTATCCACTCTTCAACTTGAGGGGGAGTCATGAAGTATATTGAGCTTATTTTGTTACTTCTGTAAAAGTCAGGACTTAATTGTAATTGTTTTTTATTGTTTTCTTTACTGATATACTAAACTGAGAGCACGCTGATAAATAAAGGACCAAGCTGTAATTTCTATATATATATATCAAATCTCTGTAACGAATTACAGTTAGAGAAAATAATAAAAATATTCGTTTACTCTCTCTCTCTCTCTAGTTTTTTCCCCTTTTATATTTCGTATTTCTGGGTCAATTCTTGATCCAAATTGCTGGTTTTATGAGATTAAAAACTAAACATTCAACAGCCCAACAACTAAAGAATAAAAATTCAAGAAAAAAAAAATTACTCCATCCGTTCCATTTAATTATCCATTACGAAACTACGTGTAATTTTGACTGGATTATAACTTATATCAAAATTGTCGGAATAATTTTTTTAAAAATCAAATCATAAAATTTAACATTTGAACTATATTACCAATTAAATAGGAACGGATGAAGTAACAATTTAATCTGCATGCAGACACTATACTGTATATACATATAAAATGATGTACTCAAAAATTGAACTTAATGATAATTAGCACTAAAAAAAGAGTTTGTGAAACCCATATTTTATGCCATCGACAACCTAAAAAATGCAGTTACACAAAATGTGGACAATAATTAATGACAACGCCCAATGCTTGCATATTAGTACTACAAAGAGGACGTTGTTTTGTTATAGTACACCTCATTATGGATCTTTACATATGTATCACCATCAATTTGACCGACTAGTTGCCTTATTTTAAGGAAAAGATAGTTTTAGTTGGTTTAAACTATGATGTTTTGGTCATGGAACTTAAAAGACAAATGAACCTAGCTATATCATTGGCTATAGGGTTTTGGATCATGATTTTATGATGCTTTCACGTTTTCGATTTTTGTGATGCAGTCATTTCAGAATACGGCCAAACAGGAAAATGTGTGGCTTTTTTGTTAGTTGACGAGGATGGGAAATATTAGGCTCGGTTTAAATCTTCGAAATGTTTTCACGTACCATGCATGACCAGTCATGTTACATGCACAAGGTTTTTGTTTCTCTGGTATTAGGCATGAACACAATATCTGCAAAGTCCTTTTATCCTTTATAGTAACAACTTCGAAATTATTCACATACAGATTGCAACATTATATCAGATCTTTAGCTTAACACATGCGGCAATACGAAATCACATGAAACTTTTTTTTTCAAATTAATCTATTGTAAACTTACAAATGGTTGTAATTTGGGGATTATTTGGTTTAAACTTTAACGAAAATAACTAGAATTTGTTTAATATGAGATAAATGTCTGTTCGTCAGCTTGAAGCTTCTATTTTTTGCAGGCAAAAAAACACAGAAGCCGTCAATAAAAAATTGTCCAACATGCATGTATGTATTAGGGTGAAAAACAAAAATAAAATTGAAATTAAAACCATTAACCAATTAAGAATGATATGGCT
The DNA here is from genome assembly GCA_963682055.1 of Primula veris. NCBI lineage: Eukaryota > Viridiplantae > Streptophyta > Magnoliopsida > Ericales > Primulaceae > Primula > Primula veris. Next base: position 16,969,419 of record OY821743.1, on the reverse strand, counting down.
TCTCTTCAGACCATGCGAGCCGAGCCACATAATATTATAAGTCTCAAGCACCAAAATGATATAGGCCCACTATACAGGACCGAAATTATTAAACCCAAAACTAGCCCAATAACAATTAGCTAGCATGACAGCCCAAATATCACCATACACGTGTCACTTAACCACGTCAGACAAAACCTGCGATAATAACAGGAAAAGGGAAGTTTCTAGCACTTTAGTTAATCATGCCAAAAAAAAAAAAAAAAACCTATTCCTAAATTCAACCAAAAATAATAATTCAAAAGATTAATTTTTCCTTAGAAAAATAAAGGACATGGTGGTCTTGAGCGGGTGTAGGAGGTGCGACCGCACTAGGACTTACAATTTCGGTGAACCTTTCAGAATACCGCCGACAAAAAAAAAAATGTATAAACAAATTATACATATAAATATTTGCTAGTAAAAAAATAGAAGTAAATAAAATGGCACAATTTTTTTATATTAATGATTTTTTTTAATATTATTTTAGAGTTAATTTTTAATTATTCTAGTATTAAGATATTTTATTATCAAATTTCATATAATAACGACAATTGAAAAAAAAACCCTAATATTTTTCGGTATCGGGAAACAAAAATCTTAGTGTCACCCCCTGTGTTGTATACAAGACGCATATAAGGCATTACATTAACTTATATGTGAAATAAACTTGCACAATTAGCTGACAATATTTGAATTTTTTTTTGTTTAAATTACTGGACAAGTATATCTAAAATGGGTGTTAATATTATTATTAAAAAATTTAATAGATAAAGTTGAGCCGCATATGGGATATTCATATTTTATTTTATTTTAAATTTTGTAGCCATGAATGGTGGATATTCATAGAGCTGCACTTAATACACTACATTTTTTCTTTTAAAACGCAGTAACCGTAGATTTAATCTACGGTCTACAGTCATTGACTGTAAACCGTAGGTTTACAGTCAATCACTGTAAACCGTAGATTAAATCTACGGTTTACAGCGTTTTTAAAAATTTACAGATTAAAAAAAAAATAAAAAAATCTGAGAATTAAAATTAAAATACTGAATAATTTTTTCAAATTAAATATGATTTTTTTAATAAAAAAACAAAATGCCTTATTTTTAAAATTTGACATAAAATAAATTACCAATATTCTAACAATCTTTCAAAATAAACACAAAATTTACACAAATTTACACAAAAAAAGTTGATTTGATAAATTTTATGTTTTTGGTTGATGTTATATTTTTGTCAAGTTTATAAGTTGATATTTATTGAATCATTAACTAAATCGTCAATTTTTGTGAAGTACATTTGGTTTGTTTTTAACACTTGTATAACGCAATATGAAACATTAACTAAGTCGTGAATTTGGTGTCAATCGTCAATTTTCTTGAATGAAACAATTATAAATTATATAAATTTCATAAAAGAAATTAAGTCAATATGCAAACATGAATATCAACTTATAAATTTCATAAAACAAATTTATTAAACAAAATTTACAACAAAATTAAACAAAATTTACAACAAAATTTCATAGAACTAAATTTCGTAAAACAAATTTATTAAACATTTGTTTACATCATATAAATTTACAACAACTTGAAAAAAATAGTATTTTACATAAAATTAAAAATAAAAAACTGATTATGGACTTAGGTCTATAGGTTCTTCTTGATTTGCTTTTTGCTTTCCCGATTGCTTTTCCAACGCCATATATAACTTGAAATTTGGTCGAAAAAGTTCCTTCCATGGTGCAGCTGTCTCAGTGCGTGTTTGTTCCCACCGTGCTATAATTCCTGGTATTGGGAAGATCCCTTCTTCTTTAGGAATAACCTGAGTATAGTGACAACTGTTGACGAACACCATTACAGTCGGGATGTAATTTGTCGTTCCCCGAGGCGGACCAGTATAAAGAGGTAAAAAAGTACTGTTCCACACGTTTACCCCTCCATCATTATTTTCCCATGAGGACAACAATACAATTGGAATATTGTAATGAGAAGCGATTAAAAACCCATAAGACGGAAATCTCATCCATTTGTCAATAGGTGCGGGATCTGTAGGATGATAAAAATTTAAACTTGATAAAATATAATCATACCGGTAAGATTCAAAGCCAACATTCTCAAACAGCTCATAGTAAACACCTTTCATTTGCTGCAGCTCTTGAAACAACTCACATCTTACCGCATACCAATCATCTTCCCCATACTGTTTACCCGTCGCATTTGCAAGTACCCGGAACCCACAGTTACCATCCCCACGCACATCATAAACTGTTTCGATGTAACTATGTAACATGACCCATATTTGGTCACTGTACAGGAAGGTTGGCCTATTGGGGGTGGGTTTAGGGTTCTGGTTTCGCGGCCTCCTAGTTGGGTTTACCCTTACCTCCGGTGTTTCATCGGCCTTGCCTTTACCCTTGTCCCTACTAGCACCAGCACTCTGTTCCTCCACATACTCCCATCCCGACTTATCCCTCTTACTAGATTTGTCGCCTTTTCTAGGTCTCCCCCTATTTACTCTCACGTCGGGGTCACTGATGGATGTTCTGGCTGGTACGGTTATCTCTCGGAGTTGTGTTTTCATACGCCGTTTTTCAACATTCGTTTTGCTAGCATAAACACTTTTAAACTCTTCTAGATCACCCTCTACCCCATAATCATAGGTGTTCCCATTATCATCAATTACGTCTAATTTTTTCCAGAATGGATGATATTCTAGAGGAAGAGGCTTCCCGAATAAAATATGTTCACTCATAGTATGATGACAATGTAAACCGTGAGACAATTTAAAACCGCAAGAACAATTCTCATCAGCCTGGCCACTACATTTTTTGTGTTCTTGAAATAATAAATCAAAGGCATAGTGTGTGATATACGACCTAAGATTTATAAATAGAGGCGTTTTTTCAGAATGTGGAAAATAAGACTTGCATTTGTCCAACTTCGTCTTAATATCCTCAAACTGTTTTTCTAGAATTCTATTCACCTCTACCCAAACAGTTTCAAGCGTGCCAGTATTTGTGGAAAGGGATCTTTTCAGCTTAGCATGTTGTTGTTCGGCTCGATTGCTAGTTCTGTTACCTAGATGTGTTGTGTGGTTGGTATAGCATGCAACAAACTTTTCAGCATAATCATTTAAAAGCTTGTCTACATACTTAATCACAGCAGGGTACGATTTGTAAGAGGAATTGAAATTAGTTCGGTTATAATTGTACTCCTCTATCGACTCAGAATCAACCAATAAACCCCAATCATCTAGAAACGTTTGCCACTCCTCGTCAGGGATCTTTTTACGGCAGTTTTTCAAAACATTTTTTGCAATATGAAAAGTGCACAAAATATGATGAGAATCGGGAAAAACAACGGATAAAGCATTTGATAAGGCCATTTCCCTGTCGGTTACAAACACCCTAGGTAGTATACACCCCTCCAATGTAACTTTAAATTTTTCCAATGCCCATATATAACTTTCTTGTGTCTCGTCACTCATGAAAACAAAACCTAAACAATATGTTTGGTTCGTTGATGTCATTCCTACGACTTCTAGAAATGACATATTAAAACGGTTTGTCCTATATGTACAATCCATTAACAAGACATCAGGAAAAGCTTTGAACATCCTTATAGAATCGGGGTGTGCAAAAAACAAGTTCTCAAGGCAATGGGTTGATGGGTTCATATTATAGTAGAATGTGTAGCGATGTCTATCCAACAAATTAAAAAGTTCCTGTGTCGGGTTTCTACCATCTCGTTCTTTAAATTTCAGTCCGGCCAAAAAATTATGTATCGTTTTAGTGTATTTTTGGTGTAGTCATTTCGAAACTTTAATAATGCATTGAGTAGTCATTTTCGGATAGGGTTGTCAAGTCATAATAATTCAAAAGTGATAAGGTGTTGTCGGAATTATTTTGATAGATATGGTATCCAATGTAATTTACACTACAAACCGTATATTACTTTTACGGGTTGTAGTGTTTTTTTTGGTGTAGTCATTTCGAAACTTTAATAATGCATTGAGTAGTCATTTTCGGATAGGGTTGTCAAGTCATAATAATTCAAAAGTGATAATGTGTTGTCGGAATTATTTTGATAGATATGGTATCCAATGTAATTTACACTACAAACCGTATATTACTTTTACGGTTTGTAGTTTATTTTTTTTTTTACGTTATTAACGGTGATTCCGTGTAAAAAGTACATTCGTAAAACGTCGCTGCTCAAATCAGGGGTGCAAACCGTACATTACTTTTACGGTTTGCACATAAAACATGCAAACCGTACATTTAATGTACGGTTTGTATGAAATCTGTACAAACCGTACATTAAATGTACGGTTTGTATGTATATTTCAGAATATTTAGTTTTTAGGGGTTTAGGGTTTGTAATTTAGGGTTTAGGGGTTAGGGTTTGTAATTTAGGGTTTAGGGTTTAGGGTTTAGATTTTAGGGTTTAGGGTTTAGGGTTTATGGTTTGTAATTTAGGGTTTAGGGTTTAGGGGTTAGGGTTTGTAAATTAGGGTTTAGGGTTTAGTGTTTAGGGTTTAGGGTTTAGGGGTTAGGGTTTGTAATTTATGGTTTAGGGTTTAGGGTTTAGAATTTAGGGTTTGTAATTTAGGGTTTAGGGTTTAAGGTTTAAGGTTTAGGGTTTAGGGTTTGTAATTTAGGGTTTAGTGTTTAAAGTTTAGGGTTTAGGGTTTAGGGTTTAGGGTTTAGGGTTTGTAAAAACTCAATATTGGTCCTATCAATTAAAATACAGAATATTTTTTACCCTAAAACATACAAATTAAACATACGAATCAAATTAAACTTACGAAATTATAACGTACAAATCAAACATAGAAATCAAATTAAACCTACGAATTTATAATATTCCAACCCTAGCTAAGAATAAAACTGACAAATCAAACATAGAAATCAAATACAAAAACAGTGCATTTATTTTTTTTTGTAACAACTAAATGTTTTAAAGTTGGACATAGGGAGCATCTTTCCCGCCGATGTTAATCTATCGGATGACGGCTCAGCAGACTCTTCGATTTCGTTTAGCTCCGTACGCCGTCTTTGTCGCTGCTGCGATTCTGGATGCGGCGCACGCTCGTGGGATGTAACTGTCAACCCTCGACTCCAACTGTCGGTTGACTGATGACTAGGATGATGCTCGTACGACCCAAATGATTGTCTATGATGATCGAACGGGACATCATCCTGAACGTAGCCCGACCCAGCAAAAGAAGCACGCCGACCATGACCGCTTGAACTCGGACCCGGACCCTGATCTGTAGTCGGGGGTCGACCTCCACTGGTTCTTCTACCGCCGCTACTAGATTCGCCTTCCCCTCTGCCCCTTTCGTCGGGACGCCGACAACTTGCCGACCTAGTGTAATTTCTTGGGTCGTAACGTAGGTCGTCATCACCATCGTCGTCGTCGTCGTCGTCATCGTCATCCTCCCCATCCGACTGTTCATCAGCTGACCCGTACGGATTCAATCCCATTTCAGCGAAGTCCTTTCGTAGTAAGTCCACTTCCGTTTTCAATTTATGCTGTTTGAATGATTTGAAATTTCGGCGCAATACCGCTTTCTGAAAAAAAAAAACCAATCAAAAACGATTTTATAAGTATTGAAATATACAAACAGAAAAATAACAATCAAATATTAATGAACTTTAATTAGTTGTTACCATTTTACTGAACAACCCTGTATGCTCCCGAAAACCGTGAGATGGCGGGGCAAGTTCAGGTGGGTTTATGAAGATGCGGGTCCGCTCTCTATACCATTTCATGTAATCCGGTGACGTCCCCGTGCCATATTCGCCGTTAATAAGACGGGTGTGGCGGTCATTCCACACGGCTATAAATTCTCCGGTTAGTAAAGGCCAGTCGTGTTTTTGCCCAATCCCATATCTTCTATCCTTGCCGTGACCATGTCTGGGTTTCCAAATATATGTAGGGACCCGCTGCACAAAACCGAACTGTCTCATGAACCTGTCCGCGGGGTGGTACTCAATCTTCTCATTACAAATGAGAGGCACAGAACAATGCCACATATGACGACCCCGCGTGCAGTATTCCGGATACTGATTGAGATCCCCGTAAGGTTGCCACACTATCTGTTATCAGCAAAAGTAGAATATAAAAACAATTGTTTTAAAAATACTAGTAATAAATTGTGCGAACATAAGACCAATGCAAACATATACAACATATAATACGTAAGTTACATATAATACGAAAGTTAAAATTTACCTGTTCAGGCGACATATTGTCAAACTGGTCACGTATGTGGACCACATTATGTCCGTACACATATGGCGTAACGTTAGTTTGCCTCCACATCTTCCATCTGTAATATACAAACAAAACCCGATAAATAATAAATATAACCGGCAGGTACGTAAATGATAGATGACACAATAATATAAAAACGCAAATCCAATACAAAAACTAAATAAATATCATACCTGTAACCGAGGGGGAACCTAGGCCAGCCCGCAGGTGGCTCGATATCTTCCGGCAGCTCTTCACATGGTCTAACCGGCAGTAGTCTGGTAATCGCCCACATATCCAGAAACATCACCGCCCCGCTTACTCCGCTTGTCTTACAACGTACCACCCTGCATAGATTAGCCTCTAACCAGGCCAGAAGAGCTGATCCCCAACTATACTCAGCACATGTGTCAAAATCCTCTAGAAATGGCAGAGGCCAGAGTGGAATCTGATCACTGCTCTTATCCGAAAACACATGTGCCCCCAGTAATAATAGCATGGCAGCCCTAGACTGATATAGCAAACGATCATCAGTAGGGTTGGGGGGTAATTCACCGAAGGTGTGTAACATCCAACCAAGTGTAACTGTCAAACAGTTTCTATCGACTTCATGGTCAGCAGGTCTAACACCCAACAAACTCTCAATCATATCCAACCTGCTCGCCTTCGTGTCATTCCGCTCCGACCGGGTAACAGCAAGACCATCAACCCTGAGACCAAGCATAATCTCTACATCCTGTAAAGATATCCCCAACTCTCCACCGACAAAATGGAACGTGTGCGACTCATCACGCCACCTATCAACTAAGGCTGTAACCAAGCCTCGGTCTACGGTATAATTACCTATACTGTAGATACCGAAAAAACCAGCCCTAATGATATTCTGAACTACCCTTTCAGGCGTCGGTATCTGCCAACTATAATTATAAACCCTAATCTTATTGGCATCTCATCTACCCGCTTCTCTGCCAGCATCCCAAGTCTGATTAGAAATGTGACCGGTCTGTCGTAAAATACCCAACCTGCCTTTAATATATGGACCTGGGTCTGCCATCCTAACTATGATAACCAAATATAACTCAATTAATGATAACCAAAAAATGATAACATAACCAATTAATAACCAATTAATGATAACCAAACAATGATAACTCAATGATAACCAATTAATGATAATCAATTAATGATAACCAAACAATGATAACTCAATTATAACCAATTAATGATAACCAAACAATGATAACCAAACAATGATAACCAAACACACATTTAATCATAAACCAAACAATAATAATTCAATTTTTTAATCATAACCAAACACATTTAATCATAAACCAAACAATAATAACTCAATTTTTTAATCATAACCAAACACACATTTAATCATAAACAAACAATAATAATTCCATTTTTTAATCATAACCAAACACACATTTAATCATAAACCAAACAATAATAATTCAATTTTTTAATCATAACCAAACACATTTAATCATAAACTAAACAATAATAACTCAATTTTTTAATCATAACCAAACACACATTTAATCATAAACAAACAATAATAATTCCATTTTTTAATCATAACCAAACACACATTTAATCATAAATCAAACAATAATAATTCAATTTTTTAATCATAACCAAACACATTTAATCATAAACCAACCAATAATAATTCAATTTTTTAATCATAACCAAACAATAATAATTCAATTTTTTAATCATAACCAAACACACATTTAATCATAAACCAAACAATAATAATTCAATTTTTTAATCATAACCAAACACACATTTAATCATAAACCAAATAATAATAACTCAATTTTTTAATCATAACCAAACACATTATCAACAATTATCAACAATTGAAATTAACCAAACACAAAAAAAAAACATGCAAAAATGGGACAAATATCAACAATTATTATAATTTCTATAATTAATATAAACAAACAACAAACCATTATATATAGCTAAGTGAATTATGGTTTTGCATATTTTATATATTTTTTCCTATTTTACAAATTGAAATTACACACAAAAAAAAAACATGCAAAAATGGGACAAATATCAACAATTATTATAATTTCTATAATTAATATAAACAAACAACAAACAATTATATATAGCTAAGTGAATTATGGATTTGCATATTTTATATATTTTTTCCTATTTTACAAATAGAAATTACACAAAATAAATAATAAATTAGAGAATAAAAGATATACCTTCAATTATGGATAAGTTTGATTGATGATTTGGGGTTTTTTGTTAATAAATTTGATAGTTAATGTGGTTGATTGATTTGGGTGATTTTTTGGGTTGAAAATTGGGGGTTTTTGAGAGAAAGAGAGAGAATGTAGTATAAAAAATGTTTTTTTTAAAAAAAAACGTAAGTTTCTGTTTTTCAGGGACCTGCTGTGTAATTTTGGCACATGGACTGACTGTGTAATTCTGAAAAGCAGGGACTGACTGTGTAATTTCTGCAGAAATTACACAGACCGTAGATTAAATCTATGGTTTACAGTGATCCACTGTAAACCGTAGATTTAATCTACGGTTCACGCGTTTTAAAAGAAAAAATGTAGTACAATAAGTGCAGCTCATATTCATATCTTATATATACATAGTTATTAGTTTATGATTTGCTTACTTACGTAATAAAAAAAAAGTTATTATTATGCCATATTTGTTTACGTGATTAAAAAAATAAAATTGAATAAATCCGATTACTCTGGAATCGTTGTTTTTGATAGACAAATTAGCTTGGAATATGAAATCCCAATTGAACATCAAATCGCACCAATTGGCATAATACCATCTATATAGGGTATTATAATTAGTGATTGTGTGTCTAAAACTAAAATAACTATAAAACCTTTATTTTTTTTTGTTTTTTTATGTGTATGAATATTCAATAACATCCTTTATTTTATTCATGAATTTGAATTTACATACATTGTATCACTTTACAATATAAATTTATTTCTAATCCCATTAAAAAACAAAAGCACATATTCATAGCCCAAATCCAAGTAATTAGGTGTATGTACTGCCCCATACACTCATTACTGCTCACTCCGTCCATTTCTAAGTGTTTTTCATGTATTTCGGTAAATATTAAGAGCTATTATTAAGTGTATTAGAAAATTACAAATATAATCATAATTTAAATTAAATAATTATTATTCTAAATTTTTGAAATGTATTCATTGCAATATTTGGGGATATTATAGTATTTTTATTATTTTTTTATTGATAAATTAGGAAAACGGACACACTTATTTTGGGACAGCCAAATATGTAATAGTGGACATTTATTTATGAACGGATTGAGTATTTTATAACTCAACGAGGAAACCAAAAACTTTAAAATGCATAGGCTAAAAGGTTATTTTTAGTAAATGAAAGGTACAGAAACACTAATTTTTAAAGTTTTTGTCAAAATATATAAATTTCTTTTTTATAATTGTTATCATTAATTTGTATAAAAAATAGAACGGTGCATCACAGACAATACAATAGTTAACAATTCCATGTATGAGGAACCAAACCCCCTCTTCCAAGCAAAACTCCGGTAGTAGTGGTATTTAAAACCCTATATATCTTAACCTAAAACCCTTCTTTTCATTTTTCTCAATAAAAAGTAAAACAAAACCAAAACCAAACATTAATAAAATAAAAAATGGTGAAATTCACAAGTGAAGACCTTCCATCACCTTCCACACTCATCTCCACTTTAGGAACTGTCACCGCCACCTTCCTCCTCCTCCGTACCGTAGTCTCGGATTTCGTCCCTTCCTCTCTCTCCCTCTCTTTCAAGAAACTGTCCGACCGGTTCTCGTCCACACTCACCGTAGTTGTTGAGGAGTCTGATGGTTTAACACCTAACCATCTCTTTCGTGCCGCTAATACGTATCTGTCGAGTAAGATATCGTCGTCCACTCATAGGATCAAGGCTTGTATGGTTGAGAAAGAGGATGAGATTATCGTTACGGTGGATAAGAACCAGGAGATTGGTGATGTGTATAGCGGTGTCAAGATCGTGTGGATCTTGTGTTCGGTAATATTATGTTGTTAATTCTGTTAGAAGCTTACTTAGAATTGTTAAATTCGTACTCGCTATTGTTTTTATATTATACTCTGTTTCGTATGCAGGACTAAAATTATACTTTTTATTTCCTTTACTTAAGGTTTCTTTTCATATTGTTACAGGACTTGTTTGGTTGCAGCTCGTATGTATATAAGCCAGGTTTTAAAAAACACGCTTGGTGGCAATAAGCTCAATTCAAAGCTTTAAAAACTTTTAGCATAGCTCTTCGAAAACGCTTTTGCTAATTTTTCACCTTTTAAACCACTGATATAAAAGCTGGTGTTGTAAAAAAGGTTCTGAAAATGCTTGTTAGGTTCAAATGGCTTAGACTTAGAGCTTCTACCTTTTTCTAACAACAATAAACACTCGGTTTTAAGATGTTCAACCAATTAGATAGTTGTTTCAAGAAAAAAAGAGAGTAGAATACTATATTGAAAAAACACAGCTTAGTGATTTTTATAGCAGCGTCAAGCTCGTGTGGATTTTGTGTTCTATACTGCTATATAGTATGTTGTTAATTCTAATACATTGGGATTGTTTGGTTGACAATTAAGTATTGTACTTTTTACTTATAAAGACCAAAAGTAAATACGTTCTTTGGTTGACACCTGAAAAATATAAGTTATTTGTGTTTTCGAGTAAAAAGTTTCAAACTTTTTACAAAAAAAGTATACTTTTCAACAATTCTTATTTGTATAACGGCGTCAAGGTCGTGTAGATTTTGTGTTCGGTACTGTTAATATCTAACTATTAGTAGGATTGTTAATTTTGTAATCATTATTGTGTTTATATTATACTTCTTTGGTTGCAAGCTAGAATTAAGGTTCTAAATTGGATATAGATTAGACTTATAGCTTCTAGCTTTTAGGCCATAAAAAGAACACTCGGTTTTAAGATGTTCAACCAAGCTTTCAAAAGAAAATGGTATAATACAATCAATGTCGGCCCGGTATATCGGAATGTCTAAAACTCGATTTTTTTTCTCGATAAATACAAATCAAAATTAAATTGTAACTTACGAGTTTCGAACCCATGATATATTATGTTGAATATCAAACTACTCTATCATTTGAGTTATTGCAACAAATTATAAACCAATTGATGTTTAATATTTTTATTTTAACTACCCAATATATTAAAAATATAGACGGATGTTGCCCGTAATTTTTTTTTCCGGATCAATTGCCTAAGGTCCAAGGCTTACTCGACTTGGGTCGGGCCGCCCCTAAATACAATATTGATAAAAAAGGATTGTTAATTTCGTAATCATTATTGTTTTTATATTATACTTGTTTGGTTGCAGCTTGTTTGTATATAAGCTATAATTAAGGTTCTAAAAATGCTCTTTAGGTTCATATAGCTTAGACTTGTAGCTTCTAGCTTACTTAGGCCATAAAAAGAAATGTTCAACCAAGTAGAATGCCGTTTCAAAAAATAAGAAGGGTAGAATACAATATTGATTACAAAAGGATTGTTAATTGGGTAACCGTTATTGTTTTTATATTATACTCTGTTACTAATCCATTTGAAACAAAAAAAAATTATACTTTTTATTTTCTTAAGGTTTCTTTTCATATTGTTATAGAACTTCTTTGGTTGCAGCTTGTATATATATAAGCCACTGTTTTTAAAAAAAAGCACTCTTCCTAAGTAAAGAAGCTCGATTCAAAGCTCTAAAAAAACTTAAAAAGTTCAATTTTCTGCCTTTTAAAGCGAAGCTCTTGCAGAAACACTTTTGTTATGATTTCACTTTTTAAGACAAATTGTAATTAAGGTTCTAAAAATGCTAGTTAGGGTCATATAGATTAGACTTAGAGCTTCTAGCTTATTCAAGCCAAAAAAAACATTCGGTTTTAAGATGTTCAACCAATTAGAAAGCTGTTTCAAAAAAAAGAGAGTACAATATTCTATTGAATAAACACAGCTTATGATCTGCAATTAAACAAAAATTGATATTTAAGGTGGAGGAAAATTGTATTCCTGGTCTAGTAAAGGATACCATATGTGCCTACCGATTTTACTAAAAACTCGAACGGTTAGTATTTAGGAACATTTTAATATTTCTACAACAGGTACCGGTAAATGAAAAGAACCCTGGTCGCAACTTGACTACCAAACTCGAGCTCAAGTATTTTGAACTCAGTTTTAACAAAAAGCACAAAGACTTGATCTTGAAAAATTACTTGCGGTATGTTTTATCAAAAGCAAAGGAAACAGAGGAACACGCGAAGGCCGTAAGGCTTCACACAGTGGATTACAATGGAACGGACTATTGGGGATCGGTCGTTTTAAACCATCCAGCTACATTCGACACGATGGCAATGGACAGTGAGAAGAAGAGAGAGATTGTTGATGATTTGGACGCGTTTGTTAGTAGGAGAGAAAAGTATAGGAGAGTGGGTAAGGCATGGAAACGAGGGTACTTGCTTTATGGTCCGCCTGGGACAGGGAAATCGAGTTTAGTTGCTGCGGTTGCAAATTATTTGAAATTTGATGTTTATGATTTGGATTTGAGAGAGGTGCAATGTAATTCGGATCTGAGGAGGTTGTTGATTGGGTCTGGGAATAAGTCGATTTTGGTTATTGAGGATATTGATTGTAACGTTGGTGTGCTTAGCCGAGATGGAGAGGCTAATAATCGAGCTTCCGATGATGATAAGGTTTGTATTCTCGAGTTAATACTATGCACTGCTTGATTGCAACTTAATGCTTTTTGCTTAAATGTCGAGTAGTTTTGGTTTCCGAGCATAAAAAGCAAAGGTTTTATGATTTTTTGGCCTAAAAAAGATAGAAGTTTAAAGCGGGATGAATATGCTTTTCTTGATTCCAAAATTCCTGTTTATTGCTTGAAAGCAGCATCCAAACGAGACCTAAGACTAAGTCACTAAAGAACTACAAAGGCATGTACATTCCTATAAGCTAACAGATAAATCCATGTCAACTATTAGTTGACCGTTTTATGCTTCAAATTGTGCTGCTAATTAACTATCAAGTGTTATTCTAAACCTCGTCATCCCTAATCTGCCGAGACGGGATGGGTGATGCCTTGTTTGATTGCTGCTTTTAGACTTGCCTTTTTCATTTTTGTTTTCTTTTGCCTAAAACGTGATAGCATTTTGTTGATCAGCTTAAAAATTAGCGTTTTCTCGATTTTGCCAAAAAAAATATAATAACTTTCAACTTTATTGAACCCAAACGTTTCCTTTAAACTTCTAAGAATCCTGATAATTTCTTTAATAGTTGCAACCAAACAAGTCTCGAGCCTTTTAGTTCATTACACAGAGCAGATGCTCACATAAGTTTTGACTGTATACACGTGGCTCACGAGAATAATTATATGGTTAAAATTTCAGTCCCGAATGATTTATTTTTACCGAAAAAAATGCACATAAATTGCTAGTCGCTTAGGCCACAGTACAAGGTTCTTATTAAAGTTTGTTTTGCAAATGAGTAAGCCCATAAATATGATTCCACAGATGATTTTGTTCCGTTCTACTTTGCTTCAATTACAGATAACTCTATCGGGTCTACTAAACTTCATCGATGGGTTATGGTCAAGCTGTGGGGACGAGAAAATAATAATATTCACAACCAACCATAAAGACCGGCTTGATGAAGCACTGTTAAGACCAGGGCGTATGGATATGCATATACACATGTCGTATTGCACGTTTGATGGGTTCAAAACTCTGGCATATAACTATCTAAGGGTCGAAAACCACCCTCTATTTGGAGCTGTTGCGGAGTTGTTAACGAAAGTTAACCTTACCCCTGCCGAGATCGCTGGAGAATTGATGAAAAATGAAGATGTGGATATTGCACTTGATAACATTGTTAAGTTCCTTCTAGAGAAAGATCATGGCCTGATCAACGAATAGAGGCTGAGAAAATGAACAAGTTAGCTATGATGCAAATGTAATTATAGTTTTTTTTATTTAGTTGCTTTTCTCGAACTATATTACATAAACATCTAGTTAACAGCTTTGGAGTATTCAATTTCAGATGCTTCTCGTTTCTTAGAGAACAAAAGAGTTTGTATAGTTTCAGCTTTTAAGCAAATAAGCTTGTTTATATTTTAAGAGACTGGGAATAAGTTTTGTTGATACAGCTTGTAGGCTTTTGTAGGCCAAGAAAACCATTAAAACCTGCAACCAAACAAGATCAAGTTAGTATTACATAATCCATCATTTAACAGTTGCTCTTGACAAATTTCAAGTATTTACCATAATGGAATTACTTTCGAGTTTTGCATTAATGACATCTTTTAATCATAAGAGGCAAAGATGTATATACGACTGGTCCGGGGTTGAACATTTTGGTTAAGTTGCAGTTTACAACATTCCACTAACAATCAAATATTAATATCTATAATATTACAGACGATCATTGCTATATCCATGCATACATACATGATACATCATTGATCAATCACTGGCTGCATCTGCAGATCGCTGAGTATCCCTTATTGTTTTACCATGTACCGATTCTCCCATCCGAAATCTTGAGGATCCAAAAAACTTGCTATATAATTAAATGAATGTTTAGGCCTTTTAGAAGAGAAAAGTGTGCAGTGTGTCTACGGGGCAATGTAAAAGAATGTCGAAACTTAGTGTTTCCTTTATCCGTTCCTCTCGGCCTAAGCTTGGTGAGCGCAACTCTCCATTGAGCTATTATGAAGGTAATGTTGAAGAAAATACCTTTTTTTTTTTTTTACATATAAAGGTCTATTAGAGCTCCATGGATAAACTCGTTGAGCTATATGTATGTATATGGTAGAAACCTTTATATGTGAAAAAAAAAGTCTCCATGTCATGTGCTTACAAAAACACACTATAAATGTTTTGACCAGAATATACACAAATAGAGCAGACAAACCATCTTGTTAGTCCTGTCGTCCTAGAGGACGCGAAGATCAAGCGTGTTAACATTTATTTATTTCATATTAGTAGAATTCATAAACTCTACGGACCGCAGTACTGTGGTCCATCCAAGCTTTTGGTAGAGCATCTATTTATTACAGTACTATATCGAAGACGATATAGATGGATACATAGTCACCTAGCTGGTTAGTGCATGAAGAGGTTCCAAAGGACCGACTAAAATTAACCATGAATCAGGCAAATAATTATTGGTCAAGTGCTGTAGAAAGTTTTTTGTTCATTTGTGCAGGCACCTATCTCTATTAGAGGTACGGAAATTTTCATACTTCTTCATAAGCTGATTAAAAAACTATCTCTATTCGAAATACGGAATTTTTCTTCCTTATTCATACAATTTACCATGAACAACTTAATTAATTTAAGAATCTGACTGGGGCTGGATTTTTTGATCCTATACATTCGAGTGTTCCTTTCTCTCCATATCCGTTGAAGCAATTTACGCCTTTTTGCCCAGATGATGTCGATTCTCCTCCAAACATTTTTGTGGCCATACTAACCGTTGCGACCACGAGTTACCAGAACAAATAAAACCAGATTTGGCTCATCCTACTGCCCAAACACTCTAGAAATCACATTCAAAAAGCAAGTTGTTAATTTTTTTCACAGCTTTGAGACAAACGGACAACCATTAACGCCTATAATTAAATTTAAAATTCTTTGAAGTTTATTCGTCGTTGGGAAACGAGTAAAAATGGTGATTCACACAATAAACCTAAATTTCGGAGAAATATACCAAACACAAACAATGCGGTATCAACTCACTTCTCGACTAGAAGATTGAATGAGGCCTTAGTGGACTTAACAAAAAATTGCCGACATGGGTCTGATGACCACTCAATTGATGGAGCTAATTGAGGGCCGAGAAAGGGGAGAGATGAGGGATTGGGGAAGGAGGGGGTGATGACTACCTAATTGTTGGCTATTAGAGTGGGGTTCTACCGACCGTATCGGAGTCCATGTAGAGGGGTTGTAGCTTGGTTATTCTGCATGGAGGGATTTAATTGACGCCCATGGCTAGCTGGGTACTTTCCGTATAGGGGAGGGTCTTGCGGCGGCGGGTCTAGCGGAATCATTTCCAATAAAAAAACAGTTTTTAAACAGTTTTGCTTCGTCAATATGTACTCCCTTCTTCACAAAAGTAGAGATATAAGCAATAAACACCAAAGAGGAACAACTGTTAATTCAACAAAGTACTGAATAATTTACAGAATAAAGTTTATCTGCAAAGCCATACGTGAAAAAATACAGAATACATTAATTCTGAAGGGATTCACAATGCTTCTTGAATAGACCAACGGTAGATCTTCATGAGCATAATATCGAAACAGAAAATATGCATATTTATTTTGTACTTACTCTTTAAATACAGATGTGGAGTGTTACTTAGAGGAATTAAGATAACTTAATATAGTATAACATGTTTGAAGTACCGTCAAAACCAGAAGAACTAAAGCTGCAAGAGCTGATATAAAAGACCAAGGGCTACTAAAATAAGTGTACTTAAAGCCAGCCCATTGCACATGCCAGTTACTTTTATAATGCTCATTAACCTCAATAAACAAATTAGCCAAGTAACATTTTTCAATATCGAATGTCACGTCTTTCCCCAAATTGTTAACGAACTTTGCCACCTCAGCATCGGTCCCAAAATAATTCTCAATGATATTCTGATCAGAGAGATATTCCACATCCTTTGAGGTATTGATTAAGCAATCCAAAAGTGCAGCATAAGTTGTGAAATGCTTAGAGCAGTATTTGTGACATTGCTCAAAGGCTACACAATTTGCCATGAAACCACTCATGAAGTCATCCATGGAAATTTTAGGCATTTGTATAACACCGTGACGGAACTTCACAGATAAAATGCTATCCCACTGTCCTTGTTTTAGCTCAATACCCGCGTGACGAAGCTTAGAAATGCATTGTATCACGTGTGTAGGAGCCAAATTACGATTTTTAGGCTCCTCTTGATCTAGGGGAATGAAAGTTGATCTTAGAATATCCAGTAAGTGCTTTCCCTCTATGTTTTTATAACTATCTATAATCTCATCGGACCTTTGGAATCCGTAATTAAAGAAAACCAATGCTAGTTCACTCAAAGTAGGTTCCCCAGGCATCATTGTAATTTCAAATAATTTTTTTAGGACGAAAAAAGGAATCTGATTTTCTATCCGAATCAAATCCCTCAAAAGGAAAGACAAAACCCAAGACATGGATATTAAAGGGTCGTGGGGGTCTATGGGAACAACCTTACCGAATCTCCTAAAAATTTCAATTATAAAACAACCATCGAGAACCAACATCTCAGTAAACTCATCCGTATCGAAAAATATAGTTTCGGAATAACAATCCCTCACGATAGCATCGAGTGGTTGAATAGCCTTGAGATAGTCCTCCAAGTCGAGTCCTAGTTTTGTTTGGGTCCTATTCAAGAGTACACCTAAAAGTCTCCATTTGTGTTCTTCTATCATTTGTAGTTGTGGATCACCATGGTGGTAAGGTCCAATAGAGACTATGTGTGGTTGGTATACTTTTCCATTTATATCAACAAAGGTTTGGGGGACTCTAAATATGGAGCAAGAGCTATGGCCTGCGGTTTTGCTTAAAAGTTTTGGTGTTGCTTTGATTTTCTCTTGCATATATGCTATTCTTTCTTTCTTCACTTCCCATATCTGGATTGTGTGATTGCTTTCCATTTAGAAAGAGATAGAGAGTTCTTTAGTTGAATTATTGTTACGATAAAAATCACTAATTGTCTTAGTATTAGGTGTGAAGAAAAGTAGACATACATGGATGTGTTGATTTGTAGTTGGGAATTTGGATGACTTGTTCAAAGTCATGGTTGGTCAACTTACAGAAAACTTTGGTTACAGGGATAAATCTGACTAATCAAACTTTAAGTTAGGTTCCGGTCGGTTTAATAACTTAAACAAAACCAAACAGAATACTAGCCTATAAGCCACAATACAAGGTTTCAAAAAACTCGTTGGGTTGCATTTGTAAGCATTAAGATCGACTTTTAGGGATCTAGAAAATAGAACTTAAGTTTCACATCTGAGTATTTTTCTTGTGTTTTATATTTAAGTTCATGCTATACATCCACTTTAGGTCTTTTGGCCTTTCTTGTTCCATTCTAATTTTGTTGGGGCCAAAGTCCAAACTACCAGAAAAGCTAAGGTTTATGTTTGGTTGTAGCTTTTGACATCTTTT
The DNA here is from genome assembly GCA_963682055.1 of Primula veris. Lineage (NCBI taxonomy): Eukaryota > Viridiplantae > Streptophyta > Magnoliopsida > Ericales > Primulaceae > Primula > Primula veris. The sequence goes on along the minus strand of OY821743.1, from coordinate 16,950,886 downwards.
TTTCTTTCTTGCTTAAAAGCGAGGTTGCATTTGTTTGATCAGCTTAAAAGCTGGGAATTTCTGGATTCTTAGCCGCCCCAGGGTAGGAGTTTTAAGCTAAGTGAACACGAGCTTATTTGTTTAAAAGATGCAACCAAAAAAGCATAAGATGCAAACTAGACTTTTCAGATTCTCACGTTTAGTAACTTTTCTAGAGTAGAAAGAGTTTCACATGGTCATCTAGTTTACTTTTGTTGTACATTTGACAATTAATTCTATACATACCAAAATCGTCTTTACATTTTCAAGCTTATGGAAGAGCCAACTGTAAACGTGAGAGCAAAATGCGACTATATTGAAGATTTGTTTAGTGTATTACATTTTGGATAGTCTTATTTTCACAACATCCTATCAAAGTATCAACAATCATTTTTATTTTATTTTATCTTTATAGATTATACACAATCCTGTTGCAACCCAAGCCTTTTCAGTTTCCCCAACTGCTTTAATACATGCGAATGACATCATCAGAAATCTGAAAAACAAAAAACGATATTCGAACTTCCAGCAGACTCTGGTCCATAATTTGAGCTAAGTTAGCCTCTGTTTCGGATTTCGGAGCATGTGTCTCCTAATTATGTCCCCTTATCTGTCGTAACAATACTATTGGTCAATTTCATCAATAATAAGTTTTTTGACCTGTGTTATTTCGTAGATTTCAAAATGGACAACGTCTTAGTGGGAGAGAAAAATCTCGTTTAATACAATCTTTCAATCAGAGGAGAAGCGATGAATTATAAATGAGGGGTGCCGAATTTGCCAAAAAAAAAACTAATGTTAAGAGAAAAAATGGATTATGGGATGTCAAGTTATTATTTTTAACAAACTTTAGTAAAAATACATGATTAAAAAAAAAATCATAATTATTGAAGTTATAGGGGTTCCGTAACTATTAATGGTCTCCACTTACTTTCGCTTCGGTTACAATATAAGTAATTTCATAATTGATGGAATTCTAAATATGTATGCAAGTACTAGTACATCATGGCAAACTTCATTGACAGAAGAAAATTAACTTAATTATTGGGAGCCCAACTCATATTGGAACTTTGAGGATTTCAGGTTTTAGGCCCAAGTAATTTGATAGAGATTATTCAGTGAATGTGGTTATAATATGTTTGTAGAAAATGTTTATTGAAAGACCAAATAATTTCATAAATGAGGGACATGTTATAGCTCAACTCAGGGAGCAGGTCAGGCTTAAATTGAGTAAGTTTTGGTCTTTGGACAATGTATTCGGAAAAAAATTTACGAACAACACCCAACTATATTTTTAATATAATTAGTAGTTAAAATAAAACTATTAAATACCAATTTATTTACAATGTGTTGCAATAACTCAAATGATAGAAAAGTTTGGTAGCTTACATAGGAAATCATGGGTTCAAAACTCTTTAGCTACAATTTCATATTTTTCTTTTTGATTTGTTATCGAGCAAAAAACATAAATTAAGTTTTACGCATTCCGAGATACCGGGCTGACACTGCTTCTTCTACTTAATTATTGTACCGTCAGTCATATGCTTTTCTCAATTGAATACCTTTTTCATTGAATTTTACGAAATTCTTGGGTAGTTTTACCTACACCATGCCTTATATGTGGTCACAGATAGCATGACTCAATGCAGTTCCAAGGTCCCGTATCTGGTTGTCTGGTTAGCCAAGCTTTTTCTATAAGTTTTTTTTTTTTATTTCTGATAACTTGTTCATAACTTCATTAATGCAGAAAATAAAGCGTCTCCATGTAACATGCCTCCATAGTACCAATCCCTTTTAAATCTGCCAAAGAAACCGGAATATGAAAAAAATTGTTCTGTAAGCTCATATACAGCTACAAACAAGAGGGCAAAAAGGCCTTAAGCAAGTCCATTTTCAAATGATCTATGAACTGAAATTTTACTATATATATCAAGTTTTACTCCTTATCACTTCAAATCTTATAACTATCCCTTATAATTCCGATCATATTGTTCTAAAACTAGAGTTCAAGAATGAAATTTTAGAACATTGTCAAGGAAGACTGAAAGAAAAAAGTAGCAGAAAACCTCCTATACATGTCGAGTAAAGAGAATGAACCAAGAGCAGATTTCTTCAAAGTTATTACTACAAAAAACTTGCTACATTTTATGTGAGATCCCTCATTTTTATTTATTTATTTTATTTTATTTTTACATCACTTTGATATAATTTATATACTGATAGATGGTTTAGTATTAAGTTGTAATTGTATGGGTTAGTTTAGTACCTAATTTAAACTATATCTTATATGAGTACTTATGCACTGATTAATTATAAAGAATTAAAATAGTGATAAGTAAGTTACATTTGAATATAAGATTATGATAGAATTATAACTTCATAATTCTGCATACACGACGTTAGAGAGAAAACCAAAAACAGAAAAGATAAGGGAAAAAGTGAGCAGTTGTGAGTTTTCAACAGTGACTTGGTTAAGGGCTTCAATTCTCCTCAGGTCAGTTGCTTTGTGGTAATAGACGTCTTTCTGGTACTCGGGGTTCCGATCAGGTGAGTGTTGTTGTACTAAAACTATACTTATTTGATTTACCATGTTATTTGAAAACTATATTGATTGTGAATTCAGTTCACATAACTTGATTGATAGCAATTAATTTGTATTACATATTATGATCAAAGGTTGGAGCAGCCATTACTTATTTTGGTTTTGAATAAATGTTTTGAGATTTGTGATGATTTTCGGGTCATATATTATAGTTAAGGAGCATGCCACTTGAGTGGGGTGACCTTAACTAAATTATTTGACCTTTACAATGGTTTTCGGGACTAGTAATATAAAGGAACATGCCTCTTAAATGAGCTGACCTTAATTAAATGTTTTAAAATTCTACGGAACAGGCCCTTTAAGTGGGTTGATTGTGGTAGCTAGGGTATACTTAATAAGTACCTCTAGTTTCTCAACAATTTTGGAACAGATCTCTTAAATGGGGTGACCTTAGCTGGATCATCTTAAAAGGAAATCTTAGGTCGCCAACCTAACTGACTTTTTCGTTTGATAGTTGGATCCAACGTGCATTGCCCAGAGAGTAGAATGTATGGCAATGATTACTATATTTGGTTCCCGATAATGCTTCGATATTATTTTGATTATCAATCTTACACCATATTTACGAAGCATATGATGTATTATGTTTTAGGTTGATTATGAGGAAACGAACAGGGGTTAAAACTGAAAGGATAATAAACTGTTTTCTAAGATTATTTCTCTTTATACTGGTGTATTTATAGGCATATACTTGATCTGGATACAGACTATATAAAACTAGTTGCTTTTATCAAAACTATCTGTCATATTGTCAAGTACAATTAATATTCACTAAGCTCGTTTGACTTATCCTCTTATTTTTAAAATCTTTTCAGGTTCATGATTAAGTTATCTGACAGGCTCGTTGTGGGATCGAGTCGTGACCTCCATTAGGTGTTTAATTATCTGTTTATTTATCTAAAACTATGAGAATTGAGTTAATTCTGTTATGTTATTAGTTAGGTTATTGCTACTATTTGTTTTCTCTTCTTTCGGTTAACTGACTTTCTTGATTGTTGGTGATTGGAGTATTGATGTTAATGCTATTGGGTTATCGGATTTCAATTAAAGCTTTAGAGTCAAAGTTATATGTCGCATTCTTGCACTCTGATTATGTTACGGGGTAGCATCTTTTGGTTTTTAAAATGGGTTCTACCGGTTTTGGCTTCGTGTACCGCATGCTCAAGCAAGTGGTATTCGGCCGTGTCACCACTTCGTTTTGGGGTGCGACATTTATTGGTACCAGAGCCGAATGTTTTAAACCTATGAGTCATTTGAAGTTAAATACCTGAATTAATTATCTATTTGATGATTTTTCTGTCTATATATATACTTAGCTACTTAGTTATATTTATTTTGGTTCGTTGTCATGGAGGTTCGGCCCACCGGAGTCTGGTAATGCAAGGGAGTTAATTGTCAATTAATTACTGTTGCTACTATAATAAGATTTAAGTTACTATTGTTTCTTGGTTGTAGATGGCGCCTAGCAAGAAAACTATGAGCAAGAACAAGAAGAGCACGACTGGTGACCCTGAACGAGAAATACCAATTTCTTCACTGAAGACTTCTGGACGGAGACGTACCTCAGATACTGCCACCGAGACTCCTAAGGAAAATGAGGTTATTCAAATCACTGGTGTTGATAAGCAATTGACTATGGAAAAATGAACTCTTTTCGACAAGTTCTTAAAGATGAATGCTCCTGTATTTACGGGGACCAGAGGGGATAGAGAAGCTGATATATGGCTGCGTAGTATGGACAAAATATTTAATCGACTTGAAGGCTCCGATGAACAAAGAGTTAGCCAATCAACATTTAAGTTACAAGGTGATGCAGAGGATTGATGGGATGCCACCGAACGGCAATATAAGGATAAGAAACATGAACTGACATGGGAAAGGTTTAAGAAACTCTTCCTCGATGAGTATTACCCGTGGACACTATGAAAGAACAAGAAATCTGAACTCCTAAATATATCTCAGGAGGACATGACGATTGCAGAATATCAAATCAAATTTAATGAGTTATCGCGATACGATCCGGAAATGGTGGCAACCCAAGAAGATAAGATAATGTTCTTTGAATATGGACTAAACTCATCAATTAAAGAAAGGTATGTCATGTGCCAGTCTAACTCTTTTTACGAGGCGATAAAAAACACGAAAAATGCAGAAATGAGTTATGGTCTAGCTAGCAAAAGGTAGGAGCAATTCCTGAAGTGACAGCGTGAACAACCTCAACGTGCAAATCAAGGGAGAGGAGGAGATTATTCGAATAAAAGGCAAATGGGGGGAAATCCTTCGGGTGGTGGCTATGTACAACCAAGGTATGCTTGCGGTAGATGTGGGAAATCCCATCCCTCTGCTCAGTATTGCGATGGAAGAATCAAGAATTGTTTTAATTGTGGTAAGGAGGGGCATTTGAGCTATCACTGTCAAAGTCCCAAATCTGTAACCATCCAGAAAACTTCTTTCCAGGCAACCATGCATGCATCAAATACGCTACAACCAAAAGTTGCGACACCAGGGCAGAAGACTAGCACTCAGGGACACATTTTTGCACTTACTGAGGAACAGGTAGAAGCTCCGGCCTCTGTTGTCCAAGGTATAATATATATCTCTAATTTACCAGCAAAAGTTTTAATAGATTCTGGTTGCACACATTGCGTTGCATCACCGAACTTCTTGCGTCGCTTATCTGTACCTATTGAACAGTTAGATAAGAGTCTTGTAGTTTCCACTCCTACTGGGGATACCATCGTTCTAAACTCAATGTGTAAGGGGTGTATAGTAGAAATTGAGGGTAAAGTTACTTGTATTGATTTAATTGAATTAGAAATGAGTGATTTTGATGTGATATTGGGTATGAATTGGTTGTCGCCTCAATACGCCACTGTTGATTGCCACAGGAAAAGGGTTACCTTCTCCCCTCCTGGGGAACCAGCGTTTACCTTCGATGGAGAACGTAAAAATGTATCATCACCTATAATTTCTAAAATGCAAGCAAATTGACTATTAAGAAAAGGCTGTAACGGATATCTAGCTTATGTCATTGGGGAAAACCAAATGGAAGTTAAGTTGACAGACCTACTGATTGTTAATGAATTTGAAGATGTGTTGCCAGATGACCTTCCGGGTTTACGGCCTAACCGAGAAATTGAGTTTGGCATTGATCTCTTACCAGGGACCACGCCGATATCGAAAGCCCCATATAGAATGGTACCAGTTGAATTGAGGGAACTACAAAATCAGTTACAAGACCTCCTAGATAAAGGTTTCATCCGTCCAAGTGTGTCACCTTGGGGTGCGCCGGTGCTCTTTGTCAAAAAGAAAGACGGATCGATGCGTTTATGTGTTGATTATCGAGAACTTAACAAGGTGACAATAAAGAATCGATATCCATTACCTCGTATTGATGACTTATTTGATCAGTTGCAAGGAGCTCAGCTGTTTTCAAAAATAGACCTACGATCTGGATACCATCAGTTAAAGATTAAGGAAGGTGATGTTCCTAAATCCGCTTTCAGAACCCGCTATGGCCATTACGAATTTTTGGTCATGCCTTTTGGATTAACCAATGCACCCGCAGCATTCATGTGCCTGATGAACCGAGTATTTAAACCACAACTGGATAAATTTGTAGTTATATTTATTGATGATATTCTGATCTACTCAAGAAGCAAAGAGGAGCATAAAAATCATTTAAAGATAGTGTTGCAGACCTTTCAGGAACATAAACTTTTTGCGAAACTGTCAAAATGTGAGTTCTGGCTAGATAGTGTATCATTCCTCCGTCATGTGATAAGAAAAGATGGCATTAAAGTGGATGAAAATAAAATTAAGGCTATCATGGAATGGTCACCACCTACCAATGTCACAGAGGTACGTAGCTTCTTGGGTCTCGCAGGTTACTACAGAAGGTTTGTGGATGGCTTCTCCCGTATTGCCTTACCATTGACCAGCCTGACCAGGAAAGGAGAAAAGTTTGTTTGGACGGTGGAATGCTAGAAAAGTTTCTATGAGCTTAAAGAACGATTGGTGAGCGCCCCTATTCTTACACTACCGTCTCAGGAGGAAATTTTTATAATTACAGTGATGCTTCGAAACGGGGATTGGGATGTGTACTTATGCAAAATGGTAAAGTAATAGCTTATGCTTCTCGACAACTCAAACCACATCAGAGAAACTACCCAACCCATGACTTAGAGTTGGCAGCAGTTGTTTTTGCCCTCAAGATATGGAGGCATTATCTATATGGCGAGCCTTGTGAAATTTATACCGACCATAAGAGTTTAAGGTATATTTTCACTCAAAAGGAGATTAACATGAGACAGAGACGTTGGTTGGAGTTAATTAAATAGTATGATGTGGATATCTTATATCACCCTGGGAAAGCGAATGTAGTGGCTGATGCTTTAAGTCGGAAGTCGTCCTTAGGTCTCGTAGCATTTTTGACAATACAACCTCAAATTATACAAGATTTTACTTGAATGGGTTTAGAGGTGGTTAGGCATGGAGAGTCTGCCTTGTGTTATCAAATGACAATTCGTCCCACTTTACTCGATAGGATTAAATTAACACAACTTGATGATCCCCAATGCAAGAAACTCATAGAGGAAATGACGAGCACGGGCACCACAGACTTTTCACTTGGTGCTGATGGGTTGTTGATGTTTAAAGACCGAATTTGTGTGCCACATTCTGGTGGTTTTAGAGAAGAAATTATGTTGGAGGCACATAATTCGAAGTACAGTATTCACCCGGGTAGTACAAAAATGTACAGGGATTTGCGAGGACATTTCTGGTGGATCGGTATGAAAAGAGGCATAGCAGATTTTGTAGTAAGATGTATGACTTGCCAACAAATCAAAATTGAGCATCAGAAACCTGCAGGTAAACTTAATTTACTGGATACACCAGAATGGAAATTGGAGCACATCACCCTGGATTTCGTGTCGGGCTTGCCTTGCACTAATGCTGGGAATGATGGTGTTTGGGTTGTGGTTGATCGTTTGACTAAGTGTGCGCATTTTATTCCAATCAAAATGACGTTTTCATTGGAAAAGCTCACTCAATTATATATTAAAGACATTATTAGATTACATGGTGCACCAGTGTCAATAATATCAGATAGAGATCCTCGTTTCATCTCCAAGTTCTGGAACAGTTTGCACTCTGCTCTAGGGACAAAATTATCATTTAGTTCTGCTTATCACCCTCAAACCGATGGTCAATCGGAAAGAACTATCCAGACACTAGAGGATATGTTGAGAGCTTGTTCTTTGGAGTGGAAAGGTAATTGGGATGAACACTTATCTCTAGTTGAATTCTCTTATAATAATAGTTTTCACTCGAGTTTAGGAGTTGCACCTTTTGAGGCATTATACAGGAGAAAGTGTCGATCCCCTGTCTGTTGGTTTGAAGTTGGAATGGCAGCTCCTAGGTCCCGATTTAGTGCAAGATGCGTTAGAAAAGATTGTAGCCATTCGAGAGAAACTTGCCACTGCTCAAAGTCGCCAAAAGAGTTATGCTGATAATCGAAGAAGGGAATTGGATTTCAAAATAGGTGGAATGGTATTTCTGAAAGTTTCACCATGGAAAGGAGTAATAAGGTTTGGTAAGAAAGGAAAGTTAAGTCCACGCTATGTTGGACCTTTTGAGATTCTCGAGAAGATAGGGGCTGTAGCTTATCGCTTTAGCCTTACCTCCTAAGCTAGCAGCAATACATAATGTGTTTCATGTCTCCATGCTACGAAAATATATTCATAACCCTAATCATGTAGTTGATTATGAACCTCTACAAGTTAGAGAAGACATGTCTTATGAGAAGTTACCTATAAAAATTCTGGATGTATAAGAAAAAAAACTTCGTCGGAAAACCATCAAAATGGTAAAAGTTTTATGGAGAAACCATACAAAAGAAGAGGCGACATGGGAACTCGATGAGAATATGCACGAGAAATACCCATTCCTGTTTGATGGGTGTTCAACGTAAGTTTCGGGACGAAACTTTTCTCAAGGGGAGGAGAATGTGAGATCCCTCATTTTTATTTATTGATTTTATTTTATTTTTACATCACTTTGATATAATTTATATACTGATAGGTGGTTTATTATTAAGTTGTAATTGCATGGGTTAGTTTAGTACCTAGTTTAAACTATATCCTATATGAGTACTTATGTACTGATTAATTATAAAGAATTAAAATAGTGATAAGTAAGTTACATTTGAATATAAGATTAGGATAGAATTATAACTTCCTAGTTCTGCGTACACGACGTTAGAGAGAAAACCAAAAACATAAAAGATAAGGGAAAAAGTGAGCAGTTGTGAGTTTTCAACAGTGACTTAGTTAAGAGTTTCAATTCTCCTCAGGTCAGTTGCTTAGTGGTAATAGACGTCTTTCTGGTGGTCGGGATTCCGATCAGGTGAGTGTTGCTGTACTAAAACTATACTTATTTGATTTCCCATGTTATTTGAAAACTATATTGATTGTGAATTCAGTTCACATAACTTGATCGATAGCAATTAATTTGTATTACATATTATGATCAAAGGTTGGAGCAGCCATTACTTATTTTGGTTTTGAATAAATGTTTTGAGATTTGTGATGATTTTCGGGTCATATATTATAGTTAAGGAACAGGCCTCTTGAGTGGGGTGACCTTAACTAAATTATTTGACCTTTACGATGGTTTTCGGGACTAGTAATATAAAAGAACAGGCCTCTTAAATGGGGTGACCTTAATTAAATGATTTAAAATTCCACGGAATATGCCCTTTAGTGGGGTGACCGTGGTAGCTAGGGTATACTTAATAAGTACCTCTAGTTTCTCAACTGTTTTGGAACAGGCCTCTTAAATGGGGTGACCTTAGCTGGATCATCTTAAAAGGAAATCTTAGGTCGCCAACCTAAGTGACTTTTTCGTTTGATGGTTGGATCCAACGGGCATTGTCCAGAGAGTAGAATGTATGGCAATGATTACTATATTTGGTTCCCGATAATGCTTCGATATTATTTTGATTATCAATCTTACGCCATATTTACGAAGCATCTGATGTATTATGTTTTAGGTTGATTATGAGGAAACGAACAGGGGTTAAAACTGAAAGGATAATAAACCGTTTTCTAAGATTATTTTCTCTTTACACTGGTGTATTTATAGGCATATACTTGATCTGGATACAGACTATATGAAACTAGTTGCTTTTCTCAAAACTATCTGTCATATTGTTAAGTACAGTTAATATTCACTAAGCTCGTTTGACTTATTTTCTCATTTTTAAAATCTTTTCATGTTCATGATTAAGTTATCTGACAGGCTCGTTGTGGGATCAGGCCGTGACCTTCATTAGGCGTTTAATTATCTGTTTATTTATCTAAAACTATGAGAATTGAGTTAATTCTGTTATGTTATTAGTTGGGTTATTGCTACTATTTGTTTTCTCTTCTTTCGGTTAACTGACTTTCTTGATTGTTGGTGATTGGAGTATTGATGTTAATGCTATTGGGTTATCGGATTTCAATTAAACCTTTAGAGTCAAAGTTATATGTCGCATTCTTGCACTCTGATTATGTTACGAGGTAGCATCTTTTAGTTTTTAAAATGGGTTCTACCGGTTTTGACTTTGTATACCGCATGCTCAAGCAAGTGGTATTCGGCCGTGTCATCATTTCGTTTTGGGGTGTGACATTTTAAGTCTGCCAAAATTCTTCAGCTTGACTATTTCCGTGTCTTTATATAGCACATCACATCTTTTTTTAACATTTTGCTTGAATTCCAAGCAACTCAGAGATCAATGAATGGTATAAGAACACAAATTAACTTTGGAGATCTGTTAACTTCAAAACTTATCATCATTGGCTTTTTTCACGATCATATTAGCCAATAAATGATCAAAATCGCCAACCTTTGGACAATTAAAAAAAACAGCTGATAAAAATTCATACTCAATAACCGTGCTTCAGATTTCTCATCATCAGCCACCTTTCAATTACCTTTCAAACTAAAAAGTTTTCTCCGAAAAAAGGGGCTTGTTTTTGAACCAAAATATAAATTGCATGTAAAAACTTTAGTAGTATAAGTGCTCTGAAATAAGTAGAGTTTGTACCATTAACACAAAAGTTTTGCAAGTTAATCAACTAGCTAGCTGATTCCTTTCTTTGTAACTGTGACAAAACTTGGAACAAATTAAGGATATGGTGTACATACAGTATCCCATAAAACAACAAATTAGGATCAAGGGAACGATTACTATTCCACCATTTTATTATCAACTGAGATTTTGATTTAATAATTACATCATTAATCCCAAAACTATAACAAATAAGTAGAGAGACATGAGTTCTGCAAAATATTTGTATTGGAGTCATCTAACTAGAATAGTACAGTGTATAAACTTAGACCAATAGCTGCATCTAACTAGTTTAATTTCATTAGCTGTAGGTTTTTCTCAACTTCTAGATCCTTCCCTATTTTTAGTCACATGTTTATAACAATAAATGATTTATGACCAGAAATATTAGCAGCCAAAGTTGGACTGCTTTGTTAAGGTTTTGAAGCATATTTTATACTAATTAGGCTATGTTTAAATGATGTAGCAAACTTAGTATTATTTAACAAAGATGCATATTCAATGGATACATTATACAAAGGAAACGTAACAAATTCAAAAACTACTTTTAAAAGTCAAATCTCGATTACTTTGGTAAAACTAACATTTATTGGAGTTGAGACACAAATATCTCCTACACATTTAAACTATAGTTAAGAATAATATATTGACACACATCAGAGGAGAAGGCTTGATGCAACGGTGAAGTTAGCGTCATGTGATATGTAGATTACGTGTTCGAGTTGTGAAACCAACCTCATCCAAAAATGCAAGAGAAGAATGTCTAATTATGGCCAAAATGGCCCGATCCCTTCCCAAACCATGGATTTTCCGTATACGTACAATAGACACACATGAATCATTCTTTGTTAGTTTTACTCCCAATAGTTGAAATACAGCAATCAACTTGCGTCCGGAAAGATTCTTTATACAAAACGAAACATGTTGTTCCAAAGAACATTAACATAAAGCCCTTTTCTTGTACGTGTAAATTTGAAATAATATCGAATTTAACTTCTGTATATAATCTATTAGTCACGATTTAATTGATAATTATTAAATTTTCAGGTGCCCAAATTCGATAGAAGTTTGATTAAGTTACTATACTACCCCTTTATGAGATTGGTGGTGCAACAACAAACGGTCTTGATTTGACTAAACCGATAGGTAATAATATATACTGTCGAATGCATCCTCTTGATTTTTTTTAATCAAATTGTTTTACGAATGCTTTCCTATACAAATTTGCTACGGCTACTGCTACTGCACTAAGACCAATCACTATAGGTTCTCAAAAGCTAATTTTACTTAGATTTTGTGGGACTTCACAAAAAAAAAAAAGTTAATTTTGTTTATCCAATATGTTTCTTATTAATATTCCTCAATTTTTGAATAACTATAAAATGTTCCCGAAAATAAAGGAACCAAATAGTCTCCTCTACTTTTATTCACATGTATGTATATTAAATCACAAAAAAAGAAAAAGAAAAAACTAATATAAAATAAATTGAGGAATCTTATAGGGAATCTGAAGTATTGTATAAATATAAATTGGTTATGTAAAATGAAAAAAATGAAGTTTTTATTCAAAATTTAAAGAAAACGGAAGAGAACCTCCACTGCTTGCTCTAACCAGATGCACATATATATATAAATTTAACTGCTCCATCCGTTTTCATATAATTGTTACCAACTAAACTACGTGTAATTTTGATCAGCTTATAATTTGTATCAAAATTGTCGAAATGAATTTTTTTTAAATCTAATCATAAAATTTAACATTTGAACTATATGATCAACTTTTGAAAAAAAAATTTTTGATAATTTTGATACAAGTTCTTAACCGGTTAAAATTGCATGTAGTTTCATAGTGTATAATTAAACAGGAACGGAGGGGTAACATGTTATGAAGGGAGGAGAATGCTCTGTACGTAATCATCTACTATTATTCTTTTGATAAAAAAATTTGAAACGATCACATTTATGCTTTATTCATGATACAACACTAGACAGGACCAAGTAAAAGATTAAAGATGGCAATTATCCAGTAAGCACCACCCTTTTTTTTTACTTTTGCCACTGTAGTTTCCATTCAAAACTTTATCTAATAAAAGCTAAAAAAAGCAAAAAAGTATTACTGATACCTTAAAAAAGGCCGTGAAATAGCTACTAGCCTGTTAGCACATGGGTGTTATCGTTTAATATGTAAATAGAAATGGAAACAGTGATTGCATTTTATATACCAAGCAACTGGATGCGTATATTAATAGTGGGTGTGGGTCGATGGGGGATCTTGGCCACATGGTTGACAACAGCATCATATTTGTTCAAAAAACTGATAATCAAGAAAAAAAAAAAAAAAACTATACGAAAAGAAAAAAAAAAAAACTATAAAACTACTAACACTATAAAATAATTATTGTTGTGTGACATATTAGCTCGTTATAGATATATATAGAGAGAGATACGAGAGACAACAATAAGTGAGACTTTATTTATCAAATGTATGAATGAACGTGAAATACAAGACCCCTAACCCTCTTTATATAGATAGAGGGGTAGGGTTACAAGCCCACTTGGGCCTATAAAGTACAAGTCCAAGAGTCCAATAATATCCTACAACACTCCCCCTTTGGACGTATTGAATTCTTCGTCTTCATGCAGTCGATGTGAGTCGAGTTCATTCGCAGTGCTAAACACATAAAAACCTTAGGGACGGAAAACCCAGTGTGGGACAAAATCGGTACCTAGGAGAAACTGTGTAGCTGAATAATATATGCCGAAATATCATGTAAGTAACTAACCACAAAACAGTGTGCCTCATCAAAACCTTGCCAGAGCAAACCCAATGGGAAAATCTCTGATCGAAGGAAAAATAGTGCAACAATGGTAGTACTAGGCATCAACCACAAAACAGGTGCCTCATCAAAACCTTGCTAGAGTAAACCCAGTGGGAAAAAAGCTCTAGTCGAAGGACAAAAGAGTACACAGTTGTAAGAAGTATACAACAGGATATTCCCCCTAATTTCGGCAATCTTAAGTGAGATATGATGGGAACGTGTCTTGCTAAAAAACCTTGCCAAGGAAAACCCAGTGGGAAAAAACCTTGATCTAAGGACAAAAAGAGTACATGAGCATGCGACTGGATGCTCCGCCTCACTTGCACACGACAGGGTGCGAGGATTTCGACTAAGTAGTAATTAGTGCAATAAGCATTCACTTGGATGCTCCCCCTCACTTGCACACGACAGGGTGCAAGGATTTCATATTTTAAGAAACGGTACGAGCATTCGACTGGATGCTTCATTTACTTGCACATGACTGGATGCAAGAAAATCTAACGTGTAATAGAATGAGCATTCAACTGGATGCTCATAAACTTCATATGTGAAGATTTATTTCGGCGAAAAATGCTAAATAGCATAATCTAGTCATATCTCTCTTGATCGATAACAACAAGTTGTCCTCAAAAAAGACAAGTGTTTTATCTGGATTGTGAGACAGAGCATATGTAATTCAAATATGGCTAATACTAGCTCGAAGCCATATACACTCTCTAGTCGTCTCATAGAGCACGAGCAGATCATAGTGATTCGTTTGGAGTCATTCCAAGACCTTCAAGATATCGCCTTATTCCTAATGGTAAAGACATGCCATGTTAGGAATATCCCTTATGCGGGTCTGATAAGTAACCAGCATCGGAATAACCGAAAAAGGGTTGCGTTAATTCGAGTACCGAAGGGGGTAGGTACACTCGATGACACAAATGGGATAAAACAAGCCCTCATCCACAGTTACCTTAAGGGAATGGGAAAAATGTCTTTTATGCCATTTCGATGGCAGCGTGTTAGCGCGATGCTGTGTCGAGCTATACCATTCACAGCAGACGAGATGTCCGTCCTAGCACATTAGACCAACTATAATAATGCGCTTATTGTACTTAGATATGAACATCATGGTTCATTATCTCTTCATCGTCACATCAGGGACAGACTGGGTTTATATCAATGTCTAGTGATCGAACGATCATGGGAGAATCTGACGACTTAGCGTCATAATGACTAAAACGTCATAACACCTTCTGGGTGTAGTCTGAATCATGGACTTAGATTCAATCTTTACGGGACTCAATCATCAGGTTGAGTCACTACCGTGTCTTCCCAAGATCCTTCATCTCGAAGGCAAATCCAAAAATGGATCGCGTAATAAAACACGCAAGGGCATAATACTTGTTCAAGTATCCCAAGCTAATCAAGTACTCACTTAGGCGGTATACCACATCCGCTCGGATTATATTAATCCATATAGTGAACGTCTCATTTAATTGAGATCGTGTTCCGTGGTCAGGAACTACTTGATTCAAGCATTATGAAGTCACACAGGGACCTTCATCTATATCGCTTTGTCTAAATCCCCATAGAGATAAAACTGTGACCACATTCATGGCTGCATACTCAGTTTTTCGGAAACTACTAAACTGGTAAAGTAGGGGACTATTATAATGTCCATTTCGAGGAAATCAACCATCTCGTAATCAATTCCAAGGTGTGAGAGAAGCCTTGCGCTACTAGGCGAGCATTCTACAATCTCATTATTCTCATCACTTTTCCTTACGAATAACCAAATAAACGAACTCGTTTAACATTGGTGGTGTTGGAACTACAGGTCCGAACACACTTTCGCTAAGGAGTCTACTTGGATTGCAAGTTTCCATTAGTACAGTCTATTCTACGTTGACTTCAGGCAACGGTACATGGTTCTCTGTCATAATTTGTTCATATTATCAGTCGTCACCGAATATATGAACAAGTAATCAATGGCAGTCTCGTTTCGCTTCAATATCGTCTAAGATATCATGATCGACAGATATTTCGAGATTCTTAGCATGAGGAGGAAATCACACATCTCCTTGATCCTTTATAATCTCGTGCGACAAACAAGTTTCAGTTCACCACCTCTGGGGCTGAACGAATTAAGAACCGGTCAACTTCCTCATATCTTAGGAAGGACGACAGACTGACGGCTGACGACAGCGTCCTTTGCTTGGCGGGTTCGGCCAAAGCAACGTGTTACGACAGGAACACGGCGTCCGACAAGGACGTCTATCCTTGCAAGCATTTTGCAGCAGGTATAAATGATCTCGTGACATCTCATAAAGTCATTAAATGCGCTTGGCATTTAGTTAGACTTGAGGGAGTCTATGCACTTACTTATCACTAAGTGCGGTTTTGGGGATCAAGCTAAGACTGAGTGGGTTATGCCACGTTACTTCACGTCGTTCCTTATCAACGGTAACATGCAAATCTCTCCCTAAAGACGGGGAGAACAGTCTTAGCGATGTCACTTGCGCATATCATGCGGTAAAGAGATCGCTTGCCAAGTTTACTCTATCAAATGATAGGCAGGGGATTCATAATCGACTTATGTCCCCTTCAGAGGTCTATATTTTGAACGCTATAGCGGCTCAATCAAAATATTAATTAATCACTCTAAACACGCGTTAATATGAGACTTCTGGCTCATAACCAGTAACCAGCTGGTACGCATATGGTGTTTGAGTGTCTATGGGCCTCATAACGGACCAATGCAGTAAAATAGCATAACCCTACATGGAAATATAAATCTTGGTGCGCAAGACCAAGAAATGCGTGCAATCATTTGCAGTCGCATCATCAAACTTTCCGTGAGTCCATTTGGGTCTGAACATAATCGACAGGATGTTCAATTTCAATTTCCAAACTCAAGTAATTCAAATCGAATTTTCGATTCTTACTCTTCGGAATTATCAAGTCGACTAGACTTTTCAGGATAATCCGGATCATGAGCCATCAACTTAATGATAGGGCTAAAAGTTTTGGAAATACTGCATTTCTGTGGACAACAATAATCATGTGACCTATTGTCGATGCATCAACCATTACCATTTATATTTATGGTCTGTCTTATGTATGGTTGGATAAGTCCACAATAACTCCTTCAATTCTTTATAAGAATTCTACGAGTATTTTTCGTGATCTTTACACATACTAGTCTTTCAAGGTGAGCATTAGTGGCATGAATTTCGGATTAATCACGAAATATATCCTCAAAGAGAATCCAAATGCGATGCGATTATAAATCAAGCATCATCTTTTGACCCGGGAATATCTGATCCGGTCAATGCCACAATATCAAAATGCTTTGATCAATCGACGACAGGCGAATGATAGTATAGACAATCATGTCTTAGCATCTAAATCATTTATCATTCGACGACAGGCGAAATGATAAGGTAACTTTAAATGCTTTAAAGAATATGGTAGCAACCACTTGAAAGACATTTCAACTCCTCTAAAATACGCTTTTGATCGTATTGAATGGAGGATATGTAAAGAAATTTCAATTATTTTATGAGCTATTACCAGATAACACTGGTTTTCTCGAATATTTTATAACTCAACAAGGTACGGCAGGACCTACATGAGTATAAAACCTCATATTTGACAAATCAATTTGGTTTTACCAAAGATTTCGATTTGGAACGACAGGTCCAGAATCGTTGTCACTGAGTACTCTTTTAGGCAAATAGTTGGTGAAATTATGTGGTACACTGTTACCCACTATTTCCAAAAAAATCAAGTACCCCACAAGTATTGCCTAAAATTTCATAATTTAAAGTTTGGTCACATTTGTCAAAGGAATTTGCTCAAAACACTTTAAATTATTTTGAGAAATTTCGTAAACAGGCAAACCATAATCCAAAAGTATGGTCCAAATGGAAAAATAATAATCCAAATGGAAAACATAATCCAAATGAGCGAAAAAATGGCTCAATGATTTATCAAAATCAATAAAGAAAGGTATCAAACTCATTTGAGCCACAAAATCGGGGGTCTCAAAAATTTCCTTTCAGTTAGCTTTAACCACATTAGCATCGGTTTTTTCACCTTTATAATAGTTTTAAACTATTTAAGGAGTAACCGTGCATGACCTTTGTCTTTATAGCATAGAGTTGCCTCATTAAGCATTATCTCTTCCTTTGTGACAACGGGCCATATTGTTCCTTTCAATTACTGTCTTGGAGCCACAGGTTTTCGATTTTGACGATTGTCTAAAATCTCTCTTGGCTAAGCGATTCATCGGGATCACGACAGTTCGAGACAAATAACACTTGTCTCGGTTCTCGATTCGTGGAAAAAAAAATTGTACACGAAGAGCATTAATATCAGGCAAACAATTCGCCATTGACCCAATAGGATTAAAACTACTCACCGGGGTAATTTTCTTATCCAATAACATATGGGCGATAAAGGAACATGGTGAATATAAATTCACGATACAGCTTATGGAATACAATTTCCAAGCTAGTATTTTGGTGAAGGATTGCTCCAATATGTCAATTTCAGACATTTGTTCACCATAGACGTCATCACGTCTCAAATGTGGCGGCGGAATATCATCAACGCCTTATCTTTCATCTCGCTAGTAACAACAAACTCGTGTTTTACTCATCAAAGATGGCATCCAAAAAAAAATTGGGCATCACACTTTTCACACATCAGGGTGAGTAACATGTGGTGACGGATTAAAATCAATATTTAAACAGTAATTTCGCAAGTATGTTTTACGATTTTTCTCATCATAGATGGCATCCAACATGTGTTGGGAGTTCTGGATTATTTATCATATAAAACGACTTGTTTATATGTTTATGGTTTGCACAAGCACAATTTTTTTTTTCGAAACGACAGGTTCGAAAACATTAGTTTTGCTTTTAATGTGAATTGGTCCTCATTGATCGAACGACGGGTCGATACTGAGACACCAATTCGGCGAAACATACATCACTATATAAACACACTCGGGGAAATTATTATTTAGTCAGCCCCTTTCGGTAGCTCTACTTGAAAAACGACCAGGAAAGACGGTGAGGGTGGAGGGCACGAATGCCACTTAAAACCCGACTTCATTAGGATATCGACTTCCGCCTATATCTTTCCTAGGCATCGTATCCAAATAGGTGAGCCTAGTTGGGGAAGGTTCATAATTTTTCCAACTTAAATGTGAAAATATATGATTTCGCAAATTTACATATTATATACATAGCAGCAGTAATAATTTTACATGACAGTGATTATTAACATGGTAATTCTTATTCACTTAACATGTAATTTTTTTTATTAACTAATCACTAAACAATATTCATGCATGTATGTATATTAATATGGGCCGAGTATTAAGCTAGAATTAAACTCATATATACTGTTTTAAATGTAAGTATAATACTAGGGGTCTCTCCTGTAATTAAGTAAACTATATCCAGTTTGATTATAATTATAATTATAATTACATAGGCAGTACACAATTCTTGACCTGTTTCAGTATGATTCTAGTGCTTTCAAACATAATAGCTTAATCTCTAAAGGTTTATATCTTAACCAATTTAGACTGTAAATTCATAACCACACATACGGCATAATAATAAAGCATACGGCATATACATGTTAATAATAATCTAATCAAACATATCCATATGAGTTACCAGGTCTTTACTTATCAATTTGTTTCACATGCAGGCAAAAAAAAATGCCTTATTACCCAATATGTTTTACATCTTTCATATAGTTTATCATGTTTTAGTTATCCATAAAATAATACATGCGATCACATATATGGAATAAATTAAGTTTTGAATTCGGTACCTTACGCACGGTATGTTGGTGAAGGTCGATATAGCAAAAACCTAAAAAAACCGGATAAACCTCAAGGTTTATAAATACCCAATATCCTTACGTTTACCCAAAATCTCCAATATCCGCGAGCGTATATCCTATTCTACGCCAGCAAAGTGCCGATAACATGTTGTGTGACATATTAGCTCGTTATAGATATATATAGAGATATGTATAGATATAGAGAGAGGTACGAGAGACAACAATAAGGGAGACTTTATTTATCAAATGTATGAATGAACGTGAAATACAAGACCGCTAACTCTCTTTATATAGATAGGGGGGTAGGGTTACAAGCCCACTTGGGCCTATAAAGTACAAGCCCAAGAGTCCAATAATATCCTACAACAATTATGATTTTGTAAGATTAAAAAATTGTCATAAAATTGTCTATCATGTCTCAAAATTGTCACGAATTTATTATCCAGTCATAAACTCGTCACAAAAATCATAGCTACTAAGATCGTCACAATTTATGCAGCTATTTAGACATATGTTTTATAGTGTAAGTGTCACGAAACAATTATTTATATAATACTTATATGTACTACTCATTTGTCTCATTTAATTTAGTTTGGTTGAATAACCCTTTAGACCAAACGTACCAGTTTTCTTACGTTTTTCCTCATATTTAAGCTAATTAGCATTACTTTTATATTTTTAGCTTAAAAGTTTAACTTTATACATTTTTCAGCTTTCCTATCAAATTTATTATCATAACTAAATATTACTATATTTTAATATACTTCAATCAATTTTTGTCAACCCAAATTAATTTACTAGAGCAATCACATTAAATAACTTATAAGTTTTCTCGTATTTAAAGTAAAAAAAGTACACTTTTACAACTTATAAGAAAACGTTTTGCTTTATGCAAATTATCAGTTTTTTTTTATTTATAAATTTCTCTATCACAACTATACAACTCATCTTTTTGTTATTTTATTAATTTATATGTGAAAAGTACAAATAAATGAGAGAAAATAAGAAAAAATAAGAGAGATAAATTATTATTTTAATTATAAGAGAACATATTGATCATTTATATTTGAGCGATATTTGAGTTCATATATATTTAAGTTAATGGATAATAAAACTGATGCGTATACAATTTTAAAATAATCTGATCATATTTAAGGTAAATTGATGATATAAATGAATTACGTGAGTGCTTTTATAATTGAAGCATTAGGGGGGACACACTTACAAAACACATTTCTAGACCACAAAACATGGGATATTCCTAAGGACTCAATTAGGGTTAATTATGGTTACGTACTAAAACTTTCTTTACTTAGGTAGGGATAGATCTCTAATAAATAAACATTTTTTAAGTTAAAAAGAAAACTAAGCATGATCAACTTTAGAGTAGATTGTAAGAATTATTTATAATTCCTATATAAATATTAATTTATTAAACATAGAATAAATATTTCTCATTAATGTGATCCATATACTTTACATGAATTATGTAATTTATGATTCAAACATAAATTTTTGAGTTAACAAACTCTATATTTCCACCATAATATTCGGTTGAGATTGATCATAGCTTAATGGACAGTAGAGATCGAAAGTATCGAAAAGTCTCGAGTCCTCCTCTTACCTATAAAAATGACACAATAGTATCTCAATTTGTGTCAAATACACATACACATAAACAACACATAAAGTAGTGTAGTGATATGTTAAGGAGGAGAAACTCAACTCTCTACACAGGCGATCTACCCCCGTTATACGAACCCAATTCTCAAATACTGTCGTTTTAAAGGATGAGAAACTCAACTCTCTACACAGATACCATATTTTTTCTATTAAACAAATATTATGGACGAACTTAAATTTAACATTAAGAATAAAAATATAGCTCAAATAAATATGACATATTTTTATAGTTAAATTTTCAAAATGGTCCATTTTATTGACTTATTCTATTAGTTATAAATTGTATTGCAATGATATGCTTGATTTAAATGTGTTGTTAAAATACAAGTTATTTTATATGTAAAGAGATTGGTCTTAAGTTCTACGAATTAAATATGGTTATTGATGTGTATTATTAGTCAAGTTGAATTTGGATACCCACATGTAATAAATTTACTTGATGAAAGTATACCATCAAGTTGAATTTGGATACCCACATGTAATAAATTTACTTGATGAAAGTATACCATCAACTAACTTAATAAATAAAAGTAGAAAAGAATGAAAATGTTATGTAGTGTTACATGATGATTTTTCCGTAAGAAAGTAGTGATTATTTAATATTTTGAAATGGGAAATATGGTAACACTAGTTGAGATATTCTTTTAATATAATAACTCATTAAATGTCAAAGTCCAAATTCGTGAACTTTTACTAAATTTTTGCCTTATTGTTCGTATTTTCTTTATAGGTCGCATATTAGTTTGCTAGTAAACGATTTTTTTTAAATTGAAACTAATTTTATTTTGTTAGATCTAATAGAAAATTAACGTTTTTCAATTACATTATGTGCATGTAGATCCATACTTTCCAATAGTTATAGTTGATGGAATTTTATCAAAATTTTATTAAACAAAAGAAGTTTTGTTTATCGATGAAGTTACGGTAACATTAGTGGAATAATTAGATTATTCGGTACACCCACTATTAATGTTTTTACTAACTCTTTATTAAAGAATAAATGTATAGTTACACACACTATTAAGTTATATGTTAATTACCATAAGTTTTAGAGTAATGGTTAAATAAGTGAGAGATAATTACTCGTTTCACTATTAATATATTATTTAACCATATATTTCTATAGTAAGGGTAAGATCAGTGAGAGTAATTAATAATTTTAAAATAAACTCGTTGTTGAGATTTTCTTGAGCTACCATTTTATTTGAATTCAAATAAAAATGTTAAGTTGTTTTGTGTTCATAACCTTTTTTTTTTTTTTTAAGTAACCACTAGTTTAGTGGGAATAAACGTTTATTATAGTCATTATCATTTTTTTTGTAACATATTATTTTACGAATGGTCATATTCATGTAAGTAAGTTACTAGACCCATAATGAATTGCCAAATGATTTTTTAAAGGGTTTCTAAATGATAAAAGTTTTTAAAAGAGTTTTATAACTGATTAATAGTATTGTAAATTGGTTTTTGTTTGTTTGAACTATTAGTTGTACTTAAAAAACATATTATTGTAGACAACGCTCAAATAATCATTATTTATGGTGGATTAACTTTTGCATAATATTAAATATGTCTAATTTATGTTTTATGTTTGCAAGAATATAAAGATTTTATGCTCACTTATCATTGATGTGATACATAGAAATAAAATGTGATAGCTAAATATTTCACAATAGCCCATTGCTCGTTAAATTACGAGCTTTATATATGACGCTAATATATGTTATAATGATCAATAAAGGCATTGATCAATTTTATGTCTTATTGTTCAATAAATGTATGGAGAAATTATAAGTTATATTTCTCAACAAATTATTGTGCAATTTGTGTTTTATTGCTCAATAAAGATATAAAGAAATTGCTACATTTCTCAATAAATTATTATGCAATTTATGCTCAATATTATATTGGAGCAATTTTATGACATAATTGATTGAATGTATTATCACATGTATCATTAAGAAAATTTATATAATTCTTTGAGTACACAACTCATAATAATATTTGCAAATTAATTCGTGTACTTAGATTATATCGATCTTATAGCTCAGTCGTTGAAAATGAACGTTTATAATTATTCTTGACAACTACCATTCAAATGGTGTTGAGTTCACATAATGTAAATGCTAAGTTTTCGAGACTAAGTTTATAAACAATACTATCAATAAACACATAATGATCGTCTATACTTTAACGATATCTACACAAGACAATTAAGATTTTGTTAACATCACGTGTCTTGATTGCAGATAATAATATGACATTACATAATGATAGTTGTTTATTTGATAAGTAGAGATCTCATTAGTTATTGTTTCTATTGTTCTTATTGTTCACTTCATTACGTACAATAATGAAAAGTTATGCTTTTTTAATGGAACTGACTTTTCTTAAGACATTATCGGACCATTACGATTATACTCGCCTTATAGGCTTTATTGAATAAATTGGTGTCGTCGTAGTACATGGAAGGAACCATGCTTTCAAGTAGTATGGAACCGCCATGACTCTCATCACCGATTTATTTAGTAAAGTGTCTCATAAATCTATTTGCGCACTGATGATTAATTATGAAATTATGATATGGACCAAGTGGAAGAATGTAACAATTATTTATAATTCTTATATTAATATTAGTTCATTAAACATAGAATAAATATTTTTCATTAATGTGGTCCATATACATTCCATGAGCTATGTAATTTATGATTTAAACATAAATTTGTAAGTTAAGAAACTTTACATTTTCCACCATAATGATCGGTTGAGATTGATCATACTTTGATGGACGGTAAAGATCGAAAGTAGATGAAAAGTTTCGGGTCCTCCTATTACTTATATAAATGACACAATACCATATCAATTTGTGTTAAATACATACACATAAACAACACATAAAGTAGTATATTGATAGCCTAAGAAGGAGAAACTCAACTCTCTACCCTGACGATCTATATCTGCCATACGAACTCAATTTTCAAATACTGCCGTTTTAAAGTAGAGAGCTTACCGCACTTTCGCATGACTCAATGTATGTGTTTCGACACACGCATTACAGTTTGTATTGTATGATCAACATGTAGGAAAAAATTCTAATTAATTATGTTAATAACGTGTATAACATAATAATATATATCGCTCACAATAACTAAAAAGAGAAACTTTTAGAGAGAGAAAGAGAGAGACGACTAGGGTGAAAAACCCTAGCCGCCGCAAAGATGGTCGAACGTGATAAAAAATCTGACGAATCCAACGCTCAACTTATTATACCGGATTCTCCAGTTAAATCTTTCGCTGCTATTCTGAAGAAACAAGTCGCTAAACCTAAAATCGATTTGAAAGAAATTGAATACTATCGAGGTGAACCAATGATTCAGTTTTCAAAGAAGGAAATTTGCCAATTATCTGAGCCGTTTAAATATACAATAGTAGATAAATTCTCGCATGGTAAACCACATATTGAAGATATTAAAAAGGTTTTTCATACGTTGGATTTGCAAGCCAATTATCAGATTGGTGTTCTGGATAACAAACATATACTTATAAGATGTTTTCATGAAGATGATTTTCAAAGAATATGGCTACGAAAGGTCTGGTTTATACAAGGTTTTCCTATGCGTACTTTTAAATGGACATATGATTTTGATCCGGATGTCGAAACTTCATTAACGCCGGTTTGGATATCTTTGCCTAAGCTTCCTATTCATTTATATAATACGACGAGTATATTTTCTATAGCTTCAGCATTTGGATATCCTCTTAAGGTAGATGAACCTACTTCTAAACTTTCTAGGCCTGGGCTAGCACGTATTTGTGTAGAAATAGACCTAAAAAGGGAACTAATAGAAAGGGTTCGTATTGGTTATGGGGGTGATGAAGGATTTTGGCAAAACTGCATATATGAAAATGTACCTAAGTTCTGTTTCTATTGTAGTAAACAAGGGCATGACGAAAAGCTATGCCTTATAAAATCAAGTGCAAGTAAGCAAAAAGTCAAGGAAATAGATGGAAAAACCCCAGAACAAGGGCAAATACAACAGAAGGAAGATTTAAATAGAACAAAGGCCATATTAAACATAAACATCCCACAAAAAAGCATGTACAAAAAGGTAGAAAGAGAGAGTACGAAAGAATGGGTTAGCAGGAACTTTGGTAAAGACAATTTGGTGGTAGAAAAGCTGCCTGCAGAAAATGATGAAGAGATCCCTGTAGAAAATATAGAAAAAGTTGCTGAAGTGATTAATTCAGAAAAGGAAAATATAGAAGATAATGTGTTAACTATTGAAGCTAATGAAGCTACTTTAGCAGAGCCTTATATAGAAGTTGATATTGGAAGTATTGAAGCTAATGAAGCAATTCCTTTAGAGCACATTATAAATGAATTAGATAGCAATGAGCTTAATAAAGATAAAGAAGAAACTGGTAGTGGAAGACAGCTAATTGAGATCAGGGAAGAAGTGGATACTGGGTTATCAGAAATTATGGTTAATAAAATGGAAAGCAGTGGTAATAATCCTAATGAAAATTTAGATCCTGTTAATGTGAGAGATGATAATACAGTAGAGAATTTGAACTTATCACCAAGAAACATTCCTGAAGAACCTGAAGAAGCAAATTGGGAAATAAGTATGTCCAATAGTGCAAAAAGAAAACAAAAGAAAAGAGACTTCAAAATAGCTGAAAAAGAGAGTATGGTACTAAGATCCTCTAATGTAGGGGTAAAAAAAGTGTATAAATGATTAATGCACTCATTTGGAATGTCAGAGGTATGGAAGGAAAAGGTGCTACTAGTAGAAGATTGAAGTTTTTGTGTAAGTTACATAAGCCTATGTTATTAATATGCTTAGAACCTATGACAAGTAGTAGTAAGCTTGATTTTTATAAGGTTAAATTTGGGTTCGATAATGCTATTTCTCAAGAGTATAACAAAATTTGGGTATTCTATAATATTGGTATATTTGTGGATGTTCTGAATCAAATGGAACAGGGTATTAGCTTTGTTATAAAAGGGAGCATTTTACTGAAGGATATTAAATTTACAGCTGTGTATGCTAAATGTTCAAGAGAAGAGAGGGTACCTTTATGGAATTGGCTGCAGCAAGAAAGTACAATAGAACCTTGGATAATTGGAGGAGACTTCAACACTGTATCAAAATAAGAAGATAAGATAGGAGGACTCAGTTTAAACTTGGGGTCAGCTAATGATTATTTAGAGTGTATTAATAATGTGAACATGGAAGAGATGCTATTTTCTGGTTCTAAATTTACTTGGTGGAATAAAAGAAGTGATGAAGCTGCTATTTTTGAAAGAATAGATAAAGTTCTTATTAATCAACAATGCTTAGATCTTTTTCAGAATATCTCTTTAGAGCATCTTAATAAAGCCTCCTCAGATCATAGTCCTCTCTTAATTAGATGCAGGACTGAGTTTGATAATAATCCTAAAAGGTTTATTTTTCAAAAGTTTTGGACTAATCATCAAGACTATAAAAAGGTAATATCTTCAGTTTGGGTGCCCTATACTAGAGGTGATGCTCTGTATGCTTTAGTTAATAACCTAAAAAGTACAAAGAAGGCCTTATCTGTGTGGAATAAAGCAGTATTTGGGAATATTTTCCAGAAAGTTAGTGAAGCTGAAGATGAAGTTCTCAAAATGGAGAGTATTTTTGTGAATGACCCTACAATGGAAAACAAAATGGTGTTAAGTAAAGCTGAGGCAAATTTAATATATAGAACCAAAATTGAAGAGGAATTTTGGGGTCAAAAAGCTAATCTAAAATGGGTCAGTGAAGGAGATGCCAATACCAAGTATTTTCACAGTATTGTCAAAAAAAGAAGAGTTAGAAGTTATATCAGTAATATCAAGAAGGCTACAGGGGAAGTTATTACAGAGAAAGCAGAAATTCAAAATGAAGCTGTTGAATATTTTAAAGGGCTTCTAGATGATAAAAAAGCTTTCAAAGGCTCTTATAAAAGTCTGGATATTATTCCTAGGCTTATTACAGATGATGACAATGACTTGTTAAATAAGTTTCCTGAAGAAAATGAAATTAAAGAAGTTGTTTGGAGTCTCAATAAAAACAGTGCTCCAGGTGTGGATGGTTTTACTGGATGCTTTTTTAC
Organism: Primula veris; assembly: GCA_963682055.1. NCBI lineage: Eukaryota > Viridiplantae > Streptophyta > Magnoliopsida > Ericales > Primulaceae > Primula > Primula veris. The sequence goes on along the minus strand of OY821743.1, from coordinate 16,923,672 downwards.
AACAAATTGGGATATCATTGGTAAGGATGTGTGCTCTGCAATACTTTCTTTCTTTGCTGGTCAAATTCTTCCTAAAGGTATTAGTAGTACTGTTATTGCTCTTATTCCTAAAAATCAATCACCTTCTGATTTCTCTGAATTCAGACCTATTAGCCTTTGTACTTTTATTAACAAGGTTATATCAAAAATACTGGCAAAGAGGTTATCTGTTTTATTACCTTCTATTATATCCTCTAATCAGAGTGGATTTGTTCAAAACAGAGATATTATGGAGAATATTCTATTGGCACAGGAATTTATTGCTACTCTTAACAAGAAAAACAGTGGGAAAAATTTGGCTATAAAGCTAGATATGAAAAAAGCATATGATAAGGTCTCTTGGCATTTTCTGGTTTGTGTTCTAAGGAAGTTTGGTTTCTCTGAGATATGTATTGATAGGATATGGAGAATTATATCAAGCAATGGGACTTCTATTCTGGTGAATGGTGCTTCTACAGGTTATTTTTTCCCTTCTAATGGGTTGAGACAGGGTGATCCTATTTCATCAAGTCTGTTCATTATTTGCTCAGAAGTGTTATCTAGAAATTTAAATGCTTTAGTGTTTAAAAAAAGTTGGAAAGCTTTCAAATCCCCTCTTCATGGTCCTATTATAACACACTTAGCTTTTGCAGATGATATAATTATTTTTACTGCAGCTGATAAAAGGTCTATTATTAATGTTAAAAATGTTCTAAAAAGCTATAATGAAGATTCTGGACAAGAAATTAGTTTGGATAAGAGTTTTGTGTATGTTTCAAAAAGTGTTGATAGAGAACAAAAGAAAGAAATTAGTAAAGAGTTACAAATTGAAGCAAAGAAGACTCCCTTCACTTATCTTGGTTGCAAGCTGTATTCTGGACATAAAAAGAGTGTTCTGTTCCATGAGCTTATCCTGAAAGTAAGAAAAAAGTTGAGCAATTGGAAAAGTCAATGGTTAAATATGGGTGGAAGACTTATACTGATTAAATATGTTCTGCAATCTATGCCAGTATATACTCTATCAGCTATGAATCCACCTAAACAGGTGATTAAAAAAATTGATCAAATTTTAGCAAGATTTTTGTGGGGTTCATCAGATCAAGTTAAAAAGCATCAGTGGGTTAACTGGAAAAAGGTTTGTTCACCAGTGGAAGAGGGTGGGTTAGGATTAAGAAGCTTTAATGATATTTCTAAAGCATTTGCAGCTAAATTATGGTGGAATTTCAGAACAAAAAATAGTTTGTGGTCTGATTTCTTGAAAGCTAAATTTTGTAGAAAGAAACATCCTAATTGTGTTACTTCTGGGAAAGGAAATAATACTTGGACCAGAATGTTAAAAGTGAGAAGTGAAGTTGAGAAGCATATTGTTTGGTTAGTGGGTGAAGGAAAAATATCTCTAAATCAAGATAATTGGTTGGGAAAAGGTCCTTTACAGGATATTAGTTTGGATAATAAGACTATGGCTTCAGATGTTATTACTAATGGTGAGTGGGATAGGGAAAAAATTGATCTATATATACCTATGCATCTGAAACATCTATTTTCAGGTGAGATTACCATTAATAAATTTAGAAAAGATACTCCTATTTGGGATATCAATAAATTGGGTAAGTTCAGCATTAAATCAGCTTGGGAGATCATGAGAAACAAGAATGATATAAATTGGATTAACAAGTTATGCTGGGATAAAATATTACCTGTGAAGATATCCTGTTTTATCTGGAAATTTTTCAATAAAGCTCTTCCATTGGATCCTGCAATACAAAAATTGGGTATTATGTTATCTTCAAAGTGTGAATGTTGTGGTTGTAATATGGAGGATTCCGAACATTTATTCAGTAATGGGCCTATAGCTACAGAAGTGTGGAATTACTTCAATAAATTATTGGGTGTTACAAACAATTCAGAACAAGCAAGAGGTAAATTTATCTCTTGGTGGTCTCAATCAGGTAATGTTCTATCTAAGCTACAATGGAAAATATGCAAAGTATTGCCAGTGTTTATAGTGTGGGAAATTTGGAAAGCTAGATGCAGTAGTAGATTTAATAATAGAAAAATGTGTGGAGGTACAATATGTGAGAATGTCCACAGTTTGATTACAAGCTACTCTAGCAAGGATAAATGTTTTCCCTCAAATTTTGATCTAAAAGATGGGATTACTGAAAGAGTAATAAATAAGAAAAAGATTAAAGTGATAAAGTGGTTATGTCCCCCTAAAGGATATAATAAATTTAATATTGATGGCAGTTTTAGGGGAAACACTAATAAAAGTGGGATTGGGGGTGTTCTACGAAATGATCAAGGCAATTTTCTATTAGGGTTTTTTACTTCCATTAAAAGTAAATCTGGGCTTGAATCTGAGATGACATCACTTTTATTGGGTGTTCAAATTGTTGGGGAGAGTAATATAATATTTGAATCAGATTGTTTACAATTGGTAAATATAATACAAGGGAAGAGTACTTGCCCATGGGATTTAATATATTTGAAGGATTTAATAAAACAGCAGTTCAGTATTCACAATTTTAAAATTATACATATAGAAAGAGAGGGTAATAAAGGGGCAGATTACCTGGCGAAGCAAGGGTGTGATGATGATCCAGTTATTTCAAACAGATTGGAAGACTTCTCAGATTATTTCAAAGGTGTAATCATCACTGAAGCTTTGGAAATACCATATTTACGAATTAGATGATTTTGAAGGTATGGCGAAGAAAGAGGGATATTATCTCTCTAAAGGAAAGTGATGAGTTTTCGGCAAGTGAAGGGTTTACTGTAGACAAGAATGGGACGCGTGTACATATGTTTTAAATTTTCATTTCAGTCCTTAATATTTCTGTCGGTTTGCAATTTGATTCGTTAGATTGTAATAGTTACTTTTTCCACTGTGTTTAATTATTTTAATAAAATAGTGGGTTTTCCACTGATTATTTAAAAAAAAAAAAAACATAATAATATATAAGTTGTAATTAATTTACATAGATATGATTGGAGAGAAAGTCAAATGTGTTTTTATATTTTTTGAATTATTCAAACCCACTTTTATACATAGAGAATGGGACCTAACCCAACATACTGAGTTATATGTACCCCTAATCATATCAATAATCAGAGAGTACTATCTATCCAAAATTCGCCACACAAGGCTATTACAAAAATCATATCAAAGCTTAAAAACAGAACTAAACTTAGAGGAAAACAACTTGTTTCAAATTAAAAACGTTATGGTCTGAAAATGTGTTCGTTGTTTTTCAACAATGTGTGTGTGTTACGTTACTTAAAGAGTGTAGATAGTTGAATTGTGTCTACTTGAAATCACCTGAAATTAATACAGGTAATATGGAAAATATTGACCGGAGAGAGAGTTTTAGCTTAAGACAAACCGAAAAATTACTTCAGGTAATATGGAAAAAGGTACTTCTTCCAAGTTAAATGCGTTCTCAGAAAAGACAGCCCCAAAACTCCTTTTTTGTGAAAAACCAAAACGAAAAATTATTTGCTAAGATATTTAAAATTGGAAGAAGTACCTTTTCCCCCCTTTATGTATAGCCTGATAACCGGCCCTACAAACCGACCTTTGCACTTTATTCTGTGTCATCTCAAAATCAGACCTCATTGCAAATTTTAACTGTTTACAAAAAATATAAAATAAGTAAGCAAAATATTTTCTTTTATTGAGAATCTTTTATCAATTCACTTTGATTTTTTTAGCTCGGGCCAAATTGAGACACATGAACAATCATTTTCTCCAATCTATATAAAGTAGCTAGTTTAAGTTTTTAATGAAAAATAACTTTGTATTACGTACTGATGTGTAAGTGAAGCTATAAACGATGATATATATTAGATATTCAATGAGTTCATTATTTACTCCATACAATTTTAGATCAAAAAACTAATGAAAAGTGTACGCATTGGGGATATATTACTGCTATATTCTATGCGTGCCTAACTCTCTGCAGTTGAAAATAAGATTTATTTTGTATACGTTGTGGGGCATGCAATCTGATCTGGTTACTGTTTTAAGTCTCAATGTGTCACAAGGTGAAAAAAGAAAAATATAGGTCAACTTTCTTTCTAGCTATAGCAAAATTGATATATACTCCTCATAAATATTTTATTCCAGACAATGTTATTTGTACAATATCTGATTACTGTTTGGCCAATTCCCTTTTTCTCTCGGAAGGTTCAAGTAGGATTCATGAAGAACTCGATTTCACTTAATGCATCATTTTTATTATATTCATTTGTTTATATAAGAACCTAGCTAGCTCCGTTTTGCGCGTTAAAGACTCTTTCGTCCAAATATTAAACTAGTTGTATACGTATTTAGGATATGAAGACTAAAATAAGTAAATAATGTTTTTAAGGGCTTCATTGTTAATTCACTACTAGCTAGGGTAATGTGTTTTTTGCTGTTATTACTTCAAAAAAAAAATTGGAGAGAAAGAAATACACGATTATATTCATAAAGGAAAATTCGGAGATTACCTAATTAGCTACTAGTGCTGTTTTTATGGCGATTGGTCTTTTAGATCATCTTCCCAATAATTGATAGGAGTTTGGGGACAGACTATAAACCCTAAATCGCCAATTTGAGTCTTTCTGTCACTAGGGTTATGTTTTTTTATTATTCATTTATTTCTACACTTTGGCTCTGTTCGTTTTACCGGAAAATATTTTCATAAAAAACAAGTTATTTTTCATGATTTTCTTAGTGTTTGATTGTACGAAATTTTTTCACAAAAACTATAAATAAACAAGAACTAATATACTATAAGTTACTGTTATTTATTATGAGTTAATAGCCTCGTTTGGTCGCGTCTTTTATGTTAAAAAGTATACTTTTTGTAACTGGGTTGAAAAGTATACTTTTTCTGTTTACTTTTTAGTAAGTAAATGCTGTTTGGTGAACACCGTAAAAGTATACTTTTCATTAAAAATGTTGTTTGGTAAAATATGTTTACTTTTATTTTTTGAGTGAAAATGAATGTTTTATTTCGATTAATAGAATAATAAAGCAAAATAATTAACTAGCAAAAAAAATATTTCATTATTTAAAGATTAAAAAATACAAAATTAGGAAAATATAATGATTATACGAACATAAAAAGTTACAAAATTAACGACTTCGCCTACGGTTTCTCATGTTTCTACAAATTCGATCACGAATTTCATTTCGACAAAATTTCATATAATCATCATCATTTAAAACATCGACGTCATGAGTGTTATCTTGTGATGTTGAACCCCACTCTTCTACGTATCCATTACGCATTACGTCGTCATATTCTGGATCAGAAAAATTTGCGTTGTGTTTACGAATAAAGTTGTGCAAAGCCATAGACGTTCCAATCACATCGATTTGTTTTCGAAGATCGTAAGAAGGCATGTCTCTCAAGATTCCCCATCGCATTTTCCATACCCCGAACGTTCTTTCAATAACACTTCTGAGAGACGAGTGAACTTGATTAAACATCTCCTCTGCATTACGCGGTGGTTCACCTTGGCGAAAAATTTCTTGATGGTATCTTTGACCTCTATATGGTGACATAAAACCTTTTGTATTTGGATAACCAGCATCTACTAGATAAAATTTTCCTATAACAATTGAAAATTAAACTAGTTAACGTGTTATTAATGTAAAACAAATATTTTTTTTTCATATATTAACCTTCATTAGGTTGTGGGAAATTCTTGTTTATGTCGCGAACTACGTTGTAAAAAATCCGGGTGTCATGCATGCTACCCTCCCATCCACAAGAAATATATGTAAAGCACATATCAAAGTCACACACGGCCAATATGTTTGTTGTGTAACAACCTTTTCTGCTGTAATAAGGGTACGATTCACTTGGTTTAGGTCGTACAACAACATGTGTCCCATCAATTGCTCCAATGCAATCCTAAAAGGAAACAAAAATTTATAGTAGAAGGAAAATATGATATTTGAAAGGTTAATAAGAAAAAAAGTTTACCTTAAAAACACAATATTTCTGATTATTCTCAATGTAAGGATGAATATCATTTTGGTCTCGAGTAGGCTTACAATAATCAACTGTTAGCCTTTTCATAGCTTCAAGAACTGCATCGAAATGTCGATGAATTGTTTCACCTGAATGTTGAAAACGTTCCTCAGCTCCTCGTATTTTAGCACCTCCCCCTAGTATGAATAAAAAAATACCAACACTCTCCTCAACCCGAATGAAGCTTTCATGAGGTGGGATACAAAATCCATAAATGTTAACCAATTCATCGCATAATTTTAGGAAAACATGTTTATTCATCCGAAATTCTTGCTGTATGCGAGTAGGATTACCATTTAGTAATTCAGTAACACAATTCATACCGGATAAAGCTGACGTGCGACATGGGGTCTTGTTAAGGTATGTCTCAGCATAGGTTTGAATGGCTTCACTCACTGTCAATAACAACATTTTATTCTTTTGCTTTCTTCTTTGTCCGACAAATTGAGCAATTGCTGCGTGTTCCTTTTCCTGATCTTCATCTCTTCATCCAAAACTCATTGTAATGCAAATAAAAAACTTGAAACTATTGAACCATGAATGAAAATGAAGAAATAGTATACACTTCGGTGATATTTATGATAGGATAGTAGATAAAACTCAGTGAAGTTTATATATTTATGATAGGATAGTAGATAAATAGGATAGGATAGGATAGTAGATAAATAGGATAGGATAGGATAGTAGATAAATAGAACCAGGAATGATAGGATGGGATAGTAGATAAATAGTATACATAGTAGATAGAATGTCAGGATAAGCTATCCATAGTAGATAAATAGCTAAAATAGAAATATGCAAACCAATATTCATGTTTTGATTCATCACAAAACATGTTACATTACATTAGATATCATTACATACCACTTTGTTCAACTAGTAGACTTTAAAGTACATCATCAAAATAATAGGCTGCTAAGTTTGGCATCAAAATAATAGGCTGCTAAGTTTGGCATCAAACTATTAGACCGGGAATCTACTTCAGGCATGCGCATCAAAACATTTTACATCGAAATCAACATAATACATAATTCGGTCTTATACTGCAACCACCCTACGCGCTTTACACCAAAAACAAAATAATATTTTACATCAAAAGAAACCTAATAACTTCACTTAGAAGAGAGAACGTGCACTACGCGCCCTCTTATCTTGCAACCAGCCTAAACGCACCTCATCGCTGGGTAATTTCATGAAAACTTCTCTATGACCGGGAAGTGACATAAGATCGGCACCAAACAAGTACAATGGACTTCCAGTTATAAGCTCCGGAAGGTTATTAAGTTTCTCAAGACACAACTCGACAGTAGCATTGCAGGTGTCCGCAAATTGCTTCACTACAACTTCATTGCTTTGTTTCTCCACAGCCTCAAGGATACGCTCTGCAGTATTGTTTAATAGGACAGTCGATGATTGTCACGTCCTTTTAGCCTTTGATGCACTCTTTCCTGATGGTTGGTCAACCCTTTTGCGAACCCTTTCACTTGACGATGCCACATGTGGTTCTTCCGGTGGAATATTGAGTTCCGGAGTCGTGTTGTAGTGCTCCTCGAGTTCAACATCATCCTCATTCATCGTTTCTGATGCATATTCACTCACATCATCAGTTTCTTGCTCAACAGGGGGAGTCGGTATATACTCACTTGGTGACCATTGGTACTCTCCTGTGGCTGTTCTTCCACCAAAAATAGTTTCAAGCAAATCGACATTTTCCAAACCCTTATCTTCAAACTTTTTGGCGCATTTGTATTTCTGTAGACAAGAGAATCAACAAACAAAGTGAAATATATCAATTTACAAGTTGATCGATATTCAAATTATAATAGACCAAACTATCTTGAAAATACACTTCGGGAGAAAGTACTAACAACCTGAAAATTGTAACATAATACTCATGTTATAATACAGTGCTATATGTCACTAACTTGGGTTTATAAATTGAACTATAACATGAAATGACAAAATTTTAATAAGCTTCCTTGTTATCCTTCTTGAACGACAAGATTTAAAATAATTAAGAAAATGATTCAATGGTAAGCCAACTTATTTAACATGTTACCTTAGACATTTCACGCCAAAAATGTGGTGGTGCATCCCATGTCCCCTTTTCGACAAGCCATCCTAGTCCCGTTGCTCCTTTGCGTACAACGGACCAGGTAGTGTAGTCTTGTTTCAAAGTATCCCAATGGTTTCTTAGTTGCTTTTGATCATAGTATACTTGGGTACTTCTATAAAAAAATTCCAACACCCCATCCCACCCTTTATTAGTCAAGTAATGTGCACCTCTGTTCCCCTTTCTTATTTCAGCTACACATGCTTCCACAAAAACTAGATTGTTTTGACTATCCCATCGAGCAGTGACTCTTCTAGAGTAATCATCGGGCTTCCAAAAAACATAGTACTTTTCGCTCTTTTTTGTTGGAAGTTTGTCATGTTTAGCTGTGTTTACGGCCATTCCTAATACCAAACATAAATTTCTATGTTAATATTTGTTTTCACTTTGAGAAACTACGTAAAAGAACGTAGCAAGGTTTTCGAACCATCAGGCAGGCGCCATTTCGAATTTCACAATTTTATTCTTTTGTTATTTAAGTAAGTTTCTCCACTGCAAAGTTGCTTTTTTGTTTTGATATGGGAGTGAAACTTTTCCAAAAATACCAAAAACATGTTAGTTTGGGGTTTCAACTTATAAGAAATAAATCAAAATAGTCTCACATAATAGTGGCTCAATTGAATAAGTAGAGGATGTTAAAACCATTAGCTTAAAAAAATGATTACATATGTTTAGGAAAATAAACTAATAAACACACTTGATGATAAAAAGGAGGTTTCGAATTAACGCATAAAAGGACTGTACATCATCAATGCATTCACAAGTATTTTACTATTGATAACATTATTTTGAAACTACAAAAAGATATAGAAAGCAAAGTTTGTAGTCTTTTAGGGAAAGCAGGTAAATTAGTCCTTTTACTATTTCGGCCAAACATGAAGAAAGCGATTAAGTTGGACCAAATTTAAGCCTATATGTATCCAAATTACTCAGTTGTATCCAAATTTAAGTCACTTATAAGTAAAACAGTTGCAGTGGTGCCATACACTTACACTACAGCTTTTTTTATGCAAGTTTTTTTCTCATTGCTTTTTAAAAGCAGCTTTTTGACCAAAAAAATCAGATGCCAAACAGACTCTTAATCAACAACACACTTGCATTTACCGGGAACATATCACTTCCTCTTTAAACTGTTAGCTAAAGTTATTCGGCAAGTGCAAGATAAAGTGGTCTATACTCAAAACTCAAAAGATGGAACTTTTTACTAAGCTAAACTTCCATAGATCCCCATCGGACGTAAAACAATTTACCAAAAATTTGTTACATAAGATCTTCGTCTTAAAAATACCCAATTGCTTTAATTAAATATACAGATAAATCTTAATATAACAACAACTGTAACTACTCGGGTTTGTTCAGTGGAATAACTTTAAATAAATAAATAAAAACTACCATTTTTTTACAAACTATTAATTGCCTGTTTGGTTGCAATTTTATATCAAAAAGACCAAAATATTCATGAAATGAAAAATATATAATTATAATAAGACTGACCATAATAATTAAATTAATTATAACCTTATCGATTTTTAACTAGATTCAGATGCAAATTTGAGATCTACAATTAACAGTCTTTTTTTCTACAAATGAAGTGGTTTTAACGTCTTAATTAAAAAAAACAAATACATATAAATAAAAGAGATGAGCACATCTGACAATAAACAAATATTATAACGCAGAAAATAGAAATAGACTAACTTGCCTCAGGACACCCCTTTGTATGTATAGAGAGAGAGAGAGAGTCAACTGGTAAATTACTTCGTTTTTTAATTATCTGGAGAAAAATTTGATAGAAAAACGCAATAAGTATTGATCAGCATTTATGAGATTGTGAGTGTAATTTAATCAAATGGTTGTCATAGTTTGTGATAACATTATTTTCAACTCAAATATGTATGAGTTCAAACTCAAGAGAGTGACCTTTTACTCATATAGAGAGTACTTACAAATCAAACATGAAACACCTAAAAGAAAATTAATTTGTAAAACCTTGTTTCAATGGGAAGAGATGAGACTACTTACCGTTTGAAATCGATTGTCCCCAATAGCATATATGAATGATCGATGACGAAATAGCAGATCAGATCAATACCACATGTTATTTATGGTATTTTGAGAGGGAGAGAGAGAAATATTTGTGGTTAATGTTATCAGAGTGAGAGAGAAAATACAGGTACAAGCTACAATGGTCAAAAAGCTTTTTATTTTCATAAGTATGATGAACTTTACTTTTATAAGTAACATGATAAGTATTTTACTTCTCTAAAAAAGCTTACTTTTTTAAGCATCACCAAACAGGAGTTTACTTTTCATAAGTAAAAAGTATTATTAAGTAAAAAGTAGGCTGAACCAAGCAAGCCCAATGTCTTATAACAATTTAACTTACACGTTTTTTTTATATACAAGTGTTATGTAGACATTTTTTAATGATTAACAAGACATTTAACTGCCATTACGATGAACGACATTAGATATTTAACCTACTTTGTTTATGAAATAAAATATATAAGTTATTGTTTGTGATTTAAAATTTAGTAAAAGAAGTTAACTTTTTACTAGCCAAAAAGTCCATTTTTCACTTATTTTTACCATGTTTTTATTTATAAGTAATTTTTTTAAGTTATAATTTATTTTTTTACTTTTAAGTTGCTTTTTTCTTAACTTATGGATTACTTTTAAAATTTAATTTGTAAATCGCTTTACGTTATTATTAGTTAAATTTAACTTTGTTTATCATTTTTCACCATAAGTTACTGTTGGAAAAATGTAGGAAAACATGTATTTTATACATGGTTGTTCCAAGTGGTCAGAGACCATCTTTGAGTCAATTTTCAATGCGACTTCTCAGTTTTTCTGAGGCCATACTCAATGCGGTTGAGTAGCTCGTGCGACTAGCTTCGCAACGGTATATCGCATGACCTATTCGGAGGAAGGGTGTGAATGATAATTGGACTCGAAGGTTGGTACTCGAAAGAGGCAATAAAGCCAATGCTGAAAAATGAGAAAAGAAATGGGATTTAACCCATGAGGGTTATCCCACATTGGAAAATCATGAGTGATTTTTACAATATATATACTAAGGTATCCCATGTGGATATAAAGCAGTGTGTCCACATACACATGTGTGTATTGTGTACCACACATGGGCTTGCTCGACGGGCGGACTTGCTCGACGGGCGGACTTGCTCGACGGGCGGACTTGCTCGACGGGCGGGCTTGCTCGACGGGCGGGCTTGCTCGACGGGCGGGCTTGCTCGTTGGGTTTTTAACTCATCGGGAAAAAGTGCGCCTGTTCGGGAAAAGTGCTCCTGTTCGGGAAAAGCGTGCCTGTTCGGAAAAGTGCGCCTATTCGGAAAAAGCTTCCAGCAAAGCTGTAACTGTTGCAATAAATATGATTTCATTGCAAAGTTAATACTGCAGTTTCGAATTTCGAAAACTGACAGTAGTAAATGACCAATTAATTCTGCGGTTTCAGAATTCCTCTATAAAGAGGCAGCCATCCCCTCACATTCTAATATACATGAAATCAGTATCTTCTCTCTAACATTCAAAAGCAGCATATATTTTTTTTATTCATAGCACTTAGAAACCAGAGAGAACCACCCACTAAAAGCTCGACTTAGACTCGTCGCCAGTTTCCGGCGAGTCTTCCGAGAGACGTTGTACCTTGGGATCGAAGCGCCAACACAACCAGAAACATCAAGGTGGTTGGGCGAATATCGGTTAAGGGCATACTGTTAACAGTAGCCTCGTCCATATTTATTTACATTCTGTCCAGTTTTATTTTTTCGCATTTAAATTCAGTTTTTACATTCTGTCCTTTCAATTCAGTATTTTAATATTCTGTCCTTAGCTGTAGCTTTTATATTCTGTTTGTACTATTCTGTAATTACTTTAAAGTTCTGTTTTGTTGCTGTAATTACATTTCTGTAATTTAATTCTGTAATTAGAACAATTTCAATTCAGTCCTGTTATTTCAATTCATATTAGAACAGTCCGGCTGTTAAGTTTATACTTTCCAGTCCGGCAGTTTCTTTTAATTGCAAAACAGTACATCAGATTATTAATTGATAATAATCTGATAACGTTTGCTTTAATTACTTTTCAGTACTTACATGTTGTAATCAGTTTATTGTATTTCATTTGGAAATTAATAAAGATTACACTGGTTTTAATTAATTCTTATTTAGTCCTTTTATTATTATTAATTGTTATTTCGTACACGGAAACCAACAGTTACCTTTGGTTATTGTCACGCTATGGTTTCGGAAAATATTTTCTTGATAATTTTAAAAGAAAATATTTTCCTTAATTTCCTCTAATTTTGGAAAATATCTTCCTGAAAAACATATTTTTCATTGAAACAAACACAAAGAAAACTATATTTTTCAGAAAATTATTTTTCAGCCACTATTTTCCTTCAAAACAAACAGAGACTTTGTTTTAGATTATGTCTCACTTGTTGATTAGTGACTTATTTTTTAATTATGGCCAGGTGACCTCTCAAAATTGCATAAGCTCTATATTGTACAATTCAATTTGTTAAATAAATATTGAACTTTGCCAAAAAGAGGATATATGTTTAATTATTAACTATGTTCAAGAGTTATAGAATTAAATAACTATAGATTTGTAAGTTTTACTAAACTTCCTTACGCTGTTGATGAACTCTTTATGTAATTTTGGATTGTACATGTTTGGTTTTGCTCAAATCTAAACATTAGGAAGAAGGTTTAAAAAGAATTGCGCTTGTGAAGTAAATATTGGGTTTATAGTAGTGGTGAGTGGAAAATCGGTTATATTCAAGATTTTTTATGAAAACACATATAAAAAAAAATTAAAAGTCATATGTCCGGTTAGGAGAAAATTAATGCTCAAAACAAATCAAGGTTCGGCTCATCCTTAGTTGTTTGGACTTAACTTATAATAAAATATAAATCTAAATATATTTTAATGGAAATGAACATGTACAGATGCAACAAAATAACACGCTAATGGAACATAGCTAACGAGTACGTAAAATGTTATATATAAAATGTCTTTTACATAAAATGAACATACAAAAAGTAACAAAATGGACACACAAATGTTAATTTGTTCATAAATAATAATTATATAGCAATTATAAGGTGTCTATATTTGTTTACGCCATGATAAAAAAGATATTGCAAATCACTTGTTTGTTATGTTAATGATCTCACTTGTTAGATTTTATTTACATAAGTTAATTTGAAATGTTTGAAAATTTGAGATTTAGGAAATTTTGTGGAATAGGTTTTTTAAAAATATCAATGGTTAACAATGGCTCTTGATGGGCAGTTTTGCTCGAATAGGCAGTAATGAGAATGAGATCACTAGATTAGGACACGTCCACTTGCTAAGCTTTTTTGGGCCCTATTTGCTATTATGTTGGTCTAGTATTTATCGCTAAATTTTGCAACTTATTATCCCATTGATTTTAGTGTGTTTTAACTTTCTCAAAATGTCATGCTGATAAAAAATATTATAATTATCGTAAATAAAGCTTAAAAAATCCCAGTCTCTTCAACTGATAAAAGAGGCATGCACTAGGGGCCTCTTCAAGAACTGGAGCGTCAAGAATACAGGGAGTAGTAGTTTTTCAAAAGATACAAGATCAATATATATAGATAATCTTTTTCTTGGAAGATAATATTATTTAAAACTAACAAATGAAGCTAGAATAAATTTCCATGCTGATCTTCAATCTCAACCAGACTTAAAAACCTCACCATGTTTTTTTTCTTCATACTTACCTTATGTTTTTTTTTTACTTCCTCCGTCCCACATTATAAGTCATATACAAAACCACGCATAATTTTGACCGGTAAATAACTCATATTTAAATTTTCAAAATAATTTTTTTAAAATTCTATCATATAATTTAACATTTAAACTATGTATACAAATTTTAAAATTTTTTATTTTAAAAATTTAATTAAATATTCAAATAGGACCAAATTTACACTTAATTTGGTATATAACTTATAAGTGGAATGGCTGAAGTAATCAAAATACTTACATTATATGTTTGGCAGGTAAATCATAAATATTTTATGTATATTTAAATATATGCACATTGTTCATGCGCATTAAATGGATTCCAGTTAATATCATGGTGCAACCTGACAATTCAAATGGGAGCTGACAATTCAAATGAGAGAGACTGATAATATAGATATATGAATTTTTAATATATAAGTTTTTTTTTTTCGTAATTTGGGAGGAGCTGCTTGCTTGTAGTGGCAATTCATTATTGCTATTGCGTCAGACACTTGAGACAAACTAAATGTTCGATTGGTGCTAATTTTAAATTTTAAATTATTATTTTTATCCAAATTTTATAATAAACAAAAAAACCCATCCAACCCATATTATTTGTCTCGGTTATCATCTCTTTCTCCTCCCCTCCTCTCTTTCTAGAAGGCAATACGCCAAATACTAATTCTGTTAGAATAGTCTGGAGTAATTTCCGATTTTTTTTATAAACGTCTATTTTCTTTTCTATCCTATTTACATACACCTCCAACATATATATATATATATAGAGGTTTGAGTAAATATTTGATGGAATGGGTCAACTAAAATATGATAGAATCAACCAATAAAACTCTATTAAATGATTGATGAACCCTTACGAGGCATATTCTAAATTAAAAATAAAATATTTAACTAAAATACTATTGGTCGGATGCACTATTTTAATACAGTTTATCTGATTAATATTTACATATGAGAGAGAGGGGCTCGAGTACAGTTTTAGAGATATAACCGAATAGCAACATCTTCAATTACGGAGTGAAAATAAAATTTTAAATTTACATTAAGCACTGCCGTGCTGAAAGTCTGACTGAGTTTATTTAGCTCATTAACATTATTGAGTGGCAATTACTGAAAATTCTAACCAAAATAACAGGAAAAACTTACTTTTTTTTAGTGTACTTTTATCATTATAAATTAGTTGCACCACCGATTGTCTAAACCTAGCTAATTTCAATGAGTTAAGTTATACGTGACTCACTCTTATCCACGAAATTAGTTTTTTAACCCATAAAACCAAATTCTATAGTAAAAGATTTTGTGGCTGAAACTATAAATTCTGCGTGCACCATAAAAAAATTAGGCTAAATTTTGTTTTCAAAACTTATTGAAATCCGACCGGCATATATATACAGTACTGATATACATGCGGGTCGGATTTCGATAAGTTGGATGTAAACAAATTGCTACGGAATATTAAGTACTGATATATAGCGTATGATGAGATGGATGTAAACTGATTGCTACGGAGTATTGAGTAAAGTCGGGGCCATTATAATGTTAGCATTGCTTTTAAATGAGAAATGCAACAAGCGGTTGAATATGCACTTTAAAATAACGCATAAACGGTTGAATATGTTATGCTATTTATGAAGGGCATACTAACTACACATTCATATAAATTGTTGAATAGATGTTAAGAGTTATATGTATGAGAGTTGTAGTTCTTAGAGTTATATGCATGATATTTGTAGTTTCGGAACTATTTGTACTAATTGAAATAAAAAAAGTTTTCTAGTTTTGATCAATTGTACTATTTGATCATTGGCCCTTTAATTAACTGGGTTGCATCTAAATACACAAAAATAACATGATTTTTATTTCTTTTGAGTAGCCACCGTTCATATTTGCAAGTAATAAGACTTAAACACAAAGGTGGTTAGGGAGAAATAAAAAAAATTGATAGATGTTAATGACCACATTATAACAAATTTTAAAATATACATGCACTAAGATAATTACAATAGGTGGTTAGTCTATTGCATATACCTCATTGGCGTCTCTTCAACGCTTATAGCATCCGCATTAATTATATCATTTCCTACCATTTACACTCACACACCAGTTCACTTATATAACTCATTTAATTTAAATACGATAAAATTGTTTTAAAATTGTACACATATTAGTTTCTTTATCCATTGATTTAAATTTACATGAACACAAATATCTCTTAAATATAAGATATCAAAATGTTCACTTATAATTAAAATAATAATTTTTCTCTCTTGCTTTTTTTTTATTCTCTCTCATTTATTTGTACTTTTTACATATAAATTAATAAAATAACAAAAATATGAGTTGTATAGTTTTGATAGAAAAATTGATAAAAAAACTGATAATTTGTATAAACCAAAACGTTTACTTATAAGTTGTGAAAGTGTACTTTTTACTTTAACTACGAGAAATACGAGAAAACTTGTAAGTTATTTAATGTGATTGTTCTAGTAAATTAATTTGGGTTGAAAAAAATTGATAGAAATATATTAAAATATAGTAATATTTAGTTATGATAATAAATTTGATCGGAGAGCTGAAAAATGTATAAAGTTAAAATGTTACCCTAAAATTATAAAAGTGATGTTAATTATCTTCAATATGAGGAAAAGTGTAAAAAAAACTAATAAGTATGATCAGAGACACTGACAACTATGTAGTTTGAGATCCTTAACTTGGGTTGGGTTGAGTATTACAAATATTAATGCATACATCAATTTGTCGTCCTTTAGTATACACATATAAGTGTCCTTTATAATTTCTTCATCTCTAATTCACAATTCATATTTATGTATTGCTTCGTCCCAACATATAATCATTTTTCTAACTCATACATTAACAAATAAACTGGCTAATTTTGTTTAAACTACTTAAGTACTAAACTTATTTGATATGCAAATCAAGAGTCGTTTAGTTATAAGGATGTGTTAAGATAAATTATAATAATTTACTGCAATTTGTTAGGACCATTTCATTACCTTAAACATATTCTTTCAACGACTTAAACGAAAATGGGACCAGGAAATGTTACTTTTTCCAAGCCACAAAAATATTCTTATTTCGATTTATATAAATGAATTAAAGGAAGCACTAGTCATTCATGTTTTTACTAATGTATCATCTATTTAAATTGCTAACCTTTTTTTTATAGGCGTGACTAGCGAATCATGGATGGTGGTTTTAGCCGTGAAGACAAAAAATTGTAATAAAAGGAATCACATGATCAAGCTAGCTATACACTATTTTTAGTCAAATTATAACCATTTAGTATGATAATTTGTAATAATTTGTGCTACATCATGCTAGCTTTTAAGCTAGTAATTAAACTGAATTGATGTTGCAATGCTAGTTAAATTTTTTGATATCTATTCATTAAACTATAGTAGTAAAGTCCCCTTTGGTTTTGGTTAATTTTGTCCCATTAATTAATACTATAGTAGTAAAGTCCCATTTATTACTTCCTTCATCCCTTGATTATTATAGCCTTTGGTTTTGCACAAATATTAAGGAAATCAATTGGGTGTGTATCACATTTATCAAAATAACCCCACTTTATATCAAATCATAGAATTTAATAATTTTTTTATAGTAAAGTCAAAAGACAAAAAGTTAATCACTAATAAATTATTTATAAACTGAGAGAGTATTAATTTGTATTTTCTCTCTTAGTTTACCTTCTCTTCAATTATAGTTTTCATTTTTATAGGGTAAAAAACATACTATCTTATGAAATATTATTCAAATTGTAATTGATAAAATTATACATCGGCCGAGTATTTTTAACAAAGTTAAAGTGATGGCTAATTTTAAAAAGGATAGTATTTTTGTGTTAACTTTAAATAGTAGGATTGTTAGCTTATCTAAGAGCAACCACATCAATTATCCTAATATTTTCACTAATTTAGGGGAAAATGTTAGAGCATTCATAATACTTTTGTTAAATTTTAGTAGTTGTTAAATATTGACAAATCATTACTTAATTACATGTTAAGTGAATGCTAACTTTAAGCCTCACATTAGTGTCTTATTTTAACGAAGTTATCTATTTCATTTCGAATTTAAATTTTAACTGATAAACATGCCAAAATTTTCACTACTTCTTTTTTTACTTTTATTGAACTCGTACAAAGTTTGTATAGTATTGACTTCAGTAGTTTTTTATTTTGTTGTTGTCATTATTAACTTTGAAATTGAAACAAAAAATAATTTCCTTAAAAGTAAAAGCGAAAGGGTCAATGGATGTTGAATCACTGTATGCATATTGTTGTGAAGAAAAAGAATGGAAAATAAATAATTGAATGAATTTGGATGATACGTGAAGGATACAGAAGGAAACATGAGTAGGAACTATGGAGTAATTGTAAAAAAAAAAACATGAGTAGGTTCATTCCGGGTTATCAATTAAAAATATTGTTATATTTATCAATTTTTTTAACAATAATAAATATAACATATAATTTAACACAATTAATAAAGAAAAAAAAATACATTGTTACCTAACAAATTTAGTTAACAAGATAGATAACACCACTATTGTATATTTTATAGTTTTATCAATACAATTATACATTACATCACTTGTCAATTCCCCTAAACTTACTCCTCAAATAATAAAATAATACTTAATTTAGAGGAGTGAGAAAAGTTAAAAGGTATTTTTATGGGTGAAAATGGGAAAATGTGTGAAAAGAAATGTAAAATATATTAGTTTTTTTATGTTATAAGTAGAGATGTATTCTTCATGAATTTAAGGGAGTTTTTGGTATCTGTAATTTTAAGGAGAGACATAAGAAAATTGACGTGGGGGGTATTTTTAACAAAGTTTCCACATATTTAATATAATTTAGTAAAGAAGGTAATTGATGCATATACTCAATACATAAAATTCAATGTGACACTACTATTTTACAAGGACCCTGGCATGTGGAAAAAAAACCAACACTTTAATTTAGAAATGGCATTAGCAATAGAATTGCTGTAAGAATTAAACGGTAAGATCAGTTAAGTGAAGTAGTATGTACTAGTTAAACAATAACTATGGCGGTGAAAACAAGGTAAGAAAAGGGAAAATCAGATCTGGCATTGATTTTATAAAAATAATAAAACTGTGTGCGAGTATTTTGTTGTTGGAGTGTAATGCGCACCAGCTGTAGTTGTATTGTTGTGGAAATTTCGTCTTCACTCACACATGCTTAATAATATCACACCTAACACATCTCTTATAGGAGATTCCAAACCCTCCACCCCCCCAAGTTTGAATTAATTTGACTAGTTTGTCACATCCTAACATCAAATGTAATACTTAGTCCTAGTTTTTCTTAATCGGAGTAACTTTAGCTGATGATTCCGAAGTTGTTTGGTGATGTGTTCAACTGTTCGTCTTTCGTTTATGTATGATATTATGCATGCATTCGCTTTTAGGAGTATAAGCTATATTGAAACAATCTTACATGTCATCATCTAACGTAATTGAACATTGTTCCATTTTCAGATGAATAAAGAAAAACCTACTACACTTCCGACTAAATTTAAAATTGATATAACTCTTCAATTCTATATAGTGGTTTAGATACAACAACAAAAAACTTAATTTATACTCTAATAATGGACTAAAAATTTGGAATAAAATTTATTTGGTTTTGGAGAATCATGGTGATGATAGTAACTTGTAGAGTATAAGTTTCATTTTGACGTAATTATTTTTTACGGGATCATATGATGAAATCTTACCATTTCGTATTGATTAGACATCTGACCAATCATGCATGTTTACATAAGCTCACAAAATCTATAAAATAATCTGTTTTTATAGAAGAATTTTTGTTATAATTTCCATAAGTTTAGATGGATGACTTTATTTTCCTATGTAATTGAATTCATATTTTGTCCAAGTAACCTTTTGTACTTGTTTCCTAGGGAAAAATAGGTCTTTTTAAAGTAATTCTACTTACTCAACTCCGTATCTCAAAACCAACATAGAAAACCAATATCGATCCAACTGAAAGACCATTTATGTAAATTAATCAAATTGCAAAGACCAAAACTAAGGACCCAAAATAAAATTCCACAAACTAAGACAACATTATGTATTTAACTTCCTTGAAATTAAATACTATTTCTATAGCCATTATGTTGCATTTTCTATAGTTTCTTTCACTTTCTAGCCTACTTTTTGTTCTATAAATCAACTCTTCATTCATTCTCAAAAATCTCTTCCTCTTCCCTTCATCCTCCCTTCCCTCATTTTGCTTTTATAGAAACACAGTTTCTCTCTTTTTTAATAAAATTATGTCCATTTAATTAAGCTCAAATTATTAGTCTTTTCTATTAAATATATCAAAACCCATATCCTTATTCCATCCAAATTTTCGTTTCCCCTTGTTTCTATACAATTCCATAATTTTGTTCTTTATAAAGCTTTAATTTGCACCTAGTTGACTCGTTACTCTGCCCAAACGTTACCAGATAACTAAGCAGAATTTATTTCCTAAATATATATATTTATATATATGATATATTGAAATAAATGTTTTGTATCTATGTCTCCGGTTCTCAGTGAAATTATTCTTTCGGGGTTTATGATAAATTCCTCGCTCGTACGCCGAGTTCATCTTGTTCAATCTTTTTCGGTTGTGTTTCTTTATTGGTTCTATATGTTCCATGAGTAATTAAAATCTGATTAGCTCTTAATTAATTTCTCTCTCAATAGAATATAAATATTTATTAATTACTATATAGACCGTTTAAAGAATTTTCGACGTTCGTTATATTTTGGTGGTATTTCTAAAGTCCGGTAAGGGTATTTGGGTAAATTTAAATGGCTTCTTCGAGTGGAAACTCATCGGGATCGGGATCGGGTCGAATAGGATCCGAAGAGGATCTGAAAGGGTTGATGGATCAGAGGAAAAGGAGGCGAATGGAGTCTAATAGGTAGGACTGTATATCAAAATATTTTTTGTTCGATTACAGCATAAAAATTATAGTTAAAAAAAGTCACCTTTATCAAGCTTAAAAGATTTATAATTTTTCAATACCAAAGATCATATCCTAATATAAATGATAGCTCTAGCAAATAGACAAAAATGAGATGTTTAAACTAGTTTAGGTACGCCTTTCATAGTAAGGACGGAATCAGGAATGTAAAAATGATACCATTAAGCTAGTACATTATGAAGATTTTAATTAAAATATTTGAAAACTTATTTTTCTGTCAATTTTACTTTGTTTTAATGAATCCACTTGGTAATTAATTCAAGCATAATGATTTTATTTTTTTAGTTCAAACACTGTGTCAAGATCTACGCATCTTAATTATGAAAAAAAGAAAAAGTTTGACTCAAAATAATCCTTAGGTTTAATATTTGATTCCATATAATTATTTTTAACGAAAAATCATTAATTTGTGAAAGAAATAATAGTAACATTTTCTTGAGATTCAATTATTGAAATAGTAAAATACTCATTTATATAATACAAAATAAATATTACTCCTGGTGATACTAATTAATTACTACTATTTTTGCAATAATTGTTGGCAACAGGGAATCTGCACGGAGGTCAAGGATGAGAAAACAGAAGCACGTGGACGAATTAACGGTCCAGATTGATCATCTGAAAAATGAGAACACTCAGATCATGACACGTGTCAGCATCACAACACAGCATTCTTTGAGGGTAGAAAATGAAAATGTAGTCTTAAAGACTCAAATGATGGAGCTAAGCCACAGGCTAGACTCTCTCAACGATATATTGGGTTATATCAATAATAATAATAATAATAATAACAACAACAACAATAACAATATTGTTACGGCACATAATAATACTATTAATGCCGTTTCTGAGGGTTATAATGACGGGTTCATGAATAATTCCTGGAATTTGATGTATGCAAACCAACCAATTCTCATGGCCAATGATGACTTTTTCCAATATTGATTGCCATCACTTTTTGAAATATTATAAAATCGGTGTCACGAAAGATATTAATGGAGTAATTTTGTCGATATAGAATGATGTGACAACTATTAAAGTTACGTGTCATGACATGTATGTACGTATGAAGCGGTGTTATAGTTGGTCATGTTTCATGGTAATTGCTTGTATGAAAAAGTAAAAAAGGAGAAGAAATCTGGTAATTGCTTTTATGAAAAAGTGAAGATGGGGAAGAAATCAAGGGAGGTAATTTTATTGCAAGGAATGTAACATTTTGTTATGTTTATTTTTGTTCTTTTTTTAATTTTATTATTATTATTACTAGGGGGTTTAAATGGAGTTAATATGAATATTGTGGGGGGAGTGGTAGGAAGGTTGTTTGGTTTGTAAAGTGGTATTGCATATGAAATGAAATGTAATTCTACTATGTTTGTTGGTCTATTTTATACCGTACGATGTTCTATCAATTACTGGTCATTTGTTTTTGGCCTTATTATTTGTTGATTCTTCAGTGCATTCAATATGCGCGTGTGACACTTCCCATCTGACATAATTTCATCTTTTTATACTCAAGTAAAAAAGCAAGATAACATATGCAAAAGATTAGGTACGAATATTGTCCATAGAATCACTTTTCTTTTTAATAATAATAATCAGAAATTATATATGCGAACCTCATTGAACAAAGTGGTTGTCTAACACGGTTATGATCTCGGTATACTAATGAAAAGGAAAAAGCTCCTTAGCGTCCCTAATCAAAAAAAATCATCTCGTTACCAAATAGGCAACAAACTAAAGAAAGGATCGTCCAATCGGGAATGTGATCCGCTTGACCTTTGATTCATTAACTTAGTCGGTTCGGATAATTTTCTTGTAATTTGTGCCAATGACACTTTTGTCTTTAGTAGTCACTTTTATTTGTTACCAACGGATATCCTCACAAGTCTGGTTCATGTATTAAGTTGTTTGATCTAATTAGCAGTGTCGATGAGCATCTTGGAATCACTTTCGAAACTTCTGATCTAATTCCATCCCTAACCCTATAAACTAGTTCATTTTTTCATAGTTTAAAGGTTTGATTAATGAGCCTCACAATTTATAGATCAGGGACAAAACTTTGTTTCTATTATATGCTGCTAAATAGTTAAGGAACGCGTAATGTTTTTATCTTTTTGAAGAGAATGCATATTCGTCTTATCTTTTGTTAAATAACAACTGAACCGTGATTATTCTGCAAAATTTAGCAACAAGATTCTTTGAGGTTGACAAACTATATAATCTCAAATTTGATGATACTTAATAACAGTCCTATAATGGACGAAGATCCTTTGAGGTTGACAAACTATATAATCTCAAATTTGATGATACTTAATAACAGTCCTATAATGGACGATAGTCGATAGTCGATAGAGACATCATATCAGTACATCTTTCTTCACTTATTTAAAGAAAAAACCATAGTGTTAAAAACTTATACGTACTCTACTATTTATATCCAAATTGCTCATATTTTATGTTACACCAATTCACTCTCTCTAGTGTCATTACAGCACTCACAACAATATTTGTGTATGTCATTTGTGATATTTTAGATTACCAACTTACAAATGGTACCATACAACACCATTTATAAGAAAATTTCTATTCTACCAATTTTGTACTATTTAGGAATTTTATCTACAGTAATTTTATAACATAGGAAAATACAATTCTTACTTTCGAAACAACTCTCCCTCTCTTGTTTTTCTCTCTCATCCCTCTCTCCCCCCTTTCTTCCATTTCTTTATATTATTCACTTTAAAACATATGTAAAAAAGAATTAGATTATTTTAATTTCCGGAAAATTGTGAAATTAATTTTTAAATAATTAGTGTTATTGAGTTTTTTTTAATAGATAATCTGTTTATTTTTGTTTGAACCTTTATTTATTTATTTATTTATTTTTGTACCTTTATTTTTATAGAGATTGTGGTTGCAATATTATTTTTTATTTTTTAATATTATTTATATATATATAGACTTTTTTTCAACAATCATAAATGTCTCGAATCTGAATCACATGAGAATTGGTACACTTTTTTTCCAACGAACATAACTGTGTCAAATCTGAATCAGAATATATCAAAAGTAAGCTGTCATGACATCAGTTCATACAAAAACAACATTGTTGAACCAATACACAATTATATTTAATTGTATATTATGTTTTAATGATAAAAAACGAGAATTTTAAATTGTATTAACATTTACAGCTACTTTACTACAGATCAATACAGGTACATATCAATGTATACAAAGAGAACATTATCAAGGAAATCGAAAATGGACATAAATAGACTTCTATGAAATTAACCTGTTAATCTAGAACGAACCTGTTAATTTTTTTAATTGAATTAACCGGTTTAAAGAATTTCAACGGATTAAAAAGCTATTTATGAAAGTTGGGGTGTGGATGCAATGTTTGGAGCCTTGGAAGACATTCAAAAACACTACCAAAATTACAATGGAACGTTGGAGGCTTGGAGCATCTTTTACAACATTTATACTACATATTTGACCATCCCAAACGTTCAAATAAATATTTATTGAAGAAGATATTCGATCATTAAAGTGCCAAGTCAATCTGCCAATTCGTCAGAAATGAACAAGGGGCCATATTGCAACAGCGATAACTCTGTCATTTATTTATGGAAATGAGAAATTAAAATTGGAGGATGTTCTATGCTTGTACTACTACAAATAAGAAAAAAAAAATCCACCTAAAAAGATCAATATCGAAGTAGATATTTAGTCATCAAGGAGTGTCGAGAAGTGTAGAATGAGTTTTTTTTTCTCTCTTTAAAACACCCAAGTATAGTTGAATTGGGAAAAAGCATAAAACATAATAAGAAAAAAAAATCAGTCCTCTTATGTTCATGATATATTGATATACCATCCATATTTATGTATGGTTTATTTTATTATTAATTTATATGTATATTTAGCATCTTGGAACAACCTGTAAGCAACGTACGTATGAGCATAATATATACACATGAAAAGATGTTTATGATATACTAAAAGAAAAAGTAACAGCTCTTACATCTTGGAAATGAAAGACTGAATGTGTCAAGTGTCAAGCTATATATGGGTATATTTATGAATCATAAACTTCGTTTTCATAAAGAAATTAAGTAATAAATCAGTTCAGCATTTGCTGTAACTCAAGCGGAAAAGCTTACCCACACTTGTTGAACACCTTCATTATTCTTTCAAACGACAAGTATTGCCCAATAAAACAAATCTATCACGTTCTTGATAATTTTAGCTAATTTCAAATTACTATCAAATAATATGAAATAAGACAACGAAAAAGGATCAATAGAAATATTGCTTGATAGGAGAAACATGACAAAATAGCAATGATTCTCATCATAGGTTCAATGTATGTTAGTAAGGTTTTCCGTATTATAACTTGGTACTTGATACTCTAGAAACAACTGATACCTCGTTTACGGAACTACGTGTAATTTTGACTGATTAAGAATTTGTATCAAAATTGTCAAAATGAAAATTTTCAAAATGTGATCATATAGTTTAAATGTTAAATTTTATGATTAGATTTAAAAAAAATTCATTCCGACAATTTTGATACAAGTTATAATTCGATCAAAATTACACATAGTTTCGTAAGAGACAATTAAATGGAAAGAGATGAGTATTATTTATTGTCGTAGATTTTTTTGGGTCCTTGACATTTCCATATACCTAACAATGTTGAATAAGTGAAGGTTGCATTCGTTATGCTAAGAAGTAAGAATGCTCCTCAAGCAAAAAAAATTTGAACACCTGACGAACATTAATTTTTCTACTTTTTTTTTATAGCAAATATCATAGTATTACAACAATATTTTACACCCATTTGGACAAATGGACCCTGTCCATTTGGACGGGTCTCCTATCCTAGTGCTAAGAAGTAAGAATGCTCCTCAAACAGAAAATTTGAACACGTGACGAAGATTATTTTTTCTTAAATGAAATTAGCAAATGATTAATCATATGGCTCTATTTAAATCTAAATATATTAAAATAATTTGTAGTGCTCCGTATATTTAAGAAGGTTTTGATATGGAGCGTATAAATCTATACTTGCCTTGAGAATGTAACAAATCTACCGTTTTCCTAAGCATAGTTCTTAAAAGCAAAAAGTAACCAAAGCTTGCATCTACTGGTCTATAAAAGTAACCTAAAAGTAACTAAACAAGCTTACCATATCTAATGAAAGAATTACATATTTATTCTGAAATGCATCTCCTTCTTTACTTCTTTACATGATCTGTGCACTACCACAAATCTTTGGCATCAATCAGGAAAATATTGGATAACAAAGGAGAAGAAATATATTATTATAAATCAATTACAGAAAACAAAAATGAACAAGCAATATAAATTATTCCTTAGACGAGTATTAGTTGTCTCATAAAGCAAATGTCCAAAGCAGGAATCATTATTATGATGATGACAGGGGCCGGAACTAGGATTAGATTGTTTGGGAGGCCGTAGGAAAAAATTGTTATTAGAATTTTAAGAAGAAAAAAAGGCTTAAAATAATCGAAAGCGCGGTTTAAACGTCTTTTGTGAAGGTTAAAAAAACGAGTTGGTCATTGTAAACAGTACGATAAATTTAAAGTTATAAAAAATGTTTTTTGTTTGCTAATATCAAAAGGAAGTATCAGAAGAATATTTTTAGATTTTATGAAAAAAGATAGAAATATAGAGCTATTATTGAAAATAATGAGAAATAAAATGTTATCATTAACTAAAATAACATGAAAGCAATAAAAAAAGTATAATTTGCAATAGTCAAGAATTGAACCAATGATCTCTTATTCCATTGTAAGGATTGTTACCAAATAAGACAAGTATGATTATATATATTATGAGGGCTATTAATCTACATAATCTAAATTTCTACAAAAATTCCTAAAAAAAAAAAACTGTTTTTCAAATTTCTGGGGTGGCGGCAGCCACCCCCTAAATCCATGCTGCCACCCCCTAAATCCACCCCTGGATGATGCAATCATCGAAAAAGTAATCGAAAAAATATTATTGATAAGCCTATAAATTTTGAAGTTACTTTACTACTCATGGTAAGTTTATATTAAAATCACGACAAAAACAGACTAGATTGTAATTCTTGCAAAATTTGCTTATTCTGCATTAATTCTAATTAATAATCAACTACTACTCATTAGTGCTAAAATGAACTACCATTGAGGAAAACAGCTTAGATGTTGTCATTTTAGGTAATGGAAAAAAAAGTATTGTGAAAAAAGAACATTTTCATATTACAATAACGTGCAAAGGCGGTAGATGCATGTGGCCAACATTAATGAAAAGAATTAAAGAAGGTTTTGTCACTTTTCAATGACATAGTTTAGTGGGGAGTAACTAGTATTTAATGGTTCAATTATGCATATAAAAAAATGCTGTAACTTGGAATCTTTGAGCCTCACCAGATATTAGTTGATGATTACAACAAGGACCACACAATATTGACCAGAAAAGTTGCATTCGTACGGATTCATTATTTAATATTTTTTGAAACAACGTGAGATTGTAAATGAGAACTCTCTATGATATTCTAGGATCTTGTCCCTTCATTATAAATATTTATTTTATTTCACATCTTTGCATGTGTACATACTTTGCCTTCATGTATTACGATTAATAGAAAAGTAAATAATGATTGACCCTAATTTCATTCTCACAGTCCCTCAAAATCTATATTTGAATACTATCTCCCGAATTCATATAGTAAATGGAGGGGAGGCAAGTCACTTGTGCAACCTTCTAAGCCCACGAGTGTAAAACCATGATAATTCGCAAAATTGAAAAAAAAAAACGAATTCAGGAAAATATGCAGCAACAATTATAAGTCTATAAGGACGCAGCAACACATTAAGCACACCAGTATTTTATACTTATTTGATATTAGTGATTGTGATCAAACATTGGGTTGATAAAGCATAATTTGATAAACGCAAATATTGCAACCTTTCCCCGTGGCTGCAATATGAGTTTCTTGGATTCAGTAAACGCGATAAAGATATTTTCTTCTTCAATCTGTCATTTCGGGCCCCTTTTTTGTTGTCTTCTTTATCATTTTCGATTAAGAATAAAAATAGAAAGATGATTGTGGATAAAACAATGTGTAATAAATTCAACTTGATAACACTGGCTGAATACAATTCATTTTACTATTAGCTAGAGCGATGGAAATATTATAACTATTTAAAAAAATTTAAACCATGCCTTTCTTTTTCGGCTTAGAATTCCTTCACAGAAATTAAGTGCCTAATCCAGACACTTCTGGAATATTTCCAAGTCTGCAAACCAATATATATATACTACACTAATCATGGCCATGATTTTTTGCAGCTTCAGCTCAATTTTTTTTTGGTTTTCTGCTTTATAGGTTGGAGTTGGACAACTTTGGACGACCAGCTTATAAGCTCAATCTTTTGGAGTTCTATTCCTGAGAAAATTTCTAATAGAACATGAAAATAATACCCGAATATTTTTATTTGGGTATGACCCGACCCGTATATTTTTACTGGATATCCAACGCAAATATAGTTGTAATAAGGGCATAGTGGTCTTTTCCCTTAACAGACATGAGAGTAATTATCCACTGGAGTTAAAAGTCCAGTTAACAGATAGGAGCGACACTTATCAACATCATGTGTCGCACGAACTCCTACAAATAGAGCCAAATATCAGTACTAGAGGGGATTTGACTTCTCAACAGAAAAAACAAGAATTCAGTTCAAATACTTTTCAAAACTTATCTCACTAGAGAACGTACACAATAAGTCAAGTCGACGACCGAACAACTATAGTAAGCATCTAATAAATAGAGAATTGTAATAAACTTAGAAGTTTGACCGATCCATAAATAAAGACTAATTTCTCGTCCTACTTAATATTGTCGATCATATCAATAATTAATTAATTATTGTTGAGAAGCGTGATTTAACCGACCAAATTCTATGATTTATCAATTTCCAACCTTAAGCTGGATAGAACTGTAATAGCTTATCTGCTTAAAAGGTTAAAACCAAACAAGCCCTGTAGCACAGTACTCAGAATTCTCCTCGACATGAAGTTCACTGCGATAAATACTGAAACAAAGTTACACATCTTCAAGAATGCGAGATACTAAAACAAATGTATGATCACTCCAAACAAATAAAGTTTCGATTAAAGTTGGTGAAGTCTATGTCTTCAGTTATATGCAGTCAGTTCTTCATTAGTTCAGTTTGACTTCACATATTAATGTTGGTTACAACCTAAAGAATGAAACTGTTTTTGTGCTCTTCTGTGGATAAGTTTGGTGAAGCCTACACTAGAAATGTTATTTCTAATCAAGTCTATAGACTATATTTTGGCTATGGATATATAGCATCCGTTTTTTTCTTTTCTTGTCCTTGTATCATTGTATGTGTATTTTAGGAGTATTAAGAGCGTTCCGTACTAAAAGCATTTCCCATTTCACCAGAGGAAATATTTTCTAATCAAAAGGTGATAGTGGCAACAGAGACAGGCGACACAAAAGATAATGCCTATTAGAAACTGCTATCAAACAACCTAATGTGCAATCAGAGTCGGAAGAATAATTAGTATCAACACACTCTGTATAAACCATAGCGAACATGGCCTAACGCACTACAAAGTAGCGTAAACCATTTTTAAACAATCCGGTGTCGACAATCAACTCAAATCAAGAAAATCTAAACTCACCTCAATAGTCTTATTATATCGACCATAAAAAGTGTACGAAAAGACAAATAATAAGTAAAAAGCATTTTAAATATCGCATACATGAGCCCTAACCAGTCCTGCTTGTACAATAAACTCAAAGCCAGAATCCTACAACACCCATCCAAGGTCGTATCGACCACAATAAGTTTACAAAACAGACAACAAGTATCCACCATCTCAAATATTACATAATATATCTTAATCATATGGGATTTGTATATACGCCGCATCACACACAAACGGCACGTCGGCGTACATCCCAGCAAGCGCACACCTAATGCATTCTAAAACCGTGAAAAGATATGCAAACGCCACAGCTGTCCAGAAATGCATACCCACCTTCCCCCAATACACAGCCAAGGGCATCCAACGGCTTACAGTCCCTATCACTTGTAAAGCTATCTCTAAAAGCATACCCATCACGACATGGAACCTGAAAACAAAGCCGTCCCAGAAATTTGAAGGCCATACACTAACCCAAAATTTGAGGCAATTCTTTTAAAATTACTTTTCTTTTTGGTAGTCATAAATAATAACAATGAAAGTTTTTTTTTAATTTGTTTCTCCCCTTTGGATATGGAAACACTAATTATCGATATTTGATACTATCAATTTCCGGAAAAAAAGGAGATATAATCCTTACTTTTCCATATATAACGGTAATTTCGGAATGTTTGGTTGCAACTCTTTGAGCAAACAAGCTGTTTTACTAAGTTGTGAAAAAAGCTGGGCTCATCCATATTTCAGTTCAAGACACAGCCTCCAAGCTCTTAGACAACATACAGTTGCTTTTCAGCAAAAAAAAAAACAAGAAGAAGAAATATAAGCTAAAATAACTGCAACCCGACAACCCAAATCTTCTAGTGTATTCAGGCCAATAACCCGAAAAACACTAGCATTTAAGATGGCGGACCAATTGAAGTCCAGCTTTGAGCAAAAAAAAAAAATAGTTTAGAAGCTGCAACCAAACAAGGTCTTAGTGTCTTAACTAATTATTTAGGCAGCAAACAGAAATTTATACGAAATACAGGGACCAGACAGAACCTGAAAAAGTGTGGCCACTCCTTCTTCCTCACTATTCCAAGATATGCAGTGAAAAAGTACGCCATTAAAAACCAGCTAGGAAGTTTTCCAAGAGCACCCAAAAAAGGGTACGTGAGAAATTCGAGATCTTCCAAGAAAGGGTGCAGATGATACGCTGTTTCGGCATACATCCAAGTTTCATGTAAGGGCATTAGATACGGGAGACAAGCAAGTGTACGCCACCACCATTTGGGCTTTTCCGTCATAGCGGGGAAACGGAAACTGGTTGGAACGTCTTTAGCGGCTCGAGGAGAGAAAAATGATTTACGGCGAGTTGGCAGAGTAGGAATTGAACGGTATAGGATCGGATGATCGCCCCTTAAAAGAGGGCTCGACGAAGCAGAAAAGCTTGGAGTAGAGTTTCCTGAGACAGATGAAAAATTATGTACACGCGTTGCCCATGCCTTGCTTGTTTGCAACTTTTAACCTCGGTCCTTTTTGGATTAAAAACTGGGCTGCATTTGGTTATACAGCTTAAAAGCTGAGCTTTTCAGGGTTTCAGCCTGAGAAAGATAGAAATTTGGACACCGTTTTTTTCTTAACCTAAAAAAACCAGTTTATTTGCTTAAAAGCTGCAACCAAATACTAACATTTTTGTTCAAACGGGGAGATTCAAATTATACTCATCACTTCCAGTTATTAGACTTGAAATTTGGAAATCTTAGGACGGACCCAACTGACTTAATTTGTTCATAAGTCGAACTTCAAAGTCAAGGGCATATAAAACCATTCACCTCGGTCCTTGACTAACTTGACTACTAATTAGTACTTCAATCAGCTATACGATGCAATCTTGGATTCATGTCATATATATATTAGTGTATTACCTAAAGATTTACCATTTATTTTTCGGAATGACCCAAATCTACCATCTTCAGCAACACTTTTTCCAGAACTAACAAACTGATCAAAAGAAAGCGAGAAGAAGAAAAAAATCAATACAAACATAATTTAGATACTAATCCATATCCGTAGACTCCGTTCCTACTATGACGGTAAATCTCATAATTTGGAGGATGAGCATAATGCCAAGAAGCTAGTTTTGTCTAATTTCAAGCTTTCTTATGTTTTTAAAGTTTTCAAACAACAAAGCGAAATTCATATTTGGCGTTCAAGCTTTTCTTTGAGCTATGCATGATATAAGATAAGATAATAGTTAGTTAAAACATTCCATTCTATCAAAAGTATGTTGTCATGGCATTAACTTTCACCTCCTGGTGACTCGTGAGTACTCAATGACATAACTAGCTACAGTATATTCCTGTCCAATTTTACATTTCAGAAATTTAATAACTGAACAATACCTTTTGGAGACCATAGCTTTTCCTCATGAGAGGATCCCCGTGAGCTTCTAATTCCAGAAGATGGACTATGAGTGGAAAAGTGCGATGAAGCCACATAAGACGCCTTATGTTTCAAATAAAAACTCCCCGAAATCGGGGAGCACCCATTCAAAAGCATATTTAGCCACTCACGACACCTGCCTAATCACACAAAAAAAAGGATAGACACAGTTAATATACTATAGGAAAGGAACCAAGATTTGGTTAGAAAGAGATCATATCAATAATTGAGGAAAAGTATAATATGAAAGTAAAGGTATAAACTATAAAGTTATGACTTAAAAGCTTAACAGTTAACAAATGTGAAACTCCATGGGTGACTTAATTTTCAAAGGTCAATTTTATACCAAAATCAGCTCGTGTTGACTGACTGAAGGACTTCGAAGAGATAGGTAATTAATATTTTTTAAAGGTAAACCTACACACACCTCTGTGCGCCCAAATTATTGGAGCATGATCCTTTCTTCTTATTTTAATGTACAAGATACTATATCATTTGTATCACTACACAGCATAATTTGGAGGAAGTTTCATTGCATAGACAAACAAATTTCAGCTAGTTTGTAATGTAGGACTGGGAAGTTTAATAGCTCAAACAAGGTATAGAAGACATAAAAACGATAAAAGTGATAAAAGGGGAATTAAGCCTAATCTTAAGAGTTAAATAAAACTCTGTATTTCATAAGTAAAAAGGAAACACTTAAAATAATAAAAGATGGAAATAAGATAAATCTATTTATGCTCCTGCATCAGTTTGGCTGCTGTCAGCAAAGCAAGTTGTCTTTTTTAAGGCCAGCTGGGCACCTTCTACATAATATTTTTAATGTTTTATAGCCAGAAAAATGAAAACGCATACCAAGCCAAATGCAAAGCAACTTCTAAACACAAACAAAAAACGGAGCATAATAGCAGCAACAAGAAACAATTAAACATTAACTTTATGGCTTATCGGGTAGTACATCAGAACAATTCATTTAAACACTTATAAAAGAGTTTGTTCAAACAAGAAGAGTAGAGCTAGAACTCAGCCTACAGCGAAACACACAGTTAAACAGAGCGGACTAAGTTTCCTATTCAAGAAACTGCAAAAATTGTTCAAAATTTCACGAAATTCATTTTACCATCCCAAAATAAGATCTTCTAAGATAGTTCGCTCTTGAAACAAATACGGAATTAAAAAATGTACAGCAGAGGAAAAAGAGTGTCGTCCACTGAATTAAGGCTCACACTATAAGATTTGTTCAAAAACTTGCAAAATGCGTTCTACCCATTTCCTAAGTGGAATCTTTACAAAACTCTCGAAATCACAAGCAAACAAAAACTTCAAATGGTTATTTTTATAACACTGGTCAAAGGGTATTGGAGAATAGTTCTAAATCAGCATATGAATGAGAAAGGAACCAAAAAAAAATTGAATTTGGAAGAGGTAGGGAGTATAAAACAATACTGAAATTGGCCTGGTCGTTACTCGTTAGATAATTTGGTGATAGATACTAAGTCCGGTTTTGATATTCCATCTCAATGTCAAAAAGTATTCATCAATTCAATTAATTTGAAAAAAGAGGAGAGAAAAATCAATAAGGCTTTTTAAGATAGAGAATTCAGCAAATAAGTTGACTCATCAGAGGCCATAAAAAAAACTAGGTTATTCAGGCCTACACTTTCTAGTTGTATTTTCAAGCTAGAGGACTGAAAAAGCTCAAAACTTTGAGGTGCCCAAATAAATGCAAAACAACTTATAATCAAAAACAAAAAAAGCTTAAAAATGACTTTATCACTCATCAGATACTTTATCATTTCAATCATTTTAGCACTAAAAAGAGTCATCTTCAAACAACAAAAGTAGGGCTAGAACTTTGCAAAACAGTGAAACACACAAGAAACATAAATTACAGTACCAATTTCCCCAAATGGAAAATTACAAACAGGTAACACTGCTAAACAAAATTAGGGCTTATATTGCAAAATCATTTCAAAATTTCACAAAACTCATTCTACCCATTTCCCCAAATGGAAAAATGAAAATTACCAAGATAACACTCAAATATAAATTTAGAGCTCACATTGAAAATCCATTTCAAAATACTCATTCTACCCATATCCTCAGATGGAAAATTTATAAGAAAAATACTCAAATATAAAATTAGGGCTCACATTGAAAAACCATATCAAAATTCAACAAAATTTATTCTACCCATTTCCCAAGTGGAAAATTACCAAAACAAAAACGCTCAAACATAAAATTAGGGCTCACATCGAAAAATCATTTCAAAATTTAATAAAATTCATTCTACCCATTTCCCAAAATGGAAAATCACTAAGAGAAATTGCTCTAAAAAAAATTAGGGGACACATTGCAAAATTAGTACAAAATTTCTGAAAATCAATCCTACCCATTTCCCAAAATGGAATCTTTCTAATAAAAATCGCCCTAAAACCAAAAAAAAAACATTAAAAAACATAAACTGATTATTATATAAGCCCTAAAACAAGAACTAAACAAGCTAATGATAACAATCATAACAATCATTTTAACATACTAATAAGAGTCATCTTCAAACAACAAAAGTAGAGCTAGAACTTAGCAAACAGTGAAACACACAATATACATAAATTAAAATACCCATTTCCCCAAATGAAAAATTCTAAAAGAAAACACTCCAAAACAAAATTAGGGCTTATATTGCAAAATCAATTCAAATTTTCACAAAACTCATTCTACCCATTTTCCCAAATGGAAAATTACCAAGACAAAACACTCATAAATTTAGGGCTCACATTGAAAAACCATTTCAAAATACTAATTCTACCCATTTCCTTAAATGGAAAATTTCTAAGAAAAATACTCAAATAAGTATAAAATTGGGGCTCACATTGAAAACCCATATCAAAATTCAACAAAATTTATTCTACCCATTTCCCAATATGGAAAATTACCAAGACAAAACACTCAAATATAAAATTAGGGCTCACACTGAAAAACCATTTCAAAAAATTTTAAAAATCAATCCTACCCATTTCCCAATAGGAAAATTACTAACAGAAATTGCTCTAAAAAAATTAAGGCACACATTGCAAATTCAGTACAAAATTTCATAAACTTAACCCTACCCATTTCCCAAAATGGAATCTTTCTAATAAAAAATCACCCTAAAACCAAAAAAAAAAAAAAAAAAAAACAAAAAAACATAAACTGATTATTGCATAAACCCTAAAACAAAGAACTAAACATTGAAATATAAAATTACCAAGACAAAACAATCAAAAACATAAAAATTGGGATCACATTGAAAAACCATTTCAAATTTTAACAAAATTCATTCTACCCATATCTCAGTATGGAAAATCACCAAGACAAATTGCTCAAAAAAAATAATAAGGGCACACATTGCATAATTAATACAAAATTCCAGAAAATTAATCCTACCCATTTCCCAAAATGGAATCTTTCTAATAAAAATCGCCCTAAAACCAAAAACAAAAACATAAAAAATAAAAACATAAAATGATAATTATATAAACACTAAAACAAGAGCTAAACATAGCTAATGATAAGAAATAGAGTGAGAGTAAAAAACAACCTTTTGATATGAATGAGTTGAGATTATATGAGGAGAGAGAGAAGAAGGAGAATGTTATGTGAAATGTTATTATTTTGTTTTATCAGTGGCTTATCTGTTACTAGTTGAAATAGAATGGGGGTGACTTTTGCTTTCAAAGATACTTTCATGTTTTATTTAGTTTCACTTGGTACCCTAATTATCTAATAGTTACAATTTATTGCTCTAAAAGGGTTCATTAGGTACCAACTTTCTATTTCTTGATTTATGAAAATATGAAGTTATTGAAATGATGAAAGAAATTAAATATGTTTTTTTCATTAGATGGCAATGAGATGATTTATAGTCAACACCCTCGTCCTAGATTAGTGGGGTTATACGAATTTACATGCAGACCGACAATAAATTATTGAATTGTAAATTTTAAAAAAATTGATCATATAGTTTAGCATTTAAGACTTGTAATTAAATTTTGAAAAATTTGGTTTCTACTACTTTGAAAGGAAGGGAGTACTTTTTAGCTAAACGTCTAAACAAACCCACAATAACTGGAATTGTTACATTTTACTTCATAAAAGTAGTTGTTAATAAATTCATAGATCCATAAAAACTCACATACAACATCTATAAAATAATACTGCTTAAATTAATAAATTTTTTAAAATAATGTTTTTCTCTGGTCCCGACTTGGGACAATGTAAAAAATCATCAATTTCGATAAATTAATAAAATAATAAAATTTTAAAATATGCTTATATAAATATTTGGTTTTAACAAAATCATAAATTAATAATTCTTAAAAATAACAAATAGTATTAGATGATTTAGTGAAATAGGACTCTATAGTCATTTTATTTTTATTGAAATTTAAATCTAATTCAATCTTATCTCTAACTTTTCTAATTGCGTCCAAAAGCTATTGTGTTGTTTTTGCAGACTTAACAAAAAAACTATAAAGTTTTATACGCGATTAAACAAGTAGTTGTACATACTACTTTATTTAATGATGCTCAATTTACATGAAAATGATCGGACATATTAAATATTTATAATATCTATTTTTAGTTTGTTATACGGCTTATGATGTAACAAAATTTATATTTATATTAGTAATTGAAATGGTGTATTTGCGTTTACTAACAAGTTTAACGAGCATTATAAATTAGTTAATTTATGTTATGAACGAGTATATTTATTGAATCGATAGAAATCTTTCTAAAATAATAATTATTAATTTATCGGTTAATTAATAACTGTCTAAATTAATAAAATTTCCTTATCCCAACATTATTAATTTATAAAGGTTTTACTGTGCTTAGATTCTTAATTTGATATCCATCCCCTCTACGTAATTTTGAGCTCCAGACTATAAAATGTATCCATCCCATGTTGACTGAGGAAAGGCTGATAAAGAAAGTAGTCGATGTAAAATATTTAGTTGTGTGCCAAAATTAATCTCATGAATTATTTGATATATTTGGATTTCAATGTTTATTTTGCTGTATTTTTTATATGTGGGGCTATTTACACATTCAACATCGTGACCCAACCGTCTAAGCAAGAATGGTAGTGATCTGCCCTTGTTCTAAACAATTTCACCCTTCTTTGTTCTTTAGTAATTCTCATATCGAATTTACATAAATCGATACAATTTTTTTATTTTTTTAATTTTTTTTGTTTGTTCGAGTAAGTGAGGTAGTGAACTATTGATTGTACAGAGGTGTTTACCGATAAATCTTGACATGCCACCTACTGATTACATGCGGCTATTCGTTAGTGTAGCTTGTTCGATACTAAAAAATTTCGGTTGGCCCCAATTATGCATTTTTATATAAAAAAATAAAAAAATGGTTGGCAAGGATAATCGAACCCATAAACAATATAGTATCAAGCACTATGTATTGTATTATTAAACATTCCACCACTAACGTTTATGATGATTTTATTGAATTACTTTTTAATATTTTAATAATTAGATATTTAGGTTTACGGGGTTGGTCTTTGAAAAAAAATTGAATTTTCTTGTCCAAAGCTCCAGACTTACTGTAGTCCCATGCTAATTACTAACATCAGGGAAGAATTATGAAAACATTAGACCCTTTTTGCTTTGAAGCAACACAGCTACAATTTATCAGTAGCAAAAAATAATAATACGTCATATATATGATTGGAATGCCTTAACTAGTAGATCCTTTTTTTTTAGTTGAATTTTAATTATTCCAAATAATGCTACAAATAGATAGTACGTCACACAAACAATACACATTCGAAGATAACACAAATGATACAATATATTTGTTCCTTAGTTAATACGACGACAATTCTTCCTAACTTCGCCATTATAACCCGTGATAGGGCTGATCTTCCCCATCTTAACCATCGATTGAGCAAACTGGCTAAAGAACACACTCTCATCCAATGCATATGCCTTTACCAACTCTGATATTCTTGCATTGTTCCCCGTTAGAAGCACTTCATCTGAAGTGAGAAGGCCTTTTCCCCATAATATAAGCTTGAAATATGTGTTGTCGAATTTAATAGGAGAAGCAAAGTCGAGGGGAGAAATATTGTTATCACCACCTGTACTAGGACAAACGGTTTTCAAATTGTTGTAGTAATTTGTTTCTAAAGTTGCATCTGGTAAATTGTTTCCATTTTGGTTGTATAATCTTTGTTTGAATGTAGCACATCTTGCCACCCCTATTGTATGGCTTCCTGCACAAAAATAAATAAATAGATGGTAAATATTTTGAACCTGCATAACTCTTGGAAACTAAGAAACACCTCATTAAGCTTTTTCTGGTTGTAGCATTTGAGCAAACAATCGCAATGATTTTCAACCGAAGTTTTGTTTTATAAAGAAAACTTAGAAAGGTAAGAATAACTTAATAAGCAACTTTGAATAGAATGTTTAGATATACTATGCTCACCTGAGAGTGCGACAAGGTCCATTTCATTTAGGCCTTGGCGATTGAAGAGTGTAAGGAGGTTTTGTAATGTGGAATTTGGTGGAGGAATGTTTTTGTTTGAGAGATTTATACTAGCTTTCGTCGAGTCCCTCCTACCCAACGGTAGTTCCCAACTTGGGCCGCCACTCTATAACGCAAAAGAAGTAAATCATTAGTCACAAAAGTTTGAACTCATGATGAAAAGCGGCATAAGTACGTTTGATAGCATGGAAATGCAATTGTCACAATCAGATGGAATTTTGTAGCCGGGTCAGTATATGCGGAAATTGGAAAAAAAATTCGTCTGTCCGCCATAATTACATCACATAGGATTGTTTTTACAACGATATCTTCTTAAGGATAAAAATTGGTGAATTCGCTTACTGGTCTTGGTAGACCAAAAAATCGGCTTCAAGTTTGAATCTACAATTGTACACATAAATGATTGTTTGGCAAGCACTCCCAAAAGTATAAAAAAAGTACATAAAACATTTAAACTCTTATAAAATATGTGTTTTTACATAAATCATGGTACAAATTTCAATTTTTTTCTGATACTCTCAATATAAAAAAAATTAGGCTCATTATCCTTGGATAAGTATTTTTTGTACCTATAAGTTATAAGATACAAGCAAATGAGCCTAATGTACAGGTGGCATGCAACGGAGTTTGATGTTACTTACGAGTACGGTGGAACCTCGAGCAGCAAGGGCAACAATGTCCGCACAAGAAACTGTCTGAGGGCATGCTTGTTCAAGCTTAGCCTTAATTTCGTCAATCACTTCAAATCCCCTCAGCGAATTTTTATTTGGCAGCGAGTTCTTTTCACTGACTATAGTTGCACTATCATCTAATAGAACAGATGCATCGCAACCCTGCATAGATTATGACCAAAGAAATTACTATAAACTAAGATTTCTAGTGGTGAATGTTCGCAAATGACTTAACAATTATTCACTTTGAGAGTGTGATGTGTTATATTATCATAGCTTTTAGAACAAGGAGTTTGTTTATTTGATCTTCCCATCTTCAGGCCAGAAAATGATACCATTTTGGTTTCAAGCAGGCTAACCAAATGAATCGTGATTTCCAAGAAAAAAGGTCAAAGCAGAGGTTAAAAGGTGCATAAATAACTAAAATAACAAACAAGTACTAAAGTTTATACTCTATAGCGATGAATACTCGTTAGGACCTTCCATTTGCTAATCTTGACATTTTTTGCTTGTTTAGCTACAAGTTTAACAGACAATATTTACTTGTTTCAAGTTAAATTTATTCATCATATGTTTTCTGATCCTTTCAGGAAGAAATTAACAATCTCAATCTCTAAATTAACAAACTAAACCTAAAAGCAGTGTGACTAGAAAGCTAAAAAGTAAAAGAAGACAAAATAAAACCTGAACAAAGCAATCATGAAAATGAAGGCGGAGCAAAGAAGCAGCCATTCTAGGCTGTTTAGCAATTGCCTCCTCCAAAACAGATATGACAATATCGTTCGCTTGTGGGCATGAGAACTGATAGTACTCTGGGAAAATACTATTATACCCTCCTCCGAAGAACCCTCCGTTTCCATTGCCCCAACCTTCGTCTAGCCCAGGAAAAGCTAGAGAAAGGTTAGAAGAAAGAAAAAGCACAAGAATGAGATAGCAAGAAACGTTTAGAAATGCCATTGATTGTTATGAGATGAAGGATAGATGTAGAAGTGTATTTATAGCCCATGAATCAACCACTATGATACCAAATCCCCTAGTAAGAATTATTAATGGAATATTGAGTGCATGACCATGTCCATTTGAAACTATCATACAACATTTTGAGAAATAGTTTTACCTGCCCCATGATCAGTACGTTACGGCTCTTAGATGTCACAAACTCATAGAGTCTACCAGTACCAGTGAAATAAATTGATGTATACTCTATTTTATTAAAGAGATGATTAAAAAAAAACTTGTAACTTTTAGTGACGGGTCTTTAATGAAATAAATATTTAAGGTTTTTTCTTTGTTCTGAAAATAAATACGCCGGTCACACAAGATTATAAATTTACAAAAATATGATACGCCTATTAATAGTTTTTTATTTTATTTCACTTTTTAAAATAAGTAGCAGGAAATTCATTCGTAGCCTTTGTTAGATTGTTGACTTCTGTAAAGTGCTCCAGGTCGCCAAAAGTATATATTTTTTCTTCTGTAATTTAACACTTTTTAAAAACGGACATGTGACACACTTGCACTTGACTATAGTCCATCTTCCAAGTGTTTTCATTTCCATCTAATAAAATAGTTTGCGCTGTTACTGTCATGCAGAAGAACTAAAATGCCAAAGATGACGCCATACAATATTTCTATTTTCAATAGCAAGTTTTGCAGTTCTTTCAGAAATGAAGCAGATACAGACATTACAATTTATATACGATTTATATAGCTGTTCTACAAATGAAATCGTAGGAGACAAAGGGTGCAATATGGTCGTGCAAAGTGATGATAATCTTTACTCCTTTCATCCTCAATTGTTAGAATCAG
Source organism: Primula veris (assembly GCA_963682055.1). NCBI lineage: Eukaryota > Viridiplantae > Streptophyta > Magnoliopsida > Ericales > Primulaceae > Primula > Primula veris. The sequence continues at coordinate 16,882,486 of OY821743.1, read as the reverse complement.
TATTAACAATTCCGGTATCCCTGTCGATCTTTCCTTCATGTTCATAGAGATAGCGAACATAAATCACATGGATAGTCCTTTGGGCTGCTTTAATGATAATCTTTACAGTTTCTTTCTCTTCATCTACTTTGCAAAAAGCTTTAGCCTAAAGGCGAAATATAATTGCATTTTTTTACAGTCTGATATACTAGTCTAATTTTACCAAATGTTGTCAATTGTCATTCAAGAACTTGGCTGACTTACATAATTAATTTTATGTGGCAAATCCTGCTTTACAGGACTATTGGTACTTATCTTCGTCACATTAAAATATATAATCCCAACATAATATTCATTCTGCAAAAAAAAAAAAAAATACAACCGTATATCTATACAAAATTTATAAAGGCTAAGCTAATATCGAATTGTATTCCAATTTACCTTTTCTTGTCTAATTCTTCTAAGCATGGCCATTCAAACCATATTGGCAAAAATACAAATGTTTGCTAGTAGCTTCTGAATCCAGCTTTATATGCCTTTTGCTTATAAACTGCAGGTATTTATGACTGTCCAGCTAAAAATCTAAGTTTTTCTTGCTTTCTGTCCTGAAAAAAGCTAGAAGATTTAAGGTGGACGTAATATTTTTTTCTCAGTCTCAAATAAAGCAGCATATTTACTTCAAAACCAAAGCCAAACAAATCTAAACTTTCATGCTCCAAAATCTGCCAAAAGGTCTGTGTCATGTATCCGGTGCTAGTTTGGCGGATCAACACAATGATAATCTCCTTTATAGTCTTCGTCAAATTGCATTTCACTGGAAGCAATCAACAAAGGGTCATTTTTTTACTTGCTCCAATCCCAATGCTAGAGAAACTTGTTTAGCAATCGCAAAAGTATTCATCCCGTCAAAACCCAAAATATCGCCATCTCTGGTATGCTTAGGTGTCACTATTTCACAATCGACTTCTGTTTGTTCGTGGGCACTGTTTTGGAATCCCAATCTGGCAGTGCAGCCTTTCAGTTGGTTCATTGGAAGAATTAGGAATTGTTCAATAAGGGTGCTGAAAGTCATATATCAAGTGTTATTATGGGAGTATCAACGAATGAAAATGATAATTTAACCTAATGATACAAGATATTCATATAAGAGAATCTAGTATATCTTCTCCAAGCAAGCAGTTTACCATATTGAATACAAGAGAGCATCCACTAAAAAAAATAAAAAATCTACAACAGCTTCCTTATAACTCTTTTAAGTTTGCGGCAATGAAGTTGGTCACTTAGATCCAAGGAACCAAGTTTTGTTCCTTAAAATTAACCTCGTCTCCTCTCTCACATGATTGATTATTAAACATTGCTAAAAGTACTAAATATATTCAAAAGCATTGCTTGAGGAGAACAAATTAATCTAAAATGAAGAACGAAAGTGGATAGGGTAACTCATGCATTGTGAAAATGTAAAATGGATCTGCAAAACTGATAAAATGGTCTTTTTCCACAAGAATATGGACTATGCTAAGAAAACTATAGTGGATGCTCCTATATTTTAACAAATGGGTGTGCAGACCCCTTACTGTTACTACCTAGTTCCTGTCCTGAGCTTGATAGTGGGTTCCGAGTCTATTTCAGTTTTTGTAATTGTGTCGCTTATTTTGAATTCTTCTTCTATTGTGTTCCATGGTTTGCTTGTAGTTGGTGTTCTTGGTGAGGGATCAGGCGAAGAATTGGTGTCCATGTCACCAAATTCCTCTTTGTACATCTCTTCAACCATGGGTTTCCATAGGCGTACACGTGCATTTATAAACCAGTTTGCAACCTATAAAAAAATTATGAAAATTCGCTAGTAAAACAAATCCAATCCTGATTTTTTTTCTTTCCATTCATGATTATAGTGCAAATATCACACGAAAGAATTTGTAATATGCACTCTCTCAACACTCTCGGACCAATCTATATCTAGAACTTGCCTAGCTATCTTTTGAATAAGGCTTGTTTTGCTGCAGTTTTAAAACTTTGAGGTCAAGAAAAGTTACTTTAATTTGGTTTCAAATTTCCAGATAATTCAGATGGAAAAGCTAAGAACGCATTTTTTTGTGGTGAACAACAAAATGCAACTTGAAAGTAGAAAAAGAAGGTTACATATAAGATGCAACTTATTCTGGAATATGTGCCTTCGATTGAAAAAACCATAAATACATTGCCATTTTAAAAAGAAACAAACAATTCAGCTATAATTTTGTGGTGAGGAGTCGGATAAGGGGTATTCTGGGAATTTTTAATTGCAAGATGAATATTTTTTAAAATAGTGGTATGCTTGATATGTTGTTGATTCTGAGAAACAAATTTTATAAAACCAGGAAGATTTTACAATTCTATAGGCCATCAAAAGCAAAGTTTGACACCTAAATACCAACTAGAAACCAAAAACTATATCCAGTGCCGCCCAAAGGTCCCCTGCACCTTAGTCCGTACTGGAAATTTGATCCGTATAGCTTTATTGGACAAAAAAAATTACCCTTTTGTACAGTATTATTCAAAAAAATATACGTATTTGGACCTTCACCCCTAGCCGGCCGGCTGCTTTGGCTTGCTAAAGGGCCAGCTCTGACTATATCAAGTCTGACGACTCTACTGCTGTTTGTAGATATAGAAATATATATATATACCTGGCCTCGCGTAAGTCCAGTCTGTCTTGATAACATGATTTTTTCGGAATCCTTTGGGTACCTAACAACACAAAAACGATAAGCCAAGTTCCACGGTAGTAAGGTGAAAATATCACAAAATCAGTAAATAAGCAGTAGAGTAGCTTTCTCATGAACTGCGGAAAGGTGGATTGACACATTGCAAGTTGATGACTTCATAATTCAAGACCAGCACTAATATTTTTCACATGTTTCTCTTGTAACTTGCTTGATGATTTTAAGCTTATTTCTTTCCTTTTGTTTCTGCTTAAAGACTTTATTTGCTCGACCAGCTTGAAAACTGAGTTTTTTCTTTTTGCTTTTTTTTTCCAGCTTGAAAAGCCTACAAGCTCTAAGTTGGATGAACCTAGTTTTTTTCTCAAACAAAAAAATACAACAATACTCATAATATATGCATCTAAAGTCTAAACATGCCAATAGTGTTTGCTAGAATTGTGCCAAAAAGATACATCAAGCTCCAAAGAAGCTCAGTTTTTGTTATTGTTTGTTTAAAGTTGGACTACATTTGATCAAACATTTTTAAAGCAGCACATTTCTGGTACTTTTGCTGAAAATTTAGAAGTTTTAAGCTGGACGACCCTTCCTGAGGCGTCCAGGAGTATCTCATCACACCAATTGACAGTTGTATCTATTAATCAAAGACAAAAACTGTAAAACGAAAAAGTTTGATAAAAGCATACGGGTGAAGGAAATGCTCGAAAAGCCAAGCACGAAGAACCGAAACCGAGTTCCCAGGCAACCCTCTCTGAGGCCTCCACGAGTTTCTCATCACACCAAACTGATGAATAGCCGCTTGTTGCCTTATTTTCTGGTCCACAATACGTAGACGTGCCAATTTTCCCTCAACGCCAGGAGTAGTAGCGTGTTTCTCCTCTAAGCTTTGCCTAACCTTTGTAATCTGTCCATTTATGGAATCTCGTAAGCAACGGAACTGACGTGAAATCGTGCACAGAGCGAGAGACGTGTATGACTTGGCAGCTCCATGACCTGCCATTGTTTCGAAGGATGATATGACGGTCTGCATTTGGTAACAATATTTCCTGTATCTTCTATCTACCTGCATCGAGGACAAGAAAAACATACAAGCCAAAAAGAAAAATAAACTCACCTTCCATGTTCAGTAAAATCCCTATTAACAGATGATCGTTTTAGTGTAAAACTAAAAATTATACACATTCAGTATAATGTCTGCGTAAATAACACTTTTTCATAACAAGAATAGCAACCCTACCTCGTCCAACATCGAGAAAAGATTCCCCAAGTTCACCTTCAAATGCTGTCTCTCCATAGGTGATAACTCAGACGAGGTTTTACTACTAGAATCCCAAGCACGCGACGAGTTCCCATTCGTTTTATCATTCATATCTTTCGACTTAAAAAGTTTAAATGTGTTTAAAATTTTCTGCTTGTCGACCTCGAACATTGCACTACTTTTCTGAACACTAACGATCTCATCAAGCAATCCTTGAGCCGCTTTCATATACTCTACGTTACAAATATTTAGTGTTGGAGTTGGCGACTTATATGCTTCAAAATCGTACTCTACTTGAACATTGGGGCTTAATACATATTGATATTCATATGTAGGCAGATCGATAGAGGGTGGAAATTGGGTTCTGAGGCTAAGTGATAAAGCTTGTGCACTCAAATTCTGCTCACCATTGTTTTGTTCAAAATTGATTGCATTTTCCAGTTCGGGAATAGATTTGTCCGTTGAAAAGTACTCCGTGTAAGACGAAGCAGATGATGATTGAGGGAGATACATTTGATCATGTATATTTGTACACGATAAAACTTCTGTTTGGTTGCCTAGATAAGGGTTATAAGTAGCCATTTTCTTCTATCCCAGCCTTAGAACCTTCCTCCCAAAATAATTAAAAATTACTATCGTTAGTAAATTCGACAAATAAATCAAAAGAAGATAAATTCAGTACTAGTAGGTAGTAACCAAGACAAGATTTGTATACTTAAACTGTGTCATTAGTACTCGCTCAAATGGATCAAAGCTCTTCATATGTTCTTTTGCTAGTTAGCTCGATACACTAAAGACCAATTTTGAGTAGTAGTTATTTTCAGAAAAAGTAAAACTTACTTTATGAATCAATTTTTGTTGTGATAGTATTCCTGTTAAAGCTCTGTATGTATGATCTTACAGTGAGGCTATACATATAATGGTCACCTGAAAATATCTCTGTATACAGTATACACCTCGAATTCTTGCATGAAATAACTGATGTACACGTTTAAGGATATAGTTATCTTGGTAATTGACTTCTAATCCGTTCCAAACGAAATTCGAAGGCAATTCTTGAAATATAATGTCAATTTCAGTACTAAATTGACCTTAGTTTATCGATTAAAAGATGAATAAGAAACTAAGTTCTTGTCTGCTTTCACCTTTTGCTCAAAAAACTAGATTTTTCGCAAAAGAAGATGAATTTAGCAAGCTAAAAAATAACTTCTATCTTTTTATCTCTAAAAACCTGAGCAGATCATTCGATAACATACAGACATAGCTTAAAGCAACGACAACAATTGAAAAAATAAGCTTTAAGAAGCTTGAAAGTTAAATTTTTTGAAACCGACCAGATTAGTTAATAAAATCACAGTTATCACTCAATAGAAATAATAAACCACCTACACTTTTTGATAAACCATAAATAACTGAAGAAAAAAAAAACAGAAAACAACAAATTCTTTAGAACAACAAAACTTCACCTTAGATAATCCTGAAAGGAATTGTGATTTTCTAAAAGAAAAACTTGAAAGGAATTGATTCTCTCTTTAACTGTGCAAGAGAGAGAGAGAGAGAAAGAGCTCAGTCTTGTATTGATCAATGAACTCCAAAACCAACCCAAAGAGGAGACAAAACCACCCTCTTAATAATTGAATTTTCAACAAACAAGAAAGAAAAATAAACTCATTTGAAACCCCCACATTTGTTTTTAATGAGAAGGAAGAAACAATCAATCACCTTTCACAATTTTTTACATTATTATATCCATATATATATATATATATATATAATGTTTTTCATAATACCCTCCATACTTGGGACAAGAGGAAAATCCCAAATGATCTCCCTTCTATATATATAGATAGATATAGAAGAGGGGTGGTTGTGTAAGTTGCATTGTTCATGTTGCTTGCTTGAGAAATGGGGTTACATTCAAACAAAGCTTAATTAACTACACCAATAGTCCATTATAGTATTTATATAGATTCTATTTGGACTCTATACTTGCATATGTGAACTGTTATATATGGAATTAATTGAATTGATACAAGGTTATCCTAAATGATGAAAATAAAATCAAGTTCATATCCATTTTTCAAAGTTCGTACCAAATTTTAAAATTCATACCTATCTTTATTTAAGTTCAGGCCTATTTTTACAGTACACGGTTTATACCCATTTTTGTCAAAGTCCATGCCTAGTTTTTTCAAACTTCCGGCATGTTTTTAGAAAATTATACTTTATTCATGCGTTCAAAATTAAAAATCTCTAGATTTTTATTATCAATGAAATGTACATAAATAAAAGATACAAAGATGGGATAGATAGAATGAGAGAGAGAGAGATTGGATTTTCATCGTGTAGTGGTGAAGAACTTGGTTTTTGTGTGATATTGAAAGTGGTGGGAAAGAGAGAATCTCGTCTGCATCGTAATAGGTGGTGAGAGAATTGTTAAAGCTTATGTGACTCATTTAGCAAACGAGCCAAATTTTGAACAAAGTCTGTGGCTAAATACACCATAATAACTAATTATAGTATAATAAAAAAATTTAACTACTTCTTGTATCTGCTATACTACTAGTCACATTAATTATCTCTCCATTTTTATGGTGCAAGTTCGTTACTTAAACACACGTAGCTACAATGTATGGTTACGAATCCAATTCTAAAAGTAGAAAATTATACTATCGAAGGCGTCGAGAATATCATAAGGGTTGGAGCAGCCTTAAAACGAGGGGTTGCCACCGCAATCTCATAATTTACAAAAATCATAATTTAAATATGAAATATGTAATAATGCAGGCTTCCATTTAAATAATTATTGAAGATTTTCGAAATATGAAATAACGCAGTGTTTCATTTAAATAAATGTTTAAATCCCATAAATGTTTTTCCACATATGGTATTCTTAAGTTTGGATTTTTTTATTTGATATATGTGAACTTGAGTATGTAATGTAAGTCTGTTATTTTGGGTTTTTATACTTTCAAAAATAATATGTGATTTTATTTTGATAAGCTCAAAAATTTAGTTCCGACTCCTCTACTGAATATCATCTCTATCAAAAGTTGAGGATCCATTACATTATATCTGTAAAACTTTGGAACCATATGTTTAAATTAATATATGGGACCAAATCCAACATTCCAACCTTTGTTCAACATATATATATATATATATATATATATATAGGGATGATTAGTGTAATGCACCAGACGAATAACCACCAGTTGGTGCCTTAAACCCCCAATTAAAGCATACTTTAGTTGTAACTATAGTTGGAACTAAAAAAGTTGGAATTTGTAACCAACTCCCAAAATAAAATTAGTCTGGTTTTGAAATTATTCAATTTGTCAGACGTGGCATCATGTTTTTATGCGGCCAAACTTATTCCAATAGAGGGCCAGTTACGGTATGCCGAAGTTCTATTTTTTATTGTTATAAATCAAATAATTGAATTTAATATATTATACTCCATGTATTTTGTGTTTGTCTTCAATGTTTGTAAAGAATAAGCACGGTTATGTTGAAAGAATCAAAAAAATAAATAAATTATAATATGATAAAATAATTCAATTATTAGAGTAAATAACGTGTAGTATGGGTAAGAAAATAAAATTGGACATGGCGAGAAAATCAATTACAGGAGTTGGGCCAAATAAATTTAATTGACATTAAAAGATGTCGCAATCACTAAGCAACCAGCTTTGTCACTAATAGACTCTAATTTATAGTTGGAATTTGGATACGATTGATGCCTATATATTGTCAGGTATATGAATATGTATAGGTTTGTCAAGAGTTATGTTATGATCAATCCACGGCACCGTCTCACTTTTTTTTACTCGGACCATAATCATCAAAATCGCAGAGTACGATTATTAGGAGAGATATATGGTTAAGTCAAACTTAACTTGACAATTGGCAATCTGTTAAAGCATGTAGTACTTCTCATTCGACTTAGAATGCATCAGCGAATTCTCCTCGACGTGTGATTTAGTAACCAAGAACACTCACAATACCAAAGCCGAACGATATTTTTCTAGCTTAGCTTGGATAAAATAAAAGTTAAAGATAATATTTGGCAGTCACTGCTAACTAAACTAAGATTTGTTTTTGTAACCCAATATATTAGGCTTACCCGCCACATTGTGTCAATAACCCCATTAGAGAGCCTTTTTTTTTTTTTTTTTTTACAAAATATTGTTCAGTGGGTTTAGCAATAGCAAGCAAGGTATCCATCCCTAAGAAAAAAAAAGGTTTTCAAATTTAGGTTACATGGTTTTGCAAGACAAAAAGGCTTTCTCTCCAATGTCTCCATATATAGCGCAACTAAGATAGTGCCAAAATATATGAATTTACCAGATTAAACACAATCAGAAGAACATGCAAAACACCGTTATATGACGAAGTATGGTCCTGTTGATTCAGCAACAACAACAAATGTAGTCACTGCAAAAAAAATTGTCATTGTAATTAATTGATTTCAATGGCCTTGCAGGGGACCAAAAAGATGTATCCTCATAAACACCTGGTACCAATCCATCTAGTTAGAGAGTTGCATGAGCGACTGGACCAATTTACGTGACATTCGTACAATATCTCAATCACTGCCATACTACAACACACACACACACACTCTTTGGCATATTTGTCAAGCATGAACCATGTTAACCCAGCCACAGTAACATGCATGGCTTCCAAATTATCGATTGTGCGCATGGGCAGATTTAGGGGATGCCAAGGGTAGCAACCGTCCCCCTCGAAAATTTCAAAAATATTTTTTTAATGAGAAATTTTAAAAACTATTAGGTTATAGGCTTTGATAGTCCACTCTAATAAATAAACATGTACTTATCTCATTTGGTAAAACTCTTCCAATTCAATTTGAGATTCTTGGTTCAACTCTTGTCCATAACATTTTATTATTTTTATATCTTTTATATTCAACTAATCACTTGATTGACCATTTATTTCTCAGATTATTCAGCAATACCTTATTTCTCATATTATTCAACAAACAAGCCCTAACAAGCCCTACTATCACTTGATTGACCATTTATTTCTCATATTATTCAACAATACCTCTCGGGCTTGTTTGGTAGAGGTGGCACTAAGATGGTAGTATTGGACTCATAATATATATATGGACCCACATTTAACTTGTTTGGTAGCCAAAACAAGTATTAGATTTCTAATACCCCTGGACATCAAATAATGGAAAAGAGTATCATTTGTTATACATGGGGAGGGGTGGTATTAGATCTCTACACTTAATTGGGACTCAAATTTATTTGACCAAAATAGTCTCATATCACACTACGTAGTAGTCTCTACTGGTATTAATGAAAAATCATTTATTCATGGCCAAAACAAGTTAAAACAATCCCAAGATTCTTACAAAAGAAAAACAAAAACTAAGCATGATACAATAATTGAGGAAGAAAAAAGATAAATGAAAACGTAAGGATATTGAAGAGGAATGACCGTAAAGGATAAAAGAAGGATAATTTTGTAACTACATAGCAATTGTACCTATGGATTAGAAAAACCAAGCAAACAAGGGATGGGACTAAATATTAGGACTAATAGTACAACATATTTTATACTCCCAACATAATCCCAAATGATTTATAATACTGGGATTAGAAGGTCGGTAAACAAATAAGGCCTATAGTCCTATTTTTCTTTGTAGAGAAAGACAAAAGTAACGTTTTTCTTGTTTTTTCTTTTGATGTTCGCAAACTAAAAAACCCTTTTATTTGTTAAATGTACTGTGTTTTTCACAATGATCATCGCGTTTTTCTTAATCATTAGCATTTTGAGTTTAAATTCAGTTTTCGAGTACTTTAAGTTGTTTTTCTTAAAATTGTAGTAGCAATTTTTTTTTATACGGCCCTCCCAAGAATTGATTTCTGGTTCCGTCCATGATTATGGGATTAAGATGCTACCTCTCAAACCAATAGTTTTGCAGCTTAAGAACAGTACAAAGATCATTTATTGTAATCTTGCTGCTTGTATTTTATTTTCAGTCTAAGCATTGTCAGATTACAATAACACTAAACCTCACACTAAAAAAAAAAATTTATTTAGCATCATAATTTTTTTCGATTATGTTGTTAAAATGGTTGTGACTAAATTTTAGCAACAGTTGTTAGCATAATAATTTTTTTTCGATTATATTGCTAAAATGGTTGTGGCTAAATTGTAGCAACGGTTGCTAAACTGTTGCTAAATTTTAGCCACAACTAATTTAACAATATAATCGAAAAAAATTACGATGCTAAATGAACTTTTTATTATAGCGTAAATAACATCTTCCCAAATACCTTCAATTTCCTCAGGTGTGAATTGTTTTTCGGTATTGTTGTTCCAAATATGCATCATTCCAAGTGTCATCATTCCATCACAACTAAAAAAAAAAAATGCTCCATCACTTCGATTGGTATTTCTAAAAGCATTTTTATGACAATCCTTTAGACGAACATAAATACCACCCATATAAGCTCAATGTGTGAGGTCCCCATCAGAGCCCATATTTGCTTAAGTGATAAACAAATCCCAACTTTGATTTGCTTATCCTAATTCAAAGTAAAACTTGACAACTTAATTTGGTTATCCTAATCCTAGTTAAAACTAAGCTAAAAGTCAAACAGGACATATGTTTCTGGTGAGGTGTGGTGTAGTCTAAAAAGTAGAAGGAATTGAGAAAACATGACCATCAATCAAGAGACGTACCGTACGTACGTATTCTACCTATGTAAATGTCCTCCGATTTGCATATATAAACTATGGAAGTAATCAAGTTTCATGTGCTTGTGAATTTCGTCAGTTCTGCTAACACTGGTAGTGCCCATTTTTTTAAGTTTAGATGTTACGGATCTTGATCTTTGAGTTTAGAATTGCTAGACAATTTTAATTGACTATCATAGTCAATTTAAGGGATCTATTTTATATATATTAAATCTCACACTAATCTAATCTAATCTAACTAATGCAAGTCTTTAATGAGCCTGCGTACCAGTTAATTTACATTTTTCCTCATATTTAACTTAATTAGCATCATTTTTATATTTTTATGATAACATTTTAACTTTATACATTTTTCAGCTTCCCTATCAAATTTATTATTATAACTAAATATTACTATATTTTAATATAGTTCTATCAATTTTTTTCAACCCAAATTAATTTACTAAAACAATCACGTTAAATAACTTACGAGTTTTCTCGTATTTAAAGTAAAAAGTACACTTTTACAACTTATAAGTAAACGTTTTGGTTTATACAAATTATCAGCTTTTTTTATCGATTTCTCTATCAAAATTATACAACTCATCTTTTTGTTATTTTATTAATTTATATGTGAAAAGTACAAATAAATGAGAAAGAATAAGAGAAAATTAAGAGAGATAAATTATTATTTTAATTATAAGAAAACATCTTGATAACTTGTATTTGAGGTATATTTGAGTTCATGTCAATTTAAGATAGTTGATAGAAAAATTGATATGTGTACAATTTTAAAACAATCTCCTCATATTTAAGATAAATGAGTCATATAAGAAAACTGATGCACTTGCTCTTACTACTTCCGTCCTAAATTGTTTGAAATATATGAAACTACGTAAAATTTTGATCGGACAAATAACTTATATTTCATCTGTTCCATAATATAAGTCCATTACGGGAACTCTTTCAATTTAAGGATACATCATCGTTACCTACTTTTACACTTACTTTTACACTTATTTTCCAAATTTTGTCCATACTTTTTTACACATATTTTATTCAAGTTAATGTTAAAATGACAAATATGTAATTACATAACAAAACATTATATTAATGGAAAGTGGACTTATATTGTGTAACAACCCAAAATAGTATACTAGACTTATATTATGGAACGGAGGGAATATCTGACTCGTCGAAATCGAATTTTTTAAAAGTTAATAAAATAGTTCAAATGTTAAACTATATGAACAAGATTTAAAAATTTATATTTAAACAATTTAAACACGATATATTACAGATTAAAGTTACACCTAATTACATAGTGTTTGGAAATAGTATGCTAATAGAATAAAGTATTGTTTTATCCTTCCATAAGTGTCTAGGAGCCGTTAAGTATATGTTAATTACTTAATTTAATATCGAGTGATATTGCAGTAGGTCAATCCAGGCACGTGATAGCTAAGCTGGTTAATCATTACGCGAGATTTGAAAAATTGAATCTAGTGAATAAGGTAAATAGGAGATATCTTATTTATGAGATTAAAGTGTTATCTGACATTCAGTAGCAGAATTAGGATATATTTTATGAAATTGGGTGACTTTTATGTAATTAAATAATGTTTTCATATTATAAGGAGGTTAGGTTGCCAGATATGTTATTAAATCAGTCTATTATAATCTCCTGTGCCATTCATAAATCATAATAATAAAGCAAATATATGTAGTACTATTGAGTAATTTGAAAGTAATTTGACAATAAAATTATCACCAAGATTTAGGATCGTGCATGTTTTCAGGGTATAGTTTCAAAAACAATTTTGAGAATATAAAGGCATGTATATGATATTTTTAAACTACCGAGTTTTTAGGAATTCAAAATCCAAATCACCCCTAGAATAACAGAAGTTGTTTCATACTTAATAGAATTGACATTTAGATTTAGAATAATGGGAAAGATTAATGTCACCTTACTAAACCCAAAAGATATTCACAAAATAGGATTATCATCATCCAAAGTTTCATTAAACTAAAAATATTACTGCTTTTACCATAATTTATATTCAGTTGAAACTTGGACCAAAGTAAATGTTCGAATTTCTACTTTTGCAACTTACTTTAACGATGAGAAAAATAAAATAAAAAGAAAAATAAGAAGGCCATTTGCTGCTTATGGGCCCCCTCTTCTACACTTTATCTATGCACAATGCACAACAATTCAAAATAAAAAAAAACTTTATTAGTAACTTTTACAAAACTCAATTATTCGAGGAATTACAGAAGTAGGCCACACAAGCCACAGCGATAGATTAACTTTATATTGCATCACTCAAAATAACAACTTTTACAAAAAATGATTTGGACTTTAAAAAAAATGTAAAGATTATTAATTGTAGTATAAACAACATCCTGTATATAATTATTTATTTTCCGCAAATGAAACTTGTGTTTTCATAACCATCTATGCCAATGTTGTCTCTGGCTAAGACCCAAATAAAGATTTTGAAACGAAAAAAGTCAAAACTTTTTCCCAGGAGGCATCCCCATATGAACATGTAACGGTTTCGAAAAATAATTTTTTTTATTAATGTTTTTTATAATAATTTATATATACAGTATTCTGTCAAACTCTTACATATTTTTTTTGGCAACCCCTTCCAAAATTATATATTATTAATGCAATAACATATCATAATTTTGTTTGTGCTGATAATATATAAGTAATACTTAAAAAATTAACATATGCAAGTGATTATAAAATACATTTTACACCAATTTATCATGTTGACACTTAACACACATCTTTAAAAAAAATTAAACAAAAATAATAATTATAGTAGTGCTGAGTCCAAACAAAATTTATAAAAGAATTTTTGGTGGTTTGTATTTTAATTGAAGTGAATATACTGAAATTGTGTAATAGATATTTAATTGTTCGTATATATCTATTATTTAATATACGTTTGATTTTTTCAGGTTTTTTTTAATATTTTTTTTATCTTCGTGTCTTAATATTTTTACTCGTTATACCTTGATTTTTTAAATTTAACTTTTGTATCTTTTGGCTTTCTATTTTATTTATTTTTTAATCAATTTTGAAATGCTGAAACTTTCGACACATGACTGCACGTGACATTACTGTTGTGGGTTTTTTTTTTTGAGTTTGAAAAAAAATAGAAATCAAATACATTTTAATCAAGAAAGTAAGGTAAAAAAAAATAAATAAAAAATGTACAAAAATCCAGCTTTTCCGTGTTTATACTTTAGAAAATATTATGCGGTTTTATTAATTTTGACAACCCCACATATTTGGTTCTGATTTCGTCTCTGTTTCTCCCCATATTTAAATACATGCATTTATTTATATTGTATAAAAAAACTCAATGTTATACCTTGTGAATTGAGTGTAGTTTGAAACGAGAAAATGGAGAGCATTACAAAAGAAAGGGCAAAATAAGAGAACAATTAATACTAGTAATTTAAATAATGCTTATAAAATCTGCACATTTTCCAATATTTCAGAATATAACTTAAACACATGATCTAAGACTAGTAGGAATAAGTAAAATATGTTCAAAACTATAAGGATAGAAAATGCAATAAAATAGTATTTATGTATAAAGATTTTATAAGTGAGAATGTGAGAATGTGAGATTGTGGACAGTGGCATTAGCAGAGAGTGACAGTAGATCCCAATAGCTCATTCAGAAAGAGAGAGAGAGAAGAGAGAGAGAGAGAGAGAGAGAAAGAGAGATGGAGAATAGATATGTATCTAATATTCTCTTACTCAGTATAACACTGTTAATGTGTATAAAACTGATACACTGTAGTGTTACATATGACAACAAAGCCATTATTATCAATGGTAAAAGAAGAATTCTCATCTCAGGCTCTATACATTACCCCAGAAGCACCCCTCAAGTACTCATTTTGTTTACCATTTTCTTTATTTTTCTTTTATTTTATTTTAGTAACTAATCCCTAGATCAGTTTATGTCTTTTTTTTTGTGTGGAACTTTTAAGCTAATTTTTATTCATTTTGCTTATGAGACTCAATGCATTTGGCTATATAGCTTAAAGCATGAGTTATTCTCAGGAAGCACCCCTTAAGTACACATTTTGTTTAGTTTTTTTCTTTATTTTTATATTTTGATAACCCATAGATCAGTTTATGGAACTTTTAAGTTCATTTTATTCATTTTGATTATGAGACACAATGCATTTGGTTGAATAGCTTAAAAACTGAGATTTAAGCTATTTAACCATATTAATTTGGCATATGAGACACATTTCATTCAGATTATGGTTAAATAGCTTGAAACCTGAGGTCTCTTGTTACCGGAATGAAAAAGATAGGATTTTTAAGCCAGTTTTTTTTTTTAGATTTCTTGTAAGCTTAACTTATTTGGTTAAAATTCAGAATTCTTATTATTCTGTTGAAGTAGAGGGAAATATTGGTAATATTGCAGATGTGGGAAGATCTTATTCAGAAGGCTAAAGATGGGGGCTTGGATGCTATAGATACATATGTTTTTTGGAATGTTCATGAACCTACCCCTGGCAATGTGAGTGCTTTTGTACAATTTAGTTCCCAATTTTGTAGAAAATTTCTTGTCTTAGTTGTTGCTGATTTGAAATTCTTGTGTAGTACGATTTTGAGGGAAGATACAATCTCGTGAGATTCATAAAGACTGTGCAAAAAGTTGGACTCTTTGTTCATCTTCGTATAGGACCTTATGTTTGTGCAGAATGGAATTTTGGGTAATGCATCTTATGTTTTATTAGGTTCTTTCAGTAATTGAAGATTTAGGGCTTCTTTGATTCTAACTTTTACACTATTTGCTACTTTTCTTATCATCTGTAGTGAGTTTTGGTCGACCAGCTAACAAACTGAGTTGTTCTGATTTTGTTTTAAGCCTTAACCAAGCCAAATTAATGCTTCTCCAAAGTTTATTTCCGGCTAGCTATGCTTCTCGAAAGTTGCAGCCAAACAAAATCCAGTTCAACTTCTCTTTGATGGAAGGCTTAATTTGGAGCCTCTAAATTTTTGTTGACTTCCAAATTTTATGGTTGAAATAGATCTCAAAATTTACCATTTGCTATTATAATTTACTGGTGCAGTGGATTTCCTGTATGGCTTAAGTATGTTCCTGGGATAAGCTTCAGAACTGATAATCAACCTTTCAAGGTACATTCTAAGTTCAGCCTACATCCCATGCCCAATAAAATTTAATATGAAAAGAAATTAGTTGCAAATATTAATTTTTCTTTCTTATGCTTTTATACTTTCGGAAAGATTAGCAAAAGGCAGGTAAAAAAAATCTAAAAGTTTATAGTACCTTTTTTCTCAATTTTTTTTATTATATTCAATCGTAGGATGCAATGCAAGGTTTCACTAAGAAAATAGTTGAGATGATGAAGAGTGAAAAACTGTTCGAGTCCCAGGGTGGTCCAATCATATTATCTCAGGTATGATTTATTGACTTTTTCTTAACAATTTTTGAATTCTTTCTCGGGCCTTGATATTCACCATTATAATCAAAGAGATAACATTTAACCATCGACAAAGACGTGTGATTCTAATTATATGTACTCATAGATAGAGAATGAGTACGGCTCACAAAGGAAGGCTCTTGGATCTGCTGGAGAAGCATACTTAAACTGGGCTGCGAAGATGGCTGTTGGATTAGATACAGGAGTGCCATGGGTTATGTGCAAGGAAGATGATGCCCCTGACCCTGTTGTGAGTTGACTTTGATCAATGCGCCACATTAATTATTAATTTCTTTAAGAAAGTTTATGTGATTTTTCTATTTTGGTAACAGATAAATTCGTGTAACGGTTTTTACTGTGATTATTTCACGCCTAACAGACCCTATAAGCCTGCTATGTGGACTGAGGCTTGGAGTGGCTGGTAAAGTACTAAATACTTATGCATATACTTGTTCATTTATTTATAAAGAAGCCATGAGATTTTGAATTTCCTATTAATTGTACTTATATTTCTTGGTTACGAACCTTAAGGTTCACAGAATTTGGCGGCCCAAAACGCCACAGGCCAGTCCAAGATTTGGCATTTGCAGTTGCCCGGTTCATTCAGAAGGGTGGTTCATTTGTTAATTATTACATGGTGAATTTCCCCCCTCAAATTATTGTATTTAGATTCCAGCTTAAATGTGCCTTAGGTTCACTAATTTTGTTCTTTTGTACATATTGCATAATATAGTACCACGGAGGCACTAACTTTGGGCGCACGGCTGGGGGGCCTTTTATTACCACCAGCTATGATTACGATGCTCCCATCGATGAATACGGTAATTTACTCTGCCCACATTTAATCTGTATATATTGATTTATATTAGCATCTTGCAAAGCTAATCGATGATCTTAGCCACCAAAAGAGCTTGAGGGTGAGTAGTTCATTTGGGTTTGTGCATTATATCATTTCTGATAAGGACCGGTTTTTGTTACCAACCCCCCCTTTCTTCTTCTTATTTCTCTAGTATCATCAAGAGCAATTCTTAGTGGGTTGGTAGGTAAGAATGGTGCGTGGGAACCACTGCCACCTAAGCAGCTTGTATACAGATCCCTGTAAATACCATCACTGAGGAAAATGCACTTTTTGAAAAGAAAATATTATTTAATTTCTTTCAGGTTTTATTAGGGAACCGAAATACAGCCATCTGAAGGAGCTCCACACGGCTATAAAACTATGCGAACCGGCACTTATTTCTGCAGATCCAACGGTTACTATGTTAGGACGATTCCAGGAGGTCAGCCTAAATAGTTTTTCCATTTTTCACCTGCCTGTGTGTAATTGCTGTTTTTACAAATTTAACTTGCTAATATGAACATTTTCAGGCTCATGTATTTTTGGCGGGCCCGGGGTCTTGTGCAGCTTTCTTGTCAAATTTCGATACAAATTCGGCTGCACTGGTCAAGTTCAAAAACAAAAAATATAAACTGCCCCCTTGGTCCATTAGCATACTATCAGACTGCAAGAAAGTGGTATACAACACTGCAAAAGTAAGTGTAAACTCCCTATAACGTATAATGATATGGTGAATTTTTTTATAAGTTTCTTCAAATCAAGTTGATTCCGGTTTCTACTCCATTTAGGTGAGTGTTAAGACATCACATGTACAAATGTCGAAAATAGACAGTGGATTGCTATCATGGGATACGTATGATGAAGACATTTCTTCTCTGGAGACTACTCCAACTACGATAGCTGTTGGGCTTTTGGAGCAGATAAATGTCACGAGAGATAACACGGACTATTTGTGGTACATCACTAGGTAAGGCTGGCTATTACCATGATATATGTTTGTTTCCTGCACTAGTGGATTTAAAACTTACAATTCAGCTCGTTTAGTTGCATCCCGTAAGTTGTGAAAATAATAGGATATATACCTTAGATGTAGAAGAGTAGTCTACATAAAAAAATCTAGACATGTTTTATACTGGTAGTGGTAGTAATTCATTGTGATGTAAAGTACATGAAAAGTAAACGTTTTACCAAACAATTCCGGAAAATTATTAATATAAATTTTGGTTTTAAATTTCAGTGTCGAGGTTGGTTCGACTGAATCATTTTTAAAAGGAGGACGAAATCCTAGTCTCAGTGTGCAGTCAAGAGGCCATGCACTTCACGTGTTTATAAACGGACAACTTTCAGGTATTTTTCTGTAAATACCATCGAGTTGGTTGTTTCATTTAAACTTTTTTATTTTTTTGAGTGAATTTGCTAATTAGTAACATTGCTTGTCACCTCAAAATGTAGATTATTGTATGGCGTAAAATATGGTTATTACTATTGCAGGTTCAGCTTATGGTACCAGACACGATGGTAGTTTTACATTTACCGGACCGATTCATCTAATTGCTGGTGTAAATAAAATAGCACTGCTAAGCGTTGCAGTTGGATTGCCGGTTAGTATGATCTTTCCTCGATTCAGTAATAAAGCTATTTCTTAATTTTGAAACCGGTTAATACAGTTTTGTACACTCATGTAGCATAAAGTTTCGACTACCACAGGTGCATACACAAAGTAGTAATTAGACAATAAAGTTGTGTTTGTCAGTGATTTACTACTAAAGTAAAAACAAATTACAGTTAGGTCACTAATTTGTTACGAAACTAATTTCTTATGAACAATTCTATCATGTTTTTTTTTATATTCCATACACATTTCTAATTCCCTTTCTTTTTGTTCTTTGAAGAATGGGGGAATACATTTTGAAACATGGGAAACAGGAATTCTAGGGCCAGTAGTACTACATGGCCTAGACGGAGGCAATAAGGATTTGTCATGGGAGAAATGGACTTACAAGGTCAGACAATTTAAAAAAATATATCCATACGCATGCGTTTATAATTAGTATATAATATATAACACTTTAGTCTTGTATCATGTCTATTTTAAATAGGCTGGCCTAACTGGAGAAACAATGAATGTGGTATCGCCAGAAGGAGTCTCATCGGTAGAATGGGTTAGAAGCTCTTTAGTCTCTCAAGACCAAAAGCCCTTGACATGGTACAAGGTAAGACCATGGCCATGTTTGGTTGCAGAAATTGAGCTCAGCTTTTTGTTTTTTTGCTCAATAGCTAAATACATTTACTTGATCAGTCGAAAGCTGAGTTTTTTTTTTTTTTTTTGACCTGAATAAGCTGGATGAACCTTCCTTTCTTCTGGACCTCAAAAGATCCTTGCTAATTTTCTTTGGGGTTTTTCTCGTGGTAGATTTTAAGCTCAACCTTTTTTGTTTTTTGCTTAAAAGCTGGATAACATTTGGCTGATCAGCATAGCTGTGGCCTTTCCTGAAAAGGTAGCTTGTAGCTGTACGGGCCTAGCTTTTCTCTGAACTTAAAAGAGGCAGTTTTTTCTTAAAAGCTGAAACTTAACATGGTTCAAGATAAAAACTGGGTGAAACTTGTTTTGTTGTTACAATGCTAACATGCTGTTCAATTTTATTAAAATAACTTACCTCAGTTAAAGTATAATTCAACAAGAAGAAAAGGAAATTATGTATATGTTTTATGCATGTAGGCGTATTTTAATGCACCAGAAGGAAATGAGCCGTTGGGTTTGGATATGCGAAGTATGGGAAAGGGCCAAGTTTGGATAAATGGGCAAAGCATAGGGAGATATTGGATGGCTTATGCTACTGGCAACTGCAACTCTTGTAGTTATACCGGCACGTATAGATACCCAAAATGCCAAACTGGCTGTGGCCAACCAACTCAGAGATGGTAAATTCACATTTTTTTAGTTAATTTAATAATATATGTTGCAATCTAGCATATATATGACTGGAAGTTAGACAATGTCATCTGATTTATGCTTCGGGTTTCAGGTACCATGTTCCGAGGTCTTGGTTAAAGCGACGGCAAAATTTGTTGGTTATTTTTGAAGAATTGGGCGGGGATGTGTCGAAGATATCACTCGCTAAAAGAATTCAAGTGTCTTAATTTTGCATGGGCAATTCTATTGGGTCCAATTTATAGATTTTATATTTACAAATTAACAATAATAATCATAGATTGTTACTCTTATAGAAGTGAAAATTTTGTATAAGTCTGAGAATTTTTCTAATCCTAAAACATATCTGTCATAAATCACAATGACCATTTAATGTACAATAAATTGAAAACCGGTGATATGAGTTGATTCAGGTTTCTAGCTAAGAACAAGAATTGCAGATACAGTGTATTCAAAAGATATCTGTCCCTCTTTGACGCAGACACATGTTAGCATAAACGGGGGAGTCTCAAAAAGGTGTCAAATCACTCATTTGAGGCTCCAAATTACTCAAACGAGGATCTGGTTAAAAATCAGATTCACGTCACATCTTATTTTTATTTATTTTTTCAATTCATTCCACTTAATTTTATTATAAAATAAATAAATCTAACACCACTTCATTACATCTCATTACACTTCATTTATCTACAAAATAAATAAATTTACTCACTCTATCACACTATTAATTAATACATTCCTCTGCTTTTTTTTCCATTCAAACTAAATACAAAATTAAAATATTTTATAATCATAATATTATATCAAGTTAACACTTTCAATTAATTTATATTTTACACTTTTTTATTTATTAATTTTGTTACTTTCGAATAAATAATTAAATTGTCTCCAAAAACCATACACGTCATTATTTTCTTCCGTGATTTCAAATAGTACGTCCGTGATTTTTTAAATTCGTGATTGATTTGATTTCAAATAGTAAGTCCGTGATTTCAACTCCATTACATTACAAAATAAATAACCCTAACACCAATTCATTCTACATCCGAGTAAATATTTTAAAATATTATATCAAGTTAACACTTTCAAGTAATTTATATTTTATACTTTTTTATTTATTAATTTTGTTACTTCCGAGTAAATAATTAAATTGTTTCCAAAAACCATACACGTCATTATTTTCTTCCATGATTTCAAATAGTACGTCCGTGATTTTTTAAATTCGTGGTTGATTTGATTTAAAATAGTACGTCCGTGATTTCAACTCCATTTCATTACAAAATAAATAACCCTAACACCAATTCATTCTACCTCCGAGTAAATATTTTAAAATATTATATCAAGTTAACACTTTCAAATAATTTATATTTTGCACTTTTTTATTTATTAATTTTGTTACTTCCGAGTAAATAATTAAATTGTTTTCAAAAACCATACACGTCATTATTTTCTTCCGTGATTTCAAATAGTACGTCAGCAAAAATTAATAAATAAAAAAGTGCAAAATATAAATTAATTGAAAGTGTTAACTTGATATAATATTATGATTATAAAATATTTTAATTTTGTATTTAGTTTGAATGGAAAAAAAAGCAGAGGAATGTATTAATTAATAGTGTGATAGAGTGGGTAAATTTATTTATTTTGTAGATAAATAAAGTGTAATGAGATCTAATGAAGTGGTGTTAGAGTTATTTATTTTGTAATAAAATTGAGTGGAATGAATTGAAAAAATAAACAAAAATAAGATGTGACGTGGACCTGATTTTTAACCAGGTCCTCGTTTGAGTAATTTGGAGCCTCAAATGAGTGATTTGACACCTCAAAAGAGACTCCCCGGAATAAACACCATTTGAATATGGATCTAGAAAGATTTCTGATAAAACCCGTAAGGTTGGAGAAATTTAGACGAGAAACAGAGAAAATATAGACGAGAAACAAATAATTTAGGAGATTACACCATTTTTCAAGCTAATCCATTCATACCAGAATACTGAGAGAGAACTCTCTATATATAGTTTAAAAAAGAACTAATGAATTAAATAATAAAATAGCAAATAAGTCTAACTAAATAATATAATAACCGAAAAGAACCGTTCTTATCATTCCATCCCCTTATGAACAAGACCAAGGTTTTCCTCAAGGTTGTGGTTAACTGCATGGCTGCACCCTCTTCCTCGATCTGGCAGCAACCCGACAACAGTCCTCAATCCTTTTAAGCGGAGCCTACCACGATCAAATAGAAACCCATTCAAGCTCTTCCAACCCACCAAACACCCGTCCCTCTGAGTTTTTGGCATTCGACCAAACCAACAATCCCAAAATAATATATCGAAACCATACTCCCAAGCAAATCAGACAAATCGAGTGCCCCAATCATACGTGAAAGTATCACATGTACCATTAATTGTCGCATTCGAATACGCTTGAATATTCGGGCTTTTAGAAGATTCATAAAAAGTACCATCCCAATACGTATCAAAATAATTAATCGATGACTTACGCAGAGTATGACATACCCTAGCAATATTATTGTCTATCAATAGTACAAGAACATACCTAATTGTCTTCCAACTAATTTTGCCCTCTAAAGATGTTTTCAAACCGATTTTGGGATTGCCCACAAAACCCGCAAAACCATTCAAACCATGATAATAAATTTCAAGAAAAATCGAACAAGTCATAATTCCATAAACAATATCAATCATAAAACTCAAATAATCCAGCAAACCACCAATATAAAACTGTTTCACATCCTTAATCAGGTCAACCATTAAACTGAGCATAAAAATCATCCGAACACAAAAAATGAGTCATTCTCCGAAAATCATACCTCACCATTCGTTCATCAAAAAGTAGTAAATTTTGTGTCAAAATCTCCGTAACTGTCTCGTGTATATTCTCACCAAGTTTCTTAAAATTTGAACTCTTTTTACTTGACAAAAAATTTATTTTACTCGGACTGGTCCATTCTGTCCAGTTTGGACAGTACTGTTCATTGAACTTTGAAAATTTATAGCTAATTTCTTTTTTATCCAAACGTTGCGATTTTAGCATGCAAACGTCCCTACACAAATAGTCTATCTTCCACCAAATTTTGTCTGAATCCAATACCATTTGCTAGGCCAAACAATTAATTTTATAAACAACATCGTAGCTGTCATAATAGAAAAAACTGCACACAACCCAAACTTTAAATGTTCATAACTCGTCGATATTGATCCAGATGCATCGATTTTTGTGTCCACGCGAACATATACCAGTATTCTACCAACCCACAAAAATTCAAACAATTTGAAATCTGTTTGCTATAACAATTAATTATTTTTTCAAACACCTGTCTAGGTGTCCAAACAGAAAAAAATCTGAACCGCAGTGTCGACTTAAAAAATTCATATCTCATTAACCATATAGCCAAACAAGGCGAATCTTGTCTCCTAAACTCTACCTGTGTCTCATTTATCTTTCCACCAATTATCAGAATTTTTAGACACTTTCGACTCGACCAATAATTAAAATATTTCATACTAGTCCAATTTGTCGAGTTTAGACCATAAAATAATTTCATACCAATTAATCCACGATTCATCCGGTTCTCAAATAACAAATCCACAAATAATATTTGACGACCATTGCTAATTAAATATAGGTTCCTATGGCAGCAGAAAACGGTAAGTTCGCACAAAGATTTAATATCTAGGTTATGCTTTTTGTCGAACACCTTAAATGCATCCGTAATTACAAAACTTTCTACCTCGTTTGGACTTTCCGGAGATGGATGTGGCTTTGATGGCGGTGGATGCGCTAGTACCAGAGGCGTCACACATGGTGGTGTTGACATTGGATGAAAAACATCTCATAAACAATTATCAATCAAGTCCTCATATTCATGTGAGTTTACATCTTAACTCGTTTTGACCATCAGATTATGATGCGATGTCCTCCTCATCATCACTGTCTTCGATATTTGCCTACTCACTAATGATAGCTCTTACTTACTCGTTTTTGTTCATTAAATCCACCCTAAAGTGGTCGCTTAGCCGCTTAAGAACATCTATTATGGTGATAGTATCGCAAATAATTTCCTCCATGATATATATAAACACAATCCGAATCATTTCTTTTGTGACTTCAATTTTTTCATAATTTTTGATATTTTCCATACATATTAGATAGAATTGGATGAGGGAAAAAAACGAACTAGGGTTCTCATGAGGTGTAGGAAAGACCTGCTCTAGATACCAATGATAAAACCTGTAAGGGTTGGAAAAATTGAGACGAGAAACATAGAAAATATAGACGAGAAACATAGAATTTAGGAGAGATAAAAGATTAGGTTTACACAATTTTTCATAACTAATCCATTCATATCAAAATACATAAGAGATAACTCTCTACATATAGTCTTGACTAACAAAGTAAATAATAAAATAGCAAATAGGTCTAACTAAATAATATAATAACCGAAAAGAACCGTTATTATCAATTTCCTAGTTTTAAAAACACGTACTTCATGTAAAGAGCAGCATGTTTCAGTAAACTGTACCCTTAGTTTATCAGCGACCTCAAAAAGCAATAGTGGGGACACTTACTGTAACGACCCGGTCCTTCGACCAGACCGCTACCATCTGCTTCCTACCACTAATACTTTTCGTTCTCGCTTTTTGGGCCGCACGACTTTAAAAGACCTTGGTGATAGGAGAATACTTCTACCTTATATAACATATAAATACTACATATTTAGACGATGTGAAATAGCTCACTTCTCTTTAACACGGTATTTTCCTACGAAAATCCGAGTTATTACAGTGTTTCCTCCTTCATGCACGACGTCCTCGTCGGGCACGCCATACTTCCGGGGTTGTCAGTGCTCACATCGACTAGACAGCGGCTCTGATACCAATTGTAACGACTCGGTCCTTCGACCAGACAGTCACCATATGATTCCTACCACTAATACTGTCTGCTTTGGCCTAATTTCGTCCTCGCTTCTTAGGCCGCACGATTTTAAAAAGTTTTGGTGATAATGAGTATACTCATACCTTATATACCATATAAGTACTACATATTTAGACCATGTGTGATAGCTCACTTCTCTTTACCATGATATTTTCCTACGAAAATCGGGCTTATTATACTTACTATTACAATCACAAGTCTTTAGTAACTTCAAAGTTGTAATAACTTAAAAGATTGATAAAAAAACTAATGGAGCATATCCGTGTGTAGCACAGTAGCAACCGTTAGTCACTACTTTTTTCAACAGAACTGGTCTAAAAAATCTGTTATAACCTTTTCAGCATTTCCCGAGCTAATATTACTATACGGAGCAGTATATTTTGTGTTGGACATATCAGTTAGTAGGTGGTAGAACTTTAATCAGGTTTTTTTTTTTTTTTCGGCTTTCTCCATCATTGTTACAGAGGTTATTTTTTGAGACTCGTCATCTTGGATAGTCTATGTTTTTTTAAATTTCATCAGAGTCAATAATACAACAGTTGTTTATCATTTACTAATAGTTATTATTATGATTCAAGTATTTACAGTCTTTGGTAATCCGATGATCCTGTAATCAGTAACAGAGCTTCGGCTCAACATTCTGGAATACACGCCAATTACATATATATGTAAACAGTTTTAGCAAAGACTAATGGAGTAAAGAAAGATAAGAAATTTGCAAAACAATGATATAAAATCGATTTTGCAACCAAGAGGATGGTGGGTCAAACAAAAAGATGAGTTTGCTTCTTCAAGTTTTTGCCTAAACCTTTTTCATGCGTTTTACGAACATCATCCCACTCACACCACTCAACCCCCTTTTCCATCTGATACTTTCCACGACTGATGGTGATTTGTATTAATTAATATTTGGACAACTTCCATATACTTGATACATAATGCATCATCGATTAGACCACTAATACACTTCATATCAAAAACTAGAAATTAACTGAGATTTAACTCCAACATACCAAATACAGCCAAGCAGGGTGGATTTATCTATAAAACTGGCCGTGCATTACATTATAAACTACTCTAGTTGCAAGTCTTTTCAGTAAAGAATTCAGAAACAACAGGAGAATAGCGGAACCAGGTGCTACTTAAATCATTAATTATCAACTTAATAGTATATTTCCATGAAATTGCAACACATACAACAGCAACTTCTCTTCTTTATAATCTTGCTATAACAATCGTTCAAGCTACAAATGGGAATACCATTTACTAAATAAACCTGATGAATGTAAGATAAATAAGTATGGCATGGAAGAGTACAATAGTACTTGAAACTTACATGGTCCTCAAATATAGCTGATGTGGAATATACGCAAACTAATTAACTGAACAGAGAGATCAAATGTTGTTCAAGTGGCTGCAACCTTACATATTCAAAGCTTCGAGGATAGAGCTCCACCCATCCGATCTACCAAATGATGATTTCTTCTCAAGCATTTCCACCATCGTGCTATTTCCAGTTTGCTTCAAAATTAACACATCTCATTATTAAGGATAAAGAGAAAAATCACATTAGGATTTAGTAACACCATAAAGAGCCGAAATATTTTTATCTCCCAGATTTTGATGGGAAAAACGGTGTCTTTTTAGAAAAAAGACACCGTTTTTTCTACAATATACTACACACCTATTTCAATTTTATATTTCATACACTTGCCATACACTTTTGCCAATTAATATGCTAACATGTGTACTTATTATCAGTTTTCTACACCTTTGTTATTTTGTTTTGGATGGAAAATGCTATTTCCCAGGAGAGGAATGGTGTATCAAAGTACATTTATGCACTCTATCTGAAAAGCACAATTTAAAACCTTGCAGAAAGGTGTTTCCTTCTCTCCTAATGTTATTTCTCCTTATTTCTGTGTGCACAAAGGGTATGCATAAAGTATCTATTTTTTAATGACATATCCCCACAAAACTGGATATCTACCCCCAGCATGAACAACTACGACTGATTTTTACAGAACTATAGAGAGTTTTCTTTCAGAACAGTATAAGAAACTAGATTGATAGAAAACAACGAACAAACGAGCAAAGTTAAAAAAAAATTGGGTTCTTTAAGGCTAACCTTGAG
This sequence comes from Primula veris, assembly GCA_963682055.1. Classification (NCBI taxonomy): domain Eukaryota; kingdom Viridiplantae; phylum Streptophyta; class Magnoliopsida; order Ericales; family Primulaceae; genus Primula; species Primula veris. Next base: position 16,855,477 of record OY821743.1, on the reverse strand, counting down.
ACATTGCCCCCTTTTAAGATCACAAATCGGATAATCACTCGGACAACAATGCCGATGATCCTTACAACAAACCGCATTTTCCAACACACAACAACTCCAAGACAGACAGACACCAAAAACTTGCTTAGCACAACAACACGTTTCACCTTTATCACAACTTGTAAATATATTGCATTTTGTGGGACCCGGTGAAGGAGGAGGTGGCGGGTTCGGGCTAGTTTTAACCGGGTACGAAGCTAAAGTGTTTATTCCACAAACTCCTGCTGAGTTGCCGCTATTACGTTGCATGTGCATGTATCCGCTCATTCCCCAATTTTTCCCCCATGAGTTTTTTATGATCCAATAATCGACTCCATTTTCTGAGCCGTAGCCAACTATTAGTACTGCATGGTCTAGAGAAGTCGAACATGGTCCCGTAAATATCCCCTGTCATGGATGGTGTATCAAAATTTAAACCATAATCTTCCCTTTCGTAAAGCAACTGGGGATTTTGTTTTGGAAAAAAGTGACACTAGCCATACAGCAAAAACAATTATTATGCATATCATGGTACACCATAATCGTGTCTGTTTCCACTTTCCAATGAGCAATAAAAGGTAAAATGCATCATCATAGTCTTGTATGACATGACCTTGTTCGGGTTGTAGATTTTCAGCTCAGCTTTTTCCTTATAAGTTGGATTATGTTTGGTTGATCAGATTATAAGCTGGCTTTACTAATTTATTGCCAGGAAAGCTAGAAGTCTTAAGCTGGATGAATCCGGCTCTTTATCAATCCAAAAAATCCCGCTTATCTGCTCGAAAGCTCTAAACAAAAAAGCCCTTTATATTTTATATGTACAGATTTACTGCAAAAGATTAGACACGAAGACTGAACTTGATGGGAGCATACTTCAATTATATTGATTTTTAATAGGCATACACTTTCATAAAGAAATTTTCAACAAAATAAATTTACTCTTGAAAGGCATACATTTTGAAGAAGAGATTTTTAATATGCATGTGGTATTATAATTGTTCACTGAATGAGGATGAAAAGTATTTGCAATGTCTTAATAGAAATAAGTAGAATATATATTACTTAATGACAATTGCCACGTAGTCTTCTCTTACCATAAATGTAAAATCATAAGTGTGTTTTCAATTTCATTCGTCATATGTATAGAACTAATCTGTCCAAAGTTTGATAGGAAGACCAACCTTGGAATACATTTGAAATGATCTCTCACTGCCACAAATGCCAACACTAACAGGCTGAGAAGCAACTGCTTCTAATAGGCGTTTCTCGTTATTAGCAGGAATGTCTGTATAACTATCAATCGTCACAACATGCCGATTTAACTGCAACATAATCAACTAAAACTTTAGAAATGAGAAAATGGAGAACTATTACATAATCAGGAATGATGTGAACTAGTTTAAGAAAATGCATGAAATTTAAAGGTTTTTGGCTTTTGCATCATATGTTTTTAACAACTAAATATTTCCCAAGCTCTACTCAAGTAAGCCTTTACAAAAAATGACGTGATCATAATACATTTCTTGTATACTAGACACCTTTCAAATCTACACTATCCCGAACAAAGTCAATAATGTTATTCTAGTAGCACTCTAACATGTAAATATGCTTGAAGCTTTAGCTACAATAGAGTTAGATAACCTATAAAAAAAACAGAATACATTTCCGAAATAGAGAATCAAGAGAATAGCTAAAAGAATGAGAGGTAAGATTTATCTAAATATTATTGCCTTTTGCTTGTCGCACGACTTGTCTTTCATTTGAAAAGGGTAATCATCCTCTGTGTCGATTCCATGATTTTTTTTAACAAATTCGTATGCATAATCCATGAGCCCACCACCACAACCACTATTCACAGATCTATCACAATCTATCAACTCTTGTTCGGAAAGGCTTATAAGAGATCCAGTTGAAATTTTGTTAATGCCTTCAATTGCTCCTGTGGCTGAAAATGCCCAACAAGCACCTAGACAGTCAAAATAAGGTAGAGGTTAAAAGCTGAGTTAAGTACACATAAGAGTTAAAACTTCAACCTGCTTCAGACTAAAGAACCACAAAAACTTTGTTTTTGGTGGCCAACCAAATGCAATACAGCTGATTTTAGAAGCTGCAAGTGAACAAGGCCTTCATATAATAAATCTACACCAGTCACTTCAAAGCTATGTATGATAGATTATTTACTCATTAGCCATCTAAAACGCAACATGCTTGAATACCTGAACTTACCACCTGGCATATTCTCACCAAGGATTGTTTTGGTATAACTTTTAACTTTGCTTTCTTACTTTGTTTTCAGCTATTTGGGGCATTGGCTGCAAAACTTTGACACATGACTTAGATAAACTAAAGTCTACACAGTTAAAATAGGACCATCTTCCCCCTAAAATAATAATGCCAAGCTTTTACCTAAAAATAGCATTGGAACAAGCACTATGGCTTGTTACACTTCGACTTTTGAAGCTAACAAGTTAGTGCTAACTTGAGTACCAGTATAATAGTTGAGTTCATCAGAACTTTCTTAATTTTGATGCTTGGAAAGAAAGAAAGAAAGAAAAAATCAAACTTCAAGCTGCAAACCAAAACCAGTACATTTTCTAAATAAAATAGCAATAATATAACCGATTCATTACCTGCACCAAACAAGCATGTGTAGGTAAATCCCTTAAGCTCAAATCTTTGTACTTATCTTATTGATGTCCCCATTCCACAAAAATTCCATAACAAGCTCAAAATCAATAGTAAAATGATCTCAACTTAAAAAAAATAATACAAAGATGGATTTAATTTTGCATCCACCACAAAAAAAAAAGTAAACTTTATCTGGGCCAACCTAATTCAAATATTTGTCAAAGAAAATTTCACCTCAACATCAAATCGCAAGGGTGCTCAAAAGGCTAAAATTGATTTAAAAAAATGTGGGGATGTTGAAAGGCTAATATTGTTTTTTCAATATACATGATAAAAGATCAGTTTTTTGTCAACTTGAGCTCCTTTTAGCCTATTACTAATTCCTCCCTACTCAACATGTAAGCAAAATAAAAATAAAAAATAACTTAAAAGATGCAAACCTATAAAGAAAAATTTCACCCCAGCATCAAATTATGTAGAGTGGTGAAAGGCTATTTTTTTTTCTCCAGTATACATGGTAAAAGATCGGGTTTTTCTCAATATGTGAGTGCAGAGCCGGTTTTGGGCCTGTGCCAGCAGTGCAGGTGCACTGGGCCGGGTAAAAAATGGGCCCAAAAATTCATTTTGTTTACCTGTGCATGTATAGTTAATTTCGTACTGATATGAAATATATATTAAGTAAAAGGCCAAATTGTGAACATAGTTAAAGATTTGGACCACTGCCCCAGCACAATTAACTAAGTATTTTCTTAACACCGGTCACCATTGTAGTTTAACATAACTGTTTGTTAGTACTCACAGTGAAGATTTACACAAGAAAGACCCAACAATTAGCAAATATGTTACTTTAAATACGAAAATTAAGCAAATGGTATTTGGTTTGTCTAACAATTTTTCCCCATCCTATGGGCTGAGAAACTCTTTCTACGTGAGGTTGATAAGGCCAATTTTCTATTACTTATGTAGTTTTTTTGTTAATATAAATAATTTTTGAGAACTCGAGTCTATTTTAAGATAAGAGCATTTTTTTTTTCACTTTTGCACCGGGACTCAAATTACTCAGAACCGGCCATGTGCGAGTGTTGGGTCCCTTTTAGCCTATTACTAGTTGCTCCCTGCTTAACATGTAAGTAAAAAAACAAAATAAGCTAAACAAAAAAGTTGCACACCCATAATGAAACAAACCACAACTACAACAGATTTTTCCATAATTATGATGGTGCTGAAAGGCTAAAATTGATTCCCCCCTCCGGCCCTCCCAATATACATGGTAAAAGATCGGTTTTTTTTCAATAGAGGGGTGTTGAAGTCATGTTAGCAGGTAAAACAAAATAAGTTAAGCTTGAAAGATGAAAACCCATAATATTTAGAAACATACCACAACTACCCTGATCTTTGACACCTGTGACAGCCCCATTGTTCCTCCAATCCACTGAAGAAGGAGCTTCAACAAAACCCAAAAATCCATTATTTTCCTCTTTTCTTGAATTTTTTCTTGAAAAAGAAGGTGAAAGGCCTAATCTTGAGGCTTTAAACTCTTCATGGGTAAAGTCAGAAAAGGCATTTAGAGAAAGGGTAAAAGTGGAATTTCCTAAAGAGTTGTGGTTTGTGATATATGCAAGGTTATCTTCAAAGACTTTGAATTTTTGTAGCTTTTGTTGGTTTGAGGAGTAGTTTTTGTTGTGTTGTTGGGACCAAGAGTTGAAGAGAGTGGAAGTGGGTGTGGAGGAGAGATAGGATGGGAGATTGAGGAGAGTGGTTAGGAGCAACAAGGAAGTTAACCAATCCATGAGAGAGATATGGGGAAAATGATCAATTGATGATTGGGTGGGGGTGGGGGTTGTGGTTTTCTAGTTTTGATTTGTTATTGGGATTAGGGCCGTAAAGTTATATCCTCGTGAAATCATTCGTTTTCGGATCATGTGTTGGTTTTTGTTAACAAAATGATAATGAATAAAAATATATTGTTCCTATAATAAACGAACTGTGCATGATCACAACTCTATTTGGATATTTTAGGTTCATGTTACATTTCAAAGTCAGTAAATTTACATATATCATTATTATACGTATGAAAAGAAGGATTTATATGATAAAACCATAACTTTGGTCGGTCGCGTTAGGCTTTTCAACAATAATATAATAGAAAATCGATTGTAAATAATGACACTTCCTGATCTTTGTTATTGCTCGGATTATTATCTTTATTCGGACTATTACACTTGCTCGGATTAGTATCTCTATTTTACAATTGTGCTCGACTTGACTATTTAATCTCTCTTCTTGGTGTTTTTCCCCTTTTATTCGGTGCTCGGCTTTATCTCTGCTCGGTTTATTTCTTGGCGTGATATGCCTTGACTAGTTTCTCTCTTTTCTCAACTTCTCTCTATATTTTTTTGGATAGATTTTCTGATCATTTTCTAGGAGGAGTGGTTGTCTATTTATAGGCAACTATGCTTTCTAAAATGTTGACAAATGTCTCCATCTCAGGAGGTTTTTCAGACATGGGTCCCTAGTTGAGTGGGCTTGGGCTTTTGATAGTAATACCTTATTTTCCTATAAAAAGCATGAGATGACCCATTTAAGCGTTGGATACCCATTTATAAAGTGGGTTGAATATTACCCGAATAGAATATTCGGGTCTAATTTTTATGTTCTATCAAGTGCTCCCTGACTTCCTCGGCGTGGTTTCCATGTCGAGGGAGTCATGCTTGGTCTACCGATGATATTACTTCGGTCTCGTCGTTCCCAATGCTTCGTTGAAAATCGTAATATATTTATGACGGTTCCTTGGGGGGCCCATTTAATGTTTCCTATCCTAATATCTTTCTTCGAGGAAAACTCCTATAAAGGGGTGTGCCCCCTCCATAATTAGGCATTTTACTACTACTTTGCTCGTGACGTAATGGCTTCCTCTGGTTCTACTGGTGAGAGCTCCTTTAATTATATTTCTTATTTGAAAATGGAGATCAAGAAATCTCGTACCGCGAATAAGAAACTCGTGGACAAGGTTTCAAATTACAAGAAAAGGTTGTCTGACATGGATTCTGATCATCATGTGACGATGGCCGATCGGGATTGGGCTTACGAGCATATAAAGAGGCTCGAGGCTAATCTGGCCAAGCAAAAGGCAGCAAAAATGGCCTATAAGCTTGCCTTCAAGGAGTTGCATGCTCGGTCTAAACCGAGTTCGGATGACGATGAAGAAGGCTCTTCCTCGAAATAATTAGTCTTTTGTGATTTCTGTTGTAATTTCTTTTGAATAGGGAGTCTTCTCCTCAGTTGTAATCGAAGTTTTTGAAATTAATAAAATATTTCCCTATCCTTGTTCTTGTCTGTTCATCTTCTTGATATCTTTTTGGATGACTTTAATTGGATTTGGAACTGTGGTTAATTTGCCATAAATGCTCTTGGGAAGTTCAAGAGGTTGTATTTCTTCGAGATGACCTTTGATCTACTCCTTGTTTCTTCCTATAAAAGGGGACTGTCCCTGTATTCTTTATGCAATTCATTCTTTATTAACGAACAAATGGCTTTTCCTCTTGAAAACTATGGTGACAATCTTCCTGAATATGTTGCTCGTCTTGAAGAGGAAGTTCAGAAGGTGCGTTATCTCGAGAAGAGGGTTGCCCGGCTGTCGGTGGAAGCTCGTCGGGCCGCCGAACTAGACGAGCGGTTGGATGCCCTGGAGAAGGAGCACCAGAGGTCTTTGCTCGACAGTATTCGCGCTCGTGCTCGGATCAAAGAGCTCGAGGCCTCCAGAGATAGGCAACTTGCTTCCAAGAGGGCTTACAAACTGGCCCTTAAGGAAGTGTATGCTCGGTCGAAGAGGAAGCCAAATGACGAAGCGGGCCCTTCCACGAAATGATTTTATTGTTTTTTTTTTTATTTTATTGTATTTCCTTTTACTGCTTCTTCTGTAACGAAGTATCAATCAATCAATAAAGACTTCTTTCTCTTGTTTATATCTGAATTACTTTCCCAATGCAATTTCTTTTGACTGCGCACGCTTGTGGCCTCATTAATGCTTTTTCTTGGGCCTTGCGTTTGACCTTATCCATTGGACCTTCTTACTCTTTATATCTGGGGACCAATAGGATTTCTTGAGCCTTGTGCCTAAGATCTTAGATATTTATTTGAACTGCTGCCTTTCCCCAAAATGACGCGTGTTTCGATGCCATTATTACTTACCCTCTTTAAATATTGGTAAGAATCCAAGCGTTTTGTGAACAAGAGTGGCTTTTAATTATTCACGCTTTTTTAGAACCTTTTGGGAATCCAATCGTTTTTTCTTGAACAGATACATCTTTTAATTTCCGTCGCTTCTTAGTACCCATTGGCGAACGGTTGCGACTCTCAATACCAGCCCTCATCTAATTGATCTATAAATACCTGCTTACAGCATGGTTACATCCATAATCCTCATCATATTATTTTCCCCTATATACAGACCCTCATCTTATAATTTCCCTAAGATGTCTGGTCCTTTCACCCAATCAGCATTAGCTCTGCAAGTGGAGGCCTTTGAAGCCTCCTATAGCCATGTACAAAGGCTGTTGAGGGATGCCGAGGAGGAACTGAAGGTGATGCGTTATCACCATACCGAGATGGTTCGGGAATTAACTTGGCTAAGATCCGAACTGGCTTATTGCCGACGTGCTCGTCAGGCTCTAGTCGAAGAGAATGAGATGCTAAGGGGGAACCCGACACTGAGGGACAGGGATGTCTCTGCCGGGCCCTCTCACCGATACCGATCGACTTCCCCCTAACCTTCCCCCTTCTTTTTTATATTTTTCTCTTCTTTTCCCCATCTTTTCCCATTTCTTTCTTTTTCTTCTTTTTATTTCTCAGTTTCCCTCATTTCTTCCTCTTCCTCTTTTTTTTTTTTTTTTTTTTTTTTTATACTCTGTTCTCTCTACTTTTCATTCTTTTCTTTTTCCCTTTCTTTTTTGTTTCATTGACTTCCTTTTTATTTGTCTGTTTCCTTCATTTCTTTATCTTCTTCTTATCTGTTTTTCTTTTTCTTCTGCGCCTCCTCTTTCTTTTTCTTCATCTTCTCTCCCATCACTCTTTTTCTTTTTCTTCTTTTTTGCACCACTATGATGTAACAATCAACCCTGTGATCCTAAGGGTTTTGTGTTACATCTAGGGTTTTTGTCATTTTTCTTTTTGACTCTTCTTTCTTATCACTTCTTCTTTTTCTTGCACTCTTCTTCTTTTCCTCTTTTTCTTGTTTCTTATGTTTTTCTTTTGGCGCCTCCTGCTCACTCGGCCTGCTGATATAGTTGATCTTCTTTGCCTGATCTTCTGTACTAGCTCTTCTCGGATGTAATAGATTTCTTTTTCGGATGTAATAGATTTCTTTTTCGGATGTACTCTGATGTAATGAACAATGATATATCCCATCTTCATTAATGAAAAGTATTTTTGCCCCTTTATTTTTGCACTTCTTTTTATATTGTACATGTGGTTTGTTGTTTGTCTGGAAGCTAGATCTTCGAATATCTCGTCTTTATTTCCTTCTGTACTGTTGTATCAGATGTCAGTAGATGTCCCCATCACTGTCGAATATAGGTGCGTGCTCCCTAGTAGGTCAGGAATATGCATGCTCCCAAGCATGTCAGGAAATATCGTGCTATCTTCGTTCTATAAGTACTTCTCTTTTCTTTAGTAGTTTATCATCTCTCATTTTTCTTTTATTGCTTATTTCTCCCTCAGCCCCTTATTTTCTTCCGTACTATAACAATTTCCCAGAATGTCTGGACCTGTGGTGAGATATCATGCTCAGATGAAGGGCTTGGACACTGAGGTATCTCAGGTCCGCAGTCGGATGGCAAGGCTCGAGAAAGAGTATGGCGTTTTGGCCTTGAGCTTGTTCGGCTCTCATCCCGAAGAGACGTTGAAATGGACCGAGATTTCGGCACTGAGTCGTCAGCTCGATCAGTTGTTGTCACAGAGAAATCATCTGGCCAACTCCTGGTATGATGCCGAGGAGATTTGGGACCATGCTCAAGATGAGTTTGATAACTCTCCTCAAGGCCTTGCTAGCATAATGGTAAAGAATGCTAGGCTCGTGGAACGCGTCAGGGTTCTTACCACGGAGAACAACGAGCTCTCCTCGGAGAATGACAATTTGGTCACCATGAATGATTCCTACCAAGCTTGTTGAGTTGTTCTGCTCGTTTTGCTTTCTCTCGGTCTGGCAGTTCGGTTTTTCCACCCATTGATCCTTAGATTGGGCTGGTTTTCTTATGTATTTCCCCTTTTGCAATTTGTGTTTTCTTTTATGTATTTGATGAATCAGTTGTATCTTTTCGTATATCGTGCCTGTCTTGTGAACCATTGTAACGCTTCGTACTTTGTGCCTTTTGATTCTCTATAAATGCTTCCTATTGCCTGTATCACATTACCAATTCTTCCTCTTTCTCTTGTTTTATAATTTGTTTCTTCTATCTTGCTTTTGTTTGAGATGGCTCTCATCACTAGGCCTGCCTCAAAAAAGAAAGCCCTTATGGAAGAGGAGCCTACTTTTTTGCTACCTCGTCCCCCTGGTTTTGGGGAGGAGGATTTGACTCCTCTTCAACTAAAAGAAATTGAGATGTCATGGCTGAAACATGATCTCATGTGTGCTCGGACTGAAGTGAGGAGGTTTAAACAATATTAGGACGAGGAGGGCACTGCTCGTTTCAAGGCCGAGCAAAAATACGAGTCTCAGTCTTACGCCTTGAAACAGGCTGAGATGGCGATTTCTCGGTTGATTAGGGAAAAAGAGCATCTGGAGGAACTTTTGGCGAAGAAGGATGTTGATATGGGGGATAGTTCGAAAAAGTAGGATGGATGTATCTTCTTGTAAAATTTTTTCTTTTTCTGTTGTATTGTTTGTGTTTTCCCCCTTTGTGGAAGAATAAAACTTTGTCTTGCACTTGATTCTGTCTATTCTATTTTATTTGATGTTTCTCAGTATACACCGAACAATGTGCCCGGTTATCCCCCCGGAGAGCGTTGTTAGACTTGATGCTTCATACCATCAAGCTAGAAATGGTCTTCGTCCACCTTGTTCGGTAGGCCCTTTGGGTAAGAAATGGTTGGGAGTCGAGGAACTTTATCGGGGGACATTCTCGGTGTGATAATATTGGTAGCGTATGTGGGAAGCTTTTCGTGGTAGGGTCCACTGGCCGTTTATTTAGGTGTAATGATGTGAACTGCCTTGGGTAGTGGGATATGCTCTGACGTGGCGAAATCTGGAGCGTTTATATGTTAAAAATAGCAGCGGTTGTTGACTTTTGTATGGTTGGAAAAAAGGTAAACCTCTGTCACACGAAAGGACGGTTATTATTTTATTCTTTTTGTGACTCCACTCCTTTTTACTGTGCCAAGTAATCCCTTTTGTTTTTATCACAAAATTCGCTGAAGAAAATATCTCTCTCTCTCTAAAGTATATTCTTCCCGCCAAAAAGGAAAAGCGTTGGGCCGCCTGATCTAGGGTTTCGTGGTATTGTTGAAAGACTTGCTGCTGTTCTCGCTTGCTTGCTCATAATGATAACTGTAAGTGTTTTTTCGTTCTCCCCTCCCCCTCTTTTTTTTTGTGTTAGGGGTTGTATTTGATTTGTCGTTGTGGTCATAGATGTGGCGTTGGTATATGGTTCAGGTTGTCTATATATGTCTGATGATTCGTATGTACTTGGTTAATGTGAGGGGGGGGGGGGGTGGTGGCTCTCGTTATATTGATGCGGTTCTGGTTTGTGTATTTGGTTAGTATATTGATGGAATTTTGATGATGTTTGGATAGGAAATTCTGACCCAAAGTGTGGCCCAAGTTGGCACATTCGTGGAAAAGGATTTTAAGGAGCTTGCCGGAATACCCGACAACATACACATTCGGCTTCCTATTTCTGACGAGGAGGTGCTGGGATTTGTTCCTGCCGGCGAGGTAGCTGTGCGTTCGTCGGCATTCTTTACTGGGGGTCTTCGACTTCCTTTTACAAACTGGGTGGCCTCTTTCTTTGAGGCCGTACTCTGAATGGTATCCAAAGGTTATCGGAGTTGTCCGGAATACCGATAGAACTGAAGGATGTCTTCGGAGTCTATAGTTTGAGCTTTGAGCGTCGCAGCTCGTATTTGAAGACTCTGCGTGCCTTTTGCCGGCTCGTTATCGGTTTGCCGGATACTAACAAAGAGCGTAATCTTGGTATTGTTATTGCTTCCGGTGCATGGGGTTGTGCGGGACACCAGATTCCTGGACCGGCTACCAATGCTCCCACTATGCCAGACCTCGGCGCTCCCAATGTAGAGGCTCTGTTAGCTCTTTGGAAATGGTGGGGGCCTGGACCGACGCCGGATCCTGCGAGTCGTACTGCTCTCATGCTGCTCGGGTACCCTATGGGGTCGGTGACCAAGGGGAATCCTGCACCCGAGATCCCCAAAGAGCCCGAGGAGGAATTCTTGAAAGTGGTCCGGGCTCGAAGTGCTGCTCGGCTTGGGAAAAAGCCCGTTCGTTCGAAGCGTCGTGTATCTGACCCGGTCGTTGGAACAACGAAGAGGGCTAGGGGAACCGATACATCGGTTACCGAGGAGGAGGCTAACGTTGGCTCGGGTGAGGGGGTGTTTGCTGCTTCCCCAGGGGATATCACCGAGGATGCCTCTGCGCCGGGCGATGTATGTGTATATGTATTTTGATTTTCTTGTCGTTTGATTGTTGTCGTTTTGTTCTCTAGTGCTTTGCTTTATTAGTCATCTGGTTTCAGCTACTGACTTCTCCATTGGTTACCCTCGCTCTTGCCCGGTCTATGGGCATTATTGTGTTTCAGGGGTCGATCGACGATGTATTCGGACATATGAACCTCTTGACTAACATGGGAGAGGGTACGATGACCTTGCCTGTCATCTCGCCTATCCCTAGCGAGGATCCGATAGATCTGCCCGTTTGCTCGCCCATCCGTACTGAGGAAGAGATCAAGCATAGGGCCCCTGAGATTGATCATTTGGAGGAGGACGTGGGGGTGGAAATGGAGGTCGGCAAGGAGAGTGCCGTGGATGTTGTGACGGGTGTCGAGGATAAGGCTCTCGACGGACCCGAGAAGGTGTTGGTGGACGGGGTCGCGATGACCCGTTACATTGGTCGATGTAAGGGGAAATTGCTGGAGCAGCCCCAAGCTTTAAGGATGGGGTATACGGCTCTGAAGCCCCTAGTCTTCAAGGATGCCGAGGAAATTGCTGCTCGTCCGCTATCGTCGTTAATTGAGCAAGCCGGCAGTGATGCGCTCCGGGTAATGATGTTCGTTTTTTTTTTTTTTTTTTTTTTTTTTTTGTATCTAATGTTGCATGTCTATTTTTGTTTTTGATGACAGGCTTTCTTGGGTTCCATTGTTCTGCGGGATCAGTGGAAGGCGCTCGAGGCTGAGAAAGAGGAGCTGCTGGCCGAAAAGAAAGCCATAGTCAAGGAGAACGATCAGAAGATAAAGGATCTGCTTGCGGCTTTCGAGGCCGAGAAAGAGAAACTGGTCGCCGAGAATAAAACCCTGGGCGATAATTATGACAAGCTGTCTGCAGACTTTCTGCACGTGACCGAGGATGTTGGTAAATTGATGGCTGAAAAAGAGAGCCTGGTCGTTAAGTATGACCAACTAGAGGAGGAGAACTTGCTGCTGGCGGAGGATGTGGAAGCCGAAAAGGCTAAGGTGGCCGCTCTGAAAACGGCGCATGCGGAGGAGCGGACAAGGTTAGCAATGATGGCTAATTCTCCGTCTATTGCGCTCATGTGCGAGCGCTCAATTTTGCGAATGTTCCTGTATCGGATAGGGCGTGGTCGGAGTTGGTGTATCCCTGTCCGCATGGTGCACCGCCAAAACCCTTAGACTGGGCGAATCTTCGTGAAGAGGAACTTCCCCGGCTACCGGGGCAGACAATTTCGACAGCGCTCCGTCCTCATTTTACGTCGGCCACGTCCACTCCTCGTCCTGATGCTACTGTTACCTCCCCACCCGCATCTCCTCAGGTGGAACCTTGACCATTTTTCTGACAGTATATATATATTTTTGTTGTTTTTGTGTAGTCTTTTGGTATTAGAATTGTGGGTCTCTTTTGTATCTAAAAACATATTCTTTTGGGGAAGTGATAATATAGGTGTTGTGTTTTCTTTCTGTTGGGCCTTCTCGGATTACTTTCTTTTGAGGGTCGTCATATTTTGAAGGATGTGAAAACAAAATATTGTCAGGTACCAAATAACCCCCTTGCTGTGGTGGTCTGGACCTCGCCTAGTCGTAGTGTAGGTGACGTTATAGATAATCTGGAAAGATCTAAGGCTGCCCTAACTGCCGAACTGAATTCTGCTCATCATAAAGTCGAGGATCTGAATATTCACATTTCAAACATGTCAATTCGGTTACATGATTTGGGAGAGAAATTCAGCAAAAAGACCGCCCATTATACAGCAAATAAGGGTAAAGCGAAGGAACTTCTCGGTGCCCTACGACGTTCTCGTGATGAAGCCCGAGGTCGTGTGACGAGCTTGAATTTGGTCCTAGGGGCCGTTTTCGAGGACGCGGACCTGCTGCTATCCTTTGCCAAAGCGTATTGGGCCCGAGTTCGTGCTTTAGAGGTGCTGGAGCATGTAAAAGGGATGAGTGGTGTGTCCTAGGCAGAGCGCATGGTTGATGCGACGGCCGGGGTAACCGAGACCACTACTGTCTTGAACCGAGTCGACGCGGTCGTTCGTGAGCGTTTGGGGACGCAAATTGCTTCATTGCGAGATATTCATTTCGCCGATGTAGTAGAGACCTCGGCGTCTGTTGAGGGGTTATCGGATTGATAATCGAGTAGCTTGTTTTGTCGTTTTATTTGTAGTTTGTATGGAAATAGTCATTTTTTCTATTTTCGTCTTTTCGTCTCTTGCGGTTGTATATTCATCTCGTCTCGTTCTTCCCCATTTTTTTTGTTTTGTTTTTATAGGCACGCGCTACTACGTCGCACCAGGCTGGTTCTCCATGCCTAGTTAGCCCGGGGTTAGGACCTACTGGTGCTGCCCGGGACGAGGTCTCATCTGGTGCGGCTAGTGAGGTGCCTGACAAGTGGCCTTACATCGTTTTGATGGGCAAAAATGTCAAGTTAATCGACCAATGTGCTCGACTTCGGACCAAGCTGAAAACGCAGGCGGCCTTTTTTCGAGAATACGTTCGCCGTGCCGAGCATGTTGTTGAGGTTCAGGAGCGTCGTTTGGATCGATATTGGCATGCAAAGGACAAATACTTCGGCAAATTAAAGTTGTTGGTAACCAAAGCCAACGTGTTGGTGAAGTATTTCCGTTTGTCCCGAACCAGATACGATGCTTCCGCGGCTATGATCGAAGCTCGCCGTAATCTCCCCTTCGACGATGATCGCCGTAAAGCGGCCTCGGATGCTCACGAGCTCGCTAAAGAAGCCGAGTTCAACGCGCGGCTCCAGACGCTGACTTGCGTTGGAGCTCATACGACCAATTTTGATGCCCTCATTTCTGAGGAGCGTTTTGACGGTGATGAGTCTGATGGGGACACGACGACGGATGACGAAGAGATTGAGCTCGGTCAATTACCGTCGTGCTCCTCCTGTAGTAGCTCTTCTTAAATGAGTTTCTTTAGTGTTGATGATCTTCTTGTTGCCTCCGTAATGCGGGCGAGGACTATTTGTGTTATTTCTTTATTCCTGTTTTGTACCTTTCCATTGTCGTATTGCTATTTGATTGATTGGATCGATTTTTCCTTGCTGATTCATTTGTCATTTCGTTATTCCTATTTTGGATATGCTTCTTGTTGATATTTCACTGTTTAGTTTGATTCTCCTTCATTGTGTTAGCCATTTTGCATTGTATGGCCGCCGTAATGTGGACTTGAATTATTTCTTGCATTGTACCTGCATATGAATTTCATAGTATTCCTAGGCGTTCCTTTGAAAACACGCCATTTACGGAGTTTCATAGTATTCCTAGGCACTTCGGCCATGCTGGGAATTTTCATAGTATTCCTAGGCGTTCCTTTGAAAACACACCATTTACGGAATTTCATAGTATTCCTAGGCACTTCGGCCATGTCAGGAATTTTCATAGTATTCCTAGGCGTTCCTTAGAAAACACGCCATTTACGGAATTTCATAGCGTTCCTAGGCACTTCGGCCATGTTGGGAATTGTCATAGTATTCCTAGACGTTCCTTTGAAAACACGCCATTTACGGAATTTCATAGCGTTCCTAGGCACTTCGGCCATGTTGGGAATTTTCATAGTATTCCTAGACGTTCCTTTGAAAACACGCCATTTACGGAATTTCATAGTATTCCTAGGCACTTCGGCCATGTTGGGAATTTTCATAGTATTCCTAGACGTTCCTTCGAAAACACGCCATTTACGGAATTTCATTTGCATTCGCTAGACAGCATGACAATATATTTTATTCATTCAAAAATACGAAAGATAATGCCATTAAGTAGGAGGGGTGAGGTGGCACCTGTACTCGGAAGATTGCCTAGACGTAGTACTTCTTTAGGTTAGCCACATTCCAGGAATTCTTTTCCCCTCGGCTATTGGTGAATAGTACGCTTTTGATTTTGTAAGAGACTGGACTCGTTTGCTTGACGATTTCGTATGGGCCTTCCCAGGTTGGGCTTAGTTTGCCATGTATTTCATTGCGGGTATAGACCGTCACTCGTCGCAGCACCAGTTCTCATACCACGAATTCTTTGGATCCTCTTACTCTCTTGTCATAAGTTTGCTTCACGCTTTGTTGGTATTTGGCTAGGGTAAGGGCTGCTATCTCTCGTTTCTCGTCTATCATGTCTAACTCTTCTCTCATTCTTTGTTCATTGTTTCCCTGCTCGACTAAAGTCGTTCGGAGCGTGGGTAGCCCGATTTCTGTCGGTATGATGGCTTCGACTCCGTAGGCCAAGCTAAACGGGGTTTCCTTGGTGCCCGTCTTTGGTGTAGTTCGGCACGACCATAAAACGTTGAGTAGCCGCTCGGGCCACCTCCCCTTTGCTTGTTCAAGGGTGGTCTTGATGCCGTCTAATATTGTTCGGTTTGACACTTCGGCTTGCCCGTTTCCTTGTGGGTATGTCGGCGTCGAATAGAATTTTCGGATACCTAGTTCCTCGTACCATAGCTGTAAATTGGCATCTTTGAACTGGGTTCCGTTGTCGGCGACGATAGCGTACGGTATACCGAACCTAGTGATGATGTATTCCCAAATGAATTTTTTGACGTTGCTGGCTTTGATTTCTTGGAGGGGTTTAGCTTCGACCCATTTGGTGAAATAATCCGTCGCGACGATCAGATATTCCACACTCCCAGGTGCTCTTGGGAGTTTACCGACTAAATCAATTGCCCATTGAGCGAACGGCCATGGTGCCGATACCGGGGTCATCATAGATGATGGGAGCCGTGGTATCTTGGCGAATCGTTGGCACTTGTCGCAACGTTGGACGTATGCATCGGCGTCTCGCTTGATATAGGGCCACCAATATCCTTGGGTCACTGCCTTGTTTGCAAGGGATCGCCCTTTGATGTGTGCTCCGCAGGATCCTTCGTGGATTTCCTCCAAGACCGGCAGTTGTAACTCGGTCGGGACGCACAGTAGGTGGGGTCCCCGGTAACTGGATTTGTATAGTTTATCGTTCTCGGATAGCCAGAAGTGAGGAGCTTTTCTTGTAATTTTCAGCGCTTTTATCTTGTCGGCCGGAAGCGCTCCATTTTGCAGATAACGAGTCATGTCCTCCATCCAACCTAGTTCGTACTGTAATGATGTCATTCGGTCTACCCTTTTAATTATGCTCGGGGTTGGCAGTAGTTCCACTGTGATCGACCGGGTGTCAGTCAATGTTAATGTCGAGGCTAGGGTGGCCAAGGCATCGGCATGTGCATTTTCGGTGCGATTGATTCTTACTAACTCGCACTGTTCAAAGGTTGCCATCAAGCTTTGGACTTTCTCTTGGTAGAGGATCATTCTGTCATCTTTGGCTTGATACTCGCCGATGGCTTGATTGACAATGAGCATGGAGTCTGAGCTTGCAATTAAGTGGGAGCATCCGAGGGACCGGGCAATGAGCATGCCATTTATCATGGCCTCGTATTCTGCCTCGTTGTTGGTAGCTCGGAAGCCCAGTTTTATGCTTTTTTCGATGATTGCTCCCTCTCTAGACTTTAGGACGATCCCTGCTCCGGATCCGTCCTTGGTGGCTGATCCGTCGACGTGTATCTGCCAGTGTGATTGTGGGGAGAGTGCCAAAGGCTCTTCGTAGCCTTCGGTGAACTCCGTGACGAAATCGGCCAGGACTTGTCCCTTTATGGCATGGCGGGGTACGAACTCGATATGAAATTGAGATAGTTCGACCCCCCAGGTGGCAACTCGACCGCTAATGTCCGTCCGTCGAAGTGACTCTTTGATATGAAATTTCGTGTATACCCGGACCTGATGAGCTATGAAATAGTGTGGCAACTTCCTGGTGGCGACGACCAATGCCAGACACAGCTTTTCCAATGGTAGGTAACGTGTTTCGGCTTCGACCAGAGTCTTGCTGACGAAGTAGATCGGAAATTGTTCGTGACCTTCTTCCCTTAGGATAACTGCGCTCACAGCTGTAGTGGAAACTGCTAGGTAGCATGCCAGAACGTCTCTTTTGTTCGGCCTTACTAGCAGTGACAGTGTCCTCAAGTACTCTTTGAGATTGTTGAATGAAGCCTCACATTCCGGGTCCCAGACGAATTTTCTATCCTTCTTGAGTGATTCAAAAAATGGCCGTCCCTTGTCTGCGGATCGGCTAATGAACCTGCTCAACGCTGCCATCATTCCCGTGAGCTCTTGTACCTGTTTTTTATTCTTGGGCGCTGCAAGGTTCCGTAGAGCCGTTATTTGATCGGGATTAGCCTCTATTCCTCGTCGGCTAACCATATGCCCGAAGAATTTCCCTTTGCTGATGCCAAATGCACATTTGCTTGCGTTGAGCTTTAGTTTGTGCTCGCCCAACGTTTGGAAGACGTCTTTAATGTCTTGGAGGTGGGATGTGGCCTTTTCGCTCTTGACGACCATGTCGTCAATGTATACCTCCATTGTTTTACCTATATGATCTCGACATACCCTTGTTATCATCCTTTGGTATGTTGCCCCCGCATTGCGTAGACCGAACGGCATTACCGTATAGCAATAATTTCCCAAAGGCGATATAAACGAAGTCTTTTCTTGATCTTCGCGGGCGAGGGGAATTTGATGGTATCCTGAGTACGCATCAAGGAAGGTCATCCGTTCTGCTCCCGCAGTTGCGTCCACCAGTTGATCAATCCTTGGAAGGGGAAAGTGGTCCCTCGGGCAGGCTTTGTTGAGATTGGTAAAGTCTATACAGACTCTCACCTTCCCGTTCTTCTTAGGGACGACGACCGGGTTGGACAACCATTTTGGATAGTAAACCTCCTTTATGGCTCCAGCCTCCAATAGCTTTTGTACTTCAGCGATTATAGCTGCTCTGTGCTGTACAGACACTTTCCTGCTCCTCTGTGCTATTGGCTTGTACTCGGCGTTTACACTTAGGTGGTGGCATGCTGTATTGGGGTCTAGGCCCGGCATGTCTTTAGGACTCCAGGCGAATTTATCAATGTTGTTGAGAAGGAATGCTTTCAACTCCTCGGATTCCTGTTTTGGAAGGTTATCGCCGAGGAGGAAGTAGTGCTCCTCGTCCATATCAGGAATATACACCTTCCTAAGTGTCTCTCCTACTTGTTCTTCGACCACCCTTTTAGTTTTGGATATTTGGTTGATCAGCTTCTTTGTGCTGGTGGATTGTTCTACAACGCTTCGTTGTTTTTGGAGAGTCGCGGTGATGTCTTCGCAGCGTCTTGAATCTTCTTGACATCCTCTGGCTGTCTCGATCTCTCCCCTATCATTTGGGTATTTGACCTTTTGGTGATAGGTCGAGGGTATGGCCTTCATGGCATGTAACCAAGGTCGGCCTAATATTGCGTTGTGACCGGAGTGGTCGTTGACCACTAAGAACTCCACGGGAACCGACACGGACCCGGTTGTGACACTGAGGACGATCTTACCCAACGGTTTAGTCGTTTCAGAGATGAATCCGATCAGTGTGACATCGGTAGGCTGTAGATCTTGCAGCTTGAGTTCCATCTTGTCGAAGAGCTCTCTGTACATGATATCACAAGAGGCTCCTTGGTCGACAAGTACCCTGCTGACCGTGTCTAGGCCGATTTGAACACGGAGGTTAATGGCGTCTCCGTGGGGGTAAATCACCCCTTCTTCGTCAAGATCCGAGAAAGAAATGGGCGGATGTCGGCGTGGTGTGCATTGTCGTTTAGAGGTCGACGCCTGTGATGCCTTGGCTACTTGGCCAAAGTGGGCCAGCTGCCGTTGTCGCGATCGTTCCCCGCCTGGGCCCTTGGGTCGTGAAATATGAACGACGTTGATCGTTTTGCCTTGCCGGTTGTCGGATCCCTCGATGGCCAGTTGTTTGCCTTTATTCCCAGCTCCTTTGATGTACTTGGCTAGGTATCCTGCATCGCCCCACTGGTTCATCCTCCATCGCAGGTTACGGCAATGCTCAGTGAGATGGCCGTGATCCTCGTGATATGTGCAGAAGAGCTTGGAATCTCTCTGATTGGGGGGAGAGATGATTGGTTGTGGTTGGGAATACCAACTTTCCCTGCATATATCCTTAAGGATATCTTCAGCAGATAGGTTGAAAGTGTATCACAGCTCGACCAGTCCGAAAGTGTTTCGGTGTTCCCTCTCTTGGGGCCGACCTTGTTGAAACGGCTTGGGTGGCATCGGGTAGGTGAGCTGGAGCGGTTTATGTTCGTTGGTCGGTGTTGGGTATGCGATCTGGAGCGGTTTGGGCTCTAGTGCTCGTGGTCGCTCTACCCTGCTATGGACCTCGGGATTTTTGCACTTTCTGGTCGGTTGGAATGCTTCTCCCTGGTTATTCCTAACTCTTTTGCGACCCACCTGTGCCTCGCGGACCGACTCTCTTCTTGGCAGAGTTCGGTTGAGGAAACGCAGTTCGTCGTTTTTATCGGTGAGGTGGGTACAATAGGCTAGCAGGGAATCAGTGGTCGGGAAGTTTTTGCCTATGAACTTCCTTCTCGCCCAATAACCATTAGGGATGGAGTTGATAAAGTTCTGGATGGCTATATTATTGGCATATCGTGGAATCTGGTTTGCTATGTCGATAAAACGTATGCAGTAATCGTTGAGCCTTTCATTTGGCATCATCGTCATTTTAAGAAGGGTTTCGATGCTAACCTTCTTTTTCCGATGAGCAGCGTATCGGGTGGAGTATGCTCTTAGCAGTTCTGTCCAGTCTCTAATGGAGCCCCGTGGTAAGTTGTGATACCATGACGAAGCCTCTTGACCCAAGCTGTTTTTGAAAAATTTGCACATCAGTGCATGGTCATCACTCCACAGTTCCATCTTTGTCTTGTAGTGCCTCAAATGGTCGATAGGGCAACTCTTTCCATCATAGGGCCTGAATTCGGGGATGACGAACCCCATAGGATTGCGGTACCGCGTGATATGTTCGGTACATGGGGTTTCTTGGCATACGTTCCAAGCCTGTTGGAACGCGTCATCCGTGACTTGGTAGGGGGGAGGGTATCCTCCCTGATGTGGTGGTGGGCCATATCCTTCCCCGATCTTGTATTCGGGATATCTACCGTCCTTCGTGTTTGTGTGGACACGTTCCATATGAGTGTTCGGATGGACGATAGTTATTGGGACATTGCCCCCTTGGTGGGGCACTCTTGTATCGGGTCGCCGACCCGCTGCCTCCAGGGCGGCCCTGTAGGCAGAATCTTTTACTTCGTGGCGTGGGTCTTTGTCGGGTTGGATAACTGGCCATACGATGCCGGCCGCTGTCATGGCCGTCATGCATGCCGCCAGCTGAGCTTGTAGCTGGGCGTAGTTCCTTTCATCGGCTAACGGAACAACGTGTTGTACCTCCACCGTGGGTGGTGTAATCATCCTCGGAGGATTAGTTGGTAGTCGGGGCAACTGTCCGAGTACATGATCCTCGGGCATGCCAAACTGATGAGCTTCGTCCGTTTGTAAACGAGCACCGGAGTTGACCGAGGCTATAGGCAAAGGAACTCTTGAGCTCGGCCCTGCCCGGGACCCGGGTAAGCGTCTTCGTGCACGCCTTAATACGGGCACGTCTTGTTCGTCCTCCGAGGACGAAGGATGTTCGTCGACAATCCCTTCAATGAAATGTTGGGGTGGTTCGACCGGTTGTTCTTGGTTGACGTAGGAGGTTGTTGGTTGGTTTCCGGATTGGATAGCTTCATATCTGTCGCGGATGGCGAATAGATCGTCGAGGTCTTGTTGGCTAATTTGCGCGTTTTGGTTGTTGGTTTCTATTATCTCGGGATGGGTTTCCTCTACATTGGTCACCATTGTCGCTCGTCTGGCAGAGTATTGGTATTCGAATTCTAAACTAGTTGGGAACTAGATGATTCCCGGAGACGGCACCATTTGATAAAGCCATAACTTTGGTCGGTCGCGTTAGGCTTTTCAACAATAATATAATAGAAAATCGATTGTAAATAATGACACTTCCTGATCTTTGTTATTGCTCGGATTATTATCTTTATTCGGACTATTACACTTGCTCGGATTAGTATCTCTATTTTACAATTGTGCTCGACTTGAGTATTTAATCTCTCTTCTTGGTGTTTTTCCCCTTTTATTCGGTGCTCGGCTTTATCTCTGCTCGGTTTATTTCTTGGCGTGATATGCCTTGACTAGTTTCTCTCTTTTCTCAACTTCTCTCTATATTTTTTTGGATAGATTTTCTGGTCCTTTTCTAGGAGGAGTGGTTGTCTATTTATAGGCAACTATGCTTTCTAAGATGTTGACAAATGTCTCCATCTCAGGGGGTTTTTCAGACATGGGTTCCCAGTTGAGTGGGCTTGGGCTTTTGATAGTAATACCTTATTTTCCTATAAAAAGCATGAGATGATCCATTTAAGCGTTGGATACCCATTTATAAAGTGGGTTGAATATTACCCGAATAGAATATTCGGGTCTAATTTTTATGTTCTATCATTATACATCAATAAAATATAAACCGAAAACTAGGATTTATTTGTATTATAATGTCAAATTAATTGTTTAGTTAACGTTGTACTTATATTTAGTAATGATAAAATATACGAGTGCTAATATGAAATGACCATTTCTACCAAAAATAAAATAATAGGATGTATATAGTATTTTCTATTATTATTGAATGTTTCAAATGAGAATCATGAACAACTCGTGCTCCGATCCAGACCAGGTGTTGTTGGTTGGTGTTTGGTGTTTGGTTTATCAAGCGTTCGGTTGGTGATTGTTCGTTATATATGAATATTAACCGAAGATGAACAAGTTTTTTTGTTAATGAACATGAACAGAGCTTCGCTCGGCTCACTTCTAATCATTTACAACCCTAATTGGAATGTGTCAAAAAAGATATATGCTGTTGGAAGTTTGAAATTGATAATGGAGATTTATGTTTTATTTGGTGAAAAAACTTTAAAGTGGGTATATTACTTTTGCGTTGGCAAAGATTAATCGGCAAATCAATCAAAATTGAATAGTATCTCTCTTTAATTTGGTAAGAACTTAAGGGAAAAAGTGTTAATTAGGTGGCATGATAGATTATTCTCGATTGTAAATAGAAGCGTCTAATCCAGTTTGACTCTAAAGATAAACTTAATTTATTTAGTAAATAAATAAAATACAAAGCCACTTTCGATGTGTAGCAGAGATAAATCTTGATATTTAGTTGAATTAGAATCTTTCAACCCAATAGGGAATCTTGCCATGAAAATCATTGTGGTTGAATGGTAGTGAAACAACAAAGAACGGCTCCGATTGGACGAAGCTCCCAAATAACTCGCAATTGCTCTACCAACGATTTTCTTTCATGAAAACGATTAGTTAATGTCATGGCTAATTGGCTTTTTTTTTGGGTCAATTGTGTTTCTTTTTTCTCTTTTAAGTTAGGTTCCCAATTCTCAAAAAGCAAAAAGAAAATATAAGGGTATATAAGAGATTCATAATTACGATATTTGGACAAATAATTATATTGTTGTTGTTGGCTAATTTTTGATTATTGCTTGTTTGAATTTGCAATCATGTCTAAACCAAAACGTTTTACTTATCGAATATTGTCATAAAATTAATATCAAGATGTACTGTTAGCCAAATTGCACGAAGAGTCTAGTTGCAAACTTTTGTTTTCGTTGTCGAGTTGCATATAAAAAATGCATGTATATCTTTTCCATATGACCATATCATATATATATGAACCTATGGTTTAGATTTTAGAAGCCGCATATAGAAAAACGACAATTACTAGTATCATATATGCTAACAAAGGAAAAGTTACTGAGACTTTTAAGCTTAACTGTAATAGTAGCCAAAGTTAATAACATTTTTCCGCTAAGCAATATCTCACTCATTTTTTTTAGAAATGAAAATAATCATTGATATAATCGTACACAAATGAAATATTTCTATTTCTCTCTCTCTCACCCTTCTTATATCTATCTTATCCTCTTTCCCACAATTACTTAATTTTTTCTATACCGGATGAGGATTAAACACACTTCTTCGTAGATGTTCGAAAAGTTAAAGTCTCCAATTATCTTCTGATTTTTAGTTAATTCTTCACAATTTGGATTTTAGTTATTTTTAGCAAATCTCACTTAATTTGGTTATCAAATATTACGGTTTGTTTATTTTTGTTATGCTTACTACCGGTTGGAATTAAATATGCTTAATTTTCTTTCTACTTGATGTTGATTTAATTTGGGTGTAAAAATCCAAATGGAGGATTTTGAAAAAATTGCATGATGTAACTCATCTAAGTACTTAGATGGCCACTCAAATCCATGGTTCGTGTAAATACTCAAAGATATGAGATTAAGTTAATTTAATCATAAATTTTGATGTGATATTAACAAATATTGAGTTGTCAATTTACTTAATTTAAAAGCTACAACTAATTTGTTTAACACCTCTGACAAAGGCAACCAAACTCCTTAATTTTATGCATACCTAATTTTCTTTGCGCATAAATATAATGAGTCGACAAGGCGACAATGGAGATACAATGAGAGGAATAAGGGAAGTTATCGAATATTAGAAATGTAGGGCTAAGTTATGAACAATTAATAATGCAGGGGTTTTAAGTGTATATTTTTTTTAAGTATGAGAGTCCCTTTTGTAATTCCCATAAAACCACTCAAATGATTGAGTATAAATATTATTTCCTTGTCTCATTAGGATGAGGAAAAAAATATTTTATAGATTTACTTTAATCATTGTTTTTCCTATTATTTCTAAAAAGCCTGAATTTTTCTATTATATTTTTTCTAAAAAAACACATCAACTGTAAAATAAAAAAAAATAAAAAAAAGACTGTAGATTAAATCTACAGTTTGTATTTCAGTATAAACCGTACATTTAATCTACAGACCGTAAATTTTTTGTACGGTTTTGCTGTAATTTACAGAAATTACATAATAGTCCCTGCATTTCGTAAAAACTGAATATTGGTCCTATCAAATAAAAATAATAATTTTTTTAAAAATTAAACATGAATTTTCTTTATAAAAAACTAAATGGCATATTCTTAAAAATATAGATAAAATAAAAATGCTAAATATTTTAGACATGATTTTTTTTATATATAAATTTGGTCAATTCTAACAATCTCAAAAAATAAACACAAACCTAGACTTAGACAAATTTATCCAAAAAAGGTTGATTTGACAAATTTCATGTTTAGTTGATTTGATAATTTTTTTAGTTTATTAGAGTTGTAATATTGGTTCTATCAATAAAAATACTCCAATTTTTAAAATTAATCATGATTTTTTTTTTAATTATAAAGATGAATTTTTTTTTATAAAAAACTAAATATCCTATTCTTAAAAATATAGATAAAATAAAAATAAAAATTTTCAACACTTGAATAACTTAATATAAAAGATTAACTAAATTGTCAATTTGTTGCCAATTGTCATTTTTTTTAATGAAACAATGATAAATTATATAAATTTCATAAAATAAATTAACTCAATATGCAAACATTGACTAAATTTCATAAAACATATTGGTACATCACATAATTTTATTTGAGCCTCGTCAAAACCAGTTTACAACAACTTGGAAAAAAAGTACTTTACATAAAAAAAAAAAAAAAAAAAAAACTAATTATGGACTTGATACATTTATAGCATCTTTTTCAGTTAAGATTTTCTTTCCCGATTGCGTTTCTAGCGCTATATATAAATTGAAATTTGCTCAAAAAAATTCATTACATGGCTCAGCAGCTTCAGTGCGTATTTGTTCTTACCGTGCTATAATTCTTGGCATTGAGAAGATCCATTCTTTAGGAATAATTTCAGCATAATGACAACTGTTGATGTATACCATTACAGTAGAGATGTAATATGTCGTTCCAGGAGGCGGACCAGTATAAAGAGGTAAAAAAGTGGCATTCCATATTTCTACCCCTCCATTTTTGTTTGGCCATAATGATAACAATACAATTAAGATATTATAATGAGATGCAATTAAAAAACTATAAGATGGAAATCTCATCCATTTGTCACAAGGGACATAATATGTAGGATGATAAAAATTCAAACTGGATATAATATAATCATATTGATAACCTTCAAAATTGAAATTCTCAAACAGATCATAATAAACACCTTTCATTTGCTGAAACTCTTGAAACAACTCACATCTAATTGCATAGCAATCATTGTCCCCATTTTCTTTACCCATGACATTTGCAATTACTCGGAACCCACAGTTATCATCCCACACACATCATAAACCGTATCGATGTAATTATGTAACATGACCCATATTTGGTCACTGTACGGGAAGCTTTGTCTAGTGGTGGTGAGGTTATTTGTTTGGTTTCACGTCCTCATAGTTGGGTTTACCTTTACCTCCGGTGTTTCTTCCGTTTTACCTTTACCTTTATCTCTACTAGCACTATCACTCTGTTACTCCACATACTCTCATCCCGACTTATCTCTCTTACTAGAATTGTCTCATTTTCTAGGTCTTCCTCTAGTTTGTCTCACTTCACGATCATTCATGGATGTTCTAGATGGTAAGTTTATCTCTCGGAGTTGTGTTTTCATACGCCGTTTTTCAACATTAGTTTTGGTAGAATAAACACTTTCAAACTCTTCTAGATCACCATCTACCCCATAATCATCGTTGTTTCCATTATCATCAATTACATATAATTTTTTTCAGAATGTATGAATATATTCTAGTGGAAGAGCCTTCCCGAATAAATTATGTTAACTCATAATATGATGACAAGGTAACCCGTGAGACAACTTTATACCGCAAGTACAATTCTCATCAGACTGGTTCTTCAAATAATAAATAAAAGCCATGGTCTGGCGTAAAATGCCCATCTTACCTTTAATCTGTGGATCTGGATGAGCCATGAAGAATCTGTATTAAACATTATATAAAATTAAACAATTTGTCGGAAAATGGTAGCCTATAAAATATAGTTGGTAAAATATATATATATATAGAGAGTAATTAGACCAACAAATCATGCTCGCTTTTCTATATGGTTAGATTAGCTAAGATTCCACAAAAACAAGTTACAACTAATATTTATTCAAAAAAAGTAATTAAAAAAAACCTAATTTTATAAAACAGCTAATTTTCAAAACGGGTAAATATTAATAAACTCTAACTATTTTTATTTTTCTCAATCAAAACAAGATAAGAAACATACACATTTAATGATAACCAAACAATTATTAATAAATATCTAAATAAACAAATTTGAATAAAAACTCTATTTTTTTTATAAAATGGGAAAAATATCAACAACCCTAATTTTCTTTAATTAATATAAACAAACAACAAGAAATTATAACTATACAAACAACAAGAAATTCTAAGTGAATAATCAATTAATCAAATGACATATTTTATATCTTTTTCCCTATTTTGCAAATTAAAACTATATAAAATAAATAATAAACTATGGAGTAAAGAAATATCTTGAATTAGATAAACGTGGTTTAATTGGATGAAATTTGATGGTTATTGTATTTATTTTGGTTGATTAGTGATGATTTGAGTTTTTTTTTCTTAAATTTCTCTGTTTTTTTTTTTGAATGAGAGATGTTTTTTCTGTTTAAATGACGCAGGGACCAAAAGTGTAATTTCTGAAAATTCAGGTAAACCGTAGATAATATGTACGGTTTGTACATGTTTTGTACGGTTTGCACTGAAAACACAGACCGTAAATAAAATATACGGTTTGTAGATAAAATGTACGGTTTGTAATTTTTTTTTACGGTTTGTGCGTTTTTTCAGAAAAATTGTAATGTAAAAATCCAGCCTCATTTCTAAATTTCAATTTCGAATTTGTTTATCTTTGTATGTTTGAATCTTTGTGATAAATAGAAAAAAAATTCCAAAAATATATGTGTTGCTAAGTATTGAGTTTCAATATTTGAGATTTGATACAATCAAGTTCTTTCGAATTTGTTTATCTTTGTATGTTTGAATTTTTGTGATAAATAGAAAAAAATTCCCAAAAATATATGTGTTGCCAAGTATTGAGTTTCAATATTTGAGATTTGATACAATCAAGTTCTTGAAAAAGTAGCAGAATGTATAATTCACTACAAAAGACCGATGGCAACAAGAAAAATTGTTGCTATTGAAGCTAATTCTGTTACAAATGAAGATTAGCAACAATTTAGCAACAAAAAACGGTATGTTATTGTTTGCCTTGTTGCAGATTACAGCAACTGAATTAGTAACAGACGATTGTTGTTAGCAACATAACAGTAACATACTTTTTATGTTGCTATATTTGTAACATAATTGTATCATACTTTTTATATTTCTACTTGACGGATTTTTTTTGATGTAAAAGGCAACAAATCTGTAACACAAATTTTATTGTCGGAAATTTATCACAGATTGTTCATCAATTCCATTTTATATTCAAATAATTGCAGCTATCATGGTTTATATTTGTTACAATTTATATTGTTTATTTATTAAAAAGTTTTAAATATGTTGTTATTTTGTTACTGAAATTTGTTGCTATTCTTTATCCATCAAGTAAAAAATATAAATTTATGTTACAATTAGTTGCTAGTAATTTGCAAATATATATATACGTATTAAAACAAATATATATGTATTAAACCAAAGTTTAACAGAATAAAGAGAGCATTAACTAGTCATTTTCAAAAAAAAAAAAAAGTTAACCAAAATATTACAACTTCCCATCATTCAACCTACAGTCCCAAAAAGATTCAAGTTAAGCCACTGTTTTAGTGGACAAATTTAGCATTAACTAGATATCAGTTCACCCGCTGTTTTTTTCCTACCCGCTACAACCCTATAATCACAAAATTACATAAGTCTTAAAATATTGACAGATCGTAAAAGTACTACATAGACGCGTCACAAAAAGTCCTATTCTCCGTAGCCACCATTATTAATCTAATCTTCATTAATATCATCTTCTCTCAAATCTACATCTTCGTCTTCTGCCTCATACTCTACTTCTTCATCCAAACGTACCAAATTTCCAAAAATAGAAGCCCAAGTAATATCCTGTCTTTGCAAGCCACTTGTCATGGATGCTAGTAGATTTTAAATTTTTTGAAGTGAGCTTTCAAACGGACTCATTTGAGACTCGACAGTTTTTCCGATTCGTCTTCCAATGTTTTCCTATTTTGAAGTCCAAAATCATTTAGAGCTTGGGTGACAAAGTCTTGCATCATGGCAATAGACACTTGTTGAGGCAATATAGAATTTGACGAACCTAGAGTCGAATTTCCGTAGTTGACTGGGAAGCTTTGCGAACCCAACCCATAAATAACACCACTCTTGTTTTGGCCGCCGACTACCTCCAAAAAGATATCATCATCCTTGGGAACGATGGCAGACTCGTTCGATTGTTGGGAAAACACCAACTTCTTTGCTACAAAATCGACCTATAAAAATTACATGTTCAGACCCAAGAACCAACAGCCAAATTACTAATATATATAGTTCAAAATGAGCAAGTAATCAAAGAACTGCTAACTCAAGATAACAAACTTGACAATTGATTTGCAAAACAGAAGATAACTTATAATTAATATAAGTTACGCATGCTCAGGCATGATCTTATTCCAATGTGCAAACACTCCATGATATTCACCTAGCTAACTCAAAAGATGAAATCAAAAGTGTAGGAACAACAAAAAATATAACCAGCTCATATAGATAATCACAAACACGTCAAATGTTGCCAATCATACTATAATAAACATATATAAATCAGCAGTTGCAATATAGTTTCTTTTGTGAGCATGTGCAAATAATTAAAATCGATCACATGGATTTCTGTTCAACTACAATTTACTAACAATCATTAAGTTATTCATCATAAAATTTCCCAGATATCATGTAACTAATTTACAATATTATTATGTAAACTAAGAAAAAGGCAGAGACGAGTGACTTTCTTACACTTATGGCAGCCGACTTCTCATCAACAAAGGACTTGTCCTTCCTCTTGTGTGGTCTCGAACAACTCGTTGCAAGTTGGATTTCTTCTATTCTTCATTTCAAAACATATGGCGTGCTCAGAAGCTGTGATGGAACCTCCAGTGTGCATAGAGCACTGCCGTTAGCGCCCATTGGAGCCAACCTTTATAAAATCTCGATAGCGTCTCCCGGCTGTTTCTTTCCAGCAGTTCTTAATAGCTTCTTCCGCCCCTCTAGCCCAAATGAAATACTTCTACATAATAGAATTCAAACAAAATAACATAAACTTTAAATGTAAACGAACAATTAAATGGTGAAAGGAAAGAGGAATAAAAAAATGATGGATTAAATAAGATAGTTCTGTAACTTTATACCCATCTGATGAGAAAGATACCAATGCTAACGAAAGGGAGACATTCTGGACAGTGGGTAAAGGGAGACTAATGAAAGCGGCTTGCAATGCCTTAGAAGCAAAGGAAAAGAGAATGAAAGCAGCCTTAAAAAGACTATACTGAAACTCCTAAATTTGTAGTTCATATTTAGCTGAACTTAAGTTTTATGAAGGTTGTACGTTAGCTGAAATTAGACTAACTCGTCTCTATTTTGATTTTGATTAGACAACATGACTGCACACGTATTATTGAAACCAGTTACACGAGCACTAATATTTAACTATAAAACGAATGCATAAATTTTAAAGTATTGAAGTCCAAAACGTAACGAGATACCTTAAATTCTTCCCAATAGTTATCTTTCATTTCGGGTGTGACTTTTGTCCAGTTTGACCCCTCTTCTTGCACTTTATTTTTGAAGATCTGGTTCATTTTGGTAGCTATTGATGGTTGGAACCTATAAAAAGTAAAAAAACAATGTTGAAAAAAAAAACAATGGAGACAATTCAAAATATAGAAAAAAACCAAAACAAGTGCCAGATTTGGATATCTTACCAAGGAATTCTCCCGGGAACCACGATGATTAAGATCTTGTTGGCGTTAGGGTACTCATCATGGATTGCATCGTCCTCGAGGGCCACATCTACTGCCGTAGCAGCCTGAGCCACCACAGCAGAAACCTGAGCCTCAGCAGCGGCAGTGGCTGCAATCTCAGCTGCGGCAGTGGCATTAGCGTAAACATTAGCCGCACGGACCTCGGCAGCCGCAACCTCTACAGCTAGTGTTGCACTTAGAGATGCATTAGATGATCCGCTCCTTTCTACTAAGGGTCTTCGTTCGGGGCTAAAGTCCCCACACTATCGATGCTCTCACGAGTGTCTGGCATATCTTGTAGTTGATATGGCATCGGTGTACCATGTGCATAAGGGTTGCGCCCACCAGAACCGCATCCACAAGAACTGCGCCCACAAGAACCGCCATCAACTGAAGGTACTTTCCCTATAACCTTACAAACAAAGCAAAAGATTTATTATTTAATTGTTTACAAAAAAGCAATCAGCAAAAAGATGAATTTTTTAGTTTCACAAGTACCTTTGACAAAATCAAGGGAATATAGACTTAGTTTGTTTTGAAAATTGACGCTAAAGAAGAAGAAAAATTAACTACATATAGACAAATTCAGTTTAAACCTGAGTTTTTTTTTGCTTTTTAGTCGAAAATAGTTACAAGAGTTTAAGATGAATCAACCCATTTTTTCCTGAATATAAAAATCCAAGGCAATGTTGCAAGAGAAACATAAACATGATATACATAGCTATAAGAAAATTGATGTAGATACACAGCGGGAATATGTGAAATAATTTCAAAACTACATAGATAAATCACACTCAAACAGTATAAAATCACTTGATAGCCGAATAGGGTAAACAAGGTATAAACAGAGTATTTAATTTGGTCATTTATTTTCCTTAACAGCCAGGTTTATCAAACTTAAATAGGGTATTTGATTTGTTCTGTTTTACAAAGTCACTTAAATTTTGACAACTAGTTATATCAAACTTAAAATGGAATAATCACTTCTTTTTTTTACAGTATAAAGACAATTATACATGGATATTTCAATCTATTAATAAACTTCTAGATTTA
Organism: Primula veris; assembly: GCA_963682055.1. NCBI lineage: Eukaryota > Viridiplantae > Streptophyta > Magnoliopsida > Ericales > Primulaceae > Primula > Primula veris. Next base: position 16,824,236 of record OY821743.1, on the reverse strand, counting down.
CTAACTCAATATTTCAAAATTTGGAGGTAAATATACTTCACACACTTAACTTGGTAAAAAAAAAAAGTACATTTGATACACATATTCATTAATTGAAATAGGTAAAAAAATAAGAATACGTTTAATAATTGCACCAATTAGATCAAATTTAGTGTTAATATACCATCAATATGAAAGATTCAGATTCAAATCACACTAAATTGTCTTAACTATAAAGAAACACACACAAAGAAGAAAAATGCACCTGTTTTCACAAGTACATACCACTAAATACTCAATATTTTAATAAAACTATTAAAGGAGCAAAAAACAAATAGATGAAGAACAACAACAAATTCTGCAGCAGCTAATTTTTTTTTAAAAAATAACATATATACAGAGAAAAAGAGACATAGAAAAGGAGACAGAGAGAGAGACATGTGAGTGAGTCGAGCGGCTAGTGTTTTGTTTTATGGGGGTGTATGAGACAGAGTGGTCTGTCTTATAATATCATAAAAGTGTTAATGAAAGCAAAAGAATGGGGAAAATATAAGCGCAAAACCAAAATAAGTGTGGGGAAATGTGAAAAATTAGAATTTTTATAAGCCATATAATGTCTAAAGCATAATTTTATTTATTATACAAAACATACAATTTTTTTAGTACATTCATAAATAAATTTTCTTCGTTAATTGTCATGTGCATCATAATCACTCGAATCCAATGAGCTTACTATTATAATTGCTTTTTCATCACTTTCGGCTCTATATGGATTTGATATCCTGGTTCAGGATCGACAACGTTTAAGGGTCCAGGACTAATAAACCCCGGCTTTGTAATTCGGTGCCCAAGACTTTCATCATTTTGAAATGCCTTTGTTTCTTCTGATTCAATATTAGTATGTTGAACAATAATCGGTCTAGATTTAATCTTACATACAGTTCACCAGTACTTATCACTCTTGCTTGTTTTTTTTTCCTCATTCCTATATCATTATTTTCTCTTATCGACCGTCTTGGATAAAGAATGTAACACACTTGTGCTGCTTGCATATATAGCCAAGATAAATGAATCATTTTTAAGATATTTTGATTTTATGTTAACATCATCAAGATTCATATCTTCGACGGATGTGATGTGTGTGTGGAAGTAAAATGGAATAAGGAAACTATTTTAGGGGAAGTGTGGTGTGTGGTGTGTGGTGTGTGTGGAAGTAAAATGGAATAAGGAAACTATTTTTTTTGCGTAAATTACATAACAATCATCCTCTTTTCTACTAATTGTATTTAGTTGTGAAATTGGGGATTAGAGTACCTTTGTAAAGTTTGATGCTATCTAGCCTTAATAGTTGGAAGCATGTTCACTTTGGTATCTTATTTTTTTATATCAAATATTGTTAGTTTCTTTTAATTAGCATTAAAAGTTGTTTTTTTTATTAGTTAATAGGCATAAATAATTTCGTATTAAATTTTATTTCTTTCATTGTAAACTATTTTAAATTTGTCTTGAACGTTAATAACACACTCTTGAATTAATATTATTAGTTAAAATTTAACGAGGAGCAAATTTTTTGCCTCCGTTGGGATGCTGAAAGAGTTTGGGCCGCTACTGATTGTATGGACGCACTACTCCCGCTTAGTTTCTTCAACCCTTCTCAATTATTGCTTTCATTTTCATTTTGTTGCAAGAATCATCAAAGGCAAGAAAGTGACTCTATTTCAAGGAAGATGTAATAATAGTGAATAGGTGGCTCAAACGAAATTGGATCCTATTGCTGGTTACAGCCAGAAGCATGAACATATCTTTGGGACAACTTTCGTAATTACTATATATAGTGAATTTAAGGCGCGTAATCTTTTAGAAAGAACTATTCTCTACCTTGGTGGATAACCTAACTACACTACAGAAAAGATGTAAAGATAGTTACGGTATTAGTGATATCTTTTTATTGTTATGAGCTTATTGGTTATAATTTTTATGACATTTTAGTAGGATTGTGCCATGCTTTCAAATTAGTGACAATTTTTAACTTAAATTAATATTATTTTGTAGTGCTAGTTGTCAACAAGTTATACAGCTAAGTACAAAAAAATACCCAAATAACGACGGGATTAATGACGGTATTTTTTGTTACGAGTTTATTAGCGACGGTTTTTGTGACGGTTTTGTGACAGTTTAGTGAATTTGCGACAGATTTGTGACAGTTTTTAAAATTAGTGATAGGCTTGTGACAGCTTTTGACTCTCACTAAATCAAATATTATTTTGTAGTATACGATACACATTTTACATTTGAATTTTATCTTGTTTGTAGAGTTTGGGTAAGTTTCTAAATCATTTAGGTTTTTTCTTAGTATATTAGGATGGCCGAATACGGCAGGATTATGTGCTTTCCGAGAAGTGTTTTTGAAAAATTATTGATTTCGAAAATCACTTTGGTTCGTTCGTAAAGCTGAAATAGATTTTCCTAAACTTGTAAATTAGTTTTACCTTTCTCAAGTTTGGAACTTAAATAAATAAAAATTATATAATAAAATCACATCATTAAGAATGTACTAATGAAGATTACATCATATGACTAAAATTTTATAAATAATATCTAGGCATAAATATGTTTATGTATATTAATTCATATAATATTAATATATTTTATGTAACGAACACGAACGTTAACGAGCCGAACGAAGGTGTTTTCATGTTCGGTTTTATTTACAAAACGAACGAATATGAACCGAGCGATTAATGAACCAAAAACGATAATTCTGTGTGTGAATTTTACAAAATCGGAAAATATGAACAATCTTCTTTTGTCCAACGACCATATAACTCCCTTTTGAGCTCTAATTGGGGTAGTTTCCTCATAAAAAAAAGGATAATCCACTAGATATTCTCCATAAATGCCATCTACACATGGTTTTACCATTCAAAATTTTCATTCGAGCATTGTTGGAATATTCTACGATATCAAATGGCATGGACTAATTTTGTTATACGCGCGATTCCAAGATTAGCGTTGCTATGAGAGAACTATGGGTAGTAAAACTTGTTGTACGTAGACATCATATAATTGATGGTATAAAACATCATTTGGTAATCTTATTTGCAAGGTGTTTTGTAAGAATCCGTAGTTCAAGTTATTTTGTGCTTTTTAGCCTACAAATATGATTTTTAAAAACTGTTGTAATACAACTATTACCTAGGTATTTAGGGAGACAGAAGTAGAGAGAGGGGAGAACAGTATGATATTTATTATGAATGAATGATAAAATACAAGACCCCTAGCCCTCTTTATATAGATAGACGGTTAGGGTTACAAGCCCACTTGGGCTCATAAAGTAAAAGCCCAAAAGTCCAATAATCTTACAACACTCCCCTTTTGGACGTCTTGAATTCTTCGTCTTCATGCAGTCGATCTGAGTCGAGTTCATTCGCAGTGCTAAACACATAAAAACCTTAGGGACGGAAAACCCAGTGTGGGACAAAACCGGTACCTAGGAGAAACTGTGTAGCCGAATGATATAGGCCGAAATTCTATGTAATTAACTAACCACAAAACAGTATGCCTCATCAAAACCTTGCCAGAGCAAACCCAATGGGAAAATCTCTGATCGAAGGAAAAAGAGTGCAACGGTGGTAGTAGTAGAGGATCAACCACAAAACAGGTGTCTCATCAAAACCTTGCTAGAGTAAACCCGATGGGAAAAACCTCTAGTCGAAGGACAAAAGAGTACACAGTGGTAAGAAGTATACAACATGATGCTCCCCCTAATTTCGGCAATCTTAAGTGAGGTATGATGGGAACGTGTCTCGCTAAAAACCTTGCCAAGGAAAACCCAGTGGGAAAAAACCTTGGTCTAAGGACAAAAAGAGTACACGAGCATGCGACTGGATGCTCCCCCTCACTTGCACATGACAGAGTGTGAGGTTTTCGACTAAGTAGTAATTAGTGCAATAAGCATTCACCTGGATGCTCCCCCTCACTTGCACACGACTAGGTGCAATGATTTCATATTCGAATAAAGAGTATGAGCATTCGACTGGATGCTTCATTTACTTGCACACGACTGGATGCAAGAAAATTTAACGTGGAATAGAACGAGCATTCAACTGGATGCTCTTAAACTTCATATGTGAAGATTTATTTCGGCGAAAAATGCTAAATAGCACAATCTAGTCATGTCTCTCTTGATCGATAACAACAAGTTGTCCTCAAATAAGACAGGTGTTTTATCTGGATCGTGAGACAGAGTATATGTAATTCAAATATGGCTAATACGAGCTCGAAGCCATATACACTCTCTAGTCGTCTCATAGAGCATGAGTAGATCAGAGTGATTCGTTTGGAGTCATTCCAAGACCTCCAAGATATCCCTTATGCGGGTCTGATAAGTAACCGGCATCGGTATAACCGAAAAAGGGTTGCGTTAATTCGAGTACCGAATGGGGTAGGTACACTCGATGACGCAAATGGGATAAGACAAGCCCTCATCCGCTGTTACCTTAACGTAATGGGAAAATATCTTTTATGCCATTTCGATGGCAGCGTGTTAGCGCGATGCTGTGTCGAGCTATACCATTCACAGCAGACAAGATGTTCGTCCTAGTACATTAGACCAAGTACAATGATGCGCTTATTGTATTTAGATATGAACATCATGGTTCAATATCTCTTTGTCGTCTCATCAGGGACGGACCGGGTCTATATCAATGTCTAGTGATCGAACGATCATGGGAGAATCTGACGACTTAGCGTCATAATGACTAAAACGTCATAACACCTTCTGGGTGTAGTCTGAATCATGGACTTAAATTCAATATTTACGGGACTCGATCATCAGGCCGAGTCACTACCGTGTCTTCCCAAGATCCTTCATCTCGAAGGCAAATCCAAAAAAATGGATCGCGTAATAAAACACGCAAGGGCATAATATTTGTTCAGTTATCCCAATCTAATCAAGTACTCACTTAGGCGGGTATACCACATCCGCTCGGATTATATTAATCCATATAGTGAACGTCTCATTTAATTGAGATCGTGTTTCGTGGTCAGGAATTACTTGATTAAAGCATATGAAGTCACACAGGGACCTTCATCTATATCTCTTTGTCTAAATTCTCATAGAGATAAAACATTGACCACAATCACATGCTGCATAATCAGTTTTTGGGAAACTACTAAACTGATAAAGTAGGGGACCGTTATAACGTCCATTACGAGGAAATCAACCATCTCGTAATCAATTCCAAGATGTGAGAGAAGCCTTGCACTACTAGGCGAGCATTCTACAATCTCATTATTCTCATCACTTTTCCTTACGAATAACCAAATAAACAAACTCGTTTAACATTGGTGGTGTTGAAGCTACAGGTCCGAACACACTTTCCCTAAGGAGTCTACTTGGATTGCAAGTTTCCATTAGTCCAGTCTATTCTCCGTTGACTTTAGGCAACGGTACATGGTTCCCTATCATAATTTGCTCATATTATCAGTCGTCACCGAATATATGAACAAGTAATCAATGACAGCCTCGTTTCGCTTCAATATCGTCTAAGATATCATGATCGACAGATATTTCGAAATTCTTAAGATGAGGAGGAAATCACACATCTCCTTGATCCTTTATAATCTCGTGCGACAAACGAGTTTCAGTTCATCACCTCTGGGGCTGAACGAATTAAGAACCGGTCAACTTCCTCATATCTTGGGAAGGACGATAGACTGACGGCCGACGGCAGCGTCCTTTGCTTGGCGGGTTCGGCCAAAGCAACGTGTTACGACAGGAACACGGCATCCGACAGGGACGTCTATCCTTGCAAGCATTTTACAGCAGGTATAAATGATCTCGTGACATCTCATAAAGTCATTAAATGCGTCTGGCATTTAGTTAGACTTGAGGGAGTCTATGCACTTACTTATCACTAAGTGCAGTTTTGGGGATCAAGCTAAGACTGAGTGGGTTATGCCACGTTACTTCACGTCGTTTCTTATCAACGCTAACGTGCAAATCTCCCCCTAACGACGGGGAGAACAGCCTTAGCGATGTCACTTTCGCATATCATGCGGTAAAGAGATCGCTTGCCAAGGTTACTCTATCAAATGATAGGCAAGGGATTCATAATCGACTTATGTCCCCTTCAGAGGTCCATATTTTGAACGCTATAGCGGCTCAATCAAAATATTAATTAAGCACTCTAAACACGCGTTAATATGAGACTTCTGGCTCATAACCAGTAACCAGCTGGTACGCATATGGTGTTTGAGTGTCTATGGGTCTCATGACGGACCAATGCAGCAAAATAACATAACCCCACACGGAAATATAAATCTTGGTGCGCAAGACCAAGAAGTGCGTGCAATCGTTTGCAGTCGCATCATCAAACTTTCCGTGAGTCCATTTGGGTCTGAACATAATCGACAGGATGTTCAATTTCAATTTCCAAACTCAAGTAATTCAAATCAAAATTTCGATTCTTACTCTTCGGTATTATCAAGTCGACTAGACTTTTCAGGATAATCCGGATCATGAGCCATCAACTTAATGATAGGGCTAAAAGTTTGAGAAATACTGCATTTCTGTGGACAACAATAATCATGTGACCTTATTGTCGATGCATCAACCATAACCATTTATATTTATGGTCTGTCTTATGGTTGGATAAGTCCACAATAACTCCTTCAATTCTTTACAAGAATTCTACGAGTTCTTTTCGTGATCTTTACACATACTGGTCTTTCAAAGTGAGCATTAGTGGCATGAATTTCGGATTAATCATGAAATATATTCTCAGAGAGAATCCAAATGCGATGCGATTATAAATGAAGCATCGTCTTTTGACCCGGGAATATCTCATCCGGTCAATGCCACAATATCAAAATGCTCTTATCAATCGACGACAGGCGAATGATAGTATAGACAATCATGTCTTAGCATCTAAATCATTTATCATTTCGACGACAGGCGAAATGATAAGGTAACTTTAAATGATTTAAAGAATGTGGTAGCAACCACTTGAAAGACATTTTAACTCCTCTAAAATACGCTTTTGGTCGTATTGAATGGAGGCTATGTAAAGAAATTTCAATTCTTTGATGAGCTATTACCAGATAACACTGGTTTTCTCGAATATTTTATAATTCAACAAGGTACGACAGGACCTACATGAGTATAAGACCTCATATTTGACAAATCAATTTGATTTTACCAAAGATTTTGATTTTGAACGACAGGTCCAGAATCATTGTCACTGAGTACTATTTTAGGCAAATAGTTGGTGAAATTATGTGGTACACTGTTACCCACTATTTCCAAAAAAAATCAACTACCCCACAAGTATTGCCTAAAATTTCATAATTTAAAGTTTGGTCACATTTTTCAAGGAATTTGCTCAAAAACACTTTAAATTATTTCGAGAAATTTCGTAAACAGGCAAACCATAATCCAAAAGTATGGTCCAAATGGAAAAATAAAAATCCAAATGGAAAACATAATCCAGATGAGCGAAAAAATGGCTCAATGATTTATTAAAATCTATAAAGAAAGGTATCAAACTCATTTGAGCCACAAAATCAGGGGTTTCAAGAGTTTCCTTTCAGTTAGCTTTAACCACATTAGCATCGGTTTTTCCACCTTTATAATAGTTGTGAACTAATTAAGGAGTAACCATGCATGACCTTTGTCTTTATAGCATAGAGTTGGCTCTTTGAGCATTATCTCTTGCTTTGTGACAACAGACCATATTCTTCCTTTCAATTACTGTCTTGGAACCACAGATTTTTGATTTTGACGATTGTCTAAAATCTCGCTTGGCTAGGCGATTCATCGGGATCGCGACAGTTCGAGACAAATAACACTTGTCTCGGTTCTCGATTCGTGGAAAAAAAAATATACACGAAGAGCATTAATATCAGACAAACAATTCGCCATTGACCCAATAGGATTAAAACTACTCACCGGGGTAATTTTCTTATCCAATAACAGATGGACGATAAAGGAACATAGTGAATATAAATTCACGATACTGGTTATGGAATACAATTTCCAAGTTAGTATTTTGGTGAAGGATTGCTCAAATATGTCAATTTCAGACATTTGTTCACCATAGACGTCATCACGTCTCAAATGTGGCGGCGGAATAAAATCAACGCCTTAGCATTCATCTTGATGGTAACAACAAACTTGTGTTTTATTCATCAAAGATGGCATCCAAAAAAAAATTTGGGCATCACATTTTCACACATCATGGTGACTAACATGTGGTGACGGAATTAAAATCAACGTTTAAACAGTCATTTCGCAAGTATGTTTTACGATTTTTCTCATCATAGATGGCATCCAACATGTGTTGGGAGTTCTGGATTATTTATCATATAAAACGACTGGTTTATATGTTTATGGTTTGCACAAGCATAAACGTTTTTTTTGAAACGACAGGTTCGAAAACATTAGTTTTGCTTTTCATGTGAATCGGTTCTTATTGATCGAACGACGGGTCGATACTGAAACACCAATTCAGCGAAACATACATCACTATATAAACACACTCGGGGAAATTATTATTTAGTTAACCCTTTCGGTAGCTCTATTTGAACACGACCAGGAAAGACGGTGAGGGGGGTGGGCACGAATGCCTCTTAAAAACCGACCTCATTAGGAGAACGACTTCCGCCTTTATCTTTCCTAGACATGGAATCCAAATAGGTGAGCCTATTTGGGGAAGATTCATAATTTTTCCAACTTAAATGTGAATATATACGATTTTCGCATTTTATATATGGCAATAATATTAAACAGCATAGAGAATATCTATTTAGATTAACCACACATATATAAACAGGCAGTAAATATATTTTAGAATCTATCTAATCTAGATTTGGTGTTATAAACAAATCAATTTAAGATTATCAATCAATCCATAAAGATTCTAACATATCAAATCAAATCAATTTAAGATTATCAATTAGATTTAATCCAATAATTTACTGGCATGTGTGATATTTATATATATGATAATATCAAAAAGATATGATTATGCTAACAAGATATCAATCAATTATTATGTTTATCGCCATATTAATAATTCTATACATGGTAGTTTTAACATGCAAGTAAGCAATATATTTTTTAATTACCAATCAATTCTATATATGGTAAAAAAATATTTTAACATGCAAAGGGGTTAAATTTACATGGAAATATATCAATTTATTCAATTAACATGCAATTTTTATTCACTTGCCTTTTAATAAAAAAAAATTATATGCATGTGTGTGTATATTTACCAAATATTATATCTTATCAACCATATGTACTGTTTTCGTATAAGTATTATACTACAGGACCATGCGTGTAATTACAGCAAACTATATATCTATTTACAATTATTACATATACAGTCCAAAATTTCAGACAAGTTTCAGTTTAGTCCTTAAGTAATTTACAGCATAGTTTACAGCTTTCAGAGAATTACAAATCAGTACATACGTTTCAGTTGGTTGCAGATTTAATCTGACAGATTAATACATGTTTTACAATTACATGATTTTCGATTTACAATTCGCTTATACATGTAATAAGTACACAACTTTTTTTTCATGTAATAAGTTAATATACATATCATACCAAGACATATGCTATTGGACAAAAAAAACTATTTGTTCATACATACATGGTAACAAACGTGTGTATTATCAAGGTTAACATACAATATTTTGTTATCAAACCAATAGAGTAAACATACATACAGTATACAACATATTCATGATACACATGGTAAGAGTTTTTTTTTTTTTTTTTTGAAACATGCTATATTAAGTTTAGCTACTGTAACAATGGTTTAACATGTATTACGCATGATATATATAATCAGGGTTTGGACATTAGTATAACCAATTTTTTTTTATCATGCGGCTGACTTAGTATTACCAATTTACTTGTCAACCCGGGATTAAGAATTATTTACCTTATGTACGGTATGTTGGTAAAGGTCGATATAGCAAAATCCTAAAATCCGGATAAACCTCAAGGTTTATTGAATCTAGAATCCGTACTTCGATCTCCGAGAGCAGTGCTGATAACGTGTTATAATACAACTATTAGCTAGGTATTTAGGGAGACAGAAGTAGAGAGAGGGGAGAACAGTATGATATTTATTATGAATGAATATGTGAATGAATGATAAAATACAAGACCCCTAGCCCTCTTTATATAGATAGAGGGTTAGGGTTACAAGCTCACTTGGGCCATAAAGTAAAAGTCCAAGAGTCCAATAATCTTACAACAAAAACTAAATAATCTAACTATCCAAACACTCATAAATTTATAAAATAAAAAATTCAAAAATTAACTAAAAAACTCTGTTGCCAAACAGACTCTTAGACAAGTACAATAAATTTAATAACAAAGTTTTCCACAAATTTAGATACCTTTTTTAATAGAAATTTTGAATATTTTATTTTATTTTATTTCAAGACTTTGACATACTTACCTTATGATAAAATGAAGCAACAAGGCTTATAACGCGTGAAATTTTGAGTTTATTACCAAAGTAATTCTCTCCACCAAAGCAATTACTAAAATAATGCTCATCTCCAACAAGGCTTATGTGGCAATTGGCCACTGAGATGGTTATCACTAATTTGAAAATCTTTCAATTTTGTAATATTATGTAGTGAGACGGGAAGTAGTCCTCCAAGTTGGTTTCCCGCCAATATAAGTTGTCAAATTACAATGTAACTACAATATTTTTCAAATGATTCTATAACAATCACTATATTTTCAATTTATACCATTATCATACTCACTAGTAAAGTTCGGATCTTATATGTAAGCAATTATTTACCATATATTAATATCTGGATAGAATATAGTTTACATTTTAATTTTTTTACTTTTAACAAAAAAAATGTGAGATTTCCTTTCTTGGCTACATAAAAAAATGTCAACCGTCCTAGTTAAAAATAACTACTCATTCTTGATCTCTTATTATATATATATATTTTTAAAGGGGAGGGATCCATACACATATAAAAAAACACATTATCTTTACACATCAATCACAACCCTCCATTTACTTACTTTTAATGGTCAAAATTAGTTCATCTAATAACAATAATAAACACTTAATCTTGACCATTAAAAATTAGTAAATGGAGGGTTGTGATTGATATGTAAATATAATGTGTTTTTTTATGTGTGTATGAATCATTTCCCATTTTTAAATGCTTGTGATGATGCAAAACTTAAAAATTATGAAATACTTGATTGTTGCATGCCTATCAGCATTATTTAATTAAATTAAATAACCATCCATATAAGAAACAAATTCACCGTATTGATGTTAACATTTATATATCATAATTTGTGAAACGGGTTAATCTTCAGGTTATTTTAGGACGGTTGTTTTCATTATTTTAAATAAAATAATTTCATCGCAAAGTCTAAATATGAAAAACACTCCAATAGTTGCTACTTTGTTAAAAAGTAAAGCGACTATTTTTGTAATTGTCTTTATAAAATTTCATATCATTAGTTTTTTTTTTTTAGATTTGAACTAATTAAATTACTTTAAGTTTTGTGACTATTTTAAAATAACTTGAAATTTAGATTACTATGTTTTAACCAAAGTACCCTAGAACGAGAGTAGCATCTTTTTGGGAATTAGACCATTCACATCGGACTCATTATAAATTTAGCTGTATTATGAGTGAAAATATTACTTTTTTTATATTTAAGTAGTCATTTATACTTTGCATGATTTTCTAATATCACCAAAACATACTCTTTATAAATATAAGTGGTAATGTGTGGTCCAAACAATATTGATTTTTAATATTTGATGAGACCAATTTCATCTCTAATTATGAAGAGAGATAATGATACTCTTTAAAAATAAAGAGTTAATTATGAGACTGATATGATAAGTTTTTTCAAGTTAAACTCATCAAATATAGAGAAATTGAATTTTGATGAGAGAAATGTGAATGCTCTTAGTTTTGATGGCAGCATCATTTTTTGTAAAAAAAACTCTAAAATTTTATGGTCTTTCATTATTATATGAAGTATTATATCAGTTTCTTTTCTATATTTATAAATTTTGAATTTTATTAATTGATTTGTTCCCTCAAAAGTGGTTATAACTCTTTATTTTTTTCAATTTGGTTATCTATTGTCTATAGTTGATTCTTTTATTCTTGTACAATTGTTGAAATTATTTTTGTAGTTTTCAGTAAAATACCAAACAATTTTTTTTTTAGAGAATTTGTATTTTAAATGATCTATAAGAGAGAAAATCTGTAAAATATAGTATACATTTTAGAAAATCTGCTGAAAAAAATTGTATTATATATAAAAAATTTCTAACATAAAAATGACTAATGAGGGTATAAATATATACTTTATTATAGAAAATAATTATACAATAACAACCATATATGCGAATGCTCTAACATGTAAACACCGTTTAATTACATAACTAATCTCATATTTACCCCATTTGAGAGAACCGAAGCCAACAAAAAATACTGAACATTTTTTTTCTTCTCATTGGTAATACCGTATTACGAGTATAAACTTCATAAAGAACACTGTGTGTAAATAATTATTGAATGTCCATTTTTTTTTTTTTGCGTCAACTCATTCGTACGAAGTATCCAAGTGTGAACAGATCTTCCCAAGTACATGAAAATGTTTTGGAAATCTAACCATTTATGTACTTATCCAATTTTGTCAAGCTCATCTGTGATGTCACCTATCTTAACTTCGGTTCAAAGTTTTTGGACCCTTGCTCTTTTTCCCCTGCTGACCATGCAAAATTTACTCAAAGACGTGTAAAAGCTTGCCATTTTTTCAAAAAAAATTTCACAAAATGTTGGTTGCACGCGTACCAGCCACCAAAATCATTTAAAAGTGCATAATGGTTAATTTATGTCTTCTGGGTTAATTTTATTTTTGTCTTCTTGACTGGGAATGATCTAACTTCTTTTTAAAAATTTTAGTAAAAACTGACGTTAAAAATATCATAAAATCAGCCAATCGATATAAAAAGATGTCGTATTCCGATTTATCTTTGTAAACACAAATGAAGAACGGTCACTATTGTTTTAAGAAACTAGAGTTATAAGCATAAGAAGACTAATAGTCTAACGTAGTTTGTGTTGTGTGACATATTAACTCATATATATATAGAGAGAGAGAGAGAGAGAAAGGATATAAATAGATAACATACAAGCTATTTATTCATAATGTGAGTGTAGATAGATATGTACAAGAGACCCACAAACTCTTTTTATATAAAAGAGAGTAGGATTACATACGGTAGAAAACCCTACTTAGTGCCCAAGTAAGAACGAATAGGGATCAAGACACCACCTAATGACCTACAACCCCCCCCCCCCCCCCCCCCACCCCCGGATGTATTGGACTATTCGTCTTCATGCAGTGTGATAAGCAGCTCCCAGTCGAGTCGAAACAAATGTTCATTCGCTAATGCCAACACATACAATCCATAAGTCCGGAAAACCCAATGTGGGACAAAAACTGACACTTATGAGAAAAAAAGTGTTGCCGAATGAGAAAGGTCGAAGCACTAATTGAGTGCGTAAAAACTGACTATGAAACAGATGACTCGTCAAAACCTTTCCAAAAAAAATCCAGTGGAAAAAAATTTTTTGGTCGAAGGACAAAAGAGTACAAGTCAATACAATGACGGGTGAACTAACCATATAAGAAGTGCCTCATCAAAACCTTGTTAGAGTAAACCCGGTGGGAAAAATCTCTGATCGAAAGACAAAAGAGTGCTCGATGGTTAAAAATATGCAACTAGATACTTCCCCTGATTTCGGTAATACTTAGTGAGAACGAGATTAGAAATGTGCCTCGCTAAAAACCTTGTCAAGTTAAATCCAATGAGACAAACTCTTGAACTAAGGACAAAAAAAGTATAAAAGTATTCTACAGGATGCTTGCCCTTACTTGTACACGACAGAGTGCGAGAATTTTCACATATAATGCTCCTCTAACTTGCACACAACTGGGTGCAACGATTTCATATTCCAAGAAATTGTACGAGCATTCTTATGGATGGTTCATTTACTTACACACGACTGGATGCAAGAAAATCTATCATGAAATAGAACAAGTATTCGACATGATGCTCTTATACTTTATATGTGAAACTTTATTGGCGAGATATGCTCAAATGACATAATCTAGTCATGTCTTGCTTGATCGATACTAGCAACTCGTCCTCAATTATGACAAGTGTTTCATCTAGATCGTGAGACGGTATATATGTACTTCATATATGGCTCATACCAGATCGAAAAGATATACATTCTCTATAGTCTGATCGAGCACGAGTAGATTAGAGTGATTCATATGGAGTCATTATAATACCTCCAAGATATCGCCTTATTGCTAATGATGAAGACAAACCATGTTAGAAATATCTCTTATGCGGGGTCAGATAAGCAAGCAGCATCGGTATAACCGAAAGGGGTATGCATACCTGATAACGTAAATGGGATAAACAAGCCCATTTCCATAGCACCTTTACGGTAACGGAATTTTTTTTTTAATGGGGTATGCGTATTGTGTCGAGCTATACCATTCATAGCAGATGAGATGCTTGTCCTAGCACATTTAGACCAAGTATAATGAACACAAAGATGCACTCATTGTACTTAGATATAAACGTCAAGGTTCAACATCTCTTCATCGTCACATCAGGGATGAAACAGGTTTATATCAATGTCTAATGATCGAACGATCATGGGAGAATCTGACGGCTTAATGCCATGATGACTAAAGCGTCAGAACACCTTATAGATGTAGTCTGAATCATAGACTTAGATTCTATCTTCACGTGACTCGATCATTAGGCTGAGTCAGTACCGTGTCTTCCCAAGATCATTCATCTCGAAGGGCAAATCCAAAACATGGATTGCTTTATAAACATGCAATGACATATAACGTGTCCTTACGTATCCCAAGCCGATGAAGTATTCACTTAAGCGGGATACCACCTCTGCTCGGATTTTATAATCCATATAGTGAATGTTTAAGTTAATTGAGAACATATTCCGTGGTAAAAAACTAATTGGTTCAAACACATGAAGTCACACATGTACCTTCATGTATATTTTTTTGTCTAAATCCCAATAGAGATAAAACCGTGACCACAATCATAGGTTGCATATTCAATTTTTTGGAAACTACTAAATTGATAAAATAGGAACCGTTATAATGTCCATTACGAGAAAATGAAACATCTCGTAATCAATTACAAGATATGAGAGAAGCCTTGCACTATTAGGCGAGAATTTTACAATCTCATTATTTTCAACACGCTTCCTTACGAATAACCAAATAAACGACCTCGTTTAACATTGACGGTGTTGGAGCTTTAGGTCTGAACACTTCTTTCGCTGAGTAAGTCTACTTGGATTGCAGGTTTCCATTAGACCAGTCTGCTCTTTGTTGACTTCTCGCAACGGTACGTGGTTCCCTATCATCATTTGCTCATATTATCAGTCGTCACCAAATATATGAACAAATAATCAATGACAACTTTGTGATCGATAGATATCATCTAAGATATCATGATCGATAGATGTTTCGCTTCAATATCATCTAAGATATTTCGAGATTCTCAGGATGAGGAGGAATCAAACATCTCCTAGATCCTTTATAATCTCGTGTGACAAACGAGTTTCAGTTCACCTCTCCACGTGGCTGAACGAAATAAGAACCGGTCAACTTTCTCATATCTTGGGAAGGACGACAGACTGGACAACCGACAACGTCGTCCTTTGCTTGGCGGGTTCGGCCAAAGCAATGTGTTATAACAGAAACACGACGTCTGACAGGGACATCTTTCCTTGCAAACATATTTGCATCATGTATAAATGATCTCGTGACATTTCATAGTCATTTAAATGCAACTGGTATTTGACTTGGGGGAGTCTCTATGCATACTTATCACTATGTGTAGTTTGGGGATCGAGCTAAGACTGAGTGGGTTAATGTCACGTTACTTTATGTCGTTAATTATCAACGTTAACACGAAAAATCTCCCCCTAACAGTGGGGAGGACAGTTTTAGCAATGTCACTTTCGCATGTCATACGATAAAAAGATCGCTTGCCAAGATTAAGCTATCAAATTATAGGTAGGGGATACATAATCGACGTATGTTCCAATTTTCAGAGGTTCATACTTTGAATGATTTATCGGCTCAATCAAAATATTATGCACTCAAACACGCGTTCATATTAGGCATCTGGCTTGTTACATAAATGGAGTTTGACTGGATATGGGCCTCAGATGGACCAATGCAGCAGTATGCAATATATCATAACCCCACACAGAAATAGATATATTGGTGCGCATCACCAAATAACGCATGCAAACATTTACAACCACTTAAAATTTATGTGAGTCCATTTTGGGTCTAAACATAATATTATGGATGTTCAATTTCAATTCTCAAAGTCAAGTAATACAAACGAAACATCAATTTTAACTTTTCAGTATTATCAAGTCGACTAGACTTTTCAGGATAATACGGATCATGTGCCATCAACTTAATGATAGGGCTAATAGTTTGGAAGTGCTGCATTTCCATGAAGAACAATAAAATGTGACCATATTGTCGATGCATCAACTATAACCATAAATTTTTAATGGTCCGTCTTATGGTTGGATAAGTCCACAATAACTCTTTCAATTCTTTACAAGAATTCTACGAGTATATTTCGTGATCTTTACATATACTAGTATTTCAAATAGAGCATTAGTGGTATGAATTTCGGATCAATCACGAAATATATCCTCAAAGAGAATTCAAATGCAATGCGATTATAAATCATGCATCGTCTTTTAACCCGAGAATATCTCATCCGGTCAATGCCACAATATCAAAATTCTCTTATCAATCGATTACAGGAGAATGATAGTATATACAATCATGTCTTAATATTTAAATCATTTATCAATCGACGACAAGGTGATAAAATAATTTTTAAAATGTTTTAAACTCATGGTTAAAACACTTGAAATACATCTCAACTCCTTAAGAATACACATTTGGTCGTATTGAGTGGAGATTGTGTAAAGAAATCAATTCTTTCATGAGCTATTACCAGATAACACTGGTTTTCTCAAATATGTTATTACTCAACAAGGTACGACATGACATGGAGTATAAGGCCTCATTTTTGACAAATCAATTTGGTTCTACCAAAGATTTCAATTTGGAACGACTGGTCCAGAATCGTTGTCACTAATGATTATTTAGGCAAATAGTTGGTGAAATTATGTGGTATATTGTTACCCACTATTTCTAGACAACCAACTATCCCACAAGTATTGCCTAAAGTTTTATAATTTAAAGTTTGGTCACATTTGTCAAAAGAATTTGCTCAAATAATACTTCAAATTACTTCGAGAAAATTTCAAGAAACAAGCAAACCATAAAACAAAAGTATGGTCCAAATGAAAAAAAATATAATTCAAATGGAAAAATCATAATCCAGATGAGTGACAAATCGGCTCAATGATTTATCAAAATCATATAGAAAGTTATCAAACTATATTTGAGCCACAAAATCGGAGATATCAAGAGTTTACTTTCAATTAGTTTTAACCACATTATCTATGACTTTTCATCCCTTATGATAGTTTTAAACTATTTAAGGCATATCTGTTCATGACATTTGTCATTTATAGCAGATAATTCGCACCTTGAGCATTGTCTTTTGCTTTGGTACAACGGGCCCTATTGTTCATTTGAAGTACTGTCTTAGAGCCACAAGTCTTCGGTTTTGAAAATTATCTAAACCTCGCTTGGTTATGCGAGCGTCCGGCTCATGACAGTTCGAGACAAATTACCTTTATCTTGGTTCTCGATTCGAGGTAAAATGTCCATGAAGAGCATTAGTATCAGGCAAACAATTCGTCATTGACCAAATAGGATTAAAGACTGCTCATCGGGGCAATTTTCTCATTCAAAAATAGATGGGCAATGAGCTAAAGGAACATGGTGAATACAGATTCACGATAAGTACTGCTTATGAAATAAGTTTCCAAGCTAGTAATTTTGGTGAAGTATCACTCCAATTTGTCAATTTCAGACAATTGTTCAACATAGACGTTATCATGTCTCAAATGTGCCGACGGAATAAAATCGGCACCTTAACCTTTATCTCGCGAGTAACAACAAACTCGTGTTTTACTCATCAAAGATAGCATCCAAAAAGTTTGGGCATCACATTTTCACACATCAAGATGACTAACATGTGGTGGTGAAATAACATTATCGTCTAAACAGTCATTTCGCAAGTATGCTTTACAATTTTTCTCATCATAGATGGCATCCAACAAATTTTGGGAGTTCTGGATTAGTTATCATATAAAACAACTGGTTTATATGTTTATGGTTTGCACAAGTACAAACTTTGTTTCGAAACGACAGGTTCGAAAACAATTGTTTTGCTTTACAAGTGAATAGGTACTCGTTGATCGATCGACGGGTCGATACCGATGTACCAATTCGGCAAAACATACATCACCATATAAACACACTCGAGAAAATTATTATTTACTGTAACTCCTTTCGGTAGCGAACCTTCTTAAAAACCTACCTCATTAAAATACCAAATATCCGCTGAAATCTTTCCTTAGCCATCGTAACATACTAGGTGAGCCTAGTTGGAGAAACATTCATAATTTTTTCAACTTAAATGTGAAAATATATGATTTCGTAAATTATCATATTGTACACATGTGTACATTGGCAGTAAATAAATAGTACATGAACGTGATTAAATATCTAGATTGTACATGCTTCATGATTAACTAACATGTCAGTACATATTTGGAAATCAAATTTACACTATTAATCTAGATTATTATTAACCAATTTTTATAATAGCAAGATCTAAATAAATATTATACAAATCTATTACTTTTATGTGTAAGTTTTATTCTTGTTAATTTACATATTACACTATACAAAGAAACAATGTATTTCAATTACCAATTTCACAATATCACGTGCAATTGCATTAATCTGATATAACCATAACAATATAATTTTCAATCCCATATCTACGGCCTACTGCCATAAAAAATTTACGTTTTACTATTGTTAATTAATATTCAGTGAGGAGGTTACATACATGTGCACGTACAAATTATCAAAAAATCGAGTAACAATTGTCTTTCCATTTGATTCCATATGGTAATCACATCAACTGATGTGTGCGTTATCTATTTACTAGGATTGAATCCTAATTAAGCAATTATTTAGTCTACGTCATACTACTTGATAATTTTAAGTTTTCAATGAATTTATTCCCACATATATTGCTACTTCAAATCATATAATATTAATTTGATAGATATATCACCATGTAACCTAACACACACATGGGTATTCAATCACAATTCATGGATTGTTTGGTATAGCTAGTCAAACCAAACATGTAATATTTTTATATTCATGCGTCTTACTATTATGTGATTTGATGATCACAATTAATTAATAGCATGCGATTGCTTATGTTATGTAATAAAACTACCATGTAGTTTGTACCATAGTATATGACCTTTTATTTTTCATACTATATCATACTACAGACAAGTCTGTGATGGTATACATGTTTGCTATTTTAAGCATGCCATTTTCTAACATCACAGTAAAAAAAATTAATTTATCTACCATACTGTTAGGTTGAAAACGGTCGAAACGAACCTAATCAGATAAATCTCAAGATTTATAAATACTTAATATCTGTGCGTTTACCCAAAATCTCCAATATCCGCGAACATATATTCTACTCCCCGCGAGCAAAGTGCCGATAACGTGTTGTGTGACATATTAACTCACATATATATGTATATATATATATAGAGAGAATATAAAGAAAAACAGCCGAGTTATTTATTCATAATATGAGTGTAGAGAGATACATATAAGAGACTATGGTTACATATGATAGTCAACCCTACTTACGATTCAAGTAAAAACACTTGAAATAGTGACCCAGATACGACCTAATGAACTACAACAATTTGTATTTATTTGTAAAACTCATAAATGAATATAAAATACAAGTGAATATATATATATATATATATATATATATATATATATATATTACCCTAAAGTATTATTTTGGAAATTTTACCATGCATGCTAAATACTCAAAGTAGGAATAATCAGGGGCGGATCCCGGAGCTTTTCCAAGGACGGACAAAATTAATTTACCAGAAAATGTTAAATATTGAGCCTAAGAAAATCTTAATAATTGTAGTTCCCTTTTTGAGCCATCAAAATTAGAGTTCCAATAAGTAACATCAAAACAAAACTATATACTATAAAGTAAAATAGAAAACTGATAGTTTTTTTGGAATATTACTGATCAATTTAGTTTATATAACATTTTAACAATTTTAAATAATATTTTTAAATGAAGTAAAAACCAGGTATGGATTCTATTGCTTATAGAGTACTTTTTTGAAAAAAATAGCGATTGAAGAGTACATAATAATTTTTACGGTTAGAGATGATTATCGTTAAAAGTTGTTTAATTTATTAATATGTTTGGATAGTAATTTGTTCAGCAAATTAAAAACTAGAATAGTAGAACTTAACTACAACAAAATTTCAAACAAAAAGGAATAAAAAAACAAATTGTGGGACTTGAACCCAAGACATATTGGCTAAATGCAAAAGCTTTTGCCATTGGGCTAGTGTAGCGACATATTATTATTCTGGCAAATGCTTAATTTAATCTATATAAAATGTACGATCAATAAAAAAAATAAGAATTTTTTTTTTTTTTTTTGTGTCCCGAATGAGGGGGGGCCAACTGAACCCCCTTCCCTTGAAGGATCCGCCCCGGGAATAATATTTTCTCTATACCAATAAATTAATTTACTTACACAAAAAATAACAATAAATTAATAGAGATGTGTAGAAAAATTGATGTTTTTGGTGCGTGATTGACTCAAATCATCCGGCCTCGACCCTCGACAGTGCAAATTTTGATCTTAGACAACTCTATACTAGTTGTCTAGATCAAATTTCATAGTTCTAAAAGAGTAGAGAGATATGCGAGTCATTTATAGACTCCATGCGTATCAATAAATAAAAAAACGCTATATACAACCTTAACCATTAATATTAGATGACTTCTCCCCTAATAGCGAAATTCACAAGAGCACTATTCACAATCATTAACAAATCTAACCGTAATCAAATAATGCAATTAGATCTTACACCTAAATATGTAAAATAACTAAAGTTAACTATAAACATAACACTAAACGAAACGGAACCAAGACGAAGTAAGGTTTTGTTGCGGCTCAGTAGTTATCCAAAAATTTGGCTAACCGCAACTTCCAAGGACTTGTTCTAGCTTTTAGTAAAAAGATGAACTAGTGCAAGATTTTTGTTTATGATGCAAAAAATCGTTTGTTGACGTGTTACTTCTATGTTTACAATTCAAAATCCATATAATTCAAGCCATATGATCAACGATCAAATAGCTGACAAAGAATGGCATATTATCGGTTTCGAAACTAATAATTCAGTCTAGATTTGGAGTGAAATTGGAAAACGGTTGGTGTCTGAACAAACTTTAATGTCCTACCGTCTCTATAAAAGTTGGGAAGAATGATCATTTGGAGACGGGCCAGGATGCAAACTTGGGACACAAAATACGCACTTAATTAAACACATCTTTTTTTCTTATTGGTAAATATGGATGGCTATTGTCTTCAATCCAAGTGGAGTAAGCCGTTACATGACTATTTAAAAATTAGCATAGACGTTTCATATGAGTAGTTTTTTGTCCGGTGGAGGTATTATACATCGGAATGAATCCGGAAAACTTGTGGACATTTGGAATGGTTCATTCAAGACGTCAAACTCTCTAATTGTAGAAGCATGGACCTTAAGAATGACATGTTAAAAGTTAAAAGGCAGTCAATGGGCTAAGATAGAATTCGAGTCCGACAACGTTATTCTAATTTGATCGGAAAAGTATGAGACACCCCCTTGAGAGATCAATGCTATAGTCACAGATATAAAAGTGCTCGCCAAAATAATGTTCTCTCAATGCTATAGTCACATATATATAAGTGCTGGCCAAAATAATGTATTTAAAGTTTCTTTTGGACAAATTCAGCAGCATTCGTTGCAAAACCGGCATCGTACATGTCCTCTTTGAAAATGCTAGGAATTCAGTTCAAATAATGTTATTGGCTATAAAAAAACACTTATGCAACATATATATAACGAATTATTAAAATGATCACCTCAAATATTTCTGAGCCTCTGGACAATTTGTGAGGATGTACCTCATTGCTGCTTTGTGTTCGTCCGGTTTAAGCCATCGCATTTTACATTTTCCAGCCGCACGACCCGGATGTGTAAAAATTGACAGATTTCCAGGAATTATTGGCCGTTCTCCCCCATCATCATGTCGTTCAATCCGACTTCTCCATGCTTGAACTTCTGGCTTAAAATATATTGAGGAAAAATTAGCAGCTTCCTCGGTGACATACACATTTATCATCGACGCCTCAACACGATTCTTGTTCCTTGCACTCCTTTTAAGTTTTTCAAGAAACCTCTCACACGGATACATCCACCTATAATGCACTGGACCCGCAATTCTTGCTTCATATGACAAGTGAAGGGGGAGGTGTTCCATTATGTTGAAAAAACTTGGTGGAAAATGCAGTTCTAACTGGCACAATATAATTGGAATTTCCGCTTCAAGAAGCAGCATGTCTTCCACCGACAGAGTAGTACATGTTAGGCGTTTGAAAAAGAGACTGAATTCAGTCAAAACTTTATAAACCTTTTCGTCAAGTGTAAACCGAAATGCGATTGGGATCAGTCTTTGGATAAATACGTGACAGTCATGACTCTTCATACCAAACAACTTGTTCTTTCTTAGATCAACACAACGACCTATATTAGATACACATCCATCTGGAAATTTAATTTTTTGCACCCAATCACAAAATGCTCTCTCTCTGTTCTCTTCCAAGAGTAAAATAAGCTCGATCATATTTTCCATCAGCAGTAGGATTAAACTGGGGACAGTTGCAGAGAGCATGAACATCCAGTCTTGACTTTAGATTATCCTTCGATTTTCCCTTCACATCAAAAACCGTATAAATACATTCTCAAAACAGTTTTTCTCCATATGCATAACATCGAGATTGTGTCGAATGAGGTTTCTTTCCAATACGGTAAATCCCAGAAAATACTACGTTTCTTCCATCCCCATCCCCCACCTGATTTACATATTGCGGCATTACACTACAAAAAAATACCCAAATAGCGACGGGATTAGTGACGGTATTTTTTGTTACGAGCTTATTAGCGACGGTTTTTGTGACGGATTTGTGACAGTTTAGTCAATTTGCGACAGATTTGTGACAACTTTTTAAATTAGTGACAGGCTTGCGACAGCTTTTGACTCTCACTAAATCAAACATTATTTTGTAGTGTTAGTTGCTACACCATCTACGTCTGTAACTCTCTTCAATCCTAAATTGTCAATCCACGCTATTATATCTGTGCCAGATTTTAATTCTGGTGGACTTTGATCATGTTGATACGATCGAATGATGTTCTCATTCTCAAAAGAAAAACACATTTTTTTTTCATAAAAACTGCCGTACCACACATTCTGTAATAACTCGAACTTTCGTAGAAAAATACCCGTGTATAAAAGAGAAATTATTGTCCCAAATCGCTTATATATGTGAGTACGTATATGTTATATAAGCAAAGTAGATCATTCTTACTATCACCAAAACCTTTTAAAACCGTACGGCCCGAGAAGAGAGTACGGAATCGGGTCAAAGCGGACAATATTGGTGGTAGTAAATAGATGGTACCGGTCTGGTCAGATGCCGGGTCGTTACAATTGGTATCAGAGCCGCTATCTATCCGATGGTGGGTGAAACACACCCGGAAGAACGGTGTGCCCGACGAGAACGTCGTGCTAGAAGGGGGAAGTGTGTAATAACCCGGATTTTCGTATGAAAATGCCGGTATAAAAGAGAAAGTTATCACATCGCATAGATATTTGAGTATCTGTATGCTATATAAGCGAAGCAGATACTCCTTGCTATCATCAATACTTTTTAAAATCATACGATTCGAGAAGTGAGTACGAAATCGGACAAAAACAGACAATATTGACGGTATGGTGAGATGATCGGTTCGTTACACATCCAATCCTACGAATACAATTTCTGCAAACAAACAAAGGTCTTAAAGAAATTAGATTAATTGCGTAGAAAGTTGCTGGGTTAAGAAAGCCAAGTGTGTAAGCGAAAAAAAACAGTAGCTTAAGTTTTGACACGATTTGATGAGTTGGTCTTGCCAAGTATCAAGCCAAAAATTCACCTGTTGACACGTAATCTTTGTCCCTCCTTATAAATCCTCAAACAGCTAAATCTCAGTCTTATCAACATCATCATCAACTCAACCATTTACTAAACCATAACAAAAAAAAATCAAAAGAATATATAAAAATGTTGAAAACAGTGATGGCTGTACAAGACGGCAAAAAGACAGCCAAGGCTAGAACGAGGAAAGGGTGTATGCGAGGTAAAGGCGGGCCTGAGAACGCCTCATGCACTTATAAGGGGGTGAGGCAACGCACGTGGGGAAAATGGGTGGCCGAGATCCGTGAGCCCAATCGTGGGGCTCGCCTATGGCTTGGCACCTTCGATACCTCTCGTGATGCTGCACTCGCGTACGATGCGGCGGCGAGGAAGCTATATGGCCCAGACGCCAAGCTCAACCTCCCTGGTCAGCCCCGTATGAGCCCACATGCTCCAATGCCAGGACTTATTTGTCCTGACAGTATAGGCTCGTCAGGAAACTCTACGGTAGGGTCCTATGTGACCCCTCTTGGTCACAGAAGTGGGGGGTCATCATGCAACTCTACCTCGGGATCCTCTGACGAGTCATTCATGGTCTGCGAGGCTGATGAGTCATCAGCCTCACAGATTGATGGTATTTGGGGGAACTTGAACGCAAATTTGCCGGAGTTTGATGACTCACCCATGTGGGTGGAGGCGGCAGCGAGCATGGATTTTCTGGCCATGGCGGATCCCGGGATTTTAGAGGATGGGAAGAGTTGGGATGGTTATCAATATCCTTGGTGCTATTGAACTCTTGATCTTTATAAATGATGATGGCCTTCTAAGTTGTGAATAAAGAACTAATGCATGCTATATATGTTATGGGTATCTTTTTTTTGAAGAAGAAATGTAACAGTGAAAATGGAGATAGTAGGGTAGCGTACTATGTAAATATACAAGTATATATGAAATGCAGGTGCCGCGTATAGTCACCTACTAGCACGTTTGCTCTTTGCTTTTATGGTTTTGGTTCCAAGTATCAAAGAAGTGCGCAAAATGAAATGGAACTATAGTTGTATGCATGTGTGACCGATAAATAAATTAGCAAAGAATATACTAGTTTTTCTTTGTCCCGCATGTTGTAATTAAGATAAACAAAATCCTAATTTTCATTTCATTGTAAAATTGGAAAGATACAACGTAGCCAAACTATCAGATAAATCCAGCCTCTCGAAAGGACATTGTTTGTCACATATTGTGTATTGGCTTCATCTCTTTATGGTGAAAGGAAAATGGACTTGTATAAAATGCAACTAATGCTAGTTTAAGAGCTAGAAAAACAAATGAAAGAAAGCAAATGAATGCTTACTGTATCTCTGTTCCCTCATAAAAAATCGCAATTAAACCTCCTATTCGCTCGATAAGTTCTATTTCCTTGATAGGCGCTCGCAACTAGACGATTCAACAACATAGTAACTTGGTATTGTTTTATAAAGTAGAAGTAGAGCACTCTTATGCATAGCCTAGGGGAGTTGTAGCACTTCGGGTTACGAGAGCGTTTTTGTTTCTCTTGCCCTGCTAAAAAATATTTTTTTCTTGGAATTATAAGTAACAATCCTTCAAATACAATTTATTTCATTACGATCACATATTTCTCAGAAACCGTTTAAATGTAGCTTTAGATCCATGTGTACTAAGTTATTACTAAGGGGATTCTTTTGTTGAAGTATTTGAGTAGAGTCGGTGGAATCTTTTGAAGTAAGAAACAAACAGGATTCCACAACTTAAAGTTCCTAGCAGGCAAAAGAATAGAAAACACGGTTCTTATTACAGAAAAGAACACAAAAATAGAAAAAAAGACCATTTGAAAATGTTTGAGCAATATAGATTTATTATAATTGGAAAAAAAATACATTTAGTACATTTGAGTATTAAATATAAATAAAAGAGGTGTTAAACTATTACCATTAACGATTTAAGTATCTTCGTTCTTTTTTCATAAACATACATTTCCGACCAAATCGATCTTAAAATCGTGTCACGTGCTATCACGCGACGAAATGAAAAATTATTTTACTATTTTTGGCCTCATTTTGTCTTTTCAAATTTAAGGACCTAATTTGTTGTATATTTTTATCTTTTGCTGTTTTTGGAGGGAAACAATGAAGGGAAAAAAAGTAAAATAACTTTTGTTTTGCTCGCGTGATTGCAAGGTAACACGAATTAAGATGGATTTGGCCGGCCGGAAAGGTTTGGTTGTGAAAAAAAATAAAGTTCGGCACTTAAATTGTTAATTCTGACAGTTTAACACCTTTTTTTTTATTAACGTCTATTAGTGGTGCATACTAAATGTAGTTTTTCTCTATTATAAGAGAATGTTCTTATATCTTCTTAAATAACGTATATCTAATGTTTCCTTGACCTTCGTTTATGATAAACATTATACCCATGCATCTACCCGTTCTAGAGGCAAAGTTTAGCATAACTTATTTCGTACAAGGTAACAATTGATCTTTGATCATGTTGTGTACGATACTGTAATAGAACTTAAATCTTAACTCTTAACTCTAGTATGTGAGTCTTAGTTTCCAATCTTGGAACTAATAAGATAGTTTCCTCCTATGTCTTTACCCGTATTATTTACTACTGCAGCAAAAGCTGCGTGCAAGCAGTTAATATCAAGGGGGGATTGGTGGTTTTACCACCGTTCACCCTCATTTGTCTTATAGAGTTGTAATTAGGTGTGAGTCTCTTAGGTATTGAATGATAATATATAGTATATTGAATGTAAATACGGTTTGATAATACCCGATATTTAATGTGTATGTTTAAGTTCGTATGAGTTCAGATCTCTTTGCTCATGGATTATGAGCTCATTATATAGGCGGATTAGGAAATCTAGGGTAGATCTTTCTTGATAGATATGATCTTGCCAATCTTATTTTCGTCATATCTTCATGTATCTTAATTGCAATTCTGAAATATATTCAGATATATCCTCTTATATTTTCTCCACCGACTTGGCGAGCCCGATTGAGGTATGCCACTGCTCCTCGTCATCGAGGTGAACTCTTCAAGTTCCATGACACTCTTCTCATATATTCTAGGGGCGCTCATCCGCTTCTCTTTGCACCTTTGTTTCCTCGGATCTATGAATACGCCGGAGGCCTTGTCGTGGGCTACTCGCTTGTAGGGGTGTGTACGGGACGGATTTGGACGAATTGATCTTAATTCTAATCCAACCCGTAAAATAAATGGCCGAACGGATTGTGGCGGATTGATAAAATTTAAATCTCAAGCCAACCCAACCCAACCCGTTACAATTAAAACTCCAACCTAACCCGCAAAATAAATTACAGGCTGGGGTGGTTTGGATTTAGATTGATTCTTCAATTTTTATTTTGGTCATTTATTTTTCATAGTTTGTATAATCAACCTAAATTTTAAAATAAATCGAATATTTCAAAGAGAAAAATAAATTAAAACCAATCAAAATACGTTTATAACATTCATGAACAAGTAATAAAACTAAAATATAACAAGAATGAAAGGTTGGTATATTAAAATACACACAATGCATATATAAGTGTGTATATATATATTGCAGGTTGAAACGGATTGAGGCGGATTAACCCGCGGTTTGTGAACCCTAACCCAACCCGCTAAATATATAGCGGATTGGGGTAGGACGGATTGATTTTTTTTGGATACTCAACCCACTCCAACCCGGCCCAATCCATACGGGTTGGATTATGGGGCGGATTTACGGATTTTTTGCCCACCCCTACTCGCTTGGAGTCATATCTTACTTGGCCGACCTTCATTCATTTTCATACTAGTAATGTATCTTTATGGTTTGACCATATCTTTATAGGATATGTCCTGTGTATATTTGGTATTATCTTTCCTTCTTGTAATATATGATTCATGATCATGATTTATCTGTATCTATTTGAAATTATCTCGTATTTTAGCTTCTCGGGGGAAACAGGTTACAACCATGTCTGCTCCCATCACGAGTGTGATTAATTGGTTACTAATTGATAGGTTAATTATTAGGTCATACTCCATTTATTACATATAATACAGAGTTGCAGCCCTATATTTTAAGGAAGCAGAGTATCTGACTCTAAGTCAGGGTTACTCTGCTTTCCACAGCCATTGGATCTGATACAGTATTAATAAAATAACAGATCTAATGGCTGTGGAAAGCAGAGTAACCCTGACTCAGAGTCAGGTACTCTGCTTCCATATTTTAACCTCCATAAGTATACGTAGTGTTGTGAAGTGTGACAAGAAATTACTAACCGAATTTTAAAGTCACTGACGAGAAGCTCTTTATATATGATTTTAAAGAACACAAATCTAACTATTTAAAAAGCCATCGAGGACAAATTATTTAGTTCTCTTGGATGACAAAATAGGTGGTCCTCTACACCATTCAGAGAGATCCACGTGTATATTTTACCAATTCATATTTAACCGTTGGCAAATTATACACATGGATCTTTCTGAATCGTGTAGAATACCAGCCATTTTATCCTCCAGAAAGACTAAATAATTTGTCGACTAGGAGTTGCATGCTAATTAAAAGCTCCTATTTGCTTGCAGCCAATTCTGCCCATGCTTGTGCAAGGATACATGCAGAGTTGGTCTCTAAAATTTTGTTAAATTATTATATGCTTGTGATTAATTACTTCAATGGTCCATTTATTTCGCTCAAATAAGTGTAAGAGTATATTACGCTATATAGTATGGATACGAGTACACGTGTCCGAAACGAAACGGACATGGTGAAACGGTAAAATTTCAAATTTTATTATGACATGACAATTGATATATTCTAATTTTATTTTGTAGTTTTATATATAACACGAACATCAAAATTTTATAATTCAGTATACCACACAATTAGGAGAAATTTAATATTATAAATATATATACTTTTAAAGTTATATTACATATATCTAGTCTATATACATTTAAAAGCATCTACAATAGTATTGTTAACTTTTTATTGTTAAATAGTGACACATCATCATCATTTAAAAATCTATTAAATGACACATATGCATATTAAGTTAAACATCCACATTAGTTTTAACTTTAACAATGTTATCTATTTTAATAAAAAATTAATTATCCAAAATATATAACTTATTTATTTTTTCTGCGCCATACATTAGCGTCAAATTTCAGCGCTAAATTTAAGAAACATGGAAATAATTTATTCTATTTTCAACATATCTTTATTTCAAAATTCAATTGTAAGCAAAGGGTTGAGTTAAACAAACCGTAGGTTCAAGTGAATACTGAATACCAAGAAAATATGCATAGTATTATGAATAGATGCTAGGAGAAAATAAATAAAATGAATAGTAATATGTGTACATAGAAAATATATACGTGAGATGCCAAGTTTTAGGAAATAACATTTAATTGTGGGGTGAATTTGACTTTTTTACCTTGTTATCAAGTAATACCAATTAAAAATATTGTTATATTTAACAATCTTTTTAACATATATAAAGTTAACACATACTTTAAACAGCTAATGGAGAGACAAAATTGCATTGTTAGCTAACATTTTTAGCTAACAATAAAGATAATAACACTATTGTAGATGTTCTAAAGTTTATATTAAAACCAAGAAAAAAATATAAATATATTAAATACAACCGACAAATCTTAGTTATAAATCGTATTTTTAACTCAATGTTTTGATAATTTTTGAGATAAAATTGTAAATTAGAAAGTCCATGAACTTTTTTTCAGTAGGGTTTGTGTATTTTTTTTTTCTGAAAGTGTCGATGATATCTCCAAAAATGTACTAGGCGTGTCCGCAGTTAACAATATAAGAATTAAAGTGTCCGTGTGAATGAAGTCTCGGACCAGTACTTTTGTCATGTTCTGGAGTATTCCTGCATCCCATATATTAAGATTTGTTGTAGAATATTATTGGACTCTTGGTCCTTACTCATAGTGGGCCTAAGTTGGGTTTTCTAACTTGTATAACCCTAACCTCTAGTATTTAAAGAAGGTTAGAGTTCTCTTGTATTGATACATTCTGATTAATAAAGACCATGTTGTTGTCTCTTCATATTTCTCTCTCTATATCTATACATATCTCATATATACATATACCGAGCTAATATGTCACACAACATGATGGTTAATATCAAACATTTTTTTTAATACTCAGTTGAGCATTCTCGGCACAACAGGCACCAAACCAGTATTAAATGCAGTGGCGGAGCCAGAACTTTAAACCAGATGGTCAAAATATTGACAAAATAAAAAAATTAAAATTAAGAAAAACAAAACTGCAAAAGGTCAAATATTGTTATTTAATTTACAATCGACCCACACGGTTAGGGTTGGGTTGGGTTCGGTCCGGTTCGGTTTTTGACAAAAACGAAACCGAAACCAAGCATATTTTTCGGTTCGGTTTTTTTCGGTTTTGGTCTTTTTATTTTTTTGACCGAACCGGACCGGTTTTTTTCGGT
Source organism: Primula veris (assembly GCA_963682055.1). Lineage (NCBI taxonomy): Eukaryota > Viridiplantae > Streptophyta > Magnoliopsida > Ericales > Primulaceae > Primula > Primula veris. The sequence goes on along the minus strand of OY821743.1, from coordinate 16,793,355 downwards.
CCATTTTCGGTTATTTTTCGGTTTTATTTTTTATTTTTCGGTCTTTTACGGTCTTTTACGGTCTTTTTCGGTTTTTTTGGGGTTTTTTCGGTCTTTTTCGGTTTCGGTCTTTTTCAGTTCGGTTTTACTGAAAACCGAAACCGACCCGAAAATTTTTCGGTTTTTCGGTTTCAGTCTTTTTCGGTTTTCTTCGATTCGGTTATCGGTTCGGTTCGATTTTTTGCCCAGCCCTACATACGGTCACCCAAATCTTGAAAGCGATGCATAATAATATCGTTCAACAAATTTTGAAATATATATTTTTCAATATAAACTACTAAATCATATAAACAAGAAAAAAATTAATGAAGTTAACTAGGTAAGTAAGTTACAAAGTGAAACAAAAATTTTATTTGAAATAAACTAAAATAACTCAAACAGTAAGTTTACCCAATTTAATTTATACATATAAATACTCCATTCGTTCCTATTTAATTGTCTACTAATAAACTACGTGTAATTTTGACTGGTCAAGAAGTTGTATCAAAATTGTCGGAATAAATTTTTTCAAATGTTGATCATATAGTTCAAATGTTAAATTTTATGATTAGATTTAAAAAAAAATTATTTCGACAATTTTGATACAAGTTATAAGTCGGTCAAAATTGCACGTAGTTTCGTAGTGGACAATTAAATGGGAACGGATTGAGTAACAAGCTAGACATTGCGTAAACAACCTACTAAACAACTAACTAATTTAAAAGGTACAATTGATTTATACATGTTCTATTAAGAATTTATTTTAATAAAAAACTAACCAAAATTTTCTCAAAATTATACAGCACCTAACTTTTTCTAATAAAAAGCTTTTAAAAAGTACTCTAACTTTTTTAACTAATTAACAATTGTTAAGCAATCAAGGATAGAATCAATAAAGTACGGTAAATTATTGATTTTGCAAACTAGTTAACTAGTTAGGATAAAAAAAAGACTAAGAAATAGGAAAAAAATAGTTGTGGCTCAAAGTTAACTTGTGTTGGAAATAACAGTTATGACTGGTTATCGTATAAGCGATTGAGTTTGGCGTTTGTTAGTGTTAAGGTCGTCGCTTATATAGAGAGAGAATTTTGTGTATATATAATACAAACTCTCTATTTAAATGGAATGGTAATTTTGTAATTAACTTAATAACATAGGGGTATTTTGATAAATTTTATATGAAAGTCAGGGGGTCAGCTAATCCCCCTAGACCTATAGCAGTTCCGCCCATGATTAAATGTGTGGTGTTGTAAAAATTAATAAAATTGCATAATATTTTCCAAATTATAAATACAGAAAAGCCGATTTTTTAATACATTTTTTTACCATATTTTCTTTATTTTTTTACCTTATTTTCTTGACTAAAATGTATTTGATTTCTATTTTTTCATTTTCGCTCAATTTCGACTTTCTTTTCAAACTCACAAAAAAAAAACACAACAGTAATATCATGTGCAGTCACGTGTCGAAAGTTTCAATGTTTCAAAATTGACTAAAAAATAAATAAAATAGATACCAAAAAGATAAAAAAGTTAAATTTAAGAAATTAAGTTATAATAATTAAAAATATTAACACACGAATGTAAAAAAATATTAAAAAAAAAACTGAAAAAACAAAACGTATATTAAATAATAGATATATACGAACAATTAAATATCTATTACACAATTTCAGTATACTCAATTCACTTAAAATAAAAACCACCAATTTTTTTTTATATAATTTTTTTTGCACTCACCACTACTCTTATTATGTTTTTTTTAATTTTTTTTAATATGTGTGTTACGTGTTAATATAATAAGTTGGTGTAAACTTTATTTTATAATCACTTGTCTATTTTAATTTTCTAATTATTACTAATATATTATCAGCACATAGAAAATCATGTTATGTTATTGCACTAACAATATATAATTTTGGGAGGGGTTGCCAAAAAAATAATTTAAGTGGTTGTCAGAATAGCGTATATATAAATTAATATGAAAAACACTAATAAAAAAAATTATTTTTCGAAATTATGGGATTACCGTGACAAACACTGATCACATGTATGTGCCGTCCTGACAATATGCAAAATCTTATAACAAATAAAGTTACATTATTATTTACTAGCACTAAACTGTATTTTCAATAATCTGCTGAGCCTTATTTGGCATGGAAGAACTACTCATATCGAAATATATCGTCATTTTGTGAGAAATAAAATAAAAGATGCGTCTATTGTTATAAGACATGTCAACTCAACATTTCAATTAGCCCATTTTCTTACAAAGGCTCTCAGAAAAGAGTCTTTTGAACTTGTAATTCGCAATTTGGGAGTATGATAATATATCAGGAGTTTATAAATTTTAAAGCATATTTGATTAGATTTGATATTATCTTCGTTTGTCATAGTTAATATTTTGTATCCTCTTTGTATAAGTAGTCGACTCTAATGATAATAGAAGATCATTTTTCCACAATTACAAAATCTCTATTGATATTTTATTTTGTATTTGTGGAGGGTTTTTTTTATCCGCTTTTTTTTTCCCCTACATTATCATTAATTGAAAAAGTGGGTCTTCACGTGTGTCTATTAACCGGTGTTATTTATTGGGAGTGTATAAAAACAAAGACATTTTTATTTTATTTTGTCTTCCTTACCAAATAAAATGTATATTTAGAGCAATCACATCACATGCTCTGTATATCATCTACTATTAGCTAAAAGGTACAGTAAATTGGTACAACTTTTGTATTAGCCAAATCTATTTTACAAAATATGTATGCATATCTTGTAAATTGGTACAACATTTGGAAATATATTTCTACAGTAAATTGGAAATTGGGTGCATACCAAATTACTCAGATGCATTTTTGCTGTTATGTATCTTTCCATATATATCCACTGATTTTTACTTGCTCTTGGGAAAGAGAGTTGCTTCCGACCTCCTCTAGGAGGGGCTTCCCCGAGGACCACGATCCTCACTATATATGAATTGGAGTGAAGACCCCATTTTCACTTTGCATTGCCTCACTTCCGGACTCAAGAATATACTCGTCTGAGAGGCTAAAACTATATTTCTCGTAGAGAGACGGAATTTCGTAGGAGATTCTGTTTTCTTGTGCGGTAAGGAATATATATTTATTGTTAGCAAATATCTTTATGGGACGTCTCCTGTATAAATTTGATGTCATCTTTTCTTATTAGCATATTCTCCTCCTGATAGTGTCTTATCAGTATCTTCTTACGCTTATCTCGCATGCCAGCTCCTAAGGGGGACGGGTGCAAACCCTCACTGTCATCCTCACCGTCCCACTCGCAAGGGTCATTAATTGCTAGGTTAATTCTCAGGTTAGACCGCATGTATTGCAATCATTGTGGAGTTCTAACCCTAAACTTTAACCTTCATCAACATTTCCCCAATTGTGGGAGTGCTAGAATCGGACTCTCATTGTTTAAATTTCCTTTCCCTTCTTCGGACTCGAATGTTGTCCACCTCTATGAGAGAGTTTAAGTCATCAATGTCGTGACAGTAACTTCTGTCGAGTTCTATCGTCACGATGTTCCTTGACATACAGCGGGGCTGGACTTCTACCGTTGTCCTTGAATCAGTCATGGAATGAAGAATGAATCCGGTAGCCTTGGTGACCATTGTTCACTTGTCTCCCCCTCCTCGATGAACCATTTTCTTGGATCGAAGAGAGATGAACGCCTCTAGAGAGACAAAACTCCTATGAAAATAGGTAATCGACTCGTGGGAGGGCTTAGAGATCTCTGAAAAGAGATAGATTTCTTTGGAAAAGGTCTAAACTCCTCTGAAGAGAGGTACTTAATTCGAGTGAGGGCTTAGAAACTTCTCTATAAAGAGACTAACTTCTCTATAAAGAGATGACTAACTTCTCTATTCGAGTGAGGGATTAAAGACTTTGCTGAAAAGTGACTGAACTCTTCTAAAAAGAGGTAATTGCCTCGAAGGAGAGGCTAAAGATCTCTGAAGAGAGATAAGCATCTATGATGCTAGCCTAGATGGTCTGAGGGGTCACAAAACTCCTCTCCGAAGAGGTTATATTGGATTTTATGTGGCTTCTTCCTTCGAAAGTCTTCTTTCTTTTTTAAAACATTCAACTCGCCTAAGGCCAATGTTTAGGCCTCGGTATGGGAGACGTCTGCTTCTTCAGGGGGGCAAGCTTCCTTAGAGAATCAAGCTCGCTGAAATAATCTTCTTCTTGTGAGGAGCGACTCGCTGGGAGGAGAGTTCTCGCAGGGAGGAGAGACTCGCTGGGAAGAGAGTCGTCGCGTGGAGGAGCGACTTACTGGGAGGAGGGTCATCACAGGGAGGAGCATGCTCACAAGGAGGAGTGACTCGTTGGGAGGAGCGTGCTCCCAGAGAGGAGCATGCTCGCTGCGAGGAACTTCGTCACAGGGAGGAGCGTGCTTGCATGGAGGAGCGTGCTCAAAGGGAGGAGCATGCTCGTTGGGAGAAGCGTGCTGCTCACCTCCCTAGTGTCGTCTCTTGGTCAGATTTTCAATGAGCCTTTGAACTTCTCGTGAACATTGTTCTTCTTTTCATGATTTCGTAATTTCTTCAATGGTTATATCCTCGCTAACCTAAGCAATCTATCAAGGTGATCATGCTTTAATGTGGGGGACATATGCTTTAAACCGGGCTCCTCACCTTTGTGAGGTTCAAGTGTAACTCACGCGACTTTTCTACTTTATGTTGAGGCCTCTAGATAATGAGACCTCGTCTTTGGAGAATCTTTGTGACCGTCGAATTTTCGATGCTTTGTCTCATGCTCCCTGTTGACCCCAATCTTAGGCTGCGAGGGTCATGAAGAAATGATGATAAGGCCTCTCTCTTGGAGTATCTTCATGATTGTTGTTCTTTTGGAACCGCCTGTTAGGCTCCCTTCTAGCCCCAATATTGGGTAGCAAAGATTGTGAATAAGCAATGATGTGGCCTCTTGAAGAATAATAATGTGTCTCGAGAGGGAGTCGTATCCCTCAAGGTCTATCCTGATAAGGATGTGCACCTGTAAAGAGAAATTGTATTCTTCCGAGGTGTAGTATTAAGCCTTTTGATGGCTATGCTGGTGTGATATTATTTTGTGCTTCACTATTTTCTGCATCTTATTTGTTACTCGCCTTTATCTTTCCCCCATCTGCGTGAATGGGTGAATTGGCGACTTTCCCCTGGTGAGGGTAGCTCATCAAGGTAGTTGATTGGTAAAAATTTGTCTTGGCATCCGCAGTTAGCTCCCACGGTGTTCTCTTTTGATGTCGTGTTTACGCAATTGATCTTATTTACAGTTTTAGTTTTGTCGTCGAGGAACTCGTGCAGGCAGAACTAGCCTTTTTTTTTTGCATATAAATCTCTTTATCTTGATGACCTACAGGTTAACGCTTATCTTTACAGATGGATCCCCCTGACGATGACAGAGGGTCCCTTCCGAACTTGGATCGACGCAAATCATTAACCCCTATATAGTTCCCATTTACCCGGGCATACCCTGGGGGTTTCTCATAGCCCTCCCCCAGAGTGCGGGTTCCATCTAGGGAGGTTGGCTTCCTCAGGGTGTATGTTCTTTGATATTTTACATTTTGCATTTCTTGTTCCCTCTCCTTGAATCTATGTTCCCTTCGGAAAGATTTGCTATCCTTGGGCAATCTTTATTCACCTGCACATGTCCCCGAGGAGAGTTTCTCGCTCGTGGATACCCACTATTTGGATCTTTTTGGTGTACGGAAATGCGTGATAATCTGTCTACATAACACAACACGTACCATTAGTAGGTTGAGTGGGTATAAAAAATAAAGAGACCATGGTATCTTTTATTTGCAATTAGCTGTGACCCGTAAAAATAAATATGGTAGATTGTGATTCAAGATTCTCTAATAACTTATTGGATATTAGCCCCTATATATGGCAGAATGCTATTTATATGCAAATATAATTATGGTGGCATATACAAATATATCTTTTCTTAACAGGACAACTTGAATCACAATAATTATATTGCTTCAAACTTGAAGACTTTTCATTTTATTCTGCAAAATCACAGCTTGATTTGCCGATTCTTAACTCGAAATAAAGCTAAAACTTTTAAGTTCAATTATTTTTCAGAGATGGCGCCATTTGATGGACCTTAAAATTAGGTCCATTGCGTGAATCTCAGTTCCCAAGGTTGGAACCAATACGAAAGTTCCCTTATAGAGTTTTGTCCGTGTTCTTCGTTGTTATCACGCTTGCGGACTTTCTGATGCTTTGAGCCAATAGTAAAATTCCATTGCAGGGCTTGACCGCCTTCTTCGCTTGTGGCTATGTAATATCTGCGCAGTCAAGCTAAGATCAAGGGAGACTTGGTGATTTGACCACCGTTCACCCTCTTTCGCCTGGAGGAGTTGTAATCAGGTGTGAAGCTCTTATGGTGTATATAATATAATAATATAAAGTGTTTAATAGAAGTAGAGTTTAGATATATCCGTATTTAGAGTATATTTATAGAGAGATGTGTAAAGATTAGACCCCCTTCTTCATGATTAATGAACTCCTTATATATGCGGATGGACTAAATCTTGCATAATCTTGGTAGTCATATATTATCATTCTATAATATATCTCTTGCCTTATTAAGGATATATTATAATGATTTGCTCTTTATCTTTCCATGTATATCCGTCGACTTTGACTTGCTTTTGAGGAAGAGAGTTGTTGCCGACCTCCTCAAGTAGCGGCTTTCCCGAGGGCCACGATACTCTCAATATATGAAATGGGGTAAAAACCCCCTTTTAACTTCGCATTGCCTCACTCTCGGACTCAAGAATATACTCATCTGAGGGGCTAAAACTATATTTCTCGTAGAGAGGCGGAATCTCGTAGGAGATTCTGTTTCCTTATGCGATAAGGAATATATCTTTATTGTTATACAATATCTTTATGAGACGTCTCCCGTATATATTTGATGTCATCTTTCCTTATCAGGATATTCTCCTCCTGATAGTGTATTATCAGTATCTTCTTGCGCTTATCTCGCATGTCAGCTTCTTGGGGGGACGGGTGCAAATCCTAACTGTCCCCCTCATTGTTCCCTTCGTAAGAGTCATTAATTGTTAGGTTAATTGAAAGGTCAGACACGTGTATTTCAATCGTTGCAGAGTTCTAAACTTAAATTTTAACCTCAAGCAACTTCGGCTATGCGAAATTAGTTTCCTTTTGTTAGTATTAAATACGTACTACTCCAAATATAAGATTTTAAAAACTATATATATATATATATATATATATATATATATATATATATATAGTAAACACATATCTATAATAATACTCCATATACGAATAACCTCCCTATAGTAATAAAAAATCCTGGTCCCAACTCGGGCCAGTTCAAAATAGGAATAAACTCTCTATTGTCATATTCCGTAGTTTTTTATGGTCCCGTTAGTTATAAATCCACCTCCTTATAGGAATAAAATACATTTCATTATATATATATATATAGTTACAATAAATTTATGATGACTTAATTTTTTGTATTGTTACCACATCTTTTAAGTTGCACTTCCATACTAGCTCGTCGACATGAATACCATTTTGTTGACGCCAAAACATTTCTAACTTGTCAAACATTTTAAAAGCTTCTTGACATGAAATCTTTTGTATTTCTATACTATCATCATCCGGGTTATCTTCTTCTGCATCTTACGTAATTCCAGCAACGATTTTTTCATCGGTTAAAGTATGCACAACTTGTTGTTCATTTGGATGATTGAGAAAAACATCCATATCCATTTGGTCATTATAGTGAAGTTGTGTGATTTGATTACTCAATTGTGTAGCTAGTCTTTGATTTTCTGCATCCATTTCATTTGTAGCTTGTATTTTAATGATATCATAAGTACGAATTTTACAATGTTTAAAGCAATTCTCAATTATGCGTGGCTTCACATCTATTGTCCATGAAGCAATTTTCTCCATAGATGTATTTGTTTAACAAAATTTTTAATGAATTCATTTGTTTGTTTTAAGTTATAATGAACAATGTATATGTATCTAATATTATGTAAATACATATATTTTTTTAATATGTAAACTTTATATAAGAATAAACTCACTATAGTAATATTTTTTCGTGGTACCCACAATATGAGTGTATCGAGGTTTTACTATATATATATATAATTGTCAAAAGAGACTTAATTAGTTTGTATTTTGTAAGATGGAGGATAGATTTATTATTGTTAGAGCTGATACCTTGGAGTTCACCAATTTATGATCATGCACTTTTTTTTATACATTATTTTAATTATTTCATATATATACTACAAATTACTATCAGCAGTAGTGCACTGGATCTTATCACAACTATGCAGTACTTATAATGTTATTGGCGAGAAGTATTACTGGGATGCGTCATGGTTGATCTATGAATTACTCGTGACACCCTTTTTCTTTAAATAAAAAATATACCAATTACTATGTAATATTTGCTACTGTACAAAAATTTGCGGCCTGGAACGATTAACGTATATAGGAAACATTTGGCAAAAGTTCATCATCATTATGGCTGATTCAAAATTATAAGTTGTCATTGCAGGCTAAAACAGTTGATACTAAAAGTATTTTAAAATAAAAAGGATATATTATCTGTACACTTGAAGGAGTCGCGGAGTAAAATAGTATAAAGTTTGATGTGCACCACTAGCTGGACCCTTTTCTATAAAACCAAAACGCCTGTCTTACAAATTGTAGGCCAAATCAATTTGCACAAGTAATTAATAGCTATAATGGCGAAAGTTGAACCAGTAGCTCACAGTTCATATAATGAGCCTTCCATAGCTGAATTTATTCAAGAACAGAAGCCTAACTCGGTACTTCCTCTCTTGTTTGCTCCTTTTTTCTTCTTTATCTAACAGTTTCTAAGTTTGGCTTGTTTGATTAAAGGTGAAATTATAATATAAGGTTTTTGCATTTGCGTTTCACAAAGATAACACGAAAAAAGTGTCTTTTTACAGTTAGTATTGGTGTTTCAGTGTCATTTTTCCCATACCAACTTTTCTATTTCTAAATATACACATTTGCAAAGTTGATGTCTCAAGTCCTTTCAAACATTTTGTCTATATGAGGCCTTATAGTTGATTTGAACGGATTTACAGCACAAAGAAAAAAAAACTACATCGTCGTTTACTTTACTAATGCTTTTTTTTTAGATAGTCGGATTGGTAATTTATTTAGCATAAATGTGAACCCTTCAAAGTTCTGTTCATTTTCGTTTGCTAATATATATATTATTATGAAGGATATGCCGAACAACTTTGTGAATAATGGTTCTGTTGATTATCGGGGACGGGTTGCAGATAAAACCAAAACTGGTGGATGGAAAGCTTCCCCGTTTATCATAGGTACTCTTAAGAAAATGTGTATATGTTCATGCTTGATTTTCAACTAGCATAAATGCACGCATAAAGATACTAAATCCAAAATCTTGTAAAATCTTTGGTACAATATATAGTTTTGTCTTTAGGTTTTATGAGAACCTTATATATTTTACCTTGATTTTGGTAAGTTAAGAAAACGTCATATTGTTGAGAATGTTTGTTTTGTTAGGGTAAAATGCATCCCTTAACAAAGTATGTATGTACTTCTATATGCATGTACCATACTTTTTCCTCCTTTCTTAACAAAACATGTATGTACCTCTATATACGTGTACCATAGTTTTTCCCCCTTTCTTAACAAAATATGTATGCACCGATATATGCATGTACCATAGTTTTTCCCCTACCACTTAACAAGGTGTCCTTTTAGTACATTTATACGTACATAATTTTGAATGTGCAATCAAATTGCAGTAAATGAGGTAGCAGAAAGACTAGCATTTTATGCAGTGGCGGTGAGCATGGTGTTGTACTTGGTCACGCAAATGCACCAATCCATCCCCGACGCAGTTACACATGTCACTGATTGGATTGGTGCGGCCTTTGTCTTAACCATATTGGGTGCCTTTGTGGCCGATGCTTACCTTGGTCGCTACAAAACCATCGTTGTTTTCTCATGCGTCTATGCTGTGGTACGGAAAGATTCGACTAGAAAGATGATCTGGTCTTTTTTTATATTTTTATTCTTGATTTTGATTTGTCATGGTGTTCAGAAGAATAAATTGTGACGAGATATATCTATACTATTATAATAAGCCAACCTAAGATTTTTTGAGACTGCCAAATTTTACCACTTTTTTCCAAAAATACCCTTACATTTTTTTATTAATTACTACAATACCATATTCTCATAAAAAATAGAAAAAAAGTAATAACTAATAACACTTTTTATCCCTATTTAAGCTCTCAAAATTCTTTTGAGTCTTCTCATCTTATAATATTATATTTTTTTTATTCTTCAAATATTTGTATCATAACTACACTTATTCTCTAAATTTTATCGCATTACGCGTCTCACACGCAAAGCGTAAGGCACGATTACTAGTGACCAGCTTAGGGTAACTAACTTAATGAGATTTTAAAAGGGGAAAAAAACTTATGTGTAGTTATGGGTTAAGATGATATTAGATCTATAGTGAATTTAAGCAGGACCTCTTAAAATACTTGGTGACCACTAGTGAAACTATATATATAGTTGGAACCAAGTATAATTTCTGTCAGAGTTGCGGAGTTATGTGATCAAATATCATGCATGTCATTTATTCTTCATAAAGAAAATTTCGTATCTTGAGTTACTTCTGCTAGTGGCAGATTATACTTGTCAAGGAGAATCACCAGTAAACTTTATGTCAACAACGGTATCGTGATAGGAAAATAGCCATATTTTTAAATGTCCTGTTTGTTCTAAAACTATTATCGTTTTTGACGCTGTCAACTTGACAATCATATCTGAATTAACTTTATGCTACCAGCCATTTATTTTTGTCTATATTATCAAATTAAACTATTAAAAGGCTTGAATCTCACTATTTAATGCAATAGTGAACGTGACTGTTGACTACAAATTGTCAAATACAATGTTGAGGGTCGGCCTAGCCATTTGGAAGCCTCAGATGAAAACTTGATTCAATATTTTTCAGTTCTTTAAGAAAAACCATATACAACTAGTATGTTTTGTTTCGAAAAAATGGTGTACAAGAAAATGAGGTCTTAACTTTCTAAATTGTATACATATGAAAATCTATATACATATAGACATTTATATTTTGTTTAATTAAATCCTTATTACTATCCTTAATCCTCATTAAAGTCCAAAAAGTAGGGGAGTTATAATTTCACCCGTGTCTTTGCAGAACCGGCCATTTCTTGTTTATAAAACAAATCAAGAGTCCAAGACAATAAGTTAGTTGAATTATGTCCTAATAACAGTTTGACACTTACGTAAACGTAATTCTTAATTAGCTCATATCATTTAGTAACGTGTTATGTACTTGCATTTAACCAGAACGATTTTTTGTAAGTTTACTGTATATGCATGCTAATTAAAGTACCTTCGCTTTTCCACAAAATCAAAACATGATTACTAACGATTTTATTTCATACAATAGAACTAACGTGTGGCACATCATCCTTCAAGACATAAATAATTACAACTTTATTTGCTCAATTACCCACCCTTGGTTCTCTAATTTGATGAATAAAAAGTTGCAAAGACCCTTTAGTAGTTAATCAATATGTTAAATGTAGCAGACTAGCTAGTCTACAAATCAAACCAAAATATCGTTCTTTGCATATCCTTCCCTGCCTACAAAGACTCACTTCATGACGGTCGCCTATGTCTGGGGGGGAGCCTGATTTTTTTAAAATAAATTTGCTAAAAAGAGCTCCATCTTTGTTCAGGGTATGATGATGCTGACGTTGTCTGCGGGAGTAGACTCTCTTCGGCCACTATCATGCACTTCGCGCCCTTGTAAGCCAATACCCGCGACAACGCGCCAAAACGTGTTTCTCTTCTTTGCATTGGCTTTGATTGCCATCGGCACTGGAGGGATCAAGCCATGTGTCTCCTCATTCGGGGCCGACCAGTTTGACGAGTCAGACAATAAAGAATCCCTCAAGAAATATGCCTTCTTTAATTGGTTTGTAAATATGTTACTTTTAATTTCATTAATATTATTCAAAACTCGAAAAACAATGAAAATGTGATTTGGTTCACTATTTTTTAGTTTAGCCTTTTATTAGAGGTAAAAGAACAAGTTCAACACATGTCATGATAAAATGAGATTTTATATTACCGCTTTTCATTTTTGAGAGAAAGGAAGACAAGAAACCAATATAATTATCACCCTGACTGTTTATTCACTCGAAAATGTTTCTATGTAATTCAAGAGTATACTTCTACAAAAAAACATATAGCCCTCGAACTTGAATAAAGTAGCATTGGGGCTTCTATAATTCTAGGTATATGCCTTACCTATTTGTACTTGTTAATGTCATTATTCTTGTTTCACTTTTGCCTTTGTCCATTTACAAAAGATTATCTGTTATCCGTTTTGAATAGGTTCTTTTTCGCTATCAACATGGGGGCCTTGCTCGGGATCACGACCCTGGTTTATCTACAACAGGAAAAAGGATGGGTGTGGGGTTTTGCAGTTCCCACAGCAGCTATGATGTGTTCGGTGGTGATTTTGGTGGCAGGGTTTGGTTATTATAGGTACCAAAAGCCAATGGGGAGCGCATTCACAAGGTTTGCACAGGTTGCGGTGGCGGCGATTAAGAACCATAAGAAAGGGGCGAGAGTAGGGAATGGGATGGATCTTTATGAAGTGAGGACAAATGAATCCGCTATTCACGGGGCACGAAAGCTTTCTCACACTCTTCAGTACAGGTAATTAATAGAAAAGAACCTTGAAGTTTGTTTATAAATAGTGTACAGTATCATGATTTATCACCATGCTTATTATTTTCGAAGTGTATCATTTGGTTAGCTGATAAATTTAACGATGTGAGTAAAGAAAATACACTGCATCCAAAATCGTTTTATGCTAATAAAGAGAAAGAGTTATAGTAATATATAGTGATATGAAATTATGAATCACGTATTTTCCGTTACTCATACGTAAAATAGCTCTTATATACTATCGAGTTCATTCAAATGTTGTAATATCCATATGATGTGTCGATTAATTGCTTATTCCTACCAACACAATGATTGAAAGACTTCTAGAAGTTTTTTTTCAACGAGTTCGAATTTTCTCCAAACCGGTTTGGAGAAAACTCATCCATACTCGACATATGTGTCTGTTTTTTATTGGTTTAACTCTAATACTTTAATAATTTCATTTTGTATTCACCATATTATTAGGAGTTGTCAATAGATTAACTTAAATCCTTAACCATGGATTAACATTGTCAGCAGCAATCCCTATATAAGAGGTCATTGAGAATTGGACAAGGTTGCTATACCTGCAGCAGTGACAAGTTAATTAGCACATGCTTAGCCGCTAAATATTTGTCAAGAAGGTCCTACTTTGATGTTCAAATGGAGTATTTCAAAGTGTTTTGAAATGAAAATACCTTGCAACAGATTCAATTCAAAATCAAGCCTTTTAAAATAAACAGTATACAACGGTACAAATCTGTAAACTTTTTACTTTTTCTACCAATTCTTTCTTTTTTGCTCATCGAGAGCGACTACCAGCTGAGTTTTTTTTTAAAAAAATTGGTATATTTGAAATGAAGACACTAATTGATCAAAGAAAAAGTTATACTTTAACCAAAATTATTACCACGTTAATTCCTGCTTGAAAATTAAACTTGAAAAGTAACTAATCACTGTACTGATTGCTGAACTAAATTATTTATTTGTGTTACATTAATTATAAGTTAAGCAACAACTATAAAAGATAAATACTCATAATAACTGCACCATAGATAGAGTAATTTATAAGACCTCTTTTGATAGACCATAAACTTCTACTAGTACAAGTTTATGAATATAAAAAGATTTCGTGTTGCATATTACTCCCGACTTTTGAAAATTATGGAATTTAGGCATTTATCATTCTTATATAAAAAAAAAAAATTCAAATCTCTTGAATTGGCTAAGTTAAATTTTACCAAAATCAATCTGGCTTCTCTTGATTCCGCAACTGTTATCATATATATCGTAAACTAAATTTTGCGTTTCTATGTAAACTTCTACAGTTTCTTGGATAAAGCAGCTGTGATAATTGATCCAGAAGACGCAAACACAAAAAACCGTTGGAACCTATGCACAGTCACACAAGTCGAAGAGTTCAAATCCTTCATTAGAGTTCTTCCCATATGGGCTGCAACAATAGCCCTATCCCTCTCTTTTTCTATGGTCTCAACATTCTTTATAAGCCAAGCCACAATTATGGACCGAAAGCTTGGGTCGAGCTTTCTTATACCAGCTGGATCGGTGGCTGCGTTCACTGCCCTCAATGGTCTCATTTTAATTCCTATTTATGAGAAGTTTATTATTCCGTTATTACGTAAGTATACAGGACACTACCGTGGCATCACGTCGCTTCAAAGGATGGGGGTCGGCCTGTTTGTGTCCATCTTTGGTATGGTTGCGGCTGCCGTGGTATGTATTCCAACTAAAACACTTTTTTTAACGAATTAGGTGTCATGAACCCAATCATTCATTTTATGAACATAATGAATGCTACGCTGCCCCTCTTAGCAAAAGGTTGTAAAATAATAGAAGAAGGTTACAAAACTGGTGACCTAAGCAAAAAAAATTCTTGGTTTTTATATATGAAAATAATTGAAAATTTTCCTTTTTTTTTTTTTGAGAAATAAGATTTAGTTAACATTTTACCATAATTAAAGGAGAACCTTTATTTATTCCTTTCTGAAGCCTAATATACACAGAAAACTTTGACCAGTAACTTAGGAAATAATGGTTAAACTATCAAAGTCGTGATTGTGATCACCTAAATTTCATCAGGTGGAAAAGAAGAGACGTGACAGCTCGAGCCCGCTAACCATGAGCGTATTTTGGCTGTTCCCTCAATTTTTCATCATGGGGTCTGCTGAGGTGTTTACGTACGTAGGGCAACTGGAGTTCTTCTACGACGAGGCCACTGATGGGACTAGAAGTCTGAGTAGTGCAATGTTCTTGAGTGAGGTTGGTATCGGGAGCTGGCTCAGCACTGCACTAGTTAAGATTATCGAGAAATCAACTGGTGGACAAAAAGAAGGATGGCTGAGGAACAACTTGAACGAGAGCAAACTTGATTTTCTCTACTGGATTTTAGCTGGGATAAGTGTGATCAATTTCTTGGTGTATTTGGTGGTGGCTATGAGGTACAAAGGGAGGAATGGCAGTGCAATCGAGTTGCATGGAAAAGGTATGTTCGTAAATGACTACGGAAATGAGGAAATCCAAAAGTAGAGCTTTTTGTGAGGGTACTCTTAATTTTTCTTCTTCTAAGAAATGATTAATTTTCATTTGAAATAACTAGAATGATGTATGGTGTGTTACAAGGGTTTGGTTATTATTACATTCGAGTCTTTTAGTTTGTTACTTATAATTCATGAAAGACTATACTTGTAACTACATTTACAATATGTTTTATTATTTATATTCAACGTGACTTCATTTTATAGCGAAAGATGAATTGATGATATCGTATGATCTCGCTAACTTCTACTGGATCTTGATTGTGGTGGTGGCCTGGTGGAATAAATTGAATGGGGACAATGTTTTGAGAGATATCATTCTTATTTTTTTTTAAGAAAAAATAATAGTTTTTTAAAATAAATCGATTACAGGTACGTAGAAAGGGATGTGACTTCTACAGTCCCGGCAACACCCTATTCATGAGCAAGCACATTTGTGCATCTAATTCAATAGTTTGAGTCAGAAATTAACCCGGGGTCCCCATTCATTCCATTAAAGGCCTTGCTAGCTTTACAATTCACTGAATTCAGTAGTTGAAATAACAATTAACAAACAAGTTAGTTAGCTGCTCATGTTTTCATTTGTTAAATCATCTATAATAATGTTGTTATCTCTATTATAAACTAAAAATGTTAGCTAACAATGTAATTTTGTCTCTACATTAGATATGTTTAAAGTGTGTGTTAACTTTATAAATATTAAAAACATTGTTAAATATAACAATATTTTTAATTGTTATTATTTTATAACATGTCAAAAAGATAAACCCACCACACAATTAACTACTATTCCCTAAAATTTGGTATCTCACGCATATTTTTATACATTTTCTCCTAGCAGTTATTCATAATACTCACCATATTTTATTGGTATTCACTATTTACCAAATCATTTAACCCATATTTTATTTGACCCAGCCCTTTTTTTACAATTGAATTTTGTTAGGACCAGATTTCTGGTCTATAGTTTATTTGTTGTCTATTGGTTTTCACTAAATAATCATAATTGTTTGTTTAGAACTAAGACAGTATTGACAGGTTTCAAGTACCAGTTGCAACCTCAGTTACAACCTACTAAGTAAGTAGTGTTAGGTTTCAAGTACCAGTTGCAACATCAGTTACAACCTACTAAGTAAGTAGTGTTAGGTTTCAAGTATCAGTTGCAACCTCAGTTGCAACCTGCTTCTCAGCAGTATTCTGTCTAGTTCTGTAAATCTGCATAACTGTTCTTTATTGATAAATTACTTGTTCTACAGTATGCAGGATATATTCTCATATGTTCTTAAAGGTTTAATATGCGTATATTGAGAATATCAAAGTGTTAAGGAAATATGTTTTCTAAAAGATATAAAGAGATTAGTTTGTAAGGTTATGTTTCCTTCTAATATATATCTCTATTCTTATACTTGTCCTTATCACTTATTTCAATCTTTGATCCTTATATATATTCAGTAAAGATACGTTTTAAGATTGATTGTTATATGGAGTTGAATGTTTCATATGTTTATGAAAAGATATTATTTTTAAAAGATGTTATCTTTATATGTTTCCTTTCAAAGGAAAAGATTAACTCCTACTTTCAAGCTTGTTGCTAAACAGGTATTAACCAATGATGATTGGAGTCAATCTACGCTGCAGTATCACGCAATACATGGGAATATTGAAGCCAATCAATAAAGTCAAAAGCAATCAAAAGATATTGAAGATAGAAGATTGTTTTTACTTGCTTATATACTTAGTAACTTTAGCTTGTAAAAGGTGTGTGTTCTAAATTATAAAGAACCCATTCTTGAGAGAATACACGTGAGCTTTTTAAAAGAAAAACAATGGTGGGATGCCATTGATTTATAAGTGATAGTTATAGAGTAGGAGCAATATAGAGATAGGCAGAAAAACCTAGAGGGAATCTGAGAGTTTTTCATTAAGACTTGAGTCTCATATTGTAAGCTTTTTATAATATCATAATCTGGGTATGTGCCCCGGAGACGTAGCCTAGTTAGGTGAACTCCGTTGTTAAATGTGCTTGTGATTTATTTAAGTACATTTAACTTTTTACAGTTCTGTCCATTTAATACACTTGGTTCCAACTGTGGTTGCAACCTCACTTGAAACCTAACTGCAAAACTGCAACTAGAACAGCGGATAGGAATTTCAATTGGTATCAGAGCTTCACACTAGATCTTACTTAGTGTGGATCCTGTGTTCTAGCAAAAATGGACTTAATGAGGGAAGGAAATGCATTCAACAAACCACCTTTGCTTGAAGGAGGAGCAAACTATGGAGTTTGAAAGATCAGAATGAGGTCGTTCATTAAACAGCAGAATGAACATGCTTGGAAAACAGTACTGTATGGTTGGGAGGCTCCAACTGTTACTGATGGTGAAGGTGATCTAGTTTATATTCCCGAAGACAGATGGTCTGCTGATGAGGATAGAAAATCAAGTGCAAATTCAATAGCAATAAACTTGATCTTTGCTGGTGTCACTCTCAGTGTGTTCAGGTATATCTCTCATTGTGAAACTGCCAAAGAGGCATGGGATATCTTGCAAGTAACCTTTGAAGGAACTGTTAAAGTAAAAGATTTTAAACTTCAACAGTTAACTACTCAATTTGAAAACTTAAGAATGGAGGAAGATGAAACCATTAAACAATTTAATGGTAGAATTTGTCATATAGCTCATCAAGCTGGAACCTTAGGTGAAAAATACAGTGATGCTAAACTGGTTAAGAAAACTCTAAGGTCACTTCCAGAAAGGTTTGAAATTAAGGTTACAGCTATTGAAGAATCAACAGACTTAGATAATCTTAAACTAGAAGAACTTATAGGAAATCTGAGTACTCATGAACTTAAATTCTTCAAACAAAAGAGACCAGAAAAAGGAATAGCCTTGCAAGCTAAAAATTCTGAATCTAATGTCTGTGAGAAAGTGAGTGATGAAGAACAGCTAGCGTTCTTTGCTAAAAAGGTCTACAAAAAGTTTTTAAAGAAAAAGCATGATGATTCTGGTGCATCAAAGACCTTTCAGAAAAGGGATAATCAAATTAAGTCAGAATCTAGGTTTAACAATACTTCTACAGGGAAGTGGAATCCTAAAGAGAAGGATAACAAAGAGTATAAACCTAGAGAAATTCAATGCAGAGAATGTAGAGGTTTTGATCACATTCAGGCTGAGTGTGCAAATATTTTAAAAAGAAACAAAAGTGCTTATATAACCACTCACAGTGATAGTGATTCAGAGAGCAACAGTAATGAAGAGGATGATTCTAATTTTGTTAATTTTATGGGAATAATCACTGAAAAAGAACCTACTTATGAAAGTAACTGTGAGTCTGATTTAACCATAGGTAAACCTGCTCTTGAAACCTATAGTAGCGATGATGAAGATCCTTCTGATGAAAACACTACTCAACAATATCTTGTTCTTTTTGAAAAGTATCAATGCTTGAGTAAGCAAAACTTGATCTTGAACAAACTTAATGTTAATCTAAAGGATGAAGTTAAAAGTCTCACAGAGCAAATCAACAAACAGCTAGTTGAACTTACTGATACTAAAAAGAAAATAAAAATGCTGAATGTTTCTGCTTCAGAGAAATTAGATGACATGCTGTCCTACTCTAGAGGGTCTAAAGATAACAGTGGTTTAGGTTACTATGGTTGTGAAAGTACAAGAAAAAAATATCTTTATTAAAGTTGTTGCTAAAGCTAAAACTCATGATTTTGACAATAAGGTTAGAAGCTCAGTTGCAGCCAAGGTTGCAACCAGGAATAAAACTCATGTTTTTGAGAAGAAGGTTAAAACTGTAGTTGCAACTAGATATGTAACCACAGTTGCAACCAAGAAAAAACTGAATAGCTTTGATGTTAAATCTACTTTTAGAACCAAACTGTGTAACTTTTGCAAAAGATCTGGTTATTTAGAAATCCAGTGTTACTTAAAGAGGAACATAAAGTATATTTCTCAGAAAAACTGGTTGGCTTCTGTCAATAAACAATTGAACTGGATTTGGAAAGTTAAAGAAAAGTCAGTCTGGAAAGTTAAAGAAGAATCTACTTTAATTGCTACTAACAAAGCTGTGATTACCTCTTTAAATGCTGTTACTTCCAATGATTGGTATTTGGCAGTGGCTGCTCTAAGCACATGACAGATACTGCAGGTTTTCTAAAAAATGTCATCAATCTTAAAGGAAACACTGTTGTGTTTGGAGGTGGAGATACATGTATTGTTGGTAAAGGTACCTTAAACAAACCTGGAATGCCTAATATTGATGATGTTTTTCTTGTAGAAGGTTTAAAAGCTAATCTTATTAGTATTAGTCAACTATGTGACAACAAGATGATTGTTAAATTTAACAAAGATAGGTGTCTAATTACTGATCTTAACAATGATTTGGTCATGACTGGAGTTAGATCAACAAACAGTTGCTAGTATTTGAAAAAGCTGAAAAAGAACTGCCTCAGAATAGGTGTAATCAAGCCATTACTAATAATTTTGATATTTGGCATAAAAGGCTTGGTCATGTGAATTACAAAACCTTAGATAAGTTTGTTAAGAAAGAATTGATAAGAGGTATTCCTAAACTAAGTGCTAAAACTCAAAGTATCTGTGGTGATTGTGCAGTTGGCAAGCAAACTAAGAGTATTCATAAAAGTACTAGTCAAATCTACACTAAAAGAGTCCTAGAACTTCTTCATATTGACTTAATGGGTCCTATGCAAACTGCTAGTATAGGTGGCAAAAAGTACATTCTGGTAGTTGTAGATGATTTCTCTAGATACTCTTGAGTAGTTTTCTTAAAAGATAAGTCTGAAACTTTTGATCTCTTTAAAACTCTGTGCTTAAAACTTCAACTTGAAAAAGGTTCAACCAGTGGTAACATTGCTAGAGTCAGAAGTGATCATGGAACAGAATTTGAAAACAGTAAGTTTAGAGAATTTTGCAACTCCTTAGGTATTAGTCATGAGTTCTCTGCTCCTAAGACTCCACAGCAAAATGGCATAGTTGAAAGGAAAAATAGAACCATTCAGGAAATGGCTAGAGTCATGCTTAACTCTAAGAAACTTGCCAACAGATTTTGGGCTGAAGCTGTTAATACTGCCTGTCATATAGTTAATAGAGTTTACATTACTAAAGGCACTTCCATGACAGCTTATGAGATATGGAAAGGTAGAAAACCAATGTTAAGTATTTTCAAGTCTTTGGGTGTGTTTGTTACATTCTCAGAGATAGAGAGCATCTGGGTAAATTTGACTCTAAAAGTGATAAAGGGATCTTTCTTGGTTATGCTCAGAATAGCAGAGCTTTTAGAGTCTATAATCAAAGAACAAACTATGTTATGGAATCTTATAATATGTTATTTGATGACCTAAACACTGTTGATGAGAGTACAGGTGATGATGATGAACAATATGAGATTGCAGAAAAAGAGAAAGAAGAAGTTCAGCAAACAAGCAGTCCCATAGTGGTTGGAAGTCCAGTTGCAACTGAGGTTACAACAGAGGTTGGAACTGAGGTTGGAACCGAGGTTGAAACCCAGAATTCAACAGAATCTGAAGAAGAAGAGTCTGCTATTCCAACTACAAGCAAGCCACGCTATGTAAGGACTCAGAGAAATCACTCTCTTGACAATGTCATAGGAGAAGTTGCTTCAGGTATGAAAACCAGAGGTAAAAGAAATAATTTTGTTCACTTTGCTTGTTATATTTCTCAGTTATAACCTAAGAATATAAAAGAAGCTTTAGAAGATAGTGAATGGATTTTAGCTATGCAAGATGAGTTATCTCAATTTGAGAGAAATGATGTATGGACTTTAGTACCCAGACCTTCTAATAAAAATGTTATAGGGACTAAATGGATTTTTAGAAATAAAAGTGATGAGGATGGAGTGATTATCAGAAATAAAGCTAGGTTGGTAGCTCAGGGTTATACACAGATTGAGGGAATTGACTTTGATGAAACCTTTGCTCCTGTAGCTAGAATTGAATCCATTAGAATGCTATTGTCTCTTGCATGTCTGTATGATTTTAAACTGTTTCAACTTGACATTAAGAGTGCTTTTCTGAATGGTGTGATTAATGAAGAAGTATATGTCTGTCAACCTAAGGGATTTGAAGATCCTAAATTTCCTGAACATGTCTACTTGCTGAAAAAGGCCTTGTATGGTCTAAAGCAAGCTCCTAGAGCTTGGTATGATAGATTAACCAAGTTTTTGCTTGAAAAAGGTTTTAGCAGAGGGGGAGTTGATAAAACTCTGTTTACTAAGAAAACTACAAATGATATAATCATTGCTCAAATCTATGTTGATGACATTGTGTTTGGCTCAACTTCTAATAAAAGGATAGATGAATTCATTTCTGATATGAAGAATGAATTTGAAATGAGTGGTGGAGGTGAATTAACTTATTTTCTAGGATTGCAAGTTAAACAGAATGAAAAAGGCATTTTTCTATGTCAGAGTAAGTATGCAGACAATCTTGTTAAAAAGTTTGGTCTGAGTGAGAGTAAAGAGAAGAGAACCCCTATGAGTACCACCCTTAAACTGTCCAAAAATGATAAAGGTAAAAGTGTCTGTCCCAGTCTTTACAGGTCCATGATTGGAAGCTTGCGTTATTTGACTGCCAGTAGACCAGACCTGTGCTTAAGTGTAGGTGTTTGTGCCAGGTATCAGGCAAATCCTTTAGAACCTCACCTTCTAGCTGTTAAAAGAATCTTAAGGTATGTAAAAGGAACAATTCACCTAGGCCTATGGTATTCTAAAGATACAAACCATTTTCTTAGTGGCTACTGTGATGCAGATTGGGCAGGAAACATAGATGATAGAAAGAGTACTTCTGGTGGTTGTTTTTATTTTGGAAACAACCTTGTTTCATGGTTTAGTAAAAAGCAAAATTGCATTTCTTTATCTACTGCTGAGGCAGAATATATTGCAGCTGGAAGTGGATGTACTCAACTTATTTGGATGAAACAGATGCTGAATGATTATAATGTTAAGCCAGAAATATTAACTTTATTCTGTGATAATAAAAGTGTAATAGATTTAGCAAAGAATCCAGTTCAACATTCTAGAACTAAACACATAGACCTAAGGCATCATTTTATTAGAGACCTAGTTGAAGGAAAAAGCTTAATTTTAGAACATGTTTCAACTGAAAAACAATTAGCTGATATTTTCACAAAGCCCCTTGATACTAATAAATTTGAATCTTTAAGAAGTGATATAGGGGTATGTCACTTTGACTCTAATTGAATACTCTTGCTATGTATGTATGTTTTGAGTACCTTAAATACTGTTTATTTTTAGAGGTAAGTCTTCATTGAGCTTTAAAGTTTTTTTCTTGAAAAAGCCGCTCTTTTGGTGTTTCAAAAATAGATGTGAGGTAACTTTTCCTTAAAACCTCTCTGGTAATAGAGTTGCTAGCACAAAGTGCATTTTTTTTACACAGTGGTTGCAAGTTCAGTTGCAACTCCAGTTGAAAGCACTTGCTAATAATACTGGTTGCAAGCTCAGTTGCAACATCAGTTGAAACCTCATAATACTGAAATTCAGTGAATGTCCAAATTCTCTTACTTAAAAAAAATCCAAGACGAAGTCTTATTGTTTTGACATCACTTATACTATTTCCTTGCTGAGATCATCAAACTAGTTTTTGTGCAGAGATAAAAATGAATTTGCTCAATTCAAGCTCTTCAAATCTAATTTATATTTAAGCTATTCAATGATAAACATATCTTCTTGAGTAAATTGCTAGAGTTTTGTTTTTTTTTTTTTGGTGTGAATATATTCCTGATTTGCTACATTCTCTTGAAACAAATCCTAATTTCCTTACAATCCTCAACTACTTCGAATTCAAACCATTGGGTATATCTGTTTACAAAGGAATGTATATCTTTATTAATTGCAAAATCTATTTTTCTGAAAAATAAAGCTGTTTCTTACGTTCTTTTTTTAAAAATAAAAATAAAAATTCTGTTGATAAGATATTTTCCTAATTACTAGCTAAATTTGGTTTCAAAATTGATTTGAGTATATCTTTTTCTAATTGTAAAAAGATTTGGCCTTTATTGCTATTTATACAAACCTCTTTTTAATATACCAAATCAATCACAATTATCACAATTACTCTCTCTCTCTTTCTTTTAAAGAAACCCTAAGTTTTTCTGAAACGCCAAACAGCGAAGTTCTAAGTCCAGTTCCAACCATTAGTTGAAACCATGTCTTCCAACCCTTATAAAAACCCCAACATGAACATTGATGATGACTGCACTCTAAGAGATTTCTTAAATAAATCTCCAACCAGTCCAGGCTCGAAAACTAAGGTAAGTGAGTCTTCCTCTTCCAAGATTAAGCGTACTAAGAAACGTGCTAGGAAAACTGTAGAGGATGATCCAATTCTACCTGTTTTCTCTTATAAATCTAAGTTTAATGAGATTGATCCTAGGTTCTGGAGTAGGACCATGTATAGAAGGTATAGGTCTTTTGCTGGTAGGGAGATTCACAGTGAAAGAAGACTTAATTTGGTTAGTTATCCTCATATACAAGTGCATGTTGAAAAATTGCTGTCTGCTGTTGGCTTAGACAGAACCATTTGCTATCCTGACTCTTATTATCCTGCTGTGGTTAAAGAATTCTATGCTAATTTGAGTAGCAGTGTCTTTGTTGAGGGTGATCCTGCCTATGGCAGAGTGTTTTTGAGGGGTGTAACTTTAGATTTTACACCTAAATTAATTAATGAGTTTCTAAGTTCTCCAAGCCCTATTGTTGATAATGCTGATTATGACATGGAAGTCATTGCCCTGGTTCTAACTGGAAAGAACAATAGATTTGATGGTACTTCCATCAAAACATCCTCTCTCACACTTTGTGCTGCTGTATTGCATAAAATTGCTAGGTTTAACTGGACCCCTACCAAACAACCTTCCAAAATCAACAAAGAAATGGTCATCTTTCTGTATAAGATAATGTCTTCTCTACCCATAAATTTTGGCCATCATGTCTTCAATCTTATAAGAGATTTCAGTGATACAGATTCTCCTTCCATTCTGCTTCCTTTCCCCTGCCTAATCACTGCATTAATTCTAGGCCAAGTCTCTAATATGCCTAGTGGTTCTCCTATTAGTATTACTAATGAACCAATCACAGATTGTCCCTCTGCTATCTAAATTCTGCCAAACTATTAAAAGAAGGGCATGTTAATGACATTTCTGGTGAGAAAGGCAAAGAAAAAGAAGAAGAAACTTCTACTGCACCTTCAGCAAAGAAAAAAGGTGTAAGGTGGTACTTGACACAGAAGCTGGCTTATAATCAGGAAAGGAGAGCTGAATTGGATGCTGATGATTTTCAAATCAAAAAGCTGCTTGTGAATCTAATAAAAAGTGATGATGGGGATAGTGATGCAACTCACAGTGATGATGGTTTTTCCATAAGCAGTGAGGATGAAGATGAAGAGGTTGTTAGAGACAATCCTCTAAGAGAAAGAGCCCCACATTCAGACATACCTCGTGACTAATGTCAATGGCTGCTGACAAATAGGGGGAGTGAAGTTTATTGAAGTTTATTGTTCAGTTTCACTGTTTAATTTCAATTTCAAGACTTAATGCTGCTGTCTTTAATTTCTATTACAATTGTTGTACTAAGACAATGTTGTGCCATGTTTTGGCCTTTAAATTTATGCAATTTCCAGTTTTGAAGTATGCCTGTCTTTAGAATTGAACTTGTGAATGGATATAGTTTGTGATTATTTGAAACTTGCAATTCTAACTTGCAGGGGGAGCTTGAATAGATGACTCTTAAGTATTGCTGTAAAAGACAGTATAAGACTATTCTGAAATTAAAACCTGCAGGTGTTTGGGAATCTATAAACTTAGATGATTTGTCAAAACCAATGACAAAGGGGGAGATTGTTAGGACCAGATTTCTGGTCTATAGTTTATTTGTTGTCTATTGGTTTTCACTAAATAATCATAACTGTTTGTTTAGAACTAAGACAGTATTGACAGGTTTCAAGTACCAGTTGCAACCTCAGTTACAACCTACTAAGTAAGTAGTGTTAGGTTTCAAGTACCAGTTGCAACCTCAGTTACAACCTACTAAGTAAGTAGTGTTAGGTTTCAAGTACCAGTTGCAACCTCAGTTACAACCTGCTGCTCATCAGTATTCTGTCTAGTTCTGTAAATCTGCATAACTGTTCTTTATTGATAAATTACTTGTTCTACAGTATGCAGGATATATTCTCATATGTTCTTAAAGGTTTAATATGCGTATATTGAGAATATCAAAGTGTTAAGGAAATATGTTTTCTAAAAGATATAAAGAGATTAGTTTGTAAGGTTATGCTTCCTTCTAATATATATCTCTATTCTTATGCTTGTCCTTATCACTTATTTCAATCTTTGATCCTTATATATATTCAGTAAAGATACGTTTTAAGATTGATTGTTATATGGAGTTGAATGTTTCATATGTTTATGAAAAGATATTATCTTTAAAAGATGTTATCTTTATATGTTTCCTTTCAAAGGAAAAGATTAACTCCTACTTTCAAACTTGTTGCTAAACAGGTATTAACCAATGATGATTGGAGTCAATCTACGCTGCAGTATCACGCAATACATGGGAATATTGAAGCCAATCAATAAAGTCAAAAGCAATCAAAAGATATTGAAGATAGAAGATTGTTTTTACTTGCTTATATACTTAGTAACTATAGCTTGTAAAAGGTGTGTGTTCTAAATTATAAAGAACGCATTCTTGAGAGAATACACGTGAGCTTTTTAAAAGAAAAACAATGGTAGGATGCCATTGATTTATAAGTGATAGTTATAGAGTAGGAGCAATATAGAGATAGGCAGAAAAACCTAGAGGGAATCTGAGAGTTTTTCATTAAGACTTGAGTCTCATATTGTAAGCTTTTTATAATATCATAATCTGGGTAAGTGCCCCGGAGACGTAGCCTAGTTAGGTGAACTCCGTTGTTAAATGTGCTTGTGATTTATTTAAGTACATTTAACTTTTTACAGTTCTGTACATTTAATACACTTGGTTCCAACTGTGGTTGCAACCTCACTTGGAACCTAACTGCAAAACGGCAACTAGAACAGCGGATAGGAATTTCAAATTTTAATTAAAATAAACACATGTTGAAAATAGAATAAATTATTTATATGTTTCTAAAATTCTATATTTATGAAATTTGGCACTAATGTATGGCGCGGAAAAAACAGATAAGTCCTATATTTTGGATAATTAATTTTTAATTAAAATAAATAACATTGTTAAAGTTAAAACTAACGTGCGTGTTTAACTTAATATGCCTATGTGTCATTTAATAAATTTTTAAATGATGATATGTCACTATTTAACAATAAAAAGTTAACAATACTCATTTTAAATTACTGAGAATATAAGGTTTTAACTGAAATTACTTTATTGTTAACTTACAAGTTGTCTATTCTTATTTTAATTACAACTGTTATTTTTTTATTGCATCAACACAGTCCTCTTAGTAATTAAATTAATTAATGGGGTGGTTTTAGAAATGAAACAAATATGAGAAGCAAACAAAATCGTTATATGTTGCTTGATAAGTCAAAAAGGCAAAACCTGACAAAATATAGCAACTTTGTTCAATGTTCACTGGAGGTTGTGTTAAACCAAATCAACCGGCACTTATGAAGCTTAAATCATCATAAGTTATGGAAATTGTATTGCTGGAGGTTTGTCGGAGCTCCGACGGCCTCGTTGGAGGTTTGTTGGACCTCCGGCAACATCCGTCAGGGACCAAAGACGATCACCATTAGAGTTTATCCTACTACCCCATTCATAAGTTGCTTATGTATTGGCAGCGGCGGCGGTCTGGCGGATCTCTGGGGAGGTCGGCGGAGATCGAGTAAAGTGTATACCTTTTTCTTAAATCTCAGAGTTGGGGTAGATTATGGTGGGATTGAAATGAGTTGAGAGAATCCTGCAATTTTTGGGAAAGAAATTTTTGGATGGTACTTATTGGGAAAACAGTTTATAGAATGACACTTATTTTTTATTTTCCTATGAAACTATCAAACTTTGTCAAAAAATAATAATTCTTTTTATAACCTACTTGAGGCTAAACCTAATTACAAGAGTTATTTTTTGCAATTAAATGAGGAATAAGTGCCTAAAATGCTAAAACATCACTTATTGGTTTCCGATATATAATATTTTCAAAACAAAGCAAATTAGACACAAATCAAAAAAAGGGTCCTTCTTTAGTTAGATTGTATGATGTTTCACAAGTATACATCACATGTTGGAAAAGTTGGAAAAATATAGTACAATATGATGTTTGTTTCTTTGTCTTTTCTTATTAATGCTTTAAACATACTTCACATGTCGGAAAGCAACGACTGGTCCCAGTGAGTGATGAGGTTTTGTTTCATGCTAAGTGTGAGAGAAGAGACGGTTATCCAATAGTGTAATTTTTGAGGAAAACGTAATTGTGACATAATCACATTATTTATAAAAAATTTGGTAAAAGGAGAGTGACAGACACGAACATGGTATGCGCGTTTTAAATTGTTAAGTAAAGTTAGTTTTTATTATACATTTTTGGACTTTATTATAAAATCCACTAATAACTAAACAGTAAAGGTAAACATCACTCAGCACTACAATCTGTGTACTGTCTTGTATAATTTTTCTACATTTTTATGGGTACAAACAAGGCAGTAGACTGTATAATCTATAAAAGTAATGGCTTCTGTAGGAAAATTATGGCATGCCTGCAGTGACAAAATATACAGATACTCTGGAATTTTGTGATAGGCGTAATATACATGGTGAATAACATCAATGAACTTCATCCATAGGTTGGTTTACAAACAATAATCAAACATAGCTGAATTTGTTCACAGATGGCCGTTTCTGGACACAGTTGTATTCAGGCTTAGTCATTTATGATATACTAGATCAGGATTGTTACTAATCATTTAATGATACTGATAAAATATACTATAAAGTTTGTAGAGAAAATTATTTTGACTTGTATTTCATAGTATCACTGAGTCATGGTTACAATAATATAGGAGTTCTAGGGAATTATATTTTCAGTAATCCAGAACTGCGCTGCTGGAGCCTGGAGCTGTTATACATCAATTACCTATTGACTCTGTAGATGAATCCTGAAGATGTCAAGTTAATAAAAACTGATTTAAAATTACTTCCACTCTATCTCTATGCAAATATAGTAAAAACTGGATCACTTTCACACTCAACACTTCCTTTCTGCAAGCCATTTTCGAGGCCACTACACCACTCAATTTCAATTTATTTAATTTATTTTCAAAATATTATGTTATGACTTATGAAAAAGATAGTTTTGGAAGGGATAATTTAGAAATTGTACACAGAACTCAATTTTTTTTAGAAATAAGTACCTCTTTTTTTTTAATTGCCTTTTAGTTTATCAAACATCCTGCAAACTTAACACTAAATGTAGGAAAAAAAACATGTACTCATTTATGTGAGGATTTAAAAGATCCCATAAAACAGGAAATCAGAATCACCAAGATATAGACAGAGAATTGTGTGAGAAAAATATGTGTGTTATGATAAATCAATTTAGGTTTACAAGTGCTTAGGAAGTATACTAATAATAATGGTTAAAACCAGCTAGAGATAGAGAGAGATGAAGCGGACGAGGCGATCTCTCGATCTAGCCTTTCCCTGACCTTTTCTTACCCACTTAACCATCTTCTCGTTTCTCTCCTTATCTTACATAACTCTAAATACATATATAAGTCAGACGAAAGATCTCTCATCCTTCATCATTCAAAAGTAAGGGTTCTTCTCTTCAAGGGATTTTGGTACAGAGATTAAAGGGTTTTTTTTTATCTTCCAGCATGGATACGGGTAAACATGGATTAGATAAGGTTAAATTGATTACAGAGGGAATCCACTCCAAGAGCCAGCTATGCCAATGCTGTAACAGGTAAGAAATCAGAGATGGATGCTACTAGCAAGTTAGATTTGAGTAAATTAGTAATTACTAATATTTATCTGCCTTTAAGGCAAATCTTGATTAAGGGTTCACAACCCACGGTAGTTTTTTCACAAATCGAACTCCAGCGATCTGAAATTCCCCATCAATTATCTTTAATTGCTAAATTTAGCAAAGGTAGACCGGAAATTGAAACTATTAGGGATCATATTGTAAAAAATTGGGGTTTGCAGAGCATGCCAGTTGTAGGTCTGATTGACTATAGACACATGCTTATTAAGGCTTTAAATAAGCTAGATTATAATAGGATATGGACTAGGACTTCACATGAGATGGAAGGGGTATTATTCAGATTATTTAAATGGACCAGTGACTTCTCTTTATTCAGAGAGTCACGCCAATTGTTCATGTTTGGCTGCGGTTACCGCTTTTACCATTGAATTTCTATGTATTATCTTATTTGAGGGCTATTACTCAATCTATTAAAAGTTTGTTAGATACGGATATTGCTACACTTACTCATGATAGACCCAAAAATGCAAAAGTTTGCGTAGAAATGTACCTTTTAAGGCCAAAAGTTGACATGATATGGATTGGCAGCTCGTTAGAAGCTGGTAGTGGTTTTAGGCAAATGGTAGATTATGAGAAAGCGTGTAAATTGCAAGGCTATGGGGATTATGAATGTAAGAAATTAAGTAATAGGGGCAAAAATAAGGGTACATCTCATGTAGATGAAGGGAACAAAAATACTAATTAGTATAATAGACGCCTCCTTATAGACAGCAATTGAAAAGTCAATTAGAGCAAGCAAAAATTATAAATACGAAAGTGGAATATAGAGCTAATGAGTTGCCACAGTTAATGGACACTGGAATAACAAAAATAAAAAAAAGGAAAGTTCCAACTCTGAAAAACTCAAGTGCAATGAATGGATTTCTGTTAGAAACAACAAAAAAAATTCAGGTGATGTCCAAATAATTAATGAAGATTTTGACAAGGATAAGTCTCCTGATATGAGATGTATGAACAGTTTTCAGATTCAAAATGAGCTGGAAAGTGTAATTATAGGGGTGAATAGTGGAGAATCATCATCTCAAGTGGCCACTACAAACCTCGTTTCTGAACCTGAATTAGAAGTTGAGCATAAGTGTGACGAAGTTTGGTCAAAAAAGGCAATCATTGAGAAAGAAAATGGTGAGTTGCCAATGAATAAAAATTACAAAAATACATAGACTCCCAAAGCTAATTTGAATGGAGAGCAGAGTTTAAGTTCTAATCTTTCTCCATATGTTATGGCATTTGTGCCAAGTCATATCCCGAGCTCTTTAAAAGTTACAGGCAAGGAAAATGTTTCTCCTACTGATTAATCAAGAACGGAAAAGAATAGGAGAAACAGAAAGAAAGAAAGAAAAAATAGGCCGACGAAGAAGTTTCTAAAATAAGTTCTAGTAGTCAAAGCCAAATATATATGCCTTTTAACAACACTTTGGAGGACTTAATAGGAGATTACAACCTTTACTATTCATATATTATTGAGAATGATAATTATTAGTCGGATGAATATGGAACTTTTTCGGATGTTGGAGCTCGCAATGAAGATAAATTCAAATTGAGAATTCAAAAGCCCTCCATGATCACTAGGGGCATAGGGTCAAAACCAATAGGTGCATGATATGCTAAAACATCACTTATTGGTTTTTCGATAGATAGTTATTTACAAAACAATACATATCAGACACAAGTCAAAAAAGAGTCGATGTTTGGTTAGATAGTATGATGTCTCATAAGTATTCATCACATGTTGAAAAAAATTATAGTATAATGTGATATTTGCTTAGATTAATTGTATGATTTCTCACAATTACTAACATCACATATTGAAAAAAAATATATGGTACAATGTGATGTTTACTTATCAATGCTTTAGACATATTTCACATTTTGGAAAACAATGGCTGGACCCGCTGAGTAATGATGTTTTATTTCATGCTAAGTGTAGGAAAAAAAGACGGATATAAAATGGACTGAGCATGTCATACTCCTTCACCTTCACCTATAAATAGTACTAAAACTCCTAATCTATGAAACATTAGATATAATTGTAAAACATCAAGGGTTGTGATTAAATGCATTATAAAATGATAGAATTACTTGATTATATCTCTTTTCACTTTTACTTTATATTCTCTTTTCTACGTATAGTCATGGCCTATATATTGTCTATCAAAAGATCAATTATTAAATTACAGATGATTCTTATTATTTTTTCTGTTTTAATTATATAGAAGACAAATTATAATTTATTAAATTAAAAAATAGATTACCACACCATAAAAATCCAAATAAAAATATAAATAACCCTAATTAAGACAAGTTATTTTTTGTAACTAAATGAGGAATAGGTGCCTAATATTATAAAATATCACTTGTTCGTTTCTCGATAGATAGTTATTTACAATACAATGCATATCTGACACAAGTAAAAAAGGGTTAATGTTTGGTTAGATAGTATGATGTCTCACAAGTATTCATCACATGTTGGAAAAAAATGTAGTATAATGTGATGTTTGCTTAGATTAATTGTATGATTTCTCACAAGTACTAACAAAACATGTTGAAAAAAAAATATAGTACGACGTGATGTTTACTTATCAATGCTTTATACATATTTCACCTTTTGGAAAGCAATGGTTGGTGTCGATGAGTGATGAACATTTGTTTCATGCTAAGTGTGACAAAAAAAAATACGGTTAGGAAGTAGACTGAGCATGCGAGACAATTCACCTTCACCTATAACTAGTACTCAGATTCCTAATATGTGAACCATTAGATATGATTGTAAAACATCAAATGTTGTGATAAAATGGATTATAAAAGGAAAGAAGTATTTGGTTATGACTCTTTCCACTTTTACTGTATATTCTATTTCATGCGTAAAGTTATTGTCTATATATTGTCTATCAAAAGATCAATTATTAAATTACAGATCATTATTCTTATTTTTTATGTTTTTATTATATTGAAGACAAATTATAATTTATTAAATTAAAAACTAGATTAGCACACCATAAAAACACAAATAAAAATATATATAATGAGACAAGTTATTTTTTGTAACTAAATGATGAATATGTGCCTAATATGCTAAAACATCACTGATTGGTTTCTCGATAGATAGTTATTTACAAAACAATGCATATCAGACACAAGTCAAAAAAGTGTCCATGTTTGGTTAGATAGTATGATGTCTGTTAAGTATTCATCGGATGTTGAAAAAAAATATAGTATAATGTGATGTTTACTTAGATTAATTGTATGATTTATCACAAGTACTAACAACACATGTTGAAAAAAAAAAATTAGTACAATGTGATGTTTACTTATCAATACTTTAGACATATTTCATATTTTGGAAAGCAATGACTGGACCCGCTGAGTGATGAGATTTTATTTCATGCTAAGTTTGGGAAAAAAAAGACGGTTATAAGTGGAATGAGGATGTCATACTCCTTCACCTTCACCTATATAGTACTAATACTCCTAATCTATGAAACATTAGATATAATTGTAAAACATCAAGGGTTGTGATAAAATGCATTATAAAATGAAAGAATTACTTGATTATATCTCTTTTCACTTTTACTTTATATTCTCTTTTTTGCGTAAAGTCATGGCCTATATATTGTCTATCAAAAGATTAATTATTAAATTACATATGATTCTTTTTATTTTTTCTGCTTTAATTATATAGAAGACAAATTATAATTTATTAAAAAATAGATTACCACACCATAAAAATATATAATCTAATTAAGACAAGTTATTTTTTGTAAGTAAATGAGAAATAAGTG
The DNA here is from genome assembly GCA_963682055.1 of Primula veris. Classification (NCBI taxonomy): domain Eukaryota; kingdom Viridiplantae; phylum Streptophyta; class Magnoliopsida; order Ericales; family Primulaceae; genus Primula; species Primula veris. Next base: position 16,760,161 of record OY821743.1, on the reverse strand, counting down.
CCTAATATGCTGAAACATCACTTGTTGGTTTCCCGATAGATAGTTATTTACAAAACAATGCATAGTAGACACAAGTTAAAAAAGGGTTCATGTTTGGTTAGATAGTACGATGTCTCACAAGTATTCATCACTTGTTGGAAAAAAATATAGTATAATGTGATGTTTGCTTAGATTAATTATATGATTTCTCACAAGTACTAACATCACATGTTGAAAAAAAAGATAGTACAATATGATATTTACTTATCAATTCTTTAGACATATTCCACGTTTTGGAAAGTAATGACTGGTCCCATTGAGTGATGAGGTTTTGTTTCATTGTAAGTATGAAAAAAAAAGACGGTTATAAAGTGAACTGAGCATGCGACTCCTTCACATTCACCTATAGAGAATACTCAGACTTCTATTCTATGAACCATTAGATATAATTGTAAAACATTAAGGGTTGTGATAAAATGCATTATAAAAGAAAAGAATTACTTGATTATTACTATTTCCCCTTTTACTATATATTCTCTTATTGCGTAAAGTCATGGTCTATATATTGTCTATGAAAAGATCAATTATTAAATTACATATGATTCTTTTTATTTTTTCTATTTCTATTATATAGAAGACAAATTATAATTTATTTAATAAAAAACTAGATTAACACACCATAAAAATCCAAATAAAAATTTATATAACCCTAATTGAGATTACGATAGACTTAAATGTTAATTAAAATAATAAAATATTATTAATTTTGATAGAACAATACAAAAACCTAAAATCAATATATCTATATCTATATCTGTGTGTGTGTGTATATATATATATATATATATATATATATATATATATATATATATATATACATATATATATACACACACGGTGAAATCCTTTGTAATTATATAGAGGAAACATACTTTTTCGGCCCTTATTGAATTCTAGATTTAAAAGTTTCCTTTTATATGCTTATTCTTTTTTATTTTCTTTATTTTCTTTCCTTTTTTAAATCTTATTACAGCCTTAGATGATTTTTAAATCAATCCGACGGCTGCTATAAGGAGAGTCTGAGTACTCTCTTTTTGTGGGGAGTCTGAGCCCCCTTTTGTTATGAAGTTCACATTATTTATGTAAAAGAACAAAGTTTTTGTACCTAGTTTGTACACCATGCGTTCCCATTTAATTGTTCATTACGAAATTACATGCAATTTTAACCGCTTTATAACTTATATCAAAATTGTCGATTTTTTTTTTTTTTTTAAATCTAATCATAAAATTTAACATTTGAACTATATTATCAACTTTTGATGATTTTCATTCCGAAGGGAATAGTAATTTCGTGCGTACATGTTAGGTGTCTAGATTTAATTGGTACATGTGATATAGAATAACACGTAACTTAGATTCGGTGTAAATACTTCCTTTCTCATTTAATTTGTACAATCTCCTATTAACAATCTCTATCCAGATTAAAAAAAAAAAACATCAATTTCATAGTATATTTGGTGGTCTTAATTAGGGATAGATATATATAAAGTAGTACTTAGGGATAATTATATATACAAACTTTATATTTTAATTGGTATTTCGATCAGGGCTAGATTTTGTACAGATTAACTTTATAAAGCCGTCATATAGGATTTCTCTAAGAAATTCGTGATCTGAAAACCTTTCATAGTTTACCTATCATAAGTATTAACATTATTTTTTTTTATCAAAAGTACTACTCTAATCAATTCAATATCAAATTTTAGGGGCAATTAACAAGAACTTACCCTACATATATTTTATTAACAAAAACATAACATTAAAAGTTACATTATAAAAAACATATTATAAAAAGTTACATTATCAAAAACATATTATCAAAAGTTAAATTATCAAAAATATACTTTTAATTAATAAGTAATAAAAAATAAAAAAATCTTATTTATTATTCCTATCTCTTTCCACTCTCTCTCTCCTGCTCTCATTCTTTTTGCTCTCTCTCCTCCTCTCACTCTCTCCGATACTTCTTTATCTTTTGAGTTGTTCTGCCGGATCGGTCGCTCAAGATCTTTGGTCTCTACCCGGACCTGATGAAAAAAATGGGATCACTCCTCGAATACCGGAGGGCGCCTACTAGATATGACCCAATATTCAGGAGAGCCTTTACCCGAACCCATACGTGTTTCTGTGGGTCTTACTGTAACTGGTTTGTCGGGAAATATACGTACCCATATTTTTCCACCACCTTTCATCGATTGGTTATTCCTCTCTGTTCGTATCTCTTTTTCCAATTTCGGTCTCGATTAGTTTACAAGCATCTTCCTGATCTCTCCTAGTTTCTCTCTCTTTCTGATCTCTCTCTGCTACTCTTTTTTTTTTTTTTTTGATATTTCTCTTTTCTTCCTCCTCTCTCTTCGATCTCTCTCTCTTTGGTGAAAATTGAGACGGAGGCATCCGTTGGAGTGGACGACAAGTGTGTAAAGCGAGATCGAAAACCCGAGATTGATGTCGACGGAGATGCGATCGTCGAAAGAGAGACCCACGACGACGACGTGAAAGTTCGAGATCGGAGGACGGTTAAGTGTTGAATTTATTACTGGTGTATAAAGTTGAAAAATAAGTCTATGAACTCTGTGAATTAAACGTAGAAAGTTGAAAATTATGGATATGAGTTATGTAAATAAGTATATAAATTCTGTAAATCGGGGTATGAACTTTACGAATTATTGAACTTAAAATAAGGATATGAACTTTTAAAATAACGATATTAACTTTTGGATATATAAATTAGGGTATGTATTTTTGAAATAAGGGTATGAATTTAGAAATAAGTGTATGAAATATATAAATTAGGGTATGAAGTTCTGAGTATGTTTTTGTTAATTAAATTTTTTTTGATATGTTTTAGTTTATTTAGTTTTAAAAATAGTATGTTTTGTTAATTTATGCTAAATTTTATTACAGTAATATAAATCAAACTAAGAACAAGAAACATTGAAAACAAGCCCCCGCTATTCACTCGAAGCATTGAATTAGGATCTCTGTAACGCCGTCGGTAAATCTCTTAATTTATTTAGGGGCAATTAACAAAAACATATCTTATCCCTATTATATTAACAAAAACATACCCTTCAAAGTTATATTATCAAAAACACACCTTTAATAAAAAAAGAGTATATGAAATTGAAAAAAATGTGTGAATTCAAAAAAAAAAACGAGGGTATGAAATCTCAAAAAAAGAAGGTATGAAATCGGAAAAAATTTGGTATACAAAAATATTTGTTCGAAAACGAAAAGAAAAAGAGGGTATTAAATCGAAAAAAATGGTATCAACTCGAAAAAAACGGGATATAATTTTAAAAATTAGGGTATGACTTTAAAAATTAGGGTGTGACTTTAAAATTGGGATATGACTTTAAAAATTGAGATATGAATTTTAAAATTTGGGTTATGAACTTAAAAATCGGGATATGAAGTTTACAAATCGGGGTATGAACTTAAAAATTGGGGTATGAAGTTTAAAAATCGGGGTATGAACTTTAAAATTGGGGTATGAATTTTAAAAATAATGGTTTGAACTTTTAAAATTGAAATATGAACTTAAAATAAGGGTATGAACACGAAAAACGGGAGTACGAACTTTAAAAATTGAGATATGAATTTTAAAAATTGGGGTATGAACTTAAAAATTGAGATATGAATTTTAAAAATTGGAGTATGAACTTAAAAATCGGGATATGAAGTTTAAAAATCGGGGTATGAACTTTAAAAAGAAGGGTATGAACTTTAAAATTGGGGTATAAACTTTGAAAATAAATGTATGAACTTTTAAAATTGAAATATGAACTTAAAATAAGGGTATGAACACGAAAAACGGGAATACGAGCTCAATTTTTTTTCATAATATTATGAGAAGGTGAAATGATATTTTTTTAATAAAAATACATAATAAAAAAGTTACATTTTCTTTGTTTTTGTTTCCCATTTTCTTTCTTAATACAAAAGTCAACAAACAAATGAATAGAATATAAAATTATATATACTACTCTTATTGAGTACATATGCTATTAAACCCAATTAACTCAACTCATTTTCAATTTCCAAATTCAATCCCAAAATTTTCCAATTCACATATACATATATAAATACATTCACACACTCCGATTCAAATCATGGGAGGAGGACGACGACACCGACGACAACGGTGGCACCACCGGAAAAAAAAGACCAATGTCGATTTCATTAATGACGTGACGGAGAACGACGATAGATTTTAAACAGTATAGAGATGCGACGGAGATATATAGAGACTGAAGGATAGAGAGTAATTTTAGATGATAGAGAGGGAGAGGGATAAAGTGTTACAAGAAGAGAGAGAAAAAAATAGTTTGAGAAAATAGATATAAAAAAAATTAAACTGCTACATTAGTATTAATATGGTATGTTTTTTATAACAAAACTTTTGATGATATGTTTTTGTTAATTTAGTTTTAAAAACAGTATGTTTTGTTAATTTTTTCATTTATTTATTTTTGAAAAGAATATGCAACTATTGACTACATCGGTGTACTGTTGCAATGAAATCTCCAACGGGTGCAAAGGTTTGCTTGGTTTATTTGTGTCCCTTCTGCAGCTTTTGTTTGCATTTTTTATGCCGGAAAATACTCTCTGCCTTCCTTTCCGACTTTATTTTACTTTTATGCAATTTATCAAATGACTTACCAAAAGTGTAACGCCGCTCACATGGTTACAACAAATAAAATTTGCACAACTACTATAGACTATTAAGTTTACGATATTTGGTATACTATAAACTATTAGAGTTTTCGATATTTGGTATTGTTACATTATATAACTCCTTAAACTTTGGTTACTTGTTATCATTTGACAACATCGATCAATTCGGATAATATAATTTATTGTTACGATCGAAGTTGAAAGTAGCCATTCAAAATCAGGGAAAGTTGTTTTTCGTCAGCTTGTGTGGAACATTAGTTTAAAATACTCTTCTAGTATCGAGAATTTGTGATACATCCCACTAATTATTTTAAACTTCTAAACGAAAACAAAAGAAATGGTAAAATCCAAGAGAGTTGAGACCTCAAAATGTGGAAATCAAAAACCCACATGTTAATAGAGTTTTTGCCACGTCATAGTTAACAATGAGCCTAACATTACCATTGTGAGCTTGAAAATTGATTTTACCTATTGACCGACACTAATATAAATATTAACTAACCTGTTGAAGATGCTATTAACACCTACAGTGAACATGCAACTTAGTCACTCATACTAAGTAGTGGAGTTGCTAAAGTGTTCAATGCAATCTAAAATGTAAAAATTATTTTACATACTGACATTTTTGTGTAAAGTTTGGCACTACAAGAGCATTTAACCATTCCAATGTTGTTGCGACAAGACAGTTTTTAAGTGTTAACATAGCTCCAATATAGGAGCACAAACCGTCACTTTCCAAATATTAATCAAACATTAAATTTTATGAGAAGACGTTTCTTCCTTTTGGTATAGTCTGGAAAACTCTCCTCTGTGGAACCATTGGATCAACAGAGGGGTCCACAGACTGTAAAATCCAATAGTGCCACAGAGATAGTTTTTCAGACTATACCTGGCACCACTTGTCCCCTTCTATGTAGGTATGCACCACTCCCACTTGTTTTTGGATTATAATATGTGATTTGATCGTCCACGAGCACCCTTCTTCTTATTAACTATATTATTTAGTTTTGAGAATATGTTTTAATAATAGAATAATAGATAACCCCTTAAAAATGCTAGAGATTCATTTTTCAGGTTCGAAATAGTAGATTCTATATAAGAAAAATCTTTTTCAAAATTCATGTGATGATCTATAATAAGACCCATATGCCACGATAATTAGGGCTCACTGTATAGTTACCTTCAACATTAATCTTGACTTTATTATAAAGAGATTGTTGGGCTTTGATACTATTTCGAATAAACAATAAAGTAAAAAACAAAGCACTGCAATGGAAATAAACAATTTTATTTCTCACAATTGAAATATAAATTACAATTCCTGACTCAACAGAATTAAAATTACACTAATTTAAATTCCGGACAGTTTTAATACAAACTATTAAACTGCTGGACTGTTTTGACAATTAAACAAACTGCCGGATTGTTTTAACAAAACAAAATGCCGGACTGGTTTTAAACAAACTGCCCGACTGGTTTTACAAATAAACAAACTGCCGGACTGTTTTAACAAAAACCAAACTGCCGGACTGGTTTTAAACAAACTGCCGGACTGGTTTTAAACAAAAAACAAACTGCCGGACTATTTTAACAAAAAACAAACTGCCGGACTGTTTTAAGCAATACTGAAAATTACAGAACTGAAAAGTAAATTACAGAATCGAAAGACTGAAAGTAAACAGTACTGAAATGTAAATACAGAAAAGAAACAGTACAGAAAAGTAAATTACAGAATGTAAAAGACTGAAATGTAAAAACATAATTTAAAGATACTGAAATGAAAGAACAGAATAAAAAAGAGAGGCAACTCCTGGGCAGTTTCCCTTAAACAATATTTCTCGAACCACCTTTAAAGGTTTCTGGTTTCGGGACTTTGTTCCCAAGGTACAACTCTTGTCACTGAGTGGCTCGTATGGAAACCGGCACCGAACCACAGGTCGAGCTGTTGGTGGTATGGTTCTCTCTCTCTATATGTATGCTATGCTGTGAGTGAGTTGTGTGTATTCTGGTGTGTTGAAATGAGAGGGGGATGGCTGCCTTTTATAGCCTCTAATGAAACCGCAGCCATAAATGTTGGTCATCAATTCTGGGAATTACACCCTCAGAATCCGCTCAATTAATTCCTGAAACTGCTGCAATTTATTTCTCATTTATTGCTGGCGTTTCTGTTGCTGGAAACTCTAGGGACTGCTTTTGTATTTTATACAAAACTCCCTATTCGGGTTTGGACCCAAGACCCAAGACCCGAGACCTGAGACCCGAGACATTCCCCAAATCCCAAATCCCAAATCCCAAGCCCAAGCCCAAGCCCAAGCCCACGCCCACGCCCACGTCCACGCCCACGCCCACGCCCGCACCCGTGACCCAAGACACGAGCGAGCGCGTGTGTGTGGTACACACTAACCCATTCATGGGTATGTGGGCTTTGTTAGTTTAACAACTACATGGGTAGGTATTGTATTTATATTGTGAAATTGACTCTCAATCTTCTAATATTGGATTATTCTAAATGGTTTTCCATTACCATTTCGTTTTTTCCAGATTTGAGCTTTCGAGAGCCCAATTTTAAAGCCACTTTGTATTTACACCCATTCTCCAAATAGGTCATGCGATATACCATTGCGAAGCTCGTCACACGGGCTACTCAACCACGTTGAGTATGGTATAAACAACTTAGCGCTGTTGCATGTAAAAATGATTCGAAGTTGGTCCAACGACCATTCGGAAACACCCATGTATTTAACATGTTTTTCCAACAATCTCACACATGAATGCAATTGGCTGAAAATAAAAATGATCCTAAATGCATACGAGAGAACCGCAAGAGTTCACTGTATAAGGACAGGTAGCGCGCGCCTTGAACCTGCCGTAGTGATGCAAAATCTGATATGCTACTATTGGGTAGCCTTTAAGCCTTGAACCCTTTAGCGTTTGTGCATACCAAGGTAATGCGCACACATTGTCCTCTCTACACTACTTACTAAGCCCTTTGGTTGTTGTCCATATTTGGCCATTGACTGCCTTGGCAAAATTCAACCGAGTGCTCTAGTGATTTAGCCCATGGCTCATCACATAGTATCGGCCATACACACTCGTCATAGGTGATTTCAAGTCAAGGGTGTCCTGACTCACCCCTCTTGACATTCGAGATACTTGTTTTCATTAAGAGCCTCATGCTCACCCTTAAGATAGTCTAGGTCTATCACTTTTTCATCCTAGAAATCGGCTGGGAACTTAAGTTCCCGAGTGCTTTGTTCGGTCACCCCCACAGTTCGGTTTTCCCGTTGAACCCGAGCTGGAGAATCCAGTTTGGGTTGGGTTGCCTCTGAGGAGGTTTCCAGTTTGATGGGTTTCAACCCCATTCCCCTCGATGAAACTTCAACTCCTACCTGAGTCAAGCCTTTTGTAAATGGATCCGCTATAGTCTTTAGATCTCACAAAATCTAATGACACCACACCGTTAGCTAACAATTCTCTTACGGATTTATATCTCCGACGAATATGTCAGGACTTTCCATTATACATATGATCATGCGCCTGCCCAATAGCCGACTGACTATCGCAGTGCATGCTTATTGCTGGGACAGGTTTCGGCCACATTGGAATTCCTTCCAGAAAGCTTCTTAGCCAGTCAGCCTCTTTTGTTCCTAGATCCAATGCTATGAACTCGGATTCCATAGTTGATCTAGCTATGCAGGTCTGCTTGGATGATCTCCATGAGACAGCTGCTCCTCCCATCACAAACACATATCCGCTAGTGGATCATGTACTGTTGGAATCCGAGATCCAGTTTTCATCAGAATACCCTTCTAGTACAGCTGGATATCTGGTATAATGCAACCCTCGGTCGACTGTGTATCTCATGTATCTGAGAAGTCTCATGATGGCCTTCCAGTGTTCCTCATTGGGATTACTGGTGTACCTACTCAGTATACTCACTGAGTTGGCTATGTCTGGTCTAGTACAGTTCATGACGTACATCAGACTGCCTATTATTCGAGAGTATTCCAATTGTCTCACACTCTCCCCAAAATTCTTTTTCAGGGTGGTTGAGATCTCTATCAGAGTTCTGGATGTAGCTCTGCTATCTTTATCAAATTTGTCAAGCATCTGCTTGACATAGTGAGTTTGAGATAGCGCATATCCGTCTGATGTCTTGGTAATTTTCATACCAAGTATAACATCAGCGACACCCAAGTCTTTCATCTTGAATTTTTGTGACAACATTTTCTTAGTGGAGTTGATGTTATCAATACTCCCTATTATAATCATGTCATCTACGTAGAGGCAGACTACCACGTAGTCCTTTTCATTACCTTTTACGTAGACGCATTTGTCACATTCATTTATTCGAAAACCGTTTGATAGCATCACTCTATCAAATTTTCCGTGCCATTGTTTCGGTGCTTGTTTGAGTCCATACAAGGACTTCACAAGTTTACACACCTTGTGAGCTTTACCTGGAACCACAAACCGTTCCGGTTGTTCCATGTAAATTTCCTCTTCTAGCTCACCATTCAAGAACGTCGTTTTAACATCCATTTGATGTATTTCCAGATCGAACAGTGCTGCGAGAGCAATGGCTATCCGGATTGACGTATTCCTGGAGACAGGAGCATAGGTGTCGAAATAGTCGACACCTTCGGTTTGTCTAAAACCTTTTACTACAAGCATCGCCTTGTATTTCTCGATCGTTCCATCGAGCTTTCTCTTCCTCTTGAAGATCCACTTGTGTTCTAGTGGCTTACACCCGGGTGGTAAATCCACTAGTTCCCAAGTATGATTTTGTAATATCGATTCAACCTCATTGTTGATCGCCTCCTCCTAATATTGGGCTTCCGGGGATGATATTGCTTGTTTGAATGTCGCCGGTTCGCCTTCTATCATGAAGGTTACAAAATCTGGACCGAAAGTCCTTTCCTTTCTAGCCCTTTTACTACGTCGAGGCTCTTTTTCTTCTTCCTCCAACGGTTCACTTGCCCCCACATTTTCCTCACTGTTTGACTCCTCAGTCTCTACAGTTATGGAAGACTTGCGGGGAAAGATCTTGTTGAACTTAGAGTTCAATAATAGATTTTGATTATAACTTTGATTATGTTTTTAATGATTTTATGATTTCGATGATATAACGCTTGTCTTTTCCAAAAGTAGTAAATGAAATTTTCAGAATGCCAGAAAGATAGAGCACAGAAAAACGAAGCCACAGGTTCAAGCGGAACCAGAATCGGAGCTATAACGAAGAAGTTACGGGCTTTCGAAGTTTAACGAGAAAATCGGGAATACTGAAGAAACGACCGATCGTCTGTACAAAAACGACCGATCGTTTTTGGTCCAAATTCTTCCAGTGAGGACGTCGAAAAAACGACCGATAGTTTCTCAGAAAACGACCGATCGTTTTCTGAAAACGACAGATCGACTGTAGAAAACGACCGATCGTTTTCTGCAGATTTCGAAAACAGCTTTTCAGCTTATTCTGGAAAGTTGCTTAAAACTTTTGGATAAAAGCCTCAACCACTTCCAACGGTCATATACAGAAAAACAGACTTTGGTGATTATATAAACCACCCCAATTCACTTTCCAAAGTCACCAATAACATCCATTCATAACCTATTATCATTCTTCAACCTCTCTCATTCATAACACAAAATATCACCATTTTGGTGAATATATTCGAAAAAGAGGGAAATTAAGGAGAAAGCATTTCGAGCTCAACCAAAGATCAAAACATCATCAAAACCACAAATTAGCTTATTTAGAAGCAATCAAATTGTGGGTGTTGTTTTAATTTTCGATAAAGTTGTAAAGAGCAAAATTATAAGCTTATTGTTAGTGAGTGTTTGGGTAGAAACTTTTAAGCCAAAGTGTTGGTTAAAAGTTCTAGGTTAAACACTTGGGTACTCATAGATTGAGGGGGAGTCGTTGACTTATTAGACGTGTTCGTTTGCACTTGTATCAAGAGTAGAAATCTCGGGTAGAGGGTGAGCCGGTCGATTGAGCTCGATAGGATTTGTAAAATCGGGAAGATTATTTTTAGTGAAATACTCGGTAATACCGAGGAGAGGACGTATGCCGTTTGCCGAACCTCTATAAATCGCGGTGTCATTTTCTTTCCCTATCTTTTACTTTCCGCATATATTTATTATTGCTTATTTTCTTGCTTGCGTTTAGTAATTCTAGCAATTCATTAACTCTTGTTAAAACGCTTAAGCTTAGAATTGCATAAGTTGGGTTAGTAGTTGCCACTTAGATTTTTAATTAGGCAAAAAGCGCAAAAACCTTATTCACCCCCCCTTTAAGGTTTAGCCGCACGGGGCCAACAGATCTCCTCGAAGAAAGAAGCTTCTCGAGCTTCGATGATAGTATCTACATGCACATCGGGATTATCCAACTTGTGCACGAGAAAACGATAAGCACTACTGTTTTGTGCATATCCTATAAACACACAGTCTACCGTCTTTGGCCCTATTCTCGTTCTTTTCGGAAGCGAGACAAGGACCTTCGCTAGACAACCCCAAACTCTTAAGAATTTATAGCTCGGCCGATGGCCTTTCCATAGTTCATAAGGTGGTTTACCACGCTTCTTATGCGGTAGCTTGTTCAATACATAGTTGGCGGAAAGCAACGCTTCCCCCCACATGTTCTGGGGTAACCCAGAACTTATAAACATGGTATTCATCATTTCCTTGAGCGTTCTATTCTTACGCTCGGCAACCCCATTCTGCTCCGGAGAGTATGGGGCTGTGGTTTGATGTACAATACTACTTTCTGCGCATATCTGCGCAAACGGTGCCTCGTATTCACCGCCTCTATCACTCTTCAACATTTTAATCTTTTTATTGAGTTGATTTTCTACTTCGGTCTTATAAAGAGCGAACTTCTCTACCGCTTCGTCTTTACTTCTCATTAAGTAGACATAGCAGTATCTAATACAGTCATCTATAAACGTGATGAAATACTTTTTCCCTCCTCGCGTTTGTATAAACTTTAAGTCGCATACATCCGTGTGTATTAGACCGAGAGGTTCAGTACTTCGTTCAATATGTTGATACGAAGACTTGGTTAATTTTGCCTCAACACAAACCTCACATTTATGTTGTTTATCAAATACAAAATTAGGTAGTAGATTTAGTGATATTAATTTATTTATTGAACTAGTATTCACATGACCTAATATAAATATTAACTAACCTGTTGAAGATGCTATTAACACCTACAGTGAACATGCAACTTAGTCACTCATACTAAGTAGTGGAGTTGCTAAAGTGTTCAATGCAATCTAAAATGTAAAAATTATTTTACATACTGACATTTTTGCGTAAAGTTTGACACTACAAGAGCATTTAACCATTCCAATGTTGTTGCGACAAGACAGTTTTAAGTGTTAACATAGCTCCAATATAGGAGCACAAACCGTCACTTTCCAAATATTAATCAAACATTAAATTATATGAGAAGACGTTTCTTCCCTTTTTGCAAGAAAATCAGCTGCACAATTTCCTTCTATGTAGGTATGAACCACTCCCACTTGTTTTTGGATTATAATATGTGATTTGATCGTCCACGAGCACCCTTCTTCTTATTAACTATATTATTTAGTTTTGAGAATATGTTTTAATAATAGAATAATAGATAACCCCTTAAAAATGCTAGAGATTCATTTTTCAGGTTCGAAATAGTAGATTCTATATAAGAAAAATCTTTTTCAAAATTCATGTGATGATCTATAATAAGACCCATATGCCACGATAATTAGGGCTCACTGTATAGTTACCTTCAACATTAATCTTGACTTTATTATAAAGAGATCGTTGGGTTTTGATACTATTTCGAATAAACAATAAAGTAAAGAACAAAGGACTGCAATGGAAATAAACAATTTTATTTCTCACAATTGGAATATAAATTACAATTCCTGACTCAACAGAATTAAAATTACCCTAATTTAAATTCCGAACAGATTTAATACAAACTATTAAACAGCTGGACTGTTTTGACAATTAAACAAACTGCCGGACTGTTTTAACAAAACAAACTGCCGGACTGGTTTTAAACAAACTATCGGACTGGTTTTACAAATAAACAAACTGCCGGACTGTTTTAACAAAAACCAAACTGCCGGACTGGTTTTAAACAAACTGCCGGACTGGTTTTAAACAAAAAACAAACTGCCGGACTGTTTTAACAAAAGACAAACTGCCGGACTGTTTTAAGCAATACTGAAAATTACAGAACTGAAAAGTAAATTACAGAATCGAAAGATTGAAAGTAAACAGTACTGAAATGTAAATACAGAAAATAAACAGTACAGAAAAGTAAATTAGAGAATGTAAAAGACTGAAATGTAAAAACATAATTTAAAGGTACTGAAATGAAAGAACAGAATAAAAAAGAGAGGCAACTGCTGGGCAGTTTCCCTTAAACAATATTTCCCGAACCACCTTTAAAGGTTTCTGGTTTCGGGACTTTGTTCCCAAGGTACAACTCTTGTCACTGAGTGACTCGTATGGAAACCGGCACCGAACCACAGGTCGAGCTGTTGATGGTGCGGTTCTCTCTCTCTATATGTATGCTATGTTGTGAGTGAGTTGTGTGTATTCTGGTGTGTTGAAATGAGAGGGGGAGGGCTGCCTTTTATAGCTTCTAATGAAACCGCAGCCATAAATGTTGGTCATCAATTCTGGGAGTTACACCTCCAGAATCCGCTCAATTAATTCCTGAAACTGCTGCAATTTATTTCTCATTTATTGCTGGCGTTTCTGTTGCTGAAAACTCTAGGAACTGCTTTTGTATTTTATACAAAACTCCCTATTCGACCCGAGACCCGTGCCCGCGCCCGCGCCCACGCCCGCGCCCGGACCCGCGACACGAGACACGAGCGAGCACGCGTGTGTGGTACACACTAACCCATTCATGGGTATGTGAACTTTGTTAGTTTAACAACTACATGGGTAGGTATTGTATTTATATTGTGAAATTGACTCTCAATCTTCCAATATGGGATTATTCTAAATGGTTTTCCATTACCATTTCGTTTTTTTCCAGATTTGAGCTTTCGAGAGCTCAACTTTGAAGCCACTTTGTATTCACACTCATTGTCCAAATAGGTCATGCGATATACCGTTGCGAAGCTCATCACACGGGCTACTCAACCACGTTGAGTATGGTATAAACAATTTAGCGCTGTCGCATGTAAAAATGACTCAAAGTTGGTCCAGCAACCATTCGGAAACACCCATGTATTTAACATGTTTTTCTAACAGTTTTACCCAAATGAAATAAGAGCTTTACTGAATTTAAATTATCTGAGATAATTTTTCTTAATTAAATTAAAATTATCACCAAAAGCATGTCCCTTTGAATACATTGACTGAACATAATTTTAGTGTGTGTTTGGAACCCGTAAAGCTTATGAAAAAATAAAAATGATTTCCGGAAATAACACTTTTTTGTTTTTGACTGGATAAGAAAATTAGTGGAAAAGAAAACAAAACATATTAGTTCTACTAAAAAAAAAATCTTGGTTTTTATATATGAATATAATTGAAAATTTTCCTTTTTTTTTTTTTGAGAAATAAGATTTAGTTAACATTTTACCATAATTAAAGGAGAACCTTTATTTATTCCTTTCTGAAGCCTAATATACACAGAAAACTTTGACCAGTAACTTAGGAAATAATGGTTAAATTATCAAAGTCGTGATTGTGATCACCTAAATTTCATCAGGTGGAAAAGAAGAGACGTGACAGCTCGAGCCCGCTAACCATGAGCGTATTTTGGCTGTTCCCTCAATTTTTCATCATGGGGTCTGCTGAGGTGTTTACGTACTTAGGGCAACTGGAGTTCTTCTACGACGAGGCCACTGATGGGAATAGAAGTCTGAGTAGTGCAATGTTCTTGAGTGAGGTTGGTATCGGGAGCTGGCTCAGCACTGCACTAGTTAAGATTATCGAGAAATGAACTGGTGGACAAAAAGAAGGATGGCTGAGGAACAACTTGAACGAGAGCAAACTTGATTTTCTCTACTGGATTTTAGCTGGGATAAGTGTGATCAATTTCTTGGTGTATTTGGTGGTGGCTATGAGGTACAAAGGGAGGAATGGCAGTGCAATCGAGTTGCATGGAAAAGGTATGTTCGTAAATGACTACGGAAATGAGGAAATCCAAAAGTAGAGCTTTTTGTGAGGGTACTCTTAATTTTTCTTCTTCTAAGAAATGATTAATTTTCATTTGAAATAACTAGAATGATGTATGGTGTGTTACAAGGGTTTGGTTATTATTACATTCGAGTCTTTTAGTTTGTTACTTATAATTCATGAAAGACTATACTTGTAACTACATTTACAATATGTTTTATTATTTATATTCAACGTGACTTCATTTTATAGCGAAAGATGAATTGATGATATCGTATGATCTTCGCTAACTTCTACTGGATCTTGATTGTGGTGATGGCCTGGTGGAATAAATTGAATGGGGACAATGTTTTGAGAGATGTCATTCTTATATTTTTTCAAGAAAAAATAATAGTTTTTTAAAATAAATCGATTACAGGTACGTAGAAAGGGATGTGACTTCTACAGTCCCGGCAACACCCTATTCATGAGCAAGCACATTTGTGCATCTAATTCAATAGTTTGAGTCAGAAATTAACCCGGGGTCCCCATTCATTCCATTAAAGGCCTTGCTAGCTTTACAATTCACTGAATTCAGTAGTTGAAATAACAATTAACAAACAAGTTAGTTAGCTGCTCATGTTTTCATTTGTTAAATCATCTATAATAATGTTGTTATCTCTATTATAAACTAAAAATGTTAGCTAACAATGTAATTTTGTCTCTACATTAGATATGTTTAAAGTATGTGTTAACTTTATAAATATTAAAAACATTGTTAAAGATAACAATATTTTTAATTGTTATTATTTTATGACATGTCAAAAAGATAAACCCACCACACAATTAACTACTATTCCCTAAAATTTGGTATCTCACACATATTTTTATACCTTTTCTCATAGCAGTTATTCATAATACTCAGCATATTTTATTGGTATTCACTCTTTACCAAATCACTTAACCCATATTTTATTTGACCCAGCCCTTTTTTACAATTGAATTTTAATTAAAATAAACACATGTTGAAAATATAATAAATTATTTATATGTTTCTAAAATTCTATATTTATGAAATTTGACACTAATGTATAGCGTGAAAAAAACAGATAAGTCCTATATTTTGGATAATTAATTTTTAATTAAAATAGATAACATTGTTAAAGTTAAAACTAATGTGCGTGTTTAACTTAATATGCCTATGTGTCATTTAATAAATTTTTAAATGATGATATGTCACTATTTAACAATAAAAAGTTAACAATACTCATTTTAAATTTACCATATAGACAATGTATGGAGTATATATAAAATTCAAGGAAGATGGGCTAGTAAAATAAAAGAATATATAGTTTGACTTGTAAAATTAACAAGTCCAACGTGCACTATAAACACATCTGATGTTAGAATGTGTTAGAGGTTGATTTATTGCATATGTATCACGTTTTAGCTAACTGCATTGTAGATCATGTGAAAGATCTACTGATTATCTGGTTTATCGGTATGATTTCGCTAGAGCTACATTGTGAAAATTGGTCAAATTTGCCAACTGTTAGGGGGAAGTGGCCATGTAATTTAGGAAAAACTGTACATAAATAAATTAGCTAGATAGGCTTATGATGATTTCTATTTTAAGCGGGTTCACTAAAATGAAGTCTAGCAAAACAGACAATTTTTGAAAACGTACGTTAAAGTCGTTTTATTTTAGCAACAGTTTACAACAGTTGACAATAGTAGAGATATTAGTGTTAAGAGTAAAACAATTTTTTATCATGTATTTAGAAAAATATATATCGTTTTTAGCATTTTATCACTGTTCATAATCATAACTACAAAAAATAGTTATGATTCCACCACATGTGCTAGTTTGTTACAATAATCCTCAATCATTTTTTAAAGTTATGACACAAAGGGAAACAGTTTAGATAACAATACGCTATGTAATGATGTAGTTATAATCAAAAGAATCAAGTCATTGTCACAAACACAGAGATAAAAATTTTACTACATTTTAAATTTCATGTAATGATATTTATATATTTTTTATAGTGTTATATTAATTATTACTATAAGAAATTCAATTCCGTAAACATGTGATTAATTTATGAAAAATATGAGTATAGAAATGAGGAGTTTATTCTTATTTATAATAATGCCAAGTTGAGACCAGGATTTTTATATAACTATATGAAATTTATTGCTATATAATATATTGTGATAAAAAGGTTTTGCTATATACTACTAGGTTTTGTTTGTTTCGATGGAAAATGTTTTCCGTAACAAAATAGTTTTTTAGATTATCTTTGCGTGGAATTTCTTTATTTTCCCCTTATTTTTTGTGTTCGACAGCACTCGAAAAAAAGGAAAATTTATTTTAACCTGGGTCTTGGTTTCTTGTAGTACATTTTTATTTATAAATTAATGTCTTTATACATTACTTTTTTCTAAGTTAATTAATAAATTACTCTTTAATTTTTCATATACTATCATTACATATATTCTTTTAACTTTACTTACTTATAATAAGTTACTTCAATGCATAAGAAATTCTAAATTTTTTATTAGTAACAATTTACTGAGAATATAAGGTTTTAACTGAAATTACTTTATTGTTAACTTACAAGTTGTTTATTCTTATTTTAATTACAAGTGATTTTTTTTTCATTGTGTTTAATTTTCTTTTAAGTCGTGTTTCGTATATTATATGCCTACTAATTAAGTATAAATTATGTCATACTTGTCAAAAAATTATACTACTTGTTAGTTGTTTTTTATTTACAATAAGTTTTAGTTATAAGTTACGTATTACTTATAAGTTTCTTACAGGTTACTCTTTGCTTACTTAAATCTTAGTTTTGATATTAGCTACTTCTGACGATAAGATATTCCTACTTTTATAGTTTTCTTTAATTTGTTTTAAGCTACTTTTAACTCTATAACAATTTATTATCACTACTAATAAAAAGTTATTTTCTTTCTTTCTCCTTCAAATTTGAAAAATGTTTTCCACTGGAACAAATTTTACATCAAAACAAACATATAGAAAACTGAATTTTTTCAGAAAATATTATACAACCTTTATTTTTCAGCAAAAAAAAAAGAGCCTAGATTACAAGCCTAACATCCTTAAGAGGGAGGCTTTAAGTTCATCCCCGGAATGTAGCCCATTAGGAGTCTTAACTACAACATCTTGAAACATTAAGCCATTGATGCAAGACATGGTCGCATGGTGAACGAACAACTTTAAGTCACGAAGAGCATTCATTAGCTTAACCATAGAATCATTATCATTTACCGATTGAACCCTTATAATTGCATCCGTGCCTACAATCTTTACTTCGACATCCATAGGCATTACAAACGTATTGGAAAATGTTTGGTCGATAGTCGTGGTAGAGGCAGGGGAGAAGGTAGTCATTATATGGCTGTCCATTACAGTCTCCGCTCCTGCCACATCCTTCGTTTTCTTCGACTCTCTTTCCTCAAGCTCGCACTGTATGTCTTCAATCTTTTTCTTGAGCTCGTTGATGTAGGACACCGCGCCTGAGAGCAAAGAGGCCTTGTCCATCTTTGACACTGTGGGGACCACCGCTCGAAGGGCATAGAACCGATGGTTGAGCCTGTCACGTCGTTGCCGCTCCGCCTCCACATGGTCCACAAATGCCTCTGGTCCAGGAGCCGATTTTCGGCCTCGCTTCTTGGGCCTTCTGGTATATTTTCCATGGTCCAATTTGGTAGTGGCAATAGAGTCACCAGGATTGCATTTTGAATCAGAATAATTTGATCCCAGCAATGGATTTTTCATAGCAGATAGTGATGCTAGCATCGGAGGACCATTGGCTATGGATGTACTGGTGAAAGTTATATTAGTATCCAGTGTAGGCCCTTCGCTAGGAACGGGTCCATGGCCAAACAGTGACTTGGTTTGTAGAACCAAACCCCAATTCTCGTTGATCAAGTGAGTTGAACCTAATTCTATTACTCCATTATTAGTTGGGATACAAACCAAAGTGGAAATCCCATGGTCATGAGATTCTCCAGCCCTTTCACACTTAGAAAACTGAAGTTGGTTTGCACCGGTTAACCAAACTGGGTAATCTGAACTGTAAGACTTACCAACAACTCCATCATGGGACGATAAAGTCTTTGTTGCGGACATCATAAAGAACCATCTTGCTTCATCATCATCCGGTAGCTCGTTTACGTCCATCTCCACACCAGTGTCTTCATTCGTGAAAGCATGGCGATAAGAGTCTCTTGTTTTCTTTTGTTTGCAAAGATCATGTCTACTCTTTTCGAAATGACCGTCACCCCAGACCAGGGAGAGACGACCACTTTCCTCGTACGAGGACTGCCATAATATGGCATAAGCCCATTTTTCGGGCTGGCTTTGAATGAGGAACTGTAACCTTTGCTGACAGGTTCTTGGGTTTTCTTGTGAAAATGATGAGACAAATGTAGAAGATGAAGAGGGTGAAATATTGAAATCATCCATGGGTTTTAACTAGGAATGTTAAATGAATTATTTAATTGATATGATTTCGGAGAGAGAGCCTGCTTGTGACTTAGGGCAAAGCTGAAGACATATTTTTTCTATTGAATAAATCATTTCCATATGTGGCTCTATATAGATAGTGTTGGTTCTAGGAGACTCTATCTACGAAAAACTATTATTTGGCTGGAATTGCATTAAAATCGCGCTATAGTGGACCAAAAGCGCAAAAGACGTGAAATTCTAGACCAAAAGCGTAAATAGCGAGTTAGGAAAAAAAAACAGTGGATTTAAATAATTAATATATATTGTGTAATTTTCATAAAAGTGTGTGCATTCCAGATGGTTGAGACAGTGCTGTAATTTTCAGCAGACCTAAGTTTGAAACTCACCTACAACAATTTTTTTTTGATTTTTTTTTTTTATTAATATCTAATATAACTATACATTTCTTTTTTTATTGTTATATATTCTAAACTTTAGTCTATATTTAGGCAAAAAAAAATACACCGCAAAGCAATATGTAGCAACGCTATTAGCGCTTTTAGTGTTTCTCTCGAAAAAATACTACGCTAGCGATAACGCTATTTAAAACATTGCAAAATATAGCCACTTTGTTCAATGTTCACCGGAGGTTGTGTTAAACCAAATCAACCGGCACTTATGAAGCTTAAATCATCATAAGTTACGGAAATTGTATTGCTGGAGGTTTGTCGGAGTTCTGACGGCCTCGTTGGAGGTTTGTTGGACCTCCGGCAACATACATGAGGGACCAAAGATGATCACCATTAGAGTTTATCCTAATACCCCCATTCATAAGTTGCCTATGTGTTGGCAGCGACGGCGGTCTGGCGGATCTCTGGGGAGGTCGGCGGAGATCGAGTAAACTGTATGCCTTTTTCTTAAATCTCAGAATTGGGGTAGATTATGGTGGGATTGAAATGAGTTGAGAGAAACCTGCAATTTTTGGGAAGGAAATTTTTGGATGGTACTTATTGGGAAAACAGTTTATAGAATGACACTTATTTTTTATTTTCCTATGGAACTATCAAACTTTATCAAAAAAATAATAATTCTTTTTATAACCTACTTGAGGCTAAACCTAATTACAAGAGTTATTTTTTACAATTAAATGAGGAATAAGTGCCTAAAATGCTAAAACATCACTTGTTGGTTTCCCGATATATAATATTTTCAAAACAAAGCAAATTAGACACAAATCAAAAAAAGGGTCCTTCTTTGGTTAGATTGTATGATGTTTCACAAGTATACATCACATGTTGGAAAATAGAAAAAATATAGTACAATATGATGTTTGTTTCTTTGTCTTTGCTTATTAATGCTTTAAACATACTCCACATGTCGGAAAGCAACGACCGGTCCCAGTGAGTGATGAGGTTTTGTTTCATACTAAGTGTGAGAGAGAGACGGTTATCCAATAGTGTAATTTTTTGACGAAAAGGTAATTGTGACATTATCACATTATTTATATGAAATTTGGTAAAAGGAGAGTGACAGACACAAACATGGTATGCGCGTTTTAAATTGTTAAGGAAAGTTAGTTTTTATTATACATTTTTGGACTTTATTAAAAAATTCACTGATCACTAAACAGTAAGACCTTGTTTGTTTATGGGATTAGATGACCAGGATTGGACTATAAATAGTCCTGGACCCACTTATGTTCTGTTTGGTACACTTATTTAGGCCTGGATTTCAAATACTAATGGACTACATTTACCCAATTTTGGAGTATATAGAGGCGCATAGGGAGGGTGATATTCAAATCAGTCCAAACTTTTTTCTTACAATTTACTATATTATTCTTCTTTTACATCTGTATTCAACTTCCTCTATAACTCTCTTTAACCAACAATAATTACACAGTTACATACAAACCAAATTCAAAGATATAGTAGAACAGATACATAAACCCATCGATTGATACAATTCGTATTTATTAGATTTCGAATTTCTCTCTTATTTTTCTAAAGATTTGGGTTTTAGTCGAATTGCTCTCTTCATTTATTTTCGATTTGTAAGGATATGGGTTTGATTTTTAATTTCTCTATTCATTTTTTTGTTGTCTTTTTATTAATTAGTTTTTCCTCATTTCCGATTGAAAAAAAATGAGGTTAGCTTATTTATTTTTTATATTGTGGGACTTATTTTATTTTCTTTGAAAAAATAGTTATTAATATGTATAAAGTTGCTTTGTATGTGATATTTTATTGTTAAACAATTATTGTTGTTTATATTTATAAATTTCTGTTATGTTTTTTCATTTTTCATAAGATTTTTTTCCTTTTTAATAAGAATTTTTCCCTTTTTCATAAAAGAAACGAGGCATCTAAGTTTTTCAATGTTTTTTTGTTAGTTGTATATTTTCTTTAAAGGATGGGCAAAGTCGTAATTTTAAACAATTGTCCACTTGCAACACCAATGCAAACAAATACTTAGGTCGGATTAGTCATCCGGACTAGAAATACTCTAACATTTGCAATTCGCCTCTTATCTCATTGTATATGTAATCCCATCAAAATTAGTGCGGTAACCAAATGAGACCTAAAGGTAAACATCACTTAGCATTACTTTTCTATATTTTTATGGGTACAAACAAAGGCAGTAGACTGTATAATCTATAAAAGTAATGGTTTCTGTAGGAAAAATATGGCATGCGTGCAGTGACAAAATATACCGATACTCTGGAATTTTGTGATACGCGTAATATCCGTGGTGAATAACATCAATGAACTCGATCCAGATGTTGGTTTACAAAGAATAATCAAACAAAGCTGAATTTGTTCAGAGATGGCCGTTTCTGAACACAGTTTTATTCAGGCTTAGTCATTTATGATATACTAGATCAGGATTATTACTAATCATTTAATGATACTAATAAAATATATATAAAGTTTGTAGAGAAAATTATTTTGACTTGTATTTCATAGTATCACTGAGGCATGGTTACAATAATATAGGAGTTCGAGTGAGTTATATTCTCGCTAATCCAGAACTGCGCCGCTGGAGCCTGGAGCGGTTATACATCAATTACCTATTGACTCTGTAGATGAATCCTGAAGATGTCAAGTTAATAAAAACTGATTTAAAATTACTTCCACTCTATCTCTATGCAAATGTAGTAAAAACTGGATCACTTTCACACTCAACACTTCCTTTCTGCAAGCTATTTTCGCGGCCACTACATCACTCAATTTTAATTTATTTAATTTATTTTCAAAATATTATGTTATGACTTATGAAAAAGATAGTTTTCCCAACCGGGGAAGGGATAATTTAGAAATTGTACAGAGAACTCAATTTTTTTAGAAATAAGTACCTCTTTTTTTTTTTAATTGCCTTTTAGTTTATCAAACATTCTGCAAACTTAACACTAAATGTAGGGAAAAAACATGTACTCGTTTATGTGAGGATTTAAAAGATCCCATAAAAGAGGAAATCAGAATCACCAAGATATAGACAAAGAATTGTGTGAGAAAAATATGTGTTTTATGATAAATCAATTTGGTTTACAAGAGCTTTAGGAAGTATACTAATAATAATGGTTAAAACCAGCTAGAGATAGAGAGAGATGAAGCGGAAGAGGTGATCTCTCGATCTAGCCTTTCCCTGACCTTTTCTTCCCCACTTAACCATCTTCTCATTTATCTCCTTATCTTACATCACTCTAAATATATAAATAAGCCATATATAAGTCAGACGAAAGATCGCTCATCCTTCATCATACAAAAGTAAGGGTTCTTCTCTTCAAGGGATTTTGGTACCGAGATTAAAGGGTTTTTTTTATCTTTGAGCATGGATACGGGTAAACATGGATTAGATAAGGTTAAATTGATTACTGGGGGAATCCACTCCAAGAGCCATCTATGCCAATGCCGCAATAGGTAAGAAATCAGAGATGGATGCTACTAGCAAATTAGATTTGAGTAAATTAGAAATTACTAATATTTCTTTGCCTTTAAGGCAAATCTTGATTAAGGGTTCAGAACCCATGGTAGTTTTTTCACAAATCGAACTCCAGCGATTTGAAACTCCCCATCAATTATCTTTAATTGCTAAATTTAGCAAAGGTAGACCGGAAATTGAAACTATTAGGGATCATATTGTAAAAAATTGGGGTTTGCAGAGCATGGCAGTTGTAGGTCTGATTGACTATAGACACATGCTTATTAAGGCTTTAAATAAGCTAGATTATAATAGGATATGGACTAGGATTTCACATGAGATGGAAGAGGTATTATTCAGATTGTTTAAATGGAACAGTGACTTCTCTTTATTCAGAGGGTCGCGTCAATTGTTCATGTTTGGCTGCGGTTACCGCTTTTACCATTGAATTTTTGTATATTATCTTATTTGAGGGCTATTACTCAATATATTAGAAGTTTTTTTAGATGCGGATATTGCTACACGTACTCATGCTAGACCCAAAAATGCAACAGTTTGCGTAGAAATGTACCTTTTAAGGCCAAAAGTTGACATGATATGGATTGGCAGCTCGTTAGAAGCTGGTAGTGGTTTTAGGTGAATGGTAGAATATGAGAAAGCCACTACATATTGTGGAAGGTGTAAATTGCAATGCCATGGGGATTATGAATGTAAGAAATACAGTAATAGGGGCAAAAATAAGGGTACATCTAATGTAGATAAAGGGAACAAAAATACTAATTAGTATAATAGACGCCTCCTTATAGGCAGCAGTTGAAAATTCAATTAAAGCAAGCAAAAAATATAAATACGAAAGTGGAATATAGAGCTAAAGAGTTGCCATAGTTAATGGACACTGGAATAACAAAAAGAAAAAAGAGGAAAGTTCCAACTCTGAAAAACTCAAGTGCAATGAATGAATTTATGTTGGAAGCGACAAAAAAAATTCAGGTGATGTCCAAATAATTAATGCAGATTTTGACAAGGATAAGTCTCCTGATATGAGATGTATGAACAGTTTTCAGATTCTAAATGAGCTGGAAAGTGTAATTATAGGGGTGAATAGTGGAGAATCATCATCTTAAGTGGCCACTACAAACCTCTTTTCTGAACCTGAATTAGAAGTTGAGGATAAGTGTGATGAAGTTGGGTCAAAAAAGCCAATCATTGAGAAAGAAAATGGTGAGTTGCCAATGGATAAAAATGACAAAAATACATCGACTCCCAAAGCTAATTTGAATGGGGAGCAGAGTTTAAGTTCTGATCTTTCTCCAAATGCTATGGCATTCGTGCCAAGTCATATCCCGAGCTCTTCAAAAGTTACAGGAAAGGAAAATGTTTCTCCTACTGATGAATCAAGAATCGAAAAGAATAGGAGAAACAGAAAGAAAGAAAGGAAAAAAAGGTCGACGAAGAAGTTTCTAAAGTACGTTATAGTAGTCAAAGCCAAATATATGTGCCTTTTAACAGCACTTTGGAGGACTTAATGGGAGATTACAACCTTTACTCTTCTTATATTATTGAGAATGATAATTATTCGTCGGATGAATATGGAACTTTTTCGGATATTGGAGCTCGCAATGAAGTTAAATTCAAATTGAGATTTCAAAAGCACTCCATGATCACTAGGGGCATAGGGTCAAAACTAAATGGTAGCTTTTGTGTAGTGAATTCATGGGTGATCTTTGGATTTTTAAATATTCAATTTTTGGTAGGAATGCAGATGAAGATGAATTGCGAGACTATACTTGAGACGGAATTTTCTCTGCGTGTTTAAAATTGTATTTGGCTTGGTTTTAATGTGTTAGGTTAATTCACATGTAGCCGTTTTTTTAAACTGTTTTACTAGCTATATTTTTGCTCTCCTATGTAGATACCACGAGTGAGGTTTTTCCCTCAAAATTTCAATTGAAAGTTTTTATTTGCTAAAAAAAAAACTTGTTAAAACGATCTAGCAGAAATCTAAAACCAATAAACCTAAAATATGCTTACAAAAAAAAGATAGTACAATGTGATGTTTACTTATCTATCCTTTAGCCATATTCCTCATTTTGGAAAGCAATGGCTGGTCCCGATGAGTGATGAGTTTTTGTTTCATGTTAAGTGTGAAAAAAAAATACGGTTATGAAGTGTACTGAGCATGCAAGACTCATTCACCTTCACTTATAAAGAGCACTCATATTACTAATCTATGAACCATTAGAGATATGATTGTAAAACATCAAATGTTGTGATAAAATGCATTATAAAAGGAAATAAGTATTTGGTTATAACTCTTTTCACTTTTAGTATATATTCTCTTTCATGCGTAAATTTATTTCCTATATATTGTATATCAAAAGATCAATTATTAAATTACAGATACTATTTTTATTTTTTCTGTTTTTATTATACTGAAGACAAATTATAATTTATTAAATTAAAAACTAGATTACCACACCATAAAAACCCAAATAAAAAAATATATAATGAGACAAGTTATTTTTTGTAACTAAATGAGGAATAGGTGCCTAATATGCTAAAACATCACTTGTTGGTTTCCCGATAGATAGTTATTTACAAAACAATACATATCAGTTACAAGTCAAAAAAGGGTCGATGTTTGGTTAGATGGTATGATTTCTCATAAGTATTCATCACATGTTGAAAAAAATTATAGTATAATGTGATGTTTGCTTAAATTAATTGTATGATTTCTCACAATTACTAACATCACATATTGAAAAACAATATATATATGTATGGTACAATTTGATGTTTACTTATCAATGCTTTAGACATATTCCACATTTTGGAAAAGAATGACTGGACCCGCTGAGTGATGAGATTTTGTTTCATGCTAAGTGTAGGAAAAAAAGACGGTTATAAAGTGGACTGAGCATGCCATACTCCTTCACCTTCACCTATAAATAGTACTAACACTCCTAATCTATGAAACATTAGATATAATTGTAAAACATCAAGGGTTGTGATTAAATGCATTATAAAAGGAAAGAATTACTTGATTATAACTCTTTTCACTTTTACTGTATATTCTTTTTTCTACGTAAAGTCATGGACTATATATTGTCGATCAAAAGATCCATTATTAAATTACAGATGATTCTTATTATTTTTTCTGTTTTAATTATATAGAAGACAAATTATAATTTATTAAATTAAAAAATAGATTACCACACCATAAATATCCAAACAAAAATATACATAACCCTAATTAAGACAAGTTATTTTTTGTAACTAAATGAGGAATAAGTGCCTAATATGCTAAAATATCACTTGTTCGTTTTCCGATAGATAGTTATTTACAATACAATGTATATCTGACACAAGTCAAAAAAGGGTCAATGTTTGGTTAGATAGTATGATGTCTCACAAGTATTCATCACATGTTGGAAAAAAATGTAGTATAATGTGATGTTTGTTTAGATTAATTGTATGATTTCACAAGTACTAACAGCACATGTTGAAATTTTTTTTTAGTAAAATGTGATGTTTACTTATCAATACTTTAAACATATTTCATATTTTGGAAAGCAATGGCTAGACTCGCTGAGTGATGAGATTTTGTTTCATGCTAAGTGTGGGAAAAAAAAAGACGGTTATAAAGTGGAATGAGGATGTCATACTCCTTCACTTTCACCTATATAGTACTAATACTCTAATCTATGAAACATTAGATATAATTGTAAAACATCAAGGGTTGTGATAAAATGCATTATAAAATGAAAGAATTACTTGATTATATCTCTTTTCACTTTCACTTTATATTCTCTTTTTTGCGTAAAGTCATGGCCTATATATTGTCTATCAAAAGATTAATTATTAAAAATCCAAATAAAAAATATATAATCTAATTAAGACAAGTTTTTTTTGTTAGTAAATGAGAAATAAGTGTCTAATATGCTGAAACATTACTTGTTGGTTTCCCGATAGATAGTTATTTACAAAACAATGCATACCAGACACAAGTTAAAAAAGGGTTCATGTTTGGTTAGATAGTATGATGTCTCACAAGTATTCATCACATGTTGGAAAAAAATATAGTATAATGTGATGTTTGCTTAGATTAATTGTATGATTTCTCACAAGTACTAACAGCACATGTTGAAAAAAAAAGATAGTACAATGTGATGTTTACTTATCAATTCTTTAGACATATTCCACGTTTTGGAAAGCAATGACTGGCCCCGCTGAGTGATGAGGTTTTGTTTAATTGTAAGTATGAAAAAAAAAATGGTTATAAAGTGAACTGAGCATGCGACTCCATCACATTCACCTACATAGAATACTCAGACTTCTATTCTATGAACCATTAGATATAATTGTAAAACATTAAGGGTTGTGATAAAATGTATTATAAAAGAAAAGAATTACTTGATTATTACTATTTCCACTTTTACTGTATATTCTCTTTCTGCGTAAAGTCATGGCCTATATATTGTCTATGAAAAGATCAATTATTAAATTACATACGATTCTTTTTATTTTTCTATTTCTATTATATAGAAGACAAATTATAATTTATTAAATTAAAAACTAGATTAACACACCATAAAAACCCAAATAAAAATTTATATAACCCTAATTGAGACTACGATAGACTTAAATGTTAATTAAAATAATAAAATATTATTAATTTTGATATATTTTGTGTTACAGGACATTTTCGGTAAAACAAAATGATAGAACAATACAAAAACCTAAAATCAATATATCTATATATATCTATATCTATATCTATGTATATATATCTATATCTATGTATATATATACACACACGGTGAAATCCTTTGTAATTATATAGAGAAAACATACTTTTTTAGCCCTTATTGAATTCTAGATTTAAAAGTTTCCTTTTATATGCTTATTCTTTTTTATTTTATTTCTTTCCTTTCCTTTGTTAAATCTTATCACACCCTTAGATGATTTTTAAATCAATCTGACGGCTGCTATAAGGAGAGTCTGAGTACTCTCTTTTTGTGGGCAGTCTGAGCCTTTTTTGTTATGGAGTTCACATTATTTATGTAAAAGAACAAAGTTTTTGTACGAATTAGTTTGTACTCACTCCGTTCCCATTTAATTATCCACTACGAAACTACGTGCAATTTTAACCGCCTTATAACTTATATCAAAATTGTTGAAATGAAATTTTTTTAAATCTAATCATAAAATTTAACATTTGAACTATATTATCAACTTTTGATGATTTTTATTCCGACAATTTTGATACAAGTTCTTAACCGGTCAAAATTACACGTAGTTTCGTAATGGACAATTAAATAGGAACGAAGGGAGTAGTAATTTCATGCATACATGTTAGGTGTGTAGATTTAATTGGTACATGTGATATAATAACACGTAACTTAGATTCGGTGTAAATACTTCCTTTCTCATTTAATTTGTACAATCTCCTATTAACAATCTCTATCCAGATTAAAAAAAAAAACATCAATTTTATAGTATATTTGGTGATTAAAAAAAACATCAATTTCATAGTATATTTGGTGGTCTTAATTAGGGATAGATATATATAAAGTAGTACTTAGGGATAATTATATATACAAACTTTATATTTTAATTGGTATTTCGATTAGGGCTAGATTTTGTACAGATTAACTTTATAAAGCCATCATATAGCATTTCTCTAAGAAATTCGTGATCTTAAAACCTTTCAAAGTTTACCTATCATTAAGTATTAACATTAATTTTTTGTCAAAAGTACTACTCTAATCAATTCAATATTAAATTTTAAGGGCAATTAACATAAGCATACCTACATATATTATATTAACAAAAACATATCATTAAAAGTTACATTGTCAAAAACATATTATCAAAAGTTACATTATCAAAAACATATTATCAAAATTTACATTATCAAAAACATAATTTTAATTAATAATTAATAAAAAATAAAAAATCTTATTTATTATTGCTATCTCTTTCCACTCTCTCTCCTCCTCTCACTCTCTTTCTTCTCTCTCCTCCTCTCACTCTCTCCAATCTCTCTACACTTCTTCTCACTCTCTCCAATCTCTCTCTCCACATCCTCCTCCATCTCTCCGATCTCTCCTAGTTTCTCTCTCTTTTCGATCTCTCACTGCTACTCCTTTTTTTTATATATATATTTCTCTTCTCTTCCTCCTCTTTCTCCTCTCTCTCTTTTCGGTGAAAATTGAGATGGAGGCATGCGTTGGAGTGGACAGCGAGTGTGTAGAGCGAGATCAAAAACTCGAGATTGATGCCGATGGAGATCCGATCGTCGAATGAGATAACCACGACGACGACATGAAAGTTCGAGATTGGAGGACGGGTAAGTGTTGAATTTGTTAACTCGTATATAAAGTTGAAAAATAAGTGTATGAACTCCGTGAATTAAACGTATAAAGTTGAAAATTATGGATATGAGTTATATAAATAAGCATATAAATTCTGTAAATTTGGGTATGAACTTTACGAATTAGCTTATGAAGGATATGAACTTTTAAAATAACGATATTAACTTTTGGATATATAAATTAGGGTATGAACTTTTGAAATAAGTGTATGAACTTTTAAAATAAGGGTATGAATTTTGAAATAAGTGTATGAAATATACAAATTAGGGTATGAAGTTCTGAGTATGTTTTTGTTAATTAAATTTTTTTTGATATGTTTTTGTTTATTTAGTTTAAAAAAAAGTATGTTTTGTTAATTTATGCTAAATTTTATTACAATAATATAAATCAAACTAAGAACAAGAAACATTGAAAACAACCCCCCCCCCCCCCCTCTCTCTCTCCCCACACACACACACACACACACACACACACCCTATTCACTCGAAGCATTGAATTAGGATCTCTGTAACGCCGCCAGTAAATCTCTTAATTTATTTAGGGGCAATTAACAAAAACATACCTTATCCCTATTATATTAATAAAAGCATACCCTTCAAAGTTATATTATCAAAAACATATCTTTAATAAATAAAAAAAAGAGTATATGAAATTGAAAAAAATGTATGAATTCAAAAAAAAAAAAAGGATATGAAATCTCAAAAAAAGAAGGTATGAAATCGGAAAAAATTTGGTATAAAAAAATATTTGTTCGAAAACGAAAAGAAAAATAGGATATTAAATCAAAAAAACGGGATATAATTTTAAAAATTAGGGTATGACTTTAAAAATTAGGGTGTGACTTTAAAAATTAGGATATGACTTTAAAAATTGAGATATGAATTTTAAAATTTGGGTTATGAACTTAAAAATCGGGATATGAAGTTTACAAATCGGGGTATAAACTTAAAAATTGGGGATATGAAGTTTAAAAATCGGGATATGAACTTTAAAATTGGGGTATGAACTTTAAAAATAAGGGTATGAACTTTTAAAATTGAAATATGAACTTAAAATAAGGGTATGAACACGAAAAACGGGAGTACGAACTTTAAAAATTGAGATATGAATTTTAAAAATTGGGGTATGAACTTAAAAATTGAGATATGAATTTTAAAAATTGGAGTATGAACTTAAAAATCGGGATATGAAGTTTAAAAATCGGGGTATGAACTTAAAAATTGGGGTATGAAGTTTAAAAATCGAGGTATGAACTTTAAAAATAAGGGTATGAACTTTAAAATTGGGGTATAAACTTTAAAAATAAAGGTATGAACTTTTAAAATTGAAATATGAACTTAAAATAAGGGTATGAAGACGAAAAATGGGAATACGAGCTCAATTTTATTCATAATATTATGAGGAGGTGAAATGATTTTTTTTTAATAAAAATACATAATAAAAAAATTACATTTTCTTTGTTTTTGTTTCCCATTTTCTTTCTTAATACAAAAGTCAACAAACAAAGGAATAGAATATAAAACTATATATACTACTCTTATTGAGTGCATATGCTATTAAACACAATTAACTCAATTCACACTTTCAATTTCCAAATTCAATCCCAAAATTTTTCAATTCACATATACATACATAAATACATATTCACACACTCAGATTCAAATCATAGGAGGAGGAGGATGACACCGACTACGATGGTGGCACCACCGGAAAAAAAAGAGACCAATGTCGATTTCATCAATGACGTGACGGAGAACGACGATAGATTTTAGACAGTATAGAGATGCGACGGAGATATATAGAGACTGGAGGAGAGAGAGTAATTTTAGATGATAGAGAGGGAGAGAGATAAAGTGTTACAAGAAGAGAGAGAAAAAAAAAATAGTTTGAGAAAATATATATAAAAAAATTAAACTGCTACATTAGTATTAATATGGTATGTTTTTTATAACAAAACTTTTGATGGTATGTTTTTGTTAATTTAGTTTTAAAAACAGTATGTTTTGTTAATTTTTTCATTTATTTATTTTTGAAAAGAATATGCAACTATTGACTACATCGGTGTACTGTTGCAATGAAATCTCCAACGGGTGCAAAGGTTTGCTTGGTTTATTTGTGTCCCTTCTGCAGCTTTTGTATGCAATTTTTATGCCGGAAAATACTCTCTTCCTTCCTTTCCAACTTTATTTTACTTTTATGCAATTTATCAAATGACTTACCAAAAGTGTAACGCCGCTCACATGGTTACAACAAATAAAATTTGCACAACTACTATAGACTATTGAGTTTACGTATTTGGTATACTATAAACTATTAGAGTTTTCGATATTTGGTATTGTTACATTATATAACTCCTTAAACTTTGGTTACTTGTTATCATTTGACAACATCGATCAATTCGGATAATATAATTTATTGTTACGATCGAAGTTGAAAGTAGCCATTCAAAATCAGGGAAAGTTGTTTTTCGTCAGCTTGTGTGGAACATTAGTTTAAAATACTCTTCTAGTATCGAGAATTTGTGATACATCCCACTAATTATTTTAAACTTCTAAACGAAAACAAAAGAAATGGTAAAATCCAAGAGAGTTGAGACCTCAAAATGTGGAAATCAAAAACCCACATGTTAATAGAGTTTTTGCCACGTCATAGTTAACAATGAGCCTAACATTACCATTGTGAGCTTGAAAATTGATTTTACCTATTGACCGACACTAATATAAATATTAACTAACCTGTTGAAGATGCTATTAACACCTACAGTGAACATGCAACTTAGTCACTCATACTAAGTAGTGGAGTTGCTAAAGTGTTCAATGCAATCTAAAATGTAAAAATTATTTTACATACTGACATTTTTGTGTAAAGTTTGGCACTACAAGAGCATTTAACCATTCCAATGTTGTTGCGACAAGACAGTTTTAAGTGTTAACATAGCTCCAATATAGGAGCACAAACCGTCACTTTCCAAATATTAATCAAACATTAAATTCTATGAGAAGACGTTTCTTCCCTTTTTGCAAGAAAATCAGCTGCACAATTTCCTTCTATGTAGGTATGCACCACTCCCACTTGTTTTTGGATTATAATATGTGATTTGATCGTCCATGAGCAACCTTCTTCTTGTTAACTATATTATTTAGTTTTGAGAATATGTTTTAATAATAGAATAATAGATAACCCCTTAAAAATGCTAGAAATTCATTTTTCAAGTTCGAACTAGTAGATTCTATATAAGAAAAATCATTTTTAAAATTCATGTGATGATCTATCATAAGACCCATATGCCACGATAATTAGGGCTCACTGTATAGTTACCATCAACATTAATCTTGACTTTATTATAAAGAGGTTTTACCCAAATGAAATAAGAGCTTTACTGAATTTTAATTATCTGAGATAATTTTTCTTAATTAAATTAAAATTATCACCAAAAGCGTGTCCCTTTGAATATATTGATTGAACATAATTTTAGTGTGTTTGGAACCCGTAAAGCTTATGAAAAAATAAAAATGATTTCCGGAAATAACACTTTTTTGTTTTTGACTGGATAAGAAAACTAGTGGAAAAGAAAAGAAAACAAAATGTGAGAAAATTTAACTTTCAAAATTGAGAGAAAAATGAAAAAAAATAGCAAAAATGAGACGAGTTATCTCATTTTCTTTTCTTTTCTCTTATTTTCCAAATCTTCCAAACAGATAACTGGAAAATGATTTCAATTTAATTTTTCGTGGTTTTACTTCTTTTTTTTTCTGTGATATTTTACGGGTTCTAAACACTGTTGAGTTGTGGAGCCAAATATGTTTTGGGCATATTCACTAATTATCACACATCACTAAGAATTGTAATAAGACCCACTATAGGTTCCATATATATCTCACCTATCTTATATTTTAATTATCACATATTTGAGAGAAAATATTATAGCGAGAGAGTTCTATTTGAAAAAGAACCATAGTTTTATGATCAAGCTAGATTACGTTTGTAATGCTCCTTATAATATATATATAAGCGCCACGTGTAGCGGCCCGGAGACGTAGTCATTGTTGGATGAACTCCGTTAATAAAGTGTGTGTGTGCGGTTTGTATTTCTGTCTTTCTTTAAGCTCGCATGATTTCCTAACAAGTGATATCAAAGGCCGAGTTTTGCAGAACTAAGGTCGAAGATCAGGAGGAAGATCAATGGCAAAAAAAGACAGAGGCACACATGTGATCGAGAAGTTTGACGGAAAGGGCTTCGCATTCTGGAGAATGTAAATAGAAGACTATCTGTACGGAAGAAAGATGCATCAGCCACTTCTTCTCGAGGAAAGGCCAACCACGACCACCGAAGAGGCGTGAAAACTCTTAGACCGACAAGTGTTGGGAGTGATCCGACTAACACTATCTATAAGTGTGGCGCACAACATCGCAAGAGAGACGACGACGATGGGGATGATGAAGGTTCTCACCGACATGTACGAAAAACCATCCGCAAACAAATAGGTACATCTCATGCGTAAGTTGTACAACCTACGCATGGCTGAGAACACACATGTCGCAAACCACGTAAATAAGTCATCGACACCGTAAATCAGTTGGATGCGGTCGAGATAACTTTTCAAGAGGAAGTAAGAGCCCAAATACTGCTAGCCTCTCTACCGAACAGTTGGGAGTTTATGCAAGCTGCTGTCAGCAACTCAATTTGAAAGGAGAAACTCAGAAGACAAGATATTGGTGAATGCTCAAATGATGGAGCAGCCTTGAACGTCGGTTCAAGATACCAGGGTAAGGACATATTGGACAAAAGAGGTCGTTCGAAATCTAGACGTAGAAGAGGGCAAAGCAGAGGTGGCAAAAAAAAGCGATCG
The DNA here is from genome assembly GCA_963682055.1 of Primula veris. Lineage (NCBI taxonomy): Eukaryota > Viridiplantae > Streptophyta > Magnoliopsida > Ericales > Primulaceae > Primula > Primula veris. The sequence goes on along the minus strand of OY821743.1, from coordinate 16,725,707 downwards.
GAACAAGAAGAATCTTCGATGCTATAACTGCCAGGGTATGTGGCACTTCACCCATGATTGCAATCAGCCAAAGAAGGAAACCGAAATATGCCATGTGGCAAATGTTACAAGTGACGAGGATTCGGGTGACTGTTTAGTGCTTGTCGTACTGAGAAATATAGAGTCGTGGATTCTAGACTCTAGGGCATCATTTCACACGACCGCTCAGAAAGATTTATTCGAAAATTACATTGCGGGTAATTTCGGTAAAGTGTATCTAGCCGACGGAGAAGCGTTGGATGTTGTTGGAATGGGCGATGTGAAGATTCGCATTCCAAACGGGTCGTTATGGAAGCTGACGAAAGTGAGATATGTTCCGAGTTTGACCAAGAATCTGATCTCAGTAGGACAACTCGATGCAGAGGGACACTTCATTTCGTTTAGCAGTGGAGCTTGGACAGTTTCACGAGAAGATATGGTGATAGCACGAGGGAGCAAGGTCAGCACATTATACATGACGACCGATGATGAATGTACAATTACGGCAGCTGTGTCGCAAAATTGCTCTGAACTGTGGCATCGACGTTTAGGTCACATGAGTGAGAAGGGGATGAAGGTGTTAGCAAAGGACGGGAAATTTCCAGGCTTGAAGTCTGTCAATCTCGATATGTGTGAATGTTGCATCTTCGGGAAGCAAAAGAAGATGAGATTCCAGAAATGTGGAAAAACTCCTAGGGAGGAAAAGGTAGCACTTGTCCACTCCGATGTATGAGGGTCATCCCCAGTACCCTCACTTGGATGATCTCAGTACTATTTGACCTTCATCGACGATTCGTAGAGGAAGACATGGATCTACTTCTTGAAACACAAGTCTAAAGTGTTTAATAAATTTCAAGAATGGAAGGCCATGGTCGAACTAGAGACCAGGAATAAACTGAAATGTTTGAGGTCCGATAACGGCTGAGAGTACATTTATACAAAGTTCGTAGAGCTCTGTGCACAAAGAGGCATTTGAATGGAGAAGACCATCCGAAGAACGCCACAACAAAATGGCGTGTACGAGAGAATGAACCGAATAATCAATGAGCGTGCTAGGAGTATGAGGCTACAAAGTGGGCTGCCCAGAGCCTTATGGCCACATGTAGTAAGCACGGCAGTTTATCTCATTAACCGCGGACCCTCAGTGCCATTAGAAAAGAGAATTCCCGAGTAAGTCTGGATAGGAAAGTCTATCTCTTATGAACATCTACGAGTGTTCGGTTGTCTGTCATATATCCATGTCGATATAAACGAACATACCAACCTTGACTCGAAATCCAAAATTTGTTACTTTGGGGGGTGCGGTGGAGCTGAGTTCGGATATCGCTTATGGGATGGTCAAACAAAGAAGATCATTCGCAGTAAGGATGTTATCTTCCACGATGGCATTTTGTACAAAGATCAACAAAATGTAGTGGTGGAAGAAGATACGCTCCCGACCGAGGAAAGTGGTATGGTCGACATGAATGCGTTTCCATGACTGGAGTTGGAAGATAACGCAGAAGATGAGCCAGTGGTGCTCGACAACCGATCAACACATGCTGAACAGGATGAGGAGTTACCCGGTCCAAACTCCTCAACCTAAATTGGGACGAGGTTATCGTGAAAGGAGACCTACTATCCGATACTCTCCTTCCATGTATTTCATACTACTCAATGATGCAAGCGAGCCCGATAATAGAGAGTAAGCTCTGGAGCTGAAAGACTCGAGCAAGTGGGAGCTCGTCATAAAGGATGAGATGAAGTCACTAAAAGAGAATGTGACTTGACAGTTAGCCGAACTGCCCAAGGGGAAAAGAGCACTGAGTAACAAATGGATGTTCCGACTAAAGGAGAAAAAACATGGCTTGAAACAATACAAGGCACGATTAGTAGTCAAAGGGTTCCAACAAAAGGAATGAATTGACTACACTGAGATCTTTTCTCCGATCGTAAAGTTGACGACTGTTCGGCTATTGTTGAGCATTGTTGTAAATGAGAATCTTTATCTTGAGCAGGTATATGTGAAAACTGCCTTTCTCCATGGAGATCTTGAAGAAGAGATTTACATGCTACAATTTGAAGGCTTTTTCGAAAAGGAAAAAGAGAAACTGGTCTACAAACTAAAGAAGAGCTTGTACGGGCTGAAACAAGTACCACGACAATGGTATAAAAAGTTTGACAGTTTCATTGTGGTACCGGGTTCGAAAGAAGTGATATTGATCACTGCTGTTTCATGAAGAGATTCGAGAACTCTTCGTGCGTCATTCCACTTCAGTACGTAGATGACATGTTGCTCGCCGGGTCGAGCCTTAAAGAAATTAACAAGGTAAATCAACATTTGACGAAACAGTTTGAGATGAAGGATTTGGGAGCCGCAAAGAAGATCCTCAGTATGAGGATCTCCCGAGGAAGGGATGAGTCTTTGTTTCTGTCGCAAGCCGAGTATGTGAAGAAAGTGTTGGCTCGGTTTAGCATGAGTGATGCCAAGGCTATAGGCACACCCCTAGCCGCACACTTTAACTTGTCGAATGAACAATCACCATCGGACGAGGAAGGAAATGATCGTAGTCGAACATACCCTACGCTTCAGCAATTGGTAGCTTGATCTACGCTATGGTGTGTACAAGACCGGACATTGCCCACGCAGTGGGAGTTGTCAGTCATTACATGAGTAACCCGGGCAAGCACTATTGGGAAGCTGTGAAGTGTATATTGAGATATCTCTCGGATACTGTGAGTTCGACATTATGTTTCCGAAAGACCGCAGTAGGCTTGCACGGCTATGTTGATGCTGACATGGCTGGTAACCTGGATAGCCGAAAGAGCACAACGGGATGTGTTTGTACCTATGGTGGTACTGCTGTGAGTTGGACATCTAAGCTGCAAAAGATCATTGCATTGTCAACCACAGAGGCTGAGTACGTCGCGATGATAGAAGCAAGCAAAGAGATGATCTGGTTGCAAGGTTTCTTGGAGGAGCTCAGTCAGAAAACCAACAAGAAAGTTCTGCACTGTGATAATCAAAGTGCAGTTCAGCTAGCTAAAAATCCTGTATTCCATTAACACACCAAACACATACAGATCTGTTACCATTTTATCCGGGTAGTTCTAGAAGATGGAATCTTCGCGCTAGAAAACATTGAGGGCGCTAAGAACCCCGCCGATATGCTAACGAAAGCTGTTACAATCGACAAACTGAGGTTATGTGCGAACTCAGTAGGACTCCGATCTTGAGACTCAGGGTCGCCGCTACACTGCAAGAATGGGTAACTCGCCGACATGCTCATCTTTATATACACCGTGGTAAAGTCGGATATGTGCGCCATGAAAAAATCTTCTACCATCCACTCATCTGCTGTTTTCACATATGTAAATTTCCCACCCTTAAGTTCAAAATATTTCGCCCACGAAGACTCAATTTTAGTTTTCATTTTATCATGAAAAAACATTGAAGAAATTTTACGTAGTGGGCTTTTATCTGATCCTTTTTTGGGATCATTATCTTGTTTCTCCAGACGATCTTCATGTAATTGATACTTTTATGGGGTTCTTTTATTTGAGGAGGTGTATTTGAGAGTTTTCTTTGATCCGATTGAGTTTCTTTAAAAGCATTTGAAATCTTAGTCGGGGTGATTTTGATCTTTGCTTATTGATGTTTGTGTGTTGTTGAACTTGAACAGCAGTAGGGCCCGAAATTGAATTAGAACAACTATGTAGTCTAGCTTTTAAGCCCGATTTTTTATATTGTTCTACATTGAGAGCAGATGAGCCTAATCTTGAAGGGTCAAACCGATGATAAGTTGTGTGAGAGAATTTTTTCCTCGTTATCCAAGAATTAGCCTCTTCTTCCAATACTAAATCTCTCAAATTGAGCAAAAATTATAATAAGAAGATCCGAAATTTATATCCGGTTCAAAAAATTTGGTGTACTATATATATATCTCCCTATACACTATTTCTATTTCCTCGGACCCATAAACACCAAGCTCTTCAAGATCTAATTCGGAAATCGACAATAGCACCAATAAAAAATGAAATATTTGCAGTTTCAAAATTTACCAAATAAAGTATACTAACCCTTTATCTAATTCCCAATTTATCAAACTTTAAACTCATGTAAAAGAAAACCAAAATCCAATTCGTAGAAAGCTAACAAAAAGTTGTTCTTTAAGTCAAATACAGCATTCAATAAAAGCCCATTAATTCTCTTATATTTGAATATCAAAAGAGATAAAAGTCTTTGGGAAGATTGTGGAAGGTTAATCTTGACTGTTGGATATGATCGTAATTACGAAACTGCCATTGTTGGGAAATTTAGAGAAAGAAGCGTAGGAGAGAGAGGAAAAAAAAAAATCTTCTCCTTGTGTTTTATAACCTTAGTAATTCTAACACTGACATTTTTGTTGGTTCTGTAAAGATGACAATATCATCTGCATATGCAAGTGTGTGACACTAGGACAACCATTACTAACCTTGAAAACTTGATGCCTTCCATTAAGGATTTTTAAAAAAACGTGTGAGCAAATGACAAACAAAAGAGAAGAAAGTGGGTCTCCTTAAATTAATACTTATATGGACTTAAAAAAACAAAAATACACCCGATTAACAAGAACACGAAAAATGAATATTAGAAACAAGTTTCCAAACTCTGTCAATAAAAACTTCAAAAAAACCCCAATTTTTTTAGAACTTTTGTGAGAAGAAACCAAAAGAGTTTATCATATGCATTTTTCATGTCTAACTTTATAACTGCATTTTTTCCTTTCTTTTTTTGCTCCCAAAGTATTGGTCATCTTTTAAGCTAGAAGCACATTATATGTTATATTTCTTCTTAAAATAAACCCACTCTGGTTATGTTGGAAAAATAATAGCAAGTCTTTGTGGTTAGGATGTTTGAGATACTTTTAGTTAAAAACAATGCATTCTGATCTTGAGATATTCGAGCAATGCAGATTTTATGAATTATGAAGTGTCCTAGAAATGTATTACTTATGCAGCTTGAAATTTTGGATATTTAATGTTCCTAAAACTTTTCAATGGTGACTAGTAATCTCAGCATTCGTTTGTTATATTTTCAATGGTGATGAATTTGTCATTTGGTTAGAACTTTTTAAAAGCGCATGGTTCTCTGCTCTCTAGGATACTTAATTTAGTGTTTTTTTTTTCTTTTTCCTTATGCCTGTTATTGTTATGCAATACGGTTTTCGTTAGTGTTGGAACTTTTTATTTTTTAGTATGTTTAATACTGCACTTAATTTGAATATTATTAAGTTTTCTTATGCACTTGATTTTTAATATTATCAAGTTTTTAGTCTTGGAAACCTCTATTTTTTGTTTTGTAGTGTTTTTAATATTAAACTTATTTTTTTTGTCTCATCTCTAACATGATCAAAACATGAGTTAGTAAACATGATCAAATGTGAACATGTTTTGAACTTGAAGAATGATATTGATTATCACCATGACTATCTCTGATTTCTTTGTCTGTAGTCTCAAAGTTGTTCATGGGCATTTACTTAACTAATGGTCTGCAATATTTGTGTTGCAAATTTTTTGCATTTACATCCCCTCCAACTTTTTTTTTTTTTATAAACCCCTCTAACTTGATTTGTGCTTTCTTCTTCTATATTAATTAAGTGAAACTAGGAGCTCTAATTAAATGTTACACTATCATTCTTTTGCTTCCAAGCTAAGTTTTCCTTTTTGACTACAAACTCTTTGTCAAAACCATTTCCAAGTTCAATTAATTTTTATTTCTAAACTACTTCAATTTTCATTTTCCGTCTCTTCGACCTTTTCATTTCTCCTCTGATGGTAGTCATGCATTCTACACATTTCCACTTCACCGTCTTCAATTTTTTGTTATTTCCTCTCTTAAACATACAGTATTTTGTGTTAGGTCTCATTTTTTTACAATTTTTAAGAGCAATCTCTTGAAATTTTTATTAAAATAATGAAATGAGTACACGAAAATAGAAGTCAAGCAAGCAACAACCTATGCCGCTAAACCCTTCTAAATTGCAAAACCAATCATATTGAATACTATATTCATAGACTTAGAAGTCATTACATTACTATGCATGATCATTTGAATTCTACTAAAAAGTTACACAGAGTCGGTTGATAAAAAACCAAAAATTTCAAAAGCAAATGATATAAAAATGTGTTGATTATCGATGCACGCTTTCTCATACTTAACCACTTTGGTCGAGGCAGTTTTGAGAGCAGTCTGTTCCACAGTAAAACCTCCACTCCCTAATCCGACTGGGTGGAAAAAACTCTGTCAAATCCACACATGTATGTTTGTCTGCTATACACCCGTAAATTAGAATATCAGCCGGTTTGAGTGTCGAACGACCATCTTATGAGTAAGTAAAGAAGTTCACATGTGCTTCTTCCAAGATTTTCAAAATTAACATATTGCCACTAACATTATCCCTCTTCTTCCACACCAATACGTACCGAAACTATTTCGAAAAGGTGATTTTTAAATCAATTGCGATACAAACTCTTGAAAGATTTGGTCCTAAAAAACTAACTAAGAGTAGCATTTGCCATGGGAATTGTTACTGAAAATATCCTAATTTTGTCGTGGAGAAAATTTTGTAACATGGGAAAACTCATACAACTTGTTGTATTCGACTTTTTCTCATGCAAATTCTCGATCAAATAATCATTCTTATGGATACGACTGCCTAGAATATGTTTATGATCTATTGTAGCAACTAAATAGTCTAATTTTAATCTTTAAAGTATATATGAATTTGTTAATCCTATTATTTACTTCATATCATGATAACTTTCCAATTAATGTACTTATAAGGTCTTTAAGAACCTCTGCAATTTTCCTCTCCAGATAATTGAATTGATATTTCACCTATGTTGGGCCTTGTTCCTAAACCTTAAAACCTTAAAGAGGGTGACTTTAAAGGGGCTGAGTAAGTTTTTAAGCGAATTTCGTGTAATTAAAATGTAAGTTCAATTAACAACTCAACTATCGCAATTCTAAATTTAAGCATTTAACAAATGCAATGAAATGATATAATTACTATACGCTAGCAAGCAAATAAGTCGAATAAGCAATAATAAGAAATGCGTAAAGTAAAGAGTGGGGAAAGAGATTGACACACGATATATAGAGGTTCAGCAACCCGTGTACGTCCTCTCCCTGTAATTAACTTTACTGGTTATTATCACTATAATTTTCTTCCCAAAATTACAACCTAATGAGCTAATCAACCGATAAGCTCACTCTCTACCCGATAATACAATTTTAATACAAGTGCAAGAGTAAACACAAAATGCGAGTCAACAATTCCCCCTCAATTTTTGAGTATCCAGGTGAAATGACCTGGAATTTTTAAGCTAACACTTGCTTAAAATCTTCTACCCAAACACTCACTCACAAATGAGCTTATAAATTTCTCTTTACAAATTTATGATAAAATCACTTTCTATCAGTTGCTTCTATCTTGATGAATAATATTACAAATGTGTAGATTTATCGCTTATTTTCTTGATTTTCCCCTTTTGAGTATGAGTATGATAGTGTTTGATTTTAGCTTTATCTCTTATTTTCTTGATTTTCCCCTTTTGAGCTTATTTTTCTTGAATGAAGATTAGGATTGATGATTGGTGAGTTTAAGAGATTGATTGGAGGGTTTTTGCAGACTCAAAATATCCATTAGTCCCAAAGTGACCGGTTTTAGTTGTTGGGTGTTTTACTCAATGGGTAAAAGTCACACTATTTTTATGTTGTCAATACATCACTTTGTTTCTTTACAAAAATAGTCTGAGATTTTATCTTAAAGCTTTTCGTTGTTGTTTAGCTTGTAGTTTTTATTAAAAGACAGAAAAAGGTACGAGAATTTGTTCGATACGAAAATCTTCGCTGAGCAAGCATGTTGAGAACGGATACAAGTTATTGTTCTTCCCTATCAACTCGAACAGGAACAGACCCATTCATGTAGAGGTAGACCACTGGACTCTATTGGTTCTAAACCTCGAGGAGAAGAAATTGAGTTTTTATAATAGCAACATACCGCTTGACAATATCAACAGACCAGACCCTTACATTGATGATGCTAAGCTAGTGGTAATGCATATCTAACCCCTCCCACCCTAGACTCTTTTTTAAATATAACAGTCTTAATTAGCAAAAATTGCCCTATATATATATATATATATTTTTTTTTTTGTTACAGATGGGCTTTGTACAATAAAAATTGAAAATGATAGCTGATATTCCCTCATTCTCACTTGATTCACAAGATGTGTACACATTAGATGTTGCAACAGACTGTCCCTATCAAGGAGCCACGTAAGTAAAATATGTACCCTATTGATATTCAAACTCTTTTTACTATGCATATAAATCAAAATTAATTTTACACTCTACATGTTTTATTTTTTTACAGATCAGACTGTGCATTGTATGTGTGTTACAACATCGAGACAATCATCAATGATGAACTAGTCACAAGGGAGACAAATTCAGACAAGATACTAGAGTTCAAGGCCAAGATAATAACAAGAATCGTCAATCGATACAATCAGTCACATGTAGAGCTTGAAAAATCAACTACATGAAAGAGGAAAGAAGAGAAGAGAACAAGAAGAATCGATGAAGAAGAGTAGAGGGCAGAAACAGAACAGTCTGTGTAACAAAATAGATGACAAAGAAAGTAGAAGAAGAGTATGTATTGACAAAATCAGTCTGATTAACTATTATTACATTGTTTATTGTTTGTGACCTCATATATGTAACTTCGTTTAACAAAATAGTATGTGTTAGTGATTTCGTTTAACAAAACAATATGTGTTAGTTGTTCTTAATTGTTTGTTTTGGACAACATATTTAAAATGTCATTGAAAAGAGTTTGCTATTATTTTGTTCGAATCTGATTGATGTAACTTTTTTTCTTCAGTTTCTTTCTTTTGTTAATATATTTCTTTCATTGAAATGTATTGAATAGAATCTCAGACTGTTTTTATGGAAAGAGTCTTCAGACTGTTTTCGGTCTATTTTGCTCCAGAAAACATCTCAAACTGTTTCAATAACATTACTCCACAATTCATACTGTTTTAAACACAATAAACTTCTTGTTGAACAACAAATAAACATTTCTATGGAAAGAAAAAGCATACTATAACAAAAGTATGAATACAAAAGAGTCTGATGACTGCTACAACAAAAGGGTCTGAGTATATCAATTCTAAAACTGCAGAAAAATTAAAATAACAACACATCGATTCTCCATAAACAATCAACATACGAATGCACTAGAAAGAGTCTGAATACATATTAAAAAATAAAAACGGTATTTTTCCCATTACAATTGTCTAGTTGGACCACATGTTATTATAATTATCATAAATCAGGCTGTATTATTAAAAAACAATCTAAAAACATAATAAAAACATATTAATTCTCCAAAAGCTCCAAAAAGATTCGAGATCTATAAGAAATAAATTATACACATACAAAAAACTTGTTGAACAATATGTAATCAAACTGACAGTTTTCAAGAAACACAGTAACATTACTCCACAATCCAGATTGTTTTAAGAGTCCGAAAACTGTAAAAAGAGATAGACTTCATAAAAGCACCAACATAAACACAATAAACTTCTTCTTGAACAACATATAAACATTTCTATGGCAAGAAAAAACAAAGAGACTGTTTTAATGAAAAAACAAAGAAGTCTGTTGACCGCTACAAAAGAATCTGAATACATCAATTCTATGGCAAGAGGTACTATGAGTACCTATCAATTCTAAAACTGCAGAAAAATAAAATTAACATAATAAAAAATAAAAACACATCGATTCTCCATAAACAGTCAACATACGAATGATTACTATCAAAATGGTATTTTCCCATTACAATTAGCTAGTTGAAACGCCTGTAATGATTACTATCATAAATTAGACTATATTATTAAAAATAGTCTGAAAACATATAAACAAAAGTAAGAGAGATATACATTCATAACACACACAAAAGAGTCTAATTAGCTTGTTTCAACACATATAAAACTAAAACATTTATTCAGGATCACCCTTCGGAAGTAAGTTTCTCTTTACACCTCCGTCGATTATTATTTGCATATTTCGTATACCTCCCGCATTGATTAGCTTGCTTCTTCTTCGCGACTGGGTTTGCCTCACCACCTGATGGAATACGCTTCTTTTGAGGCCTTATCGGAGGCCTTAATGTTTTTGGAGGTTTAATGTTTGACTCGTTAATCAATTCAGAATCTCGCCAAATAGAAATAGGGACTGGGTTGATTGGCGTATTGTAGGAACTTCAATAAATGTCTGCAAAAAAACATTTTTCAACCAAATCCTCCATAGGCAGTTTATCACTAGAAATACACAAAACAAAATGTTGGCACGGGAACCCGGTTCTCTTCCATTCATGACATGAGCATTGCCGATGTCCCAGGTCCACGTATTCGGATAGAGTCGACAGCAGTTCATATTTCCAAAAACCTGACCTCACAACCAAAATCAATAGACCGTTGTGGATGGAAGTGTCCCACTTTTCTTGGTAGAGTGGGCACAGAACAACTTTCCATGTTGCTGCAAAAAAAAAATATTAACCAAAAAACTCTTAAAAAAGTAACTAGTAAAGCAGTCTGATATGATGACAATGGTGCAGAAGGAATTCACAAAAACATTATGAGTTGCCAGAAAATAATCTAAGTTAACAGAAAACAGATAGAATTGACATAAAAAAAAGTACAAACTTGTTTTGATTCTTCTTTCATCGAACCATTTCATCAATTTCAATCTTAGCTTATCAACCAGTTCAGTGATAGGTAATTCTCTAGCGTCATTGATCCAATTATTGAATGATTTTACAGGATTTGAAGTTGTCTAGCCATATCGAGACTTTACGCAATATGCTTCAACCCATTTCATAGGAGTGCAATTTTGCTACAACCCCCCCCCCCCCCCCCCCCCCCCCCCCCCAACCCACCACCATATTGCGCAACAACTTCATATTCTGTTCAAACAAAGGAATCGTAGCAGAAGTTGCACAAGTTTGCAACAAATTAACAATTTCAGTCCTTTTTGTTCCATCACCACCACTAGACTTCAATTTCAAATTATTCTTTAAATGGCGTAGACAATAATAATGGTCTGCGTTGGGAAAAATGCAAGACATACCATCCAACAACCCAATATGTCTGTCTGAGAAAAATATCATAGGACGGTCATCACCTATAGTTAACTTCAACTATTCTAGAAACCAACACAAATTATCAATATTCTCACTCCTAACAATAGCAAAAGCAAGTGGATACAACCCTGTAACATTAAAAATAACAAAAACAGTCTGAGCTAAAAAAAATATTAAAAGTTGTATATAAAAACACAATTGATCATTTTACAAAAAACAGTCTGATAACAGGAAAATAGTACAGGAGCAATTAAACAAGACGAATTCTACTAAAAAGGTATACTACCTCGTCATCATGTTTTTCTGATAACACTTAAACAACAACAAAAATACTACTTAATCATCATTTTACAAAAAACAGTCTGAACTCTTGTATAACAAAACAGACTGAACTAAATTAAAAAACAATATGGCTATATAAAACACAATTGAGCTCTAAAACCTTATCATCATGTTTCAGAAAACTGTCTTAGAAGCACTTGAATATCTAAAAGGCAATTGATCTCTAAAATTGTTTCAAACTGAATATAAACACAATATAATCTATTTAATACCATTAATGTAACAAAAACCAAACAAAAAAATAGTTCGAAAAGAAAACAAACCTTTATTGGCATACTTGCCGACTGCGGACAATAAAACACCCATATATTTTCCTTTTAAAAAGGTTCCGTCAATGAAAAGCATGGGATGAACATCCTTAAACCCTTTTATGCAGCCATGAATAAAGGAAAAAAATCCTTTTAAATTGCTTTGAACCATTCCCAACCTTATCAACTTCCAGAACACTACGACTTCCAGGATTTGTCAATTCTAAACCCCCAAAGTACCTCTCCAATTGGTTGTATGATTCATCGATATCCCCAATGTGCATTCCGCTAGCCATTTGGACAGCATTCCAAGCTTTAAAATAGCTTATCTCCAACCCATAATCAATCCTTAAATGCGACACTATAGTAGAAGGGACTAAATTTAGATTTTTACTCACATATTCATCAATTATTTTTGATATGAGCTTGCTATTTACATGCTTGTTCGAAGCACCTGGAGCTAACTGTTGGCACGTATGTTGTGATTCGAACTTACTAATCTTAAATTTTTGGTCTGAGATCCACACACTAGCATATATATACCAGCTACAACCAACACTATACCTCTCTCCACCAAAAGCCACCACCCTATCTCCCAAACCAAGGACATGACACTCATATATACAAAATTTCAGGAATGACTCTCTAAAGTGATCAACACAACTAAAAATCTGCTCAATACCGGTTATCATGTTTGCCCACTCACTCGTTTTATAAACATTTCTAACAATCAAACTAAAACCTGCATCACAACCAAATTTCAGAACAGTCTGCACTTGTTTCCTTCGAAGTACCAACACTGCAAGTGGCTACAGTCCCAACAAAAACTAGAACTTCTACTTTTTTTTTTCCCAATACGGTAAACAAAGCAACCATATCTTTCAACTTATCATCCGATCTCAACAAACATCGCTCATCTCTAATTGCTAAGTAACTTAGGAACACTGAATCAAGCTAAACCTATGACATACTGTATGTAATAACTCTGCATAGGTCATACGCTTGTTTAGCACAACAGGGACACATTTATCATTATATCGACAATACATCACTAAATCAAATGAATCCATCAGAATAATACATGTGCACAAAAAAACATAACAAAACTATTTTATTCATACTATTACTCAAATAAAGTTTAGAGTCTGAGATGTTATGATGACAATGATAATACAAAAAACAGCAATTGATCTATAAAATCTAAAAAACTCATGCATTATGTTAAAGAAAACAGTCTGAAAACCTCATTTATAAGAATCAATTAACAAAAAACTGAATTGTAATTTTAAAAAAATTACAAAGTCTAAAACATAACCAGCTCATCATCATGTTACAGAAAACAATCTGAGTTATTATATAACAAGAATAAAATTAAAACAATAGCAATTAATGTGTAAATAGAACTCTATAACTGATTTGTAAAACAGTCTGAATACAAGAAATATGAGAAAAAACAGTATGAACTCTTGAATTTTAATAATAAACACAATTGATCTCTAAAACCTAACAAACTAATGCATTGTGTTACAGAAAACAGTCTCAAAAACTCATTTATAAGAATCAATTAACAAAAAACTGAATTATAATTTTAAAAACACTCTAAAGTCTAAAACATAACCAGCTCATCATCATGTTACAGAAAAACAGTATGAGTTATTATAACAAGAATAATAATAAAACAAAAGCAATTGATCTGTAAATAGAACTCTAATAACTGATTTGTAAATCAATCTGAATACAAGAAATATGAAAAAAAAATAGTATGAACTCTTGAATTTTAATAATAAATGCAATTGATCTCTAAAACCTATCAAACTCATGCATTGTGTTATAGAAAACAGTCTAAAAACCTCATTTATAAGAATCAATTAACAAAAAACTGAATTATAATTTTAAAAACACTCCAAAGTCTAAAACATAACCAGGTCATCATCATGTTATAGAAAAACAGTCTAAGTTATTATATAACAAGAATAATAATAAAACAAAATCAATTGATCTGTAAATAGAACTCTAATAACTGATTTTTAAAACAGTCTGAATACAAGAAATATGAGAAAAAACAGTATGAACTCTTGAATTTTAATAATAAACGCAATTGATCTTTAAAACCTAACAAACTCATGCATTGTGTTATAGAAAACAGTCTGAAAACCTCATTTATAAGAACCAATTAACAAATAACCGAATTATAATTTTAAAAACACTCCAAAATCTAAAACATAACCAGCTCATCATCATGTTACAGAAAACCAGTCTGAGCTATTATAACTGAAAAACAAAATTTGTTAACGAATTGATATAACTGAATTATAGAAGTCTGAGCTCTTGAATTTCAATACTAGGACTCAAAATGATTTCTAAAATAGTCTGAAAATAATTAAAATAGTCTGAATAATTAAAAATAATTATATACATGAATAAGAAAAACGAGCTAGCGAGAGGAGAGAGGTTCTAGAGAGAGAGAACCTGGTCGTCGGAGAGAGAGAGCAATTCGTAGTCTCTGGTAAAGAGATAAAGTTTTGTTCAATGAGAGAGAGTTGATAGAGAGATATACAACTCAAGCTCATTAATGTAAAAGACAAACAGAATATCTGTATTATATATAATGGACCGATTTTTAATTAGTTTTATAAATATTGGACCAATGCTTAATTAAATTTTGAAGAATGATCAATTCTTAAATAGTTTAGCTTTTATGGTCCAATACTTAATTAACTCTAATTTTTATTGCAATTTCTTTTTCCTATGTGGAAGAATTCTATTGGATTTCAATATTAGTATGTAGCCTTAGACTAATTCCCTATAGACTACTTCCCTATACGTACCCAAATCATTATTCTAAGATATAAGTCAAACTCTAGATAATCTCATACGATCCACCATAAAATAAAGTGTGTTGACAAATATTTATAAACAATGTGTCCATTCTCCGTTTTGCGAGTAGATCAACCCAATTTAACTTCTGAATAAATTCAGAGACCACCATACTCGCCATTAAGCACATCCGGAGATTGGTGCATTATAATGGTATAAAAGTGACTTTGCACAATATTAGGTATCGTATACATTAGTGGCTTAGATCATTAAGGGTGGTGTATTTCAGAGGTTTTGATGTGATAATGTGAAGATTAAAAAGAGTTATTGTGAAAGTTTTTTTTTCTCTTTCTCATTATTATTTGGTTCATTCCTTTGGTTGCTTCTTTTGTTATGTAAGTTGCAAACTGAGTTTTCCCTTTTGTACCCACAAATCCATTTATATAAAATAAAAAGAGCTTTCTTTCTGTGACTAGTTCAAAGCTCACTTGAGAGTGTATGGATTTTTTTATTTACTCACAACCTTTTTCGGTTAACATAGGAATAAGTTTCAAATTACTTTTGATTTCAAGTAACTTACGAACACTTCAGATTTAATAAGGGTGGATCATTGATTAGTATATAAAAACACATTTAGTATCTAAAAACTCATATTATCAACTTTTATTTAATATTTGACACATATCAACGTAGCATCAGTGAACGTCAAAATTAAAAATAAGAGTAAAAATAAATAGAATCATTTAGTATATGTATCTAAGTTTAAAAGAGATTTAAATCATAAGTTTCCGATAATTAAGTTTCAAATTACGTATTAAGGTGGAGTACATTGTTTGGCGAATCATTTTAAGTTGTGAGACATACTTTCTCTTTAACGACTTGTTATCTAGGCCTACCCATTCTCATTTTTTCTTTTAAGAACTTTAAAGTTTTTGATTTGTCTAAATTTATTTTAGGGGCAATTAACAAAAACATATTATACCCATATTATATTAACAAAAACATACCCTAACAATTTAAATTAACAAAAACATACATATATATACTTATTATTTCTTAATCTAATCTCTCTCTCTAACTTAACATATATGTCTCTCACCTAACATCTCTCTCTAATCTAACATCTCTCTCTAATTGCACATATCTCTCTAACACACGATAATCGCACCTCTTTCTAACATGTGTTAATCACCCATCTCTCTCTAAAAATGATTAAAAACTCACAAAATATGCATATGCTAATTATAAACGTTATACCCTAATTTTAAAACTTCATACCCTGATTTAAAAACTTCATACCCTAATTTCAAAAACTCCATACCCTAATTTCAAAACTTCATACTCTAATTTTAAAACTTCATATCTTAATTTCAAAACTTCATACCCTAATTTCAAAACTTTATACCCTAATTTCAAAATTTCATACCCTAATTTTAAAACTCCATACCCTACATATGAATTTCTCTCAATATTGTACATATGGATTCTTCTCTTTCAACTTGAAACCCACAATGTTTACAATAGTCTCAAAACTCAATAAATAGAAAACAATCTCACCAATTCCATATATTTTTCATATATTACGGGGTATCAAATAATGTAATATTTGTGTATTACGTATGTATATATCTGTATTTATATATATATGGATATCTATATAATCTAGATGGTGTTCGGTAGTTAGTGATGGGTTTTCGTGGTGGAGGAAGTGAGAGAAATAGAGTCAGATATTAAAGAAAGATACATACAAGAATGGAGGAGAGAGAGAGTAAGATCAGAGAGATAAAGAGAAAAATTGATGAGAGAAAAAAATGAAGAGATACATAGAAGAATTGGTGAGAAAGAAGAATGGATGAGAAAGAGAGTAAGATGGGAGATAGATAAAAAAAAGAATAAACAGCATTAAATTTAAATTTGTTTGATATGTTTTTGATAATGAAAAGTTGTAAAGGTATGTTTTTTGTAATTTAGTTTAAAAAATAGTATGTTTTGTTAATTTATCCAATAATCTAATTATTTGGCAAAATAAAGAAATTGTAACTTAATTACTTACTCCTACTTCCCTATAACAATCTGGCGAAAACCCATAGTATATCAGAGTGCAATCTTCAGTTTTGGATTTGGTTTTGCCCCATGTGGACCATTTGCGATCAAGTGGGAAATAGTTACGCATCCTTATTATTACGAGACCTTTTAATGATAAGTTATATGAGTTTTAACATGTTATTAGAACGGATCGTCGATGTTGACTCGCCTTCACCCGTTTAATATGATAAGACCGGTTATTTTTGTTATCATTATTATTTAGTTTGACTTATTTGCCATATTGTTATTCACGTTATTAGTCCTTTTTGAGATTATTTGTAGAGAGTTTTCTCTCATTGTTAGGTTTATGAATGTATTAGTTATGAAAAAGGCTGTAATACTATTTTTTTTCTGTCTTAAATTCTCTATTTCTCGTCTAAATTTTTACCCTTACTGGTTTTATCATTGGTATCAAGAGCAGGTCTGACTTGATTTTAAAACCCTAATTTTCTTTCCTCATAAAAAAAAAAACCAAAAATAAAAAACCTGAACAAATTTATTATGGATCAACAAGCTATATTGGCTCTAATCGAATAGATGAACAACGTCGATGCCTTCAGTAAAAAATGGACGAGGTGATGGAAAAATTATTGTTGGTGGCTCGTGAGCACGGGGTGAATATCCCTGCAAGTTTGGCAAAGACCACGACAAAAACCCTGGCAAAGACGTCGTTTGATGTTGCCCTACCGCCACCACCATCGCTGCTACAGCTCGTTATGCCACCGATGTACGGCACTGTACCCACCGCCAAAAATTATTGCCCACCCAATCGAAAAACCACCCACATATCCGAAATAGGTACATCAAATTAAAAACCTGAAAATCAATACAAAAAAGAAGACGTGTTTGATTTTTATAGTGTATCTATTTATGAATATGAAGTAGAATCAAATCGTGTACCACCACCGCTGCTATTATTAAGATGGTTCCCGGTAGAGTTTTTATCGGACAAGAAGGGATGTGAAAGAGATGACGTGGCTGAGCCACCATCATTTCCGCTGAGTTTTGGAAAGCAGGCAGACCTGCGGCCAGAACTAGGGTTTGACTCCGGAGGTCACCGAGATAGAGAAGAGATTGAGGTATGGAGATGGGAAAAGAATAAGGATAAGAGAGAGAGAAAAACGAGTCAGGGAAAGGAAAAAAAAGAGAGAGGAAAAGTTGAACAAAAGAAGAAAGAAGGTGAGGAATTACGACATGGTTCAAAAACTTTCGAAATCTCACTTTATCGCAGAGACAACCAGAGGGGGAGTATTATTGCCGCCGCTTGGGACTAAGCACGGGGGTATAATGGCGAAAGATTCGGCCTCCATGCTTTTGCGTCAGCCAGGATTAGGTCAATGGGTAATAAAGACTATTTTACACTTTATTGAAAATAATATTTCCATTGCCACATTAGCTTATCGCGGTAAAATAAACGCACCAAAAATTGGTATTGTGGGGTATTACTCTTACGGCCGCAAGACGCTTATCGGTAGATTTGGTCGCGTCCCTATTTGTTTTGTGTATAATAAATTCCGATTTATATTTTTCATGCGCCATGACTCTAATGTTATACTTTTATGATGGACGATTTCTCAACTTGTTGGCTAAACTTGAGAATCTGGAATTGATAAATTTGGGTTTTAGTACTCTTCTAATGTTGTTTGGAAGATGGAACTTTACATTTGGTAAAAGGTGTCTAAAAGTTATGAAATTTAGCGAGAATATAAAGAGGTTATTCATGAAGAATCTGCAACTCGTATCGGTGTGTTCAGGTTAGCACATAATTACTTACATGTTTCCAAAACTTTACCCATGTGCAGATTTTTATTTTATGACAGCTACGATAACATCAGGAAAAACCTCTTTTTGGAAAAGCAAACGACACCCGATTTTATTGAAATTCCGAAAGGAGGTAGAATATTCGGTTACAGGTGTTTGGGCGCTAAAATCGTACATTTTGGGTCTACGAGGAACG
Source organism: Primula veris (assembly GCA_963682055.1). Lineage (NCBI taxonomy): Eukaryota > Viridiplantae > Streptophyta > Magnoliopsida > Ericales > Primulaceae > Primula > Primula veris. The sequence goes on along the minus strand of OY821743.1, from coordinate 16,707,069 downwards.
AGATATGATATTTTAAAGTTTGGTAAACTTTGCTGTCTGTATTCGACTTGAACAGGTTTGACAAACTGGATAAAAATCTTAGCGGCACCTAGGAAACAATCTCAGAATTGTAAAATATTTTGTGGAAAGATAGATGGGACATTAGGGATCCATTTGGGACTTAAATCGGTCCATTTGGAAAAACGGGCAATGAATTATGAATTTTTAAATTTGGGATTCTGCCCAGACTTTTCTGCTTTGACAGCTAAACTGCTGTGTATAAAAACAGATATTTGCAATAGAAGTACGTTTTCTATTTGGTTGAAATTTGGTGTGTTTTTAAGGGACTCAGATACGGGTTTTTTTGCACAAAAATCACAACATTTGGATAAACAGACACCGAGATACGATTTTTTAAAGTCCAGTGAGTTGGGCTGTCATGATGGGACCTGGACAGAATCGAAGAACCGGAGTAAAACCAGTTTTCCACTTAGTAAACGACGTCCAAATTTGATAAAACTTGGTGATGTCATACCTAATACGCCACAGAATGTTTTGAGATTGACTTCGTTCAATTCGGACGTACGGTTTGGGAGTTATAATTTTCTGAAATTGGCTATTGGTATCTGTGTGTGTAATTATGGTTCCAAACCGCCTAGTGCTTATATTGATCCTTATTGGAAATATTTCGAATGTGATTATCTAGAAGAGAATGATACTCGAACTGGGTCTGTAAAAGAATTTTTTAGTATTGGTGGTGATGACTTCGATGCGTATTGTGATCAGGTCTTACATGGGATATTTCGAGATGATATTTAGTTCTTTTTGGGATTTTTTGTTCGGTCATGCGCCAAATATCCGGAAAATAATCATTTTACAGTTTGGAAGAGCTTGATCGGAGCTCCATATGACCGTGCTAGAGGATGGAAGAGTGTGTTTGGTCTTCCGCCGGACCGGGAGAGACAGAACGCACATGTGAAACTATTTGCCGGACATCGTACTTGAGATCAAAATTGAGTCCAAGGTTGTTCTTAAGAGTTATGCAATGATAAGACCGGTTATTTTTGTTATCATTATTATTTAGTTGGACTTATTTGCTATTTTGTTATTCACATTATTAGTTATTTTTAAGACTATTTGTAGAGAGTTTTCTCTCCTTGTTAGGTTATGAATGTATTAGTTATGAAAATTGGTGTAACTCTATTCTTTTATCTCTCCTAAATTCTCTGTTTCTCGTATATATTTTCTCTGTTTTTCGTCTAAATTTCTCCAATCCTTACGGGTTTTATCATAATATAATCCGTTCGTTGGACTCTTAAAATAATGGGTCAAGAGTGAACGGGAATGTTAAACTATATTATCCCATATCGAATAACAATATGATGGATACCCAATTGTTTGATAGTGCCAGTACAAAGAATAATTTTATTTGTTATTTGGTCATCACTTAGTCAAAAGAGAACAAAGTTATAAAAGACAACTCGTCTACTAAGGAAATTCCCCTCCATTTTGATTCGGGAGTGATTCGAATTCGCTGCATCAATACATTATACAATGCACATGCATTATTAACTTAAAACCATTGATCAACTTTGATCCTACGATTATGGGAATCCATATATCTATCCTTTACCAAACATAAAACACTAAGCTAATCTTACAGTTTAGTACTCATTATTCATTTTGTTAATTAAACTCCCCTTAGTTTTGTTTATTTTTAAATATTGATCAAGTTAAAAAAGAATGTCCTCTTTCGAACTCTCACTTATAAAAAATAAATGAGTAGCATAAGGAAATTGAAAATATGGCAGGCAAAGTTATCTAGCGGATCAGAAAGAGAAAATATATATGTTAACGTGAATATTATTTGCATATGCAATGTGCACTATAAAGTCGATAATCAAACTCATCATCCAATGAAATTAAACTATTAATGCTAGTGGAGTAACTAAATGCAGCAAAATCAACTCCCTTTTGGATAGCCTCCATGTGCATAGTAATTCAATACTATCATGTACTATACGATGATATATAGAGAGCACGTACGTATGCGACTTTTTAACTCATTAAATGGAGTAATACAAGTATTTGTGAATTGTGACCATCTTTGTTTTGTATATTGGGCAGTTTTGCATATTCATTATTTGCACACATTCTTTCGAACACATGTTTTTGGACATGTTAAATCTGTATTACATTTTTATCTCATCTTGGATGAGAGGACTACAACTTTAATACGATTCATGACCAGAGAACCGAAACATAAATATTTATTCCAAATATTTTCAAACTTCTTCTAAACGTCACTTCTGCTAAAAATTAAAAGGAAGCATTCATGTAAACGGTGTAATTGACCTTTAGTCAAACTATCAATCTTTTTATTATACTTTTCAAACCGAAATACATATCAATCAATCAAGTGTATCTTCAACACTAACTCCAAAGTCAAACTAACTCTCTAAAGTCCAAGTAATCTCTTTAAACGTTAAACAAACGGAAAACATTAGCCAGTGGACCCTACAACAAAACCAAAATGACCTATATACATAACCGTTTCCAAAACACTTTCTCAAACCTGTTTCACTCTTTCACCAAAATAGCACTTATTTCCACTTATAGTAAACTCACCCACCTTGCATCTCCTTCATTTCTAGATTTAGAGAGAGAGAGAGAGAAAGAAGTTGAAGCAAAGAGCAATGGCAAGGGGAAAGATCCAGATCAAGAAGATCGAGAACGCGACTAACCGACAGGTCACCTACTCCAAACGCCGCAACGGGCTGTTCAAGAAGGCTGGTGAGCTAGCTGTACTATGCGATGCCAAGGTGTCCATTATTATGCTCTCGGGAACTAACAAGATCCACGAGTTCCATAGCCCTGACCATGTCACGTACGTTGCGTTGTGTTATACGTTGTTAATCTAGAAAAGTGATCATTAGGGTTTCGTTGTTTTTGGTTTTTTTTAATTTTTTCCTAGTGTTTTCTAGTGGATTTTCTCTTTTTTTTTACTTTATATTTCTTCCCTCTAGTGGATTTTCTCTTTTTTTACTTTATATTTCTTCCATGAAGTGCTCATATTAGGGTGATCCTTTTATGGACGATTTTTTTTTGTTTTTCAGGACTAAGCAGTTGTTTGATCAGTACCAACAGACGATGGGGATCGATCTCTGGAGCTCGCATTATGAGGTCGGTTTTTTTCTTTACTTATCTTTCTTAATTATAGTTATTGTTCCATGTTAATTAACTTGGTGTTTGTTAGGTTTCCAAGTGGGGCTTACAACTAGGTAAGAATTTGTTTCTTCTACAAAATGAGATGTGATTATGATGGATCTGCTTATACTATTATTGATTTGAACGGAAAGCAAAAACTTACTTTCAAAGAAGAGTCAGGATATATTACTGAGTATTATATTTTAGAAAAAAAAATAGGAAGGAAGTAAATAGTTATAAGTTTACGAAATACACTTTTTACTGATTAATTAGATGTAGCAAGAGTGACAATATTAGGAAGTATGCAGATCGATATGAGGATGATCTCGCAATTTGAGCATCTAATTTTCTGTTGCCGGTATAGATTATAACCCTATACTCTTTATTAGCAGTATTATTGTATAATATAGTTTGTTAGTTTTTAAAAGTGCTCCAAAATAAGAAGAAGAAAAAACTTTTCCTTCAAAATTACAAATAAAATAAAATCATACATGGATCTAACTTAAGAACTTGTGTATCTTTAAGTAAATAAGCAAATAACAAACTACCTCGAAGGTGAAAACCCAAATATTTGGGAGAATGAAATTCAACAAAAATTAAATTATTTTAACTACCTTAATCAAATAAGCCCTTAATGTGAACACATTATGGAGTATCACGAACTAAATAGGGATATAGTGATCAAAGCTGAGATTCGTCGAAGTGGGATAAACTTGTATGGGGAATCAAATATTGACTAATTTATAATCTCAAGCTCGACATTTATAGTTACAAGCTGAACTTTGTTAATAATATAATTGCCCGAGCAATGTCTTGCGATTTAAATGGGAGACGATAGACTCTTGGAGTAAGTGCTGATATTGATGTAATTTGGATAACTAAATGTTCCTTATCGGAAAAAAGAAGAAGAGGAATTGTGGATGAAAAGCCTTCAACAATACAACAAATGGATCAAAATAAACAAACCTGTGAAATACTAGACGTGTTTCTTGTCTCATTTTTAAGGTTTGATGTGATAAGCCAAGTTAAAGCACAATATCGTTGACGAATAAAACAAATGAAAGCTGTTGATGTTACTATAAAGTTCCGCATTTACTATGATACTAGCTTTCAGTATTCTCTCCAAGTTAGAAAATTCCAATGTAGTTACAAATTTTACTTCAACTAAGGGAACTTGCGATCACACCTTCGCTTTGGCACCAAGGTGTAGGCAAGCTCAAGTTGCTCGCTTTTGGTATTTTTAGCGTCTACTTGCTTGATTTTTGGGTATTGTGTTAAACTTTAAGAGCATGGAAGGGATAAATAGGTGCAATTTTACTCTACCATTTTTTTTAAGAATAACTAATATTATGATTGATGTATAACATGTTACACAACAATACAATAAGAAAAGACCGAAAAGGCTACAACTGTACATGGAGGAAACTATATGCATCATTTTGCATAGATAACTTAATTGTTAGTCATGCCCTTGTGACATGGTCAATGTTTTTCCCCGTCTTTGATTCTGTTTAGTTGTAAGGCAAGACACGCGTCTCATGTGATGCGAGTTTCATCTTACAGAAACTAATATATCTATATCAGGAGAAATACGAATATGTTTTTTTATGGTAGTTATGTTCTTCTTAGTGTCTTGAATATGTGTAGGCTGAAGATAATGCATAACAGAAACTAATACTTATATCTTATTAAGAACTTTAATCCTTCTGTATTTTTTGTGTGTGGAAATTAAGCATGAAATAACATTAACAAAAAGGGTACAACCGGAGGCCTTGATGGTACATGCTGCGCATCTAAGGCACAATAACAAAATTAAAAGACGAATAAAAAAAATAAGTCAGTTTTTATCAAAATAGATTGAATGAAATCTTTGAATTTTTAGAGCAAATAATATTCTGATGTGTGCAGGAAGGTATAATATCAGTGAAACATCCCTCAGACACACAACTTAACAAAGTGGAGTAGCCTTGAAATACGAGCCCTTTCCAGACTATTGGCTTTCCATGTTTAATTGTAAAAGTATATAAATTCTCACTACATTCGATTCATTTGATTTCTGCAGAAAATGCAAGAGGATTTGAGGAAACGCAAGGAGATTAACAAGAATCTACGGCAGGAAATCAGGTAATTCTTTGGATCATATTTCTGTTCATAATTTTTTTTTCCAGATGATGTTTCCAATTTATAGATTTCGTTTATGACTCATGTTACAGGCAGAGGATGGGTGACAGCTTAAGCGAACTTGACCTTAACAAACTTCAAACTCTTGAGCAAGATATGGAGAAATCTTTGGAGGCCATTCGTGGTCGAAAGGTTCGTTAGGTTTACTATAACTTTAGGGTCTAAAACTTTAATGCTATGGAGCTATGGTTGGGCCAATTTCTTTTTATGGAAAAAGAAAGGGGGAAATTGCATCTTGATAAACAAACGTTTAACTACTCTTATCTTTATTATGCTAAGATGTTATTTCTTTATTGCTTCTGAAAAAAAATATTGTGGATACTTTGCTTTTATATAATTGCTAGTTAATGAAACACATATAGTGCAAGAAAGTGCTACACGGGAGAGGCGCTAATTCTCCATTGATTTGTCTGTAGCTTTTGACGTTGCCCGATACTTTTGGCCTATATACTCGCTCACTTTCCAAAAAGAAATTGAGTCTACTGACTAGTACATAAACATTTCATTTAACTCGGAAACCAAAAAGTAATAAAAATTGAACAGCTCGTGATCTAATGTTTTACGTATGTGTAATTGTACAAATTATATAACTTGCAATCCACATTGTGGTTGTTCAATTGTGGTATAGATTACAAATTCTTGAACTTTGAATAACTCCCAAAAATATATGAATTTATAAGACTGGTATGAACTTGTATAGTTTTAAAACAATTGTGTTATCAAATTAAGGTCCTCTAATTGAACTCATCCGGTTGAAAGTTAAGAACAAAAAAGTTCATCAATTTATACTGCCAATTATCTAGTCCATCAATCTAAGAACTCATCCGGTTGAAGTATCTTATTTATTGGAACATTCTTTCTCTTGTCAAATTTTGTAGCTGATATGCCTCCAAATGTGTATATACTTAGTGTAGTAATTTGAGTGACTGGCTCACAAGCTCTTTGTTTATATCATAACAACTTAACCTTGAACAAGTTTTACCTGGGAAAAAAAAACACTACATTGAGGCTACCAATTTGTGAGTTTGCTTTTTTTTTTCCTTTAGTGATTGCTTTCTACGTTCAAAGGTCTCTAATAGGAATTTCCCGTTTCAATTAATTGCAGTATAAAGTGATTGGTAACCAGATTGAAACTTCCAGGAAGAAGGTTAGTAATTTGTCATTCTAAATGTTATAAGTAATAACTTTTTATTTCTTCTCTAATTATCTCTGTTAAGATGCTCTATTATCGTCTGCTTCACTCGCATTACAGGTTAGGAATGGGGAAGAAGTGCACCGAACCCTCCTACTTGAATTTGTAAGTCGCTTCAACTTTTTTTATATGTATTCTTCTTTATAAAATCTAGTCGTTTACTCCTTTATTGCCTTCAGAACCAAGCACTTAAAATTACTGATTGTGAATAAGTTATAACTATCAACTACTTAGCCCTCAAACAATTAATATGGTAACCTTTAAATCATTCAAGCTTTGGTTTGGTTCACAATGGCTTCTGGAAACCCCCATCTGTTGATTTAAATATTGCCCACATTACCTATAAAGTCCCTTATTTTTTCCTTTTTAGAGATTTGATCTGCTTATATATGTTTATTCTATTATTTTCCCTGATTTACTTGGACAGTTTGTTTTTATATGTTTGCCATCTTAGTTAGGGCCGGGCTTTTCCCAATTTAATTGAGAAAAATCTCGTGCAACAGGCAAAACCTAAATGAAATGGTATTCTGGTATTAACAGTTAATTAGTAACACCTTGGTATTTTCAAACAAGAAAGTGAGGAAACTATAGCTAGTTCTGAAAACTTGTTTCAGTTTTACCTCTTTCTGCTCTTCATATGGTATTATCTTGTCTCAACTTCTGAAACTGTCAATGTTGAAAGTTAAAACTTTATAAGATCATCCTGGAATTGCTCTACGCCTGCGATATTAGGAGCAAATGAGAAAGAATGTATTTGGTGAAGACAATAATGTGTTGTTTGCTCTACGCCTGCTCTTCATATCATATTATTTGAACTGCTCTGATTTTCTTACTTCGGATTTACACTGTTTTAAAAAGCACGCTTCCTAGTGAAAAAACTCGATTCAAAACTTAAAAAAAACATAATATACTTGCTTTTCAGTTTTTAGTCTGCTAAAAGCGTAATCTCTAACAAAAACGCTCTAGATAAGATTTTGCTTTTTTAAAACAGTGCTATGGAAAGTGACTAGAAAATAAATAATCCTTTTTTTGCTAATAAAATGGTAAACAGGATGCAAGAGAAGAGGATCCACACTATGGGCTAGTGGACAATGGAGGTGACTATGACTCAGTGATTGGGTACACCAATGAGGGGGAGCCACGTATGTTATCCTTGCGCCTACAACCTAACCACCATAACCTAGCATCTGGAGGTGGTGGAAATGGTCTCACCACATATGCTTTGCTCTAATAAAACCCTAGGTCACAACCATGGACTCATTTCCCACTTGTCACATGTTTCTTTTTATAACCAAATGTTTTACTTTAGCTACCTATATATATATATATATACTAGCTAGAGTATGTTGTTGTATGATTAATGTGTTTGGGGTCTGGTGTGGACATGGTGTTTATCTTTATTTGAGTTTTCCAAGGATGTTGTGAGTTCAAATGTTTAACTTGTGTGGAGTATTTTTAATCATAAGAATGATATGTGAGTTTGTTCAATTGCATTTTATTTTTCGATTATAGGTGAACTATTTTAGTTTTAGTTTTGTTAAGCTTATTTTATGATTCAAAACTTTCCTTTAGCTTTAGATTAATGGAACCAATTTTTTCTGCCTTGGGAAATGCAACTGATTTGGTTCCTTGGCATGTTCAGTCAAATGAACACAATTTATCTTGCGTTCTTAAGGCTATACTGGGTTTTAGTTAAGGACATATTTACCTTCGAGGTCATAAGTGCAACCACATCACTTAATTTATACGTTTCATTATATTTAAAATAAAAAATATATTTTTACAACTTATAAGTAATATTTTGTTTTATACAAATTATCAGCTTACTTATCAATTTCTCTATCACAAATATACAACTCATCTTTTTATTATTTTATTAATTTATATGTGAAAAGTACAAATAAAATAGAGATAATAAAAGAAAAGTAAAATAGAGAAATTATTATTTTAATTATAAGAGAACATGTTGATCACTTGTATTTTAGCGATATTTGAGTTCATGTAGAGCACTTGCATCAATTTCCTTATATGACTCATTTACCTTAAATATGATAACATTGTTCTAAAATTATACACACGTTAGTTTTCTTATCTATTAGGTTAAATTTAGATGTACTCAAATATCACTCAAATATAAGAGATAAAGATGTTCACTTATAATTAAAATAATAATTTTTCTCTCTTATTTTTCTCTTATTCTCTCTCATTTATTTGCATTTTTCACATATAAATTAATAAAATAATAAAAAGATGAGTTGTATAGTTTTGATAGAGAAATTGATAAAAAAGCTGATAATTTGTATAAACCAAAACGTTTACTTATAAGTTCTAAAAATGTATTTTTTATTTTAAATACGAGAAAACTTGTAAGTTATTTAATGTGATTGTTCTAGTAAATTAATTTGGGTTGAAAAAATTGATAGAAGTATATTAAAATATAGTAATATTTAGTTATGATAATAAATTTGATAGTGAATCTGAAAAATGTATAAAGTTAAACTATTACCCTAAAAATATAAAAGTGATGCTAATTAACTTAAATATGAGGAAAAGTGCAAGGAAACTGGTGCACAAGAAAACTGATGCGTGTACAATTTTAAAGTAATGTGCTCGTATTTAAGGTAAATTTATGATATAAAGAAACTGATGTAGTTGCTAATATTCGTTTGTTCCCTATGGTCTTTCTAAACCAAAACAATAGAAGTTCTAAATTATAGCTTTAGTTATATTCTTCAACCTGCTTAAAGAGGTAAACTTTCAGTTGGTAAGTCAGAGTGAAATATCACTGATGACTCATGCCACAGGTCCCGAATTCAAATTGATTCCATTTCGCCCGGCTCTTCCTCAGAAAAAGAGGGTCTCTTGTTTTTAGGGGTGGTTTATAGGGTCGGGTTCATACCCAAAACCCTTATATGTACCCCAATCCCGACCCGAAAGGGACGGGGTAGTGTGTTTTCCCAATATCCCATTCCGAGAAATATCGGTCCGGTCATTAACCGACAGGTCAAGATGATATAATCCCAATTCTCAAAAACTTTTTAAGTGAAATTAAACAAAAATGTATAAAAGTTTGTAAGAGGATACTTACAAAGACAATTGAAAAAAAATATATAAAGACTATAATGTTTCTTAATACTAGTGGTGGGCAAAAAATCCGTAAATCCGCCCCGTAACCCAACCCGTATGGATTGGGGCGGGTGGGCGTGGGTTGAATGTCCAAAAAAAATCAATCCGTCTTGTTGGCCCGTGCGGCTAAACCTTAGAGGGGGGTGAATAAGGTTTATAGCGTTTTTCACGGAATTAAAATCTAAGTGGCAACTAACAACCCAACTTTCACAATTCTAAGCTTAAGCGTTAATAATCGTTAAACAACCCAAACGCAAGCAAGAAAATAAACAATAATATAAGCTGCGGAAAGTAAAAGTTAAGGGAAAGAAATTGATACCGCGATTTATAGAGGTTCGACAAACGGCCTACGTCCTCTCCTCGGTACTACCGAGTATTTCACTTTTAATCTTCTTTCGGATATTACAAATCCTATCGAGCTAATCAACCGATTAAGCTCCCCCTCACTCTATGAGTATCCCGAATGAAAATACCTATAGCTTTTAAGCAACACTCGCTTACAAAGCCTCTACCCGATCACTCGCTCACAAATGAGTTTATACTTCACTCTTTACAATTTATTGAAATTGAAACAACACCCATAATTTGATTGCTTCTAAATAAGCTAATTTGTGATTTTGATGATGTTTGATCTTTGGTTGAGCTCGAATTGCTTTTTCTTCAATTTCCCTCTATTTCGAATTATATCACCAAAATGGTGATTTTTAGGGTTTTGATTTAGAGAGGTTGAAGGATGATAGATTGGTGGTTTTGGAGAGAGATTGGGCTGGTTTATATAGACCAAATGTCTGTTTTTTATTTTTCTGACCGTTGGTAGTGGTTGAGGGTTTTAACCAGTGGTTTAAGCAATTTTCCAGAATAAGCTGAAAAGCTGTTTTCGAAATTTGCAGAAAACCATCGGTCGTTTTCTGCAGTTGATCGGTCGTTTTCAGAAAATGATCGGCCGTTTTCTGAGAAACGATCGGTCGTTTTTCAGACGACCTCACTGGAAGAATTCTGGACCAAAACGATCGGTCATTTTTGTCCAGACGATCGGTCGTTTCTTCAGTATTCCCGGTTTTCTCGTTAAACTTCGAAAGCCCGTAACTTTTTTGTTTTAGCTCCGATTCTGGTTCCGCTTGAACCTGTGACTTCATTTTTCTGTGCTCCATCTTTCTGGCGTTTTGAAATTTACATTTTCTACTTTTAGAAAAGACAAGCATTATATTATCGAAATAGAGAAATCGTAAAATCATTAAAAACATAATCAAAGTTATAATCAAAATCAATTATTGAACTCTAAGTTCAACACGTCCCAATCCGTTTCAACCCGCAATATATATATATATATATACATATATATATATATACAGTGTGTGTATTTTAATATAGCAATCTTTAATTATTGTTATATTTTACTTTTATTACTTGTTCGTGAATGTGCTAAACGTACTTTGATTGATTTTAATTTATATTTCTGTTTGAAATATTCAATTTATTTTAAAATTTGGGTTGATTATGCAAACTATGAAAAATAAAGGACCAAAATAAAAATTTAAGAATCAATCTAAACCCAACCCGCCCTAACCCGCAATTTATTTTGCGGGTTGGATTGAATTGGGTTGAGATTTAAATTTTATCAATCCGTCCCAATCCATCCCACCATTTATTTTACGGGTTGGGTTAGGATTGAAACAAATCCGCCAATTCGCCCCGTACCCACCCCTACTTAATACAACACAGCCCTAAAAATGTTAAAGAAAAAACATAAATTATAGATTAACAACATGAAATAGCATAAATAAATGTTTAAAGAGTCAAACTTGCTACTAAGAGCATTCTTAACATGCTCTCTAATTTTCTCTCTACATATGACTATATATAGAAATCTAAACTTTATATATCCTATGTTTTAAAATAGTGCACAACAGTGATATATAAATTTGATATGTATATAAAAAAAGTAAACTTTTTTGGCCCTTTTATTTTCTTAACCTTTTTTTCTACTACCCAAACATTCAAATAAAAAGTTTTAAATACAATAATTCAGAATCCATCACCATTAATATGAATACAAGAAAATTAAAATCTTTATTAAAACAAATTTGATCTCATTGAAAAAACCCACAGATTAGTACTATGTAACAAGTTGATCATTAATAAATAAATATCAAAAAAAAATAATGAGAAACGAATCCCCAGCAAAGGTAAAGGAAAACAACTCACACACAAAAAAAAAATTTATTTTATTTTCATCCTTTGGAGTAATTTCGAATTAATCAAACGAATCCTTAGGACGTGGTATGACTATTCAGATAAATGAGATGTAGGCGTCGACGAGATTTTTGATCCTTTTTGGATGAGAGAAAAGATCACATGATATAGAAAGAAGAGACTAAGTTCATATGAGAAAAAAATAGTATATGTCTAGAGAGAGAAAGAAAAATAAAAAGATGAGAGAGAAAAGAACGTCGACTCCTGTTTTATTGGCAGTTGACTGATTAAAAAAATTGTACATATTTCTAAATTGATTCTGCACATGTGAATAGTAAATTTATATATATCTACATTTTTTTCCTTTTTTTGAAGATAAATAGACCATTAAAATAGGCCGATGAGTAATCAAATTTCTCTAGCTATCTACATATAGTGATAAAGAGTCAAATTAAATAGACGGTTGAAAATGTTCTAAAGTTTTAATATTTAAACGTTTGTAAAGTGAATACGAAGTATCTTGCTAAGCTAAAATAATTAAAAGTTAGATTGCCTAGTATTTTTGAGCTAATTATTTAATTGGAACTAATTATATACTATACTTTATTTCAAAAAATGTGACACTAAAGTATTAATATAAATAATAGAATAAACTAATAACAAAAATATAACTAGTGTAAGGGAAGTTTTGTTTTAGATGGCTACATTTAGTTGATGTGCATTATAGGAGAAATTATCAATATGTACAACTTTACAAATCTAATTAACAAAACATATTATCTTGAACATTTTTTTCCAAAGTTATAACTAATTAACTAAACTAACTAACTAATAACGGGAAAAATTTAAAAATACAAAAAATATTAATACAAATTTATTTTATTTTATTTTTAAAATAACGTTTTTTTAAAAAATTAACTTTTTTATTAAAAAATAATTTATTTTTAAAAAAAATAAATTATTTTTATAAAAAATTACTTATTTTTATAAAAATTATTTAAAAAAATTCAAAAAGTGCGTGCATACATGTAGGTATGCGCACTTAAAAAAGTGTGCATACCTCTGTATGTATGCACATTTCAAAAAGTGTTATTTTAAAAAAATAATAATTTTTATTTTTAATAAAAATTCAAAAAGTGTGTGCATACCTGTAGATATGCACACTTCAAAAAGTGCGTATACTTGTAGGTATTCACATTTCAAAAAGTATTTTGTTTTTAGAAAGTTATTATTCTTTTCATAAAAAATTATTATTTTTTATAAAAACTTTAAAAAGTGTTCTTATACCTAACACACTTCAAGACGTGTACATACCATACATTTAGGTATGCATATTTTGGTATTTTTCTAAAAGAAACATTTTTAAAAACAATTTTGATGTTTTTTGAAAAAAAATTAGTATTTTTAAAAAAGTACGTTCTTTATAAATAAAATATTAATATTTTTTTATTTTTTAATAAAAAAATACGTTCTTTTTATTTTTTTAAAAAATACGTTATTTTTAAATAAAAATAGTTAGTTTGTTGTATCTTTTGGTAATAAATGTTCGGTGTTATATGTTTTATTAATTAAGTTCGGTCAATATTATATTTTAGGCCTTGCCCCTACATTATAGTGTTCAGTCATTATTAGGATCCATTGGTTCCACATAAATCTGTCGCATAAACCACAAGGCTCTTATGAGAAAATTATATGAAAAGCATGTGCAAAAAGGGAATGACTACAAGTTGAGAATGCTAATCCAAAAAGGGAATGACTTAATTTAATGAAAGTGTCGTTTTTATTTTTAGAAAAAAAAAAAAACAAAAAAACAAAAAAACAAAAAAACAAAAAAACAAACAAACAAAGGCGGCCATTTGTTGAAAGTTTTTGGACGGTGATTTTATAAAAGACTATAAGACTAAACTGAGATAGAGACCCCAAACACACCATCACAAAACGTCTTGAGTATACAAAGTAGTTGGAGAGCTCTGTGTTCTGGCATGAAGTGGGGGAGGATGAGTTTAGATAAATTTTATCGAGTCTTTGTAAAATAAATAATAACGATATCGATTTGAGAGCCAGGATGTTGTTTGAATACTCTAAAGTATTTGCTTTACAAAACCGTGTCCTTATTATTTATTTTAGAAAATATGTAAGTATATGAAATAAAAAGCATCTTATCAGCAGCATTACATGCAGTGGCGGAGCCAGAACTATAAACCAATGGTGTCAAAATATCGACAAAATAAAAAAAGTTAAAATTAAGAAAAACAAAACTGTAAAAGGTTAAACATTGTTACTTAATTTACAATCAACTCATACAGTCACTCATATCTTGAAAGCGATGCATAATAAAATCGTTCGACAAACTTTTAAATATATCGTTTTCAATATAAACTACTAAATCATATTAAAAAAAACCAATGAAGTTAACTAGTTAAGTAAGTTAAAAAGTGAAACAACAATTTTATTTGAAATAAACTAAAATAAGTCAAACAGTAAGTTTAACCAACTTAATTTAAACGTGTAAATAACAAGTTAGACATTATGTAAACAATCTTCTAAATAACTAACTAATTTAAAATCCACAATTGATTTATACATGTTCCATTAAAAATTTATCTTAATAAATAACTAAAAAATTTCCAAATGTATACAGTACCTAGCTTTTTTTAATAAAAATATATTAAAAAGTATACTAACTTTTTTAATTAATTAACAATTGTTAAGCAAATAATTATAGAATCAATAAGTACACTAATTATTAATTTTGCAAACTAGTTAATTAGTTAGGATAAAAAGCAAAGACTAAGAAAGAGAAAAAAAAACAGTTGCGTCTCCAACTTAACTTATATTGGGAATAACAGGTATGATTGATAATCGTATAAGTGATTGAGTTTGAAGTTTGTTAGTGTTAAGATCATCGTTTTTATATATAGAGAATTTTGTGTATGTATAGTACAAAATCTATATTTAAATGGAATGTTAATTTTGTAATTAAGTTAATGACCAACGAGTATTTTGATAAATTTTATATAAAAATAGAGGATCAGCCTACCCCACCGGCCCTATACCAGTTTGGCCAGTGATTAGATGGAACAATGAGTCCATTGTCTAGAGGACTAGCCTTGCTCTCCGGCAAACAGCATAAATGACATTGCTTTTCTCTGAGTCTATATTAAGTGTGCTACATATTAGTAAGTTTAAAGCTAACGCTACTTTATATATATATATATACTTACGGACACCCAATTGATGCAATCCAAAAGGTATTGCACTGGTAGAAACTACTAAACTCGGTCATCAGCTTAAAGTCATAGGACCAAGATGTAACGTCAAATAAAAAATGAGATGTTTCTTGTTTTGATAAGCAGTACATCCCGGTTTTGGATCTTAATCCGACAACGGGGTTAACTACAATTCAGCCGCTGCAACTCCAGCTGCAACAACTCTTTATCCATAGGTTTTGACAACCTCCAAAAAAATTACTTTTTTGAAGTTAAGAATGAGGTATCATTAAACTAGTGACGTGCAATTTGAGGCTCAAGTACCATAAGCTACTACCGAAACTAAGATAGTTGTTACATAGTGAACTATCCCAATAAACTGTTGCAAACAATATATCACATACAAATGGAAAGTAAGATCTTTACACCAACGGCATTTTCAATATGGTGAAAAAACCTCTATAATACACCATCTGAGAAATGACAAAAGAAAACAATAATAGCTTAGAATCAGCATGACTGGGTACGGTATCAAAAACATATCCTACTCAATATTGAGAATGTCTGTACAACAACAATTTCCACACAAAAAATCAAAGGCAAATCCTCCTCAGCATTAAAATTTACACAATGCAATCTACCGAAACATAAATCTCAATCATAACGAACTCCAGATTTGAAAGGGCCTTTAGAACAAGTTATTCTATGCCTTCAGCTCAAACGTGAAGCAACAAAATCAAGCTAAATCTTTAGGATATCAGCCTAATATCCTACTCAACATTCACATATAAATAGCCCGTACTATTAATAGGAGCTGCAACGTTCGAGTATTGCTAAGAGGGGTATGTGTGAATCTATTGATCCTTCTTAATAAGATTTTATTAAGAAAGGATAAAAAAAAAAAAGGAAGAAAAAAATATACCGACCAAATGTCATACTCGTCAAACACCTATGGAGCAGACCATCTGTAGGTGTTATTAAAGAGAATGCGGACGCCTCAAAATCTTGAAATAATCAACATGCTTTTATTGGAATTATAGCTAGCAATTACTTAGCTAGTAAACATGTTTGATGAATAATTCGTCTCCATTGTCGATGGAAGCTTTAGGCTTACGACTGGCGCGTATTCGTGAGATATAGAAAAATTAGTCGCATGTGATTATGCAATCGAACAATCAGACTATTGTCGATTTGTGCGTAAATAAGTTGATAGCACGATATTAAGAAGATGCAAATATTAGAGTTTTAAGCGGTGCCGAAATTTGCAAATGGGTCTGCTCACTTTGTCACGCCCCAGATTTCACTAAAACCCGAGACCTGAATTTGAAAACTAAAGAAAACACACTAGAAGAAAATACAACTTTCAAAACACACTTCTCCGACTTATATTACACAAAAATATTATATTACATTAGTACGTTTTCTACACAACTACTCCTAATGTACATCACTTACAAAGTATTACACCAAACTAAAGAGCGAGTGTCTAGGCTACCCGCACAACCCAAAATCTAGCCCGATCGCAGCCCCGCTCAATAGCTTAACCTCTCCTGGAACTCAGTACATCCGAACCTCCACCTAGAATAATAAAATAAACAAAGACGAGAAAACGAAGGAAAAGAGTGAGTCAACTATTCATTTTATATATACGTCAACGAACTAAAAATAAATACATAATGCAATGCATATATATATTTAGTTATTATATATATATTTTATCTTTTTATTTCTCCTCCGCTAACCTCCTCTACTACAACTACTTACGCCAAGTGGCATGACTCGATAAACGACTTAAATGTATATAAAGTCGGATTCACAATATAGTGCCGGATCACTCCTCAGATCCACGTATGGAGTCAACTCCTCATGAAACCATACGCCGGCTATTGCCGTATTTCTCGTGAGTAGCAAGCTCGCCGGAACCCCTTTTGGCACGTGAACCCTAAACCAATGAAAAAGACTCAAGACAATACAACACCGCTCCTTAATAGACTCACGACAACACAACGCCGCTCCTCAATTACTCAACCTTATTGTTCTAATTGGTTCATGAGTTATATGGTAAAACACTTATAAATTTATAATGTACAGTACAACTACTGAAATCGCAATATAATGTACAGTACAATTACTGAAATCGCAACAAATATCATAACAGCTACCATCCTGTAACAAATGTTACAGCTACTAAAATCGCAACACTAGATCATATACATCATTTGCATCAACAGCCATATAAACCTAACATTGTTCTCAAAGGAGTGGCCCCCAAAACATGCAGAAAATAAACATAACAGATGCTATATAAAGATAGAAGTGATTATTGAGCTGCTACCATACTACTCAGTAAGGAATTTCGGCACAAAGGACCGGGAAAGGGTTGCCATGCGTTTTCATATTCATCCACAGAACCTTACTGGGATGATTTCTATATGGGCCATTTCCTGATCTAGCTGTCATCTCTGCTCACCGACCCACTCCAAATTCAGATTTTGCTGCTTAAAAATAGTTACATTTATTTCTACAACCTTGTTTAGCGATGTTAAAACACTTTGACTCTGAAATATTTATGTTGAAAGGTCGTTTCTGAAAAGTTCCTTATTGCAAAGAACTATCTAACAAAGCAAGAAACATATTCTTGTCATCTTAGCGAGTAAAACTTTGCCCTTTCGTACCAAGCGGTACCTCAGCAAAGTCACTGAACAGCAAGTTCAGTTGCACACCTGAGACTACATGTAATATTACTTAAGAAACAATAAATATCAAAAGGAACAGGAAATCGATTCCTGCACTAATACAACACAAAAGATTCCTCTTTCAGTACCGAAACGGTACCTTTTTGAAGCTCAACACCGGCTGGAAATACAGTAGCTGGGTAAACGTTGATTTACGCTTTAAAATTGAGAGCAAACCCGCAAGGAATCGTCTAAAAAATAACCAAATACAGATTTTATCAAAATTACAAAACAGATTTTTGTAAACTGATTTTAACCCAACAGAAAGGATATTAAATCGACAAACCATACCTCAAAATACTCTCCTCTACGATAGCTGTCTAACGGAAAAGACGGATTGAAAAACGGATAATCGATTCAAAAGAAAATTGGGTTTAAAAAGTGTGTTTATATATATATATCTCCCTGTATCTTCCTCTCTCTGTGTATATATATATCTGCCTCTTTTTTGTTTTCTTGGGAGTATTACTATTAAAAGGCTGAAGAGGTAAACAGATAAAAACAAAATGGACCCCACTTATTTTTACTAAAGATATTCCTGCATATAAATCCCTTTTGTTTCCTCTTTCTTTTAAAAAAAAAATAAAAATAAAATATTATAGTTATATAAAGACATTTATTAATTCAAAAAAAAAATATATATATATATATATATATATATATATATATATATATATATATACTCAGGTTATTATACACTTGTTACCAAAATTTGCAAGAAATAATAATGGTTGTAATAGTTTTGTGTGGGGATGCCAATATGTTGTCCATCAGCTTGTCACACTCCTATATAAAATTGCTCATCTATCCAAAAAAGAAAGAAGAAGAACATCCCCATCGATTACAATCTTCGAAACTTGAAGACTTTAAGTGGAGTACTTATACGTTCTACACAAGGAGTTTTCTTTGTAATAGTCTGTGATAAAGCATAAAACTTTAGTCCTCGTATTATGCTTATCAACACTAATAATTAATATAGAGAGAAAGTCTGAAAAGTATATATACTTGTCAGGTATTGTCAGGTATGTATCTGATATGAGCTGATATTTCTACTACTGTTTGACTTTATTTATAGGAAAGTGTTCACCGTATAATGTTGACATGTTGCAAATTACGCGTACTGTTTATGGGATTTTTGGTTAGTGGGATCTTATTATGTAATATTAGCCCAAATTACCATAAATATCTTCTACTTAATGGATGAAAAGACATTTATGTCCTCTATAGTGAATAAGTACAGTTGTCATTGAGGTTTTATAGGTTTACTACACCAAACTATCTGCGTTTAACGATTTGGGTACTCAACTTTCAAATTTTTCAATTTGAATACCACATTATAATAAATTTTCAATTCAGGTATCACCGTCTAAATTAATCACGGAATCATGTCACGTGACATTTGACAAACGTTAATTTGAGAGGGTAATTTGATAATTTTGCACAAAAATATGTCATCCTAGAAAAAAATTTCCCCCAATTTCACACATAACAAAAATTTGGATTATGTGCTAATTTTTGTTACGTGTGAAATTGGAGAAAAAGTTTTTCTACGATGACATATTTTTGTGCAAAATTATCAAATTACCCTCTCAAATTAATGTTTGTCAAATGTCACGTGACATGATTCCGTGATTTATTTAGACGGTGATACCTAAATTGAAAAGTTATTATAGTGTGGTATCCAAATTAAAAAATTTAATAGCTGGATACCCAAATCGTTAACAACACTATACTTTAACGTACTAAATGTATTTTTTTACTTTTAAGTATTGAATAACCGTTTTTCTCATTTGCATAGGATATTTACGTACATTTTTTTTTATGTCTATTGTGGAATCTTTGTTTTTTTTAGGAAACAAGGTTTCACTAGACAAAAGAAATGGACAAAAGAAAAAAACAGTTAATAGGGCTTTATTAGATGTGGCATTACCGGTCTCGAGTAAAAATATGCCGACCAAAATTGACCCACTCATTTGGTATCCTGATTCCTGAAACTGCCCAGTGACAAAACAAAGCAAAAACAAAAACTTTAATGACATGGCTAATCTAAAATGGTATTCCATACTACGAGCTACATTCTTCGTATTCTTTTGCGTTCCCTACTTTACAAAATAGTACACGAGAGACATTCATTCATAAATATCAGGCATCAAATTAGTGGGATTAGGGTGTACATAAACTGAACTGAATTAATTAAACCGACAATTTGTAACAGTTTTTTTTTTGTGTGACCTTATTAGCTACAACTTTTATGACAGTTTATAACGGTTTTTTAAAATAGTGACAGATTTGTGACAGTTTTGTGATAATTTTCTGAGTGACAGATTTGTGACAATTTTTGACTCTCGCTAAATCAATATTATTTTGTAATGCGGTCAAAACAAATAGTAATTGGTTTGGTTTAATTAGAAAATTATGATTTTAGTAATTTAGAAACAAACCAAACTAAACCGATTATTCTTTATATGCATATATAATAACTGGTAAACGATACCCACGCGTTACGTGTGAGACAGTATAAATTGTGATGATGATACAAATGTAGATTAAAAAAAATATAGGATATAAGAAAAAAAAAATGATATAAATTGTGATGATGATACAAATATTTAGAGAAAAAATATAGGATTTAAAATTTTTTGTGTGGTTAAATAGAGAGAAATAGTTTAATTAGTTTTTATTTTTTATAAAAGTAGTTAATATGCTAATTAATAAAAAAAAATATGGGTATTTTAAAAAAAAATTACTAAATTGGACACGCTTATTTGACTTGAGTTGTCTTATTATAATAGAACGATATACATATACATGTATGTATATACATAATAGTTGGCTTATGGAGTTTTCTCGGTACATATTTTTAAAAATATATTATTCATTTTCAAGCTATTACTATATCATTTGTAATCTATTTTTAGTCTAGGATTTTAAATCAAATATAAGTTAAATATATCTCAAGTTAATGTTACTATAAATTAAATAAAAACCAAACCAAACCGGCTATACGATTGGTTTGGTTTAGATTATTATTTTGGTTAGAACCCAACTGATTTTTTTTAATTGGTGAGGTATGTATTTTCAACGCCTATCAAAGGTGTAATTGTTGAAAGAGAGACCTCGCGCCCTTCCCCTATGTAGAACCTCTTCCAACAAATATCCTATGTTAAATTTCGCATAATATACAAAATCTCTTTTACGTTCTAGTATTACATTATTGAAGATGGTTTGTTAACCTTTATGGTAGCAAAAGATAGTTCCCAATGCATTTGCGAAGCTGTATGCTCATAAAGTAATTTATGGCATAGATATTTATACTTATCTTGATGTTTTGCACCATACTCCGATCCCTACTTTGTCTTGCAATATTCCATGTGAGAGATTCTTCTGTCTATTTAGTAAATAAAAAAAAGATTCCTCTGACTTTTTAGTAAAAATAAAATAGGAGTTTTCTGATTATAACCTATAATTTGAGGTTCAGATTTCAAGAACTTCAGGCAACCTGACTATTGCAAATGTTATGTGAATGGTGTCTTACTTTTAAAGGAAAGTGAATACAAAACTTTACAAAATAAAATTCATAATTCTTTGTAGTTATATACATATATTCAATATATTTAGTACATTTCAGGCTAAAATAAAAGTAATATACATATGACAACACAATTAAATTAGAGGCAAGTCAATCTGTCCGTAATCTTGTTGGATGAGTCGCAAATCTTATTTGCTTTCATTGGCTCATTTGTGAAAGCTAAAATATAATTCTGGGTAACATGGAGAAATGCATCTAAAAAGAGTAGAAAGAACTAGAAATCTACAATAGAAATTAAACTTTATTTTTTTTAAAGTAAATATTTGACAAATCTTCTGTCTAATACTCATTCAGTCCCAAAAGAAATGTCAATTTTCATAATAATATGTTTTATATTTTTTTTTTATGTTTATTTCTTTTATCAGAATATTGTATTCTAAAATATATATATACCACTGTTTGGATAGGTCAGGTCAAAGCATATTGGTCAAAATCTGTATTCTAAATTTTTTTTTCACAGTATAAATATGAAATTTTAAAATTTTACGTATATTCGTATGAAACATTTGTTTAGGGACGGAGAGACTATTAATCTAGAGAATCATATGCATTTCTCATATATTAAGTGAATTTTGTGTTTTCTTAAATTTATGGAATTTATAGGGTTACTGATGCATATCATTTTTTATACCATAATCATCAAATTTTAAAGAAAAATATGTTTTGAATAAACAGATACGGATGCTGTTTTGATCTGAGAGTAAATGTTGGTATCTAGTTTTTGCCAAGTGTTAGTTTGTCTGTGGTAAAGTTACATTTTGGGTTTTTATCGTTATTATAAGGCATTATTAAGGCTATGTCTGATCTGAGTTCTTGGTTGTCACAAAATCAAATATTTTAATCACAATGATCTTGCCAGCAATTGGATTCATAAGGTTAATTATAGGGGGCATAAGAAGAAAATTTGTGATTTGTGGACTCATTTTTTCATGTGATATGATTTTAGTATATGGTTTGTGATAGCTACTTTTTCCCTCATCGTGTAGCTAGTTTTTGGCTATATACATTGGAATATATAGTTGATGCAATCAAAATTCTGGATTTTCAAATGTATTGTAAATGACAAAGTCATAACTTTGTTCGGTGTCGTTAGACTTTTCAACACTAATATATAATGAATTGACAATAAACGATGAACACTTCTTGATATTTATTCTTATTCGGCAATTGCCATTGTTCGGACTACAATTCTATCACTATATTTATGCTCGGATTCGCTGTTTGATCCTGAACGTGATCTTTCTCTTCTCTTCGGTGCTCGATTCTCTACCTTGCTCGGTTTGGCTATTGATGTGATACGTTCTGACAAGTTTTTATCTTTTCTCTCGTTCTCTCTATATTTTTGAGATATATTTTCTGGTCACTTTCTTAGGGGGGATACTTGGCTATTTATAGGCAATTATGCCTCCTAGGATGTTGACAAATGTCTCCATCTCATGGGATTTTTCAGACATGGGTCCCTAGTTAAGTGGGCTTGGGCTTTTAGTAATATCCACTCTTATTCTCAAAAAAAGGCATGTGATAACTCATTTAAGCATTGGATATCCCTCTATGATGGGTGAGTTGTTTCTCACCCAGAGACATATTCGGATCTAATTTTTATGTTCTATCAAGTGCTCCCTGACTGCCTTGGTGTGGTCTCCGCGCCGAGGGAGTCATGATCGGTATGTCAAGGATATTGCTTTGGTTTTGCTGTTCCCAAGGCTTCATCAAGAAACGCGATAGATTTATGACTGTTCCCTGGGGCCCATTTGAGGTCATTAAGAAGTCCTATCTTGGTATCTTTTTTCGAGGGAAACCCTTGATCTTCCCAACATTTATCTACTATAAAAAGAAGTGCCCCATCCTTAATTATCCCATTTATTATTACTTCGACTGCGGCTCAATGGCTTCTCCCAATGGTTCTACTGGAGACAATTCTTCAGATTACGTCGCTTACTTGGAGAATCAGGTCAAGAAGGCTCGCGTCATGAAAAAGAAACTGACGGACGTGACAAAAAGGTTGTCTGATATGGACGCGGCTCATCACTTGACGATGGCTGACCTGGATTGGGCCTTTGAGCGTATAAAGAGGCTCGAGGCTTATCTGGCTAAACAAAAGGCAGCAAAAGGGGCTTATAAGCTTGCTTTTAAGGAGCTGCATGATCGGTCCAAGCCGGGGTCGGATGGCGTTGAAGCAAGCTCTTTCTCGGAATAATTAGTCTTTTGTAATTTCTTTTGTATTAGGTATTATCACCAAGTTGTAATCGAATTATTGAAAATATTAATAAAATATTCCCTACTTTCATTCCTGTCTGTTTATTTCCTTAATACCTCATTGGATGACTCAATTGGATTTAAACTGTTGTTAATTTGCCATAAATGTCTTTGGAAAGTTCAACAGGGTTAGTCTTACTTCGAGGTGACCCTTGATCTTCTCCATTGTTTCTTCTAATAAAAGGGGGTTGTACCTATCTTTTTGTATAACTCCCCTTATTAACGAATCAAATGGCTTCTCCTCATGAAAATAGTGGTGACAATCTTCCCGAGTATGTTGCTCATCTCGAGGAGGAGGCTAGGAAAGTGCGTACTCTTGAGAGAAGGGTTGCCTTGTTGTCCGTGGAGGCTCGTCGGGCTATTGAAATGGATGAGCGATTGGACGCCATGGAAAGGGAATATCAGAGGTCTTTGATCGACAACATTTGGGCGTGTGCTCGGATCAAAGAGCTCGAAGCCTCAAGAGACAGGCACATCGCTTCCAAGAGGGCATACAAACTAGCCCTTAAGGAAGTGTATGCTCGGTCGAAGAGGAAGCCGAATGATGAAGCAGGCCCTTCTACGAAATGATTCTTTTTTCTTTTTATTGTATTTCCTTTATGTTGACTGCCTCTTCTGTAATGAAGTTTCAATCAATCAAAAAAGATTTCTTTTTCTTGTTTTTATCTGAATTATTCTCCCAATGCAACTAATTTTGACGGCGCATGCTTGTGGCTTCATTAATGATTTTTCTTGGGTCTTGTGCTTGACCTTATCCATTGAATCTTCTGAATCTTTGTATCTAGGAACTAATGGGATTTCTTGAGCCCTGTGCACAAATCTTATCCTTTATCTCTTAACACTGTTGCACTTTCCTAACGAGACACGTGTAGAAGCTTTTTGGAATTTACCCTCTTTAAGTACTGGCATGAATCCAAGCGTTTCTTCTTAATAGACGCATCTTTTAATAACGAACGGCTGCAATTCCCCACTTTTAATTTCTTCTCAACATGCGCATCTTTTAATCACCCATGTTTTCCAGAGCCTTTTGACGAACGGTTGCAATTCCCCACATTAAACCATCCTTAATTTTTCTATAAATACCTTCTTAAGATATGGGTTTATTCATAATATCTTCTTTATCTCTCCTTACCATATATAGAATTTTATCCCATAACTCCCTTAAAATGGCTGGTTCTTTCACCAAATCTGCACTGGTTTTGCAAGTGGAGGCTTTCGAAGCCTCCTATGGCCATGCACTAAAGCTGTTGAAGGATGCTGAAGAGGAGTTAAAGGTGATGCGTTATCACCATACCGAGATGGTTCAGGAATTAACTTGGCTAAGGTCCGAGCTGGATTATTGCCGACGTGCTCGTCATGCTCTAGTCGAAGAGAATGAGGTGTTGAGGGGGAACCCGACGCTTCGAGACAGGGATGTGTCCGCCGGGCCTTCTCATCGATATCGATCGACCTCCCCCTAGCCTCACCTTTTTTCTTTATTTTCTATTTATTTCAATTTTCTTCATTTCTTCATCTTTTCTCATCTCTTTTTCTTTTTCTTCTGCGCTTCCCCTTTCTTTTTCTTCATCTTCTTTTCTCACCACTACGATGTAACAATCAACCATGAGTCCCTCGGGTTTTTTGTTACTTCTAGGGTTTTTGTCATTTTTCTTTTTCTTTTATATTTTGTTCTCTCTACTTTTTTCCTTTCTCTTTCTTCATCCTCGGTCTCACCACCTTTTCTTCTTCGTTTTCTTGCACTCTTCTTCTTTTCTTTTTCTTATGTTTCTTTTCTTTGTATTTCTCTTTTCTTCTTTATGTTCCTCTTCTTTTTTTTTTTTTATGCTTCTTTCCTTCGCGTCTCCTGTTCGCTCGGCTTGTTGATATAGTCTATCTGCTTTGGCTATATGGTCTCCTGATGTAATTGACCTCAATGTAATAATAAAAATATTCTGTTGTTGGCCTCTGATGTAAGTGACCTCAATGTAATAGATTTTCTTTTGACGTCGTCCTCTGATGTAATGAACAGTGATGTATCCCATCTTTATTAATGAAAATTATCTTTGCCCCTGTATATTACACTTCTTTTTATGTTGCGTTTGTGGTTCGTCGTTTTGCTGGAACGTGGATCTTTGAATATTTTGCATCTTTATTTCCTGCCGTACTGTAGCCGAGTGACGTCCGAGGCCTGTATCGGATGCAGGCTCCCATGCAATTCAGATAATATGCATGTTCCCAAGTATTTGTCAATCAATGCCATACTATCTTTGCTCTATAAATACTCCTCATCTTTTCCTTAGTTAATCATCTTTCATTCTCTTATTGTTTGCTTTTTTCTCTCTCCCTCTTATCTTTTGCACTATAACAACCTCCCAGAATGTCTGAGCCCGTGGTGAGATATCATGCTCAGATGAAGGGCTTAGATGCTGAGGTATCTCGGGTCCGTCATTGAATGGCCAGACTCGAGATGGAGTATGGTAACCTGGCCTTGAGCCTGATCGTCTCCCATCCCGAGGAGACACTGAAGTGGACTGAGATTTCGGCCTTGAGTCGTCAGCTCGATAAGTTGTTGTTACAGAGGAATCATCTAGCCCGCTCATGGTATGATGCCGAGGAGATTTGGGATCATGCTCAGGGTGAATTCGATAACTCCCCTCAAGGCCTAGCTAGCATGACAGTTAGAAATGCTCGGCTTGAGGGGTGCATCAAGGTTCTTATCAAGGAGAACAACGACCTCTCCACGGAGAACGAGTGCTTGGTTGTCATGAATGATTCCTACCAAGCTCGGTTAAATTGCTCTGCTAGGGTGGCTTTCTCTCGGTCCTGTAGTTCGGTTTTTCCACCCATTGATCCTTAGATTGTGCTCGTTTTCTGATGTATTTCTCATTTTGCAACTTTTATCCCCTTTTCTATATTTGAATCAGTTGTATCTTTTCGTATCTCGTGCCTTTTTTGTATATTGAACCGTTTGCAATGCCTCGTTCTTGGCGCTCTTTCATACTTTGTGCCCTTTGATTCTTTATAAATGCTCCCTTTGTTTGTACTTCAGTATTAATTCTTCCTTTCTCTCTCTCTTGTTTACAATTCCTGTTTTTCCCCGTTGACTTGCCTATATCCAAGATGGCTCCCATTACTAGGTTCGCTGCGAAAAAGAAGGCCCTTCTAGAAGATGAGCCTACTTTTATGTTGCCCCGTCCTCCTGGTTTTGGGGAAGAGGAATTGACTCCTCTTCAGTTGAAAGAAATCGAGATGTCATGGCTGAAAACAGACCTCAAGTGTGCTTGGACTGAAGTTAGGAGGTTTAAACATGTTGTCCTGTGTGCGGCTAATCCTTAGAGGGGGGGTGAATAAGGATTTGGCGATTTTCGCCTAATTAAAATTCTATGCAACTAACCACCCAACTTATGCAATTCTAAGCTTAAGCGTTTTAACAAGAGTTAATAAATTGCTAAAATAACTAAACGCAAGCAATAAATATAAGCAATAATAAAGTTGCGGAAAGTAAAAGTTTAGGGAAAGAAGAAGACACCAAGATTTATAGAGGTTCGGCAAACGGCCTACGTCCTCTCCTCGGTACTACCGAGTAATTCACTATAATTCTTCTTTCGGATTTTACAATACTAATGAGCTAATCAACCGATTAAGCTCCCCCACACTTTATGAGTGTCCCGAATGAAAAGACCTAGAGCTTTTAAGCTTCACTTGCTTACAAAGCCTCTACCCGATCGCTCGCTCACAAAAATGAGTTTATAAAATACTCGTTACAATTTTATCAAAAATTGAAACAACACCCACAATCGATTGCTTCTAAAATAAGCTAATATGTGGTTTCGATGATGTTTGATCTTTGTTGGAGCTTTGTATCTCTTTATCTTCAATTTCTCTCTTTTCGAAGTATTTCACCAAAATGGTGATTTTGGGTTTTTGTATATGAGAGAGGTTGAAGGATTGATTGTTGTTGTGATTGGTGATTTATGAGAGATATTGGGGTGGTTTATATAACAGCAAAGTCTGTTTTTGCTGGATATGACCGTTGGAAGTGGTTCCACTGATTTTAAGCAACTTTCCAGAATAAGCTGAAAAGCTGTTTTCGAAATCTGTAGAAAACGATCGGTCGTTTTCTACAGTCGATCGGTCGTTTTCCAGAAAACGATCGGTCGTTCTCTGAAAACGATCGGTCGTGTTTATACTGGACTCACTGGAAGAAATTGGACCAAAAACGATCGGTCGTTTTTGTCCAGTCGATCGGTCGACTGTTCTTCTGGCAGTTTCTCGGTCTTCTCGCTATTCTTCGAAAGCTCATAACTCCTTCGTTTTAGCTCCGATTTTGGTTCCGTCTGAACCTGTGGCTTCGTTTTTCTGTGCTCTATCTTTCTAGCGCTGAAATTTTCATTTACTTCTTTTGGAAAACGATCGATCGTTTCATAAAACGATCGGTCGACTTTTCGACCTGCTCACTGGAAGAATTTGGACCAAAAACGATCGGTCGTTTTTGTACAGTCGATCGGTCGTTTTTGTCCTGGTCTCGTTAACCTTCGAATGCTTGTATCTTCTACGTTTTAGCTCCGAATTTGGTTCCGCTTGAACCGTTGGCTTCGTTTTCGAATGCTCTTTCTTTTTAAAGACCTGAAATATACATTTACTCTTTTTGGAAAAGATCAAGCATTATTTCATTGAAATATAAAATCATTAATTCATAATCATACTTATAATCAAAATCAATTATTGAACCCATGTTCAACAATCTCCCCCATTTTGATTATGACAAAATAATAATGATTTTACAAGAAAAATATCTCCTTCATTTTAACAAAACGCATTTCCTCGAAATATATCATTTTTCTCCCCCTTTGGCATTATCAAAATGCAATCAATAATAAAAAATATGGGGTTATGTGAAGGGTTTTCAAAGAAAAACCAAAACATGAAAAATGTTATTATTATGCATATACCCACCTAATCACATATATGTAGACATAAATGAGTAGAGTATACCGAATATGTGATGGTGAGTCCGCTCGCTAATGGCATTTGCATTGAGCGTTGCCGATTCCAAATAGGTGGTACCATTTGTTGGTATGCCTCCCACCTTTGTCGATCAACGGCACTTCATTCTTGATAGTGGAGTCGATCTTCTTGACTTCCACGGTTTTTGCCGGTGTTGCCAACCACTTGTTGATTTTCTCCTTTTGAATGGAGATACCTACAACACAAGATATATTGATGGAGTTTTGGATGATGTTTGGATATGAAATTCTGACCCAATGCCTGGCCCAAGTTGGCCCATTTGTGGAAGAGGACTTTCAGAAGCTCGCCGGGATACCTGCCAACATACACATTCGGCTGTCTGTCTCCGATGAGGAGGTCATGGAATTTGTTCCGGCCGGCGAGGTAGCCGTTCGTTCTTCGGCGTTTTTTACTGGGGGTCTTAGACTTCCTTTTACTGATTGGGTGGTTTCGTTCTTTGAGGCCGTCCAGATTGTTTCGGCCCAACTGGCTCTGAATGGTTATCGTACCTTGAACGGTATTAAAAGGTTGTCGGAGATATCGGGGATAGACGTCGAACTAAAGGATGTCTTCGGGGTCTACAGTTTGAGTTTTGAGCGCCGCAGTTCTTATTTGAAGACAATGCGCTCCTTCTCTCGGCTTGTCACTGGTTTGCCGGATACCAACAAGGAGCACAACCTTGGTATCGTGATTGCTTCCTGTGAGTGGGGTTGTGCGGGACACCAGATTCCTGGACCTGCTACCACGGCTCCCGATATTCCAGACCTCATTGCTCACAATGTTGAAGCTCTCTTAGCCCTGTGGAAATGGTGGGGGCCTGGACCGACGAAGGATCCGGCCAGCCGTACTGCTCCCATGCTGTTAGGTTACCCTACGGGGCCAGTGACCAAGGGTAATCCTGTGCCCGAGATTCCCAAAGAGCCTGAGGAAGAATTCCTCAAAATTGTCAGGGCTCGAAGTGCTTCTCGGGGAGGGAAAAAGTCAGTTTGTTCTAAGCGCCGAGCATCTGACCCCGTTACCGGGACAACGAAGAGGGCTAGGGGGACGTAGACATCGGTCACCGAGGAGGTTGCTGATGTTGGCACGGGTGTGGGGTTGGTTGCTTCTCCCCAAGGTGATACCACCGAGGAGGCTTCTACGAATGTCGATGTACGTGTATATATATTAATTCTCTTGTTGTCTTTTGATTCTCTTGTTCTTCGCTTCATTTGTTATCTTGTTTCAGCTACTGACTTCTTCATTGGTTACCCTTGCTCTTGCCCGGTCTATGGGTATTATTGTGTTTTAGGGGTCGTTCGAAAATATATTCGGACATCTCAACCTCCTGGTGAACATGAACGAGGACACAATGAGCCTGCCTGTCATATCGCCCATCCGTACTGAGGATGTGAGTGAGTGCAGGGCCCCTGAAACTGGTCCTTCGGAGAAGGATGTGATGGAGGAGGTGGAGGTGGAAGCCGGCAAAGAGACTGCCGTGGAGGTTGTGATGGATGATGAGGATGAGGTTCCCGAGGGACCTGAAAAGGTGTTGGTGGACGGGGTCGCTATGACCCGTTACATTGATCGGTGTAAGGGTAAGTTGCTGGAGAAACCCCGAGCCTTAAGGATGGGATACACTGCTCTTGAGCCCCTGCTTTACAAGGATGCAAAGGAAATGGCTGTTCGGCCTATAGTATCGGTCATTGAGCAGGCCAACAATGATGTGCTTCGGGTATGTTTCGCACGTCTTTTGCTATGTAGTGTGCTATGCCCTTAGTTGGTTGGTATCTAATGTTTTTGATTACAGGCTTTCGTGGGTACAGTGGTGTTAAGGGATCAGCTGACGGCGCTAGAAGCTGAGAAAGAGAAGTTGATTGCCGAAAATAAGGCCATGGTCAAGGAGAATGCTCGGAAAATAAGAGATCAGCTATCAGCGCTCGAGGCTGAGAAAGAGAGGCTGATTGCTGATAATAAAGCAATGGCAGAGGAGAAAAATCGGATGGTAAGGGATAACCTACGGCTGACCGAGGAGGTTGAGAAGCTGGAAGCTGAAAAGGAGCTTATGGTCGAGAAGTACGACCTATTAGAAGCAGACAATCTGCTCATGGCGGAGGACGTGGAGGCCGAAAAATCCGAGGTCGCTGTTCTGAAAGTGGCGCAAGCGGAGGAGCGGACAAAGTTTGCAATGATGGCTAACTTTTCCGTCTTTTGCGCTCATGTTCGTGCTCTCAATTTCGCGAAGGTTCCTTTGTCGGACCGGGCATGGTCGGAATTGGTGTATCCCTGTCCTCAAGGTGCACCGCCGAAACCCCTAGACTGGGCGAGTTTTTGGGATGAGGAGCTCCCCCGGCTGCCAGGGCATACGACATCGACAGCGCTCCGTCCCCATTCCGTGTCGGTCCCGTCCACTCCTCGGTCTGCTGCTGCTGTTACTCCCCCACCCGCATCCCCTCAGGTGGAGCCTTCATCATTTACTTGTATTTTCTGTGTAGCTTAGTGTAGGATCTGTTGGTACCCGAATTGTGGGTCTCTTTTGTAACTAGAAAGATATTCTTTTGGGAAGTGATAATATAGGTGCTCCGTTTTCTTTCTGTTTGTTTCCCTAGTTAATTTCCTTGTTTGTGAGTCGTCGTCTTTTGAAGGATGTAAAAACAAAATCTTGTCAGGTACCTGTTAACCCCCTTGCCATGGTGGTCTGGACCTCGCCTAGTCGTAGTGTAGGCGATGTTATAGATGGTCTTGAAAGATCTAAGGCGTCACTAACTTCTGAACTGAATTCTGCTCATCGTGAAATCGAGGGTCTGAATATTCATATTTCAAACTTGTCGATTCGATTACGTGACTTGGGAGAGAAGTTCAGCAAGAAGACCGCCCACTATACGGCAAACAAGGATAAGGCTAAAGAGCTTCTTGGTGCACTTCGGCGCTCTCGTGATGAAGCCCGAGGCCAGGTGACGAGCTTGAACTTGGTTCTAGGGGCCGTTTTCGAATACGCGGACCTGTTGCTATCCTTTGCCAAAGCGTATTGGGCCCGAAGTCGCGCATTAGAGGTGTTCGAGCATGTAAAAGGGATGCGTGGTGTTGCCCGGGCAGAGCGCATGGTTGATGCTATGGCCGGGGTAACTGAGACCACGGCTGCCTTGAACTGAGTGGATGCGGTCGTGCAGGAACGTTTGGGGACGCAAATTGTCTCGTTGCGAGATATTCATTTCGCTGATGCCGTAGAGACCTCAGCGTCTGTTAATGGGTTATCGGATTAATGATTGAGTAGCTTGTTTTGTCATTTTACTTGTAGCTTGTATAAAAATCTTCGTTTTTCTACTTCCATGTCTTTTCTTTATTTGCGGTTGAATATTCATCTCTTCCCTTCTTCCCCATTTTTTTTTATAGGCACATGCTACTACGTTGCACCAGGCTGGTTCTCCATGCCTAGTTAGTCCTGGGCTAGGACCTACTGGTGCTGCCCGGGACGAGGTCTCATCTGGTGCGGCTAGTGAAGTGCATGCCAATTGGCCTTACATCGTTTTAATGGGTAAAAACGTCAAGTTGCTCGATCAGTATGCCCGACTTAGGGCCAAGTTGAAAACCCAGACGTCCTCTTTTCGTGAATATGTTCGTCGTTCCGAGCATGTTGTTGAGGTTCAGGAGCGTCGTTTAGATCGATATTGGCGTGTAAAGGAAAAATACCTCGGTAAACTAAAATCGTTGGTAACCCAAGCCAATATGTTGGTGAAGTATTTCCGTCTGTCCCGATCCAGATACGATGCTTCTGCGGCTATGATCGAAGCTCGTAAGCTTCCCTTCGACGATGCTCGCCGTAAAGCGGCCTCGGATGCTCACGAGATCGCTAAAGGAGCTGAGTTCTCCGTGCGGCTTAAGACACTGACATGCGTTGATGCTCATACGACCAACTTTGATGCCCTCATTTCTGAGGAGCGTTTTGATGGCGAGGAGACCGATGGGGATACGGCGACGGATGACTAAGAGATCGAGCTCGGTCAATTGTCGTCATGCTCCTCATGTAGTAGCTCTTATTAAATCAATTTCTTTATTGTTGGTTGTACCTTGTTGCCTCCGTAATGCGGGCGAGGACTATTTGTTTCATTCCTTTATTCCTGTATTGGATCTTTTCATTGTCTTGTTGATATTTCCTTGACTGGATTGTTTTTTCTTTGTTTTCTTTGCTTGGTAATTGGTTGCCTCCGTAATGCGGGCTTGATTTATTCTTAGTTTCCTTACTTTCTTCGTTCCTTGCGTAATGGATCAGTTGGTACCTGCAGATATGCCTCCAGCTTGCTGGAGGTCTTGAGTATTCCTAGGCATTCTTTTAGACATGCCATGTTGGGAATTTCTTAGTATTCCTAGGCATACCCTTGGGCATGCCGTTTGGGAATTTCATAGTATTCCTAGGCATACCCTTGGGCATGCCGTTTGGGAATTTCATAGTATTCCTAGGCATACCCTTGGGCATGCCGTTTGGGAATTTCATAGTATTCCTAGACCTTTATGTCATGTTGGGAATTTCATATTATTCCTAGGCATACCCTTAGGCATGCCATTTGGAAATTTCATAGTATTCCTAGGCCCTTTTGCCATGTTGGGAATTTCATATTATTCCTAGGCATACCCTTAGGCATGCCGTTTGGGAATTTCATAGTATTCCTAGGCCCTTATGCCATGTTGGGAATTTCATATTATTCCTAGGCATACCCTTAGACATGCCGTTTGAGAATTTCATAGTATTCCTAGGCCCTTATGCCATGTTGGGAATTTCATATTATTCCTAGGCATACCCTTAGGCATGCCGTTTGAGAATTTCATAGTATTCCTAGACCCTTATGCCATGTTGGGAATTTCATATTATTCCTAGGCATACCCTTAGGCATGCCGTTTGGGAATTTCATAGTATTCATAGGCCCTTATGCCATGTTGGGAATTTCATATTATTCCTAGGCATACCCTTAGGCATGCCGTTTGGGAATTTCATAGTATTCCTAGGCCCTTATGCCATGTTGGGAATTTCATATTATTCCTAGGCATACCCTTAGGCATGCCGTTTGGGAATTTCATAGTATTCCTAGGCCCTTATGCTATGTTGGTAATTTCATATTATTCCTAGGCATACCCTTAGGCATGCCGTTTGGGAATTTCATAGTATTCTTAGGCCCTTATGTCATGTTGGGAATTTCATATTATTCCTAGGCATATCCTTAGGCATACCGTTTGGGAATTTCATAATATTCCTAGGCCCTTATGCCATGTTGGGAATTTCGTATGCCCCCTTGGAGGATTTGTTAGACATCATGACAAAATATTCCATTTATTCAACAGCGATAGATAATGTCATGACAAAACAAGGGTAAGGTAGTACCTGTACTGGTAAGCTAGCTTACACGTAGTACTTCTTCAGGTTAGCTACATTCCAAGAATTTTTCTCCCCTTTGCTGTTTTCGAACAGAACGCTCTTGATCTTGTAGGATACTGGGCTTGTTCTTTTGACAATTTCGTATGGGCCTTCCCAGGTGGGGCTCAGTTTTCCATGTATCTCATTTCTGGTATAGACTGTTACTCGCCGTAATACCAGTTCTCCTATCTTGAACTCTTTGGTTCCTTTCACCCTCTTGTCGTAGGTTTGCTTAACGCTTTGTTGATACTTTGCTAGGGTAAGGGCTGCCATCTCTCGTTTCTCGTCCAGCATGTCGAGTTCTTCTCTCATTCTTTGTTCATTGTTTCCCTGTTCGACTAAAGTTGTTCGGAGGGTGGGTAGCCCGATTTCCGTTGGTATGACGGCCTCTACACCGTACGCTAGGCTGAAAGGGGTTTCCTTGGTGCCCGTTTTCGGCGTAGTTTGGCATGACCATAAGACGTTGAGCAATCGTTCGGGCCATCTCCCCTTTGCTTGTTCCAGGGTCGTCGTTATCCTATCTAGGACAGTTCGGTTCGATACTTCTGCTTGACCGTTACCCTGTGGGTATGTCGGAGTCGAATAGAACTTCCGGATACCGAGTTCCTCGTACCAAAGCTGTAGCTTGGCGTCCTTGAACTGGGTGCCGTTGTCGGCGACAATGGCGTACGGTATACCGAACCTAGTGATAATATACTCCCAAATGAACTGTTTGACGTTACTGGCTTTAATTTCTCGGAGAGGCTTAGCCTCGACCCACTTGGTGAAATAGTCCGTGGCCATGATCAGATATTCGACGCTGCCGGGTGCCTTGGGAAGTTTTCCGACTATATCAATTGCCCATTGGGCGAATGGCCATGGAGCCGATACTGGAGCCATCAAAGATGATGGGAGCCGAGGTATTTTGGCGAATCGTTGCTACTTGTCGCATTTTTGGACATAAACGTCGGCATCTCGTTTGATATAAGGCCACCAGTATCCTTGGGTGATCGCCTTGTTAGCAAGGGATCTTCCTTTGATGTGTGCCCCACATGATCCTTCGTGGATTTCTTCCAAGACTGGCAGTTGCAGCTCGGGTTGGACGCACAAAAGGTGGGGTCCTCGGTAGCTGGACTTGTAGAGTTTGTCGTCGTCAGAAAGCCAGAACCGAGGTGTTTCTCTTGTAATCTTCAACGCTTTTATCTTGTCGGCCGGGAGCGTCCCGTCTTTTAAATAGTGAATCATGTCGTCCATCCACCCTAGCTCGTATTGGATTGACATTACTCGGTCTATTCTTCTAGTGATACTTGGGGTTTCCAGAAGTTCCACTGTAATTGACCGTGTGCTGGCCAACGCTAATGTCAAGGCTAGGGTGGCCAGGGCGTCGGTGTGTGCGTTCTCGGTGCGATTGATTCTTATTAACTCGCACTGTTCGAAGGTGGCCATCAAACTTTGGACTTTCTCTTGGTAGAGGATCATTCTGTCATCTTTGGCTTGATACTCGCCGATGGCTTGATTAACGATCAGCATGGAGTCTGAACTCGCCGTTAAATGGGAGCATCCGAGGGATCGGGCAATGAGCATGCCGTTTATCATGGCTTCGTATTCTGCCTCATTGTTGGTAGCTCGGAAGCCCAATTTGATGCTTTTCTCTATGACTGCGCCCTCACTGGACTTGAGGACAATCCCTGCTCCTGATCTGTCCTTGGTGGCTGACCCATCAACATGTATTTGACAGTGTGATTGTGGGGATATAGCCAACGGTTCGTCATACCCTTCGGTGAACTCCGCGACGAAATC
The DNA here is from genome assembly GCA_963682055.1 of Primula veris. Classification (NCBI taxonomy): domain Eukaryota; kingdom Viridiplantae; phylum Streptophyta; class Magnoliopsida; order Ericales; family Primulaceae; genus Primula; species Primula veris. Next base: position 16,671,254 of record OY821743.1, on the reverse strand, counting down.
GGCCAAGATTTGTCCCTTTATGGCATGTCAGAGTGCGAACTCGATATGAAATTGGGATAGTTCGACCCCCCATGCGGTCACTCGGCCACTAATGTCCGTCCGTCGAAGCGATTCTTTGATGTGGAATTTCGTGTATACTTTGACCTGATGAGCTATGAAATAGTGTGGCAACTTTCTGGTCGCAACGACCAATGCCAAGCACAGCTTTTCCAATGGTAGGTAACGTGTTTCGGCTTCGACCAGAGTTTTTCTAACGAAATAGATCGGGAATTGCTCGCGACCTTCTTCTCTTAGGATAACCGTGCTCACGGCTGTAGTGGAAACTGCTAGGTAGCATGCCAGGATATCTCCTTTGTCCGGCCTTACTAGCAGTGGCAGCGTCCTTAAGTACTCTTTGAGGTTATTAAATGAAGCTTCACATTCCGGATCCCACACGAATTTTCTATCCTTCCTGAGTGATTCGAAAAATGGCCGTCCCTTGTCCGCGGATCGACTGATGAACCTGCTCAATGCGGCCATCATTCCGGTGAGCTCTTGTACCTGCTTCTTATTCTTGGGTGCCGCTAGGTTCCGTAGAGCTGTGATTTGATCGGGATTAGCCTCTATTCCTCGTCGGCTGACCAGATGCCCCAAAAATTTTCCCTTGATAATGCCGAAGGCACACTTACCTGCGTTGAGTTTCAGTTTGTGCTCGCCCAATGTTTGGAAAACGTCTCTAATGTCTTGAAGGTGGGATGTGGCCCTTTCACTTTTGACGACCATGTCGTCTATGTACACCTCCATTGTCTTCCCTATATGCTCTCGACATACCCTCGTTATCATTCTTTGGTATGTTGCTCCCGCGTTGCGCAGGCCGAACGGCATTACCGTATAGCAATAGTTTCCCAAAGACGATATAAACGACGTCTTTTCTTGATCCTCGTGGGCGAGGGGGATTTGGTGATATCCCGAGTATGCGTCAAGGAAGGTCATCCGTTATGCTCCCGCTGTCGCATCAACCAGTTGATCAATCCTTGGAAGGGGAAAGTGGTCCCTTGGGCAGGCTTTGTTAAGATTGGTGAAGTCTATACAGACTCTCTCCTTTCCATTCTTCTTTGGGACGACGACCGGATTGGATAACCACTTTGGATAGAAGACTTCCCTGATGGCTCTGGCTTCCAATAGCTTTTGGACTTCAGCAATTATGGACGCCCTGTGTTGGACGGATACTTTCCTGCTCTTTTGAGCTATTGGCCTATACTCGGCGTTAACACTCAGGTGGTGACATGCCGTTTTTGGGTCTAGGCCCGGCATGTCTTTGGGACTCCAAGCGAATTTATCGATGTTATCGAAGAAGAATGCTTCCAGCTCCTCGGAATCTCCTTTGGGGAGGCTATCACCGATGAGGAAATAATGTTCCTCATCCATATCAGGGATGCTCACCTTTCGGAGCGTCTCTCCCACTTGTTCCTCTACCACCCTCTCAGTTCGGGCTATTTGGTTGAGGAGCTTCCTCGTGCTTGTGGGTTGTTCGACAACAACCAGTTGCCTCTTCATAGCTGCAGTGATGTCCTCACATCGTCGTGAATCCTCTTGACATCCTCGGGTCGTCTCGACCTCCCCTCTAGCATTTGGGTATTTCACCTTTTGGTGGTATGTCGAAGGTATAGCTCGCATGGCATGTAGCCATGGTCGGCCTAAGATTGCATTGTGGCCTGAATTGTCATTGACCACCAAGAACTCTACGGGGACTGATACAGATCCTGTCGTAACAGTTAGGACGATCTTTCCCAATGGTTTAGTCGTCTCGGAAATGAACCTGATCAGTGTGACGTCGGTTGGCCGTAGATCTTGTAGCTTGAGCTCCATCTTGTCAAAGAGCTCTTTGTACATGATATCACAAGAGGCTCCTTGATCGACAAGCACTCTGCTGACCGTGTCAATGCCAATTTGGACGCGGAGGTTAATGGCGTCCCCGTGGGGGTATACCACCCCTTCTTCGTCAAGATCTGAGAAAGAAATGGGTGGGCGTCGCTGTGGCGTGCACTGCCGCTTAGAAGTTGACGTCTGTGACGCCTTGGCTACCTACCCAAAATGCGCCAGCTGCCGCTGTTGTGACCTTTCCCCTTCAGTGGTCTTGGGTCTGGACAGATACACGACGTTAATTGTTTTGCCTTGTCGGTTGTCGGCTCCATCGATGGCCAGCTGTTTGCCTTTGTCCCCGGCGCCATTGATGAACTTGTTGAGGTACCCAGCATCACCCCACATGTTCATCTTCCATTGCAGATTTCGGCAGTGCTCGGTGAAATGGACGTGATCCTCATGATAGGCGCAGAAGAGCTTGGAGTCTCTCAGGTTGGGGGGAGTAGCGAACGGTTGTGGTCGGAAATACCAACTTTCTCTGCATATATCCTTAAGGATATCTTCAGCCGACAAGGTGAAAGTGTATCGCAGCTCGACCGGTTCGAAGGTGTTTCGACGCTCCCTTTCTGGGAACCGACCTTGTTGATGAGGTTTGGGGGGCATGGGGTAGGCGATCCGGAGCGGTTTAGGCTCATTGTTCGGCATCGGGTATGTAAGCTAGAGGGTTTTGCGCTCGGGCTCTCGGGGTTGCTCTACCCTGTCATGGACCTCGGGACCTTTGTCCCGTCTGGTCGGTCTGATTGCTTCCCCCTGGTTGTTTTTGGCTCTCTTGCGGCCCACTTGTGCTTCTCGGACCATCTCTCTTCTTGGCAGAGTTCGGTTAAGGAGTCGCATTTCCTCGTTCTTATCGGTGAGGTGGGTACAATAGGCTAGCAGAGCGTCTGTGGTCGGGAAGCTTTTGCCTATGAACTTCCTTCTTGCCCAATAGCTGCTAGGAATGGAGTTGATGAAGTTTTGAATGGCTATGTTATTGGCGTACTGCGGAATCTGATTGGCCACGTCAATGAAGCGTATGCAGTAGTCATGGAGCCTCTCATTCGGTTGCATTGCCATTTTCAGAAGGGTTTCAATGTTGACCTTCTTCTTCCTATGAGCGGCGTATCGGGTGGAGTACGCACGGAGGAGCTCCGTCCAGCTCCGTATGGACCCCCGTGGTAGATTATGATACCACGAAGACGCTTCCTGACCTAAACTGTTTTTGAAAAATTTACACATAAGTGCACTGTCATCACTCCACAGCTCCATCCTCGTTTTGTAGTGTCTTAGGTGATCGATGGGGCTGCTCCTTCCATCGTAGAGCCTGAATTCGGGGATGACGAACCCCACAGGATTTCGGTACCGTGTTATCTGCTTGGTACATGGAGTCTCTTGGCATACGTCCCAAGCCTGTTGGAACGCGTCGTCCGGTGCTGGGTAGTGTGGTGTGTACCCCCCATGGGGGTGTTGTGGATAGTATCCGACTATGACCCTGTGGTCGGCGTATTTCCCGTCGTTTGAAGGCCCGCCTTGGTGACCGTAGACCGTCGGGGTTATCCCTGGGATAGGTTTCCCTTGTCGGGGTATCCCCGTTTCATGAGGTCGGCCTGTCACCGCCATCACCGCTCGGTAAGCGGAATCTTCCTCTTCGCGTCGGGGATTTGTGTGCGGATTGATTGGTAGGACTGGCGGTACTGTGACGCCGGCTGCTGCCATGGCCGATATGCATGCCGCCAGCTGGGCCTGTAGCTGGGCATTGCGATTTTCGGCGGCCTTTCCCAGTGCGGCCGTAGTCCTATCTTGGGGAACAGGGGTTTGTATTTCCACTGTATACGGTGTTATTATCCGCGGTGGAGGGGTTGGATATGGGACTATCTGTTCTAGTATGGGGTTGTCGGGCATGCCATACCGGTGGGCTTCATTCGTTTGAAAATGAACTCGTTGGGGACTGGAGTTGACCGAGGCTGCTGGCAGATGGGCCATTGAGCTTGGCCCTGCGTTGTTGAGGCGGCAGTTGTTCGTTAAGGGTGTCTCTGCGCGCCTAGTCGCGGATGGAGTTAGTTCTGCCTCAGTGTCTGTAGGGTTTTCGTCGATATGACCGTCGACTTGTGGGGGTTGATCGGTTTTCTGTTCTGTTTGGACGTTAGAGATGGTTAGTCGGGATCCGACCTGAAGTGCTTCGTAGCGGTCTCTGATGTTGAGGAGATGCGCTAATACGTCTTTGTGGACTGGGATTTCCTGGTTTGTCGATGTGCCTACTTCCTCTGGGCGAGTTTCTTCGTTGGTGTTTGCCATTTGTTGCTCATCTGGTAGAACGTTGGTGTTCGATTTCGAAACTAGTTGGGAACTAGATGTTTCCCGGAGACGGCGCCATTTGACAAAGCCATAACTTTGTTCGGTGTCGTTAGGCTTTTCAACACTAATATATAATGAATTGACAATAAACGATGAACACTTCTTGATCTTTATTCTTATTCGGCAATTGACATTGTTCGGACTACAATTCTATCACTATATTTATGCTCGGATTCGCTGTTTGATCCTGAACGTGATCTTTCTCTTCTCTTCGGTGCTCGATTCTTTACCTTGCTCGGTTTGGCTATTGATGTGATACGTTCTGACAAGTTTTTATCTTTTCTCTCCTTCTCTCTATATTTTTGAGATATATTTTCTGTTCACTTTCTTAGGGGGGATACTTGGCTATTTATAGGCAATTATGCCTCATAGGATGTTGACAAATGTCTCAATCTCATGGGATTTTTCAGACATGAGTCCCTAGTTAAGTGGGCTTGGGCTTTTAGTAATATCCACTCTTATTCTCAAAGAAAGGTATGTGATAACTCATTTAAGCATTGGATACCCCTCTATGATGGGTGGGTTGTTTCTCACTCAGAGACATATTCGGGTCTAATTTTTATGTTCTATCAGTAACGCAGGAGCTTTATCAAAAATTGCTACATGATTGGCCATGTCTCATGGAACAATTTTTTTTGGGTTTTTATGCAATAAAAGTGAGCCAGTTCTTATTTATCGATATATATTGAATACATACCACTACTTGGATAGGTCAGGTCAAAGCATATTGTGTTGGTGAACATAATAAAAATAAATCTACAGCTACTTAATTAATATTCGTTATCACCTTACTATATGATGCTCGCACTTCCCAAACATTAATCCGTGTTCAGCTTATACTATACAGTTTAATCTTTTAACCAAATCTTGTATACGATATATTCTCTGAAAAGTCTTTTTAAATTTAATTGTAGTACAAAAAAGTATCATTTGTGTTTTTGTGGTAGATGATTCATCACTCTTGTGCCTTGGTATTTCTCCAGGTTGAAGCCACGTTTGTTTGCCTTGTTTAACTCTGTACATAATGGACTTTATTTTCCATGACTTACGTGTAAAATCCCTTGTTTGTTCATAAAATTTAAGTAAAAATATCCATTTTCCGCCCATGACAAAGAAAAAATCCATTAAATTGATTTGGCAAAAAGTTTTATAAGGTTTTTAGAGGTGAAAGATGTATTACAAGGTTATTTCCTCAACAAAAAAAAAGGGTTAATATATGCCGGACAACCAAAACATAAAAAAATCCAAATAAGTTGGCACTTGCATCCTAATAATTATTTCCAATTTTCAACTTGAAAATCCATGGATTCTATGACATTTGAACGAACGAACGAAATATCAGGAATTATTAGGTACACAGGACTGTCCTAATTAATCTTTAACTATAAACGTTTTAACCTTTCAAAACAACTGTACCGAAAAGAATATAAAAATAAAGAGAAAAAAAAATACCGTACGCAAGGACGGAACCAAAACCAAATGTGTAGGGTTCCTAAAATTAATAAAAACGCATAATATTTTTTAAAGTATAAAAACGGAAAACCTGAATTTTTATACATTTTTAACCATCTTTTATTCGTTTTTTTACCTTTCTTTCTTAATTAAAATGTATTTTATTTCAATTTTTGTTCAAACTCCAAAAAAAACTCACAACAGTAATGTCACGTGCAGTCATATGTAGAAAATTTCAGCATTTTAAAATTGACTAAAAAATAAATAAAATACAAAGCCAAAAGATACAAAAGTTAAATTTAAAAAATCAAGGTATAACGAGTAAAAATATTAAAACGCGAAGGTAGAAAAAATATTTAAAAAAATCTGGAAAAAAAACACGTATATTAAATAATAGATATATACGAACAATTAAATATCTATTACACAATTTCAATATATTCACTTCAATTAAAATACTAACCACCAAAAATTCTTTTATAAATTTTGTTTACACTCACCATTACTCTAATTATTATTTTTGTTTAATTTTTTTTAAAGATATGTGTTACGTGTCAACATGATAAGTTGATGTAAAATGTATTTTATAATCATTTGCATATGTTAATTTTTTAAGTATTACTTATATATTATCAGCACATACAAAATTATGTCATGTTATTGCACTACTAATATATAATTTTGGGAAGAGTTGTCAAAAAAAATATTTAAACGCTTGCCAAAATACCGTATATATAACTCCTTCTATCTAGTCGTCCCCGGTCGAGATCACCAGGAACGCCTTAGCAGATACATTTCAAGATCGAGTTCGCCAGTCCGTCCTGATAGTTCGAGCGTTATTATGAAAAATATTAATAAAAAAAAATTATTTTTCAAAATTGTGGTTTTGGTATGGTAACCCTGGTCATATGGGGGTATCGTCCCTGAACGCATGTAGACACAAAAGAAATTATATAAAGTTTTCCTTATTTAGCTCTATATACATGAGTGAATTGGAGACGGATATATTTTGAAACTATTAATTTAAACCCAACATATTTACATAAGGTTAACACATTTGACCAAATAAAAGTTTGACCAAGACCATTGATCGGTCTGCGACGTTGATTGTCGGACTTCGACGTTGACCGTCGGTCTCCAGCGTTGATCGTCGGATTCCGTCGTTGACCGAAAAATAAAAAAAAAATAGAAAATAATAATAAAAATAAAAATCAAGAAAAAATATATAAAAAGATCCAGAAAAATTATAAAATGTAGAAAATTTGGAAAGAAAAAATTGGAAAAAAATTAAAAATTCTATAAAAAAGCCAAAAAAAAAATCAGAAAAATCCAAAACAATTTTTTTGACAATCCGATACAGTTTTTTTGACTATCTAATACAAAATTTGTACAATCTAATATAATTTTTTTTTGACAATCTAATACATTTTTTTTGAAAATTTAATATAATTTATTTGTTAATCTAATACATTTTTTTTAGGTCGGTACCTTATAAAACTACTAATTTAAGAGTTAGTACCCTTTACAAAATAGTTACTGTAAATATTAACCAATACCATTGATCGGTCTCCGGCGTTGACTGTCGATTTCTGGTATTGACCGTCGGATTTCGGTGTTGACTAAAAAGGAAATAAAAAAGAAAAAAATAATAGAAAAAAAAAACCATAAATTTTTTGAAAAATCCAGAAAAAATATAAAATATAGAAAATTTGGAAAAAAATCAAAAAAACTATTTTTTTACAAAAATCCAACAAAAAATTAAAAGCATTTTTTTTGAAAATCTAATACAAATTTTTTGATAATTTAATACAAAAACATTGACAATCTAATACTATTCTTTTGATAAGTACATAAAAATCGATAACATAATACAAAAAAAAATGCCAATCAAATAGTTTTTTTTGACAATCTAATATAAAAAAAATGATAATCTAATACAAAACAAATGACAATCTAATACAATTTTTTTGACAATCTAATAAACCTTATATAGAATTTTTAACAATCTAATAAAAAAAAATGATAATCTAACATGATTTTTTTCAAAATCTAATATAAATATTTTGAGAATCTAATAGAATTTTCATCACATTATAATATAAAATTTTGACAGTGTAATATAATTTTTTTGACAATCTAATATAAAAAAATTTGACGATCTAATTCAAATATTTTGACAATCTAATACAAATTTTTGACAATCTAATGTCATTTTTATGACAATATAATACAAAAAAAATCTACACAAAAATCTAAAAAAAGTAGTTTTTAGAAAAATTCAAAAAAAATCAAATTTCAAATTTTTTAACAATTTAATACAATATTTTTGACAATCCAATAGACGATTAATCTAATGCGGTTTATTAGATAGTCTACTAAGTAATTTATTGGACAGTCTAATGCATTTGACAATTTTTTTGATAATATAATTCACTAATGAGTAATTTATTAGGCAGTGTAATGAGTATTTTATTGGACAGTCTAATACATACATATCGGTTCAATCATTAAAGTTTGATTCAAAAATTTAATGTCTGCTGTCAAGTTAATATTAAAGTTTTGGACCTAAATGCAATTAATAATATTTCATTAAATTCACAAATCTGGTCCCTGTAATAATTTTTTTGTTCCTCATCTCCACAAAAGCAAAAAACAGGGGCTAGTGTTCCAAACCCACCGCCATTGAAAACTACTGGAGAGACTGATATACTGAAGGAACGAATATATATATATATTAGTAATCATTGCCGACTCGTTACGTGTGCGATACGTAATAACATAGATATGATCCCGACAAATAAACTTAATATTTTTTTTAAAATATAAATATTAAATGATTAAATATAATTAATTAACAATCGTATATAAATAGTAAAATAATATTTTACTCTTATAAAAAATACAAAACGATTTTGTTTTGAATATAAATTTGTGAAAAATAACATTTTTTAAGTTATTTATGTATTTGAATTGAATGATGACTTTTAAGAGTAATTACAATATTAGAGTGAGGGTATTTTTAAAAAATTTGGACAAAATTTGACAGCCTCAAAATGTTTGGTTTGGGTTATATTAATAGTATGATATATATGAGAAATGATCTATACACGTATATGGGATTGTAGAGAGAAATTGTTTTTGCTTAATGAGATAAAATATATTTTGTATCCCTTTTATATTTAGAATAGAGGATAGCAATTAGCAAAACCAAATTAAAATATTTTGAATAGTCTAACTCATGCTAATAAAAAATAAAATGGGTATTAAAACCTAATAATTGTTTTAAGAGGGTATCAGACTTAAATTTCTTCCTATATACATAGAGTATTATTTTACAAGTTAAGATTCGATATATCTTTTTTCAAGTGGTATAAGAAACTAAATGTACGTAATTAAGAATATAATAATGCTAGAAAACCATATAAGCTCTGAAAGCGTATAGTTGTCGGAAACTCGTTTTCCATCTAAACAATCGCGCTTACTTTAGTTTCTTGTTTCACAACTGCTATATTTCACGTGTAAAGTTATTTTTATTTTTTTACGTTTCTCGTTTTCATTTTCCATTTCGTTCCCCGATATCGTTTCCACTCTTAGGAAGTACTTCATTATATTTATGCAAGTAAGACTCTATTTAGTTTATCCTCACATACTTTAACAAAATTTCCTCAGGTCCTAAAATTTTCCACTCGAATTTTCTGTTATTCTTGTTTCACTCTTTATTTATAAATAACTTATGGGATCATTCAATGTAAACTTAATATTCATTTGACAGAAAAAGGAGAGGGAAAGAGAGGGAGAACACTAGAAAAGAAGTGAGTAAAATAGTAATTGGAACTAGTAAGGCTAATTTCGTGACGAACTATTTAGTGATGGTTTTTATAACGACTTTGTGACGGTTTAATTTAGTCGATCTTTAAAAAATTTGTGATAATTTTTTAAATATTTAACAGGTTTTTGACAATATTTGACCATCTACCATTATTTTGTAGTAGGAGGAGGAATATATTTTTATTATACCGGAAATACTGTATTTTTTTTTTAGCATCATCTACAATTTTTTTTCTTTTATTACCATCAACCAATGACAATGTTTATTTTATTATAAATTTGTCGGCCTAGTGATGTTTTGGATGGAACATATTGGTCTTTTGAATTGTAATTAATGATTTAACATCTGAAGTTAATAATCTAAAGTCCTAGCTGTTGGATAAGATAAAACGATCAAACGGTCTAGATTTAATGGAACTAAAAATCTATAATAAAATAGGTATATAACAAGTATAAATATATAAACACACATATACATACACAGTCAAACATATCAATTCATACAGACATATGTAAATATGATTTTAAATACATACTCACTCCCTCCTAAATTATTTTCAAACCTATCAATTCATACATACATATGTAAATAATGATTTTAAATACATACTCACTCCCTCCTAAATTATTTGGGCGATACATTTGTACATGCAAGTTTGGTAGGAAAAATCTCGTTTCTTATTTGTTAAAATATAAATTTTTAAATTTGATCATATAGTTTAACATTTAAATTTTGAACTATGTGATTAAATTTTGAATAAATCGATTTCGACAACTTAGATATAAGTTAGTTGTCGTTTAAAATTACGCGTAGTTTCGTATAGCCTCGACAATATAGGACGGAGAGTATTTACATACATCTAAACATATTAAATACATATATACGTTCATTTGTATATATATATTGACATGTAAATATTTATATCTAAACATATTAAATACATATATACATTCATTCGTATGTATGTATGTATTGAAATGCATACATATCGAAATGGGACTTGGAAAAGGAATGGGAGGGTAAGAATGATGGTGTAACTATATGATTCTGTTTGAAATAGTTGAGCGCTTTGAGTGTCAGGGAAACAATAGGACATCGGCAAATAACAGCACTCGAGAGTTTGGGGAAGGTAACATGTGGTGGTTTGTTGATTTTGTTGGTTTAGGGTAGTGGTCAACCATATTAAATGGATGGGTGGGTCAATGGATTGAATACGATGGGTCAGTAAGGTTGTTAAACTTGCGACCCATCTCCTACAATAGTACGCTTTTACAACTTTACGAATATTAGCAAAATGCATAGTAAAATATATATTTCATATTTTTAGATCTTATTTGTACAGATATGATAAGCATGAAATAACGTGTTATGGAAAGAAAGATACTGAAAAGTATATTACAGTCAAATCAAGATAAACAATAAAAAAAACAAATAAAAATTATAATGATCTCTTGAGTAGTTTAAGGAAGCGAGAAAGATCTTTCAAAAGTTAAAAGGAAAGATGTTGAAGACTAAATTAGAAGATATTATTCAGAAATATATCTTATTGATTATGAAACAATCTCTTGTGGAATTAGAGACTTATTTAGGTGTATATGTATGTGTGCGATAATTATATAATGTGTGTAATATATTGAAAGAGAAATATAGAAAGATACACATATATATATATATATATATATATACACAATGTCTGAATGTATAATATTGTGGTGATAGAATATTAATGGCGGGGTGCAATTAAATTTATGAGTGATAGTTGAGAGTTAGAAGCAGTGTGAGATATGTCTATAAGTGAGTGAGTCATGATATTGTAAATTTTGAGTCAAACATTACATTGTAAGTTTTCTTAATATCATTAATATGAGCAAGAGCTCCGGAGAAGTAGACTCGATCGAACGCCGTAATCAAACATCTTGTATTTATTTTTACGTTTTATTTATTAACTCCGTCAGAAACTTTAAATTACAACCGAAAATATTTCAGTTACAACTGAAACTGTGTAACACCACTTGAAAATTCGAACATATGTTCTTTAAAAATTTATTGACACTCATTTTAGCAACACGCATTTTAATTTTATTTTGACGTTTTATTATAATGATGACCACTTAATAAGTATTTTCTCACTTTTAGACAAAAGAAGTTTAGTTTCATTAAGTATAGCTCATTGCTTAAGATGAACGCATGAAAATCATGATCCCAACTTTCATTAAGACTAGATTCCAATTTAAAAAAATTGTTTACAAATATATTATATATCCATCAAATGGGGCACAAGTACAACCCACGTGTGTCACCATTATTCAGATAATCCAAACCTTCGCCCACTAATCTATGTCACGTCTTGTTAATTAGTACTCCATCTAGTAGTGGTAATTAACTGTCTTTATCAATCTTTATAAGTAATATAATTATAATCTATCGTGAAAATCTAGCTCTAACTTCCACTAATCACATTCTAAATTGTTTACCCTTGCGTCAGACCTGACGTATCTAGTGAATTAACTTCTTTTCTTTATTAAACCAAAGATTATTTTCTATAATAAATCCAAATTAGATGTCGGCAAACCATTTTTAGGGTGTCAAGATCTTATTAATTCCGTACTCCACCAAAAACATATTTTTACAAGATCACTTTCAAATTTCACATCACACTTAGATCCTATCTTTTTATTATTCACCTTAATTATAAAAACGTATTTAAAACATTTTTTTTTTCTATAGAAACACAAATAAATAGTTTTAAATATGAAAAAAATTACAAATCTATTACAATTTTTTTTAACTAAAAACAAAATCTGTTTAATTAAATTTATTTTTTTAATCCAAAAGTGATTTTTTTTAACGGAAAAGCATTTGTTTCCGTTAGAGACCAATTATTTTACCACATACCTACAAAATTTCTACCAATTGAGAGCCTAAGTTCTAGCCACTAGGCACTAGCCTAACACTGGTGGATATATATACAATAAAAAATATATATATAAGATTAGAATACTTAAAAAAAAATTGAATTGTTAAAAGAGGAATAAACAAGATTAATTAGTTTTTAATTTTTCTATTATTTATAAGAGTAGCATTACGTTAATTAATAAAAAAATATAAGAGTAATTTAAAAAAAAAATGTAAAATTTGACAGTATAAATTTTTTTTGAATTCACTTATTATTATTATTATAGTATAATCATATTGTCTCCTGTAATTTTTGAAACGTCATTTGTCATAACCTACAAGTTGAAACACTTTTATTTTCAAAAAGTTGAAACAGTACTTTAATCTAATGTTTCCCAGAGTTTTCCTTCAGAATTCGTAGCTCTAGTAAATGCCCTCTTACTTTTTTTTTTTTTTAAGATTTATGATTAAGTAATGAATAATGGAAGTCTTAACTATTTTTTTTTCACCCTCCCTTCAATTAATTGTTCTGGTATCTCATTTATTTTCTTATTAATTATATAATTTAATCTTCTTTTCTCATCACATTCTCTTAAACGACTAGGGCACAACTCAATACACATACCCAAGCACATATAGGAATAAGATAGGCGTTCGTTTTTAATTGGTTTTTTTGCCTTTCCTAATACTCAAAACATGTTTTGCCCTGGCTCAAAAATTATGGTTAGTTTGGTTTCCTTTGATTTCAATCATTAATTTAGTCTAAACCGATTCAAAATCGGATCAATTACTTCTTATCGGCACGACTTGTGTTTTTAAATAAAACTGTGAACCGACTTTTGCACACCGTAGCTAGCTACTGCCAGGTAACTCATCTACAAATTTTTGACGTGTTCTAGAGAAATAAATAAAGTGTAATAGAAGCGAATTTTATAAACAATTGTACTTAACAAAAAAAATGTTCATTTCTTATGATTTTTTATTTTTATTTTTATTTTGCAGAACGGTTTCTTTTTTCAAGTATCTAAAATCTCTTCGAAATCTTTTTTAGTTTAAGATTTCATTTATTTATAATATCTTACCAGATGTCTCATAGCTAGTCATGGGAACAGGCATGATGTAATGATGTAAAACGAAATGTTATTTTTAACTGAATAATAAAAAAAAGAGTGGACCAGGATATATATTATGTTCCGTTTCGGATCACCCAACTATAGATCGTTATACGATTTACCCCTCATTACTAGAACGGGACTAATGGTTGCATTGCAACTCCAGGCACCAAACATGGAGTTTCCGTGTAAATTCAAGATGAGCAACCACATGCCGTACCGAAATTAGCTCTAGTGGAAGATTACAAGTAGTCGAACATGACAAATAAAAAATAAATAACAATTAGTTCAACTAAAGTAAAAATAGAAATATCAAATATAAAAACCAAGTCCGCCCTCCATCCATGTACACTGCAGACCTCATAACCCCGGCTCGATCGGTCACTAAGTGGTCGTCGAAGATGATGAATGGGAGGTTCGTAAGTAGTAGAAAGAAATAGGTACTTTTTGAATTTTAAATTGCCGAAGTTGGGAGTCATCCAAGATGGAGAATCATGGAGATAGCGACTCTCGCCAAGGTATGGGGGCAGCCACCAATAAAATGTAAACGTTGGAGATGATAAAGAGATGTTAATTTACGAGTTACTAAAAAAGTAGACTACATTTGCTCGATTTAAATAAGGTATAGTTTGAGCAATATGAAATAGTTAATTAGAACTTGCAACTATTTACCATTTCTCTGTTCATTCTATAAGATTATAAGTCAAATTCACACAATCATGTTTTTACCAAAATATGGACAGAACAGAACAGAACAAATTTAAAAATGTATTTCAAAAATAGAAAAAAGCATTTAATAAATAGCCAAAATACAGAAATCCAGCAGGGAGGCAGGTCAAATCGCAAGTATGGGAAAGAAGCCAACGCCCATGTTGCTCAACTTTCCCTCTCTCATATCTATCTAATATCTTATGTACAAAGTCACTGTTTTACTTTACATATTAAATTCTCACACACTAGCAAACAATCTCATATTTACTAATATCAAGTATATTTTACTACCAACTTGCAACTCTCACTCCCTTTCCTCTGGCTTTTTAGTCTCCTGATAGGTTCAATCTTTTTCTCTTGACTTGAATCAAGCTAATAAAAGAATCATAGATAAGAAAAAAAAAATATTGATATACATGACGATTCAGTGTGATGTGTGCACCAAAGACGAAGCCGCGGTGTATTGCTCTGCGGACGAGGCGGTGCTATGCTCGGCCTGCGATCACCGTGTCCACCATGCCAACAAACTAGCTGGAAAACACCACCGCTTCTCGCTCCTACAACCTTCACCCAACCAGTTCCCCGTATGCGATATCTGTCAGGTATTTATAATATATATCAGAAAAAATGATGAAAAGATACTTAATTATCAAAAACCCTGACCCTAAAATACTTTTAAAGATTGGTATATATGCTACATGATACTAATACATATGCTACATGATGTTATTTTTTTTTACTATTTGTTTTTAACTTCAATGTTACCAAATCTTAAACAATACTTAAGAATTCAGGGTTTTAGAAATTAAGTATGTTTTTATGTACTAATCAATGATTCTCGCTTTTTATCAGGAGGAACTAGGTATGGTCTAAAAGGGGTTATAATGAAAAAAATCCGAAATGTTTCCTTATATTTTGTTTACAAGTTGACACCCGCATAATTACAATAAAATTTAAACATAAATTCAGCTCCACCCATATTCAAATCCTGGTTCCATCACTTTATACTAGTATAAATAATCTTATTAGTATTTTTGTTGCGTTGACATAAGCCGATAGAGTTGGGAGTCTTGTAAGCTGGATTGGCGTGTTAATTTTTGGATTGGCTTAAGTTAGCTTGATTCTGTACCTATATCTGTAATAGTTGTATTAGCTGACCTGATGTAGCTAGATTCCTGTTTACTGAATCTGTTTTCAGTATGCGGATTTATAGAATTATGACTTTCATAAGCTGAATAAGAATATGTTCAGGGATGGTTTGATGAATTAATTTGTTGTAACTATCATAGTTCTATGCTTATAAGTATTCATGATAATAACTTAGAAATAATTTTTTGATTGGTATCATCCGGATCGATATGAATACAAGTCAATTGAGTACATCGAGCATTGGAAATGCCTATTGGAAATAGTCAGTAACATACTTTACAATATATTGGCGATATGACTAAATGTCCTAAATAACACTATCAAGTGATATACGCAAAAGTGATCAGATTGTTAACGATATTTAGTGAACTGTTAAGAATTTGTGAAAGCTTAGATAACAAAAATAATAGGAGGAACCGAAATTGACCTGGATTAGCCAAACTGTACTAGGTTATTTCTTCAACAAATTAGGTTCGATTCGATCTAGTCTTCTAGACATGGAGGATTAGATATATGGAGCAGTTAGATGTGTTTTTATGATTTCCATACCTTTTTTCAATTCAGGAAAAGAGGGCTTTTCTGTTCTGCCAACAGGATAGGGCGATTATGTGTAAAGATTGTGACATTCCTATACACAAAGCGAACGAACACACTCAAAAGCACAACCGGTTTCTCCTCACAGGCGTTAAGCTCTCCGCAAACTCTTCTCTATATACTCCATCATCTGCGTCAACAACGTCCTCTACCAATAGCTTAATTAATGTTGTGCCAAATCTAAAGCCTATCCACAAGCCAGTCTCAGCTCAATTAGATACAAATTCGAATCCATCATATATGTCAATAAATAGTGAGAAAATGCTTTCACACAATGACAAGAACCAGTTGACAAGTGTTTCACAGTACTTGATGGAGATGCCAGGGTGGCAAGTCGAGGACTTTCTCGATTCCTCCTCTGCTGCCTTTTTTGGCCTCAATAAGGTTTGCAATATACTCTTTTCAAATAAGTATTGCTTCAGTCATAAGGCTCTATTTTATACATTAAAAGTAGTAAAAAATAGAAATCCAATTTAGATGCAGCATAAACTTATTAGAAAAAGTCATCAAACTTATACTTTATATATACTTTTTTATACTCAGTAAAATTAATATATTACTTTTGCGTGTGTTGCCAAACAAATTTTCATACTTACTAGTAATAGCACAAAAGTAGCATACTTGCTAAACAGAGCCAATATATTACTAGTTCTCTGGCATACTTCTCTTAAGATCATAAATCAAAATTTTAAATGGGTGGTTCGAAACCATTAACGTACAGAATAGTCTCATATTTCGGAATAAACAAGAAACTACAGTTACTGCACAAATATGGGTCTGGATTTGGATTGGACCTTCCAAAGTAGTCGTGTAGCAAACACCCCATACATTTTTCTTATTTCCTTCTTAGTGGACTAAATAATTCAATAATAATTTCAGACTGACGATCTTTCACCGACTTGGGACGCCGATTTGGGTAACAATTTCGGCTCAATACCCCCGGAAAACATTGGAATTTGGGTTCCTCAAGCACCTACACCCTCATACCAATTTCCATACCCTTCTTCAAATATATCATTTGGTGGCGAAGTTGGTTACAAGGCCAAGGAGATTAGTACAAACAAATCAAGCAAAAAGTGGATGTCAGATGATAATAGCTTCATTGTCCCAGAGATAAATAACCCCCCTAAGAGATCTAGAATTTACTGGTAGCAGCACGCTGATGTGATCATGTGACGATGGTCAAACGGGGTTAGTTCGGCAAATCAGATGGGTGTTTAAATTTTTTTGTCTCTAATTTTGACACAACGATGGCGTCTCTTTCTGAGGGCTGGGGTTGTTGCGATACAGATAGTACTATTTAGTCTGCAGTGGCTCATCCCGACTGTCCATTTTGCATTAGATGATCCTGAAAAAAAAATAGACTTTAACAAGTCAAGCTAGGTTCATAACTTTGAAACTACAGATCGAACTCCCACATGTCAACGTTTTGAAAAGAAAATATAGGAAACTTCTTTTGCGGTGTGAAGTTTGCTATAGTTTCTTTTTTTCAGTTAATCTAAGTATACGTTTTTTGATGTTGAATGTAGTATGTGGTGTTCAAAGTTGTTAAAACGCCAAAAATAAAATAAAATGGACTGTCGAGATGGTCACTGTAGCCGTTCTAGTATTATCTGCAACAACACTAGCATCTCTTGTTTTCAGTGTAATTTTATTTCATGTTTTGGTTTTGACTCCTTTGAGGCTTGTTCTGCTTAATCTGTCTCTTATCATTTCCGTTTGTACTTGCAGCTTGCAAACTGATTGTAGAATCTTCGTGCTTATGTTTATGTATATATCTTTTCGGGATAGTTTGATTCTACTCATTAAGAGTCAGATTTGCAGCCGATGTTGAGTTTCTGTATAAAAAATACATAGATCATGTGTATTTTTAGTGCATAGTAGCTCATGTAAATCTTTTTCTTCTTTAACCTCTTCTAACATCTTTTTTACTGAACTTTTCTAAACTTTGGTAAAAGGCTAAAAGCTCATTTCACCTTTGTCATATCTGGACAAAAATAAAAGTATCAAGGGAGTATCACGGATTCAACATACGTATCTAATCGTTTTTTTATAAAAATTGCCGTGTATTTTATTTGGAAAACTTGAACATGTAAAGGATATACTTGAACACAGTTATTTTTATTTTGAACATCAATTCTGAATATCTCTTATTAGTACTTAGTAGTCTTTCAGTATATTGTATCATGTTTTACATACAACATCCTGTCCCAGGAAAAGTTATTTGGTCCTCATTGTTACTTTGGGTGAGAACAAATTTTGAAAGTTCAATTACATATTTAAAGAAAACATAGGCGTTTCTTTTATCGAGGGGAGGATCCCTTAGGTGACAAAGAAGTGTTTTTGCACTACCACAATTTAGGAAAATGGTATTTTTTTTTTCTGTAGGAAAATTTTAAAATAATTTTAGAACAGTTTTGTAAGCAAAGAAAATAACCTTTTGTAGATTGCAACTCAAAAAATGTTAAGATTGGATCTTCCCATATTTGTATCATTATTAACAAAACAAGTTAATTATTTTTATTAAGGTCAATCAAATACAAGCATGTCCAATTATGGAGTGACATTTTTCAGAAGGAGAGAAGAAGGAAAATGACGAGTCATGACTAGTGATTGTTAGATGAGATAAGGAGGATGATAATGGGGTATGAACGTGATTGTCATCATCTATTCATCACTTCATAATTGTTGTATTTGACCTTTTCTCTAATACCCGTAACATCAAATGTCCCTATACGGCTTAGTTATACGTGGAAAACGACTTTATTTTTTTACTACTACTTTCACATACTGTATACTCCATTCATATTTGTCTCTCACTGATTGTGATACTTACAGGTGGAATCGGGATCTGATCCGATCCGAAAAACTTAAACACGTGTCCCGATCCGATAGTTTTTGGATGTCATTTAAAAGTCTCGATGCAGACCCGAAAATGGTCGGGTCCCGATAATATGGATTCCCGATAATTCAGGATCTCGAAATGTCGAAACGAGATTTCCTGATACTTCATACTTCTAAAAAAAAATTGTTAAAAAGTTACAACATAACTAACAATTTTGTTAAAAAGTTCGTTAGATTTAAACAAAATCAAAAAGTGGGATAATACTATTTTGATATTGTATTTGTTTATAAGATTGATTATCAAATAAGCCAACTAATTATAATTATTTTTAATAAAAAATAAACAATAATATAATTCAAACTAAAAACAGGAACAAAATGTTATAATTTTAGTTATTAAAAATTAAAATGAATACACAACATATGTAACAAAAAAACTCATAAAGAAATAAAATTGTGTTGTTTAGTAAATAGACTACATGTAAGAGTAAGTTTTTTTTTTTTAATAAATATAAACAAGTACAATTCTATCGGGTCGGTAAATCCATCGGGATTGGAAATAAAAATCCTAATCTTTCGAAATAGGACAACATCGGGTCAGAAAAAAATCGGGTCGAGACCGGATCGGATCGGGATTTCGGAATTTTTTTTAATTAATATTGTCATAACGTTAAATCAGCTCGCAGATAACAGATGGAACGAGAGAGTTCAGTTCAAATGGGAGAAGCTGATATTTTATATGATTTTTTTTCATACTCTGTGAATTTCATTTTCATATTATATGATAGGATGAAACCTAAATTTTTTAACGATTTTAATTAAACTATATATGAAAAAGATTTTGGTAGTTATATTTTATCAAAATAGGTGTCAGGATCAATGAAATATGACCACATAAACTTACATAGGTTTATTGCCAACGGAAGGTTAACGAGGTGAATGGAAGTATGATTATGTTCGGTTCATTTACGAGCAAACAATATATTTTTGATATGTTTCGGTTTATTTAGAAACCGACAATTGCGAACCGAACAATTAACCATGAACACCTCCAGAGCCCAGTTTTAAAAGCATAAAACTTGGGTCACCAAAATTATATTAACTCATTTTTTTCTTTATATATGAAATTATTAATATACCACTAAAAAATTATAGTATTTTATTTTATTACTAATATACAACCACCACAAAATAATGTTTGATTTACTGAGAGTCAAAAACTGTCCTGTCACTAATTTAAAAAACTGTCACAAATCTGTCGTAAATTGACTAAACTGTCACAAAGCCGTCACAAAAACCGTCGCTAATAAGTCCGTAACAAAAAATACTGTCAATAATCCCGTCGCTATTTGGGTATTTTTTTTGTTGTGAACTGACCACAAAAAAATCCAAATTTTATTCCCAAATACCGTCAATAATCCCGTCGCTATTTGAGTATTTTTTTGTTGTGAACTGACCACAAATAAATCCAACTTTCTTGATTTTCTAATTTTGTAGGTAAATAAATTCTTTAAATCACTGCTTGTAATTTAATTTTGATTTGATGAACTCAAAATAACTTAAACAAAATTACTCTTTTGTAGAATTCTAATAGATTTTGGGGTTTATTCGTATCCATTTTTGCTGTCATAATTTTTTGTAGGGTAGACTATCCCATTTTTTATGAGTCATTGACTCATTGAATAAAAAATAATCAAATCTAATGGTAAAAAAAAACTATGAGTAAGTAAAAAAATGTTAATACGATTACATATCCGATTTTTTTTTGGTACGATTGATAAATTTGATTTTGATTTTTTACGTAACGTATTTGAAATGCATCCGATACTTTTTCGGTACGGCTGATAAATTTTTTATTTTTTTTTCTTTATACGGTGCATTATAATTTAGGACGTGTCAAACAATAGAATATTTTAATTTTAGGTTCATTAATAAGTGTTGGTTTTTAGTGGTTGACACCTCTTTACCGGGTTTACGATAATGTTACCATAAAATATAAAATAACGTATAACCGTAATCGCATTGATAACTTTTTTTTTAACTACTCATGCTACCGATGAGTGTATGTACGCAATCTTACATAAAAATATTTTCATAATTTTTATTGAATTTTAGATGAAATTGATTTTGATTGAAGGACAAAAAAAAAAAAACTAGGATAAGCTAACCTAAAAAATGTAGAACACCAAAAATGAATTCGGTTTATTCATATAAGCCTATGACTGGCGAGATTTTTTATGATGATTTAGACAACTAAATTTGGAGGTTTTAAATTAATATTTTAATTGGGTATATTTATTCTTAATTTTGTGTATACGATTGATTCAGTAATTTATTTTTTATCAGGTGCGGCGTTGGGGAGAATAATAAATTATCAATTCGAACGTTTTTTTTATATATTTTAATGATTAAAATAATACTAGTATTTATGACTCATTTTTTTATTAACTAAATACAGGAGACTGCACTCCACTGAACGAAACTAAACACGAAATTTTCACGACCCCATTTCCTGTGGCGGATCCAAGATATTGATTGATAGGGTCACGTGAAATATACGTATATACATTAGTGTTTTTAAAAAAATGATTACTATAAAACTGCGAAGTGTCATTCCTAAGTAAGCTCTATTGACTGCTAGTGTTTTAAAAAATGAGTGCTATGTTTGATTTCATTACAATTGCTTATTTATGATAGCAAGGGATTCATTTTTCCTCTTGAAGCAAATTTTGTATGTTTTATTTTTATTTTTTGAAATAATATAATTTTGTATATTATATTTTTTTAATGTTTTAGAATTAATATCGAACGATTAACACTACCGTGAATCTAGTCCATTAATATTTAGGGTGTGTTACATACTAAAAACCTAACTAATATTAATGAACCCAAAAATATTTATTCTAAAATTAATTCAAAATAAAAACTAAAAAATACTAAAAATCTAACTCGTGTTAATGAACTCAAAAATATCTACGCTAAAATTAATTTAAAATTAAAACTAAAAAATATTATTGGTTGACACACCCTAAATAATTGTGTATTTTGGAATGAACACCGAACGATTAACACCATCGTGAATCTAATACACTATTATTTTGGTTGTGTCACATATTAAAAACCTAACACTTATTAATAAACTCAAAAATATACTAAATGGATCCAAAAACGGATTGCTTTTGCTGATTTGAGCATTCAAGACAGGCTGTCTTTAATGTTTTCAGGGCAGCCAAAACCAAAACCAGTCCGATAACAACTACCATATTTATTTTGTATTTGGAACTGGTATGAAACCAAAATGCTATTGGGTTATAGTTGATGTTTCTTGTAAAAATCTGAAAAACTGTACAATCTTTTTACAAGAATTGTTTCAGTATTAATGTATAAAAACAAAATTTAAAATTTCTGTAGTAGTATAAAATAAAAACAGATAATACTAGTATAAATGTATGTTATACTAAAAAGATACAGTTTGAAGGTAAAACTATTTTCTCATCAAGGTAAAATGCACAAAGTTATTAGAATGAAAAGTAGCCAAAAAGTAGAATGAAAAGTTATTTTCTCACCATGATTTACTTAAATAATTATACGGTATAACTTATACCCAAAATAAATAAATAAAATAGATCTTCTGGTGAGTCTTGAACCCCAGCAAAAATAAGCAGCCAAAATTCTAAGTTTTCAATAATTTGAAAAACTATAGTAAAACTTATAATAAATCCAGCGGTGGTACATACCCCCCACTGCCCCTTAGTTGGGTCCGTCAGCGCCAATCTCCATCTAGTTTCTTTCATGCACATATATCTTTCGAATTGACACGACAAGTCATATGCCGGCAAAAATACACTGATAAACAAATGATAAATGTCGGCCAAAATTAACATTAGATCGTGTCTGGAAAACTCACTCACTGCCCTGTTTAAAAACGCTCACAAAACAGGTTTATTAAAATAAAATGTAATCTCCTACCGTAGATGAGACTACATCATAAAAATAATATTTGATGTGCTTTCATAATAATTGAAATGTAAAGTTCTTCAAAGTGAAATTGTGACGAAAAAATTAAAGTCTAAAGATGTAATTTACTTCAATTTTGTGCCACATTGTACTTTCAAGGCTCAAGTCTAAACAATTAATTGTCGGAAAAAGTAGAATTGTATAAGATTTGTATTGATATTTAATAGAAATCCGTTGTAGTCTAGTTGGTCAGGATACTCGGCTCTCACCCGAGAGACCCAGGTTCAAGTCCCGGCAACGAAATTTTTTGCTTATTTTTATTGTACAGTATTGTTCTGATGCTTTTATAAATTGAAATTTTAAGCAGTGCATTTTATTTGGCCTAAATCTATAAAGAA
Source organism: Primula veris (assembly GCA_963682055.1). Classification (NCBI taxonomy): domain Eukaryota; kingdom Viridiplantae; phylum Streptophyta; class Magnoliopsida; order Ericales; family Primulaceae; genus Primula; species Primula veris. The sequence goes on along the minus strand of OY821743.1, from coordinate 16,648,080 downwards.
AACCCACTATATGATGCTAAAAACTGATCACTTCAGGATTTGTATTTCGATTTTCATATTTAGTTTATATATGAAAGTGATTTGGAATTGGCAACGGAAATTTTTTGTTTATATTATTATACAGTATAATTGTTCTTGTGTTTTTATAAATTGAAATTTGAAACTGTGCATTTTATTTGGCCTAAATCTATAAAAAAAAAAAAAAAACACAATATAATGCTAAAATTGATCACTTCAGGATTTGTATTTCGATTTTCTTATTTAGTTTCTAGGAGTATATGAATGTGCTTTGGATGAATTGACTTGCACGTTCCAACTACCTCATTTTCTGGTTTTTTTCCAATTTTTTATATCATATTATTGAATTTTTGCAATTTTATATACCATATTAGCAGATTATTTAATTAGTATATCATGCTATCACTTTTTGATAATTTTATACACTTACGTCCAATAAAATTAAAAATTTCGTACAAAAATAATATGTGGTAAGAAAATAATTAATCATTAGCACTAAAGTTCAAGCTATACTTGAAAATTTAAACGGGTTTTTACATAATTAATTTGTGGTATGGAATGAACAAGATAAGTTTGAGATCAGTAGGCTACATGGATCAAGTTATCTAACTGAGGGAAGAAAAATCTGGGTGTAATATGTGAAAATCGAGTGAGCGTAAATTATTAAACAAAATTTTATAAAATCACTGAAAATTAAAAGTATGGTACAAGATTTCAAATGGCGTTAGGCGGACGCTAGGTGGTGAGGTGGGGCCTAGCGTCTATGCGGGAACTAGTCGGGGCCTAGGCGGCAAGACCATATATTCATTTTTTTATTCAATTTTATTAGACATTCATATAATAGACATGTTGTAAATAAATTTACGAAGTTAAATTGAATATTTCAACCCTATTGGCTAATAGTTATACTATTAAAATTTAATAATTGTACAATAACATGATAGATAAAAATAGACAAAAATAAGCATAAATATGCTTCAAAATACAATCAAATGCATATCTTCCTAAATCACCAACTTCATATTTAATATTTGAAAACGAATAAATTAAAAATTAGGAGACATTATTTAATATTTAAAAGTGTATTATTCTTAGAAAGAGGAAAAAAAGTAGAAGCCCCTGTAACATTTTACCTTTTGTTGGAAAAATTATGATAAAATAAATTTAGATAAATCAAAAACTTTAAAGTTCTTAATAGAAAAAATGAGAATGGGTAGGCCATAGATAACAAGTCGTTAAAGAGAAAGTATGTCCCTTGATGTCAATAAATTTACTATACTATAGTGTCATTAAGTTAGTGATGACTATGTGAGTTGGTGGAACATATATATTTTAAGTTATAAACCCAAGAACTCATATACACAAGTCTTAAGAAAGAGAGAGTGGAAAATAATATAATAAGTAGTAGTATTGCACAAAGTAGACAAACCTGTCAGATTACTTTTTGGGTTACAGGGAGGCTGGTTGTTAGCATCTTTGTGTTAGTATTCGTTTGGTTAGCGGATTGACACTTCGAAAGAACGTTTGTGGGCACCGTTGGCTAATGTTTGGTGTGTAGGAGCGTCAAGGAATTAAAGTTTGATACGGTTCAAGATTTGGGCAGGTTTGGAGCAAGGAAACACGTTTGATATGGTTTGAACGGACTGCTAATGTTGAGTCATGACAACGGACTGTTTTGATTCAAATGGTGGGCAGTTTGATGGCAATGCGGATCGATTATGTGGATCGGAGTGGGCTGTTTGGTTGGGACGGGTTCTAGCTGCTGTATAAGTGTTCTATTGAAGGTTAGAGTCACTTAAAAAGGGCGGGAACGGTTACCAATGTGCTGGAGCAGTTCCAAACTGCATTGTAACTGCTTTGGGCAGTTTATTTCCCTGTATTTCTGTCTTGTAACTGCCATGTATGTATTATAAGTACATGGGCAGATTTCAACATGTGATAGATAGAGTTTTGGCTGAGAAACACTTGAAAACATATGTAATCTGGTTCCTAATATTAACGGAATTATATTGGGTTGGCTGCGGCCGTAAATTGCGCGTGTGTGTTCATTTACGTTTGCTTGCGTTTACATATTTTACTTGTCTTAAAATCTGTCCAGATTAGAGCAGTTACGTTGCCTCGAAACGAACTGCAATTGAGTGATTAAACACGAGAGTTTGTGAGGCAAACACGAGTGTTGCGAGTTTGTTGGTTCGCTGATCGTTTGTGGCAGCGACTAAGTCCATAAGCGAGCCATCACGTGTTTGTTTTCTGGAACGAAAAACAGTCCTGTGACACTAGGCTTACCCTACTTGGAGAGTAGGGATTGGAAAAAAAAATGTAAACCCAATCCAACGGGTTACCCAATTCGCACAGATTATGCAGGTTGGATCGGGTCACTACCGTTCCAATAATGTATTTTCTGAATTGAATCATGGTTGGGGTTACCAAACCGTGGATTAATCTGTCACAAACCGTTTCAACCGCTATATATATAAAAAATAAAAAAATATATATTTATATATAACTTGTGTGTAGTTAAATATAACAAAATTCCGATATTATTATATTTTAGTTTTCTTATTTGCTGTGAATGTTATAAACGTATTATAATTTGTTTTAATTTTTATTTCTCTTTGAAACATACAATTTATTTTAAAATTTAGGCTGATTGTGCAAACTATGAAAAATAAATGACCAAAATAAAAATTTAAAATAAACTCGTCCAACCCGTCCCAATTCATAATTTTGTTTTACGGGTTAGATTGGGTTGGAGTTTTAATTATAACGAATTGAGTTGGTTTGATATTTAAATCTTAACAATCCGTTTCAATGCGTCTCAATCCGTCACGTGTCCACCCCAATTAGAAAGAGAGAGAGAGAAGGAGGGGAGGGGTTGTGCCTTTTTCTTTTTACTTTTTATACAGTGGTTTTTTTTTTTTATAACCATAAACCCTTTATTTGGAGGTAAAACTGATTCGCAGGCGTCAGAGTTTGAACACTGATAGTAGACGTGGTATACTCGGGTATCAACCAATTGGACTAACCACTTTTGTTTTTTTATACCGAGGTTGACCACATATAAAACGAATTGTATTAAGCCTGACGTAAAGTTGGCGCATAGCGCCTGGGCGAGCGCCTATGCCGATTTTTAAAACTGTTAGAGTATCTACAATAGGTGTGTTAAAATGTGTGTTAACTAAAAATGTTAGTTAACAATACAATTTTGTCTCTCCATTAGATGTGTTAAAGTGTGTGTTAACTTTATAACAATTAAAAAGATTGTTAAAGATAACAATCTTTTTAAGTGTTATTACTTGATGACATGGCAAAAAAAACTGACCCACACTCATATTTCTCACGCATATCTTTTCTATCTCTAACCTACTCTACTTATCTATTTATTTTCTCCTGCATATTTTCTTATTCTTTATTTTCTCTTGTTCTCCATAAATATGAAAAATCTTCCTCCTTTTCTCAACGCACAATTCAACTATGAATCATTCACAGAATCGTACATCAGCAATATCTTTAAGCCAGTGTAGCAATATTCACAGAATCATTCAACTCATAATTTGTTACCCAGCCCTTTATTTATAAAGATATGTTGAAAATAAATAACTTATTTTCCTATTTCTAAAATTCTATCTTTTCTGAAATTTGGCGCTGAAATTTGATGGTAATGTATGGTTGATGGAAAAAAAAAACAGATAACTACTGTATTTTGAATATTTAATTTTTAATTAAAATAGATAACATTGTTAAAGTTAAAACTAATGTGGTTGTTTAACTTAATATGCATATGTGTCATTTAATAACTTTTTAAATTGTGATGTGTCACTAGTTAACAATAAAAAGTTAACACAACTATTGTGGATGCTCTTAGTGTGTACTAATTAAATAATACGATAGTATGGTGTATAAAATTGCAAAAATTAATAATATGATATAAAAAATTGCAAAAAACCCTCCCATTTTCAGTCTACAACGTTGGGGGTTAGTTGTAGTTTGTGTGTGAATTTAACGATGTGCTTAAGTTGAAACTTTTTTCTTTCTTTTTTGCTAATTGGGGTATAGCTGTGTTGTGGCTTGTGGGTTTATTGCTGTGACATTATTTCGATTTGTCATTAAAGGTTTTGGGAGTAATTCAAGTCTAAATATGGTATACTATTATTTTAACTAGTCATGATCTGGCTTTAATAGTTTGCTTCCATGAAGAATAAAAGTTTCACCTGTTTTTCCATAATCTTTACGTACGATCAGGGGCGAAGCCAAGATGTGTAAATAAGGGGGTGTCAAAATATACCAAAAAAAAAAAGCAACTTAAAATAATAATTTTTCATACTCACCCATAATCTATATACCCCATTTAAGTGTTGTTGAACAAATACCAAAGCATAAACACAAAAATTATTGCAAATAACTAACATGATACCTGATAAAATCAAAAGAAATGAACCCGACGGCTGCTCGCATTCGCAAATGCATCAATGATAGTTTCCGTGCTAAATTTTGAAGCAATATCTTTCTCAATATACATCATCATACAATCTTCAAGATAATCGGCTTCCATTTTATTACGAATACTAGTTTTGATGATATTCATAGCTGAAAATGATCTTTCTGCGGTGGCGGTAGAAACGGGAAGAGTAAGCACGAGAACCACAATTCTATAAACAAGCTGATATGTTGTAGACCATTTTGTTTCTACCAACCATTGACAAAGCTCGGAAATCGATGATAAATTCTTGTATTCAGGAAGAGAAATAACACAATTCTCGTAATGTCGAAGTTCCAATTTCAAGTTACTTTTCTCAAACTCCGTAAAGTCCTCCGAATAAAATTTGTCAACAAGTAGACAAATATCATCAATTTTGAATATTGAAGAGTGACAATTAGGATTCAAAGTAGAACTAAGAACTAACAATTCCATTACTTGCTCATCAAAGCGACGATTTAGTTCTTGAATTTGAGAATCTATAGCACGATAGAAAATATCAACTCTATAGCGGTCAAGTACTGAAAAGTTATCACGAGTGGGATCATACCTCGAAGAATATTTTGCATTCAAGTTTGGGATATCAATGTTGCGTGATTCACAAAAGAGTTTGACGGTAGCAACCAAATCATCGAATTCATCATCTCTAAGATTTTGAAGAAGGCTTTTAGTAGATAAAACCATTGAAGTAGCCTTAAGAATGTCTTGAGTTTTAGATTGCAAAGCTAGACAAAGAGAATTCGTGATTTCTAACATTGACTTCATAAGATGAAGTATAAAGACAAATTCAAAGGAAGTTAATGCCTTATGTGTTGAACGAGCTTCTCCCTTTAGAGAAGTAGGTCCATCTTCATAAATATTAAGTAAAACTATGCAAGCAGCACTATACATTTTTATCAAGCTAGAAACAGACTTTAGGTGAGAACTACAGCGAGTATCACCAGGTCGTTGCAGATTACCAATTTGATTTAATCCTCTTCCAGTCTCAAGCTCTTCAATGGAAATTAAGAAAGCAATATCATCGGCATGGGCAGCTTTCAACTCATCATTTCTCTTGCATGATGCACTAACAATATTCACGATCCGAAGCAATTTAGCAAAAAATCGGTCGACTGGAAGCACTTCTTTTGCTGATGCCACTAATGCTAATTGTAATCGATGTGCGAAGCAGTGAACATAATAAGCATATGGGCAATCACTTAATATCAAAGCTTGTAGTCCATGAAACTCACCCCGCATGTTACTTGCACCGTCAAATCCTTGTCCCCGAATATTCCGAATATCGAGATTGTGGTGATTGAGAACTGAGCATATGCTAACTTTTAGTGTCACTGCCATAGTGTTGGGAACATGAACAATACCAAAAAAACGCTCCCGTAAAACACCATTTTTATCAACAAATCTTATAACTACTGCCATCTGCTCCTTTTTTGACGCATCTCGAGCTTCGTCCACTATAATGCAGAATTTAGCATGTCCAATTTCTTCTCGAATCGCCTCTTTCACTTTTATAGAAAAGATATGTAAAATTTCTTTTTGAATATCAGACGACTTGTAAGTGGCATTCTTTGGAACATTTATCAATGCTTTGGTGGCTTCTTCATTATATGATGCTAATAAATCATAAAACTCAAGGAAATTACCACGGTTGTTTGATGTTGGTTTCTCATCATGCCCTCTGAAAGGCATAGCTTGAAAGACCAATCTTCTAACCAAGTCAATAGAAATTTTTAAGCGAATGCGATTGTTAAAAACTTGTTCGGCAGAAAATTTTACAATCACCCTTTCAATATTTTGAGTTGGGTTTTGTATTTCCTTCCATTTATGTTCAGCGGTTCGATGACAAGAATCGGAATTAACACCTTCATGCAAACGAAAAGAACAAGTTTTCCCGCTATTGACCTTCCTCCAACCATCAAAACCTTCAACAACAAATGCACTATGTCCTGCAAAACTAGACCCATCCGGAGGCGCAAAAAGGAAACAAGGAAAACAGAAAGCCTTGTTCTTGGCCACTGAATATTCCAACCACGAAAATAAAGCAAACCACGGAGCTTGAAATCTTCGAGGACGAGCCTTGGCGGATGCAAGAGTATACGGATATTTTTTTCCTAAATCGGGACGATTTGGACCATGTAGAGTTATGTACGCCCTACGAACTTCGTCACGCCTATTAACAGGATACTCCCAAATTTTTCTACGTAATCCAGGATCACGCTCTAGCGAATTAATATCAAATTCTACTGTGTCGATTCTTTGAATTTTTGTTGGAGGACTAGGCGTATCGATTGTCACGTGATCAACACTACTACCAACATTCTCTTCCGTCGGAGAAACATTAGCTCTCTTAAAGAACGAATTTATTTTAGGTGTCTTTCCCATTTTATACTCGATAAAAATATTAGCGATGCCAGATCTGCAGATTAAAACTCTAAGAGTTAATAGCCTATTTTTTTTTTCCCTTTGAGTACTTTAATCAAACACCTATGGTGCAACATAACATCAATACATATAATAAAAAGAAGCATATTAAAGGAAAAAATAAATAGAAGAGTATACCTTGCCGAGCCAGAAGGATAGAATTGTTGATGTTTTTTTAATTAAATCTAACCCCAATCAATGCGGTGCACAGCAGCACAGAGGAGTGGAGTTTTTCTTTTTTCAACTTTGTTTTTTATTTTGATACACACGCTGACACGCACGAAGAGAAGTGTTGTTGATGTTATTTTTTTTTTAATTAAATCTTAAAGAGTCCAATATCAAAGAAAAATATAATTGGGTCTTTCGGCCCAAATTTAATTATTGTGTTTTGGGTTCAAACATTAGCTATAAATATATGTACAAGTAACATATTTTTATGGGGGTGCCAAATCTACACCTAAAAAAAAATTGTACTAAAAAAAAATTGCGTCACTTGAGATTTCTAAAATTATGGGGGGTGCCGTGGCATCCGATCGTCCCCACTTAGCTTCCCCCTGCGTACGATACCAGTCCTATCGGCTTAAATTTCTGATAGTCTTGTTCCTTGTACGATTAGCTAAATACTTAATTAATAGTATGTAAACTTTGTAACACCTACTTTTAATAATGAGAAAATATTGTTGAACGAGTGATTTGCAGTGTAAAATCATGTCCAAGGCGTCAAATTACAACTTATTTATAAAATTTGGCCCTCGACTTAAGGGTATGGGGAGGAGGACTTTTAAATTAAGCAGTCCTCCTCTCCCTTCCTTCGACTTAATTTAAGCAACAGTATTATTACAATTAAAATAAAATGCAATTCGTCTGAAAGCAACTTTGCGGTTCAAGTGTAGATGTTTTTGTTCCTCTCTATCTCCGGATTTTTAGAGTTTATGGTTTGTAACTTGCAAGCGAGATTTATTCAATTTTGCTACGCAAGTTTAGAGTAGCCATCCCTTTCGGGGTGTATTGTTTATGTATTAAATCCAGATTAAGTGAACTTTATATACTGATCAAACCAACCAGATTTTACAGTGAAGTAATATCGAATAAATTGGGTAGAAATTAAGAAGAGTTGTTAACTTAGAAATGACTTGTAAAAGAGACCTCTACGTCAAAGCAATTTTCCACCGCGATGCATGCAAGAATCGTGTATCATCTAACGTGTGTGACACCAAGAAGCCTAATTATGGAGCATACCAAATTTAGTGAAACCTGTAAGTTAAAGCAATTCTAAAATAGCACAAATTAAGTAGCTATATATTAAATCAATAACCAAAAAATCCTATTAGAAATTGTTAGGAGCAAACACAGTCGTGATAACTACCAAAAATAGGCAGGTTTTGCATATGATATGCATGATACTGATTATGATAATGATATCTTCATCGCAAGCATCTATTTCACCATTATCATCAAAAGAATCCATTCGTCAATTGAAAAAAGGGGGTTTTAGTCATCGTGTTCTTCTCCAACCGGAAAATGAAGAAGATGAGAATGTTTTTCGTATGATTAAAGAGAAGCAAAGTAAAGAAGAAGGTGAATTAAATGAAGACTATGGGACTTGGAACCCTTCACCGTACTTAGGTGGAACTATTCACGCCCCGATCATACATTGATATACATATGGCTCATTACATGTAATTTACGAATTTTCTACATGATAATATGGTGCTCACGTTGGTGTTTGCTTGGATTCGAGTAATTTTACACGTTTTGGTTTGGTATTCTATAAAAAGGCAGAAGATATATGCAAATAAAGGATCATGTGCAATGTTAAATGAAGTTTATTAGCACTGAAAACTAGCTACCCTCTCGAATCATTATTCCTTCAAATTCGATTTTTTCTTACGGATTTGTCGATATAGAATCTCAATTATTTGGTAACACAACATGAACAATTTTAAATAAATATTTATTTCACCAATTCCGTATCAGGCGTCGTTAAATTACAAGGTAATTTTGAATCATAACTAATACCAAACCATATAAGATGAAATTTCTTTAAAAGTAAGAAAATTGCTGGAAAGCAAAAAAGCTTTCGTTGCCGGAACTTGACCCCGGGTCTCTCGGGTGCCAAATATCCTAACCCATGCTATTGATTAAAAGACCGGACTTCTCTTCTTATTTCATTTTAGGCTTCTTGGTCTTTTCATTTTAACAAGATGTCGTTTTTATACGGTCAGTATAATCTGAATCCAGTCTGATACTCGTATTTTGAAAAACAAAGTCGTAATTTCGAATTCAAACTCGTTATTCTGAAATCAACCTCGTACTTTTGAAGTACGAGACTTGACTTTTCTGAAAATATTGACTTTTCTGGATTTCGTGACGCTGTCTCGTTACTTTTATTAACGAGTATGTTTTGCAAATTACGTCTCTACATCCAGATTTGACAACATTTTCCCATTTACGTATTCGTTATTTACTGCTATTGGACAACACTTTTTTTGCTATTTACTACATTTCGCAGCGAGACACACAAATTATATTAATGAGATTTTACTGATCACTATTTAAGCTCAAATTTATTTTATTTTTGCTTCTAACCTGCTTAATAATTTAGTTGGTACACTTTAAACATTTTCTTCTTTTTTAGTATTATTTTGCATTATAGTATAGAAGTCTTAAGATAAGACAACTTATCTATCTAATTGTCAGAAACACACAAACAATCAAATAACGGATCAACAATGTGTGTTGGTGTGCTTTTTTTTTTCTCCTGTTATAGTATATATATTAACTTATTTCTCTACAGAAATGATGATCCGACACTGTTAATAAAAAAAGTGTTATCAAATAGCAGTAAATATCATCACGAAATCCAGAAAAGTTAACATTTTCAGAAAAGTTAAGACTCGTACTTCAGAAGTACGAGTTTTATTTCAGAATAACGAGTTTGATTTCGGAACTACGACTTTGTTTTTTAAATTACGAGTTTCAAACTGAATTCAGATTATTCTGACGGTATAAACACGTCAACTTTTAAGAAATGTTTTTATGTATGCATGATATTAAATACTTGTATTTTTTGTCCCCTCCGTAGTACCGGATATGATGTCCAAGTGTTTCACCCTAAATTCTACTGTAAGTCCATAATCATTTAAATAAGCATGGCTACCTGTTACCTTATTCTTTTCCTTATATTTAACTTAATTAGAATCATTTTTATATTTTTAGGATAACAGTTTAACTTTATACATTTTTCAGCTTCGCTATCAAATTTATTATCATAACTAAATATTACTATATTTTAATATACTTCTATCAATTTTTTTCAATCCAAATTAATTTACTAAACAATCACATTAAATAACTTACAGGTTTTCTCGCATTTAAAGTAAAAAAATACACTTTTACAACTTATAAGTAAACGTTTTGGTTTATACAAATTATCAATTTCTCTATCAAAATAATATAACTCATCTTTTTGTTATTTTATTAATTTATATGTGAAAATTACAAATAAATGAGAGAGAATAAGAGAAAAGTAAGAGAGAGAAATTATTATTTTAATTATAAGAGAACATATTGATCCATTTTATTAAGAGATATTTGAGTTCATGTAAATTTAAGGTAATGGATAGTAAAACTGATACGTGTATAATTTTAAAACAATCTGCTCATATTTAAAATAAATAAGGTAAATTGATGCATTTGCTTAGAAGGTTCACACGTCATGAGTTGAAAACTTGAAAAGTGTTTTCATTGATGGCAAATCTTGTTGGTTTTGGTACTATTTCGAATACAATAAATGAAAGGACAATAAAATAAAGAAGACAGGAACGCAATGGAAATAAACAATTTTATTTCTCACAATTGGAATATGAATTACAATTCCTGACTCAACAAATAAATAAAATTGCTGGACTGTAATAAAAAAACTGCCGGACTGTTATAAAGAAACTGCCGGACTGGTTTAACAAAGAAACTGCCGGACTGGTTTTACAGAAACTGCCGGACTGGTTTTAAACAAACTGCTGGACTGGTTTTAACAAACTGCCGGACTGGTTTTAAACAAACTGTCGGACTGGTTTTAAACAAAACTGTCGGACTGGTTTTAACAAACTGCCGGACTGGTTTTAAATAAAACTGCTGGAATGGTTTTAAACAAATAAAAAACTGCCGGACTGGTTTTAAACAAATAAAAACTGCTGGACTGTTTTTTGTAAATACTGGAAATTACAGAACTGAAAAGTAAATAACAGAATCGAAAGACTGAAAGTAAACAGTACCGAAATGTAAATAGAGAAAAGAAACAGTACAGAAAAGTAAATTACAGAAATGAAACGGTACTGAAATGAAATGGACAGAAAGTAAATGACTGAAAAATAAATAACAGAAAAGTAAAAGAAGAGGCAACTGCTGAGCAGTTTCCCTTAAACAATATTTCCCGAACCACCTTTAAAGGTTTCTGTTTTCGGGACTTTGTTCCCAAGGTACAACTTCTATCTCAGAGTGGCTCGTATGAAAACCGGCACCGAACCACAGGTCGAGCTGTTGGTGGTGCGGTTCTCTCTCTCTATATGATGCTTATGCTGTGAGTTGTGTGTTTGAAGGTGTGTTGAAATGAGAGGGGGAGGGCTGCCTTTTATAGGCTCTACTGAAACCGCAGCCATAAATATTGGTCATCAATTCTGGGAGTTACACCCCCAGAATCCGCTCACTTTAATTCTGAAACCGTAGCAATCAATTCCATTTATTGCTGGCGTTTCTCTTGCTGGAAACTCTAGGGACTGCTTTGTATTTTATACAAAACTCCCTATTCGGGTTTGGACCCAAGACCCGAGACATTCCCCAAATCCCAAATCCCAAATCCCAAATCCCAAATCCCGCGCCCGCGCCCGCGCCCGCGCCCACGCCCGCGCCCCGAGACCCGAGACACGAGCGAGCGCGCGTGTGTGGTACACACTAATACTCTTAGATGTATGTGGACATGTTAGTTTAATAACTACATGGGTTGGTATGGTATATATATTGTAAGATTAACTCTTAATCTTCCAATATGGGATTATTCTAAATGGTTTTCTCATTAACCATTTCGTTTTCCAGATTTTCCAGATTTGAGCTTCCGAGGTACCAACTTTGAAGCCACTTTGTATTCACACCCATTCTCCGAATAGGTCATGTGATATACCGTTACGAAGCTCGTCACACGGGCTACTCAACCACGTTGAGTACGGTATAAACAACTCAGCGCTGTTACACGAAATAATGACTCGAAGTTGGTCCAGTGACCATTCGGAAACACCCATGTTTTCACATGTTTTTCCAACAATCCCCCACATGAATGCAATTGGCTGAAAATAAAAATGCTCCTAAATGCATACGAGAGAAAACTGCAAGAGTTCACTGCATAAGGACAGGTAGCGCGCGCCTTGAACCTGCCGTAGTGACGTAAAATCTGATATGCTACTATTGGGTAGCCTTTAAGCCTTGAACCCTTTAGCGTTTGTGCATACCAGGGTAATGCGCACACAGTGTCCTCTCTACACCACTTACTAAGCCCTTTGGTTGTTGTCCATATTTGGCCGTGGACTGCCTTGGCAAAATTCAACCGAGTGCTCTAGTGATTTAGCCCATGGCTCATCACATAGTATCGGCCATACACACTCGTCATAGGTGATTTCAAGTCAAGGGTGTCCTGACTCACCCCTCTCGACCTTCGAGATACTTGTTTTCATTAAGAGCCTCATGCTCACCCTTAAGATGGTCTAGGTCTATCACTCTTTCATCCTAGAAATGGGCTGGGAACTCAAGTTCCCGATTGCTTTGTTCGGTCACCCCCACAGTTCGGTTTTCCCGTTGAACCCGAGGCTGGAGAATCCAGTTCGGGTTGGGTTGCCTCTGAGGAGGTTTCCAGTTTGATGGGCTTCAACCCCATTCCCCTCTATGAAACTTCAACTCCTACCTGAGTCAAGCCTTTTGTAAATGGATCCGCTATATTGTCTTTAGATCTCACAAAATCTAATGACACCACACCGTTAGCTAACAATTCTCTTACGGATTTATGTCTCCGACGAATATGTCGGGACTTTCCATTGTACATATGATCCTGCGCCCGTCCAATAGCCGACTGACTATCGCAGTGCATGCTTATTGCTGGGACAGGTTTCGGCCACATTGGAATTCCTTCCAGAAAGCTTCTCAGCCAATCAGCCTCTTCTGTTGCTAGATCCAACGCTATGAACTCGGATTCCATAGTTGATCTAGCTATGCACGTCTGCTTGGATGATCTCCATGAGACAGCTGCTCCTCCCATCACGAACACATATCCGCTAGTGGATCGTGTACTGTTGGAATCCGAGATCCAGTTTGCATCAGAATACCCTTCCAGTACAGCTGGATATCTGGTATAATGCAACCCTCGGTCTGCTGTGTATCTCATGTATCTGAGAAGTCTCATGATGGCCTTCCAGTGTTCCTCATTGGGATTACTGGTGTACCTACTCAGTCTACTCACTGAGTTGGCTATGTCTGGTCTAGTACAGTTCATGACGTACATCAGACTGCCTATTATTCGAGAATATTCCAATTGTCTCACACTCTCCCCAAAATTCTTTTTCAGGGTGGTTGAGATCTCTATCGGAGTTCTGGATGTAGCTCTACTATCTTTATCAAATTTGTCAAGCATCTGCTTGACATAGTGAGTTTGAGATAGCGCATATCCGTCTGATGTCTTGGTAATTTTCATACCAAGTATAACATCAGCGACACCCAAGTCTTTCATCTCGAATTTTTGTGACAACATTTTCTTAGTGGAGTTGATGTTATCAATACTCCCTATTATAATCATGTCATCTACGTAGAGGCAGACTACCACGTAGTCCTTTTCATTACCTTTCACGTAGACGCATTTGTCACATTCGTTGATTCGAAAACCGTTTGATAGCATCACTCTATCAAATTTTTCGTGCCATTGTTTAGGTGCTTGTTTAAATCCATACAAGGACTTCACAAGTTTACACACCTTATGCGCTTTACCTGGAACCACAAACCCTTCCGGTTGTTCCATGTAAATTTCCTCTTCGAGTTCACCATTCAAGAACGCCGTTTTAACATCCATTTGATATATTTCCAGATTGAACAGTGCTGCGAGAGCAATGACTATCCGGATTGACGTCTTCCTGGAGACAGGAGCATAGGTGTCGAAATAGTCGACACCTTCGGTTTTTCTATAACCTTTCACTACAAGCCTTGCCTTGTATTTCTCGATTGTTCCATCGAGCTTTCTCTTCCTCTTGAAGATCCACTTGTGTCCTAGTGGCTTACACCCGGGTGGTAAATCCACTAGTTCCCAAGTGTGATTTTGTAATATTGATTCAACCTCATTGTTGATCGCCTCCTCCCAATATTGGGCTTCCGGGGATGACATTGCTTGTTTGAATGTCGCCGGTTCGCCTTCTATCATGAAGGTTACAAAATCTGGACTGAAAGACGTTTCCTTTCTAGCCCTCTTACTACGTCGAGGCTCTTCTTCTTCTTCCTCCAACGGTTCGCTTGCCCCCACATTTTCCTCACTGTTTGACTCCTCAGTCTCTACAGTTATGGAAGACTTGCGGGGAAAGATCTCCTCGAAGAAAGAAGCTTCTCGAGCTTCGATGATAGTATCTACATGCACATCGGGATTATCCGACTTGTGCACGAGAAAACGATAAGCACTACTGTTGTATGCATATCCTATGAACACACAGTCTACCGTCTTTGGCCCTATTCTCGTTCTTTTAGGAAGCGAGACAAGGACCTTTGCTAGACAACCCCAAACCCTTAAGAATTTATAGCTCGGCCGATGGCCTTTCCATAGTTCATAAGGTGGTTTATCACGCTTCTTATGCGGTAGCTTGTTCAACACATAGTTGGCGGAAAGCAGCGCTTCCCCCCACATGTTCTGGGGTAACCCAGAACTTATTAGCATAGCATTCATCATTTCCTTGAGCGTTCTATTCTTACGCTCGGCAACCCCATTCTGCTCCGGAGAGTAGGGGGCTGTGGTTTGATGTACAATGCCACTTTCTGCGCATATCTGCGCAAACGGTGCCTCGTATTCACCGCCTCTATCACTCCTCAACATTTTAATCTTTTTATTGAGTTGATTTTCTACTTCGGTCTTATAAAGAGCGAATTTCTCTACCGCTTCGTCTTTACTTCTCATTAAGTAGACATAGCAGTATCTAGTACAGTCATCTATAAATGTGATGAAATACTTTTTCCCTCCTCGCGTTTGTATAAACTTTAAGTCGCATACATCCGTGTGTATTAGACCGAGAGGTTCAGTACTTCGTTCAATATGTTGATACGAAGACTTGGTTAATTTTGCTTCAACACAAACCTCACATTTATGTTGTTTATCAAATACAAAATTAGGTAGTAGATTCAGTGATGTTAATTTCTTCATAGAATTAGCATTCACATGACCTAATCTACCATGCCATAAATTAAATGAATCGCAAGAATAAGCAAATGAAGTTTTATTGGCCACTTGGGCAACATTAACAGTTACATTATTCTTGGTACTGGCCTCAGCCTTAGTACCCACAATAGCAGACTCGGCTTTAGGAGCCGGAGTACCAACATTTAATTTAAACATGCCCTTGGTCATATAGCCACGGCCTACATACATTCCATTAAGGGTGATTACAATTTTTGCGGATTCAAATACAAGTTTAAACCCTTTGTTCACCATCACTGAGCTGGAGACTAAATTCTTGCGAATTTCCGGCACATGGAGCACGCCGTTCAGTGTCAGCTCCTTTCCCGACGTCATCTTCAGCAACACGGTTCCTTTTCCTTCCACCCTGGAAGTAGCCGAGTTCCCCATGAAACAGCTCTCATTGTCCACGGCCGTATAGGTCTTGAACATCCACTTGCTGGCACAGATGTGACTAGTGGCGCATGTGTCCAGCCACCATTCCTTTGGGTTGCTCCCCACCAGGTTCACTTCAGAAACCACAGCACTCAGGTGCATGTAGTCTTGTCCAGCATCATCTCCTCCCTCAGCCACATTTGCCTGAGCAGGTGCCCTCTTCCTCCCTTTCCCTTGGAACTTCCTCTTTGGGGGGGGGGGGGGGGGGGGTTTGGGCTTGTCGGTGCGCATCTTACAATCTGCGGCACGATGGCCCGGTTTGTTGCACACAAAACAGTCTCCCATGAATTTCTTCTTGAGAGAGGCACCGACTCCGCTGTCAAAGCGTTTCCGCTTAGACACAGCGTCCTCAACCACATGGGCCTTGGCAACCGCGTTGCCTGCTCCGCCACCGCCTTTCCTTCCGGATCGGCGGTTGCTTTGCTCAACATTGAGCCTCTCAATGTGTCCCTCCAAGGTCATAGCATTTCGCTTGTGTTTCAGGTAGTTTTGAAACTCTTTCCAAGAAGGTGGCAGTTTCTCAATCATTAATGCCACTTGGAAAGGTTCGTTGATAACTAACCCTTCAACCTCAAGCCTATGGTATATGAGTTGGAGTTCCTCAACCTGCTCGATGACACTCTTCCCATCAGTCATCATGTACTCATGAAATTCCGTGACGACAAATTTCTTTGCGCCAGCGTTATTCACTTTGTACTTTCGTTCGAGAGACTCCCAAAGCTCATTTGCAGAAGCCTTGGGCTCGAATACACTGAAGAGAGTGTCATCCAGAGCACACAGGATGTAGTTCCGGCATAGGTAGTCGCCGTGTTTCCACGCTTCCACCGCCGAAACCGTCTGCACATCCTCATCGTCCTCGCTTAGGACGGGTGCAGACTCCTTAAGAAACCGGGTCAGATTAAGGGCAGTTAAATAAAACATCTTTTGCTGCCAACGTTTGAAGTTGTTGCCCCTAAACTTTTCCGGTCTCTCCAGTTGAGAGGTTGGCAACATTGGCATCTCCGGTGTTGCCGGAGCCTTGCCCTTTGCCCTGGCCGCAGCCACAAGCGCTGCCTTGGCCGCAGCCTTAGCAGCAGCCTGTGCTGCGGCCGCAGCCGCAGCCATAGCATCGGCCTCTGCTGCAGCAGCGTCGGCCGCAGCCTTTGCCGCAGCAGCTTCGGCCTCAGCCTGAGCCTGAGCCCCCCCATTCGCAGCGCTCGCATTGTTATGGCTACTGCCAATTACAAGTGCGCCCTGCACGTTTTCCGAAGAAACGGTGGGTATTTGATCTTCATTAGTCATCTGAAATGACAATATAAAAACCGTTTAGTTTCTCGCAAGAAAACTAAATTCTTTATCGCAAATACTAATTATAACTTAATTAGATTGCTTCAAAAGAATAAAAACAAATGAAAGAGATTCTAGCGTGAAAATCAAATCACTTTTGATTTCACTAAGAATTCTTTATACTATTCTAGAATAAAAGATTAAAACCAATTCGGATTTATTCTATGTGCAAATTTCAATTTCTAGTAAACTAGCAATGATTTTGCGAGAATAAAAACCGAGACGTCAACAACAATAAAAAAGAAAAGTCCTTTCTTATTTTGAAAATAGAAAAACCAAAAAATGATATTGTTTAAGATTGTTGGTTTTGGTACTATTTCGAATACAATAAATGAAAGGACAATAAAATAAAGAAGACAGGAACGCAATGGAAATAAACAATTTTATTTCTCACAATTGGAATATGAATTACAATTCCTGACTCAACAAATAAATAAAACTGCTGGACTGTAATAAAGAAACTGCCGGACTGTTATAAAGAAACTGCCGGACTGGTTTAACAAAGAAACTGCCGGACTGGTTTTACAGAAACTGCCGGACTGGTTTTAAACAAACTGCCGGACTGGTTTTAACAAACTGCCGGACTGGTTTTAAACAAAACTGCTGGACTGGTTTTAAACAAATAAAAAACTGCCGGACTGGTTTTAAACAAATAAAAACTGCCGGACTGTTTTTTGTAAATACTGGAAATTACAGAACTGAAAAGTAAATAACAGAATCGAAAGACTGAAAGTAAACAGTACCGAAATGTAAATAGAGAAAAGAAACAGTACAGAAAAGTAAATTATAGAAATGAAACGGTACTGAAAAGAAATGGACAGAAAGTAAATGACTGAAAAATAAATAACAGAAAAGTAAAAGAAGAGGCAACTGCTGAGCAGTTTCCCTTAAACAATATTTCCCGAACCACCTTTAAAGGTTTCTGATTTCGGGACTTTGTTCCCAAGGTACAACTTCTATCTCAGAGTGGCTCGTATGGAAACCGGCACCGAACCACAGGTCGAGCTGTTGGTGGTGCGGTTCTCTCTCTATATATGATGCTTATGCTGTGAGTTGTGTGTTTGAAGGTGTGTTGAAATGAGAGGGGGAGGGCTGCCTTTTATAGGCTCTACTGAAACCGCAGCCATAAATATTGGTCATCAATTCTGGGAGTTACATCCCCAGAATCCGCTCACTTTAATTCTGAAACCGCAGCAATCAATTCCATTTATTGCTGGCGTTTCTCTTGCTGGAAACTCTAGGGACTGCTTTGTATTTTATACAAAACTCCCTATTCGGGTTTGGACCTAAGACCCGAGACATTCCCCAAATCCCAAATCCCAAATCCCAAATCCCGCGCCCGCGCCCGCGCCCCGAGACCCGAGACACGAGACACGAGCGAGCGCGCGTGTGGTACACACTAATACTCTTAGGTGTATGTGGACATGTTAGTTTAATAACTACATGGGTTGGTATGGTATATATATTGTAAGATTAACTCTTAATCTTCCAATATGGGATTATTCTAAATGGTTTTCTCATTAACCATTTCGTTTTCCAGATTTTCCAGATTTGAGCTTCCGAGGTACCAACTTTGAAGCCACTTTGTATTCACACCCATTCTCCGAATAGGTCATGTGATATACCGTTACGAAGCTCATCACACGGGCTACTCAACCACGTTGAGTACGGTATAAACAACTCAGCGCTGTTACACGGAATAATGACTCGAAGTTGGTCCAGTGACCATTCGGAAACACCCATGTTTTCACATGTTTTTCCAACAAATCTATATTACGTTTAATTTTTATTATTTTTGCAAAAGAAATTCTTAGATAAGTTATGCAATGAAAGTGATGAAATAAATAACACTCGGCAACGACTTTGCTTTTTCTTGAAGGAGTCTTCAATTCACTAACACAATTGATGGGTAATATGGCTCTCAATATTGGTCTTTGCCTTATTCCAGAAAGGGGCAAACATTAGTTTTTTTTTAATCAAACTCGATAAGCTTATTATTAATATAAAAAATATTATATGCTAGTAGTACAAGAGTCATTGTGCTTATAACAATTTCAAATGCCTAAAGAAAAAGAAGTAATACATAGCAGTACAATGCTTCGTATATCTAAACAGATAATTTAAATCATTACACAATAGACAAGATACACCAAATCCATCAAGCAGTAAATATAAGAAATAATCATCTCAATGACTTAAAAAAAAGTGAAATATTATCGCGCGAGCCAAAACACATGCGAGGCAAATGCAGTGGTCGCAGAACGAGCACAAAACGATCAAACGAGAGTACACGATTGGCCTAAGATGCTCACTCGATATAGGCATATAGCTAAATAAAAACACTATCGGGTGCCAGCACACATATAAACCCAAACTAAAATTAGGCTAGCTGAGATTAAGGACTCGTAAAACCAATCCAGCTACCAAAATTGATTGTAATACACTCAATCCGAAACCAATATCGAATCGCCATAAATCACAAAGTAGCATATCCGCACAAAACTATAAACTATAAATAGGATAAAAGTCAAACGCACATAACTCATCATACCTCACCCAAATCAGGCACACACATGAAAAGCTCCGCCACAACTCACTATAAACTATCGAATCGATTTCAAAAATACATATGGCTGAACAAAAAAAATAAAAAGGTTGTAGCCTGTCGATTTGATCCGTCTAATAACATAAATTAAAGATTTAATCAAAATGTAACCTAAAAGTAAAGACATTGGCACATACAACATACCGATCACTAGTAAGGATTTATAGGAGGTCGAGTCCGCCCGGCTTTAGAAGCACCATCGGAATGCCAACACACTAATACCCCATTAAAGAGGCTAAAATAGCAGAATCCATTACCCGAAAATCCAGACCCACAACCACTTATTGCGCGACCTCAAATAGAAACCTTCAAAATCACAAAGTAAATAATATCCAAAAGAAAATAGTAAATGACCCAATATCAAACGACAAGTGTGGTCATCGAAAGTTTCTAGATATACGGGAGAGCATCTAAAAAGGGAGGCAGCGAGTGAGAGAAGAGAAAGGAGGGAGGGGGTGACGGAAGGGAAGGTGAAAGAGGAGATGTTGGATCTCCACCACCGTCAGTGACGGATGCGATTTTATCGGGGAAGAAATGAGATGGTTGATCCGGGTAACAGGAGAGGAGAGAGAATATGAGAAAAGGAAATATATTTGTCAGGAAAATTATTTTTCTGAAAATTATTTTCTCTCTATTTGTTTATTAAATGTTTGACGATACTTAGATTTTTCATGTAAATTTCTTAACTAATGGCGTGTTTGGGATTGACTTTTATAGTAAAGAATAAATTTTACAATGAGAAACTAATTTGTTTAAAATAAGCTACTTTTGAAAATTAATGAGAAAAAAATTGTTTAAATTAAGTCACTTATAGCTTATTTACCTCTAAATGACTTATAACTTAATTTTGTTAATAAGTCATTTTTCCCTTATTTTAACTTATTGGTGATTTGTAAATGTACAAATATTTCAATTGAAAATTTTAACGTTTGGTGATTTTGATGTGTAAAAGTTTCTGAATTCCTAAGTTATATGATTTTGAGTTTTTTATGCAAAAAGTAACTTTTAAAAAGTTAATATCCATAACTTTTTTTTATCAAAAAACAAATTAAGAAGCCTTTACAAATAATGACAAAAAAACTGGTTTAAAATAAATCACTTTTAGCTTTAAATGACTTATAACTTATTTTTGTTAATATGTCGTCTTTCACTTTTAACTTATTAGTTACACGGAAATATACAAAATAATTTAATTAGAAAATTTAACCTTTTTGTGTAAAAGTTAAAATAAGTCTCCGAATTCATAACTTCTCTGATTTTGAGTTTTTTCATGAAATATAACTTTTGAAAAGTTAAAAAAGATAATTTATCAAACACGTTGAATTAATTTTTATTAAAAAAAAGAAAAACCGAGGTAAAAATGATAAAATATATAATTTCGTGAAAAGTTTATGTTTTCCCTCACGAAGTAAAATGTTTTCCGTCAATTTTGAGATTAGTCATTTTCTCTTGTTTTCCGTAAGAGATGGAAAATATATTTTTTAGTTTTTTATTTTTCTATAAACCAATAATGCATAAAATCTATTTTCTCTGTAAAATATTTTCTTTTAGGGATTTCTCTCGAAACAAACAGAGCCTTAGTGATGACATTTCAGAAGTATATATTATTCTACTGTATTGATTTCCGACTTTGTGCAATTTCTTGCCGATCATTCATTTAATGCTACAACAATCTTGTTATTTAGTGACGAGCTTTTTTAGTTTGCTCACTAAAAATGCTCAATTTAGTGATGCTCATGATATACTCGTGGTCACTATAAGCAATGACTTAATTAATTTAATTAACACCCCGGTTGAGCATTTAGATAAGTTAATTTTAATTATTATTCACTTTGTGGTCATAATATTGATAAACATCCATAATATCAACCTTGGTCCCTTTTTTTATTCCGTCTCTTTCTATTTATCATTTTCAAAAACACAAATGACGATTTAATCCAAAATGACGATGGTTCTCTCTCCTTAATTACGGTACACAAATTCTCTCTCTCTCTCTCTACATTTTATCACACTTATACATACATTGATACATATATATCGTACTTATATATTTGATCGCAGTTATGCATACATATTGTTTTTACTTACATATTTAACCATATATGTATGTATATTTGTTTATCAGATTGAACTTAGCTGTTATACTTTGTTTCGATTTTGTTATTTGATTATTTAAATGTGATTTGTTAATTTTTCCTATTAACTTTGTATATTGCATATGGTTACTTTATGTGATTGAATTATTTGCTATATTATCTATTGATTTGATTGACCAGATATTAGGGCTTTTACTTAGGTTGAATAAAGCTAAAGACTTTTTAGGGTTTTTTTGATTGGATTAAGCATAAATTAGGGTATCTTGGCAATGTTGCTATTAAGTGAATTCATATATGCCGGTGTGGATTTTGCTATTTTGTTTCAAATTCATCTTTTAAATTGATGAATAAATTGAAGCTGTTTACCTTCAAAATATATGTATAATGTTTGTATTTCTTAACCATTAATGTTTGGGGAGATTCTTCTTAATTAAATATCATATTAATTTTTTCCCCATTTAAAATATTATAGACCTTCATTCTCAACTTTTGCTCTTATTCAGACTACATATGAATTGTATCCATATATGCTTTTAAAGTAGTTACCATGATCCATAAACTGGTTTGGGATTTTTAAAGTATGTGGACTTGTTATATGGCAGATTTTGACATGTAAAGTAGATAGTGTTGTACATATTGGCTATGTTTGGTAACAGATTTTATGATCCAAAATCAGATTTTAAAAATCTGTTTTAAAAATCCACTGAAATTCTAGATTTTAAAATTCCACTGAATCTAGATTTTATACCTTTTTCAGCGCAAAAATCAGATTTTTAGAAGTTAAATCATCCGACTGACCAAACACCCACATATTTTTAAAATCAAAAATCCAAAAATTAGCTAAAAAAACAGTTGCCAAACGGATGGTATCCACTAAATCCATTAAAGATTCATCATGTTGAGCTTGTATTTAGCTCAGAAGTTGAGATATGTAAAAGTGTACTCGGAGA
Organism: Primula veris; assembly: GCA_963682055.1. NCBI lineage: Eukaryota > Viridiplantae > Streptophyta > Magnoliopsida > Ericales > Primulaceae > Primula > Primula veris. Next base: position 16,625,285 of record OY821743.1, on the reverse strand, counting down.
CTGTTTGGCGTTGAGATTTATATTTGGTGGTGTTAGTTAAATGATAACAATGTTTTTGTTTCTTACTTTTAAAGTCACCGAGAATATATATTTATGTAGTTAATACTAGTACGTTAGTCTCTTTCTCATTCCTAAATTTATTGAATTTTGATTAATCATTTAAGTTGAGATAATTTGAGGGGATAGTGCTGTTTGATGAGGTTGTAAAGTTCTGCCGCCTGCTTGTTTTGGGGTATTGAGAACAACTATTATTATATTTGTTTTGAGGTGTCTTGTTTTGTAAGTGACATTCTATAGAGTTTCTACCGCCTTCTGGCAGCCCCGTCTTTTAATTAATCCTTTATTGCCGATGCAAAACATAATTTTGAGTCTACTTCTTTGCTTAATAATTTTTTCTACTTCAGAAGATTTCGAACGAGCTGCGCAACAGATCAAGTCTGATAAAATAACTGCCCCAATTACATGACCAAAGGTATGCGATACAAAAATATTGTTGTCTTAGGTGTGCATCTCATACATTTTTTGTACCAAAATTTGGTCCATCTTTTTATCAGGACGCTGATTCAGAAAAAGGCGTCAATATCTGAAAAAAAGAGTGCAATGTCTAGCTATCATTGGATTTGTTCATGAACAGGTAGTTTCTTGTCCTGGGCAAAGTTTGCATAGGTTGCTTCTTGTGCTAGTCTTCGAGTTCTATAAGTGGCACTTTTATTTTGTTTATTGATTGTAACATCCATTAGCATACCAGTTCTACGGATTTCAATGATATACCCGTATAAGTTGTTCATTTTGTGGATTCTTGTTAAGTATATTCTTTTCTGTCAGGGAATGTGGCCCGTTTCTGATGCTGAGAATCCTACTCGTAAGTACTTACTTTAGAAATGAGTGTAGATCGTCGCTTTCTTTTTTATGTATACCATGTGCTTCATTTCATATAGACATACCCTACTGATATGAAGTCATGAACTGGTTAGTTAAGTAATTTAATCCTCCATCTTAAGTTTAAGATTGAATGCACTCAAAAAGGGTTTTTAGTTGCCTGATTTTTTGTGTGCAAGTATCTGCGATTGCAGGAATTGACTATTCCTAGGGATGTCATTACAAAGGCATTGAAAGTCCATACTACTTGGTATTGACTTTATATTTATCTTTACTGTTTTGGCTTTCTTCTTCTGGGCGCTTTTTAATGAATGTTATCGTTCTCTTCCTTCTTCGTAGATGTGAGAAACCATCCAGTCCTAATCCATTCCAAGCGTGGAAGGTACACAAGAAACCATCCAGTCCTATTAGACTGCAATTGTCTTTTTTAGAACTTATTTTTAAAGTTTATTTCGTCTTACGTTCAAGCTTACAAGCTTAATTCTGCAGATGTTAGGTAACTAACTTCTGTCTCTCAAAGCAAATATGTGCGTGTTCGTTTTGTAGAAAATAATAAGCCAACTTTGTGCCACTTAATGAAATTATTCCTAGTTTTGCTATACCAAACATAGCTTATGATATCCATTAAAGTTTTTGCTTGTAGTGCTGCAGCAGCGTAGGACGGGTTACCTTGTAGGTTGCTTTCGAAAACTGCAAAATTGGCGTATATGTTCGGTTTTCGAAGAGTAACAGAAATATGCATGCTCAAAATGGAGATCCACAGATATGCAATTCCTTGAAAACTACGATATTTATAATCTCAGACGATGCCTTGACAGAATTATTTTCCAGTACCAAAGGCTATGGATCGAAAAAGAGGCGTTTGATATACGAAAACAGTGGTAACATACAGAAGACGCATATAACTTCAAGTTAATAGATTCAGATCCTTTATTAGGGAGAGAAACAATCGAGAAATGGTTCTCTGTTGATGGAAGGTCCAGATTTATTATTGATCACCTGTTAGCGTGCTGATTTGATGTGAACAAAAGGTCTACAGCAAATATGAATTTGCCGAATTTCTCAAGTCTGTAGTTTTAAACACATGGCTGACTTAAATTAATATCGTGTGATATCATATTCCTAGTGTGGTGTAATATTTTGTAATCTTAATAATATGATCATCTTTAAATGTAACCATGCATGGTGAACTTGTATATGATTCCTGATGCAAAAGTGTGTTTATCTATTCAATTAATTGGTATACATCAGATTGGTGGTGTTCTTTTATTGTGCAATGTGAATATATTGACGCCTTGTAATTTTTGTGGTGGGTTTTTGGTGCCCTCGAGGACTTATTGATAGTGTCGAACACCTGTCGTCAACACTTGTTGTCTTTAAATGTAGTTAATAGTGACGAAGGCTTTTGTCGTCATTAAGACACCTTTAGTGTCGGACCTGTACTGATGACCTAGTGACGATGAATAATCATCACTATTGGTCTCTATAGTGACTAGATTGTGTCTTTAGTGACGAAAAGCTTGTTCATTAAAGGCATGAATTCTTGTAGTATATGCCTATTCCTACATCAAATTGTATATATGTTATTTCTGTTTCTTTCTCTTAATTCCGTGCAGATTATCTAAGTTGAAGTTATAAATGAAGTAAAATGTCTTCCTTGGTGATGGTGGCTTTTGTTGGTCATGACTCGTGAGACTACACTAAAAATATCACATTAATTACTTTATTAGAACATATTATTTTATGTATGTGTTTGGTAAACTTTAAACATCAAAAAAGAAAATGTCAGAGAACCAATTTAAAGAACTGAAGCACGCTAGTCACCAAACTAACTAAAAAAACTAACTACTGCATGACTTCTCGATCTGCTGCCATTTTTAATCTCAGCTTATTTGCTCTAATTTGAAATGATTTCGAATGGTCAACTTATAAGTTGAACATTTTATTTCTTGTCTGGAACCCAAGATGGATGAACTCATTCAGTACTCACAGACTAAAAAAACCTATAACTTGTTCGTGTCAAATCACTGACAAACAAGCCGATAGCAACACTAGAAGAAAGGACGGCCGAAATACGACCTAACAAGATATTCTATCAAAGCAATGGCATCCTTGAGTTCCCACCGTTTCGTCACATACTATACAATGTTCAAAACAGCAAATAGTAAACTGATCTCTATTGCTACAAGAATAAATCAATAATCAACACTGCAGAAAGATCTTTACACAAACAAAATGAGAGAACAACAAGGAGAGAAATAGATTTTATCATACAGGGCCACACATTGCCCACTAAACACATATATAGGCACAATATTATCAAACGGAAGAGCTAATTTTAAATGGAATAATACATGGTAAACAAATAAGATGTTGAAAAAACTAGCTAGCGTGTTCTTATGCCTAAATACTCTAATACGCTGTTGCGCATATTTCAGTTACAACTGAATTTCAATGAATTCAGTTCTTAGTTGTAACTGAAATAGGATCACACTTATACTTGTTAAACAAATGTAAACATTAAAAGAACACAAGACATTTGTGGACGGAGTTCGACCAAGTATATCTCTCCGGAACTCTTACTCAGATTAGAATTTTGCAAAAGATTACAGAGTATCACTTGAGACTTACAAAAAACATATAAACCCCTCACAGTTTTATGCCTATAAGCCTATAATATTATTGCTTATACCTCTAAACTATTCTATAACTAACTGGGCGAGCATTCCACCATTGTTTTATCTCTCGTATAATCTCTCTGTATTCTGAAAAGTAAAACTATTAAATTTTGAATACATAAGTTGCAAAGATACAACCCTACACGTTTATAGACCACACTTATAAATATGTATCAAATCAAACTAAAGATACTACATTTTTCTTAATAAAAGATCTTCATAGTAGCATCCTTTGACTTTGTTTCTCACGCAATCTTGTATTGCCCTTACCTTGTCTCATATTATACGATCTTTATACACTTCATATCTTCACACGTTTAAAACAGTCCAGCAAGAATCTTCACTTGATTTGCTGAATCTTTCATAATAGAATCCTTAGCTTATCTGGCCTAGTACTTTCAGTTGCAACTGAAAGTGCAACTGCACTTATACTTGATTTGCTAACATATACTCAAAAATAATGTTAATCAAACAAAATAGAGTATTGTAAATATCAATTACTAAGTATTACTTGTCAATACAATTACAACATAAAGAGTTTATTTGGTCCTATAAAATAGGTCCTAACATGATTCGTCCCCTTCCAAAGCTAAAATAAACTCCTCCTTCGCCAAACTATATTTTCTAATTACATATAAATAATTATCCGCCCGAAAATGAGGTCTAACATCGGTGGGTTGAAGCTCACAAGCGCGCTTAAAGCTCAACAGCGCTTCTTTATACAAATGGTGATCGTACAAAACCCGACCCATCGCCATGTGTCCGTCGAAAGCTTCCTCTCTAGACCTCGCCCAGTCGGCCCTCACCCTCAGAAACCCCAACTCCTTAACAAAGAGAGAGAAATCATGCCCACTCTCATCCCACACCACCGGTTGCTCGGTGGTCGAAGGACCGAACTCTTTCGACCAGCCTGCGTCTAAAAACAAATCCTCCTTACCACCATTATTGTTACTTTCTCCGTTCCGGTTTGTTGTTCCTACACATACGTACGTACATGCCCACTTCACTGAATTGTCTGTTGTTTGAATTTTAATTTAGTGCTTTATTTCCACATTTTGCCTTAATTAATAAGATCGATACGTATACGATTTACAGTTTAAAACGTAAAAAGTAGAAAACCAAAACCAATTCACTTTTACCGCGACTAAACTGAATAACATCTCTAAACTCAATTAAACTAATCCAACATAAAAAAACCTAACTTAATCAAACTAAATTCGAAAAAATAAAAGCAGAAAATCACCACACAAAAAATTCGGACGAAATACCAATACTTGTCTGCGTGGTTAACTAAATTTTCCTTAGCAAGTTCTATTTTCCAAACTGAGTATTCATTAATAGTTAGTATAAAATTTTCCTCTTTTTTTTTTAAATGCTTGGCCTAAAGCTGCTGGACGAGGATCTCGAGATCATCCAAAAGCCTAAACGTATCATCAAGTCCTAAATGTATTGTTTTTGTATTACATCCAGATTAAGTGAACTTTGTATACTGATCAAACCAGCCAGAGTACTATAAAGTTAATATCCGATAAATTGGCTATACATGCAAGAATCGTGTATCATCTAACGTGTGTGACACCAAGAAGCCATTTTAGTTATGGAGTATACCAAAGTTAGCGAAACCTGTAAGTTAATGCAATTCTAAAATAGCACAAACTATCTATATATCAAATCAAAAACCAAAAAATCTTAACAGAAATTGTTGAGAGCAAACACAGTCATGCTAACTACCAGAGATAGGCAGGTTTGGCATATGACATGCATGATACTGATCATTATGATAATGGTATCTTCAGTGCAAGCATTTGCTGCATCATTATCATCAAAAAAACCGATTCATCAAGTGAAAAGAGGGAGTTTTAGTCGTCGTGTTCTTCTTCAACCTGAAATTGAAGAAGATGAGAATGTTTTTCGTATGGTTAAAGAGAGGCAGAGTGAAGAAGAAGGTTTTTTAAATGAAGACTATGGGATTTGGAACCCTTCACCGTATTTTGGTGGAACTAATTTCGCCCCGATCCCACATTAATATACGTAAGGCTCAGTACATGTAATTTACGAATTTCCTACATGATAATATGGTGCTCACGTTGGTGTTTGCTTGCATTGGAGTAATTTTACACGTTTTGGTTTTGTAATCTAAAAAAAGGCAGAAGATATATGCAAATAAAGGATTCGTGTACAATGTTAAATGAAGATTATTAGCACTGAAACCTTAGCTACCTCTCGAATCATTATTCCTTCACATTCAGTTTGTTTCTTCTTATTGTTGATATATAATCTCAATTATTTGGTGACACAGCATCCATTTTAAATAAATATTTATTTCACCAATTCCGAATCAGTAGGGGTTTAATTACAAGTAACTGTGAATCATAACTAATACCAAACCAAGATGAAATTTCTTTAAAAGAAGAAATTTCATCTGTAAAGCAAAAAAGCTTCCGTTGCCGGAACTTGAACCCGGGTCTCTCGGAGGCCAAGTATCCTTACCATGTTAGTGATGTAGACCCTATTTATAGATTCAAATACTCGACTAATTCTCTTCCTATTTCATTTTAGGCTTCCTTGTTCAGTTTGTTTTTTTGATGAATTGCTTTCTGTATGTATGGTATTTACTTGTATTTTTTTTGTCCCCTCCAGAGTACTAAATATGATGTTCAAGTGTTTCACCCTGAATTCTATGGTAGGATTTAAATAGTATATAAAAGAGGGTTCACATGTCATGGGATAAAAACTTGAAAAGGGCCTTACATTGATGGCAATTCGATACAATTTTTCTTCTATATTTGGAGTATTTTGCAAAAGGAATTCTTAGATAAGTTATGTAATGAAACAAATTGATTACAAAAAAAAAATGTAATGAAACAAATACTATTCGGCAACAACTTTTGCTTTTTCTTGAAGTAGTCTTTAATTCATTAACACAATTGATTGGTAATATGGTTGTCAATATTGGTTTTTACGTCCCTTTTGATCATTGATTATGCTTTTCTAGCCTTTGCCTTTAATTAGTGCAGAAAGGGGCAAACATTAGCATTTTAATGTATAGTTAATTGATCTCCTCTGTTTGTTTATAAGCTTTAACACTTGGACATTCTGTTAAAGGCATATTTGTTTGTGTGTGCAATCATGTTTCATTTTTTGCCGGCTTGGACTATGATGACAGAAAATACACTCCTAATAAGATATAATTAATAGGCAGTATAATGGAGTCAAAAATGTTAATTGTTTTCATCAAAACTGATCTACTATCCAACCAACAGCACTTGAGTACTATAGTAGATGACCCCATGTCACAACGTGTAAATGTGTAATATATATATAATAATACCACTTAAGAGAGTATTTGATACTACAGATTGATTAAATAGTGAAATAGCTTTCAATTATGACATTTCAAAAAAGAAAAACTTTCAATAATGACATTCAAAGTTTTTAAGTATTTTATTCTGTTAATTTCCACTCGTGCAGTTTATTGCCAATCATTCATTTAACATCTATGCCTATTCCTACATCAAATCGTATAATAAATGTTATTTCTGTTTCATTTTCATCTCTGTAAGTAGAAGTTTTAATGAAGTAAAATGCCTGAATCGGTTCGGTACGGTTTTCAAAAAAACCGAAACCAAACCGAAAATAATTTCAGTTTCGGTTTCTATACGATTTTAATTTTTTTTAAAGATGAAACCGTACCAAATCAAAACCGGTATTTCGGTTCGGTTTCGGTACGGTTTCGATTTTTCGGTTATTTTCGTTTTTTGGTTTTCCGGTTTGGTTTTGGTTTTGGTTTTGGTTTTCGGTTTGGTTTTGGTTTTGGTTTTCAGTTTTCGGGTTCTAAAAGTATAGATTAAACCGAATTTAATGGAGCAATCCATTTTGTGTGAATTAAAAAACCAAATTTATTCAAAATCGTAAATACAATTAAAAAATGAGTAATCAAATGACAATCCACAAAATTAAAAACACGAAGGTAGAAAAATTAAATATAAAGTTTCAAAAGTTACATATTAAAACTTTCACAGTTTTAAAACAGTCGAATGAAGTCTAGCCTCAATTTTCCAACGAAACAAAAAAAAACTAAACTGTATTTTCCTTAAAAAAAAAAAATAATCTAATCTCAATTTTCGAGCAAAACAAATAGAGCCCAAAATTATGTGAAAGTTTTACTGTTGTTTGCCCTTATAGCCCAAAATTATGTGAAAGTTTTACTGTTGTTTGCCCTTATAAGTAGAAATGTTCATTGGTGTAAACTTTCTTACTTTTATCTTTTATTATATTAAAATTTATTATACCCGTATTTATTAAACTTATAGTATTTACCATTTCACCATATAAATAACCAAAATAAATCTTTTATAACTAAAACTTAATTTTCTTAAACGAACTATAAATAACCATATATCTATTTACCATAAACTTTTAAAATAATAACATATCTTTTTACACAAGCGTGTTAAACCAAATAATAAAAGTTTGATATCCTTTTCTTCTAAAAAGCAATTTGATTTAACCATGCACCAAAATATAAATAAAAGTAAGCGTACATAATTATACTTTTATCGTTTTACGGTTATATTTCGGTATACGGTTTTAATATCATTTTCGGTTTACAGTTTCAGTTTCGGTTTACGGTTTACAGTTGCGGTTTCGGTTTTGGGTTTTTCTCGGTTTTGGGTTTTGGGTTTTTTCGGTTTCCAAAAATATATACTGAAACAAAACCGAATTTTTATTTCGGCTTTGGTTTGTATTTTTTATAAACAAAACCGAACCGTTCGATGATTTTCGGTTCGTTTCGGTTTTTCGAATTTTTTTTTTTGTTGGTCATGAGTCTACACTGTCAGCACATTAATTGCTTTATTAAAATATATTATTTTATTAGTCTGTTTGGCTAACACTTTAAACTATGGGTGGGTTATGGTCGTGATCCGATCAGTAAACATTCAATTCGTATTCCGATCCGATTATTTTTGTAACTGAAAAAAAAATCCTGACCCCGACCCTACAAAAGTCGGGATCCGACTTTTTCGGAACCCGAATTTTCAGGATCCCATATGGTCGGAATAGGTTTATCCCGAATCTCCTGCATATTTTTTTATTTTACGACAATGTCATTTTTTATTAACAAGGATCATTTGAGAATGATTAACACGAAACATAATCCTAGTTTAAAAATAACATTCCTAATAAATGAAAAAAGAAATTAACACTTAGTAGAAAAAAATAGTGTGAAATTATAAATAATGGAGTATATAAAAAAATTGATACGTTTTTTATCAAATTCTTTTATTATTTAGTTTTATTCACACAAACAACAATTATCATACTAAATGAGACAAATTATCATTATAATTTTTATAATCGGAAAATAATGATCATTTATCTTTTTTGAAATAACAATATAACTTTTTAATTTAAGTATATTTTTTATTTTAATAGTTTTATATATTTAAAAGTACAAGCTATATTATACTTATGTTATTATAACTAATATATGAAACAAAAAGCATTGTAGCTCATATGGTAGAGTGCTTACATTGTTTGCTAGAGTTATAAAGTTCAATTATTATCATTTACATTTGATATAAATTAATTTATATTTTAGTATTGAAAAAAAAAATCATGTTACATAATATAAAATATAAATTAATTAAGAAATTGGGTTAGGTGCGGGTCGGGACACGGGTCGGGAGTTTAGGAATTTTTCCCAGCCATACTTTAAACAGTAAACAAATCCATTAAAAAATAGAAAATGTCAACGAGAAGTCGAGAACCCATTCAAAAATAGGTTCCTCTGTATCGAGTTATACTCAAGTATCGACTCTGGGTTACTCTATAGAAAATGTCAAAAATAACAAATGTGTTTGGTCCGCATGTCTCACACAATACCGAGTTATTCTCAATTATCGACTCATGGTTCCGCTATCCCGGGAAGGGGAGTTCTTGCTAATGGTAAAAAAGGGGCTTTGAATGTCGGAGCTGTTCTTATTTTACCTGAGGGTTTTGAATTAGCCCATGTTGATCGTATTTCTTCCGAGATGAAAGAAAAGATAGGCATTGTACGACTTGTCACAAGATCCGTCTACACTCGTTTGGTGAGCATGCGGCCCATTGTAGGAACCTCTCGGTTTCAAATACCGTCACGATTTGGTCAGAAACGTCTTGCATGACATCATTTGGAGAGCCGGGATTACAGGCAAAAAGGAGGCACCTGTTAACTTTTTTTACAGATCAATCGGAGGGGACATCTATTTTTAGGGCAGCAGACGTTCTTATTTATAGTTGAAGTGACGAAAAACATGTATGTGCTGACCTTACTGGCGTTTCACCCTTGTTGGGCTTTGCTACTTGAGAATTCACCATGAGCCACACAACTACTACTGCAAGGGCAGGGAAAGTGGAGAAACATAAAAAAGATCTGCCACGAGAACAATCACAGTTTCATACCGTTCACGTTTGATACATTCGAGTTTTTAACTACTGAGTCTGTTGGGATTTTTAGAATAGTGCAGAAAGATATGAACAAGAATGTGTTAACTGCAGATTCGGCTGAGTATGTGTTCCGAATGTTAGGATTTGCTATAGAAAGAGAAATAACGGCGTAATTTGTTAACCAATTATTTCAAACTCATGGCTAATAACATTATATTTACAAGAGTTAATTATTTGAAACAATTATAATACAATTCAAAGAACTTTAGTCACCAGTTGTTTGGAAAAGAAACATCGCCTAACTTAAAACTACTACTACATGACTTTTTTGCTGTATTTTTAATCTCAGCTTATTTTCTGTAATTAGAAGTGATTTCGGACGGTCAACTTATAAGTTAATTTTTTTATCTCTTGTCTGAAACTTAAAACACAGGATGGATGAACTGATCATTCGGCACTCGTTGACTGAAAAAACCTAGCTTGTTCGCTTCAAATCACTGGCAAACAAGCAGATAACAATACTTAAAAGTAGAGGACGAACGAAATGCGACCTAACAACAGGTTCCGGCTATGATATCCTTTCCCACCTTTTAGTCCCATACAATATAATGTTCAGAAATAGCAACTTGTACACAAAAAGATACTAGTAAACTGATCTCTATTGCTAAAAGAATAAATCAATAATCAACACTGCAGAAAGACCTTTACACAAGCAAAATGAGAGAACAATGAGGCAAACACAAAGTGAAAAAGATTTTATCATACAGGGCACACATCACCCACTAAACACATAGGCACAATATTTTCACACAGAAAAGCTACTCTCAAATGGAATAATACATGGTAAACCAATAAAATTTTGAAAAAAACTAGCTAGCGGTTGTCGGTTGAGGAGGAGCCTCCTTATGCTTATTACTAAACCACATACACTTCTCCTTCATAGCCTGGCCTTCGGTTCCATATTCTTTAAACTTATACTCCTCTTGTTTACATGTAGGGGGAACCTTACCTTCGCTATAACACTGAGAACACAAACTTATATGCGTTTTCGTTTCCTTAAACCGCGAGCCTATAATGGGGTACCGACAAACGGAACAAACGTGGTTACCATGTCTGTTCCTATCTCCATTTTCAAGCCTTAACAAACTCGACATTACGCCAAAACCCCAATCTAAATCATCAAACATTGTCACAAAATCAGTATAAGACACCATCAAAGCATCTGTTTCGCCGTGTATTTCTAATAGCTCGCTCATACCCTGCGTTGGAATATAAATTGCCCTTAATAATTTAATATACCTTATAGCATCCGTATTTTTAATCTGAGTCGTACTATCATTAACAGGTCTCCATAGTAAAGCATCAAAAGCGACCTTTTTACGTTTTTCTGGTGACCCGTTACAAATAGGCGCGATAACGGAGAAAAACATACCCAAATCGACTCGGCCTGATTCAGATTCGTCCAAAACACACAGTATTTTCTGGTTTATAGCTTTAACAGCGCCGACAAACGTCTCAGGCTTCAAAAAACTAAGCAATTTACGTAAAATCCCCTCTAACGAAGCTTTACGAATCGATTTCTCAGGCACGCCTGCACCCGAATACGAGACTGGTACGTTACTTTCGTTCATTTCTTTTTTTATAAGATCAACGTCACATCTATTCAACCTCGTTATCCTTTGAAAACCTCTAATATCGAGGGCATTCACCAACTCCTTTCTCAATATCGTCCTCTCACCGATGGTCTTAAATTTTGAATCCTCAACAATAACAAAAGACACCTCTCCATTTCCGCCCCCACTTTTGGCACCCTTTAATTTCTTTTTCTGTAATTGTTTTAAATGCAAAATCGCGTCGTGTAATTCCACCCTATTCGTCATCTTCAATGCCTCCTTCAAAGCCTTTTTCGCATCCTCGGTCTCACCAGCCCCTAACAAAGAAACGGCTTTATTTAACTGTGCTCGCCAATGGTTTGGCCAAACAGCTAAAACCCTAGTATACATCTCCGAAGCTCTTTGGTATCTCCCCATATCCATATAAAGCCCACCCAAGTTATACAAAGCGTCTATATGCCCCGGTTTCAAATCGATCGCCATCTGGAACTCTTTGATTGCATTTTCATCATCACCCATCGCGTGTAACGACGACGCCAAATCGCAATGCGCGTCCGCATAATCATTTTTTAAATAAATTGCCTCTTCCAAAGCCTTGACCGCAGCTTTATACTCACCAACACCAAACAAAGCACTACCCAAAAGCTTCAAAGCCCTAAAATGAGTAGGGCATAGAATCGCGGCCTCGCGATAATGCTCACAAGCACTCAATACCATACCTTCTCCCTCGAGCGAAATCCCTAAGTTTACATGAATTTGAGGTAATAAATAAACCCATTCGCTCCCACCCGCCTCGGCTGCTTCCAAAGCTAAAATAAACTCTTCTTTCGCCAAACTATGCTTTCCAATCACATATAAACAATTACCCGCCCGAAAATGAGGCCTAACATCGGTGGGTTGAAGCTCACAAGCACGCTTAAAGCTCACTAACGCTTCTTTATACAAACGGTGATCGTACAAAACCCGACCCATCGCCATGTGTCCGTCGAAAGCTTCCTCTCTAGACCTAGCCCCGTCGGCCCTGGCCCTCAAAACTCCTAACTCCTTAACAAAGAGAGAGAAATCATGCCCACTCTCATCCCACACCACCGGTTGCTCGGTGGTCGAAGGACCCAACTCTTTCGACCACCCTGCGTCCGAAAACAAATCCTCCTTACCACCATTATTGTTACTCCCTCCGTTCCGGTTTGTTGTTCCTATACATACACACATGGAAGGCGAATTATTAAAGGAATATAAAGACCACTCCACTTAATGGTCTGTTTTTTCAATACTAATTTTCTGTTTCTTGAATATAAAGCAATGATTAAAAACCTAACTTAGTCAAACTTGATTCAAAAAACTCGATTACACTCCACTTAATTCAAAATAATCCTAAAACCTATACAAACACACATACGGAAGACAAATTATTAAAGGAATATAAAGACCACTCCACTTAATCAAAAATACTAAAATACCAATTAATTACCGGTCTGGTTAACTCAATTTCCCTACAATAAAAAGGAAAGAAGAAGCAGATAAAAGCATTATCATCATTATAAACATAAACAAAATTAAAATTACCAGTTTTTTTTAAATGTTTGGCCTCGAGCCCCTGGACGAGGATCGTGAGATCTCAGATCATCCAAAAGCCTAAACGTGTAGAAAATAAACACAACTTAAACTAATCCGAAAAGCATCCCTTAATTCGATTAAACTAATCCGACATAAAAAGAAACAAACCATAACTTAATCAAACAAAAAACTAAACTAGAAAATCACCACAAAAAATCGCACATAGTAAATTACTAGTAAATGTCGGTTTGGCTATCTCAATTTCCCTTCGTAATTCTCTAACTGAGCATCATAATATCATAAATATTATAAAAAAGTACCCTTTTTTTAAATTGTTTGGCCTTGAGCCGCTGGACGAGTCCCAAAAGTCTCATAAAAAACCATCCCCTGCTCCAACACCCCTTTCCCAATTTAAAAACCCAACTTAATCAAACTCAATTTAAAAAACTAAAATTAGAAAACCACAAAAACACCAATAGTTGTCTCAAATCTAACTCAATTTTCCTCTGAAATTTCTATCGAATCCCTAGTACAACTAAACCGAAATAAAGAGCAGATAAAAGTACTATCATTATCATAATATCATAAACATTATTAGTTATTACCGTTTTTCTTTAATTGTTTAGCCTTGAGCAGTTGCACAAGAAGCATTTAACTTAATCAAACTCAATTACCAAAAAAATTTAGCACATATTGAAATACCGATAACTGTCAGTTTCGCTACCTGAATTTCCCTTTGCAACTCCGAATTTTCAAACTGAGCATCCTAATCATCATTAACATTATAAAAAATTATCGTTTTTCTTTAAATGCTCGGCCTTAAGCCGCTGCACAAGAATCTCCAAACCATCCAAAATCCCAAAAGTCCCATTAAACACCACCGCGATCTCCTTCTCTCCTCTCCTAACATTATCCGCTTCGGAGACCGATGACGTGGACGGAACCCCTTCTAACTGCTCTGACCCACCATCCTCAATCACAAGGCGGAGGGCGTGGAAGTCGCAGTCGACTGTATCCGGAGCCGTCCTTGTAGGTGCAGATGAGTCCGGAGAGGGAGAGATTTTTATTACAGGCTTTTTAAAACAGAGATTTTACCTCGACTTAACCAAAAAACATCCCTAAACTCGAGTAAACTAATCCGACATAAAAAAAAAACCCAACTTAACCAAACTCAATTTGAAACACTAAAGTAGGAAATCACCACAAAAATACCAATAATTCACATACCGATAATGATCTGTGTGGTTAACTCAATTTCCCTTTCTAATTCCTAATTTTCAAACTAAGTATCATTATTACCAAAACCAATTAAATTTTACCTCGACTAAACCAGAAAACATCCCTAAACTCAATTAAACGAATACTCTGACATAAAAACAAACAACCCATAAAACTCGCTTTTAAAAAACAAAAGTCGCACATATTGAAATACTAAAAAATGGCGGTGGTAAACACAATTTCCCTTTCCAATTCCTAATTTTCAAACTACATATCTTAATAACCATAAATATTAGTAGTATTAAACTTACCCTTTTTCTTCAATTGCTTAGCCTTAAGCCGCTGAACAAGAATCTCCAAATCATCCAAAAGCTTAAACGTATCGTCAAACACCACCCCCTTCTCATCCCCCCCTCTCCTCACCCCTTCTCCCTCCTCTGTCGTAACTGACACCGCCTGCTCCGACACCGAACCACCACCTCCACCATCCTCAAGAACAAGTCCAAGGGCATGGAAGTCACGATCAACATCACCCGCGCCATCATCGTATGTACGGAGGAGTCCGGAGAGGGAGAGTCCCCCTCCCTCTTCGGAAATGAAGTTGGAGTAGGTCTTGAAGACCTCATCTAAGATGGCCGAGATCTGTTCTTCCGAGAATTTCACCCTTGGGTTCACGGCCACGACTAACGCGGCCATCTCGGACCGGTCCAGGCCTCCGTCACGGTTCAGGTCGAATTCGGTGAAGATTCTGCGGACTTTTTCTGTCCGCGTCCCGCGTGTCGTCATCTTTTGGGGTTTAATTTGGGAATTATTTTACGATTGGGCTTATTTTCCGAGACGTATTTTGAGCTAAGATTGGGGATTTTTGGAGAGCTAAATTAGGAGAATTTGGATATGGGTCCCTTTTCAAAAAAAAAATTATATTTGGTTATTTACTGATTGGGTTTATTTTCGGAGAGTTTTTTGGAGGGGTGATTGGGGATTTTTGGGAGCTAAATTAGGAGAATTTTGGTATTGGTTCTTCCCAAAGAAATTATATTGGGGTATTTTGGAGCTTGAATTGGGTATTTAGGAGCTCAATTTGGGTATTGTGGAGCTCTAATTGCGGAATTTGGGAGCTAAATGGGTATTCTGGAGGTCTTTTAGAGGAATTTTGGAGCTCAATTTGGGGGTTTTTGAGAGATAATTGAGCTAATTAGGGATTTTAGGAGATAAATTTGGGGATTTCGGAGACCGAATTTGGAGAATTTAGGAAATGGGGTAAGTTTTTCCTGTCTCTCTCTCTCTCTCTCACACACACATACGCTTATCAAATGATGGGGATTTTGGAGACCAAATTGTAACGATTTTGGAAATTAGGAATTTGGAGAGCTGGTTAGGGGAATTCGGAGGATCTGAGGTTAATTTCTATGTCTGTGTCTGTTTTAGAGACTTAATTAATTTGTTTGTTTTAGAATTGTGGGGTTTGGGGGAAAGATGATGAAGATGTGGGTGGACCCAACAACACCTTTTACAGCTTTTTTTTTTCAATTTATAGTTTTATTGGAGAGGTTTGAGAATAAACAAAAGGCAAATAAAGTTAATACTATTTTAGGACACCTAAACTACCAACTGCCACGTTTTCTTTTCCCTACCTTTAAACATTTCTGTTTTGTATTTTTGATAAATTATTTATTATTTTGAATTTTGTATTTTTTTATTTATTACACTTTTTTAGAATTAATTTATATAATCAAGTAGGCAGTTAAGTACTTATCAAAAAGTTTTAGTGTTGGGTTTTGTAATTAATATTTGAAACTTCAAAGGCAACAAGTAATATATGATAGAGCTTTAATATTGAAATTCCTCTTTTATGTATTTTTAATTAATATTTGAAACTTCAAAAGCAACAAGTAATAAGATTTTTTTTTTTTTTGTTGTTGTATTTTTAAGGTTTGAAATGACCTTGATGTGTGATCTAATTTACGAAGAATAGGCCCAAACCCAAATTTGGATGACCTATATAGTTTTGCTTAAGGAGGCATGATTAATTTTCGGTCTATCTATGTTTCTTACTATACATACACCTCAAATAAACAAATGATGTTCGGCATCAAATAAAATAGACAAATACTATACATGTAATACTTTGGAATAATTTTTTAGGATGATAAACTTTTAAAAAAATTAATAAATTCCATATTAAAGCATGGTTACTACATTGGTGTGATGTAATATGATATGCCTTAAACCGTTTTATACGTTTAATAAATTAAACTATCTATTTTTAACAATTTGTATATACACATTTTAAACTTTTCAATTTGAGTACCACACTATAATAACTTTTCAATTTATTTATCACCGTCTAAATTAATAACTAAATTATGTCACGTCACATTAACAGACGTTAATTTAACAGGGTAATTTGACAATTTTGCACAAAAATATATGTCATCCTAGAAAAAACGTTTCCCCCAATTTCACATATAACAAAAATTTGGATTACATGCTAATTTTTGTTATGTGTGAAATTGAGGAATTTTTTTTTTCTAGGATGACATTTTAATGCAAATTTGTCAAATTATCTTATCAAATTAACGTTTGTCAAATGTCACGTGACATGATTCCGTGATTAATTTATACAGTGGTACATAAATTGAAAAGTGATTATAGTGTGGTAACCAAATTAGAAAATTTGAAAGGTAGGTGAGTATTCAAATCATTAACAGTACTACCGTGCCTTAAATATTACCGAACGGATACCCGTTTGATATTAGTTGACTGATCTAGAACAGACTAGCCAACACGTTAATAATAAGTGTATACAATAATCTGATAGTATGATACTAGACACACAAGTTACACACTATATATGATGAAAGACATATTTAAGTGATCGTGCAATACGTATTGTGCAAGTGAGTGACATAGTTATTTGAATATCTTTTTTCCATCCGAAAGGGCAACATAGTCTTTTTCCCATTAAATGATTGTTAAACTTAAGTCATTTGGGTTAATCCAAGTCAAATAAAACCCATTAGCTCTATGCTAAAAAGCAAACAGCTCATGCGCGTAAAACGGGCATACACAAGACTCATAGATACATAGATACTTTAGTTTTTATTACAATATCTCTTAACCGAGATAAAATACGGACATACACAGATACAATATCAAATCTAATTTGAGGCTATATTAAAATGGGTTGGCTAACAAGTGTACATAAAGCATTATTTAAGCCTTATATATAAGTTAAATCATGTAGTTATTTATAGTTAATAAAAATCCGATTGATTCTATAATACAATAATTAATAGTTTATCGTAATAGTATTCACATTTGATATATTTTATGACTTAGTAGACTAAAATTATTTTTCCAACACAATAAAACTCAAATAAAAACATGGTAGCCTAGTTGAAACTATTATAAAATTAAATACCAATATTAAAATAAAAAAAAACTAAAGAGTACTTTTTCAATACAATAAAATTCAAATAAAAATATATAACCCTAATCGAAACTAATCTAAAATTTAAAAAATCAACCCTAAAAATATTTAGAATTAAAATATGAAAATAAATGAAATAAACACTACAAAAAAATGTCAGATCGCATACGGAAATAGTAACAGATTTTGCTTCTCAACGCTCTAATCGACGACGGGATGGAGATAGATTTTTGTTTTACTGACAGATTTGGTCATTTAGCGACAGATTTATAACATATTTAGCTTCCGTCCCCAATTGATACCTTTTTTTGTTGTGAAAATATTAATACATTCATTTATTTAATAAATTATTCACTATAGATTTACATATATTACTTCCAAATCTCTCTCCAAAAAGTAATTACATATATAATTACAAATATTAAATAATTATACTAGTCGTTAAATATGTTATATTTATTATGTTTTTTACACTACAAAATAATGTTTGATTTAGTGAGAGTCAAAAGCTGTCACAAATCTGTCACTAATTTAAAAAACTGCCACAAAACCGTCACAAAAACCGTCGCTAATAAACTCGTAACAAAAATTACCGTTACTAATCCCGTGATTATTTGAGTATTTTTTTGTAGTGTTATGTAGTGTCCGGGAGGCACTTATTAAATAATTATACTAGTTATTATACTTGTTTTTTTTTAATCTAATCTCTCCCTATGCATGTTCGAAAAGGCTCAAAGCCAATCTAAGTTTCTACATTGGGTACAACTGGAAAGGTTGATAGTAAATTTTTGCTTTTATGCATTAGTTCCAATCTAATACGTGCATATATATCTTGCTTATGGCCTTTTAAACATAAAGGTAGCAAGCACCCCCTGGACTCTAGATAAGAAGCTTAATTAAGGTAAATATTTAACAACTAATATAATTATTAATTATTTGTAATTATATATGGAAGTAAAATTTGAAAGAAAGATTTGGAGGAAATTTATGTAAATCCATAGTGATTATTTATTAAAGGAATGAATGTATCAATATTTTATTTTATTTATTTCTATATTTCAATTCTAAATATTCTTAGAGAGTATTTTTTTTAAAAAAATTATTTTAGTTTCAACTAGCGTTGTATATTTTTATTTGAGTTTTATTGTGTTGAAAAATTAGTTTTTAATTTTTTTATTTAATTATTATTTAATTTTAGGATAGTTTCAACCAAGATTTCATGTTTTTATTTGAGTTTTATTGTGTTGGAAAAACTGTTTTTAGTTTACTAAATTATAAAATATATCAATTGTAAATACTATTAGCATAAACTATTAATTGATGGATTAAGTAATCAATCGTATTTTTACTAGACATAAATAACAACATGGATTTAAATTATGGATAAGAATTAAACAATGTCTCGTAGGGACTGGTTAGCCAAACCATTAAAAAAAATATGCATCCACAATTTTTGGTACTTATATTGTTTTAGAAATGTTTTTCTCGAAAAGTAAGATATGTTTTAACGTTTGTAATAAATCCTAAACTTTTAACCATGTTAATAGTTTGTTTTACGAAGGCGTCAGGTGAGTCAATAACCTATAAAATATATTAAAAAAATCTAGTTTGTTTTAAGTAGGTAATAAAGATATAGATTGATAAAACATAGCCGATTATAATTGACTGGAAATTACTTGTAAAATCTGAATATTCTTATCATCGTCCTCTTTAAACCCGAATAGTCGTAGATCATTACCCCGTAATTGAAAATTGTGTTCTATAATACAATTAAATATTTAGTTAAAGTAGTGATATTGAGGAGCTGAGGAAGAATTGTATTAATAGATGGAAGTTTATGTAATGGCCTGAAGAACATAATTCAAAGGGTTTTATAGCAAAACAAAATGGAAATGATATTGCTACCTAAAAAAACTTATACAAAAATCTTATCCGTTAATTTGATGGATTATATGGACAATAACCATTGTTTTGATATTAAAAACGTATTTTCACTTAAAACGTGATTGATTCACCTAATCCGTCAAATTAACAGATAAGGTTTTTGGATAATTTGTTTGGTTAACAATACAATACTATTGTGAAATTAGATAAAAAGTATTGGACGAGAGTAACATTTAATATTCCCCATTTATTCATATGGATATGAAATATATGTTGGAAACGGTTTTTATTTTGCAGCGAAAAAACTGCTATTAGATTCTAATTATATTGTATATGAATTTTATAAAAACGATACAGAAATATCTCACGGGCAGAGATAGATCTCAATTAATTTTTTGTTGTATTTCTATTATACTTCTTGATTTTAGAGAGTTGGACTCTCAAAAACTGTTAGAAAATATAGGCTACAATAGAGATTTAGTGCATAAAAAGGAAAATACTTCTAACTCACGTAGAACTCTAACCTACTTAGATTATTACTTAATTAATAAATATTATATAATCTTATTAAAAAGATTAATATAATATTATCTAATTAATACTTTAACAATCTTAAAATATTCTATCGGTAAATTATATTTATTTCCACCAGAGATTATAATTGCACTCTAATTTCTTCTCAAATAATATTTGAGAGCACATTATTAAATACTTAACTTTCTTCTCACGTTAAGATCACAGATATTAACAAATTAAATAAATTATTGACAATTATTTTACTCGGCATATTATTTTTTCGACCTTTCCACTTAACTTATTTGTTGTGTCGGATATAAAATCCACTTGCAAGATTTGACAAAAATAAAACTTATAACCTTCTCGAGGGGATATCATCAATCATTGTTAAGGGGACGTGAATTCATTCGATTATAGACACACAGCATATAAATAATATTAATGCCCAACTTACGAGTTTGTTGACCATAACAAATCTCACCCATTGTAAATCAAAGCAGTATATATTATAAATATGTGTATCGAAAATAATGTAGTGATTAGGAGTATAAGTAATCATAATAATTTGTTAGATATAATTATTTTATTCTGGTCAGTGCCATAAAATAATACCACTTTGTCCTATTCTATATACTTTTATACTAGCACGTAAAGTCGGAATTCAACCGTTCCCTGTAGTCAAGACAAACCTACTAAAACTATGTGTTACAACTATACTGATGGTTGTTCACTCCATCTAAAATTGTGAACGATAAAAAATATATTCTGTCAGAACTAGTAATTTGATCTTCCGTGTGTAAGTCATATTCTGCACAGCAAATCCCTTACTATACAAAATAAAAACATATTTACATATAAATAACATGTACAACATTACTCAAAACTATTGTCAAATAAATCATTCATTATTAATAAAAAAAAATAGTAAAAACTAACAATAAATCATGCATTTTAATATATCATTATAACAATATACACATTATCAAATGTCTCTAGCATAACTAGTACTTGTTTAAACCCTTATATCTAGAAAAAACGGCTTTTTACGTGTATTTTGAAAAATACCATCGATATAAACCTTTCACCATCCCATAATTACAGAAATAAGGATTTAGCTCAAGTTCCACTATTGGCGAAGTGGTAGTAGAAAATTATTTTTAGTGGTAAGTGAAGTATAAAACTTCATTACAATTGCAACGCTACCCAAGGGATCAAACTAATTAACAAGGGTCACAGTCTTCAATGTAAAATTAAAGTGGATTTATGTTTTTAGAAAAAAAAATTCTTAACAATACAAACATTAAAACTAATGAAAAATTCATTCCATCAACTCTTTCCCCAATTCTCTTTATTATTTTTAAAATATAAAAAATAAAACGCTTCCGTTACTCTCTACTATATTTATTTTCATGATTCCGGCCATTAAAATTATTTTAATTGACAGTAAAAATCTATCATGCAAGGTTATGGACAGTCCTTTCAAGGCTTCAATAGCATTTTAATTGTCTAGCGGAAATGTTTTATGTATGAATGGCGTAAAATATCAGAATTTTAATGAAACACATTAAAGTACTCGTTTATAGTAATATAGTATATTTAAGCTTATAAGAGACATATAATCTGCAAAATCACCAGCTGTATAGGATGATTCCAGGGTTTGTTCTGTTGATTTGTGTTTTCGTACGTTGTCTTCTTATACGTGTTCATGTTGACTACTTTATTAGTACTAGTTAATAAATCAAAATTATACAATTTCCCTAATTATCGGTTAACAACTGATCACTTCCTACAATCATTTTGGTTTATATTCTGGATTTCTCCTATTTCAAGTTACTTATTGTTTTGTCAAGACTGTTTAGGATTTTATGTAGTTAATTATGTATATAATATCTTCTAATTAAACCTTTCTTATTCAAATTCCAGAATGGTTTGTTTGTGCATTTCCGTAATTGTCACAAACTATTCAAAACAACCTCACGCTTTTATTTTCGAATTCATTTTATTAATTTATAGTGAAAATGACCAGTACAAGGCACGGGGACGGGGGTTGATAATGTATACATGTATTTCATGTTCTTTTTCATTTCAACTTTGTTTTTAGTAACTTGGTAGTATTAATTTTTATTAAGTCATGCATACCTCGAAATGTTATTGAAGTTTGTTGGTCTCCGGAGGAAATAATAGACTTCCACGTATAATTTTGTATGTTTGAAATATATATATAATATAATATAATATAGCTGGAACATATGTCATACTTGAAATTGTTTTTAGTCATATACCTTATTCTTGTTTTAAGTCATATATTATAATACATCTAAGACTTATAAAAATTGTTTTTAGGCATACAAAAAATTGTTTTTAGGCATACGACTTTTCTATATAATTACATTAATTTTGAACAGGAATACCTTAGTGTGGATCACAATCCATTTAGATTAATTTTTTTTTAGACTTTATACAATATGGATCAATATATATTATACTCATCGTTTTTATTGTAAAAAAGATACAATGGGACAATATGTCGAACATAAACACAATCATGATTAGTCGAACTCATGTACCAATATATCATACCCGTGGTTCCAAAAGTAACAAAACCAAACATTAGAACGACTTATTTACAATTAAGATTAGTCGCATGAATTTACAAATTAAGACAAAACTCAAAAGCCTCTGGATACCATTTTCCTTATGTGAATTGACGACAGTGGTCTTTATAATTTTTTGGGTAAAAAGTTTGTTTGGCCTATATAGTTATACTAATTTAAAGACTAATAGTAGTCCACATCTTCTGAAATTTGGGAAACGTTGATTAATTTGAATCAAATGTGACCCGTTTCATAATTTTATGTCGTTTCAAAATAGCCATCACCGTGTGGTATTATATGATATCATCAAGATAATGATAATCAATCAAGTTCACAATAGAAGATTACGTGCACGCCATTTGGATGCAGCTTTCATTATTCTGAATGATTTTTCCCGTGTATAAGATTGTCCAACTTAACCCTGGACCCCAACTTTTTCAATAGAAAATTCACTTAACGTTATCTAGCTAGCATTTTCTACGTACTGTTAAAACTCGATAAAGTAATGTTTTATAAATTAATAATCTCATTAATATAATAATTTATTGCAGTACCGAGTTGGGCCAATGAAGTAAAGTAATATTCTCATTAAATGCATTAAGTAATAAAAAAAAATTGAATACTTAACAGCCCAATAAAAATATAAAAGAATTATTATTAAATTTCATAAAGAAAAATATATAATGTATACCAAAATCTTCAATCAATAAACAATACCATCACAATAATTATTTTCTTTTAAAATATGTATCTATATTTGATTTTTTTTCCACCTAAAACAAAATGAACCTTATCCTTGACTTTTTGTAAATCTTGTATAATTTTTGGAATATTTTGCTCGTATTGGAGCAATTAGTTGCTTAAGGTGACTACTGCTTGAAATGTTTTATTTGACGATACATTTGGGATAACGGTACTATCATCTGATTCCGGATCATTTTCATCATCATTGTTCATTACCGATTGAATAAATTTTTCGTCTATAGGTGATTCCATAACTGCATTTTCTATATACATGAACTTAATTTTTAGATACATTAATTTACACAAAAACTTTTAAGTTTTCTTATCACATATACAATGTATATATGTTATATTGAAAAACTCTATTTAAAATAATAAATATTTATTTATCGATAAATGAATAATTTATTCATTTATCGATAAATTAATAAAATTAGTAAATAAATAATTTTTTTTCGGTTTCAAATGTATTACTTTAAATAGGTTTAACTGTATCAATGATATTTATTTCCACGTGTTTCCTTAGGGGACATGAATCAACAACACAAATACTAACAGATGCAATTTTGCTGCATTCATAATTTTAAGGATAAATTAACAAAATATACTATTTTTGAAACTAAATTAACAAAACATATTCAAAAATTTCTAATTAACAAAAACAAACCCAAAAGTTCATAATCTAATTTCTATATTTCATACCGCTTATTCCAAAAGTTCATACTATTGTTTCAAAAGTTCATACCCTAATTTGTATTTTTCATACCCTTATTCCAAAAGTTCATACAATTGTTTCAAAATTTCAAACCCTAATTTGTATTTTTCATACAATTATTCCAAAAGTTTATACCCTTATTTCAAAAGTTCATATCCTGATTCCTAGAATTCACCATTATTTTCAAAGTTAATACCCAATTTACATAATTCATATATTTACTTACATAATTCATATACATTTTCAACTTCATAACCTCAATTCACGTAATTCATACACTTATTTTTTAATATTATACACTAATTAACAAATTCAACTCTTAACCGTCCTCCGATCTCGAACTATTACGTCACCGTTGTGGGTCTCTCCTTCGACGACCGCATCTCCGACGACATCAAACTCGAGTTTTTGATCTTGCTCTATACTTTCGTCGCCCATTCCGACATATGTGTCCGTCTCAATTTTCACGAAAAAGAAAGATCGAAGAGAGATTGATGAAAAGAAAAAGATCGAAAATATAGAGAGAGGAAGAAGAGAGAGATCGGAAAGAAAAAGGAATGATGAGAGATCGGAAAGAGTGAGAAGCAGCATGAGAGAGATCGGATGGAGAGAGAATGAGGAGAGAGAGATTTGAAAGAGTGTGAAAGGAGGAGAGAGTGAAATGAGAAGAGAGAGAAGAAATAGATTGGGAGGGATGAATTAACTTTTTATTTTTTATTTTTTATTAATTATTAATTATTAATAAAATGTATATTTTTGATAATTTCACTTTTAACTGTATATATATATTTTTTAATATAATAAGTGTAAATTATGTTTATGTTAATTGCCCTAATTTTAATGCATGTGAATTAACAAATCTGAACCATTGGATGACAATTTTTGTGTAAACAATCTATAGGCATAAAATACTTTATACTATAATATCCTAAATACCCCTTACATTGGTTTTACTTTATTGTAGATTATGACAAATAAACTATTTTCAAAAAATAAAAAACTGTTGTAGTCTAGTTTTGCTACTTCTTTGGATAATTAAATAGACATAAAACTTGACTGAAAGTTGTTGAACATTTTTTTGTTTGTGTAGATATGTAAATTTGTAATAAAAAACTGTTGTAGTCTAGTTTTGCTACTTCTTTGGATAATTAAATAGACATAAAACTTGATTGAAAGTTGTTGAACATTTTTTTGTTTGTGTAGATATGTAAATTTGTAATTCTATATTTGTGTTTTTTTTATAAATATATAAAAAAGAATTTGGGGGCTTATTTATATTATATATATAGATGAACATTGCTCACATATTGATTCATATATTGAGCATAAGTACAATCAAATTTTTAAAGCAAGAAATTTTTAAAGCATTTATAATAGTGTTGTTATTTCTATTGTTAATTAAAATAGTTAGCTAACAATGTATTTTTTTTCTCTATTAGTTATGTTAAATCATGTGTTAGATGTTAAAAAATTGTTAAATATAACAATGTTTTTAATGTTTTTAATTGATGATGTGACAAAATAACATTAATTCCAACGTGAATCCTGTTTTAACTACTCCTATTTTAATGGAGGTTTACAAAATGACTAATTAATAATTAATTTTAATTAAAACTAGATAATTTGTTAAGTTAATACACTAATATGAAAGTTAAATTTAATTTACATATACGTAATTTAACATGTAATTAAATGATAATATATCAAAATTAATATTATTGCTCTCTATCCCATATCGTACTATTATATTAAGTAGAGAGATTCCATCAAAAATAAATAAATAGAGGCTAGCCATATGCCTACCTTGTACCACGAATATTTAATACTTTCTCTCTCCCTCCTTATATTTTCTCACCAAAACCCCATCCAAATTAAATTTCATGGTATCTTTCTACGAACAATTACTCACTATCAAATAGAGTAGTAATAAATTTAAGAGATTCTCCACAAATATGCTTTATTTCGAATCTTATTAATTGCTTCTTTAATTTCCGATTTTTTTGGATTAATCTGGATAGTTAATTGCTGCGTCATTATTTTGCAATAAACTTTTTTTATTATTCATATGTTAAAAAAAACTTATAAGTTGTGAGAGCTCAAGGTTTTTTTTTCCCCACTTGTTCACGATTGTAAACAGGTATGTCATATGCAACTTTTAGTGAATTTTAACTTAAATTATTTGTTTTAAGTGAATTAAAAATAAATAGGACAAATAAATTTTTGTTGTTGTTAAGAATTTAAAAGAGAAAATAATAAAATAGTAAATAGATTGCGTCCAATATTATAGTTTTTATGATAAATATAGATAACAGGATGAAGAGGCTGATGTGCTTACCTTAAGGCACAAATGGTTTAATGCACCTACATTCAAATGTCTTTTGTTATAAAAACGTCACTTAATAGCTCAAAATATAAGTATCAAAAACGTAAATATAAAATAAACACGAGATATAACGTGGTTTGACGTTTTAACACTTCGGGGTTGAACCCTATTTTACGGGAAAGATCATTATCTTTTATATATATGAAAGTGGGAATTTACAAAATATTTTCCTTACAATTTTATATGATCTGAAACTGGTAATTTACCGGTATTTATAGTTAAATTTTGTGGACATATGTCACAAGAATAAACACATTCCTATTAGGAATTTGACACTTGGATGGTGTGTCATCACCTTTCACAACACTCCTTCTTTATGACCACATTTCAAGTTTTCCCCCGATAGTGATGATACTCAGATATCTATCAATTTTTCAATCTCAATATTGTGTACCAATTTCTTGAAAGTTGTTGTAGGAGGAGCCTTAGTAAATAAGTCAACCAAATTATCTGTTGATTGTATTTGGCAAACGTCTATTTTACAATTCTTTTGAAGATCGTGGGTATAGAAGAATTTTGGAGAAATATGATTGGTTCGATCCCATTTAATACACCCTCCTCGAATCAGCGTAATACATGCTGTATTATCTTCATATAGTAACGTTGGCTGAGTTTTCGTCGAAGTCAAGCCTTATTGTTCTTGTACATAATGTATCATTGATCTTAGCCAAATACATTTTCGACTTGGTTCATGAATTGCAAGTATTTCCGAATGATTCGAAAAAGTTGCGGTTAATGTCTGTTTTACAGAACGTCAATAGATTGCAGTATCACCATATGTAAAAACATATCCGGTTTGTGATTTAACATTATGTGGAACAGACAGGTAGCCAGCATCCGCATATCCAACTAATTCCGTATTTCCATCGTTCGAGTAAAATAATCCTAAATCGTTGGTTTCTCGTAAATATCGCAAAATATATTTAACACTGTTTTAATGTCTTCGATTTGGTGTTGAACTATATATTGCAAGTAGATTGACAGAGAATGCAATGTTTGATCTAGTGCAATTTGCAAGGTACATAAGGGCACCGATTGCTTTTACGTATGACACTTCAGGGCCTAGTAAATTTTCTTCCTTGCCTTTTGGATGAAATGGATCTTTCTTGATATCGAGTGAGCAAACAACCATATGAGAACTTAGCGGGTGTAGTTTGTCCATATAAAACTGGCGAAGTACCTTTTCAGTATAGTTAGACTGATGAACATTTATACCCTTAGATGTATGCTCGATTTGTAAACCGAGATACTACTTTATTTTTTCAAGATCTTTTATTTCAAATTCCACTTTCAGGTAATTAGCAGCCTTAGAAATCTCTTTAGCAGTCCCAATTATATTTATATCATCAACATAAACTACAATAATAGCGAACCCGTAATTTGCTTTCTTGATAAAAATACATGGACATATCAGAGTATTTACATAACGCTCTTTTAAGAGGTAATTACTGAGCCGATTGTACCACATAAGTCATGACTACTTTAATCCGTATAATAATCTTTGGAGTTTAATCGAGTTTAAACTCCTATCTCTTTCTTCAGGCAACTTGAAACCTTCATGGATTTTCATATATATGTCACTATCTAATGACCCATATAAATATGCAGTGACTACGTCCATTAGACGCATTTCTAGTCGTTCAGTAATAGTCAAACCGATCAAGAATCGGAAAGTACTCCCATCCATTACCGGAGAGTATGTTTCTTCGTAATCAATCCCAGGTCTTTTGGAGAAAACTTGAGCAACAAGTCGTGCTTTATATCTTACGACTGCGTTTTGCACGTTACGTTTTCGTATAAATACCCATTTATACCCTATGGACTTGACATCTATTGGTGTCAGGACTATTGGTCCAAATACTTCCCGTTTTGCTAATGAGATTAATTCAACTTTAATAGCAATTTTCCATTTTGGCCAATCACTTCTACGTCGACATTATCCGACGGAAGTTGTTTCACGATCCTCATAACAACCAATTTCTAGAGCTATAGCATATGCAAATTTTTCTTCGACAACCACATTACTACCATCACATATCTCCCTATAAAATATTGAGATCTCATTATTGTTTTCAGATACATGTATCTTTTCAGGAGATATAACCTCTTCACGGGTAATTTGTCATGGAGGTTGGGACGAAGTTACTTGGAAAATTACTCTTCAGGTACGGGGGCATTTTTAGTCGGCTCTTTATTCCCTTCCGGGGTTTTTTGTAATTTCTATTCAGGAAAATTACTTGGAAAAGTTTTCTCTGCTGGATGATTACTTGGTCTCACTTCTCTCATTTTTTGGGGCAATTTATGTTTTGCACTAACGGGTCTTCCATGCTTCTGGCATGCTTTAGGTTCATTCATTATTGTTTCCCTTACAGGAACATCAATACGCCCCATAGTGTTAGATGCAGTTACATATGACTTTAATGCATTATGTGTATCAATAAATGGATCGGGTAAATTATTAACAATGATTTGCAAGTGAATGATTTTCTGAACTTCTAATTCACTTTGTCTGGTACGATGGTCCATATGAGACAATGATGGTACATTCCATTCAACTTCTTGTTCTGCTATGTGTTTAGTTTACTCCCCCTAATGTTGGGAAAAAAGTCTCATCAAACTGACAATCTACGAAATGAGTCTTAAACAAATCACCGATTAACGGTTCAAGATATCTAATAATAGATGGTGAATCAAAACCAATATAGATACCTAGGCGTCGTTGTGGATCCATTTTAGTACGTTGTGGTGGTGCTCTTGGAACGTAAATACGTAAATGATATATTATGTAACGACCCGCTCTTCCGACCAGACCACCACCACCTGCTTACTACCACCAATATTGTCCGGTTTGTTCCGATTTTGTCCTCACTTCTCGGGCCGCACGGCTTTAAAAGTCCTTGGTGATAGTAAGGAGGATACTTCTACCTTATATACCATATATGTACTACCTATCTAGGGGATGTGGGATAACTCACTTCTCTTTACCACGGTATTTTTCTACGAAAATCCGGCTTTTTTACACTCTTCCCCCCTTCAGGCATGATGATACGGATGAGCTTGAGCTTGAGGCAAAGTTCGATAAGCAGTTGATGGATTAATAGAACTATTTTAGTGGGTCAAATTACGTTTCCATATTAGTTTCTTTTTCAGTTTAGGAGTATGTTTATTTAAGAGTTTGTTTCCTTTCTATCTTAGAATTTACTTTTAGGAATTTGTTTCCTTTTTGATTTAGGATTTTATATTTAAGTTTTATTCCTATTTTGGAATGGACTGTCTAGAACTCTATAAATAAGGCATTAGACCTTCATTATTATTCACATCTGATATTAATAAAACCTTAAAGAGTCTTTGCTTGTTGGCAACTCTCTTGTTTGTCGTCCGTTCGAGCGATAACTCGAGCAAATCCCGTTCGTGATTAACGAACATATTTTATATTTCTTTAGTACGTTTCCGTTCTGCATCAGGTGGTATCAGAGCCAATGGCTAACGATCAGATTCAAGAATTGGAGGCTCGTATGGAGGCCCGTATGGGTTCTCTCGAGACAAGTTTGGAAGAGATTAGGCAGATGTTGGTCAATTTGCAACCTGGGGGCCGTCAACCTCAAACACCACCGGATGGTAATAGAGTGCTTGTACCCAATAATAATAACCAACGAAATTATGATAGTTATAGGGTAAAAGCTGAAATTCCTGTTTTTAACGGCGGGCTAGATGTTGAGCCAGTTCTTGACTGGATTAATGAAGTAGAAAGGTTCTTTGAAATCATGGAAGTTGAAGATGAACGCAAAGTATCAATTGTGGCTTATAAATTGCGTGGAGGTGCTGGAGCATGGTGGCAGAATGTCAGGGAAGAGCGTGGTAAACGACAATTACCGCAAGTTAGAGGATGGGCGATGATGAAACAGATGCTGCAAGAGCGTTTTCTACCACGAGATTATTCGCAAACTCTATATCGACGGTTCATGAATTGCAAACAAGGGACCCGTACTATTGCTGATTATACCGAAGAATTTATGCGACTACAGTCACGGTGTAATGTTGCAGAGTCTGAGGACCACCAAATTGCTAGGTACACTCTTGGTTTAAAATATGACGTTCAAGATAAGATGGGTGTCCAAGCAATTTACTCTCTGGAAGATGCAAGAGATATGGCGTCAAGGGCAGAGGCACGCTTGTCTCAACGACCGACATTTCGAAAGTATGGGGAAGATACTCGTAGGACAACAGATGGGTCAAAGGTTGTCGTCGAAAGTAAGGAAGTAGGTGCTGCTGCGAATTTTAAGCCTATTGCGACTACTAAACCGCCAACAAACAACCCGTATGCAAGGCCTAGAGGCGGCACATGTTGGAAGTGTGGACAGCCTGGACACCAATCCCACCAGTGTCGTGCGAGACAACCTGTTCTTCACACGGACGAGGTGGATAGAGAAGAAGAGTACATCGAAGATGAAATAGACTGTGATGATGTATGTGGTGGAGATATGGAAACCCCTGTTTACATGGTGCAACGAACTTTATGTTCTCCCAAAACCGAAGAATTGAGTCAACGTCGACGCATATTTCAGACACAATGTCGAATTAATCAGTCTGTTTGCAATCTGATCATTGATAGTTGCAGTTGTGAGAATCTTATAGCCCAAAAGCTTGTCGAACATATGAAGCTATCAACCGAGCCACATCCCAATCCATATCAGATTGGGTGGATTCAAAAGGGGCCGACGATACGAGTAACTAAGGTCTGCAAAGTTCCCATATCACTTGGGAAGTACTATACGACAAATGTCGTATGTGATGTCGTTGAGATGGATGCTTCTCATATATTGTTGGGGAGGCCATGGCAGTATGATGTAGATGCGACTCATCGCGGCCGCGAGAACACTTATGTATTTCAGTGGGAAGGAAAACGTATTATGATTGTTCCATCTGGAACGGGGCAAAAGACCACTAAAGTAGAAGGAAAGGCTTTCCTTGCTATCACACAATCAATTAAGGAATTGACTGAAGGAGTAGAGTATTCAGGCGGTTTGCTCGTTTTGGTGAATAAACCTGAGTATGACGAATCTGAAATTCCGAAAGAGGTACGACGAATGTTAGAAGAATTCCAAGGGGTCGTGGATGATCCTAACAGGCTACCTCCTATGCGTGACATCCAACACCAGATTGATTTCCTTCCAGGATCCCGATTACCGAATTTGCCGCACTATCGAATGAATCCAAAGGAGGGGCAGATTTTACAGGAGAAGATTGAGGAGTTGCTTAACTTAGGGCATATTCAGGAGAGTATGAGTCCATGCGCGGTTCCCGCATTGCTTGTTCCTAAGAAGGATGGATCATGGAGGTTGTGCATGGATAGTCGGGCTATCAACAAGATAACAGTTCAATATCGATTTCCTATTCCAATATTAGATGATATGCTTGACCAACTCTCAGGGTCAGTAATATTCTCAAAGATTGACTTAAAGAGTGGATATCATCAGATTCGTATTAAAACTGGCGACGAGTGGAAAACGGCTTTCAAAACCAAAGAAGGGTTATACGAATGGTTAGTGATGCCTTTTGGTTTGTCTAATGCGCCTAGCACATTCATGCGCTTAATGAATCAGGTATTGAAACCTTTTCTGAGGCGGTTTGTCGTCGTGTATTTTGATGATATTCTGATCTATAGTCGTAGTAGAGAGGAGCATGAAAGTCACTTGCGTGAAGTATTGGCAGTTCTATTAAAGAATGAATTATTTGTGAATCTTAAAAAATGCACATTTATGACAGATAGAGTATTATTCTTGGGTTATGTGGTTAGTGCTGAAGGGATTCATGTCGATGAGCAAAAAATAAAAGCTATTAAGGAATGGCCTACTCCTCGTTCTATTACTGAAGTACGTAGCTTTCAAGGTCTAGCAACCTTTTATAGGAGATTTATTCGAAACTTTAGTAGTATTACATCGCCTATAACAGATTGTCTAAAAAAGGGAAAGGGTTTTGAATGGACTGAAGCGGCGGCTAATAGCTTTGAGGAAATTAAGCAAAAGTTGACTTGCGCCCCAATATTAGTTCTACCTGATTTCGAGAGGGTTTTTGAGGTTGAATGTGATGCTTGTGGTACTGGTATTGGCGGGGTTTTGTCACAGGAAGGGCGGCCAGTGGCGTATTTTAGTGAAAAGTTCAACGAAGTTAAGCAGAAGTGGTCCACTTACGAACAAGAACTTTATGTAGTCTTTCGGGCATTAAAGATGTGGGAACATTATTTGCTACCAAGAGAGTTTGTGTTATATTCTGACCATCAGTCCCTAATTTATTTCAAAAGTCAACGAGATTTGAAAAATAAGATGCATGTGCGTTGGGCTGGATATTTTGGGCAATTTAATTACGTTATCAAACACCGTTCTGGGGTTTCTAATCGAGTTGCGGATGCACTAAGTAGACGTGCGGCATTACTGGTTACTGTAAGTACCGAGGTGGTTGGATTCGAATTCTTAAAAGAATTGTATGAAGAAGATGAGGATTTCAGGGACACATGGGAGAAGCACTTAACTGGACAGTCACTAGGGGAATATCTTATTCAGGACGGGTACTTGTTTAAAGGTACGCGATTATGCATCCCTCGAACATCCCTACGAGAAAAATTAATGCGGGAATTACATGCTGGCGGGCTAGGAGGCCATTTAGGGCGAGACAAAACTATTAGTCTCCTGTAAGAACGATATTATTGGCCACAACTAAAACGAGATACAAGCAGATTTGTGCGAAAATGTGTTATTTGTCAGACATATAAAGGACATGGGCAGAATACAGGTTTATATATGCCTTTACCTATTCCAGATCAGTCTTGGGAGGACTTATCTATGGACTTTGTGTTGGGTCTACCGCGAACTCAGCGAGGCTTAGACTCGATATTTGTGGTAGTTGACAGATTTTCCAAGATGTCACATTTTATTCCTTGTCGGAGCACTAGCGACGCTTCACATGTGGCTAAACTATTTTTTTCAGAGATTGTTCGACTGCATGGTGTTCCACGATCAATTAATTCTGACCGGGATACAAAGTTTCTAGCACATTTTTGGGGTCCTTTGTGGAAAAAGTTTCATACAGAGCTTCGATTCAGCACAACGGCTCACCCTCAGACCGATGGACAAACGGAGGTGGTGAATAGGTCGCTAGGTAATCTTTTACGGTGTATTTGTGTCAAAAAACAGAAGCAGTGGGACCAGGCCTTAGCACATGCCGAGTTCGCTTACAATAGTGCGCCAAATAACTCCACAGGTGTGTCTCCTTTTTCTATTGTGTATCGAAAGGTTCCTGCATTGACGGTAGATTTGGCAAAAATACCGACGATTGAAAAGAAGAGTGTTGCCGCGGAGCATATGGCTAAACAACACGTCGATGTTGTCGAAGAGGTAAAGAAACGGTTACAATTATCAAATGCGAAATATAAGGTGAATGCGGATAAGCGTAGGCGGTTCAAGGAGTTTAAAGTAGGGGATATGGTCATGATATTTTTGCGAAGAGAGCGGGGTGGTGGAAAGAAGAAGTTGGACCCGAAAAAGTATGGTCCTTTTCAGATCTTACGAAAGATAAATGATAACGCTTATGTCATCGACCTTCCTCCTCATATGAAGATTTCAAAGACGTTTAATGTGGCTGACTTATACGAGTATGTGGCTGATGATGGAAAACCGATTTATTCTGATTACGACTCGGGGTCGAGTCGTTTTAAAGTAGAAGGGAATGATACGGATGAGCTTGAGCTTGAGGCAAAGTTCGATAAGCAGTTGATGGATTAATAGAACTATTTTAGTGGGTCAAATTACGTTTCCATATTAGTTTCCTTTTCAGTTTAGGAGTATGTTTCCGTTCGAGCGATAACTCGAGCAAATTCCGTTCGTGATTAACGAACATATTTTATATTTCTTTAGTACGTTTCCGTTCTGCATCACATGACGTACTCGTCGGACACACCGTCTTTCCGGGGATACCAGTGCTTACATCGTCTAGATAACATATCTTATACCAATTGTAATGACCCGGTCCTCCGACCAGACCGCCACCATCTGCTTACTACCACCAATATTGTCCGCTTTGCCCCGATTTCGTACTCGCTTCTAGGGCTGGATCGCTTTAAAAGGCCTTGTTGATAAGAAGGAGGATACTCCTACCTTATATACCATATAGGTACTACATATCTAGGCTATGTGGGATAACTCACTTCTCTTTACCATGATATTTTCCTATGAAAATCTGGATTCTTACATTCTTCCCCCCTTCAGCCACGACGTCCTCGTCGGGCACACCGTTCTTCCGTGATGTCCAGGGCCCACATCGGCTAGATAGTAGTTCTGATACCAATTGTAATGACCGCCACCATCCCCTTATTATCACCAAGGCATTTTAAACTCGTGCGGCCCAAGAACCGAGGACGAAATTGGGCCAAAGCGGACAGTATTGATACTAAGAAGCAGATGGTGGCAGTCTGATCGGAGGACCGGGTCATTACATATTAGCTGTAGTGGGGAATAAACATGATGGGCAGATGGGCGAATACGAATTAATAATGCACATTCAATGCGGATCTTTGTACCCTTAGATAGTATTACATATGCTCTTCCGAAGCCTTCTATTATGTCTGTTGTTCCGCTAATCGTATTAACGTTGGCAATAAGAGGTTCTATGAACTCAGAATTTTTTTTAACTCGGAATATGCTATGAGTTGTTGCACTGTCCACTAAACATAAGTCCTAATAATACATACTGTTAGATTGGAAATTCATGGTTTCTACAAACAAAAGATATATTATTATTATTCTTATATTACATTCAAGATAACACGTGACTAGTTGAAAACGCATGACCAACTGAAAACACACGACTAGCTGAGACAACTAGCTAGCTTATTTTTGTAAAACAATACAAAAACACTTTTACAAGAAAGTATTGGTTTAGTCTTCTATGAGGTCATCAAAGAAATCATCGATATCTAGGTGACCATTAGTGAGGAGTTTTTCCTTTATGCCCATGTTTTCGAAAGCAGCAAAATTTGTTTCCTTATCACTCATTTTTTCTTTGACATAGTTTTGCTATGACATGCATGAGACCAATGTCAATCCTTTTCACATCTATAGCAATTACTAGAACCACCTCCTTTCGGTGCCACATGAAATTTTTCATCAGACTTCATTTTCATAGGCTGGCCTTTGGTCCACTTCTGGTGGTTACCAACATGAAACTTTCTAACATATTTGTCATGATTAAAATGCTTAGTTTTGCGATCTCGACCTCGATTATTATTTCGTTGAAAACCTTTTACATCGACAACATTTACTTCAGAAAATGGTGTGGAACCAGTCGGCCGAGACCGATGGTTTTTCAATAAAAGTTCATTATTTTCTTCTGCAAGAAGAAGAAAAGCAATCAACTTTGAGTACCTCTTAAACCTCTGCTCCCGATATTGCTGTTGCAGGAGCATATTCGAGGCGTAAAATATGGAGAAGGTTTTCTCAAGCATATCAGACTCAGTGATATTTTCTCCACACAGTTTCAGTTTAGAGGTAATTTTAAACATAGCTGAGTTGAATTCATTGACTGTTTTAAAATCTTGCAACCTCAGATGCATCCGGTCATATTGAGCTTTTGGAAGCAACACGAGCATGTGATGCTCGTAGCGCTCTTTCAAATTATTCCACAACTCGATAGGGTTATTTATCATGAGATATGCATTTAAACCCTCATCGAGGTGGTGGCGAAGAAATATCATGGCCCTTACCCTGTCCTGCGGGGACGGGTCATGTTCTTCAATTATGGTAGTCCCAAGATCCATATAAGCCAAATTAATTTCGGCATCTATAACACGGGATAAGTAATTACTGCCAGATACGTTCAGGACGGCAAATTGGAACGTTTGAACATTTGCCATATCTAAACAATGAGATGTAAACATAATTAATATATAACTAAATAACTAACAAAATTTATTCCGTTTTAGAAATTAAAAATTCTACTCAGGGTTTGGCTACTTCAGGTAGTCTTATATATTATTTACAAATAAAATCTCATGGAGACTACTTCTGTTAGGTGGAATTCTTCAAGAATTACTAATATTATGTATTGTTTACTACTTCAGGTAGGCATAATCTCTCAAGATTACTAAACGTTAACTACTTCTATTAGTTATAATTCTTTAAGAATTTCCAATACTCTATAATCGTTATAATTCTTTTGAAATTATGTTTAAAGTTTTTCGGGAACTATAAATTTCACAAATTTTCGAGAGTAATTAATATTAATTTTTCGGGGATCAATTAAACATCAATCTGTAGGATTGATCAATATTTATACTTCATCATAAATTTATCAATTTTCAGGATTGTTTGCATTAATTGTTCAGGAATTAACCAAGTATCATTATTCAGGAATGATTTCTATTAATTTTTCAGAAATTAACCAAATATCATTCTTCAGGAATAATTAGTAGCTACTAAATAAATTAATTCATATATACTTCGGGATAAACATGTCAATCTTCAAGATTGATATTCCGGAATTTGAAAAGTATAATTAAATTATAGAAATGGTAGTATACACTTTTATAAAATATTAGTGTAAAAATATATACTGGTCCAACATAACAAAACCAATACTTAAATAAAAACTCTTCCTGATAACGTGTTATAAAAACAGCACTTAATAGCTCAATAATATAAGTATCGAAAACGTAAATATAAAATGAATACGAGATATAACGTGGTTCGGCGTCTCAACACTTCGGGGTTGATCGAATCATATTCCACAGAAAAGATCATTAGCTTTTATATATATGAAAGTGAGAATTTACAAAAAATTTCCTTACAGTTTCGTATGATCTGAAACTGATGATTTAGACGATATTTATAGTGAAATTTTGGAGACACATGTCACAAGAGTAAACACACTACAACATAACAACAATACAGCGACGGAAATATTCGTCGCTAAAACATGAAATCCGTCGCAGATTGGCTCTTTGCGACGAAAATTTCCGTCTCTGAAATCCGTAGTTAAAGTGCTTGCGGCTAATTGTTTGCTACAAAAATCTTATTCCGTAGCTATTTAGTGACCTTCCGCCAATTATATTGCTACGAAATTCCGTAGCAAAAGTCTCACAAAAACCAATTATATAAAATAAATTACAATATAAATATAGTATAAAAGTAAATAGTTACCCACGAATATACATTACTATTCTGTCGCAAATTTTTTTAATCATAATATATACTTTATTTTGATATTTAATTTAATATGTATTAGAAATTTATCAATATGACATACCCATGCCAATTCCGTCACACCAGTGTGATTATTTAAATAAAAAATATTTTAATACAATTAACAAAATTAATTTTATTAATTAAATAAAAAATAAATTTATTAAGTAAACATTAATAGATATAAATAAAACTAATCTACAAGCCAAATAAAATGCTATAAGGATAAATTTTTTTTACCCGAATTCATATTACGCAACAGTACCGATACTAGCAAATATTACATGCCCAAAATATTAAAATGTCGTAACCTACTTAAATGGTTCACATACTACCATGACCGATTAAACATCAACGGTTCCGATGCTAGTAAGATTACATGCCCAAAATACTAAAGTCATAACATACTCAGATGTTTCATATACTACCATGACCAATTAAATATCAACGCTACCGATAGTTACATGATTACATGCCCAAAACATTAGTCATATCCTACTAGGATAAGTTCACGTACTACCATAACATAATAACATAATAGATATTAAGCATCAGCATAGACACCAACATTAAGCTCGCCACCGCTTTCAACACTTTCCCCTGCACCATTCTCACCTCTGTGGTTACCGAAATCGGATTGATCTATTGGCGCATCTCGCGACAGTTGTGTGTTTTGACTAATATGTTGCAACAATGATTGGACTACAACCGGTATTTTCTCAGAAAAGTCTTGATTAACTAGGCGTCCCACTAGCTCCATCATTTGGTCTGGCGTCATCGTAGTTGGAACTGATGCAACAGATGAGCAAATGGCATTATCATTCAAAGCAGACACTACATTACCTATCCCATAGACTCGACCCTTACATACGCCTCCAAGCTCAGCCATAACTTCAAGAAAAATCCGATTCTTGCCGATGACTACTGGCTCGCCTCTAGCCTCCATATCTGTTGCGAGTTCACCCATCCTAGCATCAATTTTTTCATGTATTGAAGATGTAAACCATATGAATAACAAAGAAAAATCGAGTGAGTATAACAAAAAAAAAAGAACTAAATTGGAAAAGTTGAAAGATAAAAAGTACACAATAAATATAGCTACTGAGGTTCAAGTTTTTCCTCAATTGAAGATCTAAACCATATGCATAACAAAGAAACATCCTAGCCACAATATGTGTATTTTCACCATTTTCAATAGCTACGGAGGTTCAAGTTTCCAACATTCACTTTGATTTATATTAAAATGTTTTAAGTTGAAAGTGACTTGTATCAATAAATATATTTCAAACTTGATAATTAAGATGTATAGCTTATTTAAACCTTGTAGGAGTGGCTAAGAATATTTTCAGAATTCATGCATGGTTCTCAGCTTCTAGCTTTAAACATATTTAAAAATTTAAGAAAAGTAACATTGATTCGGGCGGACTTTGGGTCACATGACACTTTGTTACCATCTTTGTCCTTTCTCTGGTGCATATCTCTAAAATGCTTCCAAAGACTTGACATCTTCCCTATAGCTTTAAAAGCATTCCTCAAATGCTCCAAATTAGATTTCAACCCGCCAACATGTATAGATGGCGTGGTGCCTTCGTTGCCACGTCTGTTAGTTGCTTTTATCAAACTCATTTCTTTCAATGTTTCATTTTCCCAATGAGCTTTCCATATAATCCAGACATTGGGGTCACAAAATTTTGGACACTCTGTATGCATTCTGAGCTTACTAAACCAGTCCGAATAACGAGTAGACTCCATATGCTCCCAGCAAGGACGAACGACGGAAGTGGACTGATCCCAACAAACATGCTTCTACAAACAAATGCAATAACATGATAAATTAAAGGCATTGTGTCAAACCTGGAATAAATAAGTTGTAACCATACTTCTTAAAAAGGTATACATCGATTTTAGTTAAGTGTACCGAAACAAAAACATTTTTTAAATAACCCAGCGTATACTAAACCGTGAAAATAAAATTAGATGAATTTGTTCATGGCAAACTTAAACTCGCAAAACAAAAGTAAATAGTTAAGAAATTCTCAGCAAAAATATAGATTCTCATCAAAAAGTATGATATAAGTAGTTGACTAGCTTTTCATTTATACATAAATTTTCTCTTCTTTTTCTTTTGAAGTTATGATATAAAGATGTTAGGTGGTTTATTGGAACGATAGCACTTGGTTTCTAAAAGACTAAAAAGTTGACACATTTTGGAACAAACTGCTTAAGTGTACAATTAGCACAAAAAAGAATTACAACGTCAAGTGATAGATTTGCAACTAAACAAGCTAGCAAACATACTTAATTCATTGTATGATACCAACTAAACAAATAAATAATGCTTAACATGTGGAATAGAGGAGCATTGAGTTATGTAATTACAGCTTCTTGGTCAGATATTGGGCTTAAAAATAGCACCGTGTTAAAGCACACGACTTATGGCAGCATTCAACACAAGTCTCAGCGAAGGGGATACTCTCTGCTAATGTGCCTTCTCATGATTGCAATATGTACGTGTTAACTCCATAGTAAAAATGTTTAATTTCAATGATATTATGACAGTGTATTTGAGATAAAAAAAATGTATTTAAAAATGTAGGGTTGCAATTGAATGATCCCTAGATTGTAACACCAAACACGAGCCCAAAGCAATTAAACAAGGCATAGCAGTTCAACTTAACCAATGCTCAAAGTTAAAAACCAAACAATCCAACAAAGGTAATAATGATTTATCATATATTCGGAAATGGATAGCAACGTAAACATTTATCTTATGTGTAATACCTCAAACTCTCTCTAGTACCAATCCACCTTTTTCTGATTGAGACACTTCCAAGCAGTGCCTTTTTTTACGCTGTTTTTGCTTAAAACTTTGTGTGATTATAGTTGAAACCGACGGTATGAACCTATTAAATGAAATAATAAAATATATTAGAAGCCTCACAGTATTTCAAGCAAGTAAACAACTAGATAGAAAAAGAAAAGTACAGTTACTTACAATGGTGGTTTCTTCAGACTAGAGCGCACCACCTCAACTTTGGTTCTTACTTATTGGGGCAAACCAACATTGATAATAACATTTCCAAAACTAGGAGGACTAGGCGCATCAGTGGCAGGTGGCACAATTGGGCTGGAAGGAACATTACCTGAGACCGAAGAGGATGGGCCACTCGATGGATGACGAACTCTAGACTCAGGGGTTGGGGATCGCATCGGGTATTGGGCTTGCATATCTTGTGGCTGTGTCTCGGGAAAAGAGTGAAAAGGCTGCCGAGAAATAGGAGTATCATGTTATTCACAATCACAACCATAAGCTCGAACGCCACCTACGCTAACAGAGGTTCTTCCTCTGCCAAAGAGAGAATAGCCAGGCCTAGTCATCTGCATTGAAAATGAGAAATAGTAGAAAGGAATTAGCTCTAGAAAGAAGCTGCACAATTTCAAT
The DNA here is from genome assembly GCA_963682055.1 of Primula veris. Lineage (NCBI taxonomy): Eukaryota > Viridiplantae > Streptophyta > Magnoliopsida > Ericales > Primulaceae > Primula > Primula veris. The sequence continues at coordinate 16,583,969 of OY821743.1, read as the reverse complement.
TTTGTATGCAAACAACTATATTTCTTTGCAACAACTATCTTTCTTTACAAACAACTAAGTTTCTTTGCAAAATAATATGCCTTTTGTTTACCAAATATGTTATATTTAATTGAAAAGCCAAATAATATGCCTTTTGTAGTTCTTAGAAGAGCAAAAAATTGGCAAAATGGCGAACCCACCTATATTCACAACCCCGAATAAGTAGATGACAAATGCTAGTTTTGGTCGGTTATGTTTTTCTATGCAAAAGAAATTTCTTTCTTTCGAACAGACTAAACACTAGATGTAAAACCTTTTTCATATCTTAGGTTTATAAAGAAAATTGAAACTAAAGATGAAACAATTCGAATTACACCGAGCTAAAATCAAAATTAGGTTGAAAATCTTTTCTCAACCTAAACAACTCCTATTCATATACATACAGATCCATTATGGTTTGGGGTTCAATCTTGTAAACAGACAAACTAGCTTATTCAAGACCAATATTTTTAATGCAAAAGATAGAGACTACATTAAAATAAAAAGCTTTACCCAAACGATTCTGGGCATGGAGTACTTAATAACCTAAACGATTGTACAATCTACATGCATACATATATATATACTAGTAATCGTACCCCACACGTTGCATGTGTAACGTGCAATACAATTAAAATATAAAAAATAAGTGTAATTATGATACAAATACGTGGATAATACAAAAAAAATAGTATAAGACTTAAAAAAATGTTTGGTTGTTAAAGAGTGACACATAGTGTTATTAGTTGTTATTTTTATTTTATTTTTTTATTTTTTATATGAGCATGGTATTATTGTAATTAATAAAAAAGTATAGGGGTATTTTTGGAAAAAAAATGGCTAAATTGGGCAGCCTCATTTGGCTTGGGTTGAGTTATTATAATAGAATGATATATACACACACAAATTGGAAATATAAGCTCTACCCAGATACGCCTATAAGAACAAAACCAAGAAGCTACAGGTTAAGCTTTTTCATCTAAACCAAAAAATTAGACTGCAAAATAAGTATTCCAACAGTTTAAACCGTTACAGCTTACATCGTCCTTAGTGGAGTATAATTTTTCAGTACATTCCCAGCTAACCGCAGAAGTTGTTCAATAAATCGACTTTAAGAAAGCTCATCCGTAACAAAGAATTTTGCGAGAGAGCTGATATATATCTCACAAGTAGGGCTGCAAACGTACCAAAACACGGTCGTTAATAGCTAGGTTTGTGTTTGTTACGTAAACAAATCAGGCATGAACAGAAATTTAACGTGCATGAACATGGCATCATCGATTTATTAAACTACAAAAAATAGGTTCAGTTCATAAGTCAATGCCCAGATTGAAAACAAAGAATTAAGTTAGCCGAAATGCTATTGGTATCAATCGTTGCATGAATACATGACAGTCGTGGCTTTTCATTCCAAATAACTTGTTTTTCCTCATATCAACACATCTTTCCATATTAGAGACACACCCATCTAGAAATTTTATCGTCTTAATCCAATCCATTGTTTTAAAAAGCGCGTTCGCGAAATAGCGTTTTTCGGCCGAAAAACGCTATGATAAGCCGCTATTTGGATGGAAAAACTCTAAATTCGCGCTATAGGAACGTTATTTACGCTATAGCTGACGCTATTTATGCTATAGCGGGTGCAGTTCAAATTTTTTTTTTTTTTTTTTTTGTTCAAAATTTTAATGAAATTATTGGAGGCTAAAGAGAATCAAAACCCAAAACTCTTGCAAACAAAGTAAATGCTCTGACATCTCAACTACAATCATTTAGTGATTTTTAGTTACAACTTTTTATATATATTTAGTTAATTTTTATTAGATGTTCTGAATTTAATGCTATATTTATATGTATTTAGGCAAAAAAAAAGTACACCGCAAAGCGTTATGTAGCAACGCTATTTGCGCTTTTAGCGTTTCTCTTGAAAAAACACTACGCTAGCGATAACGCTATTTAAAACAATGATCCAATCACATATACTTTCCTTTGAGTTTTTTTCAAGAACATAATAGGCCCGATCATAAGTCCCGTCACTTTTTATTGTGAATCCTGGACGTTTGCAAATATTAGCCACATCCATTCGAGAAGCAAGATTATCCTTTGATTTCCACATAACATAAAAACGTTATTAAATATATTCTCAAAATAATTTTTCTCAATATGCGTAACGTCGAGATTATGACGAATGAGGTTATCTTTCCAATAGGGTAAATCCCAAAAAATACTGCGCTTCTTCCGGCCATAACCTCCATCAGATTTGGTTATCTTTTTATTATGTTTCATAGCACCTTTCCTGGTCACTTTCTCTAATCCAAGAGTGGTAATCCGGTCTATTATATCCTTACATACTTTCACAGTAGGTGATTTCCCCTTCTCTGCCCTACCTTTTATGAATTTTTTCTTGTTATTACGATAATGATGGTTGTCTGGTAAAAAATTATGATAGTTATCAAACAAAGTGATTTTACGTCCATGAGGCAAATAAAATGCATCACTATCTTCCATACAATGTGGACAAGTCAACCTCCCAGAAGTCGTCCATCCAGACAACATAGAATATGCAGAAAAATCACTAATAGTCCACATAAGTGCAGCTCGTAGACAAAAATTAGTACTCAATGAACAATCATATGTATCGGCTCCCAAAGTCTACCCAAACTTCAATTCTGCAATCAAAGGTTGCATAAACACATCTATCATCTGTCTCAGATCTTTCGGCCCTAGAATAAGAACAGTTAGAAACATAAATATTTCTTTCATAACCATGCCTGGTGGCAAGTTGTATGGAGTAATTATAATTGGCCAACACGAGTATTGCTCCCCAAACATTCCAAATGGTGTAAACCCGTCAGCCATAAGTCCCAATCTCACATTACAGGTCTCCGCTGCAAAGTCTGGATGTTTTTCGTCAAAATGTCGCCAAGCCTCTGAATCTAATGGATGAACCATAAAGTTTGGATCCGAATGGTGCTCAGCGTGCCATCTTATATGGCTAGATGTGGCTTTAGATGCATATAATCGCTGCAATCTTGGTAACAATGGCAAGTAATACATAACTGATTGCGTTGTCTCATCATATTTATATCTCGACTCCCCACATCCGTTGCACCGCTTTTTGTTACTATTTACACCCCAATAAATCATACACGCATCAATTTTTTCCAATGGAAGTTCTAGACCATGTATAACCTTTTTTGTTTGATAAAAATTACTAGGAAATTTATTTCCCTCCGGTAAGTACTTCTTGAATATCCCAGCAACCCTGTCGTATGACGTAGTTGGCATATTAGTATCAGACTTTGCATTCATCATCTCAGACGTGGCATCAAATATAGAGTATGTCGAACCTTCGTACAAAGGTTGCTCAGTTGCCCTCATCATATCATAAAATCCCTGAGCCTACGGCTTAGGGGCCTCATGCGAATAATTTGGGTAAACAAACTCAGGGCCGGCAGCTGCCGTTATCATCATGCGTGCTGAATTGGCTAATTCTTGAGCATACCTCACATGTCCAATCGAATAAATGTCGCTTGAATAAGGTTCACTCATACCAATTTCGTAATCGGATTCAAACATACTCCCCGATGTTTCCTCGTAATTAGGCAAATTATTTGATGATCCACCATAAAATTGTTGATCGCTATCAAGTGACAGCCATGATTCCCCATGGTTGGTTCATTGGCAGTAATTAGCAACAAACCATTTGGAATACAAGTAGAGTCGAACTTCGTCAATGTGAAAAAATTGAGTGTTTTTACACATTCTAGCAGCACATGGGCACCTAATCATATTTTCATTCAAACATTTACCCTTTTTAACTTCAAAATTTATGAAATCATCTACACCTAAGCGAAAGTGTTCCGAAAGGCCGCCATCAGGACCTATCCATGCATACATTCATTGCCGGAGAATATTACTCATTTTATCCCTGTACAAATATGTATAATCTTCTTAAAGTACTAAGTAAAGTAAGACTAATTTAATCCAATATAGTATATTAATTAGTAAGATGATAATCATTTCACATTTTAACTTGCATTGTATATTATATGCTTGCGTTTATTTTAAATGCTACATGATTAAAACCAATTATTTTATGCATATTTCATTTATATTTCCTATTTATATTAAAGAAAAGAATTTTATTTAATGAGAATGTTGCCTTTAATTTGTTGTTTATAATCGCAATACATAAGTAAAGAAGAAATATAAGTTTGTCTAACACCATTATTTTAATATAACATAGTAAAATTGTATCTGAAATTTTATTTTAGAAAATTGCATTTGTCTAACATCGTTATTATTAAATTATATATTTAATGATGAATAATTGCAATTGACTTATGTTTATCTGAGCTTCAATGTATAAGTGATACGGAATATTTGAAAAAAATTGGAAATGTATAATGATTAGAATTTAACACCATTAAATTTGTTGTATTAATTATTATAATAAATTGTCTAAACGGGTAACAATCTTTATTTGGAAATAAACTCATCCAATATTTGTCAAGTATAATTTGTCAAGTATTTAAGCAATATTTAATTATGTAAGTAGACAATCACATTAACAATTAGGTGGAGAAGCATTCATTGTAAAACACAATTAAAATAAATTATGATTAGAAAATTACCTTATTTTATGGAGATATGGAGATATGAGGATATGAGCTGATCATTGAGATTGAGAGAGATATTGTTTGTAATAAATGTGTGGATGTGAAATAATAAAAAACTAACTATCTATACAATTGAAATAACTATGAAATAACGAGTAAATAAGTACGAAACTTATGGACCTCGTGAGACCTAGCTGAAGTTATCTAAATCAATTTAAATATTTTGTTTTTCAAAATATTATGCAGGGAGAATAGTTACGAAATAGCTTGAGAATTATGTATTATTTTCAACATCCACCGACACTAAGTCAACTCATTTATTTCGTAGTTAATCCGTAGTAAATTTGTATTAAAATTTAACAAATTAATGTGTATCGAAAATTCGTAGCAAGTCCATCGTTAATAGTACGATAGAATTTCCGTAACGAATTTCTGTCTTCTTTTGACTGTTTTTTTTTTAGTGACACGTCCTATTAGGAATATGCCCCAATGGTGTGTCATATCAAATTTGGCAACATCTTTCTCCATTATCAACCACATATCACTTATCTTTTTAGACTTATTTGAATTGGGATCGGTGTTCTTTTGCTAAACCCCAGCTTCATGTTTATTCAATAGTAACATTTTTAGCAAAACCACTATCATAAACAGATACTGCTATTACTAAAATAGAATTGAAGTAGTTTAGTAAAAAAAGAAACACACAGGGAGAGAAAGAGAGAGATGGCAATCATTCCAGAGCTACCAATAGGTTCAAACAAGACATCTATGCCGGTTATAGGATTTGGCACAGCTGTGTGGCCTCTATCGGGATCGGTTATCATGAAAGAAGCTATTATCGAAGCAATAAAACTTGGGTATAGACATTTTGATACAGCTGCTATTTACCATTCTGAAGGTACCTTGGGAGAAGCTATATTACAAGCTATCCATCTGAGGCTTATAAAGTCCCGTGAGGAGCTGTTTATTACATCGAAGCTATGGATAAGCGATGGTCACCATGAACGTGTGGTACCGGCTCTTCAAGAAAGTCTTAGGTAATGAGCTTCTTGAAACTGATATATTTCTTTCTTTCCATTTTTGTTGCAGAGAGGTCTATAGCAGGGTTGGAAACCATTAAAGTTAAGCTAGTCATGTAATTCCTTTCAACTTTAAAAAAAGGTAGGTAAATTAGAGTAGTAAACTTAACATTAATTTATATCACTGCTACAATTATGATTAACTACTACTTAGAAAATCTATTTCGTACACAATTCTTAGGAATAAACCTCGAGAGTTCTATATGAAATGCAAGAGAGATTATTGTGTGTCAATTTCATACACTATTAGTTTACTCTTTTCACATAAATGATTTAGTATAGAATTTTGATTCAAGAATTGATTTAAAATCTTGTCACCTCATCAATCTCAAGAATGATATGACAGTAGCTTAAAAAAGGTATCATATTGTGAGTCCAAATCGTGAAGGTCTTTACTGGATTAGTCTCATTCTTTTTAACCAAATATTCTTTACATACATACCTTTCATAGATTTTCATTTGAATTGTGATCCTATGTAAATAGGAGACTATGTTTAGAGTATCTTGATCTGTATCTCATTCATCAACCAATAAGCTTACTGGGAGGGGGATATGATGTTCCATTTGCAAGTGATAATCTTGTTCTCATGGATTTTAAGTCGGTTTGGGAAGCGATGGAAGAGTGCCAAATGCTTGGTTTAACGAAAAACATAGGTGTAAGCAATTTTTCTTGCCAGAAGCTTCAAAACTTGCTTTCAACGGCTAAGATCCCTCCGGCAGTAAATCAAGTGAGTTTCTTGTGAAGTTGTCATTGTTTACCTTGAAAACATAATTTTTAACTAATGGGTTTTCTAGCTTAAATATCCATAGTCATTATGTGAGCTTTCAGATTCCCCGGGAAAGACAACTGAGTGTAGGGTGTATAAGTCTAAAGCTCCCATTTATTTATTTTTAAAATAGTAAAAATGTCCTTTGAACTTTTTTCTAAAATGTATTATTTTCAGATACTTTGATTTAAAAGGTATTTTCTTGTGATGGGGACGGATTGCGCTGTTCGGACCGAGTGGACCGTTGGCTGATTGTTTCATTATTTCAATATTATGGTAAAGCATATCATGTTGCCAAACATATCTTCTATAATCTATGTTCAAAATCTTTGGAACATTTGTGTATGTTCAAAATCTATGTTCATATTATTAACTAACACCCATAAGTAAATGATGAAACCAATTAGTCATCATTATTCACTTGATTCATAAAAGACTTATATCTGCTTTATTCGAATGAGGCCTTAAGGTGGAGATGAGTCCTCTTTGGCGACAAACGAAATTAAGGGAATTTTGCAAGGAAAATGGTATCACTATTACTGCATATTCACCTCTAGGGGCCAGAGGTACAACTTGGTCGACAAACAGTATCTTAGATAATGAAGTCTTGAAGGAAATTGCCCACTTGAAAGGGAAAACTATTGCTCAGGTAATATTTTGTTTTTAACAAAACAAGTATATCAAAGCTAATTGTCTATTTTCGAGATTCCTTGCTCTTGAACTAAGCTGATTTGAGTTTCCGACTTGGTCGTGTTTACTCCAAATCTTTTACGTACAAATCAGACCTGAAAAATAGAACTTTTGTTTCCTGATTATGTATTGAACTCAACCCATGGAAGTTTTTGTACTGCTAATAGATTTTGAAGTTCTTCTCAACTTATTAAAGGCCTTAGAGGCCCGTAGCATGCCTAATCAAAACCGTCTATTTTTATAAATGTCAGTTAAAGATTATTGATTTCTTGTTGGTGTACACAAGTATTACTCATTGAAAACCCAATGAACGTTGACTTTTTTAACTAGGGTGAACACCTCTTATGTTGTAACAGTAGTGTAGTTATATACTTTTGTTTCCTAACTTCACCAAATATTTATGTTTCCACGTTGCTTATATATAGGTTTGTCTCAGATGGATATATGAGCAAGGAGTAACCATTGTGGTAAAGAGCTTTAATAAAGAGAGAATGAAAGAAAACATAAGCATATTCGACTGGATGTTGTCCCCTCAAGATTATGAACTAATCAATAAAATTGCTGAGCAAAGGGCTGTTCTAGGATTTACATATATAACAGAAAATGGTCCGTATAAAACTGTCCAGGAATTTTGGGACGGCGAAATTTAGTCCCATCTACGTTATCTGTATAACCTTATATACATGTACTGTTCAATTACTTGGAAGGAGTGATTTGTATCATTAGCGCTAGTGATGTGATGAACGTAGCATAATATAGATTCTTTGGAATCACTTATTCGTTTTCTACTTTGCTTTTTGAAACATTCAAGGTGAAGAAAATTATAGTGTTCCAAAACGAAGTTGAAAAGGCTGGTATTGGTATGAAAGATGTGCTGTTGTGATAAAGGAGACAGTAATAGATCTAGTATTAGCTTGAATTCTTGTGTGATGAACAAAAGGTAAATCCGGACCCATAATTATACACATGGAGGCCTAAATTACAGGAAATCCGACTCAAGGTGAAAAACAGGAAAGGGTAATAGGGAAATTACATTGGGAGATAGTTATGTATGATGTATCCAAATAAATAATAAAATAGAACCTTACAGTGTTTACGCTGTCTGCACAGACCACAGTTCCTATTCGTTGGAGCTTAACGATCATGTTGATAGGGTTGATAATGTGAAAATTGTCACAATTTCGAAAACTTTGAATTTTATGCAGGTTTTCTGGTGACCTATTATGTCCGTCCATCGCTTGTTGTTCTTTTTCTCCATCTACAGTCCTTTTATATCTACATTCAACTCGGTATCCAAGTTTCACATCTATCCCCCTTATGAAGATTGTTTGACCTGTCATTCTTGACGAAATGAACAACCGCATCAGTTTACTTATATCACCAATTTATCTTAAATATGATAAAATTATTCTAAAATTGTACACGCATCAGTTTACTTATCCATAAACTCAAATATATCTCAAATATAAGGATCAAAATGTTCACTTATAATTAAAATAATAAATTTTTTTTCTTATTTTTCTCTTATTCTCTATATTTTATTTGTACTTTTCACAAATAAATTAATAAAATAACAAAAAAATGAGTTGTATAGTTGTGATAGAGAAATTGATAAAAAAAGCTGATAATTTGTATAAAACAAAACGTTTTCTTATAAGTTGTAAAAGTGTACTTTTTACTTCAAATATGAGAAAACGTTTAATTTATTTAATGTGATTGCTCTATTAAATTAATTTGAGTTGAAAAAAATTGATAAAAATATACTAATATTTAGTTATGATAAGAAATTTAATAGGTAAGCTGAAAAATATATAAAGTTAAACTGTTATTCTAAAAATATAAAAATAATGGTAATTAACTTAAATATGAATAAAAGCGTTTGCTCTTATAGTTGTTGGCCTTCTGCAAAACCAAAAGGGAGAGGCAAAAGGGAATTCATATAATGGATCGCATATATGAACTAAAGGGAGTCTGATACCATCCCGTACTAACTTCAATCTATTTTATACATTATTAATTAATGAATTTCACTAGCTATCTCTTTCCACAACTTTTGCAATCAAAAGAATTAGTACCATTCAATTGGTATCATTTTCAACATATCCAATGATTTCACGTGTTTCCTTTCGGGGCATGTATCAGCTAAAACACTTATCCAACATAGGTACTCATCATCTCTCTCCGTTATCAACCACATATCGGGTAACTTTTTAGACTCATTAGCTTCATGTTTATTAATTTTGAACATGAACATCATTCTTAATTAGCAAAGGACGACCATAAACTCCCTCGGAGTTTGTTAGTTGGTTTCATTTGCAACTTATCCCTTTTGTTCAGTTCACTTGCAACTTATTACTGGCTCCTACACAAAGAGAAGTACTACTGTTATTACTAAAAAGAAATTGAAGTCATTTATTGAAGACAGAAACACACAAGGATAGAAAGAGATAGATGGCACACATTCCACTGTTATTGATAGAACATAAAAATTAGACCCGAATATTCTATTCGGGTAATAATCAACCCACTTTATAAATGGGTATCCAACGCTTAAATGGGTCGTCTCATACTTTTTATAGGAAATAAGGTGTTACTATCAAAAGCCCAAGCCCAATCAAATGGGGACCCATGTCTGAAAAACCCCTGGGATGAGGACATTTGTCAATATCCTAAAAGGCGCAGTTGCCTATAAATAGCCAACTACCCCTCCTAGAAAAGGACCAGAAAATCTATCCAAAAATTATAGAGAGAAGTTAAGAAAAGAGAGAAACTAACCAAAGCGTATCACTTCGAGAAATAAACCGAGAAAAGACAGCCGAACACCGAATAAGAGAGGAGAAAGATCAAGACGAGAGATCAAATAGGTATATCGAGCATAATTGTAGAACCGAAATACTAATCCGAGCAAATGTAATAGTCCGAACAAGGACAATAATCCGAGCAATAATAAAGATCAGGAAGTATCATTTATTCACGGTTGATTTATCATTATATCATTGTTGAAAAGCCTAACGCGACCGACCAAAGTTATGGCTTTATCAAATGGCGCCGTCTCCGGGAATCATCTAGTTCCCAACTAATTTAGAATTCGAATACCAATACTCTGCCAGACGAGCGACAATGGTTACCAATGTAGAGGAAACCCATCCCGAGATAGTAGAGACCAATAACCAAAACACGCAAATTAGCCAACAAGACCTCGACGATCTACTCGCTATCCGCGACAGATATGAAGCTATCCAATCCGGAAACCAACCAACAACCTCCTACGTCAACCAAGAACAACCGGTCGAACCACCCCGACATTTCATCGAAGGGATTGTCGACGAACACCTTTCGTCCTCGGGGGACGAACAAGACGTGCCCGTATTAAGGCGTGCACGAAGACGCTTAACCGGGTCCCAAGCAGGGCCGAGCTCAAGAGTCCCATTGCCTACGGCCTCGGTCAACTCCGGTGCTCGTTTACAAACGGACGAGGCCCGTCAGTTTGGTATGCCCGAGGATCATGTACTCGGACAGTCGCCCCGACTGCCGACTAATTCTCCGAGGATGATTACACCACCCACAGTGGAGGTACAACATGTCGTTCCATTAGCCGATGAAAGGAACTACACCCAGCTACAAGCTCAGCTGGCGGCATGCATGACGGCCATGACAGCGGCCGGCATCGTATTGCCAGTTATCCAACCCGACAAAGACCCACGCCATGAAGTGGAAGATTCTGCCTACAGGGCCGCCCTGGAGGCAGCGGGTCGGCGACCCGATACAAGAGTCCCCCACCAAGGGGGCAATGTCCCAATAACTATCGTCCATCCGAACACTCATATGGAACGTGTCCACACAAACACGAAGGACGATAGATATCCCGAATACAGGATCGGAGAGGGATATGGCCCACCACCACATCAGGGAGGATACCCTCCCCCCTACCAAGTCACGGATGACGCGTTCCAACAGGCTTGGAATGTATGCCAAGAAACCCTGTGTGCTGAACAATCACGCGGTACCGCAATCCTATGGGATTCGTCATCCCCGAATTCAGGCTCTATGACGGGAAGAGTTGCCCTATCGACCATCTGAGGCACTACAAGACGAAGATGGAACTGTGGAGTGATGACCATGCACTGATGTGCAAATTTTTCAAAAACAGCTTGGGTCAAGAGGCTTCGTCATGGTATCATAACTTACCACGGGGCTCCATTAGAAACTGGGCAGAACTGCTAAGAGCGTACTCCACCCGATACGCTGCTCATCGGAAAAAGAAGGTTAGTATCGAAACCCTTCTTAAAATGACGATGATGCCAAATGAAAGGCTCAACGATTACTGCATACGTTTTATCGACGTAGCAAACCAGATTCCGCGATATGCCAATAATATAGCCATCCAAAACTTTATCAATTCCATCCCTAATGGCTATTGGGCGAGAAGGAAGTTCATAGGCAAAAACTTCCCAACCACTGATTCCCTGCTAGCCTATTGTACCCACCTCACCGATAAAAACGACGAATTGCGTTTCCTCAACCGGACTCTACCGAGAAGAGAGTCGGTCCGCGAGGCACAGGTGGGTCGCAAAAGAGTTAGAAATAACCAGGGAGAAGCATTCCAACCGACCAGAAAGGGCAAAGAGCCCGAGATCCATAGCAGGGGAGAGCGACCACGAGCACTAGAGCCCAAACCGCTCCAGATCGCATACCTAACACCGACCAACGAACATAAACCGCTCCAGCTCGCCCACCCGATGCCACCCAAGCCATTTCAACAGGTTCGGCCCCAAGAGAGGGAACACCGAAACCCTTTCGGACCGGTCGAGCTGCGATACACTTTCAACCTGTCTGCTGAAGATATCCTCAAGGATATATGCAGGGAAAGTTGGTATTCCCGACCACAACCGATCATCTCTCCCCCCAGTCAGAGAGATTCCAAGCTCTTCTGCGCATATCACGAGGATCACGGCCATCTCACTGAGCATTGCCGTAACCTACGATGGAGAATGAACCAGTGGGGCGATGCAGGATACCTAGCCAAGTTCATCAAAGGAGCTGGGAATAAAGGCAAGCAACTGGCCATCGAGGGATCTGACAACCGGCAAGGCAAAACGATCAACGTCGTTCATATGTCACGACCCAAGGGCCCAGGCGGGGAACGATCACGACAACGGCAGCTGGCCCACTTTGGCCAAGTAGCCAAGACATCACAGGCGTCGCCCTCTAAACGACAATGCACTCCACGACGACATCCGCCCATTTATTTCTCGGATCTTGACGAAGAAGGGGTGATTTACCCCCACGGAGACGCCATTAACCTCCATGTTCAAATCGGCCTAGACACAGTCAGCAGGGTACTTGTCGACCAAGGAGCCTCTTGTGATATCATGTAAAAGGAGCTCTTCGACAAGATGGAACTCAAGCTGCAAGATCTTCAGCCTACCGATGTCACATTGATCGGATTCATCTCCGAAACGACCAAACCTTTGGGTAAGATCGTCCTCAGTGTCACAACAGGGTCCATGTCGGTTCCCGTGGAGTTCTTAGTGGTCGACGACCACTCCGGGCACAACGCAATATTGGGCCGACCATGGTTACATGCCATGAAGGCCATACCCTCGACCTATCACCAAAAGGTCAAATACCCGAATGATAGGGGGGCGATCGAGACAGCCAGAGGATGTCAAGAAGATTCAAGACGCTGCGAGGACATCACCGCGACTCTCCAACAACAACGAAGCACTGTGGAACAACCCACCAGCACAAAGAAGCTGATCAGCCAAATATCCAAAGCCGAAAGGGTTGTCGAAGAACAAGTAGGAGAGACACTTAGGAAGGTGTATATCCCGGATATGGACGAGGAGCACTATTTCCTCCTCGGCGATAACCTTCCAAAACGGGAATCCGAGGAGTTAGAAGCGTTCCTTTTCAGTAACATTGATAAATTCGCCTGGAGTCCTAAAGACATGCCGGGCCTAGACCCAAATACAGCATGCCACCACCTAAGTGTAAACGCCGAGTACAAGCCAATAGCACAGAGGGGCAGAAAAGTCTCTGTACAGCACAGAGCAGCTATAATCGCTGAAGTACAAAAGCTATTGGAGGCTGGAGCCATAAGGGAGGTTTACTATCCAAAATGGTTGTCCAACCCGGTCGTCGTCCCTAAGAAGAACGGGAAGGAGAGAGTCTGTATAGACTTCACCAACCTCAACAAAGCCTGCCCGAGGGACCACTTTCCCCTTCCAAGGATCGATCAACTGGTGGACGCAACAGCGGGAGCAGAACGGATGACCTTCCTCGACGCGTACTCAGGATACCATCAAATTCCCCTCGCCCGCGAAGATCAAGAAAAGACTTCATTTATATCGCCTTTGGGAAATTATTGCTATACGGTAATGCCGTTCGGTCTACGCAATGCGGGGGCAACTTACCAAAGGATGATAACACGGGTATGTCGAGATCATATAGGGAAAACAATGGAGGTATACATAGACGACATGGTCGTCAAAAGCGAAAGAGCCACATCCCACCTTCAGGATATCAGGAACGTTTTCCGAACGCTGGGCGAGCACAAACTGAAACTCAATGCGAGCAAGTGTGCATTTGGCATCAGCAAAGGGAAATTCTTGGGACATATGGTTAGCCGACGAGGAATAGAGGCTAATCCCGATCAAATAACGGCTCTACGAAACCTAGCAGCGCCCAAGAATAAGAAATAGGTACAAGAGCTCACGGGAATGATGGCCGCGCTGAGCAGGTTCATTAGCCGATCCGCAGATAAGGGACGGCCATTTTTCGAATCACTCAAGAAGGATAGAAAATTCATCTGGGACCCGGAATGTGAAGCTTCATTCAACAATCTCAAAGAGTACTTGAGGACATTGCCACTGCTAGTAAGGCCGAACAGAGGAGACATTCTGGCATGCTACCTAGCAGTCTCCGCTACAGCTGTGAGCGCGGTCATCCTAAGAGAAGAAGGTCGCGAACAATTTCCGATTTACTTCGTCAGCAAGACTCTGGTCGAAGCCGAAACACGTTATCTACCCTTGGAAAAGCTGTGCCTGGCATTGGTCGTCGCAACCAGGAAGTTGCCACACTATTTCATAGCTCATCAGGTCCGGGTATATACCAAGTTTCATATTAAAGAGTCACTTCGACGGACGGACATTAGCGGCCGAGTTGCCGCCTGGGGGGTCGAGCTATCCCAATTTCATATCGAGTTCGCACCCCGCCATGCCATAAAGGGACAAGTCCTGGCCGATTTCGTCGCAGAATTCACCGAAGGCTATGACGAGCCTTTGGCACTCTCTCCCCAATCACACTGGCAGATACATGTCGACGGATCAGCCACCAAGGACGGATCAGGAGCAGGGATCGTCCTAAAGTCTAGAGAGGGAGCAATCATCGAGAAAAGCATAAAACTGGGCTTCCGAGCTACCAACAATGAGGCAGAGTACGAGGCCATGATAAATGGCATGCTTATTGCCCGGTCCCTCGGATGCTCCCACTTAATTGCAAGCTCAGACTCCATGCTCATCGTCAATCAAGCCACCGGCGAGTACCAAGCGAAAGACGATAGAATGATCCTCTACCAAGAAAAATTCCAAAGCTTGATGGCCACATTCGAACAGTGCGAGTTAGTAAGAATCAATCGCACCGAGAATGCACATGCCGATGCATTGGCCACCCTAGCCTCGACACTAACATTGACCGACACCCGGTCGATCACAGTGGAACTACTGCCGACCCCGAGCATAATAAAAAGGGTAAACCGGGTGACATCGATACAGTACGAACTAGGATGGATGGAGGACATGACCCATTATCTGCGAAATGGAACGCTTCCGGTCGACAAGATAAAAGCGCTGAAAATTACAAGAAAAGCTCCTCGCTTCTGGCTATCCGAGGACGATAAACTATACAAATCCAGTTACCAGGGACCACATCTACTGTGCGTCCCGACCGAGCTACAACTGCCGGTCTTGGAAGAAATCCACGAAGGATCTTGCGGAGCACACATCAAAGGGCGATCCCTTGCAAACAAGGCAGTGACCCAAGGATATTGGTGGCCCTATATCAAGCGAGACGCCGATGCATACATCCAACGATGCGACAAGTGCCAACGATTCGCCAAGATACCACGGCTCCCTTCATCTATGATGACCCCGGTATCAGCACCATGGCTGTTCGCTCAATGGGCAATCGATTTGGTCGGTAAACTCCCAAGAGCACCTGGGAATGTGGAATATCTGATCGTTGCGACTGATTATTTCACCAAATGGGTCGAAGCTAAACCCCTCCGAGAAATCAAAGCCAGCAACGTCAAACAATTCATTTGGGAATACATCATAACTAGGTTTGGAATACCGTACGCTATAGTCGCCGACAACGGAACCCAATTCAAAGATGCCAATTTACAGCTGTGGTACGAGGAACTCGGTATCCGAAAATTCTATTCGACGCCGACATACCCACAAGGGAACGGGCAAGCCGAAGTGTCAAACCGAACCATATTAGACGGCATCAAGACCACCCTTGAACAAGCAAAGGGGAGGTGGCCCGAGCGGCTACTCAACGTTCTATGGTCGTGCCGAACTACACCCAAGACGGGCACCAAAGAAACCCCGTTTAGCTTAGCATACGGTGTTGAGGCCGTCATACCGACAGAGATCGGGCTACCTACGCTCCGAACAACGTTGGTCGAGCAGGGAAATAATGAACAAAGAATGAGAGAAGAGCTCGACATGATAGACGAGAAACGAGAGATAGCGGCCCTTACCTTAGCTAAATACCAACAAAGCGTAAAGCAAACCTATGACAAGAGAGTAAAAGGATCTAAAGAATTCATGGTAGGAGAACTGGTGCTGCGACGAGTGACGGTCTATACCCGCAACGAAATACATGGCAAACTGAGCCCTACCTGGGAAGGCCCATACGAAATCGTCAGGCGAACAAGTCCAGTCTCTTACAAAATCAAAAGCATCCTGTTCGCCAACAGCCGAGGGGAAAAGAATTCTGGAATGTGGCTAACTTAAAGAAGTACTATGTATAGGCAATGCTCCGAATACAGGTGCTACCTTACCCTTCTTGCTTAATGGCATTATCTTTCTTCTTTTGAATAAATAAAATATATTATTATGCTGTCTACTAATACCATGAGATTCTCAACATGGCCGAAGTGCCTAGAAATACTATGAAATCCCGTAAATGGCGTGTTACCGAAGGAACGTCTAGGGATACTATGAAATTCCCAGCATGGCCGAAGTGCCTAGGAATACAATGAAAGTCCGTAAATGGCGTGTTACCAAAGGAACGTCTAGGCATACTATGAAATCCCGTAAATGGCGTGTTACCGAAGGAACGTCTAGGGATACTATGAAATTCCCAGCATGGCCGAAGTGCCTAGGAATACAATGAAAGTCCGTAAATGGCGTGTTACCAAAGGAACGTCTAGGCATACTATGAAATCCCGTAAATGGCGTGTTACCGAAGGAACGTCTAGGGATACTATGAAATTCCCAGCATGGCCGAAGTGCCTAGGAATACAATGAAAGTCCGTAAATGGCGTGTTACCAAAGGAACGTCTAGGCATACTATGAAATCCCGTAAATGGCGTGTTACCGAAGGAACGTCTAGGGATACTATGAAATTCCCAACATGGCCGAAGTGCCTAGGAATACTATGAAATTCCCAACATGGCGTGTTACCGAAGGAACGCCTAGGAATACTATGAAATTTATGTGCAGGTACAATGCAAGGAATTATTCAGGTCCACTTTACGACGGCGATGCAATATAAATTGGCTAAAACAATGAAGGAGAATCAATCTAAACAACAAAATATCAACAAGAAGCATCTTCAAAACAGGAATAACGACATAACAAATGATTTGGCAAGGAAAAATCGATCCAATCAATTAAATAGCAATACGGCAATGGAAAGGTACAAAACAGGAATAAAGAAATCACATATATAGTCCTCGCCCGCATTACGGAGGCAACAAGAAGATCAACGACACTAAAGAGATACATTTAAGAAGAGCTACTGCAGGAGGAGCACGACGGTAATTGACCGAGCTCAATCTCTTCGTCATCAGTCGTTGTGTACCCATCAGACTCATCACCATCAAAACGCTCCTCAGAAATGAGGGCATCAAAATTGGTCGTATGAGCCCCGACACAAGTCAGCGTTTGAAGCCACGCGTTGAACTCGGCTTCTTTGGCGGACTCGTGAGCATCCGAGGCCGCTTTAGGGCGATCATCGTCAAAGGAGAGGTCACGGCGAGCTTCAATCACAGCTGCGGAAGCATCGTATCTGGTGCGGGACAAACGGAAATACTTCACCAACACGTTGGCCTTGGTCACAAGCAACTTTAATTTGCCGAAGTACTCGCCCTTTGCACGCCAATATCGATCCAAACGACGCTCCTGAACCTCAACAGCATGCTCGGCACGGCGAACGTATTCTCGAAAAGAGGCCGCCTGGGTTTTCAGCTTGGTCCGCAGTCGAGCACATTGGTCGGTCAATTTGACATTTTTGCTCATCAACACAATGTAGGGCCACCTGTCAGGCACCTCACTAGCCGCACCAGATGAGACCTCGTCCCGGGCAGCACCAGTAGGTCCTAACCCCGGATTAACTAGGCATGGAGAACCAGCCTGGTGCGACGTAGTAGCATGTGCCTATAAAAAAAAAAGAGGGGGGGAGACGAACGAGAAGAGATGAATAAAAAAAAAAAAAAAAAAACAAACAAAAGAAAAAAAAAAAAAAAAAAAAGAAAAAAAAAAAAAAAAAAAAGAAGCGAGAGAATTTTTTATACAAGCTACAAAGAAAACGACAAAACAAGCTATTTTACTAATCCGACAACCCCTCAACAGACGCCGAAGTCTCTACTACATCGGCAAAATGAATATCTCGCAATGAATTAATTTGCGTCCCCAAACGCTCACGAATGACCGCCTCGATTCGGTTCAAGGCAACCGTGGTTTCAGTTACCCCGGCCTTCGCATCCACCATGCGCTCTGCCCGGGACACACCACTCATTCCTTTTATATGCTCCAGCACCTCTAAGGCGCGAGCTCGGGCCCAATACGCTTTGGCAAAGGACAGCAGCAGATCCGCGTCCTCGAAAACGGCCCCAAGGACCAAGCTCAAGCTCGTCACACGACCTCGGGCTTCATCACGAGAACGTCGTAGGGCACTGAGAAGTTCCTTTGCTTTACCCTTATTTGCCGTATAATGGGCGGTCTTTTTACTAAATTTCTCTCCCAAATCACGTAACCGGATCGCCAGGTTGGAAATATGAATATTCAGACCCTCGATTTCCTGATAGGAACAAGTCAATTTCGCGGTAAGGGACGCGTTAGACCTTTCCAAATCCTCCATCACGTCACCTACACTACGACTAGGCGAGGTCCAGACCACCATGGCAAGGGGGTTATTTGGTACCTGACAATATTTTGTTTTCATATCCTTCAAAATATAATGACCACCAAAAGAAATTCACCCAAGCAAGCTCAACAGAAAGAAACCACAACACCTATATTATCACTTCCCCAAAAAAATCTGTTTCTAGATACAAAAAAAAAAAATAAAATAAAAAAAAAAAATACATAATGCTAGGAAGATAGTCAAGGTTCCACCTGAGGAGATGCTGGTGGGGGAACAAAAGTAGCAGCCGGTCGAAGAGTGGACGGGGTCGACATAGAGTGAGGACGCAGCGCTGTCGAAATTGTCTGCCCCGGTAGCCGAGGCAGCTCTTCTTCACGAAGATTCGCCCAGTCCAAGGGTTTCGGCGGTGCACCATGCGAACACGGATACACCAACTCCGACCACGCCCTATCCGACAGAGGAACATTCGCGAAATTGAGCGCCCGCACATGAGCGCAGTATACAGAAAAGTTGGCCATCATCGCTAACTTTTTCCGCTCCTCCGCCTGTGCCGTTTTCAGGGCAGACACCTTAGCCTTTTCGGCTTCCACGTCCTCGGCTAGGAGCAAGTTCTCCTCCTCTAATTCGCCGTACTTAGCGGCCATGCTCTCTTTTTCCACCCTCAATTTCTCGACATCCTCGGTCAGGTGCAGGAAGTCCACCGACAGTTTGTCATAATTCTCGCCCAGGGTTTTCTTCTCGGCGACCAATTTCTCCTTCTCGGCCACCAGATTATCCTTCTCGGTCACCAGCTTCTCTTTCTCACCCTCTAGCGCTCCCAGCTGATCCCGTAGCGCCACGGCACTCACAGCAATCTGCACTTCAACACATTAGTTTCCAAATAAAATACAAGTACCCAACCTATATAGTGCAATACGAGCCCCACGTACCCTCAGCGCATCCGCGTAAGCCTGCTCTATAACTGACATTGTAGGTTGGGCAGATAGTTTTTCTGCATTCTTGAACACAAGGGGTTTCAGAGCCGTATACCCCATCTTCAGTGTTCTCGGTTGATCCAGCAGTTCACCCCTACATCGGTCAATGTACCGGGTCATTGCAACCCCGTCAACCAACCCTTTCTCGGATTCGTCGAGAGCCTCATCCTCGACACCCGTCACAACATCCCCGACAGTCTCTTCGCTGCCTTTCATCTCCACCCCCACGTCCTCCTCCAACTGCTCAATCTCAGGGGCCCTATGCTCGATCTCTTCCTCATTACGGAGGGGCGAGCACACGGACAAATCTATCGGACCCTCGGTGGGAATAGGAGAGATGACCGGCAAAGTCATCGTACCCTCCCCCATGTTCGTCAAGAGGTTCATATATCCGAATACATCGTCGACCGACCCCTGAAACACAATAATACCCATAGACCGGGCAAGAGCGAGGGTAACCAATGGAGAAGTCAGTAGCTGAAACAAGATGACTAATAAAGCAAAGCACTAGCGAACCAAATGACAAACAACCAAAAGACAAGAAAATCATAATAACTATACACATACCTCGCCCGGAGCAGAGGCATCCTCGGCGGTATCCCCTTGACCAGCGGCACACACCCCCTCGCCCGAACCAACGTTAGCATCTTCCTCGGTAACCGATGTATCGGTTCCCCTAGCCCTCTTCATTGTTTCAATGACAGGGTCAGCTGCACGACGCTTAGAACGAACGGCCTTTTTCCCAAGCCGAGTAGCACATCGAGCCTGAACCACCTTTAAGAATTCCTCCTCGGGATCTTTGGGGATCTCGGGTGCCGGATTTCCCTTGGTCACCGACCCCATAGGGTAACCGAGCAACATCGGAGCCGTACGACTCGCAGGATCCGGTGTAGGTCCAGGCCCCCACCATTTCCAAAGAGCTAACAGAGCCTCTACATTGGGGGCGCCGAGGTCTGACATGATGGGAGCATTGGTCGCCGGTCCAGGAATCTGGTGTCCCGCACAACCCCATGCACCAGAAGCAATTACAATACCAAGATTACGCTCTTTATTGGTATCCGGCAAACCGATAACGAGCCGGCAAAAGGCACGCAGAGTCTTCAAATACGAGCTGCGATGCTCAAAGCTCAGACTATAGACTCCAAAGACGTCATTCAGTTTAATCGGTATTCCGGACAACTCCGATAGCCTTTGGATACCATTCAGAGTACGGTAACCATTTAGGGCCAGTTGGGCCGGAGCAATTTGGACGGCCTCAAAGAACGAAGCCACCCAGTTTGTAAAGGGCAGTCGAAGACCACCAGTGAAGAATGCCGAAGAACGCACGGCCACCTCGCCGGCAGGTACAAATCCCAGCACCTCCTCGTCAGAAATAGGAAGCCGGATATGTATGTTGTCAGGTATTCCGGCGAGTTCTTTAAAATCCTTCTCCACGAATATGCCAACTTGGGCCACACTTTGGGTCAAAATTTCCTATACAAATATCATCAAAAGTCCATCAATATACTAACCAAATACACACACCAGAACCACATCAATAGAACGAGAGCCACCACCCCCCCCACGCACATTACATCAGAATCATCAGACATATATAGATAACCTGAACCATATACCAACGACACACCTATGACCACAACGACAACTCAAATACAACTCCTAAAAGAGGGAAGGGGGGAGAACAAAAAATCACTTACAGTAATCATTATGAGCAAGCAAGCGCGAACAGCAGCAAGTCTTCCAACAAAACCACGAAACCCTAGATCAAGCGGCCGAACTCTTTTCCTTTTTGGCGGGAAGAATATGCTTTAGAGAGAGAACGATATTTTCTTCAGCGAATTCTATGATAAAAATAAACAGGATTACTTGGCACAATAAAAAGGAGTGGAGTCACAAAAGGAATAAAATAATAACCGTCCTTTCGTGTAACAGAGGTTTACCTTTTTCCAACCATACGAAAGTCAACAACCGCTGCTCTTTTTCACATATAAACGCTCCAGATTTCGCCACGTCAGCGCATATTCCACTACCCAAGGCAGTTCACATCATTAGACCTAAATAAACGGCCAGTGGACCCTACCACGAAAAGCTTCTCACATACGCTACCACTACTATCACACCGAGAATATCCCCTGATTAAAGTTCCTCGACTCCCAAACCTATCCTTAACACAAGCGCACACCGAACAAAGTAGACGAAGACCGTTTCTAGCTTGATGGCAGCGAACATCAAGTCTAACAACGCTCTCCGGAGGGATAACCGGGCATATTGTTCGGTGTATGATCAGAGACATAAAAGAGAAGCAAACAGGAAATAAAATAGGACAGAATCAAATGCAAGACAAGTTTTATTCATCCACAAAGGGGGAAACACAAACAATACAACAGAAAAAGAAAATACACCCGTCCTACTTTTTCGAACTATCCCCCATAGCAACATCCCTCTTCGCCAAAAGTTCCTCCAGACGCTCTTTCTCCCTAACCAAACGAGAAATTGCCATCTCAGCTTGTTTCAAGGCGTAAGACTGAGACTCGCATTTTTGCTCGGCCTTGAAACGAGCAGTGCCCTCCTCGTCCCAATATTGTTTAAACCTCCTCGCTTCAGTCCGAGCACACATGAGATCATGTTTCAGCCATGACATCTCAATTTCTTTTAGTTGAAGAGGAGTCAAATCCTCCTCCCCAAAACCAGGGGGACGAGGTAGCAAAAAAGTAGGCTCCTCTTCCATAAGGGCTTTCTTTTTGGAGGCAGACCTAGTGATGGGAGCCATCTCACGCAAAAGCAAATTATAAAACAAGAGAGAGGTAGAAATTGATAATGAGATACAGGCAATAGGGAGCATTTATAGAGAATCAAAAGGCACAAAATACGAAGCGTTACAATGGTTCACAAGACAGGCACGAGACACGAAAAGATACAACTGATTCATCAAATACAGAAGATAAAACACAAATGGCAAAAGGGGAAATACAAAAGAAAACCAGCCCAATCTAAGGATCAATGGGTGGAAAAACCGAACTGCCAGACCGAGAGAAAGCAAAACGAGCAGAACAATTCAACCGAGCTTGGTAGGAATCGTTCATGGCGACCAAATCGTCATTCTCCGAGGAGAGCCTGTTGTTTTCCGTAGTAAGAACCCTGACACGTTCCACGAGCCGAGCATTCTTTACCATTATGTTAGCTAGGCCTTGAGGAGAGTTGTCAAACTCATCTTGAGAATGGTCCCAAATTTCCTCGGCATCATACCAGGAGTTGGCCAGATGGTTTCTCTGCAGCAACAAGTGATCGAGCTGGCGACTCAGTGCCGAGATCTCGGTCCACTTCATCGTCTCTTCGGGATAAGAGCCGAACAAGCTCAAGGCCAAAACGCCATACTCTTTCTCAAGCCTTGCCATCCGACGGCGGACCCGAGATACCTCAGTATCCAAGCCCTTCATCTGAGCATGATATCTCACCACAGGTCCAGACATTCTGGGAAATTGTTTAGTACGGAAGAAA
This sequence comes from Primula veris, assembly GCA_963682055.1. NCBI lineage: Eukaryota > Viridiplantae > Streptophyta > Magnoliopsida > Ericales > Primulaceae > Primula > Primula veris. The sequence goes on along the minus strand of OY821743.1, from coordinate 16,560,948 downwards.
ATAAAGGGCTAAGGAAGAGAGAAGCAAAAATAAAAAAGAGATGATAAACTACCAAAGAAAAGAGAAGTACTTATAGAACGAAGAGTATGATATTTTATGACCTTGCTTGGGAAATTGCATATTTCCTGACATGACTGGGGGGCATGTACATTTCCTGACCTACTAGGGAGCAGGCACATATGTTTGCCAGTGATGGGGACATCTATTGACATCTGAGACTACAGTGCAGAAGAAATAAAGACGAGATATTCAAAGATCTAGATTCCAGACAAACAACAAACCACAGGTACAATATAAAAAGAAAGGCAAAAAGAAAAGGGCAAAAATACTTTTCATTAATGAAGATGGAATACATCATTGTTCATTACATCAATAGACAATATTACATCGAGGTCTGTTACATCAAGGTCTATTACATCCGAGATAAAAACCTATTACATCCGAGATAAAAACCTATTACATCCGAAAAGATCTATTACATCCAAGAAGAGCTAGTACAGAAGATCAGGCAAAAGATCGACTATATCAGCTGACCAAGTGAGCAGGAAACGCCAAAAAGAAAAAGTAAGAAGAAAGAGAAAGGAAAAGAAGAAGAGTGCAAGAGAACAAAAGGGGAAGAAAGTGGAGGGAACAGAAGTGAAAAGCAAGAAGAGGAAAAGAAAAATGACAAACCCTAGACATAACACAACCCTTAGGATCACAGGGTTGATTGTTACATCGTAGTGGTGCAAAAAAAAAAAGATGAAGAAAAAAGAAAGAGAAAGAGCAGAGGAAGAAGAAATGAAGGAAACAGACAAATAAAAAGGACGTAAAAGAAACAAAACAAAAAGAAGAAAAACAAAGACCTAGGAAAAGATAGTAAGAAGAAAATGGAGGATAGAGAGAAGAGAGACTGAAAGAGTATAGAAAGAAAAGAGATGGGAAAAGATGGGGAAAAAACAGAGAAAAATAGAAAAAAAGAAGGGGGAAGGTTATGGGGAAGTCGATCGGTATCGATGAGAGGGCCCGGCAGAGACATCCCTGTCCCTCAGTGTCGGGTTCCCCCTTAGCATCTCATTCTCTTCGACTAGAGCCTGACGAGCACGTCGGCAGTAAGCCAGTTCGGATCTTAGCCAAGTTAGTTCCCGAACCATCTCGGTATGGTGATAACGCATCACCTTCAATTCCTCCTCGGCATCCCTCAACAGCCTTTGTACATGGTTATAGGAGGCTTCGAAGGCCTCCACTTGCAAAGCTAATGCTGATTGGGTGAAAGGACCAGACATCTTAGGGAAATTATAAGATGAGGGTCTATATATGGGGGAAAATAATATGGTGAGAAGTGTGGATGTAACCATGCTGTAAGCAGGTATTTATAGATCAATTGTATGAGGGCTGGGATTGAGAGTCGCAACCATTCACCAATGGGTATTCAGAAGCGATGGCACTCAAAAGAGGTGACTGTTCAAGAAAAACGTTTGGATTCCCAAAAGACTCTAAAGAGCGTGAGTAATTAAAAGCCACTCCTGTTCAAGAAACGTTTGGATTCTTACCAATATTTAAAGGGAGTAAGTAATAATGGCATTGAAACACGCGTCGTTTTTGGGAAGAGCAGCGGTTCAAATAAATATCCCAGATCTTTTGCGCAAGGCTCAAGAAAACTCTGGTGAATAGGATTTTATATGCACAAGGCTCAAGAAATCCTATTAATCCCTAGATATAAAGAATAAGAAGGTCCAATGGATAAGATCAAACGCCAGGCCCAAGAAAAGCATTAATGAGGCCACAAGCGTGCGCAGTCAAAATAAATTGCATTGGGAAAGTAATTCAGATATAAACAAGAAAAAGAAATCTTTATTGATTGGTTGATACTTCGTTACAGAAGAAGCACAAAGAGAAAATACAATGAAAACAATAAAATCATTTCATAGAAGGGCCCGCTTCGTCATTCGGCTTCCTTTTCGACCGAGCATACACTTCCTTAAGGGCCAATTTGTAAGCCCTCTTGGAAGCAAGCTGCCTATCTCTGGAGGCCTCGAGCTCTTTGATCCGGGTACGAGCACGAATACTGTCGAGCAAAGACCTCTGGTGCTCCTTCTCTAGGGCATCCAATCGCTCGTCTAGTTCGGCGGCCCGACGAGCTTCCACCGACAGCCGGGCAACCCTCTTCTCGAGATAACGCACCTTCTGAACTTCCTCTTCCAGACGGGCAACGTATTTAGGAAGGTTGTCACCATACTTTTCGAGAGGAGAAGCCATTTATTCGTTAATAAAGAATGAACCGCATAAAAAGTACTGGGACAGTCCCCTTTTATAAGAAGAAACAAGGAGTAGGTCAAAGGTCATCTCGAATAAATACAACCTCTTGAACTTCCCAAGAACATTAAAGGCGAATTCACCACAGTTCCAAATCCAATTAAAGTCATCCAAAAAGACATCAAGAAGATAAACAGACAAGAACAAGGAAAGGAAAATATTTTATTAATTCCAAAAAACTTCGATTACAACTGAGGAGAAGACTCCCCATTCAAGAGAAATTACGACAGAAATTACAAAAGACTAATTATTTCGAGGAAGAGCCTTCTTCATCGTCATCCGAACTCGGTCTGGACCGAGCATGCAACTCCTTGAAGGCAAGCTTATAGGCCCTTTTTGCTGCCTTCTGCTTAGCCAGATTAGCCTCGAGCTTCTTTATATGCTCATAGGCCCAATCCCGATCGGCCATCGTCACATGATGATCGGAATCCATGTCAGACAACCTTTTCTTGTAGTTTGAAACCTTGGCCACGAGTTTCTTATTCGCGGTACGAGATTTCTTGATTTCCGTTTCTAAATATGAAATATAATTAAAGGAGCTCTCACCAGTAGAACCAGAAGAAGCCATTATGTCACGAGCAAATTAGTAGTAAAATGCCTAATTATGGAGGGAGCACACCCCTTTATAGGAGTTTTCCTCGAAGAAAGATATTAGGATAGGAAACATTAAATGTGCCCCCCCTGGAAAACGTCGCGAGTCTATTGCGTTTCTCGATGAAGCATTGGGAAAAACAAGACCGAAGTAACGTTCTCGACAAACCGAACATGACTCCCCCGACATGGAAACCACGCCGAGGAAGTCAGGGAGCACTTGATAGAACATAAAAATTAGACCCGAATATTCTATTCGGGTAATAATCAACCCACTTTATAAATGGGTATCCAACGCTTAAATGGGTCGTCTCATACTTTTTATAGGAAATAAGGTGTTACTATCAAAAGCCCAAGCCCAATCAAATGGGGACCCATGTATGAAAAACCCCTGGGATGAGGACATTTGTCAATATCCTAAAAGGCGCAGTTGCCTATAAATAGCCAACTACCCCTCCTAGAAAAGGACTAGAAAATCTATCCAAAAATTATAGAGAGAAGTTAAGAAAAGAGAGAAACTAACCAAAGCGTATCACTTCGAGAAATAAACCGAGAAAAGACAGCCGAGCACCGAATAAGAGAGGAGAAAGATCAAGACGAGAGATCAAATAGGTATATCGAGCATAATTGTAGAACCGAAATACTAATCCGAGCAAATGTAATAGTCCGAACAAGGACAATAATCCGAGCAATAATAAAGATCAGGAAGTATCATTTATTCACGGTTGATTTATCATTATATCATTGTTGAAAAGACTAACGCGACCGACCAAAGTTATGGCTTTATCAGCTACCTATAGGTTCAAACAAGACATCTATGCCGGTTATTGGGTTTGGCACAGCTGTGTGGTCTCTATCAGGGTCGGTTATTATGGAAGAAGCTATTATAGAAGCAATAAAAGCTGGATATAGACATTTTGATACAGGTGCTGTATACAATTCTGAAGGTACTTTGGGAGAAGCTATTGTACAAGCTATTGATTTGAGGCTTATAAAGTCCCGTGAGGAATTATTTGTTACATCGAAGCTATGGATAAGCGATTGTCACTATGAACGTGTGGTACCCGCTCTTCAAGAAAGTCTCAGGTGATGAACTTTTGAAATTGATGTGTTTTATTTCTTTCTATTTCTGATTGTAGGACGAGCTATAAAAATAACGTGTTGTTGAATAAAATTTATTTTAAATAATTTAAAATAAACACGAGTTTGTTTGAGCGATAATGATTGATAGCTACGTATATGAGTGCATATCTCAACAATGATATGACGGTTGCCTAAAATTGTACGAGACTGTGATTCCAAATCTTGAACTTGTAGGTCGTTTTAGTAGGTTAGTCTCATTCCTTTTAACTATTTATTCTATTTATATCTTTCATAAATGTTGATTTGGAATTGTAATCCTATGTATATAGGAGGTTATGTTTGGAGTATCTTGATCTGTATCTCATTCATCATCCAATAAGTTTAGTGGGAGGGGGATATGATGTTCCATTTCTTAGTGATAATCTTGTTCCCATGGATTTTAAGTCAGTTTGGGCTGCTATGGAAGAGTGCCAAATACTTGGTTTAACGAAAAACATTGGAGTAAGCAATTTTTCTTGCCAGAAGCTTCGGAACTTGCTTTCAACGGCTAAGATCCCTCCGGCAGTAAATCAAGTGAGTTTCTTAAGAAGTTGTCATTGTTTACCCTCAAATGGGATTTCTAGCATAAAGGATTGATAGTTATAATGTGTGTCAGTGTCGTCTCCAGCATTTCGCAGATTCGAACTCAACAAAAACTATATTTTATAGTTAACATTTAATCATTCTATCATCGAAATAAACTTCGATCAAGGATGTTATTAATTTGACAAATTTCCGAACCAAGTAAATGCTTCAATAAGTGAAATTTTCTTACGCACTAATATTTGAGTAAAATATCGATTCACAACTTGAGAAGTACTTGCCATTTATTACTAATTATGAACAAGTATTCGAACATATATATGACGTGTATTAGTTTATTTTTTAATTAAACAGTGGGGGTAATCCTACTAATTTCTTTTAAAAGAAAATGATCAATAAGTATATGTTTACTGTAACTTAATTATTAAAAAAACACTCTTCCTTATGCATATCTAAGTACGTAGCATCTTATATATATCAAATATTTCGCTTCCTCATGATTTAAACCAATTTCTTGTTACATGCCTATTATCTCTGATCCAGTGTATCAACTAGGCATCTTATCAAATTCTTGTGCTTTTTAATAGATATTTTTATATTAAAAGATATACACTATATAATTTTCTGTACTTATATATGTACAGGAGAAAAAAAAAAGAAAATGCCAAATAACTCCTACTTTTCAAAACTTATTTCAAAAAACATATCCCGAAACTTTTCATTTCATTTATGTTCTATTTTGCCATAAATATAAAACGGAGTGCAATTCTAATTTTCTCCATCATTTATTACACTATCGCTCTGTAAAATTACTCCACTGCATCCCTAGCTCATCTCCGACGAACCGTCGCCGCTGCGATGGTAGGCCTCCATCGCTCTGCTGCCGGAGCAGATCGACGCCGGAGTAAAGATGTCACACCTCTCTATTTTTTTTCTCTCTCTCTATATATATATATATACTAGTAAAATTTATTCACGCGTTGTGTGTGAGACGCGTAATAACATAAATCTTGTAATATATTTTATTTTGAACATAATATTCAGATTTGTACAAAACATACTACATTTAAAACTAAATTATCAAAAACATACCCTTACAACTTTAACTATCAAAAACATACCAAACAAATTTAATGTTGTTTATTCTTTCTTTCTCTATCTCTCATTTACTCTCTCTCTCCTCCCTTATTATCTTTCTCCTCCATTCTTCTCTCTCTCACCAATTTTTCTCTACATCTCTCTCTGATCTTAGTCTCTCTCTTCTCCATTGTTGTTTGTATGTTTATTTTATATCACACTCTATCTCTCTCCCCTCATCCACCACGAAAACCCGCCACTAACTACCGAACACCATCTAAATTATATAAATATCAATATACATATAAATACATATATATATATATACGTAATACACAAATATTATACTGGTTGATAACCCGTAATATATGAAAAATATATAAAATTGGTGAGATTGTTTTCTATCCCGTAATATATGAAAAATATATGAAATTTGTGAGATGGTTTTCTATTTATTGAGATTTGAGACTATTGTAAAACTTGTGGATTTCAAGATTGAAGGAGGAGAATCCATATGTATAGTATTGAAAGAAATTCATATGTAGAGTATGCAGTTTTAAAATTAGGGTATGAAGTTTTGAAATTAGGGTATAAAGTTTTGAAATTAGGGTACGAAGTTTTAAAATTAGGATATGAAGTTTTGAAATTAGTGTATGAAGTTTTAAAATTAGGGTATGAAGTTTTGAAATTAGGGTATGAAGTTTTGAAATTAGGATATGAAGTTTTAAAATTAGGGTATGAACTCTTTTTTAGATATTTGATTCTGATTCAGAACATTTAGGGTATGACATTTTAAAATTAGTGTATGACATTTTAGAATTAGTATATGAATATTTTGTGAGTTTTTAGTCATTTTGAGAGAAAGATGGGTGATTAGCATGTGTTAGAAAAATGTGCGATTATCGTGTGTTAGAAAGAGAGATGTACGATTAGAGAGAGAGAATTGCGGTTAGAGAGAGAGAGAGAGTTGCGGTTAGAGAGATAAATGTTAGATTATGGTTTGATTAGAATTAGAGAAATAATAAATATATATATGTATGTTTTTTGTAATTTAAGTTTTGATGGTATGTTTTTGGTAATATAATAGAGTTAGAGTATGTTTTTGTTAATTGCCCTTTTATTATAGTTATGCACGTTAAAACGAATTGTTAATTAATTTAGGATACATCCGTAATTAGGAAAATATAGTTAGGACAAATTGTTAATTAATTAGATTAAATATATTGGTAATTATTAAAATAAAATGAGCGTATTTTTGAAAAAATTAAACAAAATTTGACAGACTCAACTTTTTTTGAATTTGTTTATATTAATAGTATGACATATAAAATGCAACAGCATCCATACACACATAAAAACACAATATGTTTACATATTAATTTTAACCTGAATTAACTAAAAACAAACTCACTCTCTCCTTCTTTATTTTCACAGACCTCCTCCCCCTCCCTTTCACGTCTAAATCCTTGTGTTTAATTCTTAACGTCAAACTCTTTAAAAACCTGTGTGCCCAACACTCATCATAATTCTCAATTTAAGAAAAATAAATAAAGACGATATGTTCTATGCAAACATCCCGATTTTTTATATTGATACTGATACAACTAAATGCTGATTTTATTACTTTTACGAATTCTGTGAGCCTAATTTTTTAATATTGAATTCCATTGCACAAGTCCATTTTGCACCCAATAATTTTACACGGGTATATAGATTAGTTGGTTTTGTAGTTGCTTTAATTTTTATCTTATTTCTAGTTAATTGATGTTTGTAAAGTCGATCTGGAATCTGACTTATAAATTTGATATTATTTTACATATATTCTGATTATACATATGGACAGTGAGAGAGGAAATTAAAAAGAAGTGAAATAAAGAGTCCTTAATTTTTGTGAATATGATAAATTTTATATTGTTTTAAAAAAAAAGAGGGAAAGTATTTTTTTTAATTAATTGAATTGATCACAACCATTAGAAACAAAAGAGTGTGGAGGATTGACATTAGAATGCAAACATAATGTGTAAACTTATGTGTCGATAGATCTTTCCTCATATAAAATTATACAGATACATCGTTATACATATCGATATAAATTATATAATATACTCCATCGGTTCCCAATTAATTGTCATCTATAAAATTACGTGTAATTTTGACCATTTTATTACATGTATCAAAATTATCGAAATGAAAATTTTCAAAACTAAATCATATAATTTAATGTTTGAACTATATGATTAATTTTGAAAATTTTTGTGTACAAGTTATTGGCCGATCAAAATTGTACGTAGTTTCGTACTGAATAATTAATTGGGAACATAGAGGGTATGAGTTATAATGTATCAGTTCCCTCCACCTCCAAATCTTCTCTGTCCGTCGTTCTCTTTCACCAACGGTTCTTCGCCGCCGCTGGCGGTGGTTCGTCTTACCCGCCGCAGCTCTCTCCATCTCTCTGTATCCTTGTCTCATCTCTCTTTCCTGAAACACATACAAGACGGCGGCATCACTGCATGAAACACATACAGGCGACGGCGGATCTTGGAAGACGACGGCGGCATGCTTGATAGCTGTCACAGGCGGCGACGGTCAGGGTCTTGAGACCCTTGATGCTTTTAATTAGTGAATGACTAGTTTTTTGTAAATTTGATGATAAAAGGGACCAAAATATAAAACTCAATATGTTATTTTTCCAGTTTGATCCTTTAGCATTGTAATGACTTGTAAAAATGACTTTAAATGTCAAAAATATACAAAATTTATTCAAATTTCTAATAATAATTAGAAATTGGAATCTTAAAAATAAGATTTAGTTATTTACTTACCCATAATATAACCTTTATTTTGTAATACTATACGAATTAACCTGTATTTTACTAAAATAATACCATTTGAAACTTAAGGTTTATGAACACGTACATAATGTACCTTTTCGAATTATATATGCATTTTTTTCAATTGTGTATGCAATTTTCTGTATTGTTTATGTATTTTTATTTTATTTTATATGTAATTTTCTCAATTGTGTATGTACTTTTCTAAATGTGTATCTAATTTTCTCAATTGTGTATGCACTTTTACAGATTGTGTATGTACTTTTGTAAGCGTGTATGCACTTTTTCTCGATTGTGTATGCACTTTTCTAAACGTGTGTACTTTTCTAGACTGTGTATGCAATTTTCAAAATGTGAATGTACTTTTTCGGATTCTTTATGCATTTTTCTCGATTGTTTATGCACTTTTCGATATGCACTTTTATTTATTTTGTATGCACTTTTCTAATTGTGTATACACTTTTATGAATGATGTATACACTTTTCTCGATGTATATGCACTTTTCTAGATGTGTATACATTTTTCTTAATTGTGTCTGGATTGTGTATGTAATTTTCTCGATTGTGTATGCATTTTTTCATATTGTGTATGCACTTTTTCAGACTGTGTAAGAACTTTCTGGATTGTATATGCACTTTTTTCTGCATTGTGTATGTATTTTTTTCTGGATTATGTATGCACTTTTCGGGAGTGTGTATGCACTTTTCGGAATTGTGTATGCATTTTTCTAATTGTGTATTCACTTTTATGAATTGTATATGCATTTTTCGGGGTATGTATGTACTTTTTTAAATTGTATATTTATTTTTTGATTATATATGCACTTTTCATGATTGTTTATGTACTTTTCAGGATTGTTTTTGACTGCGTATGCATTTTTCTGGATTGTTTTTTATTGCGTATGCACTTTTCTGGATTGTATATGCACTTTCTCGATTGTGTATACACTTTTATCGGTTATTTTTTATTATACATGCAATTTTTTGGACTGTGCATACACTTACTCGATTGTGCATACACTTTTTTGAATCGTGTATGCATTTTTATCGATGGTGTATGCATATTTTTTGGATCGTGTATGCACTTCTATCGATTTTTTTTACTTGCTTTTTTATTTTTTAGATTTTTTTTTGAATTTTTTGAGTGGAGGTTGAAGATTGTGTATGCACATTTTTTGTATTGTGTATGCACGTTTTCGTGATTGTGTATGTATCTTTTTTAGATTGTGTATGCATTTTTTTAATTTCTTTATTTTGACTTGTTTTTTTTTTGAGTGAATGTTGAAAATTGTTTATGAACATTTTTTGGATTGTGTATGCATCTTTTTCTTAATTGTGTATGCAACTTTTTGGATTTTATATGCACTTTTTTCTCAATTTCTTTATTTTGACTTGTTTTTTCATTTTTTTCATTTTTATTTATTTTTTTGAGTGGATGTTGGCAACGGTAGCGGTGGTTCGTCGGAGCTCCGACAGACCACCACCGTTACCGCCAACCCATGTGCAAGTGGTGCATCAGAGAATATGTACAAACTCTAGTTGAGGAGAGAGAGAGAGAGTTGTAGGAAAGTGTGTTATTTTTTAGATGAGAAAATATAGAGTTTAGAAGAGAGACCAAAATAGAAAATATAGGCAAAAATAGAAGTAGATCTAAATGTAACAAAAAGTTTGTGGTAGAATTTTTAGGAATATTTGATCTTACTTAGACTTTTTTTGGCATTGTCCCAAAAAATACAGAATAATTATTTAGTGCGTGCAAGATAATTGTGTTGGGAAAGTGAGGAATTGATTTTAAATCCGTTTTTTTTAATATTCGAATGTTTTCATAATTTGTATGAGTATAGCATCATCTAATTTGCTTTTCCTAAAAACTTTTAAGTTTCCATTTATTTATTTTTACTGTGGGAGCACACATTTATATTTATTGATTTACACATAGGATCAAAGAATTGGAATGATGCTATGCGATTTATATAAAAATTCAACTAATTCAAACTAATAAAAATAACAGCATCATTGGACTGTTGAATAAAGAAAAAAATGTCCTATAGGTCACACTTTTCAAACTTAATACCGAATAAGTCACATATAAGATAACTCTCCCCAATTAGTCATACTTTCTAATTAATATAAATACCTTAAAAATTCTATTTTTTATAACTCTCATACGAACACTCTCTCTCTCACACGCGAATACTCTCTCTCTAAGATCTCCATTAACGGAGGTGACGAGATCCTTCCCGAATCTCTGACCGGCGATGACGAAAACTGGCAACGTGGCTAGTGGCAGTGATGACGGAAACTGGCGACGTGGCTGGTGGCGGCGACGACGGAGACTGGCGACGTGGCTGGTGACGACGAGATGGTGTGTTGGGAGTACTATGCTGCTCTTCTTCCTCGACGACGGCGATTTTCTGAGTAAGTTCTCCGACGATCTGGTTGGTGTTGCGATTGGTCCTAGGCGCAATAAAGTTAGGGCGCAATTCTCATTTTTTTTGGGAAAAATATATTTTTAAAGGTGTAATAGGTTAGAAACTCATGATTTTTCTTGTTAATAGAGCCAATTTTATGCTTAAATTACCCAATTTTACTGATTTTATGAGTTTAAGCTGTGGGTTTCTAAGGTATATATGAGGATGTGATAAAAGGATGAGTTGGTTTATATATATACATATATATATATATGAGTTTATATGTATGCTTATTGACTATGACATTTTTTTTTTGGATATTTAATATATTTTGTTTTTTATTTGTGAATGAGATTTGATGTGATCTTATTTTTGGTTTAGTTATTCAGTTTTTATATGCGCTAAGCTGGTAGAGATTTCACCGTTAAATGTGACAATTTTCTAAACTTTGATTTGTTACTGCATGGTTTCTAATTTGAGTAACGGTTTTATTTAATTATTCCTTTAAATTTATGTAAATTTTGTAGAATAATGTGTCATTTGGGAAAATAGATTTTTTATGTGTCCACTAAGAAAAGACTGTGGGTAAACATTTTTATGCACCCGTATATAATTGTATTGACTTTTATGTACTCGTATGCAATTTAATTGATCTTTTATGCACATTTTATGCATCCATACGTATCCACTTTTATGAACTTTTTATGTATCCGTATGCAAATTTATTGACCTTTTATGCACTCGTATGCACTTTTATTGACATTTTATGCACTCGTATGCACTTTTTATGCACCTGTATGCAATTTTATTGACGTTTTATGCACATTTTATTTGTTTGGCATTGCATAAATTTGGTTCGTATTTGTTTGGCTGGATTTATGCAACCGTGCGTCTAGGTATGATTTCACAAAATTGTACCCGCAACGTGTTCGATGAAATGTTCAATGCATATATTGTTATGAATTGTATACGGCAATACATGGAATTATATTGTCACTTGTTCACTTGTTTTACATTTGTAGATTGTATACTTTTGATGGGTGAGTATATAGATATGTAAGCTCAAAATAGTAAGAGCGCTTGAAGCCGACAATAAATACAATTTTTATGCACCCGTATTCACTTTTTATACAATTTTTATTGGTCCATATGCACTTTGATTGACTTTTATGCACTTGTTATACACATTTATGCACTTGTTGTACATATTTATGCACTTTTTATGCACTTTCTACACATTTATGCACTTGATATGCACTTTCAATTCAATTTTTATACACATTTTCTGCACTTGTTATGGACCTTTTATGCACATTTATACACTTTATGCACTTTTTATGCAGTTTTATGTAATTTTTATGCACTTGTTATGCACTTTTTATAAACTTCATTATGCATTTTTAGTGAATATTATGCATATTTATACACTTTTTATGCACATTTATGCACTTATTATGCATCCGTATTCATTTTTTATACACTCTTTATTCACACTTTATGCACCCGTATGCATTTTACATGCACTATTTATATACCATTTTATGTACCCGTATGCACTTTTTATACACAATTTATGCACTTATATGGGCTTTTTATACTATGCATCCGTATGCACTTTTTATGCACCCGTATACACTTTTTATGCACTATTTATGCACCATATGCACATTTTATGCACTCGTATGCATTTTTACGTGCTTTTTATTAAACTGTATCCACTTTTATACACTTTTTAGACTCATATCCACTTTTACGTACCTTTTATACACTTTTTATTAACTCGTATCCACTTTAATGCACCTTTTACGCACTTTTTATACACTTTTATGCATTTTTTTTTTCATATTTTATTCATTTTTATGTATTTTTTATGCACTTTCTATTTATCTTTACGCACTTGTTATGCACATTTATGCACTTTTTATGCACTTTCTATGTATACTTATGCACTTGTTATGCACATTTATGAAAAAGCCGTTTTTTTTAAAAGCTGTTTTTTTGTGAAAAACCTGTTTTCTTTGTGAAAAGGCTATTGATAAAGCCATAACTTTGGTCGGTCGCGTTAGGCTTTTCAACAATAATATAATAGTAAATCATATGTAAATAATGACACTTCCTGATCTTTATTATTGCTCGGATTATTATCCTTATTCGGACTATTACACTTGCTCGGATTAGTATCTCTGTTTTACAATTGTGCTCGATTTGACTATTTGATCTCTCTTCTTGGGCTTTCTCCCCTTTTATTCGGTGCTCGGCTTTATCTCTGCTCGGTTTATTTCTCGACGTGATATGCTTTGACTAGTTTCTCTCTTTTCTCAATTTCTCTCTATATTTTTTGGATATATTTTCAGGTCCTTTTCTAGGAGGGGTAGTTGGCTATTTATAGGCAACTATGCCTTCTAGGATGTTGACAAATGTCTTCATCCCAGGGGTTTTTCAGACGGGTCCCCATTTGATTGGGCTTGGGCTTTTGATAGCAATACCTTATTTTCTATAAAAAGCATGAGATGACCCATTTAATCGTTGGATACCCATTTATAAAGTGGGTTGATTATTATCCGAATAGAATATTCGGGTCTAATTTTTATGTTATATCAGCTATTTTATTGCTGTTTTATTGTGAAAATGTTGTTTTATTGTGAAAATGCTGTTTTATTGTGAAAATGCTGTTTTCTTGTGAAACAACCGTGTTCTTTGTGAAACGGCTATTTTCTTTGTGAAAAAACTGGTTTTTTTATGAAAAAGCTGTTTTTTTGTGAAAAAACTGGTTTTTTTGTAAAAAGCTGGTTTTTTTGTAAAAAGCTGGGTTTTTTTTTTGCGAAAAAGCTGGTTTTTTTTTTTTGCAAAAAAGCTGGGTTTTTTTTTGCGAAAAAACTGTTTTTTTTTTGTGAAAAAGCTGTTTTTTTTGTTGTGGAAAAGCTTTTTTTTTTGTGTGAAAAAACTATTTTTTTCGTGAAAAATGCTAAATTTTTTTATGAAATAACCTACTTTTTTTAAAATAAAAGTAAGTTTATTTTTTAATTTTTAAGGTTTCTTGGAGACAGAAAGATAGTTTGAGAGAGAAAGGTGTAATACATCTCATCCAAATTAGATTTTGAGGCCTATTTAAATTTTTATTAAAGTGTGACTAAATTGAAAGATTAATCTTATATATGACTTTTTAGTTATTAAGTTTGAAATTTGTGACTTATTGAGAATTACCAATTGAATGTTTCAGGCGTATAGGCTATAATAATGCTCTTTGTTGATATGGGGTAACATGCCCTTACTCTTTTGTTAGCCTTTCGATTTGATATTTGTTGTTGATACTTGATAGTTTTGATTTCACACTTTAAAAATCACAAAAATAAAATAAAAATTGCATGGTTTTTGTTCCATTGATGCTGTGTGATTATCTTGATATTATGGTGATGGATGCTACGAGTTGTACCCTTTTAAATATAATTTCAATAAGCTTAATTTGTTTCTTCTTTATATTGTTTAATTATTTTTTTATTGATGTTTTATGATGCTATCTATTTTTCTTTATATTTTTTTCTTGATCCTTTTTATGTTTTTTCTTCAACTCAATTTTTTCCGTTGATGCTCTATATGCTGTTATCTATTTTTCTTTATATTTTTTTCTTGATACTCTTTATGTTTTTTTTCTTCAACTCAATTTTTTTATTTGATACCCTTGATGCTATCTATTTTCTTTAAAAAAAATTTCTTGATGATGCTCTTTATGTTTTTATTCAACATAATTTTTGCATTGATGCTCTATATTGATGTTATTAGGGATAGACAAAAAAATCCGCAAATCCGTCCCATAACCCAACCTACATGGATTGGGACGGTTTGGGGTGAGTTGAGTGTTAAAAAAAAATCAACCTGTCCCGCCCCAATCCGCTATATATTTTGCGGGTTGGGTTAGGGGTGAGCTTTACAAACCGCAGGTTAATCCGCACTAATCCGTTTCAACCCGTAATATATATATAATTATAAATATATATACTTATATATATATATATATATTGTGTATATTTTAAAATACCAACATTTCATTCTTGTTATATTTTAATTTTATTACTTGTTCGCGAATGTTCTAAATGTATTTTCATTGGCTTTAATTTATATTTCTTTTTGAAATATTCGATTTATTTTAAAATTTAGGTTGATTATGTAAACTATGAAAAATAAATGACCAAAATAAAATTTTTAGAATCAATATAAACTCAACCCGCCCCAACCCGTAATTTATTTTGCAGGTTGGGTTGAGTTGAGGTTTTAATTGTAACGGGTTGGGTTGGGTTGGTTTGAGATTTAAATTTTATCGATACGTCCCAATCCGCCCCACCATATATTTTACGGATTGGGTTAGGATTGAGGTCAATCCGTCACAATCCGTCCCGTGCCCATCTCTTGATGTTCTCGATGTTTTTTCTTCAACTCAATTGTTTTCATTGACGCTCTATAATGCTATCTATTTTTCTTTATATATATATTTTTTTTATGTTCTTTATGTTTTTTTTTTCTTGATGCTCTTGATGCTTTATTTTTCAATTGAATTTTTTTTGTTGATGCTCTATGATGCTATCTATCTTTCTTTATATTTTTTTTTTGATGTTTTTTATGTTTTTTCTTCGACTAATTTTTTTTAATCTTCTTTAATATTCTTTTATTTTTCTTAAATTTAAAATCGACATTTTATGTTGCAGAAAGAAAAAGTCAAAAGGTCGTTAAGAGCAAAAAAAAATGGAGAAATTTAAGGAGAGTGTATTTTAGAACATTAACATTTAAAACATAGTAGAATTTAAATAAGAAATTCAAATTTGGGTTTCTTATTATTAAGACCGTAGTATCATACTAAACAAAAAATTCCCCATTCTTTTAATTATAAGGAATTGGCGAAAGCTTTATTAAATTCTTTCAACTCTTTATGTGTATGAGTTTATTTATAATCACAAAATGAATTTTAAATCTTGCATGAAATGTGGGACTTAAAAACTTGATGGCCCTTCAAAATGATATGTCGGCTCCCCAGAGACGGCTCTGATGTGAGCTTTCCGATTCTTGGAATTGAATGTGGGGATATATACAAGTCTAAATCCCCATTTTTTTTAATAAAAAAAGTATAAATGTTTTTTTTTAAATGTATTATTTTCATATAATCTGATTTAAAAGGTATTACTTGTAATGGGGATGGAGCGTTCTGTTCGTACCGAGTGGACCGTAGGCTGCCACACCGAAGACTACACCTACCACTTTCAATATTGTGACAAATCATATCATGGAGCATGTGTTAGAGTAGTAATATTATCTCACAACGATTACAATATTGATCATTTTCATCAAGATATCTTGAGACCATATGATAAGCAGGGCCGGTCAAGACGATGGGTAGCCGGTGTGACCGCACTGGGCACAATTCAAAATTGGGGAATCAAAATTGTGTGTGTGTGTGTGAAAATTATTCTACTAAATACAGAAGTACATAATACACTTAACGGAGCAGTAGTTAAATGGGACCAAAAGTGACGGTCCGATTACACATTCTCAGAGAAACACCATTTTGTAACTATATAGTAAAATCATTCTACTAAATACAGTAGTACATAATACACTTAAACTTCTCATTTTTTAGTTTTTTCACGACTGAGCATTGCACATTGCCATCAACGATAACTCTACTTGTAAAAAACAATTATATATAGTTGTTCCAAATCTTTGCTCGTAATCTCAGTTTATTTCATATACTAATCACAATTATAAGTTGAATCAAAAATGAATTAATAGAGCAAAACTAGCAGTTTTTGTTTTGGGATTTCCAATGCGTTTTTGCTAATCTACCTAATGTAATTAATAAACTTATTGTTTTAATATTATAGTTGTGAATTGAGTTCATATATGTGCTTGTTTCAAAATTTTATTATTTTCATCAGGTTTGAATTATATAGTGTTTGGTTGTAAATCACAAAACATCATATGAACTTTTGTCATCTACCTTCTTGTGTTATTATATGAATGAAAAATGCATGAATTGAAAAAACATGATTCCTAGGAAACAAGAATCCGGATGTGTCAATGTTGAGAATTGAAATTTCGATATAGAAAGATCTCCTTATTTTTTCTTTGCGGGTTCTTGCATCATTTTTTTGAAAAGATATTATTTCACCGTGGGATACTTTAAAATGAGTAATCTAATCGATGAAAGGCGACATGGCTAAATTTGTTTTGAAAGAGAAAGGTCCAATTGATTTTACTATCTGGGTTATTTTCTATTTCTATGTTTTACTTTGCAACAATTGATTTTCACACTTTGTAGTTAAGACGGGCACAATTTTGATTTACGCCCTGGATATCAAAAAGTTCCCGACCGGCCCTGACGATAAGATTGGATGGACTCTTATATAGTATCAGAGCGAATCATTAATGTTCGATCTCACCTCCACTCATTTAATATATCCGTTCATTGGACTTTTGTAATGTCGGGTCACGAGCGAGTGGAGTGTTAGAGTTATATATATATTATCCCATATCGATAAAATATCGATTAATTTAGTATGTGGTTTAAATATAATGGTTTATATATGAGTTTCTTTTTATCTTATCTTGAGGCCGTTTTACTGTTTTACAAATACATATAGTACCATATTAATGATTATTAACTAACCCATAAGTGAATGATGAAACAAGTTAGTCATCATTATTCACTTGATTCATAAAAGACTTATATGTGCTCTATTGGAATGAGTACTAAAGGTGGAGATGAGTCCTCTTTGGCGACAAACGAAATTAAGGGAATTTTGTGAGGAAAATGGTATCCATATTACTGCATATTCACCTCTAGGGGCCAGAGGTACGATTTGGGGGACAAACGATATCTTAGATAATGAAGTCTTGAAGGAAATCGCTCAACTAAAAGGGAAGACTACTGCTCAGGTATGATTTTGTTTTTACATAAAAAGTTGATATCAAACTATTTGTCTATTATCGCTTAGATAGTTGCTCTTGATCTAAGTATATATGTTTTATTGATTGGAGTTCCCGACTTGGTGGTGTTTGAAAAAAATCTCCAGGTATAGACCAAAGCTGTTATTATGCAAAATGTGAATATTAAATATTTAGCATATTTGTGTACGAACATTCAAATCAGGTGTGAAAACTAGAGTTTTTGTTTCCTGATCAAGTATATAGAACTTTACACATGGACGCTTTTGTTCTGTTAATAGATTTTAAAGTTCTTCCTAACTTCTTAAAAGCCCTAACTTGTCAAATTCAAACCCTCATTTTTATAAATGTCAATTAAGGATTATTTATTTCTTGTTGGTGGATTGCTTATTGAAAACCCAATGAATGTTGTTATTTTTCTACTATTTAATTGTAATGAGCAACTCCGATGTTGGGGCCGAGTATCACTACAAGAAAAAATCCGGATAATAACAAACAAAAAATTATTGCTATTTAAGCTATTTCGGTTACAAAATGAGATTAGCAGCAGTTTAGCAATAAAAAACGGCATGTTATTGTTTGATTTGTTGCAGATTCCGATAACTGAATTTGCAACACACAATTATCCTTTGTAACAAAACAGTAATATACTTTTTATGTTGCTATATTAATAACTTTTGGCAAGTTTTTATATTGCCATTTGGCAAGTTTTTTTTTTTTTTTGTAAAAGACAACACTTTTGTAACATAATTTTTTATGTCCGAGATTTGTTACAAAATTTTAATCATTCTCTTTCATGTTTAGCGAGTTTTAGCTATTACTGTTTGTATTATGTGGCTATTTATACTATTTTTTT
Source organism: Primula veris (assembly GCA_963682055.1). NCBI lineage: Eukaryota > Viridiplantae > Streptophyta > Magnoliopsida > Ericales > Primulaceae > Primula > Primula veris. Next base: position 16,542,289 of record OY821743.1, on the reverse strand, counting down.
ATTACAAGGTTGAAATATGTTGCAGTTTGTTATTAAATTATTTAGCTAGTTATTTGCATTATATATATATATATATATATATATATATATATATATATATATATATATAATATATATGTACGTATGTATGTATATATATATAAATATAGTGGAAGGATATGTCGACACATAAAAAAAACACAATATGTTTACATTTTAATCATAACCATCCATGACATATGTTTTGGAAATTATGGTAAACTTTAAAAATTCAAAACATGTCATTATACATCTCGAAAAAAAAAACAATACGGATATTTATGTTCCCGTCGAAAAACGGTGATGCATTAGTCAAATATTGATTTGGAGCGTTTTTACAAAAAAAAATGTTCAAGTTAATATCTAAATTGATGTACATATAACCTAATAAATAAAATATTGGTTTTGTTATTTTTTAGCTTTTTGCTCTATTGCACAAGAGAAATAAATGTTGACTTGGTCCACAATTTCAAAGGGGATAACATATTTGGTCTATTTTTTTTTTCCTGGTTTGTTAAGGTTATTGTGGAATCAGTATACTAACATTGTCTATATCTTTGATTTTACCTACATTTTGGATTTAGTTATGTGCATAATAATAACTAATTCAAGCATTTATTTAATCTTAAGATCATAAATTAAGTATAAGAACCACTAAAGTCGAACTTACAAAACAATTGAAGATGCATATGCAAGAAACAAGCATGTGCTATCGCAACCACGTTAGTAAAATGATATTTTTTAAGATTTAGTATGGATTTATTGCTTATTTAATATATTTCTTATAAAAAAAAATATTAGTAACATGTCAAAATATGTTGGATTCAAGAAAATTATGTTGCTAAACTATGATGCAACTCGGATGCTATTTGCAATTAAAGATTAACACTTATATATAGCAACATATTTTTATGTTGCTATGTTGCTATTTTTTAAAAAAAATTATGTTGCTAAATTGATGGTAATTTTGTTGCTATTTTCATGGAAGAAATTTTGACACATTTTTAGCAACAAATTTCAATGTTGCTAAATTAAAGTCGCAAAATTGTTGGTAATTTTGTTACTAAATGGTCCATGCACTTTTTGTTACTGTTTTGTTGCCAATATGTTGCTAATCAGCAACATAGTTTAGCTTTTTTTTTTGTTGGTATATGAAGAATTTCTTGTAGAGTGTAGTTTCATTGTTATTTACTTTTGTGTTTCTTAACTTCACCGCTTATTTATGTTTCGAGTCTTTCAACGTTGTTTATATATAGGTTTGTCTCAGATGGATATATGAGCAAGGGGTAAGCTTTGTGGTTAAGAGCTTTAATAAAGAGAGAATAAAAGAAAACATAAGCATATTAGACTGGATGTTGTCCCCTCGAGATTGTGAACTAATCAATGAAATTGCAGAGCGAAGGGGAAATACAGAACATTTCTTTATAACAGAAAATGGTCCTTACAAATCTGTTCAGGAATTTTGGGACGGCGAAATCTAGGTCCATCTACGTTCTCTGTATGACCTTATATACATACATGTACTGTTTAATTAGTTGAAAGGAGTGATTTATAAGGTGATTAACGTATCATAATGGATTCTATGGAAACACTTCGCTGTTTTCTCCTTCGCTTTTTGAAACATTCAAAATAAAGAAAATTTGAGCGTACCTAAAACGAACTTTCAAAGCTGGAATTGGTATGAAATGCGTTTAAAGTTGTCGTGATAAAGAAGATCACCTTAAGAGAGTATTGGCTTGAATTCTCGTGTGAGGAACAAAAGGTAAATCCCTGCACATAATTATACACATGTAAATTACAGTAAATCTGAAAGAAGGTTACATCCCTCAAAGTGAAAATCAGGAAAGATACAAATCTTCTGTCCCATATTCCCATTCCCTACCTCTTTTGCTTATTTTATTTAAAAAAAATAAAAATGTTGTGTGACATATTAGCTCGTTATAGATATATGTATAGATATAGAGAGAGGTATGTGAAACAACAATAAGAGAGACTTCATTAATCATAGTGTATGAATACAAGAAGACTCTAACCTTCTTTATATACTAGAGGTTAGGATTATACAAGATAGAAAGCCCAACTTAGGCCCACTATGAGTAAAGCCCAATAGTCCAATAATATCTTACAACACTCCCCCTTTGGACGTCTTGAATTCTTCGTCTTCATGCAGTCGATCTGAGTCGAGTTCATTCGCAGTGCTAAACACATAAAAACCTTAGGGCCGGAAAACCCAGTGTGGGACAAAACCGGTACCTAGGAGAAACTGTGTAGCCGAATGATATAGGCCGAAATATCATGTAAGTAACCAACCACAAAACAGTGTGCCTCATCAAAACCTTGGCAGAGCAAACCCAATGGGAAAATCTCTGATCGAAGGAAAAAGAGTGCAACAGTGGTAGTAGTAGGGGATCAACCACAAAACAGGTGCCTCATCAAAACCTTGCTAGAGTAAACCCAGTGGGAAAAAACCTCTAGTCGAAGGACAAAAGAGTACACAGTGGTAAGAAGTATACAACAGGATACTCTCCCTAATTTCGGCAATCTTAAGTGAGATAAGATGGGAACGTGTCTCGCTAAAAACCTTGCCAAGGAAAACCCAGTGGGAAAAAACCTTGGTCTAAGGACAAAAAGAGTACACGAGCATGCGACTGGATGCTCCCCCTCACTTGCACACGACAGGGTGCGAGGATTTCGACTAAGTAGTAATTAGTGCAATAAGCATTCACCTGGATGCTCCCCCTCACTTGCACATGACTGGGTGCAAAGATTTCATATTCCAAGAAAGAGTACGAGCATTCGACTGCATGCCTCATTTACTTACATACGACTGGATGCAAGAAAATCTAACGTGGAATAGAACGAGCATTCAACTGGATGCTCTTAAACTTCATTTGTGAAGATTAATTTCGGCGAGAAATGCTAAATAGCATAATGTAGTCATGTCTCTCTTGATCAATAACAACAAGTTGTCTTCTATGACAAGTGTTTTATCTGGATCGTGAGACAGAACATATGTAATTCAAATATGACTAATACTAGCTCGAAGCCATATACACTCTCTAGTCGTCTCATAGAGCACGAATAGATCAGAGTGATTCACTTGGAGTCATTCCAAGACCTCCAAGATGTCGCCTTATTCCTAATGGTAAAGACATACCATGTTAGAAATATCCCTTATGCGGGTCTGATAAGTAACCGGCATCGGTATAACCGAAAAAGGGTTGCGTTAATTCGAGTACCGAAGGGGGTAGGTACACTCGATGACGCAAATGGGATAAACTAGCCCACTTCCAAAATTACCATAAGGTAAGGGAATGTGTCTTTAGTGCCATTTCGATGGCAGCGTGTTAGCGCGATGTTGTGTCGAGCTATACCATTCACAACAGACGAGATGTTCGTCCTAGCACATTAGACCAAGTACAATGATGCGCTTATTGTACTTAGATATGAACATTATGGTTCAATATCTCTTCATCGTCTCATCAGGGACGTACTGGGTCTATATCAATGTCTAGTGATCGAACGATCATGGGAGAATCTGACGACTTAGCGTCATGATGACTAAAACGTCATAACACCTTCTGGGTGTAGTCTGAATCATGGACTTAGATTCAATATTTACGGGACTCAATCATCAGGTTGAGTCACTACCGTGTCTTCCCAAAATCCTTCATCTCGAAGGCAAATCCAAAAATGGATCGCGTAATAAAACACGCAAGGGCATAATACTTGTTCAAGTATCCCAAGCTGATCAAGTACTCACTTAGGCGGTATACCACATCCGCTCGGATTATATTAATCCATATAGTGAACGTCTCAGTCAATTGAGATCGTGTTCCGTGGTCATAAACTACTTGATTTAAGCACATGAAGTCACACAGGGACCTTCATCTATATCTCTTTGTCTAAATCCCCATAGAGATAAAACCGTGACCACATTCATGGCTGCATACTCAGTTTTCCGGAAACTACTAAACTGGTAAAGTAGGGGACTGTTATAATGTCCATTACGAAGAAATCAACCATCTCATAATCAATTCCAAGGTGTGAGAGAAGCCTTGCGCTACTAGGCGAGCATTCTACAATCTCATTATTCTCATCACTCTTCCTTACGAATAACCAAATAAACGAACTCGTTTAACATTGGTGGTGTTGGAGCTACAGGTCCGAACACACTTTCGCTAAGGAGTCTACTTGGATTGCAAGTTTCCATTAGGTCAGTCGATTCTACGTTGACTTCAGGCAACGGTACATGGTTCCCTGTCATAATTTGCTCATATTATCAGTCGTCACCGAATATATGAACAAGTAATCAATGACAGTCTCGTTTCGCTTCAATATCGTCTAAAATATCATGATCGACAGATATTTCGAGATTCTTAGGATGAGGAGGAAATCACACATCTCCTTGATCCTTTATAATCTCGTTCGACAAACGAGTTTCAGTTCACCACCTCTGGGGCTGAACGAATTAAGAACCGGTCAACTTCCTCATATCTTGGGAAGGACGACAGACTGACGGCCGACGACAGCGTCCTTTGCTTGGCGGGTTCGGCCAAAGCAACGTGTTACGACAGGAACACGGCGTCCAACAGGGACGTCCATCCTTGCAAGCATTTTGCAGCTGGTATAAATGATCTCGTGACATCTCATAAAGTCATTAAATGCGTCTGGCATTTAGTTAGAGTTGAGGGAGTCTATGCACTTACTTATCACTAAGTGCAGTTTTGGGGATCATGCTAAGACTGAGTGGGTTATGCCACGTTACTTCACGTCGTTCCTTATCAACGGTAACGTGCAAATCTCCCCCTAACGACGGGGAGAACAGCCTTAGCGATGTCACTTTCGCATATCATGCGGTAAAGAGATCGCTTGCCAATGTTACTCTATCAAATGATAGGCAGGGGATTCATAATCGACTTATCTCCCCTTCAGAGGTCCATATTTTGAACGGTATAGCGGCTCAATCAAAATATTAATTAATCACTCTAAACACGCGTTAACATGAGACTTCTGGCTCATAACCAATAACCAGCTGGTACGCATATGGTGTTTGAGTGTCTATGGGCCTCATGACGGACTAATGCAGCAAAATATCATAACCCCATACGGAAATATAAATCTTGGTGCGCAAGACCAAGAAATGCGTGCAATCATTTGCAGTCGCATCATCAATCTTTCCGTGAGTCCATTTTGGGTCTGAACATAATCGACAGGATGTTCAATTTCAATTTCCAAACTCAAGTAATTCAAATCGAAATTTCGATTCTTACTCTTCGGTATTATCAAGTCGACTAGACTTTTCAGGATAATCCGGATCATGAGCCATCAACTTAATGATAGGGCTAAAAATTTGGAAAGTGCTGCATTTATGTGGACAACATTAAAATGTGACCAAATTGTCGATGCATCAACCATAACCATTTATATTTATGGTCCGTCTTATGGTTGGATAAGTCCACAATAACTCCTTCAATTCTTTACAGGAATTCTACGAGTTCATTTCGTGATCTTTACATATACTAGTCTTTCAAAGTGAACATTAATGGCTTGAATTTCGGATTAATCGCGAAATATATTCTCAGAGAGAATCCAAATGCGATGCGATTATAAATCAAGCATCGTCTTTTGACCCGGGAATATCTCATCCGGTCAATGCCACAATATCAAAATGCTCTAATCAATCGACGACAGGCGAATGATAGTATAGACAATCATGTCTTAGCATCTAAATCATTTATCATTCGACGACAGGCGAAATGATAAGATAACTTTAAATGCTTTAAAGAATGTGGTAGCAACCACTTGAAAAACATTTCAACTCCTCTAAAATACGCTTTTGGTCGTATTGAATGGAGGCTATGTAAAGAAATTTCAATTCTTTTATGAGCTATTACCAGATAACGCTGGTTTTCTCGAATATTTTATAACTCAACAAGGTACGACAGGACCTATAGGAGTATAACGCCTCATATTTGACAAATCAATTTGGCTTTACCAAAGATTTCGATTTGGAACGACAGGTCCAGAATCGTTGTCACTGAGTACTCTTTTAGGCAAGTAGTTGGTGAAATTATGTGGTACACTGTTATCCACTATTTTCAAAAAAAATCAACTACCCCACAAGTATTGCCTAAAATTTCATAATTTAAAGTTTGGTCACAGTTGTCAAAGGAATTTGCTCAAAACACTTTAAATTATTTCGAGAAATTTCGTAAATAGGAAAACCATAATCCAAAAGTATGTCCAAATGGAATAATCATAATCCAAATTGAAAACATAATCCAGATGAGCGAAAAAAAATGGCTCAATGATTTATCAAAATCAATAAAGAAAGGTATCAAACTCATTTGACCCACAAAATCGGGGGTCTCAAGAGTTTCCTTTCAATTAGCTTTAACCACATTAACATCGGTTTTTCCACCTTTATAATAGTTGTGAACTATTTAAGGAGTAACCGTGCATGAACTTTGTCTTTATAGCATAGAGTTGGCTCCTTGAGCATCATCTCTTACTTTGTGACAATGGCCCATATTGTTCCTTTCAATTACTGTCTTGGAGCCACAGGTTTTCGATTTTGACGATTGTCTAAAATCTCGCTTGGCTAGGCGATTCATCGGGATCGCGACAGTTCGAGACAAATAACACTTGTCTCGGTTCTCGATTCGTGAAAAAAAATGTACACGAAGAGCATTAATATCAGGCAAACAATTCGCCATTGACCCAATAAGATTGAAACTACTCACCGGGGTAATTTTCTTATCCAATAACAGATGGGCAATAAAGGAACATGGTGAATATAAATTCACGATACTACTTATGGAATACAATTTCCAAGCTAGTATTTTGGTGAAGGATTGCTCCAATATGTCAATTTCAGACATTTGTTCACCATAGACGTCATCACGTCTCAAATGTGGCGGCGGAATAAAATCAACGCCTTAGCATTCATCGTGATGGTAATAACAAACTCGTGTTTTACTCATCAAAGATGGCATCCAAAAAAAATTTGGGCATCACATTTTCACACATCAGGGTGACTAACATGTGGTGACGGAATAACATCAACGTCTAAACAGTCATTTCGCAAGTATGTTTTGCGATTTTTCTCATCATAGATGGCATCCAACATGTGTTGGGAGTTCTGGATTATTTTTCATATAAAACGACTGGTTTATATGTTTATGGTTTGCACAAGCATAAACTTTATTTCGAAACGACGGGTTCGAAAAATAGTTTTGCTTTTAATGTGAATAGGTTCTCATTGATCGAACGACGGGTCGATACAGAGACACCAATTCGGCGAAACATACATCACTATATAAACACACTCGGGGAAATTATTATTTAGTCAACCCCTTTCGGTAGCTCTACTTGAAAAACGACCAGGAAAGACGGTGAGGGTGGAGGGCACGAATGCCACTTAAAACCCGACCTCATTAGGATATCGACTTCCGCCTATATCTTTCCTAGACATCGTATCCAAATAGGTGAGCCTAGTTGGGGAAGATTCATAATTTTTCCAACTTAAATGTGAAAATATGTGATTTCGCAAATTACCATATTGTAAACATGGCAGTGATAAATATCTAGATTGTATCTGTTTCATGATTAACTAACATAGCAGTAAATATTTCCAAGTAAGGAAATCAAATTAATCTTACCAATCTAGATTTACCAATTACACTAGCAAGATGTAACACAATATTTTATTATCCTTACTATTGTAATTATTAATATGCAGTTTCTAATCAATTCACGTGGGTAATAAGTAAATATCAATCATATGACACGCAATACTATTTTAATTTACTTAATCCAAGTTACAGACGTGCGGGTGTAATATAAGCATATTAATCAACATGGTCATGAGCTGTATGTGACATAGCAATATAGCATGGTATTACATGTATTTATGTATTTATGGTATTTATCAACATACAAACTGTTTTGCATACATGTAACTATCACAGGACCATTTGTGTAATTACAAAAAACTATACTAATCCAGCTTTAGACGTATTACATAGTCAATCCATAAGTTTCTAGCGAATTTTAGTTAAGTCATACATGTTTCTGAAAATAGTAGTTTAGCTTCTACATGCTTTTATTACTTCCAATATACACACTTTTAATAAGTCATAGTAGTATATTAAACCAAGCATGCAGTATATCTATTTCAAGTAACAGAACATATTTTGCAAGCACACCGAAAGATACTAAACATGCAAACGTTTTAACCTTGAATAAGTGCGAAGCTATATATATTACCAAAAAACATGCAATTGATTAGTCCTGCTTTTTAAACGAGCAGATTTAGATTACTATATATTTATAGCATGCATACATACAGGGGTTATATCACCAATTCACCATAGTAGTATACAATATTAACACACGGTTATATATATATATATATATATTAACACACGGTTTATATATATAAAATAGCATGGGTTCAAATTCCAGTATACGAAAATAATAATAAGGGGGATTAGTAATTGTACCGAATTACCAAGTGCTCCAATGATTGACCGGGAACAACAATAATAAAACCCTAGCTGTATTTTTTTTTTTTTTTAATCTAATATCTCCATGAGCAAAGTGCTGATAACGTGTTGTGTGACATATTAGCTCGTTATAGATATATATAGATATATGTATAGATATAGAGAGAGGTATGTGAGACAACAATAAGAGAGACTTCATTAATCATAGTGTATGAATACAAGAAGACTCTAACCTTCTTTATATACTAGAGGTTAGGGTTATACAAGATAGAAAGCCCAACTTAGGCCCACTATGAGTAAAGCCCAATAGTCCAATAATATCTTACAACAAAAAATTAAAACTTGAAAAAAATTGTATAATTACTATAATAGATGTATCAATACATTTCAATAATTATTTTTAAAAAAAATTCATACGCAATTTATTTTGGAATAAATGTATAAATTACTGTAAATTAAACATTAAATCTTAGAAAAATTATCTAAAACAATATTATGTCCAAATATTTTAAAATTTGAATACAATATAATATAAAATCTTATAAATTTGCGAAACAAGTTGTAAAAATTTAAAATTTGAGTGAAAATAAGCAAAGAGCCATAGAAGTGGATAGAAAAAAGGGATAGAAGATTTGTACTCCTAATATTAAAATCACATTGGGAGATAGTGTATACTAGTATTCAAAATAATAATAATAAAATAAAATCTCACAGTTTTTTTTTTTTGAGGTTAAACGGACCAATTCATTAATATAAAAAGATGGGAGATTACAAAAAATGAGTATAAACAAAAAGGTACAAATACCAAATGATATCCGACCATTACATGAAAAAAAAAAAAAAAACAAAGAAAAAACGAAATCATCGTTTACGCCTAATCTTCGCGCCTTCTTTTTTACGGAGTCCTTTACTCGTGGAATATTGCTTGAATGCAATAAATAGCGAGCGGTTGGTTTACGGAGCCGAATGCTTGATTGAGATGGACCTAACGAAAAATTGAGGCTTAGCGATGCAACCATATACGGAGTGATTTCTCCTTCTTCCAACGATGCTACATAACTTGAAACTTCATTTAAAAGATTGTTTTGCTTCAAATATACCATAGGTGCTCGATAAGTTATCAATTCTCGGCATTCGTTACTGAAATTTTAGAAGAAGCAACATCCGCAACTCCTTCTACTTCAAGGAAGTCAAATGGATTGTTTAAAGTGATGTGTTCATAAGAAGCTATGTATGAGGAGGTATCGGCAACCGGAGGAGGAGGAGAGCTAATAGGAAGTGGTTGAATAAAGGAGGTGGTGGGTGGATGGGTAGGAGATGTGTGCAATCTTCCATGATGTGTTTTAGCTTTTTTCGGAAAGATTACGTGGAAAATGGACATGGTTGGTGATGGCTTTCTAGTGTCGTGATCGGCTTCGGTTGCTACATTTTGTTTCACAACTTTAAGACACAAGTTTTCATCATGTCCGAACGCTTTACATATGGAGCATCGTTTTGGAACCCAACTATATGTCACCCAAACCTCAAAAGATTCGGCATGCTCGGTATGAACTTTAAACGTTCTTAGAAAAGCACTTCCAACTTTCATCTCTAAACAAACTCTAGCATATTCTAATTTTTTAGCGTAGGACGTAATTTCATCGATGTATAAAGGAACTCCGACAAAACTAGTGATTGTGCTAAGACCAACATCGGTCCAATAAACCGAAAGTATATTGTAAAAATTACACCATACCGGAACGGTACAAAACTTGTTCCTATTAATATCCGCTTCTCTAGCCCACTTTTTAGTAAAAATAGTGAGCCCCGACAAAAACCAAACCCCTTTTTTAAGGACTTAGTTGCATCCTAGTTCATCTTTAGGGTGACTTTTTTGGTATTTTCCTATTTGACCTCTCCGGAAGTAGAGGTACCGGGAGGAAGATAAAATCAATCAGAAGAGGCGGAAGTAGGAATGAAGTTAAGGCTAAGACGAAGATTGGAAGATTTGGTAATTGTTGACCATGAAGGTTTAGGCGAAGCGGGTTTATGAATTATGTTAGAACCGGCACCAATTGAATCGGCTCCGGCGAGTTCTCCAAGAGAAAAAAGGCTAGATGCATTTTTAACTTGGCTCAAATATTGGTTTAGTTGAGGGGTAAATTTGTAATTTTTGATGGGTAAGGACATAGTATCGGCTAACAAGGTATTAGAAATGATAGATTCATGTGATTGTGTAGTAGGGCATTTTGGCTTGTAATGAGAGTCATCACAAGACACATCAAGACTAGTCAACACTTTCTTTTTTGAATTCTTGGAAAACGATCTTACCTGGGGGGGGGGGGGGGGGGGATCACTATCCACCGGCAATGGAGGATTGGCGATCGGAGAGACCGATGACCGAAACTTTGCCATCGCCGCCTTATACCCAACAATGTCGACTTTGTGACCAAAGTTTTCTTTCTTTCCAACGCCATAAAGCGGGGTTGAAGTGGACGTGAAGTCCCAATTTTCTTCTTCTTCTTCTAACCAAAAGGGTTGGTGGTCATACTCTTGGTTTGAATTAAGCCGGCAAAAGCCTCGGCTAACTCTATGTTTATTTTGGTGGTCAAGTCTCATATTATATCATTTTCCATGGAGTTAATGAATGAGGTTCCGATAGGTGAGGTGAGATTTTGTTCCATCTCTACACGTAAGCAAAAAAAGAGAGGGGGAAAAAGATAAATTTGAAATACGGATTAGAGATGTCACACCCCAAATTCCGTAAGACACGAACATCGAGGCGTGACCTTTTTAAACAAAAGGAAAAAGAAATCTGTTGGTACAAAATTTAAATTTTTAAAGAAAACACTTGCGAGCTAAAAGAACAATTAAAAAGATAAATAAAACTGTTTGCCAAACGCGGCTACAAAACAAATGGTTTTAACAAAATTTATAAAAGGGAATAAACGAATGTAAATTGCCCGTAGACTACAATCTCAAAATATAATCTAAGTGAAAAGAAAGTGAAAGCCCCGAATGCATGTGACGCATTGCAATAACTCCAAACTCTAAACGCCTCAACCTAATTTGTACCTGAAAGACAAAACTGTAACGGTGAGTCACACGCACATACATAGACAGGACGACGCCACAAATACCATCACTCCATCCCATAAATGCAAGACTCACAACAACAACTATGATGACAACATATAAAAAGAAATAAAATAACGTCGTACAACAAGATAAATTAAATACTTCAACACACATCTATAGCATACATGAACCTCTCATGCCACCTACCCCAGTCCGTAAGATAGGACATTCCCTATCCCCTCGGCCGTCATATGTCCCCGGAATTAGGAAGAGACATAGACCATTGCTAACATAAAAGTAGATTTAAAGTGTGCACTTGGACCTCTCATGCCACTCATACCAGTCCGTAAGACGAGTCATTCCCTATCCCCTCGGCCGTCTTCTGTCTCCGGAATTAGGAAGAGACAGAGACCATTGTCACTACAGCTAAATCACAAGACATCGACCGATAATATAAAATTATTCAATTATCAAATCTCAAAATACCAACATTCTCAAACGTCACTTAAACGTCAATCAACATAACACATAACCATATGTACTAAATTCACAACTAGCCAAACAACTCCAATAACATAAAATCTCATTCAGGCATTTTAACAAACACCTTGTATGCACAATCTAAAACTCATCTCTGTTCAATAATAATTTACCCAATTCTATCAACAATCGTAATAACACATAATCAACGCATAAAACACGCAACCCATCAATATTCTCATTAATCCGAAATTAATATGTCGAAAGCCTCAACTTCTATAATTCAAATAATGGAATTAAAAATATAACAATTAAACCTCAATTAACAATTTAAGAACATAATTAATATAAAAGGTAAAACCTCCAATTTATAATAAACGTAAAACCTAATCCTAACATACACCCTCGTCTAGTCGCAATGGATAACCCCGTTACCTTAGAGCGTAGAGGAGATGCTTCCGGTAAAAACCCGCTAATGGTGGTTTCCTCTTCTTATTCTTCTTCTTCTTCTTTTTCTGTCTTTTCTCTCTTTTCTCTCTTTTCTCTTGTTTTAGGTTTGTTTTTGGTTTTGTGAATTAAAAGTGGGCTGATTTGAGATTTAGAAAAAACTGTTTTGAGAAAGTTTGTGGTAACGAACTATTTGGTCCCCAAAGTTCTAAAAGTTAACTCTAAATCCAAAAATATTATTTTACTACTCAAAAATAACAAATTTTTAAAAACAAATCTATTGGGTCCTTTTTATTTATAAAAAATAGTAACAGGTTTTTAAAATAAAGTTTTTCGGATGAGTTTCGGTTTTTGGCTAAAAAAAATAGTCGAGTGACCGGTTTTTGGTAAAATTTGTATAAAACGTTTTTGGATAAATTAAATTATAAATAAAACCATTTATAAAAAAAAACGGGATGTTACAAGAGATGTGGAGGTGGGGCGGAGAAGAGGGGTACTCTCTCTCTACATTTCCTGATCAGGTTGTTTGCCAAGGAACCTTCGGTTTATGCTGATCTAGCTCACCTCATAGTGTTTAAGTTGTTTTCATTCGAGCTTAACGATCATGTTGGTAGGGTTGATGTAAAATCCCTTATTTTATTTTTATTTAGTTATTAGTAATCTTATTGTTTTCTTAAATTTTATCGTGTTTTGATAGATTGTGTGATTGTTTACTAATTAGTAATTATGATCAGAGGTTCCTATAAGAATATTTCTAATCAAATAAGAATGTATGACACAATCATTTGAACATAATTACAAATACACGTTATGAATTAGCCTATTATTTATCATGTACTTCAATGCCATACTTATTTCCAGATAAATAATGTTGAATGTATTAGGATGTAAGTTATGGAATGGCTTGGTTTCGTACCTTAACCTTATCCTCGGAGAATATAATTGATTTGTAGTGGTTAAGCTATAATAAGTTTGCTTCCTACGGAGCGTGTCGTTGTGTTTTGAGCTCAATTGTCGTGATCGGCTTCGGTTGCTACGTTTTGTTTCACAACTTTAAGACACAAGTTTTCATCATGTCCGAACGCTTTATATATGGAGCATCGTTTTGGAACCCATCTATATGTCACCCAAACCTCAAAAGATTCGGCATGCTCGGTATGAACTTTAAACCCATGTACCAATACATCGAACCCATATACCAAAGTAGCAAAACTAAACATTAAAACTACTTATTTACAATTAAGATTAGTCGCATGAATTTACAAATTAAGACAAAAGCGTCAACGTGGATACCATTCCTTATGTAATTGACTACAGTGGTCTTATTTCTTAATTATATTTTAGATAAAAAAAAAAATTGATTGGCCAATACAGTTTTACTTACTGAGACTGGCTAATAGTAGTACACATTAATGAAATTTGGGGCACGTTAATTTGAATCGGTTGATCCGTTTCATACCTTCTGTAGTTTCAATGATAGTCCACATTTTAGGGGTGACCATTTTGTACCGATCCGTACCAACCGATCGATTTTCGAACCGAACCGAACCAGTCGGTACCGAATTTTCGATATACCGAAATTTCGGTTTGGCTGTACCGTACCGTTTTGTATAAACCGGTTCGGTTCCGATACAAAATTAATGGTACCGATACTGTACCGTACCGAATCAAATTTAATGGGGATAAAATATAAATGAGTAATATTGTAATACTAATATACTATCTTTCCCAATTCTCTCACTTACCTTAATATACTGTAATCACATATATTTCAAGTTTAGTAAATTAGGAATCATATCTTTCACACAATAAAAACATTGCCATGTATTTTACAAATTATTCAGACAATCTCTCTATTTTAAAAAAAAGATGTGATCTATGAATTAGGTCAAAATTTTCCTATATACTCATATACTTCTGGGTTTTCTTATCTAATATTTACCACTTGTTTGCTCAAATCACGAGCTGTTACAGTGTTACTCCTAGACAATGGTAAGATTTCAGATTTCATTACTTTTCTTTTTATTTCATTTAATTTTTTTATTTAAATTGTTTTATTTATTGATTTATTCTATTGTATATTGGAAGAGCATGTTTAGCTGACCCGTTTTAAGGTTACAAGATAGTTAATGGCTTAGGTTACTACTATTGGTTTCATAATTTTAGTATATTTATGTTAAAAACTTCTCATGTTTGGATTCGATTATAAATTATCAAATAAAAACTCCATGCTTAGTTTTAGTTAATAAACTTTCAGTTCTAAAAACAGGTTTAATATAAGTTGATGCTTGATGGTGTTTATAAATTCTAGCTAAGTCTCTCAAATTTAGAGTCTGTTTGGCAAACTATTTTGAATTTTAGTTTTCACTTGGTTCTCTTTTAGAGCTCCTACTTTTATTTACCTAGTTGTTCAATAGTTAAAAATTAATCACGTATCATTTCCAACCATTTCGCGGACTTAGTTTAGTAAAACCTTAGTATTTTTATATATCCAACCATGCTTCAACTAAGATACATATCTGAGTTCTCTATTCGGATGTGCTATGAACTAACTTTTCCATCATGATTTATTGAGTTGTTTTTGTCTAAGTAGCAAAGTTTTATTTTATCTAATTAACATTTTAGTAACCGATCGAATTGAGATTTGATATTATCTTGCTAGTTTTTTGTCATATAATCATAATTTTTTTTTCTACATCAGGTATGGAGTCTACATGTCCGAGCAGTCTGACTCCAACACAAGATTCAACTATCCATCCCCTTCCTCCTCTGCCTACTGATGCTTCAAGTGAAACCAAAGTTAGTCAAAAAAGAAAAGCAAAAAATGCTAGTCCTCTCTGGGATCACTTTGAAAAAGTAGAAATCCCGACAAAACAATAGACCATACCAGGTGCACTTGTAATTACTGCAAAGATGTAGTTCCTTGCCACAAAAAGAACAATGGGACTTCTTCTATGTGGGCACATGCTAGAAAATGTAATTTGTGCCCATTGTACTTGACAGTTGATAAAAATCAAAGTACGCTAAACAAGGATAATGTTTTTGGAGCTATGGTGTACCATTAATTTAATCAGAAAAGATGTGTCGAGAGGTGTGTGGAGATGATTGTTCGAGATGAGCTTCCATTTCGATTTGTAGAAGGAGCTGGGTTTAAAACTTATAGTCATGAGTTGCAGCCTAGGTTTAAAATTCCAAGTAGAAAAACAATTGCTAAGTTAGTGTGGGAGAAATATCAATTTGAAAAGGCAAAGCTAATGAGTCAGCTAAACTCGAGAAGGGTTTCAATCACAACGGATACATGGACCTCGATTCAGAACATTAACTACCTTGCCCTTACTGCTCACTTTATGGATGATGATTGGAAATTACATAAAAGAATCATCAACTTTTGTGTGATAACCAGTCACAAAGGTGAAGATATTGGCAAGATTTTGGATTTGTGCTTGAGGCAATGGGAAATCAACAACATTTATACAATCACAGTTGATAACGCGAGTGCAAATAACACAGCAATTGATTATATTAGAAGGAGGTTTAAGATTTATAAGACGTTGTTGTTTGATGGGGAGTATTTGCATCTTAGGTGTGCTTGTCACATTATTAACCTGACTGTTAAGGATGGAATAGCAGAGTTGCAAGGTGGGATTCAAGCCATTTGGAATTGTGTGAAGTATATTAGACGTTCACCTCAAAGACTTGAAAAGTTTAGGGAATTTGCCGTGCTTGAACATATGGGGGCTAATTCAAATGTTCCTCTTGATGTGGCGACAAGGTGGAATAGCACTTACTTGATGTTAGAGACTGCACTGAAATACGAGAATGTGTTTACAAGAATGGCTGATGAAGATGCACAGTTCAACAATTACTTTGCTGAAACTGACAAGCATGGGAATCCAAGGGTTGGTCCGCTGATAGAAGAAGATTGGAGAAATGCTTCTGCATTTGTAGTTTTTCTAAAAAAGTTTTATAATTCTACCCTTAAGTTGAGTGCTTGGAAGTCGGTCACCGCCAACTTGGTGTTTGCTGAGATGATTGGGCTACAATATGAGATAGACAAGAAGATGGAATCACCTGATCCTGTTATAAAAAGAGTTGCTAGTAGCATGAAGAAAAAGTTTTGCAAGTACTGGTTGAAGTTTGAAGATGTTAACAAACTTATACTTATTGCTAATATATTGAACCCAAGATATAAGATGCAATATCATAGCAAAGCAATGAAGAAAGTTGGAGTGAGTAATGAAAATATTGTTGCGATAACGACGAGGCTGAAAAGAATTCTCATGTGTATGTATGAAGAGTATAAAGTTTCTACTTCTCCTTCGTCCCAGATGGGAGTCGAAGCACAATGTGTGGCTGGACGTGGTTTAGATATAGATGAGATTGATGACATTATGGCTGAGTGTATGCAAGAAAGGTTTGATGGGCAGAGTGAGATCATATCTAATGAAGTAGACCAGTACCTTTCGGACAAGTATGTTAGCATATTTGTGAAGGATTTTGACATACTTGCTTGGTGGAAGGTTAATGCGTCAACTTATCCGGTACTTGCATGTGTTGCAAGAGATGTTTTTTCCATTTCTTGTTCAACAGTGGCATCAGAAAATGCCTTCTCTTTGAGCTCTAGAATAGTTGATCCGTTTGGAGTATCTTTAACTCCGCGAATGGTTGAAGCACTTGTTTGCAGCTCTGATTGGCTAAGAAGTGAAGAGGTAAACTTTTATAAAGAAACCACTGAAGATGAGCTCGAGTTTTATACTTCGCTGGAAGAATTCGAAAAGGGTACGCAAAATTATTAGATTCTTGATTTAATTAACTTTTTATTCCTTGTTCAATGTAGTTTATACCTTTATGAATTATTTTATATCTTTGCAGAGAGGTTAGGATCAAGTTCCGTGGAGAACCCAACTGAAAGTAGTACTTCATTTGAGCGCAGAAATTCATCCGGATCTACGGGTATATTTTTAAGTCAATTATCTTTAAGTTGGTTAGATGTTTAGCTTGACATGTCAAATAAAGACTTAAAGAATTATAATATGAATCTGTTGACTTATCTATTAGACTTTTAGTATATCTGTATCAACATTGTTGTTTTATAGATTTTGAAGTATATACAATTGAAGTATCTATTTGTATTGTATTTGTGTGAGATTGCAGATGTCTGACCAAGAATTTTAAGCATTCGGTGTCAAAATTGCCAGGCCCAGTTCATGACGTTCGAGAATAAAAGCTGAAAAGGCTCTTTATTTTTTTTACAATCTTCATTTTAATGTTTCAAGTTACTGGAATATTGTCATTTTTTTATTTATGAGTTTTTAATTTTTATTGTTTTTGGGATTTATTTTGCTCTTGAGAATACTTCATTGTTGATTTTATAAGATATTGATTTTGATTTTGAAAGTTAATGTTCTTTTTCTTCATGAGTCATTGAGTAATTGAGTTTCTATTTTTTTGTAGTTATTACATGATTGGTATAAAACCGATACCGAACCGATACCGACCGACATTGTCGGTATAGCGAAAGTCGGTATACCGATTTGTTTGGTTCGGTAATGGTACTAATTTTTGAAAACCAAACTAGTTCGGTACGGTATTGGTATGAGTTCAAAAAGTTCGGTACCGTATGGATGCCACCCTTACATATTTATGTACACGACCTGAGTACGCTGTTTTCTGTAATTGCAGCGCGTTTCGTAACGCAAGTTGTTATTAAGCTTATTTACAGCTTGGCTAATTTGTAGGCTGTTAATGAAAGCGGTAAAAAGTCATTTTGCTTGTAGTCAATGATGATAATTAATGAATTTCACCAGCTATAAAAGATTAGGTGCACGTATGCAACTTTCATTATTTAGAATGATTTTTCTTGTGTACAAGATTGTCCAACTTAGCTCCTCTAATCAAAACATATGGACCACAACTTTTGCAATCAGAAAAATTAAGTACCACTCTCTAGGTAGCATTCTCTACATATCTAAGTAGTCCACGTGTTTCCTTTTGGGACATGCATCGGCAAAAACACTTATCCAAAAGAATATAGTTAGACGGGGAGTTATTTTTTAATTACGCATATTAATCAAAAGCAATTTCGGTCTACGTGTCATTATCATTTTTTTTAATTCATAAATGAGCAATTGGATGGAAAAAATGAAAGTAGAACAGGAACTTTTCAATCTTACGTCCTATGTGGCTATTAAATCATATTAAATTGAATTATCCGTATATTTTTAAACTTTTATTAGGTCCTATTAAATTGAATTATATGTGGCTTTTTATAGTATGAAAATGTATTTTAATTTATCAATTTAAGTTATTAATAAACAAACAAATATTTCTGATTATTATAAAAGATTGAATAAAAACTCAACAATATAACGATAAATCCAATTTATATTGTTTGTTTATTAATAGTGATAAATATTTATTTGTTTATTAATAAGTTAAATCGATAGATTAAAATACATTTTCACACTATAAAAAAGCACAAATAATTCAATTTAATGAGATCTCTAATAATACGTAGGGTTGAGAAATACACGGATAATTCAATTTAATATGACCTAATAGCCACGTATGACGTGTGGTTGAAAAGTCCGGGTTCTACGTTCATTTTTTCATCAACTTATTTATTTTTGAATTAAAAAAAAAATGCTGCCACATAGACCCGGAATTATCAATAACGGGTCTGTTATACTGCCGAGTAATATGGGTAAAGAAAAAATAACTCCCTCTGCCTAGACTCCCCTTCTTGCTCATTCTCTCTTTCCGTTATTAACCACATATCACGTAACTTTTTAGACTCATTTGGGATCATTCTTTGCAAACGACCACAATAAACACCCCAGGAGTTTGTTAGTTCGGTTCACTTGCAATTTATCCCCTCATACCTACACAAAGAGAAGTACTGCTATTACTAATTAAAAGAAATATATAAGTCAATTATTGAAGAAAATAACACACACGCAAGGATAGAAAGAGCTCGATGACACACATTCCAGAGCTATCAATAGGTTCAAACAAGACAGCTATGCCGATTATAGGGTTTGGCACAGCTGTGTGGCCTCCATCAGGGTCGGTTTTTATGAAAGAAGCTATTATCGAAGCAATATTATCTGGGTATAGACATTTTGATACAGCTGCTATTTACAATTCTGAAGGTACCTTGGGAGAAGCTGTTGTACAAGCTATCGATTCGGGGCTTATAAAGTCCCGTGAGGAATTGTTTATTACATCGAAGCTGTGGATAAGCGATTGTCATTATGAACGTGTGGTACCGGCTCTTCAAGAAAGTCTCAGCCTCTCAGGTGATCAACTTTTTGAAACTAAACATTTCTATTAAATCTTATTAAACAGTATCAATGCAGGTTTTGACTTTTCTATTTTGACAAGATATAGAAATAAAAAAAAATTATTTTTCTTGAAGTATGATGAAAATATTTTTTATTAAATAGGATCTTGTTTGAGATATTAGAGCATGTTTCAGCAAGGATATTATATAACTATATTTTTTATACACGTCATATATTTTTCTACTTAAACAAATAACAATAACTTGTGAAATATTTTACAAACAATATTTAATAATAATTTTCATTTTTTAATAAAATAATTACTATTTACCACTGCAAAATATTATAATTTTCTTATTTTTTTTTATTGGAAGTTATGTTCAAAATATTGTTATATAGTTACTCTATTCCTAAATAATTTACCACTATTCTATTTTGGGACGATACTAAAAATTGATCACTTTCCTATTTTAGTAAAAGAATTCAACCTAAATTATTTTTTTACTCCTTCGGTTTTCATTTAATTGTTCATTATGAAATTACGTGCAATTTTGATTGGTTTATAGCTTTTATCAAAATTATCGAAATAAATTTTTTTTAAATCTAATTGTAAAATTTAACATTTAAACTATATGATAAACTTTTAAAAATTTTCATTCCGACAATTTTGATAAAATTTCTTGACCGGTCAAAATTACACGTAGTTTCGTAATGCACAATTAAATAGAAACGGATGGAGTATCGTTAATATATCACACACAAAAAGCTATGATTTGACATTTTGTGTCTTGTTGTGGAGTTCAAATCTTACTCATGTTATCTATCCCTTTCGTGCCCATTTGCTTATTTTCACTTAAATTTTAAATTTTTAGAACTTGTTCCGTAAATTTATAAACTTTTATATTATATTGTATTCAAATTTTAAAACATTTGGCCATAATATTTTTTTAGACAATTTTTCTAATATTTAATGTTTAATTTACACTAATTTATAGATTTATTCCAAAATAATTTGCGTGTCGATTTTAAAAAAAAAATAATTATTGGAATGTATTCATACATATATTATAGTAATTGTATAATTTTTTTCAAGTTTTTTAAAATTTATTTTTTAATAAAATAATTAAAGAGACACGGAAACAAAATATTTAGACTCATTGACATATCTATTTAGTCTAGATGAATAACAATAAACTTGATATATATAAACATTACAATATAAGTAAATAGTAGTGTTTAGTGTAATCGAATGAATGACGTTACACCAAATATTATTGTTAACATTATTCATTTGCACCAAATTGTGTGTTGAAACCACATCATTATTATGATACGTTAAAATACTTTTAATGTCGAAACTAAATCATTAAATGGGTTGGTGCATTACGTTGGAGATGCTCTTACAAAGTTAAATTATTTGCGATCAACTTCAACAAAATCTATTATTAGCGATAAGTTACCAAATTTGTTAGAGCATCCGTAATATTGATATTATTTCACTTATTATATAAAATTGTTAGCTAATAAACATATTTTCAGTTCACAATAGTGTTGTTAACTAACTCATTAAATTTAATATTGTTAACATTGTTGTTATATTTAACAACAAATTTAACATTATTAAATGATGACATTGCAATTTGGTAAACCAACTACTACATTAAATACTACAATAAAGCAAAAAAAATATATTCTATCTTTATTTTTTATTTACAATAATATTATTTTTTATTTGAAATCAATTATTTATTATAAATTAATAGATTATGATGACAACTGTTTCTTTATTTGTATAAAAAACGAAACGATTTCATTATATATAGAAGTGTAATTTCCTATAGTTGTACTGTACTTGTGTGACTTATTTCTAAAATAGTCAAACTTCCAATTCTATGTTCACCAATAATTAGTATTTTGTTAAAGTTAAACCATTTTACAAAACTGCACTAATTCAAGTAAAAACTACAAAACACACAAATTTTATTTAAAATCGAAAATATAATTTTACAGTAGAATTTTTTTCACAATCTAAATAAAAATGCAAATTAAGAAAAACCCGAAAAAAATAATTTTTCTTCGCCCTAAAAGTGATATTTTTCTTAAAAAATACGAGTTTTATTTAATTGAAAAACGGTATTTTCACAAAAAAAAAAAAAAAAAAACAACAGTTTTTTTCACCGAAAAAAGAAATGGAAGAAAAATAAAACCATATTTTTTTAAATCCGTTGTTTTTTCCAAAATATCAACGTTTTAAAAAAAGTTTTTTTTATCACTTAGCCGCGTTTTTCACCGAAATTGTTTGTTTTCTTCAAAAAAACAGCTTCTTTGGACCAAGACTAGTAATTTTCACAAAAAAGAAAAACAACCCTTTCATCCAAAAAGCGTTTTTCCAAAAACTAATTTACGTATTCATAAAAAGATTTTTCTCATTTTAAGAGCTTTTATCTCTAGAAAAATATTTTCTTCATCAGAAGGGAAAAAAATTTAATAGGAAAGTCGTTTTTTGGCCAAAATGATCTTATCATACTATTAATACAAAGCGAACCCAATTTTATCAATTTTTTTATAAAAATGCTCATATTCTAATTTACTAATTACTCAAATAACTTAATACAATTTAAATAAATAAATAAATAAGTAAATAAATATTCATTTTTTTCACACATATCAATTTATCTCCCAAACAAATGATCATACATGTATTTTTATATTTACTATAACAATAAAACATTATATTTTTTCGATATTCATTTTATTATTTTTGTAAACTTTTTGAAAATGTTAAATTTATTTGTACGAGATCATATTTATGCAAAT
This sequence comes from Primula veris, assembly GCA_963682055.1. Classification (NCBI taxonomy): domain Eukaryota; kingdom Viridiplantae; phylum Streptophyta; class Magnoliopsida; order Ericales; family Primulaceae; genus Primula; species Primula veris. The sequence goes on along the minus strand of OY821743.1, from coordinate 16,519,677 downwards.
ACGTATCACACACGCAACGCGTGAGTTACGATTACTAGTATGATATATAAGTCAATTAGTTCCGGGTATTTATTCTAAATTTTTTTTTATTATTATTAGTGAGAGGATTACATTCTCGACTGAGACAGAGACATTAATATATAAAATAATACATATCCCAGCGATGTCTCCTAGCTGGGTTGAAAACTAATAAAAACTAAGTTAATCATGTAATTATTAGAACTTCAAAAAGGTAGGTAAATCAGAGTAAAAACTGTACATTAATTCAGATGACTTCTACTATTATATATGATTAACAACTATTGGGTACATCTATTTCATACACAATTTTTAGGCAGAACGAAACTAGAAACTCTTTAAGGTGAGGGGTTAAAGCACTAATTTTGGTAAATAGGGTGTTGAAACTCTAATTTTTGAAGACTTTAATCAAAATGCATCGAAAAAATATTTTTCATCAATTTTTATCAAAATAGGTATAAACCTGGAAATTCCTTTCGTGTTCATAGGTATAAAACTGGAAATTCTATATGAAATGCAAAAGAGATTATTGTGTATCAAATTCATACACTATTTGTTATTTGTTAATTCTTTTCAAATAAATGATTTAGTATAGAATGTAAATTCAGATATGATTTAAATTCTTGTCGATCACAACATCAATCTCAACATTAATATGGCTGTAGCTTAAAATGTATCAGATTGTGATTCCAAATCGTGAAGGTCTTTACTAGATTAGTCTCATTCACGTGCTTTTTTGAAAAGAACGGGCTCCGAATTATTGGAAGAATTCTTTATGGAGGAAGAACGTATTTTATTTTTTTTACCTTTCCAAAAATTTCTTCTACTTCGGGAGGCTTATATAGAAATCCTATTTGGTATTTGGATATTTTTTGTGTCAACGATCTAGCAAATCATTCATGATTTGTCGTCAGATCGTGTAATGAAAATAAACCTTGAAATACTAAAAAAGATAACAAATAAATTCGATTCTGAAATGTTCATGTAGCATCTAGTTAAGGCTTAAATTAACTAAGTCTTTAACCCCTTGTTGTTAATTCAAATCTTGTCTAAGGAAAGAACTTAATTTTAGATGTATACATAGGGAAAACCGTGTGCAATGAAAAATGCAAGCATTAAATATTCTTTACATACTTTTCATAAATCTGATTTGGCATTCTAATATCCTATGTATATAGGAGGCTATGTTTGGAATATCTTGATCTGTATCTCATTCATCATCCAATAAGTTTAGTGGGAGGGGGATATGATGTTCCATTTGTTAGTGAGAATCTTGTTCCCATGGATTTTAAGTCAGTTTGGGAAGCTATGGAAGAGTGCTAAATTCTTGGTTTAACGAAAAACATTGGAGTAAGCAATTTTTCCTGCCTGAAGCTTCAAAACTTGCTTTCAACTGCTAAGATTCCTCCGGCAGTAAATCAAGTGAGTTTCTTATGAAGTTGTCATTGTTTACCTTCAACACATTATTTCTAACTAATGGGTTTTCTAGTGTAAAGGATTGATAGTCATTATGTAAGTCAGGGTTGTTTCAGCATTTCGCACGCCTTAGATGAAACTGAAAGGAGAGTCTCAAGTTTTTCTATTTCACTTTATGAACAACATCACGCTATTTGACCTACTATACATTAGAAAATATATCAACACAGAGATTATTTCTTGGTAAACATTTAACCATTCTATCTTCGGAATAAATTTTGATCAAGGATGTTATTAATTTGACTTGTTTCTGAACCAAGTAAATGCTTCAATAAGTGAAATTTTCTTACTTATTGATATCTGAGTGAAAAATCAATTCACAATAAAGAAGTACTTGCCGTTTATTACTAAGTATCACAATATATGACGTGTATCAGTTTGCTTATAACCACAAAATGAATTTAAAGCTTGCAAAATGAATTTTAAAGCCCGTAGCCCTTAAAAGTTCGGCACCCTTGCAAAATGCTATGCAAGCTTCTCCTGGAGCCGGCTCTGATGTGAGCTTTCAAATTCCTCATGAAAGGGAACTGAATGTTGGGTATACAAGTCTAAATCCCCCATTAATTTTATTTTGTTTTAAAAATTGTAAATGATATATATATATATATATATATATATATATATATATATTTTATTTTGTTTTAAAAATTGTAAATGATATATATATATTATTTTCACATAATTTGATTTAAAGGGTATTTCTCGTGATGGGGACAGATTGCACTGTTCGGACCGAGTGGACTGTAGCCTGCCGCACCGAGGCTTACACCTACCATCGTATCATTATTTCAATATTGGCAAAGCATATCATGTTTCCAAACGTATCTTCTCTATTCAAACTATTTGAAACATTAATTATATGCTAAAAGACTTTTACATTACATATTAATTATTATTAACTAACATCTATAAGTGAATGACGGAACCAGTTCGTCGTCATTATTCACTTGATTCATAAAATACTTATATATGTGCTCTACTGGAATGAGTACTTAAGGTGGAGATGAGTCCTCTTTGGCGACAAACGAAATTAAGAGGATTTTGTGAGGAAAATGGTATCCATATCACTGCATATTCACCTTTAAGGGGCAGAGGTACATTTTGGGGGACAAACGACACCTTAGATAATGAAGTCTTGAAGGAAATCGCACAATTAAAAGGGAAGACTACTGCTCAGGTATGATTTTGTTTTTGCATAAACTATTTTATCAAATTCTTTGACTATTATCGATTAGTTCCTTGCTTTTGATCTAAGCACATATGCTTTTGATCTAAGCACATATGCTTTATTGATTTGAGTTCCCGACTTGGTCATCAGGGCCGGCCCGGAGTTTATTTTAGCCCGGTGCGAAATAAAAAATATGGCCCTTCTACTAGTAGTAACACGTAAAAAACAAGAAACAACACATTATTATTCCCAATTGTGAAAATAAGCTCATATATACACCGTTATAACTTATAAGTACTTATAAAAGTTTCAAATCATGTTAGTTGATACCAAAAGGAATAGCTAATTTCTCACTTTTTAATAAATCATCAAATTAACCATTTTACATCTTGCTATTTGTTTTAGACCTAAGAAAATATAAGATAATTGTTCTATTAACACAGAAATAATGTATATTAAGATTTTGGACTTTGCAACTAACTATTTTTCGGATTTACTTAATGCTAAAAAGAAAAAACATCGACCAAAGTTGTTACTAATTCTAATTAAAAAGACCTTATATTTCGCAATTTATCATTTACAGAGCAAATAGAACTATTTTTGAACTTTGGAAACTATTGATGTAATAATGCTTTAAATAGCCTAAAACCTTGGAACATGGGGATCGAACCTGAAATCTAAGCGTCGTTCAAAACTTCTATCAACTCAGTTAAGCAACGGGTGTAATATTAATAGCAATACAACTTTTTTAAATAATAATATTCTATATATACAAACTGCATATCTCTCTAGATATTTTGCGTCCCACTAAATTTTAAGGTCCGGTGCGTCCACACGGACTTCACAGGCTCAGGGTCGCCTCTGTTGGTCGTCTTTACTCCAAATCTTTGTTGGTAAGATACATTGCAGAACATCTGCATGGGATCAGATGTGTACAAACCTCTGTTTTAAAATTCGCGCTACATAGCGCTATGTAGCGCGAAATAGCGCTTTTTTGGTAAAAAACGCAACGAAAAATCACGATTTTGGGTGGAATTGCGCTAAAATCGCGCTATAGGGGACCAAAAGCGCAAAAATCGCGAAATTCTGGACCAAAAGCGTAAATAGCGAGTTAAAAAAAAAACAGCAGATCTAAATAATAAATATATATTGTGCAATTTTCATAAAAGTGTCTACAGTCCAAATGGTTAAGACTGTGCTGTAATTTTCAGCAGACCTGGGTTCGAAACTCACCAACAACAATTTTTTTTTTGATTTTTTTTTATTACTATCTAATATAATTATATTTTTTTATTTTTTTTTTGTTATATATTCTAAAGTTTAGTGCATATTTAGGCAAAAAAAAATACACCGCAAAGCGCTATATAGCAACGCTATTAGCGCTTTTAGCGTTTCTCTCGAAAAAACGCTACGATAGCGATAACGCTATTTAAAACACTGGTACAAACATACAAATAAAGTGTGAAAAATAGAATTTTGTTTCATGATCATGTATAGAACTTAAAGGACGCTTTTGTTCTACTAATAGATTTTAAAGTTCTTCCCAACTCATTCAAGGCTGTAACATGTCAAATTCAAACCGTCATTTTTATAAATGTCAATTAAAGATTATAAATTTCATGTTGGTGTACACAATTATTGCTTATTGAAAACCTAAAAATGTTGTATCTTTTGACTTTTTAAAGGTAATCAGAACCCCTAATGTTGAAACTGTAGTGTAGTTTCATTGTTATTTACTTTTGTGTTTCTTAAATTCATCGCTTATATATGCTTTGACGTTGTTTATATATAGGTTTGTCTCAGATGGATATATGAACAAGGGGTAACCATTGTAGTTAAGAGCTTTAATAAAGAGAGATTGAAAGAAAACATAAGCATATTCAACTGGATGTTGTCCCCTCAAGATTATGAACTAATCAATAAAATTGCAGAGCGAAGGGCAAGTACAAAAAATTTATTTATAACAGAAAATGGCCCTTACAAATCTGTCCAGGAATTTTGGGACGAAGAAATCTAGTTTTATCTACGTTATCTGTATGACCTTATATATACACATGTGTTCTTCAATTAGTTGAAAGGAGTGATTGGTATTGTTACCGCCAGTGATGTGATGAACGTAGCATAATAGATTCTATTTAAACACTTCTTTGTTTTCTACATTGCTTCTTGAAACATTCAAAATGAAGAAAATTAGTCTAGCAAGAACGAACCTGGTATGAAATACGTTTAAAGCTGTCGTGAAAGGAAGACGTTAATAGATCTAGTAATAGCGTGTATTCTCGTGTAATGAATGAAAGGTAAAAACCTCGACCCTTAATTATACACATAGAGGTCTGAATTACAGGAAATTCAAAGTGAAAAATAGAAAAGGTAATAGGGAAATCACATTGGCAGATAGTATAATAACATAAAACCTCACGATGTTTAGGCTAGCTTCACTGAAGTTTAACCATCATCATGATAGGGTTGATAATGTGACGATTGTTAAAATTTGGAACACTTTGATTTTTATACAATTCTTCGTCTGGCCTATTACGTCCATTCATTGCTTGTTGAGACTTCATTTCTAGTACACTACAAGAAAATTGACAGTTGGTAACAAAATATTTTGTTTGTATTTGAGCATTTCTGTTGCTGATCGTTGATCGACAAAAGATTAACAACATAAACTACTATGATACTGTTTGCCTTGTGGTTGATTTTTAGTAACACTTCTGTTGTTACTAATTTCAGTCAGCAGTATAATTGTAAAAACCTTATTCTGTTGCCACTTGTATGTATAATGCAACACATTTTGCAACACATCTGTAACACATAAATATTGTTGCAAACCGGTTATAATTTTTAAACTAGATTATTTTATTATATATCTACTTGTAGCTACTCATGTCGATATTGTGTTGCTATTTCTTTATTTTATTTTTTAAAAAGTTTATAATGTGCTGCTAAATTATTACTAATATGTTGCTACATTCTTTTGGTGTAAGAAAAAGATGTTGCTAATTTTAGAAATCTAATACACTCATTTAAATATAATAGTATAATTTATATAATTAAATATAACATTTATATATCTAATCGTCAAACAAAAACTAATCAGTACAGAATATCATTTTCATTATACTAGGATACAAAATATTACAAACCAAAATACATTGTAGCATAATCTCCGCCATCCCAAAACCAACAGTCAATGTTCTCATATGCCTACCCAAAAGTCATTGTTCACGTACGCCTACCCAAAAGTCATTGTTATCACACGTCTATCCGAAAGTCATTGTTATCACACGCCTACCCAAAAGTCATTGTTTTCATACGGCTATCGTTAGTCCCTACAAACTCAAATTTAAAATAAACCTAAAACATAACAAAAGAACCTTATCCCCACTGTCACTTTGACCACCACCAATGTTATCCTAATCCTCGAGATCGTTAAGGTCATCCTCTGCTATGTCTTCATTCCCGGCCTTGTCATCCAAAATAACTTTGTTCTTAAGTGACTTTTCAAAGTGACGGTCAGACTCGCCAATAAGTTCTGCATCTCGAGAAGTGTCATTTCATAAGGACCCATTCTCGATTCGACTGTTTTCCCGATACGTCTCTGGACATTCTCCTCACTTTGCAACCCAAATTCAGTTAATGATCCTTCAATAATGTTGAACTTGTTGCACGTGGATTCGAGTTGTTGGCGAGAAAAGATGAGCTCTGTGATCCTAAACCATAGACGGCGTCTTCCTTGTTCATACCACCAACTACCTCCATAAATATCGCATCATCATTGGGTACATTAGATTTGTCTGAAATCTGGGAGAGCTCTATCTTTTTCGTCACAAACCAGCCTACGATTGAAAATATAAATATATGTTAAAAATAAAAAGTATGTGTCATCCAAACAAAGCAAACTAGTAAAGCTACATGAAAACGCTGAAGTAAAGCTACACAAAAGAGAAATCATAGTTGCAGAATTTATAGTCACAACAACTGCGACCCACTTTTCAAGCATTTTTTAGTCACAACTACTGTCAAAACCAATACATTATGTATTGTAGCAATCATTAAGGTTTTAAGAGTAAATCAAGTTCAATTTACAAAAAGTCATCTTAAACCATCCAAATCATTTAGACACTTCACCAGTTCATTATCAAATAAGCCAATGTTGGTCAAACTATCCAATTTATCATAAACATTGACTTGATTAATGTTAACTCAAATCTGCCATAAAATTTGAACTCTTAAAAAAGCCGATCAGCATTGCAACATCAAAAAGTACAGTTCATTATCAAATAAACCACCTACAAACTTCAACTTTTGTTTCATTTCTTTTATCCCTTGTAAGTGCTTATTTTGAGAAACAAATAAGATAAAAAATAATTTTTTCTTACATTGATGGCATCAGACTTTTCATCGACAAACGAATTGTCTTTTTTCTTCCTATGCATTAGTTCGAATAACTCGTTGCAAGTAGGATTTCTTTTATTCTTAGCTTCAAAGCGAATCGCATGCTCAGAGGATGTGATTGAACCACCGGTATGCTTAGAGCATTGTCCATTAGCACCCATACTTGCCAACCCTTTCTTGCGCGGGAACTCTAAAGATTCAGGTGTAACGACTCGGAAATTCAATAGTTTATTATTAATTTTATTAAGAAAATAGTGATATTACGTTTTAGTGTGTTTATTTATTTGTGTGAGATATATGATAGCTTGGGGGTGATTGGTATTATATTATAAGTAGGTGGACTAGTATAATAAAAATATAAATAAAAAAAGCTAAACCTAATAACACTTAGGCAGTCAATACATAATCATATACACGCACATATATATATACACGCTGGAGAGATAGAACCCAGCGAGGGAGGGAGAGTTTTGTCCGAGATCTTCGCTGGTAACACCGACGATCAAGTCCAGAGAGTGACGTACAAATTGTGAGTTTTTGGTTTTCAGGCAGTGGTGTATTTGGGTGTTTTTTTGGGTTTCTACGTGGTCACTTCGGAGGCTGATATCGAGGTCTTCGGGTGTCTGTTTTTCGTAATCAAATATATTTTCTTAATCTACTCGTCGATAGCTATCTACCTGTGTAAGCCTGCTCTTCCGATTTTCACTTTTATAAAAACCCAGTTTTTAATATTTTATTAATAATCCGAAATTAGTCTTTTATATTGATTCGTGCCTTATTTTAATTACATAATAGGGGCTGTTAAGGACTGTCGCTAGGCTGTCCAGATTTTATTAGGTGGTACGGCTCGAGTTTGGGAGTTTTTACAAACGAGCTCTCGTTTGTTTCGGTAAGGGGGAAGAATATGATTTCGCTCTAAAAGCGGGATTTTTGTGTTGCTTGTTGCATGTTAATTTAGGTTCAGATATTGATATATGTTGTTATAACAAATATGGTGGTGCAGTTGCAGTATAATGACTAATGATTCTGTATTTACTATACTTAGTATATAATTTGTGAAAATATGATATAAATTAAACCTTTGAGAAGTGTTGAAGGTGGTGACAATGTGTATACATATGTGGTGGTATTGTGATTAAAATGATGGGTTTCAAGTGACATTCGATAATTAATTAACTATAACATTACAGTGTTGTGTATTATTTTCGATGTGTGGACTTTGCTATTTTTTTCCCTTTTGGAGCTTTTATATATATATATATATATATATATATATATATATATATATATATTTTCTGGGATTGTAGTACCAATGTGTGTGGGGTACCATTGTATGATGGGTCCCTGAGCAGTGGCTCTAAAGGTGGGTACATTTGTACCATTGTGGATTTAAGGATGAGCCCCGGAGGCTTACGGTGAGAGTCCGGAAACTTGCGCAAGTATTAGGTGTATCGGTACCATAGGAGTAGTGCCCTTAAAGCCGGCCCCATATCTCTAGTCACATACGGTAGTGTCAGCGTGTGGGTGGGGGTACCATTGTATTATGGGTCCTTGAGCAGTGGCTCTAAAGGTGGGTACGTATGTGAGCAATCCCGACTTAATTTTCGTTGAGTTTTATTTTTATTATCATAATCTATTTATTTAAACCTTTTATACCAGTTATAAAAACTACATTGATGTCTGTTTAATGGATACCAGTAAAGAAAGCTACGCACACAAGAAGCAATTACAAAACCTGTTTGGTATAAAAAAATTTAAGAAATGAACAAAATACCCTTTTAAAGTACCAAATCGCATACTTATTTAGACCATATTTTAAGTTTTAATGCTAATAATTCCTCCAAGCATGTATAATATTGCTAAAAAAGAATCAAATGATGTAATGAACCAAAGTTTCACCTCACATAACATAAATCTCATAAGCAGAGTGTACAACATAGATATCTTGAATTCCTCCCAGTAAAACTCTTTCATGGCTGGGGTTACTTTTGTCCGGTTAGAACCCTCTAAGTCCACTTTTTGTTTAAAGATCTTGTTCATCCTAGAAGCGGTAGATGGTTGGAACCTTTTCAATTAAAAAAATAATTAGTTACTAAATAGGCGTAAATAGGTGCAATTCTTTCATGAGAGAAGGTAAAACCAGGAAAATAGGAACAAAGATACGAGTACAACATATATGCATAATGGATGTGTAACCATGTCAATAACAACATATAAAACTAGTCTAGTGGGTTGTTGTTAGACTGTGACACACCTCTTTTCCCTTCTTCACGTCCTTTGCAGACCGATATAATGAACCTCTTGAAAACTTAATTTAGAAAAATTTGTATAACAGTGGTAAGTATGTTCATTCAAAAATACTTTTTGAGATTCATATGTGCTTACAAGCTGCTTCAAAAACCAAGGTGAGGTGCGCTATTCACATTATTAATTAAAACACCAGGTAAGATCATAGATCATGCTGGTTTTAATCATGGTTTAGAACCTAAGCCGATTTTTTGCTATATAGAAGTGATGTTATAAACAAATTCAATCATTTTGTTTCCATATCGAGCATTTACGCAGCACCGAAACCAGTTTCCACCAAACAAAATAGTTGCAGTTAATAAAAAAAATAGTTGCAGTTAATAAAAATAAAGTTGCACTAATAAAAGAGACATAATATACCTATGCTTTGATGAATCCGAAGGTAAGGTAAGTTTTATTTTCTCCCTCCTATGGTGTTCATATAACAGACCCACCCAATATTCATTTTTAAATATCAAATCAATATTGATTAATATAGATATATCTTTATTAATTTTATATTTTATATTAATTTTACAAATTTGGGGGCTTCTAAAAAGAGTGGATTTTGGGGGCTATAAAAAAATCACGTATTTATTCTCACAGATCTGTTTGATGTAAATTCACATTATGAATATCAAAATTAAAAAGTATAAAATATTTAGATTACCGTAAACAGTACATACCATAAAAAAACACAAAAATAAAAACAAAAACACATATTTTCAGAAGTATACACCAACAAATACACAATAATTATTAATTAAGCAACAATTTAGAAATTAAATGATAGGTTTAGTCGCTAAAAATGTATTTTCATGTAGGCGACCAGCCTTCTTTACCATATGTCCTAGTTTTGTGAGGATCACGATAACAAGAAGCTTTAGATCCTATTTCTAATCCGAGAAAGTGTTGTGGAAAAAATAAAAAGTAACTAAAATCTTTTTCTCACTCATGTGTTACGAAACAATGAAAAGTAAACTGAAAATTTTAAAAAAGCAACTCTTTTAAAATTTTCACCTGGCTCCGAAAATAAGAAATAAATGAAATCAGTTATCTTTACAAACTTATTTAGACAAGGTAAATTATATTTTAATATGTACTCTTTAAAAAATAACTTGATATATTAAAAAACATGACTCAAACAGTTTGAGTTAGTGACAAAAAATAACTAATCTAAAGATAAACAAGGTAACAACTCGATTTAATCTTTGGAAATTAGTACTTTATTTTCAAACAACAAATGACCTATATCTAAAAAAAATATTAATATTGAAAATATGGAATGTATTCTCTTTCAAAAGGTACTTTTATCCACAAGTGACCTAATTTTAAGAAGTGATTTATATTTTCAGAAATATTATTTTTTTTCAAAAAAGTCACTTTGCGTGAGCGTCCTCAAAATATTTATTGTTAATTGAAACATATTAGTTTTTCCAAAAATGAATTTTTAAGAATAAAGTGAGTTTTTTTAAAAAAAGTGAGTTTTTTTTTAAAAAAAAGTGACTTTTACGGAAAGATGTGATTTTTTTTCCTAATAGAAACTTTTCATGTGAAATCAATTTTTCTGTTGTTACAAAATATTCAAGTTTTTAAAACTAATTATCTTTTATTTAAAAAAAAACTCAAATTTTTCGTTAAATAAGTGATTTTATTTTGTTAATAAAATCTCTCTTTGGAAATGAGTCGTTATTTAACACAGTCATCCCCTAAAAAAATATTACTATTTTAAAAGGTTTCATTTCTCGTAAATCGATCACCTTTTAAAAAATGAATCACTTCTTTTAAACTTAGAATCTTTTTTAAAATTATGAGCCATGTCCTTTTGATGAGGCCCATAAGTACGAGATAACGTATTCTCAAATTTGTATAATGGTGAATCCAAATGAGTTTAATGTTACATATTCTTTTCTCAAACTTACATCAAATTTCATTTTCGTTTCTCTATCATCCAATCTTAAACCACCACACCTCGTCTCAACCCCCTCCCCAACCTCACCACCCATTGCTACATCCATCACGTTGACGATCATATCCATTGTCGTCTCACCCAACACAACTTTCATTGACATAACCAATCGCTATCTAACGTGATCTATCTCCATATATGTTTTCCAGAGCTCGAGAGCTCCAACCACTAAATTCGTTGTGATGACCAAATATTCTCATCGAACCGCCAGCGTCTTCATCCCATCAAAAAATATAGTACGCTTTGGACCAATTTCATCTTCACATATTCGGTCACACGACTTTAAAAGGCATTTGTTATAGTAAGGATGATTCTCTCTACCTTATATACCATATATGTACTCACATATCTAGGTGATATGGGACTATCACTCGCTCTTTTTACTATGGTATTTTTCTATAGAAATACGAGTTCTTACACTTTTTTCCCTTAATGCACGACGTCATCGTCGGGCACGCCGTCCTTTAGGGGTTTACTCACTCGTGCTAGTCCCCATATCGGGCAGCCGGCTAGATAGCGGCTCTATTACCACATGTAACAACCCGGACCTCGGGCAAAACCGCCACCGTTTTCTTCATTATCAACAATATAGCCCGCTTAGCCCCAAATTTCAGCATCGTTTCTTGGACCACACCGCTTTAAAAAGGCTTGGTGATAGTATGAAAATTTATTTTAGCTTATATGTCAAATAGGTACTCACGTATCTAGGCGATGTGAGACTAGCGCTCTCTCTTTTTACCACAATATTTTTCCCACAAAAATCTGAGTTTTTACATCCGTAGCTCCACAACAATATCAGTAACACCACATCTTGTTGTTAGAACCAATATTTGATTAGAATTTATATCTCATGGATACTTTTTATATATATATAATTGGTGGGGAAAACCCACACTTTTTATTTTTAACTTGAGAAAATTAAAAAATGCGGAGAAAACCCCACACACAAAAGTGTAGTAGCTTTACAGCTAGATCTCAAAAAAATGAGACCAGAAAGAATAATAAAAAAAACTTGCTAAATGAAATACAAAGAAATAACAGCAAATTAAAACATTGTCTTCAATTGAAAGGTTGAAGATAACACCAGGGACCGCATCTCTAAATCATTGTAATAAGTCATATGTCCTTGTCTCACCTCTTCAATTCCACCTAAAGCAGAAGGAAGAGAGAGAAATCTCTTTCTCCCCCAAATTGAAACCCTAACCACCATTAAATTATCCATAATTTCTTAGATTCGAAAGCCCTAGAGCTTAAGTCAAAATTATCCCTCTTCTCTATCAAATTGAAACCCTAGCCACCATTAAATTAACCATCATTTCCACTACAACAAAACAGCAATACAGCGACGGATATTAACGTGAAATCCGTCGCAAATTGGCTCTTTGTGACGAAAAATTCCGTCTCTAAATTCCGTAGTTAAAGTACTTGTTGCTAAATGTTTGCTACGGAAATCTTATTCCGTAGCTATTTAGTGACATTATAGCAACGGATTTTCCGTCTGTAAGTTTTGATGTTGCTACAAAATTCCGTAGCAAAAGTCTCACAATAACCAATTATATAAAATAAATTACAATATAAATATAGTATCAAAGTGAATAGTTACCCAAGAATATGCATTGCTATTCCGTCGCAATTTTTTTTAATTATAATAAATTTTTTATTTTGATATTTAATTTAATATATATTAGAAATTTATCAATATGACAAACCCGTGCCAATTCCGTCACACTAGTGTGATTATTTAAATAAAAAAATATTTTAATACAATTAACAGAATTAATTTTATTAATTAAATAAAAAATAAATTTATTAAGTAAACATTAATAGATATAAATAAAACTAATCCACAAGCCAAATAACATGCTATAATGATAAACAAAATTTAACCGAATTAATATACGTAACAGTACCGATACTAGCAAATATTACATGCCCAAAATATTAAAATGTCATAAACGGTTCACATACTGCCATGAACCACTAAACATCAACGGTTCTGATACTAGTTAGATTACATGTCCAAAATACTAAAGTCATAACCTACTCAGATATTTCACATACTACCATGACCAATTAAATATCAACGCTACCGATACTTACAAAATTATATGCCCAAAACATTAGTCATAACCTACTAGGATAAGTTCACATACTACAATAACATAATAGATATTAAGCATCAGCATAGACACCAACATTAAGCTCACCACCGCTTTCAACACTTTCCCCCGCACCATTCTCACCTCCGCAGTTACCGAGATCGGATTGATCTGTTGGCGCATCTCGCGACGGTTGTGTGTTTTGACTGATACGTTGCAACAATGATTGGACCACAGCCAGCATTTTTTCAGAACCACGACCAGCTCGAACGCCACCTACGCTAACAGAGGTTCTACCTCTGCCAAAGAGAGAATAGCCCGGCCTAGTCATCTGCATTTAAAACGAGAAATAGTAGCAAGGAATTATTCATGAACAACTAATTTTGTATGCAAACAACTAATTTTCTTTGCACAACTAGTTTTAGACAGATATAATGTAATGGCAAATTATATATAGCTAGCGACTTAGTAGGTCTATGACCAGCCCCCGAAACAAGTACTAGCGTATAGCATAACCAAATGGAGTCAGAAAGAAAGGAGGAGTCGAAATTGAAGGCTTTTATAAGGAACTACTTCTCTACTCTTATCCTAGCCCTTTCTTTGAACCTTGTTATCCTCTTTTCTAGTACCCGGCACACACAGACATTTAGACATGAGAAGCCATTGTCCAAAGCAGAGAACATGTTGAATACCATGAATACAGAAAAAGAAAATTCAACATCTTACCAAAACAACCACTGCAAGGCCATTCTAAGTCAAGTATAGCACCCCACACCCTTAAATTACCTTTTAAATCCTAACATTTTCACTCTCCCTGCTTTAATATAAATATTGATATCCTACATATCTAAATTATCTTTCAGTTCATCGCGGTTGTAGCTAACCCTATTATTTTATTTCTTAGCGCTCAAACCACTTCAAGTTAATGCGGGGAGAACATGACTTGCAGTTTCATACACTAACTATTCCATAATATATAACAACACCGTTTTTTTTTTTTCCTGAGAGCTTTCTCTTGCATATCTTTCATTCTTAGCATGATACCATATAATCGAAACATACTCAAGAGAATTTTGAACGACCATACTATTCGTTTCAATCCTTTCTTAGAGGGATCTAATGACGGACACTCTATGAGTCCCGTATAGACCAGTTTACTTATATATAAGATTAACTCTATCCTATAAATAAGCATCCTAGGTATGAACAAGAAGTACAAAATACATTTCCACTTATCATTCATAGTCTCTTTTCTTTTTCTTAGTCTTCACGACTGGATTAAGAAAAGGCTGTTTACTGGAACCTGACACATGATGATCTGAGTTAAGAAGGATGAAATCTTTTGAACTTATCTTTACTTATACTAGATGCACTGGAATGGAATAGACTACTGAACTATACTGGCTGGACATAGCTCGGATTTAACATGACTACTGAACTATACTGATAAAGCCATAACTTTGGTCGGTCGTGTTAGGCTTTTCAACAATAATATAATAGTAAATCAAATGTATATAATGGACACTTCCTGATCTTTACTACTGCTCGGATTACTATCCTTATTCGGATTATTACACCTGCTCGGATTAGTATCTCTATTTTACAATTGTACTCGATTTGACTGTTTAATCTATCTTCTTGGTCTTTCTCCTTTTATTCGATGCTCGGCTTCTCTCTGTTCGGTTTATTTCTTGACTTAATATGCCTTGACTAGTTTCTCTCTTTTCTCAACTTCTCTTTATATTTTTTGGATAGATTTTCTGGTCATTTTCTAGGAGGGGTAGTTGGCTATTTATAGGCAACTATGCCTTCTAAATGTTGACAAATGTCTTCATCCCAGGGGTTTTTCAGACATGGGTCCCCATTTGATTGGGCTTGGCCTTTTGATAGTAACACCTTATTTCCTATAAAAAGTATGAGACGACCCATTTAAGAGTTGGATACCCATTTATAAAGTGGGTTGATTATTACCCGAATAGAATATTCGGGTCTAATTTTTATGTTCTATCAAGTGCTCCCTGACTTCCTCGGCGTGGTTTCCATGTCGGGTGAGTCATGTTCGGTTTGTCGAGAACGTTACTTCGGTCTTATCTTTCCCAATTCTTCATCGAGAAACGCAATAGACTCATGACGGTTCCCTGGGGGGCACATTTAATGTTTCCTATCCTAATATCTTTCTTCGAGGAAAACTCCTATAAAGGGGTGTGATCCCTCCATAATTAGGCATTTTACTACTAATTTGCTCGTGACATAATGGCTTCTTCAGGTTCTACTGGTGAGAGCTCCTTTAATTATATTTCATATTTAGAAATGGAAATCAAGAAATCTCGTACTGCGAATAAGAAACTTGTGGACAAGGTTTCAAGTTACAAGAAAAGGTTGTCTGACATGGATTCTGATCATCACGTGACGATGGCCGATCGGGATTGGGCTTACGAGCATATAAAGAGGCTCGAGGCTAATCTGGCCAAGCAGAAGGCAGCAAAAAGGGCCTATAAGCTTGCCTTCAAGGAGTTGCATGCTCGGTCTAAACCGAGTTCGGATGACGATGAAGAAGGCTCTTCCTCGAAATAATTAGTCTTTTGTAATTTCTGTCGTAATTTCTTTTGAATGGGGAGTCTTCTCCTCAGTTGTAATCGAAGTTTTTGAAATTAATAAAATATTTCCCTTTCCTTGTTCTTGTCTGTTTATCTTCTTGATGTCTTTTTGGATGACTTTAATTGGATTTGGAACTGTGGTTAATTTGCCGTAAATGCTCTTGGGAAGTTCACGAGGTTGTATTTCTTCGAGATGACCTTTGATCTACTACTTGTTTCTTCCTATAAAAGGACTGTCCCTATATTCTTTATGTAATTCATTCTTTATTAACGGACAAATGGCTTTTCCTCTTGAAAACTATGGTGACAACCTTCCTGAATACGTTGCTCGTCTTGAAGAGGAAGTTCAGAAGGTGCGTTATCTCGAGAAGAGGGTTGCCAGGTTGTCGGTGGAAGCTCGTCGGGCCTCCGAACTAGACGAGCGATTGGATGCCCTGGAGAAGGAGCACCAGAGGTCTTTGCTCGACAGTATTCGTGATCGTTCTCGGATCAAAGAGCTCGAGGCCTCCAGAGATAGGCAACTTGCTTCCAAGAGGGCTTACAAACTGGCCCTTAAGGAAGTGTATACTCGGTCGAAGGGGAAACCAAATGACGAAGCGGGCCCTTCCACGAAATGATTTTATTGTTTTTTCATTGTATTTTCTTTTATTGCTTCTTCTGTAACGAAGTACCAATCAATCAATAAAGACATCTTTCTCTTGTTTATATCTGAATTACTTTTCCAATGCAATTTATTTTGACTGCGCACGCTTGTGGCCTCATCAATGCTTTTTCTTGGGCCTTGCGTTTGACCTTATCCATTGGACCTCCTTAATCTTTATATCTGGGGACCAATAGGATTTCTTGAGCCTTGTGCATAAAAAATCTTATTTACCAGAGTTTTCTTGAGCTCTGTGCAAAAGATCTGGGATATTTATTTGAACCGCTGCCTTTCCCCAAAATGACGCGTGTTACGATGCCATTATTACTTACCCTCTTTAAATATTGGTAAGAATCCAAGCGTTTTGCGAACAATAGTGGCTTTTAATTACTCACGCTTTTTTAGAACCTTTTGGGAATCCAAACGTTTTTTTCTTGAACAGGCATATCTTTTAATTGCCGTCGCTTCTTAGTACCCATTGGCGAACGCTTGCGACTCTCAATACCAGCCCTCATCTAATTGATCTATAAATACCTGCTTACAGCATGGTTACATCCACAATCCTCATCATATTATTTTCTCCCACATACAGACCCTCATCTTATAATTTCCCTAAAATGTCTGGTCCTTTCACCCAATCAGCATTAGCTTTGCAAGTGGAGGCCTTTGAAGCCTCCTATAACCATGTACAAAGGCTGTTGAGGGATGCCGAAGAGGAATTGAAGGTGATGCGTTATCACCATACCGAGATGGTTCGGGAATTAACTTGGCTAAGATCCGAACTGGCTTACTGCCGACGTGCTCGTCAGGCTCTAGTCGAAAAGAATGAGATGCTAAGGGGGAACCCGACACTGAGGGACAGGGATGTCTCTGCCGGGCCCTCTCACCGATACCGATCGACTTCCCCCTAACCTTCCCCCTTCTCTCTTTTTTTGTTTTTTCTTCTGCTGCGTCTCCTCTTCCTCATCCTTTTCTTTCTATACTCTTTCAGTCTCTCCTCTCTATCCTCCATTTTCTTCTTACTATCTTTTCCTAGGTCTTTCTTTTTCTTCTTTTTGTTTTGTTTATTTGACTTCCTTTTTATTTGTCTGTTTCCTTCATTTCTTCCTCCTCCGCTCTTTCTCTTTCTTTTTTCTTCCTCTTTTTTTTTTTTGCACCACTACGATGTAACAATCAACCCTGTGATCCTAAGGGTTTTGTGTTATGTCTAGGGTTTTTGTCATTTTTCTTTTCCTCTTCTTGCTTTTCACTTCTTCTTTTCTTGCACTCTTCTTCTTTTCCTTTCTCTTTCTTCTTACTTTTTCTTTTTGGCGTCTCCTGCTCACTTGGTCAGCTGATATAGTCGATCTTATTTGCCTGATCTTCTGTACTATCTCTTCTCAGATGTAACAGATCTTTATCTCGGATGCAACAGATTTTCTTTTCGGATGTAACAGATTTCCTCTTCGGATGTAATAGATTTCCTTTTCGGATGTAATAGACTTCTTTTCGGATGTAATAGATTTCCTTTTCGGATGTAATAGACTTTCTTTTCGGATGTAATGAACAATGATATATCCCATCTTTATTAATGAAAAGTATTTTTGCCCCTTTATTTTTGCACTTCTTTTTATATTGCACCTGTGGTTTGTTGTTTGTCGGGTAGCTAGATCTTTGAATATCTCGTCTTTATTTCCTTCTGTACTGTTGTATCAGATGTCAGTAGATGTCCCCATCACTGTCGAATATAGGTGCATGCTCCCTAGTAGGTCAGGAATATGCATGCTCCCTAGCAGGTCAGGAATATTCATGCTCCCAAGCATGTCAGGAAAGATCGTGCTGTCTTCGCTCTATAAGTACTTCTCTTTTCTTTAGTAGTTTATCATCTCTCATTTTTCTTCTATTGCTTATTTCTCCCTCAGCCCCTCATTTTCTTCCGTACTATAACAATTTCCCAGAATGTCTGGACCTGTGGCGAGATATCATGCTCAGATGAAGAGCTTAGACTCTGAGGTATCTCGGGTCCGCAGTCGGATGGCAAGGCTTGAGAAAGAGTATGGCGTTTTGGCCTTGAGCTTGTTCGGCTCTCATCCCGAAGAGACGGTGAAATGGACCGAGATTTCGGCATTGAGTCGTCAGCTCAATCACTTGTTGTCACAGAGAAATCATATGGCCAACTCCTGGTATGATGCCGATGAGATTTGGGACCATGCTCAAGATGATTTTGATAACTCTCCTCAAGGCCTTGCTAGCATAATGGTAAAGAATGCTCGGCTTGAGGAACGCGTCAGGGCTCTTACCACGGAGAACAGCGAGCTCTCCTCGGAGAATGACAATTTGGTCGCCATGAATGATTCCTACCAAGCGCGGTTGAGTTGTTCAGCTCGTTCTGCCTTCTCTCGGTCTGGCAGTTCGATTTTTCCACCCATTGATCCTTAGATTGGGCTGGTTTTCTTATGTATTTCCCCTTTTTCAACTTGTGTTTTGTTTTCTGTATTTGATGAATCAGTTGTATCTTCTCGTATCTCATGCCTGTCTTGTGAACCATTGTAACGCTTCGTACTTTGTGCCTTTTGATTCTCTATAAATGCTCCCTATTGCCTGTATCTCATTACCAATTTCTACCTCTCTCTCTTGTTTTATAATTTGTTTCTTCTATCTTGCTTTTGTTTGAGATGGCTCCCATCACTAGGTCCGCCTCTAAAAAGAAAACCCTTACGGAAGAGGAGCCTACTTTTTTGCTACCTCGTCCCCCTGGTTTTGGGAAGGAGGATTTGACTCCTCTTCAACTAAAAGAAATTGAGATGTCATGGCTGAAACATGATCTTATGTGTGATCGGACTGAAGTGAGGAGGTTTAAACAATATTGGAACGAGGAGGGCACTGCTCGTTTCAAGGCCGAGCAAAAATGCGTGTCTCAGTCTTACGCCTTGAAACAGGCTGAGATGGCGATTTTTCGTTTGATTAGGGAAAAGGAGCGTCTGGAGGAACTTTTGGCGAAGAAGGATGTTGATATGGGGGATAGTTCGAAAAAGTAGGATGGGTGTATTTTCTTGTAAATTTTTTTCTTTTTCTGTTGTGTTGTTTGTGTTTTCCCCCTTTGTGGAAGAATAAAACTCTGTCTTGCACTTGATTCTGTCTATTCTATTTTATTTGATGTTTTTCTAGTATATACCGGACAATGTGCCCGGTTATCCCCCCGGAGAACGTTGTTAGACTTGACGCGTCATGCCGTCAGGCTAGGAACGGTCTTCGTCGACCTTGTTCGGTAGGCCCTTTGGGTAAGAAATGGTTGGGAGTCGAGGAACTTTATCGGGGGACATTCTCGGTGTGATAATATTGGTAGCGTACGTGGGAAGCTTTTCGTGGTAGTGTCCACTGGCCGTTTATTTAGGTGTAATGATGTGAACTGCCTTGGGTAGTGGGATATGCTTTGACGTGGCAAAATCTGGAGCGTTTATATGTCACAAATAGCAGCGGTTGTTGACTTTTGTATGGTTGGAAAAAAAGGTAAACCTCTGTCACACGAAAGGACGGTTATTTTTTCATTCTTTTTGTAACTCCACTCCTTTTTACTGTGCCAAGTAAGCCCTGTTGTTTGTATCACAAAATTCTCTGAAGAAAATATCTGTCTCTCTCTCTAAAGTATATTCTTCCCGCCAAAAAGGAAAAGCGTTCGGCCGTGTGATCTAGGGTTTCGTGGTATTGTTTGAAAGACTTGCTGCTATTTTCGCTTGCTTGCTTATAATGATTACTGTAAGTGATTTTTCGTTCTCCCCCCCCCCCCCCCCCCCCCCTTTTTTTTTTTTTTTTTTTGTCAGGGGTTGTATTTGATTTGTCGTTGTGGTCATTAGATGTGGCGTTGGTATATGGTTCAGGTTGTCTATATATGTTGGATGAGTCTTATGTATCTGGTTAATATGAGTTGGGGGGGGGGGGGGGGGGGGTGGCGCTCGTTATATTGATGTGGTTCTTGTTTGTGTAGTTGGTTAGTTATATTGATGGACTTTTGATGATGTTTGGATAGGAAATTCTGAGCCAAAGTGTGGCCCAAGTTGGCACATTCGTAGAAAAGGATTTTAAGGAGCTTGCCGGAATACCTGACAACATACACATTCGGCTTCCTATTTCTGACGAGAAGGTGCTGGGATTTGTTCCCGCCGGCGAGGTAGCTGTGCGCTCTTCGACATTCTTCACTGGGGGTCTTCGATTGCCTTTTACAAACTGGGTGGCTTCGTTCTTTGAGGCCGTCCAGATTGCTCCGGCCCAACTGGCCCTAAATGGTTACCGTACTCTGAATGGTATCCAAAGGTTATCGGAGTTGTCCGGAATACCGATTGAACTGAAGGATGTCTTCGGAGTCTATAGTTTGAGCTTTGAGCGTCGCAGCTCGTATCTGAAAACCTTGCGTTCCTTTTGCCAGCTCGTTATCGGTTTGCCGGATACCAACAAAGAGCGCAATCTTGGTATTGTTATTGCGTCTGGTGAATGGGCTTGTCCGGGACACCAGATTCCTGGGCCGGCTACCAATGCTCCCACTATGCCAGAACTCGGCGCTCCCAATGTAGAGGCTCTGTTAGCTCTTTGGAAATGGTGGGGGCCTGGACCGACGCCGGATCCTGCGAGTCGTACTGCTCCCATGCTGCTCGGGTACCCTATGGGGTCGGTGACCAAGGGGAATCCCGCACCCGAGATCCCCAAAGAGCCTGAGGAGGAATTCTTGAAAGTGGTCCGGGCTCGAAGTGCTGCTCGGCTAGGGAAGAAGGTCGTCCGTTCTAAGCGTCGTGCATCTGACCCTGTCGTTGAAACAACGAAGAGGGCTAGGGGAACCGATACATCGATTACCGAGGAGGATGCGAACGTTGGCTCGGGCGAGGGGATGTTTGCTGCTTTCCAAGGGGATACCACCGAGGATGCCTCTGCGCCGGGCGATGCATGTGTATATGTATTTTGATTTTCTTGTCTTTTGATTGTTGTCATTTTGTTCGCTAGTGCTTTGCTTTATTAGTCATCTTGTTTCAGCTACTGACTTCTCCATTGGTTACCCTCGCTCTTGCCCGGTCTATGGGTATTATTGTGTTTCAGGGGTTGATCGACGATGTATTCGGACATATGAACCTCTTGACTAACATGGGAGAGGGTACGATGACTTTGCCTGTCATCTCGCCTATCCCTACCGAGGATCTGATAGATCTGCCCGTTTGCTCGCCCCTCCGTACTGAGGAAGAGATCAATCATAGGGCCCCTGAGATTGATCAGTTAGAGGAGGACGTGGGGGTGGAAATAGAGGTCGGCAAGGAGAGTGCCGTGGATGTTGTGACGGGTGTCGAGGATGAGGCTCTCGACGGACCCGAGAAGGTGTTGGTGGACGAGGTCGCGATGACCCGTTACATTGGTCGGTGCAAGGGGAAATTGCTGGAGCAGCCCCAAGCTTTAAGGATGGGGTATACGGCGCTGAAGCCCCTAGTCTTCAAGGATGCCGAGGAAATTGCTGCTCGTCCGCTATCGGCGTTAATTGAGCAAGCCGGCAGTGATGCGCTCCGGATAATTAATTTTTTTTTTTTTTTTTTTTTAATGTTGCATGTCTATTTTTGTTTTTGATGACAGGCTTTCTTGAGTTCCATTGTTCTGAGGGATCAGTGGAAGGCGCTCGAGGCTGAGAGAGATGAGCTGCTGGCCGAAAAGAAAGCCATAGTCGAGGAGAACGATCAGAAGATAAAGGATCTGCTTGCGGCTTTCGAGGTCGAGAAAGAGAAACTGGTCGCCGAGAATAAAACCCTGGGCGATAATTATGACAAGCTGTCTGCGGACTTTCTGCACGTGACCGAGGATGTTGGTAAATTGATGGCTGAAAAAGAGAGCCTGGTCGTTAAGTATGACCAACTAGGGGAGGAGAACTTGCTGCTGGCGGAGGATGTGGAAGCCGAAAAGGCTAAGGTGGCCGCTCTGAAAACGGCACAGGCGGAGGAGCGGACAAGGTTAGCAATGATGGCTAATTTCTCCGTCTATTGCGCTCATGTACGGACGCTCAATTTCGCAAACGTTCCTGTGTCGGATAGGGCGTGGTCGAAGTTGGTGTATCCCTGTCCGCAGGGTGCACCGCTGAAACCCTTAGACTGGGCGAATCTTCGTGAAGAAGAACTTCCCCGGCTACCCGGGCAGACAATTTCGACAGCGCTCCGTCCTCATTTTACGTCGGCCACGTCCACTCCTCGTCCTGATGCTACTATTACTTCCCCACCCGCATCTCCTCAGGTGGAACCTTGACCATTTTTCTGATAGTATATATATATTTTTGTTGTTTTTGTGTAGTCTTTTGGTATTAGAATTGTGGGTCTCTTTTGTATCTAGAAACATTCTTTTGGGGAAGTGATAATATAGGTGCTGTGTTTTCTTTCTGTTGGGCCTTCTCGGATTAATTTCTTTTGAGGGTTGTCATATTTTGAAGAACGTGAAAACAAAATATTGCCAGGTATCACATAACCCCCTTGCTGTGGTGGTCTGGACCTCGCCTAGTCGTAGCGTAGGTGACGTTATAGATAATCTGGAAAGATCTAAGGCTGCCCTAACTGCGGAACTTAATTCTGCTCGTCATGAAGTCGAGGATCTGAATATCCACATTTCAAACATGTCGATTCGGTTACGTGATTTGGGAGAGAAATTCAGAAAAAGACCGCCCATTATACGGCAAATAAGGGTAAAGCGAAGGAACTTCTCGGTGCCCTACGACGTTCTCGTGATGAAGCCTGAGGTCGTGTGACGAGCTTGAACTTGGTCCTAGGGGCCGTTTTCGAGGACGCGGACCTGCTGCTATCCTTTGCCAAAGCGTATTGGGCCCGAGTTCGCGCTTTAGAGGTGCTGGAGCATGTAAAAGGGATGAGTGGTGTGTCCCGGGCAGAGCGCATGGTTGATGCGACGGCCGGGGTAACCGAGACCACTACTGCCTTGAACCGAGTCGATGCGGTCGTTCGTGAGCGTTTGGGGACGCAAATTGCTTCATTGCGAGATATTCATTTCGCCGATGTAGTAGAGACCTCGGCATCTGTTGAGGGGTTATCAGATTGATAATCGAGTGGCTTGTTTTGTCGTTTTATTTGTAGCTTGTATGGAAATGTTCGTTTTTTCTATTTTCGTCTTTTCGTTTCTTGCGGTTGTATATTCATCTCGTCTCGTTCTTCCCCATTTTTTTTGTTTTTATAGGCACGCGCTACTACGTCGCACCAGGCTGGTTCTCCATGCCTAGTTAGCCCGGGGTTAGGACCTACTGGTGCTGCCCGGGACGAGGTCTCATCTGGTGTGGCTAGTGAGGTGCCTGACAAGTGGCCTTACATCGTTTTGATGGGCAAAAATGTCAAGTTGATCGACCAATGTGCTCGACTTCGGACCAAGCTGAAAACGCAAGCGGCCTTTTTTAGAGAACACGTTCGCCGTGCCGAGCACGTTGTTGAGGTTCAGGAGTGTCGTTTGGATCGATATTGGCGTGTAAAGGACAAATACTTCGGCAAATTAAAGTTGTTGGTAACCAAAGCCAACGTGTTGGTGAAGTATTTCCGCTTGTCTCGAACCACATACGATGCTTCCGCGGCTATGATCGAAGCTCGCCGTAATCTCCCCTTCGACGATGATCGCCGTAAAGCGGCCTCGGATGCTCACGATCTCGCTAAAGAAGCCGAGTTCAACGCACGGCTTCAAACGCTGACTTGCGTTGGAGCTCATACGACCAATTTTGATGCCCTCATTTCTGAGGAGCGTTTTGAGGGTGATGAGTCGGATGGGGACACGACGACGGATGACGAAGAGATTGAGCTCGGTCAATTACCGTCGTGCTCCTCCTGTAGTAGCTCTTCTTAAATGAGTTTCTTTAGTGTCGATGATCTTCTTGTTGCCTCCGTAATGCGGGCGAGGACTATTTGTGTTATTTCTTTATTCCTGTTTTGTACCTTTCCATTGTAGTATTGCTATTTGATTGATTGGATCGATTTTTCCTTGCTGATTCATTTGTCATTCCGTTATTCCTGTTTTTGATATGCTTGTTGATATTTCATTGTTTAGTTTGATTCTCCTTCATTGTGTTAGCCATTTTGTATTGTATCGCCGCCATAATGTGGACCTGAATTATTTCTTGCATTGTACCTGCATATGAATTTCATAGTATTCCTAGGCGTTCCTTTGAAAACACGCCATTTAGGGAATTTCATAGTATTCCTAGACGTTCTTTTGAAAACACGCCATTTACGGAATTTCATAGCATTCCTAGGCACTTCGGCCATGTTGGGAATTTTCATAGTATTCCTAGACGTTCCTTTGAAAACACGCCATTTACGGAATTTCACAGCATTCCTAGGCACTTCGGCCATGTTGGAAATTTTCATAGTATTCCTAGACGTTCCTTTGAAAACACACCATTTACGGAATTTCATAGCATTCCTAGGCACTTCGGCCATGTTGGGAATTTTCATTTGCCTTCGCTAGACAGTATGATAATATATTTTATTCATTCAAAAAGACGAAAGATAATGCCATTAAGCAGGAGGGGAAAGGTGGAACCTGTACTCGGAAGATTGCCTATACGTAGTACTTCTTTAGGTTAGCCACATTCCAAGAATTCTTTTCCCCTCGGCTATTGGTGAACAGTACGCTTTTGATTTTGTAAGAGACTGGACTCGTTTTCTTGACGATTTCGTATGGGCCTTCCCAGGTAGGGCTTAGTTTGCCATGTATTTCATTGCGGGTATAGACCGTCACTCGTCGCAGCACCAGTTCTCCTACCATGAATTCTTTGGTTCCTTTTACTCTCTTGTCATAAATTTGCTTCACGCTTTGTTGGTATTTGGCTAGGGTAAGGGCTGCTATCTCTCGTTTCTCGTCTATCATGTCTAGCTTTTCTCTCATTCTTTGTTCATTGTTTCCTTGCTCGACTAAAGTCGTTCGGAGCGTGGTTAGCCCGATTTCTGTCGGTATGATGGCCTCGACTCCGTATGCTAAGCTGAACGGGGTTTCCTTGGTGCCCATCTTTGGTGTAGTTCGGCACGACCATAAAACGTTGAGTAGCCGCTCGGGCCACCTCCCCTTTGCTTGTTCAAGGGTGGTCTTGATGCCGTCTAATATTGTTCGGTTTGACACTTCGGCTTGCCCGTTTCCTTGTGGGTATGTCGGCGTCGAATAGAATTTTCGGATACCTAGTTCCTCGTACCACAGCTGTAAATTGGCATCTTTGAACTGGGTTCCGTTGTCGGCGACGATTGCGTACGGTATACCGAACCTAGTGATGATGTATTCCCAAATGAATTATTTGACGTTGCTGGCTTTGATTTCTCGGAGGGGTTTAGCTTCGACCCATTTGGTGAAATAATCCGTCACGACGATCAGATATTCCACACTCCCAGGTGCCCTTGGGAGTTTTCCGACTAAATCAATTGCCCATTGAGCGAACGGCCATGGTGCCGATACCGGGGTCATCATAGATGATGGGAGCCGTGGTATCTTGGCGAATCGTTGGCACTTGTCGCATCGTTGGACGTATGCATCGGCGTCTCGCTTGATATAGGGCCACCAATATCCTTGGGTCACTGCCTTGTTTGCAAGGGATCGCCCTTTGATGTGTGCTCCGCAAGATCCTTCATGGAGTTCCTCCAAGACCGGCAGTTGTAGCTCGGTCGGGACGCACAGTAGATGGGGTCCCTGGTAACTGGATTTGTATAGTTTATCGTCCTCGGATAGCCAGAAGTGAGGAGCTTTTCTTGTAATTTTCAGCGCTTTTATCTTGTCGGCCGGAAGCGTTCCATTTCGCAGATAATGAGTCATGTCCTCCATCCAACCTAGTTCGTACTGTATCGACGTCACCCGGTCTACCCTTTTTATTATGCTCGGGGTCGGCAGTAGTTCCACTGTGATCGACCGGGTGTCGGTCAATGTTAATGTCGAGGCTAGGGTGGCCAAGGCATCGGCATGTGCATTTTCGGTGCGATTGATTCTTACTAACTCGCACTGTTCGAAGGTTGCCATCAAGCTTTGGACTTTCTCTTGGTAGAGGATCATTCTGTCATCTTTTGCTTGGTACTCGCCGATGGCTTGATTGACGATGAGCATGGAGTCTGAGCTTGCAATTAAGTGGGAGCATCCGAGGGACCGGGCAATGAGCATTCCGTTTATCATGGCCTCGTATTCTGCCTCATTGTTGGTAGCTCGGAAGCCCAGTTTTATGCTTTTTTCGATGATTGCTCCCTCTCTAGACTTTAGGACGATCCCTGCTCCTGATCCGTCCTTGGTGGCTGATCCGTCGACATGTATCTGCCAGTGTGATTGTGGAGAGAGTGCCAAAGGCTCGTCATAGCCTTCGGTGAATTCTGCGACGAAATCGGCCAGGACTTGTCCCTTTATGGCATGACGGGGTGCGAACTCGATATGAAATTGGGATAGTTCGACCCCCCAGGCGGCAACTCGGCCGCTAATGTCCGTCCGTCGAAGTGACTCTTTGATATGAAATTTTGTGTATACCCGGACCTGATGAGCTATGAAATAGTGTGGCAACTTTCTGGTTGCGACGACCAAAGCCAGACACAACTTTTCCAAGGGTAGATAACGTGTTTCGGCTTCGACCAGAGTCTTACTGACGAAGTAGATCGGAAATTGTTCGCGACCTTCTTCTCTTAGGATAACTGCGCTCACAGCTGTAGTGGAAACTGCTAGGTAGCATGCCAGAATGTCTCCTTTGTTCGGCCTTACTAGCAGAGGCAGTGTCCTCAAGTACTCTTTGAGATTGTTGAATGAAGCTTCACATTCCGGGTCCCAGACGAATTTTCTATCCTTCTTGAGTGATTCGAAAAATGGCCGTCCCTTGTCTGCGGATCGGCTGATGAACCTGCTCAACGCGGCAATCATTCCCGTGAGCTCTTGTACCTGTTTCTTATTCTTGGGCGCTGCAAGGTTCTGTAGAGCCGTTATTTGATCGGAATTAGCCTCTATTCCTCGTCGGCTAACCATATGCCCCAAGAATTTCCCTTTTCTAATGCCAAATGCACACTTGCTTGCGTTGAGCTTTAGTTTGTGGTCGCCCAACGTCTGGAAGACGTCTTTAATGTCTTGGAGGTGAGATGTGGCCTTTTCACTCTTGACGACCATGTCGTCAATGTATACCTCCATTGTTTTCCCTATATGATCTCGACATACCCTTGTTATCATCCTTTGGTACGTTGCCCCCGCATTGCGTAGACCGAACGGCATTACCGTATAGCAATAATTTCCCAAAGGCGATATAAACGAAGTCTTTTCTTGATCTTCGCGGGCGAGGGGAATTTGATGGTATCCTGAGTACGCGTCAAGGAAGGTCATCCGTTCTGCTCCTGCAGTTGCATCCACCAGTTGATCGATCCTTCGAAGGGGAAAGTGGTCCCTTGGACAGGCTTTGTTGAGATTGGTAAAGTCTATACAGACTCTTTCCTTCCCGTTCTTCTTAGGGACGACGACCGGGTTGGATAACCATTTGGGATAGTAAACCTCCCTTATGGCTCCTGCCTCCAATAGCTTTTGTACTTCAGCGATTATAGCTGCTCTGTGCTGTACAAACACTTTCCTGCTCCTCTGTGCTATTGGCTTGTACTCGGCGTTTACACTCAGGTGGTGGCATGCTGTATTGGGGTGTAGGCCCGGCATGTCTTTAGGACTCCAGGCGAATTTATCAATGTTGTTGAGAAGGAATGCTTTCAACTCCTCGGATTCTTGTTTTGGAAGGTTATCGCCAAGGAGGAAGTAGTGCTCCTCGTCCATATCAGGAATATACACCTTCCTAAGCGTCTCTCCTACTTGTTCTTCGACTACCCTTTCGGTTTTGCATATTTGGTTGATCAACTTCTTTGTGCTGGAGGGTTGTTCCACAATGCTTCGTTGTTGTTGGAGAGTCGCGGTGATGTCTTCGTAGCGTCTTGAATCTTCTTGACATCCTCGGGCTGTCTCGATCTCTCCTCTATCATTTGGATATTTGACCTTTTGGTGATAGGTCGAGGGTATGGCCATCATGGCATGTAACCAAGGTCGGCCTAATATTGCGTTGTGACCGGATTGGTCGTTGACCACTAAGAACTCCACGGGAACCGACACGGACCCGGTTGTGACACTGAGGACGATCTTACCCAACGGTTTAGTCGTTTCGGAGATGAATCCGATCAGTGTGACATCGGTAGGCTGTAGATCTTGCAGCTTGAGTTCCATCTTGTCGAAGAGCTCCTTGTACATGATATCACAAGAGGCTCCTTGGTCGACCAGTACCCTGCTGACTATGTCTAGGCCGATTTGAACACGGAGGTTAATGGCGTCTCCGTGGGGGTAAATCACCCCTTCTTTGTCAAGATCCGAGAAAGAAATGGGCGGATGTCGTCGTGGTATGCATTGTCGTTTAGAGGTTGACGCTTGTGTTGCCTTGGTTACTTGGCCAAAGTGGGCCAGCTGCCGTTGTCGTGATCGTTCCCCGCCTGGACCCTTGGGTCGTGACATATGAACAACGTTGATCGTTTTGCCTTGCCGGTTGTCGGATCCCTCAATGGCCAGTTGTTTGCCTTTATTCCCAGTTCCTTTGATGTACTTGGCTAGTTATCCTGCATCGCCCCACTAGTTCATTCTCCATCGCAGGTTACGGCAATGCTCAGTGAGATGGCCGTGATCCTCGTGATATGCGCAGAAGAGCTTGGAATCTCTCTGATTGGGGGGAGAAATGATCGGTTATGGTCAGGAATACCAACTTTCCCTCCATATATCCTTGAGGATATCTTCAGCAGATAGGTTGAAAGTGTATCGCAGCTCGACCGGTCCAGAAGCGTTTCGGTGTTCCCTCTCTTGGGGCCGACCTTGTTGAAACGGCTTGGGTGGCATCGGGTAGGTGAGCTGGAGCGGTTTATGTTCGTTGGTCGGTGTTGGGTATGAGATCTGGAGCGGTTTGGGCTCTAGTGCTCGTGGTCGCTCTACCCTGCTATGGACCTCGGGATCTTTGCCCTTTCTGGTCGGTTGGAATGCTTCTCCCTGGTTATTCCTAACTCTTTTGCGACCCACCTGTGCCTCGCGGACCGACTCTCTTCTTGGTAGAGTTCGGTTGAGGAAACGCAGTTCGTCGTTTTTATCGGTGAGGTGGGTACAATAGGCTAGCAGGGAATCAGTGGTCGGGAAGTTTTTGCCTTTGAACTTCCTTCTCGCCCAATAGCCATTAGGGATGGAGTTGATAAAGTTCTGGATGGCTATATTATTGGCATATCATGGGATCTGGTTTGCTACGTCGATAAAACGTATGCAGTAATCGTTGAGCCTTTCATTTGGCATCATCGTCATTTTAAGAAGGGTTTCGATGCTAACCTTCTTTTTCCGATGAGCGGCATATCGGGTGGAGTACGCTCTTAGCAGTTCTGCCCAGTCTCTAATGGAGCCCCGTGGTAAGTTGTGATACCATGACGAAGCCTCTTGTCCTAAGCTGTTTTTGAAAAATTTGCACATCAGTGCATGGTCATCGCTCCACAGTTCCATCTTCGTCTTGTAGTGCCTCAGATGGTCGATAGGGCAACTCTTTCCATCATAGAGCCTGAATTCGGGGATGACGAACCCCATAGGATTGCGGTACCGCGTGATCTGTTCGGTACATGGGGTTTCTTGGCATACGTTCCAAGCCTGTTGGAACGCGTCATCCGTGACTTGGTAGGGGGGAGGGTATCCTCCCTGATGTGGTGGTGGGCCATATCCTTCCCCGATCCTGTATTCGGAATATCTACTGTCCTTCGTGTGTGTGTGGACACGTTCCATATGAGTGTTCGGATGGACGATAGTTATTGGGATATTGCCCCCTTGGTGGGGCACTCTCGTAGCGGGTCGTCGACCCGCTGCCTCCAGGGCGGCCCGGTAGGCAGAATCTTCCACTTCATGGCGTGGGTCTTTGTAGGGTTGGATAACTGGCACTACGATGCCGGCCGCTGTCATGGCCGTCATGCATGCCGCCAGCTGAGCTTGTAGCTGGGCGTAGTTCCTTTCATCGGCTAACGGAACAATGTGTTGTACCTCCACCGTGGGTGGTGTAATCATTCTCGGAGGATTAGTTGGTAGTCGGGGCAACCGTCCGAGTACATGATCCTCGGGAACGCCAAACTGATGAGCTTCGTCCGTTTGTAAACGAGCACCGGAGTTGACCGAGGCTGTAGGCAAAGGGACTCTTGAGCTCGGCCCTGCCTGGGACCCGGGTAAGCGTCTTCCTGCACGCCTTAATATGGGCACGTCTTGTTCGTCCTCCGAGGACGAAGGGTGTTCGTCGACAATCCCTTCAATGAAATGTTGGGATGGTTCGACCGGTTGTTCTTGGTTGACGTAGGAGGTTGTTGGTTGGTTTCCGGATTGGATAGCTTCATATCTGTCGCGAGTGGCGAGTAGATCGTCGAGGTCTTATTGGCTAATTTGCGCGTTTTGGTTGTTGGTTTCTATTATCTCGGGATGGGTTTCCTCTACATTGGTCACCATTATCGCTCGTCTGGCAGAGTATTGGTATTCGAATTCTAAACTAGTTGGGAACTAGATGATTCCCGGAGACGGCGCCATTTGATAAAGCCATAACTTTGGTCGGTCGTGTTAGGCTTTTCAACAATAATATAATAGTAAATCAAATGTATATAATGGACACTTCCTGATCTTTATTACTGCTCGGATTACTATCCTTATTCGGATTATTACACCTGCTCGGATTAGTATCTCTATTTTACAATTGTACTCGATTTGACTGTTTAATCTATCTTCTTGGTCTTTCTCCTTTTATTCGATGCTCGGCTTCTCTCTGTTCGGTTTATTTCTTGACTTAATATGCCTTGACTAGTTTCTCTCTTTTCTCAACTTCTCTCTATATTTTTTGGATAGATTTTCTGGTCCTTTTCTAGGAGGGGTAGTTGGCTATTTATAGGCAACTATGCCTTCTAGGATGTTGACAAATGTCTTCATCCCAGGGGTTTTTCAGACATGGGTCCCCATTTGATTGGGCTTGGGCTTTTGATAGTAACACCTTATTTCCTATAAAAAGTATGAGACGACCCATTTAAGCGTTGGATACCCATTTATAAAGTGGGTTGATTATTACCCGAATAGAATATTCGGGTCTAATTTTTATGTTCTATCATATACTGGCTGGCCATGGCTGGCTGCATATAAGATCAATGACTCGGTCGTAGTACTCTTTGGAGCACTACTACCCAAAAACCCAGATCAACTATATAACCCAAAAACCCAGATGATAGCTCAGCAGCACGCTATTGTAATGACAATTATATAACTTTCCAGATCAACTAAGTCTAATACTCCATCAAAAATTTAATCCCACAAAAGTAAAAAAATAACAACTCAAGTGTTAATTAAATCAGATATATATATATACGCATAGATTGGTTGTTTGCATACGGCACACCAATAGATTCTAGATTTTTAAAGTCTCTTATGGGTGTTCCGTCGACTGAAAATCTGAAATAAAAAAGATATAGCGGATCAATATGCTTAGGCCTTGTCTGCTTATAGCTTTTTTGCTCAAAAGATTAGACTGCACTTGATTAACAAGCTTAAATTCCGATTTTTTTATAGGTTTTTTGGCCTGAAAAGGCTCGGAGTTTAAAGTTGTATATACCTAGTTTGTTTTCTTTTGATCTCAACAAATCCAGCCTATTTGCTTAAAAGTAGCAGCCAAACAAGTCCTTATTGATAAGCAGAAATCAACTAAATTATTATGAACAGTTTATAAAAAATTAATGTCCGTTGAACACGTGAGGGACTGTTATATGACTTTTAAGCAAATAAGATGTTTATTTTGAGGATGAGCCTATGAAAAAATATTGTAAACTTTCGACTGAGGAAAGCAAAAAACTCAGTCTTGGACTGAGGATCCAAACACACTGCAGCTTAGAAGCATAAAAAGCGAATAAGCCTAGATTGCAAGTTATAACCAAACAATCCCTTACTACTACAAATTTTAGGAGTAAATGAAACAGGCGCGCACCTTACTCAGATACCAAAGCCAAACGGACCTCAAATTCAAAATTTCATTTTCTTAATGCAATAATGCTTAAATCCATCTCAAATCTTTATCATGTGAACATGGTACAACTCAAGTGTTAATTAAATCAGATATATATAAGAATTTGAATTATAACACAAAATTAAAGAAATAGAGAGAGAGGGATGGAGCGTAGAATACCTCGCGAAGACAGAGAATATTGATCGTGCGGCGTGTTTTGGCGTTGTTTTTCTGAGAGAGAGAGAGAGTATTGATCTGAGATATATATATATATATATATATGGCGGAAGCAATGTTAGGGTTTTTGTTTGGAACCAATTTTGGAGGAAAAAAAAAAGTAGTAATGAAAAATGAAATGCTATACTCGTTAAAAAAAACATAAGTTAAACATAATTAAAGTCCATAAACACCAATCAAAGAACTATTACGTCCTCATTACGGATCATTTCATAATACATCCATTCATTAATATTAATATAATAGTTCAGACTGTTTTATATATATATATACATACATATATATATATATATATATATATATATATATATATAAAAGTTTAGACTGTTTTTCATATATATATATATATATATAAAAGTTCATACTGTTTATATATATATATATATATATATATATATATATATATATATATAAAAGTTCAGACTGATTTTCATATATATATATATAAAAGTTCAGACTGTTTTTCATATATATATATATAAAAGTTCAGACTGTTTTATATATATATATATATATATAAAAGTTCAGACTTTTTTATATATATATATATAAAAGTTCAGACTGTTTTTTATTTTTCAGACTGTATCATCTGCTGCTGTAACAAAAAATTTTTAAAACAGTCTGAACCAAAACCAGTCTGAATTTTTTTAAGTCATTTTAAAAACAGTCTGAACTATTTTTAAGTCATTTTAAAAATAGTCTGAATTATTTTAAAAACAGTCTGAACTATTTTTTTTTGCTTTTTTGGGATTTTTAAAAAAAAAATCGTGTTTTTTCAGGGTTTTGCCTCTTTTTTTTTTGATTTTTTCATATTTTTTGATTTTTTGATTTTTGCATTTTTATTTTCTGGAATTTTTTCATTTTTTATGATTTTTTACATTTTTATTGGTTAGTTAGGAAAAATGGACCAATACTTAATTAGTTTCAGTTTCATGGACCAATCCTTAAATACTTTTGTTTTCATGGTCCAATCCAAAATTTACCCGACGGTATATTGTTAAGATTGAGAGAGAGAGATATTCTTTGTAATAAATGTGTAGATGTGAAATAATACTATCTTTACAATTGAAATAACTATGAAATAGCGAGTAAATAGCTACGAACCTTGTGGACCCAATGGCCCATGCTTGAAGTCATCTAAATCAATTTAAATATTTTGTTTTTCAAAATAATATGCAAAAAGAATAGCTACGAAATAGCTTGAGAACTACGAATTATTTTCAACTCCCACCGACACTCGGTCAACTCATTTATTTTTATAGTTAATCCGTCGCAAATTTGTATTAAAATTTCACAAATCAAAATCCATCGGAAATCCGTAGCAATTCCATCGTTATATAGTGTGACGGAATTTCCGTAGCTAGTTTCCGTCTTCGTTTAACTGTTTTTTTGTAGTGTTCTTAGATTCAAAAGCCCTAAAGCTTGAGTCAAAATTATCCATCTCGGGAGCATAGGAAAATACTCCAAATATTGAGAGAAAATGGTCTTCTCATATCCCCAATTAGCAAGGAGATCAGCTCCTTGATTGCCCTCTCTTAGCACATGGTTGAACATATAAGTACCATCTTTTAGTAATTCTTTGATTTTTTGATCGAAAAGATTTATAAGTTTCTGAGGACGTCTTTGCTTATTTCCAATAATATTGATCAGTTTCAAAGAATCACTTTCAATAATCAATTTACTTTTATCTGTTATTTGTAGCCCATAATACAAACTTTTAAACTCTGAATATAAATCTGAATCACTTGTTATAGATTTAGAAAAACCCTTAACAAAAGATCCAGAATCATTGTGGATTAATCCTCATGTGCCACCAATACCAGTAGAATATTTATAACAACCATCAATGTTTAATTTCATAAAACCAGTAGAAGGAAGAGACGACTTAACGATGTAGTTTTCTTAGAAATCTTGTTGCAAACATCTAAACTAGCAGAGAATCTGTGATATTTATAGGCTACAAAGTTAATCAACTCCTCTATATTACGAACAATATTGTTGGCCTTCATTATGATATTATCAAATTTAATAGAACATCTAGACTTCCAAATAATGAAAGCGGGTAAAATCAAACATTTTTTTTTCTCATTGTAGATTTTTTTCCTCTCAATATTAGACCACCAACAATTTAACCTTCCTTGATTGAAAAGAAGTATTTTGCACTCTTATACCCCATTTTTCTTCAAATATTTTTCAAACTTTACTAGCTACAATACCAGTACTAAAAAGATAATTAAAATCTTCTTCTGCCAAGTTACAACACTTACATCGTGAAACCATATTAATCTCAAATTTATGGAGGTTGCAGTCTAAAATAATTGCACCAGTTAAGACTTTACATATGAAGCAAGAGACCTTTAAAGGTATCACTTTATCCCAAATAAATTTACTTTTTCGGTCTTCATTACCAGCCTGTCTAATAAGATTCCAAACAGACTTAAGAGTAAAATTTGACAAATTATTTGGTTTCCATATAGGTTGAACTTCTTCATTTTGAGAAATAATTAAGTTATCCACTTCTGTATCTCTTACTTGCAACATTCTACAACAAGTGTTAACACATTTCTTCATATGAGCTTCATTAAGCAACTTATTTCTATAGTATTGAACTTTCATAAATTTAGTCCAAAGTATTTCTTTAGTTCTCATCTTCCATTACAATTTAATAGCAAAGGTTTTAGAAATATCTTTACAACTTTTAACACCAAGTCCTTCCTGTTTAATAGGTTTACAAATATTACTCCATTTGATCCAATGGTGTTTGTTCTTTCCATCTTTTACTCGTCAAAATAAATTTGATAATAATTGGGTTTTTTTTTATGACCAATAAAGGAGGAT
Source organism: Primula veris (assembly GCA_963682055.1). Lineage (NCBI taxonomy): Eukaryota > Viridiplantae > Streptophyta > Magnoliopsida > Ericales > Primulaceae > Primula > Primula veris. The sequence goes on along the minus strand of OY821743.1, from coordinate 16,483,957 downwards.
TCATAGCAGCAAGAGTATAAATAGGTATTGATTGGAGAACATCTCTGATCAAAATACGTTTATCACCCAAATTTAACCAATTACCCTTTCAAGTGACAACTTTGCTTTTAATTTTAAGAATAAGTTCATGAAAAAGTATACACTTTTTATGAACAGAATATAATTTGCTCCAAAGATAAGTAAAATGAGGTTTCTTACTTGTGATATTTAATTTCTTGCAAATATTCTCTTTATGTTGAGCAGTCACACTCTTTGATACATATATGAAACTCTTGTCTAACATGATTTCTTGAGTTGAATCTTTGTTGTAGCTTTGTAGGGTACTACACACCATTTTGATTAAATTGAGATCGACTGAACAGAAAATAATCAGAATGGGTGATGACAGGACTTCCCAAAGGTGATTTAAAAACAACCCACTTCTTTTTAAAATCATGGCAATGAAGTTCCTGCTAAGTAATTCAGAACAAATAATGAACAAAGTGGAATATAGATGATCTCATTGTCTAAATCCATTTTTTAGTAAAATTAGATCTGTAGAGCTCTCATTCACCATAACAAGAGTGTGATTTCACGAAATAATTCTCCACACAATATCAATAAACTTATCAGAAAGCGTATTTTTCTCAAATTAGAGGTAAAAAAGTAATAGGAAAAATTATCATAACCTTTCTTCATGTCCAGTTTTAAAACAATATTTGTTCCACTATTTTTTTTTTTGCTAAGCGTAGATATAAATTCTTGGGCTAATAGATTATCCAAAACTCTCTAGCTTGTACAAAAACACTTTGATTTTCTCATATAATTTTAGGTAAAATAGAGGCAACTCTATAGGACATCATTTTAGTTACAAAAACACTTTGATTTTACTGCAAAAAGTACATAAACTTATAGGTCTAAACTCAGCAAAGTTTTTTTTGCTTAGTCTTTTTAGGAATATGAGCAATAATAGTAGTAGAGAGAGATTTAGGTAGTAACAATCCCATAAAAAAAAAATTAATGCCTCTAAACACATCTTCTCCAATAAACCTCCAGCAAGAAACAAAGAATTGTCCAGTAAAACCATCAATATCAGGTGCACTTGACTTACTAAGTTTCCAAACTGCATTTTCATGCTCTTCAAAAGTGAGATCTTTACTAAGAACATAATTATCTTCTTCCAAAATTAGTTTAAGAATAATTTCTAAACTTTATACTCGTAATATCTGGGTTTATAATTGGCTAGAAGACTTTGAAAATAACCCACTGCCTCTTTCTTGATTAACTTCTTATCATAAATAATAGTTCCATCCTCTCTAACAATATTATATATAGCACTTTTTTACCTTCTTTTCTTGATAATATCATGGAAAAACTTGGTATAAGCATCTCATTCTGTAGCCCACTTAATATTAGCTTTTTGTGTCCAGAATTTTTCTTCTATATTAAGTTTATATTTGATATGAGCTTCTTTTTTATTTAACTCTATTTTTTTCACATGTGAAGGATCAATTTCAAAAAAAGTCTTTACTTTTAAATAATTATCCTCAATTTTAATCACTTATTGAAAAGATATTACCAAATGTACTACAGTTCCATTTCTCTCCACAAATCTTTATGATCAACCCAGAAATTCTGAAATACAAATCTTTTAGGCTCATTTTCTGGAACTAGTTGAATTTTAAAAAGTAATGGACTACGATCAGAAGTTGCTTTACTTACATGATCTAGAAAGGTATTGCAAAAAAATGAACAAAACCTTGGTTGAAAAGAATCTTATATATTCTTTCAAAATGAGATCACCTCCACTACTTTTGTTCCACCAAGTATATTTTGACCCACTAAATTTGACTTCAGTTACTTACAAGATGTTGATAGAAGTCAAGTAGTTATAAGTTGCATTCAAATTAATATGTAAACCAACAACTTTATCTTCCTCATTAGCCACAATATTGAAGTCCCCCTAACCAATAAACCAAGGTTTAGTAGTAAAAGAGTTTTCCAAAAACCCCAAAGTTCTTCTCTTTCCACAGTAGTACACTTAGCATAGATAACAGAAACTTGCACTTTAATATTCAGATACTGTATATTAACTGCCAAATTGATACACTGATTCATCTGACTAGTCCAAAAAATGGAAATTTCTTGCATAAAAAAGACCAAAATTTTATTATCACAATGGACCAAAACTTTATCAAAACCAAACTTTCCCTTGTAAAAATCCACTTTAAGAGAAATTTTCTTAGGCTCAATACAAACAAAAAGAACTATTTTGTGAATTTTACAAAGATTCTTAACCCTTCTGGTAGTGACTTTGGTACCCACTCCCCTAATATTCTAAAATGTGTATTAATCATTTAACATCCTTTTTAACCCCTACAACATTAGAGGATCTCATAATCATGGAACCATCTTTTCTTTTTAACTTATCATCCCCATTGGATTTACTTTTTTTTTTTTTTTTTTGCTTTTATACTTCCCATTCTCCTTCTTCAATAGTTAGTGGAATTTTACTATGAGAGAGACCTAAATCTATAACCAAATTTTTGGATATATCTGGTGCCTCTATTAGATTTGGGTTTTTCTCCACAATTATGCCATTATAGAAAGGAACAATATCCAATGGGCTTATAAGAGCAGAAGCAGGACTCGTAATATTATCTTTATTAGAAGGGGATGAATGAATTTCATCTAGAAAAAGAATTATCTCAGAATTTATATGTACCAAATTATCATTATCAGTACTAACAACATTTTCATTTTCATTTTCATTTTCAGGATTAGCAGTACCATTAGACTTACAGCCAACATATTCAATAACTGTCTTTACCAAGGAATCCTATTTTTCTTTATTTTCCCCCAAATCTGCATTATTACTTTCCTTTATTTCATCCTCTTTATTTAAATTTTCTTCAACACTTCCTTTTGAGGTGAAAGTGTTATTCACCCAATCCCTGTTGCTTTTTTTTTTTTGCTGAGATTTGTAATAATTGGCCTTTTTTTTTGTGGTGCTTGGTTTTTTGATTTGTTGTAATTCTCCTTTTCCTTTTTCAGCAGTTACATTTTTATTAGTATTCTCTTCTCCATGGATATCATGTGCTGTTTTTTCTAGGTCTATAAACTTACAGGAGTTTTTTTCGTGACCCAACTTTTATCAATAGTTGCAGTATTTAGGGACTTATTCATATTTGCAGTACTGCCAAAACCCATCATTTTCATCATAGTTGATTCTAACCATTTTAATCAACTCTTATCTAAGATCGACTTCAACACATATTCTAGCTAAACATGGCCTTTTAGTTTAGTTGTTGGTTAATCCACCTTAAGTGGCTTTCCTAAGAACAGGCAATGCCAAAAATACTAGTTTTATTATAAAGATGGATTGAGAGCTGAGGCGAAGATATCTAAACAGGAGTAACTCATGATTCCATTTCAACATTATATTCATAGGGCCATTTAAAATTCCTTATCGGGTGATTCTCAATAAACCAAATTTTACATAGCCATATACGCAAAAAATCTTATTCATGAAAGCAACGTATACGAATATGTTTGGTTTCAATAATACCAACATGATAATTAACTTTTAGATCCATGGTATTGAAAAAAATTCGAATAAGATCAATGTGTGGCTTACCATGCGAAAACTTTCCCACAATAGTATATTTAAAAAGTTCTGATAAAATTTTAAGATCATCAATCGAGTAGTGAATCATTGGCTCACCTTTATAGGTACCGATTTCTTTAACCAGAATTTTAGCTGTCGCAGTTTGTGATTTTAATATGGAGGCAAAAGATTTTGATAATGGAGGATCCGGGGATATGAGTTGGTCATTTGTATAGTTATCGGAACTGGATTTATCTTGGTCGGGGGGTTAATTATGGATCGGACATCCTTGCGGTGGCTTGGGTTATTCACCTTGGTTGTCTCTCTCTTTCTCTCTAGGGTTATTTGGAAAATTTTATTGTGTGCATCTCATGGATACTTGGGTCAATCCCTTTGGAGGATATTGTTCGAGTTTTTGCGAAATCACAAGCTAAAATTAAAGACTTGATTCATAGGTTATTGATTTTGGACAAAGGTGGCAGAAATAGGGATCTCAGGAAGATCGCATTAGCTTTCCGTGGTAGCAAAGAAAGATCGCATTGAGGAAATATCGAATAAAATTGGCTCTTAGGATTGCAGGAATATTTGCAGCCAAAAAAGAAAACCTATTTTCTTATAGGGAATCCTATTTTATTTCTAATTTATTGTTTAGTCTTGACGATAATAAAGATTTTGGATTTGTTTATCCATTAATTTAAATGATTCACTCAATTGAACACACTGCCAATTTTTTATCACTATAGTGATGATGAACCTGGGGAGATTGGAACCTTATATCATAATTTATTACATTTAGATATTAGTGATTAGTGAAGTATAGAAAGAGTGCTTGAGGATGAGTTTTGTGTTTTGCGAGAGAAAAACAATTTGAACAAAAAAATAATAGTCCTTCACAAAATAAGAGTCGATAACATTGAAAAGTGATGGGATCATAACGTGTTCGATAAAATATCATGTTAGAAATATTATTCCAAGCATGTTTATATTAATTAATTTGTATATGTATAAGGATCGGAATTTTTTCATTACTTTATATACTCTAACAAAGTTAATTATCCGGTCAAATATAAGTTATTATTCTTTTTAAGTGGGACTATTTATGTTGAAAAAAATGTGAAATTGAATACGTGATATCTGACTGGTTATATGGAATATGGTCGTATATGGGTTACTTTTGATCCGGCTTAATGACAAAATAGATGGTTATTAAATTAGTTTGAATACTTTCTATAGGGTGTTTTTTTGGGTATTCATCCATGGTTGGAGAAATAGTTGTTTCATATAATAGAAATCCCATTTGAAAAACATATCTACTTAGATGAAGAAAAAGTGATGGGCACAACTTGCTTAAACATATGTATAACAATTTTGAAACGGCCGGAGTATGAACAACTTGCTTTTGTGACATTTATGCACGTGTTGAAATTTGAACTGCGTTACTTAGATACACAACGAATCAGCTATGAATTTTCAAATTTTGATTGGACGGATTCGACGAAAGTTGTGAGAATTTTTTTTCTTATGGTGGCAGTTGATTATTTATACCGACGTATTGTTGTGATTAGACTCGATAAACCAAGTTGTTGGGTTGCACTAACTAGTTGTTACTATTCGTGGGAGTTGGTTTGGACAAGTTTCCAAAAGTGAAAGGTCGATAGGAAAGTAATTTGCGTTCCGTCGTATCGGAGATGGATGGCTGAAGCTTAATGGAGGATCATGTTGGGACTTCCACGACATAAAGGAAAAAAAAAATAAATGAACAGTGAACATAACGCTGATAGGTTTGACCTTGATGTTAAGGTCATTTCATAAGGATGGGCGAGCAATGGATACTTCGGTCAATCCCTTTGGGGAACTTGGTCCCTTTTATTTTGTATTATATATTATTAAACCTATATAATTAAAGGTATTTATTAATTGCAATTATGTCAATCGGATGTTTGCCTAATTGCATAATGATCTGTTATGATTTGTATAACGCTTGACTTATGCCCCATATATATTTCATTAGACAATAATACAGTAAGAGGAGGAGAGCCGCAAACCTTCATCTTTGACAATTCCTTGCGTGCCTGGGCGCGGTGATCCCGACTTAGTGGTGGTGTCTTATTGTGAACAACCTTAGTGGTGATGGTCCATCACTGTCATTATAATTTGGCAATATATTGTTTACAGCATAATTTTATACTTAACAATTACTATATTTTATTAATATTTTAAAGGATTAAATAATATATACAAGTAACTTTATTCAGCCCAAAAACCTAAATAAAAGGTTATGTGACGAATTGAAAGTGTCAATTCGTAATAGAATAAAAATAAAGGTTGTGGATTATTAAAAATAGCAAAAGCCGACAAGTTATGCACGTGTTCGGTAGAATGTCCATAACTCTTTCGAAATAATTCAGAATTTACTCTATAATACAGGGTTGGAAAGGAAAAAAAGATTTCTATATTTTACCCATATATACAGTTTTTTCATTTCTGTCGTTCATTTGCAGGGTCGGAACTGCGTTTTAATTATGTTCTACAAGCACACATTGAAAAATATGGGATAAAGTATTCAGTTATTCAAGTCGTGTTCATTCCCCACTAAGAAAGTTGTTTGAAGTGTGGGACACATGTCGAAATCAGATTCAAGTAGCGGTTTTTAAAAGTCATGAATAAAGTATATAAATACAAAAACATTGAAATGAAAAAATAGTCCGACAGACAAATATAGGTCACTTTATTTTTTCTTGCATTTTCTTACCCATGTATTAGGAGTAAATTAGCCTTAAGAGTAGAGTAGTACTATAGGTCGTTCGAAGAGTATATTCTGGTTCCAATAATGCTCTTCGGTGTTATAAGCATTTGTAACGGACTCGCATCCATGTGTCTTCCATTCTAGGAATTGAACCAATAATTGTTCGTATCAGCTTGTCTGTAACGTGCAATTAGCCAATTACTATCATATCATACTATTAATATAAGCAAACCCAAGAAAAATTGAGCCTGCCCAATTTTGCCAATTTTTTCCAAAAATACCCTCATTCTATTTTAATAATTACCAATATAAATAATCTAATTAATTAACTATTTGTTCTCAATATATTTTACTAATTACGGATGTACCCTAAATTAGTTAACAATTCGTTTTAACCTCCGTAACTATAATAAATTATACCAAATCTAAATATTATGTTAAAAATAAAATATATTACGAGATTTATGTCATTACGCATCTCGCACGCAACGCATGGGTAACTTTTACTAGTATCTATTTATGTAAGTAGATTATTCAAAGCATTTTCAAGTATATTCAAGCGGTTTGTAGTTTTTTCATGTTGTTTGTTGTCACTTTGTAGAGTGTTTCGACATTAATATAATATTTTCGTTTCCATTTATTGTTCGTGTAATATTTGATCACTTCACTCTTGATAAAATCCTAGAGAAGTCTTTAAGTAATGCATTTCCGTGGATCGGATCCGCCTCGCGTGGGTAAGGCTGAGTTTGACATTACATTTATAAGTTTGTAAATTTTCTAGTATCAAACATATAGATGACAATAAAATATGAAACATTTTTTTTTTCTAGAAATGAGTGGATACAAATGATATGATATGCATATTTGCATATAGGTAATACTTATAAATTAGTCAAGTAATTGATATTTTAATGTGCTAAATTGATGAATTACTGTCAAATATTAGACAATATTTTAGTGAAATAACCAGTAATTTCTTTTAACTAGTTTAACAGTATCCCTGACTTAACTGAGAGAAAGATTGAGATTTTTTTTATTTTCTAATAAGTTCTCCAAAATTTTACTCGTTTTAAATTCCCCCATTTAAACCCCTTAAATTAATATTGAAGTATATTTGAAGAATGGAGGTACGTCTTTGAAGAAACAACAAGTCGAATGCCTAAAAATACGGATAATGATATTTACACTATTTTCACATTACTTACCACATTCGTAGAGATCAAAATATAAATATAACAAATTTTTTAACACTCAAACATGTTTAATGCAAATATTTTTTATTCTCTAACACATATGATTGATGACGTGATTATTGTAAGAGTTGTTTATGTATACTTACCCCTACTAACATAACGAACAACTGGCCTGAAAAGATTATTTAGGTGTATTTTAATGAACACATCCTGAAAAGATTTAAAGATACAATTGTTGAAATTTTTAAGGTAGAAATATCTTAATATATTCTTAGTACTTTGGTAACAGTTTTCAGCAAAAAATAAAACTCACCTACTTTACAGCTTATCTAAGTTTTATTATTATTTAAATCACCCAAAAGAGAGGATTCAGATGTACATAGTTTTTTGAAGATTTTTCACCTTCGGTAAGGAAAAACATTTTCCGATCCTATGGAGAATTTGTTTAGCAAAAATAAAAATAAAATAAAAAATATTTTAACTAAAATGTCACGCATCAAAAGTAGTCTAAAGTTATGCACGTGGTCCCCTGAAAAAGCTGAGCAAACGGAAGCCCAATTGGTGAACCTTTATTGAGGTCTTTTATTGGCCTTCAATTCTTTCGTGATTGAGTTTTGGATCAAAAATACCCATAATATAGTTATTCTTGTCCAAATTATTAAATCACATTAATAATAGTATGAAAAAGTGTTGATGTAGTGTACAGTAATACCTAATATTAAATCACAATAATAAATTTCCATGTAAAAGTAACACTGTAGCACCTGCCAGCTGACACTGTTTAAAGTCTATGAAGAAAGAGAGAGCATATGTTTTAGTGTCCTGTATTTTCTTTGAGAGCGACACATGACTGTATTTTAACCATTTCAACAGTGGCACTGAAAAACATGGCGATTAAAAGCATTTAAATGAGACAGAAATGCTGAAAAGGACCCTGTAATCTCATTATATCCTTAGGCCAATAATGCATTCTTTTCTTTGCAATTGAGTTCCAAAAAATAAGTCACGAGTATGACTTGGTTAGCTAGCCTTTGCTTTTGTGCTTCACCTTATCTATGTAAGTGTATTCGAGATAAGAAAATTTTACCTTACTAATGAATGCAATCACTGCAGTGAGGACTCTTTATTGGTTAGGTTTTAACTTCTAAGTAACTTTATTTATGCAAGTGTATCTACATTTTTTACAACTTTCTTAACCACCTTTACAACTTGTATTTGTAGCCAACTCATATAACTATTTCGCAACGTACGTTTTTAAAGGATGGACAAAGTGCTGTGATAGGTTGCTTGCTTATAAAACTTGAACTCGAAAATGACATGACTATAACTAATTACGCTTGGTTTCATTTTCTCCTTAGTTGAGAACTGACCTATAATACGGCACAATTTTGTGATAGGGGTGGTCAGTGGTCACTTATAAGCTAGTTGCACTTGCTCTATCTGGGCAACGTACTCGATATTGGTCGTTGAAAGTATATCATCATGTGGCTCTCATAATAGGGTTTAAATGCTTCTATGGAGATTGAGGTGATCTGATTATGTGAATGTGTACCGTATCGCTTATGGATACCATGGGCATACTTGGACTTTCGTCTATACTTCATCATTTTTCTCGATGTCATATTTTTTCTTCGTAATGTTCTTCTCGCCTTCAAGAAAATAAAACCTCATTTCTTGAATGTTACAACTCAAGACTTTTAACATGCTCAAGAAGTCGAGCTAGAGAATTACAGAAATTGGTGATTATGCGCCAACGAAATTTCAATCATTTCATAGGTAATTACACCGAGAATGGAGAGTAAATATGGACATACCGGAGGTTTAGTATATACGTCGTACATTCATATACTACAAAAGATTACTTAAGATGCATGCATTTTTCTTCTCCCATTGAACAAATATAAGGTCAAACTTTATAAGAAACACTCTAAAATCGTAAGAAGTTGACATCAGACAAGTACTGGCCTCCAATATATATGTCGTGAACGGTAACATTATTCAACAGCTCGGTCCCTTCCTTACTACTTACAACCATCCTCGACTTTGTGTGAATATATTTGATTACTCATGTATGACCATTACACTGGCATGGAGAGTTCTAATTCGTTGGTGTCCCTAGCTATAACAATTTGTTTTACTCGTTTATTGATATCTTACACAAACAGTAAATTAATAAATAATACTATAAGAATTTGTATCTCGGATTACTTATCCAAAATAGAAGTAGAATTTTCGCAAAACAAAACATGCAATTTGTTTCTGCTAACCGGTTTTCAATTTCCAAACCTGACAGTGTGCCAAGACCCGGTGAGATGATGAAATAATTCATAGTCATAATTAACACGATGATGCAAGTGATGGTAGATCTATACATCGTATAACATACATTATATAACTATTCCAACCTATTTCGTATTGTAATGCTATGACTATGAATTGCAATCACAACTGTGAGAAGTATTTGATAGATTAATATAAAAAATATGGTTCAGAAGAATATTTGAAGCATAAATCATAAGTTTGTTAGTGAATGACCTATCCTAGTATATCTTATTAGAGTCTGGAACTTTGAACACTATCAATGATTTGTCAGGTTTGGATGTAGGATATGAGTCACCAACAGTAAAAGTATAATATCCCTCCACACACTGTCACCATTCAGAGATTTATTATTCACTTTTGCTCATATTTCAGTTCAACCACATCCTGCTTATAATTCAAATTTGTCAATATTAAACCCATGGATGTTTTATTTTTCTATAATTATATGGGAAGGGCATAATGGAAACAAAAAATGCCAAGACAGATTTTTACTCAAAATGGGTAAGGTACAAGAGTTAAGACAAATTTATCTTGTCAGAGAAATCTAATATTTCAAAGAAGCTCTCTTTTTGTTGACCAAGACCAGAAAGCAAAATGATGAGATTGCTTTTTAACTCTTCATTATTACGTAATATGAAACTAAATTTACAGTTCTTTTCAACAAGCGAAAATTTTATTTACAAAACCTTTTTTCATCTAGAAAAACCCAACAACACATTAGTAGCTAGGCACGTCAAACATAAATGTTGAGTGAAAAAATCTTAACAAATACCATGCATGCCTTGGCACATTACGCATAGAAAAAAGTAAAGCGGCAAACACATTGCAATGGTAGTTGAAAGAAAAAGTTCTAGGTTTCCTTATATAAATCAAATTACCTAAATGCAAATTGTAGGATTCCGATCAATGTTAAAATAAATAATTAAGGACTCCAAAAAAAAAATGTAACATGGCAAACTCTAGTTACCAATTAATCCATAGAGACATGTTCAATACAAATACAAGGAGATATCTTCAGGATAATTTGCCACTTACAAAAGGCAGTTTGATGATTTCGCCTGAATTTGTGAAGATACGATAAGAACATAAAATCAAAACACTTCTGCTAAAAAAAACATAGATAACAATATTACATTTTACTCTCTTTCTCCTCTTGTTATTGCCGATGACATGTAACTAACAGCAGCATGTGAGGACTCATGATCAACAATTTGTGCACTAGACATGCTTGTACTAGCTTCAAATTGTTGCCTACATGAGTAACAAGTAATTTGTAAAATAGTTGAGTTTATTCTCTTTATAGATTGCTCTTTTAATAACTGAGCCTTTTGAAGCTCAACTTGAGCTTGTTGCCTAATTCTCTTAGCATTAGCAAATTCCATCTCAGCCAATTCAATTTGTTTTTTTGCTTGTTGTCGAGCTTCATCGGCATAACCCTTTTCTGTCATAACCACTTTTAGCTCCTCACTCCTCCCTTCCTTCAACCTTGATGCCTCAAAATTTCTACCATATTGCCATATTTGGTCAAGATTTAAGCAACTTTTTTGGCTTCTTTGGGCTTGATCAATTGATGTCCCAATCGATAATTTCAAATTTGTAGTGTTATTTTCTTGAAGAGAAGTGGATTGATAGGAAGTACTCGAAGAGGGCAAGAGTTGTAGTTCCAAATTGTGGATATCATTTGTTGATTTTGGATTTGAAAATATTGGTAGCGGACCTTGTGACAAAATGGTATCACTGGAAGGGCTCGTGCTCGAGGCAGTTCGGGATGAGCATGATACTTGCAAGGCCGAAAGTTCTGGTCTGGCATGTGGCAACGCGCATGAGTCTTGGTGTTCTATGAAGCTCTCTACTCTGAAACATCATTTAACAAGTATACAAAAGATCATAAAACTGGAAAAAGTTTGCACAACGTAGAGTAAACAAATGATATTGCGAGTGCATATTCATATTGTATTATAGCTACCTAGCTAGCTCATTGAGGTATCAGTTTTCACTAATCTTATTTAGTGTGCTAAACTAATCCAAATAAAGTAAGCATTTTGCTACTTCACAGTATCTCATTTAAGTTCCATGAAAAGATTGAAGTAGTATTTTTTCAAAAGTGCACATCTGTAAAGTTTATACGATGAGAATGAAACAAAAAAAATGTTTTATTAAATTTTTGAAGGTAATGGAAAAAATGATTTAAAACGGAGTATCCAAATGACCATGTAAAAGAAAATTATAGCAGAAGAGGTTTATGTGCATCACAAACGTTAGACTATCTCTAGCTCATACTCAAATTCCATAAACCTTAACATTAAGTAGTAATACTAAACTAGGAAGGAGTAAAGGTTCCTCATGTTGGATTAAACTAAGCATACCATTCAAATTGTACTAAATGAAAAGGTGGACTTAAATTTAAATGATTATTTAATTTTGAGTAAAAGTGTGTAACCATCGTACTCACTAATGTCAACCCCTAGTTGTAGCTTAAGAGCATCTTAAACCTAATAGAAATCAGTAAAATATTATTGAAAATTGTGTTGTTCTCTCTAAGACATACAGCATACAGTAGTCCCTTTGAAAATCACATCAGCATAGCGAAACGTAAAAGATAGAACGAGAACTAGCTAACACTGAAGAAATTAATATACAAAATTTTGATATGCTCACAAATATTATAATGAGAGGATCACGGTATGTAAGTGGCTACCCCATAAACCAAAAATGATTTGTAATAAACTTTGTTCGAGTGATACGGATATTAAGAAAAAAAATATCCATCAAATAATTGAAGAGAAAAACTGATGCATTTTATTGCATTTCCACTAGGTAACTAATTCTTTCTTTCAGAATTTTATAATTACCTTGGATGTATTGGCTAAGATTGAAGTTTACAATATCACCTAGATCCTTAAAATTAAAATAAATCTAACTTGATGTACAAAAACAGAAATTAAAAAAAAAATGTACCTTGAAAAAACACGCCCACAATCACAAGAATGCCCCCTCGTGCCACAAGTCTTGAGATGTGCTTTATAATCCGATTGAACCGCATACCCTTTAGAACACTTATCACACACCCATTGCTTATTGTTGCTATGTTTTCGCCGAAAATGTTTTTTAATCCCTACCAAGTCCCCGAGCGCGTGGCACGGATCATGGTGCAAACAACTAGGCTCGGGACACACGAATACACGTTTTTTCACCTCTGGAGTCTCTCTCTTAAGTAGTTTCCATGGCACCTTATGGCGCCTACGGTGCATCTGAAGATTCTGGTCTCTTTGGAAACCTTGGTTACAAATCTCGCATACATATCTATCCGATTCTAATAGTGTGTTGGGAGATAATGAAACAACCTCAGCATCCGGATCTGAAATAATAAAACGATTAATGGGTAAACTTAAGAATTTGTATAAGATTTTATTGTCAAATTAATATAAGATGCTAGCCAATCCTACACGGATCGCTTAACAACCTATTCTTCTGGTAGTTTGAAATTCTTTCTTCATAAAATAAAAATCAACCAATCCTTCATGGCTTGGTATAAAAATTGTATTTTTGATAAAATATATAACACTTGTCATACAATTATTTAATAACTACCCAACTTCCGTTATTTAATTTTTTGACAAACTTGCAAGAAAAATAGAAATAATCCTGACGAAAACCCTAAAAAGATTAAAAACTGTGATGAGATGATTGGGGCTAGCTAGAAAAATATAGAATCAAGATAAAACTAAGTATGAAAATAAATGGTTTTTAAATATATATGTACTATATAATATATGTACCAACCTGGGGTACCAGCGGGTCTTCTTTTTCTTTTGTTGGAAGAGCCATTTTCTGAGTTATCAGCTGTGCTATTATCAAGCATGAGAAAATATAGAGAGAGGGAGGGAGAGAAAGAAAGAAAGGAGTGGAGGAAAGTAATTTTTGCTTTGAGAAACCAGCTTTATTTAGGGCTTTAATGAAAGCTTTTACTAACTTTTTCTATGAACTTTTTCAGCTTCTTTATTTTCTTTCATTTGACCCCCACCTTATGCAGGTATGGCTGAGTCAATTCTTGTATATAATGTAAAGAGTATAGAGAGATTAGGCTTTGGAGTGAGTGAGACGTGTACTGGTTGTTTTTTTTTTTTTTTTAAGAAAGTGTTCATATTTATTGATAAAGTGAAAGACTCAAAATTAGATAAAAAAAATCATAGTACAAGCTCTATGGGACGCACTGTTACATGTATATTTTGGTACAATATTTAAAACATACAATTTATCCAAACATATTAACAAAATATACAACAGATAAACGTTTCTTTCCAAAATATACAACTACTAACCCAATTATAAAAACTATGTTTCTTCTCTCTCTACTCATAAATATCTCTCTATACTCATAAAATTTATCTCTATATATATATATATATATACTAGTAATCGTGTGACGTGTAATGCAATTAAAATATAAAAAATAAGTGTAGTTATGATATAAATACGTAACTAATACAAAAAAAAAAATAGTATAAGACTTAAAAGAATATTTTGTTATTAAACACGGATATATAGTGTTATTAGTTGTTACTTTTTTTTCTTTTTTTCTTTTTTTACGTGAGCATGTTATTATTGTAATTAATAAAAAAAATATAGGGATATTTTTGAAAAAAAAATGTCTAAATTGGACAGGCTCATTTGACTTGAGTTGACTTATTATAATAGAATGATATATATATTGCAAAAACCGACAATTATCTCCACATATCTCCGGTAAAAATTAAAAATTTCAAAAAAAAAATTAAAAAAAACAAGTCAAAATAAATAAATCGAGAAAAATGCATACACAATCCAAAAATGGTGCATACGCAATCGCGAAAAGGTGAATACACAATCCAAACAATGTGCATAAATAATCCAAAATAAGTGTATAAATAATCAAAATAAGAAGTATATACTATCCAAAAAATGTGCATACATAATCGTGAAAAATGTGTATACACAATCGACATAATTCGAAAAGTGCATACACATCCAGAAAGTACATAAACAATCGAGAAAAATACACAATGTAGAAAAGTGCATACACAATCAAGAAAAATATATACATAATCCGAAAAAGTGCACACAATCGGAAAAATACATACACAATCCAGAAAAAGTTTATACACAGTGCAGAAAAGTGCATACATAATTCAGAAAACCGCATACACTATCAGAAAAATACATAAACAATCCAGAAAAAGTTCAAACACAATCCAGAAAAGTGCTTTTTTGGGGGATTAAAAAAGTAAATAAAAACCAATTCGGGTTTTAGAAAAGCTAAACACGGATGGAATTTCAGATCTAGTGATTTCCTAACCTCCGATGAGCCAATAGACCTCACCAATCAACTTAAAAGGCCCAAAATACCCCTAATTTCATATATAATTTGAATATATGGGTAAAAAATACCAAAAAAAGCTCCAAACTCATCATATATAACAAAATATGAAAAAAATCGAAAAAAAGCAAAGTTATATCTCGCTGAAATTACAGATCCATTGAATTTCCCACATCCGATTAGTCAATAAACCTCACTAATCAACTCAAAAGCCTAAAATACCCCCATTTTCATATAACTCGGATATATGAGTTAAAAATACTAAAAAAAACTCACAAGGTGAGAGGGAAAATGAAATTTTTTAAAAATCCAAAGGTGCTGAGTTGAGATTCGATTAGATTCGAAACTCTAATGAGTAATATGGTCTTGTAAATCAACGCATATACCTCAAAAACTCCCGTTTTGAATCAAATTCGACCCAATTGGCCTATTTTTTTTAAACTCATTTTTTCCAAATTTACTAAATTTGGAGGAAACCCAAGAGAGAGAAACGGAGTTAAGGAGAGAGGCGAAAAGAGATGTGGAAATAGAAAAAATAAGATAGAGATGAGAGATAAACGAATAGAGGAAAAGTTCTAGCGAGATAGTGGTGGTGGTGGTGGATACGTCTATTTTATTTTGGAGTTGTATTTTGGTTAATAAAAGTTTTGTTTTGTAGTTTTTGGTAATTATATTTGAAAAGTTGTATGTTTTGATAATTTTCTCATATATTTTCTGTCTAGTCTAATCGTATTTTTCTAAATCATCCGAACAAAAGTACGGGAAAATGGAGTAAAATGTAGAGTATAGACGAAATCATGGCTCGCGCCAAGAGGCCGAAGATATGTCAATATAGAATTATTAGGATAAAGGTACTCAGGGCCGGTCATGCGCTTTTTTTCTACACTTAGAGTAATATATTTTTTGTGCGTCTTTTACATTTTTGTCGAGATGTCATAACTTGGAATTTAACAAGGTTTAATGTAATTAATTTTGCTGCAATTCTCATTTAGTGTGTTAAACTATACATTTTACTAATCACTGTAATTAACTTTGCTCCAATTCTCATTTATTGTACTGATCTCTAAGTTTTTCTAATTAATGTATTGAACTATATGCTAAATTATTTATCGTTTAATTATTTCTTACTTGAAAGTGTTAAATTATCAATTATTTATTTTAATTTTCATATTTTAATATCAATTATCAATTGAAAGTGTTAAATTATTTCTTACTTGACTTGATTGTTGAAAGATAGTTGATATGAAAATTTATCAATTACTCTCGCTCTCTATCCGCTCTCTCTATGTCTTTCTCCAGTCCCTCTCTATGTTTTTCTTTTCTATGATCTTTCTTTGTGCTCTCCCACTCTTCGTTCTTTCTCTCTTTGCCATCTCTGCACTTTCTGTATCCCGCTTTGTCTCATTCTCCCAATGTTCTCTCTCCCCACTATTTCTTCATCGGTTTTTATATTAAACTTTTTTACTTTCAATTATTGTTGGAGTGGACTACACACGTGTGTAGTCCGCATATGTATATTTGGGTTTATTTATTAAATTTCAGAAAAATAAGATTAAAAAGTCTTGAAACAAATTGAAATGTCAAACATTCAATTATTTTGGGTTTGTTTTTATAATTTTTGAGTGTATATGTAGGTATATATATCAAAAATTGCATTGTTATCGCCATACCTAGAGAGAGAAAGATAGAGACGACTAGGGTGAATAACCCTAGCCGCCGCAGCAATGATAGACCCAAAATCGTCTTCTCCGGTCAGAGAAAAAGTCACCAATATAAAATGCAATCCCCAATGTATGTCGCCAGATCCTCCCCCAACGAAGTCTTTTGCATCTATAGTAAGTTCGCAGCTAAAGAAACCTAAAATAGCGTTGAAAGAAGTAGGCAGTTATAAAGGTGAACCTTTCATCAATTTCTCTATGGAAGACGTTAAACAATTATCGGAAACTTTTAAGTATACAATAGTAGGGAAATTTACGCATGGTAGACCAGAAGTGGAAGTGATAAGGAAAGTGTTTGGAAAGCTTGATTTAAAAGCAAATTATAATATTGGTGTATTATACCATAAACATATATTGATTAGGTGTTTTCATGAAGAAGATTTTGCTAGAATTTGGCTCAAAAAAATCTGGTATATAGAGCACTACCCTATGCGTGTCTTTAAGTGGACATATGACTTTGACCCAGATTTTGAGACTCATGTTGCACCTGTCTGGATTAATTTACCAAAATTGCCTATACATTTGTATAATAATTCTAGTATTTTCTCTATAGCAAGAGCTTTTGGAAAACCTTTAAGGGTGGATGAACCAACTTCAAAGCTAACAAGACCTAGTTTAGCTAGGATTTGTGTTAAGGTAGATCTTAGTGAGGTGCTGGTTGAAAGGGTAAGAATTGTCTATGGTGAAGATAATGAGGTGGGGTTCTGGCAGTATTGTGAGTATGAAGAATTACCTAACTACTGCAGTTTCTGTTACAAACAAGGCCACAATATCAACTTATGTAAATTTAAGAATGCAAAAGATGAAAGAAAAAAAGAAGAAACAAAGGAGTTGAAAGAGCAAAAAAGAAAGAATATAAGTGGAAACTGGTATAGTAAGAGTTACAGAAATAAAGAAAGTACCAAAGATTGGGTAGCAAGAACTTTTCAAATAGGCAAAGAAGATCCAAAAGAAGCTAAAAATGGTGTAAGCAAGGTTCTTATCTCCAAAACAGCAGTTCCTACAATAGAAGAAAGGATTATTAGTGAAGGAAAAGTCAGAGAAGATGATATAGATGAAGAAATTATCTGTGATACTATTCAAGAAAAAGATATAATAAATGAAAAGGAAGAAGAAAATCTTTGCTTTATTAACAATCAACAAGACCAAGAGCTGAATCTGGTCATATTTAACAATGAAATGAGAAATAAAGTGCAGAGCAAAATTATGGTTATCACTGAAATCATGGAGTTTGAAGAAGAAAGGGAAGAAGGCATTATTGTATCTTCTAAAGAATCTGAAGCATTTGAAAAAGAGGAAATCTGGGAAGAAAGCCTTTCTAAAAGTCAGAAAAAGAAAATGTATAAAAAAGAAAAGGCCAAAATGCAACAAAAACAAATGAGCTTAAGATCTTCTTCTAATGTGGGGGAAGGGAAAAGGTATAATTAATGATTACATCCTTAATTTGGAATGTTAGAGGGTTGGGTAATGGAGCAACTTCTAGAAAAATACAAAAGTTATGTTTGGTGAATAAAATTACTATTCTTATTTGTATAGAACCTATGGTGGGTAGTGAAAAAATATAAAGGTATAGGATTAAGTTTGGGTTTGATTATGCTTTGGGTCATGAGGAAAATAAGATCTGGATATTTTATAATGAAGGCATGGAAATGAAGATTGTGAGGCAAATGAATCAATGTATGCATATGGAAATTAAATGGCAGAATAAAGCTATTTTTTTATCTCTGGTGTATGCAAAGTGTACCAGGGGAGAGGGGATGGTTCTATGGGATTTTCTGAGGCAAAATTTTACTCAAAGGCCTTGGTTTGTAACAGGGGATTTCAATACAGTTTCTAAAGAAGAAAATAAATTAGGAGGTCTTCCTATAAATATCAGAGCTGTTAAGGATTATCTTAATTGTATGGATGGTATTGGGGCTACAGAAATAAAATCTAGTGGTTCTAAGTTTACTTGGTGGAACAAAAGAAGTGGAGATGCAACTATATTTGAGAGAATTGATAAGGTCTGTATGAATAATGCTGGAACTAATTTATTTTCTAATGTACTACTGGAACATTTGAGTAAAACAAATTCTGATCATAGTCCACTTCTTCTTACTCTAAAATCAGAGGAAGATAATAATCCAAGAAGGTTTATTTTTCAAAAATTTTGGACTAAACATCAAGAATTTCTCAAAATTGTCAGTGTGAACTGGTCCTTGTTTACAAAAGGGAATGCTTTATTCTCTCTGGCTAATAACCTAAAGAACCTTAAAAGAGTTCTTATAGTGTGGAATAAAAGTATCTTTGGGAATATTTTTCAGCAAGTAATAGATGCTGAAGATGAGTCTTTAAGAGTGGAAAAATTGTTTGAAGATGATCCAAGTCCTGCAAATAGAATTCTGTTAATGGAAACCAAAGCTAAACTCAATTATAGAATGAAAATAGAAGAAGAGTTCTGGGCTCAAAAAGCTAATCTAAAATGGGCTAAAGAATGGGATGCCAATACAAAATTCTTTCATAGTGTTGTTAGAAAGAGAAGGAAAAAAAGCATTATTTCCACTATTACAGACTACAAAGGAGACTTATTAATAGACAAGAAGGGGATTCAAGAAGAACCAGTCAGATTTTTTAGAAGTCTACTTGCTGCTAACAATATACCAATGAGCTGTGTTTACAAGAGTTTGGAGTGTGTTCCAAGGGTCATTACTGAAGAAAACAATGATCTTCTTATTAAATATCCTACTTATGAAGAAATCAAAAGTGCTATATGGGATTTAAACAAGAATAGTGCACCAGGTATTGATGGTTTCAATGGCCATTTTTTTACAGTTTGTTGGGACATTATCAGTAAAGATATAGTTCAAGCTGTTTTACAGTTTTTTTCTGGAGCTATATTGCCAAAAGCTATGACCACCACAGTCATAGCCCTTATACCCAAAATAAATTACCCTATAACTTTTGCTGATTTTAGACCTATAAGTCTGTGTACATTTTTCAATAAAGTGATTTCTAAAATCATGAGTACTCGTCTATCAAATATTTTACCTACTATTATTTCAAAAAATCAAAGTGGTTTTGTAAAAAGGAGAGATATAATTGACATTATTCTTCTCTCACAAGAATTCATCTCAAATCTGGATAATAAAAGCAGTGGAAGTAGTTTAGTTTTAAAGCTGGATATGAAAAAAGCCTATGATAAAGTATCTTGGCATTTCTTAGTTTCAACTCTAAGGAAAATGGGTTTCTTAGAAATATGGATAGACAGGGTATGGAGACTTATCTCAGAGAATTGTGTTACTGTAATGGTAAATGGAGTTACTTCTGGATACTTCTCTCCAACAAATGGTTTGAGGCAAGGAGACCCTCTGTCTTCAAGTCTTTTTATTATCTGTTCTGAAGTCCTGTCCAGAAACTTGAATAAATTAGCTCTCAATAAAAGATGGAGAGGTTTTAAAGCTCCAGTTGGAAGCCCTATTATTACACATTTAGCTTTTGCAGATGACTTCATTATTTTTACAGCTGCTAATACAAGTTCAGTTAAATGTGTGAAAAGTGTGTTGGATATGTATAACAAGGACTCTGGCCAAGAAATTAGTTATGATAAGAGTTTTGTATATATTTCCAAAGGTGTGAGCCAAACTCAGAAGGATACAGTGAGCAAGCTATTATGTATTAGGTGTAAAAACCTCATTTTACATATTTGGGTTGTAAAATCCATTCTGGAAGAAAGAAATGCATCATTTTTCATGAATTGATTCTAAAGATCAGGAAGAATCTATCTGGGTGGAAAGTTCAGTATTTAAATATGGGGGTAAATTGATTCTTATTAAGCATGTGCTTAGTTCAATACCTATATATACATTAGCAGCTATGTACCCCCCTTTGCAGGTTATTAAGGAAATAGAAAAAATTCTGGCTAATTTTCTGTGGGGGGAAAAAGATGGAAAGAACAAGCATCATTGGGTAAAATGGGAGAAAATTTGCAAAACTGAGGAAGAAGGTGGATTGGGTATAAGAAGTATTAAAGAAATTGCTGATACTTTTTCTATGAAGTTGTGGTGGAAATTTAGAACCTCTAACTCATTGTGGGCTACTTTCATGAAAGCTAAATATTGTAAAAATGTTCATCCTATGGAGGCTAAAGTGAGAAAATGGAATAATACATGGAGGAGAATGCAATCAGTTAGGGAAAAAGCTGAAGAAAATATGCAATGGCTAGTAGGAGAGGGGAATGTTTCTGTTAATTTGGACAATTGGCTGGGTACAGGAAATATTAATGATGACAATATTCCAAATGGTTTAAGTTTAAAAGAGTTGATGCATAATGGCATTTGGGATAGTCAAAAAATTAAAGAAGTAATTCCAAATCATTTAATACATCTGTTTAAAGAGGACTTCAAAGTTAACAAATATGGAACAGATGAAATAATATGGAACAAGGAGAACCTGGAAAATTTTTCTTATAAGTCAGCTTGGGAAACTAAAAAAACAAAGCATGAACCTAGTTGGTTTAACAAGTATAAATGGGATAAAGATTTACCTAAGAAAATCACGTGATTTGTTTGGAAGCTCTTCAACAAATCTCTGCCTCTAGATTCTGAAGTAAAAAAATTTGGTATTCAGTTAGCATCAAAGTGTGAATGCTGTGGTGTAAAAGAAGAAGACAGTGAACATCTGTTTAGTTCAGGGAAAATAGCAAAAGAAGTGTGGTCCTATTTTGATGGTTTAATGGGAATTATTAATATTAATATTAGTCTTAAAGAGAGATTTCTAAAGTGGTGGACAACTTCAAGAAGTGAAAAAAATGGAATTAATTCCTTTTTGCAAAAGGTCTTACCTTCTACTATTGTTTGGGAGATTTGAAAAGCTAGGTGTAATTACAAGTACAACAACAAGGAGATGAAAACTACTAAAATTTGCTCCCAAGTGGCTGGTTTTATGTATTTAGTTTCCACTAATAATAAAAAAGTTCCCAAAAAATTGGAAACTAAATGATTCTTGTATTAAAGAAAAGGCTGGTAAACACAAAAAGGTCTCTATAGTGAAATGGTTAAATCCTTCACTTGGGCATGTGAAAATAAACACGGATGGGTGTTATAAAGCTTCTTCAAATTCTAGTGGAGTGGGTGGATTAGTAAGAGACTCTACAGGAAATTTTATTTATGGTTTTCAAGCTATGGTAACAAATATATCAGCTATTGAATCAGAAGCTAAAGCAATTCTATTTTTCCTACAATTATCAAATATGAGGTCCTTTGTGTTGGAAACTGATTCGCTTCAACTGGTTAATATCATTACTCTAAAGACAGCATCGCCATGGAAAATAAGACCTATTATAGATGAAATTAAAGATAAATTAAAGGTCAAAGATTACCTGATAAGGCATGTTGTGAGGGAGGCAAATAGCGCAGCAGATCATCTAGCTAATAGTGGCAGTCAAGAAGGATTCAAGGAATTTTTTAAGAAGGAGGATTTATCTAAACAGATGAGGAATATAATTGAGTGGGAGATCAAAGGTCTTCCTAATTTGAGGTTTTAATGGGCGAAAATGGTGAAAAATAGGATGAAGAAGATGAAGTATTTTGAGTTTTCTCATGGTAGGTGAAGAAGGAGAGTTTATCTCTCCACAGTGACGTTTCCATACACAGAAGTGATTTGGGGCTTTTGCAACACGTGTTACTCTGGTCCGTGTTTATTACACAGACCAGTGTTCTTTCTGGTCCTTAGTTTAGTTTATTTACAATAAAATCCATCTATGTGTAAAAGTTTACTGTTTTTAGTGTTAAGTCCATTCTTTGTAATTTAGTGTCACATTTTGTGGTGCGAACTTTTTTATTATTACCATTAATCAATAAAATGTGGGCTTTTACCCGCAACTTATATATAAAAAAAATATATATATCAAAAATTGTGATAATAATATGCTATTTGGTTGAAATTTTAAGTTTTAGAAAAAAATAGATTATAAAGTTGTGAAACAATTTAAAAGTTTTTTAGGACCGAAAATTAATAAGTTTCATTATGGACTGGAGTTTAATAAAAGTTTATGAGGACGACCGGGAACAAATTGTTCCTTTGTACAATTCAAAAGACCAAGATAGCCATGGTTTTAAGGATCCCCCATAGTAACTTGCATGAAAAAATTGAGGCCAAGGCCTGAACATACGTGGCCTTCACAACACCGTCACGTGACCTTTACTCTTGTCCTTAAAAATTGTTAACTTATTATAACTAAAAGTGCTTAGTCTAGTATGGTATGATATTGATCAAAATAACTTTTTCCCCGCGCTTGTAAAAAATAAAATAAAAAAGTAACTTTTTCACCTCCAAATGGAAAACATGAACAAAGTTTTTGAGGCAGCTTTTTGAAAGATAAAAGTGAAACACCACAGGTCACTATCGATGGGAAGGTAATCATTTACCCAACATACATCTTGCACATGCAGACCGTAAAAAACGCTAAACTACAACTACAAAGTCCAAAAAGCATTAGTGAGAATTTATTTATGATTGCTCTCCGCCTCAAAATGTACTGCAAGTTTATATGATAGAAAAACAATATTGAATCAGTCTGTCTGTCAAAATATGTGATCATGATCATCATGTACCATCTGCTAATACCTTTGTAATTAATGTACATTTTTTTGACAAATAAAGATATGGTATATACATATATATCAACTTTATCACTAGCAAGAGTGCCTCGTGAAGATAGCCAAAATAACAATACTGTTCAACCTAAAATAGCTATAAAAAATCGTTGATGTTAAATATTTTACACTTGTCATCGTAATATTATTAATTCTTTTTGGGTATTACATAAGTAATCAAAATTATATATCATTCTATTATAATAAAACAACACAAATCAAATGAATCTGCCCAATTTAACCACTTTTTTTTTCCAAAAATATCATATATTAATTACAATAATGTCATACTCACATAAAAATATAAAAAATAAAATTAATAAAACTATTTATCCTTGTTTAACAACCAAATATTCTTTTAAATCTTAAACTATGTTTTTTTTTTGTATTATCCACATATTTATATCATAACTATATATATTTTCTATATTTTTATTGCATTATGCGCCGTACACGCAACGCGTGGTGCACGATTACTAGTGTTCAATATGTTAACCAAACTCTTACAATCATAAGAGTAAAGAAAATAAAACTTTATATAATTTAAAATTAAGATTTCGTAAGTTCGTAAAAAATTTACATTTGTTATTTTTTTCTTGTGAATTATCAGACTTAAACATATATATACATTATTTGATTTGGCACGTATTTAGAAAGTTGAATCAGACAGCTGATATTTTATGGCCACTTGAGCGTGCGCTTAACGGGCCTCACAAACTATCTCTCATAGACGGTATTTAACATATAGCATTGATGAAATATTGAGAGTAGATAGGTTGGGGACTCCACATATACATAGTGTTTAGTTTTGTCCCATTTACTAGTTATATCTTTTGTCATGTAATTTTCATTATCGCGGATATTTTCACTTATTATTATATGAGGGTTTGGTTCAATTTTTCCCTTACAGTACTGTATTTGCATGATTTTTATATAAAAGTTGGGGTGTATGCCTCAACCAAACCCAACCCCCTGAAAGTTTGTTCGTAAAAATAAATAAAAAATATATACATTATAATTTTATTAGTTCGTGAATACATATATATTAGTTTTGTGAACATACTGGGACACTATATGTGGTGATATTAGTTTTCTTATGAACAATAATCAACTTTCGTTTTACATGGGACACGATAGAAAATCCGAAATTATATGTGGAGATAACACTTATTTAGTACAAATAGTTTAAAATTTTTTACAAAATGAATAGTAATGGTCCTCAAAATGACAAAAGATTTTGAGGATTAAACAAATGAGGTAGTGGGACAACTATTTCTGTAATATATTGAATTGAGGAAAACCATTTAGTAAATATCATTCCTTTATAAGAAAATTTAAACTTTTTGTAATTTATTAATAGCTTTAAACTTTGATTCTATTTCCGGGTCTAGAAATAAAACCAATATTAAACACGTGACACTATAAGTATTATAAAGGAAAAGAGAGAGAACTTCAGTTCCTTCGGAAATGGTAAGATGTTTGGGGCGAGAATAGGGGGTTGATCCGTATCATCTTGATTTGTTTCTGCTTCCTCTATTTTTTTAAGAATACTGAATTGGGTTCTTCTCCTACCCTAAAATCATAGACTAACAAGAATTAAAAGTTGCTGCAAAGGTTCAATAAATACTTGCTAAAGTTGTTCAAACAGAAAAAAATTAGTTTTTGTAAGCATTACGATAAAACCAACAAAACTCGAGATAAGTTTGGAAAGGCACTTAATCGTACTAAAGGCATGCTTGATTATGTGCCCATCAAGTTATGGAGACCGTCTCGAAATGTTTGTTTGGGAGATAAATCTTATTTTGGTAACATTTGTTGATGATTTCTCTATATGAGTTCGGATTTACTTGATGAAACATATGGATGAGCTTCCTGATTTCTTCAAAGACTAAAATCTTCAAGATTGGTAGAAGTTGATCAAGACTCAAACGAGTAGAAAAGCAAAGCGTTCAAGATCAGATAATGGCGGCTTATACAAGTCGGATCATTTGAATGATGTGTGGTATTCAAGACAATTTTCAGTGATGCGGGCGCCTCCACAAAACGGAATAGCAAAAAGGATGAGTCGACATTGTTGGATAAGGTTTGTTATATGTTTTCCAATTCGAGATTAGTGAAGCACTTTTGGGTCGACACGCTGACATATGCTTATCATCTCGTCAACGAGCGTCCCTCAACTGCGCTTGGTGGCAAGAATTCTATGGCGGTGGTGTCGGTTTACCTGCTACCGATTACAACCGGTTGCATATATTTGAATGTGAGAATTATTATCACATGTCAGAATGCAAGTTAGAACCTAAAGCTAACAAAGCCATTTTTTTAGGATTTTCTACTAGTGTGAAAGGATATCAATTATGGTTTCCGAAATCAAAGAAAATCGTACTAAGAATGAGTATTATATTTGCTGAAAATAAGTATGCTAAATAAGATGACTGGTGAAGGTGCTTCCAAACTAGTGGAACAATTTGATAATGTGGATCATGACGATGATCCAATAGCGATAGGCAAACCAAAACGAAACATCAACAGGCCGGATAGGTTCAACGATTGTGTAGCTTACGCACTTGCAGATGTAGGTGAAGATATTGTGTTGTTTTACTATGAAGCTCCTAGTCACTCGTACGTAAGAAATTTGTTAAAGTTACGAAAGAAGAAATGGATTATTTGTCCAATAATAGGACTTGAGATTGGGTGAAACTCACTAACGGTAAGAAAGCGCTTTGGTTGTAAATGAGCATTCACAAATAAAGTGTGTATCTCGGTTACAAGGCGAGGTTTGTGGGGGACGTAGTTGAACAACACGAAATAATTGATTATAATGAGGTCTTTTCTCTGGTTTTGAAACACTTTTCTATTTGTGTTTTATTGGTCTTGATAGCGTATTGGGATTCGACTCAACTCAATGTCAAGCACAACTTTCTTACATGGTAATCTAGAAGAAGATATCTATATATAACTCGTCCCAAGTGGTTTGAAATTGTCGAAAAAGAGAATTAAGTATGCAAATTGAAGAAGTCATTGTACGGATTGAAGCAATTGTCACACGAATAGTACAAGAGATTCGATCAATTAATGATGTAGTAAGGTTTTGGCAGAAGTGCAATTGCGTTTATTTTTGCAAGATTTGTGGATACTTATCATTTATCTACTGATGATATGTTAATAGCATGTTATAATTGTGTGGAGAAAAAAAAGATGAAAGATCAATTAGGTAAATAATTCGATATGAAAAAGATGAAAGACGAAAGACTTTGGTAAAGCTCAAAAGATACATGTCATGAAACTAAACTCGTGTTGAAGGGTGTAAGGGCACATATGTGAGCAATTCATACTCGCTACTATTTGCATATTGGGTATATATTCGTTAAAATAAGCTTAATCTTTAACTTTAAATTATTTTCCCCTGCGCATACAGGGAATTGCTCAAGTTTGGCTGCGTAGAGATGTTGCGACCATATCTCTTTATTTTTTCGGTTTCAACGGCTGCGAACGTATTTCACGAATTAAGTTATTAGAACTTTTTAAAAGTTCATATAACAACCATATTTCCGTTTGGAGAGAAAACAAAACCTTTTTGCAAGTTAAAAATGTTATGATCAGAAAATTTATTGTTTGTGCACCCCACGAACATTATGGAATAAAAAACCTTCCATGTACTAGTCTAGGTTTAAAAACCGTGAATATAAGAAACCATGCTATCTCTTGGTGTTGTTTTTCTTGCACCTTCGTATGAGTTTCAGGTTGGGTATTTTTTTTTTAGCGTTATCTTTTATGTTTTCATCTAAATTGTCAGCTTACTCACAACAGAATCGTGATTAGGGTTTAGCAACATAGGATAACCTTTACGGTTTAGATCATAACAGATTCGTGATAAGGGTTCAGCAATATAGGATAACTTTTACGTTTTAGATAATAAGCTTCCAGATGGTTAAAGTTTTAAAAACTACAACGTTTGTGGAGATTTATGTGCAAAAATATACCGTCGGTATTCAAATTTGATTTAACATTCCATCACATCGTATGTACAGGTTTCTCCATATTATTTTTAATGTGTATAATCCTATTCAACTAATAAATGTATTATCACATCAGTATTAGAAGCTAACTTGCAACATACATAATATAGAAAATGTCTAAAAATCAAATAGTGTCATTTCTTTTTTGGTTTTCCGTATCTTTACATGAATATCAATATTTAGTACTATTATTTTGAAGAGATTAAAAATATCTCAATCATATAGGAGTGTAAAATAAAGATAAAATGTGAATGGATACAAACTTTTTAAAGGCATGTTCTCCTCAATTATTTGAGGATGGGTGGAGCAAGTAATGGCCTGTTTTGTTATGTTGATATGTGAGACCGCTTGTCTGGTTTGGTTTTGTTGATATTCAAATGGCCCTCAAAATAAGTTGGCATTAATATATAATGTAGTTGTATAATACAGTACTAACTAGTAGCTACTGTAGTATACAACAATTTAAAACAGTGCCTTCTCGGATTCTACGCTTGTAGTCATCTGCGAATAATAGCTGTCTCTATTTTCAAGCATTTGATGTGGCTTAGCTAGCTAGCTAGAATGTTTGTTTCTTTGTTCAGTAAATTTGTTTTATTCTCCTCGATAGATTTCAATCTTTTTCCTCCTCGGGAAGGAGCATACTGGTACAATAGTTAGTAACCATACCATCTGGCTAACCAAATTTCGTTTTTATCCCAACTTTTATTTTCCTGTTTTTTTTTTTTTTTTTTTTACAACGACACAATAGTGTAAAAACAATGAGACTTTTCGATCCCTTTTCCAACTTTAACTCTCTTTCAAGTTAATTTTGAAGTGCAATTTTTGTACCAATCTCCTCCTTTTTTGTATTATCATCTTACCTTTTCTTATCAATTTTAACGGAGCATTGATATATACACCAACCATTTGCACTTACAAATACACAAAAATATGTAAAAAAAACTGTCTATTCATACACTCGTCCTTCAAATGACTATGAAATTGTATGAAGGTGCTTGTATGGACCAATGATAATATGCCACATCATATGGAGTGCAACTTTTTTGTGCAAATTATCGGTGCAAGAAGCATTTTTCATATTAATACTGTATATCATCACTTTTAATTACAAATGTATAAAGCACTAATGAAAGTCAGACAGATTAATGAAAGGAACACATAAAATTATTGAGAAAACAACTTATTTCCTTAAATTTAAGGGGAAAGGAAACATCACTCAAATTTGAAGTGCACTATAGAAAAAATGATGGAACAAGCTTTTTGACAAACTATTCAATACACTTGAGCAATATGCTATTTTATGTTAATTAATGTGATTCCTCAAAAACTTTGAATTAGACAATTATATAAATCTTATTCTATCACTTTTATTTCTCTTGTAAATAGTATATCGTAGAGTATTTGATAAATCATGCACTTTGATCGGTTAAGTTGTGTTTTTCAACAATAATTATTTAGCTGATCGACAGTAATAAATTGGACGAAATGTTATATTTCTTTATTGATTGAGTAAATTACAATGTGATTTTATTACAATAGTTTCAATTTGTCTAATGCTCGGTATAGATCTTCGGTTTTCGATTTGTTTTTTTATATGACATGTATTTTCTAGTGAGATAAGCTCTGAAAAATTTCTGTACTGATATATCTTTTTCTGCTTCGAAGTCAGATATCTCATTGTACTGCTATTTAACTCGATTTATTAGGGTACGTATGTCATAAAATATTGACATGTGGCGCTTTCATCTGTTAGATCATGAGCTTTTTATGTGATAGACTTCTTGTTAATTGGAATTAGTCCAATGGATAATTACCTTTCCTATTTCATAAAAGAAAAAAACCACCATGTCCTTATATCAACTAGGCCTCCCATGTTTGATGCGATGGATACCCATTGAAAATATGTGGGTCGAATCATTGCTGAATATCACTTATCGGTTATTATTTTCATGTCGTATCAGTATTTGGTAATAACCTACGTAGTATGGATACATTTGCGAATGTCCAACGATAAGACACAAACACGACAATACGACAAATTTTAAAAATTACTAAAATATATGGTGAAGTAATTTTTTATTCTTTGAGAAAGTACTTGCATAATAATTAATCTACCGAAATGCATAATATTTTATTATTTTATGTAGGAAATTCACTAATTTTTTATTTTTTCAAAATAATTGGAACGTGTTTTTTTTTTAATTAAACGTGTGAGACCCACTTTTTTTTTTATCGATTTTAAAGTTTAATTGGCATACGACCTTATTACATAGTAAATTAATACATAAAGTAAAAACATAGAAAATTAAAACTTGGGGGCCAAAAGAAATAAACAATAAAGATCAAGCCATCTTTGGTAATTGATCAAACTTACAACTCTCGACTGTTTCTTCTATTCACCCTTTGTCATTATGATCAGACTTTATAGAAGAGAGAAATATAGCCTTTCATTTCCTCAAAAATAAAAAAAACTATTGTTGATCTTGGGCCCGACCACCAATAGATAAATTTGTGATCCAGCCATGATAATAATTTACCCCTTCTGTAGACATTTTCTTCAAAATCTTATAGGTTAGAAAACAAATTTTCTTCAATACGAATATAAATTATTAGCAGCTGCCATAATCCCCATAATTATAGGGATCATAGTAATCGTTAATTGATTTTGACCTGTTTCTGGTATTATATCGATGCGTTTTAATTTTTCTATCCACTCTGTATTTTAAATCATTTCCATTTTTTGGCTTGTTTTCTCTTTTTGTCTTCTTTTTCATCCACTTCTATTTTCCAATTGGATGAGTAAAGGTCTACAACTAGATCGCCTTCCTTTATGATGTCTGCATTGCAATTTCGAGTAATAGAGGTGTCCCTAATAGATCATTGTTTCATGTTTCACTATTTGCTTTAGAACTACCTTCTATCTCCAAAGTATTTGAATTTCCTAAATTTAAGGAAAATTCTCCATAGTGCAATAATTTGGGCAAAGTATCAGAGGGTAGATTCATTTGTTCACTATCCTCTATTAAGACCTCTATAAACTCACTTTTCTCACCTCTAAAATTATCACCCAAATTTTGGTTGTTTCCATCACCTATGATGTTTCTGGTATTGGGTTTAGAGCATTCTAGTACTGGTTGTTGTATGCATTATAGGCTCTCTTTTAAATCCTCCAGAGTTGATCCCGTATTACCACCCCATGTGTAAATTTCAGAACCTGGTATTCCATAAGAAATGACAGGTCTTGTCACAGTAAGATACAGTACTTTTCCAATCAGTCTTCTATAGCTTGTTGGATCACTGAACTGGTCTGAAGCATGTTTAGTAAGCTTGAGAACAGTATCCATTGGAAAATTCACTGGTTTGCAAGCAAGAAGACCGGCCTCTTCAAGAAGATTGAGAATGTATTTTCTCTGACAAAGCATGATACCATTCTCAGATCTAGCCACTTCCAGAACTAGAAAATATCTGAGAATTTCCAAGTCTTTAATATGAAAGTTACTATTTAACAACCTCTTAACAAGATGGATTTTTTCATCATTATCACCAGCTAAGATTATGTCATCCACATAAACCAGTATAACCACAAAAGTTGTGTCTTTCTTTAGAATAAAAAGAGAAGTATCAAAAAAGGTTAGTGTGAACCCAAAAGTGAGTAAACAAGTAGATAGTTTTGAGAACCATTGTCTACTTGCTTATTTTAAGCCATATAGAGACTTATTAAGAAGACAAACTCTTGTATTAGAAGAGTTTAAGAGACCAAGGGGTGGTGTCATGAACACTTCTTCTTCTTTTAAATCTCCATGAAGAAATGCATTATTTACATCAAGTTGGTTTAAAAACCACCCTTTTGTAGCTGCCAAAGCCAAAGCAACCCTCACAGTTGTCATTTTTGCCACAAGAGAAAAAGTTGCCTCGTAATCTAGAACTTCTTCTTGGGTATAGCCTTTATCCACAAGCCTAGCTTTATACCTTTCTAAAGATCCATAAGATTTATACTTAAGCTTGTAAACCCATTTACATCCTACCACATGTTTTCCGGTAGGTAGAGAGGTGAATTTCCAAGTGTTATTTTCTTCTAGTGGTTTTATTTCAGCATTCATAGCAGTTTTCCAATTTTCATCTTTTATTGCTTCCTTATAGCTAGATGGTTCTTTGAGCATACTCACATTATAGCAGAAAGATTTATAAGTAGGTGATAGTTTAGAGTAGCAAATATAATATGTAATTGGGTAAATTACAGAAGAATAAGAAGAAGGTATATCAGCCATATAGCAATGATATTGGTGGAGATGAGTGGGAATTTTTATACTTTTATCAGATTTTCTGATTGGCATCCTTGTAGAGATATGCGGTTGAGGTGGTGGAGAATCAGTAGGTGGGAGTAAAATATTATCAAAAAAAGAAGTATCAAAACCACGACTAATATCAGGATTGGAAGTAGAAGGACTAGATGAAATAGCATTGTCACCCTCATTACAAAAAATAGGGATGCTAATAGAATTCTTTTGAGCACAAACCTCATTTTTAAAATGAAATATGTGCTCATAAAACTTCACATCTCTAGAAAATAAAATATTATGAGTAGCTAATTCATATAGCTTATAACCTTTGATAGAAAAAGGATACCCTAACAAGATACATTTTCTTGTCTTAGGATCAAATTTGGTCCTTCCTCTAGAGAGATAGGAAGCATAACATAGAGAACCAAAATTTCTTAAGTGCTCATAACTAGGCATAGAACCAAAAATCTTCTCATTTTGTGTCTAAAATAATAGAGGATAACCTATTTATTAGATACACAGCTGTTAGTATACAGTCTCCCCAGAACTTGAAAGGCAGACCAGATTGAAATCTCAATGCCCTAGCCACATTGAGAAGATGTTGGTGTTTACGCTCCACAACCCCATTCTGTTGTGATGTTTCTACACAAGAAGTCTAATGAACAATATCCTTTTTTCAATAAAATTTTGGTAATAAAAACTCTTTACCATTGTTTGTTCTTATTATCCCCACTTCTTTAGAATATTGAGTTTTAACATAAGCATGAAAGGCAAGTAAAGAAGAACTAGCATCTGCTTTATTTCTTAACAAGAAAAGCCAAGTACATCTTGTATAGTCATCAACAATAGTCAAAAAATGATGAAAACCTTCTATAGTAGGGACATGATAAGGCCCCCACAAGTCACAATGTAACAATTCAAAAGGTTGAGTGCTATGAATACTACTAGCAGGAAAGGGCAGTCTCTTCTGCTTAGCTAGGTGACAAGCATCACAAACTTCTTTATTATTTAATAACAAGATAGGAATAAAAAATTTCTTAAGTGCTTGCATATAAGAAAAAGAGGGATGACCTAATCTTTGATGCCAAATATTTTCAGAGGAATGAGAATGAACAGAGGAACAACACTGTTGTAACTTCACAACACCTTGTAAGTCATATAGCCCTTTTACTTGATCAGTTTTCCCAATCACTTTCCAAGTTGTGAGGTCCTGGATTAGACAGAAATGTGGCATAAAGACTAGATAGCACTTGTGAACTTTGGTCAACTTGCTAGCAGATACCAAGTTGAAGCCAAAAGATGGTATACATAGCACATTGTCAAGAATAATACCACATGTCAACATCACGTTTCCCATGTGTGTGACATTGGTTGTTTGCCCATTTGGTAGATATACTATAGAATTTACTTCTTGTGGTTTAGTCATAAAATAAGTGATAGAGTTTATCATATATTCAGATGCCCATGTATCTAATATCCAAGGGGAACTAGCATTGATACTTGACATTTTAGCAGAAGAACAAGTTCAAGCCATACCTGAAACATGACCATATGCCATGTTAGAGAGAGGAGTTGCCAAAAAATTGTTCTCAGTATTTGTATAGAAATTCTCTTTATTCATAAGTTGCATATAAGAGCAAAATTGTTATAGTTGTAGAGAGGTAAAACCAGTATCATTTTCCTTTCCACTCGTAGCATGATTACCCATTTATGTACCCATTGTACTCACTTGGTGTGCATAGCTATTTCCAGCACCCAATATATCAGGACTACCATTGCCAAATCCCCATGTAGCTTCGTAAGAAGAAGGACTAGACAATTTATTTTTCCAACCAGGAGGATACTCATGAAATTTATACAATTTTTCCTTAGTATGACCAGTCATATTACAGTGAGAACAATGCAAAGTTGGTTTCTCCTTTGGTGCACCTCTATAGGTAGAAGAAAGTAAAGCCATGTTATCATGAGAATTTGTGTGGGTGGGCTTAATGCTCATTTGTTTTTCTTCTTGAGCCACAAGATTAAAAGTATCATTGACACTAGGGACTGGCTTCATTATCAAATTTGTCATTCAATCTCATCATAAACTTCATTTTATTTCCCAAGACAAATTCATAATTCCACAGCTACAACCACTAATTCCCCCACAGCTGCATCTTGGCATTGAATTTAACAAAGCAAGTTCACTCCACAAGGTCTCAAGTTGTATAAAATATGAAGTCACAGATGATGATCCTTGCACTAAATTATTTAATTTTTGTTAACTTCATAAATCCTAGGGTCACTACTTTGTGAAAATTTTTGATTTAATATTCTCCACATATCAGCGGTAGTAGCAGAATATAAGATAGATTGAGCTATCTCAGGTGTGACTGAATTTAAGATCCGGGACTGTACCACTAGGTTACATCTATTCCACATATCATATAAAGTATCATCTTCATTTGGGCACAATAATCTCCCATAAACAAAACCTAGTTTGGATTTAGCCCCTAAAGCAATTTTCATTTATCTCTTCCAAGAATTATAATTTGGGCCATTTAAGATAGGATTAACTAGAGTCACACTAGTATTCTCATTTGAACTTAGAGAATAAGGTCCATTCATCAAATCAGATTGACTATTTCTATGAACCCTAGGTGAAGACCCATTTAAAGCATCTGCATATGATCCTATTTTTCCCTTAATAATCCAATACAATCAACGAAATTACGCAAAAAACCAGTGATGATCAACTCGAATATCCAAAAAATTCCAGTTAATTAGAGAGTAGTATGCTTCGTGAGTGTTGAACGTTGTTCTTCTAATCGATTATTTTGATGATAACAATATTTGTAAAACATGATAAAAGCTCGTTTTGCGTACTAATCATTTATCGAGTGTGTTAAAGGCTTAAAATGATAGTTTTCGTAAATACGAAGCCAACGGTTCAAGCGGAACCTTAATCGGATTTGAAACGAACTAACTACGGGCTTTCAAAGTATGTCGATGAAACCGAAACTTTGCCAGAACAAAAATCGACTGATCGTAAGGCTTAACGATCGATCATTTATGAACTCAATTCTTCCAGTGAGCACAACACAAAAACGACCGATCGCTACCCTAAAACGACCAATCGTTTTAGGTAGAAATTCTTCCAGTGAGCAGCACACAAAAACGACCGATCGCTAGGCTTAAAACGACCGATCGTTTTAAGAAGGAATTCTTCCATTGAGCACAGATGAAAAACGACCGATCGTTTTTCAGAAACGACCGATCGTTTTTCAGAAACGACCGATCGTTTCTGTAGAAATTCAAATTCCAGCTTTTCAGCTTATCCTGAAAATTGGGCGAACTGCTGCAAACTAGCAGCTAATCTACTCAACAACTGCCAACGGTTATGAATTAATTACTGGACCTTTTTGGCTCTACAAAAAGCCCCTAAATCCATTGTAGAAGCAATCAAATAATCTTACACCAATTAAGCAATTCTTACAAAACAATTCTTCAAGCTTATACTTCCAACATCTCACTTGTATTCATAGATATTCTCAAGAGTATTATTCTTGTAATTTTATAAATTTCGAGATATTATTTGTTAGTGAGTGATCCATTAAAATTCAATCTTGTAAAAGAGTATTTTATAAACTCATTTATGAGCGAGTGATCGGGTAGAAGCTTTTCAAGCAAGTGTAGCTTAAAAGTTCTAGGCTTTTCATTCGGGATACTCATAAAGTGAGCGGGAGCTAAATCGGTTGATCAAGCTCGTTAGGTTGTAACCTTGGAACGATATTTTAGTGAAACACTCGGAAGTGAAATCCGAGGAGAGGACGTAGGCGCGTTTTGCCGAACCTCTATAAATCTTGTGTTATTTCTTTTCCTTCAACTTTTACTTTTCGCAAATTATTTATTGCTTATATTCATTGCTTGCATAGATTAAATTAGCAATTATTTGTTAACGAATTTGTTTAAGTTATAAAAAAAAAACCACTAATTTGCTTAGTTAATAACACATAGTTTTTATTCCGCGAAAAACATACAAAACCTTATTCACCCCC
This sequence comes from Primula veris, assembly GCA_963682055.1. Lineage (NCBI taxonomy): Eukaryota > Viridiplantae > Streptophyta > Magnoliopsida > Ericales > Primulaceae > Primula > Primula veris. The sequence continues at coordinate 16,448,071 of OY821743.1, read as the reverse complement.
CTCTAAGGTTTAGACACCTACGGACCAACAGTGAGAAAAAACTCCCAAATTTCTCAATTATTTCGAGAAAATAAGCAGAAAAGTCCAAAAAAATCCAGTTTGGAACAGAGTATAAGAAAAGTATAGAAATCTAACCAATAATCAGTCGATATCGCAGCGGAAATAGAGCTTCAGAGCTCTGGTACCATGTAAACAATGGTGAAATCGCCCGAGAACGGCGGTTATAGAGAGAGAAAGAAATGAACCAAAAACATATCTTTTGATTTATTGATAAACATAATTACAGAATTAGTTATATATAGTTCAATCACTGTATTACAGGTGACAATTAGCTGAACTCTCAACTAGTGTCCTCTAACTATGTAACGGTTTACAATTAAGTCCATCATGTCTAGAATATGACAAATATAAGTATCAGAAGTTTACAAATACAGTACATAGAAATAACAAAGTAACAGATATAACTCATGTATCTTAACATATTACCACCCAACGTTTAAGTTTCAGAGCCTGATATACCCACTTTGGGTTGGTCTTCCCTTGCTACCAGTTGGTCATCACTTACCCTGTTATTATTTCTTGCTTCCTCTTCTCTGGTTTTCATCTTAATTATCTCACTCATCATCACTTCTTTGGTTGGTGTATGATTGTCTTGATACTCATGATTTCTCATTTCTGCAAAAAGCTCAAATGAGTTGCCTACTTTAACTTTTGATTTCTCAGCGTCACTCTTCACATGGCCTTTTTTTGAGATACTTCCATGTCTATCAACGAGATTCTTGTTGGCATTCGTATCTATTATTGACACTTTCTGAGCATCTCATATCACTTTTCCTCTATATAACCTGCCACTCATGCTGTTCATTTTCATTCCTTCTAAAATTACCTTTCCATTGGAACGTATATTAATGACTTTCTATCAAGAAACAATCAATCGTTAGAGGGCTGTTAAGCATGTAAATCATCATTTATCAAATCATATTTGTCCTAATAAAACTGTTGGAAAAACATGTTGATAACATGGGTGTTTCCGAATGGTCGCTGGACCAACTTCGAGTCATTTTTTCATTTGACAGCGCTGAGTTGTTTATACCATGCTCAACGTACTTGAGTAGCCCGTGTGACGAGCTTCGTAACGGTATATCGCATGACCTATTCAGATAATGGGTGTGAATACAAAGTGGCTTCAAAGTTGGGCTATCGAAAGCTCAAATCTGGAAAACGAAATGGTTAATGAGAAAACCATTTAGTATAATCTCATATTGGAAGATTAAGAGTTAATTTTACAATATATATATATCATATCAACCCATGTAGTTATTAAACTAACATGTCCAGATACACCTAAGAGTATTAGTGTGTACCACACACGCGCGCTCGCTCGTGTCTCGTGTCTCGGGTCTTGGGTCTCGGGTCTCAGGCTCGGGCTCGGACACGGGCGCGGGCACGGGCGCGGACGCGGTCGGGGGCGTGGGCACGGTTTGGAATTTGGGGAATGTCTCGGGTCTCGGGTGTTTTGTATAAAATACAAAAGCAGTCCCTAGAGTTTCCAGCAACAAAAACGCCAGCAATAAATGAGAAATAAATTGCAGCAGTTTCAGGAATTAATTGAGCGGATTCTGGGGGTGTAACTCCCAGAATTGATGACCAACATTTATGGCTGCGGTTTCATTAGAGGCTATAAAAGGAAGCCCTCCCACTCTCATTTCAACACAACAGAATACACACAACCTCACAGCATAACATACACATTAGAGAGAGAGAACCGCACCACCAACAGCTCGACCTGTGGTTCGGTGCCGGTTTCCATATGAGCCACTCAGTGACAGGAGTTGTACCTTGGGAACAAAGTCCCGAAACCAGAAACCTTTAAAGGTGGTTCGGGAAATATTGTTTAAGGGAAACTGCCCAGCAGTTGCCTCTCCTTTTATATTTCAGTACCTTTAATTTCAGTCTTTTACATTCTGTAATTTAATTTTCCAGTACTGTTTACTTTCAGTATTTACTTTTCAATCTTTTCTATTTCTGTAATTTATATTCTGTAATTTAATTTCGAAAACCATCAATCTTAAACAATATCATTTTTTGGTTTTACTAATTTCGAAAAGAAAATGACTTTTTTCTTTTATTTTATTTTGTTGACGTCTCGGTTTTTATTCTCGCAAAATCATTGCTAGTTTACTAGAAATTGAAATTTGCACATAGAATAAATCCGAATTGGTTTTAATCTTTTTATTCTAGAATACTATAAAGAATTCTTAGTGAAATCAAAAGTGATTTGATTTTCACGCTAGAATATCTTTTTATTGTTTTATTCTTTTAAAGCAAACTAATTAAGTTATAATTAGTATTTGCAATAAAGAATATTAGTTTTCTTGCGAGAAACTAAATCAGTTTATATTGTCATTTCAGATGACTAATGAGGATCAAAAACCCGACGTTCCTTCGGGAGACGTGCATGGCGCACTTGTGATTGGCAGTAGTCATAACAATGCGAGCGCTGCGAGTTGGGGGGCTCAGGCTCAGGCTCAGGCTCAGGCCGAAGCTGCTGCGGCAAAGGCTGTGGCCGACGCCGCTGCGTCAGAAGCCGATGCTATGGCTGCGGCCGCAGCTCAAACTGCTGCTAAGGCTGCGGCCAAGGCAGCGCTTGTGGCTGCAACCAGGGCAAAGGGCAAGGCTCCGGCAATGCCGGCGATGCCAATGTTGCCAACCTCTCAACTAGAGAGACCGGAAAAATTTAGGGGCAACAACTTCAAACGTTGGCAGCAAAAGATGCTGTTTTATTTAACTGCCCTTAATCTGACCCGGTTTTTTAAGGAGTCTGCACCCGTCCTAAGCGAGGACGATGAGGACGTGCAGACGGTTTCGGCAATGGAAGCGTGGAAACACGGCGACTACCTATGCCGGAACTACATCCTGTGTGCTTTGGATGACACTCTCTTCAGTGTATTCGAGCCCAAGGCTACTGCAAAGGAGCTTTGGGAGTCTCTCGAAAGAAAGTACAAAGTGAATAACGCTGGCGCAAAGAAATTTGTCGTCACAGACTTTCATGAGTACATGATGACTGATGGGAAGAGTGTTATCGAGCAGGTTGAGGAACTCCAACTCATATACCATAGGCTTGAGGTTGAAGGGCTAGTTATCAACAAACCTTTCCAAGTGGCATTAATGATTGAGAAACTGCCACCTTCTTGGAAAGAGTTTCAAAACTACCTGAAACACAAGCGAAAGGCTATGACCTTGGAGGGACTCATTGAGAGGCTCAATGTTGAGCAAAGCAACCGCCGATCCGGAAGGAAAGGCGGTGGCGGAGCAGGCAACGTGGTTGCCAAGGCCCATGTGGTTGAGGACGCTGTATCCAAGCGGAAATGCTTTTGACAGCAGTGTCGGTGCTTCTTTCAAGAAGAAATTCATGGGAGATTTCTTTGTGTGCAACAAACCGGGCCATCGTGCCGCGGATTGTAAGATGCGCAACGACAAGCCCAACCCCCCCCCCCCCCCCCCCCAAAGAGGAAGTTCCAAGGGAAATGGAGGAAGAGAGCACCTGCTCAGGCTAATGTGGCTGAGGGAGGAGATGATGTTGGACAAGACTACATGCACCTGAGTGCTGTGGTTTCGGAAGTGAACCTAGTGGGGAGTAACCCAAAGGAATGGTGGCTGGACACAGGCGCCACTAGTCACATCTGTGCCAGCAAGTGAATGTTCAAGACCTATACGGTCGTGGACAATGAGAGCTGCTTCATGGGGAACTCGGCTACTTCCAGGGTGGAAGGAAAAGGGACCGTGCTGCTGAAGATGACATCGGGAAAGGAACTCACACTGAATGGCGTGCTCCATGTGTAGGAAATTCGCAAGAATCTGGTTTCCGGGTCTGTGATAGTGATTAAGGGATTTAAACTTGTATTTGAATCCGCTAAAATTGTAATCATCTTAAATGGAATGTATGTAGGCCGTGGCTATATGACCAACGGCATGTTTAAATTAAATGTTGGTACTCCGGCTCCTAAAGCCGAGTCTGCTATTGTGGGTACTAAGGCTGAGGCCAGTACCAAGAATAATGTAACCGTTAATGTTGCCCAAGTGGCTAATAAAACTTCTTTTGCTTATTCTTGCGATTCATTTAATTTATGGCATGGTAGATTAGGTCATGTGAATGCTAATTCTATGAAGAAATTAATATCACTGAATCTACTACCTAATTTTGTATTTGATAAACAACATAAATGTGAGATTTGTGTTGAGGCAAAATTAACCAAGTCTTCGTATCAACATATTGAACGAAGTACTGAACCTCTCGGTCTAATACACATGGATGTATGCGACTTAAAGTTTATACAAACGCGAGGAGGGAAAAAGTATTTCATCACGTTTATAGATGACTGTACTAGATACTGTTATGTCTACTTAATGAGAAGTAAAGACGAAGCGGTAGAGAAATTCGCTCTTTATAAGACCGAAGTAGAAAATCAACTCAATAAAAAGATTAAAATGTTGAGGAGTGATAGAGGCGGTGAATACGAAGCACCGTTTGCGCAGATATGCGCAGAAAATGGCATTATACATCAAACCACAGCCACATACTCTCCGGAGCAGAATGGGGTTGCCGAGCGTAAGAATAGGACGCTCAAGGAAATGATGAATGCTATGTTAATAAGTTCTGGGTTACCCCAGAACATGTGGGGGGAAGCGCTGCTTTCCGCCAACTATGTATTGAACAAGCTACCGCATAAGAAGCGTGATAAACCACCTTATGAACTATGGAAAGGCCATAGTCCGAGCTATAAATTCTTAAGGGTTTGGGGTTATCTCGCGAAGGTCCTTGTCTCGCTTCCGAAAAGAACAAGAATAGGGCCAAATACGGTAGACTGTGTGTTCATAGGATATGCACAAAACAGTAGTGCTTATCGTTTTCTAGTGCACAAGTCGGATAATTCCGATGTGCATGTAGATACTATCATCGAAGCTCAAGAAGCTTCTTTCTTCGAGGAGATCTTTCCCCGCAAGTCTTCCATAAATGTAGAGACTGAGGAGTCACACAGTGAGGAAAATGTGGGGGCAAGTGAACCGTTGGAGGAAGAAGAAGGAGAGCCTCGACGTAGTAAAAGGGCTAGAAAGGAAACGTCTTTCGGTCCATATTTTGTAACCTTCATGATAGAAGGCAAACCGGCGACATTCAAAGAAGCAATGTCATCCCCATAAGCCCAATATTGGGAGGAAGCGATCAATAATGAGGTTGAATCGATATTACAAAATCACACTTGGGAACTAGTGGATCTACCACCCGGGTGTAAGCTACCAGGCCACAAGTGGATCTTCAAGATGAAGAGAAAGCTCGATGGAACAATCGAGAAATACAAGGCGAGGCTTGTAGTGAAAGGTTTTAGACAAATCGAAGGTGTCGACTATTTCGACACCTATGCTCCTGTCTCCAGGAAGACGTCAATCCGGATAGTCATTGCCCTCGCGGCACTGTTCGATCTGGAAATACATCAAATGGATGTTAAAACGGCGTTCTTGAATGGTGAGATGGAAGAGGAAATTTACATGGAACAACCAGAAGGGTTTGTGGTTCCAGGTAAAGCTCACAAGGTGTGTAAACTTGTGAAGTCCTTGTATGGACTCAAACAAGCACCGAAACAATGGCACGAAAAATTTGATAGAGTGATGCTATCAAACGGTTTTCGAATAAATGAATGTGACAAATGCGTCTACGTAAAAGGTAATTGTTGGCCCGTGTGCTAACCTTAGAGGGGGGGGGGGGGGGTGAATAAGGTTTATGGCGATTTTCGCCTAATTAAAATTCTATGCAACTAACCACCCAACTTATGCAAATTCTAAACTTAAGCGTTTAATAAACTTAATGAAATGCTAGAAATCATAAACGCAAGAAAGAATATAAGCAATAATAAAGTTGCGGAAAGTAAAAGTTTAGGGAAAGAAGATGACACCAAGATTTATAGAGGTTCGGCAAACGGCCTACGTCCTCTCCTCGGTACTACCGAGTATTTCACTAAAAAATCTTCTTACGGATATTACAATCCTATCGAGCTAATCAACCGATTAACCTCCCCCTCACTTTATGAGTGTCCCGAAATGAAAAGACCTAGAGCTTTTAAGCTTCACTTGCTTACAAAGCCTCTACCCGATCACTCGCTCACAAAAATGAGTTTATAAAATACTCGTTACAATTTTATCGAAAATTGAAACAACACCCACAATCGATTGCTTCTAAAATAAGCTAATATGTGGTTTCGATGATGTTTGATCTTTGTTGGAGCTTGTATCTCTTTATCTACAATTTTCCCTCTTTTGAGTATATACACCAAAATGGTGATATTTAGGGTTTTGTATATAGGGATTGAAGGATGATAATTAGTGTGTTGATTGGTGAGTTTGGAGAGAGATTTGAGGTGGTATATATAACAGCAAAGTCTGTTTTTCTGGGTTATGACCGTTGAGGGTTTTAACAGCTATTTTCCAGAATAAGCTGAAAAGCTGTTTTCGAAAACTGCAGAAAATGATCGGTCGTTTTCTACAGTCGATCGGTCGTTTTCCAGAAAACGATCGGTCGTTTCTGAAAAACGATCGGTCGTATATTCGACCTGCTTACTGGAAGAAATCTGTACAAAAACGATCGGTCGTTTTTGTACAGTCGATCGGTCGACTGTTCTTCTGGCAGTTTTTCCGGTCTTTTCGAAAGCCCATAACTTCTTCGTTTTAGCTCCGATTCTGGTTCCGCTTGAACCTGTGGCTTCGTTTTTCCGAGCTCTATCTTTCTGGCGTTCTGCAATTTACAAATTCTCTTTTTGAAAAAAAAACAAGCATTATATCATCGAAATAGAGAAATCGTAAAATCATTAAAAACATAATCAAAGTTATAATCAAAATCAATTATTGAACCCCATGGTTCAACAGTAATGAAAAGGACTACGTGGTAGTCTGCCTCTACGTAGACGACATGATTATAATAGGGAGTATTGATAACATCAACTCCACTAAGAAAATGTTGTCACAAAAATTCGAGATGAAAGACTTGGGTGTCGCTGATGTTATACTTGGTATGAAAATTACCAAGACATCAGACGGATATGCGCTATCTCAAACTCACTATGTCAAACAGATGCTTGACAAATTTGATAAAGATAGTAGAGCTACATCCAGAACTCCGATAGAGATCTCAACCACCCTGAAAAAGAATTTTGGGGAGAGTGTGAGACAATTGGAATACTCTCGAATAATAAACAGTCTGATGTACGTCATGAACTGTACTAGACCAGACATAGCCAATTCAGTGAGTAGACTGAGTAGGTACACCAGTAATCCCAATGAGGAACACTGGAAGGCCATCATGAGACTTCTCAGATACATGAGATACATAGCAGGCCGAGGGTTGCATTATACCAGATATCCAGCTGTACTGGAAGGGTATTCTGATGCAAACTGGATCTCGGATTTCAATAGTACACGATCTACTAGCGGATATGTGTTCGTGATGGGAGGAGCAGCTGTCTCATGGAGATCATCCAAGCAGACCTTCATAGTGTTGGATCTAGCAACAGAAGAGGCTGACTGGCTGAGAAGCTTTCTGGAAGGAATTCCAATGTGGCCGAAACCTGTCCCAGCAATAAGCATGCACTGCGATAGTCAGTCGGCTATTGGGTGGGCGCAGGATCATATGTATAATGGAAAGTCCCGACATATTCGTCGGAGACATAAATCCGTAAGAGAATTGTTAGCTAACGGTGTGGTGTCATTAGATTTTGTGAGATCTAAAGACAATATAGCGGATCCATTTATAAAAGGTTTGACTCAGGTAGGAGTTGAAGTTTCATCGAGGGGAATGGGGTTGAAGCCCATCAAACTGGAAACCTCCTCAGAGGCAACCCAACCCGAACTAGATTCTCCAGCCTCGGGTTCAACGGGAAAACCGAACTGTGGGGGTGACCGAAGAAAGCACTCGGGAACTTAAGTTCCCAACCCATTTCTAGGATGAAAGAGTGATAGACCTAGACCATCTTAAGGGTGAGCATGAGGCTCTTAATGAAAACAAGTATCTCGAAGGTCGAGAGGGGTGAGTCAGGACACCCTTGACTTGAAATCACCTATGACGAGTGTGTATGGCCGATACTATGTGATGAGCCATGTGCTAAATCACTAGAGCACTCGGTTGAATTTTGCCAAGGCAGTCCACGGCCAAATATGGACAACAACCAAAGGGCTTAGTAAGTGGTGTAGAGAGGATATTGTGTGCGCATTACCCTAGTATGCACAAACGCTAAAGGGTTCAAGGCTTAAAGGCTACCCAATAGTAGCATATCAGATTTTAGGTCACTACGGCAGGTTCAAGGCGCGCGCTACCTGTCCTTATGCAGTGAACTCTTGCGGTTCTCTCGTATGCATTTAGGAGCATTTTATTTTCAGCCAATTGCATTCATGTGGGGGATTGTTGGAAAAACATGTTGATAACATGGGTGTTTCCGAATGGTCGTTGGACCAACTTCGAGTCATTTTTTCATGTGACAGCGCTGAGTTGTTTATACCGTGCTCAACGTAGTTGAGTAGCCCGTATGACGAGCTTCGTAACGGTATATCGCATGACCTATTCGGAGAATGGGTGTGAATACAAAGTGGCTTCAAAGTTGGGCTATCGAAAGCTCAAATCTGGAAATCGAAATGGTTAATGAGAAAACCATTTAGTATAATCCCATATTGGAAGATTAAGAGTTAATTTTACAATATATATACCATACCAACCCATGTAGTTATTAAACTAACATGTCCACATACACCTAAGAGTATTAGTGTGTACCACACACGCGCGCTCGCTCGTGTCTCGTGTCTCGGGTCTCGGGCTTGGGCGCGGGCACGGGCTTGGGCTTGGGCTTGGGCTTGGGATTTGGGATTTGGGATTTGGGGAATGTCTCGGGTCTCGGGTCTTGGAGGTCTTGGGTCCAAACCCGAATAGAGAGTTTTGTATAAAATACAAAAGCAGTCCCTAGAGTTTCTAGCAACAGAAAATTACAGCAGTTTCATGAATTAATTGAGCGGATTCTGGGGGTGTAACTCCCAGAATTGATGACCAACCTCACATAATACACACAACCTCACAGCATAGCATACACATTAGAGAGAGAGAACCGCACCACCAACAGCTCGACCTGTGGTTCGGTGCTGGTTTCCATACGAGTCACTCAGTGACAGGAGTTGTACCTTGGGAACAAAGTCCCGAAACCAGAAACCTTTAAAGGTGGTTCGGAAAATATTGTTTAAGCGAAACTGCCCAGCAATTGCCTCTCCTTTTATATTTCAGTCTTTTACATTCTGTAATTTAATTTTCCAGTACTGTCTACTTTCAGTATTTACTTTTCAGTCTTTTCTGTTTCTGTAATTTATATTCTGTAATTTAATTTCAGTTATGTTATTTCTTTTATTTACAGAAACAGTTCAGCAGTTTAGTAATTATATTATTCTGTTCTGGTAGTTTTCTTTAATTGTTAAACAGTCCAGTAGTTAGTAATTTTACTATTCTGTTTGGCAGTTTCAAATAATTACAATTCAGTTCAGCAGTTTAATAATTTATATTAATTTGTCTGAATTTTTAATTAGTGTAATTTTAATTCTGTACGAGTCAGGAATTGTAATTTATATTCCAATTGTAAGAAATAAAGTGTTATTTCCATTGCGTTCCTGTCTTTTAATTTATTGTCCTTTCAATTATTGTTTTCGAAATAGTACCAAAACCATCAAAAACAACATGCATAGTCCGTTTTGTGTCGATCAGGATGGGTTTACTGTCCAAGCACAAATGCTTGAACTTATTCCAACATTCCTAATAATGGAATTTGGGGGATGCATTTTTGCTCACCTGTTTTTACTAAGGCAGCATGTTCTAGATTTTTGTTCTTATATTGGGACCTATTACAATACCAAGAACAAGTATCTTAACATGTACGCATCGTTATATTTCGTTTTTGGGCAAAAAAAATAACAAAGGAGCTGATTGTTCATTTAAAAAAAAGATATATGATCTATTGAATTAAAATTAATAATGTCACTGGCCTCTTTACTTCACTGCAAATTTAGAAGCAGTGTAATCTTAATTACTTTAAAAAGAAAAACAGTGTAACCTTGAGATTTAAGTACGTAACTCAGATAAATATGAGCAAAACTATAACTGTATCCTTTAACAAATCATTCAATCAACAATCAATTATATCCGTCCTGTTTTTGAAAAATATAATATATGTAGAATTTACATGTGTATAATGTTTGCAATTCTTTGGGATAAAAGAATCAATTTTCCAGATTTGTTGTTAACCATTGGATTGATTTTTGATCCAAGGGCTGAAAATCCTAAGACAGACTGCCTTACTTAAAACATGGTAGCAAAAATGCATCTGAATTCGAGAACCCTTATAATCACATTGTAGAGTTTGAGTCCATTTGTGATCTGCAAGTCATGACAAATTTCACAATGGACAAAATTCATCTCAAGCTGTTTTCCTTTCTTCAACGAACAAAAGGTAAGGACTGGTTTAACAGTCTCATTCCATACTCAATGAGCAATGAGCAATGAGCAAGAAATGACAACAATTATTTGGAAAATCCCTTCTTGCCATCTAAACCATGACTATCATTAACAGCTTTAAATTTTCAAACTCAAGCCACAACAAACTTTTTACAGTGTATGACAAGATTTATAGGTCTTCCAACGTGCTTCCTTACACCATGGTTAACAAGCCGCGGACATGCAATAAAATCTGAGTAAGAAATGTTTGTGTAAGTTAGAGCATGAACCCGGGGGGATTTGTGTACGTTTTTTGCCAAATTAAAATTTAAGTGATAAATCAAACAAATAACTTAATTTTATGTTAAATTATTGACGATTTGCAATAAATAGTTGATTAATTATGAGCAATCAATTAAGAAACTATATACGCGTAAAGTAAGGAGGAGAGAAGAAAGATTGACACCAAAATATACAAAGGTTCGACAACCTTTTCATTGTTTTTGTCTTCAGAAACTTTCTCCATTTCATTTAATGCATATGCGTATATTTTTCCTGAACGTTCTACCGTTTTCCGGAATTTATTCTATGCACATGCGGGATCCAGAGAATGTGTTGTTGGTTCTTACTATATCGAAAAGCAATAAAGTAAAAGAGAAGGACTGAAACGGAAATAAACAATTTTATTTCACTTTGAAATGAATATAACTCGATTACAAATTCCTGACTCGTACATAATTTAAATTGCAATAAATAAATTCCAGACAGATTTAATATAAATTATTAAACTGCTGGACTGAATTGTAATTGTACGAAACAGTCTAATAGAATAGTATAAAGACTATACTGCTGGACTGTTTGTCAATTAAAAGAAACTGTCAGACAGAATAGTATGATTACTAAATTTGTGGATTGTTTCTGTAAATAAAAAAAATTACAGAACTGAAATGTAAATTACAAAACAGAAAAGACTGGAAATTAAATACTGGAAAGTAAACAGTACTGGAAATGTAAATTACAGAATGTAAAAAACTGGAAAGTAAATTACATAATGTAAACAGTACTTAAATGAAATAAACAGAATGTAAACAATACTGAAATAAAATAAATAATAAGTACTTAAATGAAAAATAAGAGGCAACTGCAAGCAGTTTTCCTTAAACAATATTTCCCGAACCACCTTATAGGTTTCTGGTTCTCGGGACTTTGTTCCCAAGATACAACTTTTGTCACTGAGTGGCTCGAGTGGAAACGACACCGAAACACAGGTCGAGCTGTTGGTGGTGCGATTCTCTCTCTAATATGATGTTATGTATGCTGTATTGTATGTGTTTGTTGTGTCCGAATGATAGGGGGAATGCTGCCTTTTATAGACTTTTTAGAAACCGCAGCCATAATGGTCCATTTAATTCTGGGAGTTACACCCCCAGAACCCGCCCATTCAATTTCTAAAGCTGCAGCACTCAATCTGCAATTTATTCTCATTGAATGCTGGCGTTTCAATTTGCTGGAAACTCTACGGACTACTTTTGTATTTTATACAAAACTCTCTTTTCAGATTTGACCCAAGACCCAAGACATTCCCCAAGGCCCACGCCCAGGTCCCAAGTCCCGAGACCCAAGCGAGCACGCGCGTATGTGATACACACTCATACACTTAAGTATATATGGACATAATAGTTTAACAACTAAATTGGTTGGACTTGTATATATATTGGAAAATTAACTCTTAATTTTCCAATAATCCTCACTGGTTTTCCCTTTATTCATTCCATTTTTCAGCATTAAGATTTTTTATTCTTTCGAGAACTCAACTTTGAAGCCGATTAATATTCACACCCATTCTCCGAATAGGTCATGCGATATACCGTTACGAATCTTGTCACACGAGCTACTCAAACGCGTTGAGTATAACATTAACAACTCAGTGTTGTCATATTTAATATCGACTCGAAGGTGGTTCTGTGACCATTCGGAACACTCATGTTTAAAACATGTTTTCCAACATGTGTGGCACTGGTACTATGGGTATTAGATGAAGTACTCATGTAGAACTGCATAATCTCTCACTTAGTTAGGACTTTGCTTTATTAATATACTAGTGAATCTGTCCCTGCGATGCGTTGGTCTGACGGTAATCTATATTCATAGATACTAATTAAATCGAATATAAACTTGACAATCATAAAATTGAAATCACATAAATTAATAACAATAATATTATTGGGGAAAAAAAGAAGTTTTCATACCTACAATAGTAAAAAAAATTGGAGAGATATGGAGAGAAGAGAAGAGAGAAACCTAAAATAGATAAATGAATTTGAAAGTGGAATGACAGTTAACGTAACATAACAGTTTTATTTAGTATTTATTTTATTTGCAATTTGTGTAATTGAAGGGGTTTTTGTAAATAGTTGTTTCAAGACTTTATAAGGGATGTTATATAAAATAATAGTATAGATATATATTAGGTCAATACTGAAAACGTTGCAGATAGAAAAAATAAACAAACTGAAAGTTGGGAGCAGACACCAACCCAAATGCCTAGTAATCTTTTCGACTCAAGTTTACAAGTTAAATCATATTTTAAATCAATGACTAGTTTTTGTCCCACCTTAGGTAAATTACTAAATTGTGTGAAAATTGCTTAAGAAATTACTAGTTAATTTTTGCTCTTCTTTTAGAGAGCGACATCGAATCCTATTATGGTTATAAAGGTTATCTACAAATCTTCATGCATAATGAATTTCTTCTTTGTAACAACTAAACACCCACAATTGACTAATTCTTTTCTCTATTATACTCACACACCATAATCTAAGGTAAAGAAGCTGGAAACGAAACAATTTCATGCTCGCAACGACTACAAAGGAATATACTTGGAACCTCTTCGGTATTTGGGATTCGTACACAGCGTGTATGTTGCAAAACCTCACAAATGTCACATGAAACCATCCGTTCGCCATCATCTTCTTTGGCTCCACAAGCGCAATCCACACTACACTTAGCTATAGGACCTTCAAATACATCTTCAAGATTCACTGGTGTATCCGTGTTTTTCCCTTGAAACACAATTCTGCCACCCCCTTCTTTAAGACCAAAATCTAAATCCGACCCCTTAGCGCTTATGTTTGCAATTGATTCTATCTCGAAGCTCCTCAATCCCCAATATGTATCCCTAAAGCTCTTTTCCACCTGTGCCTTGAGCTCATCGAAAGAGGGATTGCTAGCCAACTCAAAGGGCATGTATGGTGCAATGACATTATTCAATCGATCGTCGATGACATTTTCGTTCCTTAAAATAATTGTGCTATAAATCTTTGCTTTTGACGCTCCCACTACATCCAATTTAGTAGATGCCCCGCCCGAGTACTCTTTTATTAAAAGCTTTGCATCAAGGATTATTCTCGAAGCCAATTGAATTGTTGCGAATACTCCAGTGGTTATTGTGGGCCTATTTACTCGAATAATGTAATTGTACAAGTAAAACAAGTCCTTCAAAAGTTGTACTTTTGTTATCATATACCTTGCCTGCATTTTCAATTCACCCGAATCCAAACCTTCTTGATTGAGAAATGAATTTGAAACATCCTCTAAGCAATACTCTAATACTTTTGTTACCGGATTTAAGCTTCGGCGAACCAAATAATTCCCAATTATATGATTACCAAGCGACTTCAACACAAAATCAAGCAAGCCCGTGTCGCCAATATAGGAACGAGCCGCATCCCTTACTTCTTGCCTGGATATCCACTTAAACTCAGCCCTCTTTAGGGCATCTACAATAACCCTGATTGCCATTTCTACCCTTTTAGATGACCATCTACAATTAGTTTCCGTTAAAATTCCAGCATTGTAAGAGTCCGAAGAAGTGTCTTTTGGCAGACGCGATTTGAGTTCAAGAGTGAAGTGGAAAAGATCACCAAGTGTCACCAACGAATGACCTGAGAGCGTTTGGTACCGTGAGAATACTATGGGAATCTCGGTATTAGGGTTCTTAAGATGATGAATAATCAGGTTTAACGGCATGCTTTTTATGGCTTCCATTGCTTTTTGGTACATAGGTTGAGTCACACCAAAGCTTCCACGACCGAATCTATAGCCCCATCGCCCGAACCAAGGCTCACCATACGCTACTCCATGGAGTAGCCGCAGATCCATGTTTTTCTTGTTTGCTATGTCATTTAAGCTCACTTTTCTACAAGGAAGAGAGGAAAAAAAATAAATCAAAGGAAAAAGAAAATTGAAGAATAATTAATTTCGTTAGCTATTTCCCAAGGAGTGGGTTACGTTTATGTCTTCTTATGTTGTCTTTCAGAATTTCTGTTTGGTGGAATTTTTTTTTTATATCTGGACTCATTTTGTTGGAAATGAACTACTGATGCATCTCTAATTATCCTATTCTCAATTTGTATTATCTCAACTGTATAGGAATTAGGAACAAGCATCTCATACACAATAGCTACATTTTGTTTACGAGGTATAGATTTACACAGAATCTTGAGGAAATCCTTTAATCTTGGTCTCCATGTACAAAACAAAAGTACAGCCTTGAGTTATTTAGTACTTGAGGAATCTGCCATACACATACACCTGATTATTAAAAAAACTACTATCTATCTTAAAATTTACTTGTTTAAATGAATATAGAAATTGATCAAAATAAGAATTCTTGAGTCGATTGCGATCTTAGGCGTAAAGTTCAAGCTAGTTTATTGATATTTCAGAAATCCCTATTCGGTCAAACCAAACCTCATGTCACCTCGACTTCAAACCAAACCTTTCTAGCTAAATAAACAAATTCACTTAAAGATGAATATATATATGATGCATAGTTGTCCATATCACTTCAATTTTCGAAAACTAAATATAACCCCTATGTTACTAACCTTGCTCGCAATCCATCGCAGAGCCGATTCCAAAAGTCCATAATTTGATACCCTGGCAAGCACGACCCAGTTTCGAGCCCATTAATAGAAAGTAGATGCCCAAATCCATTAGCATGGAAAACACCATGCATGATTTGACCTTTTAACTCCACAAAGTTTGATTTTCCCTTTATTAAGGTTGCCCTTTGAGAGTTTGAGTTATAGTCTAAACAACTCATAGCTGTATCTTTGGAGCACATCAAAAAGTGATACTTCTTACTGCATATTAGGTTGTGTCCCCAGCCTGAGATAATATAAATGGGAACATTAATTCCTTATTTGTCTTTTCTTTATATCTTTTTAAACTGGAAGCATTTATTTAACTAAATTGTTAAGATTAGTTTTTCTTTTATTCTTCTGAAACTTGTAGAAGTTTTAGGATGGATGACAATTTCATCTAATAACTTCGTAAGATTCGTAAACTTGTTTGATTTGAATATTTTATCGAAACAAATGCAACAACTAGTAGTTTTCACCCAATTTAAGGGCTTGCAATATCAGGGTCAGGGACCTCATGTTGAAAGCGTTTGATGCAGGTTTTCCTTTCCTTTTGATGCGGTATTTCAATCTTTTTGTGTAGCACATGTAGTGTATCTCAACATGCAATTGCATGAAAGAGTTAGAGAAGAAGAAAGAGAGGGAATCAATTTAGTGAAATTTCACTACCTGCATATTGGCAATGTTTACAATGATGATTCACCAATATCTCCACGGGCTCTTCTACAATAAACATGAAAACATGAACCGGTGGGTGGCGATGAACCTCAAGCTCAAATGACCAACTTACCCTTCCGCAGAATAAGTCATTTTCCAAGTGCCCAAATTCCAAAAGGGCCTTAACGTTTTGCGAAAATGATTCATCATCCCAAATAACAGGATGTCCACTCCCCCCAAATGTCTTAAACTTGAAAATTCTATCCCCCCTCTTCCTTTTTTTGTACCCACTAAGGTCCAAGTGTGACATGTTTTGTATCTATTTATTTTGCTAGAAGAGGTTTAAGTTGATGATCAAACGACGCGATAGTTTTTGTCTAACATGGTCACACGAGAGTTTGTGAAAACTAACGCCCTTTAGTGTATATATAGCTTTGTTCACACACATAGTGCCTAGAAATAAAATTGAAGGGAAATTAAATTTGCATTACAACATTAGGGGTAGCTCACTATCTGCATGATTCAATTCTAAAATATAAAATCGCAAAATCTATCGGAAAATGTTGGTGTGCATGGGTGGTCAATTTCATCCATGGTAAATTAATGACACCACGCTTTTGGTCTAGCAACTACCGTCAATATAAATCCCATGTATTCCGATAAAATCTAAATGATGTTAAGCATGGTTATGAAAAGATAAGCACAAATGTGATATCCCTTTACCAACTACCGTTTGGGATTTATTACTATAATATTCCACAAAGAAACACTTGGCTAGGTGATTAGGTACTGTGTAAGCATGTAAGGTTCAAGTCTGATCCGCATCATATTAGAACCGAAAATCTTTTAATCTAGATTTAGGCTCCAGAAAAATAAAGGTCACGTCTGCTCCTTCATAGAATCCGATCTAGTTTCATGCCAATAGGCGATAGGTAATAAGTTCAATCATTCTATTTCTATGTAAAGTGATGGCTGATGCTTCCTTAGAACTTTGTTACGACAACAATGGACTGAGAGTTTCACTATATTCTTAGCCGGCTTCTACGAGAATGAAAACTCATTTTTGCTATCGGTGTTGTATGTGAAAAAAAAGCAACATTAAGTGCGAAAGTGATTACTATTGAGGAATAAATTTAAGAACATTGTTGGCTTTTGCGGTTAAAACTGTCGGCATTAGCACATTTACACACTAAAAAAAAAAAGTCAGACCGCAGATGAAAATAGTGACAGATTTTTTTTTCCAACGTCCTAATCAATGACGACATGGCGACGGACGGATTTTTGTTTCACTGACAAATTTGATCCTTTAGTGATATATTTATAACAGATTTGACCGTCTCAATTGATAACTTTTTTTTAATGACACGTGATAACGTTTTTGGATAACAAATATGGCAAGCAAAAGAAATATTTTGAAAAATATACTTGTTATGGCTCGAGTAAACTGTAATGATATTGTCTCAACTTCTTCCACCCAAGTTCCAACACATAGTGCCATTTTAGCACCGTCAATGAAACATGATCAAAGTCAAAGAAATTTGGTTGGAGAAATACTAGGACCAAAACAACCAACATTGAGGAACTGCCAGAACTAATAATGGCAAAAGAATATACTGCAATTACTCTATGAATTACATAAACATTGAACTAGAGATCATAAAGAAGCTCATGACAATGTTCAGTATGTGGTTGAAAAAATAGATCTGTTAGGATAAAGAGAAGATCATATGATGATATGACTTATGAGTAAAGGAAAAGAAGAACTGAAGAAGACTCAAAAAAGTAGCAATGAATCTCAAATTCTCAATGCCCACAATGTCTGCCTTAGCCAAGTAGAGAAATATAGAAATAGAACATTGCAATGCTTCTATTAATTTCCTTGAGTTTAATATTTTACTCTTTCCCCCACTTTCATATCTATAAATGTAAACATAACAAGTTTTCTACCCTTTTTCCGGGAGAACTGAGAATTAATTTGAATTTATACAAATATTTGAATCCCAATTTACACATCTATACGAAAGTGATTAAATCAGGAAGCTCTTGCTGATTACCATAGGGGTGTATGTATGGGATCAAAGGCTCATCAAACGGATTTTGCTTTTTTGTCACTCTCCCACATTCCTCACCAAAATCCATACTATCCTTCATTGTATCTTCATCGAAAACCTCCCATTTGTTGGTGATAACGGTCTTCAATTTTGGATTTAAATCGTTATGTTCCTCCTCCACGACCATAATCTCTTTATCTTCCACCACCACTTCAATATCCTTCTCTTCGTCAAATTCCCCATTTATTATCCTCTCTAGCTCCCGAATCTCCTCTTCGGGCACCGGCTGCACCTTTGGGCATTCGGCCGCGTTCAAAACTCGAATACGTTTACAATAATCAAAGAAATTCGTTAGCTCCTCTCCTTGAACTGCCGACTTTTGCAATATCTTCAGCGCCACAGACGCCTCCGCTTTATTATCCGACCTGATCCTTAGAAGAACCCTCGCTATCCCGTCGCATAAACGGCTATACGTATCGTATATCTCAATAAGAACGCAATCCATTGCCTCCAAGACAAGGGTGGCGGTCGCGCCCTTTCCCCGGGGCTTGATGTCCATCAGCAGATCCAGCAGGGTCTGCAGCCTCTGGAGCCTGAGGAGATCCTGAGACATCTCAGTCCTGGGGCCCCTCGTCTTCTTTTCCTGAAGATCCATAAAAAGAAACGATGATTTCTGGTCAAGGAAAGAGTAATAAACCCTGATGAAACTATTGAACCCCCAGGACTCTTGGGGGGTCGAATGCCCATCCTGGAACCCTGACAGGTCGAAGGGAAGTCGTCCCAACATCTGCACGACGGGGACGCGGCAACAAAATACCCCATGCACAAGAATGAGGCCCTTCAGGACAACAATCCAGCTCTGAGTCCTCTCTACACGGGCACAGAGGGCCCAGACGAAGGGTTGTAGGTAGCCTGGGGACAGACGGAGCCAATCAAAGACCCGTTTGGCATTACGATAGTCCACATAGGACTCATCGTGGCTCGTGGCCTTGATGACCGCCGTTTCCACGTCCGGGTTTCTAGAAGCTGTCCGCCTCCGAAAGCTTGCCTTAAGGAGGCTGTTACGGTCTTTCAGCGCTCCTGAGGCCCGCTTCCAGAGCCTCATTTTCGTCCCCTCCCCTAAAACTCTATCTTTTGATGTCTGGTTGTAACAAAATTTTCTTCTATCCAGGTCATTTCATAGTCAACTATGACGACGTGATGGAAATGAATTATTATTATTTTTGTTTTTTTTCCTAACGCTACGTACCCACTAATGCCAGCCACATATCTAAATATAGTAGAAAATTAGTTGTGGGTACAAAAATTACAAATGGAGGGTGTGCATGAATGTTTGACAGGTCAATGAAATCAAGGAATTTATATGTTTGGATTCACTTTTTGTCTTCCCAATTAAGATTTTTTGTCTTAGTTTTGGTGTTCATATATTATACTGATATTGGCTAAATGTATTTATGTACACTATGTAAATCTTAATTAGCGGTAACATGCTTAATGTTTCGGTAGAATATATTAATAAATTGGACGATGTTTGTCACATGCTTTTATTGGTAAGTTTTGTCATTTTGTACAATTATCACCCGTTCTTTAACTATTTAGACAGCAATATATATTTTTGAATATTGTATAGTTGTATAACTATACACTATTGGAACAAAATTAATTTATCAAGTACTTATTAA
The DNA here is from genome assembly GCA_963682055.1 of Primula veris. Taxonomy (NCBI): domain Eukaryota; kingdom Viridiplantae; phylum Streptophyta; class Magnoliopsida; order Ericales; family Primulaceae; genus Primula; species Primula veris. Next base: position 16,428,249 of record OY821743.1, on the reverse strand, counting down.
TACAAGTTTACAATATCACGCCCTTTTATACATTAGCTCGTATATTGCGAGAAAAAAAAAATCCTTTTGTGTTCTGCTCCGTAAAACTAACTAACTATGAGCGGTATAATTTTTTTTTTATAGTTGCACAACGAAGAAACTATTAAACTTTTATTAATAAGTTTCAATAAAAGTTTTAGTTTAATAAAAAAAAAGTATTTATAAAACAAAATTGAAAGATTAAACTGGAGACATTTAGAACTATCCGCCAAGGTCGGAAAAAGTTAAGAAAATTATAAAACAAAAAATAAATGATAGATACCAAACTCACAACCGTATACCAAACAAAACAAAACCAAATGTTTAACTTGCATGGAATGTTAGTATTTCTTTCTGCGCTCACCAAACTATTTTATCATTAATTTCCCACACCATTAGCTAGTTGTCATTCAAGACAACTATATAAATACATACGAAAATCATCACAAACAAGGGACCAAGACAGTTAATTATTACTTATTAGACAAGAAAAAACACCGATCTGCTATTGCTAACTATGCCCATCTACCAAGATTCGGCAGTCTGAATTCCACGCCTCTTTGTTGCCGATATGACTATACTTGTAGACTTGGAGTTTTTTTATTTATTTAGGAAATTGGTACTTTATCCAGATATACAACGAAACTTATAAAAACAATGCAAAACAACAATTCTGTTCGGACAAACAAACAAACCAAGACCTGAGCCTGGTGACTAAGTCGTAGCAAATAAAATGCTATATATGCATCCACTACTAATATCAGACTATAAAAACTAAAATAGATATAACAGACTCACTAATCATAGTAGACTCGCACAACACTCAAATAAAAAACATATGATTGAATTTGTATCAAGTTTAAATCAGTCTCGTCACAAAAGGAAAACATCATCTCAAGCTCTCTGAATCCGTAACCATCAAACATGATATTTTGCAGTTGTGGAAGGAAGGCCAACCCTCAGTCTCATGAAAATTCAGGACTCAACTTTTATAACATGCTTATAATCAGTCTCATCCATTCCTATTCGAAATTTCCATCAACCCAAACTCTCTAAATAGGAGTCATCAAACAAGAATATGGTTAAACGAAATATCTATTTTGATCACTTAACAACGACATGGAAATAAATACCTCAGCCTATGTATCATAACTATAAGGTAGTCAAATAGTTCATCGTATCTAACCAAAATCCACAGGACAAGACCCTGTCCATGCTAATCTGAACCTACATATCTCGAGCTCTCTAAACTAATCAAAATGGCATGAACCGAGCGAGACCCAAACTAGCATGAACTGGGGTGTCTGGTTTAATCAATGGGCTGGTAACATTACACTTAAAAGGCAGGGGCGGATCCTCGCTCTAAACCTAGGGGGGCAAATTTATACAATATATTATAACCTTCTTAGTCTTTGGTCTTTTAACCGGTTTCGGAAAAGCTGCATGCCTTGTATTTGAAGATACTTTGTAAAATATTCAAAATACAATATTATTTTCTATGAGATAAGATAAATGTTAAGATTAAGTTAAAGAAAGTAATTATGAGTAAGATGGTAGGGTGACTTATTGTAACTATAAAATTTATTTAAAAAAACTACCAATACCACATTCATAAAAATCAATACAAAAATGAAATATAGAAAAATTTGAATGTTTTTAATTAGAAGTTAATATGAATATTAAATGGAAGTGTTATAAATAATAATATTTTGAAAAGAGAGTACGTTATAGTTTCTCCCTAACAAGGTTCAAACACCTGTTACCAAAGGGTTACATATATAGTTGTTACTTTGCCACTGTTCTACGCACACTTGCATATATATGTTGGTTATAATGCATTGGATAATATATAGTTTACTTAATATATACAAATATATCTATTTTTCTCAAATATGTAAAATAAAAAAATGTTCCGAACTAAGGGGGCACTTGACCCCCCTTGCCTCTACAAGGGTCCGCCCATGCTTAAAGGCACGCCCACTGACCCACATAGGCACGTAGCCCCGTATCGGTGTATGAGAAGTATAGTGGCGATGGAAAAAGATTTTAAACAAATAAATAAAAGAACCACATCTACTAAAGGAAGATTACACGCACTTGACCGAAATAAAAAAGGAAAGTTGCACACTCTCTTTGTCATGGAAAAAATTTGGAAAAGCTATGGATTGGCATTGCATTTCAAACAAGTTCTTGTACTTTTTCATCTCGAGCTAAACAAAAGTGAAAAGAAAAGCATTTTGAACAGTGATATAGACGCATGCAATCAAGAACAAAAAAGCTAGAAAGGAATGAAATATTAACGGGGAATCATATCTTAGTATCTTAACTTTTCTTTTTGATGTGAATTGCATAAATGATCCTCTTTCAATTTATAACTTTTTATCTGGTTACTGAATTTTAAACTTAAACAAGTTAAAATTTGGATGATAAAGATCACACGTTAGTTTTTTGTTTTGTTTTTTGATATCAAAAAAATTTATACGCCAGTTTTTTTTTTTTTTGCAAGATCACACGTTAGTTTTTATAAATTATGTTCTTTATTCATATCAAAAGTTGATTTCTCTAAAAAGTAGATAATTGAAAATTAAGCAAAGCAATTTTCGGAATGAGAGAACGGGAGAATTTGAAACGAAGACACAATATAGAAAACTTAACAAACTCCTAAAAGTTGTGCCCAACTCTTTTACATTGTGGATTGTTTGAGACATGTTACTCTATCATAACTTTAGAATTGATTCGAAAAAATGACTAATATAAGGACCATAAAAGGTAGTTATAGTATATACAGGATTTACTTGCGCAATTAACTATTACTTTTCCCCTCCTTTGAAAACCTTTACTTTTTCTGTATATGTTCATTTGGAAATAAAAATACTATAAGAACCGAGACACCATTTCTCTCTCTCTCTCTCTCTCACGCGCACTAACAAAAGCATATAAAGAATAAGGTAAGTTTGTTTAGAGCATTATAGTTTTTTTCATTCTCTTCTTTGTTGTATTCATTTTCTATAGTTGCATATTCTTATATATATTGGTAACTTAGAGCATTCTTAATAATCTAGCCTAAAATTTTGTCCAAACAAATCAATATTAGCTCTCATCCAAGGACTTGTATGATTAAATTACACAAGATTACACAATAGTTTATACAAAATAAGTTATACTAGGAATATAATATTAATAATTTTACTATATTTTGTTTTATTCCATCTATGCTACACATGCACATGTTCTTGGTTATTGTGTAAAGCAAAAATAAATATTAAAAAATATTAGTATAATGTTACAAAATCTGTTCATATTTGGACATAAAAGTTATATATTTAATATATGTCCTAACAAGACAAGTTCTTATATAGACTGTTGTATAACTTTTTTTCTTTTTATTTGTTCAATTTAATACAAGACAACGTTTAATATCAACTGATGTGATGTGAGGACTCTAAAGTTATGTAGCTATTGTAGTTCTTTCTTGAATGATTGTAATTTTGTTACCATTATATTGTTTTTTATCGGTAGCTTTATATACAGTGTAAATTTAGTGTTGAAACAAGAGGACAACATATATATACATATATATATATATATATATATATATATATATATATATCAAATGTAAATGTTAGTATAATGCTCAAAATTACAGAAGTTGCATGAGAGCCCTTCCCGCAACAACACTATTCTTCCTCGAGCTACAGTGAACAATTGCATAACCTGACATCTAGCAATATGGACTGAGTCTGCAATTTGCATTACATATAAAGCTTGATGAGGATTCCAAATTAAATTGTACAAGCAACTTATAGGCTTAAAAGGAGCGTGGATCTTCTATCCCTCTAAAGTCTAATTAACCCTCTTTCCTTCTCCCTTCTATACTTCATTGTCGATTTTTTCTCAAATTTTGAATTTCTACAACTTTTCGTATCTTTATAAACATTAAAATATACTCTTGAAAATTTTCAAATAATTTTGACATCATATAGATCAAAATGTTTTTCCCTAGGTAATGTTTATTATACATTTGTTCTTATATTTACCTCAAGTTATCTAATATATAAGAAAAATTATAAAAATGTATTTCTTGATAAATGTCTAATTATAAATGTAGCATTTTTTATTTATTTTTTTAAGAGTTATTTTGGGCTAGAATTCAAGGGGGGCATAGAAGACACAAATGAGTAGTACAAGACTCGCTTGAAAATCTTCCGCCAAACATGCCATATTAATACGAATTTGTCATGGTTGTTTGAAATTCCTTTTCTATTGTTCTTCCATTTTTCTAATTTTCTTTGTTGTTTGTTGTGGAATGATGACTGATTTGAAGCAATTCATGTGATAGATCAAATCAGAGAGCCAAAAGTAAATATTAAATGGATTGGTGGCAAAATGAGGTAGACCATAGTAACAAAGGTTGTTATACAAGCAATGAATCAAATATTTGGCCAATTGAGCACCCAAATGAGCCACAAGATGAAGATCAACCTATCAAGTGCCCAAATCCACACCCTTCCCTCCTGAATGTAAGCAATGAAGCAAAACTATTTTCTGTTCATATCCACATTTTTTAGACTTCTAAAAAAATAATTTGAATTATGCAAGAATTGGGTTCAATAATTGGTCATAGCAGAAATCCAGAACGACTTAGTTTCTAAGTTGCTGAACCAGATGCAATGTTATTTATATAAGCCTAGAACGACGCAACTGAAAGAGTCGTATTTTTCTAAACTCGGTTATTTTGTTTTTTGAAATGCCCTAATGATGGCACTTTGGTTTTTAAGATCTTATAATTCATTTTCTAGAAAGTGATTTTAGCCTGTTGTTTGCTTTACGATGTAATTTTACTGCTCCTCTAAACAAATTACAGGAGGGGCGAATTTTAGATTACCCGAGGAGAAGTGTCACATCATCATCGATGCTAAACAAAGAAAAAACAGCGTCCACTTCAGAACCACGTGCTAGACCAATGCGTAAACGGCACCAACGAAGCAGCGTACGAAAAGAAGATACCTCGACTCCTTCATATGCACCACCTCGCCATTCCTTTTCGGCCCATGATAACCATAAAATATTTCCCATGTTTCAGAAGTTTTATAAAAATGAATCATGATAAGGTCTGCTCTTTTCGCTTAGTGTTTAAGTCTTTAATATCATATCTGGTCCAAAATCGGATAACATATCAAATTTATGCTATATTTTAATGACTCTGATCTCTTTGTCTGAAATATGGAAAACAACATCTAGATACAATCAAGCATGAGCATTCTCATCAGTGTATGGTATAAATATAAACTTAAAAGAGCTTTATAAGGCCCTTATATAATATAATGGTAAAAATTACACATCAATTTTATATACTAAAATATATAACAGATTAAAATAACATTTTTCTTTGTCTTTTTTACTCCTTTGATTATCTTCCCCCACTTTCCTGAGATAGTATCGAGTTGTACTACCATTCCGGCCAATTTCCATAGCAATTTTCGACGGTGATAAACATCAATTAATGCCAAACTAGACAAATCAAAGTTTTACTTGTGATTTAAAAAAACTGAGAATTAGATGGCAGATTGTGGTTGTTTTTTACAATAAATTTTGAGGAAAAAATCAGAGTATAGATCTAGGTTGTTTTTGCAATAATTTGGAGGGAAATCAATTAAGTGATGGATATGATCATAGGTGAGCGATTGTGGAATGTGGTAGTGATGAATGATGATGTGAAAGCTTTAGTGTGTATATTTTACTGTAAGAAACTCGTTATTGGTGTAAAATACGCCTTAACGATACGGTTTAATGTGAAAAAATGATATGTTTCTTGTGCGCCCCTTTATGGTTCGCGACCAAGCAGGCCTTCTAACTCAACTATAGTCGCCAAAGGGCTATATGTGAAATAAGGTAGGGATTTCACGTTAATTGTATTCCAAACCAAAGTACCAAACAATCAATTTAAAAAAACGTATTCATATAACCTTTTAGTTTGTTTTCATGTGGTCTGCTTTTGTTTTTTCGTTTAACTAAAAGTTTGACTGCAGTTTCTTACGGTAATTGTTAAGGGGAAAAAAATATGAGCATTGGATGGTGGGAACCATTTAAAATTAATGTAAAATAACAGCCAATTTCTCTTTACATGTAAAGAGTTTTGGTAAAATATTATAAAATTTATATGATTTTGATGCTTAGAGAGGTACTGATGGGTAATAATGTATTTTCTGTTTTTGTATAAGGTTAATACATATAGTTGGTGCTGTTGAGACTTGAGAATGCTCTATCTACTTTAGAAACATTCTTATCTACTTACATATATATTTATCAAGCATCCAGTAAAAAAAAAAAAAAAGGATTTAAACATAAAAAGCATACGCATAAAAAATGCAGATTTAATAATTGAAAAAAAAACCTGTGGAACTTCTTCATATTAAAGGTACACTCATCCAGCCTCGGCACATTGAATGACAAGTACGAAGAACAGTTCATTTGGTGTACATCTGTAAAACAAAAAAAGGGGGACAAAGGAAATACAAAACAATATAACTGATTAAGAAAATGAAAATAGACAGAATAACGACAGCAAAAACTACAAAAACCAAATACAAGTCCTACTACGCCATGTCCAATCATACGGATGAAAGCAAAAAACACCAAGAATTTTTGGGCCGTGGGTAGAACATTTTTTGGTTTTGAATTAATAAATAGAAATTAAAATTCAAGATCTGCTTTTACTATTTGTTTAGTTTAGGATCCACTATAAAAATAAGATAAAGCAGCAAATGTGATAAGAACTGATCCCAAAATGACAATTCTCAAAATAAATAAATTAGATAAAGCATGAAAGTCATTCTAATTCCAGTCACCAAACTTAAATACTATCAAAAACAACCTAAAAGAAATAGAGTAAAACCAAAAGTGATTTTACCTACTCTTATTTCTTTTGATGAAAAATAATTTTTTTATAATATAAAAAAATTCATTATTCCTCCCTCTGTGAATTTGGAAGCAACACGAAATGAATTCAGAACAAATAAAATATACACAAAGTCATAAGAACTTAAAAAAAGAAGTCACAAGACTACCATGGTTTACCCTTCTTATACTCTGATTGTGTTCCCATAATGGGTTAAGTCATTATCTTGACGTCTTTCTCCATCATCACACCCTCTGGTCTCATATCCTTGCCCTAACAGTCACACCCTTCTTTCTCCATCGTCTTTGGGTCTTATACGCTATTATCTAAGGATGCAGACTTTTTGTCTGTATATTAAAGGGAATCGATTTCATAGCCATCAGATGTTACTTTAATCACACCACTCAACTATGTGAGAAAATTTTAAGTTGGGACGATTCATGTCACTTTGAATTAATGAACTACTAAACTAAAACCATAAGCAGATACTTCACTACAGTTACACTTAAGCAGCAGCAAATTCAGGATCAAAAGTCAGACAAGATATAATGTCCATACTCCACATAATTGTAATAATTCAATGATATGCAGTAAATATTTGAAATCTAATTAATTGAAGTTGTACTTGCTAGCAAATGAAAAGAACTATATATAAATCTAGGAAAAGCACTGAGGAGCATACAAAAACTTTTATCAAAAAAATGTGTAATCGGGTCATATCTCACAAATACATACAACACAGTCAACATACAGAAAAGATTAAAGAACTAAAAGGACAAAATCCACATCTAAGAAGCAAATTAAGAACTAAAAACAATGAAAACGTGGGAGTAGCCTACACCAATCAAACTCGGTTAAAACTCAATTAAAACGTCTTTATACACATTTATAAATAATTGAATTTATATATATAACATATTATAAGTAATCATAGCCAACCATATTTAGCATAACCCACTAAATCATGTACTCACTCAATTCCAATAAAAACACATAAACAAAGAGAAGCTCTCATTGAAAAGATAACAATCATATTAATAGATAGGGTCAGAATCCCTTAGCTCTATCCCCTGGTAGTAAAGACGGATAATAAAAAAATAGAGCATCAACAAGTCAACCAAAAATTGAAGTCCTTTAATCCTAACATGCAAACAAGACAACAACAGACAGACACCAAGCAATTATATAGATGACATGAATTTCAAGGCATAAAAACCTCCTAAAAATAAAGGTACAATACATTATTCTCAAATTTAAATACACATAAACAATTAAATACAAATACCTTCCTATATGTTTTGCTACTAAAATATCAATCATGTAAGGAGGGTGTAAGAAACATAATACATCTAGCAAAATTATGATAAAAGCTAAAGAGAGATTATAGATAACCATACATAAATAGCTATCCAATACTCTAAGTACCTTAGAATATATTAATAAAGGGCAATCAGGTACACATGGCTTGTGCAATATGGCGTTGGGAGGATCTGCATACTCAGCCATAACCCTTCATCCAAAATCATCAAACTCAACGCCTGTCGTATGTAGGCATACGAAAAAGCAAGCCCAAACATAATATAAAACTGAAAATGTGATTTATAATATAATATACACATGTACATATTAATATCCTCCATAAGTAAACATTTGATTCCCAATACCTTGTACTCTGATTTTGAATATGGGCCCAAATTCTGTGAATGTCATTGGAAATTATTTTCTTTTGTTTCTCCATTTCTTTTATGTAGAAATTATTATGTTTCGAAACAGCATAGCCTACAGTCTTAAACACTATTTTTCTATTTTGGATACGTTGATCACAATAGTTTCGGTGAATGGATTTACAGAAAATTATTTCTTTCTCCGCAATCGTTCTTAGTAAAATCATTTTCTCTTAATCTTTGGTTTCGGGAATTTGATGTTTACGGCTGAAATGGTTTCGGATTGGTATGTCATGTTTTTATTTAGATGCATGGTTTTTTGATTAAAATTTTTTGGAAAATCATTTTCCGACAAACTTTTAGTTTTAAGAAATTGGTGTTTCCGGTTGAATTGTCGAAGGTGTTTTTTGTTTGGTTTTACCTTTTTTGGGTTTTGTGAAAATCCTTATTTTCGGTTTTAAACCGTCTCGTTTGAGTTTTGTGTAATATGTGTGCATGCTTCTTGTGTATTGTATCGTATGTATGTTTAGTAATATTTTTGTTGCTATATTAATTGTTTACATACTAGTATATTTGTTTTCGATTTGAGAACATGCTTTATCATCGTTTTGATTTTGAGAAAAAAAACTTTAATTTGCTTGGTGATGTTTTCAGATATTAAATGGTTAATCACGCATGTTTAGAACACGTTTGTATAATACATACTTGTGTCATTGCATGAATGGATAATGAGTTGTCCTTGTATATATATATATGTTGTTTATGTTTTAATTCATCGTGAACCACAAGAGTAAGGTTGGTTGATAGAGGATCAACTTTTGTAAGGCTCAGTGAATTATAATAATTTTGTTTCTGGAATTCCTAATACCATTACTTTGTTAATACTACTGGAAATATTTATGTTTGTACATTGGTTGCGGTTAGGGCTGCTTGGCTACTGCCTTAATTGAGATATAATACTATTGACTTTTGACACATTGACTCGTTTCCATATTGCCTGCACTTAGTTACAGCCATATGCCTACATTAATATACTTTTACGTATATGAATTTTTACAACTTGGTCAGATACTTGTTATGTGTGCAACTTAATTACTGTATTATGTTAAAAGGTAAATTATTATTTCCAGAGTATATACTACAAAGATTGTGTTAACCATTTAAGGTGAGGGAAAATTTAAGAGCTTAATTTTTGGTGGACTTAATTAATGGTGTTTAAATTTTTTAGTAATTGGGTTTCAGTTACTATAGTAACATTATTGGTGGAACGGTTTGATTTTATGTTGCATCGTGCATGTAAGGCATTTGTTGGAGTAAATAATATTATTGGGGATATTGTTATTGTCTGTGTGACTGTTATTTTATTATCTCATAAATGGTCATGTTAATGAATTAGTAGTTTGTGCTAATTATATTTTCTAGAGTTCTAGAATTTTTATTTATGAGCAATAATTTGGTTAGAGATTAGATTAATTATATTGTTAGTGGATTTATAGATGTTTATTGTTTTTATGTTAATGAAAAGACTAACAATTTTCAATGAGTATTTGTGTAGACATGGATCCCTACAATCGAATTGGAGGATCGATGATTATTCGAAACAGTTCTAGTAAAAGCCATTAAATTGGGGATTATGATAGAACTGGTTTCGAAACAGTTCTTGTAAAAGCATTTTCTAATTTTTAGAATTTGGGGTTTATGACAGAACTTGTTTGAATTCTGAGATTGTTCTTTATAAAATCAGATTTATCTGGTATTTACGGCTTAATAAATCTTCCAGAATTTGATAATCTTTTTCGAGAATGAACTAGAATACTCTTGCAAAATCAGTTTCTTGAAACCATGCGTGGTTACAGAAATTTGGTGTTTGCGAAAAAGTAGTTTTAGTTTCATTTTCCGAAATTAGATTGTGTCTGTTTGTTATTTGAGATAACGAACAGTTTTCTGTGGAAAATATCTGAAACCCAGTGGATGCTGTAACTGACCAGAACATTGTGGGTGTCGGTGTAACTCCTATTAATTTTGCATGAATGCATATTAATGACGAGGGTTACAAATTCGAAACCACCATTATTAAAGACACTAATGTGGTGACATATTGGGTGGTCTCCTTATTAATTGTGATTTATTACAATTTAATTTGGAGGGTTACAAAATTTATAACGGTGATCATTAATAAGATTAATGACGAGTATTTGTAACTACTTATTAATTATAATTAATCGTAATTTAATTTGGAGAGTTATCAAGTATTGTAACGACAGTTATTGTTGGCATTTATGAAGAGGTTTATTAGCTACCTACGAAGAGGTTTATTATTTGTTGAAATAACATCTTATTAATTTGCTGAAAGAATATTTAATAATTTGTTGAAATTAACATCTTATTTATTTGTTGAAAAAACATTGAATAATTTGTTGAAATAACATATTATTATGGTAAAACATATTGCAAACATGTTGAGTTTGCTATTATTGAGAATAGTAATTTAGTAATATTATATTACTATTATTGGGGGAGAACCCCAAGTGTCCCCAAATGTGGGGGTAATCCATCGATACTGCAGATCAAGAATCTAGTCAGACCCTTTTGAAATAAATGATACAATTCATTTACTACCTTGAAACCGGTTAAGTTTCTCAATTAAAATGTGCATGTACTGAGTGATGACAAAGGGAATGCACGAATTATGGGGGCGTTAATGTGTGGAAACGTTTTAAACGTTTGGAAGTCCGCTAACAAGAGCAAACATTAAAACATGAATCATGACTAGTGGTTTTTGAAATCTAAGGGCAGTAGCCTTTCGGTAGTCAAAACACTAAGATCATATTGTGATAAGTTTGCTAGTTTATGACAATACATGAGTGACTATTTGTTCAAAATGAGCATTTTAGTCGATACTCTTGTGGTCAATAATGACATGTTGAATTATTCAACTAAGTCACTGATTCGACATGATATAGTAGGTCATGAAAATATAAAACTATAAAGGCTTTGTTTTTCTAAATCTATTATTTAAATTGAAACACAAATATGAGTTTGTGTTTGAAGCAATGTATTGCTAAGTCTTCGGTTCGAAGTTTCGAACGGAGTACATAACCTAATGGTTTGATGCATTTGAGATGCGTGAAAACCAAGAAAGGGTTAAAATGTATTTCCTCAATTTATTGATGGTTGTACTATACAATGATGTCTCCTTGATGAGAAGTAAAGACAAATCAATCGAGATGTTCATTCAAGTAAGAATGAATACGAGAATCCTATTGTTGAGGATTAAGACTCGTCAGAAAACATGGTTTAATCATGGGAGTTCTATTGTGTTAATCTACCAACTTTAACCCAATGATTAAGTGTTAATCATTAAATGATAGACTATTCTTGGACGTGTTAAATATTGTCTAACTAGTTCCGAAATGGTATATTATGAGTACATGATCAGTGTGAATGAAACGGTGAACATGAGACACCGTTCACACAATTGTGTGGTTGGAATGACATCAGTCGTTAAAGAACGACTTATTATGCTCTCGAGCAAAAATGTAGTCGTTAAACGATAAATGTCATGTTGATAATTTCAGGGTTAAAACTCTCAATTTGTGCGGAAAGTGAACTTTCCCCGCAAGATATGTGTTGAACAAACTACCGCTTAGGAAGTTGGACCAAACAGTTAGAATTATAGAAGGCATGGTGTCAGACTATAAGTTCATGAAAGTTTGGTGCTACCTAAGAAAGGTCTTAATTCTTGTTCCTTGAAGGAATTGGATATAATCAAAAATGGTAGATTGGATGTTCATCGAATAAGCACTGAATAGTGCTGATCGGTTTCTAGTTCATAAGGCAGATGACTTTAAAGTGCATATAAAATATTGTTCTATGCCCGAGAAACATATTTTCTTTAAGAGAACCTTTCCCGCAAAACTCTAATGCCTGGCAAGTGTGCACAATACGTTGAGGGTTCAAAGCATTACGCTACCCAAGACAAGTAAACACTCAAACGGTGCTGTAAATGTGAAAAGCAAGTAAATCTTGTAAGAAAGATGAAGTGACTCGGCATAGTAAAAGGGTGAAAAAGGAAACTTTTGTCTACCCTTGACCTTAAGGAGAATCGGCGATATTGAAACAATCAATGTTATCCATATAATGTGTATATGGGAAGAGGCCATCAACAATGAGGTTGATAGGCGCGTGAGACATATAGTCAATGACTATAAGTAACTGACGGTGTTGATCATTTCAATGCGTATACTATAGTCTCCATGGAAAGACACATCATGAATAAGAAGATGTATGTCACAAATGGAAATCTATAGAATTAGGAACCCAGTGGGATTGTGGTTCCATGTAAAGTAAGCTAAGGTGATAAAATTTGTTAAGTCATTGAATGGACTAAAACAAACATCTAACTTATGGTATGAGAAAATGATAGAATTACACTATCAAACAGTTCCTCGTATAAATGAATGTGACACGTGTCTATGTAAAAATGAATGGAAAGAACTACGCGATAGTTTGCCTTTACATAGATGCATGATCATAGTATGTGACAATGATAATTTCAACGCTACTAAATATATTTTCGTAACACTTCGAAATGAATGTGTGAGAAAATAGGAATATTTTGATCATAGACAGTGTCAGGTACATCATGAACTGCCCTAGTTAAAATATATCTGACTCAGTGTGCAGACTGAGTGGTTATACCAGTAATCCCGATGAGGAGCCCTGGAAGGCCATCATGAGTCTTCTAATAAACTTAAGGTGTACTGCCAATCATGGGCTGTATTTTTCAAGATTTCTAACAATATTTGAAGGATATTCCAGATACTAATTGGATCTCGGACTCCAATTGTACAAAGTTCATGAGTGGATGTCTTGTACTTGTATGGAGGTGCAGTCTCACGGAGGTCTTTTGAATAGATCCGCATAGTTGGAGAAACTATGAAGTTAGAATTCATAACGTTGGATCTAGCTACTGAAGAGGCAGATTGGCTGAGAAGCGTTGGAAGATATATCCAAGTGGCCAAAATCTGTTCCCACAATGAACGTACACTGTTGCAGTCAGTCAGTTATTAAACGTGATCAGAATAATTTGTATAATAGAAAGTCCCGACAAAGTCATGACATATTCGTCGGAGACACAAATCCGTAAGAGGAATTGCTAGCAAAAATTGTGGTATCAATAGACTTTGCAAGGTCTAAGAATAATAATGCGGATCCATATACAAAATGCTTGACTCATGGGTCGGAGCATCATCAAGGGAAATGGGGTTTGAAGCCCAATAAATTGGAAACCTTCGCATAGGCAATCCTACGTGAACTGGAAACTTTATTCTCGAGTTCAATGGGAAACTAAATTATGCGGGTGATGGAACAAAGCACTCAGAAATATAAGTTATCGGTCCATTTCTATGATGAAAGAGTGATAGACTTGTAACATATGAAGGGTGAGCACAAGGCTCTTAATGAAAAACAAGTATCTCGAAGTTCGAGAGGGGTGAGTCAAGAAGGCTCTTAATGAAAAACAAGTATCTCGAAGTTCGAGAGGGGTGAGTCAAGACACCCTTGACTTGAAATCACCTATAACGAGTGTGTATGGCTGATAGTATGTGATGATCTAGGGCTAAATCGCTAAAGCACTCGGTTGAATATGCCAAGGCAGTACATGGCCAAATATGGACAACTAAAAGGGCCTACTAAGTGGTGTAGAGAAAGCATTGTGTGAATACCCTCTTTGGTATACACAAAACGCTAGGGGTTCAAAGCATTACGCTACCTAAGGCCAGTATATCCGAAATGTATTTCGCTATAGCAGGTTCAAGGCACGCGTAACCTGGCCTTATGTAGTGAATTCTCGCGGTTCTCTCGATTGCATTTAATTACACGTTGCTTATCAGTCGATTGCATTCATGTGGGGGATTGTTGGAAATTCTTAATGAATTTGTGGTTTGAATGCAAATGTTATTTGTAACTTACAAACTTTAATACCTCACAATGATGGCATTGATGGCTTGTAACTCTTCATGGGTTTTGGTATAAAACTATATGTATATCTATATTTTCAAGAATGAAAAAAAACTAGAATATGTCACATACACAAAAAACACACCCACATATGCATACAAATAGAGAGAGAGAATCACACCACAAACCACTCGACCGTAGCTCGATACCGTTTCCGTCGAGTCAAATGGGAGAGACGTACCTTGGGAACACAATGCCTCATTAGCCAGAAGTAGAAAGGTGGCTGGGAAAATAGTGTTTATGGGTTACTGTTTAACAGTCAACTCGTCTATGGACTTTTTAGTTCTTTTTTCAGTATCATTTATAATATATTGTGTTACGATTTGCTTTTGATATTAATATATTTGCTGAAATTATTTTATGTTGTTTCTCCATTTCTTTTATGTAGAAATTATTTTTTTTCGAAATGGCATACCCAACATGCCAAGCATTAAATGAGATGGGACATTAAGAGATGGTGGTTGACAGAAAAAATGGATTAAAATTATAAACGATGAATTTAACTTCTTGGTGAGGGAGTAGAAGACAACCTAAATCCTGTTTGTTTGACCAAAATTTGGACCGCCAATTGCATGACCACATCTGTAACTGAAAAGAAAATAATTAAGAGCGGTAATTGAAAAGCAAATAATTAAGAGCGAAAATTAATAGTTTGAAACCCCTGTACATAAGTCTCTTCCAATCAATGCAACTTATGTTTTCTTTCTACACGAACCTTCTCACATATTCCATATTATAAGCAAGTATAATAATAAGAATTCAAGTTTACCTGCATAATGCCAAGATCATGTAATCAAATAGCCTAAGACCCGTTGCTGTGTCATGAGTTATCTATATCTTGAACACTTCTAGCCCAGCATATATTACTTGCTTTCCATCCACAGCCGGGCCAAGTACAGGTACAATGCACATATAATGAGACATATCTTGAGAACAAAACATAAATGAAAACACAAGACATAAGCACATAGACACATGAACTATATGCCCACAATATCAATTTAATGTATACAAATCATATTGATCATGCCTGTCCCTAGACATACCACAAGATGATCCGGATCGCCCATCCCACAAAAAGATCAATCTTTTAGGAGTGGAAGAAATATATAGTTTACACTTCACATAATCACAGCAATAATATGATAAAAACTAAGGCATAATTTAATTACAGTCATACAAGAATAGTTGTCACATAATCAAAGTATCTAAAATATGCTAATAAAAAAGAATCAGGGCAAACTAATTTTTGATACACCAACTCCTAAAATTTTGACTTTTTGTACCCTTTTTCGTTGATTTCGACTGTTTCCATCCATCTAAATTAAAGATTAGCGGTGACTTCACTAAATGTTTTTTCATCTGAATTAAAGGGTAGTATCATCATTTTACCCTTTAAACTAACTAATCTCATCCATGAACCATAAATAAGAATAGCAATTAATACTCAGGCTGGCTACCATAAAAACAGAGGTATATGAAGAAGCAAGACAAATTAAAAACAAAATAGATATAATAGCAAAGTAAATTAATCTAAATATATAATAAAGTAAATTAGTATAAGTATTCATAAAGAGAAGCCAGAGTATAAAGCTAGCGAAATACGGGTTTGAAGATGATCCGGATACTCAGTCCTACCCTCTCTCTCAGCCAGTAATCCTCATGCTTCAAGGCTAATCCAAAAAAATAAATATAGCAAATAAATGACTAAAGTATACAAACTTGAATAATCAAAAATACAGGAAAACAATATCAAAGTATATTATTTATATTAATATAAGGAAATTCACAACACAGATTAAAAAACAAAAGAGAGATCAAAGTATATTTTTATATTAATATAAGGAAACCATATTCATTCTAAAAAGTCAAGCAACCCAGTATAAAGAAAGGAAAAGGAACAGACTGACAAAATTTAGATAAACTAAAAAGGCTTTTACTTATAATGAACAATGGAGTTACAATTAATGATAAGGTTATTACTTTGTTTTACGATACATGTAGAACGTCTTGCATATCCAGAGTCCAGACCCCATCATATTATTCCAAGTATCACATCGTGACCACACCAGCATGCTAGCATACCATCGAAAATGAAAAGAGCATGTCCCACCAATGTATTATTGATAAGTGAACCTCACATGGAACCCACAACTTTGAATTTGAGGGTAGAAAAAGCTTGTTAAACGATGATAGTTTACTCTAAAAATTTATGTTACCAGAACTGTATAGAAAACACACAAGCTGGAGAAAGAAAAAAGAGTACGATCTATAACAATGAAAAAAAATCAATTGACCAAAATTAATGATTCCAATGGTCACCTTCGATATGTACAAATAGGTTTTAAATTCTCTATGGAACTTAGTTGAATATGGTCAAAAAGGTCAATTCAGATGTAAAATAAGATTTTTTTTAAAAGGGCTGCAACTTTGAAAAGTAACCATACTTGTTTTAGGATTTACTCTGGGAGGTTGCAAGTATTAAATCCAACTAATTCAATCATTTCGAAACAAGAGGAAGACAAGAAAACAAGAACCTGGGCATAGCAACATGCCAGAAATGAAGACTAACAGCCGAATGGTTTTTGGTTCCTGCATTCTGTGTTGCATAGGCTTTGCCTGCGAAATGCACACAATAAAATAGAAAATTATGACCAACTTACGTCAATCATGACACACATTACTTATAGAGATACCAACAAATAGCAACATACATTAAAAAGCTCATAAGTATCACTTGACGTGTTCCGTCCACCTCCGGTACAGGTACGTAGCACAAAAAAGGAGAAAGCTGTTATCAAAAACGAGAACAAATAAGTCAATCAAAATACAGAACAGAAGCATAGAGACATGCACTACCCAGCCCAGGTGAGCATGCACAAGAAAATAATAAAAACCTACTATTATACTTCGCTACTAAGATAAATCCATCAGGTAAAGGAGAGTGTAAGAAACATAGTAAATATAGCTCGAAACAAAATTGTGATAAAAACTAATGCAGATATAAAATACAACCATATAGAAATAGCTTTTTAATACTCGAAGTACCTTAGAATATATTAATAAAGGGAAAACAGGTAGACGCCGGCTTGCGCAATATGTGGTTGGGGAGGATCCGCAAACTCAGCGACATCCCTTCACCTATAATCCTCAAACTTGACGACTGTCCTAAAATATAGGTATATGAATAAACAAGTTCAAAATATAATAAAAAAACAACATAAAGGAAACGATAACAACACAATAGGCTAATAAATAGATAAATAAATATGAAAGGAAATTAAGAGCGGGTAACTCCTGTACATAAGTCTCTTCCAATCAATGCAATTTGGTTTTTCTCTCTACAAGGATCATCTACATATGCTTCATATTATAAACAAGTACAATAGTAAGAATTCCTTTAAATTCAAAGCAAAACACGATATTGTTAAAATAAAATCGGTCCCATTGACCAACAACAAATTGAAAAAGTCGTGATAAAAAAATCAATATAACAAACAAATACACGCCGCCAACAGATGCTAATGTTGTATATCCAAAAAAATAAACATGTTACTCGATTCAAATTTACCTCCACAACGTCAAGACCATGTAATCAAATAGCCTAAACCAAGACCCATCGTTGTGTCATCCATATCTTCAACACTTCTAGCCCATCATATTTTACTTGCTCCATCCACACCAGGTACAAGTACAATGCACATAGATATGAGGCAAAGGTTAACTTGAGAAACGAAACATGAATGAAAACACAAGAAACAAGCATAAAGACAACATGTACTACCTACTCATAATATCTATTTATTATATAAAAATTATATTAACCATGACCCTTAACAAGTTGTGAATCACCCATCCCACACTAACATGCCAAAGAAAATCATAACACTCATATCAGTTTTGTTACAAAAATTAGTCCTCTAAGGGAGAGTATAAGAAATATATAGTTCACACTCCTATCACAGCAATAATATGATAAAAACTAAGGCATAATTTAAATTAGTAGTTGTGAAATACATAATCAAATTATCTACTATGTATTTGGAAATCAACCTTTTTAACTCAAATTTTTTTTTATTGTGTTAATACCTTTTTTCATCGATTTCGAATGTTTCCATCTAAATAAATGATGAATTGAAAAAGTCGCGATACAAAAATCAATATAACGAACAAATACACGCGCCAACAGTTGCTAATGTTGTATATCTGAAAAAATAAACATGTTACTCGATTCAAATTTACCTCCATAATGTCAAGACCATGTAATCAAATAGCCTAAGCCAAGACCCATCGTTGTGTCACTCATATCTTCAACACTTCTAGCCCATCATATTTTACTTGCTCCATCCACACCAGATACAAGTACAATGCATAGATATGAGGCAAAAGTTATCTTGAGAAACGAAACATGAATGAAAACACAAGAAACAAGCATAAAGACAACATGTACTACCTACTCATAATATCTATTTATTATATAAAAATTATATTAACCATGACCCTTAATAAGTTGTGAATCACCCGTCTCACACTAATATGCCAAAGAAAATCATAACACTCATATCAGCTTTGTTACAAAAATTAGTCCTCTAAGGGAGAGTATAAGAAATATATAGTTCACACTTCTATCACAGCAATAATATGATAAAAATTAAGGCATAATTTAAATATAGTCATACAAAAGTAGTTGTATCTAATATGTCATTGGAAATCAACCTTTTAACTCAGTTTTTTTTTATTTTGTTAATACCTTTTTTCATCGATTTCGAATGTTTCCATCTAAATAAATGATGAATTGAAAAAGTCGCGATAAAAAAATCAATATAACGAACAAATACACACGCCAACAGTTGCTAATGTTGTATATCCGAAAAAATAAACATGTTACTCGATTCAAATTTACCTCCATAATGTCAAGACCATGTAATCAAATAGCCTAAGCCAAGACCCATCGTTGTGTCACCCATATCTTCAACACTTCTAGCCCATCATATTTTACTTGCTCCATCCATCCACACCAGGTACAAGTACAATGCACATAGATATGAGGCAAAGATTATCTTGAGAAATGAAACATGAATGAAAACACAAGAAACAAGCATAAAGACACATGTACTACCTACCCATAATATCTATTTATTATATAAAAATTATATTAACCATGACCCTTAACAAGTTGTGAATCACCCATCCCACAGTAACATGCCAAAGAAAATCATAACACTCATATCAGGTTTGTTACAAAAATTAGTCCTCTAAGGGAGAGTATAAGAAATATATAGTTCACACTTCTATCACAGCAATAATATGATAAAAACTAAGGCATAATTTAAATATAGTCATACAAAAGTAGTTGTATCTTATATGTCTTTGGAAATAAACCTTTTTAACTCAATTTTTTTTTATTTTGTTAATACCTTTTTTCATCGATTTCGAATGTTTCCATTTAAATAAATGATGAATTGAAAAAGTCGCGATACAAAAATCAATATAACGAACAATTACACGTGCCAACAGTTGCTAATGTTGTATATCCGAAAAAATAAACATGTTACTCGATTCAAATTTACCTCCATAATGTCAAGACAATGTAATCAAATAGCCTAAGCCAAGACCCATCGTTGTGTCACTCATATCTTCAACACTTCTACCCCATCATATTTTACTTGCTCCATCCACACCAGGTACAAGTACAATGCACATAGATATGAGGCAAAGGTTATCTGGAGAAACGAAACATGAATGAAAACACAAGAAACAAGCATAAAGACAACATGTACTACCTACTCATAATATCTATTTATTATATAAAAATTATATTAACCATGACCATTAACAAGTTGTGAATCACCCATCCCACACTAACATGCCAAATAAAATCATAACACTCATATCAGCTTTGTTACAAAAATTAGTCCTCTAAGGGAGAGTATAAGAAATATATAGTTCACACTTCTATCACAGCAATAATATGATAAAAACTAAGGCATAATTTAAATATAGTCATACAAAAGTAGTTGTATCTAATATGTCTTTGGAAATCAACCTTTTAACTCAATTTTTTTTATTTTGTTAATACCTTTTTTCATCGATTTTGAATGTTTCCATCTAAATAAATGATGAATTGAAAAAGTCGCGATAAAAAAATCAATATAACGAACAAATACACGCGCCAACAGTTGCTAATGTTGTATATCCGAAAAAATAAACATGTTACTCGATTCAAATTTACCTCCATAATGTCAAGACCATGTAATCAAATAGCCTAAGCCAAGACCCATCGTTGTGTCACCCATATCTTCAACACTTCTAGCCCATCATATTTTACTTGCTCCATCCACACCATGTACAAGTACAATGCACATAGATATGAGGCAAATGTTATCTTGAGAAACGAAACATGAATGAAAACACAAGAAACAAGCATAAAGACAGCATGTACTACCTACTCATAATATCTATTTATTATATAAAAATTATATTAACCATGACCCTTAACAAGTTGTGAATCACCCATCCCACACTAATATGCCAAAGAAAATCATAACACTCGTATCAGATTTGATACAAAAATTAGTCCTCTAAGAGAGAGTATAAGAAATATATAGTTCACACTTCTATCACAGCAATAATATGATAAAAATTAAGGCATAATTTAAATATAGTCATACAAAAGTAGTTGTATCTAATATGTCTTTGGAAATCAACCTTTTAACTCAAATTTTTTTTATTTTGTTAATACCTTTTTTCATCGATTTCGAATGTTTCCATCTAAATAAATGATGAATTGAAAAATTCACGATAAAAAAATCAATATAACGAACAAATACACGTGCCAACAGTTGCTAATGTTGTATATCCGAAAAAATAAACATGTTACTCGATTCAAATTTACCTCCATAATGTCAAGACCATGTAATCAAATAGCCTAAGCCAAGACCCATCGTTGTGTCACCCATATCTTCAACACTTCTAGCCCATCATATTTTACTTGCTCCATCAACACCATGTACAAGTACAATGCACATAGATATGAGGCAAATGTTATCTTGAGAAACGAAACATGAATGAAAACACAAGAAACAAGCATAAAGACAGCATGTACTACCTACTCATAATATCTATTTATTATATAAAAATTATATTAACCATGACCCTTAACAAGTTGTGAATCACCCATCCCACACTAACATGCCAAACAAAATCATAACACTCATATCAGCTTTGTTACAAAAATTAGTCCTCTAAGGGAGAGTATAAGAAATATATAGTTCACACTTCTATCATAGCAATAATATGATAAAAACTAATGCATAATTTAAATATAGTCATACAAAAGTAGTTGTATCTAATATGTCTTTGGAAATCAATCTTTTAACTCAATTTTTTTTATTTTGTTAATACCTTTTTTCATCGATTTCGAATGTTTCCATCTAAATAAATGATGAATTGAAAAAGTCGCGATAAAAAAAATCAATATAACGAACAAATACACGCGCCAACAGATGCTAATGTTGTATATCCGAAAAAATAAACATGTTACTCGATTCAAATTTACCTTCATAATGTCAAGACCATGTAATCAAATAGCCTAAGCCAAGACCCATCGTTGTATCACCCATATCTTCAACACTTCTAGCCCATCATATTTTACTTGCTCCATCCACACCAGGTACAAGTACAATGCACATAGATATGAGGCAAATGTTATCTTGAGAAACGAAACATGAATGAAAACACAAGAAACAAGCATAAAGACAACATGTACTACCTACTTATAATATCTATTTATTATATAAAAATTATATTAACCATGACCCTTAACAAGTTGTGAATCACCCATCTCACACTAGCATGCCAAAGAAAATCATAACACTCATATCAGCTTTGTTACAAAAATTAGTCCTCTAAGGTAGAGTATAAGAAATATATAGTTCACACTTCTATCACAACAATAATATGATAAAAACTAAGGCATAATTTAAATATAGTCATACAAAAGTAGCTGTGAAATACATAATCAAATTATCTAATATGTCTTTGGAAATCAACCTTTTAACTCAGTTTTTTTTATTTTGTTAATACCTTTTTTCATCGATTTCGAATGTTTCCATCTAAATAAATGATGAATTGAAAAAGTCGCGATAAAAAAAATCAATATAACGAACAAATACACACGCCAACAGATGCTAATGTTGTATATCCGAAGAAATAAACATGTTACTCGATTCAAATTTACCTCCATAATGTCAAGACCATGTAATCAAATAGCCTAAGCCAAGACCCATCGTTGTGTCACCCATATCTTCAACACTTCTATCCCATCATATTTTACTTGCTCCATCCATCCACACCAGGTACAAGTACAATACACATAGATATGAGGCAAAGGTTATCTTGAGAAACGAAACATGAATGAAAACACAAAAAATAAGCATAAAGACAACATGTACTACCTACTCATAATATCTATTTATTATATAAAAATTATATTAACCATGACCCTTAACAAGTTGTGAATCACCCATCCCACACTAACATGTCAAAGAAAATCATAACACTCATATCAGCTTTGTTACAAAAATTAGTCCTCTAAGAGAGAGTATAAGAAATATATAGTTCACATTTCTATCACAACAATAATATGATAAAAACTAAGGCATAATTTAAATATAGTCATACAAAAGTAGTTGTATCTAATATGTCTTTGGAAATCAACCTTTTAACTCAATTTTTTTTTATTTTGTTAATACCTTTTTTCATCGATTTCGAATGTTTCCATCTAAATAAATGATGAGCAGTGAACTCACTGAACATTTTATTTATCTGAGTTGAAGGAAAAAATCGTCATTTTACTCTTTAAACTAATCTCATCCATGGGCCATAAATAAGAAAAACAAGTACTTTCTAATATATATATAGACAATACCTAAATTACAATTAAGAAATGAGAAAACAATGAAACGGATAGATAAGAAGGATAACGGTTTGATGACGGCATAGGCGGTTTCTGGTGAGTGGAGGCGGTTAAAAAAACGGCGAGTTAAGGTTTTACAGATTTAACAGGGAGGAGAAGGGTATAAAATAATATATCTGGTCCCTATAATTTAAACTCAAACTATCTCTCTTTTACAGATTTAACAGATTTATAGGTTCTTTCACCTATATCGTCTACATAAAACATAAATACAAATCAGAGTATACAAAAATAAGGCAACCATGTACACAAGTCTTGCACATTACAATTTACAAGGTTCCAGGAGATATAAGATGGCCTTGTCAACCGACTAATCGCCAACTATAAACTCTCAAAAATAAATAATAAAAGTGACAGTTTCGGTCAACTTTTAATTGGCGATTAGTTGTGACTAATCGGAAAATAGCTGGGTCGGAGGTCACCGACTAATCGCCAACTATGAACTAGTCTCTCATTCTTTGAGCAATGCTAATTTAAGATCAGTGGTTTCCCCCACCAACAATAAATTGATTTTAAGGAATGTGTTTCTTTGAGGTCGAGCATCCAGTAAAAAAAGGATTTAAACATAAAAAGAATACGCATAAAAAATGCAGATCTAATAATCAAAAAAAAACCTGTGGAACTTCTTCATACTAAAGGTACACTCATCCAGCCTCGGCACATTGAATGACAAGTACGAAGAACATTTCATTTGGTGTACATCTGGAAAATAAAAGAAAGGGGGCAAAGGAAATACGAAACAACATAACTGATTAAGAAAATGAAAATAGACATAATAACGACAGCAAAAACTACAATAACCAAATCCAAGTCCTACTACGCCAGGTTCAATCATACGGATGAAAGCAAAAAACACCAATAATTTTTGGGCAGTGGATAGAACAGTTTTTTGGTTTTGAACTAATAATTAGAAATTAAAAATCAAGATCTGCTTTTACTACTAACATTTGTTTAGTTTAGGATCCACTATAAAAATAAGATAAAGCAACAGCAAATTCAGGATCAAAAGTCGGACAAGATATTTCTATAATGCCCATACTCCACATAATTGTAATAATTCAATGATATGTAGTAAATATTTGAAATCTAATTAATTGAAGTTATACTTGCTAGCAAATGACAAGAACTGTATATAAATCTAGGAAAAGCACTGGGGAGCATACAAAAACTTTTATCAAAAAAATGTGGAGTCGGATCATATCTCACAAATGCATACAACAGAGTCAACATAATGAAAAGATTAAAGAACTAAAAGGACAAAAGCCACATCTAAGAAGCATGTGAAGAACTAAAAACAATGAAAACGTGGGAGTAGCCTAGACCAATCAAACTCGGTTAAAACTCAGTTAAAGCGTCTTTATACACATTTATAAATTATTGAATTTATATATATATAACAGATTATAAGTAATCATAGCCAACCATATTTAGAATAACCCAATAAATCATGTACTCACTCAATTCCAATAAAAACACATAAACAAAGAGAAGCTCTCACTGAAAATGTAACAATCATATTAATATATAGGGTCAGAATCGCCTAGCTCTATCCCCTAGCAGTAAAGACAGATAATAAAAAAATAGAGCATGAACAAGTCAACCAAAAATTTAAGTCCTTTAATCCTAACATGCAAACAAGACAACAACAGACATAAACAAAGCAATTATACAACTGACATGAATTTCAAGGCATAAAAATCTCCTAACAAGAAAGCTACAATGCATTATTCTCAAACTTAAACACACATAAACAATTAAATACAGATACTTTCCTATATGTTTTGCTACTAAGATATCAATCATGTAAGGAGAGTGTAAGAAACATAGTTCATCTAGCAAAATTATGATAAAAGCTAAGGAGAGATTATACACAACCATACATAAATAGCTATCCAATACTCTAAGTACCTTAGAATATATTAATAAAGGGCAATCAGGTACACATGGCTTCTGCAATACGGGGTTGGGAGGATCTGCATATTCAGCCATATCTCTTCATCCAAAATCTTCAAACTCAACGCCTGTCCTATGTAGGCATATGAAAAAGCAAGTCCAAACATAATATAAAGCTGAAAATTTGATTTATAATATAATATACACATGTACAGATTAATATCCTCCATATGTAAACATTTGATTCCCAATACCTTGTACTCTGAGTTTGAATTATGTGAATGCCAAGCATTAAATGAGATAGGGACAGAAAGAGATGGTGGTTGACAGAAAAAATGGATTAAAATTATAAACGATGAATTTAACTTCTTGGCGATGGAATAGAAGACAACCTAATTCCTGTTTGTTTGACCAAAATTTGGACCGCCAATTGTATGACCACATCTGTAACTGAAAAGCAAATAATTAAGAGCGGTAACTGCAAAGCAAATAATTAAGAGCGTTAACCGAAAAGAAAATAATTAAGAGCGGAAATTAAGAGCTCGAAACCCCTGTACATAAGTGTCTTCCAATCAACGCAACTTATGTTTTCTTTCTACACGAACCTTCTCACATATTCCAAATTATAAACAAGTACAATAATAAGAATTCATTTAAATTCAAAGCAAAACAATACCGTGAAAATAAAGTCAGTACCATGGACCATTTCGATATAACAACAAATATATACACATCTCCACACACTAAATCGCCAACAGACACTAATGTTGTATATCCAAAAAATAAACATGTTACTCAATTCAAGTTTACCTGCATAATGCCAAAATCATGTAATCAAATAGCCTAAGACTCGTTGCTATGTCATGAGTCATCCATATCTTGAACACTTCTAGCCCAGCATATATTACTTGCTCTCCTCCATCCACACCCGGGACAAGTACAGGTACGATGCACATATAATGAGACATAAGTTATCTTGAGAACAAAACATAAATGAAAACACAAGACAGAAGCACAAAGGACACATGAACTACATGCCCAGAATATCAATTTAATGTATAAAAATCATATTGACCATGTCTGTCCCTAGACATACTACAAGATGGATCGCCCATCCCACAAAAAGATCAATCCTCTAGGAGGAGTGGAAGAAATATATAGTTTACACTTCACATAATCACAGCAATAATATGATAAAAAAAAACTAAGGCATACTTTAATTACAGTCATACAAGAATAATTGTCACATAATCAAAGTATCTAATATATGCTAATAAAGAGCAATCAGGGCAAACTACTTTTTGATACATCAACCTTTTATCTTTATTCAAAATTGTACACCAACTCCTAAAATTTTGACTTTTTTACCCTTTTTCGTTGATTTCGACTGTTTCCATCTAACTGAAAGATAAGCAGTGACCTCATTAGTTATTTTACCTTTTAAACTAACTAATCTCATCCATGGACCATAAATAAGAATAGTAACTAATACTCAGGATGGCTACCATAAAAACAGAGGTATATGAAGAAGCAAGCCAAATTAAAAACAAATTAGATATAATAGCAAAGTAGATTAATCTAAATATATAATAAAGTAAATTAGTATAAGTATTCATAAAGAGAAGCCAGAGTATAACGCTAGCGAAATACGGGTTTGAGGATGATCCGAATACTCAGTCCTACCCTCTCAGCAAGTAATCCTCATGCTTCAAGGCTAATCCAAAAAAAGGAATATAGCAAATAAATGACAAAATAAAAATTATAACAAAATACTGGAGTATACAAACTTGAATAATAAAAAATACAGGAAAACAATAACAAAGTATATTTTTATATTAATATAAGGAAACCATATTCATTCTAAAAAGTCAATCAACCCAGTATTAAGAAAGGAAAAGGAACAGACTGACAAGATTTAGATAAAAAGGCTTTTACGTATAATGAACAATGAAGTTGCAATTAAATAACCGAAAATCAATCAGTATAAACTACAAAAAGTACCAGATCAAAACATATTCTAATTAACTTTAAAGCAAACAGTAACAAGATATCGATCCAAGTTGCAACTAATTAACCCAGATTAATCGGTAAAGATTACTTAGGATCCCCCCAAAACCATATTAAATTAATTCAACAACAAACAGTAACTGGATCGAAACAAATTCTAGTTGCAATTAAATACCCATGAATCAATCAGTAAAAAATTTAAGACATTATAATTCAACAGGAAACAGAAACCAGATCAAGATTCATTCAAGTTCAAAAACTAATTGAGATTTTCCAAAATCTAGATCTAAGTTTTTTTATGGAAACAGTAACTAGATTGAAATCAATTCAAGTTGCAATTGAATACAGAAAATCGTATACATTAATTAGGGTTTTCAAAACACTAGATAAATCTAGGAAAAACAGTGGGAGCATACAAAAACTTCATCAAAAAAATGTGAAAGGCATGTGGGAGAAAATGAGATTGCTGCTATCCAATAATAAACTCTTTCTCTCCAAACCGAAACTTCCTTTTCTTTCTTATTATTCAGTTTGTAAAAATAAGCTATAGTTGCCTCGACCCAATCAATCCACAAATACAAACTCGCATCCAATAAAACAACGCAATTTGCAGATATTGCATTTAAGAAACAAGTGAAACAATCTACAATTTTAAAAAAATAAAATAGAATAAGTCGGAAAGGCAGGGAAGTGTAAAATGAGGTTTACTAACCTGAAAGGAAGAAGAGAGAGATTGAGAAATTAATCTTCTGACGAATTAATAATTATGGCGTATGGAAGTGAGGGGATAATCCTCCGATTAGGGTTCCTATAGATGACAGAGAGAGAGGGAAGGATGGTTTATGAGTTAACGGCCAAGTAGGCCTTCCTAGCGATGGCAGTGTATGTAAGTATGTATGATATATACAGAGGGAAAGAGGACCAGCTGCAGACCGGCGGTGGCATAAATATGATGCGGAGGGTTTAAGCTGCGAAGTTTCCAAGCAAATTTTAGCACCGACTTAATTGGTCCCTCCTCCTACAATGTTTTTCCTTCCGACATCTATTAAAACTTGACATTAAAAATAAAGGTGAATATGAAGAAAAACTAGTTCATACATCAATTTCCATATAGATCTACTCATCCAATTTATTTTCCTTCAATTTTGAGAACTGGAAAATATGAGATTAGTTTGCGCTAATATTCACAACCATTCTTAGTGACAGGTTTTTTTTTAATACAAATTCATGGTGACAGTTGATTGCTAGTATTAAAACCATATACAACATTTAAGGTGCCCATGATATTTCTGTTTTCAGCGCCCAAACAAAACATCTTCATATGACAGGCTGAATTAAAAAAAAGGTTATTACTTTGCTATAAGATACCTATAGAACGTCTTGACAATCCAGAGTCCAGACGTCATCTTACCCATCATATTGGTCCAAGTATCACATCGTGACCACACCAGTACACTAGCATACCATCGCAAATGAAGTGCATATCCGACTAGCACACTAGCTTTGAATTTGAGGGTAGAAAGCTTGTTAAACGATGATAGTTTACTCTAAAAGGCGATGTTACGAGAACTGTATAGAAAACACAAGCTGTAGAAAGAAAAAAGAGTAAGATCTAGAACAATGAAAAAAAACTTTCAGTTGCCTGTCCTTTCCCGAAAGAATTTTTCAATTTTTCGACCAAAATTAATGATTCCGTAGGTGGTGTTCGATACGTACAAATAGGTTTTATATTTTCTATGGAACTTAGTTGAATCTGGTCAAAAAGGTCAATTCAAGATGTAAAATAAGATTTTAAAAAAAGGGCTGCAATTTTGAGCAATAACCATACTTGTTTTAGTATTTACTTTACCGTAGGAGGTTGCAAGTATTAAAGCCAACTAATTCAATCTTTTCCAAACAAGAGAAAGACAAGAAAACCACTACCTGGGCATAGCAACATGCCACCAAATGAAGACTAAAAGCCGAATGCTTTTTGGTTCATGCATACTGTGTTGCATAGGCTTTGCCTGCTACATGCACAAAAAAAAACAAATAATTATACCAACTTACGTCAATCATGATATACATTACTTATAAAGATACAAACAAATAGCAACATACATTAAAAATCTCATACGTATCGCTTGATTTCCGTCCACTCCCGGTACAGGTACGTTGCATAAAAAATGAGGAAGTTATTATCATAAATGGGAACAAAAAAGTCAATGAAAATAAAGAATTAACAGAAGCACAGAGACATGAACTACCCAGCCCAGGTGAGCACCCACGAGAAAATAATAAAAACCTACCTATATGCTTCGCTACTAAGATAATCAGTCATGTAAAGAAAGGTGAGTGTAAGAAACATAATTAATATAGCTCGCAGCAAAATTACGAACAGGCTGACAAGATAAACTAAAAAAGCTTTTACTTATAATGAACAATGTAGTTGCAATTAAATAACCCACAATCAATTATAATGAACAAAGTTTTTAATAAATTACGGTTTTCAAACTAAATCAAATTAGTTCAACAAGAAACAGAAACCAGATAAAGATTAATTCGCGTTGCAACAAAATTATCCCAAAATCTATCTGTAATAAACTAGATTTAAAATAAAATTAACTGCGGTTTCCAAAATCTGTAATTTGGGTTTTGAGTAAAGCAGATCTAAATTATTTCAAAAAAAAAAAACTAACCAACTACTGAAATCGATTCAGTCTATATAATCTCTAGAATAATAAGACCCATAAAATTATACAAATAAACATAGATGATAATTAAAGATGTAGTTACGTACCCAAAATCAATCGGTACCGAGTTATTAGGGTTTTGAGTAAAACAGATCCGACTTATTTCACATAAAAACATAACATAAGATGGAAAAAATCAATTCAATCTAAATAAGCCTCGGAATAATCAGAGACCCATATACAAAATAAACATAAAATCGTATAAATTAATTGGGGTTTTGAAAACACTAGATTGAAATCTATCGGTAAACGTTAATAAGGGTTTAAAAAAAAATGATATCTAATTACTTACTTTAAAAAAAAGTAACAAGCAAAACTTTCAAAAACAAGATATAAGTAACAAGTAATTAAGGTTTTCAGTAGAGTAAATGTAACTTATTATTTCACACAAAAAAACGTAACCAAGGATAGAAAAAAACAATATATAAGCCTTAGAATAATAAGGACCCATAAAAAACACTAGATCGAAATCAATTGGTAAAAAACTCATACAAATCTAATTATTTTAAGCACCCAATATCAAGCAGTAGAAACTAATATGGGTTTTTGAATAAAGTAGATCTAACTTATTATTTCATATAAAAACATAACAAAAGATAGAAATAATCGATTAAATCAATTAAAAAAAACCCTAGAATAATTATACCCATAAAAACAAACAGAAATAATAAAGAGTAGTTTAACCTTCCGAAAAACACTGATTATAATTACGATGCTGGGTCTCCACCGTATATATACTAAAACTATTATTATACTAATTATAATATGTATATGTATATATTTATAGAGAGAGAGTTGATGAGAATTATGTAGGGGAAAATAAGTGTATTATTATAATATATATATATATATATATATATATATATATATATATATATATATATATATAGAGAGAGAGAGAGAGAGAGAGAGTCGATCCAATTGGGTTTGACCAACGGCTCTATTATTAAAATTAAAATTAAGTAGCCTCCAAGTAATAGAATAATACGGTTTATATTCAGCAGCGTTTGAAATCGGTTTTTTTTTTAAAGTATTACTATAAATAAATATTGAAAGAAAATTTGTTGGGCAGTGTTTGGTATCAGAGCAATTTTCTTTAAAGAAAAGAGTGACAAGTAAAACTTTCAAAAACAAGATATAAGTAACAAGTAATTAAGGTTTTCAGTAAAGTAAATGTAACTTATTATTTCACACAAAAAAACGTAATCAAAGATAGAAAAAAACAATATATAAGCCTTAGAATAATTAAGACTCATACAAAACACTAGATCAAAATCAATTGGTAAAAGACTCATACAAATCTAATTATTTTAAGCACCCAATATCAATCAGTAGAAACTAATATGGATTTTTGAATCAAGTAGATCTAACTTATTATTTCACATAAAAACATAACAAAAGATAGAAATAATCGATTAAATCAATTAAAAAAAACCTAGAATAATTATACCCATAAAAACAAACACAGATAATAAAGAGTAGTTTAACCTTCCGAAAAACACTGATTATAATTACGATGTTAGGTCTCTACCAAATATATACTAAACTATTATTCTACTAATTATAATATGTATATGTGTATATTTATAGAGAGAGAGAGTTGATGAGAATTATGTAGGGGAAAATAGTTATATTATTATACTATATATATATATAGAGAGAGACTCGGTCAAATTGGGTTTGACCAATGGCTCTATTATTAAAATTAAAATTAAAATTAAATAGCCTCCAAGTAATCGAATAATACAGTTTATATTCAGCAGCGTTTGAAATCGGTTTTTTTTAAAAGTATTACTATAAATAAATATTGAAAGAAAATTTATTGGGCAGTATTTGGTATCAGGGCAATTTTCTTTAAAGAAAACAGTGACAAGTAAAACTTTCAAAAACAAGATATAAGTAACAAGTAATTAAGGTTTTCAGTAAAGTAAATGTAACTTATTATTTCACACAAAAAAACGTAACCAAAGATAGAAAAAAGTAATATATAAGTCTTAGAATAATTAGGACCCATACAAAACACTAGATCGAAATCAATTGGTAAAAAACTCATACAAATTTAATTATTTTAAGCACCCAATATCAATCAGTAGAAACTAATATGGGTTTTTGAATAAAATAGATCTAACTTATTATTTCACATAAAAACATAACAAAAGATAGAAATAATCGATTAAATCAATTAAAAAAAATCCTAGAATAATTATACCCATAAAAACAAACAGAGATAATAAAGAGTAGTTTAACCTTTCGAAAAACACTGATTATAATTACGATATTGGGTCTCCACCGTATATATACTAAAACTATTATTATACTAATTATAATATGTATATGTGTATATTTATAGAAAGAGAGTTGATGAGAATTATGTAGGGAGAAATATGTGTATTATTATACTATATATATAGAGAGAGAGAGAGAGAAAGAGAGTCGGTCAAATTTGGTTTGACCAACGGCTCTATTATTAAAATTAAAATTAAAATTAAGTAGGCTCCAAGTAATCGAATAATACGGTTTATATTCAGCAGCGTTTGAAATCGGTTTTTTTTTTTTAAAGATTACTATAAATAAATATTGAAAGAAAATTTGTTGGGCAGTGTTTGGTATCAGAGCAATTTTCTTTAAAGAAAAGAGTGACAAGTAAAACTTTCAAAAACAAGATATAAGTAACATGTAATTAAGGTTTTCAGTAGAGTAAATGTAACTTATTATTTCACACAAAAAAACGTAACCAAAGATCGGAAAAAAACAATATATAAGCCTTAGAATAATAATGACCCATACAAAACACTAGATCGAAATCAATTGGTAAAATACTCATACAAATCTAATTATTTTAAGCACTCAATATCAATCAGTAGAAACTAATATGGGTTTTTGAATAAAGTAGATCTAACTTATTATTTCATATAAAAACATAACAAAAGATAGAAATAATCGATTAAATCAATTAAAAAAAACCTAGAATAATTATACCCATAAAAACAAATAGAGATAATAAAGAGTAGTTTAACCTTCCGAAAAACACTGATTATAATTACGATGCTGGGTCTCCACCGTATACATACTAAAACTATTATTATACTAATTATAATATGTATATGTGTATATTTATAGAGAGAGAGTTGATGAGAATTATGTAGGGGGGAAATAGGTGTATTATTATACTATATATATATATATATATATATATATATAGAGAGAGAGAGAGAGAGAGAAAGAAAGAGAGTCGGTCAAATTGGGTTTGACCAACGGCTCTATTATTAAAATTAAAATTAAGTAGCCTCCAAGTAATCGAATAATACGGTTTATATTCAGCAGCGTTTGAAATCGGTTTTTTTTTTTAAAGTATTACTATAAATAAATATTGAAAGAAAATTTGTTGGGCAGTGTTTGGTATCAGAGCAATTTTCTTTAAAGAAAAGAGTGACAAGTAAAACTTTCAAAAACAAGATATAAGTAACAAGTAATTAAGTTTTTCAGTAGAGTAAATGTAACTTATTATTTCACACAAAAAAACGTAACCAAAGATAGAAAAAAACAATATATAAGCCTTAAAATAATTAGGACCCATACAAAACACTAGATCGAAATCAATTGGTAAAATACTTATACAAATCTAATTATTTTAAGCACCCAATATCAATCGGTAGAAACTAATATGGGTTTTTGAATCAAGTAGATCTAAGTTATTATTTCACATAAAAACATAACAAAAGATAGAAATAATCGATTAAATCAATTAAAAAAACCCTAGAATAATT
Source organism: Primula veris (assembly GCA_963682055.1). Classification (NCBI taxonomy): domain Eukaryota; kingdom Viridiplantae; phylum Streptophyta; class Magnoliopsida; order Ericales; family Primulaceae; genus Primula; species Primula veris. Next base: position 16,394,272 of record OY821743.1, on the reverse strand, counting down.
ATACCCATAAAAACAAACAGAAATAATAAAAAGTAGTTTAACCTTCCGAAAAACACTGATTATAATTACGATGTTGGGTCTCCACCGTATATATACTAAAACTATTATTATACTAATTATAATATGTATATGTGTATATTTATAGAGAGAGAGAGTTGATGAGAATTATGTAAGGGGGAAATAGGTGTATTATTATTATTATTATTATTATTATTATTATTATTATTATTATATATATATATATATATATATATATATACACATAGAGAGAGAAAAAAAAAGACTCGGTCAAATTGGGTTTGACCAACGGCTCTATTATTAAAATTAAAATTAAAATTAAGTAGGCTCCCAGTAATCGAATAATACGGTTTATATTTAGCAGCGTTTGAAATCGGTTTTTTTTTAAAAAATATTACTATAAATAAATATTGAAAGAAAATTTGTTGGGCAGTGTTTGGTATCAGAGCAATTTTCTTTAAAGAAAAGAGTGACAAGTAAAACTTTCAAAAACAAGATATAAGTAACAAGTAATTAAGGTTTTCAGTAGAGTAAATGTAACTTATTATTTCACACAAAAAAATGTTACCAAAGATAGAAAAAACAATATATAAGCCTTAGAATAATAAGGACTCATACAAAACACTAGATCGAAATCAATTGGTAAAAGACTCATACAAATCTAATTATTTTAAGCACCCAATATCAATCAATAGAAAGTAATATGGGTTTTTGAATAAAGTAGATCTAACTTATTATTTCATATAAAAACATAACAAAAGATAGAAATAATCGATTAAATCAATTAAAAAAAACCCTAGAATAATTATACCCATAAAAACAAACAGAGATAATAAAGAGTAGTTTAACCTTCCGAAAAACACTGATTATAATTACGATGTTGGGTCTCCACCGTATATATACTAAAACTATTATTATACTAATTATAATATGTATATGTGTATATTTATAGAGAGAGGGTTGATGAGAATTATGTAGGGGGAAATAGATGTATTATTATACTGTGTGTGTATATATATATATATATATAGAGAGAGAGAGTCGGTCAAATTGGGTTTGACCAACGGCTCTATTATTAAAATTAAAATTAAAATTAAAATTAGGTAGCCTCCAAGTAATCGAATAATACGGTTTACATTCAGCAGCGTTTGTAATATCTAACTTATTATTTCATATAAAAACATAACAAAAGATAGAAATAATCGATTAAATCAATTAAAAAAAACCCTAGAATAATTATACCCATAAAAACAAACAGAGATAATAAAGAGTAGTTTAACCTTCCGAAAAACACTAATTATAATTACGATGTTGAGTTTCCACAGTATATATATTAAAACTATTATTATACTAATTATAATATGTATATGTGTATATTTATAGAGAGAGAGTTGATGAGAATTATATAGGGGGAAATAGGTGTATTATTATACTGTGTATATATATATAGAGAGAGAAAGAGAGTCGGTCAAATTAGATTTGACCAATGGCTCTATTATTAAAATTAAAATTAAGTAGTCTCCAAGGTTTATATTCAGCAGCGTTTGAAATCGGTTTTTTTTTTTAAAGTATTACTATAAATAAATATTGAAATAAAATTTGTTGGGCAGTGTTTGGCATCATAGCAATTTTTATCTTATAACTGAGTTATACATAAGGCATCCGTACTGTAATAAATGTCTACTTTCAAACATATGTGGTATGTAATGAGTTATAAATATACAAACATATGTGAAAAACTTCAAAACCCATGGTATAGTAAATGTGACTATGTGGACATGTTTTTATTAGGCATTAGACAATACGGGAGCGTCTTTTTTACGCCCTCCATTGCTCTAAATTGGTCTTATATACCGAACCAGTCAGAATTTTTGGACGCATGCATGTCAGCCAACTGGGTAACTTGGACCTACCAAGTTTAGTATACACGTTGGCCAAAACATCCAGTTTTACAATTTTTCCAGAGACCAAATGAATGTATTACTATTTTACCCAACATTTTCATTATTATTACATAAGACTCTATAAGAGTAAGCTTTAAAATGCAAAATAATTTCTCCTTGGTCCTTTCAGTTTAATTTGTATTTGATAACTAATTTTATATTTCTAACATTTCACGTTTTTATAAGAGTAAGGGAAATATGTTTTTACATAACTACATATTAGTGCATAACTTATGACCATTGTATATACTGAATTCATTCTATACTTATAGGATTTAAGATAATTTCCCTTCCTTGTTCGATTTAAGATAATTTTCTATCCGTGTTGATGCGTTTTTGGTAGTTTTTGAAAAAGTATTGGATATTGTTAATGTTTGAGTAGAAATGGTAATAATATGCAGCTTTAAGATAGTTCTTTTAAATTGGGAGTTTTTCTCATGGGGACCATATATGGGCATATATATTTTTAGTCAATAATGAATATTAGTTTTTTCGTTCCCATTTAATTGTGCATTACGAAAATACGTGCAATTTTGATCGGATTATAACTTTTATCAAAATTGTCGAAATGAATTTTTTTTAAATCTAATCATAAAATTTAACATTTGAACTATATGGTCAATTTTTGAAACTTTTCATTATGATAATTTTAATACAAGTTTTTGACCGATCAAAATTTTACGTAATTTCATAATTGACAATTAAATAGAAAGAGACATAGTAATTATAAATCCAAAAGAAGGGCTATAAAACTCATGGGCCACACATCTCTGTAATTAGTACACACGTGTCCTCATTTTATCATTGCAGACGTCACTGGTCCGGTATAAGACCAATTTTTAGCAAATATAGGATGTAACAAAAGACGTTACCTTTCTCGACTGACCTACATATATGGCCTCATGATGTATTTGGTAATGCGTCCAACTTTTTCATGCATTCCTCGTAGCCATCATTTAATTTATTATAGCTTAGACTGTGTACACCAACCATATCAGAATTATTAATCATTTTCTCAAACATAACACATTTTATATATTTTAATGAACCGTTTACATTTATACGAAATTTCAGCTTTCCTATTAATTTTGTTATAATAACCATGCATTATTTCTTTTTATTTGTTTATTATTATTTAATAATCATAGCAATATCGCAACCACAAAAATATGGACCCCATGATAGTTTTTTACTATTATATTCATCTGGTGAATCATATAAATTCCTTATATATAAAGTGAATTTTGTGTTTCCTGAAATTTAGAAAATTTATATGGTTTCTGATGCATACTACTTTTTATACCATAATTCTCAAATTTTAGAAAAAATTATGTTTTGAGTTAACAGATGCGAATGCTCTTAGTTTTTAAGTATCTAAATAGAAATTGTTCTCAAATATTAAAAAATTGATTTCTTTAAAGAACTTGTAACATCAAAAGCGGATTTAGTTCGCCAATATAACGAACTACTTAACACACGGATAATTATTGTAGCATGTCGTTTAGTTTGGCATGCACCCATGAAGTACAAATTATCAGGTTAGAATTGTCGTATACTTTTTGGTGAGTGTCACATACTCATTAGGAGGGCGGACTCGTCCAAATCGATGAGATATAAAATCGAATACCGAAATGTTCCCTAATAAACAATATAAATAATCTGCTTGAATGTTGATTGCTCCTAGAGGCGGAGTCAGAACATTAAGTTTGGGGTTGCCGAAAAAAAATATCTACACTAAGTGATAAAGCCATAACTTTGGTCGGTCGCGTTAGGCTTTTCAACAATGATATAATAGTAAATCAACCGTGAATAATGGACACTTCCTGATCTTTATTATTGCTCGGATTATTATCATTGTTCGGACTATTACACTTGCTCGGATTAGTATTTCGGTTTTACAATTGTGCTCGATATGACTATTTAATTTCTCGTCTTGATCTTTCTCCCCTTTTATTCGGTGCTCGGCTTTGTCTTTTCTCGGTTTATTTCTCGAAGTGGTGTGCGTTGTTTAGTTTCTCTCTTTTCTCATCTTCTCTCTATATTTTTTGGATAGATTTTCTGGTCCTTTTCTTGGAGGGGTAGTTGGCTATTTATAGGCAACTATGCCTTCTAGGATGTTGACAAATGTCTTCATCCAGGGGTTTTTCAGACATGGGTCCCCATTTGATTGGGCTTGGGCTTTTGATAGTAACACCTCAATTCCTATAAAAAGTATGAGACGACCCATTTAAGCGTTGGATACCCATTTATAAAGTGGGTTGATTATTACCCGAATAGAATATTCGGGTCTAATTTTTATGTTCTATCACTAAGTTTCCTCAGCTGAATTTTTTTCCTTTTACCATAAAAAAATCACCATCTTATATAAAAATTTCAAATAAAATATTTTTATAGCGTCACTCGGCCAGCCGATTGTTTTGCCTAGTTAAATACATATGATTTAAGTTTTTTCATAAATTAAATAAAAAAAACCACCTAAAACGACAATTTGGTAAAGAACAATTTTTTTTTATATTCAAGTTTTCAAAATATCGAGTAAATAAATTTATAACATTGTTTTTATTTCCTTTCTAAAATTTTAAAGAAATGTTTATGAAATTTATAATTTATTCTTGAGGAATTTCATAATTTATGGACAATATATTGATTAAAATATAGAATTTTAAGATTTATAACTTTATTGTTTTCTTTAAATTTAAATATGCATGATTTATATAAATGTTTTGTAATAAATATAAAATATCGAGTCTTAATTTTGAGAGTTGTGTTTGTAATTTTTGTAATAAAAATTTGATTAATTAGACATCAAAGTTTCGAATAGAATACAATATAAAAGATATAATCACCCGAAATCATGTTAAATTTATTTCATGTGATAATAGTATTCAATAATACATTCATAGTTAATTGTTATTGTAAATAGAGTGACTACAATCACTTTTTAATTTAATTTTCTCTTTTTTTTTTCAGATTTTTGGTAAATAATTTTAAAAGAATTGCCATAAATAAAATTTAAGGGGTGACATGGCAACCTCCGGTCATGTATGAGTACCGCCACTCATTGCTACTAGAACTTTTGTATTAAGAGTGCTCAAGTTAATTAGTTTTTTTCATAATTTACCTTTAAATATCTTGTACTAATTTGGAAAAGAACATACACGTCAGGACATGCATACCACTCTCCATACTTTAACACAAAAATCACATTTTATTAACTTTACCTATATGTACTCAAAATTGCAGACTCTATAAATATTTATATTAAATTTATTTAGCCAATAAGTTGTAACTTAACTAAAAAAATATTCGGAAACAAAAATAGTAAATATCATGCAAAAAAGCTGAAAGGAAATATCATTTATCTATTCATTTAAGCGCCCTAAAATTTTAACAACCAGGAAAGAACTAGGCACCAAAATTTCAGGTTAGTCGCAATTTCTTGTAGCAGTTGTCATAAAACAAAACATTATAAGAATGAGATGGCGCACGGAACGCTCATATACAGATGGCTTCTAAACTGTCATAAAATCCCAGGGCTCAAACTGGAGGAATAAAGATATAACACCGTTACTGAAGCTGTTAGGTCCAATTAGCCCTAACACTGTAACACCAAAAATTTATTGAACTTTAGCCGTATTAATTTAGGAGTTCTAATTTTTTTCACAAATCAAAATAGCAGCCGCCTTGGTTTCTTATGAATCCAAGTAGTTTTGGAGATGATCATGCTGAAGGTTTAAAAGTGTCATATGATACGATATGAAGTAAAATAAATAAATATGCCCATTTATATGTAGGTCTCTGCAACGTGTCATGTAATAAATAAATAAAAGCCATGTCGGGAGAAAAAGGTTTTTACCCATTTCATCACAAAGGATTCTGATGTGTGACAATTTATTGGGAAAAATTTGGAAACAAAACAATTTTTTAATTTGTTAAAAAGTAGCAAGAATAAATATACCAATTCCAGAGATTTTTTCTAAATTGGCCTACTTCCGCACAGAAATTCCTGTTTTAGCATACTTTATTAATAAATTGCAAAATTGGCCTACTCTATCTCGCTTCTACTCTATCTCGCTTTTCGGATCAGCGAGATAGAGTATCTCGCTTCTCGGTGTTCCCGCTATACTTCGAATGCTCGTAACTTCTTCGTTTTAAGTCCGATTATTGTTCCGCTTGAACCGTTTGCTTCGTATTTAAATACTCTATCATTTCGAACATTTAACAAGCTAGATAAATGATTAGTACGCAAAACGAGCTTTTATCATATTTTACATATTTTGTTATCATTAAAACAATCGATTAGAAGAACATCGTTCAACATATAACATTTTATTGGTTGTTATTTGCACAATTGTTTTGATCATAACAAAACGTATAGAAAATATATAAAGAAATTTCAATTACAAAATACACACACAGCGATACATTGAAATTCCAGATACAAAATAAAATACATTGATAGTAAATACACATATAAACAAACTGAATAGAAAATACATAAATAAATTTCAATTACAAAATATGTTTGGAAAAGTTATCTAATATCGTCGACGATGTGCAGATGGGTTAGGACAAGTTCTGGTATCATGATACTACATGTTCGCTGATCCGAAAAGCGAGATAAAGTAGACTCTATCTCGCTGATCCGAAAAGCGAGATAGAGTAGGCCAATTTTGCAATTTATTAATAAAGTATGCTAAAACAGGAATTTCTGTGCGGAAGTAGGCCAATTTAGAAAAAATCTCCCAATTCCATATATGCCCCTTTATATGTACAATCATGTAAAATCATGTAAAATGTAATATGATGCAATAATTTAGGCGCAAGCAATTGTCACAATACTTCTATATAATATCACATTTCTTTTTCGCATTATCTGTCATGTTCGGATGAAAAATAGCCAGATTTTAGTCAAAAAAAGGAGATGACTTAGGCCGAGGATGGAGAATAGTTATACTCTCTTAACCCCTGGATACTCCCTCTGCCGACCAAAATCTCAGACTATATTAATCCAAAATTATAATTGTACATGATACATGTAAAGATACAGAGAAAAAAAATCACTCCACAAGGGATATACAAAGCGCAACCCCGATTCCAGATAGCAAAGAGGCTAATTGAATAACTGTAGTTTTAATAGCGGAGCTACCATTATTCATCTCAGCTAAAACTCCAGCCACTGCGATATATATAAACCCCCCAGCTGTAAATCCCTGCAAAATAAAATTTCAGAACTGTAACGTTGGTTAGAAAAACGATCACGGAAAAATGAAAATGACACCTGAATGATTGCGTATGAACCATACCTCAATCAAAGAGGATTGTCCAGGATCTTGTCCCCACAATAATGCCTATTCATAAAAACATCAGAATGAGATTTCTATCTGTCCTGATTCACAGGAGGAAATGTAATTTGTTGTAAACTACATAGTAGATCATAAGAAATGTAGGACACTTGACATGGTTTAAATTATGAAGAAATTTTATTTACTATACTTTTATTCAATAAGCCATAAGTGAATGAGAGGTCAAATATACTAAAACCAAACATGTGTATCCGCTTATTAAAATGCACATGACATTTTTGTTTTGTGTTTTCCGAGTAAATATCTAAAGTTCCAGAAACATTGAAAAAAAATGTGCCCAACCAGACCTCATGTGTACGTCTTTATGTGTAGGTACTAGGTATGTGAATGCATATGTAAGAGAGGTGTGAAACTAACCAGTGCAGTTCCTGCAAGTGCCACTAATGCTGACAAAAAGTTGAAAAATAGAGCTTTGGAGACGGTGAAACCAGACCTCACCAGTATTCCAAAATCGCCAATCTGAACGAAAAACTCTACCAAGTATAAAGCTCCTTACGAAATCTCACAATAAAGTAAGTGAATCGAAGCACTTCATAGGGAAATTTATGAGCTCAGAAAAGTTTTAAACCTCAAAAAAGAGGTGTACCATGTCACTTCTTCTTTGCAATAATATTGTATATATATGTGGAGATCAATATTTTAATAACAACGGCCATAAAAGAACTGACTGTAGACTAATTCAAACAATCTTAATTATTTATTTTACGTCTTTGCTAACAACTGCAGGAAATGCTCACTCGAAACAAGCGATTTCACGTATCAATCAACGTTATGAAGGCTCTGATGTGGATATATAGACTTCTAGCTGAAAAGTGAAACCATCAATGAAGATGATTTAACACAGACTTGAAACAGCCGAACCTACTTATATTTTTAGAATGCTATACGTTTTATGTACTACATGTCCTGCATGACCTACAGATAAGCTGAATCCCATAGAGAGAAAAACGATGACTTACTGGCGATTTTTTAGCTGTCTTTTTTCTCCTTTCATTTCTGGCTAGGCTATTAGGTGAAGAACAGATCTTCTATATTACCACTCATATGTCATATCATGACTTGGAATCACGTTTTAAGGATATCCATTTTGAAAAATAAAAAGGAGAAGCATATTACCTCTTGAGGAAGCTCGTGTGCAAGCAAAAACAGTGTTCTTGACCAGCCACCAACAGATCCATAAAGGAGGAAAGCACTTCCCAGAGCCATCCCATCGGTAAAATTGTGCTGATATATTTCACAAGAAAATGTGATCAAAACTCATGCCCTTACCGCCTTAATATAAATCCAAAGCCTGAATCGAGGATAAAATGGTAAAGCTAAACTAATCACTTTATTTCTCTTCTACACAAACGAAATGAACTAAATTTGGGACGTCTAGATAGAGATGTAGCTATAAGCTACTTGCCTATCTTTAGTTTTGAGATAAAGGAATGTTGTCAGTGTCACTGTCAATTTATATTATATTTTAAGTAATAAGAAACAACAACTGCCAAATGTAGCGATTCCTTTACCTTCCCGTTTTAAAAGCCGCAACAGCTTTCTATTACTATCTTCTAGATCTATCATTTGTTATTCTCATCATAAAAATCGCTTCGAGAAACATAATATACTTTACTCACTAAATAAGGCCTTGTTATGTTTTCATGAATCTTAATGACACCAAATAACCATAGTATGAAAATCATTGTTGATAAACCTCAATGCTAATTCCAAAAAACTGCTTGAAATTATCCACTGGTAGCTGCGTAAGGTCTATAATTTTTTAAAAAGATTATTTACTTACGGTCACTTCATTCTTTGCATTTTTCTAGAAACAAATTCATAATAAAATAGAATTCATTTTACCATAATATGAAAATAAAAGGGGGAACATACCACACCATCGGAGAAGAGGTTTAGGTATCCAAAGACAAGGTTCGACGGTGTATGAGAAGATTCTTCTTTTTTCACTGCACCGACAGAGTGATGGGAACCATTTGGAGTATCTGAATTGGGTTTATCTTCTATAGCATCACCGCCAGTAACTCTCTGCAAATTAAGCATCAGATATAACAGTCAATAACTAACATAAGCATGTAGAGGTATTAAATTTTGTCACCGCGTTAAAAGGGGCGTAATTCTCTTACCCATCTAAATTAAGTATACTAGAAAGTTGAACAGAAGATGTTAACATGTAAATCTAAAACGTAAGCAAAATAGCAAACGCAAGGTTTAAAACAATAATCAAGTGAACATGTCTAGTGCAGTAAACCATATAGTATATCATAAACACGGTTAGTTTATTGGATAAATCCTTATTTTCGATTTCCAATTTCCCAAAATATTGTTCATCAACAGAGCCGAAATCGTTAAATCTTATAAAAACAAAAACTGAGATGAAAGTAAACTCTAGCAGTACCAGAGTTTAAGGCGCCAAAAAAAAAAATCATTGGTCAAATCACACATTTCAGATTTTCTAAATAACTTTATCAGTACGGCCAACTCCCTTCTATAATCTATATTATCATTCATTTTTTGGTTTTTGTAGTCTACGATCTCGAATCAAAGTTTACATCTGAACTTATACTTGAGAAAATAGTTACAATTTGCAAAATATACCTTCCTAAGTACAGACTGACTTTCCTTTTCACCGTCGGATGAAATTTCTGAAATACTCTCCTTCTCACCATTAACAGGCTGCTCCTGAATATTCTCATCTTCATCGCTATCGTCCTTCAACTTTTTACTTTTTGAATGATGATGGTGATGGTGACTGTGCCCCCATGAGCTGGCACCCCGAGAATTTTCTTCCACGTATCTGACAATCTTCTCCACAAGAAGAAATATTACTATTCCAGCTGTGACAACATTTAAAAGGAAAATTCAACAATATACCTGATTTTATTAAAATGTACAAGGAAAGGAATATGTGTAAATGAAAATACTTTTAGTAAGTTTAGGATTATTGTGGTAATCCATAATAAATAAAACATAGGAGTATTACAGTTGACAAAAACCCCAAGCAGTTTTAAAAACACTGCTAACGAGACTTCATTATTTACATTGTTACAAGATATGTCGTGGAATGGATAAAACTTTGGTAGAGGTGCAAGATAGAAACATTTGAATTGCGGTTTTAGCTACAGCTGTGGTGTCATAGCACTACATAATTGGATGGTAACCTTGTCAAGTAGTGAAAATTTAATATTCACAACAAGTTGTTCTTCTACAATAGATGATGAGCATACCTATCTATAAGCTAAAAGTTCACTTATTGCTTTATGAAGATTTATTTGTGTCTTAACAAGTATGTACTGTGGGGTAAAAACATCAAATTGAGAGAGATAGAGAGGAAAGAAAAGGAACAGCATGTCAAAGATGCGATTACAAGATGCGCAAGTACGGAGATGCACACACATGTGCTTGCATACATGAGAACTCTATTTTTAAATGGTATGAAATTAAATAAAACGAAACACAACATTTCAGCTTACCCAAAACGGATAGTCCAACGGAAAGATCTGCCAAGGAGTGGGCGTGAGAAGGTGAATGTTCCTCTCCAGAGTGAACATGAGAATGAGCATGTTCAGCATGATCATGGGAATGAGAGTGCTCCCCACCTGCAAAATAAAGGCAAAACAAAAACATAAATCTCCAAGAAGTAAATTCAGAAGAAAGGTTAACCGAAGCAGGCAAAAAAGGGCATACTACTCAGTGTTGCTTACCAAAAGCATGTGGTAATTGGTGAAGAAAAGCATCTCCCAGCATAGCTCCTGCCTGCATGTAACAAAAAATAGAAATCAAATTAGTGAAAATAATAAATCTGTCTTACTTCATGCATAGAACGACAATTAAAATATTGTGGGAGATTGAATCGTTCATAAGAAAACAAAATAGCATGTCAAGAAGCATCGGAACTGGCAGATAAGGGAGACATGTAACCAAACGTAAAAAGTTAACCACCAAAGAAAACTATTAAATTAAAGAAAACAAATGAATGATATAGTAACATGGTCCTTTTAGCCCAATCTATCCCTTGATCAATTTGAATAACTAGTCCAAGTAACATTTAGACTTTTTTTTATATTGTGGGCATAAATGGAGAGCAACGGTGATGAATCAAGTAAAACTAAAATCCTTCCAAAAAAAAAAGTGTTCCTTAGATGTGGCAGTGAAATAAACTAGAACTTAACACAAAAGTGAAGCTTCAAAAGCTACATATTTCTGTATATGATCATAAAGACGGTATCTACTGGGGACAACGGGCATGGCCTAGAGGCCAAAACATACATTCTGACACAGTATATAATTATGTTTGCTTTCCTTCTGTCGTAATATTCAGATGAACCAAAAACTAGATATTAATGATAGCATTAATTAGATAACTGAATCTCTTCTTCAAGCTTACAAAAAAAACACAAACACTGAGAGAGAGAGAGAGAGAGAGAGATTCAATTTGACTAGTAAAGTTAAAATTCATCTTAGGGCGAGTACGATCAAGACAGTTTTTTCTTCAATCATTCTGCTCATTTAAATATCAAGACCTTTTTTTATGTAATGGCTATAAAAGAACCTATATTCCATGTTAATCGACATTTAGAGTTTTGGGAAGAGAGGTGGCTCATCAAGTGGGCTCGTGTGATATGCTGTACTTACAGAAAAACTTGTGTCACGACATTTTGTTGTACTGTAAGTCAAACAGTTGTAACCAAAACTTATGCTTCAAGACAATGATTAGAACAAGACAGAAACATATGGCAGAAATGACTCTTTAATTAACAGAACATGTACAGTAACATAGAACAACCCCTAAATGCAATCATGCACTAAATAACACTTGAATTCCACAACTCTGACAGGTCAGCTATTTTTTTATTTTATTTTTTTTGTAATCCAGCCAAAGTTTCTTTATTAGAATAATTATTAGTCATATACTCAATGATCAAAGCAAAAAACTAAAAGAAGGAAAGGGAAGACAGAATGACCCCAAAAACTGCTAAGGCATCAACCATTGCTTTTGATGGCTTCCCCTGTACTGTACACACACCAAAAAAATAAAAATTATTTCTAAACTCAAGAATGTGCAACTTAATTTTAAAAAGGCCACAAAGAATCTTGATAGAATACACAAGAGTATATCACATAACAACTTACTAAAGAGTGCAGGTAAAAGAATTAAGCATATGAGGGAAGCCAGGCTGACCAGCAGTGAGCACCCCATAGCATTCACCCAGAGACCTACATAGAAAACAAAACACTGAAACACATTACCAACAAAATCCTGCTAATCCCATATATCTTCGGTTTTCACTCACTCGTAAGTCGTAACACATAACCCTGCTCAAAATCTGTTTTCGTATAATTACTTTTATCTTATGTCATTTTTTTTGCAAAATCTACACTTCTCAAAAGGGCAAATTAGTTTTGAGGCGACAACTTTTTGTACATATCTATTTCTAATACAATTAGATATTGTTCTGTAAAAGTGGTGCTATGCTCCAGTTTGACGCTTAGGGAAAAATCGTTCTGACGTGCAAAACTTGAAAGCATGAAACTAAACAAACTCATCAAGAACAGAATATTGGGCACAAAGTTAAGTCATCTCAAACTGAATGGAAGTGGTTGACTACAAATGATAGATATTACAAGACGATGGATTGCAAAACATCCATCAAAATACATGCCAGAAATTTGCAAAACACCTACGGTCCACAGAGTACGGTGGCTATTCAGTCTTTACCACAAACAGCGGAAGAACACTAGGAGTAGGCTTGGAGGCATTATGAGTATCCTAAAAAAGGCTATAGCATCCCCATATTTAGAAAACAAAAAAGGAATTTTACCATGTATTGCAAAATATTACGAATTCACCTTTCAGCATCCTGCACATTTTTATTATAAAAAAAAATCGACATGAAATTCCGCTCTCTCGTACAGGAAACCGTTTCGACACTGACCACAAACAATTACTCCACATGTATCGTTTTCCTTCTATCTATACCTCTGTTTCCTATGCAAAATTGAGCTAATAACAAAAAATAGCAAAAAAGGTCGGTAAAAGCTCTGAACCCTCACCCTCACCCATGGGCGGATCCAGTGTATGGCATGGGGGGTCACATGCCCCCCCAAAAAAATTTCCTTTAAGAAATTACCAAAATACCCCCGGGGTATTTTAATATTTAATTAATTATAATTTTATATTTATATTTATAGTTAATACAAAAAATCAATGATTAACGAGTAACACTTGCATAAATTTGGTTCATCATTTTTTAGGGTATGCCAACCAGTTAGAACTCAATTCTTAAATTAATCAAAAATAAAATTAAAAAAACGGTGCTGCCAACCAATTAAATTTTTTAAGGTGTTCACTTTACAACTTTTTGTTTTAGAGAACGTGGGTTATTTTGTTTTACTTCAGTGTTGTTATGGTGATCAAAAATATATTTTTTTGTTTAATTACAATGGGTTAAAGGACTCAACTTCGCAACCGAATGAGTGAAAATTGACTTACCAATAGTTTAATTATTTATATTGAAACGATCTCTCTCGTTTTTTAACAAAAGATATAATCATGAAGCATTTTCAAAATTTGGGTAGCCGTCAAAGCATTTATTTAATTTTTAAGTCTGCAATAAAGTTTTTTTTTATTGTGTCTGTTTTATTATATTTAACTATGTGATTAATTTCTATAGAAATTGTGCCCCCCCAAATATAAATCCTGGATCCCCGCCTGCCCTCAACCTCACTTACTCTCATGATCACAAATACAATAAAATGTACCATTTCCCTATTCTATTATGCCAATTTTTCCAATGCTAAATTCATATAACACAAAATTAATCACAATGATTAGTAAATTTCCAAAACCAAACAGCTCACTCGGTCTCTCATGATCATAATCATAATCAAGGTGTAATCCAAATCCATATAATTTCAAATCCACCTCATTCTCCTTCAATCTATGCAACTGCTTCCTTTTCAAAATTCATCTAAAAGCAATATAAAGAAAAAATAGCAGAAAAGGTCAATAAAATAACCTACACCAAACAGCTCTGAACCCTCACCCTCATGATCATGATCATGTTCACTCTCACTCTCATGATCGCAAATACAATAAAATGTACCATTTTCCCCTTCTATCTAGGCCATCTTTTCCAGTGCCTAATGCAAAAATCCATCAAAGTACATACCAGCAATTTGCAAAACACCTGTAGTCCAGAGTACGGTGGCTATTCAGTTTTTACCACAAACAATGGAGGAACGCTAAGAGTGGGCTTGGAAGAACTAGGAGCAGGCTGAAAAGTGTACAACACTCCCATTTAAGAAGGAAAAAATAGGAATTTCACCATGTATTGCAAAATATTGCCGATTTTACCCAATCAGCACCCTACATATTAAAGAAAAACTCCACATAAATTAACCCCCCCCCCCCCCCCCCCCCGCCACGGCCCCTCATTCGGGAACCCCGCTCCGCCACTGACCACAAACAAGTACTCCACATGTGTCATGTTCATTCAAGTAGCCAATAAAATTATCTACACCAGACAGCTCTAAACCCTCACTCTCATCATCACAAATACAATCAAAATGTGCCAAATTCCTCTTCTATCTACGCTATCTTTTCCAATGCCAAATAACGCAAACCATACGCTATCTTTTCTATCTACGCTAATCACAATGGTTAGCAAATTACCAACACCAAACAATACAAAGAAAACAGCAAAAAAAAGATCAATAGTATTACCTACACCAGACAGCTCTGAACCCTCACTCTCACTCTCACTCTCACTCTCATGATCATCAAAACGAGACCCGAATCCATATAACTTCAAATCCTCCTCCTCAGCTAACTCCTCAGGTAACTTTCTCTCCACCTCATGTTCATGATCATGATGATGGTGCGCATGACTACAACGATGCGCATGAGAAGCAGGCGATTGGTGCCCGAACACAAAATCCGAAACAAATCCAGCTCCGAAAACAGCAATAATCAACAAAACCAAGAAATGGGTATTGTAATTAAACATATTTAAGGAAATGGGTATGTGGTAGAATTGGAAAAAGGTAAGTTCTTTTATCTTTTTTTAATTTTGGGTATGTGATGATTTTTAGGGTTAAGAGTTTATTTGCAGGTGCCTTGTATGGTGATGTAACAGACAGCTATGAAGAAGATTATTATTATTCCGATTATTATACTAAAGGTCACTATGTCCATATATTACATATATATATATATAGATACAGTGTATGTGTGTAGTATAGAGAGTATTTAATTGTTGAATATGTTTTACTATTTTAGGGTTTTTGAAATTGGGAATTCAGAGGCTGGGTTGGGTGTGAAAATGAGTGAGAGTGAATATTTTGTTGCCTATGATATGATGGAAATTGAAAAAATCAGGATTTTTTGGGCTGATATCTTGGAGATTTTTAATCTGCTAGTTATAATAATAGTTTCAATTTGGTGACAGGGTCCCAAAAAAACAATGTAATCTAATATGGTTGCTAAATTTTGCTAATATTTTCGTTTCAAATTGGTGGTCACATTTTAATTTTCTCAAGGGTTAAAACAATTGGTTGATATAGTTACAACTGAGGTTCTTCCCATATTGCTCTTAGTGGAGTAATATTGAATAATAGTATCGGAATTTGAGATCAAAAAATGGTTGAGTCACGAGTGACTTGTTAAGGCTCCTTGGTGGAGGTTACATTCAGGGGCGGAGCCAATATTTTTGTCCAGCGAGAATACAATATATAAGTCAAGAATATTTTTAATATTTTTATATATATCAAAGATTTTTATATCATATAGGAAAAGTTATTGATAAAGCCATAACTTTAGTCGGTCGCGTTAGGCTTTTCAACAATGATATAATGATAAATCAACCGTGAATAAAGGACACTTCCTGATCTTTATTATTGCTCGGATTATTATCCTTGTTCGGACTATTACATTTGCTCGAATTAGTATTTCGGTTTTACAATTATGCTCGATATGACTATTTAATCTCTCGTCTTGATCTTTCTCCTCTTTTATTCGGTGCTCGGCTGTCTTTTCTCGGTTTATTTCTCGAAGTGATACGCTTTGGTTAGTTTCTCTCTTTTCTTAACTTCTCTCTATATTTTTTGGATAGATTTTCTGGTCCTTTTCTAGGAGGGGTAGTTGGCTATTTATAGGCAACTGCGTCTTCTGGGATATTGACAAATGTCTTCATCCCAGTGATTTTTCAGACATGGGTCCCCATTTGATTGGGCTTGGGCTTTTGGTAGTAACACCTCTATTCCTATAAAAAGTATGAGATGACCCATTTAAGCGTTGGATACCCATTTATAAAGTGGGTTGATTATTACCCGAATAAAACATTCGGGTCTAATTTTTATGTTCTATCAAGTGCTCCCTGACTTCCTCGGCGTGGTTTCCATGTCGGGGGAGTCATGTTTGGTTGGTCGATAACGTTACTTCGGTCTTGTCCTTCCCAATGCTTCATCGAGAAACGCAATAGACTTATGACGGTTCCCAGGGGGGCACATTTAATGTTTCCTATCTAATATCTTTCTTCGAGGAAAAATCCTATAAAGGGGTGTGCTCCCCCTATACTTTGGCATTTTACTTACTAATTTGCTCGTGACATAATGGCTTCTTCAGGTTCTACTGATGAGAGCTCCTTTAATTATATTTCATATTTAGAAACGGAAATCAAGAAATCTCGTACCGCGAATAAGAAACTCGTGGCCAAGGTTTCAGACTACAAGAAAAGGTTGTCTAACATGGATTCTGATCATCATGTGACGATGGCCGATCGGGATTGGGCCTACGAGCATATAAAGAAGCTCGAGGCTAATCTGGCCAAGCAGAAGGCAGCAAAAAGGGCCTATAAGCTTGCCTTCAAGGAGTTGCATGCTCGGTCTAAACCGAGTTCGGATGACGATGAAGAAGGCTCTTCCTCGAAATAATTAGTCTTTTGTAATTTCTGTCGTAATTTCTCTTGAATGGGGAGTCTTCTCCTCAGTTGTAATCGAAGTTTTTGAAATTAATAAAATATTTCCCTTTCCTTGTTCTTGTCTGTTTATCTTCTTGATGTCTTTTTGGATGACTTTAATTGGATTTGGAACTGTGGTTAATTCGCCGTAAATGCTCTTGGGAAGTTCAAGAGGTTGTATTTATTCGAGATGACCTTTGATCTACTCCTTGTTTCTTCTTATAAAAGGGGACTGTCCCAGTATTCTTTATGCAGTTCATTCTTTATTAACGAACAAATGGCTTCTTCTCTAGAAAACTATGGTGACAACCTTCCTGAATACGTTGCCCGTCTGGAAGAGGAAGTTCAGAAGGTGCGTTATCTCGAGAAGAGGGTTGCCCGGCTGTCGGTGGAAGCTCGTCGGGCCGCCGAACTAGACGAGCGATTGGATGCCCTAGAGAAGGAGCACCAGAGGTCTTTGCTCGACAGTATTCGTGCTCGTGCCCGGATCAAAGAGCTCGAGGCCTCCAGAGATAGGCAGCTTGCTTCCAAGAGGGCTTACAAATTGGCCCTTAAGGAAGTGTATGCTCGGTCGAAAAGGAAGCCGAATGACGAAGCGGGCCCTTCTATGAAATGATTTTATTGTTTTCATTGTATTTCCTCTTTGTGCTTCTTCTGTAACGAAGTATCAACCAATCAATAAAGATTTCTTTTTCTTGTTTATATCTGAATTACTTTCCCAATGCAATTTATTTTGACTGCGCACGCTTGTGGCCTCATTAATGCTTTTCTTGGGCCTTGCGTTTGATCTTATCCATTGGACCTTCTTACTCTTTATATCTAGGGACCAATAGGATTTCTTGAGCCTTGTGCATAAAAAATCTTATTCACCAGAGTTTTCTTGAGCCTTGCGCAAAAGATCTGGGATATTTATTTGAACCGCTGCCCTTCCCAAAAATGACGCGTGTTTTGCTGCCATCATTACTTACTCCCTTTAAATATTGGTAAGAATCCAAACGTTTCTTGAACAGGAGTGACTTTTAATTACTCACGCTCTTTAGAGTCTTTTGGGAATCCAAACGTTTTTCTTGAACAGACACCTCTTTTGAGTGCCATTGCTTCTGAATACCCATTGGCGAACGGTTGCGACTCTCAATCCCAGCCCTCATCTAATGGATCTATAAATACCTGCTTACAGCATGGTTACATCCACACTTCTCATCATATTATTTTCCCCCATATATAGACCCTCATCTTATAATTTCCCTAAGATGTCTGGTCCTTTCACCCAATCAGCATTAGCTTTGCAAGTGGAGGCCTTTGAAGCCTCCTATAACCATGTACAAAGGCTGTTGAGGGATGCCGAGGAGGAATTGAAGGTGATGCGTTATCACCATACCGAGATGGTTCGGGAATTAACTTGGCTAAGATCCGAACTGGCTTACTGCCGACGTGCTCGTCAGGCTTTAGTCGAAGAGAATGAGATGCTAAGGGGGAACCCGACACTGAGGGACAGGGATGTCTCTGCCGGGCCCTCTCATCGATACCGATCGACTTCCCCCTAACCTTCCCCCTTCTTTTTTTCCTTTTTCTCTGTTTTTCCCCATCTTTTCCCATCTCTTCCTTTTTCTTCTTTTTTTTTTTTATTTCTCCGTTTCCATCATTTCTTCCTCTTCCTCTCTTGTGTTATTTTTTTTATACTCTGTTTTCTCGTACTTTTTATTTTTTTCTTTTTCCCTTTCTTTTTTTGTTTCATTGACTTCCTTTTTAGTTGTCTGTCTCCTTCATCTCTTTATCTTCTTCTCATCTGTTTTTCTTCTGTGCCTCCTCTTTCTTTTTCTTCATCTTCTCTCCCATCACTCTTTTTATTTTATTTTTTTCTTTTTTGCACCACTACGATGTAACAATCAGCCCTGTGATCCAAAGGGTTTTGTGTTACATTTAGGGCTGGTCATTTTTCTTTTTGACTCTTCTTTCTTATCACTTCTTCTTTTCTTGCACTCTTCTTCTTTTCCTCCTTTTCCTCTTCTTGCTTTTCCTTTCTCTTTCTTCTTACTTTTTCTTTTTGGCGTCTCCTGCTCACTTGGTCAGCTGATATAGTTGTTCCTTTGCCTGATCTTCTGTACTAGCTCTTCTCGGATGTAATAGATCTTTTCGGATGTAATAGGTTTTTATCTCGGATGTAATAGGTTTTCTTTTCGGATGTAATAGGTTTTTATCTCGGATGTAATAGGTTTTTATCTCGGATGTAATAGGTTTTTATCTCGGATGTAATAGGTTTTTATCTCGGATGTAATAGACCTTGATGTAATATTGTCTATTGATGTAATGAACAATGATGTATTCCATCTTCATTAATGAAAAGTATTTTTGCCCTTTTATTTTTGCATTTCTTTTTATATTGTACCTGTGGTTTGTTGTTTGTCTGGAATCTAGATCTTTGAATATCTCGTCTTTATTTCTTCTGCACTGTAGTCTCAGATGTCAGTAGATGTCCCCATCACTGTCAAACATATGTGCATGCTCCCTAGTAGGTCAGGAAATGTGCATGCCCCCCAGCATGTCAGGAAATATGCAATTTCCCAAGCAAGGTCATAAAATATCATACTCTTCGTTCTATAAGTACTTCTCTTTTCTTTGGTAGTTTATCATCTCTTTTTTCTTTTTGCTTCTCTCTTCCTCAGCCCTTTATTTTCTTCCGTACTAAACAATTTCCCAGAATGTCTGGACCTGTGGTGAGATATCATGCTCAGATGAAGGGCTTGGACACTGAGGTATCTCGGGTCCGCCGTCGGATGGCAAGGCTTGAGAAAGAGTATGGCATTTTGGCCTTGAGCTTGTTCGGCTCTTATCCCGAAGAGACGGTGAAGTGGACCGAGATCTCGGCACTGAGTTGCCAGCTCGATCACTTGTTGCTACAGAGAAACCATCTGGCCAACTCCTGGTATGATGCCGAGGAAATTTGGGACCATTCTCAAGATGAGTTTGACAACTCTCCTCAAGGCCTAGCTAGCATAATGGTAAAGAATGCTCGGCTCGTGGAGCGCGTCAGGGTTCTTACTACGGAAAACAACAGGCTCTCCTCGGAAAATGACGATTTGGTCGCCATGAACGATTCTTACCAAGCTCGGTTGAATTGTTCTGCTCGTATTGCTTTCTCTCGGTCTGGCAGTTCGGTTTTTCCACCCATTGATCCTTAGATTGGGCTGGGTTTCTTATGTATTTCCCCTTTTGCCATTTGTGTTTTATCTTCTGTATTTGACGAATCAGTTGTATCTTTTCGTATCTCGTGCCTGTCTTGTGAACCATTGTAACGCTTCGTATTTTGTGCCTTTTGATTCTCTATAAATGCTCCCTATTGCCTGTATCTCATTATCAATTTCCACCTTTCTTGTTTTATAATTTGCTTTTGCGTGAGATGGCTCCCATCACTAGGTCTGCCTCCAAAAAGAAAGCCCTTATGGAAGAGGAGCCTACCTTTTTGCTACTTCGTCCCCCTGGCTTTGGGGAGGAGGATTTGACTCCTCTTCAACTAAAAGAAATTGAGATGTCATGGCTGAAACATGATCTCATGTGTGCTCGGACTGAAGCGAGGAGGTTTAAACAATATTGGGACGAGGAGGGCACTGCTCGTTTCAAGGCCGAGCAAAAATGCGAGTCTCAGTCTTACGCCTTGAAACAGGCTGAGATGGCGATTTCTCGTTTGGTTAGGGAGAAGGAGCGTCTGGAGGAACTTTTGGCGAAGAGGAATGTTGCTATGGGGGATAGTTCGAAAAAGTAGGATGGGTGTATTTTCTTTTTCTGTTGTATTTTTTGTGTTTCCCCCTTTGTGGATGAATAAAACTTGTCTTGCATTTGATTCTGTCCTATTTTATTTCCTGTTTGCTTCTCTTTTATGTTTCTGAGCATACACCGAACAATATGCCCGGTTATCCCCCCGGAGAGCGTTGTTAGACTTGATGCTCCCTGCCATCAAGCTAGAAACGGTCTTCGTCCACCTTGTTCGGTGTGCCCTTGTGGTAAGGATTGGTTTGGGAGTCGAGGAACTTTAATCGGGGGATATTCTCGGTGTGATAGTAGTGGTAGCGTATGTGAGAAGCTTTTCGTGGTAGGGTCCACTGGCCGTTTATTTAGGTCTAATGATGTGAACTGCCTTGGGTAGTGGGATACGCGCTGACGTGGCAAAATCTGGAGCGTTTATATGTTAAAAAGAGCAGCGGTTGTTGACTTTCGTATGGTTGGAAAAAGGTAAACCTCTGTTACACGAAAGGACGGTTATTATTTTATTCCTTTTGTGACTCCACTCCTTTCTATTATGCCAAGTAATCCTGTTTATTTTTATCACAGAATTTGCTGAAGAAAAATATCTCTCTCTCTCTAAAGCATATTCTTCCCGCCAAAAAGGAAAAGAGTTCGGCCGCTTGATCTAGGGTTTCGTGGTTTTGTTGGAAGACTTGCTGCTGTTCGCGCTTGCTTGCTCATAATGATTACTGTAAGTGATTTTTCGTTCTCCCCCCTTCCCTCTTTTAGGAATTGTATTTGATTTGTCGTTGTGGTCATAGGTGTGTCGTTGGTATATGGTTCAGGTTATCTATATATGTCTGATGATTCTGATGTAATGTGTGTGTGTGGGGGGGGGGGGGTGGCTCTCGTTCTATTGATGTGGTTCTGGTTTGTGTATTTGGTTAGTATATTGATGGACTTTTGATGATCTTTGGATAGGAAATTTTGACCCAAAGTGTGGCCCAAGTTGGCACATTCGTGGAAAAGGATTTTAAGGAGCTTGCCAGAATACCTGACAACATACATATCCGGCTTCCTATTTCTGACGAGGAGGTGCTGGGATTTGTACCTGCCGGCGAGGTGGCTGTGCGCTCTTCGGCATTCTTCACTGGGGGTCTTCGACTGCCCTTTACAAGCTGGGTGGCTTCGTTCTTTGAGGCCGTCCAGATTGCTCCGGCCCAACTGGCCCTAAATGGTTACCGTACTCTGAATGGTATCCAAAGGCTATCGGAGCTGTCCGGAATACCGATTGAACTGAAGGATGTCTTCGGAGTCTATAGTTTGAGCTTTGAGCGGCGCAGCTCGTATCTGAAAACCTTGCGTTCCTTTTGCCGGCTCGTCCTCGGATTGCCGGATACCAACAAAGAGCGCAATCTTGGTATTGTTATTGCGTCTGGTGAATGGGCTTGTCCGGGACACCAGATCCCTGGGCCGGCTACCAATGCTCCCACTATGCCAGACCTCGGCGCTCCCAACGTAGAGGCTCTGTTAGCTCTTTGGAAATGGTGAGGGTCTGGACCTACGCCGGATCCTGCGAGTCGTACGGCTCCCATGCTGCTCGGTTACCCTATGGGGTCGGTGACCAGGGGGAATCCTGCACCCGAGATCCCCAAAGAGCCCGAGGAGGAATTCTTAAAGGTGGTCCAGGCTCGATGTGCTACTCGGCTTGGGAAAAAAGCCGTTCGTTCTAAGCGTCGTGCATCTGACCCTGTCGTTGAAACAACGAAGAGGGCTAGGGGAACCGATACATCGGTTACCGAGGAAGATGCTAACGTTGGCTCGGGCGAGGGGGTGTTTGCTGCTTCTCAAGGGGATACCGCCGAGGATGCCTCTGCGCCGGGCGAGGTATGTGTATATATATTATGACTTTCTTGTCTTTTGGTTGTTTGTCATTTTGTTCGCTAGTGCTTTGCTTTATTAGTCATCCTGTTTCAGCTACTGACTTCTTCATTGGTTACCCTCGCTCTTGCCCGGTCTATGGGTATTATTGTGTTTCAGGGGTCGATCGACGATGTATTCGGACATATGAACCTCTTGACTATCATGGGAGAGGGTACGATGACTTTGCCTGTCATCTCGCCTATCCCCACCGAGGGTCCGATAGATTTGCCCGTTTGCTCGCCCCTCCGTACTGAGGAAGAGATCGAGCATAGGGCCCCTGAGATTGAGCAGTTGGAGGAGGACGTGGGGGTGGAAATGGAAGGCAGCGAAGAGAATGCCGGGGATGTTGTGACGGGTGTCGAGGATGAGGCTCTCGACGGATCCGAGAAGGTGTTGGTTGACGGGGTTGCAATGACCCGGTACATTTACCGATGTAGGGGTGAACTGCTGGAGCAACCGAGAACCTTGAAGATGGGGTATACGGCTCTGAAAACCCTTGTGTTCAAGGATGCAGAAAGACTATCTGCCCAACCTACAATGTCGGTTATAGAGCAGGCCCACGCGGATGCGCTGAGGGTACGTGGGGCTCGTATTTCACTATATAGGTTTGGTACTTGTATTTTATTTGGAAACTAATGTGTTGAAGTGCAGATTGCTGTGAGTACCGTGGCGCTACGGGATCAGCTGGGAGCTCTAGGGGCTGAGAAAGAGAAGCTGGTGGCCGAGAAGGAGAAATTGGTCGCCGAGAAGAAAACCCTGGGCGAGAATTATGACAAGCTGTCGGTGGACTTTCTGCACCTGACCGAGGATGTCGAGAAATAGAAGGCAGAAAAAGAGAGCATGGCCGTTGAGTACGGCGAACTAGAGGAGGAGAACTTGCTCCTGGCTGAGGACGTGGAAGCCGAAAAGGCTAAGGTGTCTGCCCTGAAAACGGCAAATGCGGAGGAGCGGACAAAGTTAGCGATGATGGCCAACTTCTCTGTGTACTGCGCTCATGTGCGGGCGCTCAATTTCGCGAATGTTCCTTTGTCAGATAGGGCGTGGTCGGCATGGTGCACCGCCGAAACCCTTGGACTGGGCGAATATTCGTGAAGAAGAGCTTCCTCGGCTACCGGGACAGACAATTTCGACAGCGCTGCGTCCTCACTCTATGTCGACCCCGTCCACTCCTCGACCGGATGCTACTGTTGTTCCCCCACCAGTATCTCCTCAGGTGGAACCTTGACTATCTTTTTAGCAGTATGGATATTATTTTATTTTATTTTATTTATTTATTTTTTTGGTCTCTTGTGTATCTAGAAACAGATTCTTTTGGGGAAGTGATAATATAGGTGCTGTGGTTTCTTTCTGTTGGGCTTTCTTGGGTTAATTTCTTTTGATGGTCGTCATAATTTGAAGGATATGAAAACAAAATATTGTCAGGTACCAAATAACCCCCTTGCCATGGTGGTCTGGTCCTCGCCTAGTCGTAGTGTAGGTGACGTAATGGAGGATTTGGAAAGGTCTAACGCGTCCCTTACCGCGAAATTGACTTGTGCTTATCAGGAAATCGAGGGTCTGAATGTTCATATTTCCAACTTGGCGATCCGGTTGCGTGATTTGGGAGAGAAATTAAGTAAAAAGACCGCCCATTATACGGCAAATAAGGGTAAAGCAAAGGAACTTCTCAGTGCCCTACGACGTTCTCGTGATGAAGCCCGAGGTCGTGTGACGAGCTTGAGCTTGGTCCTTGGGGCCGTTTTCGAGGATGCGGATCTGCTGCTATCCTTTGCCAAAGCGTATTGGGCCCGAGCTCGCGCCTTAGAGGTGCTGGAGCATATAAAAGGAATGAGTGGTGTGTCCTGGGCAGAGCGCATGGTGGATGCGAAGGCCGGGGTAACTGAAACCACTGTTGCCTTGAACCGAATCGAGGCGGTCATTCGTGAGCGTTTGGGGACGCAAATTAATTCATTGCGAGATATTCATTTTGCCGATGTAGTAGAGACTTCGGCGTCTGTTGAGGGATTGTCGGATTAATAAAATAGCTTGTTTTGTCGTTTTCTTTGTAGCTTGTATAAACAATTCTCTCTCTTCTTTTCTTTTTTTTTTTCTTTTTTTTTTTGTAGCTTCTTTTTTTTTTTTATTCATCTTTTCTCGTTCTTCTCCCCCCCTCTTTTTTTTTATAGGCACATGCTACTATGTCGCACCAGGCTGGTTCTCCATGCCTAGTTAACCCGGGGTTAGGACCTACTGGGGCTGCCCGGGACGAGGTCTCATCTGGTGCGGCTAGTGAAGTGCCTGACAGGTGGCCCTACATTGTTTTGATGAGCAAAAATGTCAAATTGACCGACCAATGTGCTCGACTGCGGACCAAGCTGAAAACCCAGGCGGCCTCTTTTCGAGAATACGTTCGCCGTGCCGAGCATGCTGTTGAGGTTCAGGAGCGTCGTTTGGATCGATATTGGCGTGCAAAGGGCGAGTACTTCGGCAAATTAAAGTTGCTTGTGACCAAGGCCAACGTGTTGGTGAAGTATTTCCGTTTGTCCCGTGCCAGATACGATGCTTCTGCAGCTGTGATCGAAGCTCGCCGTAACCTCTCCTTTGACGATGATCGCCGTAAAACGGCCTCGGATGCTCACGAGTTCGCCAAAGAAGCCGAGTTCAACGCGCGGCTTCAGACGCTGACTTGTGTTGGGGCTCATACGACCAATTTTGATGCCCTCATTTCTGAGGAGCGTTTTGATGGTGATGAGTCTGATGGGTACACAACGACGGATGACGAAGAAATTGAGCTCGGTCAATTACCGTCGTGCTCCTCCTGCAGTAGCTCTTCTTAAATGAATCTCTTTAGTGTCGTTGATCTTCTCGTTGCCTCCGTAATGCGGGCGAGGACTATATATGTTGTTTCTTTATTCCTGTTTTGTACCTTTCCATTGCCGTATTGCTATTTAATTGATTGGATCGATTTTTCCTTGCTAAATCATTTGTTATTTCGTTATTCCTGTTTTGGAGATGCTTCTTGTTGATATTTTGTTGTTTAGATTGATTCTCCTTCATTGTTTTAGCCAATTTATATTGCATCGCCGCCGTAATGTGGACCTGAATAATTCCTTGCATTGTACCTGCATATAAATTTCATAGTATTCCTAGGCATTCCTTCGGTAACACGCCATGTTGGGAATTTCATAGTATTCCTAGGCACTTCGTCCATGTTGGGAATTTCATAATATTCCTAGGCGTTCCTTCGGTAACACGCCATGTTGGGAATTTCATAGTATTCCTAGACGTTCCTTCGGTAACACGCCATTTACGGAATTTCATAGTCTTCCTAGGCACTTCGGCCATGTTGGGAATTTTATAGTATTCCTAGACGTTCCTTCGGTAACACGCCATTTACGGAATTTCATAGTATTTCTAGGCACTTCGGCCATGTTGAGAATCTCATAGTATTCCTAGACGTTCCTTCGGTAACACGCCATTTACGGAATTTCATAGTATTTCTAGGCACTTCGGCCATGTTGAGAATCTCATAGTATTCCTAGACGTTCCTTCGGTAACACGCCATTTACGGAATTTCATAGTATTTCTAGGCACTTCGGCCATGTTGAGAATCTCATAGTATTCCTAGACGTTCCTTCGGTAACACGCCATTTACGGAATTTCATAGTATTTCTAGGCACTTCGGCCATGTTGAGAATCTCATAGTATTCCTAGACGTTCCTTCGGTAACACGCCATTTACGGAATTTCATAGTATTTCTAGGCACTTCGGCCATGTTGAGAATCTCATAGTATTCCTAGACGTTCCTTCGGTAACACGCCATTTACGGAATTTCATAGTATTTCTAGGCACTTCGGCCATGTTGAGAATCTCATAGTATTCCTAGACATTCCTTCGGTAACACGCCATTTACGGAATTTCATAGTATTTCTAGGCACTTCGGCCATGTTGAGAATCTCATAGTATTCCTAGACGTTCCTTCGGTAACACGCCATTTACGGAATTTCATAGTATTTCTAGGCACTTCGGCCATGTTGAGAATCTCATAGTATTAGTAGACAGCATAATAATATATTTTATTCATTCAAAAGAAGAAAGATAATGCCATTAAGCAAGAAGAGTAAGGTAGCACCTGTACTTGTATTCGGAGCATTGCCTATACGTAGTACTTCTTTAAGTTAGCCACATTCCAAGAATTCTTTTCCCCTCGGCTGTTGGCGAACAGGACGCTTTTGATTTT
The DNA here is from genome assembly GCA_963682055.1 of Primula veris. NCBI lineage: Eukaryota > Viridiplantae > Streptophyta > Magnoliopsida > Ericales > Primulaceae > Primula > Primula veris. Next base: position 16,367,124 of record OY821743.1, on the reverse strand, counting down.
GTAAGAGACTGGACTTGTTCGCTTGACGATTTCGTATGGGCCTTCCCATGTAGGGCTTAGTTTGCCATGTATTTCGTTGCGGGTATAGACCGTCACTCGTCGCAGCACCAGCTCTCCTACCATGAATTCTTTGGATTCTTTTACTCTCTTGTCATAAGTTTGCTTCACGCTTTGTTGGTATTTGGCTAGGGTAAGTGCTGCTATCTCTCGTTTCTCGTCTATCATGTCGAGCTCTTCTCTCATTCTTTGTTCATTATTTCCCTGCTCGACCAGCGTCGTTCGGAGCGTGGGTAGCCCGATCTCTGTCGGTATGACGGCCTCAACACCGTATGCTAAGCTAAACGGGGTTTCCTTGGTGCCCGTCTTGGGTGTAGTTCGGCACGACCATAAAACGTTGAGTAGCCGCTCGGGCCACCTCCCCTTTGCCTGTTCAAGGGTGGTCTTGATGAAGTCTAATATTGTTCGGTTTGACACTTCGGCTTGCCCGTTCCCTTGTGGGTATGTCGGCGTCGAATAGAATTTTCGGATACCGAGTTCCTCGTACCACAGCTGTAAATTGGCATCTTTGAACTGGGTTCCGTTGTCGGCGACTATAGCGTACGGAATACCGAACCTAGTTATGATGTATTCCCAAATGAATTGTTTGACGTTGCTGGCTTTGATTTCTCGGAGGGGTTTAGCTTCGACCCATTTGGTGAAATAATCAGTCGCAACGATCAGATATTCCACATTCCCAGGTGCTCTTGGGAGTTTACCGACCAAATCAATTGCCCATTGAGCGAACGGCCATGGTGCTGATACCGGGGTCATCATAGATGAAGGGAGCCGTGGTATCTTGGCGAATCGTTGGCACTTGTCGCATCGTTGGACGTATGCCTCGGCGTCTCGCTTGATATAGGGCCACCAATATCCTTGGGTCACTGCCTTGTTTGCAAGGGATCGCCCTTTGATGTGTGCTCCGCAAGATCCTTCGTGGATTTCCTCCAAGACCGGCAGTTGTAGCTCGGTCGGGACGCACAGTAGATGTGGTCCCCGGTAACTGGATTTGTATAGTTTATCGTCCTCGGATAGCCAGAAGCGAGGAGCTTTTCTTGTAATTTTCAGCGCTTTTATCTTGTCGACCGGAAGCGTTCCACTTCGCAGATAATGGGTCATGTCCTCCATCCAACCTAGTTCGTACTGTATCGATGTCACCCGGTTTACCCTTTTTATTATGCTCGGGGTCGGCAGTAGTTCCACTGTGATCGACCGGGTGTCGGTCAATGTTAATGTCGAGGCTAGGGTGGCCAATGCATCGGCATGTGCATTCTCGGTGCGATTGATTCTTACTAACTCGCACTGTTCGAAGGTGGCCATCAAGCTTTGGACTTTCTCTTGGTAGAGGATCATTCTATCATCTTTCGCTTGGTACTCGCCGATGGCTTGATTGACGATGAGCATGGAGTCTGAGCTTGCAATTAAGTGGGAGCATCCGAGGGACCGGGCAATAAGCATGCCATTTATCATGGCCTCGTATTCTGCCTCATTGTTGGTAGCTCGGAAGCCCAGTTTTAAGCTTTTTTCGATGATTGCTCTCTCTCTAGACTTTAGGACGATCCCTGCTCCTGATCCGTCCTTGGTGGCTGATCCGTCGACATGTATCTGCCAGTGTGATTGGGGAGAGAGTGCCAAAGGCTCGTCATAGCCTTCGGTGAATTCTGCGACGAAATCGGCCAGGACTTGTCCCTTTATGGCATGGCGGGGTGCGAACTCGATATGAAATTGGGATAGCTCGACCCCCCAGGCGGCAACTCGGCCGCTAATGTCCGTCCGTCGAAGTGACTCTTTAATATGAAATTTTGTGTATACCCGGACCTGATGAGCTATGAAATAGTGTGGCAACTTTCTGGTTGCGACGACCAATGCCAAACACAGCTTTTCCAAGGGTAAATAACGTGTTTCGGCTTCGACCAGAGTCTTGCTGACGAAGTAGATCGGAAATTGTTCGCGACCTTCTTCTCTTAGGATAACTGCGCTCACAGCTGTAGTGGAAACTGCTAGGTAGCATGCCAGAATGTCTCCTTTGTTCGGCCTTACTAGCAGTGGCAGCGTCCTCAAGTACTCTTTGAGATTGTTGAACGAAGCTTCACATTCCGGGTCCCAGACGAATTTTCTATCCTTCTTGAGTGATTCGAAAAATGGCCGTCCCTTATCTGCGGATCGGGTAATGAACCTGCTCAGCGCGGCCATCATTCCCGTGAGCTCTTGTACCTGTTTCTTATTCTTGGGCGCTGCTAGGTTTCGTAGAGCCGTTATTTGATCGGGATTAGCCTCTATTCCTCGTCGCCTAACCATATGTCCCAAGAATTTCCCTTTGCTGATGCCAAACGCACACTTGCTCGCATTGAGTTTCAGTTTGTGCTCGCCCAGCGTTCGGAAAACGTCCCTGATATCTTGAAAGTGGGATGTGGCTCTTTCGCTTTTGACGACCATGTCGTCTATGTATACCTCCATCATCTTCCCTATATGATCTCGACATACCCTTGTTATCATCCTTTGGTATGTTGCTCCCGCATTGCGTAGGCCGAACGGCATTACCGTATAGCAATAATTTCCCAAAGGTGATATAAACGAAGTCTTTTCTTGATCTTCGCGGGCGAGGGGAATTTGATGGTATCCTGAATATGCGTCAAGGAAGGTCATCCGTTCTGCCCCCGCAGTTGCGTCCACCAGTTGATCAATCCTTGGAAGGGGAAAGTGGTCCCTCGGACAGGCTTTGTTGAGGTTTGTGAAGTCTATACATACTCTCTCCTTCCCGTTCTTCTTAGGGACGACAACCGGGTTGGACAACCATTTTGGATAGTAAACCTCTCTTATGGCTCCAGCTTCCAATAACTTTTGTACTTCAGCGATTATAGCTGCTCTGTGCTGTATAGACACTTTCCTGCTCCTCTGTGCTATCGGCTTGTACTCGGTGTTTACACTTAGGTGGTGGCATGCCGTATTGGGGTCTAGGCCCGGCATATCTTTAGGACTCCAGGCGAATTTATCAGTGTTGTTGAGAAGGAATGCTTTCAACTCCTCGGATTCTTGTTTTGGAAGGTTATCGCCGAGGAGGAAGTAATGCTCCTCGTCCATATCTGGTATATACACCTTCCTGAGTGTCTCTCCTACTTGTTCTTCGACAACCCTTTCGGCTTTGGATATTTGGTTGATCAGCTTCTTTGTGCTGGTGGGTTGTTCCACAGTGCTTCGTTGTTTTTGGAGAGTCGCGGTGATGTCCTCGCAGCGTCTTGAATCTTCTTGACATCCTCTGGCTGTCTCGATCGCTCCCCTATCATTTGGGTATTTGACCTTTTGGTGATAGGTCGAGGGTATGGCCTTCATGGCATGTAACCAAGGTCGGCCCAATATTGCGTTGTGCCCGGAGTGGTCGTCGACCACTAAGAACTCCACGGGAACCGACATGGACCCTGTTGTGACGCTGAGGACGATCTTACCCAACGGTTTGGTCGTTTCGGAGATGAATCCGATCAGTGTGACATCGGTAGGCTGTAGATCTTGCAGCTTGAGTTCCATCTTGTCGAAGAGCTCCTTGTACATGATATCACAAGAGGCTCCTTGGTCGACAAGTACCCTGCTGACTGTGTCTAGGCCGATTTGAACACGGAGGTTAATGGCGTCTCCGTGGGGGTAAATCACCCCTTCTTCGTCAAGATCCGAGAAAGAAATGGGCGGATGTCGTCGTGGTGTGCATTGTCGTTTAGAGGTCGACGCCTGTGATGTCTTGGCTACTTGGCCAAAGTGGGCCAGCTGCCGTTGTCGTGATCGTTCCCCGCCTGGGCCCTTGGGTCGTGACATATGAACGACGTTGATCGTTTTGCCTTGCCGGTTGTCAGATCCCTCGATGGCCAGTTGTTTGCCTTTATTCCCAGCTCCATTGATGAACTTGGCTAGGTATCCTGCATCGCCCCACTGGTTCATTCTCCATCGCAGGTTACGGCAATGCTCAGTGAGATGGCCGTGATCCTCGTGATATGCGCAGAAGAGCTTGGAATCTCTCTGATTGGGGGGAGAGATGATCGGTTGTGGTCGGGAATACCAACTTTCCCTGCATATATCATTGAGGATATCTTCAGCAGACATTATTGTTGATTTACAGTTGATTTACTAATCCGAGCAAGTGTAATAGTCCGAATAAGGATAATAATCCGAGCAATAATAAAGATCAGGAAGTGTCATTATTTACAGTTGATTTACTATTATATTATTGTTGAAAAGCCTAACGCGACCGACCAAAGTTATGGCTTTATCAAATGGCGCCGTCTCCGGGAATCATCTAGTTCCCAACTAGTTTAGAATTCGAATACCAATACTCTGCCAGACGAGCGACAATGGTGACCAATGTAGAGGAAACTCATCCCGAGATAATAGAAACCAATAACCAAAACGCGCAAATTAGCCAACAAGACCTCGACGATCTACTCGCCATCCGCGACAGATATGAAGCTATCCAATCCGGAAACCAACCAACAACCTCCTACGTCAACCAAGAACAACCGATCGAACTACCCCAACATTTCATTGAAGGGATTGTCGACGAACACCCTTCATCCTCGGAGGACGAACAAGACGTGCCCGTATTAAGGCGTGCACGAAGACGCTTACCCGGGTCCCAAGCAGGGCCGAGCTCAAGAGTCCCTTTGCCTACAGCCTCGGTAAACTCCGGTGCTCGTTTACAAACGGACGAAGCTCATCAGTTTGGCATGCCCGAGGATCATGTACTCGGACAGTCGCCCCGACTACCGACTAATTCTCCAAGGATGATTACACCACCCACGGTGGAGGTACAACATGTTGTTCCATTAGCCGATGAAAGGAACTACGCCCAGCTACAAGCTCAGCTGGCGGCATGCATGACGGCCATGACAGCGGCCGGCATCGTATTGCCAGTTATCCAACCCGACAAAGACCCACGCCATGAAGTGGAAGATTCTGCCTACAGGGCCGCCCTGGAGGCAGCGGGTCGGCGACCCGATACAAGAGTCCCCCACCAAGGGGGCAATGTCCCAATAACTATCGTCCATCCGAACACTCATATGGAACGTGTCCACACAAACACGAAGGACGATAGATATCCCGAATACAGGATCGGGGAGGGATATGGCCCATCACCACATCAGGGAGGATACCCTCCCCCCTACCAAGTCACGGATGACGCGTTCCAACAGGCTTGGAACGTATGCCAAGAAACCCCGTGTGCCGAACAGATCACGCGGTACCGCAATCCTATGGGATTCGTCATCCCCGAATTCAGGCTCTATGATGGGAAGAGTTGCCCTATCGACCATCTGAGGCACTACAAGACGAAGATGGAACTGTGGAGTGATGACCATGCACTGATGTGCAAATTTTTCAAAAACAGCTTGGGTCAAGAGTCTTCGTCATGGTATCACAACTTACCACGGGGCTCCATTAGAAACTGGGCAGAACTGCTAAGAGCGTACTCCACTCGATACGCTGCTCATCGGAAAAAGAAGGTTAGCATCGAAACCCTTCTTAAAATGACGATGATGCCAAATGAAAGGCTCAACGATTACTGCATACGTTTTATCGACGTAGAAAACCAGATTCCACGATATGCCAATAATATAGCCATCCAGAACTTTATCAACTCCATCCCTAATGGCTATTGGGCGAGAAGGAAGTTCATAGGCAAAAACTTCCCGACCACTGATTCCCTGCTAGCCTATTGTACACACCTCACCGATAAAAGCGACGAACTGCGTTTCCACAACCGAACTCTACGAAGAAGAGAGTCGGTCCGCGAGGCACAGGTGGGTCGCAAAAGAGTTAGGAATAACCAGGGAGAAGCATTCCAACCGACCAGAAAGGGCAAAGATCCCGAGGTCCATAGCAGGGTAGACCGACCACGAGCACTAGAGCCCAAACCGCTCCAGATCGCATACCCAACACCGACCAACGAAGATAAACCGCTCCAGCTCACCTACCCGATGCCACTCAAGCCGTTTCAACAAGGTCGGCCCCAAGAGAGGGAACACCGAAACACTTTCGGACCGGTCGAGCTGCGATACACTTTCAACCTATCTGCTGAAGATATCCTCAATGATATATGCAGGGAAAGTTGGTATTCCCGACCACAACCGATCATCTCTCCCCCCAATCAGAGAGATTCCAAGCTCTTCTGCGCATATCACGAGGATCACGTCCATCTCACTGAGCATTGTCGTAACCTGCGATGGAGAATGAACCAGTGGGGCGATGCAGGATACCTAGCCAAGTACATCAAAGGAGCTGGGAATAAAGGCAAACAATTGGCCATTGAGGGATCCGACAACCGGCAAGGCAAAACGATCACTGTCGTTCATATGTCACGACCCAAGGGCCCAGGCGGGGAACGATAGCGACAACGGCAGCTGGCCCACTTTGGCCAAGTAGCCAAGGCATCACAGGCATCAACCTCTAAACGACAATGCACACCACGACGACATCCGCCCATTTCTTTCTCGGATCTTGACGAAGAAGGGGTGATTTACCCCCACGGAGACGCCATTAACCTCCGTGTTCAAATCGGCCTAGACACGGTCAGCAGGGTACTTGTCGACCAAGGAGCCTCTTGTGATATCATGTACAGGGAGCTCTTCGACAAGATGGAACTCAAGCTGCAAGATCTACAGCCTACCGATGTCACACTGATCAGATTCATCTCCGAAACGACTAAACCGTTGGGTAAGATCGTCCTCAGTGTCACAACCGGGTCCGTGTCGGTTCCCGTGAAGTTCTTAGTGGTCAACGACCACTCCGGTCACAACGCAATATTAGGCCGACCTTGGTTACATGCCATGAAGGCCATACCCTCGACCTATCACCAAAAGGTCAAATACCCAAATGATAGGGGAGAGATCGAGACACCCAGAGGATGTCAAGAAGATTCAAGACGCTGCGAAGACATCACCGCGACTCTCCAAAAACAACGAAGCATTGTGGAACAACCCACCAGCACGAAGAAGCTGATCAACCAAATATCCAAAACCGAAAGGGTTGTCGAAGAACAAGTAGGAGAGACACTTAGAAAGGTGTATATTCCAGATATGGACGAGGAGCACTACTTCCTCCTCGGCGATAACCTTCCAAAACAGGAATCTGAGGAGTTGAAAGCATTCCTTCTCAACAACATTGATAAATTCGCCTGGAGTCCTAAAGACATGCCGGGCCTAGACCCCAATACAGCATGCCACCACCTAAGTGTAAACGCCGAGTACAAGCCAATAGCACAGAGGAGCAGGAAAGTGTCTGTACAGCACAGAGCAGCTATAATCGCTGAAGTACAAAAACTATTGGAGGCTGGAGCCATAAGGGAGGTTTACTATCCGAAATGGTTGTCCAACCCGGTCGTCGTCCCTAAGAAGAACGGGAAGGAGAGAGTCTGTATAGACTTCACCAATCTCAACAAAGCCTGCCCGAGGGACCACTTTCCCCTTCCAAGGATCGATCAACTGGTGGACGCAACTGCGGGAGCAGAACGGATGACCTTCCTTGATGCGTACTCAGTATACCATCAAATTCCCCTCGCCCACGAAGATCAAGAAAAGACTTCATTTATATCGCCTTTGGGAAATTATTGCTATACGGTAATGCCGTTCGGCCTACGCAATGCAGGAGCAACATACCAAAGGATGATAACAAGGGTATGTCGAGATCATATAGGGAAGACGATAGAGGTATACATAGACGACATGGTCGTCAAGAGCGAAAAGGCCACATCCCACCTCCAAGACATTAAAGACGTCTTCCAAACGTTGGGCGAGCACAAACTAAAGCTCAACGCAAGCAAGTGTGCATTTGGCATCAGCAAAGGGAAATTCTTGGGGCATATGGTTAGCCGACGAGGAATAGAGGCTAATCCCGATCAAATAACGGCTCTACGGAACCCTGCAGCGCCCAAGAGTAAGAAACATGTACAAGAGCTCACGGGAATGATGGCAGCGTTGAGCAGGTTCATTAGCCGATCCGCAGACAAGGGACGGCCATTTTTTGAATCACTCAAGAAGGATAGAAAATTCGTCTGGGACCCGGAATGTGAGGCTTCATTCAACAATCTCAAAGAGTACTTGAGGACACTGCCACTGCTAGTAAGGCCGAACAAAGGAGACGTTCTGGCATGCTACCTAGCAGTTTCCACTACAGCTGTGAGCGCAGTTATCCTAAAGGAAGAAGGTCGCGAACAATTTCCAATCTACTTCGTCAGCAAGACTCTGGTCGAAGCCGAAACACGTTACCTACCATTGGAAAAGCTGTGTCTGGCATTGGTCGTCACCACCAGGAAGTTGCCGCACTATTTCATAGCTCATCAGGTCCGGGTATACACGAAATTTCATATCAAAGAGTCACTTCGATGGACGGACATTAGCGGTCGAGTTGCCGCCTGGGGGGTCGAACTATCCCAATTTCATATCGAGTTCGTACTCCGCCATGCCATAAAGGGACAAGTCCTGGCCGATTTCGTCGCGGAGTTCACCAAAGGCTACGATGAGCCTTTGGCACTCTCCCCACAATCACACTGGCAGATACACGTCGACGGATCAGCCACCAAGGACGGATCCGGAGCAGGGATCGTCCTAAAGTCTAGAGAGGGAGCAATCATCGAAAAAAGCATAAAACTGGGCTTCCGAGCTACCAACAATGAGGCAGAATACGAAGCCATGATAAATGGCATGCTCATTGCCCGGTCCCTCGGATGCTCCCACTTAATTACAAGCTCAGACTCCATGCTCATCGTCAATCAAGCCATCGGCGAGTACCAAGCCAAAGATGACAGAATGATCCTCTACCAAGAGAAAGTCCAAAGCTTGATGGCAACCTTCGAACAGTGCGAGTTAATAAGAATCAATCGCACCGAAAATGCACATGCCGATGCCTTGGCCACCCTAGCCTCGACATTAACATTGACTGACACCCGGTCGATCACAGTGGAACTACTGCCAACCCCGAGCATAATTAAAAGGGTAGACCGAGTGACATCAATACAGTACGAACTAGGTTGGATGGAGGACATGACTCGTTATCTGCGAAATGGAACGCTTCCGGCCGACAAGATAAAAGCGCTGAAAATTACAAGAAAAGCTCTTCGCTTCTGGCTATCCGAGGACGATAAACTATACAAATCCAGTTACCGGGGACCCCACCTACTGTGCGTCCCGACCGAGCTACAACTGCCGGTCTTGGAGGAAATCCACGAAGGATCCTGCGGAGCACACATCAAAGGGCGATCCATTGCAAACAAGGCAGTGACCCAAGGATATTGGTGGCCCTATATCAAGCGAGACGCCGATGCATACGTCCAACGTTGCGACAAGTGCCAACGATTCGCCAAGATACCACGGCTCCTATCATCTATGATGACCCCGGTATCGGCACCATGGCCGTTCGCTCAATGGGCAATTGATTTAGTCGGTAAACTCCCAAGAGCACCTGGGAGTGTGGAATATCTGATCGTCGCGACGGATTATTTCACCAAATGGGTCGAAGCTAAACCCCTCCGAGAAATCAAAGCCAGCAACGTCAAACAATTCATTTGGGAATACATCATCACTAGGTTCGGTATACCGTACGCTATCGTCGCCGACAACGGAACCCAGTTCAAAGATGCCAATTTACAGCTGTGGTACGAGGAACTAGGTATCCGAAAATTCTATTCGACGCCGACATACCCACAAGGAAACGGGCAAGCCGAAGTGTCAAACCGAACAATATTAGACGGCATCAAGACCACCCTTGAACAAGCAAAGGGGAGGTGGCCCGAGCGGCTACTCAACGTTTTATGGTCGTGCCGAACTACACCAAAGACGGGCACCAAGGAAACCCCGTTTAGCTTAGCATACGGAGTCGAGGCCATCATACCGACAGAAATCGGGCTACCCACGCTCCGAACGACTTTAGTCGAGCAGGGAAACAATGAACAAAGAATGAGAGAAGAGCTAGACATGATAGACGAGAAACGAGAGATAGCAGCCCTTACCCTAGCCAAATACCAACAAAGCGTGAAGCAAACTTATGACAAGAGAGTAAGAGGATCCAAAGAATTCATGGTAGGAGAGCTGGTGCTGCGACGAGTGACGGTCTATACCCGCAATGAAATACATGGCAAACTAATCCCTACCTGGGAAGGCCCATACGAAATCGTCAAGCAAACGAGTCCAGTCTCTTACAAAATCAAAAGCGTACTGTTCGCCAATAGCCGAGGGGAAAAGAATTCTTGGAACGTGGCTAACCTAAAGAAGTACTACATATAGGCAATCTTCCGAGTACAGGTGCCATCTTACCCCTCCTACTTAATGGCATTATCTTTCGTATTTTTGAATGAATAAAATATATTATCATGCTGTCTAGCGAATACAAATGAAATTCCGTAAATGGCGTGTTTTCAAAGGAACGTCTAGGAATACTATGAAATTCCCAACATGGCCGAAGTGCCTAGGAATGTTATGAAATTCCGTAAATGGCGTGTTTTCGAAGGAACGTCTAGGAATACTATGAAATTCCCAACATGGCCGAAGTGCCTAGGAATATTATGAAATTCCCAACATGGCCGAAGTGCCTAGGAATGTTATGAAATTCAGTAAATGGCGTGTTTTCAAAGGAACGTCTAGGAATACTATGAAATTCCCAACATGGCCGAAGTGCCTAGGAATGTTATGAAATTCCGTAAATGGCGTGTTTTCAAAGGAACGTCTAGGAATACTATGAAATTCCCAACATGGCCGAAGTGCCTAGGAATATTATGAAATTCCCAACATGGCCGAAGTGCCTAGGAATACTATGAAATTCCGTAAATGGCGTGTTTTCGAAGGAACGCCTAGGAATACTATGAAATTCCCAACATGGCCGAAGTGCCTAGAAATGTTATGAAATTCCGTAAATGGCGTGTTTTCAAAGGAACGCCTAGGAATACTATGAAATTCCCAACATGGCCGAAGTGCCTAGAAATGTTATGAAATTCCGTAAATGGCGTGTTTTCAAAGGAACGCCTAGGAATACTTTGAAATTCCCAACATGACCGAAGTGCCTAGAAATGTTATGAAATTCCGTAAATGGCGTGTTTTCAAAGCAACGCCTAGGAATACTATGAAATTCCCAACATGGCCGAAGTGCCTAGGAATGTTATGAAATTCCGTAAATGGCGTGTTTTCAAAGGAACGCCTAGGAATACTATGAAATTCATATGCAGGTACAATGCAAGAAATAATTCAGGTCCACGTTACGGCGGCGATACAATACAAAATGGCCAACACAATGAAGAAGAATCAAACTAAACAATGAAATATCAACAAGAAGCATATCCAAAACAGGAATAACGAAATGGCAAATGAATCAGCAAGGAAAAATCGATCCAATCAATCAAATAGCAATACGGCAATGGAAAGGTACAAAACAGGAATAACGAAATAGCAAATGAATCAGCAAGGAAAAATCGATCCAATCAATCAAATAGCAATATGACAATGGAAATGTACAAAACAGGAATAACGAAATGACAAATGAATCAGCAAGGAAAAATCGATCCAATCAATCAAATAGCAATACGACAATGGAAATGTACAAAACAGGAATAAAGAAATAACACAAATAGTCCTCGCCCGCATTACGGAGGCAATAAAAAGATCATCGACACTAAAGAAACTCATTTAAGAAGAGCTACTACAGGAGGAGCACGACGGTAATTGACCGAGCTCAATCTCTTCGTCATCCGTCGTCGTGTCCCCATCAGACTCATCACCATCAAAACGCTCCTCAGAAATGAGGGCATCAAAATTGGTCGTATGAGCTCCAACGCAAGTCAGCGTCTGAAGCCGCGCATTGAACTCGGCTTCTTTAGCGAGCTCGTGAGCATCTGAGGCCGCTTTACGGCGATCATCGTCGAAGGGGAGATTACGGCGAGCTTCGATCATAGCCGCGTAAGCATCGTATCTGGTTCGGGACAAACGGAAATACTTCACCAACACGTTGGCTTTGGTTACCAACAACTTTAATTTGCCGAAGTATTTGTCTTTTGCACGCCAATATCGATCCAAACGACGCTCCTGAACCTCAACAACATGCTCGGCACGGTGAACGTATTCTCGAAAAGAGGCCGCCTGAGTTTTCAGCTTGGTCCGAAGTCGAGCACATTGGTCGATCAACTTGACATTTTTGCCCATCAAAACGATGTAAGGCCACTTGTCAGGCACCTCACTAGCCGCACCAGATGAGACCTCGTCCCGGGCAGCCCCAGTAGGTCCTAACCCCGGGCTAACTAGGCATGGAGAACTAGCCTGGTGCGACGTAGTAGCGTGTGCCTATAAAAGCAAAAAAAAAAATGGGGAAGAACGAGAAGAGATGAATATACAACCACAAGAAACGAAAAGACGAAAATAGAAAAAACGAATATTTCCATACAAGCTACAAATAAAACGACAAAACAAGCTACTCGATTATCAATCCGATAACCCCTCGACAGACGCCGAGGTCTCTACTACATCAGCGAAATGAATATCTTGCAATGAAGCAATTTGCGTCCCCAAGCGCTCACGAACAACCGCATCGATTCGGTTCAAGGCAGCAGTGGTCTCGGTTACCCCGGCCGTCGCATCAACCATGCGCTCGGCCCGGGAAACACCACTCATCTCTTTTACATGCTCCAGCACCTCTAAAGCGCGAACTCGGGCCCAATACGCTTTGGTAAAGGATAGCAGCAGGTCCGCATCCTCGAAAACGGCCCCTAGGACCAAGTTCAAGCTCGTCACACGACCTCGGGCTTCATCACGAGAACGTCGTAAGGCACCGAGAAGTTCCTTCGCTTTACCCTTATTCGCCGTATAATGGGCAGTCTTTTTGCTGAATTTCTCTCCCAAGTCACGTAACCGAATAGACAAGTTTGCAATGTGAATATTCAGATCCTCGACTTTATGATGAGCAGAATTCAGTTCAGCAGTTAGGGCAGCCTTAGATCTTTCCAGATTATCTATAACGTCACCTACACTACGACTATGCGAGGTCCAGACCACCACAGCAAGGGGGTTATTTGGTACCTGACAATATTTTGTTTTCACATCCTTCAAAATATGACGACCCTCAAAAGAAAGTAATCCGAGAAGGCCCAACAGAAAGAAAAAACAGCACCTATATTATCACTTCCCCAAAAGAATATGTTTCTAGATACAAAAGAGACCCACAATTCTACTACCAAAAGACTACACAAAAACAACAAAAATATATATATACTGTCAGAAAAATGGTCAAGGTTCCACCTGAGGAGATGCGGGTGGGGGAGTAACAGTAGCATCACGAAGATTCGCTCAGTCTAAGGGTTTCGGCGATGCACCATGCGGACAGGGATACACCAACTCCGACCACGCCCTATCCGACACAGGAACATTCGCGAAATTGAGCGCCCGCACATGAGCGCAATAGACGGAGAAATTAGCCATCATTGCTAACCTTGTCCGCTCCTCCGCCTGTGCCGTTTTCAGAGCGGCCACCTTAGCCTTTTCGGCTTCCACGTCCTCCGCCAGCAGCAAGTTCTCCTCCTCTAGTTGGCCGTACTTATCGACCATGCTCTCCTTTTCAGCCTTCAACTTATCAACATCCTCGGTCACGTGCAGAAAGTCCACAGCCAGCTTGTCATAATTTTCGCCCAGGGTTTAATTCTCGGCGACTAGTTTCTCTTTCTCGGCCTCGAAAGCCGCAAGCAGATCTTTTATCTTCAGATCGTTCTCCTCTACTATGGCCTTCTTCTCGGCCACCAGCTTCTCTTTATCAGCCCCTAGAGCTCCCAGCTGATCCCGTAACACCACGGTACTCAAGACAACCTGCACTTCAAAACATCAGATTCCAAACAAAATACGAGTACCAAACCTATATAACAAAATACGAGCATCATGGTATATATTACAAAATACGCGCTCAACATACCCGCAGTGCATCCGCGTTGGCCTGCTCTATAACCGACATTGTAGGCAGAGCAGCTATTTTTTCTGCATCCTTGAAAGCAAGGGGTTTCAGAGCAGTATACCCCATCTTCAAGGTTCGAGGTTGCCCCAACAGCTCACCTCTGCACCGATCAATGTAAGGGGTCATTGCAACCCCGTCCACCAACACCTTCTCGGGTCTGTCGAGAGCCTCATCCTCGACACCCGTCACAACATCCACGGCACTCTCCTTGCCGACCTCCACTTCCACCCCCACGTCCTCCTCCAAATGATCAATCTCAGGGGCCCTATGCTCGATCTCTTCCTCAGTACGGATGGGCGAGCAAACGGGCAGATCTATCGGATCCTCGCTAGGGATAGGCGAGATGACAGGCAAGGTCATCGTACCCTCTCCCATGTTAGTCAAGAGGTTCATATGTCCGAATACATCGTCGATCGACCCCGGAAACACAATAATACCCATGGACCGGGCAAGAGCGAGGGTAATCAATGGAGAAGTCAGTAGCTGAAACAAGATAACTAATAAAGCAAGGCACTAAAGAACAAAACGACAACAATCAAAAGACAAGAAAATCAAAATACATATACACATACATCGCCCGGCGCAGAGGCATCCTCGGTGATATCCCCTTGGGAAGCAGCAAACACTCCCTCGCCCGAGCCCACGTTAGCATCCTCCTCGGTAACTGATGTATCGGTTCCCCTAGCCCTCTTCGTTGTTCCAACGACAGGATCAGATGCACGACGCTTAGAACGAACGGGCTTTTTCCCAAGCCGAGCAACACTTCGAGCCCGGACCACTTTCAAGAATTCCTCCTCGGGCTCTTTGGGGATCTCGGGTGCAGGATTCCCCTTGGTCACCGACCCCATAGGGTAACCGAGCAGCATGGGAGCAGTACGACTCGCAGGATCCGGCTTCGGTCCAGGCCCCCACCATTTCCAAAGAGCTAACAGAGCCTCTACATTGGAAGCGCCGAGGTCTGGCATAGTGGGAGCATTGGTAGCCGGTCCAGGAATCTGGTGTCCCGCACAACCCCATGCACCGGAAGCAATAACAATACCAAGATTACGCTCTTTGTTGGTATCCGGCAAACCGATAACGAGCCGGCAAAAGGCACGCAGAGTCTTCAAATACTAGCTGCGACGCTCAAAGCTCAAACTATAGACTCCAAAGACGTCCTTCAGTTCAATCGGTATTCCGGACAACTCCGATAACCTTTGGATACCATTCAGAGTACGGTAACCATTTAGGGCCAGTTGGGCCGGAGCAATCTGGACGGCCTCAAAGAACGAGGCCACCCAGTTTGTAAAAGGAAGTCGAAGACCCCTAGTAAAGAATGCCGAAGAGCGCACGGCTACCTCGCCGGCAGGAACAAATCCCAGCACCTCCTCGTCAGAAATAGGAAGCCGAATGTGTATGTTGTCGGGTATTCCGGCAAGCTCCTTAAAATCCTTTTCCACGAATGTGCCAACTTGGGCCACACTTTGGGTCAGAATTTCCTATCCAAACATCATCAAAATTCCATCAATATACTAACCAAATACACAAACCAGAACCACATCAATATAACGAGAGCCACCACCCCCCCCCCCACTCACATTAACCAAGTACATAAGAATCATCAGACATATATAGACAACCTGAACCATATACCAACGCCACATCTATGACCACAACGACAAATCAAATACAACCCCTAACACACACACACACACAAAAAAGGGGGAGGGGAGAACGAAAAATCACTTACAGTTATCATTATGAGCAAGCAAGCGAGAACAGCAGCAAGTCTTTCAACAATACCACGAAACCCTAGATCAGGCGGTCGAACGCTTTTCCTTTTTGGCGGGAAGAATATACTTTAGAGAGAGAGACAGATATTTTCTTCAGCAAATTTTGTGATAAAAACAAAAGGGATTACTCGGCACAGTAAAAAGGAGTGGAGTCACAAAAAGAATAAAATAATAACCGTCCTTTCGTGTGACAGAGGTTTACCTTTTTTCCAACCATACAAAAGTCAACAACCGCTGCTATTTTTAACATATAAACGCTCCAGATTTTGCCACGTCAGAGCATATTCCACTACCCAAGGCAGTTCACATCATTACACCCAAATAAACGGCCAATGGACCCTACCACGAAAAGCTTCCCACATACGCTACCAATATTATCACACCGAGAATGTCCCCCGATTAAGTTCCTCGACTCCCAACCATTTCTTACCCAAAGGGCACACCGAACAAGGTGGACGAAGACCGTTTCTAGCTTGACGGCATGAAGCGTCAAGTCTAACAACGCTCTCCGGGGGGATAACGGGCACATTGTTCGGTGTATACTGAGAAACATCAAATAAAATAGAAATAGAATAGACAGAATCAAGTGCAAGACAAGTTTTATTCTTCCACAAAGGGGGAAAACACAAACAATACAACAGAAAAAGAAAAAATTTTACAAGAAGATACACCCATCCTACTTTTTCAAACTATCCCCCATATCAACATCCTTCTTCGCCAAAAGTTCCTCCAGACGCTATTTTTCCCTAATCAACCGAGAAATCGCCATCTCAGCCTGTTTCAAGGCGTAATACTGAGACTCGCATTTTTTCTCGGCCTTGAAACGAGCAGTGCCCTCTTCGTCCCAATATTGTTTAAACCTCCTCACTTCAGTCCGAGCACACATGAGATCATGTTTCAGCCATGACATCTCAATTTCTTTTAGTTGAAGAGGAGTCAAATCCTCTTCCCCAAAACCAGGGGGACGAGGTAGCAAAAAAGTAGGCTCCTCTTCCATAAGGGCTTTCTTTTTGGAGGCAGACCTAGTGATGGGAGCCATCTCAAACAAAAGCAAGTTAGAAGAAACAAATTATAAAACAAGAGAGAGAGGAGAATGGATAATGAAGTACAGACAATAGGAAGCATTTATAAAGAATCAAAGGGCACGAAGTACGAGGCGTCACAACGGTTCATAAGACAAAGGCACGAGATACGAAAAGATACATCTGATTCTAATACAAAAGAAAATACAAGTTCCAAAACAAAAAATATATACATCAGGTAACCAGCCCAATCAAACTAAGGATCAATAGGTGGAAAAACCGAACTACCAGACCGGGAGAAAGCTACCCGAGCAGAGCTGTCAAACCGAGCTTGGTAAGAGTCATTCATGACTACCAAGCACTCATTCTCCCTGGAGAGTTCGGTGTTCGTCCTAGTAAGGACACGGACGCGCTCCTCAAGCCGAGATTGAGCATTGAATAGAGAAAAGTTAGTGTTGTTATCTGACAAATACTTGGGAGCATGCATGTTTCCTGACAATACTTGGGAGCGTGCACCTATGATTGACAACGTGATGGATAGATCTACAGTCCAGCAAGAAATAAAGGTACAAGATACTCAAAAGGTCCACATCCCAACAAACCACAAATTCAACAAGAAGAAGTACAAGATAAAGGTGCAAAAATAGAAGGGCAAATATAATTTTCATTAATGAAGATGGGATATATCATTGTTCATTACATCAGAGTACAGCCGAAAAAGAAATCTATTACATCCGAAAAGGAAATCTATTACATCCGACAAGAAAATCTGTTACATCCGAGATAAAGATCTATTACATCCGAGAAGAGCTAGTACAGAAGATCAGGCAAAGAAGATCAACTATATCAGCTGACCAAGTGAGCAGGAGACGCCAAAAAGAAAAAGTAAGAAGAAAGAGAAAGGAAAAGAAGAAGAGTGCAAGAGAACGAAGAAAAAAAAGGAAGAAAGTGGAGGGAACAGAAATGAAAAGCAAGAAGAGGAAAAGAAAAATGACAAAAACCCTAGACATAACACAAAACCCTTAGGATCACAGGGTTGATTGTTACATCGTAGTGGTGCAAAGAAACAAAAAAAAAAGATGAAGAAAAAAGAAAGAGAAAGAGCAGAGGAGGAAGAAATGAAGGAAACAGACAAATAAAAAGGAAGTCAAAGAAACAAAACAAAAAGAAGAAAAAGAAAGACCTAGGAAAAGATAGTAAGAAGAAAATGGAGGATAGAGAGAAGAGAGACTGAAAGAGTATAGAAAGAAAAGGATGAGGAAGAGGAGACGCAGCAGAAGAAAAAACAAAAAAAAAGAAGGGGGAAGGTTAGGGGGAAGTCGATCGATATCGGTGAGAGGGCCCGGCAGAGACATCCTTGTCCCTCAGTGTCGGGTTCTCCCTTAGCATCTCATTCTCTTCGACTAGAGCCTGACGAGCACGTCGGCCATAAGCCAGTTCGGATCTTAGCCAAGTTAATTCCCGAACCATCTCGGTATGGTGATAACGCATCACCTTCAATTCCTCCTCGGCATCCTTCAACAGCCTTTGTACATGGCTATAGGAGGCTTCAAAAGCCTCCACTTGCAAAGCCAATGCTGATTGGGAGAAAGGACCAGACATCTTATGCAAATTATAAGATGAGGATCTGTATATGGGGGAAAATAATATGATGAGGGTTGTGGATATAACCATGCTGTAAGCAGGTATTTATAGATCAATTAGATGAGGGCTGGTATTGAGAGTCGCAACCGTTCGCCAATGGGTACTAAGAAGCGACGGCAATTAAAAGATGCGTCTGTTCAAGAAAAAACGTTTGGATTCCCAAAAGGTTCTAAAAAAGCGTGAGTAATTAAAAGCCACTTGTTCACAAAATGCTTGGATTCTTACCAATATTTAAAGGGGGTAAGTAATAATGGCATCGAAACGCGCATCATTTTTGGGGAAAGGCAGCAGTTCAAATAAATATCTAAGATCTTTTGCACAGAGCTCAAGAAAACTCTCGTGAATAAGATTTTTATGCACAAGGCTCAAGAAATCCTATTGGTCCCCAGATATAAAGAGTAAGAAGGTCCAATGGATAAGGTCAAACGCAAGGCCCAAGAAAAAGCATTAATGAGGCCACAAGCGTGCGCAGTCAAAAGAAATTGCATTGGAAAAGT
Organism: Primula veris; assembly: GCA_963682055.1. NCBI lineage: Eukaryota > Viridiplantae > Streptophyta > Magnoliopsida > Ericales > Primulaceae > Primula > Primula veris. The sequence goes on along the minus strand of OY821743.1, from coordinate 16,348,200 downwards.
AATTCAGATATAAACAAGAGAAGAAGTCTTTATTGATTGATTGATACTTCGTTACAGAAGAAGCAGTAAAAGGAAATACAATAAAAACAATAAAATCATTTCGTAGAAGGGCCCGCTTCGTCATTCGGCTTCCCCTTCGACCGAGCATACACTTCCTTAAGTGCCAGTTTGTAAGCCCTCTTGGAAGCAAGTTGCCTGTCTCTGGAGGCCTCGAGCTCTTTGATCCGAGCACGAGCGCGAATACTGTCGAGCAAAGACCTCTGGTGCTCCTTCTCCATGGCGTCCAATCGCTCATCTAGTTCGGCGGCCCGACGAGCTTCCACCGACAGCCGGGCAACCCTCTTCTCGAGATAACGCACCTTCTGAACTTCCTCTTCAAGACGAGCAATATATTCAGGAAGGTTGTCATCATAGTTTTCAAGAGGAAAAGCCATTTGTTCGTTAATAAAGAATGAATTGCACAAAGAATACAGGGACAATCCCCTTTTATAGGAAGAAACAAGGAGTAGATCAAAGGTCATCTCGAAGAAATACAACCTCTTGAACTTTCCAAGAGCATTTACGGCAAATTAACCACAGTTCCAAATCCAATTAAAGTCATCCAAAAAGATATTAAGAAGATGAACAGACAAGAACAAGGATAGGGAAATATTTTATTAATTTCAAAAACTTCGATTACAACTGAGGAGAAGACTCCCCATTCAAAAGAAATTACAACAGAAATCACAAAAGACTAATTATTTCGAGGAAGAGCCTTCTTCATCGTCATCCGAACTCGGTTTAGACCGAGCATGCAACTCCTTGAAGGCAAGCTTATAGGCCCTTTTTGCTGCCTTCTGCTTGGCCAGATTAGCCTCGAGCCTCTTTATATGCTCGTAAGCCCAATCCCGATCGGCCATCGTCACATGATGATCAGAATCCATGTCAGACAACCTTTTCTTGTAATTTCAAACCTTGTCCACGAGTTTCTTATTCGCGGTACGAGATTTCTTGATCTCCATTTCTAAATAAGAAATATAATTAAAGGAGCTCTCACCAGTAGAACCAAAGGAAGCCATTACGTCACGAGCAAAATAGTAGTAAAATGCCTAATTATGGAGGGGGCACACCCCTTTATAGGAGTTTTCCTCGAAGAAAGATATTAGGATATGAAACATTAAATGGGCCCCCCATGGAACCGTCATGAGTCTGTTGCGTTTCTCGATGAAGTATTGGGAACGACAAGACCGAAGTAATATCCTCGACAGACCGAACATGACTCCCTCGACATGGAAACCACGCCGAGGAAGTCAGGGAGCACTTGATAGAACATAAAAATTGGACCCGAATATTCTATTCGGGTAATAATCAACCCACTTTATAAATGGGTATCCAACGCTTAAATGGGTCATCTTATGCCTTTTATAAGAAAATAAGGTATTACTATCAAAAACCCAAGCCCACTTAACTAGGGACCCATATCTGAAAAACCCACTGGGATGAAGACATTTGTCAACATCCTAGAAGGCATATTTGCCTATAAATAGCCAACTACCCCTCCTAGAAATGGACCAGAAAATCTATCTAAAAAATATAGAGAGAAGTTGAGAAAAGAGAGAAACTAGTCAAAGCATATCACGCCAAGAAATAAACCGAGCAGAGATAAAGCCGAGCACCGAATAAAAGGGGAAAAAGACCAAGAAGAGAGATTAAATAGTCAAGTCAAGCACAATTGTAAAACAGAAATACTAATCCGAGCAAGTGTAATAGTCCGAATAAGGATAATAATCCGAGCAATAATAAAGATCAGGAAGTGTCATTATTTACAGTTGATTTACTATTATATTATTGTTGAAAAGGCTAACGCGACCGACCAAAGTTATGGTTTTATCAATACCATATATTTATACTGGTTTCGTTATAGAGGCAAACTATTGTGTACTTACTGTGGCCCTGGGGGCATCCTATTGTGAGAGGTTCATATTTTGTAAGGACTAAGTTGCATGAATTTGGCCCTTCTCCTTTGTATAAATAATAGTCTTGATGAACTACAAAAATCTCAACATGTTCACAGAATTTATGTAAAAATAATGGAAGTACCCCAACCTTACTGTTGCATACTATCGAACACTGCTCAACTGTTTTGGGCACTTTCACATAAATAGTACTAGATTCAACAACAATTTTAGTGGATAAAATATGCCTGAAATGTGAAAATAGTATGTTTTCAGGCAATGCCTTCAAATTTCCAGAATCCTATTTCATATAAATCACTAATTTATCTGTCAATACAAATAACCAAAAGAACGAGATATATGCAACATCACAACTACCATGCATGTAATCGGACTTGGTTGGAGAATGAGTCTCATGTGTATGGAGATTAATTGCTCTATGAAAGAAAACTAAAGCCGAAATTCTGAGCGTTGTTACGTGTTTTCAGTTACGACCTCAGTTATAACTGAAATCTCAATTATAACTCAAGTTGTAACTGAACTATTCTGCGAATTTAATAAAAAATATTGAACACGAGACGTTTGATCACTGAGTTCGATACAATCCAGATCTACATCTCCGAGACACTCACTCAGTGATTTATTGATTTATGAAGGACAGTAATGAGTTTTAAGCCTTACAATACTCAACCGTATATGTTTAACTGTTTACTTCACTACTTAAATATTATCAATCTCTCTTTAGGAATTAACTGTACGATTTTTCTAATTTTTTTAACCTCTCGTATACAACGGTTGTTGATTTCTATAATTTGATGTCTACATTGTAAAACACACACAATAATAAGGCTAATAGGTTTTATATATAACATTTACAAAAGATTTTAAGTTGATCAAATATGAAATATATTCATAAATCTTCTTTTTTTGTTGTTTAAAAAATCTTGAGTCTTTCCTTATAATTTAAAATATTCAATCTTTCAGATTTCATATCATATTTTTTCCAACTTGATAACCACGTTTTAATATGCAAGATATCAAAAGTATACTTCTACAAAATCTTCAATGAATTTGTTCGCCATATTCAGTTATATCTTGAGTTATAACTGAAGTTGTAACTAAACTGTTTTTCTTTAACTTATAGAAAATTATTAATCAAATAAACTATACTTACAAGTTTAAACAATATAATCTCAAACATTGCTATAACAATAACAAATAATGGGGTCCATAATCTAGGACCTAACACATACATAGAATTTTACATCTTTTACTAAACAACACATTCATACACTCCCCTGCACAATATGAACTGTGTGACCACCAGTTAAAATGCTGAATAACAATACAACTCTATTTATATCCTAAACCACAATCAAATTACAGCTTTACTATAGAAAACCTTCATACATTCCCTGAATAATGTGAACTATGTTTGACCACGAGTTGAAATGTTTGAGTAGTTATATAACTGTAATTATAACTTGAACCACAGTCAAAACCATATTGTTCATATCCCCAACTCCTCTGAACCAACACATTAAATGATGTTTGTTTGTTCAATCACCATCAAATTCAAATCCTCACCATTTAGGAGCAACATATTAAATTCACTTCATCTGCATAATTCCATTACCAGAACAGAAGCGGGAAAAATAACACATAATGCAGAGCTCTGATCGACACAATCACATTAGAAATTCAAATATATAACAAGCAGGTATGAAAATGGAAATGAGATCACTATACAAGGGGTCGACAGAGCCCTAATCAATCAGAAAAAACACCAACTAATATATATTTAGTACAACTCGCTAACCAAACTGAAAGAGAACAAATTGTTAAGCTACCTTTGTCCAAGTACCCCTAACAATACCACAATCATCAACAGCTAGTGTACAATCCTTTTCGATATTCACAAGATACCCTCTAGTCGAGTGTTTTCAAATTATACTATGGCACAAATTCCCTTGGCTCCTGCAAAAGGGAACCCATATAAGAATTTCAGTAATGCTTAGGAATTGAATCATCAGAACTATGATGATAAAGTCAAAAATTAGTGATATGTTCATAGCCCAATAAAAGACGTCTAGATATACAAGGAAAAGAGATTCACAGATATTTTGCACTCCATCGGAAATACAGAACTACCAAATTTTAAAAACATGAAAAATAAAACTGCTATTAATTTCGATTCCAAACATTATTAAACAAACTGAGTTTTACACCTGAACATAAGTTCTAATCTAGTTTGAAGGGCTTGGTTGGTAACTTGGTACAAAACTTTCTTCTTGCTTTTTTCATATTCTTTTAGATCTACACAGACTTGTTTGGTAAAGGTTTCATTTACTCATACTCTTACTAAGAGCTGGGTACCAGAACAGCAGCACAAATTTAGAAAATTTTCCTTTCTCGCTAAGTAATACTCGTCTTAGAAAAAATATATTAGCATCTGACTTCCATTGTCTACTTGATAATGACAGGAACTCCACCGCAAACATTGTTCATGGAACTTACTACGAAACATATTTTAGGTTGTAAAGAAAAAATGATGCTTGAGAAAAAAACCCAATCTTCCTTAAAAATGTTTTCTTATGAAAACTTATCCAGATGGAATTTACTCATCTTGATACGAAACTACATGGGATTTCGGTTTGTTTCACATTTTAAGCCATAAACTATGAACAAGATAAAAAAAGATATAGGAACATACATTTTTCATTTTCCAGTTCAACCTTGGGATGGCGATTCCGGCTCAGAACTGCAAACCGATGAAAATGTCAAAGTATCTTCCTTTGCTATAGCCACAAAATTTAATGGACCCGTAGACAGCCGTCTCATTTCCTTGAAATACCCGTTTCGCCCTCCAGAATATGATCGTGGAGTTAAAAGCTCTGGTGTGGCGCAACCTACCGAACTACGACGAGGTGCCGGTGTCATTGATCCATTCCCGTTTGGTCCATACCCACTATTTGTTTTTCTAAAGCTAGTCCATTTTTTCGGACTGGGTTTAGAACCATACATCAATTCCTTTTCAGTAAGAAGCAGATCTTGGAGCTTCTTTTGGTCCTGAGCAAAAATAGCAAACGTCAGCATTTTCAGTGTTTTGAGCACACATGGTGGTAAAATATAAATATAAAAGTAGACTTTTCTGCTGATATGTTAAAATATACTTTTTGCATAAGTAGTGATGAAAAGTCTGATTGTCGAATAGGTGAATATATAACCTGGAGGGGAAAAAATGGTAATGTATTACTTAAAAGTGTATTTTTTTGCCTTGAAAGTAGAAAAGAAATAAAAATTGCTTGGTATACAAAGATAAAACACTCTAATGGCACACTAAGTCATAAGATCTTACTCGTTACATAAAAAGGGTGCATAGATGAAATAAAAGAAACAAACCTTGTCTTCAGATTATAGAGCAAAGTTTACAACTAGCGTTATACATATACGTGATAATTTTCATTTAGTAAAAGGTAAAAATTTAAATCTGGTATTACCCTAAATTGCTTCTTAGCCACTTCCTTCTGCCTTCTTGCTACTTTGTAATCATCCAGTATCGAAACCAAACGCACCTGAAAATGTTACGACGTTTTATATTTAGTTCAAGTATAAAAAATAAAGGTAACAACAAAAGGTTCATTTGACAAGAGTACACACACCCCATCATAAAGAAACAATTTCATGTTCTCTTTCTCCCACAGTAAAGTCCTGCTTATCAAATTATCAACCATTGCTGACAAAAAGACGGGAAAAAAAGGATTAGGCTAAATAAGAGGGGGAAAAGACAACAATGTTAAATAGTGTGTGACCAACTACCTGGAATTTTATTTATAGTTACTCGAGCTCTTTCTGCACGTTTCAGGTTTATGTGAGCACCTCTTCCAGCACTGTACCGGTTATCATCCTGAAAATCAGTACAATCACCCTATGTAAAAAATCATGGTGATTGGCCTCCACTTGTAAGTTTCAGTTTTAAGTACTTGTAAAGAGGTAAAATGTTTCAGAGGACATGTTTAGTGACAAAACACAACAATATGTTGTTTTAGTTTTTTAAAGAAACTTGAGAAAGTCATCCTAATCGAGAATCGGAAACAAAATAGTAGAGAAACTAACTTTTTGGTCAAAACCCCAATTTTATAAATAAATAAAAGGACCAAGAAGGACCCTAACATTACGAAAAGTACAAATTACCCACCACACATGCTGATATGCACACATATTCTAGGAAAATACAATGACCCAGAACACCTATAGATATGCTCCTTTTGGAATTTATTACTAGAAATGAGGTCATATGAAACTCCGTGAAGCTTACTTTATTATATTGTTCAAGCCAATTTTCCTCATCGCATGCAGATAACCATTTCTCTATCCTATCCATAACTTCTCTGCGGCTCAAAGCTTCATCTTTTGTTTTGCTTATTTGAGCTTCTATATTAGCAAGAAGCTCACAAGGATCCACAAGACCTAAACAACAACAAGAAGCAAAAAACAAATAGCTCATTTTCTTTAGCTGCAACAAAGGTAAACGAAATGATTATGACTTGAAAATAAGTCAGCATACCTGAATCTATCAAGGCGATAGATTTTTCAGGAGCAGTGCTTGGATCAGGATTAATATGAGTTTTAAAGCATACATCTTCCAGTTCTGCCCTTTTCTTTATGACAAGTTCTTTCATTCGGCTTGCTTTCAGTTTCATGAGTCTCTCCACCTCTCCTGATGCCTATAAAATTGATTAATAATCATTCTCCAAATGGTAAAATTATGGGATACGTACAGTATTGTAGACCAACTTATCATCCATCAGATGTCGATTTTATACACAACCTAAGACTTTAGCAATTAGTACACTTACATGACATATATCTACGATTTACTACACTTGTGTACTAAATACAAAAAACAATAATAGCTTCGGGTTTTAAATAGTTACGAAAATAAAATAGTTTTAAACACTACCGTACATGTTGTGTACTTTGTTTACTATTCTATTAATTATTTTTCTTTTTCAGTCCTTAATATAACTATTTATAAAATTTAGGCCGCGGTACAAAGTGCAAGTTTTTGTATGTTGGTGTACAAAATCCAAAATCTGATGAAATGTTAAATTGTCAATTAACCTAAAATATTATTTACATTGTCTTAGAAGATCATTTTTAGATTTTGGTCTTTGTTTGGCAGTGAATACTTGTTATTGTTAGTTGCAATAAAAAGAGTTTTTTTTTCTATTAAAAGGTCAATTGCTTTATATTTTAAATGGTTGAAACTTGAAACTCACAAAATTAAAAAGATGCGGGTCTCTGAATTCAAATTTTGGATTCTTTTAAAAAACACCTCAACGATTAAAAAATCAACCAAATTCAATTTTTGAATCTAGCTGACAAGCAGGGAGAAAAAGGAAAAGAAACCCAAAGTAGGTTCTCAAATTTGCAAACCTGCTGGATTTGTTCCATAGACAGAGCACCTGGTTCTGAAATTTCCAACTCTGAGCAACGAAGAATATAAGAGATCCTTTGGAAGGTACTCTTTTCTTCTCTTGTTGAGTCCATCAGAGCCCAAAGTTCCGATAACGAAGCAACAATATCTTTCATCTGAAAATTCACAACAAGGATCATTCTAAATATTCTGATGCCAAAAGTTAATAAGAAATGATGATGTTATACAGTTTAAAGGATTTTTGACTGTTGGGTACACCAGCATACAATGGCTTCTAAGTAGTACAAAAAATAGGTTTTTATTGCTTAAACAGCAACCTTCCATTTATTCTGGCATATAAGGTTAGTGAACAAATGGGAAAATTGACTAATAGTTTATGATAAAAAAGTATAAATTACCAAAGCACAAAGTGATTATAAAACATGACCTGTTCTGTTAAATTATACAGATGTATGTATCTGATTAATTTATATATTAGGTTAGTATACAAAATGGAAGTTTTGTGATAGGTTAATGTACAAACAAAAAAAAGACAAAAAAAATAGTACAAATGGTACAACAAAACCTTTTGGAAACGAAGTTTTCTTTCGGTTTTCAACCTAACAATGGTCTGATTCAGACCCTCCAAAGTGCTGTCACTGATGTTAGTAGATTGTTCCACTGTGGGCCCACCCAGGCTAGGGTCCACGTCATTTACAGTTTTTCCAAAGTCAAACCCGAGCAATGAGCATAAGGAATGTACCTCGTTTACGTATCCCAATACTTTATGAAGACGTTCAGACTATAAAATAGAAAGAAATGATAGATCAATTAGAAGTTGGAATTAACATGTATGACCCAAATAACGGGAACATGATCCCTATAAACATGTACGTGTGCGCATACATATTCGCCACGATAAATAATATAGAGATATAGAATAGTTATGGAATTTTACTTTAGCTCGGAAAATTAACAATGAAGAGATTCCGAAGTTGAAAAAAGAAAGATTTTGATCAGAGATTTCAGATCAGTAGCAACTAGCAACCACTAATAGAAAATGGTAATCACCTCTTTTTGTATCTAATTAGTGCCTAACAACTTGACACCCACTGGCAGTTGATAACAATTTTTAACACATGCTCGAGTAGACATTCAGAAAGAAAACTAATTATTTTCTCATCCACCATGTTTAATGGAGCTAATGCCGTACAACATAGAAGAAATACGAATAGATTTTGCTAAAAAATGATTTTTGAAAAGTTTGTACACCTGTATTTATATTTTTAATAAGAAAAAGTATAAATGGAAAAAAAAAAAAAGGACAATAAGAGCTGAATATGTTTACAAGGAGGGACACGCGTCTAACAAGTATTCCATAAAATCCTAAATAAACTAAAAAGTTTAAATGTAACATTACAGGAAAATAACTTTGCATATTTATCAATTTAATATTGTGAGCAATTATTAGAAACAGAATTTACCTTTTCTTTCTGAAGTGCTCTTAACTGCATCTGGTAATCATTAAGCTTTCTTATAGACAGGTCTTCTTCTTCTAAGTTCACCAAACTCATTGAATTTACGAGATGACTATATCCAGAGATTTCTGTATTTATCTTCTCAATTTGCGATTGTATTTCCATAAATTGTTTAAGCCGCTCATGTTTCTTTATTTTTAAATCATCTACCAATGGTGTGATAGATGCAAGTTGCTCCTTTAATGAACACGAACTGTTCTTCGACGAAGTCTGCAGATTGATATAAAGAGGCATTTACACCAACAAAAAAGTTATATGGAGAGAGAAAGTGAAAACTGTGTTTTGATATGTTTGGAAAACACTCTCTTGGTTTAAAAACTTAACACACTGCAGAAAACGTGTCTGGTAACTTGTTAAATAAACAACTTGCTTCGTTGCAGCTTTTAATCAGAAATCAAGCAGACTTTGTTTAATTGAGAAAAAGTCTAGTTTCATCCAAATAAAAGCTTATACAGCTACGCAAAAATGACAGAAAACACAGCTTTTAAGCTGATCATGTATCTAATTGAGCAAAAAAAATAAGATTACAAGTCCCAAATCAAAAGTATGATATAGTGAGAAAAATAGACAATACATGAATTATGCAGTCCGCGCCATTAAGTTTTCCATTAAAAAACAGCATGAATGAACGGTACCTCGGTAAAATATCGAACAATGCATTGTCATTAGAAAAGTGCTTAAATTTTTTTAATCTTAGTGGTTAAGCAAAATGTACCTTTTTCACCAATACTTCAAATTAAAAAGAAAGTCTAACAAACATGTATGCGCACAATGCATTGGCATTAGCAAAATGCAGTAAAAAAATCTAGGCACAGGGATGAGCATAACCAACAACCCCATCTTTCCAGCTAAATCATTTCCCAATTCAAAGGCAAGAAAACAAAAAACAAAAACAAAGTCACAGAAACAATTATGAAGCATGTTCTTACCGGGGATCGAAGGTTACTATCACCCAAAGAAGCCATGAGGGTTGCCAGCTCAGCTTCTTTTGCAACAACCATTTGGTGAAGACGTGCTTTAGCATTCGCAACTTCATCGACCTTCCTTTGGTAGACCTCTAAACATTCTCTCTCTAAATCCAGCAGCATTCGGTCCTTTTCCACGTAACTTTCCCCGATATCATTCCATAATTGCTACAGTTAGAAGTAAAACATATTAAGATACAGAAGGAAAGAAAAAATTTAAAACAGGAAAAGGCCGTGTTTTGTTTATGGCTATGCGATTTTACTTATTGATATGAAACATAGTTCTAAAACTAATTTGAAGAAGATTATAAACATAAACTTGTAGAATGATGTTTCCACTGGCATGTATTTGTGTCTGATATAGCAGAAAAATTCGAGACAAGTAAGATGATACAATAAAATTTGAATAGAGTGGAATAAGTATAACAGAAGAAATGCGTATATGAGCAAACATGACTATAAATATTTAACCCAAAAGAAAGAAAAGTCTTAGGGAAATAAAAGTAAAGTTAACATTTAAATATCATACATCAAACAGCTCCAGTGCCTTCTCAACAAATTCAATCTAAACATGCAAGTCAAAGATATTCCCATAAACAAGTAACATCATGGTCTAAAAAACACATACGAAGTATGAAAAACAAAATACAATTGTTTTAAAGTCCAAAAAGAAAAAGAAAAAGAAAAACATATTCAAAGGGGTGGGCAAGTATTGAAGAAAAACAAATATCGAACCCACAACCATGTCTTGGTCCTCAAAACGCAAATTGCAATTGCTTTAAGCCCCAAGTAGAGAATCATATGATAAAGGAAAAAATAAAAAATAAAAAAGGTAAAAGAATTATTACACTCGCTACCATAAATAATTGTCTCAATTCTCATGTTAAAAAGGGATTGAAAGAGGGAAAACAACAAAAAGTGAATTTCCACTCATTGTCATGAAAATTGATAATAACAATTCTGAGAAAAGGTAATACTTGGTTAACAGTAAAATTTCTTTCGAAGCCCAGAAACAACTAAACAAGACCATGTTAAAAGGGGGAGGGAAAGAAAGGTAAAATGAAAACAAAGCATTACTACAAAATTATTTCAATTCCAAAGAATAAAGAAGCCAATCATTACAATTGGTTTTAAACCCCAAATCTTGACAAAAGGACAGCAATAATTAAAAGATACACCAAGAACAAAATTATACTCTGTTTTGTAGAAAGTGAAAAACTATAAATACTTGAAAGTTTAAACTCCAATCATATGGAAAAAATGAAAAGGCAGAACTAATTAACAAACACACACTCACTACCTGGAATTCAATAATAAGAACCCAATTAATTATAATTGTACTTTAAACCCCCAATATGAAATCATTTCAGAAAGGGGAAAACGAAGAATTAAAGTTCAAACCACACTATTACCTGAAATACAATTAGCAGAAACCAATAATTGATTACAAGTCCCCCAAACTTAAAATTATTTTAAAAACAGTTAAAAATAGATACTATTACCACAACCTCAGAAAAGCCAAATGTTTACTATTAATTTGAACTCTAAAACTCATATCATGTCAAAAAGAAGAATATCACACTCATATTATGAAGAAAAATGCCTCAATTCTCATAACATGTCAATAATTTATGCTAACTTAACACAAATACAATTCTGAATAAAGTCGCTTAAAAGTTAAAACCCCGAAAAACATGCGTTAAAAATAAGAAATAAATAAAATCACCATGAAAAAAAAAAAACCAGAAAACAACATCAATTAATGGTAACCTAACAAAAGTAAACTTTGTAAACACAAATACAATTCTGAATAAAATTGCTTAAAAGTTAAAACCCCGAAAAACATACCGTGTTACATGTGGGAAATAAATAAAATCACACTCATTACCATGAAAAAGAAATATTAAATTCTCAAAAAAAAACAACAACAATTAACGGTAACATAACAAAAGTAAACTCTATAAACACAAATACAATTCTGAATAAAATTGCTTAAAAGTTAAAACCCCGAAAAACAAATCGTGTTAAAAAGAAGAAATTAATAAAATCACACTCAAAAACATGAAGAAAAAAAAAACAGAAAACAACAAGAATTAATGTTAACCAAACAAAACTAAACTCTATAAAAGACAAGAATTGAGAAAAGTATAGAAATAAAAGGACCTGAAGTTCTTTGAGTAGAGTACTGCAATTAGTTGTATGAAAATTGTTAGGACTTAAATTGCTCCCCAACATTCTTCCTTTCTCTTATTCTTTCTTTCTGTATATATATAAATATATAAGATATGTATGTATCTATATATATATATATATATAAACTTCCCAAGAAAATGTTGACCCAATAAAAGCTTTTACAAGAACACTCCAAATGCAAGAAAAAGGCAAATAAACCAGAAGAGAAAGAGACTTAAAGACTGGATTTTTAACTCATAAAGATAGCAACTTTACACCAGAACCTACATTTGCATATAAACCCAGATCTTTAAAATAAAATAAAAAAACTCTAAAACTCATTTTTAATATCTAACCCACCAACCCTTTCAAGCTCTCATTTTTTATTTTTTTTATTTTTTTTTATTTGCAAACACTTGTAAACAAAACCAGGATCTGTGAATGGGGCAAAGTAAAAGGTGAGACAAATGTAGTAGTAGCAAGAAAAATAAAAGGGAGAATAAAAACAAAAAATAGTGAGATAAGAAAGAGAAATAATATTGAGTATACTTAGTACTAAATGTTAGTGTTAGTAATAAATAGGGGGGAAATGAAAGCAGGTGAAGTAGGGGTATTTATTTTACTGAAAAAGGGATCTGATGCAGATTTAGCACAGATATATCTCATCAATTTCTAATAAAACCTGATAAATTCTGAGTAAGTGTAAAGTTAAACAAGTGATACAGTATAACCCTATAAAATGGAAAAGTACAGTACATTTGTGAGTACCAGCTCTCGGTCAATGAGACAAAATTTAATGTGCTTAATATTTACTATTATTATCTCTATAGCATAGACACAACCGTTAAATGAAATAACACATACAATTAATTAAGTTATAAATATATTATTTTTTAGTTTTATAGTATATGTTTTACTTTATAAAAATTGGAAATTTTATAAATATGCTAACTGCAACACACAAATCTGACTAATAATTACTATTTTTAACCGAATACTTTGTTAAATTTTTAGATAAATTTGTAAATTGAAGGTACACTGACGTTTTTGTAGTAGAACTTGTGTTTCTGGAGTTTTTTTTAAAGTGTCTATAATGTTTCAGAAAGTATTCAAGGCGTGTGCACATAAGTGTTTATGTGTTCAACATGTCAATCAGTAAACAACACTGAAATTAAAAGTGTGTGACACGTGATCTCTCTACATTTACCCGTTAACCCTAGGTTCTACCTGTCTTGAGATGTGTGTGCTGTTTCGACGTGCATCTACCCCCGGGATCCATACCGTAATACTCTGGTTGCCTCTCTCTATTCGGATCCATACTCTTTTTCGGATTTTTATTACATTCTTTCTTTTTTATTCATATTTCACCAATGAGCGCCTCTTATTTGAGAGAAGTAGATATAATCATCTATGCCTCTTCGATCCCGTGCTAGACTTGTATGGTTCTGTCCTTAGATGGGATTTCGTATAGTTGTAGTAGCCGGATTTATTCCGGATCGGGTTTGGTAAGCGATTATCGGAGTTTTACATCCACTTGTGTTTTGGGGTTCCCAATATTAGATATGATAGATTGGCTTACGATGAAAGATCAGCATTCGTGGAGTTACTGAAATGAGATGCTGATAAAACATTAAGTTTGGTCGGTTAAGTTAAGTTTAATAGAGCGTTAACTTTGATCGGTTAAGTTAGGCATCTCAACAATAATGATATAAATTGACGATGTGAAATATTAGATGAGATATAGTTTTTTCTTTATTGATCAGTGAATCTTCTTGATCGGGATTACAGTTTTTATTATACTTTTGCTCGTTCAGATAATTTGATCTTAATATTGGTCTTTAACTTAGTTTTGGTGTTCGGTCTTTAACTTGACTTTTATCTACGTATTTTCTAGTGAGATAAGCTCTGAAAAATCTATGTATTGTACTTTCATTTTTCATGAGAACTCAGATCTTTTTCCAGTACTGGTACTTCACTATTTATAGGCGTCCGTATGCCATAGGATCAGGGGGAAGCTAAGTGGGGACGATCGGGTGCCACGGCACCCCCCATAATTTTAGAAATCTCAAGTGACACAATTTTTTTTTAGTACAATTTCTTTTTAGGTGTAGATTTGGCACCCCATAAAAATATGTTACTTGTACATATATTTATAGCTAATGTTTGAACCCAAAACACAATAATTAAATTTGGGCCGAAAAACCCAATTATATTTTTCTTTGATATTGGACTCTTTAAGATTTAATTAAAAAAAAATAACATCAACAACACTTCTCTTCGTGCGTGTCAGCGTGTGTATCAAAATAAAAAACAAAGTTGAAAAAATAAAAACTCCACTCCTCTGTACTGCTGTGCACCGCATTGATTGGGGTTAGATTTAATTAAAAAACATCAACAATTATATCCTTCTGGCTCGGCAAGGTATACTCTTCTATTTATTTTTTCCTTTAATATGCTTCTTTTTATTATATGTATTGATGTTATGTTGCACCATAGGTGTTTGATTAAAGTACTCAAAGGGAAAAAAAAATAGGCTATTAACTCTTAGAGTTTTAATCTGCAGATCTGGCATCGCTAATATTTTTATCGAGTATAAAATGGGAAAGACACCTAAAATAAATTCGTTCTTTAAGAGAGCTAATGTTTCTCTGACGGAAGAGAATGTTGGTAGCAGTGTTGATCACGTGACAATCGATACGCCTAGTCCTCCAACAAAAATTCAAAGAATCGACACAGTAGAATTTGATATTAATTCGCTAGAGCGTGATCCAGGATTACGTAGAAAAATTTGGGAGTATCCTGTTAATAGGCGTGACGAAGTTCGTAGGGCGTACATAACTCTACATGGTCCAAATCGTCCCGATTTAGGAAAAAAATATTCGTATACTCTTGCATCTGCCAAGGCTCGTACTCGAAGATTTCAAGCTCCGTGGTTTGCTTTATTTTCGTGGTTGGAATATTCAGTGGCCAAGAACAAGGCTTTCTGTTTTCCTTGTTTCCTTTTTGCGCCTCCGGATGGCCAAGAACAAGTTCTTAGTTCTACTTTGAATCCTAATTGTCACTCTTCAATATTCAAAATTGATGATATTTGTCTACTTGTTGACAAATTTTATCCGGAGGACTTTACGGAGTTTGAGAAAAGTAACTTGAAATTGGAACTTCGATATTACGAGAATTGTGTTATTTCTCTTCCTGAATACAAGAATTTATCATCGATTTCCGAGCTTTGTCAATGGTTGGTAGAAACAAAATGGTCTACAACATATCAGGTTGTTTATAGAATTGTGGTTCTCGTGCTTACTCTTTCCGTTTCTACCGCCACCGCAGAAAGATCATTTTCAGCTATGAATATCATCAAAACTAGTATTCGTAATAAAATGGAAGCCGATTATCTTGAAGATTGTATGATGATGTATATTGAGAAAGATATTGCTTCAAAATTTAGCACGAAAACTATCATTGATGCATTTGCGAATGCGAGCAGCCGTCGGGTTTATTTCTTTTGATTTTATCAGGTATCATGTTAGTTATTTGCAATAATTTTTGTGTTTATGCTTTGATATTTGTTCAACAACACTTAAATGGGGTATATAGATTATGGGTGAGTATGAAAAATTATTATTTTAAGTTGCTTTTTTTTTTGTATATTTTGGCACCCCCATTTACACATCCTGGCTTCGCCCCTGCATAGGATGTTGACAAGTGTCAATCTCATTTGTCAATTCATGTGCTTTTTAACTGTTGGGCCTCTATTAATTGGGTTTGGATGCTAATACATATTTACCCTTATCTTTAAGTAGGAAGAATACCATTATACCCGGGTCCTATTATAATTGCATTGGTTATCCGTTAATAATGTATGGGTCGGTTCGTACCCGAATACATATATTCGGATTTAATTTTTATGTTATATCAGATGCGTAGCCGAAACGATTTATCTTTCTTGCACGTCATGAAGGATATATATTTTATTTTATTTTTATTATAATTGATAAATGTATTTATCAACGTGAAAAAAAAGAAGACGAAATGACCGGATAACAATGTAATCTTATTGAAGTGAATTGGGTGTCAAGAATATAAAAGGTTATTGATTTAATTCCACCCGTACTATAAACTAATAATTTAGCGGAAATGGATTGTCTTTATTTAGCAAACTCAAGCCTGTTGCAACGATTGGCAAAGCAATAATGATTGATATGATGGATTAGGTATCCAAGACTTAAATAATATGCATGGATAATAAAGTATTAAGAGTAAGAGCAATAATGGGACTTTTTAAAACCACTGCTAATGTTAAGTGCGTCTCTTAATGATTGAGAGTTTGGACTCAATCAATAGTAGCTGCTAGATAAAAGTATTAATTTTTTTTAATTAATTTCTAAATAATTACGAAAAACATATAACCCCTATAAGAGAAAATTAAGGATTGGTCCACGAAAACAAAAGTATTTAAGGATTGGTCCAGCTATAAAATTTATTTAAGGATTGGTCTATCATTTCTGAAACTAATTAAGGATTGGTCCATTTCCACTAATTAACAAATAAAAATAAAAAAAATCCGAAAAAATAAAAAAATTCCAGAAAAATAAAAATGCAAAAATGAAAAAATAAAAAAAATATGAAAAAATAAAAAAAAAAAATTAAAAGAGGCAAAACCCCGAAAAAACACGATTTTTTTTTTAAAAATCTCAAAAAATAAAATAAAAATCCCAAAAAATCAACAAAAATCTAAAATTAACAAAAATCCGAAAACGCAAAAAAAAACAGTTCAGACTGTTTTTAAAATAGTTCAGATTGTTTTTAAAATAGTTCAGTCTGTTTTTAAAATGACTTAAAAATAGTTCAGACTGTTGTTTTTAAAAAAAAAAGTTCAGACTGTTTAAAAAAAAACAGTTCGGACTGTTTTTAAAAAAAACAGTTCAGACTGTTTTTAAAAAAAACAGTTCGGACTGTTTTTAAAAAAAAACAGTTCGGACTGTTTTGAAAAAAAACAGTTCGGACTGTTTTGAAAAAAAAAAACAGTTCGGACTGTTTTGAAAAATAAAACAGTTCGGACTGTTTTGAAAAAAAAAACAGTTCGGACTGTTTTTAAAAAAAAAAAGTTCGCACTGTTTTGAAAAAAAAAACAGTTCGCACTGTTTTAAAAAAAAAACAGTTCGCACTGTTTTAAAAAAAAAACAGTTCGCACTGTTTTAAAAAAAAAAGTTCGGACTGTTTTAAAAAAAAACAGTCCGGACTGTTTTCAAATATAACAGTCCGGACTGTTTTCAAAAATAACAGTCCGGACTGTTTTAACTGTTTTTAAAAAAAAACAGTCCGGACTGTTTTAAAAAAAAAACAGTCCAGGCTGTTTAAAAAAAAACAGTCCGGACTGTTTAAAAAAAAACAGTTCAGACTGTTTTTAAAATGACTTAAAAATAGTTCAGACTGTTTTTAAAAAAAAATAGTTCAGACTGTTTTTTTTTTAAAAAAAGTTCAGACTGTTTTTAAAAAAAACCAGTTCGGACTGTTTTTAAAAAAAACAGTCCGGACTGTTTTTAAAAATAACAGTTCGGACTGTTTTAAAAAAAAAACAATCCGGACTGTTTTAAAAAAAAAACAGTCCGGACTGTTTGAACAAAAAAAACAGTCCGGACTGTTTTAACTGTTTTTAAAAAAAAGCAGTCCGGACTGTTTTTAAAAAAAACAGTCCGGACTGCTTTAAAAAAAAAACAATGCGGACTGTTTTAAAAAAAACAGTGCGGACTGTTTTAAAAAAAACAGTTCAGACTGTTTTTAAAATAGTTCGGACTGTTTTTAAAAAAAAAACAGTTCAGACTGTTTTTTTTAAAAAAAAGTTCAGACTGTTTTGAAAAAAAAAAGTTCACACTCTTTTGAAAAAAAAACAGTTCGGACTGTTTTGAAAAAAAAACAGTCCGGACTGTTTTGAAAAAAAAACAGTCCGGACTGTTTTAAAAAAAAAAAAACAGTCCGGACTGTTTTAAAAAAAAAAACAGTCCGGACTGTTTTTAAAAAAAAAACAGTGCGGACTGTTTTAAAAAAAACAGTGCGGTCCGGGCTGTTTTAAAAAAAAACAGTCCGGAAAGTTTTGAAAAAAAAACAGTTCGGACTGTTTTGAAAAAAAAAACAGTTCGGACTGTTTTGAAAAAAAAACAGTTCGGACTGTTTTAAAAAAAAACAGTTCGGACTGTTTTAAAAAAAAACAGTTCGGACTGTTTTTAAAAAAAAACAGTTCGGACTGTTTTAAAAAAAAACAGTTCGGACTGTTTCAAAAAAAAAACAGTCCGGACTGTTTTAAAAAAAAAAAAAACAGTCCGGACTGTTTAAAAAAAAAAAAAACAGTCCGG
Source organism: Primula veris (assembly GCA_963682055.1). Lineage (NCBI taxonomy): Eukaryota > Viridiplantae > Streptophyta > Magnoliopsida > Ericales > Primulaceae > Primula > Primula veris. The sequence goes on along the minus strand of OY821743.1, from coordinate 16,329,822 downwards.
ACTGTTTTAAAAAAAAAAAAAACAGTCCGGACTGTTTTTAAAAAAAAACAATGCGGACTGTTTTAAAAAAAACAGTCCGGACTGTTTTAAAAAAAACAGTGCGGTCCGGGCTGTTTTAAAAAAAAATAGTGCGGAATGTTTTAAAAAAAAAAAACAGTCCGGACTGTTTTAAAAAAAACAGTGCGGTCCGGGCTGTTTTAAAAAAAACAGTGCGGTCCGGGCTGTTTTAAAAAAAAACAGTGCGGACTGTTTTTAAAAAAAAACAGTCCGGACCGTTTTAAAAAAAAAAACAGTCCGGACTGTTTTAAAAAATAACAGTCCGGACTGTTTTAAAAAAAAACAGTCCGGACTGTTTTAACAAAAAAAACAGTCCGGACTGTTTTAAAAAATAACAGTCCGGACTGTTTTAACTGTTTTTTAAAAAAAACAGTGCGGATTGTTTTAAAAAAAACAGTGCGGACTGTTTTAAAAAAAAAACAATTCAGACTGTTTAAAAAAAACAGTTCAGACTGTTTTTAAAATAGTTCAGACTGTTTTTAAAATGACTTAAAAAGAGTTCAGACTGTTTTTAAAAAAAAACAGTTCAGACTGTTTTTTTTAAAAAAAAAGTTCAGACTGTTTTGAAAAAAAACAGTTCGGACTGTTTTGAAAAAAAACAGTTCGGACTGTTTTGAAAAAAAAACAGTTCGGACTGTTTTGAAAAAAAAACAGTTCGGACTGTTTTGAAAAAAAAACAGTTCGGACTGTTTTAAAAAAAAAAAACAGTCCGGACTGTTTTAAAAAAAAAAAACAGTCCGGACTGTTTTAAAAAAAAAAAAACAATCCGGACTGTTTTGAAAAAAAAAACAGTCCGGACTGTTTTTAAAAAAAAACAGTGCGGACTGTTTTAAAAAAAACAATCCGGACTGTTTTAAAAAAAACAGTGCGGTCCGGGCTGTTTTAAAAAAAAACAGTGCGGACTGTTTTAAAAAAAAAAAAAACAGTCCGGACTGTTTTTTAAAAAAAAACAGTCCGGACTGTTTTTAAAAAAAAACAGTGCGGACTGTTTTAAAAAAAACAGTGCGGACTGTTTTAAAAAAAACAGTCCGGACTGTTTTAAAAAAAACAGTGCGGTCCGGGCTGTTTTAAAAAAAAAAGTGCAGTCCGGGCTGTTTTAAAAAAAAACAGTGCGGACTGTTTTTAAAAAAAAACAGTCCGGACTGTTTTTAAAAAAAAACAGTGCGGACTGTTTTTAAAAAAAAAACAGTTCGCACTGTTTTAAAAAAAAAACAGTCCGGACTGTTTTAAAAAAAAACAGTCCGGACTGTTTTAAAAAAAAACAGTCCGGACTGTATTAACAAAAAAAACAGTCCGGACTGTTTTAAAAAATAACAGTCCGGACTGTTTTAACTGTTGTGAAAAAAAAAACAGTACGGACTGTTTTTAAAAAAAACAGTCCGGACTGCTTTAAAAAAAAATAGTGCGGACTGTTTTAAAAAAAACAGTCCGGACTGTTTTAAAAAAAAACAGTTCAGACTGTTTAAAAAAAATAGTTCAGACTGTTTTTAAAATAGTTCAGACTGTTTTTAAAATGACTTAAAAATAGTTCAGACTGTTTTTAAAAAAAAACAGTTCGGACTGTTTTGAAAAAAAAACAGTTCGGACTGTTTTAAAAAAAAACAGTTCGGACTGTTTTAAAAAAAAAAACAGTTCGGACTGTTTTTAAAAAAAAACAGTGCGGACTGTTTTAAAAAAAAACAGTTCGGACTGTTTTAAAAAAAAAACAGTCCGGACTGTTTTAAAAAAAAAAAAACAGTCCGGACTGTTTTAAAAAAAAAAAACAGTCCGGACTGTTTTTAAAAAAAAAACAGTCCGGACTGTTTTAAAAAAAACAGTGCGGTCCGGGCTGTTTTAAAAAAAAACAGTCCGGACTGTTTTAAAAAAAAACAGTTCGCACTGTTTTAAAAAAAAAACAGTTCGCACTGTTTGAAAAAAAAAATAGTTCGCACTGTTTTAAAAAAAAAACAGTCCGGACTGTTTTAAAAAATAACAGTCCGGACTGTTTTAACTGTTTTTAAAAAAAACAGTCCGGACTGCTTTAAAAAAAAAAACAGTGCGGACTGTTTTAAAAAAAACAGTGCGGACTGTTTTAAAAAAAAACAGTTCCGACTGTTTAAAAAAAACAGTTCAGACTGTTTTTAAAATAGTTCAGACTGTTTTTAAAATGACTTAAAAATAGTTCAGACTGTTTTTAAAAAAAAAACAATTCAGACTGTTTTTTTTAAAAAAAAGTTCAGACTGTTTTGAAAAAAAACAGTTCGGACTGTTTTGAAAAAAAAACAGTTCGGACTGTTTTGAAAAAAAAACAGTTCGGACTGTTTTAAAAAAAAACAGTTCGGACTGTTTTAAAAAAAAAACTGTCCGGACTGTTTTAAAAAAAACAGTGCGGACTGTTTTAAAAAAAACAGTGCGGTCCGGGCTGTTTTAAAAAAAAAACAGTGCGGACTGTTTTTAAAAAAAAACAGTCCGGACTGTTTTAAAAAAAAAACAGTCGGGACTGTTTTTAAAAAAAAACAGTTCGGACTGTTTTGAAAAAAAAACAGTTCAGACTGTTTTTAAAATGACTTAAAAAAGTTTAGACTGTTTTTGGTTCAGACTGTTTTTAAAATGACTTAAAATGGTTCAGACTCTTTTTAAAATGATTTAAAATAGTTCAGACTGTTTTTTTTTTTTTGCGTTTTTGGATTTTTGTTGATTTTAGATTTTTGTTGATTTTATGAGATTTTTTTTTTATTTTTTGGGATTTTTAAAAAAAAAAATCATATTTTTTCGGGGTTTTGCCTCTTTTAATTTTTTTTGCATTTTTTCATATTTTTTTTATTTTTGCATTTTTGTATTTTTATTTTCTGGAATTTTTTTATTTTTTTTGATTTTTTACATTTTTATTGGTTAGTTAGGGGAAATGGACCAATCCTTAATTAGTTTCAATTTCATGGACCAATCCTTAAATACTTTTGTTTTCATGGATCAATCCAAAATTTACAGAGTAAAAAAAATATGACAGACTCAACTTTTTTTAAGTTCACTTGTATTAGTTGAGTTCTATATATTTGAAAGTAATTGCTTTGATTATGAATCTTTATTGAGATAATTTCATACTCCTTTGGATACTAATTTATCTATTTTAGGTATCCATTAGGTATGAAACACCCCCCCCCCCCCCTACTAATTCAGCATTTTCTATTGAATTAATTAACACATGAGTTTATAATTTACATAATATACCTAACTCAATAAGACAATTATATGTAAACAGAAAGATATGCATATGATAAAATACTATTGTAATTACTATTATACCTAAGAAGCTAATCATAAAAAATATTCATAGGCATATGAAAGTACACACTCCCGCAATAATGGTGACTTGGTGAGTCAACGCTGCCAATTTCATTAAATTAACGCCACAAAGAAAGGAAACTTATTAATGTTTTATGACTTAATTGTCAATGTAAAATCATCGAAGATTAACTTATTCCAGTTAACCAAATTAACCTTTTTTATTAATAATTTTATTTTTTTAAGATTTAAGAGGGAGCAATTACTATCAATTCGAACTGAGAAAAGCAAGCACTACCTTTGGTGGACAAAATATTACCACCTCTTTCTTTAGTTGTATTATACTAGATCAAAAACTTGATTGTAACAATTTTCTAATCGAGCCGATTAATTAATTTTCGTACTTGTAGACAATTACTTTTTTTATTCTTCTTATTAATCAGTACCAATTATCACTAGCTTGAAAGGATTATATCACGATTGTTTTGATGCACAAAGCTAATGTCCTTACTCCTTATCACAAGTCACTTAAAGTTTAGTGGACGCACTATATGAACATCCTAATTTCCATTGGCTGCTTATAAAGCTAGAATATTATTAGACCCTTTTTGACATTTTTAAAAGTGTCTCCATTGCATGATTGAGACCGTATCAATATGATCAGTCTATGGCTCTATGCCACTAATTTATCACTGTCATTTACAATTAGGGCCGATAACGAGACGAAAACGGTATATTTCGGTTTCGTTTCGTCTAGTTTTGAGGTTTTCGTTATCACATTTTGTTTCGTTTAGAATATAAAAATTTTGTTTCGTTTCGTCTCACTTTATTTAGTAGTAAGAAACGAAGTTGAGCCGAATTCCTAACGAAACGAACACAGATTTTTTTTACGAAAATTTTGCTTCATTCTCCCCCCTAGTTACAATATGATATTAAGGAGTATTGAATTAAGCATATAGCTAACATAGATATTTCTACCGACATATTAGAATAAGTAGATACTCATACTAACACAAATATCATCACTCCTTGATTTAAAAAAAAAAATGCACTGGGGACCTTCTTTTTTATTTTATGAAAAAAATCAAAATGAATGAAAGAAAAATAAAAGGTAACACCAAGCTTTCAAAGGGGTCCATTGAGTTGGGTAGAGGACAAGTAAGGATCGGTATATGCACCAAATTCTTAGTTTTAGGATTATTACTAAAAGTCGTTGTTTTTTTATCTCTGGATGAGCATCTTAAATGCCATCATATTCTTTTTTCTTTTTTAAATCAGAAGAGGGTTCTTAATTAAATGACTAATTGTCAGGGTATTCTAAATGTAGTTTGTTATATATAATAATAATATTCCAACTATATGTTTATGTCGACCAAGTATTTTCTGGGTTCTGTACTGATTATTAGCAAGTCATATTTCGACTGTATGTTTAGCATCACTACAATAATATATCTAAATAGCGGTGGAACAAGGACGGTTATTTCTGTAATGTGTCTTGTTTGGTGATGATTTTTATGATGGATTCATGACGGAATTCTTTATTAGTGCAGCAGGTTAACGATGAATTTTGGTCGTTTCTAAGTTAATTTTACTTCCTAGTGTATAAACATGCATGTTAGTATTTTTTTTTCTCCAGAGGCACGCCCCATTTCTTCGCATAAATACAATAACATGGCCATGCGGTGCATCCTATTATGGAGCAATAAAATGTACCCGTTGATAGTTCCAAAGTAAATTCACATGCTGAATTGAATTTTTTGAATTTTTGTAGACTGGCATGAATTAGTTACAATATTTTGATTCATCACTAAACATCACATACCTTGTATTATAGTGATGCTTCCTTGATAGAGTATCCAATTTCATAGCAGCCACAGTGCGCATATCCACATGTACTATAGCTAGTTTGGCAAGGAATTTTTTTTTTATCATATACTGTAGATAACAAATAAATTAAGACAACAATATAAGTCTCAAAGGCTCAAGTTCTGCGTTTTTTTTAATTAAGTACTAAAAATTGTCAAACATATAGTTTAATTATTATGTACTTTAATACTAACATAGACAAGTTAAAAATGATTGAACTCGTAGAAGCTCACGAGACATTCAACTCACTGAAACACAATGTATCAATCAATAATATACTCGATCGATCAGTGTATTTTGGAAGTATTAATTTGTGCATCAAAAGACCAATTGAAAAATTTGTATGTTGAAGTATTAATGTGTCTCCTCTTTTTTAAGTTTCATATAGAGGAGAGGGCATGCATGTTTGATTAATATCATTTTTCATAGGTGACACATTAATACGTACCATATATAATTGAATAATAAAAAAAAATAAAAAAATGGAAGCAAGTCAGCTCTCCAAGGGAGAATCATGCACAACGGCTGGACAAAGAAAGAGTTTGGTGAGACAATTGATTCAACATAATGCTATGTGGAACCATATATGAGGACCAAATTAAGCAGTAGGTGTAACATTATAATTACGCAAAATTTTGATTTATCGGGTGAGGAATATTGGCTTGAGGAAAATACTAAAAGAAAAAATCGGTGGTTCGAGATGGGACCATAAATTACATCATAGGTGATAAAATTAGAAGCCATAATATGATAAAATAAGAATATGTAACATATATGCAGTATATACAGCCTGTCAGAGTGCGAGCTATTATAGAATAAACTATAAAGTAGTCTACACATTTCTCAATCAATGTTATATTCTACCTTTTTTTGGGGGTCATGATGTATGTTCTACCTAAAGCAAAGTACTAATTATATACTTCTAGCTACCTCCCTTGCCCGTGAATAAAAACAAATCATACATACAACTGATATAAACATAAATATTGCAAATGTGTATTAAGTACCAGCCATGTACTTAACCTATACAGTAGTTAGAAGTTGAGATTGCTTAGTTTCTGTCTTAATTAAATCTTAACCTATACAGTAGTTAGAAGTTGAGATTGCTTAGTTTCTGTCTTAATTAAATCTGAATCATTGTAATATATCCAAGGGAAGTTTAGTTGTAACCACTGGAGCTGAAATTATATTGTATTTATATATTATCTTTTAATTTACGTTTTGGTACCGCCATAATCAAGTCCTCGTTTCGGCACGTACTTACTATATATCATTTAGTGAGAATAGCTAATTAACGCATACAATTTCATTCCAGGAGCTTAAACTTGCATGCTACATGAACACAATACACTAATACAAATACCTCATTCGAGATTTAAATTAGCAAAATTTATACTCATATAATTGTTGTTGGACCTTGCCCTAACTTATATTATTGCCTGGGACTTTTTTATTCACTCGTAAGCTGAAAAACATGAGTATTCTCAAGAGGGTGGTTGTTATACATATTGCAATCATAAATGGCACGTAACCGATAAGCGGAAACGCGACCCTTGAAATAAGGGGGAAATAATGAAGTGGCCGATGGAATTCAAAAAAGTATTATAAGTATTTAACAAAACTTAAAACCAGTAAGCAATGGTAAACATAAACATAATCACAATGGTGATTTTGTCTTATAACAAACACTTCTACTAGTTCATATATAGTTTTAGTATTATGTAAAGCTATGAAATAAAGTTTTTTCTTGTCTTAATGTAAATTCCTCCTAGTAAAAAACATTTTACAAAGTTACAAGCGAGATTATGATTAAGGCTTCCCATTGAGAATGTATTTTTCACGAGTCTCATTGCTGAGACTTGAGACTCGATCTAATGCAGTTAGCTCTTAAGATCGACAAGATAGTATAAGTTAGTACTACATAAGTTTTCCCCAAATTAATAGCCCTGTATATATATATATATATCTTTAACATGTCTCAACTCCGTCACTCATGTAAACTGTTTAAAAGTAAAACCGTGACATTATTATGGGCAACATGGAACGTCTTTTGACAGAATTAGACTAATCAAACGATCATCAATTCAAAATATCTAACAACCCTTTAAGGTGTAACAGAATTGAAAAGAAAATAAAGTCCCAAAACTAAACTTAAATGAAGAAGAAAATAGGTTAACATAATTTTCGGTTAAAATGTCGACCCAAAAAAGTCATAAGTCAAAATGTGGATCCAAAAGAAGAGTAATCCAAAGAAATAGAAGCACTATATATAGAACCTTAATGAACTCGGGATGTTAAACAGGGTTATCCATGAAATAGACACACCAACCTACAAGAAATCAAAAAATTAGGCTAATAATTTATCAATCATTCGAAGATATTTATATTAAAGTAAATTAATTACCCACTCAGATAAATCTTGTATTTCGTTAGAATGAGGAGAGGTCACCAGTACTAATATTATAAGTCTATGATTAAAATTAGTATGCTCGCTTTTTTAACGTGCACAGTGTACAACTATTAATTTGAATACGATGTAATGTGTTTTAACTTTTAAGGATCAATTGTACGAAATAGTAAATTCAACAAATGCACGTCTGCACTGTCCCTATCGATGATGATGAGGTTGGGATACGATTTGGGTGCACTCGAAAATTCAATACAACTTGTATTATTTTTAAAGCATTAAAATTCTATCACAATTGGATCTATTTATTATATTTTTAGGTTCATTAATAAGTGTTAGTTTTTTTAGTATGTGACACAATCAAAATTATATTGTATTAAATTCACGATAATGTTAATAGTTCCGTGTTCATTCCAAAATGCACTATTATTTAGGGTGTGACAACCAATAATATTTTTTAGTTTTAATTTTAAATTAATTTTAGGATAGATATTTTTGGGTTCACTAACATGTGTTAAATTTTTAGTATTTTTTAGTTTTAATTTTGAATTAAATATAGGATAAATATTTTTGGGTTTATTAATATGTGTTAGATTTTTAGTATGTGACACACCCTAAATAATAATGAACTACATTCACGGTAGTGTTAATCATTCAATTATTCTAAAATATTAAAACAAAAATATAACATACAAAATTATATTATTTTAAAAAACAAAATACTCATTTTGCTACTTAGAAAAGTTTAAGACGGACCCAGTTGAATTTTTGAGTGTAGTAAAAATGGAGGTTGTACGTGACTCATGTGATAGGCATATATCCAGCGGTCGATCTCAACTCTTAATTGAATGAAAATTGTTTTTTTGTTTTTTTGGAGGTTAACTGAATGAAAATTGTTGAAATGACATAATGGACACCCTGATTGAACATATAATGTTAAATATATATATATATATATACACATAAATACATATACATGTATATGCAACATTTATATATATGCAACATTTATATATATACATAGAACATTTTATATATAAAGTTAAGACCCCATATGTATATATATATATGCAACATTTATATAATTAAGACTAATTAACACCTTATTATTCACCAAAAATGCTGCATCTAAATTAATTTCACAACTCTTGGAATGTGCTAACTTTTAAAAAATTCAAAAGTTATTAACACAAATAGTCACTAGCCCATACCACAGTTGACAGATGAATACAATTGGGCCATATTGACCAAAATCAAGGTCGGGGACTTTCTCTTCTATACTTTTTTTCTTATTTCTTTTGTTCATAAGCTGAGTAATAACAATGACCGGACAATACAACTTAGCAAAGAGGCCTAAGACCGCTCTTTCTAGTGTTATACTGCATTACTTTATATTTTAAATTTTTGGTCTGTCCTTGCCTCACAACAATAAATTTTATTTCTGCTATAAAATTAGTGACGACGAAGCAAAAAATTATGTGGTGAGAATCGTTTTACCCGGCAAAACATACAATTTTATCTGCAAGAATTGGAGAAAAAGTTACGATGTGTTGTAAGCTCGTCTTAAGTAAAAGGACGACGACATGGTTTGTCGGAAATTATTAAGCCTTCAAAAAATGATTCTAGCCGACAATTGGCTCTTATTTCCTCGGAGGGAATTATATATAGTAATAAAATCTAGTAATCAACCGAGGCAATATCAATCATGCTCAAACATAGAATTAAGCTTATTAAAAGCCACGAAACATTATCCATCATCACTGTCCGCCATAACAGCCACCTTCATTCATCCCCCTCTTTTCTTATAGTCGCACCAAAAGCATTTACTTTACCAATTATCCCCACCATCAATTTATATTTGAGTTGTAAAAGTTTATCACAACTAAGTAGGGAAATTGAACCCATTCACCCCATTGACAAATAGTTCTAGTTGTCCCGCTTGATTCACCACCATAATCAGGAAAAAAAATTAATTAAGGTAACTCGAATTTTGAATTAGTGTTTACTTAATTTTAATGTGAATATTCCTTTATCCCACACAAAATTTTAAATTTGAAATTCGAAGTCTTACATGTTAGGTTTTATTAGTTGGTCATTGGGCGCAACACCGTCAATATTTGTTTTCAATTCAAAATGGAAGAACCACATACAAACTAATTTGTAATCGACTAATCCTAGAATCAAATTGCAAAATCATAGATTCTACTATAAGAAGAAATAATTTTTTTAAAAGTTAGCAATACGAAACTACATTGCCATAAAAAATAAAAATAAATCTCACTAAATCATATAGCTAATGTGCTAACTCTAACTAATAGATGCAATTTAGAACTACAATTCATAAACTATATAATATTTATAAAAAATTTCTCTAATTTTAGTTAAAATATTATATTTTCTTTATATGTGCACGAGTCTCTCGTATTGAAGTAATAAAAATAAATAAACATATATTTTAAGAAAGTTTCATTAAATTTAATGGGATGAGTTTGAAAATGGAATCATTATTGTTTTATGTGGCACTATAAATAAATTGGATAACATTCGTTGCCTATATTATATGAAAGTACGTGTAATTTTATTATTGAAATATAATTTTTTAAAAATTAATATAATAATTTAAATGTGAACAAAATTTAAAAAATTACGTTTATAAAACCATCACTTATATCTGTGTGTGTGTGTGTTGTGTGTGTGTGTGTGTGTAATGGCGGCTGAGATCATCACTCACTCATCTCTCCTTAACCACAAAAAAACCATACTTTTAAACCATAATATTCACAAAAAACCCTTTTTACTATCTTCTCACTCTTTCTCTGTTAAACCCACTAAATTTAGAAATGACGTATTTACGAAAATGCCACTTTCTGTTTCAAATAATAAAATCTCCATTTCTGTTTCTGTAAAGGAAGATAAGAAGAAGAAATTAAATCCGATTGTTGTTATTGATAATTATGATAGCTTTACTTATAATCTCTGTCAGGTTGAATTCTCTTACTCTTTTTTTTTTCTTTTTTTAATTGTTTGTTCTGAGTAATTGTTGTTGTTTTACATTTTGGAAATTATCATTTTTGGTCTTTATTGATAATTATGATAGCTTTACTTATAATCTCTGCCAGGTTTCTTTCTCTCTTATATTATATTATTATTATTATAATCATGTGTGCATTGTAGTTAGTTTTAGCAATGATCAATTTTGTGTGTGAAAATATCTGCCATCTTTTGTTTATTTTAATTTCTTTGTTTATTATTTGTGCTGGATAATTTGGTGAAATGGGTAATTTAGAAATGATCATTTTTGGTCTTTATTGATAATTTTGATAGCTTTACTTATAATCTCTGCCAGGTTTTGTTTTTCTCTCTTTTTTGTTATTTTGTTTGTTTATTTTTTGTTTTTGTTGTTGTTTTTACATTGTAGAAATGATCATTATTGTTTGTTATTGATAATCTTGATATCTTTATATTATTATTGCTATTTGTACTGAGTGATTTGGTGAATTGGGTTACTAGTTTTGTAGTTAAATTTGGCAATGATCATTTTTTGTGTGAAAATATCTGCCAGCTCGTGTTTATTTTAAATTTTTTATATATAGTATTTGTGCTGGGTGATTTGGTGAAATGGGTAATTGTTTTTTTTTTATACATTTTGGTAATGATCATTGTCTCTTAAACCCTTTGGATTTAGAAATGATGTATTTACGAAAATGCCACTGTCTGTTTCTAATAAAAACTCCGTTTCTTCTGTTTCTGTAAAGGAAGAGAAGAAGAAGAGAAGCTTGAATCCAATTATTGTTATTGATAATTATGATAGCTTTACTTATAATCTCTGCCAGGTTTTGTTTTCCTCTTTTTTTTTTTTGGTTATTTTTCTTGTTTATTGTTTGTTCTGAGTAATTGTTGTTTTCTACATTTTGAAAATTATCATTGTTGGTAATAGATAATCATGAGTCCTTGACATCTTTAAATTTAATAATAAAGATTACTATTACTATTATTATTATTATTATTATTATTATTATTATTATTATTATTTGTGCTGAGTAATTTGGTGAAATGGGTTACTAGTTTTGGAAATGATCAATTTTTGTGTGAAAATATCTGCCAGCTTGTGTTTATTATAATTTTTTTATTTAGTATTTGTTTTGGATAATTTGGTGAAATGGGTAATTTTTTTTCTCTTTCATTTTGGTAATATATATTTTCTCTTTGAATGTTTTATCACTTCTTTATCATTTTAATTTGTTTATGTGTACTTGTGTAATGGGTAATGGAATTTGAATGTTCTGGAGTTACTGTCTCTTATTTTTTGTTTATTTGTAGTTTGAACATTTGGTGAATTGAGTAACTGGTTTTGTAGTTAATTGTGGAGAAGAAGTGAAACAAGGTTAAGGTCTTTAACGTTGTAAAATTTGGGAATCAGTGTTTCTGAAACTTGTAAATTAATCTAATAAGATCAATAAGTTTTCAAGGGAAAGTTTCAGTTCTTATAGCTCTTGTTCTACCCATAATGAGTTGACAATTTTGCCATGGGATGCGGTCATTAGACCAGAATAGAGATTTAGGCTAGTTTGGTTGGCTATATCTACCCATAATGAGTTGACAATTCTTGTAAGCTGAGTGTTTTTGCTGAAAAATTGGACTGCATTTGCTTGAATACCTTAAAAACTGATTTTTTTCGTGTTTAAACCTGAAAAAGCTTTAAAAGTTAAGCTAATATAACCAATAATATTATTAGATTATGTTATTTGTTTAAAACTGCACGGAACAAAACCTGAATTCAGGTCGAGACAGTGTAAGGTACAGATTTTAGAGATAATGCCAAAGTAGGCGGTATATTTTACTCTCAGGGATTAATACCTCTGAAATAACTCGAAGTAGTTTGTTAAGAAATTTGCGAGTATAAAATTATACATGGGGTGACCTTTGGTTTAGTTTGTACTCTAGTCAGCTATGATATTATACATGGGGTGACCTTTGGTTTAGTTTGCACTCTAGTCTACTATTTTACTGTGTAGTAAAATTTGAAGCTAACACTCTTTTTGATGCGACTTTGAAGTATATGGGAGAGCTCGGTTGTGACTTTCAAGTTTACCGTAATGATGAGCTATCTGTGGAAGATCTAAAAAAGTAAGACATAGTTCTAAATTTCTTTTAAAAAAGTTTGCTTATTCGTCATATTTGCGCGATGGAACCGTTGACTAGTGAAATTCGTGATAGATACAACTTTCTTTCAGCTACTTAGTTAATATAATGACAATGTGTATGTTTTTTTTTTGTAGGAAAAACCCAAGAGGAGTGCTTATATCCCCAGGACCTGGTACGAAGCACCCTTATCGTTTTGCCTAAAAAAACTTTCCCATATATATTGCAATTTTTTGTAAGAAGTATTACTTTCCTGTTATCAGGCACACCTCAAGATTCAGGGATATCACTGCAAACAGTACTAAAACTTGGGCCCACTGTACCTTTGTTTGGTGTATGTATGGGATTGCAGTGTATAGGGGAAGCTTTTGGAGGTAATTCATTGCCGTAATCTATTTCCTTTGGCAAAATGCCCCCTTAAAGTTGTAGCATGTAACTATGAAAAGGAGAAACTAAACAGTGATGTAAGTACGATGCAGCCTCCCATATTGACAAAAAAATCGACAAAATTTGATGTTTCATTGTGCATTCTATTTGAAAATTCTTTCAATTTCCAATTTTCACTGTCCCTTATATGAAATAGATCCACAAGCTATGTCTGAACTTATTTTAATTTTTCTTACATCTGCAAATTTTCAAAGTGGAGTTTGAATACTTAATCAAAACATGCTTATCTCCCCTCCTTTATCCTGACCTGAATTCTATTTTACTAAGTTCCACATCAGCTTCATTGTTGAGTACCAAAACCTAGATATTTTAATCAAATTTGTTGAAATTGTTTTATCCAAGTTGACCGATATTATATTGGTTATTTTTAATATGTCCTGCCCTGGTATATATCCTGGTAGTGAATTCTGTTGGTATCTTATCTCGATGATCTCTTATCATCTAGAGATCTGGTCTAGACGTCTCTATACAGTTTTATCGTAGTATGACCGGATTCTTTCAGAGTAAGCCTATGTATAACTTCTTTCCAGCGGTTCATGCTATGTATAAGAGGTAGTGGTGCTAAGTTAGGTTACCTTCAACAATTCATCTCTACCTATTATGTACTGAATACCTTATTGCGAAGCTAAAAGCTGCAGATTCCCGCTCTATTGTATGAGTTTTTTTGCCAAAATGGCCTAGTGGGAACATAAAACTACCAAAATGGCCTACTTTCATGATAAATTGCCAAAATGGCCTACTAAACCAATTTTGTTTGACGAGTAAATTGCATTCATTTATTTAAGTGACATATTGGTAGAAAATAACAAAATGTATTTTCTTAGATGCATTGACGAGTGCTTGCAATTGTGGCATGCCATAACACCGATTAATATGTATATGCACATTTTTGTACAATTACTTTATGATTGTATTTTAGCCCAATTTTATGTTAAACACCGTTTTTCTTATGAAAGTTGACTTTTTAAATACACTTATTAATGTCAAAAACCAGTATAACTGTAAGGTTTATGCCAATTTAATTCACCTTTTCGAAATTTATTCGAAGGGGGCTTGATCAATATATTCAAATATTTGGCTTAGAAACAGGGTCAAACTTATAGGCTTACCAAAACAAAACGTTTGTTTACATGGGTGGCCGAGTACACTATTTTATATTTCTTCCGAAACAACCATACATAATAATTTGTATTTTTTGTAAATTGTGGGGTTGCCATGGTAACCCCATGTCACATAGACCCTCCACCCTTGATTAGGTCATTATCAAATCGTCAAAAAAGTCAAAAAAGATGGGAAACAGTTAGGAAGTGTAAGAAAACCGAAATATTGCCAAAGAAAATCAAGAAAAATAAAATAAAAAAATCACTAAAACAGACTTCTCCCAACATATTTTTAAATTAATGTCCTATAAGGTGAACTAGATTGGAATAATCCCAATCGTTATACTGGTGTTTGACACTAAAAGATATTTTTTCTAAAGTGTAACCAGAAGAAATAACGAAATTATGTGGCAATTAGAAAGCCATCTTTCATAATAACTGATGTTTAAAACTAAAATGGGCTAAATCACAAATTTTAGTGTAATTTTAAAACATGTTCATTTACTTATTAAATTGTGTCGCACAAAATGTATGTACTTCGTCAAATGCATTTTTTTATTTCTATGTACTTCGTCAAATGCATTTTTTTATTTCCCAACAATTTCTCACTTAATTAAAGGAATACAGTTTATTTTTTTTCTTGATACTTCGTTAATTGATATGACGAAATTGGGTGTAGTAGGTCATTTTGGCAATTTATCATGTATGTCGGCCACATTGGTGTTTTTGTGGCCCCACTAGGTCATTTTGGCAAAAATCTCCTTTTGTATACGGCTGATACCTTGTTACAAATCCCACATATGAAATGTAGTAATCCAGAACCCGATTTTGTGACTCAGCAATTTGAAATATTTGTAGGTTTCGAATTCAAGAAATTACAAGTGTCAAAGCTAATCTGTGTGACTTAATCAAAATTGAATGACAAATCTGTACACTTCAGCAGTTATATACTAATTAATGTGAACCACTTCAGCGTTTTGCTTTTCACTTATATTGTTAACGACTCCTGAGCATTCAAGAATACTTTTCCACATTTCAACTTAGCATACCGTCTCATACTGCGTATTAAAAGAGAACTGTTTTTTTTTTTAAATAGCATTTCGAAGTGGGGATCATGTCGAAGAAGTTGATAGTCTCATTCAAGTTTTTAGCTTTATAAATATGAGCTATGTCTTTGACAGGAAAGATCGTGCGTGCTCCAAATGGAGTAATGCATGGAAAAAGTTCCCTTGTATATTATAATGAAGGCGAGGAAGGTGGCTTATTTACTGGGTTGTCAAAGTAAGTTTTTTCTTCTTTTATCAAGATAGATGCCTGCTTGTAAGAACATTTGTTTTTCTTTATCTAACTGTGCTTCTTTTAAGTTTGTATTATGGCATGCATATAGGCAAGGGTTGAGTTCTTCAAATTGGTAATTCAATTACACTGGTTTCTCTTTCCTTAATTTAGTAATTCATGAATCATCTGCTGTAAATTTTGCATAAAATACACTTTAATGTTACAACCGTTCTATGATTAATGAGAGACTTCAAGTTTTTTCGTTCAATGGTTCGGCGTCTGGCTTTTAGGTTGTAGAAAATGTTATACCATATCCACAACAGGACATTTCTTAGGAAAAAAGCCATTTTTTGTTCCTTTTGCACTACCTTATAGTAGGTATCATCCTTCCGTTGATAGGTTATGTTGGAAATTATATTTTTGCTTTTATAATATTTTAAAAGGATGAATTTATTTACTTTTTTATGGAAAACTGCATTGGGTGGAAATGAAATGGTCTCTTTAGAGTTGCTTTGAATATAATTTTGTGACCATGTATTTTGTACTAATGTATTTGTCCAAGGTTCCTATTTTCTGAAATATTATTAAGCTTTGTATTCAGTGCTTGTCAATTAAGTTATTAGAAATCTACGCCATTTATAATGGGATCATTATAGTGGATATTCAGAATGCACTCACAAGGTTAAAGCTAATTAGTACTCCCTTCGTTCTCATTTAATTGTCCATTACGAAACTACGTGCAATTTTGACCGTCTTATAACTTGTATTAAAATTATCGAAATGAATTTTTTTAAAATCTAATAATAAAATTTAACATTTGAACTATATGATCAACTTTAAAAAAAATTCATTCCGACAATGTTGATACCGGTTCTCGACCGGTCAAAATTGCACGTAGTTTCGTAGTGGACAATTAAATAGGAACGGAGGGAGTAGTAAAAAAGTTTCATGAGCAAGATAAATTATGTTTTGTTTCTCTATTTTTGTAAGTGAATTGTTTGCTTTTGAAGTTTGTTGCTTTTATTCGATGATTTCATGTACCATGGCTCATTTTTATTTTTCTTGTAGCAATCTTTATTGTTGCTGAGTAACTTTTAGAAGAAGTCAGTTCTCAGCCTTTTTCTGTTTTTGCACAAAAAACAATATATGTTGGTATAGCCACCAACATTCTTTTTATGGCCAAAAAGCTAGTTGTAGTTTGAAAAAACAAATAAAAATATGGTAATTTCTATTTGTTGCAGTCCATTCACTGCTGGAAGATACCACAGTCTTGTGATTGAGAAAGAGAGTTTTCCTCATGATGCACTTGAGATTACTGCTTGGACAGAGGATGGACTTGTAATGGCTGCTCGGCACAAAACATATAAGCATATAGTGGTAAAATTTATTTTATATGCACTTCATGTTTATTCCTGTAGGTTCATCCTTAAATAAGGCTTAAGCAAGACTTGCTTGTTTTCCTTTCAAAACAACTTTAGAGTCATTTATTTTCTAACTCTCTTGGGTTTAATGCTTGTTAAAGTTATTTAATGCCAAGTATTTCTGACTCAGTTATTACTAATGTAGTTACTAATATAGGTATTTAGGTAAGTGATATTTATGCTTAAGGATGTCCAAAGGGTTTAGGATGTGGAAGCTTTGGAATCAAAAGGAACTAATTCTATAACAGTTATTCTTCTATGTTATTCTCACCCTTGTGTCTTGCTTTTATCGTGTTTATAAGTCGACGTTTGGAGAGCCTTTGTTTTAGAATAATGGTATTTTAAATTGAGTTGGAAGTAAAGAAAATATATTGAATGCTAACGCAATACAATAAACTAGAATATACATGACCCAGTAGTTAACGTTAATGGTTGAGATACCAAAAGCACAAATTATCCCTATATAATGAAAGGGGAGCGTTCAAGTGACACTTTTGTAGACACTTTTATGCAAAAACGCTCCAAATCTATTAGAGCCCATATAGCTTACCATTAAAAGGCCTCGTAATTGTAAGGATGGGTAACTCTTTATAAACCACGGACTTAATCGATATTACTTCGATGTGGGATGATATAAACTCTAACACTCCCTCTCGCTCGTTGCCCGAAATTTCAAGGGTCCAACGAGCGGATATAATGAACGGGTGGAGGTGATGCCCAACATCGATGGCCCGCTCTGATACCATATTAGAGCTCATATACCTTACCATTAAAAGGCCTCTTAATGGTAAGGATGGGTAACTCTTTATAAACCACAAGCTTATCGATATTACATCGATGCGGGATAATATAAACTCTAACACAAGATTTGATTAATGCAAATCTCCACGGTTTCAAGACGGGAAGACAAATATGCGTCTTGTTTTTTTTTTTCGAAATGTTTAATTGCATGTTTTGGAAATTAAGGTAAAATTTAAAAATTCAATACATGCAATTATACATCTCGAAAAAAAAAACAAGATGCATATTTGTCTTCCCATCGTGAAACCGTGGAGATTTGCATGAATCAAATATTGATTTGGAGCGTTTTTGCATAAAAGTGTCTACAAAAGTGTCCCTTGAACGCTCCCCATAATGAAATAGAAGTTCAATTATGTGGAGAAATATGCTCTCTTTCTTACATTATACCATGAAGGATAAAATGAAACAATGTAGGATAACTGCTAGCATGGTTATGAATTTTGGGATTTACAAGAGATTACTTTTAATAAAATCAAGGTAGCTAGAGAAGAGAAGGATCTGAAATAAGAGTTTACCTGAATTTGTAGAGGTAGCATCAATTGTGGAGAGCTTGACTATCCCATTTTATTTCTTTTTTTTTAAAAGGAAAATTTTGAGGAGAGTTCTTCAGAGATATAATAAATTAATAATTGAAGGTAATGCTATGGGTAGTAAAGAGATGAAAATATGAGTGTGTTATTTGTTCGCACGAAGGTCATTTAACTTTTAGTCTTTAGAAAGATACATGTCATTGACCAGGCAGACAGAGTTGCAATAAAAGATCTAATTTTTTGTCAAATTTTTGTTTAGTTGAAGAAGTTGGCTTGCTTATAGTTGGTTAGGAGCCGATTAATGGGTAAAGATTATTTTGTATAGAAAGGCTGGGCCACGATCAAGTTTATCTGTATAAGATCATAGATTTAAGAAAAAAAATGTGGAACTCCTATAGCTGACTGGGTTTATATATTATAATATTCAGTTGTATTCTTTATTGTCCTATATTTGGCTGAAAGGTGAATTACGAGCTGACCATATTTATTGTACGCTCTTCTATATTCTAGTACACAGTTGCCTACCTCTTCTTATTTTCCCTCTGTTGATACCAAACCGGGAAATCTTTTGCTAGGGGTTAAGTTATCAATAAGTCTTATCACTTGGTAAATGTAATGATATACCACGTATAACCTATTGCACATGAAATGCATAAAAAATGTAATGTTTGTACAGTCGTTCCACTTTCTAACAAAATATTGGAACATCAAATTTGTAAAAATCTTTTTTTTAATATTGCAGACGTTATGTTCTCTGTCTCGTGTATTTATTTGTAATCTTAGTAAAAAAAATCATTTTTGTTTTGCTGGCAGGGTGTGCAGTTCCATCCCGAGAGCATAATAACCAGCGAAGGCCGGGGTATAGTCAAGAATTTCATTAAACTGATTGAAAAGGTGGAAACAGAAACACAAAGATAAGGCGTTGGGTGTCCTAACTACATCTTGCTGTTGCCATCTCATCTTTTTACATTGTTCATCAGTTTAGGAGATTTGATATATATATCCTCCCAAAAGTTAGCCCAGGCAGCTATTACGTCTGTTCATTTTTTATAATTAAATTATACCGTTAGAAGACGTATTTCCCGAGAACTAGCTCGTGCAAATACTTCTTGGTAAGGAAAGCTTTTGTTGATTCATTTTTTGATAACAATTCAACAAAAGAGATTGATTGCCAGCTTGTTAAACTAAAAAGAAGTTGATTGCTATATTGCTAGTAGTAATTTTGTTTTTGTTGCATGAAGGTTCTGTACTGTTGTCTGTTGAGTTCATAAGTTTCTTTGGAATAGCGATCTTCCTGTTATAGGTGTTAAGTTCGTCATGCATGTGTTTTACTTATTTTAAGAAAAAACTTATTTCTGAAATAGTTCCAAAAACATTTGTTAATGGTAGAGAAAAAAGGCTTACTTTGGCAAGGGGGATGCCCCCCGCTTACCCCCGTCGAAGTGTAATTGATAACATTGTGAATAGTATTGTCACGGTATCACCCCTTCATTTACACAATGTCACCACTTCATTTACTGTGGCACTGTTCTCCAACTTAAAGTATTGATTGCCTCCTTTTCTAGGGTCTCAAGTTTCTTCTCTTTGGCTTCCTGATTGTTTATGGTTGGGTTGTCCATCTTCATTTTGTACTTCTCTGCTCACTACCATCCAGATATAGATTTTTTTTGGAGGTCACATCATCTAGATACAGATTGCTAAGATGTGTCAACCATGTTAGTATTTAGTTCCTTGTTTTACAATCGAATTTATGTAGGTTGTCCATTTTCATTACATGTTTTTTTTGCAAATGTAGTTCACCGAGACATATCAACATGTAGCATTCAGACCTCTATACACAGTCAAGATAAACGGCCGAAATTTAACAGTGCTATCAGTACCTTTGTACACGATCAAACTTATGTAATGGTTGTCCATCTTCATTACGCACATTTTTGCAACAAGATTGATTGACGAAATGTATCCGTGTATTAGCATTTAGTATCTCTATACACAATTAATATGAATGGTGCTAGTACACTTGTGTAGAATAACTATAGAAAATGGATTAATACTCTTTAGTCTCCCGGCAGATGTATCGATCAAAATCATATTAGTAATCTTGCATGCAATCAATATAGATAATCTTATTCCCTGTTTGGATGCAAGGCTTATAGTCCCGATATTGTGAGTTAGAACCGGGATTACAACCCTTAATGATATTGGGACTATGAATACTAACTTTGCAAATTTAGAACCACCAACCTTTTAGAAATTTCAATAATTCCCTTTTGCCCTGTAGTTTCATAGGGCTAGTTCCGGAAGGCCTGATGTCAAGTCTTACCCTCCTATTATTTATAGTTTGGATCATTTATAGTCCAGACCGGAAATGGTATCGACATGGAAAACGTACCTAAACACGTCTTGTGTAGGGTTCACACAATGTTGAACCAGGGACATTAATATTTGTATCGTTATAAACAATCAAAATAGACGCTCAAGAGTTGGGTGCACTAGTTGTATAGCCATTTAGACCTAACATAAGTACATAACCCTCTATTTTGGAACTTTGAAAGCACGTTGTATGATTATAGCAATGCCCCCACTTGCCTCTTTTGTCACAATCATACAGGTTAAGATTCCACTTACTCTTTTGACAAATTGTCCCTTACAAAAATATGACCAAATACTATGACCCCAACTGACTTTTAGGGACACCATACCCAAATCTTTTGACATATCCCCTTTTACAAGCTTATTCATAATGAAAACATACACAACGAGACAATAGACCTCATTTCAAAAAAACAATTAAAAAAAACAATAGACCAGACAAGTCAGATAAACAAACTTTCCAAAAAAAATCAGATAAACAAACACACAGAAGAAAACATATATAGCAATAATGGTACTACATTTGTTAGGGCCATAAGGATAACCCCAACAATCAAAGCGAAAATATATCACCAAAAATCAAAATTGACCCATGATATCATGTCCAAATGTAAAAACACAAATTGTCACCTTTAATAAATCTATACCCTTCTCTTTATTCCCTCCTGTATTATTCACAAAAAAATGAAAAAACTAAAATTCACGCAAAATATGACAACGAAAGAACAATAATCAAACAGAATTAACCCCATGGAACGCAAAAGTTGCAATATTCCCCCTCAAATTGCAGTTGCCTCACTTTGTTGGTTCTTGTGGTGTCGTTTGCCATGGTGGCGGTGGGGGACCCCACCAAACCTGACCGGATCAAACCGACGGAGCTTATCAGCTTCACGAGAATCAATCACACACTCGGGCAAAGGTGTTTTATACCTTGCTTTGTCGTAGCAATATGAATATTGCAAATACTTTCGCCTAAAATTCTTCATTTTAGCCTTTTGTATAGGAGTGATGGTAGTTGATAGAGAATCTGAGTTAGGGGCGTCGTCGCATTTTGGTGAGATTTCGATTGGGTCCACTGCACAGCCATGAAGGATAAAATCGGAAAATTTAGCAATAAAAGGGGCGTATTTGTAATTTATTTTGTATCGGCCACCATTTGTAGCCCAACTTGAACCATCCCATATCGTCGCATACAAAGACATTGGCTTGGCTGGAAAGTCCCCGCCCATCGATTCTGTCCTCCTCACTTCTCTTATTGGAATATTATCAATGTAAAATCTGAAAAATCAAAATTAGTCATTAATCACCACGTAAATCAGAAATCATGGTTCGCAATGCCTGTTACGGCTTTTAACTTTGTTTTGAGGTTGAAAAAAGATGGATTTAACAAAGCTAACTCATTATTAGAGTGTTTGGAGCATACTTACCAAAAAAAACTCTTGTTTTGCTAAAATAATTATAAATACAATTGAGAAAGTAACTTTTGGCCTTGTTAGACTAATTATACTCGTATGTATAATAATCGATCCTATGGTTTATAAAGATATATCCATCTTTACCATTACGAAGACTTTTAATGGTAAGTTATATAGATTCTAACATGATATCAGAACGGCCCTAGCGATGTTGGGCTCACCTCCATCCATTTAATATGTCCGCTCGTAGGATCCTTGAAATGTCGGGTCACAAACGAGGTGAAATGTTAAAGTAATTATCCAATGATCATATTGATTAACACACAGTACTATGATAAAGAGGAATACAAGATAAACTATAAAAAATAAAAGAAAAAGAGATGGAAATATTTTTTTATTAAACACACGGTATCCAATGATCATATTGATTATTTGAATAGATATAATAAACCCTGAACTAAATTTAATGCAAAGAACTATGGTCCATTGACAAAAATACTACACGATCAAAGGTGTATTCATGTGACTTAAATTAAATAAAATAAATCCGACTTTCAACCCTACTTATTTTATATTGCGTATGGTTAATTATTATTTATTATAATCTATATATATATACTATATCGTGCTTGAGTGAAGCATCTCAAAGAGGGTGCACATGTAAGATCTGATATATAAATGAACCGACCTATTATTAAAAAAAACACAGATTTCAGCACAAATACTCTGGCATATAGAGACTTTGTCTCATCCTAAAGCACCATAAACTACATTGAAACCAACCGAAACAACTTAATAATCTACTAGTAAAGTAGTTAATATAAAATAAAAATGAAAGCAACTAAAGTCCACTAAAATCACATTTTTCTTTGACTCTTTTGGCTTTTGTTCAAGTTTCGGAATTTGTACCAGTTTAATTTTACAAATTTCAAAGACGAGTGAATATTTTCAAAATTATTTAACTTATGCACGAACAAATCGTAATCTTTTTAATGAATGATTCACTGCACTGTTTGTTACTGAACATATTACTGTCCCCAATTTTATATGCTTTACATTTAGTCATTTACTAGTCTAGAATTCAAAAGAATGAAAGTTAGTATTTTGTAAATTGTAACCGTTACCTTCTATTTGAACAAATTATTAATTGTAGCAACTTAAACCAACCACGTATTAAAATTATTCTAGAAACAAATTTTGGGGACCAAGTATCATTTATCAACCCACTAACTAGGGGTGCCCTTTTCATTTTCATACACAAACAGGACTAACAGTTTTTAGATACGTGACCAAACTCACCCCAAACCACTACGAAATTGGCAAAATAGGTGTAAACGTATAAAAAAAATAAAGGAAAACAGCTGTTTTAACTTTAAAAAAGACACACAATAAAGGATAAAAAGGGTCCCTTACATGATTTGGTTTTGAGTCCAGAGAATAGTGTATGTATGATAATCTTCAGAGGGATCAAACCAAAGGCCATATCTCTCTTCTCTTCCAACATTTGTGCTTCCATTTCCATAAACATTGGTTTGTATTCTCCATTCTTTTCCTCTAATATTCCCCAAAAATTCAAAATCCAGCTCATCATGGTTCTTCTCATACATGTCCCCATTTGACATCTACTTGTTCAAAACAACAAACTAGTTCATTTAAGTG
Organism: Primula veris; assembly: GCA_963682055.1. Classification (NCBI taxonomy): domain Eukaryota; kingdom Viridiplantae; phylum Streptophyta; class Magnoliopsida; order Ericales; family Primulaceae; genus Primula; species Primula veris. The sequence continues at coordinate 16,306,065 of OY821743.1, read as the reverse complement.
TGACAACAAATAAAAAAAATAATCAGTAATGCTATAGAATCAGACTGGCTTAACTAGACTGATTACCATACAGTCCTTTATGTAATTTTTAGAATTCTTTTGACACTCAAACAAAACAAAAATAAAACCCCAAATATAATATTTATGTAACCCTAGTTGAGACTATCTTAAATTTAAATATTAATTAAAAATATTTAAAATTTTAATGATTTTAATATATTTTATTTGACGATTCAACAAAATAAAAACTCAAATATAATATTATAGAACCATATTTGAGACTACCCTAAACTTAAATATTAATTAAAAATATTTAAAATTTTAATGATTTTAATATATTTTATTTGACGATTCAACAAAATAAAACTCAAATATAATATTATAAAATTCTATTTGAAACTACTCTAAACTTAAATATTAATTAAAAATATTAAATATATGGCCGAATAGCATACTCTTAAATTTCGGGATGAAAATGAAATTCTAAATTTACATTAAAAACTAGTGTGTTGAGAGTTTGATTGACTCTATCTCGCTCATTAACATTATTCCAAAATAATACCTTTAAATTGTAAATCAAAATAATAATATGCTAGAATACCAAATATACGAATTAGGTCTACCAAACGAAAAAAACCTTAAGAGCGCACATGGTTTCCAATATGTATGTTGATAAAAACTTTAAAATTCAGCGTTCGACCCCCTATTAGGAAATAAAAACTCAATACTCCTATATTATGAAATAGATATTTATGTGGCTTTACTAGGAGCATATTAGTATCTCTGTAACAAATAAAAATCCTACTATGACCATGATATCATTTTTTAAATAATTTACTTTGTACGAGACCTAAAAAACCACCTTTGATAAAATCCATCACGTTGATGAATTTTGGAACCAAGTTAATCACTTGATCAAAATTAACTAGTAGACTATTGAGGCAATTAGTGTAAATCACCCTAATTTGTTGAAAAGCATAAAAGGTTATTACTTATCACCCATAAGTTTAAGAAGGGCTTATTTAGCAAATAAGCAGGTTAAACAAGATCGAGAAAAAAGCTCCAGTTTATATTCGTCCTAAAAGATCCCCCATTTCCGTGTAGACAACAACTAACCAAAGCCAAAGAGTTGCAACAAAAATTCTCTTTCTATCATGAACCACAAACGTCTAAAGTCAAGACTATCTTTTTTATAGCTAAACGTACGGATAAATAAAGTTTGTTTGTACATATATAAATAAATATACATATAATAAAAATAAAAACAACAACAATAATAGCAATAATAAAAATAATAGTAATGATAATAAATAAATAAAATCTCACATAGAAGGCAACAACTACTCCAGCAGTGTAATCCGAAGGCAGCTTGATAGAAGCACTGAACAAGCCATGTAGATAAATATCTTGTGAAATAAAACCAGAACCTGAAATTTATATAAAACATCACCAAAAAAATTAATGATTTAATTGAAGAAAAAAAAGAAAACTTCTTAAAATGAGATTTTATTTTATAAAAAAATAAAAAATACCTGTTCTTTCATTTAGATAGAGATGAGCTGATTTTCCATCTTCATGGACCAAGAGATTGTCATCTCCAAAGAGATGCGAATAACCTTCGTCGAAAGAGATTACCGTAACATTTGTTTTTGAAAAAGCGATTGCAAAATATAAAACAAAGCAAAATATGAACAACCTCAGATGAGAATTCATCTGTGTTGTGTAGTACTAAATTTTAGATGATATATACCGTATAGTTGGTATTTGTTGTGAAGAAAAAGAAATGAAAATACTTGGTATATACGACAATGTATAGAGTGTTAGAGAGCTAATATTGTCTAGTGAGAAAGAATGAAGGGGGAGCTCATTTTATTGGTGAGACACTGAGAAGATGTAGAGACGTATATACATATTTTTGGTTGTTGCAATAAATTTATAGAGTAATGCTAAAATAAAAAAAGTCATAAAATTTGTGGACGTTAGCGTGTATGTTGTATGGAGATTATACACGAAAAAAAATTGGTTTACTTATTTCAAGTATCATACATTAATAAAATATTAACCAAACTATTGACATTAACAATTGAGTCACTAAACTATATATTTTTTCTTAAACTGAGGACATCCGTCAATTTAATTAGACGCAAGTTAATTTTAAATTACATTTCAGTCCCAAATTTTATAAAACATATAAATTTATCCCGAAAAATTTATAATTTTACATTTTTAACCCGAATAAATATATTTTTTGAAAAAATCAACTTATTTTTGAAAAAATAAACTTTTAAAAAAAATGACTTTTTTGAAAAAACTAACTTTTACTTTTTTTTTGAAAAAATAAACTTTAAAAAAAAGTTGCTTTTTTTAAAAATATTAACTTTAAAAAAAATATTTTTATAAAAAAAGTTAAATATTTTTTAAAAAAGTTCCTTTTTAAAAAAAACAACTTATTTTGTTTTTTTAAAGTTAATTTTTTCAAAAAAAGTAATTTTTTTAAAAAAAAAAGTTAGTTTTTTCAAAAAATAAGTTAATTTTTTCAAAAATATATATTTTTCCGGTTTAAAAATTAAAAAATATAAATTTTTCGGGTAAAATTCATATGTTTTATAAAATCTAGGACTGAAATGTAATTTAAACTTAACTTCCGTCTAATTAAATTGACGGAGGTCCCAATTTAGAAAAAAATATATAGTTTGGTTACCATTTTGTTAATGTATGGTAGTTATGGTTATTAAACCAATTTTTCCGCTCATACTTTAGGATTTTGTTTATACTGTATCTTAAATATATGTAATTTAAATAAAATAAAGTTGGTTGTCAAATTACAATCTTCGTCATAATAACATCAAACTACAACGTTATACCTATGGTGGTGCTAAAAGAAATCGAAAAGACCAAGATTACTGAGATTGATTGAAGTAAATTTTTTATTATATGTGGTCACTAGATATTAGATATTTATCGGAACAAAGTTTTTGGTGTACTTCTTTGACTGCACGAAACGGTGGTTAAGGCCAAATCATGTTTGTGAGTTTTTAAAATTATTAATTTAAGATATTGATGGTACCACATATTTATATAGGTGTTTTTAAAAAACTTACCTTATATATTAGTTAATCAATATGCTTGATTCAATACATTGAACAATTTGGGACCGAAATAAATTATTATATTGAAGAGACTACTACTAATTTATCTATTATTAATTGATAGAGGTTTTTGTTGTATATTTTATTATGTTCCACTAATATATACACACATATACATACATATTACAAATATACATATATTATTATATACACATAAAATATACATAAGTATTCTTTTTTTTTTTTTTGTAACAGTGAAACTCAACGGTGTTTTACATAAGAAAAGTGTACTCCATATTACAAATTCAAGAGTAATGAAATCTTAATGGGGTCAATTATTCTCTAAGTGTGCATATTTAACTTTCTTTAAGAGCAGTGAGGATGTAGATTAGAATTAAATTTGTAACCTTTGACTAATATATATTTCCGTTGAGAATATGTCTTTACTTACATATATGGTGTGACCCAAAACACTTTATCCCTTCGTTAAGACTCCTCCTATCTAAAATTTATCTTTATTAAAGGTTTAATAAAAGCTATGCTCCAAATACTTTTACTTTGCTATCTATATGATGCAACTGTTTTCATCATATTATTACTAGTCTTCAATATGGCAATATATACCAAATGATGAAATTACAATTCTAAATGATGAGCAAACGTGTTTTTTAGTGGTACACTTTACTCTTCATGTCCATTGATTTTTTATGGCCTATTACATACAATAAGTTTATTGAGAGATTTATATTCCACCTTCCTCGTATAATTATCCCTTTTATTTCCATTTTCAATTAATATAAAATCATAATTTATATTGTCTCACTTATTTCATAGCATTATAATGCATTTTACTCGCTTTTTATCGAAGGATATAAGAAAAATCATATTATATTCTGACTAGTGCTTTAGAATGTACGTCCGTCATTGTTTAGGAATAATCCAAATATTTTATGCTAAGTTATTCAAAGGCTTGGCAACAAATATTAAATTTACTTACATTTTCAAATTTATAACTAGGTGATAGTGTTTTGGTTAAAAAATACCAAGCAAAATTAGACTTATGCTCTAAATTATGTGTACCATATATGTAAATTTCCTAATGCATGGTGATGAGAATGAATTTCAAATTTATGATAAAGTTCATCCACGGATAAAGTGCATGTATTGTCTCAAACGCAAAGGTGACAAACTAAATAAAGTGGTGAACGTGAATCATTAGGTCAAAAAAAAAAAGAATACAAAAGAGCATTTGGGAGATAAGAAAAACAAAAGGGTATCTGTCAAAGGTAAATCAATTCTCCTGAAAAACAAAAAGATGGCTTTTACTTTGTAGCTAGAGCACTTATGGACAATGTTTGTTTAAAGTTTAAACTGTAGTTAATTTTGTCATTAAGTATCTTGTTAGAATGGTAAAACTAATAACAATATACAAGTGTTATTAGTCTCCCAATATAATTAATACTATAAATCCTTTAATGCTATAAAAGTATAAATCCTTCTTCTATCGGAAATGAAGATGAGTATCACAAAACTATATTTGTTAACAGTTATGCATCTGAGTCTCTGACCACTTGCTTCAGTGCCGACCAGCATTCGATTCTTGGTAGGGGTGTTCATTTTTTTTAATACAATAATAATAAACTATATAAAAAAAATCAAAAAAACTTAAGATTATTATTTAGATGACTTGTCTATTGATCCAAAAATTTTAAACGATATATATAGAAAAATTGACTACAAATACAAATTTATTAGTTTAAACTTTATTGTAATATGATTATGAAAATAGACAAAAATATTTATTTATAAAATATTGTAATAGTAGCTTAAATATGCAATTAATTAATGAAAAATTCAAATTAAATTGCCTCTATTACTTATCAATATAAGGAGAGAATTTAAATTTGACTCAAAATTTAGTTGTTATCTTATGTTGGTATAAAAATTTATTTGGCGGCACACTTTTTTATATATTCTGATCCGTAATATTAGATTTGAGAAACTGTTAGTTGTCTCAAATCTTAGTAGATAGGCGTCCAAGAGGCTCATTTAGGAGAGTCACCGTGACACCCCTTCGTTTTTATAATACATAATTATTTTTTGGTTACGTTTTTTTAATCAACGTTTTATTTTATTTATAAAATATTTATTCAAAATATTTTTTAGGTTACGTTTTTTAATCAACATTTCGATACGTGCTACGTAGATAGGCAATAGAATCATGAAAACAATTTTTGAGAAGTTTCTCTTGTAAAGTAGAGTGTTTAATTATTACTACTACTCGTTAGTTTTAGTATTAAAAAGTTACTGACTAAAAATCGAAAACCCTGTTTGGACACTAAAAAAAAAGGTTCAATCAGGGACGAATTTTGTGACAGATTTATTCTTCGACGCCCTTATCGCAGACGGATTTATGACGGATTTTAATTTTACTTACGGATTTTGTTATTTCAAGACGGATTTCTGATAGATTTGGCCGTTCTTGATTGAACTTATTTTTGTAGTGAACAATATATGTTTTGTTTAAGAATTGGTACGTACATGTCAATTTAACATTATTGAGTACAAAGTTAATTAATATACAATGAGTAAAAAGGGGCACAACCACATTAAACATGAGTACCTAATATTATAGGAAATTTTAATCACGAATATTTGACAATTAAGCCTAAAATTTTGTACCAAATGATTATTGTTTATTTTTTAAATTCTAAAAACAATGTCGAATTTAAATATGTAATACTCATTCCGCACAAAATAAGGCGAAATTGAGGAATGACACTTGGTTGATTTAAAATGTATTTATTTTCATAAGGTTTTGTAAGTCATCTTTTTAATTGTGCAAGATCGTTTTTTTAGTATCAGTCTGAAAGTGGGTGTCGTTTTTATAAGTTCAGTTTGTGGTTTAACTAAATTACTATAGACTTCAAAATAAAAGGAAATTAAGATAGAGATACTGTTTATGTCATTTGATTAAATGGATCGATCATGGCCATTAAAAACTTATTAATATAAAGAGTTGAAATTAGAATGTGAATATATATATATATATATACTAGTAATTAGAGCCAACACGATGTGTATATATATATATAATACTAAACGATACTCACGCGTTGCATGTGAGATGCTATAAATTGTTATGATAATACAAATGCAGAGTAAAAAAAATATAAGATATAAGAAAAATAAAATGATATTAATTGTGATAATGATACAAATATTTAGAAAAAAAATATAGGATATAATAAATTTTGTATAGTTAAAGAGAAAAAAAAAATATAATTAGTTTTTATTTTTTATGAAATTAGTTATTATGTTAATTAATAAAAAATTATAGATTCATTTAAATTGTTTTAATTTATTATAATAAAATGATATATTAGTAACTCGGACCCACATAATGCGTGTGCGGATGACATGAATCAATATGTCTAATCAATCGCACACAAAATAAGATAAGAACTAAATAATAGCCGATCAATTAATGAATAAAGAGAAAAATAGATTAATTCAATAAGTTAAAGAGATTGTATTTTTAAACTTCAAAATTTCTGTAAAAACGCACAGACCGTAGATTTAATCTACGGTCTACAGTGGTTCACTGTAAACCGTAGATTAAATCTACGGTTTACAGTGTTTTCACAGAAATTTTGAAATTAAAAATTAAAATTAAAATTAAAATTCTAATAATTAAAATTAAAATACTGAATATTTTTTTCAAATTAAACATGATTTTTTTAATAAAAAAACTAAATGCCTTATTTTTAAAATTTTACATAAAATAAATTACCAATATTCTAACAATCTCTCAAAATAAACACAAAATTTACACAAATTTACACAAAAAAAGTTGATTTGATAAATTTTATGTTTTTGGTTCATGTTATATTTTTGTCAAGTGTATAAGTTGATATTTATTGAATCATTAACTAAATCGTCAATTTTTGTGAAGTTTTTTTGGTTTGTTTTTAACACTTGTATAACGCAATATGAAACATTAACTAAGTCGTCAATTTGGTGTCAATCGTCAATTTTCTTGAATGAAACAATCATAAATTATATAAATTTCATAAAAGAAATTAACTCAATATGCAAACATGAACTAAATTTCATAAAACAAATTTATTAAACATTTGTTTACATCATATAAATTTACAACAACTTGGAAAAAATAGTAATTTACATAAAATTAAAAAAAAAAACTGATTATGGACTTAGGTCTATAGCTTCTTCTTCATTTGCTTTTTGCTTTCCCGATTGCTTTTCCAGCGCTATATATAACTTGAAATTTGGTCGAAAAAATTCCTTCCATGGCGCAGCTGTCTCAGTGCATGTTTGTTCCCACCGTGCTATAATTCCCGGTATTGGGAAGATCCCTTCTTCTTTAGGAATAACCTGAGCATAGTGACAACTGTTGACGAACACCATTACAGTCGGGATGTAATTTGTCGTTCCCCGAGACGGACCAGTATAAAGAGGTAAAAAAGTACTGTTCCACACGTTTACCCCTCCATCATTATTTTGCCATAAGGACAACAATACAATTGGAATATTGTAATGAGAAGCAATTAAAAACCCATAAGACGGAAATCTCATCCATTTGTCAGAAGGTGCGGGATTTGTAGCATGATAAAAATTTAAACTTGATAAAATATAATCATACCGGTAAGCTTCAAAGACAAGATTCTCAAACAGCTCATAATAAACACCTTTCATTTGCTGCAGCTCTTGAAATAACTCACATCTTACCGCATACCAATCATCTTTCCCATGCTGTTTACCCGTCGCATTTGCAAGTACCCGGAACCCACAGTTACCATCCCCACGCACATCATAAACCGTTTCGATGTAACTATGTAACATGACCCATATTTGGTCACTGTACAGGAAGGTTTGCCTATTGGGGGTGGGTTTAGGGTTCTGGTTTCGCGGCCTCCTAGTTGGTTTTACCCTTATCTCCGGTGTTTCATCCGCCTTACCTTTACCCTTGTCCCTACTAGCACCAGCACCCTGTTCCTCCACATACTCCCATCCCGACTTATCTCTCTTACTAGATTTGTCTCCTTTTCTAGGTCTCCCCCTATTTTACTCTCACTTCGGGGTCACTGATGGATGTTCTGGCTGGTACGGTTATCTCTCGAAGTTGTGTTTTCATACGCCGTTTTTCAACATTAGTTTTGCAAGCATAAACACTTTTAAACTCTTCTAGATCACCCTCTACCCCATAATCATCGGTGTTCCCATTATCATCAATTACGTCTAATTTTTTCCAGAATGGATGAATATATTCTAAAGGAAGAGGCTTCCCGAATAAAATATGTTCACTCATAATATGATGACAAGGTAAACCGTGAGACAATTTGAAAGAGTAAGAACAATTCTCATCAGCCTGGCCACTACATTTTTTGTGTTCTTGAAATAATAAATCAAAGGCATAGTGTGTGATATACGACCTAAGATTTATAAATATAGGGGTTCGTTCAGAATGTGGAAAATAAGACTTGCATTTATCCAACTTCATCTTAATATCCTCAAACTGTTTTTCTAGAATTCTATTCACCTCTACCCAAACAGTTTCAAGCGTGCCAGTATTTGTGGAAAGGGATCTTTTCAGCTTAGCATGTTGTTGTTCGGCTCGATTGCTAGTTCTGTTACCTAGATGTGTTGTATGGTTGGTATAGCATGCAACAAACTTTTCAGCATAATCATTTAAAAGCTTGTCTACATACTTAATCACAGCAGGGAACGATTTGTAAGAGGAAATTGAAATAAGTTCGGTTATGATTGTACTCCTCTATCGACTCAGAATCAACCAATAAACCCCAATCATCTAGAAACGTTTGCCACTCCTCATCAGGGATCTTTTTACGGCAGTTTTTCAAAGCATTTTTTGCAATAAGAAAAGTGCACAAAATATGATGAGAATCGGGAAAAACAACGGATAAAGCATTTGATAAGGCCATTTCCCTGTCGGTTACAAACACCCTAGGTAGTATACACCCCTCCAATGTAACTTAAATTTTTTCCAATGCCCATATATAACTTTCCTTTGTCTCGTCACTCATGAAAACAAAACCTAAACAATATGTTTGGTTCGTGGATGTCATTCCTACGACTTCTAGAAATGACATATTAAAACGGTTTGTTCTATATGTACAATCCATTAACAAGACATCAGGAAAAGCTTTGAACATCCTTATAGAATCGGGGTGTGCAAAAAACAAGTTCTCAAGGCAATGGGTTGATGGGTTCATATTATAGTAGAATGTGTAGCGATGACTATCCAACAAATTAAACAGTTTCTGTATCGGGTTTCTACCATCTCGTTCTTTAAATTTCAGTCCAGCCAAACAATTATGTATCGTTTTAGTGTTTGATACATTGTCAGGATTTTAATTTTTTATGGCCTCTAATATTGAACCAACTTTAAAACTACTTTGCCTTAAAGTTTTAACAATTTCTTTTTCATCTTGGGTTAAACGAGCACGTCGTGCTTGCCCTTGGAGGAAAGTTGGAGGTGGGTGGTTATGTTATCCATTTTCTACGTGACACATCCATTCACCATTAACTACGTAACCTTTAATGAAAAATGGACAATCTTTTTTCTTTGTACCTGAATTTACGGAATATGGTTTTTTTTTTTCGTAAACCCCCGATTTAACACACACAATATCAACATACGGTGTTATGCTCCCATCACCCCCTCCAGACCTACGAATCGTAAGAATGAAACCCCAATTTCCAGCCACATCAGCAAGATCAGCAAGCATTTCATCCCTTGTTTCCCAAGTCAATTAATCAACTTCAAAGTGCTCTGAATAATCAGTTAGCTCATCGTTTGAGCCACTGGATGAATTCGCATTGTTGTTATTCCATTGGTTGTTGTCATAACCATAGTTGTAATTCATTTTCGAAAAGTGTTTGTTTATATATCTTTTTTGGGAGAAATGAGTATTTTTTTAGAGATTTCTGAAATGTGTTTGTGTTTGATTTTAAGTTTTGTTAGAATTGGCAAAATTGAGCCATATTTATAGTGTTAATTTACACTACAAACCGTAGATTACTTTTACGGTTTGTAGTGTTTTTTTTGGTGTAGTCATTTCCAAACTTTAATAATGCATTGAGTAGTCATTTTCGGATAGGGTTGTCAAATCATAATAATTCAAAAGTGATAAGGTGTTGTCAGATTTATTTTGATAGATATGGTATCCAATGTCATTTACACTACAAACCGTAGATTACTTTTACGGTTTTTTTTTTTTTTTTTTACGTTATCAACGGTGATTCGGTGCAAAAAGTACATTCGTAAAATGACGCTGGTTAAATCAGGGGTACAAACCGTACATTTATTTTACGGTTTGCACAGAATACATACAAACCGTACATTTAATGTACGGTTTGTATGAAATCTGTACAAACCGTACATTAAATGTACGGTTTGTATGTATATTTCAGAATATTTAGGGTTTAGGGGTTTAGGGTTTGGGATTTAGGGTTTAGGGTTTGTAATTTAGGGTTTAGGGTTTAGGGTTTAGGGTTTGTAATTTAGGGTTTGTAAAAACTCAATATTAGTCATATCAATTAAAATACAGAATATTTTTTACAAACATACAAATCAAACATACGAATCAAATTAAACTTACGAATTTATAACGTACAAATCAAACATACAAATCAAATTAACTTACGAATTAAACATACATACAAATACAAAAAACAAAAACAGTGCATTTATTTTTTTTTGTAACGACTAAATGATTTAAAGTTGGACGTAGAGAGCATCTTTCCCGCCGATGTTAATCTATCCGACGATGACGGCTCAGTAGACTCTTCGATTTCGTTTAGCTCCGTACGCCGTCTCTGTCGATGCTGCGATTCTGGATGCGGAGCACGCTCGTGGGATGTAATTGTCAATCCTCGACTCCAACTGTCGGTTGACTGCTGACTAGGATGATGCTCGTACAACCCAAATGATTGTCTATGATGATCGAACGGAACATCGTCCTGAACGTAGTCCGACCCAGTAAAAGAAGCACGACGACGATGACCGCTTGAACTCGGATCCGGACCCTGATCTGTAGTCGGGGGTCGACCTACACTCGTTCTTCTACTCCCGCTACGCCCGCCGCTACTAGATGCGCCTTCCCCTCTGCCTCTTTCGTCGGGACGCCGACAACTCGAAGTCCTAGTGTAAGTTCTTGGTTCGTAACGTAGGTCGTCATCACCATCGTCGTCGTCCTCGTCATCGTCATCGTCATCCTCCTCATCCGACTGTTCATCAGCTGACCCATACGGATTCATTCCCATTTCAGCGAAGTCCTTTCGTAGTAAGTCCACTTCCGTTTTCATTTTATACTGTTTGAACGATTTGAAATTGCGGCGCAATACCGCTTTCTGAAAAAAAAAAAAACAATAAAAAACGATTTATAAGTATTGACATATACAAACAGAAAAATAACAATCAAATATTAATGAAGTTTAATTAGTTGTTACCATTTTACTGAACAACCCTGTATGCTCCCGGAAACCGTGAGATGGCGGGGCAAGTTCAGGTGGGTTTATGAAGATGTGGGTCCTCTCTCTATACCATCTCATGTAATCCGGTGACGTCCCCGTACCAAATTCGTCGTTCACAAGCCGGTTTTGGCGGTCATTCCACACGGTTAAAAACTCTGCAAAAAGTGCAGGCCAATCGTGTTTTTGCCCAATCCCAAATCTTCTATCCTTGCCGTGACCCTTTCTGGGTTTCCAAATATATGTAGGGACCTGCTGAACAAAACCGAACTGTCTCATGAATCTGTCTGCGGGGTGGAACTCAATCTTCTCATTACAAATGAGTGGCACAGAACAATGCCACATATAACGGCCCCGCGTGCAGTATTCCGGATACTGATTGAGATTCCCGTAAGGTTGCCACACTATCTGTAATTAGCAAAATTAGAATATATAAACAAGGGTTTAAAAATACTAGTAATAAATTCTGCAAACATAAGACCAATGCAAACATATACAATATATAATACGTAAGTTACATATAATACGAAAGTTAAAATTTACCTGTTCAGGCGACATATTGTCAAACTGGTTACGTATGTGGACCACATTATGTCCGTAGACATATGGCGTAAGGTTAGTTTGCCTCCAAATCTTCCATCTGTAATATACAAACAAAACCCGATAAACAATAAATATAACTGGCAGCTAAGTAAATGATAGATGACACAATAAAAAAAACCACAAAACCAAGACAAAAACTAAATAATATCATACCTGTAACCGAGGGGGAACCTAGGCCAGCCCTCAGGTGGCTCGATATCTTCCGGCAGCTCTTCACATGGTCTAACCGGCAGTAGTCTGGTAATCGCCCACATATCCAGAAACATCACCGCCTCGCTTACTCCGTTTGCCTTACAACGTACCAACCTGCATAGATTAGCCTCTAACCAGGCCAGAAGAGCTGATCCCCAACTATACTCAGCACACGTGTCAAAATCCTCCAGAAATGGCAGAGGCCAAAGTGGAATCTGATCACTGCTCTTATCTGAAAATACATGTGCCCCCAGTAATAACAACATGGCAGCCCTAGACTGATATAGCAAACGCTCCTCACTAGGGTTGAGGGGTAATTCACCAAACGTGTGTAACATCCAATCAAGTCTAACTGTCAGACAGTTTGTATCCACTTGATTGTCAGCCGGTCTAACACCCAACAAACTCTCTACCATATCTAACTTGCTCGCCCTGTTATCATTCTGCTCCGACCGGATAACAGCAAGACCATCCACCCTGAGACCAAGCATAATCTCTACATCCTGTAAAGATATCCCCAACTCTCCACCGACAAAATGGAACGTGTGTGACTCATCACGCCACCTATCAACTAAGGCTTTAAGCAAGCCTCGGCCTATGGTATAATTACCTATACTGTGAATACCGTAAAAACCAGCCCTAATCATATTTTGAACCACCCTTTCAGGCGTCGGTATCTGCCAACTATAATTATAAACCCTAATCTTATTGGCATCTCCTCTACCCGCTTCTCTTCCAGCATCCCAAGTCTGATTAGAAATGTGACCGGTCTGTCGTAAAATACCCAACCTGCCTTTAATATGTGGATCTGGATCTGCCATTCTAACTGTGATAACCAAATATAACTCGGTTAATGATAACCAAACAATGATAAAATAAACAATTAATAACCAATTAATGATAACCAAACAATGATAAAATAACCAATTAATGATAACCAAACAATGATAACTCAATGATAACCAATTAATGATAACCAAACAATGATAACTCAATTATAACCAAACAATGATAACCAAACAATAATAACTCAATTTTTTAATCATAACCAAACACATTTAATCATAAACCAAACAATAATAACTCAATTTTTTAATCATAACCAAACACACATTTAATCATAAACCAAACAATAATAACTCAATTTTTTAATCATAACCAAACACATTTAATCATAAACCAAACAATAATAATTCAATTGTTTAATAATAACCAAACACACATTTAATCATAAACCAAACAATAATAACTCAATTTTTTAATCATAACCAAACGCATTTAATCATAAACCAAACAATCATAACTCAATTTTTTAATCATAAGCAAACACATTATCAACAATTATCAACAATTGAAATTAACCAAACACATAAAAAAAAAAAATGCAAAAATGGGACAAATATCAACAATTATTATAATTAATATAAACAAACAACAAACAATTATATATAGCTAAGTGAATTATCCATTTGCATATTTTATATATTTTTTTCTATTTTACAAATTGAAATTACAAAAAAAAAAAATAATGCAAAAATGGGACAAATATCAACAATTATTATAATTTCTATAATTAATATAAACAAACAACAAACAATTATATATAGCTAAGTGAATTATCAATTTGCATATTTTATATATTTTTTTCTATTTTACAAATTGAAATTACACAAAATAAATAATAAATTAGAGAATAAAAGATATACCCTTGAATTATGGATAAATTTGATTGATGATTTGGGGTTTTTTGTTAAGAAATTTGATAGTTATTGTGGTTGATTGATTTGGGTGGTTTTTTTGGATGAAAATTGGGGGGTTTTTGAGAGAAAGAGAGAGAGTATGGTATAAAAGTTTATTTTTTTAAAAAAAAAAACGTGAAATTCTATTTTCAAGGGACTGTCTGTGTAATTTTTGCACAGGGACTGACTGTGTAATTTCTGAAAAATAGGGACTGACTGTGTAATTTACAGAGAAATGCTACATACCGTAGATTAAATCTACGGTCTACAGTGTTCACTGTAAACCGTAGATTTAATCTACGGTCTACAGACAATCACTGTAAACCGTAGATTGAATCTACGGTTTACAGTGAAACACTGTAAACCGTAGATTAAATCTACGGTCTCAGCGTTTTTTCAAAAAAAATGAGTTTAAAAATACAATCTCTAAGTTAAAAGGGTTTGAAGTTAACAATTATACTTTAGTTGCGGTGAAACTTTAGTTGCGGAAGTTGATGATTAACTAAATGTTTGTTTTTGAATCATACGTTTTGAGGAGGCAATTTTTTATTTTTAACGATGGCACACGTATCTAAATTTGGAAAAATTCGGTATAAATACTAGTTTTATTACTTATTTAGTGAAAAGTATAACACCTTGAACTTCAATTCATTTTAGTCATAGTTTTCAAATTACTAGATAAACATGCATATTATACCCTTGAGTCCCTTCCATCGAATTAGATAACATTGAAATTTAAAATATTCATTATCTCGTCATCAAATAACATCTACAAGACACATAATTAAAAACGGTATACTACTAAAGTTAATAAATTTGTTTTAATTGGTATATATACTATAAAAATATTTAACACGCATATTATAATATACACCAAATAGACGATGTACTATCAAATTAGGACTTCTTTTACACTAAGATTGTCTATTTTATGTCGTATAGTTTATATGGTATATGTGTTAAATTTTCTAGTGTACTGTTTGGTGTTATACTCTTTAATGGAGTATATATATGGTTTAAATTTATAATATTTTGTAAGTTTAGTTGGTGGTATACTGTTTAATACTTTATCCCGTCATCAAATAACACATAGTGAACACATACAAAAAAATTTAACACGTATATTATAAAATAAACAACAAAATAAAAGCTGCATTGTTGAGACAACATAAAGATGGAAGGAGAAGAATGGTTTAAAAAAAATTAAATTTGAGAGATTTTGGGAGATGAGAGATTTTAGGCGGGGAGAAACTTTTTACATTTTAAATAAAGAAGGGCAAATGAGTCTTTCAATTAAACATAATGACCTTAAGCAAATACATTTTCAGGTGTAATACTCACTACAGGGAAAATTTAAAATAGCAGCAGTTTATTTTTTTAAAATTATTGATAAAATGAGTGTCGTTAAACTGTTGGTAATTGTTGTTAAATTTAACGACACTCACTTTAACATCAGTTTAGCAACATATGCTCTAATGGTAAGATTACATTTTTTTTTAGTGACTTATTGCTAAATAAGTATATAAAGTAGTACATATGGCTAAATTTCCCTATAAATTATTATGACAAGTCAAGACAAGAAATTAGATGCAGTCAAATTTTTCAAAAATATTCTCACTCTCTCATACTAATTACTCATATATACACTCATTCAATTTAAATACATAAATAACTAAAATAAATGTATTTTCCCGCATATCTAGATTCTTATCCCAAAATAAACAGTCTTTATTTTTGTATAAAAATAAAACGTTATATTACTCTTTATATATAATTTTTAATTAATTATACTTATTTGATCAATATTTTGATTTTTTTTTTAAATTAACTCTATTTATCGTGATAATATATACTCCATCCGTTCCCATTTAATTGTCCACTACGAAACTACGTGCAATTTTGACCGGCCAAGAACTTGTATCAAAATTGTCGGAATGAAATTTTTTAAAAGTTGATCATATAGTTCAAATATTAAATTTTATTATTAGATTTTAAAAAAAAATTGATTTTGACAATTTTAATACAAGTTATAACCCGATCAAAATAGCACGTAGTTTCGTAATAGATAATTAAATACGAACGGAGAGAGTATGTCATTACGTGTCGCATATGTAACGCGTGAGCAACAATTACTAGTATATATATACATATATACGTACTAGCGAACCTGCCCACGCGATGCGTCGGTCTGACGATAACCTATATTCATAGATACTAATTAAATCGAATATAAACTTGACAACCATAAAATTAAAATCACATAAATTAATAACAACAATATTATTGGAGAGACAGAGAGAGAAGAGGAGAGAGAAAACTAAAATAAACAAGTGAATTTGTTTCAAGGCTTCATAAGAGGTATTGATATAAAGTAATAGTATAGATATATAAATATATATACATCTATATATGTATATACCCCTATATTTATATATATAACAAGAACAGAATTTCATGAATCGGACGGGGTTGGATCATGATCGTCTAATGTCATGCATATTCTTGATGTTTATAGTTTCTTTTAATAATACACGAATCTGAGGCGAGTTCTTATCTAAATGAATACATAAACTTTTACGAACTATTCGTTTGATATCGCCCATACTGAGAAGACATAGAGATATTCAGTTATCATCACAGTGCTTTTAAAGCTTTAGAAGATGATATTTTAGTCCGTATGAGTCAATTTCCAAAACATATAATGTGTTATGAAATATTACCAAAACATACAACCTAAACAAATTATTACCAAAACATAAAATTGACCCAAAATAAAAAGATATATATATTTCTCCTCACCTATCAAAAAATTTCTCTCTCATCTCTCTTTCTAAATCATCATTTTTTTCCTACAAAATAATACATCATTTAATGTTAAAATGATTTCTAAACCGAAAAAAATAAAATTACAACAAAAAATAAAAAAAATTCAAAAAAATTGAAAATCCGAAAAAACCCAAAAAGTGCTGGAAAAACCTTTAAAAAGTCGGGAACCCGAAAAAATCCAAAAAAATGTTAAAAAATAAAAAAAAAATAAAAATCCAAATTCACAAAAAAATGAAAAAAGTTCAAAAAAGTCGAGAATCCGAAAAAACCCAAAAAAGGCTAGAAAAACCTTTTAAAAAGTCGGCAACACGAAAAAGCCCAAAAAATGGTTAAAAAAAGTAAAAAAAAAAAAAAGAAAAATCCAAAATCACAAAAAGAATGAAAAAAAGTTCACAAAAATCGAGAACCCGAAAAAACCAAAAAAGTGCTGAAAAAACCTTTAAAAAGTCGAAAACCCGAAAAAACCCCAAAAAGTGGCAAAAAATAAAAAAAAAACAAAGAAAAATCCAAATTCATAAAAATATATAAAAATAAAGTTCAGAAAAGTCGAGAACCCGAAAAAAGCCCAAAGATATGGTAAAAAACAAAAAAAAAACAAGAAAATTACAAAATTACAAAGAAAAATGAAAAAAAATCTAAAAAGTCGAAAATTCAAAAAAACCCAAAATATGCTGAAATTTTTTTTAAAAAAGTCGGTAACCGAAAAAACCCAAAAAATATCCAAAATCACAAAAAAATGAAATTTTTTTAAAAAAGTCGAGAACCCGTAAAAACCCAAAAAAGACTGAAAAAACCTTTTAACAAGTCGGGAACCCGAAAAAGCCGAAAAAATGGTTAAAAAAAGTATTATGTATGTCTGTATTGCGTATTTTCGTATTAAAAAACATGTATAAATTGTGTGTTGTGTATGCATGTATTGTGTATGCCCGTATTAAAAAAACATGTATAAATAATGTATTGTGTATGCCCGTATTAAAAAAACATGTATAAATTATGTATTGTGTATGCCTGTATAAATTATGTATTGTATATGCTGAAAAAACTTTTAAAAAAGGTGGTAACCGAAAAAATCCAAAAATTTGGTAAAAAAACCAAAAAAATATCCAAAATCACAAAAAAAATGAAAAAAGTTCAAAAAAGTCGGGAACCCGAAAGGGCCCAAAAATGGTAAAAAAATGTATTGTGTATGTCTGTATTGCGTATTTCCGTATTAAAAACATGTATAAATTGTGTGTTGTGTATGCATGTATTAAATAACATGTATAAATAATGTATTGTGTATACACGTATTAAAAACATGTATAAATTATGTATTGTGTATGCCTGTATTAAAGAGTATGTATAAATAGTGTATTGTGTATGCACGTATTAAAAAACATGTATAAATTATGTATTGTGTATGCCTGTATTAAAGAGTATCTATAAATAGTGTATTGTGTATGCCCGTATTAAAAAAACATTTAATATCGAGGAATATAATATGTCAACAACACATCACTTTTAGTCAAATGCGGCCAAATTATTATTAAGTATATAAATTTAATTACAATAATTTTTTTAAGATAAAAAAATATCTCGAAAATTGACGGATGAACTTATGACTATTTACGAGAAAATTGACACATATTGCCCAGTGAATTGTTGAAGATGATGATCAAAATAACCGAAAATTGACGGATAAACTGATCGGAGAAGACAATACCAAGACCTATGAATTGATCGGAGATGAAGATTGAAGTCGGATAGAGACTTGTGAACTGATCGGAGAAGAAGATTGAACTATTTTTAAAGAAAGATAAAGAAAGAAAAAAATCATTATTTATACACATATTTTTTTAATACGGGCATACACAAATACATTATTTATACATGCTCTTTAATACAGACATACACAGTACACGTTTTATACATGTATTTTAATACGGGCATACACAATACACTATTTATGCATGCTCTTTAATACAGACATACACAATACATATTTTATACATGCTTTTTAATATATGCATACACAATACATTGTTTATACACGTTCTTTAATACAGTTATACACAATACATTCTGTATCATTTGACACTGTCTATTTTTTATGTTTTTCTTATTATGCATACACAATACACTTTTTATACATGCTTTTTAATACATGCATACACAATACATAGTTTATACATGTTTTTTAATACGGGCATACACAATACATTATTTATACATTTTATTTAATACATGCATACACAACACATAATTTATACATGTTTTTTAATACGGGAATACGCAATACAGGCATACACAATACATTGTTATACATGTTTTTTAATACATGCATACACAATACACTATTTATACATACTCTTTAATACAGTCATACACAATACATATTGTATACATGTTATTTAATACAAGCATACACAATACACAGTTTATACATGTTTTTTTAATATGGGCATACACAATACATTATTTATACATGTTCTTTAATACAGACATACACAATACACACTTTATACATGTTTTTTAATATGAACATACACAATACACTATTTATAAAAGCTCTTTAATACAGGCATACACAATACACATTTTATGCATGCTCTTTAATATAAGCATGCACAATACACAGTTTATACATATTTTTTTAATACGGGCATACACAATATATTATTTATACATGCTCTTTAATACAGGCATACACAGTACACGGTTTATACATGTATTTTAATACGGGCATACACAATACACTATTTATGCATGCTCTTTAATATAGACATACACAATACATATTTTATACATGCTTTTTAATACATGCATACACAATACATTGTTTATACACGTTCTTTAATACAGTCATACACAATACATTATGTATCCTTTGACACTGTCCATTTTTTATGTTTTTCTTATTATGCATACACTACACTTTTTATACATGTTCTTTAATACAAGCATACACAATACATAGTTTATACACATTTTTTAATACGGGCATACACAATACATTATTTATACATATTATTTAATACATGCATACACAACACATAATTTATACATGTTTTTTAATACGGGAATACGCAATACATGCATACACAATACATTGTTATACTTGTTTTTTAATACATGCATACACAATACACTATTTATACATGCTCTTTAATACAGTCATAAATAATACATATTTTATACATGATCTTTAATATAGGCATACACAATACACAATTTTTATACATGTTTTTTTAATACAGGCATACACAATACATTATTTATGCATGCTTTTTAATACAGACATACACAATACACAATTTATACATGTTTTTTAATACGGACATACACTATTTATACATGCTCTTTAATACATGCATACACGATACATATTTTATACATGCTCTTTAATACAGACATACACAATACACAGTTTAAATATATTTTTTAATACATGCATGCACAAAACATTATTTATACATGCTATTTAATACAAACATACACAATACACAGTTTATACATGTTTTTTTAATACGGGCATACACAATACACTATTTATACATACTATTTAATACAAACATACACAATACATAATTTATACATGTTTTTTAATACGGGCATACACAATACATTATTTATACATGTTATTTAATACATGCATACACAACACACAATTTATACATGTTTTTAATACGGAAATACGCAATACAGACATACACAATACTTTTTTTAACCATTTTTTCGGCTTTTTGAGGTTCCCGACTTTTTTGAACTTTTTTCATTTTTTTGTGATTTTGGATATTTTTTGGGTTTTTTTACCAAATTTTTTGGTTTTTTCGGTTACCGACTTTTTTAAAAGTTTTTTCAGCATACACAATACATAATTTATACAGACATACACAATACATAATTTATACATGTTTTTTTTAATACGGACATACACAATACATTATTTATACATGTTATTTAATACATTTTTTTTTTGAAAATTATGTTATTTAATACATGCATACACAACACACAATTTATACATGTTTTTTAATACGCAATACAGACATACACAATACTTTTTTTAACCATTTTTTTTTGTTTTTTCGGGTTCCCGACTTGTTAAAATGTTTTTCCAGCCTTTTTTTGGTTTTTTCGGGTTCTCGAATTTTTTTGAATTTTTTTCATTTTTTTGTGATTTTGGATATTTTTTGGGTTTTTCGGTTACCGACTTTTTAAAAAGTTTTTTCAGCATATTTTGGGTTTTTTTGAATTTTCGACTTTTTAGAACTTTTTTCATTTTTTTTTATAATTTTATAATTTTCTTGTTTTTTTTTTTTTTTACCATATTTTTGGCCATGTTTTATATTTTTTTTTGTTTTTTTACCATATTTTGTTTTTTACCATCCCAAAAAATATTTCTCTTGTTTTTAAAAGAGAGAGCACGGAGAGAGAGAGAGAAAGAGAGAGAGAGAGAGAGTTAAAAAAAATAGAAATGATTTATTATTTATAATTTTAATTAGTTGTATGTTTTGGGAATAAAGTGTTGAGGTATAATTTTTTGGTAATTAGTTTAAAATAGTTGTATGTTTTGGTAATTTTTCCATTATCTAATTGTCGTCTCCGATTAAAACGTTGAGAAAGCAAAATCTTCCACCATTTTCGTCTGCGACTTTTTTTTAATTTTGTACATTATTTGGATTTCTTGTTGTAATATTATGGCTCTTAGGCCACCAAATTTTGAAGATTCATGAAATTTAGTGGGGCTTCCACAATTTTAATTTTTTTTAAACATTTTATTATGTGATCTTGAAATGAGTTCGGGATAACAATAATTCTAAATCTTTTATTTGAAGAATCTGTTTATACATATTTATGTTTTTTTTTACAAAAAAGTAAGCATAAATTAACCAGAAAACCGAGCAACATAACTTGGCATCGCTATGTGCTGACTAAACAGGCAAAATGAAAATGAAAATGAAAACAAAAGATTCTGAGTTTGAAGAAAAAGAATTTAAATTTGATCATTAATTTGTAAATCAAAATGAAAACAGGCAAATGCCTATAAAGAAGTAAATTGAGCAGTAACAAATCATTCGCAAAAGGATGTTTAGTTTGGTAACAAGTGTGCTTATGCTTGTGTATATATAGATCTTTGTGTAATCGCAAAGCAGTAATATTATACAAGTCTTTTTGAACAATGGAGCATTGTGAATTTGTGATTCTACATGTTGACCTTATAGTACAATGAGTAAATTATAAATGATCATTGGTGAATAATGTTAGTAGCGTACGCACATGGTGGTTCGTTCAACTACCAAAAGAGTGGATTATCATGTGGATTCGAGTGCAACTTTGTCAATTTATTATTTATCATATACAAAACTTATATATATGCATGTTACCCTTGCAAATACCATACTTCATTCATATTTTGATTCATGTCATTTTATTTAACTACTAACTATTATAGATTTCCGATGTTGGATTGTTAATTTATGTCATACTTGACTCTTAAGTATCTTCTTGTTTGTCATTCACAAAATAAAGTTTTAAGATTTGTCTTAATAAACTCCAAGGGTCGGGCTAATAAAAAAATACAAACTCATTATGCATATTAGGGGTGGGCACGGAGCGGATTGGTGCGGATTTGTTTCAATCCTAACTCAACCCGTAAAATAAATAGCGGGGTGGATTGGGGCGGATCGATGAAATTTAAATCTCAACCCAACTCAATCCAACCCGTTACAATTAAAACTCCAACCCAACCCAATCGAACCCGCAAAATAAATTGCGGGTTGGGGCGAGTTGAGTTTAAATTGATTCTTAAATTTTTATTTTGCTCATTTATTTTTCATAGTTTGCATAATCAACCCAAATTTTAAAATAAATTGAATATTTCAAACAGAAATATAAATTAAACTCAATCAAAGTACGTTTAGAACATTCACGAACAAGTAATAAAACTAAAATATAACAATAATTAAGGGTTGGTATCTTAAAATACACACAATGTATATATATATATATATATATATATATATATATATATATATATATATATATATATATATATTGCGAGTTGAAACGGATTGTGATAGATTAACCCGCGGTTTGTGAAACTTAACCCTAACCCAACCCGCAAAATATATAGCGGATTGGGGCGGGGCGGATTGATTTTTTTTGGACATTCAACCCACCCTAACCCGCCCCAATCCATGCGGGTTGGATTACGGGACGGATTTACGGATTTTTTGCCCAGCCCTAATGCATACAACTATTGTGTACCAGTTTTCTTTAAATTGTTGGTTAATTACAATTGAATATGGCGGATAGATTCATATTGTCGAAAAATAATTTTGTTATTTTTTTATGAAAAAGTGCAGATCGAGTTGTGCCAATATATAGGAGAAATTGAGAAGGAAATATATTAAGAATTTAGAGATAAACAAAGAGAAAATATTGTGAAAATCTTCAAGATAGTGTGAAATAATATTTAGGAATATCTTTTCAATTTAATCAACTCAATATATGTTGTAAAATCTATATATAATTATCCTTAATACTCAAGACGTTGAAAATTTTCAAATTTTCAGTACCTTTGTGTTTGATAAAATATGGGCTAATATAGTTCTGCGAGGAGGTGTGATCGAAAAATCTGAATGTGTTAGAAAGTATGTACAAGTAGCGATAAACTCTATTTACATAACTGAAAGAATTAAAGACGTGAAAGCACACAGTAATGTTTAGCTTACGTTCTTACTCAAATATCCTTGTTATTTTTTTTTTTGAGCACTTTCGAAGTCTAACCTTTGGAATGCATTTACCTTTTGTTTATTACGTTGTGTGATCCTATGTTGCTCGATAGTATGTTGTGTGATCTTGTGTCTGCGCGATCATGCGTGATCATATGCTACGTGAATCTCTGTGATCATGTGTTAGCACGATTATGTGTGTTCCTCTGTTCGAGTGATTATGTGTTTTTCTGTGTTTGCAGTTTGCACGATCCTATCTAATTCATTATGACCATGTGATTATCCGATTTATGAGTGATTCTATTTTTAAATAATCGTTTATCATTACCAGACAATAATATTTTTATTTTATTTTTTGGGACTTCTTTTATTTTGGTAATTTTTACCATTTTAAGGATTTTTTTCAATTAATTTAAGGATTTTTGTAAGGTTTCAATTTTTTTTTATAATGAATTTCACTTAAGTATAATTTGACCAACTCATTTACTAAGAACACAAACTCTATATCTTTCTTTTATTTTGATCAAATAATATCAATTTGTTTTTCTATAATATCAAAATATTTTAAATATTGTCAAAATAATTTCTAATGTTTACAAAATACATGTGAATACTGCCAAAATATTTCCGAATTTCGTCACAATATTGCCTGATAGTACCTAATTATTAGACATGAGTGGCATATTCTTTCTTTTTTTTTAATAATTTGATAGTATTTCAGATTAATTTGACAATATAGACTACAGTTTCACAGTATAATCACATACATACATAGATATTTACAAATATATTGGTTTAAAAATCAAAATAAACAAACACGCCAATCAATCATGATGTAAAACAATGGTTTACAAGTTGTAATTAAAATATAGAAAATAATTATACACTATAAAATAATATAAAATAATGTTTGATTTAATGAGAGACAAAAGCTGTCACAAGTCTGTCGCTAATTTAAAAACCTGTCACAAGTCTTTCGCAAATTGACTAAGCTGTCACAACTTCGTCACAAAAACCGTCGCTAATAAGCTCGTAACAAAATATACCGTCACTAATCCTGTCGCTATTTGAGTATTTTTTTGTAGTGATAGTTATGATATAAATATGTGGATAATACAAAAAAAAAAATAGTATAAGAGGATAAGAGTTAAAGAATATTTGGTTGTTAAAGAGTGATAAATAGTGTATTTTTTTATGTGATTATGGTATTATTGTGCCCCACGCGTTGCGTATGTGACGCGCAGTGCAATTAAAATATATAAAATAAGTGTAGTTATGATACAAATATGTGGATAATATAAAAAAAAATAGTATAAGATGAATACTTAAAAAAAATGTTTGTTTGTTAAAAAAATAATAAATAGTGTTATTAATTATTACTTTTTATATTTTTTTATGCGAGTATGATATTATTATAATTAATAAAAAAGTATAGAAGTATTTTTAGAAAAAAAATGGCTAAATTGAATAGTTTCATTTGACTTATTATAATAGAATAATACATATGTATATATGTATATATATACATACATACGTGTAAACATGGAAGGAAAAGGTGGACGGTAAAAGTCCGCAATCTAACCATTTTTCATAAAAAAATCATGAAAGAGTAAAATATTTATTTGTATTTTGATTAAAGTATTAAAAATTAGGCATGATAGATGCTAAGGGAGAGAAATTGACCGAATGAAAATACAAGATTGAAAAAGAGATCATGCATTTATTGTATTTGGCTTGTATATAAGTACGCACAATTTTGATAAATTTTTAGGCCTTTGTTTTTTTTGAGATGGGGGCTATCGTTTACCCCTCCCTTAAATTTTGGAAAACATTTTACTCTAGCTAGCTTTTGTTTCACTTTAAACTAATCATTTGAAAAATTAATTTTACTCGTAAATGTTTATATTCCTTTGTTTTATCGTAAAACAAACGGAACTTTAGTTGCACTACAAATATGTTACAAACCTGTCACCAAATGACTAATACTGTCAGTAAAATGGAAATATGTCGTCATGCCGTCATTGATTGATTAGTACGTTGGAAAATAAAATCTTTTACTATTCTGTCTGCGAATTGTTTTTTTTTTTTTTTTTTTTAGTATTCAGAAGAATTTGTTTTGCCTTTATAGGTAATTTAGTCGGTACAAGTCTTAAGTTTGAAATCTAGAGAATTTAGTATTTACCGTTATGATACTTATTCACAGTATAAAATCCAAGTACTTTTTACGAAATCTTATACAATAAAAGTTCAAGGAAGGCAAACAAAATAAAGGGTGAATAATTTACCTTTTACTTATTTAAATCCCCAACTTTAGCTTGATCCAAGCCAGGCCTGGCTTATAAACTTGTCTAAATATTTTCCCCATACAACCACCTTGTCTTTATGCGTGCAATTTTAAGTAACAAAAATTTGGTATCTAAGTTTTCGAAATCGAAAATTTCAAAAATTAATCACATAGTTTAAGCATGAAACTATATGATTAGTTTTTAAAAATTTCGATTTCGAAAAATTAGATATGATCCTTTTTTTGCTAGTGAAAATTGTACGTAATTTCGTAAATTAACAATTATCTAGGTAGTAATGAAATGTATTTTTTTTTTAAACATAACCGGTCTGATTTCAAGGAGTCAAAACCGGAACCCGTGAACCCTAGTCTTGGGCACTATGTACGTACACATATAGTCGATGTCACAGCATGGATTGATCATATGAGAATTGAGGCTGAGATAATACTTAAAATACTATTTTAAATACAAAAATATTCTTCCAAAGGCAATATAACTCTTCAATTATTTGTCTAAGAAGTCAAATTTAGCCTTAATTAGTGACAGGCTGCAGCTACAGAAGCTCATAAATAATAGTAGTACTGCCTAACCATCTTGGGAGGACTCCTATTCTTATGGAATTTGAGTTACACCCACTCATTTTTATTATTAAATATTGAATTTAATACTTTGTTTAAATCAAGGATTTCGTTTATTTATTTGTGCTTCTATAATTTTGATGTTTTTTTTTTTTTAGTAATTATTACCGATTTGAGCACCAAATAGACAATTGAGTAGAAAAAGTGAAAACTAGATTTGGAAATTCAAATTGTGAGCTCAGAGCAACGATTACTACAGAATGGCCTCTTTCGGTTGCGTGATAGCTAACCCTGACATTATGAGTCCGATCGGAATAATAGTGGTACTCGAAAAAATGATTTGACTATTAATTCCGAGACTATCAGTACCATTTTCACATGACGTTCCAAATACATCTATTTGGGGTCATTTGTAGTCCGGACGGGATACGAAATGCGTAAAAAAAAAATGGAACCAAACATATATTTTATGTGGTCGACAAGACTTGAATTTCAATCTCATTTTCAAAAGGTACAAACAAACCGTGATAAATGAAAAGCACACACATCACCCTTCATCATTTGAATGCTTGATAAATTAGTTTTGTACACTTTCACCAACGACTCGAAGCCTTAAAGTACATATCGACATAATCGTCACTTCAACAGTTAAGAGTATAAAATTTATTATATTGAGAGGAAAGAAACTTAATGTGAAGAAAGTTTGTAATCAAAATATTATATATTTGAGTGTAAGTGATTTAACATTGTTCAAACTTACAATCCCATCGAAATAAAGTATTGACAAAGTTAAAAATCAATCTTGTTAATCGTACGACTTGTGTATAACTACAAGTATTTTTATTCTCATATCAATCTTGAACCCATTTGTCGCCGTGTTAGAGATTATGAGAGTAACTCTGCCCCTTAAGCAGTAGTTGTGAGTGGATTTGCTCTACCGGTAAGAAATAGTATTGTTGTGGGTAACTCTGTCCGTAGGGGTATGTCGTCGGTAACACTGTCTCTAACGAAGAGTATTAGTACAATTGTTGTGGATGTCTTTGCGGCAATTATTTATTACCTTTGTTTTTACTTTTAAGCCATCAATTTAATTGTGATTAATTGACGCGACTTTATTGATATTACTTCTTGGCTAAGAGATGTTTAATATCAGAAGTAAATGTTTAGATCAAATCATCATTGATAAGATTTCTATTCATCGATAGATAGATAAATCAATACACATATGAAGTTTTCTCGTAATCCATGACTAAATATTTGTGGTTGTGAAGTGTTAGTTGTATGGCCGTGACTCAAACTATTATACATATAACTAGTCAAACCTAATTAGAAAATGACCAAAATAGTTTACCTTAATTAAAGAAAATAATTAGTTCATTACTCACACACTCACGACGACACTATATAGGACCCATGTACCAAAATAAAATAAAATCAAATATATTCAACTGTTATTGAGTTGGCTCAAAAATTTCGTTTCAATATCTGATGGTCTAATAAAGAGTGTTATTGTTGTGAACATGTCATTACCCTATTTTAAAAGAGTTGCCTGAAACGGCATATCCATACAATTTCGATCTATCTCAGAACGCATACCACATAGAAGAATAAAATCCCATCATTATGGACGCATTCTATACCACATGTGATCATCCCGCGATACTCAAATCTTTATAAATAAAGTTAACATCAAGTTAGCGAAGCATCTCACTATATATCATTTACATCAACATACTATTATTAGAGTATTTTTTTTCTCTCTTAAATTTGTGCTACGACATATTGACTTGTGCGTCGAGGGTCTTCGGCTGGTACCAACCCCGTGCAGGATAACCTTTCAGAAAGGGCCGGGTTAAGCCAATTTTCTTCTTAGATATTGGGATCAACTCGTAAGCACTCAACTTTACAACAAGAGTTATTGATTCTAAAGTACATCTCTTCACATATCGAATCTGGGTTTTCATCTAGGGAACTATGTGATGATTTGATGTTCCATCGTGTTCCCGTTTCATTATTACGACTTGGCAATAAATTGAACTGCAAAAAAAATAAAATAAAACAAATCACCAGACAAGTTGCCATGATATTATTTTTTGTTAAGTTTTCCATTCTTTTATAACTTTTGCTCTAACTAGCTCTAACTTTACAGGGGGGAAGTTTTCTCTGTACATGATTCGAATATTAATAAAACTACTGTGTTTATGCAAGTCTCTCTATTCATCTAAACAAATCAATTACTACTAATTATGTTTCAAGTTAATACCAACATTATTTTAAAGCAAGCTCACACCTGTAACTTTAAAAAGAAAGTGGCTGCTCATTGCAAATTTTGCTAACGTCTGAATAAGGTATACAAGACAAAATGTGTAGGACCCGAAAATCTATTTAGATTAATTAAAATACTTGGGAATCATACATTACGGAACATGAACTTTATATTAGTTGCCTTTCGGTGGCAATTAATATTATAATTCTTCGATTAATATATATATATATATATTGTCTATCCCCATAGTCAATTAAAAAAAACGCCACAGACAACAAAATCTTATATGTGATGCTGAATGTTGCCCTGAACAAATGTATTAATTTTCTATTACTTATGTACAAGTAGGACAAAACATATTATTTCTGAATTCAAAATGTTAAAATTTAACTTAGAAGTTAAAAGGCGAGTTTTTCTTTATTCATTCAAGTTTGCATGCATGGTAACTGATCTTGACAATCTTTTGCCTGAGGTTTATGAGTTGGTTTATAATTAGGGTAATTTGGTAAATATGAAAGATGATGAATCCATATTCAACTTAAAATTAAGAGTAAATCGTTAGTGCATGCATGCGTTATCCCAATTAAAAGCAATTAAGTACCCGACGCATATTAGCACTACAAGAAAACAGCCAAATAGTAACTCTATTTAGCAACTGATCCGGTAGTTAAATAATTGTAACCGAAATACCAACTAAAACTTTGTTATTAAACAATACCAACTGATTTGTAACTGAAATATTGTCAGTTGCTATATAGCAACTGTTTACTAACTAAGACAATTTCAGTTGCTATATAGCAACTGTTTAGTAACTAAGACAATTTCAGTTGCTATATAGCAACTGAATAATAACTGTGGCGTATTCTGTTGGTAAATACCAACTGATTCTTAACTAGTAGGCAAATTCCAACTGAATAGCTTTTCAGTTAATAAAAATAGCAACTGATAGATTTGTTCGGTTAGTAATTACTAATTGATTAAGCGGTAGCTGCAAATTTATGACAATTTTAGCAACTTATATATATATATATATATATATAGTACTCCAAATTTACCTCCACCACTCTACAATAATTCACAATGTGTTATCCAAAAAAATCGTCTAGACGCTCATGATACATTTATACATACTTAAAAATATTAATAACCTTTCATTTTTCTCTTTTATATACAAAAGACTGATCGATCACAGCGTGGGATCTTATATATATAAGGTTAGTTGCTTAATTTTTTATTTCACCTTTTTGTTAATTATCAATTGATAAACTATTTTAAATTAGCAGATACAATTAATTTAGATGTAACTTATCAATGACAGGAAATAAAATCTAGTATGGATAGATCATGGATGTATGCTAGAAAAAATAAGGCTAAACTCCTTAATCCCGGATTTGTTACTAAACTGGATGATTTTATTAGCTTTGCGACTTCTCAACCGAGTTATATGAACGATACTATGATTCGTTGTCCTTGTACGTCATGTAAAGATGGTCACTTTTTCGAACCCGATGACGTGCGACTACATTTGTTGAAAAAAGGATTTGTTAGCGATTATTATCAATGGATTTGTCATGGGGAACCTTTTGTATCTTCTAGAAATTTTGGCATGTTTCCGACAACTAATTACAATTACGAGTCCGGTGGTACATCGAATGCACATCACTTCCCTGCTCATTCGGAACCACATGAACACTTTATGCAAAACTCAGAAAATATATGATGATAATCCATACCGTAGAATGGTTATGAATGCAGCTGGCCCTAATTTTGATCAATTTGAAGAATATCCAAATCCATCAGCACAGAATTTCCATAATATGTTGCAAGCGGCTGAGCAATCACTATGGCCTGGTTGTGAAAAAATGTCACAATTAGCTATGGACTGAATCTCGATCGATCAGACTGAATCTCGATCGATCGAGATTTCTAGAGAAAAAATGTACTGCTGTAATTTCGATCGATCGGACTGCATCTCGATTGATCGAGATTCACTGGAACTTTTTGGACCATTTTCGATCGATCGGACTATATCTCGATGGATCGAGATTCACTGGAACTTTTTGGACCATTTTCGATCGATTGGACTATATCTCGATGGATCGAGATTCACTGAAACTTTTTGGACCATTTTCGATCGATCGGTCTATAATCTCGATGGATCGAGATTCACTGGAACTTTTTCGTGCATTTTCGATCGATCGGACTATATCTCGATGATGATACAATTATGTAATACAATTATTTACGGATTTTGACTCAATTTTATACAGATTATTAACAAACCGTAACAAAATTTAATACTAACAAGATTCAAAACGATTTTATTAGATATTTATAATAATACAAATAGGTTATATTTTGAAATGTAAATGGTTAACATGTATTGTACATGAATTAAGTAGTGAATTTTGTAAAACTCGTTCATTTTGTAAAACTCGTTCATATTACGACATTCACTATATGTTTTGGTATTTTGAGGCATCCAATGTTACTGTGTAAATCACGTGGAAATTAATATTTCGTGTTGATTGTTGTTTTATTAAATGTTTAAATATTTACCTAACTAACAATTTTATAAGATGATGATAAAAAAACATGTAAATGTTATGTTACGTTGCTTTTCCCACATTGTAAAATTGATCAAAAATTTTGGAAGGTGCATATTTTGCCTCCAATATTTTTTTGGGTAAATTGTTAAAAATTCAAACCAAACTGGCTCCTCATTTTTCAAACCCAACACTTATAATTCCACACATTAATAATAACCCACTTTTATTACGCTCTATCTACCTCTCTCTCTCTGTGTCTTAATATACATATATACATATATCTATATATCTACATATATATACATATATCTATATATCTACATATATATATATATATATATATATATATAGCCTCCTTCTCCGTCATTCCTCCGCCCTAGCTAACACAGTAAGTCTATCTCTATATATATCTACATATCTCGTTTGGTTGATTTAGGGCTTGTTTGGTTCATAGCTTACTGTTTATTTAGGGCTTGTTTGGTTCATAGCTTATTTAGGGCTTGTTTGGTTCATAGCTTACTATTTATTTAGGGCTTGTTTGGTTCATAGCTTATTTAGGGCTTGTTTGGTTCATAGCTTATTTAGGGCTTGTTTGGTTCATAGCTTACTGTTTATTTAGGGCTTGTTTGGTTCATAGCTTATTTAGGGCTTGTTTGGTTCATAGCTTATTTAGGGCTTGTTTGGTTCATAGCTTATTTAGGGCTTGTTTGGTTCATAGCTTACTGTTTATTTAGGGCTTGTTTGGTTCATAGCTTACTGTTTATTTAGGGCTTGTTTGGTTCATAGCTTATTTAGGGCTTGTTTGGTTCATAGCTTATTTAGGGCTTGTTTGGTTCATAGCTAACTGTTTATTTAGGGCTTGTTTGGTTCATAGCTTATTTAGGGCTTGTTTGGTTCATATCTTACTGTTTATTTAGGGCTTGTTTGGTTCAATGCGAATACTACATATAATAAGTATAGCGCTTATAAAAAATAATTGTATACACTGTTTTGTTGCTTCTTTTTAGACCGTTTTATAGTAAGTTTGGTTTTTAAAAAAAGTATACATGACAAGGATTAACCTTAATCATTGAATTTTGTTTGAGTTTTAAGATGGCGGGACGCAACTACAGTAAAAGTCCTCAAGGATCAGCTAACAATGGCAGAGTTGAACCCTCTAGGCGTGGAGGTTATGCATCGTTTGGCGGCAGTCGAGGAGGCTTTTTAACAGACAGTAGTGGCCTTGGAGGCTTTGCAACAATAGGTAGCGGCCGTGGAGCCTTAGCAGCAATAGGTCAATGCAATCCGCCAACGTTTGGGTCAATACTACAAGCTAATGGCATTCCTGGATATATTCCAGGTAGTTTTGAGTCGATGATGGTTAATCAAGAAAGGTCACAACATCCAACCGAGCAACAAATTGATGGGTATTATCCCGTGAGAAGCGATGAATCTTTATCTGTAGAGGTACTATGTGAATATTTGCAAGAGCTTTTTTGTTACTGCTTTTTGTTTTTTTCTCTTACAACTTGGAATGCATATAGTTTACTGGTGAAGTTCTGGATATTGGGTTTTTTGTTTTTTGGGGATTTTTAATTAATAAGCATAGCTGTTGGTAAAGGTATACATATGCATGCAAAGAAAGCTTCTAGTTTTTCTAAAAGGTTTTAATCTTTTAGATTTGATCTTTTAATAAGCATAGCTGGTTGGTTTTACTGAATTTATCTGAGAATTTCCAGCTAAAGCATGCCTGTTTTGCATCATGACTGAAAAGAAACAATAAGAAGTTACTGATACAAAACTGAAATGTAGAGCATAAAGGAATTTTTGGAGACAATTACAAGACCATTTAATGGGTAACTGTCTTCGTTATCTTACGTCTACATTCCACTAATTGCAACCACTTATGCTTTTAATGTGTGTACCATAATTCTATTCTGTTATTTAAAAAGAAAAGGCATTTCTTGTCTGCCTATTTATTGTGTCATATCTGCCGGTGTGTACACTGGTTTTATTGGATACAAAAAGATAGGAGTTTTAAGCTTGAATAACCTCAAGTTTTTCTCCACTCTAATAAAAAATCCACCTTATCTGTTTGAAAACTGCAACCAAACAAGTTAGGATAAAATGAACTGTATTCCAGTATACCACTTTTCAGCATTTATAACTTTGACCATCTATCAAAAGACTTAACTGCCAAAAGAGCATAGTAGCTTGAGATATGCTAGATGTTAGCTTCTAGATATATATGTATGTTATATTAATTAGACATCATAGCTTCTGGATATATATGTATGTTACTTGTCTCTGGGTAAAAATATTGTTTTTTTTTTTTTAAATAGGAGGAATACAAGCGGCAAATTGCGAATTGGCTCGTGAAGATTCTGAAAATGTCAATGACAAGCAAACTGACTTAAATTAATTTTCTATGTATCTATGGATCGATTATCTTTTGGATTGTAATTAAACCTCGACTCGGTATTTTAATGTCGATGACGACAAGCACAATGACCTAGATTAATTTCTATGTAGCTTTAATTAGGATTATCTTTTGAATTGTACTTTAATCTCGATTTGGTATCTTATTGTAGCAACTATTATATTAAATCTCGATTTGCTTAGTTGAACATAAATATTTTTGTGCATATGACAATTGCTTACATTTTGAATATGAAATTATATGAATTTATGAATATATGTATATATATTAATATATATATATATATATTATTAATATATTAATAATTAATAATATATATATATATATATATATATTAATATAGTTGATTAGTATATATATATATATACTAATTTCTAACTATGCTGAAATTTTAGTTGCTAAATACTTATTGAAATTTCAGTTGCTATTTACTAACTGAAATTTCAGTTGCTATTTACTAACTGAAATTTCAGTTGCTATTTACTAACTGAAATTTCAGTTGCTATCTGCTAACTGACACAATCAGTTGCTATTTGTTAACTGAAATTTCAGTTGCTATTTATTAACTGACACAATCAGTTGCTATTTACTAACTGACACAATCAGTTGGTAAATAGCAACTGATATACCATCCAGTTGGTAAATTACCAACTGACACATAATTCAGTTGGTAAAATATTAGCAACTAGCCTTTTCCCAACCGAATATACAGATGGCAGATCAGTTGGTAAACTGAGTTTACCAACTAACTTTATTATTTATCTACTGATTATTCAGTTGCTATTTGGCTGTTTTCTTGTAGTGTAGGGATCGTCTAATGGAAAATACTCCTATATTAAATATTAAATTAAACTTATAAATTAATAGTGATGCTATAGCAACCCACATAACTCACCCGAAAAGTCTACCCGATGACATGAAATAATCCTATAAAAAATAGTTATCTTATTCTTAATATTAATTACTATATTAATCCTTCTAGTTATTCATTTATATATATCATCATTTATTTGCGTTCTTATTAAAAAACTTGTGGTCAAATTTTGACATTAACGTTTGAATAAAAAAAAATTAGAAGATACAAGTACAACTCACGTCACGTAATAAAAATTCAACCTACTAAAAATTCAAATAAAAATATAGTAAAACCCTGGTTGAGCATACCCTAGATTTAAATATTATTATTAAATGTAAAAATACAACTCAATAAAAACTCAAATAAAAATATACTAGAACCCTGGTTGAACCTATCATAAATTTAAATATTAATTAAAAATAAAAAAATTATTAAATCTAATATTAATAAAAATCAAAACTTTTGATGATGTGGATATATTATTTAATATGGATTGATTTTTTGAATAGAAAAAATAATTCACAAAAGTTATTTTCCATCAATTAATGTATTGATTGGTTTGACGCACATACTTTTAGGATGCACTGGGTTCCCATAATTAGTTATCTAAAAATACAAAAATATACTGTGAAGTTTACACATCTCTGTACAGGATAATTTATCAACAAAAATTTAATAGGGACTATAAGGAGCAAAAGAAAATAACAAGATCAACATATGTATGCGATTTTATTTTTCTTTCTATTATAACACTATGACTTTTAAGTTCTTGAATGAATGTAATAAAAAAAAACAATTAGGGTCTACTTGTTTTGTTAGAAAATGGAGGCTGCAAATATTTTTCTGGAAAATATCGATATATGTATATGCTTATTTCACCGGAAAATCTGTTTTATAAGACCCGCAAAGAAAATATTTTTCGGAAAAGTGGGAAAATTAAGTTAAAGTAAAAAGTGATATGATATTATAAATGATTAGAAAGTTAAAAAAATATAATAAGTAAAAAAACTACTAACTTAAAAATTAACATCCAAATTAAGCAAACAGAGCCTTAATCCCCGGTGGTCCGTGTTTTCTTTCCGATCCATGAATACCGAGGAACCCTTTCAATAATATATAGCTTGTGGAGATTGAAATAAATATATATCTTACTAGATTTTTTGAGAACACTGTCAAATCATTAGTTATTATTAAACAAATTTTATATAGATTACTGTAAATGAAAATAAATGAGTTTCGAATAATTATTTGGGATGCCGTGACATCCTATTGTCAATTCGTCTATGTATAGTTGCTCCGATCACTCCACGTATAGCTTACCAAATCATTTTCTATTTGGGAATAATAAATTCACTGTTGAGGCGGGTATCACTACAAAATAATGTTTGATTTAGTGAGAGTCAAAAACTGTCACAAGTTTGTCACTAATTTAAAAAACTGTCACAAATCTATCGCAAATTGACAAAACTGTCACAAAGCCGTCACAAAAACCGTCGTTAATAAGCTCGTAACAAAAAATACCGTTACTAATTCTGTCGTTATTTGAGTATTTTTTTTTATAGTGTATGAATAATTCAAAGCAGTAAACGAAAATATAATTGTCATCAGAGTACACAGAATCTTTTATCTGAAATAATCTTCTTGCTACATTTTTTATATGGGGATTTTTGTGTGTGTATATTTTGGTTAATAAGCGGAGAAAGAAAAATTATTGCTATTTTGTTGCTAATTTAGCTAGTATATATGAACTCTTTTTAGTGTCTTCTCAAAAAAATAATAATTCTTTTAGTGATTGAATTCTCTCTACATTTCTTGATATCTTTATAATAATTAAGGTGTCATTATTGTTATCTAGCAGGATGTTCTACGTATATTGAGATAATGATATTTGAACGAGAACATGTGATCGTGGCTATTGGAAAAGTCCATATTCCACATTATCATAATCATGATGCAAATATTATCATGATATTTTTCACTGAATGGCCATTGATTAACTAACAACTACATCATGACGAACGCACTCAGTTGATGTGGAAATATATTTCGAAATGAGAAGAACTATACGCTCACCTTAAGGTCCTAATTAATAAGTTGTTAACGTATCATACACAAAAATTCCACTAATACGAAACACAACCTTGAGAAAACTTTTTTTGTTTATTTCATGTTCTAGTTTTTGAAAAATTACATGTGATACTTCAATTATATATCATTAGTAGTTTAGTAGTATATTTTATACATCTTGAATTTTTCTTTCTGTTTTTCCTACTGAGTAAAGTTGCTAGAGTGTCCAGTTAAGTAATACAGACATGCGATTTGATCGACATTCCAAATTTTAATTGATTACAGCATTAATCGAAGTGGTAACTTTAAAAACAAATTACAATAAAATTGCATAACGTTGAAAATTATTTGACAATATATTGCGAAACTTATAATTTTTGTTAGATGCACTTTTTTTATATATAAATGGTGGTAAACCCCATTAATCACTACTGTATTATAATCATTGATATTGGTGAAAATAAAAAGTGGAGGAGACCCACAATTAGAAAATAAAGTACCAACGACTAATAAGAATGAAATACAGGAACTGAACCGAGTCGCTAACTGAAAAGACTGAAATGTAAAAAATAGAAATTCAGTTTTCCTTTTTTGCAAATACCTTGTTAGATACACTTTAATTCTGTTTCTGTATCGTTGGTTTACAGATTTAAGATGCCAGGGGAGTGGGATTATCCATCTTTTTTATGAAGTATGAACAGGATGATACAGTCATTATAAAGAGCTTCAATTAAAAATGGTCAGATAATTATACCTCCCATTATTATATATACTATGATATGTATTTTCAAACACAAATGAATCGTCCATTTAATTTCAGTTTCTTTTTAATGCTAAACAACAAATGTAAAAAAAAAAAAAACAATTTTGTCAAAAAGAAAGAATTAAATAGGGGTGATTCTGACTCTATTTTTTCTATTGAGGTATAACTATATATAAGACACAAACCTGATGGCCTTCAAATCTAATAAACTACACGTATACTAGTATTTTTTTTTTTACTTAGAGGTTAATTATGTTTATATTATAGTTTTATTAGGTATGGTATATACCATACGTATGGCTTAGACAAATATGTTGTTATCTAACAACTGTGAACAACCTACACTTTGTTGGACATATTAGATGATTAAGAATGAGAGAAGGTTTCTCAAGTAACAAGTACTCTTGGTGTGATCGTTATTTGGATATATCATTACATGTCAAGATCATTGTTAATGTTAAAGCACATCAAAGTAGATATAAAAGCTGACGTTTATTGACAATATTTATGGATATATAATGTATCTAGATAAACATGAGTGCAAGATGTTGAATTAGCATTAGCCACATGTGTTCACTTGTGAGTAGAAATATGTGTCATTCTTGTGGGGTATGATAACATTTCTATCATATCTATCACTCTACATCAACCTAAGCTAACAACCTTGTATAATATGGTAAGAGTTCCTTTAAGTTGGTGTTTCAAAATGAAATAATTGGTATAGTCGACGTATATGCTAATCAGTTCAATAATGCATCGACATTTTTTTTAAAACTAAACTATGAATAAGAACTCGTAACATAAATGTTATGATCCAAGTCTCAACAGAGTATCTACATGCTTCATTTATCTACTGTGTACTTTTAGTTCTTTAACGTTTCATACTCTTTTGAATTATTTGTTTGGGAGACTACAAAAAATGTTGTAAATATTTGTCGCGATTGCTTATGACGGTAATGACCTTGGACTCTGTAAAGACACTTCCATTTGCATTAAGATGTACTGTAATCTGTTTATCGCAATCGCACACAATAAAACAGAGTTATTTAATCGTATAGATTTCCATGCACGACGTTAGTATGAATTTTAATTAAAAGCTAGGTTTGATATTATCTTGTAATATTGTAATTGATCTTTTCTAAATTTAAAGAAACTTATTTTAATGCATTTCAGAGCCAGCTAAACTTTTTTGGGGGAGTTTTTTATGCCTGACAACTCTGGTTGACTCGTGCATTACTATTTTATTACTCACTCCCATCCAAACGTTGAAGTTTAATCGATTAATAAATTATATTAAAATTATATAAATAATAATTTTAATACAATTTATTAACCGATCAAATTTTCAAGTATCCGTATGAGACTATGTTTGTGAAACACCGGAGGGGAGTATTCGTTATTTCTAACGTTCAAAAAAAATGTAAAAACCTAAAAAATGTTGAATGAAAAGGACCAAACATAAATGAGGCTATCATAGGCGTGAGAGAGTGGGAATCTTATGGGACCTATATATATAATGAAGACATATATGAAATTGAGGTGTAACGATAATGATAATGAGAAGAATTAAGGAGCTTTGCTTTGGTAGGCCAAATTCAACAAGTGCAAATGGGGCATAACAAAATGGTGAGTGCTTTGGAAGTTATTGATTATATTTTGTATTGTATCAATGTACAGCTGAGCAATCTGGATTGGTCTTGTTTGGCTTGTCAAACAATTACCCACCCCCACAAACTTGTCCATCATTTATTTTTCTAATCATGGTAACATATGGCCTACCTTTTTTATCTTTTCCTATTAAAGAGTTTTTTTTACACCTTGTTGAAACAGGATACATTTTATCACGTTTGTAAGTTTATCTTTTATCGCTTTTTTTATATGTATTTGTATTTTTTTTTTCTTAAATTAATATTTTATTTAATTTTTAAAGTGTTTATTAAAAAAAATCTGTAAAATTTGTCTTTTTTATATATTTTTTGGTTATTTATGGTTTGTTTTGACAATTTATAAGGTAGTAATTTACTACTTAATATACCAAAAAAATATATATAAAAAAGATAACTTTTACAATTTTTTTTAACAAACACTTTAAAAATAAAATAAAACGTTTTAATAGAAAAAAATCGAAAAAAAATTATAAATACATACGAAAAAAGCGATAAAATAACCAAAATATCACATTACAAACATAACCTGGAGCCAAAAATAGCAATTGCACTTGCTGTATTGAACTAGTATTTAACGTGCTGTTCTTTGTGCTTGAGTATAACATTTTATTATCTAAACTTAGGAAAGTAGCTAACTGGTGAAATAAGTCACCATCTTAATTGTGTAAGACATGTCATGTGATATGGCTTATTAAGGGAAAATTGGCCGGTTTTGGTCAAATTCATATGGTGCGGTAATTCCATAACATTTACTCTTTCAACCCAAAAAAAAAGAGAAGGGATAATAACGACAAACTAAGAATGTATCTTATCGATGTACCCGATGTACCCGAGCCCGCATATGGCCTAGATGGACCTGCGGCACGAGTAATGATATATATACTATTTCTACACTATTTGTCATAGTCATAAGGGGTTGAAACGTAAATATAACAAATTTTTTAACACTTAAACATTTTTAGTCTAAATTTGTTTTGATCTCTGCCACATAGGATTGATGACGCAATTAGTGTGGTTATGAGTGTGTGATTAGTGTATGTATCATTATCTGACATGATATATATGAGCCTAAGTTCGGATGGTTTTCTTTATTTATAATATAGATAATTATGTTATAGCGGCCGATTAGTTCTTTTATGTTTTAACAATTTTGTTATTTGGTTAATTATTTGCGACTTTGGCCTCTCTATTATGACTATTGTTTGTGACTTTTCTTTCAATCGTTCATAAATAAAGACTTTGAGTTCCTCTTCATTCTCTTTACAAATTGTGGTGAATTGATTATTATGTTGCTAAATAACGTAAGTTTTAGCCTAAGCTTGGGGCCAACTCTGTAAGAAGTGAACACGCACGTAGAGCATAGCCCAATATTGATTGACATCTACAACCACTTCCTATTGTTTTTTTGGTGCATGAGTTCACCCTAAACTTACACTTCTGAGATTGATTTATTCAGGAAAAAAATTAAAGAACGAGATTGAAATAGCTCTACATTCCGAGTTTATTTGTTTTGCTATAAGATTATAGTCAAAACAAAATACCTAAATTTATAATTTAGTTTTTCTTTCTTGCATACTTGGTTGTTGTAACATAAAGGATTGATGTAAGAGTAAAGAGTCGACTTCGTAACAAAATAAATGATACGATTAGTTAAATATGCATATTTGCGTGATTGAGATGTTTGTGGACAGTCCTCCAAATGAAAACATAATTTCTCGTTATATTCATACTATCGAAGAAACTCCTAGCTAGCTAGGTTTGAGGTTTTCAAACCTCTCGAAAGATTCAACTTAGTAATTGAGAAACTATTTTTTCTCCTAATTTATGCACTCGAACGTCCCCGGAAGGATTAGACAAACAAGTCAAATTCACAAGCAAGTGAAACAACTATAACTATGAACATATATTATATAAATCCTACACTGACGGTTTCTTATAGAATATTAATAGTGCTGTATACATGATGTTTGCATTAATATACGTATGGATTTCGCAGGCATTGATAAATGGGATTTGCACTACTCTTCACATCATAAGGTGATGAATGATCATGAGAAGGGGAAATGTAAGCATGGTACTCTAGTGGGCTATTTTCAATTCCAAAATAAGGCTACATAACAAAAGCCCAAGAATTACTTAACGCTTGTTAATGAACCATATCAAGTATAAGGGTTACTACTTACTATCATACTGAAGCCGGTAGAAGGGGGACAAGACATTTTTTTCTTTTTTTTAAACAAAGGATACTTATATTAATTTAAGTCATTACAAATGTGAAACTCAAGTTAGTCAAGCATATAGCTGCTAAACATAAAATTACATGTTCTTCTCTAGCAAGATTCGCTAAAAAGTTACCCGGTCTATTAGCTTCGCGAGGCCTCTAAACAAAGCCCGTTCTTACATTTTCTGACCTTATAAATATCTTTCACTATTTCTTCTATTTCCAAGGCATGTGATCATTATGTGTTGAACAAACCTTAGCCAAATCAGTACTATCGGTTTGGAAAATAATAGTATTCTAATCTTTCTCTAACGACCTTTGACACGCCAACCAAAAATTATAAGATTCAACCAACAGCGGACTAGAAGTTTGAAGCGAACAATCCAAGTATCCACAACTTCACCCAAATTGTTCCGACAAATGGTTTCTCCTCCGGTCCAAGTACTCGAGGCCTTAAACAATGCATCAATATTAACCTTTAGACACTCAATTGGCGGCCAACTCCACAATATTGGATCCTTCGTCTCTGTTGGTCGTTCATTTCACGCATTGCATTGTTCAATAAAATATATGTACAACCTCGCCGTTTTTTCAATCACGGAATCATGCCTTAGTTTTGTGTTATTAAACACCTCACCGTGTCATTAAACACCGCATCATTTGTTGCTTTCCATAGTTGCCAACACAAATTCATAATTTACTCCACACTATTTTTCGAGGGGTGCGTTGTAATTGTTTGCTCAAACCATTGAGCTAAAGAGACAATTTCTTTGCGGATGATACGAAGATCTAAAGAACAGCCAAACCAAATAGCATGCGTCCAACTACAATGTAGTAGAACATTCTCCATCGTTTACCTGTAATTGTTGCATATAGGGCATATAGGATTGGGGACAACACAACTTAAAAGACGTGCAATGGTGCTAAAAATGTTAACTAGTCTTTTTTATTAAATTTTTTTTTGAAACAAACAAAATATATTCTATACTTTTAAACAAAATTATTGTGAAGATAATTGGATTAGTTGTATAACCAAACTAATTTCCAGCAAAAGCAGCACCAT
The DNA here is from genome assembly GCA_963682055.1 of Primula veris. Taxonomy (NCBI): domain Eukaryota; kingdom Viridiplantae; phylum Streptophyta; class Magnoliopsida; order Ericales; family Primulaceae; genus Primula; species Primula veris. The sequence goes on along the minus strand of OY821743.1, from coordinate 16,263,649 downwards.
ACATGCATAATTATTTTTGAGAGTTTTTTGTATGACGCAATTGTTTGTCTATCATTTCTGTAAGGATATGTATGTTATGACTTAAGGTTTCATTTGACTAATGTTATTCGCAGGGCGGACTAGGTCTAAATTCAGTAAGGTTTGGACCTGTGGTAAAAACTGGCCTAGAATAAAAAAAAACTGGGTTGGGGTAAAAAATAAATTGGATTGGGCCTTTGGGCAACCAGTACTGTTGGGCCGTCTCTGGTTATTCCACTTGTGCGTGTATTGAATTTGATGTCAATGTAACAATTTCAAAAGTCCTCAATAGTATACCATGCTCATCATCATTTTTCGAATCATAGCGCCGGCAAAACGGGTTACATTCAAAAAGAATGTTATTAATTATCAAAAAGTAAAAATGTAAAAGTCCTCCTTAACCATATGTATAATAACTACACTAAATAAAGTAAAATAATTACACTAAAAAAACTTCGTATTTTCTAATCAAAGCATCAACGAAATAGAGAGATAGTTAGAGAGAGAATGCAGCATGAAAAGATGGAAGCGCCGCCGAAACAGGTGGCTGAGGTGCTGGAGAGACTCTAACACGTCGCTCGCTTCCACGGTACGATCAAAGAAAAATGTTATTAAATGTCTTCTTTGAATCCACGGTACGGTCAAAGAAAACCAACCTCGATTCTCGATGAGACACTTAGAAATGGGTGAGAGAAGGAAAGAACATAAACAAGAGGAGAGATGGCGTTGAGGTTTTTCCAGGGTGAGCCGTGGCTAGTGATCGACCTCCACCCCCGCTTGGAAATGATTAGGGTTCAGTCCCGACGCCTAGAGGTTTTTATGCAATTAAGTTAGAAACCGATGGACAAAACATGATTAGTTTTAATCTAACATGTTTTAAATCTATATCATACTTGAAACTTTAACGGAAAAACTAACATACTTTATAGTTGGGGATGAAAAATGAAAAAAATGCGTTTAGTTACCGAACCACCTTAACAAAAAAAGTTAACAAACTAACATAATTAACTATTTAAGTACCAAAATTCGTTCCTTTTTTCACGAATCAGACATTTTCAGACAATTCGATCTCAAAATCGTGTCAAATACCATCACACTACTAAACTAAAGCTATTTTTATTGTTTTGTACTATTTTTTCCTTCCAAATTGAAAGATATAATTTGTTATAACTTGTTTTTCTACCTTTTTATGTTTTGGAGTAAAAAATGAGGCGAATAAGTAAAATAACCTCTAATATGGTTGAGATTGATCTAGATAAAAAAATATAACTTATCAATTACTCCCCGCGTTTCAAATCGTGCACTATAAAACTATGTGCAATTTTGACTGACCGAGTATATGTATCAGAACCGCCGAAATAAAAAATTCAAATCACATAGTATAAATACTAATAAATTATATCATTAAAGTTTAAAAATTCTAATTTTTGATACAAGTTATAATCGGGTAAAAATTGAACTTAAATATCATACATACATACAACTAAATGGAATCGGAGTAACATATATACTCCATCAATTTCTAATTAATTATATTTTATAAAATTATATTTAACCAAAATTATTGAAATGAAAAATTAAATTATATAATAATCTAATGTTTGAATATAGGATTAAATTTTAAAATTTTTATCTGTCAATTGATATAATTACGCCCGGTCAAAATCTTTATACCGCCTTATAGAGGAGAGAGAGAGAGAGAGAGAATTGGAGAGAGAATGGCGCAGCAGCAGGAGGAGGATGCGCCGCCGAAGCAGGTGGCGGAGGCGCTGGAGAGACTCTCCCACGCTGCTCGCCTCATCGCCGATGTCAGACTCGGTGCCGACAGGCTTTTAGAAGCTCTCTACGTTGCGGCCGAACTGCCACGTCAGCAGCAGCACAAGCCTTTAGGACTCGTACTTAAACAGGAGGCTTCTATGCGGTCCCACCTAATTGATCTCCGCTCCATTGGTAAGTTATTTTATTATTTACCCTTTTTACTTTACTAATATAGTAACATTTATTGTTTAACGTTTTACTCCCTAGAAAGGCCCAAGAGCGATTTTAGGTTTAAATAGGTTACGTAGCGCCAAATTCCGTTTAATCATATTCTATTATGTTTCAATGCAATATGTTTAGTGTTTTTGATCAATAGGTAGCGTTTTAGTGTTTTTGATCAATAGGTAACGTTTTAAGTGTTTGCTTATGTATTTTTGATCAATAGGTAATGTTTTAATCACCGCTGATTCTCTTAGGATGCAATAGGTCGTCTAGTGCCAAATTTTGTTTAATCACCGCCTAATATATTAGGATGAAATAGGTCACCTAGCGCCAAATTACGTGTAATCATTTATACTAATAGAGAGAGAGAGTTAGAGGGGGAGAGAGAGAATGCAGGAACAGGTGGATGAACCGCCGAAGCAGGTGGCAGAGGCGCTGGAGAGACTCTCCCATGCCACCCGTCTCATCGTCGACGTCAGGCTCGACGCCGACAGAATTCTCGAAGCCCTCTGCGTTGCCGCCGAGCTGCCATGTCAGCAGCAGCACAAGCCGTTGGGACTTGTGTATTAAAAAGGTTTTACTTTGGAGGTTTGATTTAGCTTGTTTGGTTGCAAATAGGTTTTTTTGCTTATGTTTTCTATTGTATTTAGTTTGCTATAGGCTGAAAATGGGCTGGATGAACTAATGTTAGCCCTATGTTGCACGGATACGGATTCGAGTATCGTATCTGATACGGATACGCGGATATGATTTTTTTGAAAAATTTAGGATACGATACGGCTAGGATACGTCAATCATTAAAATATTAATATATATTTTATATATAATAAAAAGTAGCAACAGATATCCAAACCAAAAACAACTAAAATAGATAGCAGGAGAGGGGGAATGAAAGGAGAGAGTTAGTCTTAGAAAATCTATTTTTCCAGCAATACCCCATTCTGTCTCTATATTAATGTATATGTATATGTTTGTTAATAGATATGTATATGTTTGTGTGTATTAGTAAAGGTAAAGTAGATATGAAATTGGTAAAGTACTTTTGTCCTATTACTATATTTTTTTTGAGAAAAAAATATATAAAAAAAGAGAAAAAAATATTTTTTTTGAGTTTTTTTTTACCCAAAACGTATCCAGACTAGTCAAACCTCAAAATAGTCAACGGTACTCCAAATCACGTATCAGATACCGTATCCGTATCGTATCCGTATCCGATACTCCAAAAAAATAAAAAATCGAAGTATCCGTGCTACATAGTGTTAGCCTAAAAGATGAGACTTTTTGAGTATCTTTAACTATTTCCTACAGTGTTTTGATTTGGGTTTTGTTTGGTTTATAGTTTGGGATTTTATTTTTGAGGTGCGTATACTTGTGTTTAAAGGTTTGGAGTAGCTTGTTTGGTTGTACCTGGCTTTTTGGCTTTTTATTTACTTATTGCATTTGTCTGCAATATGCCAATAAGTAATCTTTAACGTATTATCATTCGGGATTTTGTTTGTTTTATAGTTTGGGCTAAATATTTCTGAGCTGCTTAAATACTTGTGTACATAGGGTCTGCTTGCTTGTTTGATTTCCCACCGTATTATAATATATTGGTTGTCCGAAGTCTTAAATGGAGCCAACAGCCCTTTAACTTTTCTCGTAGGCAAGGAATGAAGTTTTGTTTACAGGTGTATTTCGATTAGTAGGCACAGTATAGCATTAAAATTTTTGGGAAGCATTCAATCATGAGAAGAGTGTATTACTATTGGAAGTCAATAAACAGTGTTATTTAAAGGCGTTCATGTGATATGTGTAATGCTTGTGTTGAAAGAAACCACATAGGATAATAAATAACTAGACCAGCTAAAGATGCATATAATTTAAGTTAGAGAGAAGATTACCTGTCTTTCTTTTTCCCCATGCAAGGAATACAATTCTGTTTTAAAGGGGGTATTTCTGAAGGGTCCCAGTTAGAAATATTTCTGAGGGAAACAAAAACTTGAGATGATCGAAAAATATTCAACCGGTTTACTTAAAAATGCTTTTGTTTCCACCAACTGATACGAGTAACGATTTTATAAACAATTTTACCGCAAATTATGCATGACGGCACTTAAGAATCCATGAGCGACAAGAAAAGCAGTCACATTTTGAGTTAATGAAGATTGAAGATGTACATGCTTCGTAAATGCTGACGACCGATATAAGAAACACAATTTCTTGGTTATTGAGCATGGTAAATCTGTTAGAACTTGAGACGAGCAAAGATTCTATATAACTTTTTGATAATTGACATGTCTCAGTAAAGAATAGGAAGCCATGGTAACACATGGGAGAAAAATAAAGGTCGTGAAGCTTAATTATTTTATTAGAACGGATGAAAAAGAGGAATTTAGCTGGGTACGCGCTTTCTTTTCCTTGTGTCAAGTCTTGGTTCCTACATAGGAGTAAGTGCTTTGGTCTGTGTCTCAATAATGATATGGTTCCTATCTCCATGAGAAATAGTTTTTACTCCTAGGTGTTCATTTTCATTTTTGGTTAAAAAACATGCTACCGTAGTAAAGTATATTTGTTGGTATTAATTTTTAAGTGTAAGCTGTCTAGACACAATTGATGCCGCTTTTATGAGTAGTGGATCCTTTTGCTGCCAGATCTGATATGATACCATAATTAGCTTAAGCTGAACTTGACAGAAAAGAGTCACTTGGATTTTAAGCATTTGCACAAACCAAGATAAATAGAAATATTCTTTTAAACCTATCCAGATAGACATTGTGGATTGGAACTTTACAGAGCCTTGGTTAGCAATGACCATTGAAAGGGTATGAGACAACAAAATCCTGATACACAGATAATAGAATATCTATTAAATGCAACAGAAATTGTAACATTTTGATATTTTAGATTAACCATTGAATTTTTTAGGTACCTCTTTCATGCCACGGTTATTTGTTCTGTTGTCTCTGTTGTTTCCATGCCCTATTTTTCCCTTCCCCATTCTTCCGTTGGAATATATATCAGATGCTAAAATGGTTCGTATAAATCTGGGTTCCATTTTAACTAACTTGAACCTACATGTGTAAACATAGTGGAATGTATTAATCTGTTATTTCTTTTTGTGATTTGTTCTTCCAGATTCCTGGAAACATAGTGGAATTGGCTGGTGTTTTCAAGGTGTTAGTAAGTTTAATCATTTTTGTTATTTTATCGTAGGAAAGCAGTTGGAAGAATCTGGGGTTCTTAACGAGTCACTTAAATCACGTAGTAATTCATGGGGATTACACATGCCGTTGGTATGTCCAGATGGCGCAGTTGTTGCATATGCGTGGAAACGCCAACTTGCTGGCCAGGCTGGGGCATCTGCCGTTGATAGGACAAGGTTTGTTTATTTAGTTGTTTTTATTTCGTTTTTAGTTCTGTCTTTTCTTATTTGTACTTTTTGTGCTGTCTCATTACTCCCTCCGTCCTTAATTGATAGACTTGTTTTTGGCTTTTCTTGTGGATTAAGAAAACTTGGTTAATGTACTTTAAAAAGATTCACCAAACAGTAGTTTTTTGTAATATGCCCTACATTGAAAATATGAAAGTTCTGTTGATCGATAAATACGCCATGAAATGAGGGTATACAAGTGATGTGCTTGTTCTATTTCTTTTTTCAGTGTACACCAAGCCTATTATTTGGGAAAAACAATTATAAAAACATTGTCTATCAGATAGGGCTGGATGGAGTAGTTATGTTATCTAAATGTGTCTCTCGTAGTGTGGTTGCATGATATTTTTTTGTCGTAATTTTGTGGGAAGGGTTTTGTTGAAGACAAGCAAGTGATTGCTTTTTATTTGTTTGGACTAATGTTTGATTGTTTGCTAAATTGTTGATCCTTGCGTGATGTTCTTATTTCTACCTTTTCTTTACTATATAACTTGGTTGCTAATCCTACTTTCGAAATGCGGTGAGGATAAACTGAACTTAAAACCGTCTTTTATTTTGTGAGTTTAATTCCTGTGTGAAACATATATGACGCTATAGTTGCTGTCTCTTGGGACGTGTCTGACATGGAGATTGTAATCAGTTTAGCAAGCATACAGAAAAAGAACCCCTTTTCTTAAATTCTGTCTTTATGGGATATGGATGAGGAAGAAGAAAGAATGGAAGATATCGTAAAATACTTTTCATTTCAAAATAATAAGAATTTTCAAGCGACAAGAGCACCTTCATGCTTAAATCTGTTGATTTGTTGTAATCAACTGAAAAAGATTGCTGTGACACATATTTTCACAAAGCTAGAACATGCTTCTTCTCCCCTCCCCCCTAAAATATCTTACAAAATACTCCCTACTTTACACGAGGTTACTCATGATGAGATGGTATATCAGAGAGCCAGATATGGTTCATCTCAGCTCCTGACAGTTGTAACAAACACAAATACTATAGGTTTTATAACGTGTTCAAATCTTGTCTAGATATAGAATGGCTACACATGTAACTTTCCATATTGCCATATCTAGTAAAAATGGTGTCACAAGTGTTCTACGGTTCTACCTGACCTCTACAGACAATGAGTTCTGTATTGTTTCATGGATGTAAAGTAAATTTGCATAAAAAGTGTCTTCTGATTAGGGAATGGTAAGCTGCGGTTTTGATTGTCCATGTTTGACTTTATTTAAACTTTAAACTTCTGAGGTGAATTTAAATAAGTTGTACTCGTTTTCCGTAATCTTATATTGTTATTCCATTTATTTGTTTCCTGAGTTTTTTTTTTTATATAACCAAATAAGATTGGCCTCAAAAGTTGTTCAATACTGCCCCATGAGCCAGGAGATAACAATTTAAATTTTGGAGCAATTTTCTTTTAAATCAGAGTTGGTTGTGTGTTTTTATCTCCCGATCTTGCAATGTTGAGTCTCCAAGCTAGCATTATCCCCTTTTTCTTTTTCGTTTCAGAACATACCTCTCCTAACACTTTTGACTTTTGCCTGTCCTTGTGTCAATTTAACATTGTCGATTTGCTTGCTTTTGAGCATCCTAATTGATTTATAATATATTCTCATTCCTTTTCCATTTCATATCTTGATCTAGTTTCTGCTGTCGTTTCTTGTTGTAAAACTATCGTAAAAACAACACGTAATTCCATGGTTTTGACTGTGGGTATGATTTTCTGTAATGATCCAGCATCGTGAGTGTAAGCTATTAACGTGTTGTATATATTTAGTTCGACCGTAAATAATGAAACCACTTGGAGATGAGAGCCTTAAAGGAAAGTCATTCTAGTTTACCATGGCTAAGTAATTACCTATTTTGTATCAAATAGATCATATAATTCCATTTAGTTCATGCTCGTTTTCCCAGAAAGAAATTAGTCACCTACCTCTGCATTAAACTGTTTGTGCATTTTGCTTATAGAGTAAATAAATAAATAAATACTGTTTGTGCATTTAATGCAAAAAAAATACCACTGTAATGTTACTAAAAATTGTGACAAGATAAAAAAAAAATCAGGTATGTGAAGCCTTGTTGTCCCTTTGTTTATACTTCTTGATTTTATATCTTTTGTACCTGGCAGGCTGGCTCTTAAAGCATTTACCGATCAAAAACGCCGTTTTTTCCCTCACCTAGATGATTCTACTAGTACTTTACCAGTTTCAAAGAAGCTCTGTGTTTCCCAGCCACCAGAACTAACACATGAAGATAAACTTGACGACTACAGATCATTATCAGACGTGTTGTCGTATTTAGAGAAAGAAATTCCAAATGTAAAAATATATACGTACGAACGTTTAGATTGGTCAAAACGGGCATCTTCACTTCCATCTTCGGGCAATGAAACTACTAGTAACGAATCTTCTAGTGTACATAATTTTCATAGTTCGAATAGTTTTGGCCAAGGAACAAGTCAGTTTGCTTCTCCGGATAAGGTTGCAGTAATTGAGCTGTTGTTTAATTCTGTGTTTAGAGCTGTTATATCCTTGCATCCTGTTGGTTCCACTGATCCTGATGCTGTGTCTTTCTTTTCCCCAGATGAGGTAATTATTTATTTATATATTCCAAGATAATGAAAATAATTTTTCAATTTGAGTTACCTTCCAGGGGTAAATTTAATATAATAATCCCCTAAACATTGTTCTATACCTCACGTTTTACCCCCTATATTCTAGTATACTGCAATTTGAATGCTTGAACTTCATTATTTGTTCATTCTTCATCCTTAAGCTTGACACTGTTACTTTTTACCCTTCAAATGTTATGGTCTATTAGATTTTTAAAACTGTTTTACTTTCTATTTAATCAAACTTTCAAAGGTTGCAAGTATGGAAATTGGGGAGAAAACATATGATTAAAAAATTAATGAAAATTGTTTTAAATTTATATGATAATCATAAACTTAACAGAAGAACTAAAGACCGTCGGCTTATGGACGGAAAAAAAATGCAAAATTCGTAGTTTTTAGGGGTTATCTTCGTAATCTAAAATTATAGGGTTATGCGGACAACCATAGTTTAGGGATTGAAAGTAAAACTAACCCCACTTTCTATTATTTTTTCTCTCACAACCATGCATCACATTGTTGCCTATGCTGTTGATTAATGGCTTCGATTTAACTGTTTTTTAATGATCTACGCACACAGCAAATGAATATTCTAATGCAGGACAGCCACAAACCTTGCAACAAATCAAAATTGTTAAACACTAAAACATTACACTTTTGGCATGGGAATTTTTGAGTGTGAGAATCAAATAAAAAGAGAACCACGCTAGCACTTTCTCAATACACGATTAAAAATTCTTACAAGAAAATGAGTTTGGAGAATCATCCATTCGAAGAATCTGGATTATATTCTGTACGCATATTTTGTGGAAAAGGGTCTCAGAAAGTATAAAAAATAAGCAGTATCTCGTATAAGCAGAATCGTAGATCGAATGGTGTCAGCGTTTGGTGGGTTGATTTGTCATCAGTTTTTATTGTTGTTGTCACTTTACTTTAGCAAACTCAAACAACAGAGGTACACCTGCTCTGTAAAACCATAACAAATTACGGCATTACAGTATTATCAACGGTGCGTGTTCTATGGACTTAATGGCCCAAGTGTCCTGTTGTTTTTCCGATTACAGCTATTTAGGGTTTACTCTTGAATTCAATACTTTGAGATTTCTTTATGCTGTTGTAGAGGGTAACGTTACCTTTGTACAATTTGTATTTTCAAATGAACTGATATATTGATGGGAATGTTTATTGGTAGCATGACTTCAAAATGTCATGATATTAGTTAAACACTCAACGATTTAAAGATACCGTTAAAGTTAGTATTTGGTGTATAGAGGTTTAGTTTAATACGCCCGAAACGATTCGTATCAAAGTAGCCGGTACATGATATCAATAAAAAGGAACCCTGTTGGAAAAGGCTTATTAAGGAATGGCACCCCAAACAATTCGTATCAAAGTAGCCAGTAAATGATATCAGTGAAAGCAATCCTGTTGGAAAAAAAAGGCTTATTAAGGAATGGTTTATCATTGCGTCTACATGACTTTGGTTACTCTTTTTCCTTGCTATGTACTTCAGCTCTGTCGTGACCATTTTTCACCTTGATTTTTATGATATCCCTTGCCACTTTGATAATCGTTAAGAACCCAAAGAACAAAAGAATGTTGCTTGAATATAATGTGTATGTGTACCTTTTGACAGGGCGGCAGCTATATACATGCCAGAGGAGTTTCAGTTCATCATGTATTTAAGCACATATCGGTTAGTTTTCTTTCCCGTGAGTGTAGTTGGTGGTCTCAGGGAAGAGACATTACAAAGTGCAGCTATTTAATAGTCAGTTTTATCTTTTATTGCAGGAACATGCTGGTATGGCTTTGCAGTACTTTCTAGGGTTGAGAAATGAAAAGGCTCTACATTCCTTATTGGTACACTTCTTGACCTGAGCTATAGGTTGCTTTCTATCAGAGATAGGAGATATTAGGTTAGAATTTCTAATTAGGATTTTGGTGTTTAAGCTGTACTTTATAGTCTGTAGGTGCGTAGTTTATGGGTTCAGAGATTTTCATATGGTAGTTGTGCTGCTTTAGCTTTAGCATCTTTGAGATTTTTATGACTAAATGCCTTATTAAGATTTTAGAAAAATACTCTAATTAAGTAATTGTACGAACCTAATGATGTTCAAAATTTAAGTGGGCACCCAATGTTTACAAATAGCATATCGTCTAAGATTCAAATCCCTGAAAGCTAAGCTCATTGTCAAACTCTTTTTTTTAGCCTGGCCTGTTTCAAGCTTATAAGATCGATATTCTCTTTGATTTGTTTTGCAGCATTGGGTATGTGGATATCAAACTTTGCTCTCGAAACTGTGCAGGTACAGTTTTTTTTCTTGTCATTTGTTTAGGACTTGCACTTCTTATCACCGACTTTCAAATTAAAAAGTTATACAAAATCTATGATAAATCTTTTGCCTTAAGAGAGCTTTACTCGTGATAGATAAAAAGATATTAATTTGGGAAGTACTGCAATAGCGCCCATACTTCCGGTTAACATTTTATTTGGATCCTCGTAGTTTCGATTGCAATACTAAAGCCCCCCTACTTTAGCTAGAATTTCTATTTGGTCCCTGTAATTTTAATTGCACACTATTGGTCCCGATCGTTTGAGTAAGTTACGTTAATCACCCCCGCAAGTCGCAACTGAAGTATCTTACACTAGTAGTCCTGGCCCTCCTGGGCCCCTAAGTAACTTACAAAATATCCAGGGACCAATAGTGTTGTATTATCACCATGATGGAACCAAATCAAAAAAGGTAGATAAAGTGTCGAGAACTTTGCCATAATTCATACTTTTCATTAGAAGGCTTCAAATTATACAATAGTTTGTGCATCATTGTCCCCCTGACGTGTTCTTGAATTTTATGGACTATGGTGCAGTAAATGTCGGCGACTTTTGGCAATGGACAAACATTCAGCTTTGTTGTTGCCACCTGTTTGTTGCCCTTACCGTAATTTTTGTGTTATCAAGGGTGCCACCACTCAGCAAAGTTCACCCGCAAATGACCAGAACACAGATCCTACGGAGGCGTATCATATTGGCTGCTTTTCAGAGGATTAGTACTTGATATCCTAATAGTGGTGTAAACATACACAAATATGATCATGTATTTCATCCATTGGGGGATTTAACTTTGAGCAAAACCAGATCAACGTTCATGTTACAATTCTTCCTAAGTTCAAGTTTGTGATGTAGTATGTAGAACTGACAAATTGGGTGTTTGTAATTGAGGAAGCAAAATTGTGTTAGGTTGTTAGCTAATTAAATTCACAAAATTGTTACAAATTTGTCGGTGTTTCTTCAACTGTTGGTACACGCTTATTAACCCAAAACTAACATAATGTATCATTAACTCTAGGTCATTTGTCGTCATAAATACGAAAGATCTGGAACTTTTGTTACATTTTCGATTGGTAGTAGGAAAGATGGACCTGGCCTCTTCAATTTAATGGCAATATTGGCCATTATTTTTACCCATGTTAATGGCTGAAAAATGGTTGGCGATTTTACATTTCTCTGTTAATTTAGACGGGGGTGTCTCCTGACTACTCTTTTTTGGACGATTTTCTGTTTAGTATCACAAACCATGACTTTTATTTAAACCATGACTTTTATTTTTAGTACCTTGAACTATTGAAACGTTATTGTTTCTTGTACCATTCTGTCCATTTAATGGATGAAAAATTAACATGGGCAAGTCACATGTCAATTTTAGTGTTGTTTTATTACAATGAATTGATCAAAATAGCTCTTATTTTAACGGATTTCATCAAATATTTAGTTAGGGTTGCTGGAATTGTAGTAAAATAAATAAAAACCCAAAGTTCACGGTACTAAAAGAAAAAAGTTATAGTTTGTGATACTAAATCAGAAATCATCCATACTTAAATGTACTAAAGTATAATAACTTTTAGAAACACAGACTTTTTTTTTGGTAATCACGGAAATATAGACAAAATTGTCATTAGAGCTGTTACGGTTCAAATTTGAAAAAAGCTGAAAATTTTATAAATTAGTTCTTTTTTCTCAGCTTGGGATTGCTTGGAATGTTGATGATGGTATCCCCTTTGAGTTTTTCATCATATAACAAGGATCTAATTTATTTCCCAGCATATTATTAATTATTTTCCCATTTTAGCAGTTTATTATGCATGCCTTCATTTACAAATCACCAAAACTTAACCCGGAACAATCTATTAACTCGGATCTCCATATTTGTTATGGCCTCCAATTCGCGAAAAGTTTGGTATGGCGAGGGGCGAACCAGAACCAAATGTGTGTGTGTTTGTCAAAATTAATAAAAACATGTAGTATTTTTTAAAATATAAAGACGGAAAAGCCGGATTTTTTAAATACATTTTTTACTATATTTTCTTCATTTTTCTTACCCTGATTTCTTGATTAAAATGTATTTGATTTCTATTTTTTTTTTCCTATTTTCTCAATTTTGACTTTTTTTTCAAACTCCCAAAAAAACCCACAACAGTAATGTCACGTGCAGTCATGTGTCGAAAGTTTCAGCGTTTTAAAATTGACTAAAAAATAAATAAAATAAAAACCCAAAAGATAAAAAAAATTAAATTTAAGAAATCAATGTATAGCAAGTAAAAAGATTAAAACACGAAGGTAAAAAAATATTTAAAAAAAACCTGAAAAAATCAAACGTATTATAAACCTTGAAAAAATGGACTCCTTGTACGTTAGATGCCCCAATTTATTGCCTCTTAAATTTGGCCCTACGGCCATATCTGTACGAACACAGTGCCGTCTCTAGCATTTTGGAGGTCCAAATTAAATTTGAAAAATAGGCCTTTAATTAAATTTTTTTCAATAATGATTATTCATATGAATTTTTACTAAACCGTGTTTAAAGTAATTTTTTTTAATTATAACGTATTAAATAAAATAGACTATTCTAACTAGACCGTTTTCCTTAATTATGTGTTATTTAACTATGAGTGTTGCTATAGCCACCCAAATATCTGACCCAAAAAACTTACACGCTGATGTGGCAGATTGAATGTACCAATCATGTATTAAATGAAAATTGTTTTTCAAAATTACAAACAAAATGATTGGTCCATCTCATCCGCCATATCAGCGGATAAGGTTTTTGAGTTGAAAATTTGGTGAGAAAAAACATTTTACTAACTATAATGTTTTCTTTGATATTTTTACTTCAGATGTGTCTAACGTCATTATATTTATTCCAAAAAATATATGAGTCAATTATTTTATTTATCTTAAAAACAGAAATTATTATTAAAAAATGTATAAAATTTACCTTCATATTTACTTATTTTTTAAAATTAAAGCGTGTTTTGATTGATAATATTTATTAGAAGTATGAAATAATTACTGAAGGAAAGAGAAGAGAAAATTGTTTGATGTACTCTACTTGTTTAGATGTGGACCTACAGTACTCGTAACCAGTAAATATAAAACAAATATAAGTGATATTAAGCAATAACCAATAATTTTTCAATGCATTTAATTGAAAAAATAGGTCAATTGTAGGTTAGATGCCCAAATTTATTGCTTCTTAAATTTGGCTCAAGGGCCGTATCTATACGGATAATTAAATATCTATTACACAATTTCATTATATTCACTTCAATTAAAATACAAACCAGTAGAATTTTTTTTATAAATTTTGTTTGCACTCACTACTACTCTAATTATTATTTTTGTTTAATTTTTTTAAAGATGTGTGTTACATGTCAACATGATAATTTGTGTAAAATGTATTTTATAATCAATTGCATATATTAATTTTTTAAGTATTACTTATATATTATCAGCATATACAAAATTATGGTATTTTATTGCACTAACAATATATAATTTTGGGAGGGGTTGCCAAAAAAATATTTAAGGGGTTGTCAGAATACCGTAAATATAAATTATTATGAAAAATATTAATAAAAAAAATTATTTTTCGAAATTGTGGGGTTGCCACGACAACTCCTGGTCATATGGGTGTACCGCCCATGGGTATGGCAATGCAAATGTCCCCTTTACTCTCATTTGAGGTAGTCTCGTTTGGTTGCGTGATTAATAATACGGTGGGATTATGAATGAGATTCGGAAAAAAATTAAGTGTCAACCAATTACAACATCTTAAAGAAAAAACAATCAAGACTAACATCTTAAAGAAAAAACAATCAAGACTAAGAAATTATAAGTTAATAACAGTAAAGAATGGAAATATTTTAAATGTCATAAAAACTTGTACAAAGATGAAGATCGACAAGCTCAATTCATTGCGAATGATCAAGTGTAACAACACGCCCTGCATGTGTTTGGCCAGAGCAAAATTTTTTTATAAAAGAAGAAATTGCTCACGATTTAGTGAATCTGTAGCCAATTAGTCTGTGACCATATCATTATTGTAATAAAGCCTATATGGTAAGTTGGTGAAAAAGTGAAAAAGTGTATAATTGCTTATTACCAGACCCAATATGATAGCTCGATCATGGAAGCAGAGTAACTGACTCTGAGTTAGGGTTACTCTGCTTCCATAACCATTTGATCTGTTTAAAATTTTTAACTGTAATAGATTTAAACAGATTCAATGGCTGTGGAAGCAGAGTAACCCTGATTCAAAGTCAGATACTCTGCTTCCCTCGATCATTCAATTTCAATGATTTCAGAATAAGCAATAGACCTGCTTTGGAGAAATGACGGTTTCTTCTAAGAATTACAAATTAGCCCTCTTAGTTCTAAAATAGTTTATTTGGTTCTTTATATTAATAATATTCCTAATATGGCTTCCGTAGTGTCACGGGTCTGTTTTTCGCTCCAGAAAACAGCCCCCGTGATGGCACGAACCGGGGCTTAATCGCTGCCCGACTCGCTCAGCCAAACCAACACTCACGTACACTCGTGTTTTACTCACAACACTCGTGTATTCGCTCTCAAACGCAGCCCGTTTCAGACACAAAACAGGGCTGGTTTATGTGACAAGAAAACGCAGGAATCTAGACAAGCAAACGTAAGTAAACGAACACCGAAATTACAGCCAATTGGCCAACCTTTACATTATAATTCCGTTAATAATTACAAGGACTCGTTTACAGACTTTTCTCTCCCAAAATTCACTCTATAAACGAAATGCTATTCTGCCATGTATTTATAACACATACATGGGCAGTTTACAAACTGTTTTTAAAGAAACTGCCAAGCCCCATGCTTGACAACTGCCCATGGCAGTTATTTGAGTGTATTATGTTGCCAAAGTGGTGTACCAAGTGTCCCTAAAAACCCTCAACAGTCAGCCCACGAAATGTTGTCCCAAAAGTAACCGTTCCCGCCAAAACGCACTCTGAACAGCTGCTGTGTTTTGCTACTGTTTTGGCTGTCCAACACTTGACCAAATTCCAGCCACTTATACTCAAAAGTCTCCTTATCGAACAGCCCAACGAACGCACCAAAATCCGTTGTCCAATCCCTTGGCAACCATTGCCAAACTGCTTCGCAAAACCATTCCGAAACCAGCCAAATGCCTTTGGTGTTTCTCCTTGATTCTGCCCGTCGTTTGAACCATATCAAACCCGGCCCTTGACGATCCAACACGCCAATCATATCATTAGCCAACGACGTTCGCAACCCAACCATATGAATAGCAAACCCACTGACCAAGTCCTGTGACACGTAGTTATAAGACTATTCTACATGGAACGTAATGTTTCAAATGGAATAGATTTGGTCTCTCTTTTTTAAGAATATAAAAGTTTGGTATTTTTTTTATTATTATTTTTCTAGTAATAAGTTATTATAGTTATATATTCAATTGTTATTTGTTTTTTGGCAAAATACATTAAAATTGGACTCGAGATTCAATAAAATGTAAAATACAAGACTTTTATATTGACCCTCAAGTCAACTTTTAACGTATTGTGGACTTTAAATTATTTTTGATGGTGAAACTAATATCAAGTTACAGATGTGTGTCTATTTAGGAGTAAATAATTTTTATATATTGATACTTCTATTTATTTAATAATTTTAGTACTTTCTCATAAGAAAATAATAACTCAATCCTTTCATTTTCTAATGAATTTGGGACATAATAATTATTCAATTGAAACTTGCGTAGCTAATGACTAATGTAGTTCCTTACAAACTAGGGGTACTGGTTTTGGAAACAATGGAAATTACTCTTTCTTATTTCGGGTCGGGATTTCGGGATTTTTTCTCAGCCCTATTTCTCACTCAACTTTCTCTACCTATAATTATTTTTTCCCCGGTATGCCCACACAACACAACACAACCATTGGATAGAATACATAAAACCAATCGTTTTTTGCTTGCAAATGTTTTTCCAGACATAACACATTAGAGGTTACAATTCAGAGAAAGCAACCAATACAAAATTGTGCTACATAATAACTCATGCAGTTACTCGCACAAGGTTATGAATTAGCACCTGCATATTTTGAATGACCGCCAAAAAAGGGGAAATAAAGTAAGATTAATTTGTCACATCAATGTAACTAACTCAATTGCAGACTATTCATCTTTAACCCGTTTTTGCATATTTCCTCTGTCTCTGCTATTTCTTTCAGCGGTTTGTTGTATTTCTCTTCAAGAATCTCCACTATAGCAGTTTTGGAGGGGCACAAAAATAGGGGAACCTTCCAGAATTTATGGTTTTTACAAGCATTTAAATAGATAATGGTCACAGAGAGAGAGACAAAGGTTTTCCCGCCCATCATCAATGGTGGCGTTTGCTGCACTGATCGAACGCTACTCAACTGCATGTACATGTCTGAATGAGATAAAGAACGAGTTGAGTTTTATGGAGAAGACGTGGGGAAGGATCCAAAACGCTAACTTGGGAAAAAGAATAGAATATGCAAGGGTTTGGATAAGGAATCTTGAGAATGAGCTTGGTGTTATTCGACAAGGGTTTAGTTCTGTATCAATCCTAGTAATCAGGAGCTTTGACGACGCTGACATGGTGGTGAAGATGGCAGGGGAAGGGTGGAGTGGGATGATCAATATCAGGGTAAATGTAAAGAAAGACGATAAAAGGAATGTAAAAAATGTCATGTTTCTTGATAACTCTGTTCAAAACTATGAATAATAATAGGAATAGGAGTAGGAATATGTGGAATTCTCCGTGTTAATTTGCTCCGTTAGGGATGAATGAGAGCTTCTTGAAAACAGTTTCTAGTTCACTACCAATCACTGTTTAGTACTGTTTTTAATACTACTTTCACTGTTTAGCACTGTTTTTAATACTACTTTCACTGTTTTTCTTTGCTTGTTATTGCAGAATTTTTATTTGTTTGGTTTTAGTAATAACATGATGGGTTTGTTTCAGATAGGAGTTTATCGTGGTTTTGCTCGATTTGAAAAAAATGAAAATGGTCACAAAAGTGGTAACAATGATAGAACCTTTCAAGCCCCAAAGCAAGTAGTGCGTATTCCGCTCATGAGGTTCTGGATGTCATCCTTCCGTGACAATTCCTCCATAGTAGTCTTTGAAATATCGTCAGAGTCGAGGTCTCCTTTACCGTCTCCTCTTTTGTTATCACAACCAACGTCTCCTCAACCAAAGTATATGTGTCATCCATCATCTTCAGTTTTTTTTTGCTAATCTCAGGAATAAGCATGATAAACCAATTTTACTTTACTGAAGTCGTGGATAAGATTTTTTACCCTAGCTGATTAAGGGTCGAACAAGCAAAACAGCCGGATATTGCGTCGGCATGGGGTAGGGTTGACAGGTGGGCTTAAAACCCACATTAGTAGGCGTGACGAGGTGGGTGAACGAGGGTTCGTTGAAGTATTAGAGTTGAGAAAGGGGAAGATGTCGCCATATTGAGAGTTCGATACGATCAACTCTAAGTGAGCAAGTGAGGGTGAGAAAACCTAAACTCTATCAACTTAAGTACCTTATCCAACTTATAAAAAATTCTTATAAAAAATTCTCATAATTATTGAAAACTTAGATTGTTAAAATGTTAAAGAAACTGATAAACTCACATAATCAGATTAATTTTGAGTCAGAGTCAAATTGTTGATGGTACATGAACAACAATGTTATGCCCTTTTTCCGATGAGGCTTGAGTTTGTCGATCTGTTGACTCTCCACACGGTGGGCCTTGATGCTACACATACGTCTAGCTAAACACTTCATTTTTTTTGTTGAGAAACTAATAATTTTTCTTCTAACAAATTGAGAAAGCTCCAAGTCTTTAGAGATGAAACTCCGACATTTTTTTTATAAGCACAAATTTATTGTTCTATTAAGGACATCATCACAAGATGACATAAAACAAAGAAATTGATAATATCAACACGTAAATGAAATATTCAATCACATGACACCCTCTATATTAGGCAATAAAAAACTATTTTGTAACTTTATCTTTTGGTTAACTACGAAGTAATACTAATTACGGAGTAATATTTACTATTGACGTGAGAAAAAAAATTGAATTTCTTGTCTGTCGGTATACATTTTTTTAGAGAATGATAGTCTAGTTATAAGTTATTGAATCACGTAACCTTACCCCATTAAAATGTTGGTTTTATTGTCCGTAGAAATAATAATTTAAAGTGTAAGGACTGAAAAAAATAAACAAATTTTATTTTTATAATGAAATATGACTCTATTACAAATTCCGACACTTGCAGAATGTAAATGCAATTAATTAAAATTCCACACAAATTAATATAACTTATTAAACTGCTGAACTGGTTTGTAATTAAACGAAACTGTAAGACAGAATAATATAAAACTAAACTGCTAGACTGTTTGTTAATTAAAAAAAACTGCCAGACCGAATAGTATGATTACTAAACTGCCGGACTGTTTCAGTAAATAAAAGAAATTACAGAATTGAAATGTAAATTATAGAATTGAAATTACAGAAAAGAAAAGGTACTGGAATGAAATTACAGGAAAAAAATACTGAAATGAAATTACAGGATTAAAAGGTACAGAAAAGAAACTGCAGAAAAGTAAAAGATGATGCGACTGTTAAAAAGTATGTCCTTAATCGATATTCGCCTAACCACCTTTAAGGTTTCTGGTTGTGTTTGGCGCTTCGATCCCAATGTACAACGTCTCGGATGACTCGCCGAAAACTGACGACGAGTAAAGATCGAGTTGTTGGTGCATGACTCTCTCTGACTAAAATGTAATGATGTTTAGAGAGATGTGTTTTTTGTGTATTGTATTTCAGAATGTTGTTATTGTGCTGTGGGGGGTCTGTCTATTTATAGTTACAGCTGACTAACTCAGCATGTTATTTATACAAAACTCATTTTTCTGGTTTGGACCCAAGACCCAAGACCCAAGACCCAAGACCCGAGACATTCCCCAAATCCCGAATCCGAGCCCAAACCCGTGTCCGAGGCTCGATTCCCAAGACCCGAGACCCGAGAGAGCGCGCGCGTGTGGTACACACTCTGACACATACGTATATGTGGACACACAACTTAATATCCATTTGGAATGTTCTTGTATATATATTGTATAAATGTCTTCACATTTTCCAATGTGGGATGATTAACAAAAGGAACCCCATTTTAATCCATTTTCCATTATTTTCCATCATTACGGATTTTCCCTCATTCGAGACCCTACCTTTAAACCAATTACCATTCACACCCATTCTCCGAATAGGTCATACGACATACCGTTACGAATCTCGTTACACGAGCTACTCAACCGTCTTAAGTATGACGTCAATAGCCAAAGGCTGTCACATGGAATGTAAACTCAAAGATGGTCCTGTGACCATCCAGAATACTACCATTTCTTACATGGTTTTCCAACATAAAATGTCTCATAACAAATAAGGTAAACAACACATTTTAAACTCATGTCACGACCTATCTACAAGTGATGTGAGATAATAACACTCAACACTCCTCCTCACTTATGGGCTGGATTAAATCTGAATGAGCCCAACAGGTGTAATACAATGTCCATTATGGGACGGGAAAGGTGACCCAACATCACTTGGACTAACCTGCCTCTGATACCAATATTATTCTGTAAATCACCCATATTACTAGAACCCGGAAATTTTGGCCTAGGTTCTTGAGATTTAGACTGAGCAGCAGCTAAAGCCAAATTATGTACAACATTAGCATTATTAACATTTTTTCTGTTTCTCATCTTGTATGACCAGAGTATATATATCATTTATAGAATGCATAAGCTTCATTAACAAGATTTGTCCTCTAACATCATATTTTCTCTTACTATAATAGCAGCCATGAAATTGCAAGTACATTCACTAACTATCTCACAACTGCATCTAGACAAAAGATTAAGCACATTTAAATAAGTCCATAGAGTCTCTAAGTTAGTAAAATAAGCTGAAACAAACAAATCTCCTTAAACTGTAGTATGAATATCCCGATACAATTCATATATCCTAGCCTCATTGCTCTGAGAAAACCTCTCTATTAACTCTCTCCACATTTTAGTTGTTGTATCTACATAAAAAATGGATTGCCCAATTTCTACAATAACTGAATTGATGATCCATGACATCACTATCAAATTACATTCCATCCAGGGCCCAAACCAAAGATCATTCTCAGATGGAATAGTAAAGAATCATTTATGAACCCTAGTTTAAACTTAGCACCTATTGATATATTCATAGCTCTTCTCAAGGTGTGAAAATTAGGTCCAGTAAGAACAAGATTAACTAAAGAAAAACTAGTATTTTCATTAGCTCCGATATAATATGGATTCATAGTATTCATGGCACCATCAGTATTTTGACTACCCTGATTGTTATTATCACAAGTTTCCAAATCATTCAAATCAACCATCTTATTATTATCAACCTTTCTCAAATATAAAGAAGATATTCAGAAATCAAAAGAAACCCTAGATAAGAAAAATTGATCAAAAATCAATCAAGAAACCCTAATTTGCAGTAACTTTACCAATCAATCGACTAATATAACCCAAACCTATCTTTAATCAACCAGATAAACCAAATAAACCCAATTCTAAAAAAAAAAACCCAAATTTTATCAGAACCCTAATTCTCTATTCTGAGAGATATATCGATTCAAAAATAAAGAAATAAATCAGAAAACAATACCAGAAATCGCAGGCTAATCACGAATTAACCAACAACAGAAAACCCCGAACTCAATGATCCCCAATTCTGTGGAAATCGAAACCAAACCCCAAATCTATCTCTTGAGCAGCGGAATAACGAGCTTTTGAATAAATCTCAAAACATAATAAATCTCCTTTTCCTTTAAGTGTTACTAATACTTCTAATGCTTTTGAATTAATTCATTGTTATCTACGGGGTCCCTATGCAGTTGCTATTCTTAATAATTGTAATTATTTTCTGACCATAGTCGATGATTTTACCAGGTATACTTGAATTTTTCTGTTAAAACAAAAGTCTGAAACTGCTGTTATTATTCATAATTTTTATTTTATGGTTCATAATCAGTTTGGGAAGACTATCAAAATATTGAGAAGTGATAATGATATTGAGTTTATTTTAAGTGATTTTTATTCTAAAAATGGTATTATACACCAGACTAGTTGTGTAGATACTCCTCGACATAATGGTATTTTAGAAAGAAAACATCAACACTTGTTAAATGCAGCCAGATCATTAAGATTCCAGTCTTATTTACCTTTGAAATTTTGGGATGATTGAGTTCTTGCTGCTGCATATTTAATAAATAGAAGGCCAACACCTGTTTTATCTAATAAATTTCCTTATGAAATGTTGTATAAAAGGAAGTCTAATTATATTCTCCTAAGGGTGATAGGTTTCTTATGTTTTGCAAGTAATTTGGCTAGAAACAGAACTAACTTTGACAGGAAGAAAATGTGTGTTAATTGGTTTTGGTACTAGTACAAAATGATTTGTATTATATGATTAATTATAGTCAAATGAAGTTTTTCTTTCTAGTGATGTTACTTTTTCTGAGAATGTTTTTCCCTTTTAAATTACTAATGAGAATACTCAGAATAATGTTGATGTTCATCATAATATCATTAATGACGTGGCTACTTGTCCTTCTACTATTGCTACTGATGGTATTGGTATGATTGTTGAACTTGTTAAAAATGTTGATATTACTAGTCATCATGTCAGGCAAAAAATGATTCAAAAGACTACATCGTATTTAAAAGATTTCCATTGTCATTCTAATAGTGTTTTATATAAATGCAAATATTCTCTTTATTGTTTATATACTTGTATTAATTATGATAAGATAGTCCCCAAATATAGAACTTTTTGTATGTCTATTTCCTCACATATAGAACCAGAAACTTATAATCAAGCTAAGAATGACCCTTCGTGGCAAAAATCTATACAAGATGAAATTACAGCTTTAGAACTAACAAAACCTAGATTTTAACTCATTTACTAGAAGGTAAAAACCAGTGTAAGTGAGTTTATAAGATTAAACACAAGTCAGATGGATCTATTGAGAGATATAAGGATAGGCTAGTAGCTAAAGGTTATACTCACCGAGAAGGAATATATTTTAAACCTACTTTTTCACCGGTTGCAAAAATGACTACTGTTAGATGTTTTTTTAGCCATATATCTTGCTATTGGAATTTAGAACAAAATGATGTTAAGAATGTTTTTTACATGAAAAAATAGATGAAGAAGTTTATATGCAGGTTCCACCAGGTTTTCATCATCAAAATACTAACTTAGTATGCAGGTTAAAGAAATCCTTGTATGGACTTAAGCAAGCTTCGAGACAATGGTTCTCCAAGCTAAGTACAACTCTTTTAGAATTTGGTTTTATTCAGTTTATTGCTGATACTTCACTTTTTACTTATAATAAAAATGGTTTATTTTTAACTTTATTAGTATATGTTGATGATATTTTGATAGGTAGTTCAAGTAGTGATTTGATAGAACATGTGAAGTCTTTCTTAAACACTAAATTTCAGTTGAAAGATTTAGGACCACTTATGCCTTTTTTTAGGTTTAGGTTTAAAGATTGCAAGAAATAAAAGTGTAATTCATGTGTGTCAAAGGAAATATACTCTTGAATTATTAGCAGATGCAAGGTACTTAGCCGTTAAACCTAACAAATTTCCAATGGAAACTAAAACTAAGTTTACTAATACTGACACTGATTTAATGAAAGATATTACAAAATATAGGATAATAATTGGTAAATTGTTATACTTGATTATTACAAGACCTGATATTAGTTTTGTAGTTCATGTTCTTAGTCAGTTTCTTTCAGCACCAAGAAAGGTTCATTATAATGTAACATTAAGGGTTTTGAGGTATATAAAAAATAATCATTTTTTTTTTCATCTTTTTCTGATTTAAATTTGAAAGCATTTAGTAATTTAGATTGAGCTTCTTGTATAGATGGTAGAAGACCAGTCACTGGATTTTGTGTTTATTTAGGAAAATCACTTATTTACTGAAAAAATAAAAAGCAAAATACACTATCTAGGAGCTCTGCTGAAGTAGAGTATAGAGCTTTAGCTTCTACCACTTGTAAACTTATTTGGTTACTTCAGATTTTAAATATTTTGGTATTTCACATGAACAAACTGCTATTCTTTTTACTGATAGTAAATCAACTCTTTCCTTATCTTTAAATCCAGTTAATCATGCTAGGACTAAACACATAGAGGTAGACTGTCATTTTATTAGAGAAAAAATCATAAAAAATTTATCCATCATTTACATGTCTATACAAAAAGTAATGTTGCTGTTATGTTTACTAAAACTCTTGTTTCTGGTTTATTCCATTGCTTATTGTCCAAATTGGGTGTGCTATTTTTGCACAACCCAACTTTGAGGGGGTATATTGATTATATGTTGTTGTTGCTACATTTGTTATTTTATATGTTGGACTAACATGTTACATTTCAGGATGACATGATCTAATTGTATAACTTTTAATAATATCTTTAAACTGTCAATTTATTTAATTTAGGAACCTATTTGTAATCAAGTTTGGACCGTATATAAAGACACAGATGACTCAATTGTAAACAACTTTTACCATTTAATATTAATAAAATCCGACTCTATCTCTCTCTATACTATGACGATTTTACATTACTGATATATATACACAAAATTGCATACGAAACCATCAGATTGTGGTTTCCACATAAGTAATATTTCTGGGTGAAAGTTTCATCCTAAATAAATAGTAGTAAATCTTTTAGAAAGCCACAAAACTATTGGAATTTTCTATGAGAGGGTAAATGTGATTATTATTGATATGTTTTGGAAAATTGTATATAGACATATAAATAAATACAATTTATTGATATTTTTTGGTGAAGTGAATATAGACAAAGTAGTTTTTTGTTGTATATGTATTTAGTGGCCAAAAAACCCAATTTTAATCATTCCAAAGTTAAAAAAAGGCAAACCCCTCTTATGTGAGATTTTTCTGCGGTCACAACGATATCATTGTAAAGTGTTTTACTGCATAAAGGAATGGTTAGGGTATGATCTCCTAGGGGTTTGAACTTTACTAGTTCGTGTTTAACTTCTTTTTTTTGTTTGGTGGTGCAAGTCACGCATAATAACTAAACGTAGGGCCGACCCTAATTAACTCTTACGACAGCTATACCATAAATTTAGATTTTCTGCTTTTAAAAAATATCTAAAGTGGATTTGGATTTTATTTTATTTTACCATAAGAACTTAACTTGTAAAGTTATTTGTGAATGAATTCAGTAATTTAAAATAATAGGTAAAAACAAAAGTTATAAGATAAATTATAATTTTTCAAATTAAAACTCTTTGAGTGTAATATTATGAAAGTAAGTATATGCTGATTATCAAATGTCTCAATATATTGGTCTTCTGTATTCATCTTCTATATGTTTTTTTTCTCGAAAATCTGAAAAGATATATAATAATTGGTCAATTGGTTAACAATATCAGTTCTAAATCCTTGACACAAGGTTAGTAGTTTGAATATTACCAACACCTTTTCAGAGTTAACTTTAACGGGCAATTAACAAAAACATACACTACCTCTATTATATTACCAAAAACATATCCCAAAAACTTAAATTATAAAAAACATACATATATATACTTATTATTTCTTTAATTCTAATCAAATCAAAATCCAACCTCTCTCTCATTGCAACTCTCTCTCTCTAATCGTACATCTCTCTCTAACAAACGATAATCGCACATCTTTCTAACACATGCTAATCACCCATATCTCTCTCTCAAAATGACTAAAAACTCACAAAATATTCATATGCTAATTATAAAATGTCATATCCTAATTTTAAAATGTCATACCCTAAATGTTCTGAATCACAATCAAATATCTAAAAAAGAGTTCATACCCTAATTTTAAAACTTCATACCCTAATTTCAAAATTTCATACCCTAATTTCAAAAATTCATACCCTAATTTTAAAACTTCATACCCTACATATGAATTTCTCTCAATATTATACATATGCATTCTCCTCATTCAACTTAAAACCCACAAGTTTTACAATAGTCTCAAACCTCAATAAATAGAAAACAATCTCACCAATTTCATATATTTTTCATATATTACGGGATAGAAAACAATGTCACCAATTTCATATATTTTTCATATATTACGGGGTATCAACCAGTGTAATATTTGTTTATTACGTATGCATATATATATATATATGTATTTATATGTATATTGATGTTTATATAATTTAGATGGTGTTCGGTAGTTAGTAACGGGTTTTCGTAATGAAGGAGGGGAGAGAGATAGAGTGGGATATAAAATAAATATACAAACAATAATGGAGGAGAGAGACTAACATCGGAGAGAGAGATGTAGAGAAGAATTGATGAGATAGAGAAGAGTGGAGAAAATAGATAATAAGGAAGGAGAGAGAGAGTAAATGAGAGATTGAGAAAGAAGACAATAAACAGTATTAAATTTGTTTGGTATGTTTTTGATAGTTAAAATTGTAATGGTATGTTTTTGGTAATTTATTTTAAAAAATAGTATGTTTTGTTAATTTATCCTAACTTTAAAGGTTAAAAATAAAATTATGATCACATTAATTGATTCGAACCTAGCTTGAACATGATGGATGTTTACGGATATGATTCCAATAAATAAATGATTTTTTTGTAGGGAGGAAATCCCGTATGAAAAAAAACAGCAGTCAATGTGTCCTAGTATTCATTGGCTTTTTAAAGATAATTAATATTGTAGAAATATTTTTTAATAAAATAAAAAATAGCATCAACAATTCTATACTTATGAGTGTGGTTTGCAAATTATTAAAATGCAAAAATAATAATGAAAAACTGTTCTGCAAGTGAACGCTTAATTTATGGATATTTTTCTGGAGCCACTTGCCCCTCCGCTTCTTGAGAATTAATGTTTCTGCATGAAAAATGGATTATCTTTTATAATGAGAGTTTTATAACTTCAAATTTTTGAATTTATTATACGTTCTGATTCAAAATTATCAACTGCTCCTATGTTTCAGGACTTGAGCTGGAGTCAAAATTAAGTTGTAATTATCTGCCTAACGTTTGCATCATCATTTTGCTGATTTAAGAAAACCTTTTTGCGTGTCGGTTTAATTGTATAACAGCTGAACAATTTTAACATAAACAAAGAATATATGTATGTAGTTGTCGGATGTAATTTACACGTACTGAATTACTTTGTATGGACACCTACACAATGCCTTTTTATAGATGGCACTTCACCTCAAGTATGTGTATTTATGCTAAAATTTTAAGTTGCATAACTATTTCAATGACTTATCTGGCAAGTGGCGGAGCAAATATTACTAGATAAGCGGGCTGAATTTAAAAAAATTAATATTGAGTGTCAAATCGTTATTTTCGTTAAAATAATAAAATTAGACCATAATTTTTTTTTTTCAAAAATATGGAGGGACAACAGTCCCCGCCAGTCCCCACCTAGCTCGTCTGCCCTGCACCTAGCTCCTCTCCTGTATCAGGCACTACCGATCTAATGTAAATGTACTAATCTTTGATTATTTAGTAAAAGTAGACAATTACTAGCTTATATATATATATATATATATATATATATATATATAGATAGATGAACTAATCTTGACAATTAAAAGTTAGTAAATGGAGGGTTGTGATTGATGTGTAAAGATAATGTGTTTTTTTATGTGTGTATAGATCCTCCCCTATATATATATATACTAGTAATCGTTACCCACGCGTTGCGTGTGCGACGCGTGATATATATATGATCCGGGTAAATAAATTTTTAAAAAATATATTGATTGAATGAATATATTAAATTAAAAATCGTGAGTAATATAACGTTTTTGTTATACAAAATACACACAAAACGATTTTGTTAGTATACCATTATAATTGTTTTGAAAATATCATGATTTTTATATTTTTTTTATATTTTGAATTGAATAAATGTAAATGAGTAATTAGTAAAAAAGAGTGGGGGTATTTTTGGAAAAAAATGGCCAAAATTTGACAGCCTCATATTTTCTTGGGTTGGCTTATATTAATAAGATATATATATATATGGGGAGGATCTATACACACATAAAAAAACATTATATTTACACATCAATCACAATCCTCCATTTACTAACTTTTAATGGTCAAGATTAGTTCATCTAATAATAAGAATAAACACATAATCTTGACCATTAAAAGTTAATAAATGGAGGGTTATGATTGATGTGTAAATATAACGTGTTTTTTTTATGTGTGTACGGATCCTTCCCTATATATATATATATATATATATATATATATAATAAACTGTTTTATACATGCACGTATACCATTATTTAGATCCATTTTTTAAGTTATTATCCGGATCAATTTAAAGGGTGATGTCAGAGTAGTCATTAAGTATATTGATATACAAAATAAAATAAAAAGAAAAATGAAAAGAAATTCCACATAGAGGTTGCCCACTTGTATTGATGTTTTCTCTAATTTAACATTGAAATTTAGGTAGCCGTGCGTGTATGCAAAGTTGTTGAGAATTATGTCTTTGTATCATGCAACATCGTTGTTTTCTTGGCCTAATTATTGTTTTTGTTTTATGTTAACAATTACCGTAAACTACAGGGAATTCAATTTTATATAGTTTAAAAAACGATGACCCAAAATGTAAATATTTATTAATCTTTAGTAGGATAGTATATTTAAACCCTGGTTTACGAAAAAAATAAAGCTATGCTTGTTTTAATTACAATTTCTAAATCAAATCAAATGTGTCCTATATATTCCCTTTGTCGTTATTGCGTTATTGATTTTGAAAGATAAGTATACTGTAAAATACAGTACACTACAATTGAGCTTATGTGGCTTAGCAGGCGTAAGCAATGTTGAAAATACCCAAAACAAGAACACGTACGTAAGAGAATTAACAAAGCATCTTTCGAAATGATGTAATATTTGGCTATATACCAATAAAGAAAATTAAACGTCACTATAGATTGCTATAAATAAATAGTACTAAATACTTTTATTTCCATTTAGTTCTGTTTGGATATTTCACATAATTAATCACATTTTACTAGGGTTATTCGGAAATTTGAAATTATGAATAAAAGGTTAGCGAATATTTGACATTTCTTTTTTGTAAAAATTGTTAGCTAGGATCGTAGACTCTGTTTACTAGGAGTTAACATCATATTTCATTCTTTCTATTTGTGCTTCTTCCCCTTTATATGTTATTTCTCTTCTTACCATTAGCTAGACAAAAATAAGCAAACGATACTCCGTAAAACATTATTCCTAAAATAATTTCTAAAGTACATTTGATTAGAATAAAGAAATCGAATAAGATTTTTATATGGTCTAATATTGAATAGAATACAATTCTTAATTTTATTTTTGTGCTTTATTGAGATTTAATGAAATCACTTTCGTTATTGAATGACAGGCAGTACTTTCCATGAAAGTTTGATAAAATCATTTATATGTTACATAAGGTCTAAATCTTGAGAGGAAGAGGCATCCCTCCTTAAAGGCTTAAAAGACATTCAAATCAAGAAATCGCTAAACATTTTTTGACAAACAAACTACCATCCCTTTTTTTTTTTAATTGATACTAGCTAGTAATTGTAATTAATAAGATAGAGTTTTAGAAACAAAATACCTCTGCCCTTGAAACACCAAGGGCAAATACATAAAAAGGCCAAAAGCTACAGCTATACGTAACAAAGTCATAGAGCTAACAACAAGGAAAAATATAGAAGAATAGACAAATTAACCTTGAACACTGGCTAGCTAGATTAGTCGAGCAGTTTCCAACACTTCTTTATTCTCTTATACACATGATTAATATTTAATAAAACCGCAACATGATGCATCAAAAATAGACAAAATGCCAAAAATAACCTCATTTTTTTCAACCAAAGTAAGCATTTATTCTCCATATACCAGAAACTCATTTTAGCACAAGAAACTCATTTTAACTTCTCAAGGAAAATAAACATATACACTAGAATCTGTCTATAGTAATAAACTTGCTATATAAATAAAAATACCCGGTCCCAACTCGATATAGTTCAAAATAAGAATAACCTGCATATTGTAATATTTCATGATTTTTTATGTTCTCTCCTTAACAAATTTGACTCCATATAGGAATAAATTATATAAATGTGTAAAATTATATATATGTCATTAGATTAAATTTAAGACGATTTAAAATACATGTAAAATTATACCTAGTATTTATACATATAAAAAGAAGTTTTAGATGACTTTCCACATTTTTAAATACATGTATTTAATTTTCCAAATACATGTGTAGTTAGTTAAATTTTCTTAAATTCATCAATATGCTAGTTTCGTAACTTTTCAACTCTTTTGAATTTATGCGTTTGACTTGTTACATAGATACATGTATTTGTCTCTCGAATATTTATGCTAATTAGTAAAATTAGGTATACATATACCTTTTATTATGCGAAACATTTATTTTTTTTATATATCAAGCTATATTTAGCAATAACAATAATATTTTGGCCCGGTAAGGAGGTTATTCATATACGGATGTTATAGTGTATTCTTAATACCAAAAAGAAATAGACAAAATGCCCAAGTTTAACTAGAACATACTAACGTCGCAATCACCTTCTGTTAGTTCTCTTCTTTTTCTCACCAAGAACCAAACAAATTCACAACATGCTTTTACTTACAACACGTCCTAGACTGTTTCAATCAAAATTATATTCAGTCATCATAGTTTGAATTGAAATGGATACGGTCTACAAGTTCCGGAAGCTGACATGACTGGTCTCCATAATCTATTTCTAGTTTTTACTATCCAACCCGTGTCAAGTTGGTTACACCATTTAATTTGTGTGTAGAGTCACAAACATAGTCAACCTTGCTAAGATAAAGTCCAACTTATCTATACCTTACAACAACTTTAATACCCCACTTGGTTACAATCTTATGTCAACTATAGTTCGGCCCATCCCATTTCTGGTTCATTATGATAATTTTCTTTTTCTGGAAAACTATAGAAATGACTATTACGATCTTTAAATTTCAGCATATTTATATAACTTGATCATATGAGAAAAAAGACACCAGTGACCAAATATATCACATATCAAATAAAAGTTGAGGACCAAATTTATAATCTTTTCAGAAAGTAAAGGGATTATCATGTTACACCTAAAGTAATGATGACCAAACATAACATGTTTTGTAACTGTCATTTCAATTGACTAATTTATCCTTTATCTAGATACATTTTTCTCAGCCTTGGGTCTCATTTGTGTATATATATAGGATAGTAGACATACATTCTGTATCTTACGATTCTTACATTCATAAATATTCTCTTTAAGCACTAAGAACATGCCTGCTAAAACCTTTCATGGATCAGCTTTGCCTGCCATTTTTTTCTCACAGTTGTTAGTCATAGCAGTTGTAACACTTGTGTTTGTTTGGCTCTTAAACTTCAGAGAAGGGATCAATTACAATTCAAATTTAAAGCCGGCCAAGATTTTCAATGTAATTTCTTCTACTCTGATCTACACTTTTTTACCGTGTATTGTTCAAGTTTTAGCGTTTATTTTCGCCCAGCCTATTTCATTCAAATTTGAAATTGATTATCGTGATCATAATTGAAAATATACCAACAATATACCACCAATAGCTCCACAAATTAATTTTATAGATAACATTAATTGTGCATGTCTTTCATAATAATTAATATTGTGGTGATTATTGGAGATTGTATAAAAATTAGAAGGTACTCTGTAGAAAAACAAAATAAACTCTCACATATGTAGTTATATTTTCATAGGCTGGTAACTTTGCATACAAAAATGGACCAGTTAACTTATCACCTTAAAAGAACACGGGTCTTGATAAAGTCTAGGTCTTGATATAGTTTGTCCTTCTTTTATTACTGATTACTCCTTTCTTTTTGTTTCGATTCTTTGCAGGTCCACCCTCTTCTGATGATAATTGGTTTTTTCATAATTTCCGGGGAAGGTAAGAATTGGTTATTTAATATATATTTTAGAAGAAATTGGATGAGAAATGGGACGTAAAATGGCTGAAATGAATTGCACATGTGTTTCTACTATTTTTTATTTATTTATTGTAGACCAACACAGACACACAATTTGTCTTGCTATTTTTTGAAGTTAGTTTCTTTTTTTAATCAGCATAGTTCCAACAACACCAATTTCATCTCAAACGCACTAATTAGAGAATGTTACAAAACTCTTACGAATGTGATGTATGGATAACATGGATGATAATTACGTAAATGTGAAGTGGGTAGAAAAAATAAAAGTACATATGATTTCATTTAATATTCAAAGGATGAAATGATTTTTAGCGTAACTTAGCGACGTCATGATAACTTCACTAACTACTGTTCGTGATTGTTTTTAGTAAATGAAAATATTACCTGTCACGAATAAAGACTAATATATTCTTTAGCTTTTGAAGGATTTTGGTAAGAATTACTATTTAAATCTTAACAAATAGATATTGCATTATAAATCCAAGATTCATTGATTCATTTCTCAGAAGATAAAAATATTCATAGTGATGCTATTGTAAGCAGTTTCATTATTCTAACTTCTAACTTTTTCACCGACAAGGAAAGAAAGAGAAGAAAAGGTTGCAAAGTTCATAACAAAACATTTGGACAATGAATCAAACAAATTTGAGGAAAAGTGGCATAGCTAATATAGTATGTCTTAATTAAGTATGCTACGGCGACATTCCACCCAATGTTTTGTATTATTAGGTTCACTAAACTCATTTTTCCAAGTAAATACGACAATATTAGTACAACAACCAGTTCTTGTCCATACATCTCTTCTAACTCGGAAATAATTCGACTTCGTTCAGTTTAATAATCAGTTTGTGTGTTCTACAATTTCAACATCCTCCGTCGCTTATAGTTTATGTGCCTACAATAGACCGTTGGTCACGCGCTATCATAAATCAGGAACGTAACTAAATTCAGCATAAAATCATTTGCACATAATTTGAACTTACTGTCGGACTATATATTTGTTTCAGTGCACAATTTCTGAATAATTTTCATTCAGAATTAACAAGAAAGTTAAGGATTAACACAATTATTATGATTCTCAGCTATCATGGCATACAAGATAATTCCAGGAAAAAGAGAGACGATGAAATTAATCCACCTCACACTCCATTTTATAGCTCTTGTTTTGGGGATAGTTGGAATTTGTGCAGTTTTTAAGTACCACAATGAGCTTCACATTCCGCATATGTATACACTGCACTCTTGGTTTGGCCTCTCCACCGTCATCTTGTTTGGTATTCAGGTACTTTATCAACACGTTCATAAGTAAATTAATTAAGGACCATTAATGAGTTTATGCAAATGATCTTGCCTTATGCAAATTGCATAGGATCATGTTAGAATTTGATGGAAATCGTTACCTTGATTATGATATTTTCCTGTCTTAAGTTATAGCGTGATTCATAATTCATGTTTCATTCTATACTGTTGGTAGCAATTAACTCAATCTTTTTCACTGTAAAGTGGACTGCATGTATGATTGCTAATCAATTTGTGTGTATATTGATTGCTAATCTCAAGCTTCCTTTTTGTACGATTGTAAATTTCAGTTTCCGTAATCAGTTTCAACTTTTAGCTTCCTTTTTGTACGATTGTAATATACAGTTCCCGTAATCAGTTTCAACTTTTAGCTTTCAGTTTCAAAATCCATTGTTAACTGCTTTTATCAGGATTCAGGAAGTTAACTTCTTGTTGCGCTTATAGAGTAAAAAATATACAATTGACATTTTTGTTTGTTCCTTTATCAGTGGCTCGCTAGTTTCTGGTCATTTTTCTGGCCCGGTGCAAACTCAGGAACAAGGGAAAGCTTTGCCCCATGGCATATTTTTTTCGGTATAGTCATCTTTTTCATGGCCATGATCACTTCGGAGTTGGGTTTGGTAGAAAAGTTCATTTTCTTAGGCCTGCGACGCAATCAAGAGGCACTTATAATCAACTTCACGGGTCTACTCATATTTCTATTTGCAATCTTTGTGATTCTCTCTGTTCTCCTTCGTCGAAGTTACAAGTAAAACTCCCATGCCATGTAATAATTGAACAATCTTATATTGTTCGTGTGATGTATTGTGTATTGTGTGTTGTGTATTGTGTATTGTGTATTGTCTTTTGCTTGAATTTTTAGAGTATTATTATATAGCCTTTACTTGTTACGTAAAGGGATAATTATGTAATTGCCAGTTTTGTGTGATTGATTGATACACTTATTTTGTCTAAATTCGAAGCAATGGCGATTCCAGTTTCTTAAACTAGTTCAATTTGTATTTTCTAGATTTCGAGCCCTAGAATAGTCTTGGGACCCATACAAACTTTAACAACCGGTCCTCAAATAGATATAAAACTCATCAAAAGGGTGTTACAACATTTTCACGTGATACAACTAATAATGGACTAGATATCTCTTTAAGTTCGTTTCCACCAAGAAAATAGATATACAATTAGCTTTTCACCAAAGCAAGTTTGGAAATAAGCAATTTTGGGAATCATGACTGTCAATTTTGCACCCTATGTCACTACCATTAGCCATTTTCGAAGCCAAGTGGCGGGAGAACTAGCATCCACAAATTGGAGGGGTTGAACTTAACCTTGTATGGTAAAAGTATAAAATCTCATAACTTCTGTTATCATGTTCATGTTCATGTTCTTTTATATTAGCTTGATGTTTAACTCTAAAGTACTTTTTAAGCGGTGGAGCTAACTTACACACAGCCTAATAACACTGTAGCCAAGGCCACTTAAGACCAAGTGGATACTTTCCTTTCTATATAAGATCAAGTGGATGCTTTCCTTTCTATGTACTTTTGATTACCTTGTAAATAAACATAATAATTTTTACGGAAAAAAATGGACAAATAAATAAAAAATGGTTTTCTCAAATATATAAATATCAAATACAAGTTTTAACATAAAAGAATGTAAATGATACCGAAATGGACTAAATTCCGATACGAGTTAACTGTAAGCAGTTTTCTTTAAACGATATTTGCCCCGCCACCTCATTTTCTGACTAAATGGGGCACTTCGTTCCCAAGGTAAAACGTCTATCACATGTGACTCGGCGGAAACGACACCGAGCCACGGTCGGACCGTTAGTGATGCGGTACTCTCTCTCTCTATATGTATGCATATGTGAATGTGTGCATGTGTGTATGTCATATATTTTATTTCTCATAAAAGGCTAAAAAAATGATGAAAGACCATTATATTTATGCAAATTTTGTAACTCATGAAAGCCATCAATATGAGAATATAAATATTTTGAAACTTTTACAATTTAATGCATTCAAAACAAAACAAACCCAAATGTTTTTTCCAACATATACATGTAACCCGTTTTTCTTTAGTTAGGCTATAATTTAGTTACAGCTTATCTACAAGATTTATTAACACTAAATAGTTAGAGCACTTAAAAGTGACAATTATTAAGTCGTGCTATCAAATACTATCAGTTTACAACCGAACAAATATGTATTGATCTACTACGTACTCTCAACTTCATACCCTGATTAATTACGTGAGGATTTAATCCTTCAAAATACAAATCTGTACTACCCAACTACAAGTTTAAAGACCTGATTTTTTGTACTACCCAACTACAAGTTTAAAGACCTGGTTTTCTTTTTCTTTCATGTTTACTGTATATCAACGATTGAAAATAGTAAGATAATGGAATTACATTGATGCAAGGAAAAAGAAGGGAAAATACTCCGCTTCCTCTAGATTATAATTGACCTTTATCTCTATAGGTATATGTATATATCCCTTAAAAGTTTCTCCTCACGTCTATATAGGGGCAGTATTAACAACGCTAAGTAACTGAAACGCTCTAATTTCTCTTTGCGGTTTTTATAAAAGATTAATGACAATTTTTAGTTTTTGCCTCTCCATTTATTCTTATACATAAATGCACCTAGGATTACCACTTAACCGAACCTCTAGTTTTACTTAATAATACACAACTCCTAATATTAGCGAAAATAGCAACTGGAATTCCCATAATAAAGAAATAATAAAATAATATAATTACGGGCTAACATTTCGTCTCTTTCAAGTTCCTCCTTTGCATTCCCATGGAAAAATAATACGTCGAGAGGACTAGGGAATAGCCTACAATGTCCGTTTAGGTTTTGAGCATTGCAAGAATAGGCTACAACATCGTCGAGAGGACTAGGGAATAGCCTACAATGTCCGTTTAGATTTTGAGCATTGCAAGAATAGGCTACAACATCTCTGAGCTTTTCATAGCACAGCCTTATCACAATCTTCATCACTAGTGGCCTTCCCGAATGGGCATCTTAGGAATGGTGCAGAAAAACAAAATGGGAAGAGATCCAACTAACTTTGCCCAAAAATCGAACATTTTACCTCTAATTTTTTTATTTATGACAAATCAAACACTTAAGAATTTGTTATAAGAACAATGTAAAGTATGCTCACAGTCGGCTCAAGTATGAGCCAAAACAACGTCCAGACCAGGTATGTGTCAATTATCTGAGAAGCGAGTTGTTTTATGGAATATATAACGCCGTAGTTTTGATATGTAATATATTCCGTTTTCTCAAGTTCTGGTTTTGTGTTATATTTTAAGTCAATATTTACACTTTTATGCAACTTTTTCCAGAATATATTTTATTTTTTCCAGCCTAAAGGTAAATATGAAGTGACATTTTTATCCGGCTTAGGTGTGGAATTGTTAAGGTTGCTCCTGACTACATGGTCAATTTGTCCCACAAAGCTAAGCGTGCGTCCGTTCTCCTTTTAAAGAGCGGATTAGCTAAACTAAAAGTATAAAAAAATAACCAAGAAATTTAACTGTGTTGTGTGACAACTATTAGTAAACTATCGACATAACAAGAAGTGTATGGAGAGAGAATAAAATATTCTTATTCAAGTATGAATGTGTGTACAAAGATGAAGGCTACCACTCTTTATATAGTGGAGGGATGTAGCAACTTACATGTAAGTAGAAAATCTAAAAAGTTTAAAATCTATTCATAAAACATCATTATCATGAAGGTTAGAAATGTGGACAATGCACACTAGCATGAAATGTATCACAACACTCCCCCTTGGATGTCTAAGACAATCTTCAAGATTTCTCGTCTCCATAAAGTACGATGAGTTGTTGAGTCGCATTCGGTATTGACAACACATAAAACCTCAAGTCTGGAAAATCCGATGAGGCACAAAAACCGGATAATAAGAAAAAATGGCGTTGTCGAATAAAGTGGGTCGAAACACTATACAAGTGTGTGAAAGAACTGACTAGAATATTTGTGCCTCGTCAAAACCTTACCAAGAAAATCCGATGGAAAAAAACTTGGTCGAACGACAAAAGAGTGCATAAGTGTCAGTAAAAGCGGAAGAAATAATCACACACAGTGTGTCTCATTAAAAACCTTACTAGAGGAAAACCTGTGGAAAAAACACTCTAATCGAAAGATAAAATAGTACACAATGGTTATGAGTATGCAACTCGATACTCTCCATGAGTTCGATAATCTTTAGTGATGGTGCGAATCGTGTCTCATTAAAACTTTGCCAATGTAAACTCAGTGGGACAAACCCTTGTTATAAAGACAAAAAGAGTACATGTGCATGCCCCTCTCACTTGCACACGTCAGGGTGCGAGTATTCATCTGGAACATAAAATGTCTCAATTTAACTAAAATAGCCTAGGAAATCCTTAGTGAAAGTGTGATTGATTGTGTCTCGTTAAAACCTGGCCAAGGTAAATCCTGTGGCACAAACCATTGGTTAAGGACAAAAGAGTACATTCACAAGTGTTAATCAACACAAGTATTCATCGGATGCTCTCTCTCACTTGCATACAACTAGATTCGAGGACTTTGGCTTAGTAGTCATAAAAGACAGACAAACAATCGCCATGGTACTCCCTCTCACTTGTACACGACTGGTTACATGCATTTAGTATTCCAAGTACTCAACAAGTACGAGCGTATGCTCTCATTTGCACATAACTATGTGCAAGAATATGAAATAGAAATTAGCACTCCATGGGATGCTATTACTCTTCATACATGAAGAAGTGTATTCAGCAATATATCCTTGGTGGCATTTCATTTGATGAAATCATGTCTCGTTTGATCGATGACAGCACAAATGTTTCATAAGAAATAGCACATATACTTTACGTATGGCTGATACGTGCTCAAAGTCATATACGCTCTTTAGTCGTTTCGTAGAGCATGCGTAGATCAGAGAAGTTCGTATAAGTAGCCTCTACGGCCTTTCCAACACCTCTGAGATAGATATTTCGTCTTTTCCAATGGTAAAGACATAACCATATCGGAAAGCCACATATGCGGGTTTGATAAGCAACCGACATCGGTATAATCAAAAAAAGGGTGGCGTTCTTTCGGGCACTAGAAGGTAGTACACTCGATGACGCAATGGGATGAAATAAGCCCCCATCCGCAGTTAACTTAAGGTAACGGGAAAATATCTTTATTGCCATTCCACTTGACAACAGTTGGTGTGATGATGTGCCGAGCTACACCGGCAATCGAGATGTTCGAACTAGTACATTTGACCAGGTACAATGATGCGCTTATTGTACCTAGATATGAACACACATAGTTCAATATCTGTTCCACGTCACTTGTCTGATGGAATGGGTCGACATTAATGTCTAGTGATCGAACGATCATGGGAGAATCTTACAGGTTAACGTCATGATGACTAAAGCATTGCACCACATTTCAGGTGTAGCGTAAATCATGGACTATGATTACGGTTCTCGAATAACAGGTCGAGACAACACCGTCTCTTCCCAAAATCCTTCAAGGGCAAATCCTGAAACGGATTTCTTAATAAACACGCAAGGGCATATATTAATATACGCATATTCCAAGCTGATCAAGTATTCACTTAAACGGGAATACCACATCCGCATGTATTGATGTAATCCATATAGTGAACGTCTCCATATAATCGGGAACATGTTTCGTGGTAAGAAACTACTTGATTCAAGCAACTGAAGTCCAACATAGACCTCTATCTATATCTCCGTATTTGTATCCCCATAGAGATAAGCTATGACCACATCTATGGGCTGCATATTTAGTTTTTTGAAAACTACTCAACTGATAAAGTAGTGGAACGTTTTGACGTCCAATATGAGAGAATCAGTCATATCGTACTCAATTCCAGGGTATGAGAGAAGCTTTTCGCCACTAGGCAAGATCTGTACTATCTCATTATTCTCGTCACGCTTACTTACGTATACCCATTTATGACAAATCAGTTTATCATTGGGCGGGTTGGAACGACTTGTCCAAACACGCTTTGTTTCACTAAAGAATACAATTCAACCTGAATTGGTTATTTCCTAGCCAGTCTTCTCTTCGTTCATATTCAGTAACAGTATCCGGTTCCATGTAATCATTTGTTAATAATACCAGTCATCACTAAATGTATGAGCAAGTCATATATGGCATTCTCATTTTCAATATCGTCTAATCTAGCATGATCGGCAGATATTTTGAGATTCTCAAGATAAGGAGGAATTCATACCTCTCCTTGATCATTGATGATCTCGTAAGACAAACGAGTAAGGAGTTCTCTGCTTACCAGACGGAACATCCATGGAACATTCATCCTTCCCATTTCTTGAAAATGGGGCAGACTAGACAGCCAATAATAGCGTCATTTGCTTGGCGAATTCGGCCTAAGCGTCATGTTCAACTGGAACACGACATCCCACATGGACGACTTTCCTTGCAAGCATATATGCAGCATGTATGTTTGATCTTGTGACATTTCATTAGTCATTTATCATTTAAACTCGAGGGAGTCACAACACAACTTATTATTTTGTGCATAATGGGGAATCAGGCTGAGACTGAGTGGGTATATGACACGTTATTTTACGTCGTTCCTTCTCAATGTTAACATGCAAATCTCCCCCTAATGACGGGGATGACAGTCTCACCAATGTCACATCACATATCATGCAGTAATGAAATTGCTTGCCAATGTCATTCTATGAAATAATAGGCAGGGGATTTATAATCGACATATGTCCCTTCTTTTTCTGAGGTCCAAAAGTTGAACGCTTTGGTGGCTCAACCAAAGATTATTTAAGAACTCAAACATGTGTTCATATGAGACGACAGACTCATAACCAGTAACCAACTGGCACACAGTCGTTTGTATGACTGTGGGACTCGGACGGACCAATGCAATAGTATGAATTACATCATAACCTCATACATAAACATTAGTTTTGTGCGCAAAACCAA
Organism: Primula veris; assembly: GCA_963682055.1. Lineage (NCBI taxonomy): Eukaryota > Viridiplantae > Streptophyta > Magnoliopsida > Ericales > Primulaceae > Primula > Primula veris. The sequence continues at coordinate 16,223,828 of OY821743.1, read as the reverse complement.
AACATGCGTTCAATCATTTGCAACCGCTTAATGAAGATTTCTGTGAGTTCATTTTAGGGTGAACATAGTCAACTCAATGTTCAATTTTAATTCCCAAAGTCATTTAAGAACATTGAGTTTCGATGTAAACTCTACGACATTATCAAGTCACATAGACTCTATCACTATAATCCGATGGAAGCCATCAATCCAACGATTGGGCTATGAGTTTGAGAAATGCTGCATTTCTTGTGGACAGTTAATCAAAAGTGTGACCAAATTGTCGATATATCAACCTTAACCATCAAATGTTTAACGGTCCATAGGCTGGTTGGAAAAATCCACAATCATCGAGTTCTCTCTAAAAACTCACGAGATTACTTTTTGTGAGCATTACACAATTTACTCTTGATATTTGTCATTCCAAATAGAGCATTCGTGGAATGGGAATTTGGATCAATCACGAATTATTTCCTCCACGAGGATCCCAAAGCGATGTTATAACATTATCAAACAATCGTTATTTGACACAGAATTTCCGGCTGACCAAATCCACAACATCTCAGTGCTTTTATCAATTGACTTCGGTCAAATGATAGTACGCTCAACGTCTAAATCCTCATATCAATCCACGAAAAGCGTGTGATAAGGTTACAATTTGAGTTTGCGGTTAAATAAATACCACTTGGAATACTTCTCAACTTTTCCAAAATAGGCTTTTGGTCGTGTTAAGTGAAGGTTGTGTAAAAAAAAATATACACCAATTTCAGAGCATTCTTCAGATTATAGTGGTTTTCTCAAATATCATTTACAACTCAACTAGGCATGTAAAACACCTCTAGTAATGTAAGGCCTCTTTGTCATTTTGACAACGCGAGTTGACTTTACTAAAAACTTCAGTTAAAACCGACAAGTTCAAAGTCTTTGTCACAGAGGTTACTTTAGTCATGTAGTTGGTGAAACAATTTTTACTGTATATGGCAATGTGAATGGTATACCGTTAGCCACTATAGCATGACAACCAACTAGCCCATTTATATTGCTATAAAGTTCAGTAATTTAAAGTTTGGTCACCTATATTCAAGTAATTTACTCAAAATAATTTAAATTGTTCGAGAAAATTTCAAAAACACAAACCATAACCCAAAAGATTGGTCCAAAAAAGGACAATGCATAGTCCAAATGGAAAAACAAAATCCATTGAAGCTAAATATAAGCTCATTGATGAAAGGTGCCAAACTACCATTGAGCCACAAAAACATGGGCATCAAGAGTTTCATTTCCATTAGATTTAACCACATGAGTCTCGGTTTTTCTACCACCAAGGTAGGCCCGAACTTCTTAAGCAATAGCTTGACATAAGTTCTGCCAATGACCAGTACGACCATATTTATAGCAGAGATCAAGCTCACAAGCATTGTCTGAGTTTTGATGAAAAATCAACATTTTTCGTTTATTTCCCGAGACTGCATTAGAGCCCAAGGACCCCGGTTCGAACAAAAGTCCAAAGCTCGCTTGGCCCGACGAGCACTAGCCCGGTTCCTTGGCCGTCGAGATGACTGGTCATAATCTCATCTCTAATTTAGGTACAAGACCCGCAAAGAGAATTATCATCACGCGTTTGAATGGCCTTTCCACAGCAGGATGAAAATTGTTATTCCTCATCACAATGAGGCCAAATTTTCTCGTCTAATACCAACTAGGTGATGAGTTTTGGAGAATTTAGTGAATTTAGATTCATGATACTCCTTACGGAATAATAATTATTCATCACATCTGACATGTAGCGGTGAAAAAATATCATCGTTGTAGCATTTATCTTGCGAGTAACATAATCTTCATAATTTTTCTCATCATAGATAGCATCCAAAAAATATATTGGGAAACTGGATTAGTTTAATTTATCATATAACCATATGGTATATATGTTCACATGGTTTGTTTAAGCACAAATTCTGTTTTTGGAAAAATCCTTTGACAACACTTGTTTTGTTTTTTCAACGAATGGTTCTCAATCGGAATCGACTCGTTGATATAGAGACACCAGCTTGGGCGCAACATATGTATAGAAATGCACTCGGGATACTATTATTTACTCTAACCCTTTCGGTAGCTCTATTTGAACACGACCATGAAAGACGGTGAGGGTGGAAGGCACGAATGCAATTAAAAACCGATCTCATTAGGAGAGCAACTTCCGCCTTTATCTTTCCTAGACATTGTATCCCAATAGGCGAGCCTATTCGGGAAAGATTCATAATTTCTTCAATTTAAATGTGAGTCTATACATGTTCGCAAATTTCAACTCGAAAACGACATATAATGTTCAAGCTCGAGTAAATTTTCATCTAAAAAGCGACATATAATGTTCAACCTCGAGTAAATTTTCAACTCAAAAGCTACATTCAAAATGTTCAAGCTTGATGATATATTTGTCTCAAAAACTACATGTAAAATGTTCAAACTTAAGAGTTCAAGTAACATATAAAAGTATACGAGCTTTTATGTGACAACGTACTATCGCCTTCAACAATATCGTAATATAGAGGCATGCCATACTCATGTAAAATAGTCCTAATATGGATTAGGAGTATTAAGCGACATGAGTTGCAGATTATATCATCTAATCTAGCACTAAATTGACTTATGTCATTTTCTATGTGGGATTACTACATCACGTAAATTATATCAATTTATAGACAATAAAGGGTGGCATGCGAAGAGTCTAAATTCAATTATGTCACATTAGCAATTTATTATCTCATGCAATAGTCATTTTATACAAGTTTTAAATGTTGTAGCAATTAAATCTAAATTTACTTGAGTGTAGAAAAGTCTAAATGGATAAAAAACTAGGCAAACTCGTACACATATACTCAATAGTGTGTAGGGAAAACTAAAAGGACTATGCGTGTAAATACAAAAAACTATATGCAGTTTAAAGTTGTTTACAGATCTAGTCCAATAGTTTCTAGAGAGGTACATCTCGGCCCTAAAGTTTAGTGAATTACAGAATATCCCTTCAATGTTCTAAAAGTGATAATTTAGGTCTGACAATTTAGTATGTTTAACTATACACGTTATAACTCGTTTTATAAGTGACATACATGGGTTCTAATAGCAATTTTTCAACAAAATAAACCATCTATCATGTGATATACATTGTAATATGAGATTACCGGTTCTATTCATGATTAATTATGCAATTTATACGTTTTATTACAAGCAGAAATTGTGTACCTTAATTCGGTAATGCGAAAGCAATAATCGATATGTGATCTAACAAACCAATAAACACTCTTCTTAACTTTTGGAGCAAGAAAGCGCTCCGTATATTCCCTTCTAATGCAACTCACTAGCGATTTGTTGAGTCCGTCTTCAAGTAAAATATCGATAACGTGTTATGTGACAACTATGAGCAAACTATCGACATAACAAAAAGTGTATGGAGAGAGCAAAATATTCTTTCAAATATGAATGTGTGTATAAAGATAAAGGCTAGCGCCCTTTTATATAATGGAGGGATGTAAAATTTACATGCAAGTAGAAAAAATAGAAAGTCTCTCTTCATAAAACATTATTATCACGAAAGTTAGAAATGTAGACAATCCATCCTGTTACATGAAATTTATCACAACAAACTGAAAGTATAAATTTTAGTGAATTAAAGGACCTTTTAGTTTTCTATTAAGAAACAAGCTGTGCAAAATAGATAGAAAAAAAAAAGGTTGCTGCTGAATAAAGCAATCACATACGGTTTCTACAAATGAAAAATAAGGAAAAAGGCTACAAAATTAAGAGTAAAAAGGCCAATGGTTAGACCAGAAAATTTAATGTAATAGTAATAATAACTAACAAGATAAAGCCATAGAAGGGAATATACAGAAGAAAACCTTATAAAACTCTGAAATACACTTGATTTCACAATAAGAAACAAATATCTAAAACAAAAATTAAATAAAATTCACACCGAAACCCTCTCACACTTTGGCGATTTCTCCAGGGAAAATTTATAAAAAGCAAAACATATAAAGAAAACAAAATTTAATTATATAGTTAAAATTCAAACTCGTCACCAGAGACCAATAAAAAGAAAGAAACACAGTAACAGAAAATTCAATTTTCTACAATTGAAAACAACCAATTAATTCCATAATACAAAGTACAAACAAGAAAACCAGTAATTAAACCACTGAAACAAGAACAACAACAAAAGAAACAACTAAAAATTCATAACGAACGACATAAGCTTCAAACCAACTGTTTCTTAGTAGCATCCATCCTGTCTAGTAATCCCGCAATCTCGGCCTGCATTCTCATTTTCATCTTGTAATAATCGCAATGTGAGTTCTCTAAAGCCTTCATCTCCTCCACCTTCTTTCTTCTTCTCTCCTCCGTTTCATTTAGGCATAACTTCGCAATCCTCTCTCTGTACTCCTCGTCAAGCTTCTCACTCTTCATCCTCACCATCGTACGGTACTCTTCTGCCTCCCTCCTTGCCACGTCAGCACGGTTTTGGAACATCTTCGCCTCCACTTCTTTGATCCTCACGACACTCTCTAGACTGTCAAACCCGTCTATTTCTTTGTTTTCCTTTTTACTTGGGGCCTTAACGGACCATTCATCTTTAATGTTGAGGTTGTTGCTTTGGTGGAGATTGTTAAGGATTGGATCGAGGTTAAAATTACCTGGGGTATTGTTGTAGAAAGATTGATTTTGGAGGGTTTTTTGGGTAATTGGTGGTAGATCTTTCGGTGGTGTGCTGGAAGAGGGGAACTCCGACATGCCATCTGTGTCTATAAAGATAAAAAAATTAACAAAAAATAAAATAATTTGATATCATTTCGAAGTTTCTACGACTTGAAATAAGTAACAAAAAGTAAATAGCAAAAACCACTCCTGTTGCACAAAAATCAATGGCATAACCTATTGGATGCAAAATAAGGGTTTCATTAGCTTATTATCAGATTTATCAGCTATACTTTTTGATAGAGCAGAATGAAACTCTAATCATATGCTTTCACAGCTATTTCAATTTCCGAACAAATATAAGATATTAAACAAGCAAGCATTAGTTTCAGTAGGCTTCGGAAATTTAAGAGTTCTCAGGATTGCTCCAGTATAACTCTTCTGAACACATGTCAAAAGTTTAGAAAATCTTAAAGAAACACATTGTTCTTAAATGTAAACCACTTCTAAATTAAAAGGAGTAAACAAAAACAATGGAGCAGGAATTTTGCCAGCTCGTTGCAATATTAAGATTTGTTCAACTCCCCCTCAAACATAAAATAATTCAGAAAAGTCAGCCAACAACTAATCATGGCAACGTAAGAATATTTCACTCTACTTTGCATATAGTTAGATGGATTGTTAAAACTACATAGCAATGACATTTCATATAAGACGAGAAAAATACCAAAAGTTGATACTTCATTCTTTGTTTAGTTTTTTTTTTCTTTTCCTAATCAAAGTTTGAAGTTCAATTAACAAAGTTAAGTTTGTAACTTCTCCCAAGTATAATTCTATAATGAGGAGAAAAATGTAAGGGAATATGCAGGGGCAGAGCCAGGACCAAATGTTTCGGGTTGCGAAATTAAAACAAATAATATTTTTTAATGTATAAAAACGGAAAATACCCAAGTTTACATGTATATAATACCAAAATTCAAAAATAATTTGTGCAAAAACATTTACTGTGATTTAAACAACTATTTAAATGAAACTATGCGTTCTTTCACATTTCGAAAATCTTCACGAATTGATTGGTTGCTAGTTTGAGCAATTTATCGTTTGCGAAATACATCATTATCAATCGATCGTGATTGATTTTCGTTTTAACATGTTTTTCTGATATTCAAACAAGGGAAATCAATTGAATACCAATCATCAAAATTTTCTTATAGTATATTAAAAAAAACTAATTAAGCATAGAGTAAAACGTAATTAAACAATCAAAATAAGAAATTAAAATAGACAAAAGAATCTGTTTTGTTCCTATGGGATACGTTTCCCTATGGAATTGTTTAATAAAACCTTGATTTTAAAACTAAAATCTTATAAATAAACCCCCAACTAATATTAACGATTTAGATTTGATGGTATATCTTGCATGTAAAACCCAAAAGTTTCTTTTAAAAACTTACACCCACTGACCTACACTAAGTTATTATTTATTACTTTATTGTTACCATATACGTGTCATATTAGCCCTTGTGCTATCTTTAGTGCACACTTGCAATATCTTTTTATGTTAGTACTTAGTAGTATTAATATCACTGCATAAAAATCATAGTAGGTTATTGCAAAAACAATATATAATTTTGAAAGAGGTTGCCAAAAAAATATTAAGGGGTTGCGAGAATACTTTATTTATAAATTACTTTGAAAAAAACTACTAATTTTTTATTTTATTTTGTAAATTGTGGGGTTGCGGTGGAAACCCCCTGTCACGATTAGAATTTAAAGGAGAATGTACATGTAACGGAACTCTACTAATACTCAGAATGATGAACTCTAAAATGTATCATGAACATAATATACGGAAGACTATATTGTTAGCTTCCAGTATAAAAAAATGTGTACTTTTGACCAAATAAATTTTCGATAGACTTTTGTATTCATACACAAAATAAACAATCCATCGTTCTAGCTACTTGTGTAACACCCAATCATTTTTTATCAGTCTCAACTTAGGAAACTTTACCAACTAAATCAGACCATCATGATAAAACAAACTAATAGTATATTTATCAGCAAAAATTATCATCAATCATCTTTTTTCTTGAACACAGGGGTTTGCGCTTTGGTCAAGATTTTCGAAGAATGTTTGGGGAGAGGTTTTCAACAGTTAAAATTTTGCTTGGGATATAATATGTTTGCATTCCGGAGGTAAACTACCCAAAGAACTGTTCAAAAAGAGGTCAAGATTTCCAGATAAAAAACAACAAAGATGTAAGACAATTTTCCAAAGACGTAAACCATAAAATCAAAGAAAACAATACCAAGAAATCTAACCTTTAAAAGTGTTGAAAACTTAACATAAAAAAGTTGCCAGCGAAGGAAGTAAGAACTACACCTACAGTCTCAAACACTTCCAGTGTAACTTCGATGTCAGCATAAACATTAAGGCTAGGCAACTATCAAGCATAACTTTTGAGAGTTTCACTAAAAAAATTCAGAAATGTAGAATTATCAGGACTGTTCCAATAATAATCAGCCTAATAAATTTTCAGCGGTATTTCTTTTTTTAGAACCAGATTATAAGTTTCAAAAACATAAAAGAAACAAAAAAGTATTTTGTTCATGCCATTCTGAAGTGCACCAATTATCCTTATTATATGTAAAGCACTTCTAAAAGCAAAGGAATAAAGAAGTGCAAGAAATTTGCCAGGTTGCAATAATGAAATTTGTTCAACTCCTTAAAAGGAAAGATAATTTAAAAAAGTCAGCCAACAACTAATCATGGCAACATAAAAAAGTTACAAATTATCTTTGCATATACTCATGGGTCCTTAAACTATACACCGTATAGCAATGACAGTTCATATAGGCATGGAAACCAAAACAGTACCAAGACTTGCTGCTTCATCTATGTTAATAGTTTTTTTTCTTCATTTAGTTCTAACTTATAAGTTGAATTAGGAAAAGTTATTTATGTACCTAATACTTTCTCTAAGGTGAAATAATTAGTAAAGAAGAATAAAATGTCAAACAAAATGAAGAAAGAAATCATTAAAAGAGAATGTACAGGTAGATATAGGACAACTCTGTTAATACTCTGAATGGTGATATTAACAAAGTATCTCTACCACAGTATTGAAAAAACTAAAGTATTTTACTTCCAAAACAAATCAATGTACTTTTAACCCAATTAAAAAATACTCCTGTAGACTTTAAAAAAAATGCCAATCTAGGCAACTTTCAGTTTAGCAAATTATTCTCAAATTAAGAAACTCTACCAAGTCAATTGACCCACCATTAAAACACAAGTAAATGGTAAACTTAAGTGTGAGCGTGCACCCGCACGCATCAATCAACTTGTCTCTTTTGAAATCAGGTCTGAGGAAAATCATTCTAGTCTGGAATATCTGCTGTGGCTGCCTAGGTACATGCTTTAAATAGTTTTCCAGAAATAAAACCCCAAACAGACTAAGTCAGGATAAACTCTTTTGAGTAACATTTTACTAATCTATGTTTCCAAATACTAAATACCAAAAACGTAGCAAACAGAATATCTAGTAACACTAAAACTAATGAAGAAAAGACCAGCCGACCCAACTTCTGAAAGTGTGAAAACTTAAAATAAAACTAACTACAAGTAACAAAATAAGACAGTAAGACTTGCACTTAAAGAACTGAAAGATTTCTAAAAGTATTGAAAACTTAAATGCATTGTCAGTAACAAAGTAAGGAAGAAATACTTACACTTAAAGAACTGAAAGATTAAGTTGCACACATCTGAAGGAGACGTCATTTTGCTTTCAAGCTTGATTATCATTTCCTCGGCCTTTTCCCGAAGCTCTCTCCCTTTAAAATCTTGACTCCCTTTAAATATTTTCCTAACAGAATCAAGCTCCTTAACAAGTGTCTCTAAATCCCAACCCATAGCACACTTCATAAAAACATCCTTAACGAACCCAAACATCTCTGAAGCATGATCGCAACCTAGACAATGAAAATGAACCTCTGTTGTTGTCCCGTTTGGTTTTAAGCTCGGTTTTATTAAACTCTTTTTTATTCCACAAGTTATGTGGCACCAATGGCCACACACATCACACCCCACCCAACTACATGTATTGCTGGCACAATCGAATTTAAAGCAAATTGGGCACATACACTCGCTACAAAACCCCTTCTTATTCGAGCAAATTTTGCAATCGCAATCTTCGACCGGTAAAACCCTCTTGCAGCTCACGTTTCGACACCTCTCGAGTAAAAAAATCTCGACCAACTCATTCGCGGGTATACGTAGTTTTCCATTCAAGAAACTCACATGCCCCATCTTTATAGTAACCAAAATATCCAATTGGGTTTTCGAGCATTTCAAAAGGGTTTCTTTAGTTAGATCAGACCTCAAATCCAATCGGTTCTGAAGGCTCATTATCTCTCCTCTCCTCTCGGGTGACGAAATGAGAGTATTTAAATATTCCTTCATCGAATCTATAGTCTCCTCCGTGAGCTCTTGAACAATTTGTGACATTACAGGTACAGACTCGGATATAATCTGCCGAATAACCCTCTCAGGAGTAGACAGCTTACGTGGCTGCCCTCCATTCAACCTCTCTCTCTCCGATCCCCTACCTCTAGAATCACCCGAAGGGGCATCCATCTTCGGCCTTGCAGGCAACTCAGAAGGAAAAAACGAAAGATTATCCGAGCTCGTACCATTATGGAGACTATTATTGTTGTTATCCTTATTAGTCCCTCGGTTCTGCATAAACGAAAAGACACTACCCCCTTGATTCGAGAAAGCGACGGAACCATCTCCAACAGGCCTAAACCGGCTATGAACCGACCCGTTAGTCCCCTCACCAGCATTCCATATGTGATCATTCCTATGACTACCCATCGAGTAGTCAAAGTCGGTCGAGTTTCGAGTCATCGAGCAACTAGGGTTGTGAGAGAAAGGGTGGGAATGCGAATACGACATAGTCATGGAACCGGTTGTGAAATCGTTCGAAAAGGTCATTTGGGTATTGTTGTTCGACGGCGCTTGTGAAGACCAATTAGGCCTTTCTCGTGGACCGGTGTTGGAAGCCGGATCCGACCCTCCTAGAGAGAGGGAAACATCAGGGAGAGATAAAGAGAGGTCAAGCGTCTCGATCTTAGGCTTCTTCTCACTACCCTCCCTCTCAACCTCGTCACTTTCGACCTCTCTTTTCGAAGAATTCCCATTCAACTGAAGGAAATCCCTCTCAACCCATCGATTATCATCTAAATCTTCACCACAAGAAACTATCTCTTTCCCTTTATAGCTACTACTATTAGTAATAACCAAGTTTTTATCACCAATTTCTTTATCTAAAAAGCCCAATTTTGAATTATCACATAAATAGCTTAAAGTTAGCTCCTGAGATCCTGAAAACCCTAGTTTTTGTGGCTTCGACTCCAATTGATCGGAGAAACTATCCGAATCTCTAAACAAATCAATACCCTTTTCATTAAACTTAATTTTATCATCTGGGTTGTCGTTAATTTGCTGTTTAATTGAGGTCTCAGCTTCATCAGTAGCAGATTGGTCTTTTTCTGTCATTATATTGGGCAAAAATAGAGATAGTAAATAAAAGAGATTAAATTAGGTTACTTACCCTTTGAGATTGAAAATAGAGATAAAAGATTGTATTAATTTCCTCTTTTAATTGGATTCTCTTCTCAAGAGTTCAAAGTCTTCTTCAACGGCTGTTTCATATTCTTGAGAGAGATGATATATATATATATATATATATATATATATATATATATATATATATATATATATCTATCATCCACGAGGTTTGACTTATTATTAGAAAACACCTATCCATTTAAATTTTCAATAAATTTGATTCTTGAAAAAAAATAATTTTTTTTTGATGTCAATAAGATCAATGAGGCCCATAATATAATTTTTTTATACTTATTCTTTTAAGAAAATACAAATAACTGCACTTTCATCATCAATTTACATCTTAGTCATTAGTCGTTAGAGGTGGTATAAGCTAAAACAATCATAATGGCTCGCAAGTCGGTATTTTCTTTCGTTATTCGATAGGACCGGCCCTTACAACAACCACATAAGCTCATGAATTTAAGTACAGCCCGTTTGTAGGCGTCGATTTTTTTTATTCAAAAAATAATAATACATATATGCAACTTTTTATATTCTATATATTGATTCCAGTACACTTGATTACAATCACTATACCGATAACGCAACAGAAATTCAACTAACTCATTAATCGTAGGTCCTTGGTTTCAAAATTAGGTGACTCTATTGTTTTTGTTTTTTGATGTATAAACAAAAATTAAAAAGTACATTAGCCATCGATATGAGTTGAACCATATTCCTCTCTTCTACAACATACTAACTTTACCAAGTAAGATGTTACACTTTTGTTAATACTTATTGAACCTGTTTATTAACTCTTTTGGCACTTAAACCGTTTCATTTTACAAGGTGTGTTTTGGGTGAATTTTTTTTGACCGGGCATAGGTGCCCAAATCATAGGGCCGGGCCTGATTATTTGTTCTTATCTAATTTTCTTTACAGAAATACCAATGTGACAGAATAGTTATAAATTTATTTTGATTTTCTGCATTTACAGATTACTCATTCGGATTAATGCATTATCAAGTCTTCTAATAACATGCTTAAACTATTCAAGTTTTATCTTTATCATCATATTCTCGATCTGAGCTATTACAAATCTAACACAAATCTCTTCACTTTTAATTACATTATTATTAATAACTAAACCAACACATATTCTCTACTTATGTTCATCTACTTTCTTAGTCTATCAACGTTCACATTGTATAGTTAGACCGATGTTACAAACTGAATCTATTAATATTTTGGATAAACAATTTCTAGATAATTTTTTTAATCAATTTTTTTTCCTTTTTTACTAAACAATGAAATGATTACACAGAGATGGAAGGCAAGTGAGAAACAAGTTATGCCGCTAGATACCTAACCGATATTTTTTAATAAGAAAATTTATGTTTTTCCGACGGTGCTAATTGCTTGAAAGTTTAGATACCTTATCAATTGACATTGAAATCAGCGGGTCTAAATGATAATAGATAAAACACCATGTGTGGTCAATGATAATAACACGAGAGACAGATTAAACAAAGTGACATTATTGATATTCGCATTGTTTATGGAAATGGCAATAATATCCTCGAGCTTAAAAAATTACTATTTTGAGCGGTCCAAATGTCCAATTGTCCACTTACTTTGTCGGTCAACGTGCGCGCATGAACAGTTTAATTTTTTTTTCATCTGTTTTACTTTGGTTATTTTAGCACCGTATAATATCAATCTATTTAATTTTTTAACTCATCCGTTAATTATTTCACAAAATCTACGACTCGTACCTGTACGTGACTAAATTCTATTAATGTCTTTTAACGACAATATTATTTTGGTCATTTGTAACATAGGTCCAATAAAAAAATAAAAAATAAAAAATAAAAATAAAATAAATACAAGAGACAGAATAATACATTTTTCTATCTTCGGTTCATTCCAATTCCTACCAAACATAAATATAACTCATAAAACCAGCAAAAGTTAATCACATGCAGGCACGTGTCATCCATTTTGTGAAAGAATTGACAGATGAGTTATAAAATTGAGTGAATTGATATTGTACATGCCTCTAAAATGAACAAAGTAGAGTAGATAGGAGAAAATTGAATTTTTGATAAAGTACAAGATAGTAAACGGTTCATATCCCGTCGATGTGAAGGCATTGAAAAATGGAAAATTACAAAAACAGGAACATTAAGAGCATGCATAACTTAACTTCAACTAACTATCTAATGCCCACACATAGGTATAAAATTATAAGTTAGATGCCACCTATACTCATTAAGTTTGCCAAGTATTTATGACTTACATTGAACAATTTACTTACATCAGCAAAATTGCACTTTATAATAACAAAATTCTTTCTTTATTTTTTCATCACATTTTGATAAATATCTATTAAAAGTCAAAAACCATCATTTTTTATTAATAAAACTTTATTTTATTAAGATATGAAAAAAAATTACAATTTTTATTACTCCATAAATTAATGACTAAATGAAAATATAGAAAATATAAATTACAACATTCAATTTAAGAAAAAAAACAAATATTAAGGTGCTTAAAATTAAGAATCAATTTGTATGTATTGTATTAATTTACCTTAAATATAGAGACTAACATTTAATGTTCTCAAAATAAAGAATGACATTTTTCTAAATATTTACGTCTACATGTATTTCTCAAACTCCATTGCCTAAAAGTTATACAAAAAATATTTAATGGTCATAATCACTCTTTTAAGATACTAGCTATGGTTACAAAAAAAAGTTATCAAACATGTGCCGCCATGACATTTAGCAAGTGAGTTATGGAGTCCAATGTAACATAATTTTTATCGCCCATCTAAAAGTAGACCTAAGGGGTGTAGTATAGGTTACACGTCTACGCGTACGACTATCGTATCTGGTACGATATGGGTACGGCTGTATGATAAAAGTTAAAAAAATTTGGTACGGTACGGAAAATAGTAAATAAAAAAATTATTTATTTATATATATATGATTTAATTTAAAATTTACTATATTAAAATAACATAATTAACAAACTTTAGTACAATTTAGACTTATATACGGATATTTTAGTTAATGTTAATGTAATTTTTTCATAACTAGTGTGTAAACAAATTTAATTAAATTCATCTCACTTGTTAATTATAAAAAGGTTCACATTATTATATTGATAATCTTATATTTTTAATTATTTTTTTATGAAAAAAATTAAATTAAATTTTTCAGTCGTACCGAAAAAGTATCGATCCCGTACCCGTGCCGTACCGAAATGGTCAAACAATGAAAAAGTGTAAGGCAATAAGTTTTGCAAAGTCCAACAGGCATTAGTAGCATGCTCGTGGAACCTGTGGAATCAAATGTATTCGTTTGGGTGAAAGTTCGTGGGTTTGGTATATATAGTGAAAGAGAACAAGTAGCTTCAGTTACTGAACAGGGCAAGCATACCTAGGAAATATAGATTGGGATCCCATTGACCGCCTTTGCGATAATAGCCACCATCCTTTTCTAGGGTCTACTTCTGATTGAAAGCTGCAACTATTGGGGACCAACATAAGCAAGAGCTGGTGGATCACGGCTACCTACCGGCTATCAGCACCACCAATAGCAGAGCCTATAGTAGATGATCCGACATTCAAGATACAGCTCAGCCGTCAATTCGGTATCTTAAATTGCGTATAGAAAGAAAACCACTTCTATTCTTATTCTCGGAGCTGAAATATATGAAGAATGGCTTTTTGGTCCCTTTCGTCCAGTGGTTAGGACATCGTCTTTTCATGTCGAAGACACGGGTTCGATTCCCGTAAGGCTTTTGCTTCTCGGGTGGTGGCGAACCAAAGCAAGGAATCCTGGCTACGGCTCTTAGGATACGACAGACAGGGCTGCCGACAGGCGAATTAGCTTCCGAGGTCGAGCAGTCTCAATTGAACTACAGGATTTGCGAATGAATGCTGGGCTGGGCCACCTCGAATGGCATGAGCCGCATGCGGGGAGACCCGCACGTACGGTTTTTAGGGGGATCTGGTCGAAAGACCGGCCGGCGCCCACCCGACTAGAGGGACTGAAAACTTTGGCGCTTCTCCGGTGCTTGCTTTGAAGCGGGAAGTGACATTGAGAGGAAGCAAGGCGTTCCTCCGCCGCGCGTCACTGCACTGGTGGGGGCGCCGTTACGGAGCAACCGAGGGAGAGGATAAGTCACATGCGCATTTTTGGTGAACCGCACGATGCTGAGCTCCTGTCCCGAGTCGGCGAAGGCGTCCCGGGTGATACTCCATTTGTTGTACCGGGTACTCCATTTGCCGTAGCAGTTACTTCATTTGCGGTACCGGTACCCCTACCCATACCAGTTACTTCAGGGAAAAAAAAACGAACCGTGCTATATATGATGTAGTTATAAAGACGTGTTAATTACTATAAAAGTCTGATAGATTCTTGAATAAATTCATTATCAAGTAAGATGAAGCGTAATAAAAAAAATTCTCAATTGTTGGGGCTAAATTTAATTTAGTGCATGTGTTTTGCCTGTTTTTTTTTATTTAATGTATCATGTTTTGAAAATATTGATTTACTGCCCTCAACTTAACATATTTTTTGATTTAGTGACCCGAATTTACAAAATTTTGATTTAATTATCTCGGTTAATTAAAAAAATTGATTTGAAGACCCTACTTAACTTCACAAATTTAAACAATTACAATTCATCCCACATAGTTTAAAAATTAATAAACTATCCACTGATTTGTTGAAAGATACAAAATTAACTATTTAATATTTTTTTTAAAATAACACATTTTCAAATAAGCCACTTTTCTTTTTAAAGAATAATTTTTAAATATTTTTTTTCCAAAAAAGTGAGAGTTTCTCTTAAAACAAAAGTTATGTTTTTGATAAAATTACTGTTTTTTTTTTCATTTCACCGATAAAATTATGTCTCAAACATATTTTTTAAAATTGTTTACTTAACAAAATTTTAATATAGAAAAAAAATGACTTTGAAAACAATATACTTTTATTTAATATTTTAGCAAAAGATGTTAAATACTAATTAACTTTTTAAAAGAACTATTAGTTTTTATAAGCACTACGGGTAAATTTTTATTCTTTTTACAAATGTTTTATTCTCTAAGAAATTTGTTTAGTATATAATATTCTCTTTTCAAAATATTCCAAATTTCCCAAAAAAAACTTGCTTTCTCAAAGGAAAGAATTTCTTGAAAACAAAAATTGTCCTCAAAGTCATTTTTTTCTCTACATTGAAATTTCTCACGAGTAAACAATTTAAAAAAAATATTTTGAGACATAATTTTATTGGTAAAAGAAAGAAAAAATCAGTAATCTTATCAGAAAAACATCTTTTGTTTTAATAGAAACTCCCACTTTATTGGGAAAAAAATATATATTTTTTTTTTTATAAAAAAAAAAGTTACAAAAAGAAAAGAAAAGTTGCTTATTTGGAAACATGTCTTTAAAAAAATTTGTAAAATAGTTAATTTTGTCAATTTCAACAAATCAGTGGTTAATGTTATTAATTTCCAAACTATGTGGGTTGAATTATAATTTTTTTTAAACTTGTGAAGTTAAGTAGTTCACCAAATCATTTTTTTTAATTAACTGAGGTCATTAAATCAAAATATTGTAAACTCTGGTTACTAAATCAAATAATATGTTAAGTTAAGTGTAATAAATCAACATTTTGGAAAGGTGCTATAATAAATTAAAAAACAGGCAAAACACAAGCTAATAAAGTGAATTTAGCCCCAAGTTTTGTAATAATCAGTAATGGGTAATAAGTAGCCAATGAAGTATCTCAGACATGATACAGATTAGAAAATTTAGATACATGTAGAGAAATGTAAACATTTGATTTACCATTATTTTTTAAACTAACTAATTTTTTTAAACTAACCATTTGATTTTATAAAAGGGGATTAATATATGTAGTTTGTTAATATCTATTGGAGATACGTATGTGCGGCAATTTGATCAAGGAGATACAGTAGTACTTAACGGGTAAGAAAAAGGTGGTGAAGGATCTCAAGCCTTAAAAAGACATAAAATTATTAAGCAGGTCATAGGATCACTTCTAACTCCATTTTAATCTAAGTGTTAACTTTTTGTTGTAAGTGAATAAAACTAGTATATACTTTTAGGGGCTTAGTTTAATTTGATCATGAACAACTAAATCCATCTGTACCAAAATAAAATAAAAATCCCTCTGTATGTCAATGTAATTTGTAAAAAAACATAACCATTAATTATATGGACAAATGAGATAAGAGGTTACCTTCATTTAAATTAGACTTTATTTATCATTAAAATATTTTACTAGCTTGGTTCTCATGCAAGCTCAAAACACTTGATAAATTTTGTTTTTCGGTAAAGAAATTAAAATTCTAAACCAAATACACATATAGACAAGAACGGTATACTTTGGTTCTTTTTTGAATAATAAATTTTGATGGAATAATTCAAAAATTAATATTCAAATCAAATTAAAATTCTAGCTTAATTAATTTGTTCCCAATAAAAAATAAATAATTTCTCCTATGTAGCACTTTTAAACTTTAATTCCCTTTATTTATCTATTATAAGTTGCCTTCACTATATTTAGCACTTTTTATTACTATATAAACCCCAATAATTATATTTTTCATCATTCAATAGAAACAGAACAACGCATTATTTCTCTTTCTAATATCTCTCCCTCTCTATCACTTCTTCTGAACCATGTTCATCCAAACTATCTCTCTCTATCACACACTTTCTATCTCCATAACCATGTTGATCTCGACTGCGCATATTATCAACGAATCTAGTGAGTGATTTCGTAGATATAAAGATAGAGAAATAGAGGAGATGGAGATCGAGAGGAGCAGAGAGAAGATGACTTCCGTGATAGAGCTCAGTCCGACGACGAAGATGCAGCGACTTAGGACCGGATTTTCGACGAGTTTTAGTTGTTAGATCACCGAGATTCTCTCTATTTCTCTACATCTATTTATATATGTAGTAGTAAAATTTACTCACACGTTACGTGTGAGACGCATAATAATATAAATCTCATAATATATTTTATTTTAAATATAATATTCAGATTTGATACTCCCTCCGTTCCCATTTAATTATCCACTACGAAACTACATGCAATTTTGATCAGTTTATAACTTATATCAAAACTGTCGAAATGATTTTTTTAAAATCTAATCATAAAATTTAACATTTGAAGTATATGACCAACTTTTAAAAAATTTCATTCAGACAATTTTAATAGAAGTTCTTGGTCGGTCAAAATTGCACATAGTTTCGTAATAGACAATTAAATAGGAACGGATGGAGTATCATTTATTGTAGTTATGCATGTTAAAAAGAATCGCTAATTAATTTAGGCTACATCCGTAATTAGAAAAATATAGTGATGACAAATTATTAATTAATTATATTAGATATATTGGTAATATTAAAACATATTGAGGGTATTTTTGGAAAACATGAGCAAAATTGGGCAGACTCATTTCTCTTGTGTTGACTTATTATAATAGAATGATATATATATATATATATATATATACGTGTGTGTGTGTTTATGTATCTCGAATTAAAAGTGTTGGATCCGGGATCTACTTTTAAGGTCATGACTATCTTCTAATTCTTTTGTTCTTTTATGTGATTTGAATTATTAATTTGGAAGTTAGGGTTTTGATTAGTAATTGAGAACTTTTTGCAACGATTTGTGAGCAATTTGAATAAAAGTTATCTCAAAAGATAAGCCAATGTTCAACGATTTGTGAGAAATTTTACGTTTTGAGTTTTTATTTCCGACTTTGGCTGTTTTGATGCTGAAATGGGACACGTTTTAGAGCTGATTTGTTATATGTTTTGGTACTTAATCAAGTCGGTATTGGACAGGTTTTGTGGCTGAAATGAGCCCGTTTTAGGGCTGATTTGGGGTGTGTTTTGGTGCTAAATCGAGTCCATTTTAAGGTTGAATTGGAGTCTTTTTTGGGGCTAAATCGAACTCTGGTTCGAGGTTGAAATAGATTCCGGTTCAAAGCTAAAATAGTTCATGAGTTATTTGGCAGAACGTATACAACCATGTGTCGAGTTATGGTTGCACCAATTTGTACCCTTAAAGTGTTCGATGAAATGTCCGAGTTTCATGCGATAGATTTCTTCCAATATATATGATATTGCTACTTTAACTATAGTTTATTTTGGGACCTAGAAGAACAACAAATTTCTATTTGTTACATTTCTATTGTATTCGGATCGTATATTTTTTGTTTATAGAATTTTCTTGTAATTTATTACTTTCTCGTTGGATTGGTTGGCTGTGATTTATAGTTCAGTTGGGAGTTGGGACAATTACTTGATTGTTTTTTTATTTCAACTTTATTGGGACAGCTTTGGAGTGGTTTTTGGAACAGTTTTGGATGGTTTTGGGTGTTTCAAGTTTATTTGAATAAGAGCGGTGGCAGAACTCGTTTTAGAGTTGAGACAGGGTAAAATTTGGGGCTGAAATGAGCTCATTTCGAGACTGAAACGGAGCTCGTTTTGGGACTAAAAGGAGCTCGTTTTGGAGCTGAAGCGCAGCTCGTTTTGGGGCTGAAATGAGCTTGTTTCGGGACTGAAGCGCATCTCGTATTGGGGCTGAAATGGGGCTCGTCTTGCGGCTGAAACAGAGTACGTTTCGGGACTAAGACGGGCTTGTTTTGGGACTGAAGCGCAACTCATTTGGGGGCTAAAACGCATGTTGTTTCGGGACCTAAACGAGCTCATTTTGGTGCTAAAACGCAGCTATTTTTTATTTTGTATTGTATCAATGAGTTATATTTATATTTTTGTGATGCCTATATCCTATCATGCTTTTGATTAATGTTACGACTAAGTTGTGAATACGATCGCGGATATTTTGAGATTAACTAGAACTAGTTTGTTACTTAACATTTACAACTTGAACTAGTTTGACAGGTTTGGTAAATGACTTTGAGTAAGACTTAGGTATTTTCATTGTTTGTTTGGTGTGCGTAATGCTTGTTTGGTTGAGTTTGTATGATTATTAGGTGTAAATGTCTGTATGATTTTGTTTAGTGACTATAAATATCGGTAACCTCAAAATGGTAAGAGCGATTGCACTGAGTTTCAAGAGTTTGTTGGTTCGAATTCATACTTTTTTTTTTAATATTAAAGTAAAATATATGCAATTTGTGATGAATTATATTGTGTTGATGTCAAAACATTTTGCAATTTCGACTGAACTAGTGGATGCACTTTCGACTGAACTAGATACACTTTCAACTAAAATAGATGCAATTTCGACTGAAATAGATGCAATTTCAGCTGAACCACATGTAATTTCAGCTAGAGTGCATCATGTTTAGCTGAAAGTGCATGTGGTTCAGCTGAAAATACATTTACTTCGGATGAAAGTACAGGTATTTCAGATGAAAGTGCATCTAGTTCGGTCTTGTCAGTCGAAAGCGCATCTGGTTCTATAAAAGTGAATCTAGTTAAACTGAAAGTGCATCTAGTGCAGCTGAAAGTGCATCTAATTCAGTTAAAAGTGCATCTAATTCAGTCGAAAGTGCATATAATGCATGTAGTTCTGTTGAAAGTGAATCTAATTCGGTTTTTTTATGAATTGTTTTCGATTTTTGTGTTTTTTTTCATTTTTATAGTTTTTCGTGTATTTTATTTTCATTTGTATTATTTTTGGTGGGTTTTTTTTGGAAAATACATTTTTGTGTTTTTTTATAAAAATATTTTTTTTTGTGGTTTTAATCCTTTTTTAATAATTTTTGTGATTTTTTTTAGAAAAATACATTTTTGTGAATTTTTTTTCTTTAAATTTTTTTAATAATTACCATTTTTTTTGTAAACATTTTTTGTTATTTTTTAAATACATTTTTTGTTATTTTTTTTCCATATTTTTGTGATTTTTCCCATTTTTTATATAACTTTTTATGATTTTTTTTTTCATTTTTTATAATTTTTTGTGATTTTTTTTTCCAATTTTTGTGATATTTTCGGTTTTATAGATTTTTTTTTTTTTGTAATTTTAAACTATTTTTTTTAGGTTTGTAGAGATAAAACACGTGTATTATGTTTGTTTTGTATAATTGACATTTTGATAAATAAAGTTAATAATTAAAAAGTAATAGACAAGGGTAATGTGAACTTTTTAATATATTTAGCAGGAATATAAGTTGACATGAGATATATATAGTGACCGAATTCCCTCTCTTTCTTTCAAATGCATAAACCCTAATTCTCATAAACCCAGAGAGAGAGAGAGAGATGGGTGGAAGTGACAGTGAGATGAATAAAACAGCACAAAAAGAAAAGGAAAAGAAGAAAATAATGGCTTTAGCACCTATTGTATGCTAAGCCTCTTGCTGGAAAAAAGCTCTGCAAGCGTACCCTCAAACTCATTCGCCGAGTTGCTGAACACAAATGCCTTAAGAGAGGGGTTATGGAGGTTGTTAAGAGCATTGGTCGTGGTAGCAAAGGATTATGTGTCATAGCTGGGAACATATCACCTATTGATGTTATCACGTACGTACTCATGAGCCAGTCCTACGTGAAGAGGCTGAGATTCCATACATATACGTGCCTTCGAAAGAAGATTTGGCTAATGCAGAGTTTACCAAGAGACCAACATGTGTGCTCGTGTTAACCAAACCAGCCAAGGGAGAGATTGGAAAGGAAGATCAAAAAACAGCTCAAGGCAGATTATGATTTTGTTGCCAAAAAGATTTCTGAAATTACTTCTGCTATGTTTTGATTAGAACTAGTGTTCCCCAATCCTGGTGTAAACTTTAAATAACGTGTAGGCGGATTGTTTTCCTGTTATTGCGTCTCGAATGAGCATACATCGTGTCATTTCCCTTATGGTTTGTGTTATTAAGGTGATATCCATTCCCAAAGTAATCACGACGCATGAACTTTATTCTAAAAAAAAAAGCATATTGTACTCTTGAGGCTTAGAGAACGAGGCTTGAGAACCAAATAAATTTTAATTTCTTGACCGAAAAATTTAAATCAAATTAAAAATTAAATTTAAGCTTAACTAATTAATTTCTAATGTGTATAACTAACTATAGATTGGCATCGTTTGAACTATATGTGATACACTATGTCTATATTCCAAATAAGACCTTAATGAACACGAAGGTAAAATTTGAATTTTACCAATGCCAAATTAGAATTATCCCAAAAGGATAATAAGGTTAACGAGAAAAATAAGGAAAAGTCCAGTACTTGTCAATAAGACGCGTTTAATAACAGTTAATACTACAAAGAAACCGTCTGATTTGTTGGTCAACGGATGTTGCAACTTCTTCAAACTCATGCAAGTCATTTTCTTTATAAAAAAAAGAAAAAATTTAACTTACGACTGTAATAAATAATTTATATTAGAAATAGTTGTACATTAGTATCATAATTAGGCCGGACCAATAAAAGTAGTACAAAACATAATGAAAGGTATCAATGGCGGATCTAGAATGTTGGTGTGTGTAACGCTAAATTACATATATAAACTATTTTTTAATTAGGGTGCTGAATGTTGGGTTGTGGAGCCAAATACCTTTTGTTTTCACTAATTATCTCACATCGTTTGGAATTGTAATAAATTCCATTATGAGTTCTATATATATGTCTCACTAATCTTGTATAATGATCATCACATACTCGACAGAATATTATAGCGAGAGAATTCTAATTGTGAGAGAACCATAATTTTGTGATCAAGTTAGATTACGTTGTAATCCTTTGTATAATATATATATATATATAAGCGTCACGTGTAGCAGCCCGGATACGTATCCATTTTTGGGTGAACTCCGTTATCAAAGTGTGTATGACTTACAATCTTTTATTTATTTAAGTACGCTTGATTTTCCAACACTAAAAGCCTATAATCATTAATTTTCATCAAAATATATGAATTTTTTAAAATGTTTTCTCAATATGGATGATGTTGTATCATCTCTGAGTCCGTAGCTGAGCCCGTATCTAGTTACTCCCCGTGACCTTTTCAATTGTTGTGCATAAATGAAAGCATCGCGCACAATCCTATCTTTTTAGCGCAAAGATCAAATAGTATAAGAGTTCAAATTATATTATTAAAACTGTTGTAAGATATTATTGGACTATTGGGCCTTACTCATAGTGGGCCTATGCAGGTCTTTCTATTTTGTATAACCCTAACCTCTAGTATATAAAGAAGGTTAGGGTCCCCTTTTATTGATACATTCTGATTAATAAAGACTCTATTGTTGTCTCTCTCATATCTCTCTATATCTATACATATCTCTATATATATCTATAACGAGCTAATATGTCACACAACACGTTATCAGCACTGCTCTCAGAGATCGAAGTACAGATTATAGATTCAATAAACCTGATTTTGCTATATCGACCTTCATAAACATACCGTGCGTAAGGTACCCGGATATAACTTTTTTTTAACTGTACAGCTATTACCAGTGCATGTTTGTATGTTACTATTGTATGTATATAACAATTCCAGTAGCCTGCGTATGATTTAAAAAAAATCTTATGCTACTACTACTACTGCATGTTACTAATGTATAGAATTGCATGATTAAAATTCCAGTAAATAAAAAAATCTTATGCTACTGGTACTGAGTATATAATACATAACAAATGAAATTAGTTTTTTTTGTGCGTTTGATTGCTTCACTGTTTACATGTATATTAACAAACAACGTGTTTGCTATTTTCCTGTGAACATATATGTAAATTGGTAGTGTAGAAAACACACATATACCCGGAAAACATGTATTAATCTGAAGGATTATATCTGCAACAAACTGAAACGTATGTACTGAATTGTAATTCTCTGAAAGCTGTAAAATTACTCAAGGACTAAACTGAAACTTGTCTGAAATTCTGGACTGTATATGTAATAATGCTGTAAATAGATATATAGTTTGCTGTAATTACACGCATGGTCCTGTAGTATAATACTTATACGAAAACAGTACATATGGTTGATAAAGATACAATATTTGGTAAATATACACACACATGCATATAATTTTTTTTTATTAAAAGGCAAGGGAATAAAAAATTGCATGTTAATTGAATTAAATTGATTTGATTTGATATGTTAGAATGTTCATGGATTGATTGATAATCATAAATTGATTTGATTTGATATGTTAGAATCTTCATGGATTGATTGATAATCATAAATTGATTTGATTTGATATGTTAGAATCTTCATGAATTGATTGATAACCTTAAATTGATTTGATTTGATATGTTATAATCTTCATGGATTGAATAATAATCTTAAATTGATTTGATTTGATATGTTAGAATCTTTATGAATTGATTGATAATCTTATATTGATAACACCAAATCTACTTCATGATTAGATAGATTCTAAAATATATTTACTGCATGTATATATATATATGGTTAATCTAGATAGATATTGTCTATATTATTAATATTATTGCCATATATAAAATGCGAAAATCGTATATATTCACATTTAAGTTGGAAAAATTATGAATCTTCCCTAAATAGGCACACCTATTTGGATACGATGTCTAGGAAAGATAAAGGCGGAAGTCGTTCTCCTAATGAGGTCGGTTTTTAATAGGCATTCGTGCCCACCCCCCTCACCGTCTTTCCTGGTCGTGTTCAAATAGAGCTACCGAAAGGGGTTGAATAAATAATAATTTTCCCGAGTGTGTTTATATAGTGATGTATGTTTTGCCGAATTGGTGTTTCAGTATCGACCCGTCGTTCGATCAATGAGAACCGATTCACATGAGAAGCAAAACTAATGTTTTCGAACCTGTCGTTTCGAAATAAAGTTTATGCTTGTGCAAACCATAAACATATAAACCAGTCGTTTTATATGATAAATAATCCAGAACTCCCAACACATGTTGGATGCCATCTATGATGAGAAAAAATCGTAAAACATACTTGCGAAATGACTGTTTAAACGTTGATTTTAATCCGTCACCACATGTTACTCACCCTGATGTGTGAAAATGTGATGCCCAAAAATTTTTTTTGGATGCCATATTTGATGAGTAAAACACGAGTTTGTTATTACCATCAGGATGAATGCCAAGGCGTTGATTTTATTCGCCGCCACATTTGAGACGTGATGACGTCTATGGTGAACAAATGTCTGAAATTGACATATTGGAGCTATCCTTCACCAAAATACTAGCTTGGAAATTGTATTCCATAAGCAGTATCGTGAATTTATATTCACCATGTTCCTTTATCGCCCATCTGTTATTGGATAAGAAAATTACCCCGGTGAGTAGTTTTAATCCTATTGGGTCAATGGCGAATTGTTTGCCTGATATTAATGCTCTTCGTGTACATTTTTTTTCCACGAATTGAGAACCGAGACAAGTTTTATTTGTCTCAAACTGTCGCGATCCCGATGAATCGCGTAGCCAAGCGAGATTTTAGACAATCGTCAAAATCGAAAACCTGTGGCTACAAGACAGTAATTGAAAGGAACAATATGGCCCGTTGTCACAAAGCAAGAGATAATGCTCAATGAGGCAACTCTATGCTATAAACACAAAGGTCATGCACGGTTACTCCTTAAATAATTCAAAACTATTATAAAGGTGAAAAAACTGATGCTAATGTGGTTAAAGCTAACTGAAAGAAAACTTTTGAGACCCCCGATTTTGTGGCTCAAATGAGTTTGATACCTTTCTTTATTGATTTTGGATAAATCATTCAGCCATTTTTTCGCTCATCTGGATTATGTTTTACATTTGGATTATTATTTTCCATTTGGACCATACTTTTGGATTGTGGTTTGACTGTTTACGTAATTTCTCGAAATAATTTAAAGTGTTTTGAGCAAATTCCTTTGACAAATGTGACCAAACTTTAAATTATGAAATTTTAGGCAATACTTGTGGTGTAGTTGCTTTTCTGGAAATAGTGGGTAACAGTGTACCACATAATTTCACCAACTACTTGCCTAAAAAAAAGGTACTCAGTGACAACGATTCTGGACCTGTCATTCCAAATCGAAATCTTTGGTAAAGCCAAATTGATTTGTCAAATATGAGGCGTTATACTCCTATAGGTCCTGTCGTACCTTGTTGAGTTATAAAATATTCGAGAAAACCAGTGTTACCTGGTAATAGCTCATGAAAGAATTGAAATTTCTTTACATAGTCTCCATTCAATACGACCAAAAGCGTATTTTAGAGGAGTTGGAATGTCTTTCAAGTGGTTGCTACCACATTCTTTAAAGCATTTAAAGTTACCTTATCATTTCGCCTGTCGTCGAATGATAAAGAATTTAAATGCTAAGACATGATTGTCTGTACTATCATTCGCCTGTCGTCGATTGATAAGAGCATTTTGATATTGTGGCATTGACCGGATGAGATATTCCCGGGTCAAAAGGCGATGCTTGATTTATAATCGCATCGTATTTGGATTCTCTCTGAGAATATATTTCGTGATTAATCCGAAATTCATGCCACTAATGCTCACCTTGAAAGACTAATATGTGTAAAGATCACGAAATGGACTCGTAGAATTCTTGTAAAGAATTGAAGGAGTTATTGTGGACTTATCCAACCATAAGACGGACCATAAATATAAATGATTATGGTTGATGCATCGACAATATGGTCACATTTTAATGTTGTCCACATAAATGCAGCACTTTCCAAACTTTTAGCCCTATCATTAAGTTGATGGCTCATGATCCGGATTATCCTGAAAAGTCTAGTCGACTTGATAATTCCGAAGAGTAAGAATCGAAATTTCGATTTGAATTACTTGAGTTTGGAAATTGAAATTGAACATCCTGTCGATTATGTTCAGACCCAAATGGACTCATGGAAAGTTTGATGATGCGACTGCAAATGATTGCACGCATTTCTTGGTCTTGCACACCAAGATTTATATTTCCGTGTGGAGTTATGCTATTTTGCTGCATTGGTCCGTTATGAGGCCCATAGACACTCAAACACCATATGCGTACCAGCTAGTTATTGGTTATGAGCCAGACGCCTCATATGAACGCGTGTTTGAGTGCTTAATATTTTGATTGAGCCGCTATAGCGTTCAAAATATGGACCTCTGAAGGGGACATAAGTCGATTATGAATCCCCTGCCTATCATTTGATAGAGTAACCTTGGCAAGCGATCTCTTTACCGCATGATATGCGAAAGTGACATCGCTAAGACTGTTCTCCTCGTCGTTAGGGGGAGATTTGCACGTTACCGTTGATAAGGAACGACGTGAAGTAACGTGGCATAACCCACTCAGTCTTAGCTTGATCCCCAAAACTGCACTTAGTGATAAGTAAGTGCATAGACTCCCTCAAGTCTAACTAAATGTCAGACGCATTTAATGACTTTATGAGATGTCACGAGATCATTTATACCTGCTGCAAAATGCTTGCAAGGATAGACGTCCCTGTCGGACGCCGTGTTCCTGTCGTAACACGTTGCTTTGGCCGAACCCGCCAAGCAAAGGACACTGCCGTCGGCCGTCAGTCTGTCATCCTTCCCAAGATATGAGGAAGTTGACCGGTTCTTAATTCGTTCAGCCCCAGAGGTGGTGAACTGAAACTCGTTTGTCGCACGAGATTATAAAGGATCAAGGAGATGTGTGATTTCCTCCTCATCCTAAAAATCTCGAAATATCTGTCGATCATGATATCTTAGACGATATTGAAGCGAAACGAGACTGTTATTGATTATTTGTTCATATATTCGGTGACGACTGATAATATGAACAAATTATGACAGAGAACCATGTACTGTTGCCTGAAGTCAACGTAGAATAGACTGTACTAATGGAAACTTGCAATCCAAGTAGACTCCTTAGCGAAAGTGTGTTCGGACCTGTAGTTCCAACACCACCAATGTTTAACGAGTTCGTTTATTTGGTTATTCGTAAGGAAAAGTGATGAGAATAATGAGATTGTAGAATGCTCGCCTAGTAGCGCAAGGCTTCTCTCACACCTTGGAATTGATTACGAGAAGGTTGATTTCCTCGTAATGGACATTATAACAGTCCCCTACTTTACCAGTTTAGTAGTTTCCGAAAAACTGAGTATGCAGCCATGAATGTGGTCACGGTTTTATCTCTATGGGGATTTAGACAAAGAGATATAGATGAAGGTCCCTGTGTGACTTCATGTGCTTAAATCAAGTAGTTTCTGACCACGGAACACGATCTCAATTGACTGAGACGTTCACTATATGGATTAATATAATCCGAGCGGATGTGGTATACCGCCTAAGTGAGTACTTGATTAGCTTGGGATACTTGAACAAGTATTATGCCCTTGCGTGTTTTATTACGCGATCCATTTTTGGATTTGCCTTCGAGATGAAGGATTTTGGGAAGACACGGTAGTGACTCAACCTGATGATTGAGTCCCGTAAATATTGAATCTAAGTCCATGATTCATACTACACCCAGAAGGTGTTATGACGTTTTAGTCATCATGACGCTAAGTCGTCAGATTCTCCCATGATCGTTCGATCACTAGACATTGATATAGACCCAGTCCGTCCCTGATGAGACGATGAAGAGATATTGAACCATAATGTTCATATCTAAGTTCAATAAGCACATCATTGTACTTGGTCTAATGTGCTAGGACGAACATCTCGTCTGTTGTGAATGGTATAGCTCGACACAACATCGCGCTAACACGCTGCCATCGAAATGGCACTAAAGACACATTCCCTTACCTTATGGTAATTTTGGAAGTGGGCTAGTTTATCCCATTTGCGTCATCGAGTGTACCTACCCCCTTCGGTACTCGAATTAACGCAACCCTTTTTCGGTTATACCGATGCCGGTTACTTATCAGACCCGCATAAGAGATATTCCTAACATGGTATGTCTTTACCATTAGGAATAAGGCGACATCTTGGAGGTTTTGGAATGACTCCAAGTGAATCACTCTGATCTATTCGTGCTCTATGAGACGACTAGAGAGTGTATATGGCTTCGAGCTAGTATTAGTCATATTTGAATTACATATGTTCTGTCTCACGATCCAGATAAAACACTTGTCATAGAAGACAACTTGTTGTTATTGATCAAGAGAGACATGACTACATTATGCTATTTAGCATTTCTCGGCGAAATTAATCTTCACAAATGAAGTTTAAGAGCATCCAGTTGAATGCTCGTTCTATTCCACGTTAGATTTTCTTGCATCCAGTTGTATGTAAGTAAATGAGGCATCCAGTCGAATGCTCGTACTCTTTCTTGGAATATGAAATCTTTGCACCCAGTCGTGTGCAAGTGAGGGGGAGCATCCAGGTGAATGCTTATTGCACTAATTACTACTTAGTCGAAATCTTCGCACCCTGTCGTGTGCAAGTGAGGGGAGCATCCAGTCGCATGCTCGTGTACTCTTTTTGTCCTTAGACCAAGGTTTTTTCCCACTGGGTTTTCCTTGGCAAGGTTTTTAGCGAGACACGTTCCCATCATATCTCACTTAAGATTGCCGAAATTAGGGGGAGTATCCGGTTGTATACTTCTTACCACTGTGTACTCTTTTGTCCTTCGACTAGAGGTTTTTCCCACTGGGTTTACTCTAGCAAGGTTTTGATGAGGCACCTGTTTTGTGGTTGATCCCATACTACTACCACTGTTGCACTCTTTTTCCTTCGATCAGAGATTTTCCCATTGGGTTTGCTCTGGCAAGGTTTTGATGAGGCACACTGTTTTGTGGTTAGTTACTTACATGATATTTCGGCCTATATCATTCGGCTACACAGTTTCTCATAGGTACCGGTTTTGTCCCACACTGGGTTTTCCGTCCCTAAGGTTTTTATGTGTTTAGCACTGCGAATGAACTCGACTCAGATCGAATGCATGAAGACGAAGAATTCAAGACGTCCAAATGGGGAGTGTTGTAAGATATTATTGGACTATTGGGCCTTACTCATAGTGGGCCTATGCAGGTCTTTCTATTTTGTATAACCCTAACCTCTAGTATATAAAGAAGGTTAGGGTCCCCTTTTATTGATACATTCTGATTAATAAAGACTCTATTGTTGTCTCTCTCATATCTCTCTATATCTATACATATCTCTATATATATCTATAACGAGCTAATATGTCACACAACACGTTATCAGCACTGCTCTCAGAGATCGAAGTACGGATTATAGATTCAATAAACCTGATTTTGCTATATCGACCTTCATAAACATACCGTGCGTAAGGTACCCGGATATAACTTTTTTTTAACTGTACAGCTATTACCAGTGCATGTTTGTATGTTACTATTGTATGTATATAACAATTCCAGTAGCCTGCGTATGATTTAAAAAAAATCTTATGTTCTCAATATGGATGATGTTGTATCATCTCTGAGTCCGTAGCTGAGCCCGTATGTAGTTACTCCCCGTGACCTTTTCAATTGTTGTGCATAAATGAAAGCATCGCGCACAATCCTATCTTTTTAGCGCAAAGATCAAATAGTATAAGAGTTCAAATTATATTATTAAAACTATATTTTAAAACCTTTTTTTTCAATAATTATAACTTTTCTTCTAATCCCTCAACAACCCACCCCAACGAACATCACTATCATAGTCGCCCACCATCACCACCATTGTCAATCAACTCTCTGCAATTCACCGTCGTCAGAGATTTGTTGGAGCTATGACAAAATTTCGACAAGCTCTAAGGAAACTCCGTTGGGAAGCTCCAAAACTCCGTTGGGGTTAAAGCTTTGATAAGCTTACAGGAGCTTGTGTGAGGCTCCATTAAGCTCTGACAGGCTATATAAAGTTCTGACGTGCTGTCTGGAGTTTCGACGGACTTGTCGTAGCTCTGAAAAGGCTCGAACAAGCTTGGAAAAAGCTCCAAATGCAGCATGCGCCTTTGAGGAGCTGCCCGGAGCTTTAACTAGTTGTTGAAGCTTCAATAAAGCTTTAAAAGGCTCACAAGATCTTTGACGAGCTCATCGACGCTCTAGGCTTACCGCAGCTTCCTAGACTGATTCGACTAACCCAAAACAAAAGTAAATAAAAGTGTAGTTAACCTTATCGGAAATTTGCAGAGCTCTCCCAAAGCTGAAAAAATGCATAACAACCGTACTGAGCTAGCTCGAGAATCATAAGCTTCATAATAATTAATATTCACTTAAAAAACTGCCCATCTATTTGTATGCACTTCAGATTTATAATGTATTATTATTTTCAATTAAATAATTATAATTTTTTAAAACCAAATAAAACAAATAAACACTTCACAAAAGTACAAACTCCTAAATTATATACCATTTTTTTAAAAGTGAATTATGCTATTTTAAACTGGTATGCCTTTATAAAAGGGCGCAAAGTGCATGAAGTGCACGTCAGTTGTAAGCCCAACAATTGGTATGCACAATTAAAAATGTTATAATATGTAAAACCTTTCATTGTCAAGCAAAATGTGTATTCTCATCTTTTCGAATTCCATACACTTCAAAAGTTGTACATCGATTTGAGCAAACACATAAAAATCTGCATGTTGATTGTTATGTGCAGAAAAGTACAAATTATTAAGCAAGAAGCTCAATTTGATTTACGACGTAAGAATTTATACTATCTCGAGATTGACAACTTTATGCACTTTTGAAAGTGCATATTATATGCTATACACTTCAAAATACATGTTGACGTATACTATTTTTATCGTATATTAATGAACAAGTCAGATATCAACTTTTCAACCCCATTTTTTTTTTGGAGAAAATAATCTTGTTTCACTTATATGAACTCTAGTTCAAGAATCAATTTTCTTTAAAATTAAAATATTCAAAAATGGACAAAACTCATAAAAAAATGAAATCAGAAACTCTAATAATAAATAAACTATGTTTCATGCACTAACATTTATCAATTTTTCCAAACCAAAAGATTATAACCCAAATAATTTTCAGAAAATAGGAAAACAACAAAACTTTAACTCATTTACGCTAAGTCCCTACATACAGAAACGCAAATAAATAGGGGTTTTATACGTTTGGTACACCAAACTATACGCTTTTAACGATTTGGATACCCACTTTTAAATTTTACCAATTTGTGTACCATACTGTAAGAAATTATCCAATTTAGGTAGCGGCGTCTAAATAAATAACATAATGACGTCATGTGCACCGCACGTGTTTGACTACCGGGTGTTTTGTGTATATATAGTTTACATATGTATTTATGTATCGGTATATATATAAAGTGGAAACCCTAAATCAAGCTCAATCTCTCTTGGAATAATGGACCATAATCCCTTTTGCAGGTATGGTAAAAGGTGTCGTACCCTGACATCTTGGACCTCTACAAATTCAGGCCGAAGATTCCAAAAATGTGATGTTTGTAAATTCTTTGTGTGGGTAGACCCACCAATGTGTGAGAGGACTCAAGATCTCATTCCAGTTCTCTTAAATAAATCAAACATGCTGAGGGAATAAAATGTGGAATTAGAGATGAAGATAAGCTTATTAGAGGAAGAAAAAAAGACCGTATCTTGTTTGCATCAGAAAATCAGCTTATTTGAGAAACAAGTACCAGAGGCAAAAATCAGCTTATTGGAGGAACAAGTACCTAAATTTGAGCTACAAATGCCTGAATTTGAGCCCAAGCAAGGAAGAAAATTGGTGTTTAAAACTGTTTTTGTACTTTTTATTGTTGTGGTTATGTGGGTTGGGGAATAAAAATGGAGACAATGAAATTTTTGGATTTCGAGTATGTTGTAATTTTTATGTGTGTTTGATCGAGTGATGTAGTTCGCTTTTATGTTGGTTTGATATAATGACAATGAAATTATGATAAGAATTTTCTATTTTTAAATGTAATGTTATGTGGTTATGGTTGTGTTTTGTGCATGTTTAGTGAACTAATGATGCCCTGTTTTGGAGTAAGTTTTGCGTAAAGCTTGAGATTTCATTTGCCCCATATGTTAGGGGTGTATTTGAATATTTGGTCGACACTTATATATTAATCCGTACAAGTTTTTGATCTTTCATTTTTAATGTCACCTGCAAATACCAAATTTAATACAAATTACAGCAAAAAAATTAATTTACATGATTAAAATCTAAGAATTGCAGAACGTAACCAAAAAAATTGAACCAATAAAAACAATGATTTCAAAACCAATGTCACCTGCAAATACCCAAATTCAACCCAAATCACAGTAAAAATGAATTTACATGATCAAAATCACATTCAAAATCTCAGAATTGTTGAACTTAACCCAAAAAATTGAACAAATAACAACAACAATTTCAGGACCAATGTCGCCTACAAATACCCAATTTCAACCCAAAACACAATCAAAATCTGAGTACTAAACTCATTCATTATCATATTCATCATAAATAGGATGCGTGATCTTCATAACAAGAGCAAAATAACAACATAAAAAATAATTTAACACCTGCAATGTACCAAAACACATTCAAGCATTTCCAAACATCAATTCATAACAGATTCATCATTACATTAGACATTACATTCCATTATCCAAAAGAAAAATAGTAGAAAAAGTGACCATCAGTATCCAAAAGGTAACATATTCATCGTCATTACATTCCATGATCTTCACCATCAAAATACTATAAAATCTAAAATACTCATAACATAAACTTAACATACTTTTTCTTAAAACATTTAAATCTTCCATTCTCTCTCCTTTTGAAGCTCCTTCTCCTTCTTTTTAAACTCTAAGTCAGCGTTTAAGTTCGCCATAGGTCTTGTACATCTTGCCATCTTTAAAAATGTATCCTCTTAATATGTTTTTTCTCTTTTGTTGCATTCAAGATGCCAGCATGTATTGTGGTGTTTGTTAACAAAGTCCATATAATCCACTTGAGTAGGGCCTTTCTTGGGAGAATTAAGAATTCTGACACCCCTTCACACCTAAAAAAATTGACAGATAATTTATAAAAATATTAGTAAACGTTAAAACATTATAAAAAATAATTAACAAAGCATTACTAAACACTTTAGAGTACAAGTTAAAAATATTTTCACTTACTGGTAATTTTGTTGGTTGACTGGAGGACACTTTACTTGGGTTTTTCAATGCTGCATGTGAGCTAGTTCCCACTTCCAAATTTCTCTGTAATTTCATAAGTTGGACATCAAGAGTTCTCAAAAAATCATCATCATCATCCCCTGCCTCTGGAACTAACTTCACTTTGGTAATTTCTTTTCTTTTCTTACTTTGCATCTTCAAGTTGTCTGCCACAAACCTTCTTTTTTTCTTACTTTGCATCTTCAAGTCGTCAGTCTCATCCCCTGTTTTTTTTCTTTGTTACTTGAGTTTGTTTATCATTTTCCAACTCAATAGCTACCTCAATTGGTAACTCAGTTTAAAAATTAGCCATCTCACTAGGGAACTCAATAGGCACCTCATTAAACCTCTCACTTTGAGACTCAATATTTACATCAGTTTGAACTTGCTCACTTGTAATCTCATTTTCGACCTGCTCATCATCCTCACTACTTGAATTTTTATCAACCAAAGCATTTTGTACAAACCTTCTTCTTTTTCTGATACCCTTGCCTTCTTTCCTCACTTTCTTAGGCTTTCCACAAGTTCTAGAATTATGACCTGTTATTCCACATTTGGTACACTTAATTTTGATCCCAGTTTTTGGTTCATTTGGGCCTCTCATTCTTATTTTTTTTGGCCTGCCCCTTCGCACATCAACAATCGGGGAGGGGAAGGGTGGTTTTATCTGTCTTAGGCCATAATTCTCTCCCATTTATTGGCTGCAGTATATTTCTATAGACTTTGTTGTATGTCTCGATGCTGTAACACTCACGCAAATAGTCCTTTGGTTCTTTATCTAGGTTGTAGATTACACTTATACCATGTAGGCAGGGGATACCACTGAGTTGCCATGCTCTACACCCACATGTTCTCTTGTCAATATTCACCGCAAAACTGTCACCATTACCTGAGACTTCAAAACCATCAATTCCATTCCATTCTGCACCCCAACCATGTGACCAAGCTTTATATCTATCCAATTTAACCCTTATTTTGGGACACAGACATATTCTTGACTTTTTTCATTGCTTCCCTTTTTCTCATAATCTAATTAATCAAATATCTTCTTATATATTCGAGCACTGTAAGTATTGTCTTGTCTTTAAACAGCCTAATAGCAGAATTAAAGCTTTCACAAAAAAATTTCAATAAGATTGGACATTTGGTGTGTGTAAAAAAATGTGACCTGCTCCAATTAGTTCCAGGCCTTTTAAGCAACCACTCATAAGCTTTCAAGTCAAGTACCTTTATCTCCTATAATACCTTTTCAAATTGTGGTATGGTGGTAGCTCTAGCAGCTTTTTCCAACAATTTCTTTAAACCTTCTCCCTTATATGTGTGGTTGAAATTGTTGTACAAATCTCTAGAGAAGAATTTGTGCTCTATACCCGGTAAGAACTTGTTTACTGCCTTTATAAGTATAAGGCCCTACAAATTAGATAAATAAGCACAAATATTAGATAAATAAATTTTAAAATGATCTAATGATATAATGCGTTATTGAAACAATACACAGAAATATTACCTTTTGTTTATCAGAGATTATAGTGTAATTTTCTGCTCTTTCAATGTCCAAAACTATACATAGAAGCTTGATAAACCACTTTGTTGGCCCGTACGGCTAAACCTTAGAGGGGGGTAAATAAGGTCTTTGGCGCTTTTCGCCTAATTAAACTTAATGGCAACTAACAACCCAACTTTTTCCAATTCTAAGCTTAAGCGTTAATAAACGTTAAAAAACTCAAATGCAAGCAAGAAAATAAACAATGATATAAGTTGCGGAAAGTAAAAGTTAAGGAAGAAATTGACACCGTGATTTATAGAGGTTCGGCAAAACGGCCTACGTCCTCTCCTCGCTACTACCGAGTATTTCACTAATAATTTTCTTTTCGATTTTACAAATCCTAACGAGTTAATCGACCGATTAAGCTCCCCCTCAAACTATGAGTATCCCGAATGAAAAGACCTAGAGCTTTTAAGCAACACTCGCTTACAAAGCCTCTACCCGATCACTCGCTCACAAATGAGTTTATACTTCACTCTTTACAATTTATTAAAATTGAAACAACACCCACAATTTGATTGCTTCTAAATAAGCTAATTTGTGGTTTTGATGATGTTTGATCTTTGGTTGAGCTCGAATTGCTTTTTCTTCAATTTCTCTATTTTTCGAATTATTTCACCAAAATGGTGATTTTTAGGGTTTTGATTTAGAGAGATTGAAGGATCATGAATTGGTGTTTTAGGGAAAGTGATTGGGGTGGTTTATATAGACCAAAAGGTCTGTTTTGTGTTTTTGTGACCATTGGTAGTGGTTGAGGGTTTTATCCAAAGGTTTTAAGCAATTTCCCAGAATAAGCTGAAAAGCTGTTTTTGAAATCTGCAGAAAACGATCGATCGTTTTCTGCAGTAGATCGGTCGTTTTCAGAAACGATCGGTCGTTTTTCAGATGATCTCACTGGAAGAATTTTGGACCAAAACGATCGGTCGTTTATGTCCAGACGATCGGTCGTTTCTTCAGTATTCCTGCTTTACTTCGAATGCTTGTAATTTCTTCGTTATAGCTCTGATTCTGGTTCCGCTTGAACCTGTGGCTTCGTTTTTCTGTGCTCTATCTTTCTGACGTTCTGAAATTTACATTTTCTACTTTTTGAAAAGACAAAGCGTTATATCATCGAAATAGAGAAATCGTAAAATCATTAAAAACATAATCAAAGTTATAATCAAAATCAATTATTGAACTCTAAGTTCAACAATCCACTTCCATGTTGAGTATTTTTCACTATCAACCATCGCGTACGCAAATGGATACATACAATTATTAGGATCTATTGCAACGTCACTTAATAGAACCCATTTGAATGGACCACTTAAATGGCAACCATCTAGACCAATGAGTGGTCTACAATCTTTCAAAAAACCTCTCTTTAGTGCACCCCAACACATATAAAATCTCTTAAAAATAGACTCCTCTTTAGGACCTTTTTTTCCTACAAAATCTAGTATCACAGTGCTCCCAGTGTTAGTTATTTTCAACTCTTTCACATAGCCCCACAAAGCCATATATTGTTCCCCTGTAGTACCTTGGATTTGTTCTCTAGCAAGTGAGAAACATTTATACACTTTAGGTATTTTCACTTGACATTGTAAGTCTTTCACGGCTGTTGTTTGAAAGGCTTTAACATTCCAGTTAGGATTAGTTCTTATATCCTCCACATAGTACTTAGCAAGAAACTTAGGCTTACGGTGACTAATATCTTGTGTCCTAGAGCAAGTGTGGTTATCAATAAGAGTTTTGATTTGTATTGTGGACTGACCCGGAATAATAAAGGCATACATGTAAAACTGGCAATTTTTCTTATTATGCTTACCATTATTGCAATAGCATATCATTTTTTTGGCAGAATTTCTTCTAAATTTAATGTCCTTTCCATTCTGAAAACTATACATTTTCACTGCATCTCTAAACATGTTAGCTGTGGCAAACTTCAAACCTAGATTGAATTGCACATTTCCCTTGTCGGCAACCCCAAAATGTTCATCATTCTCATCATCCAACCCTATATTTCTAACTTCATCATCATAATTCACAAATCCCTCAGCCAAAACTACAGTCAAAGCTTCTGTATCAATAATCTCAGCAGCATTACCAACTTTACTCTTCACATTGCTAACAGGAACTTCATTCATTCCCCTATAATTTTGATAGCACAAGATTCTAAACTCATATGACCTAAAAAACACAATCAACCAACTTATATTGTCCACACTAAATATTGCCTCGAATTGACATAACATTAGCCTAAGCTGTAAAAAGCAATTATGTTATCCAACAGTAACTTATATCAGAATAGAATTATATTATATTATATTATATTATATTATAAAGAACACTGCGCATTACCTTTGTTAACAGAGTTCAACACAAATTTGTGTCTATGTTTATATGCATCCTTTAGAAGCTATACTAGTTCTTTTTTCTAATCAATCAATGCATTTTTTTTTTCACTTAAACAATTTTTGTTGATCAGGCGACACCCCCCGATTTAAACCATGGAAAAAGGATTTGCGGTCCCCCGCCTTAGCACTCGGACATGTCACCAAAAGACTACAACTCAATGCAATTTTTCCTTTTTTTCATCTTTTGGGTTGGTTATTTTTTTAATTATTATTGTACTTAGTATTTTTTTTCCTTCACCCCTTTCCTAAAAGAAATCCTCTCTTTCTCTCCTTTTTCTATTTAAAATGAAAAAGAAAGTGTGGATTTTCACTCACAAAGGCCTTTAACTTTTGTAAACTTCACTACTCCTATT
Source organism: Primula veris (assembly GCA_963682055.1). Lineage (NCBI taxonomy): Eukaryota > Viridiplantae > Streptophyta > Magnoliopsida > Ericales > Primulaceae > Primula > Primula veris. Next base: position 16,186,168 of record OY821743.1, on the reverse strand, counting down.
AACACGATTTCTTAAGTATACATGTTATTGATCAATTTCAATTAAGATGGGTTTGGCGCCTTCTTAGCCGTATGGTTTTTTGGACGTTTTTTTTTTTAACTTTTTTCTTAAAATTCATACCATGCAAAAATATAAAATCTTGGAAACATTAAAATCTGAATTATGTTGTAATAAAACAAAATTTAACCAAAATTTCCTCTTTTTTATTACAAAAAATTAATCATTCTTATTGTATTGCATTAGGGAAAAAACGATTTTGTTCTGCAAAAAAAAAATTTGCATATTCAGAGACCGGCAGCTAAGATACACATTGTCACTTGGCTTATATCAAGACCGGCCTTGTTTGCAACATTAACTTTAAACCCATATACGGTCTAAGCAACTCTATAGTTGCACATATACTCAGATTTTTTTTAATAACTTAAGGTAAGGGAAAATATCATTAATTCTATAAAAAAAAGTTAAATTTTCATAAACTATTGTAACTTATATTGACACACATTCCGGAAATGAAATTTGGCTTCCATGTTCTAGGGCCTTGGGGTTCAGCGAATAACTATTTTTTTCAACGTTGTTTACATTTCATTAATTGTTATATTGTGTTGAAAAAACACCTTCTAGTAGTCACAACCTGAATTTCTGTGATATATATAATTAGAATTTTCTTAAGCAATAGCTGCGATTTTCCTGAAGAAAAAAAAAATCTCTTCATTTTGTTGTGTGAGCATTGAAAGAAGCTAGTTTTTTGTTTTGTTTTTTTAATCAAAACAGCACACACTTTTATTAATGAGAAAGTAACTTGTACAAAGTTCAAGACACTTAGGCAACACACTGCTTAAGTAGAGAAAATAGACAACTAACCAAGAAAATTACACATGCAACTTTAGGCTTAAGAAGTAGAGCAAGTAAAAGGATAAAAACTAGTATAAATTGCTATTTTACACCTTTGTGATTATATATATTAATGCCACTGCAACGACATCAGCTTCTTTCAAAGATACTATCACCACTTAGTTCGAACTTTATTTCTTCTATTTTGCATTGAATGTTTCGGAAATCTCAAATTCCAATTGTCTACTCCACCAACACCAACATCTGAATGCATTCCACAATCATCCTCACTTAAATAACCTTCGGGCTCAATTAAGAAGGAAGAGTCTATGTTATAGTCCCCCATAAGGTCATTCAAAGTGTGATTGAAAGGTACAAGCCCATTAAAAATATGAGATACAGGATCATTCGGCAGAGATTTTTCGTTAGCCTTTTTCTTTTTACTCTTATTATTCTTCTTTTTAGCTGATTTTCACTTTTTCGGAGCAACTAAATCTTTGTTTGAAGTCTCGTTTTAAACCCTTTCCAAAGGAGGGGAGTTCTTTTTGGCTAAATTGGTTGGAGTTTTTTCTACAAACAACTATTGAATCTGCAATACCTACAAACTTGGACTGGAATCCAGGTTCAAAAACCATGGAAAGCGGGTAGTTTCCTATTAACTGTAAAATACTACAAATATTATTTAATTAGCCTCAAGTGTCAAACATATATATAGTAAATCCTAAGGTCCTGAATGCGAATCTGGAAATACCCCAAATTACTCCAAGTCTCAACTTAGTAAATTTATCGGGAGGATAGGATTATTATCCTCAAACCGAGTCTTAATCTCATGAATTTGGGGTCGACTACGTGATATGATCAAATGAGAAATTATGTCTGATAACTGTGAATTTTTCTAGGTAACTATTTGTCATTTGCGCCAAGTCTCAAACAAGATCATGTCTACTACTGCAACACAGTTATTCACTCGGCATAATAGTAAGACTCACGATAAAAATAATGGTAGTCATGGAGAAGAATATCAATCAATTAATAAGGTGGAGCGTATATGCTTGGTATGGGTTCATCTTAGATCACTTAGATTAGGAGTAAGTAAAAACCCTACCAAAATGGGAAACCATTTCGGGTTTGGGTTCTGATCATAATGCCGAAATCACACTGGGATGATGATGTTTGAATATTCTTCTACTCGGGCGCAAATTTGCTCAAGTTAGATTCATCAGCTTTCCATATTTTTTTGAACAAACCCTTTAGAAATATAGAACGTTGATTTAAAAAATATAAAAAAAAAAAATTAGAAATACACTTGAAAAATCAGATAGCATGATGAAAACCTAATAAATGTAACTTGAGGAAATTTGCACCTGTTTCTGCTTAGCTTTTCGACATGTCGCATTAGTCGCAAACTATAAACCTTGTTTTTTAAGAAGTGACAGTTTTTTTTACCTATTCTGAAAATGGGTCTCAATTGTCTATAACATATTTCAAGTTCTGCAACCCCAAGATCATGTGAATTTTCTTACGACTGGGTCAAAGGCTTAAAATGACATGTATTTTCTTACTATATTGTATTCATCACCATTTTATAGAAAGATGCATGACGTAAACATCAACACTGCCTGAAAGGTTTTAGGATATTCCCTAACTATTGGTTTAAAAATATCTTGTAAGTGGCCATATAGATGTGAATTTTTAATAATGCCAAATAGGACAAGTTTGTGCGAAAACACAACACAATTGTCTTCAATTATCTTGTTGCCATAGATACATTGAGAAAAAAATATGTGCAATGTAGATTGATGACATTTTCTTTGAGGAACCGAAGATATAGCATCATATATGATGCAAAATGTACATATAGTTCGAGTATGATAGTGAAGTATGTCAAACCCCGAAAAGTGTGTGCATAATTGAAGTAGATCCATGTTGTTTTCTAGTTTTCTAGTTTTCATCTTATAGAATTTTGAGTTGTGGATTCAGATCAATATATATCGTTCAAACACAAACGTAATCAAAGAAATAGTTATGTCTGATTTGGGCAACTTACAATCAATTTTTAAAATTCCTAATTTTATCATTTAACCTTTTTTTGAGTAGTGTGTGATTAACTAACTTGAACATAATTTTTTTATCAAGTATTGGCGAGAATTGTATTCCAAACAAGAAACATCATTACAGCTGGTATACTAGAACGATGTTAAGAAGAAAGTTAAGAGTTAGATACATAAGAATAACCTAATATTTAACTTAAATATCTAAAATGAAACAATATATAAATACAAGTGCGCATGTGCTAGTTCAAATTTTATCCAATATAAAATAACATACTCCGCATAAACACTGTTAAAAAGAACACAATAGCTTAGACTGCTGTCGCAAATTGAACAAGTCGTCCGGCAAAAAGGACCACTTTCCATCTCACTTACAAAATGCTATAGCATCATCAATCGATAAAAAAAAGAAGATAAAACTGGAAATTCATTAGACTAGGCCATATTTTCATGGATTGCCACAGTAAAAAAAAAAATATGTAGTTTAAGACTCTAGTAACTTGTGGTTACAAAAGTGATTTACTCGTAACGTAGTATAAGTCATAACCTCGTGTTCGTGTAAATGTAACATCCTTGTAACCGAATTCTTGAAAGGAGTAAGGTGAATTTCTCTACGACTCGGTCAATTATACTATATTCTTGGAATTATATGCGTGTAAAATCTCGTCATCATTTAGTATGTAACGTTGTAACATAGATATTAACACTATAGCACAAAAGGCCAGACGGAAGCGAGATTTAAAAGTTTTCTATAACTACCATAAAGATCTTGTGTTAATGTAGATATCGACTTCAACTAATCCAAACGTTTGACAAACATATAGTACTATAACTATAAGACATGATATTGTCGTATAGATAAAAACATTATAAGTAACGAGGTGCAAAGTGGATACTGCCTTTTTCTTTTTGGCACATATGAAATTAATCATATAATTGTATTGTTTGCAACTCTTTTTAATAAATGATGTCCACATGATTCGAATGTGTAGTGTTTGAAGTATATGTTAAACCTGAAAAGTCTGCGACAAAAAGAAATTTAAATAAACTGCATATATTTTCAGAAGAATAATTAGTTATCTCAAATATGTTAGCATGATGATAATTTTATATATTCCGAAAAGAATTATTTATAGAATACTAGAGCTCTCTAGGAAGTTGTTTACTTGGTTGTATGTAAGTAAAATACATAATTTTAGATATCAAAAAGAAATATAAACCAACATTTTGTTTTGGGTGTATGACGGGCTCAACCATCCGGTTTTTACTCTATCACTGTGATAATCGAGACACAAGATAACTCTCCGCTAGTTATCGAGTACTTCCACTTTTAGCAAAGAGAAAGAGAGTGATAACTCACCATTATTATTGTTAATGAATGTTTTCTCACACGCTCACCTTAGTCATTATAATTAACCAGAAGGAAACCTAATTGCACCTAAGGGCCTTAACACAATTAATTAAGTCTAGAACAAAAAAAAAATTGTTACTAAAGTCTATAAAAATTACTAATGAATATATAAAAGTGTTAACCAGATAAAAATTGTCAACGCGGCACGTAGAGTCCAACTTTGTGGTACCCTCTTGTGACTTGTCACACGCTCCCCAAAGTCGTAATGGTCCAACACTTGGTCCCTGTTGACAATGAACGTCCTTGACCTCAAGGTTAAAGTCCGAAAGATGGCATGTAACATCTCTACCGGTTCCCAAGTCACATCATCTTCTCTCATTGTGTTCCACTTAAACAACGTTCCACGAAATGTACCACCTTGACACTGTACCAAAGTACCTCAAGTGGAACCAACTTGGGTAACCCATCCCTCGATTAAGGTGGTAGGGTCATTTTTGCAATGATCTCATAGAAAAAGCACAGAGATCGTATGTTTTTAATTTTTCATCCATTTTTTTTTCAAATTTCATGAGGGAGTGCTTGCGGAATGTCTTCACCTAATTACTTCACTGATCACAAGGCTCTAAAATACAATATCTATGTAGAACTACCTTATTATTACCTGAAAAAATTATTATTTCATGTGAATCTAGCTAGTACTCCGTACTTTTAGATTTAGAATAGCTATATACTTACTTGCATTCCAGGTTAAATTTACAAATAAAGTTCATATGAACGGAGCTTTCTATATCTTTGTGGTCCTCTTACAACATCAATGGCATAAAGATCTTATAATGAGAGTGTGATTTGTATCCGGTTTCATTTGTATTATTCCCATTCTATTTTAGCAATCGAATTGCCGGCTCAACTGAGGTTACAATAATTCACTGTGTGGAGTTTAAAAAGAAACAAAGAATCTATAAATAGACCTTCGGTTTAGTAGATTAGACATCAAGATATACCCTGTTTACTCATAAGTTGTTCACAAGGAATATTATCACTAATATATATGGCAATGACAAAGTGTCTAATCTTTCTCTTGATCTCTATTTCACTACCCTTAATCATTCATGCTGATTCTGGGGTTGCAACATACTACACTATATATCAGCGTAAGCCATTATTATTATTATTATTATTTGTAAATTACAAATGATACTGCATGCCTAAACATCAAAAAAGAAGACGTTTAAAAGCAGGCTCAAAGGTTAAACGAGTTCTTAAAACTAAATTTATTTGGTTGATTTAACTTGGTCACTTTCCCAAGCGAATGGCATTATATGAAAAGATTTTGCATGCAAAAATGGGGTTTTTAATGGCCAAGAAACATTTCATCCACATTCCACAACATTGTTAATTTCAATTTTTTTAATTGATCATTTTCAAGCAAAATGTCACTTTTGTATCATGGGGTATCAGGGGCGGATCTTAAGAGGTGAAAGGGGGGTCGGCCGGTCCGGTGTCACCCCTTGGTTCAGACGATAGTTAAAAAATATTTTTCACAGAGGCCCTCTCCTATTATATAATTTCATAATAACCTATTTCATTTCCAAAACCTCAAGGATGTTTTGTGGTTTTTATTTAGGAAAAAGAAAATCTCATTTTTGAAACTTATTTGTAACACATTTTTAGAACATTATGTAGATCTTTATAAACTAGGTTTATATTAAAAAAAAAGTATGTGCTATGTAATATAATAAAAAAAAATTGCTAGAAATAATTTGTATACAAGAAAAGTAATCATATTTGTATGTTTTTTTAATAAAAAAATTCAAAGCTTTTAAACATATTCAAATTTCACTTTTTTAATTTATTTTACGTATTTTTTTAAAAAAATTTATAAGCTTAAGGACCTAGTAGCTTACATCTAAAGTAAAAAAAAATTGACTTGTTTTCAAAGTTTCGTTACTAAAATAAACTTTTTTTTAATACTTTGAGGACCAATATTTTAACTAACTAGTATGGATAGGAAGGTGATGACGTGGTGCATGAAAATATGAGTGTACTTTTGTCATTTATCTATTATTGTCCTATTTATGTTATTTTTTTTAACGTTAGTATGGCGATTGGAGTACGTGTTTCAGTTTGGTATATGGAAAGTGTTAATTGTTGTAGGTGGTATGTCATTCCTTAACCACGAATACATTGGTCTACAAAACAATAATTTTCCTTTTTTAAGTATAGTTTTTACAAAAAAAAAAAAATTATGTTGAAAAATCTAATCTAAAATATTTCTTGGAACATTTTTGTCTTTCCAACCCGGAGCATAGTAAAAGATCAGTTTGTTCCTCGGAAAAAAAGGACATCCTTTATTTAAAAATGTCACTAAAGCAAAACATAATGTAACATAGATCTAACTTTCTATTTGTCGTATTTCGTGTGTAGCTTCGGCTTGTTATGGATTTGTAGACCAAGGATTCATGATTGCGGCTGCAAGCGACGAAATATGGGACAATGGGGGCGCTTGTGGCAGGGTTTATAAGGTTACCTGTATGGATGGTTTTTTTGACAACGACCCTCACCCGTGTATTCCAGGTGCATCAGTGGTTGTAAAAATTGTTGATCGATGCCCAAGCCCAGGATGTCAGGGTACACTAGACCTTTCACAAGAAGCTTTTGAAATGATAGCGAATATTGATGGTCAAAAAATCACTATGACATATGATCAGTTGTACGTGTATTTAGTTAGAAGTTCCCTTCTGATCTGTATTCAAAGTTTCCTCATTTCTATAACAAGTTTTACGCTATGTTAATTGATCAGGTTTTTTCTGTTTTTTTTGGCAGAGCATGAAGTTCTCAAACGGGCATCAGGATTGCTTTGGTGGAAGATATGTACCATGCTATTATGCAATGCTTCTTCCTCCTTATGTTTAAATAAAACTGTAGCACACTAATGAATCGAGTTTTGTTGAAATTCGAGGGTTCACAGTTAAAATGTTCATTTTGATCTTCATACTTTTGTACCTTTCGTTAACATAGTTGTATGTTTTGTCTTCAAATAATATAACAAAGTCGAAAGGGAATTACTCATTTGTAGTTTGCTACCTTTAAAATATCTATATTACTCAAAAGCATAAACAAACTTTAATACCCATAAATAATAGAATATAAGACCTGTGTGTTGTAAAATCAAAACAAAACTCTACAAAAATTTCCACTCGAAAACTGCCCCTCCCTTTCTTCCATCTCTCCACCTCTACTATATTGGACCCGTCGGATCACCGACACCACCACTTAGCCGCGAGCTCCAACACTACCACCTCATCGTGAGCTCAAGTACCATCATCTTATAATCCAAACACCCCATTAGAGATTAACTTTTCATCGGATCTATAATTTTCGCCGGATCAAGTAATATTCCCAAATTTCATTGAAATGGTGGAATTGATTAAAACAGATTTGACATAGATGGTTTTGCATTTTATTGGGTTTTGAACAAGCTATGGTGAATTGATTAAGTAAAAATAGATTAGGGTGGCGTTAACTGTTTTCAATTTCGTGAATTTGTTAGCGACGGGACGATGGCTATATATATGAACTCGTTTCTTAATAAATGAAAAACTTATAGGGTAATTTTTTCATAAGAGTAACTTGAAGTGTATGTACAGTTGTATATACATGATTGTATGAAATGCATTTGCATTATAGCCTCCGATGTACATAAATAGTAACTTTAAGTAGTCTATATACATTTTAAATTGAATCGTACATACTTCATAACCTGATGTATGTGCTTTATAGCATGAAGTGTCTATACTTCTTGTGTTGATGCACATACATTTCAAATACCATTTTGGATTCACTTGCGGTTGAAGAAAAGTTCAAAAATTAGTCAAACGTATTCAAACTCCCCACTTCGATCACCCTCTCTTCTCTCTAGGTCTGCCCTACGGACCAACGACTCCTAAATATATGAGATTATGTGATTACTGAAAATAAAAGCATAAAACTCCTTTCTTGCTTAATGAGCCTGTTAGAAAACGCTAACCTTTCAGTTAAATGGTATAACGTACGTTTTCATATATAAAAGTCTTTAAACTTCGTAAATCCAAAATCTTAATTTCTCGCTTAAAAGGTAAGTTTTTTTGCATAGAAAAGTTTAGAAATGCAACAAAACTTAGAGTTGGGTTGATATTACTTTTTAGGCTTTTAACCATGAAAAACTGTTGCCTCGATTAAAATACTCAAATTAAGAGGCTCAAGTCGGATGTATCCAAAACCTTAATCAATTTGTCACACGAAAAACTCACATAAAAAAAATATCTTCTATTTTTTTAAAAATTTTCAAAAATATTATGTTGTTGTGTGGCCAAAGTCTAGCGATACTCACTTTAGCGACAAGCCGATACGTTCTAACGGTATCCTCACATTTTTCTGTAATAAACTCTTCACAAACCTTTTATCTGGTCTGGTGAGTAATTCTTTGCAGTTGTCCCTTAAATTATATCGATGACACCTCTCATAGACATGGGCGGAGCCAGAAATACTATATGAGGGTGTCAAAATTTAGAATATAAAAATGAGTTCTACCAAATCATCGTTTTTAACGTATTTTAGTGAAAACACATGGTCAAAAATTAAAAAACTCTAATTTTCGGAATTTTGGGGGTGCCGTCGCACCCCATGATCTCCATTTAGGTTCGCCCCTGCCCATATCGAAATTGAACAAACATAAACAAAGCCGGGTTTTGTTCGTTTTGCTTCATTTATAGTCCTAATTAATTCTTTTAGGTCGAATAAGCTAAAAGCTCAAAGAAGCAGCAATACAAGAACTCTCTGCCTCGAGGCTTCCCAAATCCTCCCCCACAATCGTTCAATATACTTTCATACGCTCGACAATTAATTTCCATTTATCTTGATAGCGAGACTCTCAATAAAATTCTCTTTGCAAGAAGTTCATCATTTTGTTTTAGCCGCACGCATCTCTCTAACGGAGAGAACTAAACCCTAGCTACCTTCACCTATAGGGCCAAGCCCTGTAGTGTTATGTCCTCTATAAACAAGAATTATTAGTCGCGACGTTGTTATAAGCTAGCTATATTACCAAATTATTACATCACATGGAAATATCCTTAGTAGACAATATCTTTTCATATCTCTTAGTAATATGTAGGTAATACCTTACACACCCTGGTCTAAGCCATATTAGTCATTTAGATCGGTGTTAACGGACTGTCACGTGGTCACACTACAAGAAAATAGAGTTTTGAAAATTAAAATTTAGAGACAGTTTCAAAATCGGTCTCTAAATGATATTTTTTAAGGACCAACATAATTTTTTAGTCGCTAAATAAATATATTTTGAGACCAAAAACAGAAAAAATGGTCCTTAAAAACAATCCGGTACCAACAAAAGATGACTGAATTATTTTGCCCAAAAGATATTTAGAAACACAATAACGTGTTTCCCTAATGTTGGTATTAGATTCTCATTAACAATCAATTTTTTTGTTTTCTAGTGATCTCTAAATATATAGATTTAAGGACAAAAGAAATATTTTCGTCTCTAAACATTTATCTTTCGAGACCAAAAGAAAATTTGCTCTCGAAAATCTATCATTTGGAGACCGTTTTAGGTTTTGTGTTTAAATTTTGGTCTCTAGTTTTCATATTTCTTGTAGTGTCGATAGATGATTTTTTTTAAAATAGTTTTTTGAATATTAAAATAGATGACGAAAAATTAACAGGTAGGGCCGGGTTGCTAAAATAATAAGGCCCTCATTGCTTAGGCACTTGATGCACGTGATGTTTTTAGTGGCGTAGCTAACAAAGAAGTAAAAAAAGGAATTGATTTATGTCCTCGGACAAAGTATATGTCGTAGTAATATTCTTAGAGAATTTGTAATAGTGTATGTATAAAAAAAATAAAAATACCGTTTCTAAGGACTGAAACCTAATAATAATCTTAAAGTTGTACCGGCCTCCAATTTGTTCTCTTTCACGCACGTTAGTAATACTTTGTCTTATATATCGGATTAAAATGTTGTTATTTGATTATTATTTTATTTTGTCCTATAACTTTATCACTTTGTTCACTAATAAAATATTTTTAAAAAGTACTTATACGTACATTGCTTAAATCTGATACACCATTGTACATGCATGTTTCTTATAATTCGTGTACATGTATAAGCAAAACATGTTCTTATATAGACTAATTAGTGATCATCACATATACACCATATACATAGTATATTGCTCACTACAAAGACAGGTGTGAGTACTCTTAAGTCTCATGTATATACACATAAAAGTTTAATGATATATGTCGAGATATTTTAACACAAATTCATCCAGAGACTCGTTGAGGGTTGGTGATCCTATATCGAGTTAATTAAATCAATTACTATCAGCAAATGTTTGTATGAGCGTGTTAAAAATTGTATTCGTATATCATCATTCATTCTATACAAAAACTAGGGATGGTTAGTGACTCGCTCCCGGCCCTTTTTAGTCTCATTCTTACACCGCATCTCGACCCTTGGGTACAATTTGAACTCAGGATTGAAATTAAACATTTGAATTATCACACATAAATTTATATTCATCGTATATGTATATAGTATTTACATATTCTTTTGCTCTCTCTCTATATTTCTCTTAGTAGAGCTGTCATATCTACTTGCATTGATCTTAGAGCCTCACGAACGCCATGATCGCTGACCGCTTAACCGCCCATCTACTCTTCATCGCTAGCTTAACCATAGATCAATCAATTTAAGCGTAACATTTGATTTGATCACAGTGATTTAATTGATCGATCGCTTTATAGCTTGTAACAAAGCAACCTGTAATCCGATCCCATGTCCGAAGCACGTGATGATCACTTATGAACAGATGACCAGACAATTTGAATTGGTTTATTAAGGACCTGTTCTTTAAAACAAATATTATTAAATGGTTTGAGTGCAGCATCTACTTTATTAACTTTGAATGCAAATACAATTCTATAAACATGATATCATCATGTTCGTATAATTCCAAAGTTCATTGTACATGGTAAATCAGTATGTAGTTTAATTCAAAGAGACGTCAATCTCTTTGTTTTCAGATTCCCAGTATATATACTTGGTGTTTTTATGTAAAGATGGGATATAAAGCCGGCTCAAATGAGAATACAATAAAAAATAATTTGGTAGTTATATAGCGAGCTTATAGTGCAACCAAAAGTATATAATTAGCCCTTTCATGCACTAGCTTTTCATCACCCAAATATTATACTGCACTAGTACTATAATAGATTATTAAAGAATAAATAATAATAATGGTCATCACGGGAAGCTAAGTGCATACTCGGCGGCGACGGTACCCTCATAATTCCCAAAATTATGATTTTTAAAATTTTTGATAATGTATTTTGACACTCGTATTTTTATATTCTAAATTTTGACACCCGTTTACCATTTCTGGCTTCGCCCCTTAACCATGATAAAGTTCCTTATCTTTCTCTCAATTGCACTTGGTTCATGCAGATGATGGGACTGCAACGTATTATACTCCTCCATATAACCGTGAGCTATCTTTCCTAAATTATATATGACAGATTAAATCCTGCTACCACAAAATATAAACTGACATGCCATGTCAAAAACTGTCCGAGGGGCGGCACAGTGTGAGCAGGATTGTCATCCTAACCCTACACTTTTCAGAAATTAATTTTTTTTAATAGCGTTTTTCGAAATAATTTATATATAATTTATTCTAGCAACATATTAAATATTTTTTTTGGCAACCGCTTTCAAAATTATATATTGTTACTGTAATAACATACTATAACGTTTTCTTTGATGCAAATAGTACTAATTAAAAATAAAATAACAAGCAAATTAAATACATTATAACACTAACTTATATACCGTATTGATACGTGATACACATATTTGAAAAATCTAAACTATAATAATAATAATAACATACGGTGGTTGTTGTGAATGAAATTTAAAATAACTTTTGGTAGTTTGTATGCAAATTAATTATAATGAAATTGTGTAAAATAACTTGAGTATTTAATAAAATAAGTTTGACTTTTCCGGGTTTGTAATATTTTTATAACTTTCTTTGTTCATATTATTTCTTTTTAATAGTTCGGTTTCTTAATTTTACTTTTTTATACATTCGTTTCTTTATACTTTTCCTTGTCATACCATTTTTTTCTTAAATTTTATTTATTTTATCTTGTTTTCTAATTTTTATTTTACTTTTGGTTAATTTTCAAATGTTGAACGTGACTTTATTGCTGTGACTTTTTTTTAGACTTTGAAAAAAATGTTAAAATTGACCAAAAAGGGAAAAAAAATTAGAAACCAAGTACAAAAAAGAAAAATTAAAAAATTTAGAAACCGGGTACAAAAAAGAAAAAATAGTAACAAAAATATTATAAAATCCTGTTTTTCCACTCTTTACGATTTGAAAAATATTATGTATTTATACTTTTGTAACCCTAAATATTTGGTATTGGTCCGCCGATGAAGTGTCCCCCATTATATATGTAAGTGATATATATATATTCTTAGAATACAATATCGCAACTAAGCTACACTTATTGTATAATATCATATTTTAGGTCATTTATTTTTTATATCATACTCACAAAGGCGCCGTTCCAAAATCCATTCATGACCTTTCAATATGATTTAAAAGGCCATGCAAACAACACCAATATTAGCGTATTAATTAGGTGTCGTTTTAATTAAATGTGACAAGAATTTTTTTTAATTTTTTGATATAAATTATATACGTTTTAAATTTGGTCGTAGTTGGTTTAAGTTTGGATCTGTATTATGTTTAAAAAGGATTAATGTTGCATTGTAATTAGTCTTGCCACTAATACTTACTGTGGGATAACTCTTATATAAAGAATTTCAAGTACAGATAATTACAGGCTTACAGATTTTCAAACATATTTTTCTTACTGATGATCTGTTGGTTTATTTTTGTACCACAAGTAGAACCTAAATTCCTCGACTTAATCATATGTCAGGGACCCTGCAGGACCGTTCATTAATTTCATAGACTTGACACTTAATAAATTAGTGAAAAAACAAACATAAACGCTCATTATGTGGAGATTAATTTCGATCAAAACATGTTTTAGCATCAGTTTTATTTGTTGGCGAATAACACTTGATTTGGACTAGTTTTTATCAATGAGCTAGTTAACAAATTGGGCTTTTAGACACATTCGAGACATATAATAACTATCATGTTCACGATACAAATTACGAGAACTCTAGTAGATATATTCATCTCTTTAATGGAAAGCTGTTGATAAATATCCGTGTTAAAGAGTGTCAAAAAGTTGTAGGTGTATTATAAGTAAGTAATATATCAAATAGTGATACACCTGCATGTTATGTATCATTAGTGGCATATATATAATGGTCCATATATGGATTTCTTTAATGTTAATGGGTCAAGACTCAAATCTTATTGTAAAGCCGAAACGTATCTGATTTGTTGGTGAAAATTATTATCACATCCGCTGTATATTGTATTTGGCGTGAACCGAATCCCAATATTAGAAACTTAGAATTTATCGGGATACTATATATTAGAAACTAACGAGTTTAATGAGTAATATTAGTATATAATGAGTTTTATATTAGTATTAACGAGTATGCTTATTGAATCTATAAAAACCTATTTAAAATAAAAATAATTAATTAATCTATTAATTAATATCTTTCTAAATTAATAAATTTATATGGTACAACTATATTAATTTATAGAGGTTTTAGTGTATTAGCATTCGGGCATTGTTGAAGCCTATTGACCTTTACACACACAATTTGAATAAATAAATATATATTGTAGTAAAATTCAAAGTTTTAATATATACAGTTAGCATTTTCCTTTACATTATTTTGCTCTTCCACATCAAATGTGTATCCTTTTCTGTTTTAAAAAATCTTCTAATTGTCTCTTTTTTTTTCTATTTTTCTTTTGTGTGTAGCTTCAGCATGTTATGGATTTGTAAAGGAAGGAACAAATATTGCAGCTGCAAGTGAAGAAATATGGGAAAATGGCGCTGCTTGTGGGAGATTTTACAAGGTCGCTTGCACCAGTTATGTATATGACAACGACGTCCAACCGTGCAAGGAAGGATCAGTGACGGTTAAAATTGTCGATCTATGCCCAACACCAGTGTGTGATGGTACCATAGATCTTTCACAAGAAGCTTTTAACCAGATATCAAATATGGACGCTAATAAAATTCGCATTACATATGAGTTGTACGTGTATTCAAATTCCAACTGTTTTTATGCTTTCTTTCAATTAATTATTTCTTAATATTATTAATTTCAAATTTGATATTGCAGAGTCTGAAGTTTTGAAGTGGATATGGCTAAAGATGGAAATGGACGCCCAGCGCATCTTTTTACTGTTTTTATCCAAATAACACAATCTAATACCATTGAGTCCTTGAGCTGAAATTCGGGCACAAAATACTCTGATAAGTATATGTATCGTGGCAGTGTTACTTCATATAAGATGGATTTTGAACGAGTTGGTCTGGATGTTCGTTAACAACAGTAAGAAAGACCTATAGAACCTCTTACTTTTTTCACGTAATCGACCACAGAGCAATAAATTTCTACAAATATTTATTAACCAAGTTTTGCTAATAAACATAATTCTCCTACTATTTTAGTTAGCCAAAGTTGAATTTTTTGACATTAAGTAATATACATTGATCTACAACTCATACAAAAAACAACAATCAGTATCCGCAACCAAGAAATGCTTTCAAAACCAAGAAATATTTTACCTGATTTACTAGCAAAGTCGTAAAAGATAAATTAAAAAAAAACTGCAAAGAGGCAATGTACTTTCCATTTTACTCAAATCAGCAGGTTTATCGAAGTACCAAGCTTGCGCTAACATACATGATACAACAAACTAGTAGATGCATCTTTACACTTAAGCTACAACATAGAGATGTAATATAACTTCAAAAGAAATTAAAGCACTTTACTCTCCATGCTAAACCGAAACTACAACTAAAACATGGCTTTTTAAAATTCCAGGAGCAAAAGAAAACCAGAAAAATGAGTCAAAAACATGAGGCTAGAAGCAAATTAGAAGTATAGAACCACACAATAGAAGAAAAACCATTTGAACCATTTTTCTTAACTTATCAGACACAAAATTTGTTCATGAAAAATATACATTCCAACACCATCCAATCTCATCAAAGTCCAAATGTGATCCTGGCTATCCAGAACATCTCATCCTGGATCAGAGACTAAATTCCAGTAATCAAAAATCTCGAGTAATTAATTAGTCCATCACATATATAATAATTATAATTATATAATAACATGCCTTAAAAGTATAGTTTGAATCTTTCATCCAATTTGTATATTTTCTAAATCCCATCTGCACTACTTGGCAGCCATCGCATTTTGTGTAGAGGAAATAAAAATAAGGAGTGTAAATAATTTAGGCCGAAATCTAAGATCCTCGCAATATGATACAATTCAAACACACCATCAATTAGTGAGCCCAACTGTGCTAAACGGAAATAAAGTCACATGTCGTCATAGTAAAACGAATGGAACTTAATAGTTCACTTCACGGTAAAAAATGTTTACCTTTCAATAATAGTACATATCTTTTTTTAGCGGGAAAAATTACATTTACTACCTCAACCTATCTGCGGTTAACGATTTGGATACTCACCTTTCAAATTTACCAATTTAGATACCACACTAAATAAATTTTCAATTTAGGTACCACCGTCTTAATAAATCACGAAATCATGTCACGTGATATTTGACAAACATTAATTTGATAGACTAATTTGACAACTTTGCACAAAAATATGTCATCCTAGAAAAACTTTTATCCCAATTTTACACATAAATTTTTTTTGCATATAATTCAATTTTTTGTTGTGTGTGAAATTAGAAAAAATATTTTTATAGGATGACATATTTTTATACAAAATTGTCAAATTAGCCTCTCAAATTAATGTTTGTCAAATGTCACGTGATTTCGTGATTTATTAAGACTGTGGTACCTAAATTGGAAATTTATTATACAGTGTGGTACCTAAATTGGAAAATTTGAAGGTGAGTCCCAAATCGTTAAAATCAGATAGGTTGGTGTACTAAACCAAAAAAAAAACCCCTTTTTTAGCTTAATACTTTTGTCCTTTATTTCGGACTAAACTGATTTGATCGTTGTGTATTAGGAGGTCATCATTAACCAACGTAAGGCTAACCTTTCCAAGGATGAATTATAACACCGCACACTTCACACTTGCTTAGTGTTTAAGCATTCTTTTCTGATGACTAAAAAAAATCTTCTGGTAAAGCAGTGGAGAAACTAGGAGACTTACTTTTCGTATTAAATTGGGTTGCTTTGAATTTGTTAGACCTTTTCGTTAAGATTTAAGCTACATGGTAAGTGTTAGTTTTCTTTTAATAAGCATACTCCCAGTTCTTCACCTATTGTAATGTTTAGGGCCTTTATCAATTGGCATCTTATATTTGATATTCTTTTCTCTACGTGGTTAGAGTTTGTCTAAAACAGTAACTAACTTGAAGACTTTTACTCCGTTACAAGATAATTGCCGGTAAAAAAATTAGCGTAATAAAAAAACTTTGTCTTGAAGGTTTTTAAAAACTATCTTTTAACTTAGAGACAAAAATTAGAATCTGCATTACAAAGATTATTTTTCCGGAAAAAAAAACTACCAATAAATGTTTTTGTTGACTTATAATTATGAAATGCTTTTGTTGGTTTTCAACTTCTCAAAGAAAAAAATAAATCGTCTTCTACCCGGAGGCGGTCCTCGTATAAGCCATACAACCCTTGAGCTTAGGTGCAACGTGTCGAAGGGCGCCGGGAAAAAAAACATTGAAAAAAAAAATGCATTTTTTTTATAACAGTTATTAGTTTTGATAATTAAGGTAATTAAATTCTGTGTTTCTTTAAGTTTGATTTTGTATTGTGTTTGAAGAAAATATTACGTTATATTCTGCTCAGTATTTCCATTTTTTGTTTGTTTATTTGTGATTTTTTTCTGGGGAAATTTTATATTATTCTTAATAAAGTTAAATAAGTGCCGATATTTTTGGGGGCTCTCCATGGACACTTATAATCACACAATCGATAACAAGGCTCAATTACAAAACAAAGAAAGAACACGCCAAATTACACGACGTACGCAACAGATAGAACATAGCTGTAATATAAAATGTTGCAAGTTGCTAGAAATTTTCATGAATCATTAATTGTGATCAAGCTAAGCATGGGCAAGCGGCCATGAATAAGACAATGAGCTATGATTTTATAATAATGTAACAATAACACAGCCAATTGCAATTATTACAATGTGCTATATACGAATCCCAACAATACATCATAATTGCATGCTAGACATACCCTTGTAGGAAAAAAAACACGTATTTATCAATATCATCACGTAATATATACCAGTGAAATTAATCTTGGCCGTCAGATTTCTATCCAAACGCCGGATAACCGATATCCAGTCGGGTAAACCAATCACCATTTTCTTTTAACTGGTGAGTTTCGTGATAACATTTCGTATTAGGAGACAATATTATTTGGAACACAAGTTATGTAATGTTGAGATATTGTATAAACCAGCGTTCCCATTTTTCGGAACACAAGTTTATTTGCTACTCGTTCATTCAATTTAAACACTAACAGTTTCCGATTTCGGAAATGCACAGATATGGTTCTTTTATTGTAAAAATGGTCTTGCTAACTTGGGCCCCCGGGCATAGGATAAAATTTCGGAAATGCGCAGATATGCTTTCTTTATTGTAAAAAAATGATAGATTTGATCTCCTTATGTAATCGTTATCATTAGCATAACTAATAACCTGCATTCGCTAGTTTTATCGTGAACCTTCCTTAACTCTATTTGAAAAAAGGATTGATAACTATAAAACTGTCCTAATTTTTATGGGACCGGATTTTATTACTCCCTTTGTTCCATGTTACATTTGCATTATGAAACCATATGCGCTCAACTACCGAAATGAACACGCTGGTTCATTTTTATTATGAAATTTAGCATATATACTGGTGACCAAATTGCCTTTCACATGGTAGTGTTCAAATAACATGAAACGAAGAGCGTATTACGAACTTACACACGAGTTCGTTAATTTGTTTGTCATCATCATGGTTTTGCTTTTGATCAAGCCAAACATCAGTTGGCCCGTTCTCTCCGTTCGTACTTGAATGTCTTATTTAAAACTAAAACTTCCAAGTTTCTAATCGAGACTAATTAAGTGCGGCGACCATCGGTAGAATTTTTCTTCAGATTATAATATTATTAAGAGGGTTTTCGAATATACTAAGGGTTTTCAATATATAATGATATTTTTTTAGCAATGTTATTAAACAAGAAATATTATATCAATCACTACTGCAACTGCAAGTGAGCTGTTCAGCAAGAATGTCTTAATCACATAACTAAGATTTGTGCTAAATTTCGGGATGGGTACCCCACTTTTAAGCCACGATAAGGAATAAAGTATTACAAGCAAAAAACACAGATTATAAACTCCGTCTTTTGTGCAATATATCAATACTGCAATTATTTAATGAAAGTGGTTGATTTAGTTCACCACCTTCTACTAGCAGTAAATATTATAAAATAAAATTAAAAAAAAGTAGTCAACTTTATCGTCCTAAACATCATCAAGCGTGCACAAGATAATTAACACCAACTACCAACACACTAAACAACAATTATAAGTATATGATACTTTAACTACATAAAATAAATTAGATAATTAACACCCTGCCGTAATAACTAAAATGATGCTGACGATTAAATTAAAACACAATGGGGTTGAGTCAAAACACAGCATTTACATATATGATTTCTTTAGACACGTAATTTCTTAAAAGTACAAGATTAAATGATAGATTGTGCCAAAGTTTATATATGTACATTTCTAAAAGGCATAAGACGGACTTCAGCCGGAAATTGTCCGCATAGCGTCTAATTCCACCTAATTCGCTTAATCACCGTTTAATTCCACCTAATTCGCTTAATCACCGTCTAATTCGCTTAATCCCGTCTAATGTTTTCGGCTTTTAGGCTCTGTCTACAGCCTAGACATCGCCCAATTTGCAACTAGACGTGACTTTTAAAACATTTTGTTTGACTATGCAACTTAGCAAGCCTTAGCCAGTTGATTGCATTTGAAAATACACTCTTTTTACTCATAAAGACCTCTTGGGGTGTTTTTGATGATTAAATATGAATACATTTTAGCATACATTAATGCATTGCTTAAATAGTTAACTAAAATGCATCAAAACAACATACTCATTTATAGAGAAACATGATATGGGTACATAATAGTACTAGTCTGCTACACAAATTATCACGTTTCTAAGAAATTTGTTTTCCACCATCCAGTAGTTGTAAACACGTCAATATCTTTTCTACATATAAACACTTCATCATCTGTCTGTTTTTTTACGGAAATGTTATCTAATTATATCCTACATACAGAATACATACATACATAATGGGATTTCTAATATTGTGGTCATGCACTTTACTTCATTAGTGTGCCACTCATAAGCTGGATGTAAATTAAAATTTAGGATTGTTGGTTGCCAAGTTTTAGAAATGAGAAAAATATTTAGCTTTTAAGGTCTAGATTCCAAAGACCATGAATAAAACTCAGCTCTTAATTTTTTTTTCTGGAGGGTAAAAACTCAGCTATTAGTATTTTAGTTCTGTATAGTTAGATGAACCGCAATGTAAAAGTAAAAAAGACTAAGACAGTTTGATGTTAAAACAACCACAAAAGTTAACTAAGATGAATTATTTGAGCATAACTAAATAAAATTGGCTCACCGAACCCAAAGAAAAAGTGGATATGCATTCACCCTTCTGCATTGCTAACAACTTTACAGCCAAAAGAAGGCAACTCATTTATATATGTAAAGCTTCCCAAAATTGTTTGCCAAACACAGAAAAAATTAATCCATGTAACCAGATAAAGAGAATTGCCAAGGAATAAACAAAACCTTAAAAAATAACCACCCCATCTGCAGAGGTGAACGACACAACAGAGACAAAAATATATAGTTAATAAAATCAAAATCACCCATAATTCGACGAAATATATGTAGGAAATCAACCTTTCTGCATTCCTAACAACTTATATAGACAAGAGAACCAACTCAGAATCTTTTTAAAAAATTCCTTACAAAGAAATAAAGAGAATAACCAAATTATGAACAAATTATTAACGCCCGTCCGCAGAGGTGAACGACGCTGCAAACCCTGAGGGACGATCAGGTAAACTTGTCTGTGTATTATCACCGCTGGCTACATATGAAGACGAAGTAGTCGAAAAAGTAGTAGAGTCTTCTAGCGCCTGCCATTTCTTTAGTGCCTGAGGAAGAGTCATATCGAAATCTATCCCAAGCATGTCCTCATTTTCCAACTCTTCAGGCTTCCAAATCTCTGCTAACGAGGATAAAACATTTACAGCATGACCCATGTCGGGTCGCTGGGAGGGCTCCCTGGCGCTGCAGTGGCCTGCCAGCTCAGCAACTGTTAGGACCGACGCGAGGGTCTCTTCATCAAGAGAGAGAGAAGGATCGATGACTTTGGAGAATGTTTCTTTGTTGATGTGCATACGACGGAACCATGTAACTAAGTGGACTTCGCTTTCTTCTTTTTTAGTGTCGTCGAGGGCCTTCCTTCCTGTAATGAGCTCCATTAGGATTACTCCGAAGCTGAATACGTCGATTTTAATGGTTACACGTCCCGTCACTGTCAAATAAATAAATAAGTAGAGCAATGGAGTATGGACAGTAGGTTTGTAAGAGAACAATAAACTTGGAGAAACTTTGAAATATATCTGGTAAATGTAAGACTGTTGGCAAACGGGTAAATATTTTAGCACTACATTTTGGATTGTGGTGAGACTTGTGTACCATATACAAATGAGCTTGCTTAAGCAAATAAAGTGGATTTTACAATTTCATACAAGTTTTAATACAAACTTGAAGTCCAAAAAAGAACAGCTTTTAAGCGGGTAAACAGAATACATTCCTGCTTTTAAGCAAAAGAGCATAAACCAGAGCTTTAAAGCTGCGAACGATCAAGGTTACAGGGCCAGATCTGAGTATAAGAGGATGCAGTACTTGCAGCATTTTAGTTTTGGCCAGTTAATAAGACAATGCAACATCATTTAGACATATATTCTGACCAACAAGTCAAACATAGATGACAGTAAATCGATCGCGGTTGGTCACTCAATTAGGCAATGAGAGAACCTTCCTGGTACATAAATCATCAGATCAGCAAGTCAACATACAACTACAACTTATAGATTTTAAAAAAAAAAACTGTAACTATGATAGGAAAACATCAATCTTAGTCATCCCCCGCACTGGTCATTTTCAAATCATTAAAAAAAGTAGTCCATAATTTAGTATCGGAATACAATGATGTAGAGCTGTTTCGCAACTTCAATCAAATGGCAGCTGGCCACTCAATTAGACACCGACACTTAAACATACATATATAATCAGAACAAGAAGTCAGCATAAGTAACAACCTTTTGGTTTTAGACATTTTTATGACATTAATAAACTAACAAACATCAAACTTAGACGTCACATGTACAGGTTGTCAAGAAATATAATTTAGTACAAAACTCTAGTATAGGAGTTGAGGGTGGTTTGGTTGTAGCTTGTAAGCATATAATCTAGAAATCTTTTGAGGTTGAGGAAAAAACTAGGTTTATCCAGCTTAAAGGTTTTAAGCTTTCCAAAACAAAAATCCAGAGAAGCGTGGCTTTCAAGCTCGTCAACTAAATGCAAAGAAAAAGGTTTAAAACTCCAACTAAACAAGGGAAGATAGGGATCTCAATAACTAAAAACAGATAGTAATCATGCTCAATAAGACACTGCAATATCAATTCTATACTGCAAAAGTAACCATGATTTAACCAATAAGTCGACAGTAATTGCAACTTAGACACCTAATAATTGAATGCAATAATGATTCAAAAGCTGACACACTTTAAAGATCCTTATCAAAAAGAGGTGCTCAATAAAAAATACCCCACTATTACCAGAATAATAGACAAGTTGTTTGGCAAAGTAGAAACCTGGATAAAAGAACGAGTATAAACATTGCAAAAACCAATTTTCCTAGACCTCCGGGATATGATTGTTAAAAAGTCATTCCATTCGGTTTCAAACTTGAAAAAGAATAAACTCTTCTCAGTTATAACATGTGCGGATAATTTTTCCACAAACAATTACATGATGAAAAACTATAGATGACTACTCATCCTTCTGAATGATGCATAACCCATGTGCTAAGGATCTTGTTGATCTAAGCAACAATCTCAATCTATGACTTATGGCATAATCATTTTTTAAAGGACGGCCATATATATATATTTATCAAATGAAAAGAATAAAATACATATTAACCATATGTAGGTTCAGGATTATGGACAAAGAACAGCCAACTTTAAGGTAACAGCTCCATGTGTTTTTCACACTTAGAAAATAAAGTTGCAAAATGATGCCCATAAGATCACATTTCTGCCATATGAAAGAGATATAATAATCTTCTCATAACGCTTATTCAGAACAACAAATGCCAGCCAATTTACTTTAGGAAGTGAAAAAAAAATCCCGAACAACAAATGCCAGCCAATTTACTTTAGGAAGTGAAAAAAAAATCCCGACCCACCCGACTTTTTCGGGATCCCGTAGGGTCAGGATAGGTTTATCCCGAATCTCCCGACATATCTTTTTTATTTTAGGACAATGTCATTTTTTATTAATAATTTTCATTTGAGAAGTCTAAACATGTTATTAACACGAAACATAATCATAGTTTAAAAATAACATTCCTAATAAATGAAAAAAGAAATTAACATGTAGTAAAAAAAATAGTGTGAAACTACAAATAATTGAGTAGATAAAAAAATTGATACGTTTTTTATCATATTCTTTTAGTATTTAGTTTTATTCACACAAGCAATAATTATCATACTAAATGAGATACATTATAATTATAATTTTTATAATCGGAAAATAATGATCATTTATCTTTTTTGAAGTAACAATATAACTTTTTAATTTAAGTATATTTTTTATTTTAATAGTTTCATATATTCAAAACTACAAATCTATATTATACTTATGTAATTATAACTAATATATGAAACAAAAGGATTGTAGCTCATATGGTAGAGTGTTTACATTACATGCTAGAGATACAAGATTTGATTCTCATCATTTGCATTTGATATAAATTAATTTACAGTTTAGCATTGAAATAAAAAAAAATCATGTTATATAATATAAATTAAAAATTAATTAAAAAATCTGGTCGGATCGGGACATCCGACGAAATCAAAATAAAAATCATGTTATATAATATAAATTAAAAATTAATTAAAAAATATGGTCGGATCGGGACATCCGACGAAATCAAAATTGCCACCCGATCCCGAAGTTTGTCGGGTCGGGACAAAACCCGACATTTTCTGGTCGGGACTCTTCTCGGGTCGGGACACGGGTCGAGATTTCGGGATTTTCCCCCAGTCCTAGTTGCAGTGATAGGCGAGAACACACAATTCGTAACTTTTAATCTAAATATTATGACGCCAACAAATGAGAAGACAGGAACACTTTATAGATAATTATGAAGATGGAGTTTTAATAAAGAGAGGGAAACACGCAAGAGTACATATTAAAATATAAGCCCCCATGACTATAAGAATATTACGAGTTCTTTGGCCAAGTACAGAAAACAAAACAAAAAAAAAAACAAAAAAGTGTAAAAAGATTGGAAAAACCAAATACACAACCCCCCACAAAAATTTCATATAAAAGTCATTCCACTCAGACTTAATACTTAATAAACAATTAAGTTGCATGTCCAGAAATACAATATGATGAGAAAGTTTAAAGACAACTCATCGTTTCCAATGCAAAACCCATGTGCTAAGGATCTTGTTTATCTAAGAAACAATATCAATCTAGGAACTAATTTGATCATAATATATAAAGAACGTACATGATTATCACATGATCAGACTAAAATAAACCTAATAGTGTATAGATGATAAGACAAAAAAAAAAAAACTAACTGAAAGGACACAGCTCCACCTGTTCTTCATACGCTATAGGATAAACTTAGAAATAATGCCTTACAGATTTTATTTTTTCCATAAATCTTTAGTCTTGCCATTTGGAACCATAAAACCGCTTGTTTAAGGCAACCAGTACCTGTTAGTTCACTAGAAAAAACTATTAACATTTAAAATTTACAACAACTTGTGGGTTAGACTGAAGGGATAGAAAACGACACAGATAAAAAAAAAAATTGTAAATCAATGCTACAATTTTAAATAATGAGTATACTTGTTAAGTTGTTATCATTAATTTCAAGTAATAATCTAAAATTTATATAGTACGCCGATATATCAGCATCGTTGATCTTTAAAAAACTAAAACATTTCCTTGCTGCATGCTACCCATACAACTATGGAAATCTGTACTATTTCGAAGCAAATACTTAACACTTTGAGTGCATGATATGCGAGGTTAGCTCTCGGGTTTTTATTATTGAATTAATCATCCTTAGCAAATTCTAAACATACAAATTAGTGTAATAAAAATACCTGCATATTCAGGAGCAAGATAGCCAAAAGTGCCAGCTAATCTCGTGACAACCGAAAACTTCCCATCAGGAGCCAAACGAACAAGTCCAAAATCCGCTACTTTTGCACGTAAATCATCGCCAAGTAATATATTAGTCGGCTTAAGATCCCTATGGATAAAACTTTGGTGCGCTAAACTATGAAGATATTCTACGCCCCTAGCCACATCAAGTGCTATCATAAGCCTCTTCGACCACTCTAAAGGTCTCAACCCTTCCTTTTCCCAATCAAATAAATACCTACTAAGTGTCCCTTGAGGCATATATTCGTAAACTAATAATCTCTCGTTCCCATCCAAACAGTACCCTAAAAGGTTAACCAAATTCTTATGTCTCACCTTCGTTAAAACAGTTATCTCAGATTTAAATTCGTCTAATCCTTTTTCAGTCACAACACCCGATTCCATCCTTTTAACTGCGATTTTTGAACCATCGTGTCCTTCTCCTTTGTAAACTGTACCAAAACCGCCACGTCCCAAAATATTATCTTTGCTAAAGTTATTAGTCATGTCTCTCAAAGACTGAATTGTAACAACCATAGTTCCAGCTTCGATGACATGGACATCGCTCGGCCCGCTACTACCAAGACTATAAGTTTCACTCGTGCCGCCACCAAGATTATTATTTGCAATGGTGATCTTAACCTCTTGATCAGAACCCGAATGGCGAGGATGGACAACCATAATGTTTGGACTCTGCACCCTAGCGGATCTTTTATTCTTGGTCTTATAAATACAAAAAACTACAACACCGAGCAAACAAATGCCACCAATTACGGAGCCAATAATGACACCTGCCGATGTTTTTTTACCCCTCTCAGAACCCCCACCACTGGTCCCACCGCCACCACCGCCGCCACCACCGCCGCCAGGTACCCCAGTTGCTGGTGGGCTAGCTGTGTCATTTCCAATATCAATATTACCACTGGTGTTTACAATCACATTTTTTTGAAACAAGGGGATTTTACCGTAAAGCTGATTATTCGAAAGATCTAAAAGTGTGAGGTTTTTCAGTTTAGTAAAATCATCCGGTATGGTACCAGTAAGACTATTATCATTTAGATGCAGCTTTTCCAATGATTCTATGTTTGAAAATTTTGGAGAAATTGAACCCGTAAGATGCTTGTTTCTAAAATTAATCTGAGTAATCTTCCCATCTGGACATATAATCCCAGACCAACTACAAGGATTATTCCCTATCCAATCTTCAGCAAACCCTTGCGGATAATTAAACGATTTGCCGATTAAAATCATTAAGTTCACACGAGGGTCGCAGTCAACTCCAGGTTCTAATAAACAAAAGCTATTTTTACCGCTTATATCGGCCGCAACATTAGGAGCAAATTTGGGTGTAGGCCCTTGGAATAGATTATTAGTTAAATTCACAATTTTAAGAGACGGAAGCTTTATTAACGAGTCGGGAATTGGACCAGTAAATATATTATCCCTTAAACTGACATTTTGAAGGGCTGTTAGACCCGAAAAATCTGGTAAAGGGCCTGAAAATTGGTTACCATGTATCCAAATCTCTGCCAAGTCAGTCATATTTTGCAAAACAGAAACCGACCCGTTTAGTTTTGAAGGGCCGTTTTGACTATTAACCCAAAGTGATTGGATTGATGAACCTGAAAAGCTTCCTGGTAGACCCCCTTCGAGCGAGTTCATGGCTAAGTGAAGTGTTGTTAAACTGACGAAAGAACTGAAAAAATCGGGAATTGTTCCAATTAAATTTGCAGAATTTGCAGAAAATTCCCGTAGCTGGACTGTGGACTTGAGAGAATCGGGTAAAGACCAGCTTGAAAATGGGTTATGGTCCAAAAAGACGGATTCAAGTGATGTCATGCCTGCAAGGAAAATTAAATAAAGATTAAAAGAAGATAAAAACATGAAATTATTGAGAAAATTAAATCAACCTAGATAGTTTTTACCCTACAACATAGCAACTACTGGATTAATAAGTTAATATATAAAAATTACTTTCCAGCTTCAACTACGTTAGGCTAATATTAGCAACACATGTCCCTAATACTATATTATCCAGAACAAAATCAATGAAAATTAAAATATAAATGAACTTCAAATCTAGAATACGCCAGAAAGCTAGTTTATAATCCCAGAAATCTCAGTCTCTTCAAACACAAAAGAAAGTATCTTTTTAAATCTATTGTTGATAATCACCACATAAAAAATAACTTCTTTTTAGTATTTTGGAAACATAAATTTCACCTTCAATTAAAAAGTTAACTTTTGAACCTAAAGTAACATGAATCCAAAAGAACCATTATAACAGTTTCTTTTAATCTAAACCTGGCAAGGAATAATTGCATGTTCTGTATAAATATTTCAATCTAGGTAAAATAATTATTCATTTAAAAAAGAACATTTCTACTTAAATTTAAAAAATATTAACACTAGAAGTAAATGTTTTAACTTGACATATCCAGAATTAAACAAACTATCAAAACCCAGTACAGTAAAAAAACTTAACCAAAGTAATAAACCATGCCTGAAAAAAAACCGTTCTGATTGAGTAAAAACCTTTTTTTTGTACTTCAAAATACAAAAAAAAAAAAAAAAAAAAAAATCCAAAATACAACAAAACATTCAAAACTCGGTACAGTAAATAAACTTAGCTACAGTAAAATATCATACCTGTAAAAAAATCCGATGGAATCGACATTTTAAAAAAAAAATCCCTTTTTTACTTCAAAACACAAAAAATAAAATCAAAATCACCACATCCAAAATTGAACAAAACTATCAAAACCCAGTACAGCAAATACACTTAACCCCTGTAATAAATCATACCTGTAAAAAAATCTCTTTTCTTTACTTCAAAATACAAAAAATAAAATAAAATCACCACATCCAAAACTAATCAAAACATTCAAAACCCAGTACACTAAATAAACCCAAGCACAGTAATAAATCATACCCGTAAAAAAATCAGACGGAAACGTCGAGAAATTATTATTATTGAGAAATATCACTTTCAGTCCTGAGAATCCAGAAAGTGACGGAACCGGTCCATTAATATGATTATCCTGCAGCTCAAGCCTTTCCAAAGCAGTCAATCCAGAAAAAGAATCAGGTAAAATACCATTTAGTCCCTGGCTTTTCAACTGAATTACGGTAACCCGATCACTAGCACACTTAACATTGGACCATTTACACGGGTCGGGACCAGTCCAACCGACCGGTTTTAAGATTGTTTGTAAGTCTAGCATTGGTTGCAAGTCTTGTTGGGAAAGAGTAAAAGGGAGTAAAAAGAGTGTTGTTATTAGGGTTAGTAAGATGGGTTTTGGGTTTGGTTTCTTCATCTTTTTTTTCATTGAGATTGTTGTAGGAGAGAGAGGGAAGGAGAAGAGAGTGGTGGGGTGTTTTTTTGGGGTTTAATTTTGATGTCTTTTGGTGTTATAAACATTGTGGGGGATTTTGCAATATAGGTCCTTCAATATTTAGTTTTGTGTTTTTTCTAAATTTTGGTCATTACTTTTGGAATTTTTTTTTGATATTTGGTCCATCCATTGAACAATCT
This sequence comes from Primula veris, assembly GCA_963682055.1. Taxonomy (NCBI): domain Eukaryota; kingdom Viridiplantae; phylum Streptophyta; class Magnoliopsida; order Ericales; family Primulaceae; genus Primula; species Primula veris. Next base: position 16,157,649 of record OY821743.1, on the reverse strand, counting down.
CTCTTTTGGGTTTTGATGTCTAGTTGTTATTATAAACAAGGTGTGTGTGTGTGTGTGTGTGTGTGTGTGTGTGGGGGGGGGGGGGGGGGGGGGTTTGCAACTTAGGTCCTTTAATGTTTGGTTTTGTGTTCTTAGACATTTTTTGTCTTACTTTTGGAAATTTTGTAATATTTGGTCCAATCCATTGGACAATCTCTTTCTCTTTGGGTTTTTTAGGGTTTGGTTTTCTCATTTTTGGTCATTACTTTTGAAAAATTTTATGATGCTTTTGGGGATTTTGCAACATAGGTCCTTTAATGTTTGGTTTTGTGTTCTTAGACATTTCTGATCATTACTTTTGGAATTTTTTTGTTATTTGGTCCATCCATTGGACAATCTCTCTCTCTTTAGGTTTTGGGTTTTTCATTTTTGGTCATTACTTTTGGAAAATTTATGATAATTTTGGGGATTTTGCAACATAAGTACTCATTTAGTCATTTTGTTGTTTCTTTGATCGTTGGTTTTGTGTTTTGATATATTTGGTCATTACATTTGGAAAATTTGTGATGTTTGGTCCATGACTCCATCCATTGGACAAACTCTCTTTTTGGGTTTTGGATTTGGTTTTTTTCATTTTTGGTCATTACTTTTGAAATTTTTATGACAATTTTTGGGATTTTACAACATATGTTGCTCATTTTGTTGTTTCTTTAGATATTTGGTTTTATGTTTTGATATGTTTGGTCATTACTTTTGGAAATTTTATGATATTATCAAGTAGTTAACAAGAGCGGAAAAATAAGCAAGGCCGGAATAGGAAACGGATAAGTGAAGCGTAAAAGAATAAGATTTTTATATTTACACGTGAAAAACTTAGAAGTAAGAAACGGAAAATGTAGATTTTGTAAGGAGAAACATAAACCACGAATTTGTTAACTATAACCATGCATCAGACGATGTATTTTTACTTTTATGAGAAGCATTGGGTATGACTGAAGAAATAAAAGCTTTATGGTTTGTTTAGTTTATCTGGTTTGTTCAAGTGTACGCAACGAATATTTAATAGTATAACGGTGTAATTATATGTGTTGTGATATATTTCCATGGCAATATAACATATTTGAATAATTAGTCTATCATCATACTTCCAACTTCTAATGAAAAATCGCTTATACATGAAAATTATGGGTTCATAGCTTATTTGGTTCAATCAGGTTTATAATATCAATGATATATGGTATGGCTCGTAGTTGTCATACTACGTCAGTGGTTTTTTTATTATGTGTTGGGTACTCATTTTGTTGTAACTTTATTTTTGACGCATTAGATTGGGATATTAGAATCTCTACACTCGTATCTGTTTTGACTAAATCGTCTGATCAAGATGTGTAAATTGCGTACGTAAATTAAATGTTTCTCAATTGAGCATGTTCAAGTGGTCTTCCAAGTCCACTTCTTATGAGCATTACTTTGAATTGGGTGCGTGTTGTTCAGATCATATTGTTTTTGTAAATATTGAATTTTTTTAAAGAACTTTATTGACATCGGACTATGTCTTTGCAACATCAAGTAACCGCATAATATTGACTGTTGGCGCATCTTAAAGTGATAATTGAAGCGCAAATGTTTCTTGAAAGTCTTCTATAAGCGGCTGAATTGTAAGGACTACGGACCTATTTCGCTAGTTCACTAAAACTTAAGGACTAAGCAAAAAGTAAATTTCACAAACTTGGAAATTAGGAAATTTGATTAGTTGAGATATTAACAAAATCTTTATAGCATAAGAATGATAATTAGTTTGAGAAATGAAACGGGAAAAAAGGAAATTCATTTAATGTGTGTAGGTAAGGATACAGCTGGCTTGTACGCGTGGGACCCGCTTTTCCTTTGAGAAGGCCGCTCAAAATATTATTGCTACAAATTCTACCAAAAAGATTTTATTTTTTATATTTTATTATCATTATAAAATAATATTTGATTTAATAATAGTTAAAAGTCATCGTAAATTTGTCACTAATTTAAAAAATTGACATAAATCTGTCATAAATTGACTAAACTGTCACAAAACCGTCATAAAAACCGTCGCTAATCAGCTCGTATAAAAAAATAAGGTAATTAAACCAGTAGTATTTTTTTACCAGGTATATTAAATACCAAAAAGATTGAAAACCCATTTTATCTTGTTTTTGTAGCAAGACTTTTGTTGCTTTGTGATAAAGGTGGTCCGGTGGACCTTCCTTTATAGTTTATTATACTAATTGGTTATATGGGTTAAGTAATTACTGTAGTGTTTAAAACTTGATATTTTGATTAATTAACTAGTGTTTAAAAGAGCAAGGGGTTGGTAGCCACGTGGTTGTTACCCGAGTATACCACGCTCACCACCAGGGTTCGAACCCTGTCGCCTGCAAGTTTCGCAGGTTTTCCTCAAAGGAGGAATAAAAAAAAAAAAAAAAAAAAAAAAAAAAAAAAAAAAAAACTAGTGTTTAAAAGTTGGAGGATGTGTGTGACATTTTCATTTTGTTAGTTACATCACTTTACAATTTACTACACTGTAGTTTACTATAGAACTCTTTAATCAAAGGTTGATCATAATAGTCGTTAGAAATTAACATTTGGATCGAAATACTCGTGTCAGAGGATGTGTGTAACATTATTTTTGTTCGTTAGAGTAAAACTTAAATATTTAAGATGGAATTAAAGATACTAGCACTTTTTAGATTGAAAATTAGCTTGTGATCCATAAAGTTACCACTAGCTATACTCATTCCGTTCATTTTTAATTATTCATTACGAAATTACGTGTAATTTTAATCGATCAAAAACTTGTATTAAAATTGTCGGAATGAAAATTTTCAAAAATTGATCACATAGTTTAAATGTTAAATTTTATGATTAGATTTTAAAAAATTCATTTTGACAATTTTGATACATGTTATGAGCCGGTCAAAATTGCACATTGTTTCGTAATGAACAATTAAATGAAAACAAAAGAAATAATATTTAGAGTTTAAAATAAATTAATTGTTGTAGCCATTAAATGTAAAAGTAAATATGTTTGTCGAATAGCTAGTTTCATATCTGCATGAAGCGAATGATCTCGAAAAATGCCAACATAGAGTCAAATTTCTATAGCACCTTTAACGTAAATGGGTCAAACATACATGAAACTGAAAAATTAAATTATGATCTAGTCCACTAATCGGAGTACTATCCATCAACTTGGATATGATCTTAATTACACTTTTCTAATTTTTAGTTCAAGAAAATAGAGCCTAATTTACTATAGTTTTGTTAAATTTTTCTTGTTAAACATTAACACACCCATCAATTAAATAGCTTTTAAGTGAAACACCTAGATGTTAACTTTTATCCTTGCATTTAGTGTATAATTTTAAAAAGGTTGTATATATAATTTAATTAATAACTAAAACTTTAATTGTTATAGAGGTCACTACCTAGTGCTGTAAATGAGACGAGATGTTTGTGAAATCGTTTCTATTCGGCTCGACTAATGTTCGGTTCATGTTCGTTTATTTATAAATGAACATGATAATGAACAAGAATATAGTGTTCGTCCATTAAGTGAACTGAGCATGAACATGTCTCTGTTCGGTTCGTGTAATCTCGTGTTCGTTTAACTATATATAAAGTTTGATAAAATAAAAAAATAAATCTATTAATGATGTAACAAAAACTAATATCACTACACAATTAATAAATTTATTTATGGTATAATGATATAAATGATATGTTTGTATTATTTTAAACTTATTATGGTAATTTATATCATCATACTATAAATACAGTCAACGATTTTATCATTAAGTGTTCAACTCGTTAAAGTAATCATATGTATGTAAAAAAATAATTTATACAATATATAAACTTAAAGTTATATGTAAACTAGTTTAATTCATAGTTAACAATATAATAATATATGATAAAATTAAAATATATTTTAAAAATAAAGAAAAATAATTTTTTTTCAATTATTAAATATTTTGAAAGAAATTAGATGTTCACAAACAACTCGTGTTCGGCTCGTCAAATGTTCGGTTCATTTTCATCAAATGTTCGTTCGTATTTAAATGAACATAAACTTAACATGAACAAGAGCTTTAATTCATGAACTGAATATAAACAAATGATTGTTCAATTCGTTTCGTTTCATTTAAAGAGCCATCACTACCTTTTTTTTTTTTTTAGTAAGGATAGTAGGAAATGTGGGTTCAAGCTACAAAAGTTGCGGGGTAGAAATAAAAAGTATTGAAGAGTAATAGTTAGTTTTGGTATTGGATTAATTTTTTTACCCCATTACCCATTAAAAGACTTGTTAAATTTAACAAAAATATTAACAACATTAAAGTTAATAGCTACTATAAAAATTATTTGTTAACTAAAATATTTAAACAAGTGAGATAATATAATAATTAGTGTCAATTCCCATATATTACTTCACATTCTTGTTATATTACTTCACATTTCTATTGCCCATACATCAAGAATTACAAAATTATTAGTGAAGTTTTATGTTAGAGTCTTATTATTTTTTTGTTTTACAATACATGTATTTTCCTCAATATCTATATCATATATACTATGTGAAGATATCGATTTTTAAATATTTTTAAATCATCATCTTACTCTAAGGAACCGATGATTTGAAAATAATTTTTTTTTGGACAAACCGAAATTTGTCTCTCTGAATAGTAAAATTAAAGACAAATATAGTTGTTTGTCCTAAATCTATTTTTTTAAGCAAACGATTTCATTTTTTCTCCAAATCTATTTTGACACAAATTTTAGTTGATATATTATATTAATATACCATATTACCATGTACTTGGGACCCATTTATTTATTTATTTTGGTCTCTAATTTTAGATTTTGAGACAAAAAAATAATTTTTTTCCTAAAAAAAATTCTTATAAGACATATTCTAATTGTGTCTAAATAATTTGTCTATAAATTCTAATTTTTTGTAGTGACTCTCTTTCTATTTTTATCATCATCAGGACAGATTCTAATGTAGCCTATATGCTATTCGGTCATTTGAAAGACCCACCTTTTAAGACTTATCTGGGATGGGTCTTTGATTTGGAAAAGTTTCTATCATATGTGGTCAAATCTATCGTTAAAAGTTAAAAATAAAATAAAAAATCTATCGTTAAAAGCGGTGATTTTGTCTTAATTTGCAATATTGATTAAAGGCGATAAATTTATGATGATTAGCGGTATTGCATTGCACAGTGCGCGATAAGTTGTGGCGGTGTGGAAGTGATTGTGGTCGTGATTTTGGTATCCATTAAAGCAAACGCCTTCCTTTTACTATTTCATAACTTCTCACTCAAAATTTAACCACAAGCATGAAACTACTAGACACTTTGTTGTTGTGCATGAGAATTAAATTTGCAATCATGCATCTTGCATTTGTCTCGTCTTCCCATTGTTAAATCTTTTACGAGGGTACCTGGCCATCGCATCGTTTTTTATTGTTGTTGATATGGTTGTCTTGATTTCACCTAAAGAGTTGTTTGTTATATATTCTCATTAAGAGTAGTTTCCTCCAAGAGCTCCTCACTCCACTGCTCAGTGCTGACTTTTAGTTGGAAGGTCAATTTTGTAGCTACGGAGCTACCTATTGGAAAAGTCTACATCGGTACTCTTGTTGAAGAAGTATTATTATTATTTAAGGATTCTAATGTTTAGTAGTACCTAATATCAGGGGTTTAATATAAATTCATTTTTTTTAATGTTCTAAACTCATTAAAATTGGACGATAAAGCCAAAAAGAAAAGGGAACGAAGATTCACTGTAGTGACTTCACATCCAAGTTTTTAAAATGAAATTTATAACTTCAAACTGTTTTTTTTTTATATATTATGTAAGCAAGCATTATTACAAATTTATGTTCTTCAAGAAATGGCAATGCGATTGGTGAGCCTGTGGATACGTATGTTTTAATTCACATTGTTTACTAGTTAGTTGTGTTAAATATGGAATGATAACTAGCCTAAGTTTCTCACTTTCGTGGTATATATGTACTAATACTCTCTCACCACATATGCAAAATTGATCATGTAAATTGGTCAGAAATACATGCCCTAAGTTTATAATTTCGGTATTTATACAAACGATATGCAAATTCAGATGTAACCACATACAAGATAGATTATGTAAATTAGCCAGAGGTACGTGTCCTAAGTTTGTAATTTCGGTATTTATACAAACGATATGCAAATTCAGATGTAACCACATGCAAGATAGATTGTGTAAATTAGCCAGAGATACGTGTCCTAAGTTTGTAATTTCGGTATTTATACAAACGATATGCAAGAAAGATTATGTAAATTAGCCAGAGGTGCATGCATATCTTCACTAGGTAGTATGCACCTATTAATTGAAATCTTCTTTATCATATCATCATACTATTAATATAAGTCAATCCAAGCATTTTGAAACTGCCAAATTTTGTTCAAAATTTTTAAAAATATCTTCACTCTAATATTGTAATTACTCTTAAATGTCATCATTCAATTCAAATACATAAATAACTTAAAAAATGTTATTTTTCACACATATTTATATTCCAAACAAAATCGTTATGTATTTTTTATAAGAGTAAAACATATTGTAATTACTTTTAAATGTCATCACTCAATTCAAATACATAAATAACTTAAAAAATGTTATTTTTCACACATATTTATATTCCAAACAAAATCGTTATGTATTTTTTATAAGAGTAAAACATTATGTTAATTGTTAATTAATTATATTTAATCATTCGATATTTAAATTTTTAAAAAAATATTAAATTTATTTGTCGGGATCATATCTATATCACTACGTATCGCACACGCAACGCGTGGACAACTATTACTAGTATAATTATATTAGTACTATTAGTTTAGAACGCTAAAAAGATGTTAGTATATTGACGGATCTTTTGTGTTACGGCCGTTTGTTTACCGATATTGGTTTATCATTTAGGCTCTGTTTGTTTCGTAATAAAATATTTACGAAGGGAAAATGTTTTTCGGGTAAAGTTTTACGATGTAAACTTTTGTCTGTATTTTATTTACGGGTGTTTGATGCGTCAAAGGTTTCCCATGGGAATTCTTTTGAAATTCAAAAATCTATTAGTTATTTAAATTAGACAAATTCGATGCATAAATAAATAAACATTGTTCATACTTTAAACAAAATATTTTAAGATGAAAAAATCAAAAATTAGCTAAAAGTCACAAAAATTAACTAAAAGTCACAAAAATGAATAAGTTCGTGAAAGTTTAAAAACATTAGTGATTAAAATCACAATTATTTTGACGGAAAAAAAGCTAAAAGTTTGTCTACTTTTCTGAAAGGAACTTCGTCAACATGTATAGAAAACTTAACTTAAACACATATTTTATTTCATATACGTCACTTATAATAACTTATAATTTTTCAACATATAAACTTATAAAATTATAAGTATAGAAGATATTATTGACTTTTTTTAGCTTTTTCAAATTTTCTTGGGTTTTTTAGATTTTTCAGAATTTTTTGTTTTATTTTTTCCATTTTTTTTTGTTATTTTTTAGATTTTTTCCTATTTATTTATATTTTTATTGGTTAATTAGATTTTAGCTTTTTCAAATTTTCTTGGGTTTTTTAGATTTTTCGGAATTTTTTGTTTTATTTTTTCCTTTTTTTTGTTATTTTTTTAGATTTTTTCGTATTTATTTATATTTTTATTGGTTAATTAGATTTTAGCTTTTTCAAATTTTCTTGGGTTTTTTAGATTTTTCGGAATTTTTTGTTTTATTTTTTCCATTTTTTTGTTATTTTTTAGATCTTTTCCTATTTTTATTGGTTAATTAGATTTTATCTTTTTCAAATTTTCTTGGGTTTTTTAGATTTTTCGGAATTTTTTGTTTTATTTTTTCCATTTTTTCCTATTTATTTATATTTATATTAGTTAATTAGATTTTACCTTTTTCAAATTTTCTTGGGTTTTTTAGATTTTTTGGATTTTTATTATTTTTTTTTTTTGTTTGTTATTTTTTAGAATTTTTCGTGTTTTTTCCTTTTTTTATTGGTTTGTAGATAGAATTGGACTAATTATTAAATAATTTTGAAAGAATAGACCTATAATTAATAATAGTTATAATACTAGTATTAGAAATAATACAGAGAGAGCCTCCGTAAACCGTTTACAACTTTATTTACGGGGTAATCGTTTTTCCCAATTTTACTGGATATGTGGGAAAAGTTTTTCCAAAAAAAATGTTTTACGTTAATAAACCAATCACCCGGAAAATCTATTTTAGCCGTAAATGTTTGTTTACCCCCGTTTTATCCCAAAACAAACATAGCCTTATAAACGATTACCCAAGGACTTTGTCAATTAGCTAGCCACAGCTTTGCGCAACGGATTTTGGCTGTAGCTAGCCAATAAATGGACATTTTTGGATACTGATCATGATACCAATGGTATAGAAGTACGAAGGTAGAGTCCAGTTTTTAATAAACCCCCCCTTAGCTCACATTTCCATCGTTTATATCGATCATCGCAAACAAAACGAATCAAGTAAACAATTGCATTTCGCACAAACAAACAGGGATCTATACTTAATTAATTTTTAAATTGGGAACAGCTGTTTTTTCCTTTACTTATTATTGCATTGTATTCTACTACAATACTTGTATGCCTTTTACTTCAAATCCTAGTTTACATAAATTTATCTTGATATTTAAGCACTTTTTTTAACTTCAAAATAATCACCTATATACTTCAATTTTGAATTGGGGAAAATGTGAGAGTTTGCACGATTCTATTGTCCTAAAATTTATTTTATTTTGTTGGTAGAAGTGATTGATACTCTAATAGTATTATAAAATAACACATTAACTACAAAAGTTAAAATATGAGGGATATTGATTATAAAAAAGACGCGCTACACTATTGATCAAGGAAAGAAAGATATGGTAGTGCTTTATTTGTTCTGAAACTTCCAACACATATATTATGTTTATGGTTTGGCGGGTTGAACTACAATAATAATCCTCTATTTATCCCTCACTTTAATATATCTTTTTTATTTGTATTTAAAATTTATGTTTCATCCATATATACTTTGTATTATTATAACATAATCTTTCTACTCATGGAAAATATTAGTATATCAACTTACTTTTTGTTTTTTGTTAAATACGAGTGATATTAAATTTTAGCAACATAATTAGTTGATATATTATTCATAAAACTTAGCGACACTCATTTTAACAATATAAATAACAAAAATGAGTTTCTACCATGACATTTTCTTATAATATTTATTTTAGAAATTTTATTTGAACTTGTACACTCGAACTCCTTGCACGCCTTTGCACCATCAGCTAATTATCCCAAACTTAAGGCAGTCTCCTACTCTCAAATACATAAATTTATGTCTCTTTATCGTGATCCATGGATATATCTAATGGTATTTCTGTATATGAATAATACTCCGTACCAAGTAATACTTTCTTTCTGATTAGAAAAAATATAAATGCAAGTATCCTTTCTATTCTTAAGATGAACATAATTTGTAAAGGGAATTATCATTTTTATTATTATCTACTTTTACAAAAGTCCCGATAGTGATCGATCTTCCTTCGAGTCCTCAACTTTTATTTGATACCAATTACTATTAGGTACAACTCCTATTTGTTTCTTGTATAACATTGGCTAATGGAGAGGGTGCAAAACCTTTCTTGTGGGACATCTAAACTTATAGATATGTCAATTTTGAAGACCATTTATTTCCCAACATACCATATTATTATGAATCGTCTATATACCAAACGGGAAAAGGGCCCATCCAGAGAATCATATTATTATGAATAGTCTATTGTGGATATCAAACGGGAAAAGGGCCCATCCATAGAAACATTTAGTTATCGGGAGGGATGAAGTTATGAATGACTCGTCGGATCCCAAACTTACGTAATCTAATCAATTATATTGGGGTTATTTGGTTGTCCATCAAAAGCATACATTTGGACCATTTTACTTATAATAAGTAAACTGTGTTTGGTTGTCATTAAATAAGTAATGTTTTTTTTAAAAATAAAGGTGTATAAATAAGCTTTTCAAAAATAAGTTACATCATGCTTTTACCAGAGAAAGTCAAATCTGATAACTATTTAGATTTTGTAAAACATTGTTATTGTTTATAAACAACTTATATTCTTGCTATTTTCTCTTTTATACTCTTTTGTTTTTGAGGGACACACGTAGCGTCTCATTTTCTCTGTAACTTGTTCTTTAATTCCTCATTTACAAATTTACTATTATTTTTTTTAAGAATATTTTTAATTTATTCTGATGTTGGTTCATTTTTGTTAAACTATAGTTTAAATTTAGTTTGAAAAAATAACTTGGTAACTTGACGTTACTTTTTTACTTTTATAAGTTTTGTAGTGCTATTTTAATATTTTTTTGCTATTCTTTTAAAAAGTATCTTTAGCGAGACAGTATTTTTTCAAATGGAATAAATTTTAAAAAAAAATTCAAATAATATATTTTTAAACTAAAAAAAGTAAGAGTACCAGATTTTGCCAAACAAAATTTTCTATAAAAGTATGCTTTTATAAAAGCCAAAGAACAAACTGTTAATTATGTAGTTTTGTCAATTTCAAGTCTATTTTATTAACCTTACGTGCTGTAATTTATTTAAGTTGTAAAATGATTAATATGAAAGCTATATTAATGGCCTTTAAAAAAAAAAGAAGTAAAAGTACATGAAATCACCACACTATTTTTGCTAGTTATTAAAAGTAACTTTCATCTTACTTATCAAAGTAAAAATCATTATATTTTTCTAATTGTGTATTTTTTAATCTTTAAATAATGAAATGTTTTTTTCCTAGTTAATTATTTTGCTTTATTCTATTAATCGAAATAAACAATTCATTTTTACTCAAAAAGTAAAAGTAAACATATTTTACCAAGCAACATTTTTAATGAAAAATATACTTTTACGGAATTCACCAAACAACATTTACTTACCAAAAAATAAACAGAAAAAAATATACTTTTCAACTCACTTACAAAAAGTATACTTTTGAACATAAAAGACGCGACCAAACGAGACCATTAAGTGGGAAAAAAATATAAGAGGTATCAAATCACCATTTCTAACATATTTTAATAAAAATACATATTAAAAAAAAAAGCAATTATAGAGGTGTCATGGCTCCCAATAGTATGCTCTTAGCTTCTACTAGTAATGGGGACACTAATATTTGGAATGTATTATCAACAGACATAAAACTTAAATTTAATAAAACTTCATTTTTATGATAGTAGGGTTGCCTGCACTAGAACCGGATTACTTTTGATTGGTCCTATATGGGGTCGCCCATTTGATTCTCCACAAACTTTTCGAAGTGTATAAACACCTAGCTATATCGATCTTATCATGAGCTGTTAAGCTTGATAGGGAATTTTATATTTTTATACTATATACTTTGAAGAACAAGAACCATTACTTTGAGACGTCAATTATTGAACAACTAATATATAGTCTGTTGTTATTGTTGCATATTATTGAGCTCTAATGTCATGCTTCATACTTTATAGTATGGTCCCAAACCATTTGGATAACTCATTTTGAAACGTACAGGATGCATGTGTATTATATTGGCGTTTTCCTTTGATTATTTAATTTGGTTTCAAATTTTAGTTTTTATAATTGCTGAGCTACGGACATTTATTTCCATGTACAAAGGGGCATACCCACAAAGTCTCGTATTTTTATGGAGAAATAACTAAACCAAAAACTGGTTTCTTAGCTGGAACTTTTTTTTTCTTTTGGTTGAAAATAAGCTGGAACTTAAAAAACAAAGTATTTTTAGTGTGTGTTTTTAACTAAAGAGGGAAAGAATCCGGCTCCAAACTTTCATTTTACATAATGGGCAGCCTTAACCCAGTTTTTACATAGATCCATACTTGATACTACTATGCATATACATTTTTGCCTACACAAACACAGCTTATATACAAGGCTGCAATATATCCAAAATATATTACATCTTAATTAACTACACTTCTATGACAAACTAGTACTAAGGTCGCAATGCAAGGTGAAATTATAACAAAAGTCACACAAAACAAGAGGCATCTGCAATATATATGTACGCAAAAACACTACAAGAAATTTGTCCCTTAGCAACAAAAGAAAATAAGGAGAAAATTTATGTTGCTGATTAGTAATATAATACTAACAAAACAGCAACAAAAACAGTATGATGCATTTAGTAACAGAATCACCAACTATTTAGCAACTTAAATTTAGCATCACTCTTATATGTTGCTAACAAAGTGTTACAATTTTTCGAATAAAATCAGCAGCAAATTTACCATCAAATCAGCAACACGATATCCCCATAAAAATTAGCAACATAAAATATGTTGCTATATTTATTGTTTACAACATATGATAAGATGATTTATCACTATTTTGTAACACACGTTTTTTGTTGCTATAAGGCGGTCGACATATTATTGTATTGTGTGCATATATATATATATATATATATACTTATATTTATATCTACAAAATTCTACGTGATGATAGATAGTACTTAATGTTAAAAGAAATTTCCCTCGTAATTTTCTTTTTGTGTATTTCAATTCATTCCAATTACTTCTTTTGCCTCATGGCTATGTCTACTATAACCTCGAGTAAAAATCCATTACAAGTTGTAAGTTTTTAATCCCTGATTAGTGATTCTTTGGTAAAGTGTCGTTTGGTCCCTTAATTTGTTTTAGATCAAATATAACCAAACCAATCATTTTCAAGTGGTTTGGTCCCTAATTTATCTAAATACCAAGTCAAAGCAAACGAATACCCATAAACCCTTAAACAAGACTATCAAATCCATATAGCTACCAATCAAGATGAACTAATGTTAATAGCAAGCTTCTCGAATTCAACGAATGACAATGAATACGATTAGGGTTGCAAAAGAGTCGAGTTCGGCTCGATGCAAGTGGACTTATGAGTGAGGCTAGTGGTTCGTATATAGGGGTGTTGTAATTCAAAGAAAAAAGCGGGAGGCTAATAAACTAAATTTATATGTAAAATATACACATATTGATAGAATTATTCGTGATGTGAGGGTGATTGTATCCATCGCGAGCCTCATTCTAGCTCCTCAACTAAGTGGACTTAGAATACTTTTCCAAGCTCGCATCGACTCTTGATTAGTATAACAAAACAAGTTCAAACTATGCTCATGACTTATTTGAAAAGTTCGGGTTAGTGATAATTAGGCTTGTGAAACTCTAATGATCCAAGTTAGCCTCGTTAAGCTCTAATGATCCGAGTTAGCCTTGTTAAGTTCTAATGATCCGAGTCAGCCTCGTTAAACTCTAATGATTCGAGCCAGACTCGTTAAACTCTAATGATCCGAGTCATACTCATGAACCTCGGCTCTACTCGTAACAAGTAATCATTACTTTTCGCATACTATTTTTTGTAAAAATTATATATATATGCATATAAAATTAAGCAAAATTATGACTTATTTTCGAAAATTTTGATTTATTTGATAAATATGGACTCCAAGCCTCCAAATACTAAATCCCTTCCCCCCTTTTTATTTTGAGATTTCCCCCCTTTTTATTTCAATTTCAAGATTTCACCCTTTCATTTTTGTTTTGCACATTTCTCCCCCTATTTCTTATCAATTCTTAGATAATAAAATACACAATGTGCAGCAGAGTGTTCTCTCTCTGCTCAAAAACAAAACAAGCCCTAAATATTATATTTCCGCCGCTCCAGTCTTTTTGCTCATAGGTCTCTCTCTCTCTCTCTCTCTATCTTCCCTCTTTATATACACGTTTGTGTTTGCTTGCTTATGATAATCGTCTATTTATTATTGATCAATATTTGTTTAGATATGTTACTTTTTTCCAGCTTTTGTGTTTATTTATTGTTTGGACTTTCTACAAGTATGGTTTGATGTGTTTATTTTAGTTTGAATTCAGATACTTTGTATTTAATGGTTTATAACTGTAATTGGTCTAATTGTTACAATCAAATAAGTTGATTTTAGAATTTTCCAATTTCAAATCATGTATATCTGTATCTATATTCTAATGTTTGATTGTATGTGGAAGTTTTGTGTATTACCATGTACCCTGTTTGTGTATGTCTTTATTTCTTTCTTTCTGTTTTTCTAATCTTTGAATGGATGTTCTTATATATCTAAAGCTTAAATTACCCCCAAAATTTGAATCTTTTGTTAGTATTTAAGTTGCAGCGTAACCTCGTAATAACATGTACCTATTCTCCTGAATGGTATTAATGTATTTTGATAAGCTATGCATTGAGCAGAACCACTTTGTATCCTGAAACTTCTTTATGGATGCTAATTTAGTTGTGGATCTCTTGTAGGAGTAATAGTTATAATGCTTTGATGTTTGGGGTCATTTTTCTTGTTTTATTGTGTAAGATATCTTTTTCTTTTGCCATAAATCAAAACTTATTCTTAATGTCTTCTTTACAGATTCTCCGAGAGCCTTAATACTATCAATTTGCTTGTACGCAGTTTCACATTGCAATTATATTCTTTTCGATAGTTGCTCCTCCAGGCATTTTGAACGAAAATTCTCTAAAGTAAGTGTCATTTAAGAAGATTTAGTATACATCTGTTCCCTATCTTGTGTTAGGATTTTATGTATTCTTTCTATATTGCTTGAAATTGGCTTCACAAATCCATATGGTTTTGTTAATTTCCTTCCTGAATCCAATGCAGTAAGTATTAAAAAAGATTAAAACTCAGAACAATTTGACTTTAAAAACATACAAGAACACACCTTTGATACACATACGTTCAACATACGCTCAGGCATTAGATACAAGTGTACACATATACAAGTTATCTTGAAAAGCTGGAAAAAAAGTACTTCATATTTGTGTTAATTTTTGCTTGGTTAAAATGTCAAATTTCCTAACAAACAAACCTTTTATGCCCTTTATTTTTTCATCTTATCTTAGGTTGGTTTGTTTGCAAATTGCAAGCAATTGAATACTACATCTTTTGTAAGTAGATGTGAAGATTACATTCAGTTGATGATAGTTCTTCTGAAAGCGGTGATTCTTGTTTATACGGTCCAGGTGCTCGTGGGTGATGTGGGCATGCTCGTTGATAATTGACTATATTATATTCGCAGGTCATTTCGCTCTTATAATTTATTTAAAACTAGGCTGCTCTAGCTTAATGCAGATGTTAGAAATGTTTGTGATTTCGAAGTATAAATTAGTTTGAACATAGTAAAGTATTACTCGTATATGTTTGCATGCCCTTTGTTTCAGTTTGTGTACTTTAAACTAGTTTATATACGCAGGTTCTTTTTCTAGTTTATAGTTTGAATGTACACTACAAAATCCCCAATTTTCTACATTCAAGTCATTATTAGTATATATTGAGTTGTTCTGAATGTACTTAATTTTGTGGTTTTTGCTGTATCGAATACTAAATGCTTTAAACTGAAATCAAAGTGCTACGTCTTTTTGGTAACTTTCAAAATGACGTTGAGCTCTTTTACAGAAAACTGCAAAGATGCTACATATCGTTTAGTTTTCAGTTGAAGTGATTAATCGGTAAAAAAAGGCTAGTTTGTTGTGTTTGATATCACATGTTTTTAAATATGTTACTTATGTATTCTTTTCAGCTATTGACGACATTCAAGCCAAAAAACCGAAGTTATCTCATATGTTGAAGAAGACCGATATTCCGATGATAATTTTATATTTATTTAGTTTGTTGCTGGTATGAAGATGAATCATGAAGGCTCCATCTACAGCTTCGGATCATCAAACTCATCTTTTCTTGGCTCTAACTCTAGGACAGGTGCATCAAGTTCGCGGCCGCTATGGATTAGTGTTATTTGGAAATTTGTTTACTTGTGAAACTTTTAGATTTGTTACTGGTAGTTTTGGGTTGTAGTGCATAATAGCTTTCATAATGTTGAAATCTATGCGAGAATGTGTATAGGTTGTTTCATGTTTGTTTTGGGGATTGTATGGATAATAAATTCAATTAATGTTAATTTGTCTTTTGATTAATTTTTGTTTAAATATTTGATATTTAAATAATAATATAGCAACATACTATAAGCTTTAAATAAATAAATAAAATAAAGAAATAGCAACATAATACCGACATGAGTAGCTACAAGTAATTATATAATAAAATAATTTAGCTCAAAATTGTAACTGATTTGCAACAATATGTATGTGTTACAGATGTGTTGCAAAATGTGTTGCACTATACATATAAGTGGCAACAGAATAAACTTGTTACAATTATGTTGCTGACTGGAATTAGTAACAACATAAGTGTTACTAAAAATCAGCCACAAGCCAAACAGTATCATAGTAGTTTATGTTGATAATCTGTTGCCGATCACCGATCAGCAACAAAATTGCTCAAATACAAACAGAATATTCTGTTGCCAACTGTCAATTTTCTTGTAGTGAAAGCTCTTCTGGTCTACGAGAATTTTTTTGTTCTTTCTTTCTCAAAGCTTCCTTCATTTGCTCCACATCCTCCTTGAGACTTGCATTTGTCTGCATCGACGTGAATTGCTCCTCATTTCCAGCAATAAACCCGTGATCAACCTAATAAGTACTGTAATGGAGCAATGACTCATTCTCACTCGATCCCTTACTTCCATCAACTCACTTCTCTCTCTCTCACGAACTAACATAAATTCCAGATTATGTATTTTTATATTTGAGAGCAAAGTTTGTCATGAATTCTTACCAAAAACGCAGCCATG
Source organism: Primula veris (assembly GCA_963682055.1). NCBI lineage: Eukaryota > Viridiplantae > Streptophyta > Magnoliopsida > Ericales > Primulaceae > Primula > Primula veris. The sequence continues at coordinate 16,140,845 of OY821743.1, read as the reverse complement.
CATGATTTGATATCTAGAGGGAGCGGATACTTCTCTAGATATTGACAGCAAAATGAGCACATGCTCATGCAGTGACGCCACTGTATAGGAAACTTAGCAAAGTGTCGATCGCTTCTTCTAAGACACTTTTTGCACCCCTGTCACATCACTTAATTGTCAGTGCCATACTTACGTATAGAATGGGCCTAATCAAGCTTAGTTAGCTATTCTTGTGAAAATTAACATGTCCAGTAAGATCCACCAAATACTTGCTTAACACCAACACCTTCTTTATTGCTCTTACAAAACTATCCATCAGTATGCAACTTGAGTTTTTTCCCAACTTAAAAAGTGGAGAAACAACGTTGTTTTTACGTTTTCTCAAACTTGGAAAAAAAATGAAGTCTAATATCCACATTCAACATTATCTGCATTTGGAGATTTTAGACTGTCACGCTTATATTTTCTTATGGAGATATCCAGAGCTTGGTACTAAAGCGGTTTTGGTAAGAAATATTGTCTTAAATATGGGCTCTTAGTACTAAATAGACCTATGTGATCATTGTTTATGGGGCTGGGTCGGAAGAAATTAATCATATGGGCTAAAAAGTTATCAACCGGGAGGGCGGAGCGATAAATTCTATTCAGTGGGTCCATAATCCAAAAAACAAAAAACACATAATTACTACAACTTAAAAAAAATCGATAAATAACACCTATCAAATTTAAAGCCCAAAATTACAAACGAGCTCTCCATTTACCCATTATTTGAAAGCGATTCATGATAACTTCAATAGCTAAACTACTAGTTGGGTAAAACATAGATCATACAAAATATTTTTAAAGAAACAAAAGATCTTCAAATTTAGTGTCCTAAAATCGGGTTTGTTCAAAAGCAGACTGCCATGTGTTGTCAAATTATGTAAAAAACTACTCATGTTTGTTCTTTTTTATTAGAAATTAAAAGATTGTTTATTAAGTTTTTTCATAGAATTATAGTCAAAAACCAAACAAAATTTATATAATTAAAACAAGTTGAAAATAGTAAAAAGATGAAAGTAAATAACAATTAATAACCAATAATTTGAGTATCCAAGCAATTGAACAATTAAAATATTGAACTTCTTAAGTAAACAAGCTAATATACAATATATCAATTTGCATAAAAAAAAACCCTTAATTAAACTTACAAGAACTGACGAGAGAGTAAGAGATAACGAGTTCGAATACCACGAGACAATAAGAAAGTGGAAGCGGAAGACGAGCGTGCGAGTTTTTGTAGCCTATGTTTTTAAAGGAGGTCACCAATTACTATTTTCTTTAAAACACCAATTATTAAGTCTGATTGTGGGTGAGTTTGTTTAACATGTGTGTGCATTAAAATATAACAAATGACATATATATAAATTGGAAGGTTACATGCACAACAATTTAATTAGACACTTTTTTCAAAAACATTTCAAATCATTTGATTAATGCAAATCTACATGATTTTACGACAGAAACATAAATATGCGTCTTGTTTTTTTTTTTTTTTTTTGCGAGATGTATAATGACATGTTTTTAAATTTTATCGTAATTTCCAAACATGTTATTATACATCTCGAAAAAAAAAATCAAGACGCATATTTGTGTTCCCGTCGTACGTAAAACCGTGGAGATCTGCATTAATCAAGTTTTAATTTGAAGCGTTTTTACAAAAAAAAATGTCCAAGTTGATATATTAACTGATGTCCATATAATCTCTCTATATAAATATAATTAAAGATTAGGGGTATAATATTAGTTTCTAAGTAAAAATTGAGTGAGGGCTACAAGCCGCACTGGGCTCATATTCCCTCCGCCCCTGTCAACTGGGATAAAATTGTCACCACTGCTATTATTTGCACCAGAATCACCGGATCATATCGTCTGAAAATACGTAAATTCAAAATATTGTTTATACAGAGCTATATATATCCATTAATAAGCAGCGACAAGTACTATATATAACAACATACTTCGTACATTGTAGGGATTAGCGACATGGATCATAATTTAAATGATCGAACTGTCTAAAGTCCAAAATGATAGTGCACAAGAAAAACATAATCAATCGTAAAAAAAAATACATAAATGTTATGGAAGTGATTGAATTGCTCAGAAAAAAAAATTAGGTCTGCAACATCTTCATACCTATGGCTGTTTCATTATCAAGCCATAAGTTGCTTTTAGGTTTTAACTAATAAGTTAGGTTATATTTGTAGCTAGTTTGAACTTATACGTGATCATCTTTTACTTACTGTAAATTCTTTCTTTTTATAGAAACTTTTTTTATGGACAAAATTAATGTAAATCTCTTATTAGTTCCAGAGATTGTTTATCCATCAATCTTATAAGAATGTGTTTTTTTTTTTTCATTTTGATAAATTGCGGAAAATAATTAGTGAAATTAGATTTTCAATTAAAAAATGTGGGAAATAATATATTTTTGTTAACATATGCGGGAAATAATATATTTTTGTTAACATATATGGGATATGCTATCATGTGCTCGTTTGAGCATATGTGCGGATAAGTCAATTTGCTATCAAGAACGTGAGAAATACATTTACTACATTTTTTTTATAAAAAGACAAATTATTTGAAGACAAACAGAATTTGTCTCAAAATAATTAATTTTTAGGAACAACAATAATTTTTTCTTTCAAAATCTAATATATATTAGGGACCAAAATTTTAAAAAAATTGTCTCTAAAAAAAATCACATACCGAAATTAAGGAGACAATTCAAATCTGTCTCTCACACAAAATTTATTTGTACTCTTATGTTGGTATATGAATATATACAATTTTTTTTAAAAAATTTGACGGATGTTACTATTATTTTTAAATTTAAGGATAAAAGGTTTGGACACGCCGGTGTCTGACGCACAAGCTATATATATATAAAAAAAATTGTAACTACCAGGCCATTGCATTAAAAGTAAATGAAAAAGATTCATTCCAAGCAACCAGCCTCCATGGTGACTTAAAATAAATCCGATAACTAATCGAGAAATACGCCACAAAGGCTATATTACACAGCAAATCTAACCTGGATTTCCCAACCAAGGAGGTAAAAAAGCACAAAGAATAATACTGCAAATCTCCAAATTTTTAGAAATTTTTTTGCTACGATGACAAGCCATATATACATGATAATAATACATTAATTAAAAATATGTATAAAAAAATAGTTAAACCATACCACATCAGAAAATGATCGGTTTCTTATTGTGCTTAATTTACAAGATAAGCAAGCATAACCAATATGCTTAGCCTTTCCTTAACAAGATTAGCAAGTATAACCAATTTGCTTAGCAGAACCTAACACATACTCTTAATTAAATTGATCTGGGTATTTTAGGTTTGTTCAACTTAAACATGATACCAAATATTATATTTGACATCATTTAAATTCTGTACTCCCAATATGAACATCCATAAGTGCTACCTGGATTTATTCTTAATGAAACTAAATCTAAAATAAACACACTAAGAGGGATCGACAGGGGCGGAACCAGGATGATTTTTTTGAGGGGACCGTAGTGTAAAAAATATTTCGAATAGAAGATAAAATAAATAGGGTTTAATACAAAAATAAAGATTTTTTTTTATTATGTTTAACATAACATAAAATAAACGTGAAATTAAGACAAACGGTATTGAACAATATATAAAATATATTTTTTTAGTAATCTTGTTTGTTTGGGAAAATACAATGGTCATTTACGAAATTTGATAATTTCAGATAAAAAGCATAAAATTTTATAAAAGAAGAAGCTAGCATGATTTGAACTCTTAACATTTCAATACATTAAAACCAATTTTACAACTACATTAACGGCGCTTCTGTTTAATTAGGGGGGTCATCAATGTATATGTGTTAGAAAAATTTAAATTACACATATAAATAAAATAAAATAAAAATTGAAAATCGCCGCGGGGATGATCACGACCATCCCAGCTACCCCATGGGTCCGTCTATATGTTTTTATTTCATTGAGTTTTTTTTTCCCGTAAAATAGGAATTGTTATTTTTTGAAGAATTTGATCAAAATACATAGAAAATACTTTTTTATTTTGTCCAATTTTTAGATATGGGAGGTCATGACCCCTTTGAATGCCTGCACCTAGTTATTCCATGGACAGTAAGCCAAATGGAGACATGGAGAATAAATCTAATGTGAATGTAATGTTCACAGTTCATATCACAATGTTGTTCGATAAATTAAATGACAACTTTCCTGATAAAACCATAACTTTCGTCGGTCACGTTAGACTTTTCAACAATATCATAATGGTAAATCAACTGTAAATAATGGACACTTCTTGATCTTTATTATTGTTCGGATTATTACACTTATTCGGATTGTTACACTTGCTCGGATTAGTACTTCTTTATTACAATTGTGCTCGATTTGAATACTTAATCTCTTATCTTGGTCGTTCTTCTTTCTCTTCGGTACTCGGCCTTTCTCTGCTCGTTTTGTTTTTTGATGCGATAAACTTTGACTAATTTCTCTCTTTTCTCTACTTCTCTCTATAATTTTTGGATAGATTTTCTGGTCTATTTCTAGGAGGGGTAGTAGGCTATTTATAGGCAACTACGCTTTCTAGGATGTTGACAAATGTCTCCATCTCAGGGGATTTTTCAGATATGGGTCCCTAGTTAAGTGGGCTTGGGCTTTTGATAATAACTACCTTATTCTCTTATGATAGGCATGTGATGACCCATTCAAGCGTTGGATACCAATTTATAAAGTGGATTGATTATTACCCGAATAGAATATTCGGGTCCAATTTTTATGTTCTATCAAGTGCTCCCTGACTTCCTCGGCGTGGTTTCCATGTCGAGGGAGTCATGATTGGTCTGTCGAAGAGATTACTTCGGTTTGGCTGCTCCCTATGTTTTATTCGACAAATGCCCCTAATTACAACTGCTCTTTGGGACCCATTTAATGTCTTTGGAACTCGCAAACTTGTGATTTAATTTTGATATGACCCTTGATATCTTTCTTCGAGGAAACCCTTGACTTTTTCCAAAAATCACCTTATTATAAAAGGGAATACCCTTCCTATAATTACTTATTCAATCACTACCTTGCTTGTGACTCAATGGATTCTCCCCCTGATTCTACTGGAGATAATTCTTCAGACTATGTGGCTTACTTAGAGAACGAAGTCAGTAAGGCTCGCGTCATGAAAAAGAAATTGGAGGAAGTGACAAAACGGCTATCTGATATGGATGCAGCTCATCATTTGACGATGGCCGACCTTGATTGGGCCTTTGAACGTATAAAGAGGCTCGAGGCTTCCCTGGCCAAGCAAAAGGCAGCCAAAAGGGCCTATAAGCTTGCTTTTAAGGAGTTGCATGCTCGGTCTAAGCCGAGTTCGGATGACGATGAAGGAGACTCTTCCTCGGAATAATTAGTCGTTTATGATTTCTTTTGTATTGGATATTATCTCCAAGTTGTAACTGAACTATTGAAAATATTAATAAAATATTTCTTGGTTATCGCTCGTCTGTTTATCTTCTTGGTACCTTATTGGATGATTTAATTGGATTTGAATTGATGTAGTTTAAACCTAAATGCTCTCGGGAAGTTCAAGAGGTTTGTCTTTCTTCGAGACGACCTTTGATCCACCCCTTGTTTCTTCCTATAAAAGAGGACTGTCTATATATTCTTTGAGCAACTCATTCTTTATTATCGTAGAAATGGCTTCTCCTCGTGAAAATAGCGGTGACAATCTTCCTGAATATGTTGCCCATCTCGAGGAGGAGGTTAGGAAGGCTCGTATCCTAGAAAGGAGGGTTGCTTCTTTAAACATGGAGGCTCGCCGAGCTGCTGAGATGGACGAGCGCTTGGAGGTTATGGAGAGTGAGTACCAAAGGTCTTTAATCGACAATATTTGGGCTCGTGCTCGGATCAAAGAGCTTGAAGCTTCTAGAGATAGGCACATTGCTTCCAAGAGGGCCTACAAACAGGTCCTTAAGGAAGTGTATGCTCGGTCGAAGAGGAAGCCAAACGACGAAGCGGGCCCTTCTATAAAATGATTTTATTGTTTTTATTGTATTTCCTTTAAGTTAACTGCCTCTTCTGTAATGAAGTATCAACCAATCAATAAAGACTTCTTTTTCTTGTTTATATCTGAATTACTTTCCCACTGCAATTTATTTTGACTGCGCACGCTTGTGGCCTCATTAATGCTTTTTCTTGGGTCTTGCGTTTGACCTTATCCATTGAACCTTCTGACTCTTTGTATCTAGGGACCAATGGGATTTCTTGAGTCTCGTGCATAAAATCTTATTCACCAGAGTTTTCTTGAGTTCTGTGCAAAAGATCTTTAATATTTATTTGAACTGCTGCCTTTCCCCAAAATGACGCGTGTTTCGATGCCATTATGACTTACCCCCTTTAAATATTGGTAAGAATCCAATCGTTTCTTGAACAAGAGTGGCTTTTAATTACCCATGCTTTTTAGAGCCTTTTAGGAATCCAAACGTTTTTTTCTTGAACAGACACATCTTTTAATTGCCATCGCTTCTCAATACCAGCCCTTATCTAATTGATCTATAAATACCTGCTTTCAGCATGGTTATATCCACAACCCTCATCATATTATTTTCCCCCATATACAGATCCTTATCTTATAATTTCCTTAAGATGTCTGGTCCTTTCACCCAATCAGCATTAGCTTTGCAAGTGGAGGCTTTTGAAGCCTCCTATGGCCATGTACAAAGGCTGTTGAAGGATGCCGAGGAGGAATTGAAGGTGATGCGTCATCATCACTCCGAGATGGTCCGGGAATTAACTTGGCTAAGATCCGAACTGGATTACTGCCGACGTGCTCGTCAGGCTCTAGTCGAAGAGAATGAGGTGCTAAGGGGGAACCCGACATACAGGGATAGGGATATCTCTACCGGTCTCTCTCACCGATACCGATCGACCTCCCCCTAACCTTCCCCCTTTCTTATCTTCTCTTTTTATTTTTTTCTTCTGCGCTTCTTTCTTTTTCTTTTCCCCATCTTTTCCCATCTCTTTCTTTTTCTTCTTTTTATTTCTCTGCTTCCTTCATTTCTTCCTCTTCCTCTTTTGTTTTATGCTCTGTTCTCTTTTTTTTTTCTTTTTCTCTTCTTCTGCACCACTACGATGTAACAATCAACCCTGTGATCCTAAGGGTTTTGTGTTACGTCTAGGGTTTTTGTCAATTTTCTTTTCCTCTTCTTGCTTTTCACTTCTTTTTTATGTTCCTCTTCATTCTCTTCTTCTCCTTCCCCTCTTATCTTCCTCTTTTCTTGCACTCTTCTTCTTTTCCTCTTTTTCTTGTTTCTTATGTTTTTCTTTTGGCGCCTCCTGCTCACTCGGCCTGCTGATATAGTTGATCTTCTTTGTCTAATCTTCTATACTAGCTTTTCTCGGATGTAGTAGATTTTTATCTCGGATGTAATAGATTCTCTTTTAGATATCCTCTGATGTAAAAGTTCTTCCTTTTGATGTTGTCCTCTGATGTAATGAACAGCGATGTATCCCATCTTTATTAATGAAAATTTATATTTGCCCTTTATCTTGTATTTCTCTATTTGCCCCTTTATTTTGCACTTCTTCTTATGTTGCACTTGTGTTTTGTCTGATACGTGGACCTTTGAATATCTTGTATCTTTATTTCTTGCTGTACGGTTATATCATATGGCTGTAGACCTTTGAATGTCTTCTCTTTTTATGGGTGCCTGCTCCCAGGCATATGTCAGATAATATGCAAGTTCCCAAGCACCTGTCAGATTATATGCATGTTTCCAAGGACTTGTCAGAAAATATCATACTATCTTTTCTCTATAAATACTCCTCTTCTTTTCTTTAGTATTTACCCTCTTTCTTCTCTTCTTATTGTTGGCTTTTCCCTCATCTCCTATTTTCTCCTGCACTATAGCAATTTCCCAGAATGTCTGAACCTGTGGTGATATATCATGCTCAGATGAAGGGTCTGGATACTGAGGTATCTCGTGTCCGACGTCGAATGGGAAGGCTTGAGAAGGAGTACGACATTTTGGCCTAAGTTTGTTCGGCTCTTATCCCGAAGAGACAGTGAAGTGGACCGAGATTTCGGCTTTGAGTCGTCAGCTCGATCACTTGTTGTTTCAGAGAAATCATCTGGCCAACTCCTGGTATGATGCCGAGGAGATTTGGGACCATGCTCAAGACGAATTCGATAACTCCCCTCAAGGCCTAGCTAACATGATGGTTAGGAATGCTCGGCTCGAGGAGCGTGTCATGGTTCTCACTAGGGAGAAATCTGAACTTTCCTCGGAGAATGAAAATTTGGTTGCCATGAATGATTCCTACCAAGCTCGGTTGAACTGCTCTGCTCGTTTTGCTCTCTCTCGATCTGGCAGTTCGATTTTTCCACCCATTGATCCTTAGTTAGATTGGACTGGTTTTCTGATGTATTTCCCCTTTTGGAATTTGTATCTTCTTTTGTATTTGAATCAGATGTATCTTTTCGTATCTCGTGTCTTTCTTGTGAACCGCTGTAACGCCTCGTACTTTGTGCCTTTTCGTTTTTTTTTTGTACCCTTGAATTTCTTTATAAATGCTCCCTATTGCATGTACTTCATTATTCAATCTCCTTTTCTCTCTCTTGTTTCTTCTAACTTGCTTTTGTTTAAGATGGCTCCCATCACTAGATCTGCCTCCAAAAAGAAAGCCCTTATGGAAGAGGAGCCTACTTTTTTGCTAACTCGTCCCCCTGGTTTTGGGGAAGAGGATTTGACACCTCTCTAGCTAAAAGAAATTGAGATGTCGTGGCTGAAGCACGATCTCAAGTGTGCTCAAACCGAAATAAGGCGGTTCAAACAGTATTGGCAGGAGGAGAGCGCTGCTCGTTTTGAAGCCGAGCAGAAGTGCAAGTCTCAATCTCATGCTTTAAAACAAGTGGAGATTGGCATTTCTCATTTACTTAGGGAAAAAGAGCGTCTGGAGGAGCTGTTGGCGAAAAAGGATGCTGATATGGGGGGTAGTTCAAAGAAGTAGGATGGGTGGGGTGTATTTTCTTTGTAAAATTTTCTTTTCGGTTGTATTGTTTGTGTTTCCCCCTTTGTGGATGAATAAAACTTGTCTTGCACTTGATTCTGTCTATCTTACTTTATTTCTTGTGTTTGCTTTGCTTTTATGTTGATATCATTCGACGTTACACAACACCGAGCAATATGCACGTTTATCCCCCCGGAGAGCGTTATTTGACTTGAGGCTGAAATGCCGTTGAGCGAAGAACGGTCGCCGTCCATCTTGTTCGGTGTGCCATTTGTGGAAGAGAAGGTTGGGCGTCCACCTTAATCGGGGGACATCCTCGGTGTGATAATAGTAGTAGCGTATGCTGGAAGCTTTTAGTGGTAGGGTCCATGGGCCGTTTATTTAGGTGTAATGATGTGAACTGCCTTGGGTAGTGGGATACACTCTGACGTGGCAGAATCTAGAGCGTTTATCTGTAAAAATAGCAGCGGTTGTGGACTTTTGTATGGTTGGAAAAAAAAAAGTAAACCTCTGTCACACGAAAGGACGGTTATTATTTTATTCTGTTTGTGACTCCACTCCCTTTTACTGTGCCAAGTAATCCCTTTTGTTTTTATCACACAATTTGCTGAAGAAAATATCTGTCGCTCTCTCTAAGGTATATTTTTCCCGCCAAAAAGGAAAATCGTTCCGCCGCTCGAACTAGGGTTTCATTGTATTGTCGATAGACTTGCTGCTGTTCTCGCTTGCCTGCTCATAATGATAACTGTAAGTGTTTTTTCTTTATTTATCATTATTATTATTTTTTTTGTTTTCAGGGTTTGTATTTGATTTGTCGTTGTGGTCATAGATGTGGCGGTGGTATATGGTCTAGGTTGTCTATATATGTCTGATGGTTCTTATGTATTGTATTTGATTTGTGTTGATTGGGATGGTAGTAAAACGTAGGGTGTCTGGTTAATTTGAGTGGGAGGGGGGGGGGGGGGGCAGCTCTCGTTGCTTGATGTGTTTTTGGTTAGTGTATTGATGAAGTTTTGATGTTTGGATAGGAAATTCTGTCCCAAAGTTTGGCCCAAGTTGGCACATTTGTGGAAGAGGACTTTAAGAGGTTTGCCGGAATTCCGGACAACATACACATTAGGCTGCCTGTTTCTGACGAGGAGGTGATGGGATTTGTTCCTGTCGGAGAAGTTGCTGTACGTTCTTCGGCATTCTTTACTGGGGGTCTTCGGCTTCCTTTTACTAACTGGGTGGCTTCGTTCTTTGAGGCCGTCCAGATTGCTCCGGCCCAACTGGCCCTCAATGGTTACCGTACTCTGAATGGTATCCAAAGGTTATCGGAGTTGTCCGGAATACCAATTGAACTGAAGGATGTGTTTGGTGTTTATAGTTTGAGTTTCGAGCGCCGCAGCTCGTATTTGAAGACAATGCACGCCTTCTGTCGGCTTGTTATTGGTTTGCCGGACACCAACAAAGAACATAACCTTGGCGTTGTGATTGCGTCCAGGGAATGGGGTTGTGCAGGACACCAGATCCCTGGACCTGTGACCACGGCTCCTACTACTCCAGACCTCGGCGCTCCCAACGTTGAGGCTCTCTTGGCTCTTTGCAAATGGTGGGGGCCTGGGCCGACCAAGGATCCGGCAAGCCGTACTGCTCCCGTGCTGTTTGGTTACCCTGCGGGGCCAGTGACAAAGGGGAATCCTGCGCCCGAGATACCTAAAGAGCCCGAGGAGGAGTTCGTAAAAGTTGTCAGGGCTCGAAGCGCTGCTAGGGGAGGGAAAAAGTCCACTCGTTCTAAGCGTCGGGCGTCGGACCCCGCTGTTGGCACCCCGAAGAGGGCTAAAAGGGGGCGAGACCTCAAGTAGTGTGGAGGTTGCCGAAGCTGGCCGGGGTGTGGAGGTGGTCGCTTCGTCTCAAGGTGATACCACCGGGGAGGCTGCTGCGAACCTCGATGTAAGTGTTTGTTTTTGTGAATATTTGCCTTTTGACTTCATTGTTCCCTGCTTTATATGTCATCTTGTTTCAGTTTTTGACTTCTTCATTGGTTACTCTTGCTCTTGCCCGGTCTATGGGTATTATTGTGTTTCAGGGGTCGGTCGACGATGTATTCGGACATATGAACCTCTTGGTTAACATGGGAGAGGATACGATGACCTTGCCTGTCGTCTCGCCTATCCCTACCGAGGATCCGATAGATCTGCCCGTTTGCTCGCCCATCCGTACTGAGGAAGTGATCGAGCATAGGGCCCCTGAGATCGGTCATTTGGAGAAGGACGTGGGGGTGGAAGTGGAGGCCGGCAAGAAGAATCCCGTGGATGTTGTGATGGGTGTCGAGGGTGAGGCTCTCGAAGGACCCGAGAAGGTGTTGGTGGACGGGGTTACAATGACCCGTTACATTGATCGGTGTGGGGGTGAACTGTTGGAGCAACCCCGAGTCTTGAGGATGGGGTATACTGCTCTTAAGCCCCTCGTGGTCAAGGATGCAGAGAAGATAGCTGCTCTTCCTGCAATGTCGGTTATAGAGCGGGCCAGTACTGATGCGCTTCGGGTATGTTGCGTATATATTTTGTTATATAAGTCGTGATGCTCTTATCTTGGCTGGTGTCTGATGTTTCTAAATACAGGTTTTCGTGGATATTGCGGTGTTAAAGGACCAGCTGTCAGCACTAGAGGTTGAGAACGAGAAGCTGATGGCCGAAAATAAAGCCATGGTCGAGGATAAAGCTCAGCAAGTGAAGTTGGTCGCTGAGCTAGAGGCGGAGAAAGAGAAGCTGATGGCCGAAAGCAAAATAACGGCCGAGGAGAAACACCAGCTGGCTAAGTTGACCTCTGATAATGAGAAGTTGGTGGGGGACAACTTACGCCTGACTGAGGAAGTCGAGAAGTTGGGGGCCGAAAAAGAGGAGTGGGTCAAGAAGCACGACCTTTTGGAAGATGATAATTTGCTCCTGGCAGAGGATGTAGAGGCCGGAACATCCGAGGTGGTGGCCCTGAAAGCGGCGCACGCAGAGGATAGGGCGAAGCTCGCAATGATGGCGAATTTCTCCGTTTACTGCGCCCATGTTCGGGCTCTAAGCTTTGCTAAGGTTCCGTTATCGGACCGGGCGTGGTCGGAGTTGGTTTATCCCTGTCCGCAAGGAGCACCTCCTAAACCGCAGGATTGGGCCAATCTTCGAGATGAGGAACTCCCACGGCTGCCGGGACATGCTACTTCGATGGCCCCCCGTCCCCATTTCGGGTCGGCTCCTACGACTCCTCAATCTGCTGCTGCCGTGATCCCCCCACCCGTGTCCCCTCAGGTGGAGCCTTGACCATTTACTTGTAATATTTTTCTCTGTATCTTAGCGTAAAGTCTTTTGGTACCCAAATTATGGGTCTCTTTTGTAACTAGAAAGATATTCTTTTGGGAAGTGATAATATAGGTGCTATGTTTTCTTTCTGTTGGGCTTTTCTTGTTAATTTTCCTGTTTGTGGGTCGTCGTCTTTTGAAGGATGTAAAAACAACTTGTCAGGTATCGGCTAACCCCCTTGCCATGGTGGTCTGGACCTCGCCTAGTCGTAGCATAGGCGATGTTATAAATGGTCTTGAAAAAGCTAACGCGTCCCTAACTTCTGAACTGGATTTTGCTCGTCGTGAAATCGAGGGTCTGAATATTCATATTTCAAACTTGTCCATTCGACTACATGACTTGGGGGAGAAGTTCAGCAAGAAGACCGCCTATTATACGGCGAATAAGGGAAAGGCTAAAGAGCTTCTTGAGACGCTTCGACGCTCTCGTGATGAAGCCCGAGGCCGTGTGGCGAGCCTGAACTTGATGCTCGGGGCCGTTTTCGAGGACTCGGATCTGTTGTTATCCTTTGCCAAAGCGTATTGGGCCCGAAGTCGCGCATTAGAGGTGCTTGAACATGTAAAAGGAATACGTGGTGTTGCCTGGGCAGAGCGCATGGGTGATGCTATGGCCGGGGTAACTGAGACCACGGCGGCTTGAACCGAGTGGATGCGGTCGTACAGGAACGTTTGGGGACTCAAATTGTCTCATTGCGAGATATTCATTTTGCTGACGCTGTAGAGGCCTCTTCGTCTGTTGATGGGTTATCGGATTAATGATTTAGCAGCTTGTTTTGTCATTTTACTCGTAGCTTGTATAAAAAATCTTCGTTCTTCTATTTCCGTTTTTTTTTTTTTTTTTTTTTTAATATTCATTTGTTCCCTTCTTCCCCATTTTTTTTATAGGCACATGCTACTACGTCGCGCCAGGCTGGTTCTCCATGCCTAGTTAGTCCGGGGCTAGGACCCACTGGGACTGCCCGGGACGAGATTTCATCCGGTGCGGCTAGTGAAGTGCATGCCAAATGGCCTTACATCGTTTTAATGGGCAAAAACGTCGAATTGCTCGATCAGTGTGCCCGACTTAAGTCCAAGTTGAAAACCCAGGCGTCCTCTTTCCGGGAATATGTTCGTCATGCCGAGCATGTTGTCGAGGTTCAGGAACATCGTTTAGATCGATATTGGCGTGTAAAGGGGAAATACTTCGGTAAACTAAAAGCGCTGGTAACTAAAGCCAACATGTTGGTGAAGTATTTCCGTCTGTCCGGATCCAGGTACGATGCTTCGGCGGCGATGATTGAAGCGCGTGCACTTCCCTTCGATGACGTTCGTCGTAAAGCGGCCTCGGATGCTCACGAGGTCGCCAAAGCAGCCGAGTTCTCCGCTCGTCTTAAGACGCTGACATGTGTTGGTGCTCATACGACCAACTTTGATGCCCTCATTTCTGAGGAGTGTTTTGATGGCGAGGAGACTGATGGGGATACGGCGACTGATGATGAGGAGGTAGAGCTCGGTCCATTGCCGTCGTGCTCCTCATGTGATAGTAGTTCGTAAATCACTGTCTCTAGGGTTGATTGTACCTTGTTGCCTCCGTAATGTGGGCGAGAACTATTTGTTTTATTTCTTTATTCTTGTTTCTTTTGACGAGATTGCTGTTCCTTTGATTCTTTTATTTCCTGCATTTTTCTTCTAGTTTCTTTTCTGCCTTTAATCCTTGCTCATTGGATCAGTTGGTACCTGCATATGTTTGAGTATTCCTAGGCATTCTTTTAGACACGCCATGTTGGGAATTTCACAGTATTCCTAGGCACAAAGGCCGTTTGGGAATTTCATAGTATTCCTAGGCACTTTGGCCGTTTGGGAATTTCATAGTATTCCTAGGCACTAAGGCCGTTTGGGAATTTCATAGTATTCCTAGGCACTAAGGCCGTTTGGGAATTTCATAGTATTCCTAGGCACTTAGGCCGTTTGGGAATTTCATAGTATTCCTAGGCACTAAGGCCGTTTGGGAATTTCATAGTATTCCTAGGCACTTTGGCCGTTTGGGAATTTCATAGTATTCCTAGGCACTTTGGCCGTTTGAGAATTTCATAGTATTCCTAGGCACTTTGGCCGTTTGGGAATTTCATAGTATTCCTAGGCACTTCGGCCGTTTGGGAATTTCAGCTGCAATTGTTAGACAACATGATAAGACATTTAATTTATTCAAAAAACAAAAGACAATGTCATTAAGCAGGGGTGGTAAGGTGCACCTGTACTTGTATGTCTATATGTAGTACTTCTTTAGGTTAACCACATTCCAAGAATTTTTCTCCCCTCTGCTGTTTTCGAACAGAACGCTTTTGAGTTTGTAGGTAACCGGGCTTGTTTTCTTGACGATCTCGTATGGTCCTTCCCAGGTGGGGCTTAATTTGCCATGTATTTCATTTCGGGTATAGACCGTTACTCGTCGCAGCACCAATTCTCCGACCCTAAACTCCTTGGTCCCTTTCACTTTCTTGTCATACGTTTGCTTAACGCCTTGTTGATACTTTGCTAGTGTAAGAGCTGCTATCTCTTGTTTCTCGTCTAGCATGTCGAGTTCCTCTCTCATTCTTTGTTCATTGTTTCCTTGCTCGACTAAAGTTGTTCGTAGTGTGGGTAGCCCAATTTCTGTTGGTATGACGGCCTCGACACCGTATGCTAAGCTGAACGGGGTTTCTTTGGTGCCCGTCTTTGGTGTAGTTCGGCACGACCATAAGACGTTGAGTAGCCGCTCGGGCCATCTCCCCTTAGCTTGTTCGAGGGTTGTCTTGATGCCGTCCAGTATGGTTCGGTTTGATACCTCTGCTTGGCCGTTTCCCTATGGGTATGTTGGCGTCGAATAGAACTTTCGGATACCGAGTTCTTCGTACCAAAGCTGCAGGTTGGCTTCTTTGAACTGGGTGCCGTTGTCTGCGACGATGGCGTAAGGTATACCGAACCTGGTGATGATATGCTCCCAGATGAACTGTTTGACATTACTGGCTTTAATTTCGCGGAGAGGTTTAGCCTCAACCCATTTGGTGAAGTAGTATGTTGCCACAATCAGATATTCGAAGCTGTTGGGCGCTTTGGGAAGCTTCCCTACTAAATCAAGTGCCCATTGTGCGAATGGCCATGGTGCCGATACTGGGGTCATCATGGATGAGGGGAGCCGAGGTATCTTGGCAAATCGTTGGCACTTGTCGCAACGTTGGACGTATACATCGGCGTCTCGCTTGATATAGGGCCACCAATATCCTTGGGTGATTGCCTTGTTGGCAAGGGACCGCCCTTTGATGTGTGCTCCGCATGATCCTTCGTGGATTTCCTCCAATACTGGTAGCTGCATTTCAGGCCGGACACACAGTAGATGGGGTCCTGGGTAACTGGATTTGTACAGTTTATCGTCGTCGGACCGCTAGAAATGAGGAGCCTTTCTCGTAATTTTTAGTGCTTTTATCTTATCTGCCGGGAGGGTTCCTTTTCGCAGATAGTGAATCATGTCGTCCATCCAACCTGGTTCGTATTGTACCGACGTTATTCGGTTTATTCTTTTGGTTATGCTCGGGGTCGGCAGTAGTTCCACTATGATCGACCGAGTGTCAGTTAATGTTAATGTCGAGGCTAGGGTGGCCAAGGCATCGACATGTGCGTTTTCGGTGCGATTGATTCTTATTAACTCGCACTGTTCGAAGGTGGCCATCAAGCTCTGAACCTTTTCTTGGTAAAGGATCATTCTGTTATCTTTGGCTTGGTACTCGCCGATGGCTTGATTCACGATCAGCATTGAGTCGGAACTCGCAGTTAAGTGGGAGCATCCGAGGGACCGGGCAATGAGCATACCGTTTATCATGGCTTCGTACTCTGCCTCATTGTTGGTAGCTCGGAAACCCAGTTTAATGCTTTTCTCTATGATCGCTCCCTCTCTAGACTTGAGGACGATCCCTGCTCCTGATCCGTCCTTGGTGGCTGATCCATCGACATGAATCTGCCAGTGTGATTGTGGGGACATAGCCGTAGGCTCGTCATACCCTTCGGTGAATTGCGCGATGAAATCGGCCAAGACTTGTCCCTTTATGGCATGTCGGGGTGCGAACTCGATATGAAATTGGGATAATTCGACTCCCCATGCGGCCACTCTGCCACTGATGTCGGTCCGTCGAAGCGATTCTTTGATATGGAATTTCGTGTATACTTGGACCTGATGAGCTATAAAATAGTGCGGCAACTTCCTGGTCGCGACGACCAATGCCAAGCACAGCTTTTCCAAGGGTAGGTAACGTGTCTCGGTTTCAACCAGAGTTTTGCTGACGAAGTAGATAGGGAATTGTTCGCGACCTTCTTCTCTTAGGATAACCGCACTCACAGCTGTAGTGGAAACTGCTAGGTAGCATGCCAGAATATCTCCTTTGTTCGGCCTGACTAGCAGTGGCAGCGTCCTTAAATACTCTTTGAGGTTGTTGAAAGAAGCTTCACATTCCGGGTCCCACACGAATTTTCTATCCTTCTTGAGTGATTCAAAAAATGGTCGTCCCTTGTATGCGGATCGGCTGATGAACCTGCTCAACGCGGCCATCATTCCCGTGAGCTTTTGTACCTGCTTCTTATTCTTGGGAGCTGCTAGGTTCCGAAGAGCTGTGATCTGATCGGGATTAGCTTCTATTCCTCGTCGGCTGACCATGTGTCCCAGAAACTTTCCTTTGTTGATGCCGAATGCACACTTGCTCGCGTTGAGTTTCAGTTTGTGCTCGCCCAGCGTTTGGAAAACGTCTCTAATATCTTGAAGGTGGGATGTAGCCTTTTCGCTTTTGACGACCATGCCATCTATGTATACCTCCATTGTCTTTCCTATATGATCTCGACATACCCTTGTTATCATCCTTTGGTATGTTGCTCCCGCGTTGCGTAGGCCGAACGGCATTACCGTATAGCAATAGTTTCCCAAAGGCGATATAAACGACGTCTTCTCTTGATCTTCGTGGGCGAGGGGGATTTGGTGGTACCCTGAATACGCATCCAGGAAGGTCATCCGTTCCGCTCCTGCAGTTGCGTCCACCAATTGATCAATTATTGGAAGGGGAAAGTGGTCCCTTGGGCAGGCTTTGTTGAGATTGGTGAAGTCTATACAGACTCTCTCCTTTCCATTCTTCTTGGGGACGACGACTGGATTGGATAACCATTTCGGATAGAAGACCTCCCTTATGGCTCCAGCCTCTAATAGCTTGTGGACCTCAGTAATTATAGCTGCTCTGTGCTGTACAGACACTTTTCTGCTCCTCTGAGCTATCGGCTTGCACTCGGCGTCAACACTTAGGTGGTGACATGCCGTTTTAGGGTCTAGGCCTGACATGTCTTTAGGACTCCAGGCGAATTTATCAATGTTGTTGAAGAGGAATGCTTCTAACTCTTCGGATTCCTGTTTTGGAAGGTCATCACCGAGGAGGAAGTAGTGCTCCTCGTCCGTACCCGAAATATACACCTTCCTAAGAGTTTCTCCTACTTGTTCTTCAACAACCCTCTCGGTTTTGGCTATGTGGTTGATCAACTTCTTTGTGCTGGTGGGTTGTTCGACAACGCTCAGCTGTTTTTGAAGGGCCGCGGTAATGTCCTCACAGCGTCTTGAATCTTCTTGACATCCTCTGGCTGTCTCGATCTCTCCCCGATCATTTGGGTATTTGACTTTTTGGTGGTAGGTCGAGGGTATGGCCTTCATGGCGTGCAGCCAAGGTCGACCCAAGATCGCGTTGTGGCCGGAGTTGTCGTTTACCACTAAGAACTCAACGGGAACTGATACGGATCCCGTAGTGACACTTATGACGATCTTTCCCAACGGTTTAGTCGTCTCGGAGATGAACCCGATCAGCGTGACATCGGTAGGCTGTAGATCTTGCAGCTTGAGTTCCATCTTGTCGAAGAGTTCTCTGTACATGATATCACAAGAGGCTCCTTGATCGACAAGCACCCTGCTGACCGTGTCAAGGCCGATTTGAACACGGAGGTTGATGGCGTCCCCGTGGGGTTAAATCACCCCTTCTTCGTCCAGATCCGAGAAGGAAATGGGCGGATGTCGTCGTGGAGTGCATTGTCGTTTGGAAGTCGACGCCTGTGACGCCCTGGCTACCTGGCTAAAGTGTGCCAGTTGCCGTTGTCGCGATCGTTCCCCACCCATGCCCTTGGGTCGTGACATATGAACGACGTTGATTGTTTTGCCTTGCCGGTTGTCGGCTCCCTCAATGGCCAGGTGTTTGCCTTTATTTCCGACGCCTTTGATGAACTTGGCCAGGTATCCCGCATCGCCCCACAGGTTCATTTTCCACCGCAGGTTACGGCAGTGCTCGGTGAGGTGTCCGTAGTCCTCGTGATAGGCGCAGAAAAGCTTGGGGTCTCTATGCTCAGGGGGGGTAGCGAGCGGCTCTGGCCGTGAATACCAGCTTTCTCTGCGGATATTCTTAAGGATATCTTCAGCCGACAGGTTGAAAGAGTATCTCAATTCGACCAGTTCGAAGCTCTTTTGCTTTTCCCTTCCCTGGAATCGGCCTTGTTGTGACTGCTTGGTTGGTATAGGGTAGGTGAGCTGGAGGGGTTTATGTTCGTTGATCGGTGTTGGGTATGCGATCTGGAGCAGTTTGGGCTCAGGTTCTCGTGGTCGATCTACCCTGCTATGGACCTCGGGACCTTTGTCCTTTCTGATAGATTTGAATGTTTCTCCCTGGTTATTTCTAACTCTTTTGCGACCCACCTGTGCCTCTCAGACCGACTCTCTTCTTGGTAGAGTTCGGTTGAGGATACGCAGTTCGTCGTTTTTATCGGTGAGGTGGGTACAATAGGCTAGCAGGGAATCAGTGGTCGGAAAATTTTTGCCTATGAACTTCCTTCTCGCCCAATAGCTATTAGGGATGGAGTTGATAAAGTTCTGGATGGTTATATTACTGGCTTACTGTGGAATCTGGTTTGCTACGTCGATGAAACGTATGTAGTAGTCGTTGAGCCTTTCATTTGGCATCATCGTCATTTTCAGAAGGGTTTCAATGCTAACCTTCTTCTTCCGATGAGCAGCGTATCGGGTGGAGTACGCTCTTAGCAGCTCCGCCCAGTCTGAACTCGGGGATGACGAACCCCACAGGATTGCGGTATCGCGTGATCTGTTCGGCACATGGGGTTTCTTGGCATACGTTCCAAGCCTGTTGGAACGCTTCATCCGTGGCTTGGTAGGAGGGGTGTATCCCCCCTGTTGTGGTGGTGGGCCGTATCCTCCCCCGATCATGTGTTCGGGATACCGACCGTCCTTTGGGTTTCTGTCGAGGACATGTTCCGTATAAGCGTTTGGGTGGACGAAGGTTGGAGGGATTGTTATCGGGACGTTGCCCCCTTGATGGGGCACTTCTAGACCTGGTCGCCGGCCCGCTGCTTCCAAGGCGGCCCTATAGGCGGAATCTTCCGCTTCACGACGTGGATCTTTGTCTGCGTTGGCAGGTTGAGTACCCGGCATTATGATGCCGGCTGCTGCCATGGCCGTCATACACGCTGCCAGCTGAGCTTGCAGCTGGGCGTTGTTCCTTTCATCAGCTATCGGAACGATGTGTTGTACTTCCACCGTGGGTGGTGTTATCATCCTTGGTGGGTGAGTCGATAATCGGGACAACTGTTCGAGTTCATGACCTTCAGGCATACCAAGCCAGTCAGCTTCGTTTGTTTGTAAATGGGCACCAGAGTTGACCGAGGCTGTTGGCAAAGGGACTCTTGAGCTCGGTCCTGCCTGGGATCCGGGTATGCGTCTTCTTGCGCGCCTTAGTACGGGCAAGGCTTGTTCGTCTTCCGAGGACGTTTGGTATTCTTCGACGATCCCTTCAAGCTGTTGGGGTTGTTCGATCGGTTGTTCTCGGTGGACATTGGAGGTTGTCGGTTGGTTTTCGGACTGGATAGCGTCGTATCTATCGCGGATGGCGAGTAGATCGTCGATGTCTTGTTGGCTTATCTGCACGTGTTGGTTATTGGTTTCTACTATCTCGGGATGGGTTTCTTCTATATTGGTCACCATTGTCGCTCGTCTGGTAGAGTATTGGTATTCGAAGTCTAAGCTAGTTGGGAACTAGATGATTCCCGAAGACGGCGCCATTTGATAAAACCATAACTTTCGTCGGTCACGTTAGGCTTTTCAACAATATCATAATGGTAAATCAACTGTAAATAATGGACACTTCTTGATCTTTATTATTGCTCGGATTATTACACTTATTCGGATTGTTACACTTGCTCGGATTAGTACTTCTTTATTACAATTGTGCTCGATTTGACTACTTAATCTCTTATCTTGGTCGTTCTTCTTTCTCTTCGGTACTCGGCCTTTCTCTGCTCGTTTTGTTTCTTGATGCGATAACCTTGACTAATTTCTCTCTTTTCTCTACTTCTCTCTATAATTTTTGGATAGATTTTCTGGTCTATTTCTAGGAGGGGTAGTAGGCTATTTATAGGCAACTACACTTTCTAGGATGTTGACAAATGTCTCCATCTCAGGAGATTTTTCAGATATGGGTCCCTAGTTAAGTGGGCTTGGGCTTTTGATAATAACTACCTTATTCTCTTATGATAGGCATGTGATGACCCATTCAAGCGTTGGATACACATTTATAAAGTGGATTGATTATTACCCAAATAGAATATTCGGATCCAATTTTTATGTTCTATCATTTCCAAATGTACCTTGAGTAAATAATCTTCACTAAAATGACATATATTAAGGCTCAAATATTCGAGTCTCTCTTGCAGTACACGTTATTTGAGTCTAATTGACTCTTGAGTCTTGAGTAAGCCCATGCAGACGTAATATGCATTCAATTCATATTTCCACACCCAAGTTTCAAATTTGACTCGTGTTAGATGTGTGTGTGGGCCAAAGATGAAGAAGATCATTCTACTTATCTTATCTGCCTCAAGGACCGTTATTATCTCTTGAATGCAATAATTACACTTAATGATCTTTGTTGTTACAATAAAAAATATATGCACTGATCTGATCTCTTGTTTTATTTGACGTGCATGAGTAGCACGACAAAATAATATTAATTTAGTAAGAGTAAAAATGTCTCAAATTCAAAATTATGTTACAAAACTGTCATAAATTGACTAAATTGTCACAAATCCGTCGTAAAAATCGGCGGTAAACAGCTAGTAAAAAAAAACCGTCACTATTCATGTCACGTCCTTTTTTTTTGTCATCATAATTTCAGGTATTTAGTTATTTTCGGTCCTCATGTTTCATTTGTGACCATTTTGGGTTTTTAGCCTATGGTGAACAAAGAAATTTTGCCTGAGGTTTGAAAAAATTATATTATTGATCCTCGGGTAAAAGTGAACTCCTATCAAACTAAAGGACGTACAAGATGTGAAAGTTTTGAAAGTTAAGGTGACAAAAATATATTACCCATGAAAGTTGAAACATAGAAGGAAAGAGATTTCCTCTAAACTTTTTTATTGAATAAGTACAGGTAACATATACTCCTAATTCAATTCATTTCCAAAAAAAAAAAAAAAAAAAAAAAAAAAAACTCCTAATTCAATGCGTTGATACTTGTTATTGGGTCCCCATTTAATCTTGTCCGGTTCGGTTGTTACACTTTTCATTTTCCAATCAAACAGGGTTAAATAATATATTTTCAATAACTAATTTACTTTTTCTATTTTTATTATATATTAAATAAATTCGTATTTTATAAATTAAAAATAAATATTACAACACAATAAAAATATAAAACTTTAATGGAAACTACTCTAAACTTAGATAACATATTAAAAAAAATTAAATTTTTTATTTTAATATGATTTTATGGGAACGGGAGACTTTGTGCCGTCCAGTATAGCAACTTGACAAAAGAAAAAACATTTGATATCTAATACCTAATTATTATTTTTTATATTGAAACTAGCATCGACTCAGGTACTTGTTAGTAATTAACTCGATAATTACACGATGGGGGTAATTAGTGTAACTCCCAAATACTTATGAAGGTAATATATACCTTAGTTTCTATCGGTCAAAACCGGAGAATCTTTCATGTTTGATTTTATTACTGTATTTGCTAGTAAATGATGTGGCTGGTCTGCCAATTCTAAACGTATAAGGATCGTGTGCACTTTTTTCTTTTAGTCAAATTAAATACATCTTAGGCAGACACGTTAACTATATAAATTATAAGGGAGAACAAAATATTATTAGAGATGACCGTGTCGCATATAGTAAGTATATATGTGTTAGGCGAAATAGTGGCTAGGTTTAATTAATGAAGTGTTTTTTGAAAAATTATATCATTTCTTTGAAATTCATTTTTAAGCAATACTTGAATATCAGATGAGGCTAAATTTGCAATTAATTAACAAAATGAAAATACATTAGTGATTTTTTTTTAATGTATAGTACTTTTATTTGGTTGATCAACATAAACGTGACTTTTCTCTACTTTTGAGACAAAGAAGATGTTGTTTGAGTAATATATTTATTTAATCATGGAGAATATATTATTACAAGTAATATTTGAAAATTGTTTTCACCCCAAAAAAACTATACTGTATTACGTACTGATCATAAAATACAATCAATCATGCTCATAACTTAGCTACAGTAGCAAGTGCCAATTTTGAGATCCTGCTTTATGACAAAATTCATATTTAGAATTGCTTCACTGATCAATCATATTTAACTAAAATTAGCAGTCATACTTACTAAAGCATAAGAGGAAGACATATGGCCAAAGTGAAGGTCTCCAACATGAAGATATTAAGTGAGACTTGTTCAAGATATCTATTTGAATAAATAGAGGTCTTTCTACTCTTTCACAAGGTTTTCTATATTCATGATCACGAAAACAGGCTTTCAAACTTTGCGGGCAGAGATATCTAGAAGCCCTAGCTTATTGGCATATATAGAACTGGAAAAAAATCTCGAAATCCCGACCCGACCTGTGTTTCGGTCTGAAATTTTCCAATCCGAGAATACTCCCGACCCGAAATGTCTGATTTTGTCCCGACCCGACAAACTTCGAGATCAGGATCGGGTGACAATTTTAATTTCGTTGGATGTCCCGACCCGACCCGACCCGATTTTTTAATTAATTTATATTTTATATAAAAATCTAAATTAATTTATATCAAATGTAAGTGATGAGAATTGAAACCTCTAGCATACAATGTAATCACTTTACCATATGAGTTACAATCCTTTTTGTTTTATAAATTAGTTATAATTATATAAGTATAATATAAATTTATAGTTTTGAATATATGAAACTATTAAAATAAACAATATACTTAAATTAAAAAGTTATATTGTTATTTTCAAGAAAGATAAACGATTATTATTTTCCGATTATAAAAATTATAATGATAATGTATCTCGTTTAGTATGATAATTATTGTTTGTGTGAATAAAATTAAATACTAAAAGAATCTGATAAAAACTGTATCAATTTTTTTATCTACTCCATTATTTGTATTTTCACACTATTTTTGCTAGTACATGTTAATTCATTTTTTCATTTATTAGGAATATTATTTTTAAACTATGATTATGTTTCGTGTTAATAACATATTTAGATTTTTCAAATGAAAATTGTTAATAAAAAATGACGTCGTCGTAAAATAAAAAAATATGTCGGGAGATTCGGGATAAACCCGAAAATTCGGGTCCCGAAAAAGTCGGGTCCCGACTTTTGTCGGGATCGGATTTTTTTTTTTCAATTTCAAAAGTAATCGGGTCGGAATACGGGTCAAAACGTTTACAGATACCGACACTAACACAACCCAGCATATATATATAGACAGAGTATACGTGTAATTAATATATAGTCCTGTGAATGGGATCATAGATTAGATCAGGAATCTTACTTTTACGGAATTTTAACTTCATTGCAAATGCAAATATTTTAACAGTGACTATAATTAGCAGTGTTTTAAATAGCGTTATCATAGCGTTTTTTTGAGAGACACGCTAAAAGCGCAAATAGCGTTGCTACATAGCGATTTGCGGTGCATTTTTATTTTTTTTGCCTAAATACATATAAATATAGCATTAAATTCAAAACATCTAATAAAAATTAACTAAATATATATATAAAAAAAATTATAACTAATAATCACAAAATGATTATACTTGAGATGCCAGAATATTTACTTTGTTTGCAAGAGTTTTGGGGCTTGATTATCTTTAATCTCCAATAATTTCATTAAAATTTTGACCAAAAATAAAAATAAAAATAAAAATAAATTTTTTTTTGGACTGCACCCGCTATAGCGTAAATAGCGTCTGCTATAGCGTAAATAGCGTTCATATAACGCGAATTTAGCGTTTTTCCATCCAAATAACGTTTTAGTATTGCGTTTTTCTTTCAAAAACCACTATATCGCACAACGTTGCGAGCTTTTTAAAAAAGTGATAATTAGTGAAAGTTAGGGCCGTTTTCGGAGTAAGTGGAAAATTTTATCTGGGACAAAATCGTGTAAATGTAACTTGGC
Organism: Primula veris; assembly: GCA_963682055.1. NCBI lineage: Eukaryota > Viridiplantae > Streptophyta > Magnoliopsida > Ericales > Primulaceae > Primula > Primula veris. The sequence goes on along the minus strand of OY821743.1, from coordinate 16,115,996 downwards.
GAACAGACAAAGCAAACTACTATAAAATTTTAGAGAGAGAGTAAGATCAGAGAGATAAAGAGAAAAATTTGTGAGAAAGAAAAATGGAGGAGAGAGTGAGAGAGATAAAAAAAAGAGAATAAATAACATTAAATTTAAATTTGTTTGGTATGTTTTTGATAGTTAAAGTTGTAAGTGTATGTTTTTGGTAATTTAGTTTCAAAACTAGTATGTTTTGTTAATTTATCCTTAATTAAAACGTGTACTATATTTCAAATACTCTTATTTTAATTCATATATTAGTGAGCTTTACAAAATGACTAATTAATGATATTTTAATTAGTAATTAATTAAAATTAAAATTAGATAATTTTGTTAAGTTAATACATTAATGTGAATGTTAAATTTAAATTACATATGTGTTATTTAACATGCAATTAAATGATGACGTGTCAAAATTAATATTATTAAAATTAACGCAACTATTATGAATGCTCTTAGCATTTAGGAAAATATAGCGGTTATTGAAGATAAAAATTATTTGTTTTCATGGTGAACCAGGAAAATACTGTTCAGGTTATAGTTAAAGAGTAATTATTCTATTATAATAAATCAATCAAAATCAAATGAGTCGGTCCAGTTTAGTTATTTAAAAAAAAAAAAATATTCTTATACTTTTTTATTAATTATCATATTAACTATTTTCATAAAAAATTAAAACTAATTATACTATTTCTCTCTCTTTAACCACACAAAATTTCTTATATCCTATATTTTTTTCTCTAAATATTTGTATCATCGTTATAATTTATATCATATATTTTTTCTTATATCTTATATTTTTTTTTACTCTACATTTACATCATAATCACAATTTGTAACGTTGGTGTAACTATCGTTTACTGTTTACTTGTGACATCGTTTACTGTTTACTAGTATTCAAATATTTTCTCGAGATGAAAAACCAAAAACCAAGGTAGCTAATTTAATTACTTTATCATAATTGAATACCATTTCAAAGTTTTGCATGGGTCAACATTCAACTTAATCCCTCTTTCTACGTTGAAAGTTTCTCCCACCGCCCTTTTTTAGAAGTAATATATTTTGATTATTTTCCTAAGACTTGAAAGTTGAACCGCGTACAAAACAAACATTACCCATACAATATATAATGTCATTAACACAAGTCCAATTCCATCAATAACTTCACACAAAAAAACCCATACTCCTCTCTCTCAAATATTGTATCTATATAATTCCATTTCTCCCTCAACATTTTTACCTTTAATAGCTTGTACATAATACTTAGCATTTAGCAATGATTTCTTCATGGAGGAGAAGAAAAGAAGCCCGTCAAGCACGAAAAATTCGGGGTCCAGATGAAAATATTGAGATTGAATTAGCAATTCCTACCCATTTTAGGTGCCCGATATCATTAGATTTGATGAAAGATCCAGTTACATTGTCTACAGGGATGACGTACGATAGACAAAGCATCGAAACATGGATAGAGAACGGTAGTTTTACTTGTCCAATCACTAAGCAAGAGCTTATAAGCCTTGAGCCTACACCAAACCATAGTTTAAGGAAAATGATTCAAAGTTGGTGTGTTGACAATAAATCTTATGGTATTGAGAGGATTCCAACGCCTAGAACACCGGTTAGCTCGTTTGAGGTTATCGAAACTTTATCAAAATTAAGAAGCGATCAAGAAGGGTGTTTAGGAGTGGTGAGAAAGATTAAAGCTATGGTGAAGGAGAATGAAAGAAATAGGCGTACAGTGGTGGCAAATGGAGCAAGTGGGGCACTCTCAAGGACATTCGAGGTTTTTTCAGAGACGGGTTTAAGCTCTAAAATCCCGATTTTGGAAGAAATTCTATCAGGTTTGACATTTATGTTTCCACTTGATGAAAGGGCTAAGTCCCACCTAGGGTCATCTTTATCTTTGAGAGCTATGGTATGGCTTTTGAGAAATGGGGATTTATCCTCAAGAAGGAACTCGGTGTTAGTACTAAAAGAGATTTCCTCGGATACGGAAAAAGTTGAAGCTGTAGTGGGAACTGAAGGAGCAATCGAGGGCTTGTTCAAGTTAATCAAAGAGCCTATTTCTTCTACAACTACAAAAGCTTCATTGATGACCATTTACTACATTTTAACTTCTCCTTTTTCATCGTGTCCATATGAAGAGATCAGGACTAAACTCGTGGAGATGGGTGTGATAAATGTGCTTCTCGAAATGCTTGTGGACTCGGATAAGAGCATTTGTGAAAAGGCTTTAGCGGTTTTTGATGAAATTTGTAGTTGCCATGAAGGGAGGAAAAAGGCTTATGGTCACGATTTGACTGTTCCCGTCTTGGTTAAGAAACTATTGAGGGTTTCGGATTTGGCAACGGAATTAGCAGTTTCTATATTATGGAAACTAAGCAAGAACGACAATCGAGTAGATGAAGGCGTTCTTGTGGAAGCTCTTCAAGTAGGAGCGTTTCAAAAGCTCTTGTTGCTATTACAAGTCGGGAGTTTCGTGAAAACGAAGGAGAAGGCAAGTGAGCTGCTTAAATTGATGAATGTGTATAGGGATAGGTGCGAGTATATTGATTCTTTAGATTTTAAAGATCTAAAAAGGCCTTTTTGATTTCAAAGTTCAGTGATGATCAGATTGTGATTATAATAGAAAATATTACATAGCATATAAGTGTCTATTTTACTTTGCATCAAATGTATACAAATTGTTAGTACATGGAATAATTACGTTATATACATGCGGTGTTATATTATACCAAACTATACAAAAGTTCTGTTTGGTGTATCTAATTTTGTGTGACGGTCTTGCTTGAATACGAGAAGTGATTAATTTTCGTTTTAGTTTCAGTTTTCAGATTTCATCTCAATCACAAAAACTTGTTATGGGCTGCTACTTTGATATTCGTTCTTCAACAATATGAAATTGCAACATATTAGCTCAACTTAAACGTTCAGTACTATTTCATTCTGGTAATGAGGACCGTTTTGGTTCATCATTCCGATATTGATTATAATATCAAAATAGGCGATAAGAGGACTAGAAATTAGGCTATTTGAGAGAGATAAGAATAATAGATAGAAGATGGTTTAGTCATCATTGTTTCGAAACGGATTGTCCACTGCTAAGTGACTGCATTTTTGTGGTTAATATCTCAGATTCATCACAAACTGCACTCTTATTGAAATTTCATAAGCAAAATCCATAGCACCTTTGTTAAACCACTACAATCTAGCATTATAAAGAATTAAACTTTGTGCCCGGCTATTACGTTCATTTTAACGAATATAAGTTTCAATTAAGGAGATTTAGAAAGTAACAAAGATTCGATGACCTTTCCAAATTAGGCGCATAGCCGTATAGTTGGATATGTAACAATCTTTCCTATATATAGCAAATAAGACAATGTGTGATTCATCCAAAACCAACTTTGATGATGAGTACAAAGGATTCTACTTGCATTTAACCCGTGGTTTCTGTTATGGTTTTCATCATTTTCTACTACTTTTTAGACACTTTATCATCTTTTTATATTTAAAACTTGCATATTAATACTTTAACTTCAGACCTTGTTCACAAAGCTAAAGGAACTTGTTCTAGATGGCGAATTGTTTGCTCATCCCCCTCTTAGTAGTTTTGTTAATTGTTCCAACGTTTGCTAGCAATATTAGAGGGATTTTCACCTTTGGAGACTCACTTTTCGATGCAGGAAATAATCATTTCAACAAAAATTGCTCGGCTCAAGCAGACTTTCCACCTTATGGATCAAGTTTTTTCCACCACCCTACTGGAAGGTTTACCAACGGCAGAACGGTAGTAGACTTCATATGTAAGTATATATATATGTAATGCGCCAGTAGCATTTGTATGTTCTGTGCATCGAAGATCTACAGTGAGGCAGCGTATTTCATATATTACTAATTACTTATTGTTCTTAAGGGTAAAATATGCATTAGTTAACGTTTATGAAGTCTGTTATATCATATTATCACAAGTACTAAAATCTAATAATAGTATTGTTTCATGACTTTGTTGTCTACGAAGGACTCGATTTATAAACCAAAAATGATATCAATTGTGTATTGTCTTTTGGGAAAAAAGATCAACTCTTCTAAGACCTCAATACATATGGCTAATCAATAACGCAAGAACCAAACAACAATTGAAAATTAATAATAAACGAAATTTCCTTAGCCCTTGTATGCAAAATCCCGAATAAGAAGTGTCAACAAGTATAACCACAAGCACCGAAGTACATATCATAAAAACGAACAACAAAGGCCGAGTAGACTCGTGCCAAAAACTCTACTATAAATAGGTAAAGTAAAACGTTCTGATATATCCAGGTGAAAACGTAAGTGACACAAGTACCTCTTAGTTATCCTAGTCAAAACGGACCACGTCATCGATCATTTGGTACCAGGTCATCGGTACTCTCATCCTGTTTGTTTCATTGTAAGAATGATAGAAGATGAGTTCAAGAATTCTGCTTTAAAAAATATTATGGGATTAGATCTGAGCAACTGGACTGAGTAGGAAAAATTAAATGAAACCTGCAATGTTTAATTACCGTCAAATTGATTTTTCATTATATTATTTTATGTAAATTTTGTTGGTGTTTTTCAGCTCAATTTATGGGAATAGAATTACAAAAGCCATATCTCGAGGCACAACTACAAGTTTTAAACGGGACAGAAAAGAATTATCCACAAAATGGCATGAACTTCGCAAGTGCTGGCAGCGGAGTTATTAGAGGAACAAATCAAGATTTGGTAAAAGAAAAACCATAACTACAATAATAATAATATTAATTATTATTATTATTATTATTATTGTTATTTATTTTATTATTATTACTACAAGAATCTTTGGCGTAACTACTACTTTACTAAATAGAGTATAGAGATACAATTCATCTGTCAATTAGTGTTGTATTTTAGTGTGACTCCAAACCATGATTCGTCCTTAATAGCAAGCATTACATATGTTTTTCATAGGGTGTAACTCCAATTCAAGATCAGCTTCAACAATTTCAAACACTCTTGAATAACAATCTTATACCAAAAGAGCTAGTCGAGCAATCTCTTTTCTTTTTTGAGTCCGGATCAAATGACATTTTCAACTATTTCACCAAGCGCCAAAGTATAGACCCTGATGCTTACATTCAATTCATGTTGGCTGAAGTTATCCAATTTCTGGAAAAAATAATAGATCTTGGTGCTCGTCGAGTCGCCTTGTTTTCATTGGGCCAGGTCGGTTGTGTACCAGCTAGGTCTCTTATACCAGGGTCACCAGTGGAAAAGTGCTTCGGAAAGATGAACAAAATGGTAAAAAGTTACAATCAGGGTTTGGAAGATTTAGTTAAGAATGAAACTAGCAAGCGTTCGGGTATAGTTGGTGTTTATGGTAATATTTATAGCATGGTCCAACACTTCCGTGCGATGCCGACGAGATATGGTGATCTTTCTATTCATCTAAATCCTGAGTTTTATACCTGTAATTGTAGATGCATATATGTTGATGCATTGCCTTAAAGCTAAAGTCGGATAAATTTCATAAATGCAAAGAAAACGAATTGCTTTATTGTTTAAGATACTTCCTTCTATAAAGGCATTAAAATCATAGAAAACTGATATAAGAATTTTCGATGGCTTGGAAGTATGTTTTTACCTTTATAATCATTCATTCATAAATCTTCCCCTCCAACTTTTACTTAAGTTGTAAGAAAAACTTGAATGTAAAGTAAGCCTTAGGTGCCGGTTCCCGAATGGTGCATTTTTTTTATAAAGAAATATCGTTTTTTTCTCCTCAAACAATTTGAGAAGAATCCTTTTTTATTTCATCGTTTATTTTGTTTTATTCAAAAGATAATGTTTTGTTTTCATGAATTTGTGGAAAATTTTGTATTTATTCTATGAATTTTTTTTCCGTATGATATGAATTTTTGTCAAACAAAGTTTAAAAAGCGTCTAAAATAGGGTGACTGATGTGTAAAAAATTGATGGCCCAACCAGGCCCTGAAATTAAGGTCATCTTTCCTTTTTTTAGTAACACAATCTAATATCTAACACTAGTTACACTTATATGTCATAATGTATATATCAGTGTATAATAAAGCATATCTTAGAGGGTATAATGCAAAAAATTGTATATGTATGCAGGATTTGCCAATGTAACAAGTGCATGTTGTGGAATCGGAGTTCTTCAAGGACAAGGGCAATGTGGGACAAAAAGTTATAACGTGTGCCCGAACCCGGATAAATTCTTATTTTGGGACTACTTTCATCCATCAGAACATACTTATAAGCTCATATCCAAAATCTTGTGGGCTGGCGGAGAATTCTATGTTCGACCCTTTAATTTGAGAACTTTGGCGAATCTCGCTCTTTAATGATCTTGATCCACCACGAAGATGTGTATTAGTATGTGTTGTTTGGAAACTTAAACATCTTTTATCACTATGATCTATCTATAGTAGTTCACGTTTGTTTGTTTGTTTTGTTGGTCTCGGCTCCAATATTTAAGTCGACTATCTATCATGTTAGAAAACTTTTTTCTAAAAGATACATTTTAAGATCCTTAAATCCTTATGGTGTTTACTCTTGTTTATGGAATAGTTTTCCAAGTAACAAATTTAGCTTGAATGCAAATGTCCAATTAATCCTTTCAAATAGCTCGAGGAGCAATTGCTTGGCTAGTCCTTTATGATTTCCATCGGGCTATCCATAGTCATCTCCACCAATATGTATGAAATGACAAGTTATAAGAATGTGTGGAATAGTGTGGAACAATTTGGATATAAATGTTGATTTGGATGGGGAGCGATTGTCTATCCGTGGTGAGCGACTTATCAAACTTATGGGTGGGGAATTAGAAGTGTTGGTTAAAATTTATTTTAATGAATTTGATATTTTATTAAATTATAATTTTTATTTGCAAAAAAAAAAAAAAGAGATTATAATTAAATATCTATGTACAACTAAAAACTATAAAATATTATTTTATTAATTAACCAACTTCATTAGAAAAAAGATTTACATAATTCTGGAAAAAGACATATAATTCATTAAAAATATAAATAAAATAAAACAAATAATTAAAAACATACAATTGACTAAACTCTTAAATGATAACATTGTCAGATGTGCTCAATCAGAACATTTTGAAACTTGACACGTGGGTTGTTCGTTATGAAGAAATACATCTCTCTCTTTAAAATCGGTTTGAAAAGGTTTCCGATGACTATAAGTGGTGGAGAAAGATCGTGATAACCAGTCATTGAAAATGTTTTTACACTTTAACTTTTCAGAAGGCTCACATCCGACATTCATATTGAACAACATTGTGCATCTTAATCCACAAATGTATCGATTGTTGGAGAGGGCCAACGACATGGTACGAGAGAGAAACGTGCTCCCGTCAAGCTTTGCGCTTACGTTCGTCATTAGCATTAGCTTTGTGGATTACTTCTTATTTTATTTCGTAAAGTGTTTTGCTACTATTTTTTTATATTTTGCTTTTGGTACTATTTTGTGATAACCGAAAGTGAGTAGGGCCTGAGTGTGTTTTCCTATTTACCATTTTGATACTATTTGTTTACTTTATGAGTAGGGCTACCCACCTTTTGCATATTCATTCATTAATATATTTTCAAAGAGCTTAATTTTTCTCTCTCTGTTGGTGCATTTTGGTGCTTGCGGAACGGGTTTTGGTCAACCAACCCAGGAAGTTGCCAGGAGTTTTGTAGTTTGCACTGTTTTTGAGCAATCTAGAGTTGTCGCGATGCGATTGCAACACACCAAATACACGATCGTTAGCCTTTCAAACATATTCTATCTAGCTAATGATCAAAAATATAATATTTTGTAACAAATGAATCACGACCGGTTCACAAAACAAGCACATAAAACGGTAAATTCGATGAGAAATAAATACCATTAAAATGTATTTTGTTAAGAGCAATCGCATCAAATAACTTATATCACCAATTTATCTTAAATATGAAGATATTGTTCTAAAACTGTACCCGCATCAGTTTCCTTATCCATTAACTTAAATTTACATAAACTCAAATATCACTCAAATAAAAAGAATCAAAATGTTCTCTTATAATTAAAATAATAATTTTTCTCTCTTGCTTTTCTCTTATTCTCTCTACTTTATTTGTACTTTTCACATATAAATTAATAAAATAACAAAAACATGAGCTGTATAGTTGTGATAGAGAAATTGATTAAAAAAAACTGATAATTTGTATAGACCAAAACGTTTTATTATAAGTTGTAAAAGTGTACTTTTTTACTTTAAATAAAAGGAAACGTCTAACTTATTTAATGTGGCTGCACTAGTAAATTAATTTGGATTGAAAAAAATTAATAAAACTATATTAAAATATAGTAATTGTTGAACGATGTTCTTCAAATCGATTATTTTAATGATAACAAAAATTGTAAAACATGATAAAAGCTCGTTTTGTGTACTAATCATTTATCGAGTGTATTAAAGGTTCAAAATGATAAATTGCGTAATTACGAAGCCAATGGTTCAAGCGGAACCTAAATCGGATTTGAAACGAGTTAGTTACGGGGTTTCGAAATTTGTTGAGAAAACCGAAACAATTGCGAGAACAAAGAAAACGACTGATCTTGATATAGAAACGATCGATCATATCAGTGATATTTTCTTCCAGTGAGCTCAATATAAAAACGACCGATCGCCAGGCTTAAAACGACCGATCGTTTTTCAGAAACGACCGATCGTTTCTGTAGAATTTCAAATTCCAGCTTTTAAGCTATTCCTGAAAATGGGGCGAACTGCTGCAAAACTGCATTGAATGAACTCAACAACCAGCAACGGTCTGAAATTAATTGCTGCACCTTTTGGCTCTACAAAAGCCCCAATATTCTTTGAAGAAAATTATCCAAGCATACACAACATTTAAGCAAATCCTACTAAGAAATTCTTCAAGCTTATACTTCCAAATTCTCACTTATTATTCATAAATTATTCTCGATTATATTCTCATTGTAATCTTATTAACATCGAGATAATATTTGTTAGTGAGTGATTTATTCAAATCAAACTTGTAAAAGAGTGTATTATAAACTCATTAGTGAGCGATTGATCGGGTAGAAGCTTTTTAAGCAAGTGTAGCTTAAAAGTTCTAGGCTTTTCTTTCGGGATACTCATTAAGTGAGGGGGAGCTTAATCGGTTGATTAAGCTCGTTAGATTGTAACCTTGGAACGAGATTCTAGTGAAACACTCGGTAGTGAAAATACCGAGGAGAGGACGTAGGCGCATTTTTGCCGAACCTCTATAAATCTTGCGTTATTTCTTTTCCTTAACTTTTACTTTTCGTATTTATCTATCGCTTATATTCATTGCTTGCTTAGATTAATTTAGCGATTATTTGTTAACGAAAGAGTTTAGGTCATAAAAACCACTTATTAACTTAGTTAATAACCCTTAGATTTCTTTCCGCGAAAAACGTACGAAAACCTTATTCACCCCCCCTCTAAAGTTTAGACACCTACGGACCAACAATTGGTATCAGATCCTAGCTCTTCTATTTTGTAAAATCTAACGATTTGTAGTTTAAAGATCCGATATGTCTTCGTACGCCGACTCTAAATCCATAACTAGGCCCCCGTTCTTTGACGGCACTAACTATCCCTATTGGAGAGACCTAATGAAAATTTTTCTATGTGGGTATGAAATAGATCAATGGATTAGTATTAGTAAAGGCTATAGAACGCCTAGGAGAAATGGCGAAGATAAACTTGTAGAGGAACTAGACACCGATGAACGCCTCGCATTTTCCCTAAATTGTAGGGCTATGACTTCTATCACTTATGCGCTCTCGCCTAGTGAATATGATAAGATTTCCGGTTGTGACACCGCTAAGCAAATGTGGGATAAGCTAGCTATTATGCACGAAGGAACTAGTCAAGTTAAGGACTCTAAAATTAGCATGCTTATTCATGATTATGAATTATTTAAAATCGATGATGACGAGTCTATTGCTTGTACACTCGTTTTACTAAGATTACTAATGATCTTAAAAGACTTGAAAAGGTATACTCTAGCAAGGAGATGGTGACGAAAATCCTTCGAAGTCTTCTAAGGAAGTGGGAATCAAAAGTGACGGCCATACAAGAGGCCAAGGACATGAACACTCTCTCTCTCGACAACCTCATTGGATCCCTAAGCACTCATGAACTCGATATGACGACTCGAAAGCATGAGGATGACTCGAAAAAGAAGAAAGGTATTGCCTTCAAATGCACAACAAATGATGATAGCGAAAATGATTCATCTAGTGAGGATGATGAGATGGCTCTCTTCGCCAAACGCTACAACAAATTCCTAAGTTGGAAAAAGAAGGGTGGACAACGATTTCGGAAAAAGGAGTATAAGGGAGAGCCTTCCGAAAAATCTAGCAAAAAGGACGAAATCATTTGCTACAAATGTCACAAACCCGGCCATATGCAAAACGAATGTCCCTTGAAGAAAAAGGACAAGTTCGTAAAGAAAAAGGAAAACAAGAAGGCATTCTTGGCCGCATGGGGGAGCGATGATGATAGCTCCGATAGCGACAATGAAGAAGTCACAAATCTATGTCTCATGGCTAGAGACGATGATACCGAGGATGTAAGCTATCACTCCTCTAACTCCTCTATTTCTAGTGATGATTGTCTTGATATTAATGATGTGTTAGAGTCTTTAGAAAAAGCTAGAGGTAAGAACAAATCTTTTAGAAAATTGCTAATTACTCTACAAGACGAACTTGAAAATTTAGCTATGAAAAATGACTCACTCACAACTAAAAATGCCGAACTCACCCTAGAAAATGATAAGTTAGTTAATGACCTTAAGTCATGTAAACTTAAGGCGGATAGCGCCGAACTTACTCTCTCTAAGTTCACTAAAGGTAGTAAAATGCTAAGTACTATATTAGCTTCTCAACAAGGCGCGTATGATAAAACCGGTGTAGGTTACAACCCACTCTTAACGGCTAAGCATAAAAACCTATTCACCAAACAAACGGCTAAAAATGAAAGTAGACAACCAAATCACTCTCATAAAAACAACTCGTATAAAAAGAACTTAGTTTATAATCGTTTTGTTAAACCTATATCGCATGTTAAATGTATTACTTGCAACCGTAGTGATCACTATGAAGATTACATATATTGCCCTAATAGGTATAAGGTTAATAGAAATGATTTGGTTTGGATTCCAAAGGGTCGAGACTCTAACCCTCAAGGACCCAAAAATGGATTAGGGTACCAATGATCGTTTTGTCTTGTAGGTATGCTTGAGGTCAAAAATCAACGAGGACAAGTGGTTCTTGGATAGTGGATGCTCAAGACATATGACGGGAGACAAAACAAAATTCACCACTCTTGCACCTAAAGACGAAGGTTTTGTGACCTTCGGGGATAATAGCAAGGGCAAAATTATCGGTATTGGTAGTATCTCTAAACCATCTAATGTTGTTATCGATAATGTATTGCTTGTGGATGGTCTTAAACACAACTTGCTAAGTATAAGTCAACTTTGTGATTTGGGTCACAAAGTCATTTTTGAAAAATCGCATTGCATCATTCATTGTATTTCAAATAATAAAACTATTCTCATGGGTCAAAGACAAAATAATGTCTATATGATTGATTTGAATAGTTCGGTGGAAAATGAAGTTAAGTGTCTTGTTACTATCAACGACAATGGTTGGTTGTGGCATAGATGACTTGGTCATGCAAGTCTTGATTTACTTGCTAAACTTTCTAGTAAAGATTTGGTAATAGGTTTACCAAAAGCTCCTTATATAAAGGACAAACTTTGTCACGCTTGCCAATTAGGCAAACAAACAAAGATTTCTTTTAAGTCTAAAAATATTATTTCTACTACTCGTTGTTTGGAGCTCATTCATATGGACTTAGTTGGCCCCTCCCGGACACTTAGTCTTGGCGGGCGTGCATATGCCTTCGTCATGGTTGACGATTTTAGTCGCTTTACTTGGGTGTTATTTTTAACTCATAAGCATGAAGCATTTAGAGAATTCTCTATTATTTGCAAAAAGCTCCAAACACGAAAGGGTTATATGATCAAAAGTATCCGAACCGACCATGGTAAGGAATTTGAGAATACTCCTTCTCAAACTTATTGTGATGAAAATGGTATTGATCATAATTTTTCGGCTCCTCGTACGCCCCAACAAAATGGGGTAGTAGAGAGAAAGAATAGAACCCTAGAGGAAATGGCACGGACCATGCTTTGCGAAAATAATTTGCCAAAGTATTTTTGGGCCGAAGCCGTAAATTCCGCTTGTTATATTTTAAATAGAGCCTTAATTAGGCCCATATTAAAAAAGACACCTTACGAATTATGGAATGAGCGAAAGCCCAATATTTCTCATTTACGTGCATTTGGTTGTAAATGCTATGTTCATAATAATGGTAAGGATAATCTAGGGAAATTCGATGCTAAATCCGACGAAGGAATTTTCGTTGGATATGCTATATCGAGTAAAGCTTATAGAATTTTTAATAAAAGAACTTTATTGGTGGAAGAGTCGGTACATGTTTCGTTTGATGAGAATTTACCGACAATTGATAAACCTTTAATTGTTCATAATATTAATGATGATATTTTTCATAAAGCATCTTCTTCTAATCATGTTGCATCTAGCTTAGAGTCTACGCCTAGTATAGAGGTTGAACCCGTTGTTGATGAAGTCACTTTAGATAGACTTCAAAAGGACTTAGAATCTAGTGTACACATTCATGAGGATTTGCCTCAAGAATTCTGATATGCCAATCATCATCCGCAATATTTAATTTTGGGTGACCCGGGAGAAAGAGTGCATACACGTTCTTCTTTAAGAAATATAGTCAATCATTTTGCATTCTTGTCTCAATTAGAGCCCAAGAACATTCATGAAGCGGAACTCGATGAGAGTTGGGTATTAGCTATGCATGACGAATTAAATCAATTCGAGCGTAGCAACGTATGGACTTTAGTACCTAGACCGTGTGAGAAAACCATTATAGGTACGAAATGGATATTTCGTAATAAGATGGATGAATCCGGGGTAGTCATTAGAAATAAGGCTAGACTAGTAGCTCAAGGGTATAACCAAGAAGAAGGCATCGATTTCGATGAAACTTACGCACCCGTAGCTAGACTAGAAGCCATTAGAATGTTGCTTGCGTATGCTTCTTTCAAACGTTTTAGATTATTTCAAATGGATGTTAAAAGTGCATTTTTAAACGGCTTTATAAACGAGGAAGTTTATGTAAAACAACCACCCGGTTTTGAAAATCACGAGTTTCCTAATCATGTTTACAAACTTCGTAAAGCACTTTATGGTTTAAAACAAGCACCCCGGGCTTGGTATGAAAGACTTAGTAAATTTTTGATTAAAAAGGGTTTTTCTCGTGGTACTTTAGATACTACTCTTTTTATTAAAAAGGATGGAAAAGACATGCTTTTAATTCAAACATATGTTGATGATATTATCTTCGGTGCTACTAATGCTCGCATGTGCGAGGAGTTTTCTAAGTGTATGCAAGGTGAATTCGAGATGAGCATGATGGGTGAACTCACATACTTTCTTGGATTGCAAATCAAACAAACAAAGGACGGAATTTTCGTCAATCAAGCCAAATACACGAGTGACTTGCTCAAATGGTTCAACATGAGCGATGCAAAGCCGCTAGGAACTCCGATGAGTCCGGCAACAAAACTAGACAAGGATGAATCGGGTAAAAGCGTGGACCAAAAGCTCTATAGAGGTATGATTGGATCCCTCTTATATTTAACCGCAAGTAGACCCGATATCATGTTTAGTGTTTGCTTGTGTGCTAGGTATCAATCTTGCCCTAAAGAATCGCATGTTATAGCCGTTAAGCGCATTTTTAGATATCTAGTAGGTACATGTAATTTAGGATTGTTTTATCCGCATGATACTTCTTTTGAATTGCTTGGCTATTCCGACGCCGACTTTGCCGGTTGTCGATTAGATAGAAAGAGTACTAGTGGCACTTGCCATTTTTTAGGAAACGCCTTAGTTTCTTGGCATAGCAAGAAACAAAACTCGGTTGCGCTTTCCACGGCGGAGGCGGAATACGTCGCCGCGGGTAGTTGTTGCGCACAAATCCTTTGGATGCGTCAACAACTAAACGACTTTGAATTATCATTTGATAGTGTACCTATATTGTGTGATAATACTAGTGCTATAAACCTTTCGAAAAATCCGATCCACCACTCTCGCACTAAACATATTAATTTACGTCATCACTTTTTACGGGATCATGTCCAAAAAGGGGATATTACACTTGAATATATAAGTACGGATAGGCAATTAGCCGATATTTTTACAAAACCCCTTAATGAGGAACAATTTTGCTTTATTCGCCGAGAGTTAGGCATGTTTGATGTGTGATATATACATATATATTTATATATATTTGATTGATTTTATATATAATTAAGTCTTTTTATATTTTCTATGCCAAATCAGTGTCGAAAAGTGCAAAAAATTCCTGTTCTGTACCCCAGTTACAGTCGATCGATCGTCTGTAAAAACGACCGATCGTTTTCATACAGTCGACCGATCGTTCCTTAAAAACGACCGATCGTTTTTAACGTGCACTCACTGGAAGAATTTGATTCATTTTCGACCGATCGAAACGCAAAACGACCGATCGTTTTGCTGTTTCTCAGTTTTAAAACCTTTCTTCAAACCCTAATTACAAACATTCCACATAATTCTCTCTCTCAAAATTCGCCCCCTTTCACCCAAAATTCGTCCTAAACCCTATTTTTATCCAAAATCACTCAAATATGGTTCGCACCAAGCAATCGAAGCAACCCCACCTTGTTGATGAACCCGAGGACGACTACGTGCCTCCGTCCACTCGCCCCCGTATTCCTCGCGGTCGCCGAACCGGCTCTTCCTCCACCGCTCCCGGTTCTTCTTCCGGCCCTCTTCCTCCTCTCTATCCACCCGAAATGGGTACAAGAGGTATATTGTCTAACTTCACTCTCGACATGCCTCTTTTCCGGGAATGCTTTCCCGCTCTTATGATAGATTTAAGTTTTCACAAGCTCGATACTCTTCTTACTCTAAAAGAGCCCTTTTTCAAAGAAAACATTTATGAATTCTATTACAATCTCGCTCTTGATAGGGATAATGGCGCACTTCGCTTGCGTTCATCGTTTAATGGACAACCTTTCGTCTACGGTATAGACCGTTTACGAAATTTATTACGCCTAGATAATGACGGTGTTCATGAGGCTAGTGAAGAGCTTTGTGAGACTCTCGAGATCGATAACTTCAATGATCTCAAAGATGAAATTTTTCATCCTATCCATAATAATCGCTCCAACAAAGCCCATGGCCTTCTATTCCGCAACAAGCTAGCCTACCACATCCTTTCTCACATCGTCCTCCCTCATACCTCCAATTTTACGGATGTTACTAACGAGTACATCTTCCTTCTTGGGTGTATCCATCGCCGAGTCAAGCTTGACTTCGTGACACTCATTCTCTTTAAGATGGATTCGTTAAAAACGAAATCCAATAATGGGCTACCTTATGGTGCCTTGATTTCGGCCATCTTAAAGGACCTACATCTCGTTCCCGGTGGAACGTTGTTCAAAAACAAGGACAAACATATTTGGGACAAATCCTATCTTTCCCAAATGTCCATTAAGTTCCATAATCCGACAAGTCTATAACTTGGTCCGGTAAGCGGGTATCCGGCCCCAACTACGCTCCTCTTTCCCCCGAAGAGGAAGAATACGTCGGCCCTAAACCAACACCTCAAGCCGCTCGTGAGGATTTCTCCTCCGAGTCTCTCCCCCCCACCGATATCCCTACCTCCTCCCGTCCCTCTCGAGGTCGCGGAAAAGCTAAAGTAGGATCTTCGACTCTTCCTCCGCGCACCGAACAATTCTACAACGATCTCTATATTGATCAATATCGGAATGCGCAACTTCAACGTCGCATGTTTCGCTCCATGCATCCTAGTCAAGAAGATATAGACGAAATCGATAGGTTAAGCAACGAGCAACGGGCGAGGTTCCATGGTTATTTTCCCGACTTTGCCGGTAATAACAATGACGAAGACGAAGAGGATGATGCGACTTCCCACCGCGACTAGGCGGATCTCTCTTTTTCATGTTTTTGATGATGTCAAAGGGGGAGAAGTACCTCTCTTTTGTTTTTTTGTCTTTGCGTTGTATTTCTATTATTTCCTTTTAGTTGAACAAGTTGTTTTTTTTGTAATAAGAACGAAACGGTTTTACTTGGTTATTATGATGCGTTTCTTCTTATATTGCTCTTGTGTATATGGCATTGTGTGATTGCAATTTTAAATATGCGTTTGTATCTTATTTTGATATTATTGCATTTGGTGCGCATAGATTGCTAGTTGATTGGGTTATATATATTGTTTTTCTTTTGTGGCGATTGACCATTTTTAGGCAAAACTATGGCCAAATTTTCGCTTGCATATAGATCTTCGTAATCCCTATTCGTTTAGCATTGTTTTAACGTCATTTTAAAATCGGATGTTATGACATTTACTTGCTTTTTCTCTAAAAACTTTTATCCAAGTAAAGCGTCATCTATACATTTCGGTTATACTTGTTTAAACAAAAAGAGCTTATAGTATGTTGAAGTCAATATTTTGTCATCATCAAAAAGGGAGAGATTGTTGAACGATGTTCTTCAAATCGATTATTTTAATGATAACAAAAATTGTAAAACATGATAAAAGCTCGTTTTGTATACTAATCATTTATCGAGTGTATTAAAGGTTCAAAATGATAAATTGCGTAATTACGAAGCCAATGGTTCAAGCGGAACCTAAATCGGATTTGAAACGAGTTAGTTACGGGGTTTCGAAATTTGTTGAGAAAACCGAAACAATTGCGAGAACAAAGAAAACGACTGATCTTGATATAGAAACGATCGATCATATCAGTGATATTTTCTTCCAGTGAGCTCAATATAAAAACGACCGATCGCCAGGCTTAAAACGACCGATCGTTTTTCAGAAACGACCGATCGTTTCTGTAGAATTTCAAATTCCAGCTTTTAAGCTATTCCTGAAAATGGGGCGAACTGCTGCAAAACTGCATTGAATGAACTCAACAACCAGCAACGGTCTGAAATTAATTGCTGCACCTTTTGGCTCTACAAAAGCCCCAATATTCTTTGAAGAAAATTATCCAAGCATACACAACATTTAAGCAAATCCTACTAAGAAATTCTTCAAGCTTATACTTCCAAATTCTCACTTATTATTCATAAATTATTCTCGATTATATTCTCATTGTAATCTTATTAACATCGAGATAATATTTGTTAGTGAGTGATTTATTCAAATCAAACTTGTAAAAGAGCGTATTATAAACTCATTAGTGAGCGATTGATCGGGTAGAAGCTTTTCAAGCAAGTGTAGCTTAAAAGTTCTAGGCTTTTCTTTCGGGATACTCATTAAGTGAGGGGGAGCTTAATCGGTTGATTAAGCTCGTTAGATTGTAACCTTGGAACGAGATTCTAGTGAAACACTCGGTAGTGAAAATACCGAGGAGAGGACGTAGGCGCATTTTTGCCGAACCTCTATAAATCTTGCGTTATTTCTTTTCCTTAACTTTTACTTTTCGTATTTATCTATCGCTTATATTCATTGCTTGCTTAGATTAATTTAGCGATTATTTGTTAACGAAGGAGTTTAGGTCATAAAAACCACTTATTAACTTAGTTAATAACCCTTAGATTTCTTTCCGCGAAAAACGTACGAAAACCTTATTCACCCCCCCTCTAAGGTTTAGACACCTACGGACCAACAGTAATATTTAGTTATGATAAGAAATTTGATAGAAAATCTGAAAAATGTATAAAGTTAAATTGTTAGACTAAAAATATAAAAGTGATGCTAATTAATTTAAATATAAGAAAAAGTGTAAGAAAACTGGTGTTGTTGATCTTACAAGTTGAAGTCTCCCATTCCGTAAAATTGTCATAGTTCTATAGATTTAATACGTTATATGTATATATATATATATATATATATAACGTATTAATGATTGACCATTTAAGAGCAATCACATCAATTCTCTTATATAACTCATTTAACTTAAATATGAGGATACTGTTCTAAAATTGTACATTCATCATTTTCCTTATTCATTAGCTTAAATTTATATGAACTCAAATATATAACTCAAATATAAGGGATCAAAATGTTCACTTATAATTAAAATAATAATTTATCTCTCTTACTTTTCTCTTATTCTCTTATTTATTTGTACTTTTCACATATAAATTAATAAAATAACAAAAATATGAGTTGTATAGTTTTGACAGAGAAATTGATTAAAAAAACTGATAATTTGTATAAAACAAAACGTTTACTTATAAGTTGTAAAATTGTACTTTTTACTTTAAATACGATAAAACTTGTAACTTATTTAATGTGATTGTTATAGTAAATTAATTTTGGTTGAAAAAATTTGATAGAACTATATTAAAATATAGTAATATTTAGTTATGATAATAAATTTGATAGGAAAGCTGAAAATGTATAAATTCAAACCGTTACTCAAAAATATAAAAGATGCTAATTAAGTTAAATATAAGGAAAAAGGTAATGAAAACACATCACTTATGAGTTATGAGGATACTATAATTGTTTCATATACTATACTTCACTTAATGGCGAAAAGGTTTTTAGGACTAGCACTAATTTGGCCTCTCCAAATTTTGTGTATATTTTCTCTGATTGAATCTCAACTTGCTAATATAAGTTAAAAGAGAAGTATGGGACAATGAAACATGAGTAACTTTATGTTGCTATTGTGTACATTAGTATTTCAAAGAAAATAAATACAACTTAAAAGAAGCTATAAGAAAAAAAGCTGGCATCCTAGAATCTATAATGTGGTGTTTGCGGGTCGCCACCGGACATCAGTAGTTTATGGTCTGCGTTATAACGGTTTTTGCCAAACCCTAGCCCAGACCATATTGAAATGAGTTGGAAAAAATGAACTTGGACCAGACCAATATAATTTTCAAACCCAAACCAGACATGACCAACAATCCGGTCCAGTTTCGGGCCGGCTTATGGGTTGAACGTTTTCTTTTCGGTTATGGGTTGAGTTTCGAATTGTCGTGGTTTCATAGTAAATACAACATGGTAAATTGTATTCGAAAATACAAGAGTAAACACAAATTAAAACAAATATTATAGTTCCAAATGAGAAAACAAACAATCTTAATAAAAATTGTATACAATTAATTTAATGACTATGATTATTTCTTAATTAGGATTAAAAATCAATGGCTGAAATAATTTCATATTTATTATACTTAATTTAGAGATCTTTGGTGATCAGTCACCTTTTAATAATATTTTTGTTCATATGTCACTACTTTCACAATATTTTTAAGTGTAGCTTACCTTACAAGTGATAAAAAAAATATACTCACTCCGTTACTTTTTAAGTGACCTCATTTGATTTCGATAAATATTAAGAGATATCATTAATTACATTTGAAAGTTACAAATATACGCCTAATTTAAATCAAATAATTATTATTGTTAATTTTTGAAATGTATTCATTGAAATATTTGAGGATATCATAGTATTTTTATCATTTTTCCATTGATAAATTAGAAAAGTAGACACTTATTTTGGGACAACTAAATATGAAACAGTGGACACTTGTTTAGGGATGGAGGGGGTATTATTTTAACTTTTTTGATATTTTTTTTTACAATTAATAATTCAAACAAACACTAAAAACAACTAAAAAAGGTATAAAAAAAAACAGCTTGTAAGCTATTTTTTTACACTTTAATATATTTCTCGTGTAAATTATAATATTTTTTTAAGCTTAAAAACTGCTTTTAATCTGTTTTTTTACATTTTAATACATTTCCCGTATAGATTATAAGTTATTTTTTAAACTGACAAATAGCTTAAAAATAACTTTTAAACTCTTTTTTATTGGGTCGGGTGACTGAAACTTAAATTAGTTTCGGCCCAACACTTAGACTCGAAAAATCTTATAAAATGTGACATGCAGCTAATATTCTCCTTAATTTATTATATACACGATCTGGTTTTAACGGGCCAAAGCGGTTTGGTCTGATTTTTTATTAGGTAGACCTAACCCAACCTTTTAAGAACGATTTTGAATTTTTTTAACCTTAACCCAGATCAAGTATGTTAAAAACCTAGACTAGACCAGACCAAAACACCGAATCGGTCTGGGTTCATGGTTTTTTTAACACCCATAGTCGTCATCACCTTAGTTTTTTCGCCTATAAGTGATTTCTATGGAGAAGTCAATATTTTACTTATTCTAATTTACGAGTGACTTGATTTACAAACAAATTTCGTTTGAAAATTTCTATTTTCGATAGTTTTTAAGTGAAAAAGTTAAAAAACCTTGTAAATTCCTAACTTTTTTGTTTTGAGCTTTTTTGACCGAAAATATAGTTTTGTAAAACTAAGAAAGCTTGCAAACCAAACACCCGTAATTTAGTATTAAGCAAAAAAACTTAAAAAAAAAACTTAAAGACACTCTTACCGAACACCTAACATGCACTCATTGTAGAGACTTTATATTGTAAGAAAACGCTATACTGCACAAAGTTTTTGCAAGTAGAGAATTTGATTATTGTTGTATTTCAACACTATTGTTGATGAATGTAAGACCTTATCTAAGGAATTTCGGGCATGCTCATTAATTCGTGTGTGTTAGAAGATCAGCGAGTTATGTTGCTCACGCTCTGACAAGGGCTGCATATTCTGTGTCCGGTCGAGGGGTTTGGAGTAATGATCCGGCTCTCTTTATTTCAGATGTTTTGATGTATGACTCTTTATTTAGGGGTTTGGTTATTTTGCCCCTAAAATTTATTCCTTTGTCAAAAAAACAAACAAACACCAAACATGCACTTAATAAATACTTCAGTACCAATGATGAGATAAAAAAAATTATGACTAGCATTAAATAAAAGATTTGATGTATTTAATTTTTTACTTATTAGAAATAAATAAACCAAACAATCACATATCCTTTTCTATTGAACATCAGACACAAATTTACAAAACATAAAAAAAAAAGTCGAATCCTCGAACCACCAAACCCTATTTACTCCAATCCCTTCTCTCTCTCTCTCTCTCTCTCTCTATATATATATATATATATATATAATATAAATATATATACATATGTATATATCTACTCAAAATCTGAACAAAACCATTAGAGAATCCAATTAAATTCCTTTTTATTAGGGGTTTTCGATACAAATAAAATAGAAAAAAAATGTCTCTTCTTATGGTGAAGTGTATATATGTAACAGAGGAGTGTATCAATGAATGGAAGAGTGGTAACGCTAATTTCAAGCTTCCTAATCCCGTCCCGATTCTTCGTTTCGTATACGAGCTCGTTTCGACTATGGTAATTTCTAATTTTATTTTAAAGTTACCTTATTTTGTTTAATTTTTCACTAGGCAATTTTATTTGATCGATTGGGTATTGTCTTATATGAATTTTAATGGGGTTTATGTGTTTTTAGACTAAAGATTGTACTTTTTCAAGTGTTTTTTTATTTTATTTTAAAGTTACCTTAGTATTTGTTTAATTAATCACTAGATGTTATTAGATTTGCAATTTTATCTGATCAATTGGGTTTTGTCTTGATGAATTCTAATGGATTTTATTTGTTTTTAGACTAAGATTGTACTTTGCAATTGGGTATTGTTTTATTTTTGAATTGGTAACGCTAATTTCAAGCTTCCTAATCCCGTTCCGATTTTTCGTTTCATATACGAGCTCGTTTCCACTATGGTAATTTTCTTTTATTTTTATTTAAAATTTAAAGTTGCCTTGTTTTGTTTTGTTTTGACAGTGTTTGTTTAATTGATCACTAGGTGTTATTAGACTTGCAATTTTACTTGATCAAGTGAGTTTTGTTTCTTTTGAATTGTATTTTTATCATTTTTTTTATAACTACCTTATTCTGTTAAGAGTGGTAACGCTAATTTTAAACTTCATGATTCCGTCCCGATTCTTCGTTTCCTATACGAGCTCGTTTCGACTATGGAATCTTTTTTAATTTTTAAAGTTACTCTATTTTGTTTAATTGATCACTAGGTGTTACTAGACTTGCAATTTTATTTGATCAAGTGGGTTTTGCTTATTCTGAATTACTTTTCTTAGCCTAAAGATTGTTTTGTTTTGATAGTGTTTGTTTAATTGAACACTAGGTGTAATTAGAATTGCAATTTTTTTTGATCAATTGGGTTTTGTTTCTTTTGAATTACTTTTTTTAGCCTATATATTGTTTTTTAAAAGTTACCTTATTTTGTTTTGGTAGTAATTGTTTAATTGATCATTAAGTGTTATTAGATTTGTAATTTTATTTGATCAAACGAGATTTCTTTCTTTTGAATTAGTTTCGTTTTGGCCTAAAGATTGTTTTTTTGTTGTTGTAAAGTTACCTTATTTTGTTTGATAGTATTTGTTTACTTGATCACTAGGTGTTACTGTTAGACTTGCAATTTTATTTGATCAACTTTTTTTGTGTATTTATTTGGATTTTAATGAGTTTTAGATTATAAATTTTTGACTCGTTGGTTCATATTCAACCTCGTTTCCATCGCATTTTTATTTTTATAAAGTTACCTATTTTGCTTTGATAGTATTTGTTTAATTAATCACTAGGTGCTATTGTATTTGCAATTGTATTTGAACAATCGGGGTTTCTTTTATTTAAATTCTAATGAATTTTAGCTTGTAAATTTGAGATTCTTTTTGGTTCGTTTACGGGCTTGTTTCGATCATGGTATTTTTTATTTATTTTTGAAGTTACCTTATTTTGTTTGGATAGTATTTGTTTAATTGATTACTAGGTGTTATTTGACTTTCAGTTTTATTTGATCAAGTGGGTTTTGTTTCTCTTGAATTGCTATTTTTTAGCCTAAAGATTGTATTTTTTCAATTGGGTATTGTTTTATTTTCCTACATGCTTTTAATTATGCATATTTAAGTTTCCTAACTCTGTCCCGATTCTTCGATTCGTATACGAGCTTGTTTCGACTTGGTAATTTTATTTTATTTTTAAAGTTTCCTTGTTTTGTTTTGATAGTGTTTGTTTAACTGACCACTAGGTGTTGTTAAGACTTACAATTTTACTTGATCAAGTGGGTTT
This sequence comes from Primula veris, assembly GCA_963682055.1. NCBI lineage: Eukaryota > Viridiplantae > Streptophyta > Magnoliopsida > Ericales > Primulaceae > Primula > Primula veris. The sequence goes on along the minus strand of OY821743.1, from coordinate 16,092,757 downwards.
TGTTTCTTTTGAATTGTATTTTTTATCAATTGGGTATATTTTTTTTTTATATATAATCACCTTATTCTGTTAAGAGTGGTAACACTAATTTTAAGCTTCATGATTCCGTCCCGATTCTTCGTTTCGTATACGAGCTCGTTTCGACTATGGTAATCTTTGAATCAATTTTTTTTAGCCTAAAGATTGTTTTGTTTTGATAGTGTTTGTTTAATTGTACACTAGGTGTTATTAGAATTGCAATTTTCTTTGATCAATTGGGTTTGGTTTCTTTTGAATTACTTTTTTTAGCCTATAGATTGTTTTTTAAAAGTTACCTTATTTTGTTTTGGTAGTAATTGTTTAATTGATCATTAAGTGTTATTAGATTTGCAATTTTATTTGATCAAATGAGATTTATTTCTTTTGAATTAGTTTCTTTTTGGCCTAAAGATTGTTTTTTTTTTTGTAAAGTTACCTTATTTTGTTTGATAGTATTTGTTTACTTGATCATTAGGTGTTACTATTAGACTTGCAATTTTATTTGATCAAATGAGTTTTGTTTCTTTTAAATTACTTCTTTTTAGCCTGACTGACAAATTGTATTTTTGTAAAGCCTTTTTTGTTTTGATAGTATTTGTGTAATTGATCACTAGGTGTTGTTAGACTAGCTTGCAATTTTATTTGATCAAATGGGTTTTGTTTCTTTTGAATTACTTCTTTTTAGCCTGAGGATTGTATTTTTTCAATTGGGTATTGTTTTTTTTCAATTAGGTTTGATTGTGTTTATATATGTTATTGGCCTTTTAAATGTGATTATATTTTCATTTTTATGTAATTAGATTATAGTAAGTGCTATGTGATCAATTGGGTTTTGTTTCTATTGAATTCTAAACATTGTATGTTTTAAACTGAGTTTGGTTCGTGTTGATTTTTGCTTGTTTTTGTATGTGAGATCTGTTTGATTTGGTATTGTTATTTTTCCTAACTCGATTTTGATTGTATTTGTTTAATTAATCACGAGGTGTTGTTAGCATTTTCAGTTGTACTCTGCAATTAGGTTTGGTTCTGATTGAATTTTCATGGCGGTTTGTTATATCAGTGGAGCTAATCTAATCATGAGTTTTATGATCCTTTTAATTTTTACTCAACATGTCGTTTGATTTTGTGCAATTAGCTATGGTTAAGTGTAGCATTATGTGTTTTTCAAGAAAAAATTCTGCTCAATTGTTTTAAATGGATTTCAGGCACATAACTAAAGTGCACTTTTTCATTGGCATGTGATGTTCCCCTTAACCCTTGTTAATCAGTTAGGTCTTAACTTGTTGGCTAAACAGAATTGTACCGTTGCGAGTTTTATCATGGTGAATTATTCTTTTTCGGAGTACAAATATGGTTAAAATGTGTTAGGTCATAACTAAATGACACCTCTTTTTATTGGCATGTCATTTCCCCCTTAACTTCTGTTAATCAACGTTGATATTTTGATGTGATTAAAGATGTTAATCTGTTATTAGGTTCGTGGTGAGCTACCAGTTCAAAAGTGCAAAGCAGCACTAGACTCGGTTGAGGTCTTGGATAAAACATCGAATGAGGAGATAGGTTCTATTTTTGCGGATGCTTTGACCCAGATGGCTTTAGATGTGAGTTTTCTCCGTGCCATTAACTGGTCTTAACGTCCTTGTACTCAATAGTGATCTACACTTTTTAAATTTGTGTATCTCGTGGAATAACACTCTGGAGTACGGGTACTTTGAATTATATATTTTTTTTGGAATATCGGATACGGATACGTCCGACAGGTGATTTAGAGTATTGTTTATGTCTTGAATACGAATACGCCACCGATACGGGTATCCGATACGGTGGGCCAATTTGATTTAAAAAAATTATATTATAAATTACAATTTATAAAATATAAAAAGTGAATATGTAATTTTAAGCTATATGATTGGTCTAATTATAGTTTTACAATATAAAATGTGACTAAAAAGTTAAATTTTTGATAAGTTTTGTATGAAAGTTGAATGAAATAGAAATTGGTCGAATGCGACTACACAAAAGGCTAGATTGAGAATCCATTTCATGACTTCCGACTCAAACAAGGATGAGAAATGCATTCATTTGATTTCATTCTTGTAGCATTTATATTTTTGATTTGTTAAGTAAATCTTAGCATTTATAAAAAAACTGCTAATTTATAATATAATTTAAAAAAATTGTTTAAAAAAATAGTTGAATTGGCGTATCAGTACGATACCTCCGTATCTGCACAACATAGGTCTCGAGTGATTAATCAGTCTGTCCTTTCTGGGATATCAGATGATAGTGTATGAAATGCAGAAGTAATATGTTACAACCTTGTTCTTTTTGTCTTGTCTGGATTTTGTGCGAAGTGTACCTTTTCATTCTTTTTTCTGGTATTAGTTAGAGCATATCCCACCTTACTAATTATTACTTATAAGGTCTTGTATATAGTATTTGCCACTTACCAACATTTATGTTTTTATTAATATTTTCAGCTCACATTGTCTCTGGAGAGTCGATCGCGCCTCATTAAATTGGTAAGTATCAGTCCTCATCACCAAACAATCTTTTTCATAAGTAAATATCATTTCAGAATTGTTGTTAGTAAATATCAGTATCTTGCGAAGAAAGTGAATGTCCATTTTATATTTGGTTTAACTGTTCTTGGTTAACTATCCTCTTTATTACATACTATGATGATATATTTCCTTAATTAAATATTATTTGGGACATTAGTTGTATGGGTACTGGTTACATAAGTCATGAATTTTGGTAGTTATATGTTAACCCTTATCTTATTACATTCTTATGTGATAAGTTGAAATTGCTGTTGTATAGGCAAAATGGCTAGTGGAATCAACAATAGTCCCGCTGAGGCTTTTTCAGGAGCGTTGTGAGGTAACTGCTTGTCTAACATATTCCGTTATCTGAACCAGAAGTTGCCAAGTACATGTGAAGATTATTTAATTTTTTTTGGTTAATTTATTATTCTAGGAGGAATTTTTGTGGGAGGCCGAAATGATCAAGACAAAAGCTGCAGACTTAAAGTCTAAAGAGGTAATCCACTAGTAGTGTTCCACTTACAAATTGTGTATCATAAGTTAATACTTACCAAGATGGTACCAGTGTACCTCCATGTATACCTGAAAAGACGATTAAAATCTGGAATCCACACTGTCCTAGGAATCTGAAAGTTTCTGGTTGAATTATGAATCAACTTCTTTGAGTACCCATCTGAAGAAAATGAAAACAATGTTCTTTCGTTCCCTCTGGTTCTTTGGTTACATTTGTTCAAATAATTCACATGAGAGCATGTGGGACAAGGCACAATCTTTTCATTTTCTGAAACAACATAACTGTGAATGAAAATGGCAAATAGGTTAATGATCACGTGCGACTTAGTTTGACTAGACATTACTTTCCGCTGCTTATTGCAGGTCAGAGTAAACACTCGTTCGCTTTATCAGCAAACTAAGTTTAACCTTCTTCGGGAAGAAAGTGAAGGCTATGCCAAGCTGGTAATTTTTTTTGTGTGATTATCTTCATGTTATTATACATTATTGACTTATTATTTTGATTGTTGAGAGTGAAGGCTATGCCAAGCTGGTAATTTTATTTTCCTATGATTATCTTCATGCTAATATACATTATTAACTTATTACTTGATTGTTTTCCATCCAAATTTGTCCAAGTGAAGGGTTTGCTTCTATCTTTAGTAACGTTTAGTAATGCTAACTAATGGCATTAGAGTATGTTAGAGGCTTTTCACTTAATTATAAAAAACAAAAAACAAAATGGGAGTCTCCAAAGTTATCTTTTTTACCTCTTACATGACAACGAGTCAACTTAGTTATCTTAGCAAGTATTGAATATATTGTAGAATTAGGGTGTAGTTTGATTGGTGTTAATTGTGAGCCTTAGTTTGGTTTAATTTGAACTGGTTTATGTAACACGTTTTTTTAAGTATCAGATACGGATACTGCCCCGGTACAGGGATACGGTATCCGATACATGATTTAGAGTATTGTTTACGTTTTTAATACTGATACGGCACCGGTATGCCACCGATACGGGTATCCGATATGTTGAGCCATTTTTTTATTTTTTATTTTTATAATTTATAATTTTGAAAGTGAATACTCCCTCTGTCCCGAAATAATTTGTCTTGCTCTCCATTTTGGAACGTCCAAAATAAATGTCCACTTCCCCTTTTTTGTAAAAAATTTCTTTTTAAATTTTGAAATATCTCTTTTTGGTAGTTGAAATTATATCAAATTTACACTTAAAATCTCATAATTTAAGGAATAGTTTTTGTTTAAATTTTTTGATACTTTTTTGTTGAATTTTAAGTGAAATCGGTTCAAATCCTTTTATATCACAGTTTCGAAGCAAGCATGACACTTATTTCAGAAGGAGGGAGTATGCCATTATCTAGTTAGATGATGGGTATAAAAAGTGATTAAAAAGTTAAATTTTTGATAAGTTTCATATAAAAGAACAAAATAGAAATTGTTTGAATGCGACTACACAAAAGGGCTCAATCAAGAGTCTATTTCATGGCCTCCAACTCAACACGTAAGAGCAATGCATTAATTTAACTTCATTCTTTTTGCATTTTAATTTTAATTTTGATATGTTATGTAAATCTTAGTATTTATTAAAAAAATATTTATCGTAAAAAATAATTTACATATCCTCGCCATATCGTGACCTAAATTAAAAAAAAAAAACGATTCGGCATAGTTGTATTGTACCGGATACGATACCCGGTACAATATACTCCTATTAGGTTTAGAAATATTCTATTTCCTTGTTTATCGCTTATGCTAATATAAACTGATGTTTATGCCCTTATAATTTTCAATGAGGAATTCTTTTACTTTATATTATTTCTGTCTTTTACTTATGTTAAGTAGTTTTGCCGCCATTGCAGGTTACCCTTCTTTGTCGTGGTTCTGAAGCATCAACCCAGAGTTCATCAACAGCAACAGTGGAAATAATTAAGGTTTACTTTTTCAGCATTTTAATTTGCATTACTTCTTTTCTTTTTTGGTTTCTATCTGATGTAGATTTTTTTGCAGTCCCTGATAGGACACTTTGATTTGGATCCTAATCGTGTTTTTGATATCGTAAGTTGAATATACTTCTTTGAATTAGTGCTGGTTTACAACCTTTTGAAAGAATTAGTTCTGCGTTATTTGTTCTGCAAAGTTGATATTTCATGACTAATTGATGTTTGGTGGTTTAGGTGTTGGAGTGTTTCGAGCTGCAACCTGATAACAATGTCCTCTTGGATCTGATTCCTATCTTCCCCAAGGTTTGCGATTGTTTTGATTCGTATGGAATTTTGACATTAATGTCCACCGAATATTGACGTCAATTAATTGATTTTCCATTGATATACCAGTCACATGCGTCTCAAATACTGGGTTTTAAGTTTCACTACTATCAGCGTATGGAAGTGAATAATGCTGTGCCATTTAGACTTTATCAGCTCACCGCTTTACTGGTGAAGGAAAACTTCATTGATCTGGATAGCATGTGAGTTGTTTATGTAATATTGTCCTTGTTAGTCCTGGTCTTTTTTCAGTGTACTAATCATTTTGTTAATTCGTTATAGCTGAGTGATATTATGTTGTATGGATTCTTTATTTAATAGTATATTTTTTCTTGCCTACTACGTTGAATATATTTTGAATGTTCAGACCCTTACGCTATATATGTTTGGGCTAAAAATGGGGATTTACTGAATGTGTGTGATGCTTAAAAATTACTAATGTGTGGTTGGAGTAGTGCCACACTAATATAAACAATTGTTTCCACGTATACCATTGTCGTTGATACTCAGTGGAGAAAACGGAAGAAAGATACAAAAGTGTTAAGACGGAGTATAAAAAAAATCTTGCTATATTATAAAAATTGACAAACAAAAAGCAACATACAAATTGAGTAATGGACAAATTAAAGGGAAGTGCTGTGAGTAATTTTTTTTTCCGTTAGATCTGATTTTTGTTCCTTGTTGAGCTAAATTTTACTTCCAACTCACCATATTTTGTGTATTTTACAGATATGCACATTTGCTTCCCAAGGACGAGGATTCATTTGAGATTTATAATGTCTTCTCTGCTAAACGACTTGATGAGGTAATTCAGATTTTTGTTCTTCTTGTTTAGGTGTAGATTTTTTGTTTTAAATGTCACTTTTCCCCTTTTCGTTTTCCTTGGTTATAGGCAATAACTATTTGACTTTTATATTGTTTTGGAGAAGTAAAAGCGGCCATGTTTGTTTGCAGTATAAGAGAGAATATGGTACTGTTTGGACAGTGAGTCTGTGAGACCCATCTTATGCTATGTTTGGATAATTTTTTGTCAAGGGGTACTAAATGGAGTAAAGTCGTATGGGGGTATAACCCATAACACCTCCAGGCTGCTATAAGCTATACCTCTCATTGTATAAATAATACTCAGTTATAAATTATACCATCTTATACCATCCCGTAAACAAAAATGGTCTTAGGTTATTCAATTTCCGGACACCCCTTTTTATCTTGCATTCACGGTCTTGTATATATGGCACGTGTATATGTTGTGGATTCCATACGTATGTCAAATCTTATGCACGTATGAAATGCCCCTGTGGAAGGAAATTGTTTTGCCATGTTGTATCAGTAAAGTCAGTATTGAATGCTTCTATAGAGGCCAAGTTTAGATTTATCACAACAATTGGGCGCACAGTAGGCAAATATAGTAGAAAGGGAAATAAGGCTTCTGTGTATATCAAAATCTGGTGATCATGTATGTTCGTAACTGTCTCTTACCTTACTTATACTTCTTCAAAGTTCTCCACCCCGTGCGGAAACAGTCTGTGGGTAAAATTATGTTGGAAACTAAAATGTGAATAAAGGCCCATTAACCCTATTTCAGACATAATTTCCTCCCGTCTGGATGAAGTAAATAAAACCCCTGTTTAGTTGGTCATGTTTTTCAATTATTGTTAAATTTTACCAATTGCATAATGCTACTGTCTTTCGGCATGGTTTGGCTTGATAATCAAACTGGTTGCCTGATTCATTTTTTTCCGTTTCAATTTATGGCTACAGGCTAATAAAATTGGAAAAATAAATCTGGCTGCAAGAGGAAAAGATCTAATGGATGACGATAAGCAAGGAGATGTTACCACAGATCTTTTTTCTGCTTTAGATATCGAGAGTGAGGCTGTGATCGAACGAGTTTCAGAGCTTGAAAATAATCAAACATTGGGGTTGCTGACCGGATTTTTAACTGTGAATGACTGGTAACAACAATTTCTGCATCTGCATTTTATTTTTATTTACATTCAATCTGTTATATTTTACACTTGTGGCTTTGATGTGCCTTTTTGTTTAGAATATGAAAATGGAAATTATACATTTAGTACCCAAACCAATTTGTTGGTAACTTTTTGGGTACCATGCTGCCGTGGTTCAAAAAATAAGTATCGGTCTATCTTTTTTTGTTCTAATTTCGATACCTTTATTCAATTGATTGGATGGAAGTTAGTCTTAAGTTTCTATTTGTTCTTAGAGATTTTAAACTGATCAATTCAACCCCTGATTCCGAAAAGAAGTCTTGCGTAAACATATAATACATACGTAAGTGTCCATGGGTGATACATAAATAAAGGACCATAGTGTGTCAACCCTTGTTGTTCCTGGACTGTAATTTTTAGTGTCACTTTTAGAGAATAATGTTCTTAAATGCTAGTAACTATTACGCCTGTAAAAGAGTTTCCAAATGAGTTTTTTGAACTGGTTTGCAATTTGTTTCTTCAACTTTACATTTTCTTTTGAATACCATCAATTGAATGTTAAATTAACAGTCATAACATTAAAAACATTTATAAAGCTTTTTAACGTTTGGAAAGACTGTTTATTTGTACATCGATGTGTCCATCTGTCAGTTTACTCGGTGCTTAACAAAAGGACGAGATTAATTTCTTCCCCTTTTCTATTCATTTATATTTTTTTATGTGTATATTATAATTCTTCTCTCAAAAACGTAATCTTGAATTACTAAAACATATTTTAAATATACATTGTGTAAAGTAAGGCAACGAAATATGTATAGATATATTATTTGTACATATGCAAATAAAGTAAACTTCATTAAGTTTGAGCTTGAAAACTTAGAACTAACTTCCATCCAATCAATCTATGGGAGGTACCCAAATTAGAACAAAACAATTTAGATAGGTACTCAATCAGTTAAGCACGGCAGATTGGTACCCAAAAAGTTAACAGCAAACAGGTTGGGTACTAAATGTATTATTCCCAATATTAAAGATTGATGGCGTGCTTAGTTCTCTATCTCATTGTTGTATCATGAATTGGTGTTTACTTTAATCACTCTTTGCAAAAATGTGAATACTTTGGTTTCCAATTTTTTAGTGAAACACAATCTTGTTGTTCCGGCTTACAGGTCCAGTACCAATTGATTATGAACGGTTCACTTACCCTTTATTAATAACTGAACCAAATCTAACTATTTATCAGTGGGTTGGTACGGCTTGAGAGCATGTGATATTATTTAGTTCCACGCTACACAAATATTCAAGCACTAACATTTTAACTTCACATCTTCCGCTCATTAACTTGCTAGCTCGGTTTTTTTCTTTTCATATTTGTTTTCTACATTGCTATAGATCTATAATATAATAAAAATTGAAATTGAAATGAGAGGAAAAGAGTGAATAAAAAAGACACGTAATGGATTTTGAGAAAGGTGCGAGTGCGACTAGACTCGAGTTGGATTGGGACTGCGGGAATACAGTTACAATCATCTTTTAAGTACTTTTGTTTTATATTTATTTTGTTTGATTAGTGGGGTAGTACACATTACATTAGTTGGCTTAAGAATTACTCAATTAGGAACTAGCTCAGTTGTTGGCCTGTTTATCTTTTCCAATATTCTTTTTATATTAATCACTTATTTTCTTCCAGGTGTCATGCAAAAATACTGTTTGATCGTCTCGCACCTATCAATCCTGCAGAACATATTCAAATTTCGAAAGAATTGTTCAGGTACATCCCATTATATGCAAATTCAAGTAGTTTAGCTGATTCCAGTCCACATAGTTAGTTTTATCATTTGATTTAAATCTAACAATTTAATTCCTTGTTTTTTTTTGTGTGTTTAGGCTCATTGAGAATTCAATCTCTTCAGCATATGAACTTGCTCAGAAACTACAATTTCAGAGTTCTATCGATTCTATGGAAACCGAGTCGCCTGTGGAAAAAAGACCATTCATTGATCTTCCAAAAGAGATTTTCGAAATGGTTTCTTGTGCTGGTCCGTACCTTTATCGCGATACACTGTTACTGCAGAAGGTCAATTACAATTCTATGAAATTATAATCACTTCTGATGCATACTGTATTTAATTTAGGTTGAACTACAACAATTCCGTATTCTGTGGGTCAAGTTTCAAATTGATTCCCATTGTTTTGTTTCAATTACAAAATTAATTTCCCCTATACTTAAATAGAATTTTTATTTGCTCCCCCTGGTTTTAATTGAATTTTTTTTGGTCCCAATAGTTTGAGTAAGTTACAAAATTAATCCCTACATATTAAATTAGTTACGAAGTGGTCCCATGTATAACACTATTGGTTACAGTTGAAAGGGACCATTAGACTGATGTACTGACATTTTAGGTGACCAGTTCTGTTTTAATTGAAACTATTGAGACCGCATCGGCCACCAGTGTAGCTTATCAAACTTTGATGACCAATAGTGTTGAATTTGAAACTAGGGGGACCAAACTAAGACTTCTCCCCGAAGTATGGGGGCCATAGCTGTTTCACAGGCCTCATATCTGAACACATCTCGTGCATTCTCAATAAGCAGGTTTGCAAGGGTCTAAAAGGCTATTTATTGTCAGCACTTGAGCTTGTGAATGCTGGTCACGGAGCTTTTGATTTTGATTCTCATGACATTAAAAACCGAAATCCTCGTCTGCATTTAAAAGAGACCCGTCTTCGTGTTGAAGAAGCTCTGGGCACGTGTTTACTTCCCTCTCTACAATTAGTTCCCGCTAATCCCGCTGTTGGAAATGAGATTTGGGAAGTTTTGAGCCTTCTTCCATACGAGGTTTGTGTTCGATACCTAATTTCGGGAAGAAAAATAAGAAATTCCTCTTAAACACCAACTTATTGAATCCGAATAATTATCTCAACAAACTTTTAATTTTCACAATTTAGGCACCAACTTATACATAATAGAAGAATTATTTCTTTGGCGAGTTTCCTTTTAGCTATTAGTTATAATGTACTGATTGTTTGATCATGATAGTGTACTGAACACCAATCAAAAGTCAAAACAAATCAAATAATTACTAACACCAAAGTTAAATCTCAAAAAATAATGTACTCATGATTTTTGATAGATAGGTGCATGATTGTTCAATTTTATATAGATCGGTATCCAAACTGTGAATTTTTCTGGGGCGATTTGTACGAATTTTCGATTGTGATAGATGGGTGTCTAAATTGTGGAACTTAATAATATGATGTAGTGATGTACTAACAATACAAGTAGTGATATTTTGATGTAGGAAAGTGATATTTCCTCTTATTTTTCTTTATGGTTGAAATTTAGTCTATTGGCACGTTTTTTTCAGTATTGGATACACGTATATGCCTTGTGGGGGATAGTATCTGATACATGATTTAGAGTATTGTTTACATCTTTGATACGGATATGGCACTGATACGTCATCAATATGGGTATCCGATACGTTGGGCCATATTTGATTTTTTATAGTTTATAATTTATAATTATGATGGGTCTGATTATGGTTTAACAATATAAAAAGTGATTAAAAAGTCAATTTTTAGATATGTTTGATATAAAGTTGAAGAAAATAGAAATTAGTTGAATGCGACTACTTAAAAGGCTCGGTCAAGAGTCTGTTTCATGACCTCCAACTCAACACATGAGTAAAGCATTAATTTGACTTTTTTTTTTTTTTTTTGCATTTATATTTTTGATATGTTATGTAAGTCTTTGCATTTATAAAAAAATATCTAATATAAAAACAATTTAAGTATCCTAGCCGCATCGTATCCTAAATTTTCGAAAAAAATCGAACCGGCGTATCCGTATCGTATCGGATATGATACCCGACCCAAATCTGTGCAACATAAAATATAGTCGATGCACACCAAAAATTTCTCACTTAATTTCCGTTTTTTTAGGCACGCTACCGTCTGTATGGTGAATGGGAGAAAGATGATGAAAAAATGCCAATGGTTTTAGTTGCAAGGCAAACCGCAAAGGTGATTATTATGCATCTTTAATGTTTTCTGTCACTGCTTCTTATCTTGCTTGTGAAGGATTTAAATTGATATGCTTGTTTTCAGTTGGACACGAGAAGGATATTGAAAAGGCTTGCTAAAGAGAATCTGAAGCAATTGGGTCGTATGGTTGCAAAGCTTGCTCATGCTAATCCTATGACCGTTCTCCGTACAATTGTCCATCAGGTATTTAATTGTATCGATGTGATATTTTGTTATTTTTGTTCTTTTCGGATTTTATTCGAGATTACTGAAGTGTTGCAGTTGTCTGATTTACAGATAGAGGCATACAGAGATATGATTGCGCCTGTCGTGGATGCATTCAAGTATTTGACACAGGTGTTTTTCTAGCACTAGGATTAGTTTTCTTCGTTTTTTTCCTTCTTTTGTCGATAAATTTTAGTCTGGTGCTGTTTTACTTAATAAAAATACATTGATGTAGGGAACACGATCCTTTGTCTGCATTCTATGGATGTAATGCATTTTTCTAGATAATAAAATGTAATTGAGAGGATAGACCTCTGGGATGTTCTGGATTGTGGTCAAGACCGGTTATTCGGAACCTTGAAGAAAATATATTTATATAAGAAAATCTGTTCATAAACCTTTGCGATTGGGGAAAAAAGTCATTCCAATATGCTGTTTGTTTTTCACATATACCTTTCTCCTTCAAAAGAGAAGTTGTGAGTTTGAATCTTGGGGCGTGTGTCCTGATATTCGTTACCTACTGGCTACTAGTAATAAAAAGAAGAGAATTCCATCTTATAGTGTGGAGGCTTAAATTGGTGGAATGTTTATTTGATCAATATTTAGTATTTTAATACACTCTTTATATGGTTGTGTACAGCTGGAGTATGATATTTTGGAGTATGTTGTGATCGAGCGCTTGGCACAAATTGGGCGTGATAAGCTAAAAGATGACGGGCTTAATTTGTCGGATTGGCTTCAGTCGTTGGCATCATTCTGGGGACACTTGTATGTACTTTTTTCATTCTCTAACGCTTAAATATTATTAAACTACAAGAATAATGAAACCAAACTTACTGCATTTATATTATACCATCTCCGTTCCTAATTAATTGTCCATTACGAAACTACGTGCAATTTTGATCGGCCAATAACATGTATCAAAATTGTCGGAATGAAATTTTTTAAAAGTTAATCATATAGTTCAAACATTAAATTATATGATTTAGTTTTGAAAATTTTCATTTCTACAATTTTGATACATGTTATAAGCCGGTCAAAATTGCACATAATTTCGTAGAGGACAATTAATTGGGAACGGAGGGAGTATTTAGTTATTGACTTCTGTTTGTTAATGTACTTTAATATATAGGGCTTAGGTGGTGATTTTAGGCTGTACATGTTTTTACCATGTTGATTGCAAATGCAGAAGAAAACTTGCAAACTGTTGCATGTTTCTATTTACTTGACGTAGTCACAACTATTTCTAAATATATGTCAACAGTAAGTTCACCTTCATTCATTTTTCTGATCCTGTTAAATGTTCAGTTCAATATACTTGCATGTAAAATTAATCTAACAAAATCTTGAAAATACACAACCCTCTTTGCATATACATTTTGAGTATTTATGGGATGTTTCTACCCAGTTTGCGGGTTGTTGATCCACCTCAGCATCTGCTGGTTGGCTGGAGCTGAGGATGTTTTGGACACCCTGTGAACTTTTTCGCGGATGTATTGCCACCGTCTTCTTGGTAATCATTTTCGGAAACAGAAATGCAAAGTTATTGGCAAGGGTTGCTAAACGATACTTGCTCTTAGAAATTTATTCTTGTTATGGGGTCAAGAAGTGGTAGAGTGGTAGAGTGGTAATATAATTGTCAAGCAAGAAGTACATCGAAAAATTCTTCCACTTGTTTCATGCCTTGCTCGGGCGCAGATTTCTGCCATCCGTTAATTAATTTATGGGCACTAATCTAAGTTGATGTTGGTGATATGTTCACTTCAATGGCTCACATGAGCTTAGCTTTCTTCCCATCCTCCTATCTCTAAGCCTCTACCCACAAATTATCTCCCGCCATCAGCGAATCCTCGCACAGGCTACTGGGGTTTTCTAATTCTTTCAATTAAACCCAGAAGGATACCCGCGAAGCCACATCTCCACCCCCAAATTCCATGTCAAGGTTGTAATTTTCTCATTTTGCCTCTTTCTGGAACCTCGATAGCCATTCCAACTTGGGGGTTTTCACTAATCGTTTGGAGAATCAATGATGTGCGATTGATCTATGGGGTACCGTTTCATTGAATATGAAAACTGAAGAGGAAATACAGATGTAGTTAAGGATTGAGGAGTTAAAAGAGTATAAGAGAAAGGGGGTGACAGTGATGGGAACTTACGGGTTCATCTAGGCCAAGTATCTGAAATAACACAGTATTCCATTGAGAGTGTGTACATTGTTGTTTTAATAACAGCAGAGGATTTGCTCCCACCTTTTTGACACCCTTAATTTAAAACCGTGATTTGTAGGAAACAGACGGGGGTGTAACCTGGTTTTTAGGTGTTTATATGATCCGCTGCTTAATAATTTGTTCTTTAAAACAAATATTTAGTTTCAACATTTCGATGGCTGGTTAAAGGTTATCTACTGGGTCAAAAAAATGGGTCGATATATGTTGACAAATGTTATGCCACTTTTATTCATCTACTAGTCATTTGTCCTAAAGTAATATCCAAAGGGTCTTCATCAAAATGTATTTGGTGGTGCATAGTATAAGCATGTTCAAATGTTGACACGCTTATTTTAGAAATAAGTTGACATATATGGTATTGTAGCCATCTTCAAATTTGGGATTTATTTTTGTGTTGAAGTGAGAGTACTTGGTTAGAGTTTGAAGCTGAAGAATATAAAGTTTGATAATAATAGGACTAATGATAGTCGCACCTTCTTACCAATTTTTCTTTACTGGTGATATTCCATTTGATGGATTTGGAATTTTCTGCTAACCTAACTGTGGATATTCCCAATTCTTTATCCTCGTCAAACACTGTTGTAACTGCAAGCCAATGGGTATTCCGATTAACGAGACTAGTAGGTTTGGTATGTGATAAACGGGGTATTCGCAAAGTTATTGGTCGTTTACGGGAAGAAGTTTTTGAAGATTTACTGTCATTTCTCTTATTAGTCCTGACTCGGCCTAAGCTCTCAAGGGTGTTGGTAGCACTTTACATGAAATGGGAGGTTTTTCTTGAAGCCTTGAACTCAATTCTCAATTGTCCTTTTCTATACATCGTCACATTCAAATCTCAATATGTTAAAGTCCGTGTTTTTAAGGAAGGGTATCTAATTCTTAAGATCCCCGACATTTATCTTTTTTCACAACTTAATATCATCATTCCTTAAAAAGAATGGTAAGCATAATTATCTCTGCTGTGATGACTTTTTTTCTCTTGCGTACAAATTCTACTATCATCTTTTCTTGTCACCTTCTGTTCCTTAGAAATGCCTAGAAGACAGCTTTCCGCTTAGTCGTTGTAACATATGCATACAAGTACATGATAGTATATTGAAATTTGTTGATTACGAACAATTTATGTGTGAAGAATACTTTGGTTTTTATGCTTAAGTTGGTATATGGCAGTTAAGTGTATGAAAGAATGGGGAATGATGTTAAAAGTGTGTTCATTCCCTTCCTTTTCGTGGTTGATAAGTTGCTTCTTTGAGCCAGATGCAGTATGGAAGTAGAGTTAACGACTGGATAATAAAAAATTACTTGCTTTTGAAATCACTGAAGCTATCTATTGTAATTGTTATACAGGTGCAAGAAGTACCCGTCTATGGAACTAAGAGGCCTTTTCCAGTATCTTGTAAATCAGTTGAAGAAAGGCCATGGAACTGAACTTGTTGTGCTACAGGTACTCTTTGATCTGATATGGGACAGTATGGCTTTTGCACAGCATCTCAGTTTTTAGTAATTAGTACACCAACATATCAAAAATTATAATTAAAATACCACTAAAAAAAACGAACATGTAATGCACCACGCTTACATAGTTCACAATGTGGATACCAATCTTACACAAAATCACACAATTAGAATACCAATCTCAATATTAATGAAATTTGTGGGCTATCCCCACTTTTAATTAAAAAATAACAATCTTATATATTACCATTTTGAAATGCTAAGAATCTTACAAGTGGCCCTCATGGTATATCAATTGTGAAACTTTTGTGTGTGTGTTTGTAGGAGCTTGTCCAGCAAATGGCAAATGTGCAATACACAGAAAACTTGACTGAGGAACAACTAGATTCCATGGCAGGAAGTGAAGCTTTGCGATATCAGGCAACATCATCTGGAATTACCCGAAATAACAAGGTACTGTTCAGACTCTGAGTTCTTAGTTTTTGCAGCTTATAAGCTAAGGTTTTTGCTGTTTTGCTTAAAAGCTGAGTCATATCCGGTGGAATTAAAAGATGATATTTTCTATTTTCTGGCCTAAATAAGCTGGACTTCACTCCTAGCTTTTCTCTGAATTTTTCCAGCATATTTGCTTAGGCTCTAACAAAACAAGCACTTACTGTCATCTTGTAACGAACTCGCTTGAGTATCCAAATGATGAAACTCAATACATGACAACACTGATATTTTTGGGACGGATTTTCTATTTATTTCAAAGATACAAATGTAAGCAAACTCGAAATTCAAATGTAGAAATGAAAGGGAAACAAAGATAAAAGTAAAGCTAGAAGTTAAGATTCATTTTCTTCATAAGAACCCTAACAGATAAAGACACTGTTGATACTAAAAGGCTGAGTTCTATCTGTAATCCAAAACTTCCAAGTAATTGCAGAAAACACCCATGTGTTCACAATCGATCAAAGTTGACCCTCTAGGGCCTTTACCTATTTTTTTCTATCCCTCTCCTTTTCTCTGTTTTTGTCCCAAACCAGGTCATTACACATCTGCTGCTTCAACTTCTATTTTATGAATTTCCTTGAGCATAAATAAGTGAATAAGTTATGGTTTTTTAAATAAAGTTCAAGTAAATACTAAATGTTGTCTATAAATGCATTATACTATAAAGTATAGGCTTAGGCCTCTCAATAAGTGCTCATTGACAAACCCCCATCTCTCCTTTTTGTCAGATGCAGTTTTGTATCGTCCTTTTGGAACTAATTGTTTTATTTTTCGATATACAAACACAAAATACCCAAGTATATGTTTTTTTGTTCGCCTTTAGTGCTACCCAAATGTAATCTTATCCCAGTTACATTTCTCACATGGTTTATTGAATCTTTGAGACATTAATGCCCTAAATTTCTGACAGGCCCTGGTCAAGTCTACAAACAGGCTAAGAGACTCATTGCTCCCGAAGGACGAACCAAAATTGGCCATACCACTACTGTTGCTTGTTGCGCAGCATCGTTCTTTGTGAGTGTTGATACGTATATATATATATGTATATATTTACATATATTGAAAAGGATATATTTATTATATATAAATATACACACACAACTGTTCCTATATTTCTAGAAACTGCCCTCTAAAACGTTTCAATTCAGCTATTCATAGACCTTTATGTGACGATTCAACGTCCAATTCACCGTGCCAATTAGACTTGTAGTTTACGAGATCTCATAGGAAGCTATTGAAATATAAAAAAGAACGTCTTCAATTGTGATGATATTTAGGCGACCGTTTACAAATATCCCATTAGATCTCATTCACTTATAAACTCATGTCAATCTTCGGGGTCAATTTGGCCATTTCATTGAAAATCTTGGCCTGGGAGTGTGAATCTATCACAATAAAGGTCCATGTTACGTGGATCCAACTTGATCAGCTATACATCTTTTATTAAGAAATATGGAGGTGGTCTTTCCATTACTAACAACCTCGGGGGGAAATAAATCCTAAGAGGTCTTTTCATTACTGACAAGCATTAAAAACTTTTTCCATTATTACCGAGCATTAGTATTGAATATGCTTTATCAAGTTTATGAGCCCGTGCTTCGACGGAGCTGGATTTGATTTCTTTGTTAGCAATTGTTTACCATGTATCATCATACATGGATGTTAAATTAAATTTATTAATGATTTAATTTACAGGATAGTTTCAAATGCCGATGCCCCTTATATTAAGATGGTCAGTGAGCAATTTGATAGATGTCATGGAACCCTTCTTCAATATGTTGATTTTCTCTACGGTGCCGTAACGCCAACAACAGCATATGCGCAACTAATCCCCTCTCTTGATGATCTTTTCCGCCTTTACCATTTAGATCCCGAGGTCTTTTTTCTTGGCGCTTTTTTTTATACCCGATGGCTATAATGTATTACCTTGTACTATTACTTTGGTAAAATGGAGATGAACCCTATGTATGTCTGATTTGTAATTAAACCCCATGCACTTTCCATACTTTCTATTAACCCCTTGTAATTTCTAAGTTTTTTGATTGAATCCCATGTTCAATCCTGAAGTGGCGTAACTTTGCTCTAATTAAACCTCATGCACTTTCCATACTTTCTATTAACCCCTTGTAATTTCTAAGTTTTTTGATTGAATTCCATGTTCAATCCTGAAGTGGCGTAACTTTGCTCTTGATGTTCTATTTTGGATCTTCTACGTATTTTGTTTATATGTGTGCACAAGCAACCGAATATGCTTTGACACCAAAGTTCATCTTTAAAAATTAGTTTTCCGCATTAATAGAATCCTTTTCTTTAATAAATCTATGGTAAGGCAGTTTTTTCAATAAATCGCTATTTTATCTGTATATATTGACAAAGTACATGTATTAAAAGAAAACTGTCCAAACTGGACCGACAATACGAAGTAATGCCACTTTGAATTTGACACATGCTTTAATTGCCAAACTTAGATAGTTCACGGGGTGTATTGCAATATCAGAATACATTGGTTTTTTGCAAAATGTCCGTCGTACATGTGTTTTTATCTTTTACTTGATGAATAGATAGAATCCATCACACTTACATTTATATTCTTCTTCTCGAACACAGGTGGTTTTTTTAATTTATCGTCGTATAATGAGGCTTTTCAAGAGTCAGTGCAATTCTGTTGTTTTTTGGCCTTTGGACACTTCTGAAGCTCAAAAGCCCTACATAGCAGATACAGAGTCGACCAATGAATTACTTCTTGATCTTAGTCCATCTAGAAAACCCATAATGTAAGTTTTTCCGGTTATTTTTGGTTTTTAACTTGCATTTCAGTAAGACCTTCAGCTTAGTGTGAGCATTTTATATAAGTTTGCCATTATGAGTTTATTGTTGTTTTTAGGTCTTGTTGCCTAAAGAGCATTTTTTATTTGACAAAATAAAAAAAGCTGACGAAAATCATAAATTAAAACTAATTAGACTTTTTCTTTTCCTTGTTGGGCGGAGTTGCCCTGTATATTTTAGTTTAGGGAAAACATCACTTTTGTACACCAAACTATCGGCTTTTAACAACTTGTTGGCCAAACTATTCAGTTTTGTAGTCTAGGCATCAATTTATGCAAAATCAAACAATTAGGTACTAGATGTTTGTTACATTGATGTACTTAAACCATTATGCATATCGGACTTAGTATGTCAATGATGGAATTTGAATCTTTAAATACTCGCAAGTGTTGATACTTTTATGTATCAGTTGTTCGATTCTATTTATATTAGTGTCTAAATTTTGAATGGTGTGATAGTTTGATATTTTACTAGACTGGTGTTTAATTAACTTATTAGTATGGTATAGGTAAATGTTAAAAGTTGATAGGTTGGTGTACAAAAGTTACGTTTTTTTAGTTTCCGTCTCATACTGTATTTTCCAAGACATAAGGGTTGTTATTTCGATTTGTTGAGTTTTCTATCTACTACCTAATGTCCTTGTTATCCCAAAATCTGTATTCAAAACATTAAGATAGGATCGATTGATAATACGTTGTATATAAGCAGGTGGTCGGATCTTCTTAATGCTGTTCGATCTATGTTGCCTGAGAAATCATGGAACAGCCTTTCTCCTGAGTTATATGTCACTTTTTGGGGACTTACACTTTATGATCTCTATGTTCCTAAAACCCGTTACGAATCTGAAATTGCTAAGCAAAATGCTGCTCTGAGATCTTTAGAGGAGCTCTCAGATAATTCTAGCTCTGCCATTATGAAAAGAAAGAAAGAAAAAGAAAGAATACAAGAATCGTTGGATCGTCTTACTAACGATTTACATACGCATGAAAAGCATGTTGCATCTGTTCATAGACGACTCGCTAGAGAGAAAGACAGGTGATCCCCTCTTTTTTTATTTTAATATTTAATGTGGCAGTTATTTGCGGCTGAGTTTAGTGCCGGTAGTTGTGTCTTTTTATTTTAGGATTATAAGTTGTGTCCTTTCTAATGATTGTGTCTTTTATTTATAAGCGGTATCTTTTAAGGTTTTAAATATGTTTTTTTTTAGATTGGTATGAATATAAGTATTGTTGTGTTAAAAATGATATTTAGGTAGAAGAATTTTGAGTGAGGCTGGGAATCATTTTTATTTGAGTTTGGTATCCAATGATCTATTTTTTGTGAAGCATAATTTTTCTTTCTATCTAAGCAGTTTTTTATTTAATTTCCAAAATCTAAGTCAGATATGTAAATTACGGGTCGGTATCCTATATTGCAGGTGGTTGAGTTCCTGCCCAGATACATTGAAGATAAATATGGAATTTTTACAAAGATGTATCTTCCCACGATGTACATTTAGTATGCCAGATTCAATGTATTGTGCAATGTTTGTGCATACCCTTCATTCGCTGGGGACTCCTTTTTTCAACACAGTTAATCATATTGACGTTCTTATATGCAAAACGTTACAACCTATGATATGTTGTTGCACTGAGTATGAAGCGGGTAGGCTTGGAAAGTTCTTATATGAGACGCTAAAGATGGCTTATTTCTGGAAGGTAATGACCATTGTTTCTTTTCTTATATATAACTTTTTTCCCCTTCACTGAAAATGCTCTATGAACAAATAATATGCACAATTTAGGGTTGCAACGATGTGAGATGGTGTTATAGACTGTATCTCGTACTGAAGAATCTATTTCTTTCGGGTGAAGTACATCAATGGTCTCCATAATTTTGATGAGATGTCAATTTACAATGTTTCCATACATTAGGAATAACATTATCGGTACCCAAGGGTAGGAACCCCCAGTGTACTTACTTAAACTATCGGGAGACGGGAGCAGTATTGTTGTAATTTGAAGTATGGGGACATCAATGAAACTACAGGGACCAAACTGAATTTCCCCACTAAGTATGCAGACCATTGCTGTAATTCACCCATTTCTTTCTCTTATTTAATCTGATGCTACAACATGGGTTGTGATTCATACCATGCACAAAAAGTTACGCACACACAAACAAACATATGTATATTTATAGTTCCCTATTTAATAATTGCGGGCATGTTTTTTTTTTTTTCACTTTGCAGAGCAAGGAATCCATATATGAACGTGATTGTGGTAATATGCCGGGATTTGCTGTCTATTACCGTGATCCAAACAGCCAGCGCGTTAGTTATGGTCAGTTTGTGAGGGTGAGTTCTTGTAAGGCGTATATAATGTCATGTATCTATAACACCCTTTCTGCGTGATGCTTTCCATCAATTTTTTTTTAGTTTGAGTACACCGTTACTTATAAAGTACTATAAATTATTTCCATCTTCCTTATCCCCATGTCTCCATCACTGTCAGTGTGTTCCTTTATAGACCCTAAATTGTATGATTTATTTTAGGAGACTTAGATGTGTTTTCGAAATACCTCTAGTAATATCTACAGAGTAATTATGGATGGAGAGATGTATAAAGTTTTTAGAGAGGCTATTTGTTTTGGTCTGTCGGAAATTGTGTCTTTTCTTGCTTGTATAACTTCCCTTGGTTTTTCTCCCTAGAAAAACTAGTCTCATTGTTACAGATTTTTAACTTCTGCGATGAATATGCTGTTTCTAGTTAATGGGGTTTGAGTGTTTGTTGGTTGTTTTTTCCATTCACTTATCTGCATTTTGGGAAGATTCCAAAGTATTGTCACAAGTGCACTGTCCATTTATATTGTGTGTTAGATTGCAGTTTGTTGATATTTTGCGCCCATTAGGCAATTACTACTACTCGATATTTGGTGCCCGTTAGGCCATTACTACTTCTTGATTTATATGTTATGCTGCTTGTTGTTTTGACACGAGATATACTTCTAAAATCTGTCTTTCTAGGTGATTTGTTTAAAATTCTTATTCTCCAATTCTCTTTTCCTTTTCACCTTTTTTTTCCTCAAAGGTACACTGGAAATGGAGTGGACGGATTACAAGGTTGCTGATTCAATGCTTGGAATCAACAGAGTATATGGAAATTCGAAATGCTTTAATAGTATTAACAAAAATTTCTGGTGTTTTTCCTGTTACTAGAAAGACTGGGATTAATCTTGAAAAAAGGGTAAAAAATTTACGTCACTTGTATTCAATAACAATTGCTTATCTTTTAAAAAAAAATGAATTTAACTTTTTGCTGTTGTCTCTCCCTTCCTCATCCGTCACAGGTTGCTAAAATAAAAGGTGATGAGAGAGAGGATCTCAAGGTGTTGGCCACATGTGTTGCTGCAGCTTTGGCTTCTAGGAAGGTAAGACATTAACCAGACGAGTATATATGTTATTAGCCAGACGAGTATACATGTTCGACTTAATCCATTTAAGGGACAGAATCTATTATAACCAGTATCTTTCTATTGCACTAGGCACTCACTTGTAAGTTGTAAAGTTAATGTCCGCCCTGTGCTTGTTCTGTCTAAGATATTTCTTTAGTTTCACCAAAAAAAATTAACCATTCAAGAGTGTATGATGATGTAAGAGAGAGGAACAATATCATGTAAAACAGATTACCCACTAGCTTGGGTTGCCTCCCTTTATGGTTGGAAGAAATTAAGTTAAACGAAAAGTGGCCTTGAATTTATTGCTTGTTCTATCTTATCCATTGTCAGTTGCAAAATGTACAAAAATGTACCCAATGCAGAACCATATAAAAGACAAACGAGAGAGATGAATCAAAATTTCGGAAAAAATCTGTACGTTTCAATTTAAAATTTAAGTTCAGTTACGTTACACACATGGGCTGATTTAGAAGGCTAAGAAACGACATGAAAGACACATATGTCTTACTCTTTACACCCTTTAATTCGAAAAGGTTACTCTCCATAAGTACACCCTTTATCTCCTAACAATTACTACTGTTTAAATCTATAAATTCACAAAAAAAAGTATATAGACACTAGTAAGAAAGCTAAATAAAACTAAATCGATAATTAAACCCTCCATGTTCTTTTTCTGCAGTAGTACCTCAATAGTATTAGAAAGCATTAAAAATGTCTTTTTTTCTTGATAATTTCAGCCATCGTGGGTTTCTGATGAGGAATTCGGCATGGGCCATGTTGAATTGAAGTCTACCCCAACAGTCGTTTCAAAAAATTCAACTGGTAATTGGTTTCTTCTGTAGGACATTTTCTGATACCTGTGTTACAAATTTGTACAGTAGCGTATCACATGATTGTAGTTTTGTACTTGAACCTTTTAAACTTTACATTCTTAACGCTGTATCAAAGGTAAGAACTTATAAGAAAACCAAAATTTTATTCACCAATGTATTGGTTTGTTTCCCCAATTTTGTACAACTGTCCTATGAAAATTTATTATTTTATCAACTTTTTTTTTTCTCTTTAGTGTACAGCAAAAAACATTAAGTTGGAGTACGAATTGCTTCCTTTTACTGTACTTATTATTGGTGTAACCGTGGACAAAATCAAAATCTGATAATGAGTTTGTCTAGAAATATTAGTAAATCTTTGGTGTATCTCAGAGTTAAGTCGTTAACCTTGAAAGGAATGCTGTTTCCACAGGGAACCAAAATTCTGAAAATGGAATTGTTGGTAAGGACCAAACATTACGAACAAAACCTGTAGATGGGAAATTGGAAAAAACAGAAAATGCTTCTTTAAAGTCTGATCCTGGTCAAGTGAAGATTAAAGCTACCATAAATGGAACGACAAAATTATCTGAAAATCAAAAACCGGTAGATGAACTTTCTAGCAGGACAGTAGACGAGAATGCCTCAAAAGTGGGTCCAAGGGCATCCGCAGAATCTGAGGTAAATATTCAACTTCTTATATAAATAATTTCCACTTGGGTTGGTATAGATTTCATAGTGAAAGTGATTTGGAGACTCTGAAAATGCTGGATTCTTCCTTTTTCTCCTTTTGGTTTCTTTAGCATTATTTGTAGTTGTTAATTGATATCATTCCTTGCTTATTAGGATGAAGAATAAAGTTGGACTACAGCTCATAAATCCAACATTTTCAAAAGAAAACCTAAATAAGGAAGGATACATCACTAATTGAACAAGTAAAAAACCCTTACCCTATAGTATTTTATTTCAAATAACTGAATTGGAGTATATATATGTGTGTGTGCGTGCGTGTGTGTGTGTGTGTGTGTGTGCATATATATATATATACATACGTATATCTGATTTTTTACTTTATTCAGGCTGAAGCAGAAACCTATAGTTAATGCTTTTGCATATCTAAGTTGGTAAAAAAATTATTTGTCAAATTTTCTGAAAAGGCTATAGGCAAATTCTCCCTGTCCAATTTATATAAACTGGGAATGATACATGCCCTATAATCGTGTGTGAATTGGAATTATTTCAGGGAATAATGATCTAGAAAAGTTGTGTCTATATAGCATACCTAATTAGTGTTTTTTTTCCTCTTGCTCATTTACATATTGAAGATATAAATGTTTGGGCCTATTTTTTCTGTGTCAATTGGTTTTTTGAACTTGGGGAGTTTTCTGATGATTTTATGTATTTTCGATATCAAAGGTAAAAGCTCCAGTAAAACGGCCATTGCCTACAGGATCTCTTCCAAAGCAATCTAAACAAGATAGCGGAAAAGATGACAATAAATCTGGAAAAGCCGTTGGTAAACATACATCATCCCTTACTGATAAGGATATCAAAACCACAATGCCTGTGACAGATAAAGTCTCCACAAAATCTATTGATATACATGAAAACGATGCTAAAGCAGAATTAGGAGCTTCAAAACCTTCAGATTTTAAGATTCCTTCTCCCAGGCGTGATAACTCTGTAACAACTTCAAAATCTGTTGGTGAGAAACAACAAAAAAGAGCCAGCCCAGCTGCAGATTTGGACCGTGTAACCAAGCGTCGTAAGGGAGAAACAGAATCACGAGATTTAGAGGGAGAAGTTCGGTTTCCTGAAAGAGAGAGATTGGCTAATAAACATCACCTTGCGGATCTTGAAAAATCAGGTTTATTATCATTGGACCACAAAAGTCTTGGAATTATGTTGCCTTGTAATTTCTGTCTGTAGTGTTTTCCAGGATTGAAATTAGCATAAAAAATCCCATCCAAAAATTGTTTTACCCATTTATGGATATTATATCCGGGCTTTCATGATTTTTACTTTCGTTTCCTTCATTTGTTATTACTATTTCCTGAAAGAGTGCTATTAGCTAATTAACATTACCTGGTGGATCTTGATAAATGATAAATCAGGGGTCTTTGTCATTGGCAAAAGTCTAGAAACTATGTTGCCTTTTCGTCATCGTGTTACCTTATTTTGATAGTCGAGCGTTTTTAACCATATAAAATAGATATTTTTACTCAACTAGTAATTCCTTTTCACCCATTTTCCTTTTTTATTTTATTTTTACTGTTCCGTGATTATTTGTACTAAAAACATAAAAATTAATATTCTTCGCAGATAGACCGATGGACAGGTCAAAAGATAAAGGGAGTGATCGGCATGAAAGAGATTCCAAGGAGAGGATAGAGAGATCTGATAAGTCTCGTGGTGATGATATTGTACTGGAAAGACCAAGAGATAAGTCGATGGAAAGATATACGAGAGATCGTTCCATAGAAAGAGGAGAAGAGAGAGGATTTGATAGGCCTTCCGAGAAAACCAGGGATGAGAGAGGACGAGACGATAGGAGTAAATTGCGTTACAATGACGTATCTATAGAGAAATCTCACGTTGATGATCGATTTCATGGGCAACATTTGCCACCTCCACCGCCATTGCCATCTCATGTTGTCCCCCAATCAATGAGTGCGAGACATCCTCAGAGACTCTCGCCCAGACATGACGAGAGAGAAAGGAGACGGTCTGAGGAAAGTAACTTCGTTTTAACTGAAGAAACCAAACGTAGGAGAGAAGAAGATTTGCGGGACAGGAAAAGGGAGGAGAGAGAAGCCCTTCTCATGAAGGTACGAGAAACAGATCTGGTTGTTATTTTAATTGTGGATGCTATACATGATGGTTATTTTAGAAAAGTTCCGTATAATGGAAAAATGAAACTGGCTGCAAGCTGTCCGTAAATAATTTCGTTATCTGCTCCTTATTGTTTAAGTAATGTATCTCAATTCTCGGGAGATGCACTGGTTTCCCCAAAAGGCCCAAAACGGTCAGATACAAAGTGAGGAAAACTTAATTATAATAAAAAATAAATATTTAGTCATGATGGCAGTTGATGTGAGAGGCTTTGTATGATTTATTTGTTTCGCTATCATTGTAGAATATATATGAAATTAATTTTATATAAAAATATATATATATGTGAAATTATGAATATGTTCACTTATATGATAGATGTTTTTCGTCCATCTAGTACCATTGTTCGAGTATCATTGGAAACGCCTATATGAAAGCATACTTTAGTGCCCTAATAGTTTCACACTAGAGCTGGAGGCAAATAAGTTTAGTGCTTCAAAATTCCTGTACAATTTTCATTTTACATAGGATACTGAACATCCTTTTCTTCTGGCACTTCATGTTTTACTCACTGTCCAAGTCACAGTTATTTATTTCCAATGGTAATTTCTGTCTTTGATTTATAGTCTTCAATACTGACATCTGCACACAGGTGGAGGAGAGAGAGAAAGCAACCCTTTTAAAAGAGGAGATGGATGCCAATGCAGCCTCCAAAAGGAGGAAACTTAAGAGGGAATATATACCCGAGCCTGGCGAGTATTCCCCTGGGCCCCCACAACTTCCACCTCTTGGTATGTCGCAATCATATGATAGAGTAGAGAGAAAGGGGGCCATGGTCCATCGATCAGGTTATATGGAAGAACTAGGTCCCAGCAAGATGACTCGACGTGATGTAGAACAGTATCCTTAAAAACTCATTTTTTCCTTATCTTTTTTTCTATTTTGTACCACCCACCTGCAAACATTCTTCGATTTTGTACACCAACTTACCATGTTATTTAGTTACTTCACTAACCTAGAGTCTCTTTGTACACTTTAATTACTTTTAACGGGGAAAAATTGATATCACCTTTAGTTTTAGTGTACAAAGGAGAGAGGCTTCAGGTTAATGTACTAATCAAGTAAAAGATGGGTTCGTCTACAAAATGGAAATAAAAAAAGGTGTTTTTGTATATAGAATAGTAAAATTCCCATTTCTTTATAGGCATGCATTATCAAGTTTTAGTAGGAGTGTTATCTTTTCTAATTTGGCCATGGTGCCACCTTCAGTCATTATTTAAAGATGATTGATTTGCTGGCATGATACCGTATATCTTGCCTGTTATGGTTTACTTGTCATTTTTATAAGCTGTCACTGTTACTTTTCAGTTAATTTCTGCCTTTTATGGCGTATCTAGGAATCCCATGTGTACTGCTACACCTATTGATGCAATTATTATTTATGGTAATTGATTCAGTAATGTCAGTTTATATCATATATTCTCTTAGATTAGCGGAATTATTTTCCTTGACATTTATGATCAGAATGTATGATAGAGATTGGGAAGATGAAAAGCCTCAGAGAGCTGAACAAAAGAGAAGGCACAGAAAATGATGTCCAAACAACAGAGAGAGTGCCAATCTGATTCCTATCAGGAAGCCTTTGCTTATTCGAACTATTTTATTGGAAGAAAACTAACAGTTGATTTTATTTCATGGTTTTCACTATTCAAAAAGATAGTTTTCGGGGCAGTAACTTGGATACTGATGAGTGATGACGGTCTCTGTCCTGATTGTTGTATACTGGAGTACATTATTAAAAAAATCTGCAAGACATGTTCTCTGTCATGAATGTTGTATTACATAATGATTATAGATTTCTGGGACGATAGATTGATATCAGTTTACGTCTTGTACAAGTGCATATACAGTACCTTTCAATTTTTTGCAAAATCTTCCTTGGACCATTATGGATCTGCGTTCTTTGCTAGCAAAGTCAAGAAGATGTAGAATTTATGCACACCTCTAGAATTTCATCTCCACACATGGAATTGGCCAATATGAATGCTTCTATTTGAAGTTGCACTTGGGTATGGTTTTATCCTGAAAACTCGTGTATGGCTATCATGGGGAACAATTTTGATCTTTACATAAACACTGAACTCTCAAAAGTAGGAGAGTATTTGTTTGAAGGTAGTCTCTGAATTCTGTAAATAACTTGTACCCATTATTTTGAATATTCATACAGGTTGTAAGTTGCCTTTGATGATAGTTTTAGCGCATTGCAGTTCTGTTTTTTGAGAGTTTTCAAGTAATATTGGTTTAAATACAGATAGTTTGGGAAATATGCTGCTCGTCTTTGCACATGATTCATAGTCAGTCGGACATAATAGCATAAGAGTTCCATCTACTGTACTGATCCACAATGACCAATGTTCCGTAAGTGTTTTGAATGTTAAGTCACAGTAAGAGACCTCGTAGGAAGTATAACTAATCAAATTCAAGAGTTTTAATTTGTTGAAATTAATTCCAATTTTGTCAAGATTAAATACTATCAGTTTGGACCATTTTTCAGTTTTCACATTTTTACTAGAGAAATATTACGTTATTTCGATTTTGGGGTCAAGTCCACAACATGATAGGGATTAAAGATAGTAAGTGTACTCGTATTGCATACATTTCTAAATGCTTTCCATCAACACTTGTTTTCGCTTCAACCGACATTAATATTTCAGTCAAACATATATTGGATACTTGTTGGATGAATAAAAAAATAAGCCTCGAAATCTACAAAGTTCTTCAAGCTTCTCCGAAATTGTAGCAGTGTCCTTTGGATACATGATATTTTTGGACAATGCTCCACGATCCCTGCAATGTTGAGAATTATTGTCCATGGTAAAGTTGATTTGGAACAAGATTAGGATTACTTTCTTGCATTTTCCAGTTATTTGTTTGCTCGAGCTTTTTTAATTTAAATATTCACCATTGTCGCAAGTATATCTGTAACGATCTGCCAATCCTTGGTAACTAGGTGTTAGAGAAGCCTCTAAAATTGCCTCCCAAGTGACATTATCTTCTACTTCATCAAACACTATTAGGGGTCCTATTTCATCACCCTTTTTCACTTTGTTTTTCGGTAAATCGTCCTCAAATTTCTCCCAAACACTATTTAATTTAGTTTCTAAACATGCGACATTATCCATCAAAGGCGAGGCAGTAGACGAAGACTGCGACGATGAGGACTCTGTAAACTCCCAAATACCGCTCACTAGCTTCTCAACCACACTAACATCAATTTCCGGTATCTTTTCAATACACGGGTATTCGCAAATTATACCCATATATTTACACCAATAGTAAAATTCAGAAATTTGGTCTGTTTGGACCGAGGCTTTTTTGTAGATATTGAAAGCATATATACAGCTTCGATAGGGTAGTTGAAGGAGGGTATCAAGCACAATAAATAACTCTCTTCGAAAACACGTGTAACATACGAAACTATCGTAAATGATAAGTTTGAGGGCCGATTGAACAAGGTTGTTTGGAGTTGTGACAGGTGACGGTTGGCAGTCTAATACCCTGTCTATAAGGCTTTGGAGCTGTGGTAAGAGTTCTATTAATGTATTAGGCTTTGGACCTGTAAAAGATATTGAAGGTTTGAATTAGAGCATCAAATGTAAAGTAACAACGGTTTCAATTTTTCCTTTTGATGAAAGTAATGTAATTAGCAAACTGTACTCTTGCCATTAACAGTTTCAACTGTTTTCTTCGTCCATGTCATTGTCTTTGTCCTACTTTAGGAAGGCCAAATTTTAACAATTTTGTAAGTTTTTATTACTAAAGCCCAAAATTAATTTTTTTTGAAGACAGTGAGATCAACAACCATCAAACGGTTGATCATTTAAAAGTAGTTAGGAGCATTTGCTCAATTGACTAATATTAATTATTAAGCAAAGGGCTAGAGTATCTAATTCTGAAATTATAAGATTTAATACTATCTTAAAATGTGAAAGAGAAAAAATACTAGAGAAAGTTTATCCTACCAAATTCTTTCATTTTCTCTTCTAATGAATCTTGTGCAGATTCCCCAATCCCTTGTTCTCCTCCCTCTATTTCCTCTCTATAAATGGAGTAACAATCCAATGCTTCATCGAGTAAACTCGCATACGAACGTATAAACAAAGCATAATATTCAGAAAATGATGAGGAGGACCAATCAACAAAGGCGCACGGGTTTAGACACAACAAACCATTTGTTCGTGCCCATACAATCTCATCTCTAAACAAACTACTTTCCGGTAATATCCTTAACAAATGGTGTAGGAGTATTAGACATTTAAGTGCCACTCTCCAACACCGAGTTTTCATGAAACGACGAGAAAATCCCAGCGAAAATGACCGGAACGACGGAGAGGGGGAAAGGGAAAATATTTTCAAGAGTTGATTTATGTATCTATCGGAGAGCAGGGAGTCGTTTGGTGACGTTGCCTTTGTTATGATGCAATAAATATCACCAAAACCGGCAATAGTTACCATTTTGGCATAGCTGACAGACCCGTGTTCTTTTAGGACCGTCATTGCCCAACTCAGTCGCTTATTCATCATTGCCAAGAGAGGAACAAAAAAGTGAAGAGTTTTTTAGTTTGGGCTTTGAGAGTAGTGGAAAATAACAAGAGTTTAAAGGGGGAAAACAATTTTGGAATTTTGTTTAGAAACAAATTAGTTTCATTGTATGTATCACAACTAGCCTAAGATGCTACATAGTTGTTTGACAGGAGGAAAATGTGAGGACAAAGGAAAACACCAATATTTTGTTATATGACATCCATAAGAAAAATATATTGGAAGTAACAAAAACGATTGTTTTTTTATACAAGTTTTTGACAATCTCTTTTATGCTCTCGGCACCCCGTTAAAGTTACTGTTGACTGTCCCTTTTCAATTTTCAAGTTCTTTGATGGGTTAGTACTTCCTTCCAATTTAGGTCAATTTTTGGAGTAATATTTCATAGGTTTCAAAAAATAACTTTAACGAAATTGTTAAAGATATATTTGGAAGTCTTGAAAAATCAAATACATAAATGGATATAGTTTTGAAAGTTTTCATGCTTTGATTCGTGAAATAAATTAATAAAATAAAATGGGAGAGGAAAACAAAAAAGGGAATATAGTCCCCTATAGCATGCGTATAAGTTATAACACTACCAATTGGAAAGAAGGATGAGATTTTGTGAGTTGGAAGAGAGAAATGACATGATGAAGAAGTTACAACTTTGGGTAAATTTTAGATTGTTAGGTTATCTAAACTTAATTAAGTATTGTTTTATAAAACTGAAACTAATTAATCATTTTTCTATTTTTCCTAACTAACCAATAAAAATGTAAAAAATAAAATAAAATCCAGAAAATAAAAATGAAAAAAAAAAATCTGAAAAATTAATAATAAAAACTTTAAAGAGGCAAAACCCAGAAAAAAACATGAATAAAATTTAAAAAATCCCAAAAAAAAAAAAAATCTCAAAAAATCTAAAATCAACAAAAATCCAAAAACGCCAAAAAAAAAGTCCGACTCGTCTTAATTCATATTAAAAATAGTCTGAGTAATTTTAAAAATAGTATGAGTCATTTTTTTAAAAAAAAAAAACAGCCTGAGTCGTTTTAAGTCATTTTAAAAACAATCTAAGTCATTTTAAGTAATTTTAAAAACAGTCTGAGTCGTTTTGAGTCATTTTAAAAATAGTCCGAGTCGTTTTAAATAATTTTAAAAATAGTCTGACTCGTTTTAAGTCATTTTAAAAACAGGCTGAGTAGTTTTAAGTCATTTAAAAGCAGTGTGAGTCGTTTTAATTTATTATAAAAACAGTCTGAGTAATTTTAAAAAACAGTATGAGTCATTTTAAGTGATTTTAAAAACAGTCCGAATCATTTTAAAAACAATCTGAGTCGTTTTAAGTCATTTTAAAAACAGTCTGAGTCGTTTTACGTCATTTTAAAAACAGTCTGAGTCGTTTTACGTTATTTTAAAAACAGTCCGAGTCATTTTAAATTATTTTAAAAATAGTCTGGGTCGTTTTAAGTCATTTTAAAAACAGTCCGAGTTATTTTGAGTCCTTTTAAAACAGTCCGAGTCTTTTTAAAAATAGTATGAGCCATTTTAAGTCATTTTAAGTAATTTTAAAAACAATCCGAGTCATTTTAAAAACAGTCTGAGTCATATTGAAATCATTTGAAAAACAGTATGAATTATTTTCGGTAAGTTTAAAAACAGTTTGAGTCATTTTAAAAAGCAGCTCGAATAATTTTATAAACAGATTGAGTCATTTTAAAGTCATTTTGAGTCATTTGAAAACAATTGCAAGTTATTTTAAAGTTTCTAACATTGTTTGGACTTTCCGGCATTTTTTAACTTTTTTCATTTTTTTGTGATTTTGGATTTTTGGATTTTTCTTAGTTTTTTTTTTTTGATTTTTTTCGGGTTCCCGAATTTTTTGAACGTTTTTTCATTTTTTTTTGTGATTTTGTATCTTTCTTGGTTTTTTTTTAAATTTTTTTTTTACCATTTTTCGGGTTCCCGACTTTTTTGAATGTTTTTTTAGTGTTTTGTTATTTTGGATTTTTAGGGGTTTTTTTTTTAGTTTTTTTTTTTTTTTTACCAATTTTGGGTTTTTTTGGGTTACCGGTTTTTTTGAACTGTTTTTCATTTTTTTTGTGATTTTGGTTTTTTGAATTTTTCGTGGTATTTTTACCATTTTTTTGGATTTCTGACTTTTTTAAAGGTTTTTTTTTGGTATTTTCGTTTTTATTTTTTTAGTTTTCCCAATTTTTCCATTTTGTTTTTTATTTTTATTGGGTAATTAGGTGGGTGGATCAATACTTAATTAGTTTTACAAATAATTGACCAATCATTAATTAAATTTTATAGGGTGACCAATCCTTAATTAACCCTCATTTTGAAGTCATTTGAAAACAATTGCAAGTTATTTTATTTTATTTTACCATTTTTTGGGGTTTTTTCAGGTTCCCGACTTTTTTGAACGTTTTTTCATTGTTTTGTGATTTTTGATTTTTTTGATTTTTAGGGTCTTTTAATAATTTTTTTACTAATTTTGGGTTTTTTCGAGTTCCTGGTTTTTTTGAACTTTTTTTTCATTATTTTGTGATTTTGTTTTTTTGGTTTTTTCTTCGTATTTTTACCATTTTTTGGAGGTTTTTTCGGCTTTCCGACTTTTTTTAAAGGTTTTTTCAGTTTTTTTGGTATTTTCGTTTTTTATTTTATTTTTATTTTATTTTATTTTTTCTATTTTATTTTTATTTTTATTGGATAATTAGGTGGTTGGACCAATCCTTAATTAGTTTTACAAATAATTTACCAATACTTAATTAAATTTTATAAGTTGACCAATACTTAATTTTTTTTTTTTTCATAGACCAATCCTTATTATTGGTATGTAAGGAGTTATAGATATATAAATATATTATATTAAAAAAAATTATTTTTGGAAATTTTAATGTGAAAAGCTAAAAAAAATACGCAAATTACTACCTTCTATGCTTTTGATCCTTTTTAGCTAGTTTGACAAGAAAACTAGCTTTTTAAAAGCTAAAAAACTGATACACCAAATATTTACCCATCGATTTTTCTAATCTTGCAATTATAAATCAAGTAAAATAATTTAATTATTCCGAGGTGTAAAAGACGATAACCAGAAATTAATCGAAAGCATTTACCTCATTATTTTTCTAATTGAGCGCTAATTAATCAATGATTAATTGTTTGAACCAAACCCGTAAGTCTTTTATATTTCTGGGTATATTTATAATTTTCAATTACTTTTCAAATAAAATCAGAGAAACCTGTAATGATTTTTACGACTTTACAAAATACAAGGACTATTTCTAAATAAAGGCAAAAAACAAAAACGTTGCGTCAGAACTGTTGCTTCTTCTATTTTCAGTCCAACGGTCTCATTTCTCTTTTTTTAGAATCATAATGGAATTGTTTTTTTTTTCTCTCGTCTTATAATCAATTTCTTTTTACGCATTATTTGTTTATAGCTTTCAATCTGTTCATATAAATAATCATTTATGCCTTCAAAAAAACAATTTGAGCATATTCATCATATTTGACATCACTTGTAATTTCCTTTTTACGTCTTTGTTGTACACTTCTAAGCTGACCGACTATTTTAGCTATTAGTAGGGTGCGTCTTGACTATTTTAAATCTCTATACTTAATACCTAAAAATATATGTAATGCAAAATTCACCAATGACCGAGTGCTAATATTAATAAGTATACAACAGGACTCCCTACCAATCTGAAGTATACTGTTTTCTTCATTCTAATGAAACTCCGTCCATAGGCGGCATAGCTGTTAACACATTTTCAAATAATATCCATTAAAAAATGTTTTCTTCATTCTAGTGAAATTTTGAAGGTACTCGACATAGTACTTAAACAATTTCTGCAAGTAGTACCTATATTACATAGCGATAATTCGTAAACCAATTACGACTTCTCTTGTTAATATCCAAAATGATTGACACGCTAATAAACATGCTGATACAAGCATAAGCTACTTTAGTGTAACAACACTTGGACAAAAATAACAAGAAAAAAATTGCATTTTGAAATTTGATCAATCACTCGACTTCAGAAGACTCTGGTTCTGCTACCTCGTTACTAGCTTTGTCTGCAGTTTCTACTTCTTCTTCGGTGAGCTCGGGAGTTTCGGGCTTAGCAGGCCTAGGACCAGCAGATACTTTCACCATCGAAGGACGGAAAAGCCTATCACCTAATTTGAACCCTTTACGATATTCTTCTATTACAATATATCTTCATACTCTGTAGACTCCTCATGCATATTGGCCTCATGCAGCTTTTGCAACAAAAACAAAAAGATGAAAATAAAAAGTGACGGGGATGTCTCCAGATGAGAAATGCTTATTTAGATTTCAGTTCTTCATATCAGCTCTAGAAATTCCCCCACAAAAGGGTAATCCTATGCATGCATAAGGATTGTTCGGAATATGACAATAAGCATACATTCATTTTAGTACTTGTAATTTTTAAGTAAGAAGTTTCTCATTTTTGGCAAAATTATAATCCTTAGCGGACTCTTATTTACTTTCTACTTGGTATATATAAGCATGCTTCTTTAAGTACGAGGAGAAATGTATGCTGGTTCAACCCACCGAAAAAGTATATGGAAGCAAATATAGGCTATAATTTTAGTTTTCAATTCTTCATATCAGCTCTATAAGTTCCCCACAAAAGGGTAACACTATGCATGCATAAGGATTGTAAAGGCAAAAACAACCTACTCTTATTTACTTTCTATTTGGCATACACATGGTTCTCTAAGTACGAGGAGCAATGTATAATGATCCATACCACCGAAAAAGTATATTATAGTGTACTTCAAAGATGTAAGCAAAAATAGGCTATAATTTTGTACATTCGTAGCATAAAATCTGGAATTGTTCATGTATAAACAAATTTTATTTTTTTTACCTGGCGTGTTTTGTAAAACAAGATATGGTTTTATCTTTGATTTAGAAGCCCAAACCACACAACTGTAGGAGCACCGTACCTTTCGAAACAAAAGTAATCAAATCAAAATTAACAACCCCAATGTGGAGCTGAAGTTAATAAAAATGGAAATTTATATGTCAAACAAACACCAAATAGTACAGATTCTGTCTGAAAAGCAAAAGCTAGCATCTATCGAGAAAACATGTACACAAGTAAAAAGATAGTGCGTCACTATCTGAGCAGTGGCAGTTTCGCTCTTCGTACAATATATCAGGACTCCTTCATGGCACTGTTGATTTTTTTTTATATGGAACTTGTTTTAGTGCTAATAAGTCTGCTTTAATCTTATTCTGGTCCCCGCCATAAAAGATTGAAGTATAAAAGAAGTGAACCTATCCTTACTTACTTACTTACTAAATCACTACTACCACTACGTATTCTCAATATATACTACCAGTACATATTCTCAATATATACTGTGGAAACCGAATGAATATACTCACCAAGTTGGCTCGAAATTTATCGACTCCTTATGAATTATATATAACCGTATCCATGTCTTCAAAAAAGCTGAACAACTTTTACGAAATGTTTTATAAAGTTCATCAAGTTGATCTTTTACTGAATTTCGAGCCAACTCGGGAATTTTCCTGCATTAAGCCAATGACGAAATCAAAAAATCACTATTAAATGTAGGAATACCAAACAAACAACTAATGTAAGTGTATGTATACTTTACCGGATAAGGCTAAATGATATATTAGTAAAACACGTCAGTTTTCTGGAGTCCGACTTAAAACTATTTTCATTCAAATAGTTTTGTTTGTAATTGAACAAAATAGAAAGGATTTAGCTTTACATAATTTACTAGGTGAGGGAGAAAGAAATAATAACTCATAGTATCATCCAGTAATTAACTAACAACTCATATTTCCCAAAAACACAAATTAATGCTCATATTATATACTCCATCCGTTTCCATTTAATTGTCCACTACGAAACTATATGCAATTTTGACCGGCTTATAACTTGTATCAAAATTGTCGAAATGATTTTTTTTTTAAATCTAATCATAAAATTTAACATTTGAACTATATGATCAACTTTAAAAAAAATTCATTCGACAATTTTGATACAAGTTCTTGATCGAACAAAATTGCACGTAGTTTCGTAATGAACAATTAAATAGGAACGCAGGGAGTACACAAAATAGTTGAATTTGGCTGCTTCGGGAGAAGCAGCGTTAGCCTGCTTGTTATTACTGAGGACCAATTAAATTGCTACACCTAGGAGAGAGAAACCCTATATAAAAGAAGAAAACTTTGCTGAGTAAAATTTGTCAATTATTTACTACTTCCTCCTTTCCTAATTAATTGTCCATTACGAAATTACGTACAATTTTGACCGACCAATAACTTTTATCAAAATTGTCGGAATGAAAATTTTGAAAAGTTAATCATATAGTTCAAACATTAAATTATATGATTTAGTTTTGAAATTTTTCATTTCGACAATTTTGATATATGCTAACCGGTCAAAATTACACGTAATTTCGTAGATGACGATTTATTGGGAACGGAGAGAGTAATAAAGTATAAACATATCTTTATATCAATTTCAAAATAAAATAAAAAATCTCTTTATATCTTTTAACTCATCGATTTATATTCATACGGGGTGGGGTATAAAAGAATATAGATAGGTTTGTATGAAAAACGAAGATTTTGTTTTTTTTAAATTACTCTAAATTGCTTTTATACACCGGACCAGTCAGAATTTTTGGATGCATGTCAGCCAACCGGGTAACTTGGACATACCAAGTTTAGTATACACGTTGGCCAAAATATCCAGCTTTACAATTTTTTCAGATACCAACTGAATTTCTTACTACTTTAAAATGCAAAATAATTTCTCCTTGGTCTTTCAGTTTAATTTGTATTTGATTACTCATTTTATATTTCTAACATTTCATGTTTTTATAAATTTAATGTCCGAATAATCTGTCTGATAGAACATAAAAATTAGACCCGAATGTTTTATTCGGGTAATAATCAACCCACTTTATAAATGGGTATCCAACGCTTAAATGGGTCATCTCATACTTTTTATAGGAATTGAGGTGTTACTACCAAAAGCCCAAGCCCAATCAAATGGGGACCCATGTCTGAAAAATCACTGGGATGAAGACATTTGTCAATATCCTAGAAGGCGCAGTTGCCTATAAATAGCCAACTACCCCTCCTAGAAAAAGACTGGAAAATCTATCCAAAAAATATAGAGAGAAGTTAAGAAAAGAGAGAAACTAACCAAAGCATATCACTTCGAGAAATAAACCGAGAAAAGACAGCCGAGCACCGAATAAAAGAGGAGAAAGATCAAGACGAGAGATTAAATAGTCATATCGAGCATAATTGTAAAACCGAAATACTAATCCAAGCAAATGTAATAGTCCGAACAAGGACAATAATCCGAGCAATAATAAAGATCAGGAAGTATCCTTTATTCACGGTTGATTTACCATTATATCATTGTTGAAAAGCCTAACGCGACCGACTAAAGTTATGGCTTTATCAAATGGCGCCGTCTCCGGGAATCATCTAGTTCCCAACTAGTTTAGAATTCGAATACCAATACTCTGCCAGACGAGCGACAATGGTTACCAATGTAGAGGAAACCCATCCCGAGATAGTAGAAACCAATAACCAAAACACGCAAATTAGCCAACAAGACCTCGACGATCTACTCGCCATCCGCGACAGATATGAAGCTATCCAATCCGGAAACCAACCAACAACCTCCTACGTCAACCAAGAACAACCGGTCGAACCACCCCGACATTTCATCGAAGGGATTGTCGACGAACACCCTTCGTCCTCGGAGGACGAACAAGGCGTGCCCGTATTAAGGCGTGCACGAAGACGTTTAACCGGGTCCCAAGCAGGGCCGAGCTCAAGAGTCCCTTTGCCTACAGCCTCGGTCAACTCCGGTGCTCGTTTACAAACGGACGAAGCTCATCAGTTTGGCATGCCCGAGGATCATGTACTCGGACAGTCGCCCCGACTACCGACTAATTCTCCGAGGATGATTACACCACCCACGGTGGAGGTACAACATGTTGTTCCGTTAGCCGATGAAAGGAACTACGCCCAGCTACAAGCTCAGCTGGCGGCATGCATGACGGCCATGACAGCGGCCGGCATCGTATTGCCAGTTATCCAACCCGACAAGGACCCACGCCATGAAGTGGAAGATTCTGCCTACAGGGCCGCCCTGCAGGCAGCGGGTCGGCGACCCGATACAAGAGTCCCCCACCAAGGGGGCAATGTCCAAATAACTATCGTCCATCCGAACACTCATATGGAACGTGTCCACACAAACACGAAGGACGATAGATATCCCGAATACAGGATCGGGGAGGGATATGGCCCATCACCACATCAGGGAGGACACCCTCCCCCCTACCAAGTCACGGATGACGCGTTCCAACAGGCTTGGAACGTATGCCAAGAAACCCCGTGTGCTGAACAGATCACGCTGTACCGCAATCCTATGGGATTCGTCATCCCCGAATTCAGGCTCTATGATGGGAAGAGTTGCCCTATCGACCATCTGAGGCACTACAAGACGAAGATGGAACTGTGGAGTGATGACCATGCACTGATGTGCAAATTTTTCAAAAACAGCTTGGGTCAAGAGGCTTCGTCATGGTATCATAACTTACCACGGGGCTCCATTAGAAACCGGGCAGAATTGCTAAGAGCATACTCCACCCGATACGCTGCTCATCGGAAAAAGAAGGTTAGTATCGAAACCCTTCTTAAAATGACAATGATGCCAAATGAAAGGCTCAACGATTACTGCATACGTTTTATCGACGTAGCAAACCAGATTCCACGATATGCCAATAATATAGCCATCCAAAACTTTATCAATTCCATCCCTAATGGCTATTGGGCGAGAAGGAAGTTCATAGGCAAAAACTTCCCGACCACTGAATCCCTGCTAGCCTATTGTACCCACCTCACCGATAAAAACGACGAACTGCGTTTCCTCAACCGAACTCTACCGAGAAGAGAGTCGGTCCGCGAGGCACAGGTGGGTCGCAAAAGAGTTAGGAATAACCAGGAAGAAACATTCCAAAAGACCAGAAAGGGCAAAGAGCCCGAGGTCCATAGCAGGGTAGAGCGACCACGAGCACTAGAGCCCAAACCGCTCCAGATCGCATACCCAACACCGACCAATGAACATAAACCGCTCCAGCTCGCCTACCCGATGCCACCCAAGCCATTTCAACAGGTTCGGCCCCAAGAGAGGGAACACCGAAACACTTTCGGACCGGTCGAGCTGCGATACACTTTCAACCTATCTGTTGAAGATATCCTCAAGGATATATGCAGGGAAAGTTGGTATTCCCGACCACAACC
Organism: Primula veris; assembly: GCA_963682055.1. NCBI lineage: Eukaryota > Viridiplantae > Streptophyta > Magnoliopsida > Ericales > Primulaceae > Primula > Primula veris. The sequence goes on along the minus strand of OY821743.1, from coordinate 16,053,200 downwards.
GATCATCTCTCCCCCCAATCAGAGAGATTCCAAGCTCTTCTGCGCATATCACGAGGATCACGGCCATCTCACTGAGTATTGCCGTAACCTGCGATGGAGAATGAACCAGTGGGGCGATGCAGGATACCTAGCCAAGTTCATCAAAGGAGCTGGGAATAAAGGCAAACAACTGGCCATCGAGGGATCTGACAACCGGCAAGGCAAAACGATCAACGTCGTTCATATGTCATGACCCAAGGGCCCAGGCGGGGAACGATCACGACAACGGCAGCTGTCCCACTTTGGCCAAGTAGCCAAGACATCACAGGCGTCGACCTCTAAACGACAATGCACACCACGACGACATCCGCCCATTTCTTTCTCGGATCTTGACGAAGAAGGGGTGATTTACCCCCACGGAGACGCCATTAACCTCCGTGTTCAAATCGGCCTAGACACAGTCAGCAGGGTACTTGTCGACCAAGGAGCCTCTTGTGATATCATGTACAAGGAGCTCTTCGACAAGATGGAACTCAAGCTGCAAGATCTACAACCTACCGATGTCACACTGATCGGATTCATCTCCGAAACGACCAAACCGTTGGGTAAGATCGTCCTCAGCGTCACAACAGGGTCCATGTCGGTTCCCGTGGAGTTCTTAGTGGTCGACGACCACTCCGGGCACAACGCAATATTGGGCCGACCTTGGTTACATGCCATGAAGGCCATACCCTCTACCTATCACCAAAAGGTCAAATACCCAAATGATAGGGGAGCGATCGAGACAGCCAGAGGATGTCAAGAAGATTCAAGACGCTGCGAGGACATCACCGCGACTCTCCAAAAACAACGAAGCACTGTGGAACAACCCACCAGCACAAAGAAGCTGATCAACCAAATATCCAAAGCCGAAAGGGTTGTCGAAGAACAAGTAGGAGAGACACTCAGGAAGGTGTATATACCAGATATGGACGAGGAGCATTACTTCCTCCTCGGCGATAACCTTCCAAAACAAGAATCCGAGGAGTTGAAAGCATTCCTTCTCAACAACACTGATAAATTCGCCTGGAGTCCTAAAGATATACCGGGCCTAGACCCCAATACAGCATGCCACCACCTAAGTGTAAACACCGAGTACAAGCCGATAGCACAGAGGAGCAGGAAAGTGTCTGTACAGCATAGAGCAGCTATAATCGCTGAAGTACAAAAGTTATTGGAGGCTGGAGCCATAAGAGAGGTTTACTATCCAAAATGGTTGTCCAAACCGGTCGTCGTCCCTAAGAAGAACAGAAAGGAGAGAGTATGTATAGACTTCACAAACCTCAACAAAGCCTGTCCGAGGGACCACTTTCCCCTTTCAAGGATTGATCAACTGGTGGACGCAACTGCGGGGGCAGAACGGATGACCTTCCTTGACGCATATTCAGGATACCATCAAATTCCCCTCGCCCGCGAAGATCAAGAAAAGACTTCGTTTATCTCACCTTTGGGAAATTATTGCTATACGGTAATGCCGTTCGGCCTACGCAATGCAGGAGCAACATACCAAAGGATGATAACAAGGGTATGTCGAGATCATATAGGGAAGACGATGGAGGTATACATAGACGACATGGTCGTCAAGAGCGAAAAAGCCACATCCCACCTTCAAGATGTCAGGGACGTTTTCCGAACGCTGGGCGAGCACAAACTGAAACTCAATGCGAGCAAGTGTGCATTTGGCATCAGCAAAGGGAAATTCTTGGGGCATATGGTTAGCCGACGAGGAATAGAGGCTAATCCCGATCAAATAACGGCTCTACGAAACCTAGCAGCGCCCAAGAATAAGAAACAGGTAGAAGAGCTCACGGGAATGATGGCCGCGCTGAGCAGGTTCATTAGCCGATCCGCAGATAAGGGACGGCCATTTTTCGAATCACTCAAGAAGGATAGAAAATTCGTCTGGGACCCGGAATGTGAAGTCTCATTCAACAATCTCAAAGAGTACTTGAGGACACTGCCACTGCTAGTAAGGCCGAACAAAGGAGACATTCTGGCATGCTACCTAGCAGTTTCCACTACAGCTGTGAGCGCAGTTATCCTAAGAGAAGAAGGTCGCGAACAATTTTCGATCTACTTCGTCAGCAAGACTCTGGTCGAAGCCGAAACACGTTATTTACCCTTGGAAAAGCTGTGTCTGGCATTGGTCGTCGCAACCAGAAAGTTGCCACACTATTTCATAGCTCATCAGGTCCGGGTATACACAAAATTTCATATTAAAGAGTCACTTCGACGGACGGACATTAGCGGCCGAGTTGCCGCCTGGGGGGTCGAGCTATCCCAATTTCATATCGAGTTCGCACCCCGCCATGCCATAAAGGGACAAGTCCTGGCCGATTTCGTCGCAGAATTCACCGAAGGCTATGACGAGCCTTTGGCACTCTCTCTACAATCACACTGGCAGATACATGTCGACGGATCAGCCACCAAGGACGGATCAGGAGCAGGGATCGTCCTAAAGTCTAGAGAGGGAGCAATCATCGAAAAAAGCATAAAACTGGGCTTCTGAGCTACCAACAATGAGGCAGAATACGAGGCCATGATAAATGGCATGCTTATTGCCCGGTCCTTCGGATGCTCCCACTTAATTGCAAGCTCAGACTCCATGCTCATCGTCAATCAAGCCATCGGCGAGTACCAAGCGAAAGATGATAGAATGATCCTCTACCAAGAAAAAGTCCAAAGCTTGATGGCCACCTTCGAACAGTGCGAGTTAGTAAGAATCAATCGCACCGAGAATGCACATGCTGATGCATTGGCCACCCTAGCCTCGACATTAACATTGACCGACACCCGGTCGATCACAGTGGAACTACTGCCGACCCCGAGCATAATAAAAAGGGTAAACCGGGTGACATCGATACAGTACGAACTAGGATGGATGGAGGACATGACCCATTATCTGCGAAGTGGAACGCTTCCGGTCGACAAGATAAAAGCGCTGAAAATTACAAGAAAAGCTCCTCGCTTCTGGCTATCCGAGGACGATAAACTATACAAATCCAGTTACCGGGGACCACATCTACTGTGCGTCCCGACCGAGCTACAACTGCCGGTCTTGGAGGAAATCCACGAAAGATCCTGCGGAGCACACATCAAAGGGCGATCCCTTGCAAACAAGGCAGTGACCCAAGGATATTGGTGGCCCTATATCAAGCGAGACGCCGATGCATACGTCCAACGATGCGACAAATAATTAAAATTTTTGTTGATTTTAAATTTTTTAGGATTTTTTTTTGATTTTTTGGAATTTTTAAAATTTTATTCTTGTTTTTCAGAGTTTTGCCTCTTTTATGTTTTTTTGGATTTTTTTTTAATTTTTTCCAATTTTATTTTCTAGAATTTTTTCATTTTTATTGGTTAGTTAGGAGAAATGGACAAATAATTAATTAGTTTCAGTTTTATGGATTAATCGTTAATTAAGTTGTAGATAATAAGGTAACCATACAAAATTTACCCCATTTTACAATCCGTCCTCAAATTGTAATATACCTGAAAGTAGGCATTTATTACAGGACAGATGCCTTATGTATAATTCAGTTATAAGATATACAGGACAGATGCCTTATGTATAATTCAGTTATAAGATAAAAATTGCTCTGATGCCAAACATTGCCCAACAAATTTTCTTTCAATATTTATTAGAGTAACTTTTAGGTAGACCCGGTCTACCTAATATGATTTCTTATTTGGTGTGGCAAACCAATCATATCTATACACATGTCATTTATATATATCAACAAAATACAACTGAAATATCATATTAAAACCATCACTCTCATATTCACATTACTTCTCTCTCCTCCCTATATTTTTGAAAAAAAACTCATCAGACGTAGATCAAATTCTTTGATCTAAATTATCAAGATTCACTTTCTTTTTTAATATATAATAATAATTTAAGTTTTATTAAATAATGTTTTTTTTTAATTTATCTCGTAGGATAAATCATGAGGCTGTAATTCTTTTAATTTATATTTTCATATAGAAAAGACTTATTATGTAATCGAAAACTTGTGTGAAATAAAATATAAGAATTAAAAAAAACTTAAACAAAAATTGTGTAATTATAATTTCGAAAACTAAAACTAAAACTAAATTTACAACTCAATAAATCTCAAATATAATATTATAAAACTCTAGTTATAATACTATCCTAAATTTAAATATTAATTAAAAAATTAATGATTTTAATATATTTGATTTTACGAAACATTACAACACATTAAAAACCCAAATATAATATTACAAAACCCAAGTTTACCCTAAAGTTGAATATTAATTAAAATTAATTTTTTTTTTGATGATTTTAATATATTTTATTTGTCGGAACATAATATTAATTAAAGAAATTATATTTAATGCATCGTATGTTACAAGATATAATACATTTAGTACTAAACCAATTTATTTTTATAATATCATGATATATAAAATATATTGTGGCACAATTAATGTCTAACATGTAGCTTTTTACTTATACTAATATTAATATTTGAAAGCCAAAATTGATAAATTATATCATGTATATGGGATGATAATTACGTGCTTGTTGGTTAGGAAACTTGTCCATTTATGTTTTTTTGGGTATACTTTTAAATTTTAACTTACTTGGTATACTTTATCCACATGTCATCTAATGGTTGGTTTGCCACACCACATAAGAAATACTATGTGTTAGCACGGGTCTACCTAAAAGCTACTCCAATATTTATTTATAGTACTATTTTAAAAAAAAAACTGATTTCAAACAGTGCTGAATAGAAACAGCATTATTTATAAATTAGTTGGAGACTACTTAATTTTAATTTAATAGGGCCCGTTGGTCAAACCCAATTTGACCGACTCTCTCTCTCTCTCTCTATATATGTATATATATAGTATAATAATACACATATACATATTATAATTAGTATAATAATAGTTTTAATATATATACGGTGGAGACCCAACATCGTAATTATAATCAGTGTTTTTCATAAGGTTAAACTACTCTTTATTATATCTGTTTGTTTTTGTGGGTATAATTATTCTAGAGTTTTTTTAATTGATTTAATCGATTATTTCTATCTTTTGTTATGTTTTATGTGAAATAATAAGTTAGATCTACTTTATTCAAAAACCCATATTAGTTTATACTGATTGATATTGGGTGCTTAAAATAATTAGATTTGTATGATTCTTTTACCAATTGATTTCGATCTAGTGTTTTGTATGAGTCCTTATTATTCTAAGGCTTATAAATTATTTTTTTCTATCTTTGGTTACGTTTTTCCGTGTGAAATAATAAGTTACATTTACTCTACTGAAAACCTTAATTAGTTGTTACTTATATCTTGTTTTTGAAAGTTTTACTTGTTACTCTTTTTCTTTAAAGTAAGTAATTAGATACATTTTTTTTGAAACCCTTATTAACGTTTACCGATAGATTTCAATCTAGTGTTTTCAAAACCCCAATTAATTTATACGATTTTATGTTTATTTTGTATATGGGTCTCTGATTATTCCAAGCCTTATTTAGATTGAATTGATTTTTTCCATCTTATGTTAAATTTTTATGTGAAATAAGTCGGATCTGTTTTATTCAAAACCCTAATAACTCGGTACCGATTGATTTTGGGTATGTAACTGCTGCTTTAATTATCATCTATATTTATTTGTATAATTTTATGGGTCTTATTATTCTAGAGATTATATAGACTGAATCGATATCAGTTGTTGGTTACCTTTTTTTTTTGTGAAATAATTTAGATCTGCTTTACTCAAAACCCAAATTATAGATTTTGGAAACCGCAGTTAATTATATTTTAGATCTAGTTTATTACAGATTGATTTTGGGATAATTTTGTTGCAACGTGAATTAATCTACATCTGGTTTCTGTTTCTTGTTGAACTACTTTGATTTAGTTTGAAAACTGTTATTAATTAAAAACTTTGTTCATTATAAGTAGAAGCTTTTTTAATTGATTGTGGGTTATTTAATTGCAACTACATTGTTCATTATAAGTAAAAGCTTTTTAGTTTATCTAAATCTTGTCAGTCTGTTTGTAATTCTGCTGCGAGCTATATTAATTATGTTTCTTACACTCTCCTTACATGACTGATTATCTTAGTAGCGAAGCATATATGTATGTTTTTATTATTTTCTCGTGCGTGCTCACCTAGGATGGGTAGTTCATGTCTCTGTGCTTCTGTTCTTTATTTTCATTGACTTTTTTGTTCCCATTTTATGATAATAACTTCCTCATTTTGTATGCAACGTACCTGTACCGGGGGTGGATGGAAATCAAGCGATACGTTTAAGATTTTGTGTATGTTGCTATTTGTTTGTATCTTTATAAGTAATGTATATCATGATTGACGTAAGTTGGTCTAATTATTTGTTTTTTTTTTGTGTGCATGTAGCAGGCAAAGCCTATGCAACACAGTATGCATGAACCAAAAAGCATTCAACTTTTAGTCTTCATTTTGTGGCATGTTGCTATGCCCAGGTACTTGTTTTCTTGTCTTTCTCTTGTTTGGAAAAGATTGAATTAGTTGGCTTTAGTACTTGCAATCTCCTACGGCAAAGTAAATACGAAAACAAGTATGGTTATTGCTCAAACTTGCAGTTCTTTTTTTAAAATCTTATTTTACATCTTGAATCGACCTTTTTGACCAGATTCTACCAAGTTCCATAAAAAATATAACCCTATTTTTACGCATCGAAGGTGACCTATGGAATCATTAATTTTGGTCGAAAAATTAAAAAATTCTTTCGGGAAAGGACAGGCAACTGAAAGTTTTTTTCTCATTGTTCTAGATCTTACTCTTTTCTCGTTCTACAGCTTGTGTTTTCTATACAGTTCTCGTAACATCACTTTTTAGAATAAACTATCATCGTTTAACATGCTTTCTACCCTCAAATTTAAAGCTAGTGTGCTAGTCGGATATGCACTTCATTTGCGATGGTATGCTAGTGTGCTGGTGTGGTCACGATGTGATACTTGGATCAATATAGTCTGTCATATGAAGATGTTTTGTTTGGGCGCTGAAAACAGAAATATAATGGGTACCTTAAATATGGTATACGGTTTTAATACTAGCAATCAACTGTCACTATGAATTTGTACCCAAAAAAAACTGTCACTATGAATGGTTGTGAAAATTAGAGCCCAAACTAATCTCTTATTTTTCAGTTCTCAAAATTGAAGGAAAATAAATTGGATGAGTAGATCTATATGGAAATTGATGTATGAACTAGTTTTTCTTCTTCATATTCACCTTTATTTTTAATGTCAAGTTTTAATAAATGTCGGAAGGAAAAACATTGTAGGAAGGACCAATTAAGTTGGTGCTAAAATTAGCTTGGAAACTTCGCAGCTTAAACCCTCTGCGTCATATTTACGCCACCGCTGGTCTACAGCTGGTGCTATTCCCCTCTGTATAAGGCCTACTTGGCCGTAAAGGCGTTAACCATCCTTCCCTCTCTCTCTTCCATCTACAGAAACCCTAATCAGAGGATTAGCCCCTCACTTCCATACACCATAATTATTAATTTGTCAGACGAGTAATTTCTCAATCTCTCTCTCCCTCCTTTCAGGTTAGTAAACCTCATTTTACGCATCCCTGCTTTTCTGACTTATTCTATTTTATTTTATTTTGTAGATTGTTTCACTTGATTCTTAAATGCAATATCTGCAAATTGCGTTGTTTTATTGGATGCGAGTTTGTATTTGTGGGTTGATTGGGTCGAGGCAACTATAGCTTCTTTTTACATACTGGAATAATAAGAAAGAAAAGGAAGTTTCACTTTGGAGAGAAATAGTTTATTATTGGATAGCAGCAATCTCATTTTCACCCACATGCCTTTCACATTTTTTTGATGAAGTTTTTGTATGCCCCCTCTGTTTTTCCTAGATTTATCTAGTGTTTTGAAAACCCTAATTAATTTATACGATTTTCTGTATTCAATTGCAAATTGAATTGATTTTAATCTGGTTACTGTTTCCATAAAATAAATTAGATCTAGATTTTGGAAAATCTTAATTAGTTTTTGAACTTGAATGAATCTTGATCTGGTTTCTGTTTCCTGTTGAATTATAATGTCTTGATTTTTACTGATTGATTCATGGGTATTTAATATCAACTAGAATTTGTTTTGATCTGGTTACTGTTTGTTGTTGAATTAATTTAATATGGTTTTGGGAGATCCTAAGCAATCTTTACCGATTAATCTGGGTTAATTAGTTGAAACTTGAATCGATATCTTGTTACTGTTTGCTTTAAAGTTAATTAGAATATGTTTTGATCTGGTACTTTTTGTAGTTTATACTGATTGATTTTCGGTTATTTAATTGCAACTCCATTGTTCATTAAACGTAAAAGCCTTTTTAGTTTATCTAAATCTTGTCAGTCTGTTCCTTTTTAGTTTTTGTATGCTCCCCAGTGCTTTTCCTAGATTTATATACAGTTCTTTTCATTTGCTAGCAAGTATAACTTCAATTAATTAGATTTCAAATATTTACTACATATCATTGAATTATTACAATTATGTGGAGTATGGACATTATAGAAATATCTTGTCTGACATTTGATCCTGAATTTGCTGGCTTAGGTGTAACTTAGTGAAGTATCTGCTTATGTTTTTTGTTTAGTAGTTCATTAATTCAAAATGACTTGAATCGTGCCAACATAAAATTTTCTCACTTAGTTGACTGGTGTGATTAAAGTAACATCTGATGGCTATGAAATCGATTCCCTTCAATATACAGACAAAAAGTTTGCTTCCTTAGATAATAGCGTATAAGACCCAAAGACGATGGAGAAAGAAGGGTCTGACTTAACTGTTAGGGCAAGGGTATGATACCAGAGGGTGTGATGATGGAGAAAGACGTCAAGATAATGACTTACCCCATTATGGGAACACAATCAGAGTATAAGAAGGGTAAACCATGGCAGTCTTGTGACTTCTTTTTTTGAAGTTCTTATGACTTCGTGTTTATTTTATTTGTTCCGAATTCGTTTCGTGTTGCTTCCAAATTCACAGGGAGGAATAATGATTTTTTTTATATTATAAAAAAAATTATTTTTCATCAAAAGAAATAACAGTAGGTAAAATCGCTCTTGGTATTACTCTGTTTCTTTTAGGTTGTTTTTGATAGTATGTAAGTTTGGTGACTAGAATTAGAATGGCTTTCATGCTTTATTGAATTGATTTATTTTGAGAATTGTCATTTTGGGACCAGTTCTTATCACATTTGCTGCTTTATCTTATTTTTATAGTGGATCCTAAAAAACAAATGTTACTAGTAAAAGATCTTGTGATTTTTAATTTATAGTTATTAATTCAAAACCAAAGAATGTTCTACCCACAGCCCAAAACACATTCCTTAAAATCCTTTTTTTACTGGATGCTTGACCTCAAAGAAACACATTCCTTAAAATCAATTTATTGTTGGTGGAGGAAACTATTGATGTTAAACTAGCATTGCTCAAAGTATGAGAGACTAGTTCATAGTTGGCGATTAGTCGGTGACCTCCTACCCAGCTATTTTCCAATTAGTCACAACTAATCGCCAATTAAACGTTTTGACGAAAACTGTCACTTTTATTATTTATTTTTGAGGGTTTATAGTTGGCGATTAGTCGGTTGACAGGGTATCTTATATCTCCTAGAACCTTGTAAATTGTAATGTACTAGACTTGTGTACATGGTTGCCTTATTTTTATATACTCTGATTTGTATTTATGTTTTATGTAGACCATATAATTGAAAGAACCTATAAATTTTATAGAAGAGAGATAGTTTGAGTTTAAATTATAGGGACTAGATATATTATTTTATACCCTTCTCCTCTCTGCAAAACCTTAACTCGCCGTTTTTTAACAGCCTCCACTCACCAGCAACCACCTATGCAGTCATCAAACCGTTATCCTTCTTATCTATCCCTTTCATTGCTTTCTCATTTCTTAATTGTATTTTAGGTATTATATATATATATATATATATATATATATATATATATATATATATATATATATATATATATTAGAAAGTACTTGTTTTTCTTATTTATGGCCCATGGATGAGATTAGTTTAAAGTGTAAATTGACGAATTTTTCCTTTAACTCAGATGAATAAAATGTTCAATGAGTTCACTGCTCATCGTTTATTTAGATGGAAACATTCGAAATCGATGAAAAAAGGTACAACAAAATCAAACAAATTTGAGTTAAAAGGTTGATTTCCAAGGACATTAGATAATTTGATTATGTATTTTACAACTACTTTTGTATGACTGTATTTAAATTATGCCATAGTTTTTATCATATTATTGCTGTGATAGAAGTGTGAACTATATATTTCTTCTACTCTCCCTTAGAGGACTAATTTTTGTAACAAAACTGATATGAGTGTTAGGATTTTCTTTGGCATGTTAGTGTGCGATGGGTGATTCAATCATCTTGGAACATGTTTAGGGTCATGGTTAATATTATTTTTATATAATAAATAGATATTATGAGTAGGTAGTACATGTTGTCTTTATGCTTGTGTCCTGTGTTTTCATTCATCTTTTGTTTCTCAAGATAACCTTTGCCTCATATATATGTGCATTGTACTTGTACCTGGTGTGGATGGAGAGAGCAAGTAAAATATGCTGGGCTAGAAGTGTTCAAGATATGGGTGACACAACGATGGGTCTTTCCTTAGGCTATTTGATTACATGGTCTTGACGTTATGGAGGTAAATTTGAATCGAGTAACATGTTTATTTTTTCGGATAATCAACATTAGCAATTGTTGGCGCGTGTATTTGTTCATTTGCTAGATTTAAGGTACCCGTGTATTTTTTCAAAGCTGTGGGTGGCCATTTGAGGTTCACTTCTCAATAATGCGTTGGTGGGATATGCACTTCATTTGCGAACGTATGCTAGCATGCTGGTGTGGTCACAATGTGATAGTTGGAATAATATGATGGGGAAGATGACGTCTGGACTCTGGATAGGCAAGACGTTCTACACGTATCGTATAGCAAAGTAATAATCTTTTGTCTAATTCAGTCTGTCAGCTGAAGATATTTTGTTTGGGCTGCTGAAAACAAAAATGTCACGGGTACCTTAAATGTGGCATATGGTTTTAAAACTAGCAATCAAGTGTCACTATGAATGGTTGTGACTATTTTCTTAAACTAATATCTTATTTCCCAGTTCTCAAAATTGAAGGAAAATAAATTGGATGAGTAGATCGATTTGGAATTGCTGTATATACTAGTTTTTCTTCTTCAAATTCACCTTTTATTTTTAATGTTAAGTTTTAATAGATGTCGGAATGTTTGTTATATTGAAATTTTTTTATCGTGATTTTTTCAATTTGATGTTGGTCAATGGGACTGGCTTTATTTTAACGGTATCGTGTTTTGCTTGGAATTTAAAGGAAGTCTTACTATTGTACTTGTTCATAATATGGAACAGGTGCAGACGATCCTTGTAGAAAGATAAAAACAAGTTGCATATTGGTTGGAAGAGACTTATGTACAGGTGTATCCCGTTCTTAATTTCCTTTGATTTTTAATTACCTATTTAGTAGACTATTGCGTTGTTATAGTTTCCTTTATGTTGTTTTTTTATTATGTTTTGAGCTCGCTTATTCATATACGTATATTTTAGGACAGTCATCGAGTTTGAGGATTATGGGTGAAGGGATGTGGCTGAGTATGCGGATCCTCCCAAACCACATATTGTAGAAGCCTCGTCTACCTGTTTACCCTAAGGTACTTTTGAGTATTAAATAGCTATTTATGTATGGTTGTATTTTATATATCTGCATTAGTTTTTATCGTAATTTTGCTACGAAACATATTAACTATGTTTCTTACACTCCTTACATGACTGATTATCTTAGTACCAAAGCATATAGGTAGGTTTTAATTATTTTCTCGTGCGTGCTCACCCATGTTTCTGTGGTGCTATTCTTTATTTTCATTAACTTTTTTGTTCCCATTTCTGATAATAACTTCCTCATTTTTTTTGCAACGTATCTGTACCGGGGGTGGACGGAAAGCAAGTGATACGTATGAGCTCTTTAATGTATGTTGCTATTTGTTTGTAAGAAGTAACGTATATCATGATTGGCGTAAGTTGGTCTAATTATTTGTTGTTTTTGTGTGCATGTAGCTGGCAAAGTCTATGCAACACAGTATGGAGGAACCAAAAAGCATTCAGCTTTTCGTCTTCATTTCATGGGTAGTTCATGTCTCTGTGCTCCTGTTCTTTATTTTCATTGACGTTTTTGTTCCCATTTCTGATAATAACTTCCTCATTTTTTATGCAACCTACCTGTACCGGGGGTAGGCGGAAAAGCAAGTGATACGTATGAGCTTTTTAATGTATGGTTCTATTTGGTTGTGTCTTTATAAGCAACGTATATTATGATTGGCATAAGTTGGCCTAATTATTTGTTTTTTTTTTGTGCATGTAGCAGGCAAAGCCTATGCAACACAGTATGCAGGAATCCAAAAGCATTCGGGTTTTAGTCTTCATTTCGTGGCATGTTGCTATGCTCAGGTAGTTGTTTTCTTGTCTTTCTCTTGTTCGGAAAAGATTGAATTAGATGGCTTTAGTACTTGCAACCTCCTACACTTAAGTAAATCCTAAAACAAGAATGGTTACTACTCAATTGCAGCCCTTTTTTTAAAATCTTATTTTACATCTTGTATTGACCATTTTGACCAGATTCAACCAAGTTCCATAAAAAATTTAAAACCTATTTGTACGTATCTAAGGTGACCTATGGAATCATTAATTTTGGTCGAAAAATTGAAAAATTCTTTTCGGGAAAGGACATGCAACTTAAAGCTTTATTTTCATTGTTCTAGATCTTACTTTTTTTCCTTCTACAGCTTGTGATTTTCTATACAGTTCTCGTAGCATCACTTTTTAGAGTAAACTATCATCGTTTAACAAGATTTCTACCCTCAAATGCAAAGCTGGTCTGCTAGTCGGATATGGCCTTCATTTGCGATGGTATGCTAGTGTGCTGGTGTGGTCACGATGTGATACTTGCATCAATATGATGGGTAAGATGACATATGGACTCTGGATAGTCAAGACGTTCTACAAGTATCTTATAGCAAAGTAATAACCTTTTTTTTATTCAGTCTGTCATATGAAGATGTTTTGTTTGGGCACTGAAAACAGAAATATCATGGGTACCTTAAATGTGGTATATGGTTTTAAAACTAGCAATCAACTGTCACTATGAATGGTTGTGAATATTAGTTCAAACTAATCTCTTATTTTCCAGTTCTCAAAATTGAAGAAAAATAAATTGGATGAGTAGATCTATGTGGAAATTGATGTATGAACTAGTTTTTCTTCTTCATATTCACCTTTATTTTTAATGTCCAGTTTTAATAGATGTCGGAAGGAATTACATTGTAAGAGGAGGGACCAGTTAAGTCAGTGCTAAAATTAGCTTGGAAACTTTGCTGCTTAAACCCTCCGGGTCATATTTACACCACCGCCGGTCTGCAGCTGTTCCTCTTCCCCTCTGTATATATACTCATACCAACTTACATACACTTCCATCCCAAGGAAGGCCTACTTGACCGTAAAGACGTTAACAATCCTTCCCTCTCCCTCTGTCATTTACAGAAACCCTAATCGGAGGATTAGTGACTCACTTCCATACGCCATAATTATTAATTCGTCAGACGAGTAATTTCTCAATCTCTCTCTCCTTTTAGGTAAGTAAACCTCAATTTACGCTTCCCTGCTTTTCTGTCTTATTCTATTTTTTCTATTAATTTTTGTAACAAAGCTGATATTGAGTGTTATGATTTTCTTTGGCATGTTAGTGTGTGATGGGTGATTCATATGGGAACATGTTTAGGGTCATGGTTAATATAATTTTTATATAATAAATATATATTATGGGTAGGTAGTACATGTGGTCTTATTAATTCGTCATAATTATTAATTCGTCAGACGAGTAATTTCTCAATCTGTCTCTCCTTTTAGGTAAGTAAACCTCAATTTACGCTTCCCTGCTTTTCTGTCTTATTCTATTTTTTAAATTAATTTTTGTAACAATGCTGATCTGAGTGTTATGATTTTCTTTGGCATGTTAGTGTGTGATGGGTGATTCATCTGGGAACATGTTTAGGGTCATGGTTAATATAATTTTTATATAAGAAAATAGATATTATGGGTAGGTAGTACATGTGGTCTTTATGCTTGTGTCCTGTGTTTTCATTCATGTTTTTATTCTCAAGATAACATTTGCCTCATATCTGTGTATTTGTACCTGTACTTGTACCGGGTGTGGATGGAGAGAGCAAGTAAAATATGCTTGGCTAGAAGTGTTCATGATATGGGTGACACAGTGATGGGTCTTAGCTTAGGCTATTTGATTACATGGCCTTGACATTATGGAGGTAAATTTGAATCGAGTAACATGTCTACCTGTTTGCCCTTTATTAATATATTCTAAGGCAGAGTATTAAACAACTATTTCTGTATGGTTGTATTTTATATTTGCATTAGTTTTTATCACATATTTGTTGCGAGCTATATTAACTATGTTTCTTACTCTTCCTTACATGATTGTTTCTTACTCTTCCTTACATGATTGATTATCTTAGTAGCAAAGTATAATGGTAGGCTTTATTATTTTCTAGTGCATGCATGCTCACCTGGGATGGGTAGTGCATGTCTCTGTGCTTCTGTTCTGTATTTTGATTGACTTATTAGTTCTCATTTCTGATAACATCTTTCTCATTTTTTGTGCAACGTACCTGTACCGGAGGTGGACGGAGCGCAAGTGATACTTATGAGCTTTTTAATGTATGTTGCTTTTGGTTGGTATCTTTATAATTAATGTGTATCATGATTGACGTGTAAGTTGGTCATACTTTTTTTTTTGCCCATTAAGCAGGCAAACCCTATTCAACACAGTATGCAGGAACCAAAAAGCATTCGGCTGTTGGTCTTCATTTGCGTGGCATGTTTCTTTGCCCAGGTTATTGTTTTCTTGTCTTTCTCTTGTTTGGAAAAGATTGAATTAGTTGACTTTAGTATTTGCAACCTCCAAGAGTAAATCCTAAAACAAGTATTGTTACTGCTCAAAGTTGCAGCCCTTTTTAAAAAATCTTATTTTACATCTCAGTTGACCTTTTTGACCAGATTCAACCAAGTTCCATAAACAAATTGAAACCTATTTGTACTTATCGAAGGTGACCATTGGAATCATTAATTTTGGTCAAAAAATTGAAAAATTCTTCTCGGGGAAGGACATACAACTGAAAGTTTTTTTTCATTGTTGTAGATCGTATTCTTTTTTCTTACTCCAGCTTGTGTTTTCTTTACAGTTTCTTGTAACATAAATTTTTAGAGTAAACTATCATCGTTTAACAAGCTTTTTCTACCCTCAAATTTAAAGCCGTGGGTTGCCATGCGAGGTTCACTTGTCAATAATGCATTGGTGGGATATGCACTTCATTTGCGACGGTATGCTAGCGTGCTCGTGTGGTCACAATGTGATACTTGGAATAATATGATGGGGAAGATGACGTCTTGACTCTGGATAGGCAAGACATTCTACAGGTATCGTATAGCAAAGTAACATCCTTTTTCTAATTCAGTCTGTCAGCTTAAGATGTTTTGTTTGGGCTGCTAAAAACAAAAATGCCATGGATACCTTAAATGTGGTATATGGTTTTAAAACTAGCAATCAACTGTCAATATGAATGGTTGTGAATATTTGCTAAAACTAATTTCTTATTTTCCAGTTCTCAAATTTAAAGGAACATAAATTGGATGAGTAGATCGATTTTGAATTGATGTACTAGTTTTTCTTCTTCAAATTCACCTTTATTTTTAATGTTTAGTTTTAGTAGATGTCGAAATGTTTGTTCTATTGAAATTTTTTTATCGCTATTTTTTCAATTTGATGTTGATCAATGGGACTGACTTTATTTTAACGGTATCGTTTTTGCTTGGAATTTAAAGGAAGTCTTACTATTGTACTTGTTTATAATATGGAACAGGTGTAGACGATCCTTGTAGAAAGATAAAAACAACTTGCATATTGATCGGAAGAGAACTTATGTACAGGGGTATCCCGTTCTTAATTTCCTTTGATTTTTAATTACCTATTTAGTAGACTATTGCGTTGTTATAGTTTCCTTTATGTTTTTTTATAATATTTTGAGCTTGGTTATTCATATACGTATATTTTAGGACAGTCATCGAGTTTGAGGATTATGGGTGAAGGGATGTGGCTGAGTATGTGGATCCTCCCAACCACATATTGTAGAAGCCCCGTCTACCTGTTTACCCTAAGGTACTTTTGAGTATTAAACAACTATTTCTGTATGGTTGTATTTTATATATCTGCATTAGTTTTTATCGTAATTTTGCGGCGAACTATTTTAACTATGTTTCTTACACTTTCCTTACATGACTGATTATCTTAGTAGCGTAGCATACAGGTAGGTTTTTATTATTTTCTCGTGCGTGCTCACCTGCGCTGGGTAGTTCATGCCTCTGTGCTCCTGTTCTTTATTTTCATTGACTTTTTTGTTCCCATTTCTGATAATAACTTCTTCATTTTTTATGCAACGTACTTGTACCGGGAGTGGACGGAAAAGCAAGTGATACGTATGAGCTTTTTAATATATGTTGCTATTTTTTGCATCTTTATAAGTAACATATATCATGATTGGCGTAAGTTGTTCTAATTATTCGTTTTTTTTGTGTGCCTGTAGCAGGCAAAGCCTATACAACACAGTATGCAGGAACCAAAAAGCATTCGGCTTTTAGCCTTCATTTCGTGACATGTTGCTATGCCCAGGTAGTTGTTTTCTTGTCTGACTCTTGTTTGGAAATAATTGAATTAGTTGGCTTTAGTACTTGCAACCTCATACAGTAAAGTAAATCCTAAAACAAGTATGGTTACTACTCAAAATTGCAGCCCTTTTTTTAAAATCTTATTTTACATCTTGTATTGACCTTTTTGACCAGATTCAACTAAGTTCCATTTAAAATTTAAAACCTATTTGTAGGTATCGAAAGTGACATGGAATCATTAATTTTTGTCGAAAAATTGAAAAATTCTTTTCCGGCAAGGACAGGCAGCTGAAAGTTTTTTTTTCATTAATTTTTCTAGATCTTACTCTTTTTTCTTTCTACAGCTTGTGTTTTTCTATACAGTTCTTGTAACATCAACCATCATCGTTTACCAAGCTTTTTACCCTCAAATTCAAAGCTAGTGTGCTAGTCGGATATGCACTTTATTTGCAGTGGTATGCTAGTGTGCTGGTGTGGTCATGATGTGATACTTGGATCAATATCATGGGTAAGATGACGTTTGGACTCTGGATAGTCAAGACGTTCTACAGGTATCTTATAACAAAGTGATAACCTTTTTAAATTCAGTCTATCAGCTGAAGAAGTTTTGTTTGGGCGCTCAAAACAGAAATATCATGGGTACCTTTAATGTGGTATATGTCTTTAAAACTAGCAATCAACTGTCATTATGAATTTGTACCAAAAAATAACTGTCACTATGAATGGTTGGGAATATTAGCGCAAACTAATCTTTTATTTTCCAGTTCTCAAAATTGAAGGAAAATAAATTGGATGAGTAGATCTATATGGAAATTGATGTATGAACTAGTTTTTCTTCTTCATATTCTCCTTTATTTTTAATGTCAAGTTTTAATAGATGTCGGAAGGAAAAACATTGTAGGAGGAGGGACCAATTAAGTCGGTGCTAAAATTAGCTTGGAAACTTCGCAGCTTAAACCCTCTGCGTCATATTTAACCCACCGCCGGTCTGCAGCTGGTCCTCTTCCCCTCTGTATAGATACACATACATACTTACATACACTGCCATCGCTAGGAAGGCCTACTTGGCTGTAAATGCGTTACCCATCCATCCCTCTCTCTGCCATCTACAGAAACCCTAATCGGAGGATTAGCCTCTCACTTCCATACGCCATAATTATTAATTTGTCAGATGAGTAATTTCTCGATCTCTCTCTCCTTTTAGGTAAGTAAACCTCAATTCACGCTTCTCTGCTTTTCCGTCTTATTTTATTTTATTTTATTTTATTAATTTTTGTAACAAAGCTGATATGAGTGTTATGATTTTTTTTGGCATGTTAGTGTGGGATGGGTAATTCATCTTGGAACATGTTTACGGTCATGGTTAATATAATTTTTATATAATAAATAGATATTATGGGTAGATAGTACCCATAATATCTATTTGTTCTCATTCATGTTACGGTCTTTATGCTTGTGTCCTGTGTTTTTATTCATGTTTTTGTTCTCAAGATAACCTTTGCTTCATATATATACGCATTGTACCTGTACTTGTACCGGGTGTGCAAGTAAAATATGCTTGGCTAATGATATTTCTAGGCATTGTTTCACCCTAATCTCCATTTTTTATATACCGGAATAATAAGAAAGAAAAGGAAGTTTTGGTTTGGAGGGAAAGTTTATTATTGGATAGCAGCAATCTTATTTTCTCCCACATGCCTTTCACATTTTTTTGATAAAGTTTTTGTATGCTCCCACTGTTTTTCCTAGATTTATCTAGTGTTTTGAAAACCCTAATTAATGTATACAATTTTCTGTATTCAATTGCAACTTGAATTGATTTCAATCTGGTTACTGTTTCCATAAAATAAATTAGATCTAGATTTTGGAAAATCTCAATTAGTTTTTGAACTTGAATTAATCTTGATCTGGTTTCTGTTTCCTGTTGAATTATAATGTCTTAAATTTTTACTGATTGATTTATGGGTATTTAATTGCAACTAGAATTTATTTTGATCCGGTTACTGTTTGTTGTTGAATTAATTTAATATGGTTTTGGGGTATCCAAAGTAATTTTAACCGATTAATCTGGGTTAATTAGTTGCAACTTGAATCGATATCTTGTTACTGCTTTAAAGTTAATTAGAATATGTTTCGATCTGGTATTTTTTGTAGTTTATACTGATTGATTTTCGGTTATTTAATTGCAACTCCATTGTTCATTAAACGTAAAAGCCTTTTTAGTTTATCAAAATCTTGTCAGTCTGTTCCTTTTCCTTTCTTAATACTGGGTTGATTGACTTTTTTGAATGAATATGGTTTCCTTATATTAATATAAAAATATACTTTGATCTCTGTTTTGTTTTTAATTTGTGTAGTGAATTTCCTTATATTAATATAAATAATATACTTTGTTATTGTTTTCCTGTATTTTTTATTATTTAAGTTTGTATACTCCAGTATTTTGTTATAATTTTTATTTTGTCATTTGTTTGCTATATTCCTTTTTTTGGATTAGCCTTGAAGCATGAGGATTACTTGCTGAGAGGGTAGAACTGAGTATTCGGATTATCCTCAACCCCGTATTCCGCTAGCTTTATACTCTGGCTTCTCTTTATGAATACTTATACTAATTTACTTTATTATATATTTAGATTAATCTACTTTGCTATTATATCTACTTTGTTTTTAATTTGGCTTGCTTCTTCATATAACTCTGTTTTTATGGTAGCCAGCCTGAGTATTAATTACTATTCTTATTTATGGTCCATGGATGAGATTAGTCAGTTTAAAAGGTAAAATGGCAATATTACCCTTCAATTCAAATGAAAAAAACGTTTAGTGATGTCAATGCTTATCTTTCATTTAGATGGAAACAGTCGAAATCAACGAAAAAGGGTAAAAAAGTCAAAATTTTAGGAGTTGGCGTACAATTTTAAATAAAGATAAAAGGTTGATGTATCAAAAAGTAGTTTGCCCTGATTGCTTTTTATTAGCATATATTAGATACTTTGATTGTGTGACAACTATTCTTGTACGACTGTAATTAAAGTATGCCTTAGTTTTTTTTATCATATTATTGCTGTGATTATGTGAAGTGTAAACTATATATTTCTTTCACTCCTAGAGGATTGATCTTTTTGTGGGATGGGCGATCCATCTTGTAGTATGTCTAGGGACAGACATGGTCAATATGATTTTTATACATTAAATTCATATTGTGGGCACGTAGTTCATGTGTCTTTGTGCTTCTATCTTGTGTTTTCATTTATGTTTTGTTCTCAAAATAACTTATGTCTCATTATATGTGCATCGTACCTGTACTTGTCCCGGGTGTAGATGGAGAGCAAGTAATATGTGTTGGGCTGGAAGTGTTCAAGATATGGATGACTCATGACACAGCAACATGTCTTAGGCTATTTGATTACATGATTTTGGCATTATGCAGTTAAACTTGAATTGAGTAACATTTTTATTTTTTCGGATATACATCATTAGTGTCTGTTGGAGATTTAGTGTGTGGAGATGTGTATATGTTTGTTGTTATATTGAAATGGTCCATGGTACTGACGTTATTTTCAGGGTATTGTTTTGCTTTAAATTTAAAGGAATTCTTATTATTGTACTTGTTTATAATATGGAATATGTGAGAAGGTTCATGTAGAAAGAAAACATAAGTTGCATTGATTGGAATAGACTTATGTACAGGGGTTTCGAGCTCTTAATTTCCACTCTTAATTATTTGCTTTTCAGTTACAGCTCTTAATTATTTTCTTTTCAGTTACAGATGTGGTCATGCAATTGGCGGTCCAAATTTTGGTCAAACAAATAGGAATTAGGTTGTCTTTTATTCCAAGAAGTTAAATTCATCGTTTATAATTTTAATTCATTTTTTCTGTCAACCACCATCTCTTACTGTCCCTATTTCATTTAATGCTTGGCATTCACAGAATTTGAGCCCATATAGAGTACAAGATATTGGGAATCAAATGTTTACTTATGGAGGATATTAATCTGTACATGTATATTATATTATAAATCACATTTTCAGATTTATATTATGTTTGGACTTGCTTTTTCATATGCCTACATAGGACAGGCGTTGAGTTTGAGGATTTTGGATGAATGGATATGGCTGAGTATGCAGATCCTCCCAACCCCGTATTGCACAAGCCATGTGTACCTGATTGCCCTTTATTAATATATTCTAAGGTACTTAAGAGTATTGGATAGCTATTTATGTATGGCTGTGTATAATCTCGCCTTAGCTTTTATCATAATTTTGCTAGATGTACTATGTTTCTTACACCCTCCCTCCTTACATGATTGATATCTTAGTAGCAAAACATATAGGAAGGTATCTGTATTTAATTGTTTGTGTGTGTTTAAATTTGAGAATAATGTATTGTAGCTTTCTTGTTAGGAGGTTTTTATGCCTTGAAATTCATGTTATTTGTATATTTGCTTGGTTTCTGTCTGTTGTTGTCTTGTTTGCATGTTAGGATTAAAGGACTTAAATTTTTGGCTGACTTGCTGATGCTCTATTTTTTTTTATTATCTGTCTTTACTGCTAGGGGATTCTGACCCTATCTATTAATATGATTGTTACATTTTCAGTGAGAGCTTCTCTTTGTTTATTTGTTTTTATTGGAATTGAGTGAGTACATGATTTAGTGGGTTATGCTAAATATGGTTGGCTATGATTACTTATAATCTGTTATATATATAAATTCAATTATTTATAAATGTGTATAAAGACGCTTTAACTCATTTTTAACCGAGTTTGATTGGTCTAGTCTATTCCCACGTTTTCATTGTTTTTAGTTCTTCACATGCTTCTTAGATGTGGCTTTTGTCCTTTTAGTTCTTTAATCTTTTCTGTATGTTGACTCTTTTGTATGCATTTGTGAGATATGATCCGACTCCACATTTTTTTGATAAAAGTTTTTGTATGCTCCCCAGTGCTTTTCCTAGATTTATATACAGTTCTTTTCATTTGCTAGCAAGTATAACTTCAATTAATTAGATTTCAAATATTTACTACATATCATTGAATTATTACAATTATGTGGAGTATGGACATTATAGAAATATCTTGTCTGACATTTGATCCTGAATTTGCTGGCTTAGGTGTAACTTAGTGAAGTATCTGCTTATGTTTTTTGTTTAGTAGTTCATTAATTCAAAATGACTTGAATCGTGCCAACATAAAATTTTCTCACATAGTTGACTGGTGTGATTAAAGTAACATCTGATGGCTATGAAATCGATTCCCTTCAATATACAGACAAAAAGTTTGCTTCCTTAGATAATAGCGTATAAGACCCAAAGACGATGGAGAAAGAAGGGTCTGACTTAATTGTTAGGGCAAGGGTATGAGACCAGAGGGTGTGATGATGGAGAAAGACGTCAAGATAATGGTTTACCCCATTATGGGAACACAATCAGAGTATAAGAAGGGTAAACCATGGCAGTCTTGTGACTTCTTTTTTTGAAGCTCTTATGACTTTGTGTTTATTTTATTTGTTCCGAATTCGTTTCGTGTTGCTTCCAAATTCACAGAGGGAGGAATAATGAATTTTGTTATATTATAAAAAAAATTATTTTTCATCAAAAGAAATAACAGTAGGTAATATCGCTCTTGGTATTACTCTGTTTCTTTTAGGTTGTTTTTGGTAGTATGTAAGTTTGGTGACTAGAATAAGAATGGCTTTCATGCTTTATTGAATTGATTTATTTTGAGAAATGTCATTTTGGGACCAGTTCTTATCACATTTGTTGCTTTATCTTATTTTTATAGTGGATCCTAAACTGAACAAATGTTACTAATAAAAGATCTTGTGATTTTTAATTTATAGTTATTAATTCAAAACCAAAGAATGTTCTACCCACAGCCCAAAACTTCTTGGTGGCTTTTGTTTTCATCCGTATGATTGAACCTGGCGTAGTAGGACTTGGATTTGATTATTGTAGTTTTTGCTGTCGTTATTATGTCTATTTTCATTTTCTTAATCAGTTATGTTGTTTTGTATTTCCTTTTCCCCCCTTTCTTTTGTTTTCCAGATGTACACCAAATGAACTGTTCTTCGTACTTGTCCTTCAATGTGCCGAGGCTGGATGAGTGTACCTTTAGTATGAAGAAGTTCCACATGTTTTTCTTTCGATTATTAGATCTGCATTTTTTATGCGTATTCTTTTTATGTTTAAATCATTTTTTTACTGGATGCTTGACCTCAAAAAAACACATTCCTTAAAATCAATTTATTGTTGGTGGAGGAAACCATTGATCTTAAACTAGCATTGCTCAAAGTATGAGAGACAAGTTCATAGTTGGCGATTAGTCGGTGACCTCCGACCCAGTTATTTTCCAATTAGTCACAATTAATCGCCAATTAAACGTTTTGACGAAAACTGTCACTTTTATTATTTATTTTTGAGGGTTTATAGTTGGCGATTAGTCGGTTGACAGGCATGTACAAGACTTGTGTACATGGTTGCCTTATTTTTATATACTCTGATTTGTATTTATGTTTTATGTAGACGATATAGGTGAAATAACCTATAAATTTTATAGAAGAGAGACAGTTTGAGTTTAAATTATAGGGACCAGATATATTATTTTATACCCTTCTCCTCCCTGTTAAATCTGCAAAACCTTAACTCGCTGTTTTTTAACCGCCTCCACTCACCAGCAACCACCTATGCAGTCATCAAACCGTTATCCTTCTTATCTATCCCTTTCATTGTTTTTTCATTTCTTAAATTTAATTTAGGTATTATCTATTTTTATATATATTTGAAAGTACTTGTTTTTCTTATTTATGGCCCATGGATGAGATTAGTTTAAAGCGTAAAATGACAATTTTTTCCTTCAACTCAGATGAATAAAATGTTCAGTGAGTCCAATTCTCATCATTTATTTAGATGGAAACATTCAAAATCGATGAAAAAAGGTATTAACAAAATCAAACAAATTTGAGTTAAAAGGTTGAATTTCAAAGACATTAGATAATTTGATTATGTATTTTACAACTACTTTTGTATGACTGTATTTAAATTATGCCATAGTTTTTATCATATTATTGCTGTGATAGAAGTGTGAACTATATATTTCTTCTACTCTTCCTTAGAGAACTAATTTTTGTAACAAAACTGATATGAGTGTTATGATTTTCTTTGGCCTGTTAGTGTGCGATGGGTGATTCAATCATCTTGGAACATGTTTTGGGTCATGGTTAATATAATTTTTATATAATAAATAGATATTATGAGTAGGTAGTACATGTTGTTTTTATGCTTGTGTCCTGTGTTTTTATTCATGTTTCGTTTCTCAAGATAACATTTGCCTCATATCTATGTGCATTGTACTTGTACATGGTGTGGATGGAGAGAGCAAGTAAAATATGTTGGGCTAGAAGTGTTCAAGATATGGGTGACACAACGATGGGTCTTGCCTTAGGCTATTTGATTACATGGTCTTAACGTTATGAAGGTAAATTTGAATCGAGTAACATGTTTATTTTTTCGGATATACAGCATTAGCAACTGTTGGCGCGTGTATTTGTTCGTTATATTGGTTTTTTTATCTCGACTTTTTCAATTTGGTGTTGGTCAATGGGACTGATTTTATTTTAACAGTATCATGTTTTGCTTTGAATTTAAAGGAATTCTTACGATTGTACTTGTTTATAATATGGAGGTGTAGATGATCCTTGTAGAGAGAAAAACCAAGTTGCATTGATTGGAAGAGACTTATGTACAGGGGTTACCCGCTCTTAATTTCCTTTCATATTTATTTATCTATTTAGAAGCGTATTGCGTTGTTACAGTTTCCTTTATGTTCTTTTTTTATTATATTTTGAACTTGCTTATTCATAAACCTATATTTTAGGATAGTCATCGAGTTTGAGGATTATGGGTGAAGAGATGTGGCTGAGTATGCGGATCCTCCCCAACCACATATTGGGCAAGCCCCGTCTTATCTTTTTGCCCTTTATTAATATATTCTAAGGTACTTCGAGTATTAAACAGCTATTTCTGTATGGTTGTATTTTATATCTGCATTAGTTTTTATCACAATTTTGCTGCGAGCTATATTAACTATGTTTCTTACACTCCTTACATGATTGATTATCTTAGTAGAAAAATATAATGGTAGGTTTTACTATTTTCTCTTGCGTGCTCACCTGGGCATGGGTATTGCATGTCTCTGTGCTTCTGTTCTGTATTTTGATTGACTTATTTGTTCTCATTTCTGATAACAACTTTCTCATTTTTGGTGCAACGTACCGCAAGTGATACTTAAGTTGGTCATAAGTTTTTTTTTTGCGCATTTAGCAGGCAAAGCCTATGCAACACAGTATGCAGGAACCAAAAAGCATTCAGCTGTTGGTCTTCATTTTGTGGCATGTTGCTTTGCCCAGGTGTTCTTGTTTTCTTGTCTTTCTCTTGTTTGGAAAAGATTGAATTAGTTGTCTTTAGTACTTGCAACCTCCTATGGTAAATCCTAAAACAAGTATGGTTACTGCTCAAAGTTGCAGCCCTTTTTAAAAAATCTTATTTTACATCGCAATTGAACTTTTTGACCAGATTCAACTAAGTTACATAAAAAAAATTGAAATCTATTTGTACGTATCGAAGGTGACCATTGGAATCATTAATTTCAAAAACCTGAAAAATTCTTCTCGGGGAGGACAGACAACTGAAAGTTTTTTTCCCATTGTTGTAGATCGTACTCTTTTTTATTTCTCCAACTTGTGTTTTCTATACAGTTTTCGTTACATAAATTTTTAGAGTAAACTATCATCGTTTAACAAGCTTTTTCTACCCTCATATTCAAAGCTTTGGGTGGCCATTCGAGGTTCACTTGTCAATAATGCATTGGTGGGATATGCACTTCATTTGCGAACGTATGCTAGCATGCTGGTGTGGTCACGATGTGATAGTTGGAATAATATGATGGGGAAGATGACGTCTGGACTTTGGATAGGCAAGACGTTCTACACGTATCATATAGCAAAGTAATAATCTTTTGTCTAATTCAGTCTGTCAGCTGAAGATATTTTGTTTGGGCTGCTGAAAACAAAAATGTCACGCGTATCTTAAATGTGGTATATGGTTTTAAAACTAGCAATCAACTGTCACTATGAATGGTTGTGACTATTTGTTCAAACTAATATCTTATTGCCCAGTTCTCAAAATTGAAGGAAAATAAATTGGATGAGTAGATCGATTTGGAATTGCTGTATATACTAGTTTTTCTTCTTCAAATTCACCTTTTTATTTTTAATGTTAAGTTTTGATAGATGTCGGAATGTTTGTTATATTGAAATTTTTTTATCGTGATTTTTTTAATTTGATGTTGGTCAATGGGACTGCCTTTATTTTAACGGTATCGTGTTTTGCTTGGAATTTAAAGGAAGTCTTACTATTGTACTTGTTTATAATATGGAACAGGTGCAGACGATCCTTGTAGAAAGATAAAAACAAGTTGCATATTGGTTGGAAGAGACTTATGTACAGGTGTATCCCGTTCTTAATTTCCTTTGATTTTTAATTACCTATTTAGTAGACTATTGCGTTGTTATAGTTTCCTTTATGTTGTTTTTTTATTATGTTTTGAGCTCGCTTATTCATATACGTATATTTTAGGACAGTCATCGAGTTTGAGGATTATGTGTGAAGGGATGTGGCTGAGTAGGCGGATCCTCCCAAACCACATATTGTAGAAGCCTCGTCTACCCCTAAGGTACTTTTTGAGTATTAAATAGCTATTTCTGTATGGTTGTATTTTATATATCTGCATTAGTTTTTATCGTAATTTTGCTACGAAATATATTAACTATGTTTCTTACACTCTCCTTACATGAATGATTATCTTAGTACCGAAGCATATAGGTAGGTTTTTATTATTTTCTCGTGCGTTCTCACCTGGGCTGGGTAGTTCATGTCTCTGTGGTCCTATTATTTATTTTCATTAACTTTTTTGTTCCCATTTCTGATAATAACTTCCTCATTTTTTTTGCAGCGTACCTGTACCGGGGGTGGACGGAAAGCAAGTGATACGTATGAGCTCTTTAATATATGTTGCTATTTGTTTGTATCTTTATAAGTAACGTATATCATGATTGACATAAGTTGGTCTAATTATTTGTTGTTTTTTTGTGCATGTAGCAAGTAAAGTCTATGCAACACAGTATGCAGGAACCAAAATGCATTTGGCTTTTCGTCTTCATAAATATTAAGTAAAACCATGCAAGCAGCACTATACATTTTTATCAAGCTAGAAACAGACTTTAGGTGAGAACCCCAGCGAGTATCACCAGGTCGTTGCAGATTACCAATTTGATTTAATCCTCTTCCAGTCTCAAGCTCTTCAATGGAAATTAAGAAAGCAATATCATCGGCATGGGCAGCTTTCAACTCATCATTTCTCTTGCACGATGCACTAACAATATTCACGATCCGAAGCAATTTAGCAAAAAATCGGTCGACTGGAAGCACTTCTTTTGCTGATGCCACTAATGCTAATTGTAATCGATGTGCGAAGCAGTGAACATAATAAGCATATAGGCAATCACTTAATATCAAAGCTTGTAGTCCATGAAACTCACCCCGCATGTTACTTGCACGAATATTCCGAATATCGAGATTGTGGTGATTGAGAACTGAGCATATGCTATCTTTTAGTGTCACTGCCATAGTGTTGGGAACATGAACAATACTAAAAAAACGCTCCCGTAAAACACCATTTTTATCAACAAATCTTATAACTACTGCCATCTGCTCTTTTTTTGACGCATCTCGAGCTTCGTCCACTATAATGCAGAATTTAGCATGTCCAATTTCTTCTCGAATCGCCTCTTTCACTTTTATAGAAAAGATATGTAAAATTTCTTTTTGAATATCAGACGACTTGTAAGTGGCATTCTTTGGAACATTTATCAATGCTTTGGTGGCTTCTTCATTATATGATGCTAATAAATCATAAAACTCAAGGAAATTACCACGGTTGTTTGATGTTGATTTCTCATCATGCCCTCTGAAAGGCATAGCTTTAAAGGCCAATCTTCGAACCAAGTCAATAGAAATTTTTAAGCGAATGCGATTGTTAAAAACTTGTTCGGCAGAAAATTTTACAATCACCCTTTCAATATTTTGAGTTGGGTTTTGTATTTCCTTCCATTTATGTTCAGCGGTTCGATGACAAGAATCGGAATTAACACCTTCATGCAAACAAAAAGAACAAGTTTTCCCGCTATTGACCTTCCTCCAACCATCAAAACCTTCAACAACAAATGCACTATGTCCTGCAAAACTAGACCCATCCGGAGGCGCAAAAAGGAAACAAGGAAAACATAAAGCCTTGTTCTTGGCCACTGAATATTCCAACCACGAAAATAAAGCAAACCACGGAGCTTGAAATCTTCGAGGACGAGCCTTGGTGGATGCAAGAGTATACGGATATTTTTTTCCTAAATCGGGACGATTTGGACCATGTAGAGTTATGTACGCCCTACGAACTTCGTCACGCCTATTAACAGGATACTCCCAAATTTTTCTACGTAATCCAGGATCACGCTCTAGCGAATTAATATCAAATTCTACTGTGTCGATTCTTTGAATTTTTGTTGGAGGACTAGGCGTATCGATTGTCACGTGATCAACACTACTACCAACATTCTCTTCCGTCGGAGAAACATTAGCTCTCTTAAAGAACGAATTTATTTTAGGTGTCTTTCCCATTTTATACTCGATAAAAATATTAGCGATGCCAGATCTGCAGATTAAAACTCTAAGAGTTAATAGCCTATTTTTTTTCCCTTTGAGTACTTTAATCAAACACCTATGGTGCAACATAACATCAATACATATAATAAAAAGAAGCATATTAAAGGAAAAAATAAATAGAAGAGTATACCTTGCCGAGCCAGAAGGATAGAATTGTTGATGTTTTTTTAATTAAATCTAACCCCAATCAATGCGGTGCATAGCAGCACAGAGGAGTGTAGTTTTTCTTTTTTCAACTTTGTTTTTTATTTTGATACACACGCTGACACGCACGAAGAGAAGTGTTGTTGATGTTATTTTTTTTTTAAATTAAATGTTAAAGAGTCCAATATCAAAGAAAAATATAATTGGGTCTTTCGGCCCAAATTTAATTATTGTGTTTTGGGTTCAAACATTAGCTATAAATATATGTACAAGTAACATATTTTTATGGGGGTGCCAAATCTACACCTAAAAAAAAATTGTACTAAAAAAAAATTGCGTCACTTGGGATTTCTAAAATTATGGGGGGTGCCGTGGCACCCGATCGTCCCCACTTAGCTTCCCCCCTGATTTCATGGGTAGTTCATGTGTCTGTGCTCCTGTTCTTTATTTTTGTTGACGTTTGTGTTTCCATTTCTGAAAATAACTTCCTCATTTTTTATGCAACCTATGGTACTGCAACCTACCCCTACCAGGGTAGGGCGGAAATGCAAGTGATACGTATGAACTTTTTAATGTATGGTTCTATTTGGTTGTGTCTTTATAAGTAACGTATATCAAGATTGGCATAAGTTGGCCTAATTATTTGTTTTTTTTGTGCATGTAGCAGGCAAAGCCTATGCAACACAGTATGCAGGAATCCAAAAGCATTCGGGTTTTAGTCTTCATTTCGTGGCATGTTGCTATGCTCAGGTAGTTGTTTTCTTGTCTTTCTCTTGTTCGGAAAAGATTGAATTAGATGGCTTTAGTACTTGCAACCTCCTACACTTAAGTAAATCCTAAAACAAGAATGGTTACTACTCAATTGCAGCCCTTTTTTTAAAATCTTATTTTACATCTTGTATTGACCATTTTGACCAGATTCAACCAAGTTCCATAAAAAATTTGAAACCTATTTGTACGTATCTAAGGTGACCTATGGAATCATTAATTTTGGTCGAAAAATTGAAAAATTCTTTTCGGGAAAGGACAGGCAGCTGAAAGCTTTATTTTCATTGTTCTAGATCTTACTTTTTTTCTTTCTACATCTTGTGATTTTCTATACAGTTCTCGTAGCATCACTTTTTAGAGTAAACTATCATCGTTTAACAAGATTTCTACCCTCAAATTCAAAGCTGGTCTTCTAGTCGGATATGGCCTTCATTTGCGGGTATGCTAGTGTGCTGGTGTGGTCACGATGTGATATTTGCATCAATATGATGGGTAAGATGACGTCTGGACTCTGGATAGTCAAGACGTTCTACAAGTATCTTACAGCAAAGTAATAACCTTTTTTTTTATTCAGTCTGTCATATGAAGATGTTTTGTTTGGGCGTTGAAAACAGAAATATCATGGGTACCTTAAATATGGTATATGGTTTTAAAACTAACAATCAACTGTCACTATGAATTTGTACCCAAAAAAAAACTGTCACTATGAATGGTTGTGAATATTAGTTCAAACTAATCTCTTATTTTCCAGTTCTCAAAATTGAAGAAAAATAAATTGGATGAGTAGATATATATAGAAATTGATGTATGAACTAGTTTTTCTGTTTCATATTCACCTTTATTTTTAATTTCAAGTTTTAATAGATGTCGGAAGGAATTACATTGTAGGAGGAGGGCCCAATTAAGTCGGTGCTAAAATTAGCTTGGAAACTTTGCTGCTTAAACCCTCCGCGTCATATTTACACCACCGCCGATCTGCAGCTGTTCCACTTCCCCTCTGTATATACACTCATACATACTTACATACACTTCCATCTCCAGGAAGGCCTACTTGACCGTAAAGGCGTTAACCATCCTTCCCTCTCCCTCTGTCATCTACATAAACCCTAATCGGAGGATTAGCGACTGACTTCCATACGCCATAATTATTAATTCATCAGACGAGTAATTTCTCAATCTCTCTCTCGTTTTAGGTAAGTAAACCTCAATTTACGCTTCCCTCCTTTTCTGTCTTATTCTATTTTTTTTTAATTAATTTTTGTAACAAAGTTGATATGAGTGTTATGATTTTCTTTGGCATGTTTGTGTGTGATGGGAGATTCATCTGGGAACATGTTTAGGGTCATGGTTAATATAATTTTTACATAATAAATAGATATTATGGGTAGGTAGTACATGTGGTCTTATTAATTCGTCATAATTATTCATTCGTCAGACGAGTAATTTCTCAATCTCTCTCCTTTTAGGTAAGTAAACCTCAATTTACGCTAACCTGCTTTTCTGTCTTATTCTATTTTTTTAATTAATTTTTCTAACAAAGCCGATATGAGTGTTATGATTTTCTTTGGCATGTTAGTGTGTGATGGGTGATTCATCTGGGAACATGTTTAGGGTCATGGTTAATATAATTTTTATATAATAAATAGATATTATGGGTAGGTAGTATATGTGGTCTTTATGCTTGTGTCCTGTGTTTTCATTCATGTTTTTGTTCTCAAGATAACCTTTGCCTCATATCTGTGTATTTGTACCTGTACTTGTACCGGGTATGGATGGAGAGAGCAAGTAAAATATGCTTGGCTAGAAGTGTTCAAGATATGGGCGACACAGCGATGGGTCTTAGCTTAGGCTATTTGATTACATGGTCTTGACGTTATGGAGGTAAATTTGAATCGAGTAACATGTCTACCTGTTATCCCTTTATTAATATATTCTAAGGCAGAGTATTAAACAACTATTTTTGTATGGTTGTATTTTATATTTGCATTAGTTTTTATCACATATTTGCTGCGAGCTATATTAACTATGTTTCTTACTCTTCCTTACATGATTGATTATCTTAGTAGCAAAGTATAATGGTAGGCTTTATTATTTTCTCGTGCATGCGTGCTCACCTGGGCTGGGTAGTGCATGTATCTGTGCTTCCGTTCTGTATTTTGATTGACTTATTAGTTCTCATTTCTGATAACATCTTTCTCATTTTTTGTGCAACGTACCTGTACCGGAGGTGGACGGAGCGCAAGTGATACTTCTGAGATTTTTAATGTATGTTGCTTTTTGTTGGTATCTTTATAATTTATGTGTATCATGATTGACATAAGTTGGTCATAATTTTATTTTATTTGCGCATTAAGCAGGCAAAGCCTATGCAACACAGTATGCAGGAACCAAAAGGCATTCGGCTGTTGGTCTTCATTTCGTGGCATGTTGCTTTGCCCAGGTTATTGTTTTCTTGTCTTTCTCTTGTTTCGAAAAGATTGAATTAGTTGGCTTTAGTATTTGCAACCTCCTAGAGTAAATCCTAAAACAAGTATGGTTACTGCTCAAAGTTGTAGCCCTTTTTAAAAAATCTTATTTTACATCTCAGTTGACCTTTTTGACTTTATTCAACCAAGTTTCATAAACAATTTGAAACCTATTTGTACGTATCGAAGGTGACCATTGGAATCATTAATTTTGGTCAAAAATTGAAAAATTCTTCTCGGGGAAGGACATACAACTGAAAGTGTTTTTTTCATTGTTGTAGATCGTACTCTTTTTTCTTTCTCCAGCTTGTGTTTTCTTTACAGTTCTTGTAACATAAATTTTTAGAGTAAACTATCATCGTTTAACAAGCTTTTTCTACCCTCAAATTTAAAGCCCTGGTTTGCCATGCGAGGTTCACTTGTCAATAATGCATTGGTGGGATATGCACTTCATTTGCGACGGTATGCTAGCGTGCTGGTGTGGTCACGATGTGATACTTGGAATAATATGATGGGGAAGATGACGTATGGACTCTGAATAGGCAAGACATTCTACAGGTATCGTATAGCAAAGTAACAACCTTTTTCTAATTTAGTCTGTCAGCTGAAGATGTTTTGTTTGGGCTGCTAAAAACAAAAATGCCATGGGTACCTTAAATGTGGTATTTGGTTTTAAAACTAGCAATCAACTGTCAATATGAATGGTTGTGAATATTTGCTAAAACTAATCTCTTATTTTCCGGTTCTCAAAATTAAAGGAAAATAAATTGGATGAGTAGATCGATTTTGAATTGATGTATTTACTAGTTTTTCTTCTTCAAATTCACCTTTATTTTTAATGTTAAGTTTTAATAGATGTCGGAATGTTTGTTCTATTGAAATTTTTTTATCGCAATTTTTTCAATTTGATGTTGATCAATGGGACTGACTTTATTTTAACGGTATCGTGTTTTGCTTGGAATTTAAAGAAAGTCTTACTATTGTACTTGTTTATAATATGGAACAGGTTGAAACGATCCTTGTAGAAAGATAAAAACAAGTTGCATATTGGTTGGAAGAGACTTATGTACATGTGTATCCTGTTCTTAATTTCCTTTGATTTTTAATTACCTATTTAGTAGACTATTGCGTTGCTATAGTTTTCTTTATGTTGTTTTTTTATTATATTTTGAGCTCACTTATTCATATACGTATATTTTAGGACAGTCATCGAGTTTGAGGATTATGGGTGAAGTGATGTGGCTGAGTATGGGGACCTCCCAAACCACATATTGTAGAAGCCCCGTCTACCTGTTTACCCTAAGGTACTTTTGAGTATTAAATAGCTATTTCTGTATGGTTGTATTTTATATATCTGCATTAGTTTTTATCGTAATTTTGCTGCTAAATATATTAACTATGCTTCTTACACTCCTTACATGACTGATTATCTTAGTACCGAAGCATATAGGTAGGTTTTTATTATTTTCTCGTGGGTGCTCACCTGGGCTGGGTAGTTCATGTCTCTGTGGTCCTATTCTTTATTTTCATTAACTTTTTTGTTCCCATTTCTGATAATAACTTTCTCATTTTTTTTGCAACGTACCTGTACCGGGGGTGGACGGAAAGCAAGTGATAAGTATGAGCTCTTTAATGTATTTTGCTATTTGTTTGTATCTTTATAAGTAACGTATATCATGATTGGCGTAAGTTGGTCCAATTATTTGTTGTTTTTGTGTGCATGTAGCAAGCAAAGTCTATGCAACACAGTATGCAGGAACCAAAAAGCATTTGGCTTTTCGTTTTCATTTCATGTGTAGTTCATGTCTCTGTGCTCCTGTTCTTTATTTTCATTGACGTTTGTGTTCCCATTTCTGATAATAACTTCCTCATTATTTATGCAGCCTACCTGTACCGGGGGTGGACGGAAAGCAAGTGATACGTATCAGCTTTTTAATGTATGTTTCTATTTGTTTGTGTCTTTATTAGTAACGTATATCATGATTGGCATAAGTTGGCCTAATTATTTGTTTTTTTTTTTGTGCATGTAGCAGGCAAAGCCTGTGCAACATAGTAGGCAGGAAACAAAAAGCATTTGGCTTTTAGTCTTCATTTCGTGGCATGTTGCTATGCTCAGGTAGTTGTTTTCTTGTCTCTCTCTTGTTTGGAAAAGATTGAATTAGTTGGATTTAGTACTTGCAACCTTCTACAGTAAAGTAAATCCTAAAACAAGTATGGTTACTGTTCAAAATTGCAGCCCTTTTTTTAAAATCTTACTTTACATATCTTGTATTGACCTTTTTGACCAGATTCAACTAAGTTCCATAAAAACTTTAATACCTATTTGATCGTATCGAAGGTGACCTATGGAATCATTAATTTTGGTCGAAAAATTGATAAATTCTTTTCGGGAAAGGACAGGCAGCTGCGGTTTTTTTTTCATTATTCTAGATCTTACGCTTTTTTCTTTCTACACCTTGTGTTTTTCTATACAGTTCTCGTAGCATCACTTTTTAGAGTAAACTATCATCGTTTAAAAAGCTTTCTACCCTCAAATTCAAAGCTAGTGTGCTAGTCGGATGTGCACTTCGTTGGTGATGGTATGCTAGTGTGCTGGTGTGGTCACGATGTGATATTTGGATCAATATGATTGGTAAAATGACGTCTGGACTCTAGATAGTCAAGACGTCAGGTATCTTATAACGAAGTAATAACCTTTTTTTATTTCAGTCTGTCAGCTGAAGATGTTTTGTTTGGGCACGGAAAACAGAAATATCATGGGTACCTTAAATGTGTTATATGGTTTTAAAACTAGCAATCAACTGTCACTATTAACTTGTACCCAAAAAAAAACTATCACTATGAATGGTTGTGAATATTAGCCCAAACTAATCTCTTATATTCCAGTTCTCAAAATTGAAGAAAAATAAATTGGATGAGTAGATCAATATGGAAATTGATGTATGAACTAGTTTTTCTTCTTCATATTCACCTTTATTTTTAATGTCAAGTTTTAATAGATGTCGGAAAGAAATACATTGTAGGAGGAGGAACCAATTAAGTCGGTGCTAAAATTAGCTTGGAAACTTCGCAGCTTAAACCCTCCGCGTCATATTTATACCACCGCCGGTCTGCAGTAGTTGTTCCTCTTCCCCTCTGTATATATACACATACATACTTGCATACACTTCCATCGCTAGGAAGGCCTACTTGGCCGTAAAGGCATTAATCATCCTTCCCTCTTTCTGTCGTCTACAGAAATCCTGATCGGATGATTAGCCACTCACGTCCATACGACATAATTTTTAATTCGTCAGACGAATAATTTCTCAATCTCTCTCTTTTTAAGTTAGTAAACCTCAATTTACGCTTCCCCGCTTTTCCGTCTTAATTCTATTTTTTAATAAATTTTTGTAACAAAGTTGATATTAGTGTTATGATTTTCTTTGGCATGTTAGTGATGGGTGATTCATCTTGGAACATGTTTAGGGTCATGGTTAATATTATTTTTATATAATAAATAGATATTATGGGTAGGTAGTACATGTTGTCTTTATGCTTGTGTCCTGTGTTTTCATACATGTTTTTGTTCTCAAAATAATCTTTGTCTTATATCTATGTGTATTTGTACCTGTACTTGTACCGAGTGTGGATGGAGAGCAAGTAAAATATGCTTGGCTAGAGAAGTGTTCACGATATGGGTGACACATTGATGGGTCTTGGCTTAGGATATTTGATTACATGATCTTAACATTATAGAGGTAAATTTGAATCAGGTAACATGTTTATTTTTTTGGATATACAGTATTAGCATCTGTTGGCGGCGTGTATTTGTTTGTTATATTGATTTTTTTATCTCAATTTTTTCAATTTGGTGTTGGTCAATGGGACCAATTTTATTTCAACAGTATCATGTTTTGCTTTGAATTTAAAGGAATTCTTACGATTATACTTGTTTATATAATATGGAGCAGGAATAGATGATCCTTGTAGAGAGAAAACCAAGTTGCATTGATTGAAAGAGACTTATGTACATGGGTTACCCGCTCTTAATTTCCTTTTATATTTATTTATCTATTTAGTAGCCTATTGCGTTGTTATAGTTTCATTTATGTTTTTTTTTTATAATATCTTGAACTTACTTATTCATATACCTATATTTTAGGACATTCGTCGAGTTTGAGGTGAAGGGTTGTGGCTGAGTGTGCGGATCCTCCTCAACCACATTGTGCAAACCCCGTCCACCTGTTTCCCTTTATTAATATATTCTAAGGTACTTCGAGTATTAAACAACTATTTCTGTATGGTTGTATTTTATATTTGCATTAGTTTTTCACAATTTTTCTGTGAGCTATATTAACTATGTTTCTTACGCTCTCCTTACATGATTGATTATCTTAGTAGTGAAGTATAATGGCAGGTTTTATTATTTTCTCGTGTGTACCTGGGCTGGGTAGTGCATGTCTCTGTGCTTCTGTCCTGTATTTTGATTGACTTATTAGTTCTCATTTCTGATAACTTCTTTCTTATTTTTTGTGCAACGTACCCGTACTGGAAGTGGAGTAATACTTATGAGCTTTTTAATGTATGTTGCGATTTGTTGGTGTCTTTATAATTAATGTGTATCATGATTGACGTAAGTTGGTCATAAGTTTTTTTTTTTTTTTGCGCATTTAGCAGGCAAAGCCTATGCAACACAGTATGCAGGAACCAAAAATCATTCGGCTGTTGATCTTCATTTCGTAGCACGTTGCTTTGCCCAGGTTCTTGTTTTCTTGTCTTTCTCTTGTTTGAAAAAGATTGAATTAGTTGGCTTTAGTACTTGCAACCTCCTAGAGTAAATCCTAAAACAAGTCTGATTACTGCTCAAAGTTGCAGCCGTTTTTTAAAAAAATTATTTTACATCTCAATTGACCTTTTTGACCTGATTCAACCAAGTTCCATAAACAAGTTGAAACCTATTTGTACGTATCGAAGGTGACCATTGGAATCATTAATTTTGATCAAAAAATTGAAAAATTCTTCTCGGAGAAGGACATGCAACTGATTTTTTTTTTAATTTTTTTTGTAGATAATACTCAAAATTGCAGCCCTTTTTTTAAAATCTTATTTTACATCTTGTATTGACCTTTTTGACCAGATTCAACTAAGTTCCATTTAAAATTTAAAACCTATTTGTACGTATCGAAGGTGACATATGGAATCATTAATTTTGGTCGAAAAATTGAAAAATTCTTTTCCGGAAAGGACAGGCCGCTGAAAGTTTTTTTTTCATTAATTGTTCTAGATCTTACTCTTTTTTCTTTCTACAGCTTGTGTTTTTCTAACATCACTTTTTAGAGTAAACCATCATCGTTTACCAAGATTTTTACCCTCAAATTCAAAGTTAGTGTGCTAGTCGGATATGCACTTCCTTTGCGGTGGTATGCTAGTGTGCTGGTGTGGTCATGATGTGATACTGGGATCAATATGATGGGTAAGATGACGTCTGAACTCTGGATAGTAAAGACGTTCTACAGGTATCTTATAACAAAGTGATAAACTTTTTTAAATTCAGTCTGTCAGCTGAAGATGTTTTGTTTGAGCGCTGAAAACAGAAATATCATCGGTACCTTAAATGTGGTATATGGTTTTAAAACTAGCAATCAACTGTCATTATGAATTTGTACCAAAAAATAACTCACTATGAATGGTTGTGAATATTAGCGCAAACTAATCTCTTATTTTCCGGTTCTCAAAATTGAAGGAAAATAAATTGGATGAGTAGATCTATATGAAAATTGATGTATGAACTAGTTTTTCTTCTTCATATTCTCCTTTATTTTTAATATCAAGTTTTATTAGATGTCGGAAGGAAAAACATTGTAGGAGGAGGGACCAATTAAGTCGGTGCTAAAATTAGTTTGGAAACTTCGCAGCTTAAACCCTCCGCGTCATATTTACCCCACTGCCGGTCTGCAGCTGGTGCTCTTCCCCTCTGCATAGATACACATACATACTTACATACACTGCCATCGCTTGGAAGGCCTACTTGGCTGTAAAGGCGTTAACTATCCATCCCTCTCTCTGTCATCTACAGAAACCCTAATCGGAGGATTAGCCCTTCACTTCCATACGCCATAATTATTAATTCGTCAGACGAGTAATTTCTCGATCTCTCTCTCCTTTTAGGTAAGTAAACC
This sequence comes from Primula veris, assembly GCA_963682055.1. Lineage (NCBI taxonomy): Eukaryota > Viridiplantae > Streptophyta > Magnoliopsida > Ericales > Primulaceae > Primula > Primula veris. The sequence goes on along the minus strand of OY821743.1, from coordinate 16,015,046 downwards.
TCAATTAACGCTTCTCTGCTTTTCCGTCTAATTTTATTTTATTTTATTAATTTTTGTAACAAAGCTGATATGAGTGTTATGATTTTCTTTGGCATGTTAGTGTGGGATGGGTGATTCATCTTGGAACATGTTTACGGTCATGGTTAATATAATTTTTATATAATAAATAGATATTATGGGTAGATAGTACCCATAATATCTATTTGTTCTCATTCATGTTTTTGGTCTTTTTGCTTGTGTCCTGTGTTTTCATTCATGTTTTTGTTCTCAAGATAAACTTTACTTCATATCTATGTGCATTGTACCTGTACTTGTACCGGGTGTGCAAGTAAAATATGCTTGGCTAATGATATTTCTAGGCATTGTTTCGCCCTAATCTCCATTTTTTATATACCGGAATAATAAGAAAGAAAAGGAAGTTTTGGTTTGGAGGGAAAGAGTTTATTATTGGATAGCAGCAATCTCATTTTCTCCCACATGCCTTTCACATTTTTTTGATAAAGTTTTTGTATGATCCCACTGTTTTTCCTAGATTTATCTAGTGATTTGAAAACCCTAATTAATGTATACAATTTTCTATATTCAATTGCAACTTGAATTGATTTCAATCTGGTTACTGTTTCCATAAAATAAATTTGATCTAGATTTGGAAAATCTCAATTAGTTTTTGAACTTGAATGAATCTTGATCTGGTTTCTGTTTCCTGTTGAATTATAATATCTTAAATTTTTTCTGATTGATTCATGGGTATTTAATTGCAACTAGAATTTGTTTTGATCTGGTTATTTTTTGTTGTTGAATTAATTTAATATGGTTTTGGGAGATCCTAAGTAATCTTTACCGATTAATCTGGGTTAATTAGTTGCAACTTGAATCGGTATCTTGTTACTGTTTGTTTTAAAGTGAATTAGAATATGTTTCGATCTGGTACTTTTTGTAGTTTATAATGATTGATTTTCGGTTATTTAATTGCAACTCCATTGTTCATTATAAGTAAAAGCCTTTTTAGTTTATTTAAATCTTGTCAGTCTGTTCCTTTTCCTTTCTTAATAATGGGGTTGATTGACTTTTTAGAATGAATATGGTTTTCTCTATATTAATATAAAAATATACTTTGATCTCTATTTTGTTTTTTAATTTGTGTAGTGAATTTCCTTATATTAATATATTTTTTATTATTGTTGTTTTTGCTGTCGTTATTCTGTCTATTTTCAGTTTCTTAATCAGTTATGTTGTTTTGTATTTCCTTTGCCCCCCTTTCTTTTGTTTTACAGATGTACACCAAATGAAATGTTCTTCGTATTTGTCATTCAATGTGCCGAGGCTGGATGAGTGTACCTTTAGTACGAAGAAGTTCCACAGGATGAGTGTACATTTGTCATTCAATGCTTTTTATGTTTAAATCCTTTTTTTACTGGATGCTTGACCTCAAAGAAACACATTCCTTAAAATCAATTTATTGTTGGTGGGGAAACCACTGATCTTAAACTAGCATTGCTCAAAGTATGAGACACTAGTTCATAGTTGGTGATTGGTCGGTGACCTCCGACCCAGCTATTTTCCGATTAGTCACAACTAATCGCCAATTAAACATTTTGACCAAAATTGTCACTTTTATTTTTTATTTTTGAGGGTCTATAATTGGCGATTAGTCGGTTGACAGGGACATCTTATATCTCCTGGAACCTTGTAAATTGTAATATGCAAGACTTGTGTATAGGGTTGCCTTATTATCTTAGTAGCGAAGTATAATGGCAGGTTTTATTATTTTCTCGTGTGTACCTGCTGGGTAGTGCATGTCTCTGTGCTTCTGTTCTGTATTTTGATTGACTTATTAGTTCTCATTTCTGATAACATCTTTCTTATTTTTTGTGCAACGTACCTGTACCGGAGGTGGAGTGATACTTATGAGCTTTTTAATGTATGTTGCGATTTGTTGGTATCTTTATAATTAATGTGTATCATGATTGACGTAAGTTGGTCATAAGTTTTTTTTTTTCCGCATTTAGAAGGGAAAGCCTATGCAACACAGTATGCAGGAACCAAAAATCATTCGGCTGGTGGTCTTCATTTCGTGGTACGTTGCTTTGCCCAGGTTCTTGTTTTCTTGTCTTTTTTTTGTTTGGAAAAGATTGAATTATTTGGCTTTAGTACTTGCAACCTCCTAGAGTAAATCCTAGAACAAGTCTGATTACTGCTCAAAGTTGCAGCCGTTTTTAAAAAATCTTATTTTACATCTCAATTGAACTTTTTGACCTGATTCAACCAAGTTCCATAAACAAATTGAAACCTATTTGTACGTATCGAAGGTGACCATTGGAATCATTAATTTTCGTCAAAAAAATTGAAAAATTCTTCTCGGGGAAGGACAAGCAACTGATTTTTTTTTTCATTGTTGTAGATAATACTCTTTTTTCTTTCTCCAGCTTGTGTTTTCTATACAGTTCTTGTAACATAAATTTTTACAGTAAATTATCATCGTTTAACAAGCTTTTTCTACCCTCAAATTCAAAGCTGTGGGTTGCCATGCGAGGTTCACTTCTCAATAATGCATTGGTAGGATATGCACTTCATTTGCGATGGAATGCTAGCGTGCTGGTGTGGTCACAATGTGATAGTTGGAATAATATGATGGGGAAGATGACGTCTGGACTCTGGATAGGCAAGACGTTCTACAGGTATCGTATAGCAAAGTAATAACCTTTTTCTAATTCAGTCTGTCAGCGGAAGATGTTTTGTTTGGGCTGCTGAAAACAAAAATGTCACGGGTAGCTTAAATGTGGTATATGGTTTTAAAACTAGCAATCAACTGTCACTATGAATGGTTGTGAATATTTGCTCAAACTAATCTCTTATTTTCCGGTTCTCAAAATTGAAGGAAAATAAATTTGATGAGTAGATCGATTTGGAATTGATATATGTACTAGTTTTTCTTCTTCAAATTCATCTTTATTTTTAATGTTAAGTTTTAATAGATGTCGGAATGTTTGTTCTATTGAAAAAAATTTATCGTGATTTTTTTAATTTGATGTTGATCAATGGGACTGACTTTATTTTAACGGTATCGTGTTTTGCTTGGAATTTAAAGGAAGTCTTACTATTGTACTTGTTTATAATAATGAAACATGTCCAGACAATCCTTATAGAAAGATAAAAACAAATTGCATATTTGATTGGAAGAGACTTCTGTACAGGGGTATCCCGTTTTTAATTTCCTTTGATTTAATTACCTATTTATGTACAGAGTGGACCAATCATTAATTAGTTTTACAAATAATTGACTAATCCTTAATTAAATTTTATAGGGTGATTAATCCTTAAATAGTTTTGTTTTCGTGGACCAATCCTTAACTAACCCTCATTTTGAAGTCATTCGAAGTCATTTTGAGTCATTTGAAAACAATTGCAAGTTATTTTAAAGTTTTTAACATTGTTTAGACTTTCCGACTTTTTTGAACTTTTTTTCTTTTCTTTTTTTATTTTGGATTTTGGATTTTTTGATTTTTCTTGGTATTTTTAATTATTTTTACCATTTTTCGGATTTTTTTTGGGTTCCCGACTTTTTGATCGTTTTTTTCATTTTTTTTTGTTATTTTGGATTTTTCTTGATTTTTTTTAATTTTTTTATTCTTGATTTTTTTTAATTTTTACCATTTTTCGTATTTTTTTCGGGTTTCCGACTTTTTTGAACGTTTTCTCATTGTTTTGTGATTTTGGATTTTTTTAATTTTTAGGTGTTTTTTTTAAAATTTTACCAATTTTGGGTATTTTTGGGTTCCGACTTTTTTGAACTTTTTTTTTCATTTTTTTGTGATTTTGGTTCTTTGTATTTTTCTTGTGGTATTTTTACCATTTTTCCGGGTTTTGTTCGGGTTCATGACTTTTTTAAAGGTTTTTCCAATTTTTTTTGGTATTTCGTTTTTATTTTATTTTTTGAGTTTTTCCTATTTTTTCTATTTTATTTTTGTTTTTATTGGGTAATTAGGTGGGTAGATCAATCATTAATTAGTTTTACAAATAATTGACTTGGCCAATACTTAATTAAATTTTATTGGGTGACCAATTCTTAAATAGCTTTGTTTTCATTGACCAAACCTTAATTAACTCTCATTTGGAAGTCATTTTGAGTCATTTGAAAACAATTGCATGTTATTTTAAAGTTTAACATTGTTTGGACTTTCCGGCTTTTTTTTTTTACTTTTTTTTACTTTTTTTCATTTTTTCATTTTTTGTGATTTTGGATTTTTTGATTTTTCTTGGTTTTTTTAATTATTTTTACAATTTTTCGGATTTTTTTCGGGTTCCCGACTTTTTGAACGTTTTTTAATTTTTTTTTGGTGATTTTGGATTTTTTTTTAAATATTTTTACCATTTTCTGGGTTTTTTTCGGTTTCCGACTTTTTATGATTTTGAATGTTTTTTTATTGTTTTGTGATTTTGGAATTTTATTATTTTTTCGGGGTTTTTTTTTATACCAATTTTTGGTTTTTTTGGTTTCCCCTTTTTTTGAAATTTTTTTCATTTTTTTTTTGTGATTTTGGTTTTTTGGATTTTTCTTGGTATTTTTACCATTTTTCGGAGTTTTTTCAGGTTCTCGACTTTTATAAAGGTTCAGTTTTTTTTTTGTATTTTCGTTTTATTTTTATTTTTTGAGTTTTCCCTATTTTTTCCATTTTATTTTTATTGGGTAATTAGGTCGGTGGAACAATCATTAATTAGTTTTATAAATAATTGACCAATCATTAATTAAATTTTATAGGGTGACCAATTCTTACATAGTTTTTTTTTCATGGACCCAATTCTTAATTAACTTTCGAACTTTTTTTATTTTTTTGTGATTTTGGATTTTTTTAAAATTATTTTTACCATTTTTTGGATTTTTTTTGGTTTTTTGACTTTTTTTTATCGTTTTTTCATTATTTTGTGATTTTGGATTTTTTTTTTATTTTAGGGCTTTTTTTTTAATTTTTTTTACCAATTTTGAGTTTTGTCGGGTTCCCGGTTTTTTGAAAAAAAATTCATTTTTTTATGATTTTGGTTTTTTTTTTTTCTAGGTATTTTTACCATTTTTTCGGAGTTTTTTCCGGTTTCCGACTTTTTTAAAGTTTTTTTTCAGTGTTTTTTTTTTTTTTTTTTTTTTTTGTGTTTTCCCTATTTTTTCATTTTATTTTTTTTTTTATTGAGTAATTAGGTGAGTGGACTAATACTTAATTAGTTTTATAAATAATTGACTAATTTTTAATTAAATTTTATAGGGTGACCAATTATTAAATAGTTTTGTTTTCATGTAACAATCATTAATTAAAAGGGGAATTTTTTCCATGCATTTTCTTTAGTGTCTTCTGTAAAATACACTACCAAAAACATGCTTAAAATTAAGTTTGAACATTAGTTTACCAATTTAGAGCCTTATGAGGAAAAATGGATACGATTTTGTGTTTTGGAAGAAAGAAAAGAAACTTTCTGTATGTACAATTTCTGTTATTTTTTATGCAAAATGTTTTACAATCAAGACAAAGTACTTACTCGGAAACAATGATGTCGATTGAAGAAATATTTTCTTGTAGTAAAACGCACTTGACCAAATAAAAACAGAGTCATATTATTGCAACCTTTAAAATCAACCTAAAATATCAACCCGCTGATGTGGACTTGTCCAACTCAGCCTAATTATTTTTAATATCTTATTAATTAAAGAAAAATAAAAGAGGAAAATTGATGATGATTACAACATAATAAAAACTCAAAATCCTAGATAAGTCTAGCCTAAATTTAAATATTAATTAAAAATAAGAAAAATTGTTAAATCTAGTATTACTAATATATATACATGTGTATTAATATATGTACATGCATATTAAGAGTCAATGTTGATGAGTGATTGTACATGCCATGTGTGCATGTCACTTAAGCGGATAGAGTTTTTGGGTAATTAAATGTTTGAGTAAAAGCATTTCCCATAAAAATATTCAATAACACGATTTTTATGAAGTGATATTTTTACACTAAATTTAAATATTAATTTAAAAATAACAAAAATTGTTAAATCTAAAAACCTAACCTATTAAAAACTCAAATAAAAATATATTAGAACCCTAGATGAGTCTACCCTAAATTTAAATATTAATTAAAAATAAGAAAAAATGTTAAATCTAGTATTAATAATATATATATACATGTGTATTAATATATATACGTGTATATTAAGAGTCTATGTTGATTAGTGACTGTACATGCCATATGTGTATGCCATTTAAGCGGATAGAGTTGTTGGATAATGAAATATGTGAGTAAAAGCATTTAGTATAAAAAATATTCAATGAGACGAGTTTTATGAAGTGATATTCCTTTTAGTACATATATTGTACGAGCAATTTTTGCAGCGGAGAGAGCTGACAAAGTTTTGATAATGGAAAACTTTATTTTTCGTAAATAAAATGCTGAAGTAGCGACACAATTAGTAGTCTATTACTGAAAGATTGTTGTATTTATACTTTTATAATACAAATCGCATCTCTTGTAGTACTGGTTTAATATAGCCGTGGAAAACATCGCAAAAATTGTTCTCGTGCATAGTGTCCAACGTTGCAATATATATATACATCCAGGAAATTAGTTGTCTGGTGTTTGGATTTAGATATAAAATGTAACAAGTTCTTGTAATCCAAATTAGAGGTTTTTCTATGTTCATTAGGATCAATAGAGTTTTGTTTTAAGAAAAAAAAATTAGTTTGATTTAGAACTTTTTAATTGTATCCATGTTTTTTTAAAATTAAACCAACCATTGTATTAGAAAATGAGAAAGTAAAATCCTCTACCCAAAAACGAGCATAAAAACCGACAGACTATATACGGGTAGTCACCCACAGTTTGGGACTTAGTCGCCAAACATCTATTAAACTTGTCTCTACAATAGTTAGTAAATTTTCCGAACTTATTCATACTATTTACAACGTAAAATTCTACCAATCTAAAAACTTTACCGGGGCTCGAACATATCCCTTGCTTAAATCTTGAATTCCTTTTGCACCACAACCAATATACCGTTCATGCTAGAAGAATTTTTCCTAAACTCGCTGAATCCGTATTTCTTTTGAAATTAAATATGCGATGCCCAACTCATCTAATCCAAATAAGACGAGCACGAAGCCAGGAATCTATAAACCCGGACCTAGAACGCCCTATCGTCCAAACTCTTTTAGCAAACTCATATTTAAAAAACAACTAGTTTACACTTTCGGCCCCCTTACAAAGATGACTCCCACTAACCCTAACTAAAACCATTTTTTGAAGCCGATCTTAGATAACCTATTCAAGACCGCCAAGTAAAGAATAAAACTATACTTTGACGGCACGAGACGCGCCCAAACAATACGAGACCGAGAGAATTCAACACTTGATCAATAAAAATAGAGATAAAAAAAAATTATGGGGTGAGAGAGGCTCGAACTCTCGACCTCAGGATTACTCAGTTATTAAAGCTATGAGACCTACGCGCTAGCCAACTGCGCCACCACCCCTTTTGTAAATAATATTTGACTACTACACTTAAATAATTTTATTGCCAGAAAACAACAGCAATAGTGTAGTTAAAATAAAAGCAACTGATAAGTATAATTATACAACCAGAAACTAATATAATTAATTATAATCATCATTACTAACTCATAGATGCTTTTAATAAGTATTTGCTAATTTCATTTTTTTTTTTTTTTAAACAATTATTTCATTGTTTGATAGTCAAAACTTTTGTACTCTACATGATACAGTATATAACAAAAGACGGCTCACATATGTCTCCTATTGGAACCAGGGCCGGTTAGGGTCGGGATCCGACCTGTAAACGTTCAATCCGTATTCCGACCTGATTATGTTTGGAAGTGAAAAAAAAAATCCAATCCGAATCCGATTTTTTCGGGACTTGAATTTTCAGTATCTCGTAGGGTTTGGATAGATTTATTCCGAATCTCCTGACATATTTTTTTATTTTACGACGACGTCATTTTTTATTAACAATTTTCATTTGAGAAGTCTAAACATGTTATTAACACGAAACATAATTCTAGTTTAAAAATAACATTCATAAGAAATGAAAAGAAATTAACATATAATAGAAAAAATAGTGTGAAAGTACAAATAATGGAATAGATAAAAAAATTGATACGTTTTTTATCAGATTCTTTTACTATTTTGTTTTATTCACACAAATAACAATTATCATACTATTGAGATACATTATTATTATAATTTTTATAATCGGAAAATAATAATCATTTATCTTTCTTGAAAATAACAATATATTTTTTTAATTTAAGTATATTTTTTATTTTAATAGTTTCATATATTTAAAACTACAAATCTATATTATACTTGTATAATTATAACTAATATATAAAATAAAAAAGATTGTAACTCATATGGTAGATTGATTATATTGTATACTAGAGTTACAAGTTTCGATTCTCATCACTTGCATTTGATATAAATTACTTTATATTTTTATATAAAATATAAATTAATTTAAAAATCGGATCGGGTCGGGTCGGGACACCCGACGAAATCAAAATTGTCACCCGATTCCGATCCCGAAGTTTGTCGGGTTGGGAGAAAACCCGACATTTTCGGGTCGGGACTATTCTCGGGTCGGATGCGGGTTGGGATTTCGGGATTTTTTTTACCAGCCCTAATTGGACCAGTTGAGCCTTTTTTTTTTTACTTCATAAGAATTTGTCCATATTTCCGATTCAATCTCCTTATTCCTCGATGTTTCATAAGAATAAATTGCCATTCCTTACTCCATGAGATTTTTTTTTAATTTATTCCAAGTCACAACATAAAAGCCTATATTTCTTTGAATACAAACCACGATTTTTTTTATTTATTTACAGTTTCCTATTTTGTTAATGTTATCTATTTCTTACTTGTAGAGACTCATTCTCAACCCTATATAAAATTCCGGCGTATTTAACTTGACGGAAAATGTGACAATGTTAATGGAAAAAGTTGCACAATAATAAAACAAAAAACAAATGATAAAAGCGGTCATTTTAATAAAAGACCAAACTCGAGAGATATATTTACCTTATAAATGACGTCAATTTATAAATATATACTATTTTTTTATGGCGGCTCTTAAGTTTGCCGGGACCTAAGTTTGCCAATGTTGGCTTTTTGCCTCATTTTTTACCTTGTTTTGCTTGTAAGCACAAAGCTTTAAAGCTGAGTTGTAGGCTTAGATGCCAAATGAGCTATAAAAAGAGTTGATGCGTTTTTAACCATTCACACAACTCGTTAGGAGAAGCCCGCCAATCGAATCTCACTTTTTACCATTATTAGGACCTTGTTCCGGTTGTACAGTACATTCGACCATGTACCTCAACACAATATCAAGTAGTCTGAAATTTATTTAGTGCTTGCTTGATAACAACGTTAAGGGGGGGGAAATTAACTAGCTTTTTTTCAGGATGGATATAAATCTTGGTTTAGGAGTTTGGGGCAGAAAAGTAGAAAAGCCCAGTTTAAATCAGGACAACCATTGCACAGGTTACAATTTAAAACAAAAAAGGCGAAACGGTAAAGACTCTAGTCGAGATATCTCCTCCTCGGATACGGTGTTCACCACTAGAAAAAAGTCAGTAAAAGCGGTTTATTACCGCCTTAAAAGGTTCGAAAACTGCCTTTAAAACCTTTTAAGGCGGTTTCTAGACCGCCATTTCCGCAAGCGTTGCTAAACGTTTTAAGACGGTTCACTATCTTCTCTAAAAAAGAATGGAGGTTTTTCAATGAGCGTATAAGGCAATGTAAACCAAACCGCCTTAAAAAAATTAGTTTTTACGGCGAATGCGACCTAACCACCAATTTTTTAAATATATGTATATATCAATTTAGTCAGGAGTTGTGCTGCAGTACATGACATGGAATCAACAAAAAGCAAAAAAAAAATTGGAAAATCGCCACTGAATTAGGTTTCATTCACTCTCAAAATATATGAACAAGTCTCTTATACATAAGATCGATCAAACAAAAATTACAAGTGTTCCAAAAAAAATAAAACAACAGACAACTGCACATAATCTATGTAGGTCTTTTCTTCCGCGTGATTCATCTTGAAACTACTCTCACCTTTGTTTATCTATATGATCAAAACAAAAGCAAGTGTGTAAGCATCTCTATATAAAGAATCAAAATAATTTTATTTAAAAATACAAAATGAATGGAATAAATAGCAAAATAATAGCCCAACATGAAACAAAGAGGACTGAGCATAAAAATCTTTGAAAAATGTAAAGGAGACTAATAAACTTGTACTCCAATAATTAACAAATGATGCAGAATGTAAACCAATACAAATCTTGCGTAGGTAAAATTGTATTTTCAAGTGATAATATTTGTTTATTACTTTCTTTTATCAAGAAACTCAATTTGCTTCAGTTGCAAGCAATTCACATGATCGAATGCTTTTAAATACCTTCAAACTTATTTTTTACACCCTAGGATCAATCGTCAATTGCACATATTATTAACAACATCCGTAAATCATCATTCATATATGTAATTTGTTAATCTCCATAAGTGAACATATATAACATTAATAATGCAGGGAAAAACTCAATCCAAATTCGTATCCATGTTATTTCTGTGATACATAACACCTATTTAAAATAATCTATTCCGTGCTAAATGGTTTTACTTAAAGAATTATGCGTGCTTTATTGTATCTAATTTTTTAAAAACCTGAATGAATATTTATTTTTGTATATAAATCAATAAAAACTTGTGTGAAGATGATAGGATCCAATGAAACAAAAACCAAGTACTAAGACTTTTCTGGTGCGCTTAGAGGCTTTCGAATTATAGTTCCACAGAAAACAGCAGCTCGGTCTTTACGAATAACACTAGATGGCAAGGTTCTCAAATGAACTCAGTATATTGCAATAAGAACACTAAAAAATAAAAAGCGACGTATCAATTTATTAAAAGAAAAATCGTGAAACACTAGTTAAAGAAGGGAAACAAGAAATTAAACACAACACATTTACCTACCCGATGTTCGAACTTTAGTTTTTATTTTTGAAATATAGCATACTCTCCCGTTTGATTAATGTGCTCTCGTTGATCAAACAAATGCTATAAATACTTTTTCCTAACTGCAATAACAAAATTTCTACTAACTCAATCGAAATTCAAAACAAAATCTTGAACTACTATGTACATTAACAGAAAACATCAAATCAAAAGAAGCCTAATTCAATTATAAGCTAAGTTATATTACAGCTTATGAACTTGAAAAATCTCTAGCAAAACATGCATGAGATTAAAAAACTTAACCTAAGTACAAGATCAAACTCGTAATCTCAAAAAGATTAGCGAGTATTACCTGCTGGAAACCACAAAAATCATCTCCATCAAAATAAGAGTAGATTTGAAAATTAAAGATCAATAGATAATAAGACATCATCTGAAGTAAAACTTCCAACTTGCTAACCTTTATTAGCAATGGAAAGCTAAGTCATCTTTGAAAGTTATTTCTTTGATATTATGCTTCAAACGTTTCACAGTTATCAAACCCACTTGATGAGAAGAAAAAAGAAAAATTACATTTCGGAAGTGAGCCTAAGTAATTTAAATGAGAGTACTCAAACTAATTAATAATGGTTTACCACCAAAGATAACTGAAAAAGTTAAGAGTGACTTATTTTATAGATTTTGTTCCATTCTTAAATTTTGGAAGTCACTAAATACGGCAATAGTGTTGTCTTTGAAGGCGGTAACTCAACAACCTCTATTGTTATTTCTTTTTAAAGACGATTATTTTCCGCCTCCAATACATCCACCTCCATTGTTAATAAATTAAGGCGGTTTTGAAACCGCCGTAGAAAAAACCGTCTTAATTGACCTGTTTTCTAGCAGTGGCTCTTGTTTCCTTTTCAGGTTTGGAAAAATATTTGTAAATGCAAATTGTTTCAGTACAAATACAAAATTAAGCTGTTGAAGAAACATCGAGTGGTGTGGAATAAAACAATATTATTTCTTCAAAATACCATTGAGATTGAATTTACATGCTTTTGTAATCGAAAAATAACGAATGCATAATTTTCCATTAGCGTAGTTTAGTTTTCGTTTGAACAGCAGCAGAACAACTATAATCAATTGGGAGGTTCGTCAGCAAATACATTCGAGTATTTGAAAGTTTAACTTTCTATATTAGCCTCTTTCTCATATACTTAGTCCAAGACATTTTCCAAGTCTCCACTAAAATTCCGCTTCAACATCTTTGTAGTCAAGAAACAAAAGCCAAGTGTAATTAGATATGCTGAGATCATGAGGATACAAAAAAGCTGTTAAACTAAAAAAAAAAAAATATATATATATATATTAAAAAAAAAGTATGTTTCTAACTCCGAATGGGATGGCTAAAGTAATCGATCATTGTTTCAAAGTAACAACTGCGCTTGCTTTTGGTATAATGAAAATGAATTATAGATTTTACACAAGTACATAACATGAGTAATACTAACGTCAAGGATTTTATTTAATTAGCCAGCATTCTTTTTGTGCAACTAAAAGGCTTTGAATCAGAGATGTGAATGATCTTTTTTTTCCAATAATGACTAGAATCCCCATGTTGTTCATTCCTTTCTAAGATTTATCATGTGATGAAATATGTATCCATCTTAATTATGTGTATGGTGGGAGATGGTTATTTCACAATCAATCTGAAATTTCTGTTGATCTGTATAATTATAGCTAAAAGCAATATAAGTAATTAATAGAAGACCCCAAATCAAGCAACTGAAATTGCAATGAAAGAAACACTGAATGATATTGATACCTTCACAACGTTTTGAACTCGAATTAAACACCATAGTCTAAGAGACTAAAAGGACTTGCACAAATTCATTAATAGTTGAATGTTTTTTTTTTTTTAATTATTGCCATATAAAATTGCCTTTTTTTTTTTGGTGCTTCGGAAAAAAAAAACATTCAACTATACTTTGGAATGTCCCAATACTAACATGGGAAATATACTTTGGAATGTCCCAATTGTAAACTCATCATTTTTCAGACGAAACCACTGCATAGGAACAAAACTCATCGAAAAACAAGTATTTCTTTATGGGGAAAAAAATTGGACAAGTTGTATCCTTGTTACTGCAAGAAATTACTTTTCATTACTATCCATATTGTAAAAAAATTACACTTTAGTTCTTTAAGAAAATAAAAAATGAATTTTATTTTGTCACATAAACTCGGCCACCTATTATTAGGATCCATTTTTGATGTCTTACGGTACTCTATCATGATTTTTTTGGTTTAATAGATCAAAAGCAATATCATTCATTGTTCAACAAAAATTATGAAAATATTACTCTGTAGGATTACCTAGATACACTCATCGGTAACACGAGTAGTTAAAAAAATTAAGCTTTCAATTTCATTACGTTAAGTTATTTTATAGTAACACTACCGTAAACCTGATAAAAGTGTGTCGTGTCACCCATTAAAAACTCAACACCTATTAAGGAAGCTAAAATAATTATTGCACTAAAATTAATTTAAAATCAAAATTAAAATATTATATTCACTACAAGAAAACAGCCAAATAGTAACTCTATTTAGCAACTGATCCGGTAGTTAAAGAATTGTAATCGAAATACCAACTAAAGCTTTTGTTATTAAACAATACCAACTGATTTGTAACTGAAATATTGTCAGTTGCTATATAGCAACTGTTTAGTAACTAAGACAATTTCAGTTGCTATATAGCAACTGTTTAGTAACTAAGACAATATCAGTTGCTATATAGCAACTGTTTAGTAACTAAGACAATTTCAGTTGCTATATAGCAACTGTTTAGTAACTAAGACAATTTACCAACTGATTGTGTCAGTTAGTAAATAGCAACTGATTGTGTCAGTTAGTAAATAGCAACTGATTGTGTCAGTTAGTAAATAGCAAATGAAATTTCAGTTAGTAAATAGCAACTGAAATTTCAGTTAGTAAATAGCAACTGAAATTTCAGTTAGTAAAATAGCAACTGAAATTTCAGTTAGTAAATAGCAACTGAAATTTCAGTTAGTAAATATTTAGCAACTGAAATTTCAGTTAGTAAATAGCATCTCGATTGATCGAGATTCAATGGAACTTTTTGGACCATTTTCGATCGATCGGATTATATCTCGATGGATCGAGATTCACTGGAACTTTTTGGACCATTTTCGATCGATCGGTCTATATCTCGATGGATCGAGATTCACTGGAACTTTTTTAGGGCTTTTTCGATCGATCGGCCTATATCTCGATGGATCGAGATTCACTGGTGAATGTTGTTTTATTAAATGTTTAAATATTTACCTAACTAACAATTTTATAAGATGGTGATCAAAAAAACATGTAAATGGTGGTCTGAACAGTGTAAATTGACACGTCACTATCTTTGTCATAACATTTCCGCTGCAAATCGTTATTCTGTATTTTAAAAAATGTATGTAATGCAATTATTTACGGATTTTGACTCAATTTTATACAGATTATTAACAAACCGTAACAAAATTTCATACTAACAAGATTCAAAACGATTTTATTAGATATTTATAATAATACAAATAGGTTATATTTTGAAATGTAAATGGTTAACATGTATTATACATGAATTAAGTAGTGAATTTTGTAAAACTCGTCCATATTAGATAACACATGAAATTGTTATTTTGATCTTATAATACAAATATTTATTATGATTAATTACAAACATTTATTATGATTAATTACAATTAATCATAAACCCTAAACCCTAAATCATATTCTTCTATTCTGCCACGTCCTTGCGTTTGTTTACCATTCAGCAGTTGCAAAGCTGTTTTATGGGTTAATTAGCCTTCGTGGCTTTTAGACTATTTGTTTTTTCCTTTAACAGATGATAAAAAAATATATATAATTATATAGTATTATACGAAATTTCATATATATCGTTTCGCTCAACATTACAACATATGAAATACAATATAATTATAGCAAATTCAGCAATCATTGTTTCATTTATTTATTTATATTTAATATGCAAGTTTATTTTAAAATGGATCTGCAACGACATTCACTATATGTTTTGGTATTTTGAGGCATCCAATGTTACTGTGTAAGTCACGTGGAAATTAATATTTCGTGTAAATTTTTTTTTGTTGATTGTTGTTTTATTAAATGTTTAAATATTTACCTAACTAACAATTTTATAAGATGATGATAAAAAAACATGTAAATGTTATGTTACGTTGCTTTTCCCACATTGTAAAATTGATCAAAAATTTTGAAAGGCACATATTTTGCCTCCAATATTTTTTGGGTAAATTGTCAAAAATTCAAACCAAACTTTCAAACCCAACACTTATAATTCCCAGACATTACTGACTCACTTTTATTACGCTCTATCTACCCCTCTCTCTCTCTCTGTCTTAATATACATATATCTATATATATACATATATATACATATATCTACATATCTACATATATATATATATATATATATATATTTATATATATATAGCCTCCTTCTCCGTCATTCCTCCGCCCTAGCTAACACAGTAAGTCTATCTCTATATATATTTACATATCTCGTTTGGTTGATTTAGGGCTTGTTTGGTTCATAGCTTATTTAGGGCTTGTTTGGTTCATAGCTTATTTAGGGCTTGTTTGGTTCATAGCTTACTGTTTATTTAGGGCATGTTTGGTTCATAGCTTATTTAGGGCTTGTTTGGTTCATAGCTTATTTAGGACTTGTTTGGTTCATAGCTTATTTAGGGGCTTGTTTGGTTCATAGATTATTTAGGGCCTGTTTGGTTCATAGCTTATTTAGGGCCTGTTTAGTTCATAGCTTATTTAGGGCCTGTTTGGTTCATAGCTTATTTAGGGCCTGTTTGGTTCATAGCTTATTTAGGGCCTGTTTGGTTCATAGCTTATTTAGGGCCTGTTTGGTTCATAGCTTATTTAGGGCCTGTTTGGTTCATAGCTTATTTAGGGCTTGTTTGGTTCATAGCTTATTTAGGGGCTTGTTTGGTTCATAGCTTATTTAGGGCTTGTTTGGTTCATATCTTACTGTTTATTTAGGGCTTGTTATGACAATTGGATTGATTAAGTTTGAATGGCGAAAATTTAAGTATAAATATATAAAACAAACCTAAAATATTTAGGATTTTATATATGATAGTCTGTTTTTTTTATTTACATTCAAAACCATTCAATGATATTAACGAGATTTTCAATGCGAATACTACAGATAATAAGTATAGCGCTTATAAAAAATAATTGTATACACTGTTTTGTTGCTTCTTTTTAGACTGTTTTATAGTAAGTTTGGTTTTTAAAAAAAGTATACATGACAAGGGTTAACCTTAATCATTGAATTTTGTTTGAGTTTTAAGATGGCGGGACGCAGCTACAGTAAAATTCCTCAAGGATCAGTTAACAATGGCAAAGTTGAACCCTCTAGGCGTGGAGGTTATGCATCGTTTGGCGGCAGTCGAGGAGGCTTTTTAACAGACAGTAGTGGCCTTGGAGGCTTTGCAGCAATAGGTAGCGGCCGTGGAAGCTTTGCAGCAATAGGTAGCGGCCGTGGATTGTAATTAAATCTCGACTCGGTATTTTAAGGGAGGAAGAAAGGCTTCGAAGGGATGAGGAGACTCGGGTAATGCAACAACAGATACGCCAGATGCAAGGGATGTTTGAAATATTTACAAACACATTGACAAGATTGCCTCGTGAAGATTCTGAAAATGTTAATGACAAGCAAACTGACTTAAATTAATTTTTTACGTATCTATGGATCGATTATCTTTTAGATTGTAATTAAATCTCGACTCGGTATTTTAATGTCGATGACGACAAGCACAATGACCTAGATTAATTTCTATGTAGGTTTAATTAGGATTATCTTTTGAATTGTACTTTAATCTCGATTTGATATCTTATTGTAGCAATTATTATATTAAATCTCGATTTGCTTAGTTGAACATAAATATTTTTATCCATATGACAATTGCTTACATTTTGAATATGAAATTATATGAATTTATGAATATATGTATATATATTAATATATATATATATATATATATTATTAATATATTAATAATTAATAATATATATATATATATATATATATATATATATATATATATATATATATTAATATGTCGATTAGTATATATATACTAATTTCTAACTATATGAAATTTCAGTTGCTAAATATTTACTAACTGAAATTTCAGTTGCTATTTACTAACTGAAATTTCAGTTGCTATTTTACTAACTGAAATTTCAGTTGCTATTTTACTAACTGAAATTTCAGTTGCTATTTACTAACTGAAATTTCAGTTGCTATTTACTAACTGAAATTTCAGTTGCTATTTACTAACTGACACAATCAGTTGGTAAATAGTTGGTAAATAACAACTGATATACCATTCAGTTGGTAAATTACCAACTGACACATAATTCAGTTGGTAAAATGTTAGCAACTAGCCTTTTTCCAACCGAATATACAGACGGCAGATCAGTTGGTAAACTGAGTTTACCAACTGACTTTATTATTTCCCAACCGAATATTCAGTTGTTATTTGGCTGTTTTCTTGTAGTGATTGGTTGACACATCCTAAATTATAGTGTACTGTATGAAAACGAAAATCAAATTTATTAGTCGTACCGAAAAAGTGTCGGATCGATACATTTCAAGTACGTTACGTAAAAAATAAAAAATAAATTTATCAACCGAAAAGACACCTGATATATAATCGTGTCAACCCTTTTTCTGCTTACCTTTTTTTCATATTTTATCCAACGGTACATAGAAAACTAACGTAGACTATACTAAAAATAAAATAAAAATAAGACAGCAAAAATGAATACCTATCGTTCTCCACGAGAGCGATACACCAATTAAAGGGTTTGGGCCATTTTTACGGGACATAATAAATACTGTATAGATTTATCAATGACCGGATGGATACTTAACATAAGTTTATAATAAAATTTATTTCAAAAAAAGAAGTTAACTTATTGACTGGGCTACAATGACATTGACAACTACCAAATCACTTTTCGAGTTTGCGTTGATCATTTACTTGGTCAAGTCTTCGCACCCCAAGACAAATCAAAGAAAAATCCACTCCCAAGAGCCCGAGACACTAAAATAATTTTATAGTTGTACTAAAAACTAAAAACTTTTTATTTTTGTAAGAAAAATCAGATTAAAAATAAAGGTTTTATCAAAATATTATTTGCTGTGATGAAATTACATTGTATTTGTACTGCAAAATAATATTTGTATTGCAAAACTGTCATAAAACCGTCACAAAAATCGTCGCTAATAAGCTCGTAACAAAAAATACCGTCACTAATCCCGTCGCTATTTGGGTATTTTTTTTTGTAGTGTTGTATCGTTGATTCGTTTATATAATTAAGGTGAAATTATGAAGCGAGAGGTCTTCTCTATACACATGAGCGTAGGATAATTACGCTCATAGAATTGAAAAAGAAAGAATACATCGTGGTGGAAGGACCAAGGATGCGACGTGAGAAGCATAGGTCGAAGTAGGAGTATGAGATTTGTAACTTTTCATACTAAATTGTTATGCAACATTTATTATGTTTTTGAATAAAAATAAAATAAATGGGTCTCTATGTTTTTAGTTTATGTTTGCTTTTTTTCTAAGAGAGGTTGGGCATTTTTTAAAACAATTAAAGATTTCACTTCATCATCATTAAGCAATAATCAAGAGAATGTGTTGACGTTAATGGACCCATAGTTAAACTACTTTTCTAATTAGTTCTCCCACTTTCTTTGAAACAATTACAGTCCTGCAAAATCACATAATTAGACCTTCTATTGGACACGTATGAAAGTTTAACTTACATTATGAGGTAAAAGAACTCTTGATATAAAAGTAATTTACTTTTAAAGCAAACTCGTACAAACAGATTCGTTATGACTTATGATTGTCATCATCAATTCAGGACAATACTTTCCGAGCAAATGGATTGTCCGGATCCGTTAGGCTATTACGAGACTTTTCTGAGCAGACTCCGAGATCTTGTCACTCCAAAATGAACATTACCCCCCAAATAAGAGTGTTACAATACTAATTATAAAAACTTATCATACTAAAAGATAAATGATGCATTCATATTTAAACTCTCTATTTGCAGTTCATGACGTGACACTTTTTTATTGGTTGCAAATTGTTATCTACATGAAATTGATTAAAAAACTTGAATACAAAAGATGTAAAATTTATTTATTATTTCTTCCTCAAAGCTCTACTAGAAATGACATGATAGTTGTTCATAACTTCAGATTAACACCAAGTGAATTTCCAAAGTCCAGTCATCAAAATAAAATAAAAAACCCACCCCACAATGAAATGATTTTTCTTGAGGTTTGTGGAATACAAACCCTGATAGAAATGTTAGTCTTTCATGACTTTAATAACACCAAGAGAATTTACAAAAGTCTTGTCATCCTAACAAAATAAAACCATAAAACTCAAAGCCGCCCCCAATATTCAATCCCCATACTCGATACAAAAACCAAACAAAAGTCATAGCCACCATTCAAGACAACAAAACTCACCATTTTCTTTGGGCATGATCATGCCTCCCCTCTCTCTTTTAATCTTCTCTCTCCTCCTTCCCTTCACCCTCTCCGAAACTACTTTCACCGCTCTCACCGCCTCGAACTCACCATGGTCACCTTCCGGAAACCGTGTCCTGCTTTCCAACAACTCCCTTTTTTCGGCCGGTTTTTTACCCCTCAGTAATAACCCTTCATTGTACATTTTTCAAGTTTGGTACCATAATATATCTATACCTACGCCTCTTTGGTCAGCTAACGAAAACTCTCCGATCAATGGCTCCGCCACTCTTTCAGTCTCTTCTTCTGGGTCACTCCGACTCCTTGCTGGCCCCTCAGGACCCAACCTCTGGCCCGGAACGAGCACGAACAGTACGCTATTGTTAAACTACCATTTCTATTATAGTGTTTTATTTTGTTAATCTACACTGAAGTTAATTACTACTCAATTTAAGCAGGTTGTGGTGAGTTGTTTTCTTATTTAGAGTATTTTTATCTCTATTTGAAATCATTCTATAGTTTAGGCTTTAGAGTCAACTTAAAGGTGCCCAGTTTTGTCAAGGCACAATTTTATCTCTATTTAGTATTTACTTCTTTTTTTTCTTTCTTTCTAGCTTACCTCACTTTTTTATCATCGAGTATTAAATCAATTCAAGGTGCATAATTTGGTCAAGTTAGGGAGTACTGGTAACATTACTTATTGTTTTTTGGAAAATGGACATTGGACGTTTAATACAAACATTTCGAAATGTCAGTATATTGAACACTGAATAAGGGACGGAGCGAGTACTTTTCTATCTCAATGTTAATCAAATGATTCAGTTACCTAGCTAGAGTTGATGAAATGTCAGTATATTGAACACTGAACAAGGGACGGAGTGAGTACTTTTCTATCTCAATGTTAATCAAATGATGCAGTTACCTACCTAGAGTTGATTTTACCTTAATTTTATTCAATCCGATTGGAGGATGACTTGTTCATTATTTTCATTACCCTCGTTACAATTTTAACAGAATGGTGTGGCGTTGAATTTTTTTTTATTTTTTTTCATTTATAGTAATTTTTTTTATAATTCTTAAATTATTTGTCAAGGACACATGACTCAATTTAAGCCATTTCAATTGTAGAGCGACCAAGCGGGTTATTTCAATAGGTTCTTTATGTTATTTGTTACAATTGTGCAGTATAGAGTTGATATTGTAGTCGTTATACTATTTTCCTGTAAGACAATACTTGATTCGAGTCAATTCAATGGTAACGCTGCCCTTTCAACAATTATCTTTTTGTTTGTCACAGTTTTAATGAAACGGTACAATAACAATACGATATTTAATTTTTATTATTATTCTCCAACAGGTATGAAGTTGGTTCTTCACGACAACGGCGAGCTTGTCTTTGGAGGATGGTCAAGCTTTGACCTTCCAACGGACACGATCCTACCAAACCAGAACATGAACCAAACCGTAATCACCTCAAAAAACAAAAAATACAAATTCATTAACTCAACATCTCTCGTTTTTAACCAGAACGACAGTTACTGGAACTCTGGAAAAGCAATGCAAATTCTCCAAGACGACGGAAAAGTGCTTCAGGCTGATGGAGCTTCATTCATTTCCTCCGATTTCGGAGAAAATAGGACTCGAAGGCTAACTATTGACGACGATGGGAATTTCAGAATTTACAGTTTTGACCCGAAAACTAACAAGTGGGACGTTGTTTGGCGGGCCATAGGTGAAATTTGTAAGGTTAATGGAATTTGCGGGCCTAATTCTATATGTATAAGTAGTGATGACCAGTTTGCAACGCCTTCTTGTGTTTGTCCACCAGGATTCAGGAAAAATTCCAGAGGGGATTGTGAAAGGAAAAGGCCAATGTTGGAAAGTGGAAACACTAAATTTTTGAAACTTGATTATGTTAATTTCTCGGGTGGGTCGAATCAGACTAGTCGGATTGCGCAAAATATATCACTTTGTGAAGGGTGGTGTTTGTCTGATCCGAAATGTCTTGGTTACGGGTTTAAATACGACGGGTTAGGATATTGCGTGTTACAGATTGATAGGCTTCTGAACGGGTACGTTAAGTTGTTAATTGTATCAAAGCTTGATTTATTTGTTGGATAATTATTTAATCATTCCTATTATTAATCAACATAAGCCAGAAACATTAAAGTTAACTTGATTTTTGGAAAGTTGTGGTATTTCTCTTTGGTGTTAGTATTATTAGGATGTGGTGGCGCAGTGTATTTGCTGGGAATCGATCATTTTTTGCCTATATTATGATATCACTTTAAGGCCTTGTTTGTTGCGGCTTTGAATCCCTTTTCTTTTGCTTAAAAGTATGTTTGCATTAAATTACTCGATTTAAAGCCTAGATTTACTGGTCTCTTGGCTTGAAAAAGCCATAGACTTTTTAAGCCAGGTGAACCTAGTTTTTTCTTGATCTTCTGCCTTATTTGCTTAAAAAATGCAAAACTAAAGAAACCTAAGTTTTCAGTTGTACAGAAAGCTAAGATGTTATACTTTGGCTTAAAAGCTGGACGTTTTGCTTGATCTTAAAGCTCGGGTTTTTAAGATTCTAATGCAAATAAGTTTGAGCTAGAAGTAATATAAGCTATTGTTTATTCTTGGTAAATCAACATATAACTTAGGGCTAGAAGCTTTAAGTTTGATGAATGCATCTATTTTCTCGACCTTTAAAATCTAGCTTATTTTCTTATGTTTTTAGGGGCCACACCCATAAGTATATTTTATACTGAAAGCTCGACTTGGTAAATAAACAGCTTTATTTATTTATATTATTTCCAACCAGGTACTGGTCGCCAGGGATTGAAACCGCCATGTTTTTACGAGTAGACAGTTCAGAAACAGATCAAAGTAATTTTACCGGAATGACAAATTTAATGGAAACAACGTGCCCTATACGTATTAGCCTCCCATTACCCCCAAAACAGTCGAATTCAACCACACGAAATATTATTATCGTGTGTACCCTTTTTGCAGCCGAGCTTATAAGTGGCTTCCTTTTCTTCTGGGCTTTTCTGAAAAAGTATATCAAATATCGTGACATGGCACGTACCTTAGGGCTTGAGTTTTTGCCCGCTGGTGGACCCAAAAGGTTCACTCATGCAGAGCTAAAATCTGCTACTGATAATTTTTCGAGTATTATTGGTAGAGGCGGATTTGGAGATGTTTATAAAGGGGAATTAAGTGATCATAGAATCGTGGCTGTTAAATGTTTAAAAAATGTAGCAGGTGGGGATGCTGAATTTTGGGCTGAGGTCACGATTATCGCGCGTATGCATCATTTAAATTTGGTCCGATTATGGGGGTTTTGTGCCGAAAAAGGGAAAAGGATACTTGTTTACGAGTATGTACCAAACGGATCCTTGGATAAGTTTTTATTTTCATCGGTTCAAGCTAAGTCAACGACATCAGAAGGTGAAACCAGTGAAAGTTCCCTGACGGAATATAATAAGCCGGTTCTTGATTGGAGCATTAGGTATGGTATCTAATTTAACATCTTACTCATTGTTCTATTTATCAGTATTTGATTTGATTTTTCTTGCTTAATGCTCTATATTCCGTCTGACTCATGCTTTTAAGTTCTATTTTTCGCATTTTTGTTTTAAAGTTAAGAGTGTTTGTGGTTGACCAGCTAATTTGCTGGAAAGTTTCAACCAAACAAGCCTTTAGTTTGGAACTTTTTTGTGGTTGGCTTATCTTAGGCCTTGTTTGGCTGCAGCGTGAACGCTCAACCTGTTTCCTTAGAAGTTGCAACCAAATGAGCTTGTTTTTGCATTCAAGCTCTGGGATTAGTTTGTTAAAAGCTGTAACTAAATCAATGGTTTTGCATTTTTGTTTAAAGGCTAAGACTATGTTTGGTTGACCAGCTCATTTTTAGCTGAAACCAGATGATCCTTTAATTAGCGATTTTTTGTTGTAATTGGCTTTAGTTGCAAATTTGTTGCAGGTTTTAAGCTTGTTTGTTTTTCTTAAAAGCTGGACTGTCGCAAAGTTGACCTTTTTTTTTCTTAGAAATAAGCCTGTTTGGCTAAAACTTAAACCAAATCATCTTTTTTACATTTTTGATAAATTGACTGAATCCCTAATTTCACACTTTCTTTTTATAAGGTACCGTATTGCGTTAGGAGTCGCGAGAGCTATCGCGTATTTACACGAAGAGTGTCTCGAATGGGTGCTTCATTGCGATATCAAACCCGAGAATATACTTTTAGGCGATGATTTTTGCCCGAAAATATCAGATTTTGGATTAGCAAAACTAAGGAAAAAAGAGGACATGGTTAGCATGTCACGCATACGTGGGACCCGTGGGTATATGGCGCCCGAATGGGTAAAATCGGAAACCATTACGTCTAAAGCCGATGTGTATAGTTTCGGAATGGTATTATTGGAAATTGTAACGGGTGTTAGAAATTTCGAAATACAAGGATCAAAAATGGACAGTGACGATTGGTATTTCCCTCGGTGGGCCTATGAGAAGGCGTTTAAAGAGATGAAAGTGGAGGACATTTTGGACCGTCGGATTAAGCATTGCTATGATAGTAGGGTCCACTTTGAGATAGTCGATAGAATGGTGAAAACTGCTATGTGGTGCCTTCAAGATAGGGCCGAGTTAAGGCCTTCGATGGGGAAAGTGGCGAAGATGCTTGAAGGAACGGTTGAGATTACAGAACCTAAGAAACCAACCATTTTCTACTTGGGAGAAGACTAGATTGGGTACTCATGTTTTGGTTCTTCAAGCACCAATAATAAGACGCCCGTTACTACAGATTTTTCATTTCGTATAGCAATTTCTCATATTTATAAGAACGAAAATTAACCAGGTGAGCGAGAGAAGAATGTGTGATGTACCGTACAAAATGTAATTTGATCTTCGTTCCATTTTGGTTTTTGGCTATGTAACATAGGTTAAGTATATACTGTATAAGATTTCTCAGATCTCTGGTTCATTACAATTTATAAAAGAAAAATGCTTCATCTTTCCTAGTTCCAGCTTTTAGAAGAAAAACCCTGAAGAAAAGCGTAACCGAAAGGGTACATACTGATTAACTACCTGGGCTAAATTATGTTACAAAATATTAAATTGATAATCATAGAGTAGGGCTGGGAAAAAATCCCGACATCCCGACCCATATCCGACTCAAGAAGAGTCCCGACCCGAAAATGTCGGGTTTTGTCCCGACCTGACAAATTTCGGGATGGGGATCATGGTGACAATTTTTATTTCGTCGGACGTCCCGACCCGACCTGATTTTTCAATTAATTTATATTTTAAATTATATAACATAATTTTTTTTATTACAACATTAAAATATAATTTAATTTTTATCAAACATAAGTGATGAGAATCAAATATCGTACCTCTAGCATACAATACAACAATTTTACCATATGAGCTACAATCCTTTCTGTTTCATATATTAATTATAATTACATAAGTATAATATAAATTTATAGTTTTGAATATATAAAATTATTAAAATAAAAAATATACTTAAATTAAAAAGTTATATTATTACTCCAAAAAAGATAAATGATCATTATTTTCTGATTATAAAAATTATAATGATAATGTATCTCATTTAGTATGATAATTGTTGCTTGTGTGAATAAAACTAAATAGAATATGATAAAAAACGTATCAATTTTTTTATCTACTCCATTATTTGTAGTTTCACACTGTTTTTTTACTACATGTTAATTTATTTTTTCATTTATTAGTAATGTTATTTTTAAACTAGAATTATGTTTCGTATTAATAAACTGTTTAGATTTCTCAAATAAACATTGTTAATAAAAAATGACGTTGTCGTCAAATAAAAAAATATGTCGGGAGATTCGGGATTAACCTATCCCGACCCTACGGGATCTCGAAAATTCGGGTCCCGACTTTTGTCGGGTCGGGATCGGGATTTTTTTTTCACTTTAAAAAGTAATCGGGTATGAATACAAATTGATCGTTTACGGGTCGGGTCCCGACGCTAACCCACCCGGCATGAGTAAGCTAAGTACACAGACTGGTACATTAGAAAAACTAAGAGCACAGAATAAAAACTTAAGCAAGTTTGTCATTCAACTTAGACAAAAAAAAAAACTAGTTCAAATGTACAAATGCGTAAAAATATAGCAGCTGAAGGTTGATATATGGCGAGGGTAATTTTTTATTACACTCGACTTGTTAATTTAATAGTCAAAGAACACACGAGGCAGATCATCAAGGGGGGATCTAAGGGGATTTCCTCGGTTCGATTTTGGTTTACGCGATTGTTGGTACATCAGATGAAGTTGTCGAGTTTCCCACCCGCAGCCCACTCCTCCATCTTATCTCGGAGAGTGAAGCATCAGTCAGTCTCGTGTCCATGGCTGATGTGGTATTTGCAGAAACGGTTGTATTATGACGGGATGGGTGGTGGTTGGTTGTAAATGGGGGGCGGTTGGTAGAAGAAGGGTTTGTTTTGCACTTGTAGCATCACCTCAGATATCGGCATGGTAAACCAAGTCGTCAGTACTTGACAAGGGTCGTTCACAGGAGACCTCAGACGAATTGGATGTGGCTGATTGTTTGGGCCTCGACCACGGTCATTGTTTCGGGGATAGGGGTTGTCTCTGCCCCAGTTGAATTGGAATGGTCGGTTTTTGCTAGGGGGCTTCGGTGCATCTTAGTTGATGTTGTTTATTGTTCCGGATGGTGTCAGGGATGATTTGTGATCTTTTTCGATATCAACGTGCTGCTTTATAAAGGATCGGAGTTGCTGGACCGTCCTAGGTGAGTTGGCGATTATTTCGTTTCAAATTCGGCTCTGGATGGGCATATTTTGTTTTAATGCAGATATAGCAATTGAGTCCGAACAGTC
This sequence comes from Primula veris, assembly GCA_963682055.1. Lineage (NCBI taxonomy): Eukaryota > Viridiplantae > Streptophyta > Magnoliopsida > Ericales > Primulaceae > Primula > Primula veris. The sequence continues at coordinate 15,988,547 of OY821743.1, read as the reverse complement.
AGCACAATCCGCGTGTTTCTGCCAAAACCGTCGGTCGTATTTCTCGAGGCTTTCTTTTTGTAGCATTTTTATTTGGTATAGATGCTCCGGTTGGGCATACCGCTCTTTTAGGTTTATAAAAGGATGGGCAAACTCATAGGCCAGATCATCCCAACATGCGATCGAGTTCGGTTCTACACGTTGAAAACACTGTTGGTTTCCGTGTACGAAATAACAATTAATAATAAATAAAGGACTAAACAATAATTAAATAAAACCTGTCACGCCCCAAATTTACAGAAACCGGGAACGCAATTAAAATAAAAAAAAATGTAAAGGAAAATACTGAAAAGAACAAACTACCGGAAAAAAAACGCTGACTTACTGCAAAATAAGAACTTTTACATAATATAGAAAATACAATAAGCGTAAGCACGTATATAACGGCTTGGTAACACCCTTTTTAGTACCGAAACGGTACCTCGATTGACGCTAAGAAAGGCTACAGTAGACCGAGGCGAACAAGCACGAAAAGAGATGAAACGCAACCGAGTTTAGTCTCAAAATTCAGCTTAGACCTGCGATGACCAAGCTACAAGAAAACGATCCAAATTTGTTACTAAAAAGCGAACTTCAGCCTTTAAAAGGCTCGGAACAGAACTGAAAAGGGGACAAAAACCAATGGATATATACCTCAAATTACTCCCCTATGCGTTAGCTTTGCAACGGAAAAGACGGGTTATATTTTTGTTTGTAGTTTTTATATTTATGTCAGATTATTATGGTTTTTTTTTTAAGCTTATTTAATTATCGAACCAATTTAACGTTAAAAGAATGAACTGAAGTGATGTAGTGAGAATTCTGAAGTGTGGTTGGAGGTAGAGGTAGCTGTTGTCAGTCGTCAGTTGTTGTGTCGGTCTTTTACATTTTGTTTAGGAATCATGTGCCAACTTAGTATCCGGGAGCAGTAACCGAGCGTATGGATATCATGAGTAGTTGGTTCCTTACGTTTATTGCCGACGTATGGATATCATGAGTAGTTGATTCCATACGTTGATCTGAGTAGTGATCCGGCATCTTACGTGGATCTGAGGAGTGATCCGACACCCTATGTGATTCCGATTTTATACACTTTTGAGTCGTGGGTTGAGTCACGCCACTTGGCGTAAGTAGTTGATATTCAGTAGAGTTGTGGGTGTGGAGAAGCAATAACATGAACATTTTATATGAAAGAATAAATATTAAAATTCGTACTTTGTATTTTTTTTTACCGTAGACATTTATGTAGCGAGTTTAGTTGACTCACCCTTTACTTTGTGGTTTTTCGTTTTTTTTTTTTTTTTGTTGTATTTGCTTTATATGTGGAGAGTCGGATGTACAGGTTTTTCCCGAGCAGTTTGAGATCATGGTCGTAGGCGAGAAGTTAGTGTTCTGGGTTGGTGTATTTTGGGTTGTAGGCATAGTATAGGTACTCGAGGCCGAGTTAGTTTGTTGTAGTGTATTTTAGATGATGTATATTATGTATATTTATGTAGCAAACGTACTGGTATTGTACTATTTTGTGTAATACATGCCTAAGCAGCGTTTTTTTTTCCGGTAGTTTGTTCTTTTCAGTATTTTCCTTTACATTTTTTTTTATTTTAATTGCGTTCCCGGTTTCTGTAAATTTGGGGCGTGACAAAACCAGTGTAATCTTTATTAATTTCCAAATGAAATAAAATAAACTGATTACAACATGTAGGTACTGAATTGTAAATAGAAACAAACGTAATCAGATTATTATTAATTAATAATCTGATGTACTGATTTGCAATTAAAAGAAACTGCCGGACTGGAAAGTATAGACTTAACAGCCGGACTGTTCTGTTATGAATTTAAATTACAGGACTGAATAGAAACTAATCTAATTACAGAATTAAAATACAGAAATGAAATTACATAATAGAAACAGTACTTTAAACTAATTACAGAAAAGTAAATACAGAATATAAAAGCTACAGCTAAGGACAGAATATTTAAATACTGAATTAAAATACTGAATTGAAAGGACAGAATGTAAAAACTGAATTTAAATGCGAAAAAATAAAACGGACAGAATGTAAAATTAAACAGACGAGGCTACTGTTAACAGTATGCCCTTAACCGATATTCGCCCAACCACCTTAAGGTTTCTGGTTGCGTTGGCGCTTCGATCCCAAGGTACAACGTCTCTCGGAAGACTCGCCGGAAACTGGCGACGAGTCTAAGTCGAGCTTTTAGTGGGTGGTTCTCTCTGGTTTCTAAGTGCTATGAATAAAAAATATATGCAGCTTTGAATTGTTAGAGAGAAGATACTGATTTCATGTGTGTTAGAATGTGAGGGGATGGCTGCCTCTTTATAGAGGATTCTGAAACCGCAGAATTAAATGTGGTCATTTACTTCTGGGAGTTACATCCCCAGAATCCGCCTCCAATTACTGCTGGAGTTTCAAACCTTCTGGAACTCTAGTGACTGCTCTTGCAAATATGCAAAAGTCCCTTTTCAGATTTAGTACAAGACCCAAGACCCAAGACCCAAGACCCAAGACCCAAGACCCGAGACATTCCCCAAATCCCACATCCCGCATCCCGCGGCCTGCGGCCCGCGTCCCGTGACCCAAGGCCCGAGGCCCGAGACCCGAGCGAGCGCGCGCGTGTGTGGTACACACTAACCCACTCATGAGTATGCAGACTTTATTAGTTTACCAACTACATGGGATGGACTTGTATATATAGAGTAAAAAACAACCTTGTTTTTCCAATGTGGGATAACCCTCATGGTTTATTCCCACTCTCTACTCCACTTTCCAGATTTCGGTTTTTCCCTCTTTCAAGTACCAACATTCGAGTCCAATTATCATTCATACCATTCCTCCGAATAGGTCATGGGATATACCGTTGCGAAGCTCGTCGCACGAGCTACTCAAACGCATAGAGTATGGCCTCAGAAAAACTGAGGAGTCGCATTAAAAATTGACTCAAAGTTGGTCCCTGACCACTTTGGAAAAACATGTTTAAACTACATGTTTTCCTATTTTTCCAACAATCCCCCACATGAATGCAATTGGCTCGAAAGCCCATGTCCTAAATACAAATCAAGAGAACCGCAAAAGTTCACTGCCTAAGGTCAGGTAGCGCGCGCCTTGAACCTGCCGTAGCGGAGTACCACCCAGAATACTGCTATTAGGTAGCTGTAAAGCTTTGAACCATCAAGCTTTGTGTATCCCAGAATGGCACCCGCACAGTGCCCTCTCTACCCACGTACTAGGCCCTTTAGTTGTTGTCCATATTTGGCCTGGACTGCCTTGGCAACTTCAACTCAGTGCTCTAGTGAATTAGCCCAAGCTCATCATATGGTACCGGCCTTACACACTAGTTATAGGTGTTCCAAGTTGAAAGTGTCCTGACTCACTTTACTCGACCGTCGAGTTACTTGGATCATTAAGAGCCTCAAGCTCACCCTTACAATGGTACAGGTCTATCACTCTGTCATCGCGGAGATGGGCTGGGAACTCCAGGTTCCCGAGTGCTTTGTTCAGTTGCCCCCACAGTTCAGTTTCCCTTTGAACCTATCAGGAAAGATTCCGTTTAGGTTGGGTTGCCTATGGGGGGGCAACCAATTTAATGGGCTTTAATCCCATTCCGTTCGATGACGTCTCGACTCCCACTTGAGTCAAGCCTTTAGTTAATGGATCCGCTATGTTTTTCTTTGATCTTACAAAATCTAAGGATACCACACCATTGGATAACAATTCCCTTACGGATTTATGTCTCCGACGTATATGTCGAGACTTTCCATTATACATATGATCCTGAGCCCGCGCAATAGCTGATTGACTATCACAATGCACGCTTATTGCGGGAACAGGTTTCGGCCACATTGGAATTCCTTCCAATAGACTTCTCAGCCAGTCTGCCTCTTCGGTTGCTAAGTCCAACGCTATGAATTCTGATTCCATAGTTGACCTTGCAATACATGTTTGTTTGGAGGATCTCCAAGACACAGCAGCTCCTCCCATTATAAACACATATCCACTCGTGGATCTTGTGCTATTGGAGTCTGATATCCAGTTGGCATCTGAATACCCTTCCAGTACCGCTGGATATCTGGTATAGTGCAGCCCGTAATCGGCTGAAAACCTCATATACCTGAGAAGTTTCATTATGGCCTTCCAGTGTTCCTCATTTGGATTACTGGTGTACCTGCTCAGTCTACTCACTGAGTTTGCTATGTCTGGTCTAGTGTAATTCATTATATACATGAGACTGCCTATGACTCGAGAGAACTCCAATTGATTCACACTTTTACCGAAATTCTTTTTCAGGTTACAGTTGAACTCAATTGGGGTTCTTGACATAGCTTTACTGTCCTTGTCAAACTTGTCTAAAACTTGTTTAACATAGTGACCTTGGGACAAGGCATACCCTTCTGATGTTTTGGTAATCTTCATACCAAGTATTACATCAGCTATACCCAGGTCCTTCATATCGAAGTGTTGTGATAACATTTTCTTTGTGGAGCTGATTCTATCATTACTCCCAATTATGATCATGTCATCCACATAGAGACAGACTACAACACAGTCTCTTCCACTTCCTTTAGAGTAGACACATTTATCACACTCATTAATGTAAAAACCGTTTGATAGCATAATTCTATCAAACTTCTCGTGCCATTGCTTTGGCGCTTGTTTGAGTCCATATAGAGACTTTACAAGTTTGCACACTTGGTGCTCTTTACCAGGAACTACAAACCCTTCCGGTTGTTCCATGTAAATCTCTTCTTCCAGTTCTCCATTTAGAAACGCCGTCTTTATATCCATTTGATGTATTTCCATATCAAACAAAGCTGCGAGAGCAATGACGATTCGGATAGACGTTTTCCTGGAGACAGGGGCATATGTGTCAAAATAATCGACACCTTCCGTTTGCCTGAAGCCTTTTACTACAAGTCTCGCCTTGTATTTCTCAATCGTGCCGTCAACCTTTAACTTCCTCTTGAAGATCCACTTGTGACCTAGGGGCTTGCTTCCTTTCGGAAGATCCACTAGTTCCCAAGTGTGGTTTTGCATGATTGATTCAATTTCATTTTGAATAGCTTCTTCCCAATATTGGGAATCCGGTGTTGACATAGCTTGTTTATATGTCGCCGGTTCGCCTTCAACCATGAAGGTTAGGAAATCAGGTCCAAAGGAAGTTTCCTTCCTTGCCCTTTTGCTGCGCCGAGGCTCTTCCTCTTCCTCTTCCTCTGTCGGTTCACTTGCCCCCACATTTCCTTCACTGTTCAACTCTTCAGTTGGTACAGATGTAGGTAATTTCCGGGGAAAGATATCTTCAAAGAAAGAGGCCTCTCGGCTTTCCATATACGTATCTACGTGCACATCGGGATTGTCCGACTTGTGCACGAGAAACCGATATGCACTACTATTCTGTGCATATCCGATGAACACACAATCCACCGTCTTAGGACCAATTCTCATCCTCTTAGGAGTGGGAACTAGGACCTTTGCGAGACAACCCCAAACCCGCAGGTTCTTATAACTGGGTTGATGACCTTTCCATAATTCATATGGAGTCTTTTCTCGCTTCTTATGTGGTAACTTGTTTAAAACATAGTTAGCGGAAAGTATCGCTTCCCCCCACATGTTCTGGGGTAACCCAGAACTGATTAGCATAACATTCATCATTTCCTATAGCGTTCTATTTTTACGCTCAGCAACCCCATTTTGCTCGGGAGTGTATGGGGCTGTGGTTTGATGTATAATGCCGCTTTCAGCGCATATCTGTTTAAACGGTGATTCATATTCACCACCTCTATCACTTCTCAATGTTTTAATCTTCCTATTGAGTTGATTTTCCACTTCGGTCTTATATAGAGCGAATTTCTCTACTGCTTCGTCTTTACTTCTCATTAAGTAAACGTAGCAGTATCTAGTACAATCATCTATAAAGGTGATAAAGTACTTTTTCCCTCCTTTTTGTTTGTATAAACTTTAAGTCGCATACATCCGTGTGTATTAGACCGAGAGGTTCACTTTCTCGTTCAACATGTTGAAACGATGATTTCGTTAACTTTGCTTCTACACAAATCTCACATTTGTGTTGCTTATCAAAAACGAAATTTGGTATTAGTTTTAGTGAAATTAATTTCTTTAAAGAATTATAATTCACGTGACCTAATCTACCATGCCACAAATGAAATGACTCAAAATAAATAATTAAACTCAGAATTTTTATTGGCCTCTTGGGCAACAGTCATTACAGTACTTGTGCTAGCCTCATCTTTAGCACCTTTATTGGGAGCAGGTGTCCCTACGTTCAACTTAAACATGCCGTTGGTCATATAGCCACGGCCTACATAGACACCATTTTTGGTGATTACAATTTTATCGGATTCTAAAACTAGCTTGAACCCGTTCTTCACCATCACCGAACCAGATACCAGATTCTTGCGGATATCTGGAACATGAAGCACATTTGTCAACCTCAGATCTTTTCCCGAGGTCATCTTCATCACGACCATTCCTTTTCCTTCCACCTTGGAAGTAGCAGAATTTCCCATGAAGCAGCTTTCTCCCTCTACCGCTTCGTAGGTCTTAAACATCCACCTTGTTGAGCAGATGTGGCTTGTGGCGCCGGTATCCAGCCACCACTCTTTGGGGTTGCTCCCCACGAGATTGACCTCAGAGACCACAGCAGTAAAGTGGTCGTCATCTCGTCCTCCCTCGGCCAGATGCGCCTGAGTTGGAGCTTTCCTCTTTCCCTTGCCCTTAAAGTTCCTCGGGGGGGGGGGGGGGGGGGGGGGGGGGGGGGGGGGGGGGGCTTAGGCTTAGCAGCGCCTTTATTGTCATAACAGTCCGCGGCACGATGGCCGGTCCTGTTACACACAAAGCAGATTCCCGCAAATTTCTTTGCGACAACAGCACTGCCTCTGGTGTCAAAACGTTTCCGTTTGACGTTGGAGCTTTCGACCACATTGGCCTTTGCCATCGGGATGACAGCACCACCGACTCTCCTCACGGAGCGACGGTTGCTCACCTCGATATTGAGCTTCTCAATGAGCCCCTCCAACCTCATTTCCTTCCGCTTGTGCTTCAGGTAGTTTTGAAAGTCTTTCCAAGACGGCGGCAATTTCTCAATCATGAGTGCCACCTGGAAAGGCTCATTAATAACTAGCCCCTCAGCCTCAAGGCGGTGATAAATCAGTTGGAGCTCCTCAACTTGCTCCATGACACCCCTACTGTCAGTCATACGGTACTCGTGAAAGTCTGTGACAACAAATCTCTTTGTGCCAGCGTTATTCACCTTGTACTTATTTTCGAGAGTCTCCCACAGCTCCTTTGCAGTAGCTTTGGGCTCGAAAACACTAAACAGCGTGTCATCTAGAGCACACAGGATATAGTTCTTGCATAGGTAGTCGGCATGTCTCCATGCCTCAACCGCAGAGAACGACTGCTCGTCCAGATCGTCCTCGCTTAGGACGGGAGCAGTCTCCTTAAGAAACCTGGTCAAATTCAGAGTGGTGAGATAAAACAGCATCTTTTGCTGCCAACGTTTGAAGTTGTCACCCCTGAATTTTTCCGGTTTCTCCAGATGAGAAGTCGGCAAAGTAGGCACTGCCGAATACATCGGTGCCTTGCCCTTGGCCGCAGCCTTAGCTGCAGCCTTGGCCGTGGCCGCTGCTTCGGCCGCAGCCTCAGCTTTGGCCGTAGCATCCGCCATAGCCGCAGACGCGGCGGCCTCAGCCGCTGCAACTGCGTCATCGGCATTAGCCCCCACAATCGCATCGCCCCCAGTGTTATGGACATCTCCACCAACCACTGGGTCATGCTCACTTCCGATAGGCAACTCAATAGGCGACGTGTTTGTCATCTGAAACGACAAGACAAGACATATGAGATACGCGTACAATAAATTCTATAAACAAACACAAAAACTGATATTTGGGTTTGTAAAAGAATTATCAAACAAAATGAAATAAACTCTTTATCCTTTTGAATATCAATACGGTTGATATTAAAAGGATTAAAACAATTCTTATTGAATACCAATACGGTTGGTATCAACAAGAAAATAAAATTAAAAAAAAAACTGTTTGGAATTTATTCTTTGTAATTCAATTTCTAATATAATTTAGAATTGAAAACAAGAAAGCATTATTCCTTATAAAAAATAAATAATTGTATTAATCAATACACGAAAGAAACAACAGATTATCGGTTAAGATTGTTGGTTTCCGTGTACGAAATAACAATTAATAATGAATAAAAGACTAAACAATAATTAAATAAAACCAGTGCAATCTTTATTAATTTCCAAATGAAATACAATAAACTGATTACAACATGTAGGTACTGAATTGTAAATAGAAACAAACGTAATCAGATTATTATTAATTAATAATCTGATGTACTGATTTGCAATTAAAAGAAACTGCCGGACTGGAAAGTATAGACTTAACAGCCGGACTGTTCTGTTATGAATTTAAATTACAGGACTGAATAGAAACTAATCTAATTACAGAATTAAAATACATAAATGAAATTACAGAATAGAAACAGTACTTTAAACTAATTACAGAAAAGTAAATACAGAATATAAAAGCTACAGCTAAGGACAGAATATTTAAATACTGAATTAAAATACTGAATTGAAAGGACAGAATGTAAAAACTGAATTTAAATGCGAAAAAATAAAACGGACAGAATGTAAAATTAAAAGGACGAGGCTACTGTTAACAGTATGCCCTTAACCGATATTCGCCCAACCACCTTAAGGTTTCTGGTTGCGTTGGCGCTTCGATCCCAAGGTACAACGTCTCTCGGAAGACTCGCCGGAAACTGGCGACGAGTCTAAGTCGAGCTTTTAGTGGGTGGTTCTCTCTGGTTTCTAAGTGCTATGAATAAAAAATATATGCAGCTTTGAATTGTTAGAGAGAAGATACTGATTTCATGTGTGTTAGAATGTGAGGGGATGGCTGCCTCTTTATAGAGGATTCTGAAACCACAGAATTAAATGTGGTCATTTACTTCTGGGAGTTACATCCCCAGAATCCGCCTCCAATTACTGCTGGAGTTTCATACCTTCTGAAACTCTAGGGACTGCTCTTGCGTGGTCATTTACTTCTGGGAGTTACATCCCCAGAATCCGCCTCCAATTACTGCTGGAGTTTCAAACCTTCTGGAACTCTAGGGACTGCTCTTGCAAATATGCAAAAGTCTCTTTTCAGATTTAGTACAAGACACAAGACCCGAGACCCAAGACCCAAGACCCGAGACATTCCCCAAATCCCGCGGCCCGCGGCCCGTGACCCGAGTCCCGAGACCCGAGACCCGAGCAAGCGCGCGCGTGTGGGGTACACACTAACCCACTCATGGGTATGCGGACTTTATTAGTTTACCAACTACATGGGATGGACTTGTATATATAGAGTAAAAAACAACCTTGTTTTTCCAATGTGGGATAACCCTCATGGTTTATTCTCACTCTCTACTCCACTTTCCAGATTTCGGTTTTTCCCTTTTTCGAGTACTAACATTCGAGTCCAATTATCATTCACACCATTCCTCCGAATAGGTCATGCGATATACCGTTGCGAAGCTCGTCGCACGAGCTACTCAAACGCATAGAGTATGGCCTCAGAAAAACTGAGGAGTCGCATTAAAAATTGACTCAAAGTTGGTCCCTGACCACTTTGGAAAAACATGTTTAAACTACATGTTTTCCTATTTTTCCAACAAACACTTGCCGACTAACTTGCCGAGGCTGGCGAGGAAGGATTTCCACATGAACCGGTCTAGATGGGTCCAGTGACTCATTTGGTACATGTAGTGTCGGAGGTGAGATTATGGGTCAGTGTCAGCATTGTAGATTTGAAAGATGACGTTGTGAAATTCAAGGGTGTACTGCTATATACGATCTCAGCAGTGAAAGACGTAGCCATGGTAGCAGCGTCGATACGTCAGACATCTTCTTTTACACGCTGGTCACGGTAAACTTGTGGTGGATGATATTGGTACGGGGTTGGTTCTCGGTTTAGGGATCGGGGTGGTTCCCTTCTTGGTTGAGACGGCTCGGGGGGGGGGGGGGGGGGGGGGGGGGGGGGGCAGCGTCCCTTCACGAGTAGGTGGAGTTTTTTGTCTTTCATTGCGAGGAGGTGCATGGCGATCATTCCTAGCACGGGACTCCGCCACTTGGGATCTTTCGGGATGAGGGGGAGCGTTCACCGAGCTTCGTGTCAGCTAGGGATTAAGCATCGCAGCGAGGAGGGCTTTTTAGGCGGCTATGGTTTGGAGCTCTTTTTCGTGTAGGTCCAACATCTTACGTTGGAGGTCATCATGGGTTTTTGGAGCATCGAGCATCTTGTTGGGTGCGGGGACATGATTACCCGTGACCCCGCCTTGGTCTGGAGTATGTTCAAAGGACATGACTCTTTAGATTCGTTGGGGACGGGTTTGGTCAGTGGTTTCACCTACCGGGGCAGAGTTGATTTCGGTGAGTAGAGGTTCTATCATTCTTGGTAGGTGGGTCGGTGGAGAGTTTTTTGAGTTTGAAAGGTGTGTTTGGGGATTTTTAGGTGGTCCTACCTCAGAATTTGCAGGAAAGAGTGAGCTGGCAGCTTGAATGATTCCGACTAGTGGTTTCCCACAGACACTGCCATTTGGGGAGCATAATTTTTCATTACACTCGACTTGTTAATTTAATAGTCAAGAAAACACACAAGCTCACGATAAGTATATATATAAATGTAATTCCGAAGATAAAGACAAGATAATGTAGCAGAAGTGAGCTCTTTTATTAATATGGAGATGGTTGCAAGTTACAATTGTTTGGTATCAGAAATATAACTAAAGTTACTATTCTGCTATCTATCAGGGATTGTGGTTTACAAGTATTTGCTTGATCTATGTCGGATTTCTAGAGAGAAGTGTTCTCTAGTCTTTAATATTGTTTCTCTTTTTTGGTGAGAAAAAACCAACATCTCTTTCAGGGGTCACTCTTAAACGGACGGTGGAGAACTAGGCTCGGACCGCAGGTGGTGTCAGGGTCACGTGTTCTCCTCTCACTGGCGGGGTTAGCGCGCCACACGGGGTTTAGGCGGGAACTGCGTCAAGCTTTGGCACCCATTTAACTAGGGTTCCGTACGCCACGTCATACCCATCCGGGTTACACATCCCGTCGACCGGTCCGCCTTCGACTACCATATCTGAGGCGGATGTCTTGCTCACTCCGAGGTACACATCCCGTCCATTTGGCATGCGAGTATCTTGCCTCACCATCATCTCGCTTCATTGGTGTGAATCTCGCCGACATGCGTACCTCAGAAAGGGGGGAATACAAATATTCCCTCGTCAAAATAGTTGTTACATGTATGTTTTAATTAACATTTGAAGTCGAGTAATCATGAGGTTGGAAACAATGCTACGAAATTTTTTTGATTCTAACTTGAAACAGTGTCAGTTTAGCTATTTAAGGAAAGAATTGCATCTTTAATTCACAAAAAAATGTGATTGTTTGAAAAAGTGTCGAAAATAGATTCAAATAAAACTTGCAGAAAAATTGTGCTGTTGTCATAATTTGCTTCAGAAACTCAGTTTTTGTTTGGCGCGCATAAACATTAACCCACGACATATATGAACATTAGACATGACAAAGTGGCGTAAATATTGATTCACAAGATAGCATAAACATTCGTTAGACCATCTTACAAACAGTAAAGATACAAAAGTAGCATAAACATCAAACCCCTCTACAAGGCAAAAGCATAACAGTTAAACCAAATTCTCTCTGTGATGATAGAAACAAACATAAGTTTTGTGTTCAACCTCTATATTGCAGTTTTATCAGGTTGTATTAATATAACTTTCCCAAAATACCAATCTAGCGTAACTATTTGATTTCTCAAATATTTCACTTGTATGAATCTATCAAGTCAATTAACATCAAAATACGGTCACTATCAGTAAGTTAAAATTATGCTAAACCTTGGATGTTCTTTAAGGGTTAGATCCACAAGATTTATGAAGGATCGAGTGCGGAGACGGGGTTTGTCTCTATGTAAAAGTTCCTTGAGAAATGACTTGTGAACAACATTGTATGGATTATTTGTAGAGCACGCCTCATTTTTTTTTTCATTAGTTTTTATATTGAGTGACAAATATAAAGAGTGAACCATAACTTTGTGTTGGAGGTTAAAAATTAGGGTTAGGACCTTCCAGCTATTGTAATACATGCTGAAACCTAGTAATGAAGACGGAGTTAATGAGCATTTAGTGACCCCATCGAGGGGAGCAGATAGGACCTGAACCCGCTTCCCTCGCCGAGTAGCTTATCAACGAGATATCCTCTAAAACATACTCATATATTTAAAATAATCAATCAGATATTCCATGAATGAAAGAATACACCAAATCTATATAGACATATCTCATAAGAATAGGGTCAAACCCTTAAAGATACGTTTCTTGAGAATAAAGGAAAGTATATTCGACAGCATGACTAAAAGATAGGCGAGAAACCCTCGCCAAGGGATATTCGACTATCCGAATGGATAAAATTATAAGATTAACGCCTCTGAAGGCTAACGAAAGAGACATGGTCTCTTAGGAGAGCTCCCCTTGCCTACGAGGAGAGGCGGCGTTGCCCATTCGAGCTAGCCAAGTCGGTGGAAAGATAAAGGAGATATAGCAGAATATATCTCAGCATGACATTAGGGATACACGAATATATAGACAAGATATGACTGACAAGATTATACCAATCATGAAAGATACTCCCTAGATCGCCTCTACCACCTATATAAGGGGCTCATAATCTAAAAAGGAGAGCATCTGAACTCATACGAACTCAGACATACACTTAATTATCGGGTACTACTAACCCTACTTGCATTGAATAGATATTTACATTCACTAGCAAAACCCTAAGAGGTTTAACATTCTCACTGCTCAGTTAGGCGGATGAGGTTAAATGGTGGTCAAACCACTAAGTCTCCATTAATCTTAGCTATTTATGCGCAGGTCATAAAGGGCTACCAAGAAGTCCGGGCCAAGCCCTAGAAATGAGCTCTCATATTTGCTCATAGAATGTGAGTAGAGTTCACGCACTAGACCTAAAATTAAAGGTCTATCGAATGGCGAAATCAGCGGAAAAGATCCACAGTTAAAAGCTTGGATTCGCTCTGCTAAAGAAGTTGAGAACAACCGATTCAAATAAAGTGAATCATCGACCTACTGATCTTTCCTCATATGACCGGAAAGACACCAAGTCAAATAGGTAGTAACCCACCCAAAGAAGCAAGCACACGCAAGGATGGACCAGCAAAGAAACAACGACGCAGCAAAACCGGTGCAACGGAAGGAAACACGGATGAAACCAAAAACCTGCCAAGTTTCGGTCCCAAAGATCTGATAGGCTTCCCCACTCCGCATAACCTTCCGTTGTGTATCGAAGCATCAATAGACTCACTGAATGTCGGACCCGTGTGGACTGACCAGGGAAATGTGATCAACATTATGTATCAAGGCTCCTTCCTATGTCTCGGGTACACTACGGAGGATTTCGAATCAGTTAAGGAACCACCCTATGACTTCAACTCTATCCCCGCGTTTCCTCTCGAATCGATCAAACTCCCACTCGCCACATGAAGGGTTACGACGACCATTACCTTTTATGTCATGAATATCCCGTCGGCCTTCGGAGTCCTCCTTGAGAGGTCATGGTTGCACTCCGTTAGAGGGGTCGCCTCAACCTACCACCAAAAGTAAAAATACCATGGCAGGGGGGAATTGAAACAATTCATGAAAGACCTCCTCCCACTCGAAATGCAATCATCGCGGCAGTAGAAGCTGGAAGGAACCTCCCGACGCCCTCAGAAGAACGCAATCCATGGGAAGACCTTTGTGAGAATATCGAAGAGAGGTCGGACCTCGAACCCAAAGACAAAGTAATAGAGGATCAAAGAAAAGTGCAAATACTAGGGGGAGACCTCTTCGAAAGCAATCTTTGCAAAGAGGAAGCCGAGAAGATCGAGGCCCTCCTCCTGGCTAACTTGGATAACTTCACATGGACACCCATCGAGATGCCGGGCCTGGACACGGAGATGGCATGTCATAGTTAGACCGGATGCAAATCTGATCACGCAGAGAGGAAGACGACCAACCTCTCAGCATGCAGAGGCCGTCAACGCTGAAGTTGAGAGGCTCCTTACGGCAGGGGTAATTCATGAGGTAATGTACCCCGAATGGTTGGCCAACACCATGGTGGTGAAGAAAAAGAACGGGAAATGGAGGGTCTGCGTCAACTACACTGACCTCAACAAGCCCTGTCCGAAAGATCCCTTCGTCCTCCCAAAAATCGACTAGCTAGTGGATTCCACCTCTGGGTCCGAAATGATGAGTTTACTCGATGCATACTTAGGATATCACACTACAAGAAAATACATATTTAGTAACAAATTATTGCAACATAGTTTTATTTTGTTGCCGTATTGTACACTTTTGGCAACGCAATTAGGGTTCATTGTTGAAAAATGATCTTTCTGCAACATGCATGCTTTTGTTACTGTTAGATAGATTTTAAGCAATGTTTTAAATAAATTGTTGCCGAAGAGCTCGTGTTCAACAACGATATTAGATTTTGTAGTTAATAAGCATGTCTTCTAGCTGATGCCTTGTTGCCGATTACTTGAGTTTTCTTTGAAAATCTTTATCTAATTCTTAATTAAAAAGAATAAATTGTTATATTTATATTACATGTTTTTTTTAAAATATAAATAACATATTAATAATGTCCAAAAAATATATATACAATAAACAACTCTCTCTCTCTCTATATATATATATTTTTAAAAGTAAACAATCTTTAATTAATATGATGAGTACTTCTTTTAAAACTAATTAACAAAAACTTGTGACTCCATTATTTATTTAAAGTGAAATTTTCATGTAAGCCACTGTACCGTTCAAAATAAATTTCACATCCTCAAAAGAAGAAATCATACAACATGTAATTTTTAATTAATAGCATAGCACACATGATTTTCTAACACACACTCATGTTTTATGGACAAATGCATACTTATATTATAGTTGTTACGTTATTTGAATATATATTTCGAATTGAATTTTAAGATCATGTAGTGCATTTTTTTTTTTTATAAGTAGACATTTTATTAAATGAATCACGCAGTGCATATCTTTAGTAAGCATCATGTAGATAAATCTCACACAATCATTATATACATCACTAGATGAGATGTTGGTGTCCCGTCCTGTTGTTAAAAAAAGAAGAAGCGACAACACGTACTAAACAAACTTTTCATTTCTCATAAAAAAAAGCATAGACCATAAATAATTAAGTCGTGAACCATATATGTATATATAAGATGCGATATTCATTATTCACTAGAGAATGGCTTGTTTCAAGTAATTGGTGTTATCTTGTCATCTAAGTTAGGTTTCTACTATCTTCAAAGAGTAAAATGATAATGAAAACAATGATAATAAGTTAGGTTTTAAATTTAAAGGTTTCTACAGGGTTGGATCCCGTCCGGTTCGATTCGGTTTTTGGCAAAACCAAAATCGAGCAGATTTTTCGGTTTGTTTTTTTTCGGTTTTCGATCTTTTTATTTTATGGACCGAACCGAACCGGTTTGTTTCGGTCCGGTTTCGGTCTTTCGGTTTTTCTTCGGGTTTTTTTCGGTCTTTTCGGTTATTTTTCGGTTTTATTTTCAGTTATTTTCGGGCTTTTTTAGTTTTTCGGTTTTTTTCGATACGGTTTTATTGTTAACCGAAACCGACCAGAAAAAGTTTCGGGTTTTCGGTTTCGGTCTTTTTCGGTTCGGTTCGGTTATCGGTTCGCTTCGGTTTTCTCAGGTTTTCGCCCGGCCCTAGTTTCTACCATCTTCAAGTCCCCTTATTCTCTCCACCTTACTTGTCTCCTAGGTTTTTTTCGATTAAATTTAAATTTTTACAACTTTTTACACATTTATATGCATATTTCATAACATTTGTTCATGATATTGTTATATATGATTTTTTTTCAGATTTACAGTTTATTTTACACTAATTTTTACATTTATTTCAAAATAACTTGTGCAGTTAGAATATATATATACATGTCTAATTGTAATCGTATTATTTTTTAAAAATATTTTTGGTTAAATAGGTAAGGGGACACGGAAGTAGTAGAGAATACGAGGTAGAAGATCCGTAATTTGAACTAACACACTTGATACTCTCCAAGATGATGGGTCTATTTGAAATTAAAGAGATAATTAATGTTAAGCGTATTCAACTTTCAGCTCATTTCGATTTACTATACTCAACTATCAATTTTTTGATTTAGTATACTGTACTAAATGAAAACTTTCGATTTAGTATATTCCGTCCAAATTAACCGTTAAATAGTGACGTCAGCTAACGTTTTCCGTCCAAATTGAAGGGCAAAATGGTCTTTTTACCTACTAATAAAAAAAAAAAAACTAAATTAACTAAAACAAAGAAAATTGCAGCCCATGGGACTCGAACCCAGACCTACCAGTCAAATTGAAAGGCTTTTAACCACTTGGCCACCAATATTTCTATTAGAATAATAGCGTTATATATATATATATAATCTATCTGTGTATAGATGTGTATATATACACTTTGGGACTGATTTCCTAAATGTTAGAAAATTCAAATTTTATTTTTGTTTCATTTTGGTCCTTACATTTTCAAAAAAAATAGTTTAAAATTACAACAAAATAAAAAAAAAACACAAAAAAATTATAAAAATCATAAAAAAATATAAAAAATAACAAAAAAAACAAAAAATTATAAAAAAAATTATAAAAAAATTATAAAAATAAAAAAATAAAAAATCACAAAAAATCACAAAAAATATAAAAAATCACAAAAAATCACAAAAAATAAAAAAAAAACACACAAAAATTATAAAAATCATAAAAAAATATAAAAAATCACAAAAAATCACAAAAAATATAAAAAATCACAAAAAATCACAAAAAAATTATAAAAATCATAAAAAAATATAAAAAATCACAAAAAATCACAAAAAAAATTTTGTGATTTTTATATTTTTTGTGATTTTTTATATTTTTTTATGATTTTTATAATTTTTGTGTGTTTTTTTTTATTTTTTGTGATTTTTTGTGATTTTTTATATTTTTTGTGATTTTTTATATTTTTCATTTTTTAATTTTTTTTTAATTTTTTTTATAATTTTTTGTTATTTTTGTTATTTTTTATATTTTTTTATGATTTTTATAATTTTTTTGTGTTTTTTTTTATTTTATTGTAATTTTAAACTATTTTTTTGAAAATGTAAGGACTAAAATGAAACAAAAATAAAATTTGAATTTTCTAAAATTTACGAAATCAGTCCCAAAGTGTATATATACACATCTATACACAGATAGAGTATATATATATTTAACGTTGTTATTATAATAAAAGTATTGGTGACCAAGTGGTTAAAAGCCTTCCACTTTGACTGGGAGATCTGGGTTCGAGTCCTATGGGCTGCTGTTTTCTTTGTTTTAGTTAATTTAGTTTTTTTTTTTTTTTTAGTAGCTAAAAAGACCATTTTGCCCTTCAATTTGGACGGAAAATTAATACAGTATACTAAATCAAAAAATTGATAGTTGAGTATAGTAAATCGAAATGAGCTGAAAGTTGAATACGCTTAACATTAATTATCTCGAAATTAAATATAACTTTAACTATTATTGAACTCGTCACAAAAATTGTTTTTTTAAAAAATAAAATTAATTACATAATTCGAATGTTAGAATTATATGATTGAATAGAGTTTTCTATTTATTCCATTGATAGTCGAATTTTTATCGGTTATAGTTTCACATAGTTTCATTTATTCATAACATGTGTTATGTTTTTAGTATTTTTTTAATTTTAATTTTGAATTAATTTTAGGATAGATATTTTTGGGTTAGGTTTTTAGTATGTGACACACCCAAAATAATAGTGGATTAGATTCACGATAGCGTTAATCATTCAGTGTTCATTCCAAAATGTATTATTATTTAGTGTGTGCCAACCAATAGTATTTTTTAGTTTTAATTTTAAATTAATTTTAGGCTATATATTTTTTTTGGTTCATTAATAGGTGTTATGTTTTTAGTATATGATACACCCTAAATAATAATGCACTAGATTCACGGTAGTGTTAATCGTTTAATTTCAAAACATTAAAACAAAAATAAAACACATAAAATTTCACATTTTTTCTGCCGAAAAATCAAGGCAGCAAAAATGATCCCCAAACCCATTAGTATGGCTGTAAATGAGATGAACTGTTCGTGAAATCATTCGTGTTCGATTCGGCTAATGCTCGGTTCATGTTCGTTCATTTATAAATGAAAACGATAATGAACAATAATATAGTGTTCTATTAAGTGAACTGAACATGAACATGAAAATGCCTCTGTTCGGTTCGTATAAGTCGTGTTCGTGTAACTATATATAAAGTTTGATAAAATAAAATAAAAAAATCTATTATTTATGTAACAAAAACTAATATCACTACACAATTAATAAATTTATTTATGTTGTAATATAAATGACATGTTTGTATTATTTCGAACTTATTATGGTAATTTATATCATCATGCTATAAATACAGTCACCGATGTTATTGTTAAATGTTTAACTCGTTAAATTAATTATACGTATGTAAAAAAAATTTATATAATATATAAACTTAAAGTTATATGTGAACTAGTTTATCTTAGTTAACAATATAGTAATATATGATAAAATTAAAAGAAATTTTAAAAAGATTTTTTTTTTCAATTATTAAATATTTTGAAAGAAATTAGATGTTCACAAAGAGCTCGTGTTTGACTCGTCAAATGTTCGGTTCATGTTCGTCAAATGTTTGTTCGTATTTAAGTGAACATGAACCGAATATGAACAAGAGTTTTAGTTCATGAACTGAATATAAACAGATGTTTGTTCGGTTCGTTTCGTTTTATTTCCATGACATAGTTTCGAAAAAACCCTTCATTCTAGCAATATTAAAAATCATTGAAAAAAAGAAGTTATATTTTATTTATTAAAAAAAATAGTGGTAGTAAAATTTGAAAATATCAACAATAGTAATAATAATAATGAGATTGAATTCATCAATCTCAATGTACCAACATATATAATTATGGAAATCTCTCTCTCTCTCTCTCTCTCTCATCGATCTCAAAACCCATAATCCCCATTCTCTAATATATATATACATATATAATTTATTATAAATATAAATGGCCTTAAAATCACAAGGGCGCAAGCTCTCTTTTGATGTCCTCAACTATATCATCTCTTCTGATGATGATGATGATGAAAATGAATCTCCTTCTCTCTCTAGATCCTTGTCCGTCTCCGAAAACAGATTTTTATCGAAATCCAAAACCCGAAAACGCAGGAGAAACAATCGAAAGAAGAAAAAACCCGTCATCGATATTGAAACCCATTCCGTTACGGAGGATCATGAGGCAACAGAAAGTGTTTTCGTGGCAAAGAATCTTATTGCTCGTGATCATGATCGTTAGTAGTCCGTTCTTTTTTTGGTTATTTTTGTTTTATGTTGTTAGTTTGTATGAATGAGTGATGATAGGTTAGATGGTTAAGCCATAATTAGCAAAAATATAATATCTTTTTTATAAAGGTTTGTTGAAATGGTTTATAATTAGTGTGTTTTGCAACCTCGCAAAATAACATTTTGTATTTAGGAAGCCGAAATAATATGTATTGTTTGTTGTATGAATGAGTGATGATAGGCTTGTTGGGTATGGCACAATTCAAATATAAATGCTATCTTTTTTATAAGGGTTTGTTAAAATGGTTTAGGATAAGTGTGTTTTGCAACCTCGCAAAAATATCATTTTGTATTTTGAAACTGAGATTTATTTGTATTGTTAGTTGTATGAATGAGTGATAATAGGCTTATTGGCTGATTGCAAAAAAATGCAATATTTGTTATATAAGGGTTTGTTAGAATGATATAGAAATAGTGTGTTTTGCAACCTTGCAAAATGACATTTTGTATTTGGGAACCTGGAATAATATGTATTGTTAGTTGTGTGAATGAGTGATGATAGGCTTATTGACAAACCATAACTAACGAAAAATGATGTATTTATGACTAGTAGGGTTCTTTAAAATGATTCTGAAATAGCGTGTTTTGCAACCTCGCAACATATCATTCCGGAGTATATAGAGACCCAGAATACTAATACTTTCTCTCCCTCTGATTCACCAGTTTCCTTGATCTTGTTTATTGTGTAAACGCAAGTGTTAGTTATATAATTATGGGTTTGTTTGGTTGTAGCTTTGCAAAATCACATTTTGCTTGTTTACCATGATCTGATAAGGCTCCGTTTATGTTAAAAACCTTCATCTAAAACTGTGCATGCTAATATTCATGTTGTTAAGAACTCATGTCCTCGTTTCAAAACAAAAGAACACCCATGAAAGGGCGTAGTGGCTTTAGAACTGTCACTCAAAATCACAGACCTATGAAACTACCATTGCTACGTCATTACATACGTGCGTATTGTTTTAACTTTCTTATAGAAGCTTGTGTTTTGGATTGTTTGTCCTCACAAACCCGTGTTATCACAATTTTTTATTCCTTTTTTAGGAAGGTAAGCTTATTCTTGAATATTCTCTGAAACAGTTACCGCCGTTCTGGAGGATGCAACCGATAATGGGGTAGCGAATTACAGTGTTGCCAATAGCATGGTTATGTGTGAGGAGGTGTTTACGGTGAGGGCGGTGAGTGAAGGGTGTGTGGTCAGGCAGAGGAATGTAAGTTGTGGAGGAGAAAGGGAAGAGAGGGAGAGTGTTGGTGGAGCGGTGGAAGAGGAGAGAGACGGGAAGGGGTTGGAACCCAATATCGGCGGCGGCGGCGGTTTTGGTAACAAGTTGAAGACGGCTGAATCGTTGGATTGGAAGAAGCTCATGGCTGATGACCCCAATCGTGAGTCCGTTTTCCCTTATTATCTATATTCATAACTTTTGTTTAATCTTGTAGATTTTATTTGATAAAGTAATGCTAAGAAAAAGAACATGTGGTTGTTTGACTGGTAGCTTTTAAGCTCTGCTGTGGTGGGTTTTCTTTCTAAAAGTTGCAGTGAATTTGATTTGTTTGTTACAAAGCTCTTTTTTTTATGGGCAGCAAAAGGCTACATCTTATTTTGCTTTATATCTATTCCACTGTTTGTATCCTCGTGCTGTTTTCCTTATTCTCGATTCCTTTGGGTTTGTTAGATCCTACTAATTGCATATTGAGTGGTGATAGGCATGACACGATTATGGTTTTGTTTGGTCTTAGGAGATTTTTAGCTTATTATTATTGTTCCCTACAAGTTTCCATGCATTTGGTAGTCAAGGAAAAAAACTTGTGATTTTCGGTTAATTAAACTGAACAAGGTAGAACTTTTAGATTGGATGAATCTAGATTTTCCCCTGGATTTAGTCTGTTTTTTGCGACTTACCCAAAAAGTTTTTTTTTTTATGTTCAAAATCTGCATCCAAGGATGATCATATCATAGTCTTGTAATTAAGTAGTCATCCATTTGTTTAGAAACAAAACACCTGTGGAGCGGCTCAAATTAAAGAAGGAACAGTTAATTTCACAGACGACTATTTGCTATGTAGTCTTTGCAGACATATAAACCTAACGTTTTTCTTATTGAAAATTGCTTGTTGTTTGTTGGACTGACACTGTTCGTCCAGTCTACCCTGTGTTTATTTCATTCTTATTGTCTGGTCATAGTTGGTGAATTTAATTGCCAATACGTGTGATAAGAAATTAAGAAATCAGAAGCTTGGCCTTGAATATATATATAGGAAATTCGAAGTGACTGATTATAACAAATAATCAGGTCGTAATATAATTTTAGTTAAACGTAGCGAATCATGATGAGAAAATATATACAGTGACAAAGAATTCATACGTTTAAGATATACTATTAAATGATTTTATTATCAATAAAAGAAATCAAACATGCTATGAATTTCCAGTATATGTTTCAGAGATGAAGAGTTTCCATATGGAGATTGGGTATGTTGGTAGATGAATTTCCGATGTCCAAATCCAAACTTTTCTCTGGTCACTGTGCTCCTAATTGTGCTGTCTATCATTCAAACACGCCAAAATGTAGGGTTCTACTTTTCTGTTCTTCCACTATTTCGACAAGATAAAGGCTCAAAATCATTTCTATTTATATGGAAATATATTTTTTCTTTTGGTAAGCTTGTTGATGTCTGAGTGTATGTACAAGTGAATCTGAGAAAATTATCTGGTGCATGTTGGAATGTTAGTCCCGTCCAATCTGTGTGTATTCCTTTTATATTCTCGATTGTGCTATGTAAGTAAGTCCGATTTCAGAAGTGAGTGCTCTTTTGCTAATGAGAGGTGTTATATTTATTCCAATTATTCACAACTGGACTGCACAATTTCTTGTGATATGTAAGGAAACAAATATGTTCCTCTGTAACGTGTTGCTGGTTGAGGGTAGTTTAAGCTAAATATGAACTTTTTACTTCTTGTATGTCAGATTGTTAGTCCACGTATTTATTTCATTTTTTCCATGGTTAATTGTTTCTTCTTTGTGGTCTAGACTCCCAACCTGGCATCTCACTCCTCCACTGTTAGTTAAATGGAGTTTTGAACCCCACTCGAGTCGAGGACTGATATTTATTAGTTTGACAGAGTTCAGTACTGTTGTTTGGCCAATTTATTCTGACATAATGTAGGTCTGTAAGATTACCCATTACTCTGACTTGCTCACTTATAATTTATTCTTGTTGACGTTTTGCTCACTTGATGTTATTGAGAGTGGTATAAGCTATGACACCCCACAGTTCGTGGACGTTATTCATTTATATTTGCAGCACAGTTATTATTTAGTACCCACAACTAACTAACTAAGTATGATCCTTACACGTTAAAAGTGGAACCTACAGCATTCCTTCCCATCTCCTATCATCCAAATAAGTTTGGCTTTTCAGTTGGATTTTGTCATTGTCCTGGGAAATTTACGCCCTCTAAATCCTCACAGGTTTTCTGAATCAGCTCTGAATTGCAAAGAGTCGATGATGTTTAAATACAAAATTCTAAAATGCTTTTGTGGAGTTGCAACATCATCTTGGTGTTTGTTGTTTGACCTATTTGGGATACCTTTTGCTGATAGAAACTAAAATAATCCCGTGCACTGTTCCCCGCACTACATTAAATGGTTAACAAGCTGAGAGGGAGGGAGGGGAATGGGGATAGAGGTTTTTAGTCATCATTAGGGTTTGCTGGGGGAATGAAATAATGGCAAATTGACTTTGAATTTGGTAGTAGTTTGATTATAGGTTAAAAATTATAGCTAAATGAGAAAGATATATGACTAAATGGGAATAGAACTTCGAATTTGGGTACCTCTTGGTCATTGCCACTTTTCCTCCTCGTCTTCTCTGTTGTTCTAGAATTCTTGTATGAATTCAATTGTAAACCATGTGGTGGATTTGTTGTTTCAAATACTGTCTTTCATTCTTTAGTGTCATTTCTTTTTTCCATGAATAATTTGTATATACTGGCAGATGATGGTTTTGCTGTGGAGAAGTCACCATTGAAGTACTTTATGGAAGAAATGTATAATGGAAATTCATTAAGAAGCACAACTACTCTTGGTAGTGATAAAGAGCGTGAAAGAGTATATGATACCATTTTTCGCTTGCCATGGCGATGTGAACTGGTAATATTGATGTTATATTAGCTCATTTTCAAACAACTTGAGCTCTATTTAGATAATTAATGTCTTTATACTTGATTCCCTTTGCAGCTTATAAATGTTGGATTCTTTGTCTGCTTGGATTCATTTTTGTCAATGTTAACAATCATGCCCACAAGAATACTTATGGCATTATGGAGGCTTGTAAAAAGAAGGTTAGTCCCTTTTCTTTTTGAGTAATTTGTTCTATAAAATATTGGCTGTAAAATTCACATTTGGGAACATGATGATTGATGTCTCGCCCCCCGTCCGCTTGTGCAGCTCCCTATAGAAGCAATTTACTGCTGCTGCTTCTTTTTTTTTTTTATATAAATGTATTAACAGTGATAGCTTCTTCATCTGATACAGTAACGTTGAACCCGAACAGTAATAGTTGGTGATTTAGACAGCTACTATAGGAGCGTAATTCAAGTAACATATGTTTTATCTTTGACCAACTTTTCTTGTGAATTTTACTTTCATGAACTAGAGAAGACTAGAGCCATTACATATTGTTCCTTAAGTTGGAAATTTTCTTTTCTTGTAGATTTGGGAACAAACATAATTAAATCTGTGATAACCTAGCGCATAAATTCCTGCGACTACTGCTTTAGGCCAAAAGTCCAACTTCTTCATTCATGAGGACCCATTGTGACAAACCTTCCTATTCATAAGCCTAAGATATCCAATGATATAAGGTCCAATGGCTTTATAACTAACAACTACTTATTAACAATTTAAAAAACGGCTAGCATAGATAAGATGAGGAAAATATGCAACGAAAGATAAAAACAAATCTATCTTTTGAAATGCAGTCTTATTCAAATGATCTGGTACCGGCAGATTTTTTCTCTCCTCATGCACCTGTTTACGTATCAATACTCAATAGTTCAATATGCATTCCCTTTACACCACGGGATCACAAAAAGACAGAATTTGTGTGGCCAGTTTTATTATTTGTCTTTTTGTGATTCAATGGTGGAAAGGGTATGTCTATATGTTACATCGCCTTTTGTAATATTAGGAGCCCCACCTCCAATTTTATATGAATCTAAAAGAATTGAATGAGAAAAAAAAATATGTTGGTGCAAGTATCTGCTTTGTTTTATCACTTACACTCTGAGTTTATCTGTATATGATTTCCTTCATTAAGCTTAATAATATATTTTTTTCCTCCCGGATAAATAGCTTAATAACTTGTTATTCAACAATTTTTTTTAACCATAATCCGTGGCAGGCAGTTTGAGAGACCTTCTGCCGAAGAGTTATCTGATATAGGCTGCTTCATTATTCTTTCCTGTGGAGTTGCTCTTCTTGAACAAACAGGTTGAGACATCTAATATTTTCCTACATCTGGATAAACAGCATAATTTTCTTATTTTTCTCTAAAGTGGATCTATATGCTTAGAGGAGCAGTAGTCTATTGCTTAATTTGTTCAATTGAACTAGTAGTCTTCTTCTAATAGAAACGGAGTAATATTCAATCTTCATGTTTTATTTCCTCAGATATCAGTCTTATATATCACATGATTCGTGGTCAAGGAACTATAAAGCTGTACGTGGTGTACAATGTATTGGAAGTAAGTTGCTTATCTTAGACTTTTACATGAAGCAATTCCATACGATGACCTTCTACATTTGAGAATTTTAGGTGATGCTTGCAGAAAAAAGTCCAATACCCATCTTTTTAAATTAGTGATCAGAGATTGCTGTAAGATAAGAAAATGATTAGGGATAAAAAAAAAATATTAGTAGTATTGTTCAAAGTGTAATGAACCCAAATTATAACGCTATGAAACAATGTGATTTAAACATGCGATTCTCGAGTAAGACCAGCAGTGAGACTATTTTTCTGCAATTTTCTCGTATACTCCGTTTGATAAAATGAACTCGCAATACAGTAATAACAGTAGAAATATCTCGAAGTTGAAAGACAATACGGGAAAAATGAAAGATAAAAGTTAAATTCTGAATATATATTTTTCCATGCTAGAGTTGAGTTCTTGTGTAGTCAAAAAAGTTCCAAGTAATTACAAAAAACACCCCATGTGGTCACAATCGATCAAACTTGACCCTGTACCCTTGTGCAGCCTTACTTCCATATTTTTGCATTTATAATCATTCGACCATATATAAGATTCCTCTTTTCTATTGACATTGCAAAAGTAAAAAATATGTTAAAAGAAAAACACGTCTCATTAATGGGAGTTTTCGATGAGGTGAATTTCTGGGTAGGTCGGTATTCATCTATGGGGCTCTGGATCTTTGTTACTTTCTATTTATTAGGCTGGGTGTTTTAATACGTGACGTGCAAAAGCAAGATAAAGTTAGTCGCTGTGTTACTTATCAGGAGAAATGACACGCATCACTGCATCTAGGTTAGCTTAAGTTAACTTTTTCCCTTTAAGGCGAGATGTTTCAAACATTATTATTCCGTGAATACATTCTTGAAAATATATCTAAAGCTATTCCTTTTATTGTTTCTTTTAAAAATTCAAATTGGTAGCTCGTCAACTTTTTGGCGCTTTGGTCACTAACAAGTAAAATATTCACAGTTTCTAGTCGTGCACTCCAATCCCCTTCTTTTGTTTTTCTTCTTCTTATTTTTATCGTTATTTAAAGTTAATTGTCAGATTGTTGCCCTAGTTTATCTAAAACACTGTTACCATGTTATTGATGGCAGATTTTTGATAGATTATGTCAAAATTTTGGTGGAGATGTTTTGCAAACTCTATTTAGTTCGGCAGAAGGACTTGCAAATAGTTCACCAGAGACCGTGACACACTGGCTATGGAGATTTATTTCTGATGAAATACTAGCTGTGGCTTCATCAAATATCCTTCTTTCAAGATTTCCCTTTTTTTATGTTCTCTTTGAAATTATCTTCCTTTACCTTTCTGTTGTGATTCCTTAACTGTTCTCACTTGTCCATTCATTTGTCTTATTAGCCCAGGCCATCACTTTGTCGACATGTATAGTTGCTCATAATAATGCATTACTGGCTCTGTTGGTGTCAAATAACTTTGCCGAAATAAAGAGCAATGTGTTTAAACGTTATAGCAAGGATAATATTCACAGTCTGGTCTACTTTGGTGAGTTTTTCCGCTTCCCAATGCTTTCTTACACCTTTTTGTGGAATGGAAATTGTCAATCTCACTTTTACTTGCTCTTTTGGCAAATCATGTCCCCACAACAATGTGAACTCCACATTCCGTGTCGAAATGGCTTTTGTGTTATTTTGTAATTCTCCTTTTTAAACATTTTTCATGAGTTTGATTCTGAAATAAGTTCGTTTCTTTTGGTAGATAAATATTCCCCATACATGTTTAAAGTAGCACTTTGATTGCGATGTCTGTATTTTTTTATTCAATTTCAGCAGATCAATTGGTTATAAGCAAGAAATCTTGTCCCCTTGATCTTCTTTCACATTATTTGAATTTTGATCTATCTGGGTTTAATGCTTTTCAATCTGAATAAAACAATGAAGCTTCTACTGAACGTAACGACTTTTGACTTTCGGACTATTTCGTGGAAATGTGTTTGATTATATTATTGCACCTAATTTACTCAATTGATATGGTTCCACTTTCAACTCCAAATTTATCTACCGTGTACAATTACTTTTCTAATGGCCACTGGTGATATGTTCATTCTGTTTCTCTTTCTTATTCTGTTCTTCTTTTGTTGTGTGTACAGTTGCTTGCCATGGTACATAGTTTCTTTGGCTAACATTATCTTCTAATGTCATAAACAGATTCAATAGAGAGGTTCCACATTTCAGCCTGCCTTATATTTGTCCTAGCTCAAAATATTCTTGAAGCTGAGGGCCCATGGTTTGAAAGTTTCCTTACCGTAAGTAAAGTTTATTTGTCTAGCAACAACACTTCAAATACCATAATATTGTGGGGGAAAATGGTTTCTTATACGTTTGTTTTGGATTTTACAGAATGCTCTCTTGGTCTTTATCTGCGAAATGATTATTGATATCATCAAACATTCATTCATCGCCAAGTTTAACGACATAAAGCCCATTGCATTTTCTGAATTTCTTGAAGACCTCTGCAAACAGGTAATGCCAGAGTTTATCACCAATTATAAACTTGTACTATTATATCCATCATAGATGATTGAGGTTTGTTAAAATCTGGATACAACTATGTATTATGCTAGAGGGACCTCATTCTGTTACTTGATTTGTTGTCTTAACAGACTCTAAATATGGAAACCGAGAATGGCAAGAAGAATCTTACTTTTGTTCCTTTGGCACCGGCTTGTGTGGTAAGAAAATTATAAAATTTCTGCTGAAATTTGAGTTAAAACTAGACAGTGACCCAAATAGGTTCTCTCGGAAACATGAATTATTATATATTAAGAAAATAATGATATTTGTTATATTTCTAATTCTGATTATGTTTTTGTTCTAAAGTTTTATTATTTTTATTTTTTAGGTTATTCGAGTTTTATCTCCTATATATGCGGCCCATTTACCTTACAGTCCACTTCCTTGGAGGCTTTTCTGGATACTACTCTTGTTCGCTATGACGTTCATTATGCTAGCGAGTCTTAAAGTGATGATATGCATGGGCCTTAAGAAACATGCAAGATGGTATATTAAGCGGTGTCAAAGAAGAAAACTGCACACCGACTAATTTTGAGTTGAATTTGTACCCTTTGTTCATTATAACCCAGTTATTTATGAAATTTATAGCAATCAGAAAGTAGTATAGAGAAAGATTAGAATCACCTTATAGAAATACAGACTGTGAGACCAACCGCCAAAGGGGTGAAGTTACCCAATAAAAAATTCTTCCAATTTTGTAACAATTGACAAACCAGCCATTGGTGTCTCATTCATCTGTATGAAATTTTTGTAACTTTTCATATGTACTTTTGTCCCTTAATTTCTGTTATGTTTTTCATTTTCTTTTCTTCTATGTACATGCTTATAAATGGAGTATTATACTGCTATGTAACATGGTTAACTTTGACATATCATTCAAACTAAATAATGTCTCCCTCAGTTAATTACAACTGGAAATTTCTTGGTAAAATTTTGGCCGTTGTGCTGCTATGTACTTCCTTATCGGAGGTGAGCTCAAATTTCTTGCTTAGCATTTAGTATTATGCAAACAAAAAGACAAAAAAAAGGTGGTGTTTCTGGCTCCAATTTCTAGTTTAAATTTTTGGTTCGGAAAAAATTATTCTGGTGTATGTATCTTGACCAAATTAATGGCAAAAGTTGAGTTTTTCTTTTATCCGGTCGGTCGGTGTGTTTGATTGGACATTTTTCCGTTAATTTTCGAGCAATTGGATGAGATAGAATAGATATGCACCATAGGATTTAAGTTAATAATAAAAATAAAATGAAAAACCATGTAATTAGGAAATACCTAAAATACCCCCTTCATAAAACAGATGTATTTGGAATTCGACGAGAAAACCCTCTCACTACCAAAACAGGTTCCAAATTTAGTACTTCCTCCGTTCCTATTTTATTGCCCACTACGAAACTACGTGCAATTTTGACCGGTCAAGAACTTGGATCAAAATTGTCGGAATAAAAATTTTCAAAAGTTGATCACATAGTTCAAATGTTAAATTTTATGATTAGATTTTAAAAAAATTCATTTCGACAATTTTGATACAAGTTATAAGCCGATCAAAATTGCACGTAGTTTCGTAGTGGACAATTAAATTAGAACGAATGTCATCTCTCGCATAAATCCTCTCGTTCAAATTAGAAAAATAAAACCTCGCAAACATTATACTTAAATTCCTCAAATCATTTTTATATATTAATATTTTAAAAAAATTTACACATAAATCTAACGCCCCGTCTATATACGAATATTCTGATCAATCATTTTCCACGTAAATCTTTTTTTTTCTTGATCTTATACATCTATTCTTTATATAACAATACACACACACACACACACACATATATATATATACATACTTATAAATATAAATATGTATGTATATGTATGCATGTATGTATAAGTAGTCACACTCGATCCGTTGCAAAAATATGAGGGGAATCACTATTTAAACGAATTATAGTCGAATTTAGATAGTAATTATATGTTTTTTTTTTTTTATAACTATCAGTTTATTTGTGTATCTATAATATTCTAATTCTTTAACATCTTGAGATTCTTGTTTCTTTAGGTCAATGAGCCGCTTGTTTGGATTTTCTAAGAAAAATAAGCTGGTTTATTTAAGACTTAAAATATAAACGGCTTAATAGTAGCAGATAATTACCTTTAGTAAATTGTATTAATTTTGTGCAAATAGTAGCAGATAATTACCTTTAGTAAATTGTATTAATTTTGTGCAAATTTTCTCCTCATCTAAAGTCGTGTTTAACCTGTTTAAATACGAGTTGAATCATAGGTAATATTCAGTTGCAAGATACCATATATGACAAAATGGGTGCCCTTTTTTAAGTGAAGAGCAAATTCCTAAACATTTTTTCCAGTGTTATTACCAAATTATTTTAAGTTGAGTTTGTAGACAAGAAGACATTAATATATATATATATATATATATATATATATATATATATATATATATAGAAAGCAATCGTTTTCTTTGTATACATGCACCAGTCACATCTATGTAGTGACTCTTTAACTACTCAGTTATTATCAATAAAGCCTATGACAGATTGGATTGTTAAGGAGAATGAACAACCCTAATCGCAATAGAGAGGAAGAGAGAGAAAAGCTGCTTATTTACTAGATTATTGCTGTGTTATTTGTTAAGTATAGTTGTGTATGTATTTATGTATTTTGTGTGATTAATTCATACCTATGATTTGTAATAGAATGAATTATTATGGATCATAGGATCAGAAATGTGTTAGTTAATTAGGCAACGTTGGATCTTGACTGGATAGATCTACGGCTGTAAATAAGCAGTTACTAAACTGCTAAATAACTGCTCCTAATTTGAATTTCTTTCAAATAAGTATATATAGTACCAAATGTAACTGTTTGAGTATCAAACAAATTATTACAAAATATTTAATTCAGTTTCTTGAATTTTTCTTATTTACATTCTTTACAAACCGGTATCAGAGCAGTCTTTCCAATGGTTGGAAAGCGATAACAGGCATCCCAACAGTCAAACCAACCACCAAAACCACCATTTTCACAGTCCAACCAACCATTAATACAATCAGAAAATTCAGAAAAGTTATCTACTGATCAAAAATTAGATCAATTACACGCAATCTTATTATCTAGTCTGGAGGATAAAATGATTATGGAACAACAATTGGTGCAAATGAACCTGCAACTGCAGCAAATCACGCTTTCGCAAGACAAAGGAAAACAGAAAGAAGGAGAAAAACAGGGTTCATCATCATCACCTCCACCACAACCAAACCACACATTTTCTAATGCTGGTTCACACAACCTGGTACATGATCCCAACCAAACAAACTTTAAATCAGTCAGGCTTGAGTTTCCAAAAGTTTTTGGTGAAAAAAGTGTTGAATGGGTTTACAAGGCTAAACGGTTTTTTAAATTATACAATACTTCTGAAAACCAAAAAATTACCATAGCAAACTTGCATTTTGAGGATCAAGCACTTATTTGGTATCAAATACAAGAAAATGCTGGGTTAATTACAACATGGGAAGAATTTTCTGAAAAAGTCATTAAAAGGTTCTCTAGTAATCTCAATGAAAAGCCCTTAGATTTGCTAATTAAATTGAAACAAGTGGGTACTGTCAAAGAGTATAAGAGTGAGTTTGAGTGTGCTTCTAATAGGGTCACATATCTTTCAGAAAGTCATAGGTTGATCTATTTTATAAGTGGTTTGAAAGATATAATTGGGTTAAGTGTTAAAATGCTATATCCTAAAGATGTTGAAACTGCATATACCATAGCCGCTTTTCAAGAAGAGAAGTTATTAATAGAGAAAAGATCTTCATTTAAAAATCTTAATTATGGTTCAAAATTTAACCATCCCCACCCACAATCTACCTCTAATAGATTACAGAATAGTAGTGTGAATACAAAACTATCACCTATTAAAAGATTATCTCCTACTGAATTAGAGGAAACAAGAAAGAAAAGTTTATGCTATAATTGTGATGAAAAATGGATCAGGGGCCATGTTTGTGTTAAACCAAAGATTTATTTACTTCAAGATGATTTGGAAATTAACGAGGATAGTGAAACTGATGAGAGTGAAAATGAAAATGCTGAAAATGACCAAACCAAAGACCCTGAAATTACATTACAATCAATAATTGTGAGAACTAATTCTACTTCAATGAGGTTTGTGGGTAAAATTGGAGGACATAAAATTGGTATTTTAGTGGATTCTGAAAGCACTCATAATTTTATAGATCCTAAGTGGGTTAATAAGTTAGAATTACCTACAAATGATGAAACTAAGGTTAATGTAAAGGTAGCCAATGGTGAAAACTTACAAAGTTTGGGGGCTTGTGAGAATGTAAAAGTCAGAATTCAGAATAATAGTTTCAAATTACATTGCTTGATACTTCTTTTAGTTGGTTATGACATGGTATTGGGAGTCCAATGGTTAAGTTCTTTAGGAGAAATTGTTTGTGATTTTAGAAACTTGACTATGACATTTAATTATGAGGGTGTATACATTAAGGTTAAAGGGAATAACAACCACACTGAAATTACTGAATTCAATTTTTTGGAGGAAAAAAAAAAAGGACAAGGACTTATCTTGCAATTATATTCAATTTTTGTGCAGCCTGATGCTTCTCTTGAGATTTAAAAAATTGAACCCTTTTTGAGAGATTTTCCAGATTTTTTTTCTGAGCTAAAAGGGCTACCATCTGAGAGACAACATGAGCATAAAATTGAATTAGTGGTACGTACAAATCCAATCTCAGTTAGACCTTATAAGTATCCATACTTTCATAAAAATGAGATAGATAAGATAATAATTGAGTTAATGGATAATGGTTTCATAAGATCTAGTCAATCACCTTACTCTTCTCCAATAATTATAGTAAAAAAAGCTGATGGATTTTGAAGAATGTGTGTAGACTATAAAGCCTTAAATCAAGTTACAGTTAACGATAAGTTTCCTATTCCAGTAGTTGATGAGTTGTTAGATGAATTAAATGGAGCAACTATTTTCTCTAAGTTAGATCTTAGGTCAGGCTATCATCAAATAAGAATAGTTGAACATGACATACCTAAGACTGTATTTATGACTCATGAGGGTCAATATGAATTTTTAGTAATGCATTTTGGGCTAACTAATGCATCAGCCACATTTCAGAGTGCCATGAACGCTATTTTTAAACCTTTCCTAATGAAATTTGTACTAGTTTTCTTTGATGACATTTTGGTTTACAGTAAATCTAGAGAAGAACATGAGCAGTATTTGAAATTAACTCTAGAAACTATGAGGACAAACAAGTTTTTTTGCTAAAGAGTGTAAGTGCAAATTTTTCCAATCTGAGATTGATTATTTGGGTCATAGAATTACTAAAGATGGAGTAAGTGCAGATCCTTTAAAAATAAAAGTTATGCTTGATTGGCCTATTCCTAAAAATATTATGAGTTTGAGAGGTTTCTTGGGGTTAACAGGGTATTATAGGAGGTTTATCAAAAATTATGGTGGAATTGCAAGTCTTTTGACCGATTTGTTAAAAAAAATTAAAATTCCTATGGAGTACAATTGCAGAAGAGTCCTTTAACAATATGAAAATTGATGTTACCACCACACCTGTCCTTACATTGCCTGATTTTACCAAGCAATTTGAAATTGAATGTGATGCATCTGGTATTTGGGATTGGAGCTGTCTTACATCAAGAGAAGAAACCAATTGCTTACTTTAGCAAAGGATTAAAAGAGAGATTATTTGGTTTATGTACTTATGAAAAAGAGTTGTATGCACTTGTGCAAGCTATTAAAAAATGGAGGCCTTACCTTTTTGGTCAAGAATTTTTTGTTAGAACTGACCACCAAAGTTTAAAATACTTGTTACAACAGAAAATTGGCCCTCCTACTCAACAGAAATGACTTTCAAAATTATTGGGTTATAATTTTAAAATTTTATACAAGCAAGTTATTCAAAACAAAGCTACTGATACCTTATCTAGGAAAATGAGAAACAAGGAATTTGTTTTTGTTTAATGGTAATAAGTCCTAATACTGAATTAGCAGAATCAATTAAAAAAGTCTACCTGGTTGATCCAAGGGTACTTGTTATTACAAAAGAAATGGAAGGGGATGTTTTGCCATCTTTAAGTTATAAATGGATGAATGAACTGCTTTTTTACAAAAGTAGGTTGCACATTCCTAATGATTCAAAAATTAAATTGCAAATAATGGAGCTTGTTCATGAAGACCCCACTTCTAGTGGATTAACCAAAAGTTTAAACCTTGCTTATAAAAAAGTTTTTTGGCCTGGACTAAAAAAAGATTTTGAAAATTTTATAGCCACCTGTGACATTTGTCAAAGATGCAAGTATGGAAAGACCAAATCTTTTGGTTTATTGTAACCTTTATCAATTCCTGAGCAAGAATGGTCTGAAATCAGTATGGATTTTATCAATGGTTTGCCTACTTTAAATGGTTTCAAATGTATTTGGGTTATTATTGACAGATTTACTAAATATTCTCACTTTATCCCACTCAAACACCCTTTTACTGCTAATGATTTGGCAAAAATATTCCTCAAATAAGTTTTCAGATTACATGGAATTCCTAAGAAAATAGTTTCATATAGAGATTCCTTATTTACTAGTGACTTTTGGAAGGAATTATTTAAATTATTGGGAACTAAATTGCTCTTGAGTACAACATTTCATCCTCAAACTGATGGACATACATAAATTGTCAATAAAACCCTAGAGACCTACCTGAGATGTTACACATCTGACTATCCAAATAAATGGTTTTTGTGGATTTACTTAGCTGAGTTTTGATACAGTTATACAAACCATGCAACCATAAAAATGTCTCCTTTCCAGGCCTTATATGGTTATGAACCACCAAAACTAACCCATTATTTAACCAGAAAAGGCAATCGATTCAAGAGTTGTTATCCACTAAACAAGAAATTATCCAAAACCTAAAGAACAACAATTTGCAAGCCCAAAATTGAATGAAGTAAAACTCAGATCTAAAGAGGGTTGATAAGAACTACCAAGTGGGAGAGATGGTTTACCTTAAATTGCAGCCTTATCGCCAATCGACTGTGGTAAAGAGGAAAAATCAAAAGCTTGCACCAAGATTTTTTAGACCATACAAAATAATAGAAAAAATTGGGCCAGTTGCGTATAAATTACATCTGCCACAGGGAAGTGCAATTCATCAAGTGTTTCATGTTTCTCAGCTTAAATTAAAAATTAAAGAGAAAGAAAGGTTGTTACCTGAGTTACCAATCCAAGATACACAAGAAGACTTCGTCCTTTGCCAATTCAATTATTAGATCTTCGCAGCAAAAATAGAGGAACAAGGGTATGAAATGAGGTTTTGATACAGTGGAGTGGTCAGTTGAAACAGGATGCAACGTGGGAGAATCTAAAGAGGATGTTGAATCAATACAAAGATCTTGTGGGCAAGATCTATGTTAAGGGGGATGGAATTTGTAGTGAATCTTTAGCTACTCAGTTATTATCAACAAAGGCTATGGCAGATTGGATTGGGAAGGAGAATGAAGAACCCTAATCGCAATAGAGAGGAAGAGAGAGAAAAGCTGCTTATTTACTAGATTATTGCTGCGTTATTTGTTAAGTATAGCTGTGTATTTATTTATGTATTTTGTGTGATTAATTCACACCGTTGATTTGTAGTATGTCACGCCCCGGATTTTGGATAAACCCGGGTCGTGAATGTAAATTAAAATAAAAAAGGGAAGAGTTTAAATAACGAAACATGCGAAATGCCATTCGATAATATGCCAATCAATAGAACCAAATAAATACTTCAGGCCATGCCGATAATCACATTTGATTCACTAAATTGGCCTAAGGGTAGGCAACGGTGTTCAAATGTGACAACACAAACAACACAGTACGTTTTAGAAAATTTCGGCATGAGCTTTGCATATCTATGTGTTTCCAATAAATTAGACCTGTCTGAAACAACATATAACAAAATCGCAACGCGATTACCAAATAATCTAACAAGGATAAATCAAATCCAACCCAGCTGACGTTCTATAAAATAACGTAATCTAAAATATACAAGTGCACGAGATAAGTTACTCCAACCAAAAGAAAATTAATCTCGCGCTAAACGCTTACTAGGCTAACAAGGCTCAAAACGTTATAATGGCAAAATGAACAAAAAAACAAGTCTAGCATGCGCGCGATCACGTGTAATATGATAATGAGCTTCATGCAAGCACTCTAAACTTCACCACCATCTATGTCAGCACCTGTACATCGATCGTGAACAAAATGTACAGAAAACAAAGAAAGGAGGTAAGAAAACAATCTTGTTTTAAAAACGGCGCATGCTACTAAGCACGCACACACAGTCCTAACATGGCAAATATGATATCTTGGCAAATAATGACAAAGGGCAATTGCACGAAAAATACATCAACAAATATAACTCGCAACACAAGTAAATGAACATATAATCAAGATCAACTGAATTAATAATAAAACAAGACTCAACGAAACACAAAGTCGGGATTGCCTCACATGTACCCACTTTTAGAGCCACTCTGCTCTAGGACCCAAAATACAATGGTTCCCTCACCCATATTCTGACACTAATATGTGACCAAAAGATATGGGGCCGGCTTTAAGGGGACTAACCCTATGGTATCGATATACCTAATCCTTGCGCAAGTTTCCGGGATCTCACCGTAAGCTGACACAACTCCGCCTTAACACTTGGTACTGCAATCCCTAAAATAAATATAAAAGACTCCCAAAAACGTAAATAGTAAAGTCCACAGACTGAAAATAAAATAAAGAACGCCACACTTTGTAATAGTTTATTTAATCAAATATTAAAAATCACTTTAACACATCTATGTCACGGTATCACCACAATGTTCACACAATATCACCACTTTCACCACTTTCACGTTTTTAAAAAATTTAATTAAATAACACATTTAAATCACCTTTTTTTTTCACAATTCATTTTCTAATAAAAATAGTAAAATCACCATACACAATATAATCACCATAAATAAAACAATGCGAAGCTTGTTACACACAAAGTACAATAACATGATGCAATACACACTAACCATTTTTCATAGCCTTGCATACAACAAACAACACACAAAACCGCCTTTAAAGCGAAACCATATTCCTCCCCCTTACCTACGCAAACGAGAGCTCGTTTGTCAAAATATCTCAAACTCGAACCGAAAACCCACCGATCCATCAAAACCAGATCTGGACAGCCTAATAACAGTCCATAAACAGCCCCTAAACGCAATTAAAATGAGCTACCGATTAATAAAACTATTATAAATTCGGATTATTTATAATCCCTAAAACTGGGTTTTTATAAAAGTTAAAATTAGATGAAACGGTTTACATGGATAGATAGCTCTCGAAAAATAGGCTAAGAAAACATATTTGATTGTCGAAAACGGACCCCCGATGACCTCATAATCGGCTCCCAAAGTCGCTGCCCTAAAACCCAACACAAACCACCACTACTGCTGTGTATTGCCGGAGTTGGGCTGCCGGAATGGTCAACGGTCTCGTCAAATGCGGTCAATCCTCTCTCCCTCTCTGTAGATGATCTCTCTCTCTCCTTATGTATATGTATATATATATATATGGAGGCTGTGTATGTATGTATATAATATGTATAACATATGTATTATATATATATTTAGGTTTTAGTATAACTAATTAGTCCACTTACTTACTACAAGATACAAATCACCCCCACAACTATTATATACACCCAATTTTATATCACACATGTATATTTCATACAAATACGTAATCACCCACAAAACTAAATATCACTATCTTATTACTAAAATTAATAATAAAGTAAAAAATTTCCGAGACGTTACATAGTAGGATGAATTATTATGGACCATATGATCAGATATGTGTTAGTTAATTAGACAGCGTTGGATCTTGACTGGGACAGATCTACAGCTGTAAATAAGTAATTACTAAACTGCTAAATAACTGCTCTTAATTTGAATTTTTTTCAAATTAGTATATATAGTACCAAATGTAACTGTTTGAGTATCAAAAAAAATTATTACAAAGTGTTTAATTCAGTTTCTTGTGTTTTTCTTATTTATGTTCTTTACAATCTACACCTTGTTTACTAGTCCATGAAGAATGCCATATAAACGAGGATTATATTTTGATTTTCTGAATTGGGTGGCTGGGAAACTGAAGAAAAATCAGTCACCCACACTTGCCTCCTTGTGCTGCGTACGTGTTCTCTCATCTCTCACTATGGGCTATATATTGTAAGAATTAATCCCATTACCAAGAGTTACAATACATAAATTCTTGGTCATTAGTGTGGTCTTT
The DNA here is from genome assembly GCA_963682055.1 of Primula veris. Classification (NCBI taxonomy): domain Eukaryota; kingdom Viridiplantae; phylum Streptophyta; class Magnoliopsida; order Ericales; family Primulaceae; genus Primula; species Primula veris. The sequence goes on along the minus strand of OY821743.1, from coordinate 15,950,285 downwards.
TGACATTCATAGGTTAAAATGTTTATGACTTAGTGGTAATAAATGGTGAGTTACAACCTTTCATGTCTTGACATTATGGATGGTCAAGATTGATCCTACCATGATGGATGGTTGAGATCGGAAAGTATTTTCATGAGGTTGAGTCCTCTCCCCACCTATATAAAGGACTCAAATCCATCACTTTGAGACACACAAAAATTATAAGAAATAGCATAGGTAAGGGGGAGAAACTCAACAATCAAGTCCGTGTTCAAGTACCGAGCTCGCATTCCCATGGCTCAAGGTATGTATTTCGACATAGTTTTCGCAACGTTAAATGTATGATCATCATGTAGGAATAGGATCCTAGCTTATTATGTTTGTAACATAATTATATAAGTTATAATAGACTTTCACTTGGTATCAAGAGCCTAGGTTAATTTCGCATGATGTTCTACATAGTTATTATATGTATAGAGATGGTTCATAGAATTTGTAACTACTAGAACGTAAATCACAGTGAGGTGTAGGAAAATTATGGAGTTGTTTGTTGTGATAAATTATACTATGATTTGATTCGTCACGTACTTGCATAGATTGAGCTTTACATATATTATTTGTATGATAGCATGAATATCAGAAATGCTACATTTAATTTATGATAGTTGTACATATGTATATTATGAACCAAGTTTGATTTTTAATTTTTGTATGCAAGTTTTTAATGTGTCGGTTACAGTACTACATGGTTAACACACAATAATAAGTTGTTAAATGCCCTCTGCAAGTTTTAGCTAATATTTAAACCAAATTCATTCACTTCTCTGATTTAATAAATCCTTAATTTGATTCAAAAGTCGGTTAGTATCCCACTTGATTCATAACTGTGTATTGCTGTTTCGTTAAGATTAAAACTAATCCAAATGTTTGATAAGAACCATATATGTTACTGGTTTTTGGTCATTTAATGGTTGAAGTTATTTTAGAACTTATTTCTTAATGGTTTTTAATGTAAATTAAGTTCTCAATACATGTATATAGTTCAGCAACAGACCTTAAATGTTAGAGGTTATTTTGTGAATAGAGGTTATTTTTGAATATTTGTTTGAGTATTATTTCAATTGTATGATGTTACCTTGCTGAATATGGAAAACATATTTAGTACACAATATTTTTTGTATGCTTCTCTAGTTGCTTAAACAACATGAAGATAGGAGGTTACGAATATTTAATACAAGTTTTATTCGTTGAAACGGGTTTACAAGTAACTCATTTAATTTGAAACGTGCATATAAGAAAATTGTTAATACTACAATTATGTAAATGTACTTAAAAGTTTACGAACAAGTTTAGACTCACATTAAGGTTGGAAAATTATAAATCTTTCCCGAATAAGCTCACCTAGTATGATGCGATGGCAAGGCAAGACTTCGGCTGATACTTGTGTTGGTCCGTAGGAGTCTAAACCTTAGAGGGGGGGTGAATAAGGTTTTCGTACGTTTTTCGCGGAATTAAATCTATGGGTATTTTAACTAAGTTAATTAGTAGATTTTATAACCTAAACTTTTTCGTTACCAAATTAACGCTAAATAATATAAACAAGCAATAAATATAAGCGATAAATAAATACGTAAAGTAAAAGTTTAGGGAAAGAAATAACGCAAGATTTATAGAGGTTCGGCAAACCGCGCCTACGTCCTCTCCTCGGTATTTTCACTACCGAGTGTTTCACTAAAAATCTTCGTTTCAAGGTTACACCTTAACGAGCTTAATCAACCGATTACGCTCCCCCTCACTATATGAGTATCCCGAATAAATGACCTAGAGCTTTTAAGCTACACTTGCTTAAAAGCCTCTACCCAATTCACTCGCTCACTAATGAGTTTATAAAATACTCTTTTACAAGTTTGATTTCGAATCACTCACTAACAAATATTATCTCGATATTTATAAGATTACAAAGAGAATATAATCGAGAATATTTTTGATTACAAGTGAGAAATGAGTAGTATAAGCTTGAAGGATTTCTTAGTAAGAATTGCTTAAAAGTTGTAAATTGCTTAGATAATCTTCCTTCAAGGTTTTGGAGCTCTTTTGTAGGGTGAAAAGATGCAGCAATAAATTTCAGACCGTTGCAGTTGTTGGCTGAATTGAATGCTGGTTAATGCAGTGGTTCGCCCCATTTTCAGGAATTGCTTAAAAGCTGGATTTTGAAATTTTACAGAAACGATCGGTCGTTTCTGTAAAACGATCGGTCGACTTTCATCTTGGCTCACTGGAAAAAATGCACTGAAACGATCGGTCGTTGGTTCTGACGATCGGTCATTTTTGTTCTTTGCTCACTGGAAGAAAACATACTTAAAACGATCGGTCGTTTTAAGCCTGCGATCGGTCGTTTTTGCGTTGAGCTCACTGGAAGAAAATTTCTCTGAAATGATCGATCGTTTAAGCAGTCGTTTTTGTTCTGGGCTTGTTTTCGGTTTTCTCGACAAACTTTGAAATCCCGTAACTAGTTCGTTTCAAATCCGATTTAGATTACGCTTGAACCATTGGCTTTGTAATTACGCAATATATCATTTTGAACCTTTAATACACTCGATAAAAGATTAGTACACAAAACGAGCTTTTATCATGTTTTACAATTTTTGTTATCATTAAAATAATCGATTTGAAGAACATCGTTCAACAATCTCTCCCTTTTTGATGATGACAAAATATTGACTTCAACATACTATAAGCTCTTTTTGTTTAAACAAGTATAATCGAAATGTTTAGATGACGCTTTACTTGGATAAAAGTTTTTAGAGAAAAAGCAAGTAAATGTCATAACATCCGATTTTAAAACGACGTAAAAACAAGCTAAACGATTAGGGATTATGAAGATCTATATGCAAGCGAAAATTTGGCCATAGTTTTGCCTAAAAATGGTCAATCGCCACAAAAGAAAAACAATATATATAATCCAATCAACAAGCAAACTATGCGCACACAATGCAATAATATCAAATAAGATCCAAACGCATAGTTAAAATCGCAATCACACAATGCCATATAAACAAGAGCAAATGTAAGAAGAAACGCATCATAATAATCAAGTAAAACCGTTTCCTACTTATTACATCAAAAACAACTTGTTCAACTCAAAGGAAATAGAAATACAATGCAAAGAGAAAAACAATATAGAGAGGTACTTCTCCCCCTTTGACATCATCAAAAACATGAAAAAATGTCCGCCTAGTCGCGGTGGGAAGTCGCATCATCTTCGTCGTCGTCGTCGTCATTGGGAAAGAATTCATGAAATTGTGCCCTTTGCTCGGCGCTTTCACGATCAAGTCGGTCTAGCTCTTCTTGTCCCGGGTTCAAAAATCGAAACATGCGACGAGTCGTTTGCGCATTATGGTATTGGTTGATGTAGAGAGAGTCGTAGAACTTGTCGGAGCGCGGGATACGAGAAGAAGATCCCACTTGAGCTTTTCCTTGTCGTCGAGAGGGACGAGAGGATGTAGGGATATCGACGGGGGGGATGGAATCGGAGGATATAGCGACGTCCTCATTAGAAGCACGCGGTGTGGCCTTGGGGCGGACATACTCTTCCTCTTCGGGGGAAAGAGGGGTATAGCCGGGGCCGGACACCCGTTTGCCGGACCAAGTTATGGACTTGTCGGCATTATGGAATTTGATGGACATTTGAGAAAGGTAGGAAGTATCCCATACATGTTTGTCCTTATTCTTGAACAACGTTCCACCAGGAACGAGATTAAGGTCCTTTAAGATGGCCGAAATCAAGGCACCGTAAGGTAGCCCATTCTTGGATTTCGTTTTGAGCGAATCCATCTTAAGGAAAATGAGAGTCGCGAAGTCAATCTTGACTTGGCGATGGATGCAACCTAAGAGAAAGATGTACTCATTCGTAACATCGGTGAAATTTGAGGCATGAGGTAGGACGATATGAGATAGAATATGGTAGGCCATTTTATATTTGAAAAGAAGGCCATGAGCCTTGTTGGAGCGATTATTATGGAGGGGATGAAAAATTTCATCTTTGAGATCGTTAAAGTGATCGATCTCGAGAAATTCACACATTTCTTCATTGGACTCATAAATGCCATCGTTTCCTAGGCGTAATAAATTTCGTAGACGATCTAAACCGTAAACGAAAGGTTGTCCGTTAAATGATGAACGCAAGCGAAGTGCGCCATCATCCCTATCGAGAGCGAGGTTGTAATAGAATTCATAAACATTTTCGATGAAAAATGGCTCTTTGAGGGTTAGAATGGTTTCGAGATTTTGAAAGCTTAGGCTTTGCATAACTAATGGAAAGCGTTCCGTGAATAGAGACATATTGAGAGTAAAATTTGACAATATACCTCTTTTGGCTATAGTAGCCGGATAGAGAGGCGGAAGAGGGCCGGAAGAGGCACCGGGGCCCGATGGAGGAGCGGAGGAGGAAGATCCGGTTCGGCGACCGCGAGGAATACGGGGACGAGGGGACGGAGGCACGTATGCTTCGTCATCTTCATCTACGAGAGAGGTTCTTTTAGTGCGAACCATAGTGATTTTTGGAAAAAAAATGGAAAATATGGGTGATTTTGGAGGAGGAGGCGAAATTGAGAGAGAGAATTTTGAAGAGTGTAAAGAAATTAGGGTTTTGAAAAGAGTTTTAACACTGAAAATCACAAAAACGATCGGTCGTTTTTGTGAGACGATCGATCGAAAAAGATCTGAATTCTTCCAGAGAGTAAGACTAAAAAACGATCGGTCGTTTTGTGGAACGATCGGTCGTCTGTAGCAAAACGATCGGTCGTTTTATCTGACGATCGATCGACTGTAAATGAGGTACAGAACAGAAAATTTTGGCACATTTCGACACAGATTTGGCAAGAAACAATAGCAAAAATACTGAAATATATGAAATTAGTCAAATATATGTATATTTCACACATCAAACATGCCTAACTCTCGTCGAATAAAGCAAAATTGTTCCTCATTAAGGGGTTTTGTGAAAATATCGGCTAATTGCCTATCCGTACTTATATATTCAAGAGTAATATCCCCTTTTTGGACATGATCCCGTAAAAAGTGATGACGTAAATTAATATGTTTAGTGCGAGAGTGTTGGATCGGATTTTTCGAAAGGTTTATAGCACTAGTATTATCACACAATATAGGTACACTATTAAATGATAATTCAAAGTCGTTTAGTTGTTGACGCATCCAAAGGATTTGTGCGCAACAACTACCCGCGGCGACGTATTCCGCCTCCGCCGTGGAAAGCGCAACCGAGTTTTGTTTCTTGCTATGCCAAGAAACTAAGGCGTTTCCTAGGAAATGGCAAGTACCACTAGTACTCTTTCTATCTAATCGACAACCGGCAAAGTCGGCGTCGGAATAGCCAAGCAATTCAAAAGAAGTATCATGAGGATAAAATAATCCTAAATTACAAGTACCTACAAGATATCTAAATATGCGCTTAACGGCTATAACATGCGATTCCTTAGGGCAAGATTGATACCTAGCACACATGCAAACACTAAACATGATATCGGGTCTACTTGCGGTTAAATATAAGAGGGATCCAATCATACCTCTATAGAGCTTTTGGTCCACGCTTTTACCCGATTCATCTTTGTCTAATTTTGTTGCCGGACTCATTGGAGTTCCTAGCGGCTTTGCATCGCTCATGTTGAACCGTTTGAGCAAGTCCCTCGTGTATTTTGCTTGATTGACGAAAATTCCGTCCTTTGTTTGTTTGATTTGCAACCCAAGGAAGTAGGTGAGTTCACCCATCATGCTCATCTCGAATTCACCTTGCATACACTTAGAAAACTCCTCGCACATGCGAGCATTAGTAGCACCGAATATAATATCATCAACATAAATTTGAATTAAAAGCATATCTTTTCCATCCTTTTTAATAAAAAGAGTAGTGTCTAAAGTACCACGAGAAAAACCCTTTTTGATCAAAAATTTACTAAGTCTTTCATACCAAGCCCGGGGTGCTTGTTTTAAACCGTAAAGTGCTTTTCGAAGTTTGTACACATGATTAGGAAACTCGTGATTTTCAAAACCGGGTGGTTGTTTTACAAAAACTTCCTCATTAATAAAGCCGTTTAAAAATGCACTTTTAACATCCATTTGAAACAATTTAAAGCGTTTAAAAGAAGCATAAGCAAGTAACATTCTAATGGCTTCTAGTCTAGCTACGGGTGCGTAAGTTTCATCGAAATCGATGCCCTCTTCTTGATTATACCCTTGAGCTACTAGTCTAGCCTTATTTCTAATAACTACCCCGGATTCATCCATCTTATTACGAAATATCCATTTCGTACCTATAATGGTTTTCTCACGCGGTCTAGGTACTAAGGTCCATACGTTACTACGCTCGAATTGATTTAATTCGTCATGCATAGCTAATACCCAACTCTCATCGAGTTCCGCTTCATGAATGTTCTTGGGCTCTAATTGAGACAAGAATGCAAAATGATTAACTATATTTCTTAAAGAAGAACGTGTATGCACTCTTTCTCCCGGGTTACCCAAAATTAAATCTTGCGGATGGTGATTGGCATATCGCCATTCTTGAGGCAAATCCTCATGAATGTGTACACTAGATTCTAAGTCCTTTTGAAGTACATCTATAGTGACTTCATCAACTACGGGTTCAACCTCTATTCTAGGCGTAGACTCTAAGCTAGATGCAACATGATTGGAAGAAGATGCATTATGAAAAATATCATCATTAATATTATGAACAATTAAAGGCTTATCAAACGTCGGCAAATTCTCATCAAACGAGACATGTACCGACTCTTCCACCAATAAAGTTCTTTTATTAAAAATACGATAAGCTTTACTCGATATAGCATATCCAACGAAAATTCCTTCGTCGGACTTAGCATCGAATTTCCCTAGATTATCCTTACCATTATTATGAACATAGCATTTACAACCAAATGCACGTAAATGAGAAATATTGGGCTTTCGCTCATTCCATAATTCGTAAGGTGTCTTTTTTAATATGGGCCTAATTAAGGCTCTATTTAAAATATAACAAGCGGAATTTACGGCTTCGGCCCAAAAATACTTTGGCAAATTATTTTCGCAAAGCATGGTCCGTGCCATTTCCTCTAGGGTTCTATTCTTCCTCTCAACTACCCCATTTTGTTGGGGCGTACGAGGGGCCGAAAAATTATGATCAATACCATTTTCATCACAATAAGTTTGAAATGGAGTATTCTCAAATTCCTTACCATGATCGGTTCAGATACTTTTGATCATATAACCCTTTCGTGTTTGGAGCTTTTTGCAAATAATAGAGAATTCTCTAAATGCTTCATGCTTATGAGTTAAAAACAAGACCCACGGAAAGCGACTAAAATCGTCAACCATGACGAAAGCATATGCACGCCCGCCAAAACTAAGTGTCCGGGAGGGGCCAACTAAGTCCATATGAATGAGCTCCAAACAACGAGTAGTAGATATAATATTTTTAGACTTAAAAGAAATCTTTGTTTGTTTGCCTAATTGGCAAGCGTGACAAAGTTTGTCCTTTATATAAGGAGTTTTTGGTAAACCTATTACCAAATCTTTACTAGAAAGTTTAGCAAGTAAATCAAGACTTGCATGACCAAGTCGTCTATGCCACAACCAACCATTGTCGTTGATAGTAACAAGACATTTGACTTCCTCATCCACCGAACTATTCAAATCAATCATATAGACATTATTTTGTCTTTGACCCATAAGAATAGTTTTATTATCCGAAATACAATGAATAATGCAATGCGATTTTTCAAAAATGACTTTGTGACCCAAATCACAAAGTTGACTAATACTAAGCAAGTTATGTTTAAGACCATCAACAAGCAATACATTATCAATAACGACATTAGATGGTTTAGAGATACTACCAATACCGATGATTTTGCCCTTGCTATTATCCCCGAAGGTCACAAAGCCTCCGTCTTTAGGTGCAAGAGTGGTGAATTTTGTTTTGTCTCCCGTCATATGTCTTGAGCATCCACTATCTAGGAACCACTTGTCCTCGTTGATTTTTGATCTCAAGCATACCTACAAGGCAAAACGATCATTGGTACCCTAATCCATTTTTGGGTCCTTGAGGGTTAGAGTCTCGACCCTTTGGAATCCAAACCAAATCATTTCTACTTACTTTATACCTATTAGGGCAATATATATAATCCTCATAGTGGTCACTACGGTTGCAAGTAATACATTTTATATGCGAGATAGGTTTAACAAAACGATTATAAACTAGGTTCCTTTTATATGAATTGTTCTTACGGGAGTAACTTGGGGTTCTATTTTCACTTTTCTCCACTTGTTTGGTGAATAGATTTTTATGCTTAGACGCTAAGAGAGGGTTGTATCCTACACCGGTTTTATCATACGCGCCTTGTTGAGAAGCTAATATAGTGCTTAGCATTTTACTACCTTTAGTGAACTTAGAGAGAGTGAGTTCGGCTCTATCCGCCTTTTCTTTACAAGAACTTAGGTCTTTAACTAACCTATCATTTTCTAAGGTAAGTTCGGCATTTTTAGACGTGAGTGAGTCATTTGTTATAGCTAAGTTCTCTAGTTCGTCTTGTAAAGTAATTAACAATTTTCTAAAGGATTTGTTTTTACCTCTAGCTTTTTCTAAGGATTCTAACATATCATTTATATCAATTTCATCATCACTAGAAATAGAAGAGTTAGAGGAGTGAAAGCTTACATCCTCGGTATCGTTGTCTCTAGCCATGAGACATAGGTTTGCGACTTCTTCATTGTCGCTATCGGAGCTATCATCATCGCTCCCCCATGCGGCCAAAAATGCCTTCTTGTATTCCTTTTTCTTTCCGAACTTATCCTTTTTCTTCAAAGGACATTCGTTTTGCATATGGCCGGGTTTGTGACATTTGTAGCAAATGATTTCGTCCTTCTTGTTCGATTTGTCGGAAGGCTCTCCTTTATACTCCTTTTTCCGGAATCGTTGTCCACCCTTCTTTTTCCAACTTAGGAATTTGTTGTAGCGTTTGGCGAAGAGTGCCATCTCATCATCCTCACTAGATGAATCATTTTCGCTATCGTCATTTGTTGTGCATTTGAAAGCAATGCCTTTCTTCTTTTTCGAGTCATCCTCATGCTTTCGAGTCGTCATGTCGAGTTCATGAGTGCTTAGGGATCCAATGAGGTTATCGAGAGAGAGAGTGTTCATGTCCTTGGCCTCTTGTATGGCCGTCACTTTAGATTCCCACTTCCTTGGAAGACTTCGAAGGATTTTCGTCACCATCTCCTTGCTCGAGTATACCTTTTCAAGTCTTTTAAGATCATTAGTAATCTTAGTAAAACGAGTGAACATAGAAGCAATAGACTCGTCATCATCGACTTTAAATAATTCATAATCATGAATAAGCATGCTAATTTTAGAGTCCTTAACTTGACTAGTTCCTTCGTGCATAATAGCTAGCTTATCCCACATTTGCTTAGCGGTGTCACAACCGGAAATCTTATCGTATTCACTAGGCGAGAGCGCACAAGTGATGGAAGTCATAGCCCTACAATTTAGGGAGAACGCAAGGCGTTCATCGGAATCTAGTTCCTCTACAAGTTTATCTTCGCCATTTCTCCTAGGCGTTCTATAGCCTTTGCTAATACTTATCCATTGGTCTATTTCAAACCCACAAAGGAAATTTTTCATAAGGTCTCTCCAGTAGGGATAGTTAGTGCCGTCAAAGAATGGGGGCCTAGTTATGGATTTAGAGTCGGCGTATGAAGACATAGCGGATCTTTAAACTATAAAATCGTTAGATTTTTGTGAATAAAATAGCTAAGTTCTGATACCAATTGTTGGTCCGTAGGAGTCTAAACCTTAGAGGGGGGGTGAATAAGGTTTTCGTACGTTTTTCGCGGAATTAAATCTATGGGTATTTTAACTAAGTTAATTAGTAGATTTTATAACCTAAACTTTTTCGTTACCAAATTAACGCTAAATAATATAAACAAGCAATAAATATAAGCGATAAATAAATACGTAAAGTAAAAGTTTAGGGAAAGAAATAACGCAAGATTTATAGAGGTTCGGCAAACCGCGCCTACGTCCTCTCCTCGGTATTTTCACTACCGAGTGTTTCACTAAAAATCTTCGTTTCAAGGTTACACCTTAACAAGCTTAATCAACCGATTACGCTCCCCCTCACTATATGAGTATCCCGAATAAATGACCTAGAGCTTTTAAGCTACACTTGCTTAAAAGCCTCTACCCAATTCACTCGCTCACTAATGAGTTTATAAAATACTCTTTTACAAGTTTGATTTCGAATCACTCACTAACAAATATTATCTCGATATTTATAAGATTACAAAGAGAATATAATCGAGAATATTTTTGATTACAAGTGAGAAATGAGTAGTATAAGCTTGAAGGATTTCTTAGTAAGAATTGCTTAAAAGTTGTAAATTGCTTAGATAATCTTCCTTCAAGGTTTTGGAGCTCTTTTGTAGGGTGAAAAGATGCAGCAATAAATTTCAGACCGTTGCAGTTGTTGGCTGAATTGAATGCTGGTTAATGCAGTGGTTCGTCCCATTTTCAGGAATTGCTTAAAAGCTGGATTTTGAAATTTTACAGAAACGATCGGTCGTTTCTGTAAAACGATCGGTCGACTTTCATCTTGGCTCACTGGAAAAAATAGCACTGAAACGATCGGTCGTTGGTTCTGACGATCGGTCGTTTTTGTTCTTTGCTCACTGGAAGAAAACATACTTAAAACGATCGGTCGTTTTAAGCCTGCGATCGGTCGTTTTTGCGTTGAGCTCACTGGAAGAAAATTTCTCTGAAATGATCGATCGTTTAAGCAGTCGTTTTTGTTCTGGGCTTGTTTTCGGTTTTCTCGACAAACTTTGAAATCCCGTAACTAGTTCGTTTCAAATCCGATTTAGATTACGCTTGAACCATTGGCTTTGTAATTACGCAATATATCATTTTGAACCTTTAATACACTCGATAAAAGATTAGTACACAAAACGAGCTTTTATCATGTTTTACAATTTTTGTTATCATTAAAATAATCGATTTGAAGAACATCGTTCAACAACTTGGTATCTTAGTAAGGGCGGTTTTTAAGCAACCTTAGCTGCACCAACCCTCACGCTCTCTTACCTGGTCGGATCATGTTAGAGCTACCAAAAGGGTTAGAGTATGAAATAGTTTTCCCGTTTGTGTTTCTACACTTATGTTCGTTTGTTAATATTTAAAAGTTAGATCAAACACAACACATGCTTTGATCCGTATTGAATAAATATTAACGAAATATTATCAAGCATTCATATAAGTAGATTTTGGTTGCCGTACAAAATTTTAAATATTGAATGCTCAATTGTTGGTAATTATGTAAAACATTTATTTAAGTTTTGTTACTAGGTTTTCCATAGGTCCGACAACATTATTAAATAAATATAATTGAGGTAATAATTAGTTGAACCTTAAAAGTAGGAATAAGATAGAGGTCATCCACATGTGCCATATTTTATTTCTTGGAAAACTGTCAGAACCCATTATGTTTTAATACCAACATTTATATAATTTTCCTTGCATTTATGTTGTGTGTCATAATTTTAATTTTGAGCATGTTATAACATAAATTGCAGTTTCAAACACAGTCCCACTAGCCCTTCACTCTCAAGCATAAAATATTCCCCTGTTTGATGGTACCAACTTTTCCGAATGGAATGGGCAAGTTCAGTTCAGTTTGGGTGTTCTAGACCTTGACATGTCTCTTCTCGTTGATGAGCCCGCTGCAATAACGGCTACTAGTAGTGCGGTCGAGAAAGAAGTTCATAAGGAATGGTCTAGATCCAACAGACTGAGTATGATGTTCTTGCGCATGACTGTTGCCACAAACATTAAGACTTACTTACCTGAGGCAAACACTACCAAAGAGTATCTTAACAATGTTAAGGAACGTTTTAAGGCTGCTGATAAGTCACTTGCTTCCAAGCTTTTGGCTGAAATTACGATAATGCATTTTGATGGTTCTCAAACAATGAGTAACCATGTCATTGAAATGACAAATCTGGCTACGAAATTAAGAAACTTGGGGATGAATTTAGATGATTCTCTTATCGTCCAACTTGTCCTCAATTCGCTTCCTGCGCAATATGGACCATTTCAGATCAATTACAACACTATTAAGGAAAAGTGGAATGTAAATGAACTGCAAAGTATGTTGGTCGAAGAAGAGCGTAGGTTGAAGCATCAGAATATTAATGTGGCACATTTTGTCACTAAAGGAGCTGGTAAAAGCAAATTTGGAAAAGGACAAAAGCAAGGCCAACCCATATTTGATGGATCATCTCAATCCAAAAAGAAAGACAAAAGAAATGAAAGGTGCAGATGGTGCAAAAAGATTGGGCACTTTCAAAATGACTGCCTGAAACGTAAGGCTTGGTTTGAAAACAAAGGTAAACATTTTGCCTTAGTATGTTTCGAATCAAACGTAATTGATGTTCCTTCTAATACATGGTGGATTGATTCTGGATCCAGTACTCATGTTTCTAATACTATGCAGAGATTCCTTACAACCCGGAACACAAACCCAAATGAAGCCTTTCTATACATGGGAAACCGGGCAACAACCCCCGTTAAAGCCATTGGAACCTTTCGTTTAATTTTAGATTCTGGTTTCAGTTTAGATTTAGCTGAAACACTTTATTGTCCTTCAATTTCTCGCAATTCAATTTCAATATCGAAACTCTCTGTTGATGGTTTTCCTTTCATTTTAATAAAAATGGCTTCACTTTATTTAATAATGCTTCCGCTATTGGCTATGATTTTCTCTCAAATGGATTATACAAACTAAATCTTGAACCTTCTTTTTCTGAATCCCTTGTTACCTTACATCATAATGTTGGAACTAAACGTAGCTCATCTAATGAGCAATCGTCTTACTTGTGGCATAAAAGATTAAGGCAGATATCCAAAAATAGATTGGAAACATTAGTGAAAGATCAAACTCTTCCAAATCTGGATTGGGCCGATTATGGTGTGTGCGTTGAATGTATTAAGTAGGTAAACAAACCAAACACACCAAGAAATGATCCACAAGAAGTACACAACTTCTTGAAATTATACATACAGACATATGTGGACCTTTCGATATTCCATCTATTGGTGGCGGAAAATATTTTATTTATCGACGATTTTTCACGTTATTGCTATCTTTATTTATTTCATGACAAATCTCAGTCTATAAATGTTGTTGACGTATTTATTACTGAGGTAGAAAGGCAATTAGATAGAAAGGTGAAAATAATAAGATCCGATAGAGGTGGTATATTTTATGGTCGATATGACGAGACGGGGCAACACCCCGGTCCTTTTGCTAAACTCCTTGAACGATTAGGTATATGTGCATAATACACAATGCCAGGATTACCTTGGCAAAATGATGTAGCTGAAAGGCGCAACCGTACCTTATTAGAGATGGTTAGGAGTATGATTAGTAATACTAATTTGCCTATATACTTATGGATGCATGCACTTAAAACCATTGTGTATGTTTTAAACAGCGTTCCTAGCAAAGCAGTTCCAAAAACACCTTTTGAACTGTGGAAAGGCTGGAAACCTTCTTTAAAACATTTACGTGTTTGGGGATGCCCAGCAGAAGCAATGTTTTATTATCCACAAGAAAAGAAATTGGATCCAAGAACAATAACTTGTTATTTTACTGGGTATCTAGAAAAGTCTAAAGGTTATAGGTTTTATTGTCCTAACCAAACTACAAGAATAATGGAAACCGGAAACGCCAAATTTCTTGAAAATGGCGAAGTCAGTGGGAGTAATACTCAAGTTAGCGATGCAATCATTCAAGAGAGTAGGGTACCAATTTTGTCACCTGAATCTCATCAAGAACTTGGTGTTCCTAACCGTGTTGATCCAATCAACATTGAACGACAAGTAAATGATCAGCAACTCGTTATTCCACAAAATGTGACAATTTCCAATGATACTGTTGAGAATACACCCCAAGGGGGAGAATTAAGAAGATCTCAAATAATTAAGATATCTGCTATCTCCGAAGACTATGAGGTGTATTTACAAGAAACAGACATTGGAGATATAGATGACCCGGCTACATTTACTCAAGCTGTTAGTTGTACTGAATCTGCAAAATGGATGGATGCTATGAAAGATGAAATAGAATCCATGCGCTGCAATAAAGTATGGGAGTTAGTCGAATTGCCAAAAGAGAAAAAACGAGTAGGTTGTAAATGGGTTTTTAAAACCAAACGCGACTCACAAGGCAATATCGAACGACATAAAGCTAGACTTGTTGCAAAAGGATTTAGTCAACGAGAAGGTGTTGATTACAATGAGACATTTGCTCCAGTTTCAAAGAAAGACTCGTTGAGAATCATTTTAGCCTTGGTAGCTCATTTTGATTTAGAGTTACACCAAATGGATGTTAAAACATCTTTTCTAAATGGGAGTTTAGAAGAAGAAGTTTATATGGCACAATCAGAAGGTTTCGTAAAAGAAGGAAAGAAAAACATGGCCTGTTTATTAAAGAAATCAATCTATGGACTAAAACAAGCTTCTCGCCAGTGGTATCTTAAGTTTCACGTACCATCACGTCTTTTGCATTTTAAGAAAACACTGTTGATCGGTGTATATATCTTAAGATGAGTGGGAGAAAGTTTATGTTTTTAGTCCTATACGTCGATGATTTACTTATAGCCAGCAGTGACCTTAGTTTGTTACGCGAAACTAAGCATTTTCTTTCTAAGAATTTTGAGATGAAAGATATGGGAGAGGCATATTTCGTGATAGGAATTGAAATATTCCGTGACAGATCACGTGTATTATTAGGATTGTCTCAAAATCCAACATTACTCAAGTTCTAGAAAGATTTAATATGCGGAATTGTAGTTCTACTGTTGTTCCTATACAAAAAGGAGACAAGTTCAGCTTAAGTCAATGTCCCCAAAATGAACTCGAACGTAACAGTATGAAAAACATTCCTTATACCTCTGTGGTTGAGAGATTAATGTATGCTATGGTCTGTACAAGACCAGATATTAGTTTTGCTGTTGGGATGCTAGGAAGATACCAAAGCAATCCGGGATTGGATCATTGGAAAGCTGCAAAGAAAGTATTGAGGTACTTGCAAGGAACCAAAGATCACATGCTCACTTATAAAAAAACCGATCACCTTGAAGTGGTTGTCTTTACAGATTTAGATTATGGTGGTTGTTATGATACTAGGGTAAGCACTTTTGACTATATTTACCGTATAGCCGGAGGAGCCATTTCATGGAAAAGTGCTAAGGAAGGTACCTTAGCAACATTCAACATGGAGGCTGAGTTTATAGCCTGTTATGAAGCTTCAAATCATGGTTTATGGCTGCGTAACTTTATTTCAGCCTTGGCAGTGGTTGTCTCCTTCTCTAAGCCACTGAAAATTTATTGTGATAACGCCGCTGCGGTATTCTTTTCAAAGAATGACAGATATTCAAAAGTTACAAAACACATTGATATGAAGTATCTGTCGGTTAAGGAGGATGTTCAGAAGAAAAAAGTGTCAATTGAACACATTGGTACAAGTGTTAATATAGCAGATTCACTAACAAAAGGCCTACCACCAAAGACATTCATTAAACATGTTAAAGATATGGGTCTTGGTAGTAGCATTTAAAGTTTAATGAGTGGTTTTGCTTAGTTCTTATATGTTTGATACATTCTGATATCATTACTGAATTTCTGAATAAATATAATTTCCGTTAACCTTATGTTTTACATGCATGCATTATTTATGTGACAGAAATAGTCTTTCCTCAAAGACATTATGGGACTATTACAAGATAACTCACATTAAATACTTTTCAAGATAAGTTGTTAGTATAGTAGTACATGGAAGGAACCATACTCTTGATGTAGTATGAAACCGCCATGGCTCTTACTGACGATTTGTTTAGGAACGCATGTCATATTATAATTGCGCTCTTATGATTGCTTATGAAATGTTCAATAGACCAAGTGGAAGAATGTAATAATTAATCCCATTACCAAGAGTTACAATACATAAATTCTTGGTCATTAGTGTAGTTTTTTGATATTCATAGGTTAAAATGTTTATGACTTAGTGGTAATGAATGATGAGTTACAACCTTTCATGTCTTGACATTATGGATGGTCAAGATTGATCCTACCATGATGGATGGTTGAGATCGGAAAGTATTTTCATGAGGTTGAGTCCTCTCCCCACCTATATAAAGGACTCAAATCCATCACTTTGAGACACACAAAAAATTATAAGAAATAGCATAGGTAAGGGGGAGAAACTCAACAATCAAGTCCGTGTTTAAGTTCCGAGCTCACAAGCATTCTCATGGCTCAAGGTATGCATTTCGACATACTTTTAGTAACGTTAAATGTATGATCATCATGTAGGAATAAAATCATAGCTTATTATGTTTGTAACATAATTATATAAGTTATAATATACTTTCAGATATATATTTATTTATACTTTTATAGAACCAGTAAATAATCAGTGGATCAATTTCTTAATAAATATTCATAATTCCTTTTATAAAAAATTATCATCATATTTTTTCAAGGACTAACTTTTGAACATTTTCCTTTTCACCCTTATTTTGATAAGTCAATCTTGATGTTCAAACTACATAATTACCATAATTTTAGTTTTTTTTCCTTTGAAGTTTTTGTTCCGAGTTTCTGTTCGGGTGCACAGAAGAGGGAGAAAAAAAAAGTTTTATTCATCTTCAACTTTAGTAATTCCTTTAGGATTTAACTTTTGAGGTAAATACTTCAAGCTTGTTTTGTTGCAGACTTTTAGCTTCATCCCGGTTGATTTGCTCAAAAATAGCGCCCAAAAAAGCTTGATATTTTATTGCATCAACCTTTTTTTAGTTCTATATAAGTTTAGCTAAAATTCTTAGTGTTGCAGCCAAAAACACAATTTATTTTGGAAAAAGCGAGAGATGCAAAAATATCTATGTTAATTTGAATGGGATTGACATTTCTGTACCTGGAATTATTCGAATGACAGTACAGTTATGAAACATTTCAGTTTTTTCAAGTGTATGGACAGTTGTGGTTTAATTAAAACCTTGTAAAATCTAAGATCTGCATTATACTTTCTTTTGAGAAACTTAATCCTGTACTTGTGTATGGTGCAATGATTTATATCTTAAGTATTAATCCTGTACTAGTGTAGCTTTCAGAACTGCAGTTTAGCGTTTGATGGTGTTCTTTGGTTTCTTGTCTCAGTTTATATTTATGTCAGCTTTAACAATCTGTTGGTCTTTTTCATAAGTACATGATCATGCTGCAATTTTGCATTTCTTGGTCTTCAACAATTCCACTCTTTTCTTTTGGCTGAAAAATTTCAAAGTTAGAATCTCATTGTATTAGCATACATCATATTAATAACAAGCTTTTAATTTAAGTGTCTCTTCGAACACCGTACTTAGGAGGTATTATAAGAGAATTTATAATTTAGGAACTGTTCTGTGCATAATGTCGTTGAAGTTTCAATTTTTGTGCCTTCTATTTTACAATTTTTTTGGTTGGTTGGATGCTTAGTGGAACTTGTTCTTTTATTGAAGGTTGTTAAAAGAGAACGTGAAGAGAAGCTCACTGAGTTATTGAAAGGTCGACTTAATTTATATGTGCAAGGAACAGGGGCGGACCCAGGGGGTGGCCGTGGCCAGGGGCGTGTATATAATATATGATTGTTTATATTATATATTTGTTGCGTGTATATAATATATGATTGTTCATATTATTCAAACATACGATCTTACTTACATTTTACAATAAAAAATTGTTCAAGGCTTAAACTTTTTTAGGATACATTTAAGATTTAAGAAATTTTATGTTATTATAAACTTGGAAAATTTCTAGTTTACACTTTTTCACGTATCAACAATACTTCTTACGTAAAAATACGTTTTTAATGAATTTCTCTATATTTTAAGTGCTAATTGATTCTAAACTTGAGTTTTATGTATACTTTTGTTTTGTAGGTCTCCAAAACTGCAAGTGTTTTTTGTTGAAAATTCCCAGAACTGCAAATTTTGTTCAAGTTCTGTCACGCCCCAAAATCCGAAAAATACGGACATTGAAGCATGAACTTTTTAAACAAAAGGAAAGAGAACCTGTTAGTATAAAATTTAAATTTTGTTAAAAGAAAACACTTGCGAGCTAAAGGAACAATTAATCAATTAAATAAAAATGTTTGCCAAACGCGGCTACAAGGAACGAACATTTGAAAAGATTTATAAAAATGGCAAACGAAAGTAATTAGCCCGTAGGCTACAACCTCAAAAACTAGTCTAAGCGAAAATAAAGCAATTGAAAGATGCCCCGAGCCCATGCGATACTTCGCTAATGCTCCTATCCGAACGTGCCAACCTAAGTTGTACCTGAAAGACAAAACTGTAATGGTGAGTCCCACGCACATACATAGACGGGACGACACCACAAAATACCGTCACTCCATCCCATAAATGCAAGAACTCACAAATAACAACTAGGATAATCAACGTATAAGAAGAAATAGTAATAAATCGTACAATGAAATAAATTAAATAAACATCTATAGCAAACATGGACCTCTCACACCACCTACCCCAGTCCGTAAGGTAGGTCTTTCCCTATCCCCCGGCCGTCTACTGTCCCCGTAATTAGGAAGAGACAGAGACCATTGCTAACATAAAAGTAGATTTAAAGTGCGCACTTGGACCTCTCATGCCACTCGTCCTAGTCCATAAGACGAGTCATTCCCTATCCCCTCGGCCGTCTACTGTCCCCGGAATTAGGAAGAGACAGAGACCATTGCTAACATAACAAAAAAAAAATATAGTGCACACTAGGACCTTTCATGCCACTCGCCCCAGTCCGTAAGACGAGTCATTCCCTATCCACTCGGCCGTCTTATGTCCCCGGAATTAGGAAGAGACATAGACCATTGCTAACGTATAAATATTAAGGCCTCGGTCAATAATATTATAATATTCAAATAACACAATCTCTTACGTCACTTTAACACAATTCTACAAAACACATAAGCATAGGTACTAGATTCACAACTAGCCAACCAACTTCAACAACATAAAATCTCATTCGGGCATTTTAGCAAACACCTTATATGCGCAATCTAAACCTCATCTTTATTCAACAATAATTTGCCCAATTCTATCAACAACTATATAATCACATAATCAACTCATAAAACATGCAAACCCATCCATAATCTCATTAATTCGAAATTAATATGTCTAATGTCTCAAATTCTACAATTCAATTAATGGAATTAAAAATACAACAACTAATGTCACGCCCCAAATTCCATAAACACGGATATCGAGGCATGACTTTTTTTAAAACAAAAGAAAGTAGAACCTGTTGGTATGAAATTAAAAATTTTAAAAGAAAACACTTACGAGCTAAAGGAACAATTAACGGATAAATAAAAAATTTATCAAACGCGGCTACAAGTCAGGATTTATAAAAGCTAAAAATAACGAACGAATGAATTTGCCCGTAGGCTACAACCTCAAAAACAATCTAAGTAAAAAGAAAGCAAAAGCCCGAACCCATATGATGCCTTGCTAAAGCTCTTAACCATACGCCTCAACCTAAGTTGTACCTGAAATACAAAATTGTAACGGTGAGTCCCACGCACATAACTAGACGGGACGGCACCACAAATACCGTCACTCCATCCCATAAATGCAAGAGCTCACAAATTCTACAACTACGATAATCGACGTATAAAGAGAAATATAATGACATTCTACAACTACGATAAATTAAATAAATTAAATAACATCAACACACAACTATAGCATACATGGACCTCTCACGCCACCTACCCCAGCCCGTAAGGTAGGTCATTCCCTATCCCTTCGGCCGTCTTATGTCCCCGAAATTAGGGAGAGACATAGACCATTGCAACATAAAAGTAGATTTATAGTGCGCACTTGGACCTCTCACGCCACTCGTCCCAGTCCGTAAGACGAGTCATTCCCTATCCCTTCGGCCGTCTTATGCCCCCGGAATTAGGGAGAGACATAGACCATTGCTAACATAAAAGTAAATATAGTGCACACTGGGACCTATAACGCCACTCGCCCCGGTCCGTAAGACGAGTCATTCCCTATCCTCTCGGCCGTCTTCTGTCCCCGGAATTAGGGAGAGACAGAGACCATTGCCACTACAGCTAAATCACAAGGCCTCGGCCAATAATATAAAATCATTCAAATAACACCATCTCATACGTATAAATATTAAGGCCTCGGCCAATAATATTATACTATTCAATTAACATAACTCATACGTCACTTAACGTAATACAACATAAACCATAATCATAGATGCTAGATTCACAACTAGCCAATCACTCCAACAACATAAAAACCCATTCAGGCATTTTAACAAACACCTTGTATGCATAAACTACAATCCATCTATATTCAACAATAATTTACCCAATTCTATCAAAAACCATAATAACTCATAATCAACGCTTAAAACATGCAAACCCATCCATAATCTCATTAATTCGAAATTAATTAGTCTCAAGTCTCAAATTCTACAATTCAATTAATGGAATTAAAAATACAACAACTAAACCCCAATTATCAATTTAAGAACATAAATAATATAAAAGGCAAAAACCCCCAATTTATAATGAACGTAAAACCTAATCCTAACATACACCCTCGTCTAGTCGCTATGGATAACCCCCGTTACCTTAGAGCATAGTGGAGATGCTTCCGGTATGAACCCGCTAATGGTGGCTTCCTCTTCTTCTCTTTTCTCTCTTTTTCTCTCTTTTTCTCTCTTTTCTCTCTTGGCTGATTTTTAGGTTTTAAAGCATTGAAAAGTGGGCTGATTTTAGGTTTAGAAAAAACTGTTTTTACAAAGTTTGTGGAAGCGAACTATTTGGTCCCCAAAGTTCTAAAAGCTAACTTTTAATCAAAATTATTGTTTTACTACTCAAAAATAACAAATCTTTAGAAACAAATCTATTGGGTCCTTTTTATTAGTAAAATTAGTAACAGGTTTTTAAAATAAAGTTTTTCGGAAGAGTTTCGGTTTTTGGCTAAAAATTAGTCGAGTGACCGGTTTTTGGTAAAATTTGAATAAAACGTTTTTGGATAAATTAAATCATAAATAAAATTACTTATAAAAATTCGGGATGTTACAACTAACCCTCCTTAAAAGAATTTCGTCCCGAAATTTCCTCTCTAAACAACTATACCCAGAAATGATAAACGTACAATAAGACCATAAGAATTTAAACGCTCGTGTCATAATAAAAATAAAATAAAATACGCAGGGTTCACAACCCGTAACAACTCCACAATTCATAACTCAAGTACATGAACAACATGTAAGAATCTCAAATAAGGTAAACACTTATATATAATATTAAACAGGATAAAAGACAACTACTCAACAACTCCAAAATGTCCCCAAGACTCAAAGTACGGGTCTTTCTAGCAAACTAAACTCTAATAAAATAAACTCTCAACCCAGACCCGGGGGTGTCACACGGCTGAATAACACGTGTGGCGGCACGTGCTAAACAAAGCCTAAATGAAATAATTATTAAACACTCGCTAAATAACTCATTAAATTAGCTCAAATTTCTAGCAAAAGTTTCATTAAATAGAATCTCGAAAATTACGTTCATTACAAGAAGTTAATCTCTTACAACTAAAATTAAAAATGTAATCACAGCGGAATTTAACACATAATCTTAAAGGTCTGTCTGGTCCTCAAACTGACTCGATATCAACCCTACTTAACTGAAGCCTCACAATATATTATACGGGTCGAAAATAAGATTTTTCCCTTTCAGTTTCTTGGAACATAATAACTTGTTTAATAAAAATTCCCAATGCATAAGTATTTAGAAATTACTTGAATATAAAAGATAAATAAACTTTTCACTTTTCTTTCATCAAAATTAAATCCATCGCAATAGTAATAACCAAATCTTTTTCTTTCTTTTTATGATAAAAGCAAAATGATAACATGTATATCTTAGAGTACCAAGCCCGATTGACTTCCTCAATCTCTTTACCGTCGATCTTTTTCTAAGGTGTATAAACCATACGTGCACTACGTAATTAAGGTCACCACAACATGACGGCTGGGTCTATTCCTTAAAACGTTCCGTTTAACAAAACTATGTACAATTGCTAAGTTAACCGTTGAGAACTAAACTCTTTCGTTTAGTTGCCAACGTCACCCCACTTTCCTCTTCCCCTTATTCGGATTCTCCGTTGTACTTATTCTCATGGTCCCAAATACAAATCATAAGCAAATCATAAAATAATAAATTTAGAAACCTTATACAGATCCATTGTATATAAATCACTTCTTCTTTTTCATTCTTTTCTTTCTTTTATTCACTTTGTTTTCGTAACAATATAAAAACAAGGTTTCCATATATAATTAGTACTTGAAAAATAATACTCATGAGCCTGTAAAATATTATCAAAAGTTGCAACGGAATATTTATAATAGCAAGACAAAACCCACTCACCTAATATTAATCCGAAAGAACAGAAACATTTCTACAACGAATAATCTAGTGCTTAGCTTTCTACTAAACCTTTTCCCTTGCTCAACATAGGACTTTAATTCTCTCATCTTTGTATACTTTCGTTACATACATATAATTTTAATACAGTAAAGGAGTATAGAATCTAATCAGGGAAATGCTACCTAGCTTTCTTTCTTTATTTGCACTAGTGTATATATCTATATTAACAAGGAAGAATTCATTATAGGGGCGTGTATATGGCATGACAATTGGCTTAGCATTTATACTACAATTCTATACCAATTTATTACTTCCGTCTCAATTTCTCATGCAAGGTTACCTCCTTAATAAATTACTAGCAACAGAAACTCTTTGAATACATGTAACATTATTTCTCCTTAAATATTCCACGCATAGTAGTTATAGGAATAAATACAAACATCTCGTTATAGAAACCTCAAGATAATATTTACTAATCTTAATTGACATTTACTCTTCAGGCAAGGCATCAGTTTTATATATGAATACAATCAAATCATGTCATTAATTATCTTAGTGAGGCATTCAAATACCTATAACTTACACCATTATTCCTAATCATACGTTTATACATTTCAATATTTCTAACCGAAGTAAATTACATAATTACTAGGCCCAATTCTTACCAGCTAATCCCTAAAAGTACTACCACGTATCAATCCATGGTAAATCCAATTAAATACCTTTAAATCCTTTAAAACTCTATAGCTTTGATAACATGTAACCGTAAGGTCCTTAAATCACGTAAACAACTAAACATTAGTATTCTTACTTATGAAAACTAAATAGTCACATGAGTAATTATTTAGAAGAATAAATATTCAAAAAAAAAAAAAAAAAAAAAAAAAATTAAATTGCGGGATTTTACACTCTCCACCACTTAAAGAAGTTTCGTCCCGAAACTTTATTTCTTTAATAACTTGAAAGAAAAAAAAAAAGGATAATGTTTCCGAATAATATTATATATGCTTTTTTTTTTTACGTGATTAAATCAGCTCACATAATTTTTTTTTTTTAATCAACCGGTCTCCAAAACAGTTACTTGTGTGTTTATGTAGCATAAACTATATAAAAGAAGTATAATAAAAGGTATCTTGGAAACTCATTTGAGATTAAAATTACTAATAATAATATCATCATTATCCTTGTGAAACTTGAAAATTTATGATGGAAAAATACTAACGTAAATTCCTAAGGTCAAACTTTTACCACTTCCGATCGTTTATTATCTCATTACTTACCAAATTCTATAACTCCCATCAATCATAATTCCAAAACTCTATAACTCCTGTCTAGATAATTCTTAGTCCAAATTCTGATTTTAGTCATCATCAATGCTAATAACAAAGTGTACACCATGAAAGCAAAACACATGATGTAAGCTAATCTTTTAATTGGTAAAAATAAGTAAATAAATTTGTTTCTACCATGTTTTTCCTTGAACCGATAATTAACCTCTGGGATGGTTCAAATCCAAGCAACTATTATTGATATTGATACCGTAAGATAACCAAACCTATTCCAAAACTTGTTTCCATATCGTTTTCCGAAACATTTATTACTTATACATCTATATCTATTTCATGTGTTTCCGCTGCACGCTCTGATAAAATAATAATAATAATGGTGTTAACCGGCCTACATTGCATTTTGTTTCTAATTTATCAAACAATCCAGTTTTAGCATCTAGACCACCACCCAAAAATAATACCAATCTCCCTTTATACCATGTTCTCTTAAACAAAACAATCTTTAATTAATAAGAAGCGCAAAACCTAATAATTTATATATAGTCCCAAAATACCACTCCAAATTCACATGTAATACATGCTCTCAATCAAAGTGCAAGACCTGTTGAAACTTTGCAACTAATCCGACCAAAGAGATTTACTTTAAATAACTAGGACAACTATAATGCTAGTTCACTTATTATTAGAACACTGTAAACACAAATTAAATCTCAAGTTTGGATCCTAATTATAGCTTAAACATCTTTTACAGTGGTCAAACGAATTGAAAATAACCTAACGTATCATTTCATTGAAACTCTAAGCAAAAGTCGGCACTGAAAGGTAATCTCGGGCTCAACTTCCCTTTAAAGCCAAACCTCATAATCCCCTTCCTTGGCGAAACTCGCAAAAATACTTGATCTCCCTTTTCAAATTCCAAAGGTCTCCTCCTCTTATCCGCATAACTCTTTTGCCTACTTCGAGCCGTCTCAAGCCTTTGTCGAATTAACTTAATCTTTTCTGTCGTCTCTTGAATCAATTGCGGTCCTAACATTTCCGCTTCTCCCACCTCGGTCCAACACAACGGAGACCTACACGGTCGCCCGTATAAAGCCTCGAAAGGTGCCATGCCAATACTAGCTTGGAAGCTATTATTATACGCAAACTCAACTAAGGGTAGATGGCTCTCCCAGCCTCCCTTGAAGTCATTCACACATGCACGCAACATATCCTCTAGCACTTGGATAGTCCGCTCCGATTGTCCATCCGTTTGAGGATGAAACGCCGTACTCATTTTCAACTTGGTCCCTAAGGCATTTTGCAATGCGCCTCAGAATCTCGACACAAATCTCGCGTCTCGATCCGATACTATCGAAATCGGCACCCCATGAAGTCTAACAATTTCCTTAATATACTTTCGTCCCAAGATTTCCACCAAATTCGTCATCTTGATTGCAATGAAGTGTGCAGATTTGTTCAAACGGTCAACCACAACCCACATAACGTCATTCCCACTTACCGACTTAGGTAAGTTGGTCACAAAATCCATTGCTATCATTTCCCACTTCCATTCCGCCACCGCTAAAGGTTGGAGCATACCCGCCGGTCTTTGGTGTTCAGCCTTCACTTGTTGGCAAGTTAGGCACTTGCTAACATATGAAGCTGCATCTCGTTTCATTCCGGGCCACCAAAATTGTCTCTTCGCATCGTGATACATTTTTGTCCTACCGGGATGAACGGCTAATCAGGAATGGTGGAACTCCTTTAATACCTCGTTCCTCATGTTTTCTGTCACATAAGTCCTTCCCTTAAAACGTAGTCCTCCATCGGTTTCTTTCGTCCAACCATCTAATCCTTCACTCGAACTCATCTGTTTCTCAAAGTTCTCCACTTTCTCGTCCCCCTCTTGTGCTTCCAGAACCCTACTCGTAAGTTCCGGTTGTACCACTATTGTCTACAAGGTCTCCTCATTAACATTCCCCAACTCCAGGTTGAACTCGTTCACTTTTCCCATCATCCTCCATTCGTCGACCACCACATGCGCTAAGGTCGCATGGGACTTTTGACTCAAAGCATCCGCCACTACATTGGCCTTTCCCGGGTGATAGTGCAAGTCGTAGTCGTACTGTTCCAGATATTCCATCCATCGTCGTTGTCTCATATTTAGATCACGTTGGGTAAAAATATGCCCTAAGCTCTTGTGATCCGAGGACACTTCAAACTTTTCCCCGAATAGATAATGCCTCCATATCTTCAATGCATGAACTATTGCCGCTAGCTCTAGGTCATGAGTCGGATAGTTATTTTCGTGAATCTTTAGTTGTTGCGAAGCATATGCGATAACCTTTCCGTCTTGCATCAAGACGCAACCCAAACCTTCCTTCGAAGCATCGCAATACACTTGGTAACCCTTCCCTTGCTCGGGAATAACTAGTATGGAAGAACTAGTCAATCGCTTCTTGAGCTCTAGGAAAGCTTCCTCGCAAGCCTCACTCCACACGAACTTCACCCCCTTCTTGGTAAGGTAAGTCATTGGAGTCGCCAATTTTGAGAAATCCTTGACGAACCGTCGATAGTATCCCGCTAAACCCAAGAAACTCTGAATCTCGAACACATTTTTTGGTTGTGTCCAATTCGAGACCGCCTCAATTTTCGTCGTGTCCACCTTTACCCCTTCTTCCGAGATCACATGTCCAAGAAATTTCACCTCATTTAGCCAAAACTCACATTTGCTAAATTTTTCGTAAAGTTGGTGCTCCCTCAACGTGAGCAACGCTAAACAGAGATGCTCCTCGTGTTCCTCTCTTGAACTCGAGTAAATCAAGATATCGTCGACGAAGACCACCGCGAACTTGTTGAGATACCCCTTAAAGATCGGGTTCATTAACTCCATAAATGCCGCCGGCGCATTAGTTAACCCGAATGGCATGACCACAAACTCATAGTGACCATACCGGGTCCTAAAGGCTGTTTTCGAAATATCCTCATCCTTCACCCTCAATTGGTGATAGCCTGATCGCAAGTCGATTTTTAAAAAGAACGTCGCTCCCTTCAGTTGGTCAAACAAATCGTCAATTCGAGGTAGTGGGTACTTATTCTTAATAGTCACCCTATTTAGCTTTCGATAGTCGATGCACATCCTCATCGATCCATCCTTCTTTTGCACAAATAAGGCCGGTGCCGTCCACGGTGACGTACTCCGCCTAATAAACCCCTTCTCCAGCAGTTTCTCTAACTGTTTACTTAACTCTTTTAATTTAGCCGGTGCCAATCGGTACGGGGAAATGGCTATGGGTGCCGTTCTCGGTACCAAGTTGATAGAAAAATCTAACCCTCTCTTCGGTGGTAACCCAGATAGATCCTTCGGAAACACATCTCTAAAATCGTCCACTACGCGTGGCCACATTTCCACTTCCTTGTCGTTATCTACTATCGAGAGACTAGCCAAAAGACAAGACAGGTTGCCCACAACCCGCTTGGAATAATAAGGAATAGAAGAAAGGGTAGCGTCCCTTTCCCCACGAAAGAACACCTCATCTCCGGATGAAGTTGTAAGGAAAATTTTTCGTCGAACACAATCGATGAAAGAGTTGAAATGAACCAACCAGTTCATTCCAAGTATCACGTCGAACCCCGACATCTCTATAACAACTAAATCAAATATAAACACGTGGTCCGCGACCACCATCTCACAAGACCGACACACTCGGTCCAACACAACTCTACCCCCAACAGGAGTCTCTACAACAATCGGGTTCTCTAGAACCCCAATTTATAATGACTAAAACTCAACTAGACGTCTAGATATAAAAGAATGCGAAGCCCCCGTATCGAAAAGAGCATGTGCCCAAGATGAGCATACAAGAACCATACCTTGTACATTTGCCAGATCTCCTTGGTTTGGCAGATGTGGCAAGGCAAATAGATGAGCTTGAGCGGGTGGGTTCCCTTGCGGTCCTCGATTCCCCCCGTTATTTCCTCGGTTCCCCAGGCCTTGATGGGCTCCTCGGTAGTTCCCCCGGTTTCCCCCTCCTTGGTGGTTACCTCGAAACCCTCCCCCTTGGTTCCCAGGTAATTGGTATTGTGGTACTAATTCCGGTCCTTTTGGTGGCGGTGGTGGCAACCTAGGTTGGTTAAAAGGCCGGTTGGTGTCGATTCTTCCTTGTCCCATGGTACAAACTCTTGATGTATGTCCAAACCGGTTGCATGTTCTACATTGGACTCTAGGGCACTCGAATTGTCGATGGTTCACATCTCCACAAGTGAAACACGCTCTCTTCATTATGGTGTTTGTTGGTAGTGGGTTAAAAGCCCTCTCTCCTCTGCCCTGTTGTGGAAAACGTGAATTATTCGCCATATCCCAAGTCCGCTTCTTCTCTTCCCTCGGAGCATTTTCGGTTTTCGACTTTTCTGAGATTCTCTTGCTATGGAGTAGAGCTCCTTCCACAGCTTGAGCCGATTTTACCAACTCATTATAGTTCACATGGCGGGCCGATGCCAATTGCAATGAGATGGTCGGGTTCAACCCCTTCATGAATCTCCTACATTTTTCAGCACCCCCTAGAACCGAGTCTAGGGCATACCTCGAGAGTGAGGTAAACTTTAGCTGGTATGCTTGGACAGTCATACCTCCTTGATATAATTTATCGAACCGCCTCCTCATTGCATCCTTATAAGAATCAGGAAGGAACTGTCGATTAAACAATTCGATGAATTCGTTTTAGTCGATGTTGGTTAAGTCGTAAGTATCAACGATCCCCAACCACCACTTCCGTGCTTCAGCCTTTAGGTGAAACTGAGCCATATTCACCCGTTGTTCCCCATCTACTATCCTCGCTGCCGATAGGTACTTCTCCATTTCATCCACCCATCCCTCAGCTATGGATGGTTCACCTATCCCATCGAAAGTTGGAGTCCCCAATCGGGTGAAGTTAAGCAATCCATTGTTACTTGAACTCCCAGCTTGTCATTCTGCACCATCATTTGCACCACCTTCTGAAGGTCGGTCATCACTTGGTTAGCGTTTACCGATTCCGGTTCTGGTATGAAAGTCTCTTCTTCTCCCTCATTCACCTCCTCATACACATTCTCAACCTCTACCTCCACCTTGGGTTTCTTAGGTGGTGGGGCACTAGCGTTACCTCTCCCCTCACGACCTCTTACAGCCCTTCTTCCTCGAGTTGCTCCTCGCCCCCTTGGAGCTCTTCTTCCTCTTCCATTCGCCCCACCTCGGATAGCCGCACTGCTTGATGGTGGTGCGCCCCCGCGTGTGCTGGTCCCCTTCCACTAGACCTTGTGGTAATAGCCATTACTACAAACATTTAAAACCGACACTTTAGTTGTCTTACTCGACACTACTACTCATACATGTCTATTCCTACATGATAAAAGCTCGTTTTGCATGCTAATCATTTTATCAAGATTTCTAAGGTTCAAAATCATAGTACACTTAATTACAAAGCCAACGCTTCAAGCGGAATCAAATTCGGAGTGGAAACGAAGGAGTTATAAACGTTTGAAGTATAACGAAAAAATCGCAAAATTGCCAGAACACGACCGATCGTTTTGGTCCAAATATTACCCAAGAGGTCAGAAAGATACGACCGGTCGTTTTGACAGACGACCGATCATTTTTTGGTCCAGAGAGGTCTGAAAAATTCGACCGATCGTTTGACAGACGACCGATCGTTTTTTGGTCCAGAGAGGTCTGAAAAATTCGACCGATCGTTTTGATAGACGACCGATCGTATTTGGTCCAGAGAGGTCTGAAAATTTTGACCAGTCGTTTTGACAGACGACTGATCGTTTTACTGACCAGAAGTGTCGGAAAAAGAAAATTCGACACAAAAACATAAAATTTCTCAACACCTGTAAATTCCTTACATGGAACATATCACACAACTACATCATTTAGTCTACAACATTTTTACGATCAATAACCACTCGCATATAATAATCACTAACACATAAGTTAATAATTTGAAAAATACACTACATAAAACCGTCCACTACACAATTCTCGCACTCTAATAAATTGCTACTACTCGACATGCAAACTTATACCTCATACATACTATATAAATCTACACACGCATACAAAGAACACAAAAGTGCAAGGGATAACCCATTACGATACGTTATCCTAAAGCACCTGAGCGTCCTCACATACTCTAGAACTCCACATCGCTAAGGTATTTGAAATTGCTATCCGCTGTTCTAGTTGCAGTTTTGCAGTTAGGTTCTAAGTGAAGTTGCAACCACAGTTGGAACCTAAGTATATTGATGGACAGAACTTGTAAAATTAAATGTACTTGAAATAAATCACAGGCACATTTAACAACGGAGTTCACCTAACTAGGCTACGTCTCCGGGGCACTCACCCAGATTATGATATTATAAAAGCTTACAATATAAGATTCAAGTCTTAATGAAAAACTCTCAGACTCCCTCTAGGTTTTTCTGCCTATCTCTATATTGCTCCTACTTTATAACTATCACTTAAAAATCAATGGCATCCCACCATTGTTTTCTTTTAAAGATCACTGTGTATTCTCTCAAGAATGAGTTCTTTATAATTTAGAACACACACTTTTTACAAGCTAGGTTATCAACTATTTATCCAAGTAAAAACAATCTTCTTTCTTCAAGATCTTGATGATTGCTTTTGACTCTTTTGATTGGCTTCAATATTTCCATATATCACGATATATTTCAGCGTAGGATTGACTTCAATATTCATAAGATAGTACCTGTTAATAACTAGCTTGGAAATAGGAGTTAGTCTTTTTCTAAAACAAGGAAACATATAAGATAGTATCTTTTAGAGATAAAATCTTTCCAAATATATATATATGAAACATAAACTCCATATTACATTCAATCTTTTAAACGTATTATACTGATTTTGATAAGGAACAAAGATTGAAACAAGTGATAAAGAATTGCATAAGAATAGAGATATAGATTGCCTAGTTTAAAGGAAACAATATCTTTAAAAACTAATCTCCTTATATCTTTTAGGAAACATCTTTCTTATCACTTTAATATTCTCAATAGATATAAACTAAAGTCTTTTAAGAATATATGAGAATATATCCTGCATAATTTAAAACAACTAATCATCATTTAAAGGAAGGTAATGCAGAATAAAAGAACTAAACAGAATCCTGCAGAACAGCAGGTTGGAACTGTGGTTGCAACTGAGGTTACAACCTTACTTGAAACCACGAGACTGTTTCAATTCTTAACAATCAACTAGAGTTATTAAGTACAAACCAATAGATAACAAATAGTATAAGGTCCAGAAATCTGGTCCTAACAATCTCCCCCTTTGTCATTAGTTTTGACAAATAACCTAAGTTTATAAACAGACACTTCACCTGCAATTTTGTTAGCAAACACAGCTTTTAAACTGTGTAATATTTCAATGCTTTTGTGTCACTTATTTGAGCTCCCCCTGCAAGTTAGAATAGCATGCATCATTTAAGCATAGATAGATATCCATTCACCAAAGTTTCAGAACATATTCAAATTCAAACACAAACATAATTTAGAATTAAACTGCAGAAAACATAAGGCCAAAAATACTGGCACAAAATAGTCTCAACACATAATTTGCAGATACAGAATTTTGAAACAGAAACATAAAAATGGACACATAAACTTCTTCTTTTCTCCCCCTATTTGCCATAAACCAGACAAAGCTAGTAAAGAGATCTGTTGGAGTGAGGAGCTCTTTCCCTTAGAGGTGCATCTCTGACAACCTCTTCTTCTTCTTCTTCTTCTTCTTCTGCACTACTGATTGAGTAGCCATTATCACTGTCACCATCATCTTCACTTGTTGTGAGATTCTCCAGTAGCTTCTTGATCTCATAGTCATCTGTATCTAGCTCAACCCTTCTTTCTTGATTTGAAGCCAATTTTTGTAGCAGATACCACCTCACACCTTTCTTCTTAGAAGGAGCACTTATTGTCTCCTTTTCTTTCCCTTTTTTACCAGTGATGTCATTCACATGTCTTTCCTTTAGAAGTTTTGCAGAAATGTACAAGACAGAAGGACAATTGGTGGATTTTTCAGAGGAGATTCTAATTGGATGGGTGGAAGAAATGGGTATAACTTGAGACAGAATTATTCCAGTGATTAAGCAAGGAAAAGGTAGCAGAATGGAGTGTGATTTAATATCACTGAAATCTCTGATGAGATTAAACACATGATTACCAAAGTTAATTGGTAATGAGGACATGATCTTATAGAGGAAAACAGTCATATCTTTGTTCACTCTAGAGGGTTGTTTGGTAGGTGACCAATTAAACCTAGCAATTTTATGAAGCACATCAGCACACAGAGTGAGGGAGGAAGTTTTAATAGAAGTACCATCAAACCTATTGTTCTTTCCTGTAAGGACAAGAGCTACAACTTCCATGTCATAATCATTACTGTTCTCAGAAGGACTGGGGGAACTTAGGAAATCATTGATTATCTTAGGGTTAAAATCCAAAGTAAGCCCCCTAACAAAAACTCTGCCATAGGCAGGATCACCCTCAGTAAAGACACTAGGACTTAGATTAACATAAAATTCCTTAACGACCTTAGGAAAATAGGAGTCAGGATAGCAAATAGTTCTATCTAACCCAACATCTGTAAGCAATTTCTCAATATGCACCTGTATGTGCTGATAACTAGCCAAATTCAATTTTCTTTCAGAGTGAATTTCCCTACTAGCAAGAGAACTAAACCTTTTAGACATATCTTTATTCCAGAAATGAGGATCAACTTCATTGAATAGAGAATCATAAGCAAAATCAACAATGATAGGATCATTATGTAGGTTTCTTCTAGCACGCTTCTTAGACCTATGTTTCTTAGAAGAAGAGGACTCACTTACCTTGGCCTTAGAGCCTGTACTGGTTGTAGATTGAGTCAAGAAATCTCTAAGAGTACTATCATCTTCATAGTTGAGATTGGATTTAGGAGAATTGGAAGACATAGTTTCAACCTTGGTTCAACTGGACTTGGAACTACGCAGTGGGTTTTACAGGAAAAACCTAGGATTTTTAATAGAAATAGAGAGACAGTAATTCTGATTTTGTTATTGATTTGGGATAGTTAAAGAAATTAGTATAAATAACAATAAAGCCCAAATCTTTTTACAATTAGAAAAAGATACACTCAAATCAACTTTGAAACAGATTTTGCAAAAAAATAGGAAGTTTCCATGCAACAGAAATTTAAAATTTGAAACTCAATTTAATCACGAAGGATACTGTTATTAGTAGAATAAATCCAGCAAATAATTTAGATATACATTCCAAAAGTAAATAGATTTATCCACAAACTTCGAATTCCAAGTAGTTGAAGTTTTTGAAGGAAATTTGACTTGTTTCAAGATAAAGATAGCAGTTATATAAGATATAGAACTTTGAAAAACAAGAATCTAGCCATTTACTCAAGAAGATATATTTATCATTGAATAACTTTAATAAGAATTAAATCTTAGGAGCTTATTTTGAGCAAATCCATTTTTCCTCTACACAAAAACTAGATTAATGATCTCAGCAAGGAAAGAGTATAAGTGATGTCAAAAATAACAAGACTTTGTCTTGACTTTTTCATTAGATTCTATCACCATGATTAGTATCATTGACATCATGACAATTATTAGGCAAACACTGATCTGTTCTGTATTTTGAGAATGTGGTTTCAACTAGGGTTGCAACTAAGCTTGCAACCAGCTTGTAAAATATGCACTTTGTGCTTGCAACTCTATTACCAGAGAGGTTTTAAGACAAGTTATCTCACATCTGTTGTTTGAGACACCAATTAGCGGCTTTTTCAAGAAAAAAAACTTCAAAGCTCAATCAAGACTTACCTTAGAAATAAAAATATATTAAAAGTACTCAAAATAGACATATATAGCAAGAGTATTCAATTAGATCTATAGTGACATACCCTTATATCACTTCTTAAAGATTCATACTTGTTTGTGTCAAGGGGTTTAGTGAACATATCTGCTAATTGTCTTTCAGTTGAAACATGTTCTAAAATTAAAATCTTTTCTTCAACAAGTTCTCTGATAAAATGGTGTCTTAGATCAATGTGTTTGGTTCTGGAATGTTGAACTGGATTTTTTGCCAAATCTATAGCACTTTTGTTATCACAAAACAGAGTTAACACTTCTTGTTTAATGTTATAATCATTTAACATCTGTTTCATCCAAATTAGTTGAGTGCATTCACTTACAGCTGCAATATATTCTGCCTCAGCTGTAGATAAAGAAATGCAGTTTTGTTTTTTACTAAACCATGAGACGAGATTATTCCCAAAATAAAAACAACCACCAGAAGTACTCTTTCTATCATCTATATTACCTGCCCAATCTGCATCACAGTAGCCAACAAGAAAATGGTTTGTGTCTTTAGAATACCATAGCCCTAGGTGAATTGTGTCTTTTACATATCTTAAAATCCTTTTGACAGCTAGAAGGTGAGATTCTAAAGGGTTTGCCTGATACCTGGCACATACTCCTACACTTAAGCAAAGATCTGGTCTACTAGCAGTTAAATAAAGAAGACTCCCAATCATAGATCTGTACAGACTATGACAGACACTCTTACCTTTATCATTCTTGGACAGTTTTAAAGAAGTACTCATAGGAAT
Source organism: Primula veris (assembly GCA_963682055.1). NCBI lineage: Eukaryota > Viridiplantae > Streptophyta > Magnoliopsida > Ericales > Primulaceae > Primula > Primula veris. The sequence goes on along the minus strand of OY821743.1, from coordinate 15,915,801 downwards.
TCTTTTCTCTTTGCTATCACTTAAACCAAATTTCTTGATAAGATTGTCAGCATACTTACTTTGGCAAAGAAAAATGCCCTTTTCATTTTGTTTAACTTGCAATCCTAGGAAATAACTTAATTCTCCTCCACCACTCATTTCAAATTCATTCTTCATATCAGAAATAAATTCAGCTATCCTATTGTCAGATGTGGAACCAAACACAATGTCATCAACATAAATTTGAGCAATGATTATATCCTTTGTAGTTTTCTTAGTGAACAGAGTTTTATCAACTCCCCCTCTGTTGAAACCTTTTTCAATTAAGAACTTGGTTAATCTATCATAGCAACCTCTAGGAGCTTGCTTTAAACCATACAAGGCCTTTTTCAGTAAATAAACATGTTCATGGAATTTTGGATCTTCAAATCCCTTAGGTTGACAGACATAAACTTCTTCATTAATCACACCATTCAGAAAAGCACTCTTAATGTCAAGTTGAAACAATTTAAAATCATACAGACATGCAAGAGAGAGTAGCATTCTAATAGATTCAATTCTAGCTACAGGAGCAAAGGTTTCATCAAAGTCAATTCCCTCAATTTGTGTATAACCCTGAGCTACCAACCTGGCTTTATTCCTAATAATGACTCCATCTTCATTACTTTTATTTCTAAAAATCCATTTAATCCCTATAACATTTTTATTAGAAGGTCTGGGTACTAAAGTCCATACATCATTCCTCTCAAATTGAGACAGTTCATCTTGCATAGCTAAAATCCATTCACTATCTTCCAAAGCTTCTTTTATATTCTTAGGTTCTAACTGAGAAATGTAACAAGCAAAGTGGACAACATTATTTCTTTTACCTCTGGTTTTCATACCTGAAGTGATTTCTCCTATGACATTGTCAAGAGAATGATTTTTCCGAGTCCTTACATAGCAAGGCTTGCTAGTAGTTTGAATATGAGATTTTTCTTCTTCTTCTTCAGACTCTGTTGTATTCTGGGTTTCAACCTCGGTTTCAACCTCAGTTGCAACTGGACTTCCAACCACTGTTGGACTGCTTGTTTGCTGAATTACTCCAGTTTCTTTTCTTGTCATTTCTGACTCTTCGTCATCACCTGTAGTCTCATCCACATCTTTTAAGTCATCAAATATCACATTATAAGATTCCATGACACAGTTTGTTCTTAGATTAAAGACTCTAAATGCTCTACTGTTCTGAGCATAACCAAGAAAGACTCCTTTATTACTCTTAGAATCAAATTTTCCAAGATGTTCTCTATCTCTATGAATGTAACAAACACACCCAAAAACTTGAAAATACTTGACATTGGGTTTCTGCCTTTCCATATTTCATAAGCAGTCATGGTAGTTCTAGCCTTTTGTAATATAGACTCTATTAATAATATGACGTGCAGTGTTAACAACTTCAGCCCAAAATCTTTTGACAAGTTTCTTAGAATTAAGCATGACTCTAGCCATTTCCTGAATAGTTATATTCTTTCTTTCAACTATGCCATTTTGATGTGGAGTCTTTGGTGCAGAAAACTCATGACTTCTACCTAAAGAGTCGCAAAACTCTCTAAACTTGCTGTTTTCAAATTTAGTTCCATGATCACTTCTGACCCTTGTAATTTTACCACTGGTGGAACCTTTTTCAAGTTGCAGTTTTAAGCACAGAGTTTTAAAGAGTTCAAAAGTTTCAGATTTATCCTTTAAAAACACTACCCAAGAGTATCTAGAGAAATCATCTACAACTACCAAAATGTACTTCTTACTACCTAGACTTACAGTTTGCATAGGACCCATTAAGTCAATATGAAGAAGTTCTAGGACTCTCTTAGTGTAGATTTGACTTGTACTCTTGTGAATACTCTTTGTTTGTTTTCCTATTGCACAATCACCACACACACCTTGGGTTTTAGAACTAAGTTTGGGAATACCTCATATCAATTCTTCTTTAACAAGCTTATCCAAGGTTTTATAGTTCACATGACCAAGCCTTTTATGCCAAATATCAACATTGTTAGTTATAGCTTGATTACACCTATTCTGAGGCAATTCTTTTTCAGCTTTTTCAAAAACATAACAGCTGTTTGCTGATCTAACTCCAGTCATGACCAAATCATTATTAAGATCAGTAATTAGACACTTATCTTTGTTAAACTTAACAATCATCTTGTTGTCACACAGTTGACTAATACTGATAAGATTGGTTTTAGACCATCTACAAGAAATACATCATTAATATCAGGCATTCCATGTTTGTTTAAGGTTCCTTTTCCAATAATTTTACATGTATCTCCACCTCCAAACACAATAGTGTTTCCTGTAAGATTAATGACATTTTTTAGAGAACTTGCAGTACATGTCATGTGCTTAGAACAACCACTGTCAAAATACCAATCATTAGAAGTAACAACATTTAAAGAGGTAATAACAGCTTTGTTATTGGTAATTAAGTTAGATTTTCTTTTAACTTTCCAGACCCAATTCATCTTTTGATAGCAAGAGGCCAACCAGTTTTTCTGAGAAATATACTTCGTGTTCCTTTTTAAATAACACTGGACTTCTGAATGAGCAGGTCTTTTACAAAAGTTACATAGTTTTAACCTAAAAGTAGATTTATCCTTACATCTATTCAGTTTATTCTTGGTTGCAACTGTACTTCTAACCTTATTGTCAAAAACATGAGTTTCAACTTTAATAAGAGCTTTAACAAAGGTAGTTTTACCAGTGTTTTCATAACCATAGTAACCTAAACCACTGTTATCTCTAGAGCCTCTAGAATAGGACAGCATGTCATCTAACTTTTCTGAAGCAGAAACATTAAGCAATTTTCTTTTCTTCTTGGTTTCAGTTAGCTCAACCACTTGTGTGTTGAGTTGCTCAGTGAGATTTTTAACCTTATCCTTTAGATTAACATTAAGACTATTTATGATCAAGGATTACTTACTCAGACATTGATATTTTTCATAAAGGACAAGATACTGCTGAGTAATATTATCATCAGAGGGCTCTTCCTCATCACTGTTATAGGTTTTAAGAGCAGTTGTAACTAGGGTTGAAACAAACTCACAATCACTTTCATACACAGGTTCTTTTTCAGTGATTTTTCCTATAAAATTAACAAAGTTAGATTCATTCTCTTCATCACTATTGCTCTCAGATTCACTATCACTGTGAGTGGTTATATAAGCATTTTTGTTCCTTTTAGAGTATTTGCACACTCAGACTGAATGTGACCATAACCTTTACATTCTCTGCATTGAATTTCTCTAGACTGATACTCTTTGACATCCTTCTCTTTATGATTCCACTTTCCTTTAGGATTATTATTAAATCTAGACTCCGTCTTAAATTGATTATCCTTTTTCTGAAAGTTTTTGGATGTTCCAGTATCATCCTGTTTTTTTTTATAAAAATTTCTATAAACCTTTTTAGCAAAGAAGGCCAGCTGTTCTTCATCACTCATTTTCTCACAGACCTTAGTTTCAGATTTCTTAGCCTGAAAGGCTATTCCTTTTTCTGGTCTCTTTTGTTTAAAGAATTTTAGCTCATGAGTGCTTAGATTTCCTATAAGTTCTTCAAGTTTTAGATTATCTAAGTCTGTTGATTCCTCAATAGCAGTAACCTTAATTTCAAACCTTTCTGGAAGTGACCTTAGAGTTTTCTTAACAAGTTTAGCATCACTGTATTTTTCACCTAAAGTTCCAGCTTGATGGGCAATATGACAAATTCTACCATTAATCTGTTCAATGGTTTCATCTTGCTTCATTCTTAAGTTTTCAAATTGAGTGGTTAACTGTTAGAGTTTAAAAGCTTTTACTTTAACAGTTCCTTCAAAGGTTACTTGTAAAATGTCCCATGCCTCTTTGGCAGTTTCACAATGAGAGATATACCTGAACACACTGAGAGTTACACCAGCAAAGATTAAGTTTATTGCTGTTGAGTTTGCACTTGATTTTCTGTCCTCATCAACAGACCATCTGTCTTCAGGTTCATAAACCAGTTCACCTTCACCATCAATGGCAGTTGGAAGCTCCCAAGCATACAATAAAGTTTTCCATGCTTGTTCATTTTGCTGTTTGATGAAAGATCTCATTCTGATTTTCCACACTCCATAGTTAACTCCCCCTTCAAGTAATGGTGGTTTGTTGAACGCGTTTCCTTCCCTCATTAAGTCCATCTTTACCAGAACACGAGATCCACGCTAAGTAAGATCTAGTGTGAAACTGTGATACCAATTGAAATTCCTATCCGCTGTTCTAGTTGCAGTTTTGCAGTTAGGTTCCAAGTGAAGTTGCAACCATAGTTGGAACCTAAGTATATTGATGGACAGAACTTGTAAAATTAAATGTACTTGAAATAAATCACAGGCACATTTAACAACGGAGTTCACCTAACTAGGCTACGTCTCCGGGGCACTCACCCAGATTATGATATTATAAAAGCATACAATATAGGATTCAAGTCTTAATGAAAAACTCTCAGACTCCCTCTAGGTTTTTCTGCCTATCTCTATATTGCTCCTACTTTATAATTATCACTTAAAAATCAATGGCATCCCACCATTGTTTTCTTTTAAAGCTCACTGTGTATTCTCTCAAGAATGAGTTCTTTATAATTTAGAACACACACTTTTTACAAACTAGGTTATCAACTATTTATGCAAGTAAAAACAATCTTCTTTCTTCAAGATCTTGATGATTGCTTTTGACTCTTTTGATTGGCTTCAATCTTTCCATATATCACAATATATTTCAGCGTAGGATTGACTTCAATCTTCATAAGATAGTACATGTTAATAACTAGCTTGGAAATAGGAGTTATTCTTTTCTTAAAACAAGGAAACATATAAGATAGTATCTTTTAGAGATAAAATCTTTCCAAATGTATATATGAAACATAAACTCCATATTACATTCAATCTTTTAAATGTATTATACTGATTTTGATAAGGAACAAAGATTGAAACAAGTGATAAAGAATTGCATAAGAATAGAGATATAGATTGCCTAGTTTAAAGTAAACAATATCTTTAAAAACTAATCTCCTTATATCTTTTAGGAAACATCTTTCTTATCACTTTAATATTCTCAATAGATATAAACTAAAGTCTTTTAAGAACATATGAGAATATATTCTGCATACTTTAAAACAACTAATCATCATTTAAAGGAAGGTAATGCAGAATAAAAGAACTAAACAGAATCCTGCAGAACAGCAGGTTGGAACTGTGGTTGCAACTGAGGCTGCAACCTTATTTGAAACCACGAGATTGTTTCAATTCTTAACAATCAACTAGAGTTATTAAGTACAAACCAATAGACAACAAATAGTATAAGGTCCAGAAATCTGGTCCTAACAGTATTCCTTCACACATACCGACGAGAGGTCCACCAACTAGCCTCACATGTGGACTTTCCTTCCATCAACTACTACTAAATTTTAGCTAGATGTCTTAAACTAAATGCAACCCCCCGTTTTAGAAAAAGTTTGAATTTTTTGGAAAAAGTTTTGTGAATACGATACGATGGATCTTGGTCCAATGGTTACCCATCTTTCCATCGTCCCAAAGTATACAAGAACCTAGTTAGCTCTGATACCAACTTGTCATGCCCCAAAATCCGGAAAACACGGACATCGAGGCATGACCTTTTTAAACAAAAGGAAAGAGAACCAGTTGGTACAAAATTTAAATTTTTTTAAAAGAAAACACTTGCGAGCTAAATGAACAATTAATCAATTAAATAAAAATGTTTGCCAAACGCGGCTACAAGGAAAGAAGATTTGAAAAGATTTATAAAAATGGCAAACGAAAGTAATTAGCCCGTAGGCTACAACCTCAAAAACTAGTCTAAGCGAAAATAAAGCAATTGAAAGATGCCCCGAGTCTATACGATACTTCGCTAATACTCCTATCCGAACGTGCCAACCTAAGTTGTACCTGAAAGACAAAACTGTAACGGTGAGTCCCCGCACATACATAGACGGGACGGCACCACAAAATACCGTCACTCCATCCCATAAATGCAAGAACTCACAAATAACAACTAGGATAATCAACGTATAAGAAGAAATAGTAATAAGATCATACAACGAAATAAATTAAATAAACATCTATAGCAAACATGGACCTCTCACGCCACCTATCCCAGTCTGTAAGATAGGTCATTCACTATCCTCTCGGCCGTCTACTGTCCCCGGAATTAGGAAGAGACAGAGACCATTACTAACATAAAAGTAGATTTAAAGTGCGCACTTGGACCTCTCATGCCACTCGTCCCAGTCCGTAAGACGAGTCATTCCCTATCCCCTCGGCCGTCTACTGTCCCCGGAATTAGGAAGAGACAGAGACCATTGCTAACATAAAAAAAAAATATAGTGCACACTAGGACCTTTCATGCCACTCGCCCCAGTCCGTAAGACGAGTCATTCCCTATCCCCTCGGCCGTGTTATGTCCCCGAAATTAGGAAGAGACATAGACCATTGCTAACGTATAAATATTAAGGCCTCGGCCAATAATATTATACTATTCAAATAACACAATCTCTTACGTCACTTTAACGCAATTCTACAAAACACATAAGCATAGGTACTAGATTCACAACTAGTCAACCAACTTCGACAACATAAAATCCCATTCGGGCATTTTAGCAAACACCTTATATGCGCAATCTAAAACTCATCTTTATTCAACAGTAATTTGCCCAATTCTATCAACAACTATATAATCACATAATCAACTCATAAAACATGCAAACCCATCCATAATCTCATTAATTCGAAATTAATATGTCTAATGTCTCAAATTCTATAATTCAATTAATGGAATTAAAAATACAACAACTAAACCCCAATTAACAATTTAATAACATAATTAATATCAACGGCAAAAACCCCCAATTTATAATAAATGCAAAACCTAATCCTAACATACACCCTCATCTAGTCGCAATGGATAACCCCCGTTACCTTAGCGTGTAGAGGAGATACTTCCGGTAATAACCCGCTAACGTGGTTTCTTTTTCTTCTTCCTAAGCTTTGGAATCTCCCTTTTTCTCTCTTTTCTCTCTTGTATTGGCTGGTTTTTGGTTTTAGGTTTTAAAAAGTGGCTGAAAAGAGGTTTAGAAAAATTGTTTTGATAAAGTTTGTGGAAGCGAACTATTTGGTCCCCAAAGTTCTAAAAGTTAACTTTTAATCAAAATTATTAATTTACTACTCAACAATAACCAATCGTTAGAAACAAAACTATTGGGTCATTTTTATTTATAAAATTAGTAACAGGTTTTAAAAATAAAGTTTTTCGGAAGAGTTTCGGTTTTTGGCTAAAAATTAGTCGAGTGACCGGTTTTAGGTAAAATCTGCATAAAACGTTTTTGGATAAATTAAATCATAAATAAAACCACTTATAAAAATACGGGATGTTACAAGTTCAAACGGAAATCATTAGTTTCAATTCAAAATAATTAATGATCCCATTGGTTTAAAGTTTAAACATAAATCAATACAAAAGAAAATTGTGATTGATAAGGACATCTGCTATGGTAATTTAGACTGATAAATAATAAAATAAATTAGTTTAAATTCCATTGCAGTGAAATAAAACAAAAGCTGAATTACTACAAAATATGAATCCAGCACAACAAAATAATTTGGACATGGCAAAAAAATTGATTTTACTACCACAAATGTATTTATCATTAGCAATAATATTATTCAAAATAAATAACTGTTGCAAAAAAACGTAGTATTTAACCTCAAATTTTAATATTGTTGGGGTAACTTTTTGCAACAAGCCTTTAGGAATATCTTGGCAACAAAATAAAACTTGTTGCGAATATCTTACTGCAACAAAAAGTGAAAAATAGGTAACATGCATTTTTGTTGTTGAATATGTATTTTCTAGTAGTATACATTTAATATTAGACGAAAACGAAATTTAACGAAACGAATATGGTTATGATCATTATAATCTCATTCACTAAACGAAACGTATATTTTATTTAATCATCATTTCATTTCATTTAGTAATGACGAAGAAAACGAGACGAGCTCTTAACGAAACGAAAACTAAATTTTTCATGAAATTATCGCCTCATTCACAGCTCTAACAAAATTAAACCATCACCCTCAATCGACCAATAAAAAGTGCTGACAAGGTACATATGAGTTAGAATTATTTCTAATGATATATCAATACAAATAAGTCATTGCGATTGATTAAATTCGTTGAGAATCGAATTTAATAAGTAAACCAAGTAAGTAACATCTATTCTGCCCCTTACTTGTAAACAAAAAATCAATATTTATTTAAACAATACTTCATTTCCATTGAAATCTTAATTCCTATATAGCAGTAACACTACATTACTTGGTCATTGACTATCCTTGAATAGGATAACAAAGTAATTTGTCATTTCTTATGACTTATGAGCTTCTGGAATCGGAATCAGTTTGCGCCAAAAACAATATATACCAACTTATATTCAAGATGAAAAGTACAACTATCAATGTTATTAGTAGGATATTACCAGAATTTGTAATCTGTAATACCGAGGACGATACTAAACAAACTAGCTATTTTATAGGAAATGCTGTGAAATTTGATGTAAGAGGTATGCTTTATTTACAAGAATGACACATATAAGAGGCAAGAGCATGTTAAGGTCATACACGTTTGATGTTTTTGATTAATTAAGTTGTAAATGAAAGTTTTTTGTTGCGGTACGTATTATTGATCTCTAGATGAATTTGATCTTTGATCAATAGCCTTAGAATCAAATTTGCTTTGAGATTAAGAATGCTAATGGTTTTTTTGTGTGCCATAGCTTTTTTGCCCTTTGTTTGTTACTATTAGGCTCTTAGTACAGTACAAATCCGTATAAAATTCCGATTGCTTTGTCGTTTTATATTCGTATTGGGCCAGCATGGAGGCTGTTCTTCCAAGGAGTGATACTTTTTTTTTATGTTAATGACATAAAAAGAGCACTTTTTTTTTGTGAAAGGCCTATTAGCTCAGCTCGTTAGAGTGTCCTGCTAATACCGCGAAGACCTACATTGGCCATGGAATCAAAATTGAGTTTCCATAAAAATTCGCAAAAATTATGTGATCATACATATATACCCTAGGCCCGATAAAAAAATATAGCCTCATTCTTGGAATAAAATTAAGGCCAATATTATGATGATTTTGTTTTCTTTGGCAAAAGAAGTACTTCCATTCACTTTCTTAAAAATCCGAACATAAAAAAAGACACAATCAATCTAACAACCAAAAAGTTATATATATACATAAACTAAATGCAGCCGACTGTGAGCCAAATTTCAAATTATAGCAATGAGGGGTAATATCACAGATTTTAAAAAAAAAAAATGTGAGCCAAAAGCTAGGAAAGCTAAAGTAACTAATAGATAGCCAACACAACCTTAAGAAAAAAAAAGTCTTAGATTTCTTGGAGCAGGGCATATCATCATCAGAGCTCCGAAACGCCGTTAAAAAGTTATTCATTGTTAGAATAAAACTCTTTACATATATCCTAATAATTTCTAATATGACGACGATTAAAGAACATAAATACCTTGGACATCCATCTTAGAGAAAATAAATTTCATCTCACTCCTTAAAAAGCCAAGAAAATAGTAAACATCACCACCAGAGTTAAGTCTTGACTCCACCATGTTACCATCTAAGAAACCCTATCAAAGAAAAAACAAAACAAAAAAGTAAAGCGTAAATCTCTGCAACTATGGGTATTATACTACTGAAATACACTAGCATGGCATGTCTCTATATTTTGAGTAACATATCAAGTGTAGCATATTTGAATATCATACTTCCAAATATTTCAAATTAAATCTACAAAATTGCAGAATTTTCTTTTTACTTTCTGTATTTATTCCAGTTCCTCTCTCTATGCGGGACATTTTCGCACCCTTGCACTCCCTCTGTGCCACCTCTGACCCTAGTGTTTCCGCCACTTAAGTCGACACTAAATTTTGCCGCCCTTTATTTTAGAGTGGATTTTTCTTATGATTTTCTTAATCCTAAAATTCATGTGCAAATTGTTTCCAAAAAGTTTCTATAATTTTGGAAACTCGTAAAAGTTAAAAATGCATCATATATTATCATTTTTTTTTTTTTGTTATTTATCTATGCATAATATTGTCACAAAATTACTTTAATTCTAGTCTATTTTCAGTAACATCATAGTTTATAGGTACTTTCATATGTTCTTGATTCACGGACTTTTTGAAAGAATATATATAATTCATTTACTGTCACTTTTCCACATATCTTGCTTAACAAGGTGTGCAACTCTAAAGGCTGTGATTTAAACCTACTAGCTCTCATGGGAGGTAACGATCTTATTATTAAAATTTCTGATAAACAGCTATTTCTGAAACCTGGTGAAGACATTAGATTTTGGCCCTACACCTTTAATGGCATTTATACCACTAAAAATGCTTTTGAGTTTTTTAGAACTAAAAAGCCTAAAATTCCCTTTGCTAAATTTATTTGTAATAAATCTTTGCCCACTAAAATCAGTGTTCACTGTTGGAAGCTTTGGGTATCCGCTATCAAATTAGATGAAAATCTTAAAAAATATGGCATTTATATGGTTACTAAGTGTTTTTCTTGTCAATCTCATTATTTAGATTCTATCGACCATCTTTTTAATGATAGTGCTATTACTTGTGAAGTTTGGAATCACTTTAGTGCTATTTTTGGTTTTCCTACTTTCAAGGATAATTGGAAAAGCTATATAATGGATTGGTGCACTCATTGTGATGCTACACAAGTGGGTAAGTTAGCTTCTTTAATTCCTTTTTTTAATCTTTTAGGAAATTTGGATTAGTAAGAATAAATGTAGGTATGAAAATGAAATTATGCTTGCCTCGGATATTATTAGTAAGGTTTACAAGTGGTTGAGAGAATTAAATAGTTCAAATAAGCCCAAAAATCCTCGTAAAAACTTTCAAATTATTACTTTTCAAACCCTTATTGTTAAACCCATAGTTCGCAAAATGAAAAGACCTAAACTGGTAGCTTGGAAATACCCTCATAGTGGGAGACTTAAACTTAATTGTGATGGTTCGGCTTATGGTAATCTCGGAAACAGTGGATGCGGGGGTATCTTAAGAAATGACAAGGGTGGTTTCATTTTTGCATTTTCTTGTTATTTAGGCACTCACACCAACACCTTTGCTGAACTTATGGCTATTAGAAATGGTTTGGTTATTAGCTATAGTCTGGATATTTATAATATTTACATCGAAACTTATTATGAGATTATTGCTAATTGGTGGTGTAAAAATACTAATTTTGGACCTAAATTTGATTCATTATGGCATGATATTTGTGATCTAATGGCTTTGATTAGTTGTGATTTAAAACATGTTTGTAGGGAAAAAAACAGGTTGCTGATTCCTTAGAAAAGCTAGGAGCTAATGGTGCCAATGGCACTTATTTCACCTCTAGGGAGCTCACAAGGTTAACACAAGCGGCTATTTTCCTCGACTAGAAAGAAACTCCTTGGTTAAGGGGAAACACTGTCCGTACTTTAGTTTCCATCAAAGTGGCTGGAGATGTGTTATTTTTGTAATTGCACATCTAGGATAACACTTTTGTTATTACCCCCATTTTTATCTCTTGCTCTCAGTGCTTTTGAAAGGTTTCATATTTGGTGATTTGGTGAACAAAAGTGAATTACAAATGAAGTTAAAATTCCCAAAAGATCTGTCAAGTACAATGAAGCATTATCCTCACAAAATATGCTCAAAGTTTCGAAGATGTTGCTGCTGGTGGACTTAAAAAGAGTTGATAATTTTTAGTGCAAGTGGTGTTTATTTTAATATGAGGATTCGTTCTTCGTAACTAAGTTTTCTGTTCTTATATTATTATTTTTAGTAAACTGCCTTGGGGTTTTTGCTGATTTCTTACGCTAGTAATCTCGGTTTTTAGTAAAGTTTTGCTGTCGAATTTAACCGCTTAGATCACACTGACCATGGAGCGATAAGGAGAGATACAAGGTTCGGAGTGATAATGAGTAAATAGTTAAATCATCGTAGCAAAACTTTTCTAAAATTCCTGAGATTTTAAGTATTAGTTTTTAAGCTTTTTTGCCCATTTGGTCATGTTAGTTATCAGGTAGTATCTCATTCATACTATAGTGTTTGTTAACACGCAAATTTTATGTCCATTAAAAATGTGACACGTGTCATTTAAATTAAATATCAATTAATTACTAATTTCTCAGTCTGAAAATAGACTTGTTATTAGTAATTTAAAATCGAAAAAGAAAATATATTTTATCATCTCATAAAATCTATGATGATAATTTATATAAAATAAATGTATTTATTTTTCTAAAACCATTAAATGTGGTACAAATAATGAGTTACTCAAATTATAGTACTCATTTGTAATGTTTTCAAACATAAATATAAGTTTGATTCATTTACATAAGTCATGGGATATTTAAGATAATGGGCCCAAAATTGAAGAGGTGACATTGCAAATAAAAGTTCATCCCAAAAGCTATAAATAGAGGGGTGGGGGTACCATATTTCTGACAATAAAAAAAAAAAGGCCTTGAAGACTAGAGAGAGAAGCTCCTCCACAGCCGCTAGGAAATCAGCTCCGCTCCTCCACGGCCACCAGGAAATCAGCTCTGCTACTCCACAAACGTCAAGGGATCAACTCCTAGGGGAAGCTCTGCACACTCTGGCCTCAACGAACGTCTTCAAAGTCTGCAACAAATTTGCAATAAACTTGGCATTCGATCTTCAAGAACGTCTAAAAGCAGCAAGCAAGACGTTTATAAGGATCAAAATCTTCAACTTCTTCCCCAAATCTGAAGAACTTCTACAACAAATCTGCCTTCGATCTTTAGGAACGACTACAACCAATAAGCAAGACGTTTCTGCAAATCAAAGTCTTCAAAGTTCTTCACCAAATCTAAAGAAGTTCTGCAACAAATCGGCATTCGATCTTCAGTAACGTCTAAAAGCAGCAAGTAAGGCGTTTCTACGGATCAAAATCTTCAAGTTCTTCCCCAAATCTGAAGAACTTCTACAACACATATGTCTTCGATCTTCTACAACTCAAGCATTAGATCAACCAATGGAAACTCCAACTCACGCAGAAGGCATCGAACTTGGGGGCAACTTAAACTCAGAAGAGTACCGATGCATACGACCGCAAGAGGCTCTCACTCGTGATGGAAAATCTGCCACGAAATTCATATATGAACAACTAGGCAAAGGTGAACAAGAGGACGATGAAAAAGATGGGGTCACTGCTTCAGACTCGGAGTCTCCACTTAACAGCCCGCGATCTTCTGACTCAACTATTATGCCGGCCATGACTACAAATACATTGACATTGAAAGAACAAGTTTCCATCCTAACAAAAACTCTAGAAGGTCTCATGAAGGCAACAACAGAGCGAGATACCCAATTTGCAATGTTAATGAATAAGGTGGAATTCCTGGCACAGACTAGTAAAACCGTTGTAAATGAAGAGAATCCATTCGAAGTCGAAGGATCTTCAAGCAAAGACAAAGGGAAGAGGAAAAACATAGAGGTTCTTCCTGATGGTTCAATTCCTGTTGATCAACTGAAGGATTTCATACTTGGCACCGTTAAGGGACGCTACGAAGAAGTGACACATTCCTCATTAAGCTATGTCAAGCCTTATAGCATGAGGATAGAGCGCTTGAAAATGCCTGCGGGATATCAACCCCCCAGATTTCTGCAATTCCATGGTAAAGGAAATCCAAAGCAACATGTAGCTCACTTTGTAGAAACATGTAGTAATGCTGGAACGGAAGGAGACCTCATCATAAAGCAATTTGTCCGAACATTGAAGGACAATGCGTTTGATTGGTACTGCGACTTAGCACCTGGATTAATTGACAGCTGGGAACAACTCGAGGAAGAATTTCTCAATCGCTTCTACAGCACCCGTCGCACAGTGAGTGTGATCGAACTAACCAACACTCGCCAATGCAATGATGAGCCTGTCACCGATTACATCAACAGATGGAGGGGATTGAGTCTAAACTGCAAAGATAGGTTGTGTGAGTCGTCCGACATCGAAATGTGTATCCAAGGCATGCATTGGGGTTTGAGATGCATCCTTCAGGGAATCAAGCCAAACACCTTCATAGAATTAGCAAGTCAAGCTCATGACATAGAGTTTAACATTTCAACATAAGACGATGAAGATTTGTCGATTCAACCAAGTCCAAAGGTCGAAAGTAAAGAAAAAGACACTGCAAGTGACAACTCAGATACAAACAAAGATGATATGAAGAGCGACTCAAACCACGAAGAGTTCTTGAAGCGTTACTACCCCTGAAAAAGAAGCGAATACACTCCATGGCGCATGAGTATAAATTGCACGTCACTCCATGACGCACGAGTATAAACTGCATGTTACTCACCGTCCACATGAGTATAAATTGTACAAGGCAACAAATTGAACTACGTTTGACTTGATCCCTCACGGGTATGTAGGCATCTTGATATTAAATTTCAAGGTCAGTCATATATATATATATATAAAAAAAAAACATTCCACATGTTCAAAAATAACTCCAAAAGACAAAGAAGCATATAGAGAAATTGCAAAAATGCGAAACATTAAAGACAAGAATTGTTCAAGTATAAGGGAATACTCAAACCACAAAATTTGGAGAAGTAAAAATAAAACTCAACATTGAAGCCAAGATAATTGGATCATAGTCTTCAGCTCTTGAAGTCCCGTCTTTAGTACGTCAAAACGTTTCTTCAAGTTTCCATCTTTTTCATTTGCCGATCTTCAAGTTCTGGCACAACATAGCTTAAGATCACAACACTTTCCATCAAGATACTCGGTGATAACAATGTCTGGTAGAGTACTGGTTCTCGCATCAATAAGGGGGCATAGATTCATCAATATTAACTACAAAATCAGCAAGTCTGGCGCATAGAGCTTCCTGATGTCTATACTGCTTCGGCTGTCTCTCCATTCAAGTACATGCGATGAGCTTCAGTAGATGAACTTTAAGTTATTTTCCCGTAAAGAATAAGAACCTTTGTCACACTTGAGCATCTTTAGCTACAAGTACTCCTAGTATTACGTAAGTCGAAAGATACACGATAACAAAAAAAAAAAAAAAACAAGAATTGTAAATAAAATACAATTCCTTGTCAAGTGAATAAGACATTCATAATAAGCACGAGGAGTTATTGAGGAAATAAAATCCTTTATTTATCCACATGTTCATGGGCATGATTAATTCTCTCCTATCTTGACACGTCGATATATTTGATCAAGAGTTTCACGAAGTCAAAACACATCTACGAAAATTGGAGCGAAGCCACAAAGATAATAAAGTCGAATCCATTACAGCAGCATTTGAAAATCCGAAACTCGAAACGAAGCTACAAAATTGTAAATTACAATGGAGCTACAAAAATTGGAAATGTAGTCCAATCTTTGACAACAACAAAAAAATCAAAAAAAAATTCGACACTCGTTCTTCTCGAAAAAATTCAAGCAAACAAGTATCGAAGGGGGCATCTGTTGACACGCAAATTTTACGTCCATTAAAAATGTGACACATGTCATTTAAATTAAATATCAATTAATTACTAATTTCTCAGTCTGAAAATAGACTTGTTATTAGTAATTTAAAATCGAAAAAGAAAATATATTTTATCATCTCATAAAATCTATGATGATAATTTATATAAAATAAATGTATTTATTTTTCTAAAACCATTAAATGTGGTACAAATAATGAGTTACTCAAATTATAGTACTCATTTGTAATGTTTTCAAACATAAATATAAGTTTGATTCATTTACATAAGTCATGGGATATTTAAGATAATGGGCCCAAAATTGAGGAGGTGACATTGCAAATAAAAGCCCATCCCAAAATCTATAAATAGAGGGGTGGGGGTACCATATTTCTGACAATAAAAAAAAGGCCTTGAAGACTAGAGAGAGAAGCTCCTCCACAGCCGCTCAGAAATCAGCTCCGCTCCTTCACGGCCACCAGGAAATCAGCTCTGCTACTCCACAAACGTCAAGTGATCAACTCCTAGGGGAAGCTCTGCACACTCTGGCCTCAACGAACGTCTTCAAAGTCTGCAACAAATCTGCAATAAACTGGCATTCGATCTTCAAGAACGTCTAAAAGCAGCAAGCAAGACGTTTATAAGGATCAAAATCTTCAACTTCTTCCCCAAATCTGAAGAACTTCTACAACAAATCTGCCTTCGATCTTTAGGAACGACTACAACCAATAAGCAAGACGTTTCTGCAAATCAAAGTCTTCAAAGTTCTTCACCAAATCTAAAGAAGTTCTGCAACAAATCGGCATTCGATCTTTAGGAACGACTACAAGCAATAAGCAAGATGTTTCTGCAAATCAAAGTCTTCAAAGTTCTTCGCCAAATCTAAAGAAGTTCTGCAACAAATCGGCATTCGATCTTCAGTAACGTCTAAAAGCAGCAAGTAAGGCGTTTCTATGGATCAAAATCTTCAAGTTCTTCCCCAAATCTGAAGAACTTCTACAACACATATGTCTTCGATCTTCATGAACGACTACAAGCAATAAGCAAGACGTTTCTGCAAATCAAAGTCTTCAATGTTCTTCACCAAATCTAAAGAAGTTCTGCAACAAATCGGCATTCGATTTTCAGGAACGACTACAAGCAGTAAGCAAGACGTTTCTGCAAATCAAAGTTCTTCAACAAATCTGAAGATCTCCACCCAAGAAATCTACAACAAACCGGCATTCGATGTTCAGGAACGACTACACAAAAGCAAAAACACGTTTCTCTATATCAAAATCTTCAAGTTCTTCCCCAAATCTGAGGAGCGTCAAGATCATCAACGAAATCAACAAAACTACAAAGTTCTTCATCAAATCCGAAGAATTTTACTCAACTTCAGCAAACTCAACAAAATTCATCAGAGAGTCTACAACAGCATTTCGAGCCATCACAAATTGTTCGAAGAGGAGAATCAAAGGACTTTTATTTCTATATTTTATTTTAGAAATTATCAGAGATTGTACCCGCAAATTAATTGATAAATAAAATTTACTTTGCTTCGCATTTATTTTTCCTGTCTTCAGCACTTGGTGAAAATTTGTGTGAAACAGTGTTTATATCATATTATTTGGACGAATTTAGCTACCATGGGGGGTTGACCCATGGACAGAATATTTTTTTATGTTTAATACAATGGCATGATATTGACTAAAAAAAAGGCTAATATACCCAATAACTTCTCAATTATTCAATGTATACAACATATATTACATACATTTTGTGGAACATGTTTCCTGCTTCCGGTACTCATGCGTACGTGTTTTTGATTTTAGAACCGGCAACTATGCAGCTGAATTTCGGGTGAAATCTTTTGCAAGCCAGGCATATTTTCTCTGCTTGGAAGCTTGGCATTTTTCAAGTACCTTAAAACTCGAACTAATTTCTTCCACACATTTTTGTTACCGTCTCTGACCATGTTATTTATTTGAGTCTCTTGATGGTATCGATAATTCTTCAGGAAACGGACAATGAAAAACAAAAAACTGGTTGTTGTAATACTTGCCGAAAAAAGATATAATCCCCAGAAACTCCAAAAGTCTAAGCTATCCGGCTTTTGGTCGTAATTGGAATCAACTGAGCACTCGGATGATGAACTTAACCATGACTTTTCCAATCTCTTGAGCATTCCAGTTTCTGAAAGTGTTAGAATCGCTTTGGACAGATCATTTGCAATCTGAGAATTCTTTTGAAATACCTGCACCGAACAATTTCACTTCTTTAATTATAAAGTCCTTATGTAATGTACTTACATGCTGGAATGAATATTTTCGATCCCAAAAAATACTTGAATGACCTACGGAATAAGTCAAGCTCTGAGCTTATAAAGTCCTGTTTAGGTTGGCTTGCACGACAATATTTCACTTTTCATTAAGTTAGAATATCTTTTGTATTTACGCCTTTTTGGATTATGTTTTAACTTGTCTGTGTAGAATGATTTAGATAGACTTTTAGATATACAGGGCATTATGTGCTATGTAATATTTGATTTTTATTAGCCCTTGGAGTCTGTTTCAAGGGCAATGACTCTTGTACTACCTGCGTAAATTATTTATGATAATAATGAGCATTCCGATGTTGATTTAAAAAAAAAAACTCTGAGCCTAATCCTTGAGTATTATTTTGCTAACAAGTGGCATGCATTCTAATTTTGCAGTTTTCTTGTCCTAAAATGTGCTTTCTTATAATTACTCAAATTTGCAGCCAAATAAGTTCTCAAGTATATATTCCATCTATAATTAAGTGATAACTATCATTCTGTAATACGAAGATATAATAATTTTCAAAATTGGTGCTTAATTTATGCCTTTTATCTTATTGTAAAAAGAGAAATTATCAATTTAATGACTTTCCGAAGTTGGATTCCACAAATATGAATCTTACTTTTTGAAAATGAGATTTGAGAGTATAAAAATATCATAAAAAATAAAAGGTGTAGAAAATGTTGAGGAAAAAAACGAGAGATCTCACAAAGCTTAGCCCTCCAAATTGATAGCTAGATCCCGTGACTGCATATTCCTTGCAGTGACTATTAACAAGAAGCTTAGCATAAGGAATCTCGAGCAATGCAGCTGAGATGGTTTCCCTCTTAAAAGCATCTAGGTAATCTCTTTCAAGGCGCACAGACACAATGTGTTAGGACCATATTTCTGGCCTAGAACTCTTTGTTGTTAATTGATTTGAGCAAAGTAATCTAAGTTAAATGATTATTGATAAGACAATTTTATGTTTACATGTGAAGTTGCAACCTCAGTAGCAACCATAGTTATAACCTGCTTATACGCATGATTATTGCCTAACTGCATATTATTCTTTTAATAATTATTATGTGATAATTGTTGTAATACACTATTAGCTACGTATATAGGGAGACAGAAGTAGAGAGAGGGAAGAACAGTATGATCTTTATTAATGAAGGAATATGAATGTATGAATACAAGGTGACCCTAACCTTCTTTATATACTAGAGGTTAGGGTTATACAAGATAGAAAGCCCAACTTAGGCCCACTATGAGTAAGGCCCAATAGTCCAATAATATCTTACAACACTCTCCCTTTGGACGTCTTGAATTCTTCGTCTTCATGCAGTCGATCTGAGTCGAGTTCATTCGCAGTGCTAAACACATAAAAAAAACCTTAAGGCCGGAAAACCCAGTGTGAGACAAAACCGGTACCTAGGAGAAACTGTGTAGCCGAATGATATAGGCCGAAATATCATGTAAGTAACTAACCACAAAACAGTGTGCCTCATCAAAACCTTGCCAGAGCAAACCCAATGGGAAAATCTCTGATCGAAGGAAAAAGAGTGCAACAGTGGTAGTAGTAGGGGATCAACCACAAAACAGGTGCCTCATCAAAAGCTTGCTAGAGTAAACCCAGTGGGAAAAACCTCTAGTCAAAGGACAAAGAGTACACAGTGGTAAGAAGTATACAACAGGATACTCCCCCTAATTCGGCAATCTTAAGTGAGATAAGATGGGAACGTGTCTCGCTAAAAACCTTGCCAAGGAAAACCCAGTGGGAAAAAACCTTGGTCTAAGGACAAAAAGAGTACACGAGCATGCGACTGGATGCTCCCCCTCACTTGCACACGACAGGGTGCGAGGATTTTAACTAAGTAGTAATTAGTGCAATAAGCATTCACCTGGATGGTCCCCCTCACTTGCACACGACTGGGTGCAAAGATTTCATATTCCAAGAAAAAGTACGAGCATTCGACTGGATGCTCTTAAACTTCATATGTGAAGATTTATTTCGACGATAAATGCTAAATAGCATAATATAGTCATGTCTCTCTTGATCGATAACAACAAGTTGTCTTCTATGACAAGTGTTTTATCTGGATCGTGAGACAGAGCATATGTAATTCAAATATGGCCAATACGAGCTCGAAGCCATATACACTCTCTAGTCGTCTCATAGAGCACGAGTAGATCAGAGTGATTCGTTTGGAGTCATTCCAAGACCTCCAAGATATCGCCTTATTCCTAATGGCAAAGACCTACCATGTTAGGAATATCCCTTATGCGGGTCTGATAAGTAACCAGCATCGGTATAACCGAAAAAGGGTTGCGTTAATTCGAGTACCGAAGGGGGTAGGTACACTCGATGATGCAAAATGGGATAAGACAAGCCCTCATCCACAGTTACCTTAAGGTAATGGGAAAATGTCTTTTATGCCATTTCGATGGCAGCGTGTTAGCGCGATGCTGTGTCGAGCTATACCATTCACAGCAGACGAGATGTTCGTCCTAGCACATTAGACCAAGTACAATGATGCGCTTATTGTACTTAGATATGAACATGATGGTTCAATATCTCTTCATCATCACATCAGGGACGGACTGGGTCTATATCAATGTCTAGTGATCGAACGATCATGGGAGAATCTGACGACTTAGCGTCATGATGACTACAACGTCATAACACCTTCTAGGTGTATTCTGAATCATGGACTTAGATTCAATCTTTACGGGACTCGATCATCAGGCCGAGTCACTACCGTTTCTTCCCAAGATCCTTCATCTCGAAGGCAAATCCAAAAAAAATGGATCGCGTAATAAAACACGCAAGGGCATAATACTTGTTCAAGTATCCCAAGCTAATCAAGTACTCACTTAGGCGGTATACCACATCCGCTCGGATTGTACTAATCCATATAGTGAACGTCTCAGTTAATTAAGATCGTGTTCCGTGGTCAGGAACTACTTGATTTAAGCACATGAAGTCACACATGGACCTTCATTTATATCTCTTTGTCTAAATCCCCATAGAGATAAAATCGTGACCACATTCATGGCTGCATACTCAGTTTTTCGAAAGCTACTAAACTGGTAAAGTAGGGGACTGTTATAATGTCCATTACGAAGAAATCAACCATCTCGTAATCAATTCCAAGGTGTGAGAGAAGCCTTGCGCTACTAGGCGAGCATTCTACAATCTCATTATTCTCATCACTCTTCCTTACGAATAACCAAATAAACGAACTCGTTTAACATTGATGGTGTTGGAGCTACAGGTCCGAACACACTTTCGCTAAGGAGTCTACTTGGATTACAAGTTTCCATTAGTCCAGTCTATTCTACGTTGACTTCAGGCAACGGTACATGTTTCCCTGTCATAATTTGCTCATATTATCAATCGTCACTGAATATATGAACAAGTAATCAATGACAGTCTCATTTCGCTTCAATATCGTCTAAGATATCATGATCGACAGATATTTCAAGATTCTTAGGATGAGGAGGAAATCACACATCTCCTTGATCCTTTATAATCTCGTGCGACAAACGAGTTTCAGTTCACCACCTCTGGGGCTGAACGAATTAAGAACCGGTCAACTTCCTCGTATCTTGGGAAGGATGACAGACTGACGGCCGACGGCAGCGTCCTTTGCTTGGTGGGTTCGGCCAAAGCAACGTGTTACGACAGGAACACGGCGTCCGACAGGGACGACTATCCTTGCAAGCATTTTGCAGCAGGTATAAATGATCTCGTGACATCTCATAAAGTCATTAAATGCATCTGGCATTTAGTTAGACTTGAGGGAGTCTATGCACTTACTTATCACTAAGTGCAGTTTTGGGGATCAAGCTAAGACTAAGTGGGTTATGCCACGTTACTTCACGTCGTTCCTTATCAACGGTAACGTGCAAATCTCCCCCTAACGATGGGGAGAACAGTCTTAGCGATGTCACTTTCGCATATCATGCGATAAATAGATCGCTTGTCAAGGTTACTCTATCAAATGATAGGCATGGGATTCATAATCGACTTATGTCCCCTTCAGAGGTCCATATTTTGAACGCTATAGCGGCTCAATCAAAATATTAAGCACTCAAACACGCGTTCATATGAGGCGTCTGGCTCATAACCAGTAACCAACTGGTACGCATTTAGTGTTTTAAGTGACTATGGGCCTCAGACTGACCAATGCAGCAAAATAGCATGACCCCACACGGAAATATGAATCTTGGTGCGCAAGACCAAGAAATGCGGGCAACCATTTACAGTCGCATCATCAAACTTTCCGTGAGTCCATTTGGGTCTGAACATAATCGACAGGATGTTCAATTTTAATTTCCAAACTCAAGTAATTCAAATCGAAATTTCGATTATTACTCTTCGGAATTATCAAGTCGACTAGACTTTTCAGGATAATCCGGATCATGAGCCATCAACTTAATGATAGGGCTAAAAGTTTGGAAAGTGCTGCATTTATGTGGACAACATTAAAATGTGACCATATTGTCGATGCATCAACCATAACCATTTATATTTATGGTCCGTCTTATGGTTGGATAAGTCCACAATAACTCCTTCAATTCTTTACAAGAATTCTACGAGTTTATTTCGTGATCTTTACACATACTAGTCTTTCAAATTGAGCATTAATGGCATGGATTTCGGATTAATCGCGAAATATATTCTCAGAGAGAATCCAAATGCGATGCGATTATAAATCAAGGATCGTCTTTTGACCCGGGAATATCTCATCCGTTCAATGCCACAATATCAAAATGCTCTTATCAATCGACGAGAGGCGAATGATAGTATAGACAATCATGTCTTAACATCTAAATCATTTATCATTTCGACGACAGGCGAAATGATAAGGTAACTTTAAATACTTTTAAAAATTGTGGTAAAAACCACTTGAAAGACATTTCAACTCCTCTAAAATACGCTTTTGATCGTATTGAATGGAGGCTATGTAAAGAAATTTCAATTCTTTTATGAGCTATTACCAGATAATACTGGTTTTCTCGAATATTTTATAACTCAACAAGGTACGGCAGGACCTACATGAGTATAAGACCTCAAATTTGACAAATCAATTTGGTTTTACCAAAGATTTCGATTTGGAACGACAGGTCCAGAATCGTTGTCACTGAGAACTCTTTTAGGCAAATAGTTGGTGAAATTATGTGGTACACTGTTACCCACTATTTCCAAAAAAAATCAACTACCCCACAAGTATTGCCTAAAATTTCAAATTTTAAAGCTTGGTCACATTTGTCAAATAGATTTGCTCAAAACACTTTAAATTATTTCGAGAAATTTCGTAAATAGGCAAACCATAATTCAAAAATATGTCCAAATGGAAAAATCATAATCCAAATGGAAAAACATAATCCAGATGAGCAAAAAAATGGCTCAATGATTTATCAAAATCAATAAAGAAAGGTCCCCAACTCATTTGAGTCACAAAACCGGGGGTCTCAAGAGTTTCCTTTCAGTTAGCTTTAACCACATTAACATCGGTTTTTTTCACCTTTGTAATAGTTTTGAACTATTTAAGGAGTAACCGTGCATGACATTTGTCTTTATAGTATAGAGTTGGCTCATTGAGCATTATCTCTTGCTTTGTGACAATGAGCCATATTGTTCCTTTCAATTACTGTCTTGGTGCCACAGGTTTTCGATTTTGACGATTGTCTAAAATCTCGCTTGGCTAGGCGATTCATCGGGATCGCGACAGTTCGAGACAAATAACAATTGTCTCGGTTCTCGATCCGTGAAAAAAAATTCACGAAGAGCATTATATCAGGCAAACAATTCGCCATTGACCCAATAGGATTAAAACTACTCACCGGGGTAATTTTCTTATCCAATAACAGATGGGTGATAAAGGAACATGGTGAATATAAATTCACGATACTGCTTATGGAATACAATTTCCAAGCTAGTATTTTGGTGAAGGTTTGCTCCAATATGTCAATTTTAGACATTAGTTCACCATAGACGTCATCACGTCTCAAATGTGGCGGCGGAATAAAATCAACGCATTAGCATTCATCCTGATGGTAACAACAAACTCGTGTTTTACTCATCAAGGATGGCATCCAAAAAAAAATTTTGGGCATCACATTTTCACACATCAGGGTGACTAACATGTGGTGACGGAATTAAAATCAACGTTTAAACAGTCATTTCGCAAGTATGTTTTACGATTTTTCTCATCATAGATGGCATTCAACTTGTGTTGGGAGTTCTGGATTATTTTTCATATAAAACGACTTGTTTATATGTTTATGGTTTGCACAAGCACAAAATTTTTTTCCCGAAACGACAAGTTCGAAAACATTAGTTTTGCTTCTCATGTGAATCGGTTCTCATTGATCGAACGACGGGTCGATACTGAAATACCAATTCGGCGAAACATACATCACTATATAAACACACTCGGGGAAATTATTATTTAGTCAACCCCTTTCGGTAGCTCTATTTGAATACGACCAGGAAAGACGGTGAGGGGGGTGGGCACGAATGCCTCTTAAAAACCGACCTCATTAGGAGAACGACTTCCGCCTTTATCTTTCCTAGACATCGTATCCAAATAGGTGAGCCTATTTGGGGAAGATTCATAATTTTTCCAACTTAAATGTGAATATATACGATTTTCGCATTTTATATATGACAATAATATTAGCAGCATAGAAATATCTATCTAGATTAACCACACATATATAAACAGGCAGTAAATATATTTTAGAATCTATCTAATCATGCAGTAGATTTGGTGTTATAATCAAATCAATTTAAGATTATCAATCAATCCATAAATATTCTAACATATCAAATCAATTTAAGATTATCAATCAATTCATGAAGATTCTAACATATCAAATCAAATCAATTTAAGATTATCAATCAATCCATGAAGATTCTAACACATCAAGTCAAATCAATTTAATATTATCAATCAATTCATGAATATTCTAACATATCAAATCAATTATCTATATTTATCGCCATATTAATAATTCTATACATGGTAGTTTTAACATGCAAGCAAACAATATATTTTTAATTTACCAATCAATTCTATATATGGTAAAAAAAATATTTTAACATGCAAAGGGGTTAAATTTACATGGAAACATATCAATTTATTCAATTAACATGCAATTTTTATTCGTTTGCCTTTTAATAAAAAAAATTATATGCATGTGTGTGTATATTTACCAAATATTATATCTTTATCAACCATATGTACTGTTTTCGTATAAGTATTATACTACAGGACCATGTGTGTAATTACAACAAACTATATATATATTTACAGCATTATTACATATACAGTTCAGAATTTCAGACAGGTTTCAGTTTAGTCCTTGAGTAATTTACAGAATAGTTTACAGCTTTCAGAGAATTACAAATCAGTACATACGTTTCAGTTTGTTGCAGATTTAATCCGAAAGATTAATACATGTTTTACAATTACATGATTTTCGATTTACAAATCGGTTATACATATAATAAGTACACAACTCATTGATGCTATACAAATCATTTATTGATGTAAATTGTGGATTAACTATGGTCAGTATATACACATAATATACAATATGTACTGTTATCAATTTGTTATACTTGTTAGTATATGTTTTTTTTTTCATGCTAGTAGTAAATATGGCAATAGTACTAGTTTTTTTTTTTTTTTCATGCTAGTAGTAATTTATGGCAATAGTACTAGATACATGGCAACTTGCATATATATATATATATATATATATATATATATATACACACACTACAGATACAGATCATCACATACATTCACAATATGTCTTATGATTATTTAATATGCAAACAGCAGTGGTTATGTTAATGTATTATTAACAAGTAGTACTAGTAACATTGTGATTACATAACATGCAATTTACAGCCGTGACTACATGTAAATATATAACGTATGGTTACACTACTGTTACGGTATAAATTGAGTTTTTTTTATTATAAAAAATCGGTACCTTTCGCACGGTATGTTGGTGAAGGTCGATATAGCAAAATTCTAAAAAAACCAGGTTTATTGAACCCAGAATCCGTACTCCAATCTTCGAGAGCAGTGCTGATAACGTGTTGTAATACACTATTAGCTACGTATATAGGGAGACAGAAGTAGAGAGAGGGGAGAACAGTATGATCTTTATTAATGAAGGAATATGAATGTATGAATACAAGGGGACCCTAACCTTCTTTATATACTAGAGGTTAGGGTTATACAAGATAGAAAGCCCAACTTAGGCCCACTATGAGTAAGGCCCAATAGTCCAATAATATCTTACAACAATAATTATGTTTTAGATATGCAGGATATATTCTCATATAAGCACGAAATCAGTTTTATATATTGGAGAATATTTATGTGATAAAGAATGGAATGTTCTATGGAAAATTATATGGAGATTAGTTTTAAAAATAGTGTTATCTTGTTCCTTTTATTGCTAACAAGATCTCCTACTATTATGCAAGTCTTTATCATGTTTCCATCTACTTTGATATAGAGATCTTTATGATTCAAATAGATTGGATTTATATATGGAGTTATTTGATTGTATATGAAAAATATTTATCTTGAAAAAATATTTTTTTATATGTTTCTTTCAAAGCAAATAATAACTCCTATATTCAACCAAGTTTATCTCGAATTGACCTATAAAGATTGTGATCAAATCTGGAGCTATAAAGAATTCGTATGACAAGAAGATTTAGACCAATATGGAGATACAAGAATAAATCAAGAATATTCTGAAATAAAGATTATATGAAGAAGATATTTGAAAATTTATTTTTCTTGTATAAATAGATGATAGCTTTGCTTATAAAAGGTGTGTGTTCTAAATTATAAAGAACTCAACTTTGAGAGAATAAACAACGAGCTTTTAAAACGAAAAACAATGGTGGGATGCCATTAATTTTTTGAGTGATATTTATAAGGTAGGAGCAATATAGAGATAGGCAGAAAAAGTTAGAGGCAGTCTGAGAGTTTTTCATTAAGAGTTGAATCATATATTGTAAGCTTTTATAATATCATTAATCTGGGTGAGTGTCCCGGAGACGTAGCCCAGTTGGGTGAATTCAATTGTAAACTGCATTTTTTTACCAACTGCTGAGGCAAAATACATTGCAGCTGGTAGTGGATGTATCCAGCTTATATGGATGAAACAAATGTTATCTGATTATAATATTAAACACGAAGTGTTAACTTTATTTTGTGATAACAAAAGTGTTATAGACTTGGTAAAGAATCCAGTACAACATTCCAGAACCAAACATATTGATTTAACACACCATTTTATTAGAGAGCTAGTTGAAGAAAAGAGCCTAATTTTAAAACATGTTTCAACTGAAAGACAATTAGCAGATATATTCACAAAACCCCTTGATACAAACAAATTTGAAACTTTAAGAAGTGATATTGGGGTATTTCACTATAGATCTAATTGATTATTCTTGCTATATGTGCTTATCTGTGAGTAACATTGATATAGTTTATATCTAAGGTAAGTCTTATTGAGCTATGAAGTTTTTGTCTTGAAAAAACCGCTAATTGATGCCTCAAACACATATGTGGGATAACTTGCCCTAAAACCTCTCTGGTAATAGAATTGAAAGCACAAAGTGCAATTTTATATTCAGTTGTAACTTTAGTTGCAACCACGGTTGCAACCTCAGTCTGAAATATAGACAAGTCAGTGACTATTTCTAAAGGGAAATCACATTGATTATGAACAAATTCAACATAATTTGATGTTCTAAGTGAACTAATGATAAAAAGCCAAGACAAAGTCTTGAAAGTTTTGGCATCACTTATACTCTTTCCTTGCTGAGGTGATCAAGTTAGTTTTTGTGTAGAGGAAAAATCGACTTTCTCAATATAGCTCTTAGTCATAATTTTTTTATGTGGGATCTCATGATAAATATATATTATTGAGTAAATTGTTAGTATCTTGTGTTAAAAATTCTATACTATATATAATTGCTATCTTTATTGTGAAACAAGTCAAATTTTCTATATTTCTTCAACTACTTAAAATCAGACAATTAGATAAATCTGTTTCAAGTTGGAATGTTGATCTTTATTCATTGCCGAATTTATCTAAATTCGAATTGTTTTGGTCAAAAACTTATCTTTTTATACCTTATGGGAAAATTGAATATCTTTCAAAAAGATAAGTATCTATATTTGGGTAAAACTTGTTCAAAAAGATATTTGTGTATATTTTTCTATCTTTCTATAATTGTTGGACTTAAAAAAGATTTGCTTAAACTGTTTTTTTTTAAACTACACAACCACAATACAGAATTACTGTCTATCTCTATATATCTATATTATATCAGTAGTATGAGTTGAAAACTTGCTTGATAAAAAGTCTGGTGAGTAATGTGAGATTTATGGTGAGTGAAACTCTACTGATGGTTGTTTTAATGAATGTGGTGATTTTATTATGAGCGATTTTGCTGTGAAAGTTGATTATGATGTAACTTTGGTGATGGTTGTCATATATGAGAGTAGATGTTATAAGTTGTGAGAGCTTGAAAAAAAAAAAGATAAGTTATGAGCTTGACTTTGAGGATCTTAAACTGCTTTCGAGAATGAATGTTTATCATTCTACTCTGGTTGTTTGTGATCATGATTCCTATTATAACGACTGCTTCAATGTTCCCACTAACAGCAACTAGCTTTGTCATGGATGTGGCAAATAGGAGGAGAAGAGAGTTTATGTTATGTTATGTTTGCTACAATATTGGTGAATGCTTATTTGAGTTAATATGTGATATGCAATTCTAATCTGCAGGAGAGATTAAGTGCTAAACTCAAATTATATATATTGTTTTACAATTCTAATGAGCAGGGGGAGTTCTTGTGTTAAAACTGATATTATTGGGACTTTATGTGCTAATATGGTCTGCAGGAGAAACTGCTTTATAAACTCATATTATTTGTCAAATCCAACGACAAATGGGGAGATTGTTAGGACCGTATTTCTGGCCTAGTGAACTCTTTGTTGTCAATTTGTTTGAGCAAAGTAATCTAAGTTAAATGATTATTGATAAGACAATTTTATGTTTACATGTGAAGTTGCAACCTCAGCTACAACCATAGTTATAACCTGCTGATACGCATGATTATTGTCTAACTGCATATTATTCTTTTAATAATTATTATGTGATAATTATGTTTTAGATATGCAGGATATATTCTCATATAAGCACAAAATCGGTTTTATATATTGGAGAATATTTATGTGATAAAAAATGAAATGTTCTATGGAGAATTATATGGAGATTAGTTTAAAAGATAGTATTTTCTTGTTCCTTTTATTTTGCTAACAAGATCTCCTACTATTATGCAAGTCTTTATCATGTTTCCATCTACTTTGATATAGAGATCTTTATGATTCATATAGATTGGATTTATATATGGAGTTATTTGATTGTATATGAAAAAGATTTTATCTTGAAAAGATATTGTTTTATATGTTTCTTTCAAAGCAAATAATAACTCCTATATTCAACCAAGCTTATCTCGAATTGACCTATAAAGATTGTGATCAAATCTGGAGCTATAAAGATTTCGTATGACAAGAAGATTTAGACCAATATGGAGATACAAGAATAAATCAAGAATATTCTGAAGATAAAAATTACTTGAATAAGATATTTGAAGATTTATTTTTCTTGTATAAATAGATGATAGTTTTGCTTGTAGAAGGTATGTGTTTTAAATTATAAATAACTCAACTTTGAGAGAATACACAGCGAACTTTTAAAACGAAAAACAATGGTGTGATGTCATTGATATTTTGAGTGATAGTTATAAGGTAGAAGCAATATAGAGATAAGCAGAAAAAAATAGAGGCAGTCTGAGAGTTTTTCATTAAGAGTTGAATCATTTATTGTAAGCTTTTATAATATCATTATTTTTTGTGAGTATCTCGGAGACGTAGCCCAGTTGGGTGAACTCCGTTGTTTCAAGTACATTTAACTTTCAGTTCTGTCCATCTTTATACTCGTGGTTGCAATTGTGATTTCAACTGTAGTTGCAAGCTAACTGCGTAACAACAAGTAGAACAACGGATAGCAATTTCACAATGTTTTCGGATTTGTATCCAAGCACGTTTTTGAACAAATTTCTTGATAAATGGGTTACAACCCACTTTTGTGTCTTTAGCTCTCAATAAATCTACGTTCGGGTTGAGCCTTTTGACTGTAAGCAAGGCACTTAGACTAGCAGTGAAGCTTTGCATCACGATCAACACGAGAAAGAGTCACACCACCACCACCACTCTTGTGTGATTGCTTTTAACCGTCTCCCCTTAATTACGAAGATGTAGTTGTGATTAGGCATGTCAACTTATTTTCTCCATATCAAGTAATGATTCAATGTATTCAAATATGATAATTTGATGGACCTTTGAGTATTAGTTAGGCTCAAATGTTTGATTCTCAATACGTTCTCAAGATTCCATTGAATTAGTTAGTGTATATCCCCTTTGAAAGAAATAGAAAATGGGAAACAAAACTTGAATGAAAGAACATATAAAAAAATTCCTTCTATTTTTTTTCAAAATAAGGGAACATATAAGTTTTTAAAGACGAATGCACAAATACAGCACTCACTGTGGGCAGTGAAAAGTGAGGTGAAGGTGAACCATAAAGCAAACCCTAGCTGATGTTGCCAAGAACCACCTGCACCAAATTCTTCATTTGACTTGTGTTCTATGAACCAAACAATCACCATTGTGTAGAGCAAAACCCCCCTGTGGCTAACCATAGTCCAAGACTGAAGGGTTTGAGAAATATCCATGGTTCTGCACGCTTCAATGGGACTACCATGGCCAACCCTGACTTGGTGTATGGTACAGTAAATGTGAGAAGATCCCACCGCTTGGCTATTATCGTTATGTCGTCCACGTCCCCACCCAAAGTCTTCACAAATGTGGTAAGAAAAAGTTATAGGAATTTGTTAAAACAAATGCAACAATGCATGTCAACTAGAGAAACACAATTTAACTAGTATATCAGTTCATAGTTTTAATTTGTGTTGCAATGCCTATAGAAGAGAAACCTCCAATTATGTCGCTATAAAATAGCCATAGCTTCTAATTAAATTGAGTATTGCAATATGGAAAGAGATAAAACTAGGTGCGTAGACAGAGTATTTGCTATACGTTATTACCAACGCTAGCAACTAAATCGTCATAAGTGCCAACGTACTCCACAAATTTGAAATAAATCTTATAACCCAACAGCTTTTGTGCCTCCTCGAAGACCTTTATAGAGAATCTCCCGTATATATCCCATTCACTCGTGATTTCTTTTTGCACAAACTTGGAGGAAAACGATTTTGAAGGAACACCAATTATTAGAGGATTTTCGGCGGTTATGTTTTCAAGATTTTGAGCAGTGCAGCTCTGCAACAAAATGAAAAACAAAAATATAGCAGTAGTGTATAAGAAAGACATTTTGGCTTGCACTGAGGAAGGAAATGATATATCTCCTCTTATTAATGTTAAAATTGTTGAGGGAGTATTAAGCTGAAGCTAATTATATGACTTCTTGGCATATATATGTAGTCAATAATAATATGTTTTTTTTCTTACAATTATCATTTTAATTTTTTTTACAAGCCACAAGTCTAAAACTTACCTTCCTTGTCAACCGAGCCTAGCCCTGTGTATTTTTGCAAAGGGAATAAACCCAATTAAGATAATTTAGCGTTGCTATACCAATTATATACAATGATAAATGATGTAAAAGTTCAGGTAGCAATTGAGTTGCGAAAGGGGCTAATTGCATACTTCTCACCAAATTAATATGGTGGCAGTAAACTATAATTAACTGTATGTCTTGCTATTATTCTGCTATAGAAGGGTTTTAAGAACTTAAATGTGGTATTGATTTTTGACGCTCTATCTCTACAAAATAATGTTGATTTAGTGAGGGTCAAAACCTGTCAAAAATCTGTCACAATTTCAAAAACATGTCGCATAACTGTCACAAAGCTGTCACTATTTCAAAAAAATGTTACAAAAGTTGTAGCTAATAAGCTCATAGAAAAAAAAAAGCATCACAATTCCTGTAACTATTTTAACATTTTTTTTGTAGTGATTATGCCTATATACATACTTAGGTGCGCCAAAGTTTAAGGTTTCACATGCGTAGTGTCCGCTACCAGAAGGATGGATTTTTTTCTTCGAATAAAATCTCTACATCTATAGCATCAACAAAGTGCACTGATAAATTAAAATGGTTCCAAGATATAGATAAACTATTTGTTGGAACATTGTTCCTTGGTTTCTTATTTGTTCGGTACTATTTCTTTGGTCACACATATATAGCTCTACACTTGCACAAGGGCGTAAAAATGCATACATACGAAACATATCTTGTTGACGTACACGTTTTCATAAAATTACACTCCCTCAAGCATTACTGTAGCAGGTAAACTATAAATTGTTGGGATGTTACTGTAAAGTATAACTCCTCTGATATTATTATTAAACAACCGTGACTATAATATTCAGAGGTCAATCATACTTAACATGAACAAGAAAAAGACAGAGGCTAACAGAATGCTATAATATTTTCAAGTCAATCATACGTAACATGAACAGGAAACAGAACGAGGCTAACATAATGCTACGATAGGTTATTCTCAGTCATAACAAGATAAAGAAAACTCTGAAATACACGTATAAAGGGCAAACACTACCATAATGTCCACAAAAATCAACAGTTTACAGTGACTACGAACATCCTTTAGTCTACAGAATAGAAAGGTTCTTACAGAAAGAAACAATTTCCACAATCATTTAGCAACAATTTACTTGTTATGATGATACAATAAGGTACAACTATGACTAAAAATTTTGCACTTCGGCCTTACCCATAACAGAACAATAAATCAGAAAACAAAGGTTAAATTCAGATTACATAAAAACTGATGCATATACCTTAAGCAGAGCAACTAGAATGACAAAAAAATACTTTCTAAAGGAACAGAACAATGAAATACACAGATAACTTGAACACAACTATTTCCATAAAAAACAATAGTAAACAGTGATTACTAATATCCGTTCTTCTGCAAAATTCAAAGGTCCGTACAAAAAGATGCGCTTCGGAATAATTGCAGGTCCCCATACTTAACATGTAGAATAATACAACCAGAAATCATAAACCAAACAAATAAATTCAAATGGCATAAACACTGAGGGGATATCATGAGCTAACAAATAGAATGCTATATTAAGTTATTCTCAATTGTAAGAAGGGATATTAAACAATGAAATGGACGTGTAACTAGCAAACATTATAGTAATTCCCTTAAAATCAACAGTAAACAGTGATTACGAAAATTAAAGGTTCTTACAGAAAGAATTTGTCCAATAAAGCAACATAAATTATTGCGGTGTTATACAATGATGTAACTCCTCTGATCCAATTAAACAAATATGATTACAAGGATTGCCGTTTAAATGTACTTAACATGTAAATTTATACAACATCAAATAACACACCAAACAAATATATTCAGATAGCATCTACTCTACAATGCTAAACGAAATCAATTTCAGTCACAAGGGATCTAAGACAATGAAATACACATATTACTGGCAAACACCACAATAATTTCAACAAAAATCAACAGTACAGAGTGACAAGAGGTATATGTTAGTCTAGAGAATTGAAAAGTTGTTACAAAAGGAAGAATTCCCATGGACAAATTAAGCAACAATTTAATTAGTGCTTAACATGTAAAATAATAGGACGGCGACAAATCACAAACCAAAAAACTAAATATCATTGATATATTTTCAACTATAACAAGGGAAATAATGATTTACACATAAAAACTGGCAATAAATCAAGTAACTTCCAAGAAATCAACAACAAACAGTGATTACTAATCTATATTGGTCGAAAAAGCTGAAAGGTTGTAACAGAAATATATGATTCCCTCAATCAAATTAGGTAACTGGGACAAACAGTAATACACTATTAAAAGGAGTTTGTTTACGTATATAATTGGAGAAACAGTAAGTAATTTTTAAAAAAACAGGAATAAACAATTATTATTAAAGGTTTTAAAGAAAGAATCAATATCCTGGACCCAATTAAGCATCGGAGACAAACAAACAAACAATCAGTAACTACATGTGTAACTGGCGAAGTTTTCAATAAATCCCATAAAAAAACAACAGAAAACAGCAACAGAGAGAAAACAGAATTATATTAAAAGGAGTTAGTTTACAAATATGTTATAACTAGCGAACAGTACAATAATATCCATACACAATTGTTACTAATATGTGTTGGTCTACAAGATCTAAAGGTTTTAAATGAAGAACAAATTCCCACAATCCTAGAAAAAACAGAAAAAATAATCATCAAAAGAAAAGGAGTTAATCTACATATATAATTGGCAAAAGAGTACGAAAATTTCATCGATCCAATTGAGAAACAAAAAAACAATCATCAAAATAAAAGGAGTTAATCTACATATATAACAGGCAGAGAGTAGAATAATTTCATCGATCCAATTAAGCAACAGTAAAAACAATCATCAAATAAAAAGAGTTAATCTACATATATAACAGGCAGAGAGTAGAATAATTTATCGATCCAATGAAGCAACTCAAAAGCCTTTAAAAACATAAACTCTATTGTGACAAGTTTTAGAAGCCACAGAGCATGTCAGGATTCCATACTCGAATTGAAGATTGCATTGAACCAACTGCTAAATAATTTCCTGCCAACAGAAAAGAAGCAACTGAAAAGATGGACAATTATGAATACAAAAAGGAAGCCCATCAAGCATTAACATATTGAATCTTAGTAAAAGAAGATATTTTTTCCGGTTCAGATACATAGTCAACTGGAAGAGAGAAGTTTGTAACTTCCAAGTAAACAGTTTACTGTACTTACAAAGCGACTTCATTTAAGCGTTAGCAACAATATGAACTACAATATCCACGTTTTCTAATATCCAAATCTTTCACACCATACGTTAAACAGATTGAAAGGACAAAATTTCACCCAAGAACAACATAACCAACTACATGCAAATCTGTAAAGAAAAATATTAAACTATGTGCTAAACCAAATATCCCATTCACCTCCTTTGACAGGGCAATCAAGCCAGACCTGCAATGCACCGCAAATGCATATAACGACTAATTACCGAATACGCGAATCATGGAAAAAAACATTATTTCTGCAGTAGGACATTACATGCCTTGAGAGGACTGACATCATCTTCACTGCAGCATGCACATATAACAAAAAAGTCCTCAGCCTTTTGTGACCATGTCCTATTCCACTTCAGAACCATCATCCTAAAGGGGAAACTCACAATACATAAAAAAATGGGGGGAATAATGATAACATGAACAGTATTTGCTATAGTCGAAGGGAAATAATCAAATGCACCATTACTTCCATATCCTGCAGATACTGGTTCAATTTGTTACCAGGACTATATATATCAGCTTAGTAAATATGCCTTTCGCAAAGTCCAACAACAAGGCAATCAACGAGTGGAACCTCACTCCTGCGACCAAGCATGTGAAATGACTCGTAGCATATAACTCATTTGCATCATCTAAAGATTGCAATTAACTGGGAGTTGGAAGATACTCGAATCATATTAACTCAGCCTTTGACCAGAAAAAATGACGATGAACTTGGCGGCTTGTCAAATAAGCTATATTTTAGTGTTACTGCAAATCACTTTGGTGACCACATGTAGGTGAGGAACTAGTAAGTAGCAGAAGAAGAGTTTTATAGTTGAAGTTTTTTTAAGAAAGTAAACGTAGTTTTAAAAAGCTAGCTTTTGTTGAAGAGTTTCTTTAAAACAAAAATACTTTTGAGAACACTGAATACACATTCTACGAAATGAACTTAACTCAAATGAGCATAAAAATCAAAGTACCATAGGGAAGTAAGCTAAAAGTGTTTTTTACCAGATGACAAGTGGCTGCAATTACACGAAGCAGCGAATATAGTTACACATAATTGCAGAGGCTGTAAGTACAGTAATTTCTGCTGTGTCAATGTTCCAACCACCGAGATGTGTTGTAATTAAAAGGCACATTTTGTCTTGTTTTTTAGTGCATCACATCTCGAATGTTGGAATCTCGATCCCACGAAAAAGACTTGCAATTTCGGGGGCTGCAGTTTTATTTAAAAGCAGCAACTCCCTTGCAGATTTACCAACTTACCTTCAAGACTACCAACGGCTGAACTTCATCTACCTGAGAAGCACGAATAAATAATTAAGATTTCTAGCATTCTAAAAGCATTTCAAAACATCAATTCTACTAAAATAAAGTTTTGGAAGCCACAATTATGTCAAGATCCCACATTCCGTCTGAAAGTTGCCTTGAATCAACTTCTAAGAAATTCCCTGTCAATAGATAAGAGGGACAAATAGGAAGGAAAATGAACCTCTGATAATTTGAGTTATATTTCCCATTATGCATAAACATATTGAATCTTAGAGTAAAAGAAAGTAACATTCCACTTCAGATAATGGTTCAACTTGGTTATAAAACACTGCTTAACCATACTCACAAGAAACATCCTTATCCTACAGATAATAGTCCAATTCATTACTAGGATATTAGCTGTCACCAATACAGGTACGAAAAGCTCAATGGATGTAGTATCCAAAAACAAATAACCTTGGTCACCAACTCATTATATTTACTGATTTAAGCATTTAATATGAATAATGGATTTTCATGAACACGGTTTTGGGTTTACCCTGTCCTTGAATTGCATCATTGATCAGGATTGAAGAGTCTCTAACATTGAGCAAGATCACTCTAAACTCTAAACTAGATTTTCCTTTTAACATTGAGTTGGATCTGTCTAAACTAAATTGTCACTAAATAAAGGAAAAAAATCATTTAGGCTTGAGAAAAGTATAAAAAAACCTTTCTTTTGAAAGTACACATTAAAGTAACTAGCCAGCCGTTAGGATGACGACTATAAAGAATTTCACAAAAAATTGGTTATAAAGTTCCTTAATGTTTATAAACTAATTGGTTACAGCGAGTTAATTCTGAAGAGGAGAAACTTGACTAAAAGCCGACGTCAAATGAAGTGATGCCGTAAACTAAAAGAAACCAATCTTCAACAACTTAATATAAATTTAAGTCATCAATTTGATTATTTCTTACAACATATTACATTAAGTTCAAAGTTTTAGCAACCCACTACGCAAACTGCTTTTAGAAAGCAATGCTAAATCACTTCTATTCGAGTCTGCATGGTGGCATACTCTCTTCTTAAGAAAACTAAATAAATTCCATAACAAATTACCACTTTCTGGAAGGACTCCCCTTTCTCTATTTCCCTTCTGGTGGTGGTGGTAACATAATATTTGATTGACTAAAACATGATGTCATAAAAGGAGGATACGGGGAGGTAATACCATCGTCCTCTCGTACGGTTCCAGAAAATTATTGGTAAATGGTAATATATATGTGAATTACGACTGAGTTACAAGCCAAGCAAGCACACATATGCGTGTTCATGGAAGTCCGACAAATTGCAAAAGCAAAAAAACTAATGATCAGACATTGAATGCAATTGGATAAAGCAGCTCATAAGACTCGGAGTAGGATTTAAAAAACTATAAAAAAATGGACAACACATGTGATAAACAGTTGTACCTCCAATTCTACCAATTCTCGAGCTAATCCATGTTATAAGAAGAAACAGTTCCACCTCCAAATTTCCAAACCATTACTAAAAATCAGGATCAAAATCTTGTTGCATTTAACCCGAATTTAACAAGAATGGACGTGGACATGAGAAGAAAAAAATACATCATAATAAGTAAATCAATATCATTACATCATAATAAGTAAATCAATATCAAAGAGCATCACAACAATAGCAAATATCGTTGAAAGTCACGAGTACGATTTAACTTTTGTACTTTACATTAAAACTATTTTACAATGGTATATTGACTTGACTTGAAACTTATCAATAAAAGGACATGCAAAAGCTTTTATTGATTGATGTTTAAACTTGGGAAGTGTCTTCGGTGCATATTCAAATAACAGAGTTTATAATTCTTTTTTTAAAAACAATCTTCGGACTTACATATTAGCATAGGCTACTATAAATAGAGACATCTTCTACATAAAAAACAGAGTTGAAACCAGAATATAAACAGGGTAATGAAACACATACATGATTAATTTAAAGGGGTCAATTACTGTCAGTTGGTCAAGTCTAATCTCACAGTAATATCACAAACTAACCAGGATTAACTCAATGAAGTCAAATTGAACAAAAATGCGCTTTATAGAGAAAAAACACTCCGTAACCAAAATACTTCATACTTTTAAGGTACTTGCGACTAGGGCTTCAACTTTACTGAGAAAGTATGGCCTCCAAAAAAATAAGCTTTTAGTTTCCATTTTACATTTTCAGTTTCATCAAGAAAAAATAGCAATAAAGATAAATAAATAAAAATTATAGAGGAAGATGTAGTGCATACCAGACACCAATCAATGAGGATAAGCTACCATGAGAAGTAGGACGGCATATGAAACCACCTATTAGAAACCAACCCCAAAAAAGTCCAATTCAAAAAAGAACCGAAAATATAAGCTACTCGGTAAAAGCATGTATAAATTATACTGAGGAAAAGGAAAACCAAAAGCCTCCAACAAACTGATCTCAGACACCGAAACCAAATGAAATGAACTAAAAGCATAATCTGTGAAGAAAGATGGATTGACATAATTGATTAAAAACTATGAATTGAAGAAAGAAAATTTTCTTAATAAACAAATCAACAAAATAATGCTTTAAGGCAACCTGGTCATATAGTGACATCATTGTCAAGCTAGTCGTACTGTCACGTCATTACCAGAGTGATTTAAGGAAATAGGAAGAAATTAAAACAAAATAACACAACAAGCACTTTTGAACCCGTTTGGACAATTTATTTACATGTAGATCTTATAAATACTTTTTAAAATTCAGTTTCTATCTGCTTTTCTACCAAAAGAACCTGTCTGGTCAAATGATCCGTTAACTAATTTTTAAAGACATGACAAGTACAATCTAACTATACATGTGTGTAAATTCATAAGTAAAGCTGCAAAGTAAGTCTCAACTACTGAGGCAGAGAAACGTGAGCTAGTTTCTTCCTTTTATCAATGTGTATTTATTAACTAAGAATTTGTTTTCTCATGAGTAAGCATTAAACAAACAATTTTCTTTTATCTGAAAACAGAAAGGGAAAAAATGCACACAAGGAGAAAAAGGGGACACTTACCAATGGATATATGTTATAGGTAGACCTTCAAACCAAAAATATGATATATTTAATTCAAAAAGAAAAAAAGGAAGGGTCATGCTAACCTTATAAAACCGATATGGAAAAACCTTTTGCTACATAGCTTCTGCTAGAACAAATCTACTGAATAAAATTGATGGTCTGTTATAATTGTACCAATGTTGGCATTTGTAACATACCAAAAATTCAACAATTCATGCTTCACATACCCAATTAAGAAAGAGTTTCAAATCCAAACACCACATATTGTTTTCTGGGCACCTGATAACCAATAAAGTATCATAAGAAAAGCAAAACATCATTCCGTCATAGAAAGTAGGCCTAGCAATTTGAAAAAAAAAATACCTCATTGATTTGTGGATCAGGAAAGTAAAATGAGAAGAGTAATTGAACTTTAGGCACTGTAAAGCAAAAAATGGAAAACCTACCCTCAGCATAACAGTTTTCTAATGGAGAACCATAATGAGCAAGCGTATAAATATCACTTTCAAAAGCACCAAGTTTTCGTTTTTTCGCTTTTGAATAGACATTGGAGAACTCGTTTTGGCTAATTGTCGGGTTCATACAATAACATTTGTTTTCCTCTTTTCATTACGCTTAACATAAGATACATTGCCAAACAAGTCTACACCATAAGTCCTACAATTTTACTTTTCTCATTTGTTTGTCCCCGATAACCTAATCAACTAATATTACTTTAACTACGACATTTGCAGTTTGATTAAAAAGAAAATATGGCATGTTTATATATACACCTTCATGTGGACTAGTGCAACATGATATTCAAGGAAGGGCTGGACAACTCAATCCAATATATTTAAGCTTAAAATTTTAGTCCAACCGGACACCTAGTGCGAAAATGGTATAAAACAAAAATAAACCTAGTCTAGAGAGGAAAAATATTTACAAAATAATAGGAGTTATAATAAAGAAAATAGTAAGAATTATATATTAAATACACGTTAGTGTGCAATGCCGCAATAGATGACAACTATTTTTTGAAATATGGCATGTGGCCATTACATCACTCTCCAACTCAGTCTTTCTTGTGAG
The DNA here is from genome assembly GCA_963682055.1 of Primula veris. NCBI lineage: Eukaryota > Viridiplantae > Streptophyta > Magnoliopsida > Ericales > Primulaceae > Primula > Primula veris. The sequence goes on along the minus strand of OY821743.1, from coordinate 15,875,527 downwards.
CGGTATCGATTTATTTTTCACTATATGTGCCTATCTAATAAAACACTAACAAGAAACATAAAACACTAGTGTGTGACATAAAACTAACTACATTGAAGTATATATTTTCAGTACTGTAATGAACTAAATCTAAAGTAAAAGCAGCAGGGTTTCACTAAATCTAGAGTACTCGTATACTACAACAAAGGTACATGAATAAGCAAGTCAGAAATATAATGAAAAAACATAAAAGGGAATTATAACAAAGTTATCCCCAACTTAATACATATATACATACCATAGTATATTAAGTAACGGCAATCCTATACACAAGTCTTGTGCATTACAAGTTTGAGGGGAATCTTAAAAACTAGACATGGCCCTCAACCTATTAATCAGACAGTAAAAAAAGGGCGAGGTTCTGTTTTATATATACATTACATTACAGACTAAACAAGCATCATAAACAGGTTTACAAAAGATTGCATGCATCCTAAACCGACTAAATTTCATAAAGAAGAAAAAGGCAAACAATCGATACACTAATTAACAAATCCCCATAATTTTAAAGCTAGCACTTCTCTGAAAAGGTATAATATAATTGAAATAACTAACAGGGTGGTGGTTGTCACCTTTATTCTAATTATTTCATACAAGGAAATTCAATCATGCAATGAAAACCCAGCGACAATAAACATGTTATAGAATAAACAATACAGCAACAAGTTTGAATCATTAACAAGTCGAAAAGAAAAAGAAAAAACACAAATAGAGATAAGAGTCAGACAGTCAGTATAGTACATTCACAAGCGGTAACCAACACAAGAAGATCTAATAGAATAGAAGAAAGAGAAGAAACGGAGAAAGAATTCTGATAAAAATATAAATATATATAAACATTATGAAAAATTAAGCTTTAGACGAAATAAGAACCTTTACGAAGAAAGTGTACTCTAAAAAATTCTTTTTCAAGTTAACTTCACTCAAGTCCTTAACAAGCAATGTTGTATCATAAACTCTCTAAGACTGAATAATTAACCTGAATTGGGTAACTAAACTCTTCAAAGTTAACAAGTATATCGTACGAAGAAGAACACAAAAACTATATAGAAAACATAACAAGATGGAGAACTTTTGTTACCAACCTTATTCCTGAAAGAAGCCTTTTCAATTACCTTCAACCAGGAATCAAGAGTTTTCCATAGGTCAATATACATGCGCGAATATATATTTTTTTGTTTTTGGAAATTCAGATTTATCTGTCCACAAACACCAAATTGACCACACCACAATAAATCATTGCAATATAGCAAACAAATATATGCCTTCACAAACTAAGGAAAAAGTCGCAAAAACCAGATGTCATAAACACGTTTACGATAGTTTCTATGCATCTCAAACCAATTAAAATTCTTACGAAGAAAAGAAGTAAACAATCAATACTAGTAACTGATCCGTTTCAATACAAAGCCTATACTTCTCTTTAAGGGTAGATTATGAATAAAATTAAATAACAGGAATATTTTTTATAAAATTAAAATTAAAGAAGGCTGATCGTACCTGAGAAAAAAAAAAAGAAATGGGAGCGAGAGAAGGATATGTATAGAGAGAGAAGGGGGGAAGATAAACAGTGTTTGTATCGACTCTGAAACGGAAATCCCTGTATATATATAGAGAGAGAGAGAATAGTAGAGGCGGTGGCGTCAAACGTAAGCATATTTTTTGATGTGCAATTAATAACACCGACTTATTGTATTTAATATTTTTATTTACCAAACAAACTTTACTAAATATTCTAATTAAATTATTAAATTATAATTCTGATTAAAAACACTAACTTATAGTTTAAATGTAATACTGTACGATTAAATTTAAAAAAATAATATTTCGACACTTTTGTGAACAATTTATTAATCAGTCAAAATTGCACGTAATTTCGTTTAGTACATTTAGACGGGGACGGAGGAATTACTAACTAATAGTGGATTTTTAAAATTAAAAAATTTATAGTGGACATGATGAATAGTTGAACCAAGTCAAACAAAAATAATATTCAGACTAGTTTTAAATTGAGGATCAATAAGTTTTGAGGGGTCAATTAACTGGTCTTCGGAGTGACCAAATATAGATTTATTAAAAACTCACAAAAATCCCTAAAATCAAGAAAATTAAAATTAATAAATGAAAAAACAAAAAAAGAACTCAACAAGTTTAAAAAAAAAAAAAATCGTTTCATAGACATTCTATTCTAATGGACAATATATATATCAATGACAGTCTAATATACTAATAACAATAGGATAAAAGTCAAATATACATCTAGTAGACAATCTAATATATTACTCATGTCTAATGACCAATCCAATCGACAATGCTATAAGCAATTTAAATATAGTCTACCAAATAAATTAATCAAACACTCTTTAGATGGCATATAATACAATCTAACAAACAAATTAACAATCTAATGAACAAATAACCGTCCACTGAAAAAAATGCAGTTAAATAATAATAATAGTCTAAGGTACTAATAAAAAGAAAAGTCATGGGTATATAACTTATTTCAAAAAAATAGTATATAACTTAATCTAGATTCGGACTGAAACTGGAATAATTATAAATTGACTGGTCAATTCTGTAAATTTTCTAAACATTATAGGTTTCAAACTGTTTGATTTCCCTAATTTAAGGTCATATTCGAGTCAATTTATAAGTTGTGGACCAATTTATAATTAATCTGGTTTCATCGAATTTACAAATCTGGTCCCTGGCGAAAATAATCTGCAGATACATTTGGATTAGCTCCACCACCGAATATGGCAGCTATGGCTGTGGACGACGACGTTGTCACCACCACACCAACAAAGTCGCTGCAAAGTTCTAGAGAGAGAGTTATAGGGTGAAGGTGGCCTCTGTGACGACGGTGCTAACCGAAAAGAGAGAACCAAGGAGGGAGAGAGAGAGAGAGAGAGAACAAGGATAGTCAAGTAAAATTAAGTTTAAAAAAAAAACGTATATATTAAGTTAAAAGAACAGTGGTATTAAAGGGGAAGGAGTATTATACAGTCGGATCCGCATACCTTTTATATGCCAACCATGGCATCAATGGACAAAAATTTGTAAGAGCGGAAGCACCTGCCTGTTGGAAATGCACTGTTTAGTCAAGGAAACACGCTTCCTTGCAAATGTATTAAAATTCCAACGGGCCTTATCTTCCACGACTGCTTGCCCAATTTGTGGGAACAATTTAGAGTCCACATTAAATGTAGTTTGGGAGTGTAATGCGGCTAAGAATGTTCGGAGACAATTCATTAAGGCACAACACCAACGTGAATTCTTTTATTTGCAACTTTAAACATGAATGACTGGGGAGTATCAAAGAGAAACTGGTTTCTACTTGAAAATCATGGTAAAATATTTCTGTGAAGTATTGCTATATTTTGGTTTAGGAGAAACAAGGCTGACTAGAATTTCAATATCCATTGAATTCAATGAGATAGATCATTGATTTGGTCCGTAACTTTTTGACAGGGTGGTATCACGCCGGAATACAGAGCCGTGTTACATAGCATCCTTCACAACTTGGTACTATGATCAAAGTTAATGCAGACGATATATCTTTGCACCGAGATGTGAACCTGTACATAAATAAATTCATTATCTTAGGAAGGGTATCTTTGCACCACAATGTGAACCTGTACATAAATAAATTCATTATCTTAGGAAGGGTAATAGTAATACTACACCAAAAGTAAAAGAAAAAAATGTCTCTTACATGAGGTTTATTTGCTTGCAGATTTTAAGCAAATGAGCTGGTGTAGTTTTAGCCTTTTAGGTTAACTGTCTATCCAGCTACTGAGCACAAAATCTACAACGAAAAAAGGCTACAACTAATAACACCTGCATCATTTCCATTTTCTTAGTTTGGTCAAAGGCTGAATGATTTCTAATCTGAGTAGAGAAATACCAATTTAGACAATCGCAGGTCTTCAGTAAAAACCTGTTCAACTTAAGTATCAGAAGTTGGATGTGAGTGAGAAAGCATTGTGAAGGCACCTAAACCCAAAAGACTACTAATATGTACTTCTCAAAGTCCAAATACAAGGGTAAAAAATGGATTAAAACTTCTCACCTGAACCAAGCATGTCAAATGGCTCCTAACATAGAACTTCTTTGCATCCTTTGAGAATTTCACTATTAATTAGTGCAACAAAATGATAAACTGTGAAGTCTGTGATGAGAAGCATGTGGGAAAATTAACGCAAGAATTTAACAAGCATGGACGTAGACATGAGAAACAAAAAACACATGATAATAAGTAAATCAATATCAAAGAGCATCCCAACCATTGAGCAAGAAATAGCAAATATCGTTGAATGTCACGAGTACGATTTTACTTTTGTACTTAACATGAGAATTATTTTACAATGGCATAGTGACTTAAGGCTTATCAATAAAAGGACACCCAAAAAGACTGTTATATAGACATTAGGAGTGGTAACAGCCGGTCTTTTAGTGATTGATGTTTAAATTTGGGAAGTGTCTTTGATACATATTCAAATAACAGAGGTTTTTATAATAATATTTTTAAAACAATCTTTGGACTTATATATTAACATTGGCTACTATATTAATAGAGATATCTGAGTATTCAACTAAAACTAAGAGTGAATAAATTGCATAAAAAGGATAATTTAATAAAATAAAGCGAAAACATTGATTCTACAGGTGTAGGGACCTGTGCATCAGCAAAAGAACAAATGATATATGCAACCAAAGCTGAATTAAGAAGGTAAACTAATAACTTCTCATAAATAAACAAATCACAATACTGCTGACATTTACTAAATCAGTATGCAATTCTGAATTTCAAAAGAACAAAATGGCCAGTGTTTCATAAGGAGATAATTTCACCCGCTAAATCATAATTCATAATTATATTCCAACCCAACTATTATATCTATTCATTTTCTCATGTGCAAGAATCTATCCATTGGTTCTTCTCTCCATTGCATCGAAGGTGAACAGGTGATAAATATACCAGTATATAAATTTTACCGTATGAAAAGTTGTATAAAAAAATACTTGATTTTAGCTTGTTAAAAACATGATTTTTTTTCTCAATAGTTAAACGATTAGAACCGGAAATAATAGTAAAAAAATTACCTCTTGGTGAATTCTTAATTAAAATAGCCTATCTGATGTTTGGCCAGTTATTACCTTTGTACCTTGGGTAAACCATTGGTAACATACAGAGCCCGAGTGGTAAGTGATGAAAAGTGTACAAGAAAAGCTGGAATGATTAAAGGTCTTGGGTCAAATAGGTCACACGCAGTATCTTTGCAAGCTCAGCCTAGAACATTTTCTCAAACGTAAAATTTCTGAAATCAAGCAACTTGTTGATATAAATATGGGTATACCTCTAAGAGCTGGACAACAGAAGTAAGAAGGGGAGTGAAAGGCAGTGGTGCGCCAATTACTTGTAACTTATAAAATATTGTTCTCCTACGCAGTAGGCGGCTCTCCCCACTGTGTCTCTTGCCTGTCTTGCCATTGGCTCTCTCTCCCTCTCTTTTTCTTCCTACTCTACTCTCCCTCTCTCCCTCTCTCCCTCTCTCCCTCTCTTCCACACTCCCCCTCCTCTTTCTCAGTCTCTTCATTTATTTACCTTTCAAATCGAGTAATTCTGAATTCAGACGGTCGGAGCAGTATGTCTAAACATCGGTTTATAAAACACTGCTAAAATGTTGAAAATTACAAAAATTAATTCACCTTAAATGACATATAGTACCAATAGCATGAATAGCGAATACATTCGCACAATACAAATCACAAAATTAATAATTTTATCTACAATATCCAATAAAGAAAATATCGAACTACTAATAAAAAATATTTAATTGTGTATATTTAGTATAATGTTACATTTAGAAACTATAAGAGGCTTTAAGCAGGTGACACCAAGGTAAAACCATAAGAAACATTACCCCTGTTTTGTGTCTATTTATCTTTTTCCAAACTTTGGAAAGATATTAGAAATACGTTTCCTAAGGAAGCCTCTATGATGCGATGTTCTTTAAAATGATTTTGTGCAAAATTCCATATGTTGAAGTATAAAAAGGATGCCAGATCACTTATTTTCTGGACTGAATGCCACTTATCGGATTTGAACCAATGACGTAGGCCTTAGGAAAACGTTAATCTACCACTGAGTTAAAAGGGCATTCAAGTTTTTAAGCCAGGAAAAAACCAAAAGTTTTTTTTTCTCGAATTATGTTTTCTGGCTCATCTGTGAACGTGCTTGAAAAACAAACATGTACACAAATAATATTTATGGGACTTCTCTTCAGAAAAATCATATTAAGGATAGAAAGGGGCTACATACTAATGGCTTTCTAAGTTTACTGATCTGTATCAAATCAAAGATGATATATATACTTAGAAAAGAGACTTGCCACATATTACAAATATAAACAATGAAGAAATTAGCTGGTATGGCAATAGCATTTATATGCATTTTAAGACACACCATTCAATATCATAAAGGTCAGTAAAGTCAAAGTTAACAAGCATTTCTACAAATGGTTTTAATACTCACTGAAGATCAAGTCCCTAGAGTACAAGAGTTATTCTGACAACAGTTGTAAATAAGTAACCAATTTTTTTTTCAAATCCAGTATAAATGAATTAATTTTAAAAATCCTAAAGACTACAAAAATCTCCAAATGGAAGAATATTCATTACCTCGTTTGCTTTCAATAGTTCACTATGATCCGAATACGTTACACTTTTCATCAAGGCTATATTCAAATGTTCAACTCTGTTGGCTGAACAAGATTAATCCAACAACGCAACATATTTAACACAAAGGCAACTTGCTCCCACACAAATTATAAAAACAGCTTTTCCATAAATAATAAATTTACAGAAAAGCATTAAACCTTAGCAGCAAGGGTTTGATAATTTTGTTAATCAGTCGAAATGATCTTCTAACAGGACTAGACTCTTATTTTTCGGTAATGCTTGTTTAAGGTCACTTAGTATTTCAAATAATACAATACTGATTTACAGCAAGGTGTTCCTGCGCCTACTCAAATTGAAAGAAATTTAATGTTATAAGAAGAGCATACCATTTTGAAGTATAACCTGTGTACTTTGGTATGAAGGTACCCTAATCATGCCTTGAAAAATATGTAGGACTGTTCTTGTGGTGTGCATCTCTAATACAAAGAGAAGGGGGTAAGAGAAATATGAAGCAACAAAATTTACTAACAGCTATGATAACATACATATATATGTATGCATCAGAAAGTACAATCAACAACATACTTTATAGATTGGATCACGCTAATGGCACATAAATTTCCAACAGTGATTTAAGGACCTGAGACCAATTGAAAGCAAGGTAAAAGTCTAAAACAATGGGAAATTTTCGACAAGTTTCTGATGGAATGATAACTGGTTTTAACATGAATATTTGGGAATAAATCGATGTTTGTTCTTACTAAGACTTGTTTGATCTAAAACAATGGGAAATTTTAGACCAATTCCTGGTGGAATCATAACTGGTTTTGAAATGAAAATTTGGGGGAAAATCGATGTTTGTTCTTACCAAAGACTTGTTTGCTTTAGGATCTATTTCATATTTTTTGTCAGTTAAAGCTAAAATTGTGATTTTTTAATAAATATACATGTTAAAAATTAAAATATATGTAAACAAATAATTCACAATACCTTGTACTCCAGACTTTAAAAATGACCCCAAATTATACACATCACAAGCATTAGAAGAGATAGAGATAGTAAGAGCTGGTGGTTGACTGACCGAAAAAAGTGTGATAAATGCTAAAAAAAAAGAATTAACAAAATGAAGTCAGGAGAAAACCTTCATTCTTCAGCAGTAGGACCTTTAGATCAGCAGATGACACCCAAATCTGAATATAGAAAGTAAACTGATAACTTCTCATGAATACACAAATCATAATACCACAGACATTGAAATGTTGTCATTACTATTTAGGCACCCAAGGCAATTTCCGATTTTTAAAACGACTGGAACAAAGTTATCAGTGTTCGATAAGAAATAATTTCACCACCATAATCATAATTGTATTCTAATCAAACTGTAATATGTTTTTAGTTTCTCATGTACTTTGTGGATTATGCTATTGAGCATTGGAGTTTACTTTTTTTATTTTCAAGACTTGTATTTTTTATTTCTTTCATTTGTACAATCGGATTGATTTTCTGTGGGGGTTTTCCCCACCATTAAAATAATAATAATAAATAAATAAATCCCATGTGCAAGAATCTACTCATAAGTTCCTCTCTCCACTGCATTAAAGGTGAAGGGTCATAAAATATAGATAGTATACATTTTACCGTATGAAAAGGAGCCGTATTTAAAAAACTTGATCTTGGCTTGATCAAACCATAACTCTTTCTCAATGGATAAAAGTATAAAACAAAATATAGTTAAAAAATTATAATGGTAAAAAAATAAAATTCAGAAAAATTACCAAGACGTCTCTCGTCAGCGAATCTAATTTGATTAGGCCCAAACGTTAGAAATTCGGGAAAGATAGTTTCACAATTTCAATAAATATAGACTCAGGAGATAGACCATGCAGCAGCGACATATCTAACTCGAGGTAACGTCTGCTGGTTAGGAAACCTCACACCCTGTCAGCTTTTTCCAAGGTAGCATCGTGCAGTACACACTGAAATAATTTATCCTAAATAGGACCACAAACTACAAAATTCAATAGATCACCAGTTCATAAAAGAAAATGGTAATCTATCTAGGAAAAACATATAAGAAAAAAAAAAAACAATAAACAGATAGAAGAAAGGAATTATAAAAACTAATAGAGTAGAAGATACAACAAAAAAAGTATTACTCGAGCTTGTTTTCTCATAACAACTATGAACACTTGACTCTATATACCTCTCCTTTATGTTAGATGTTTCTAAAGAATCCAAATTGCAATTATTTCTCTTCAACTATTGACTAGATGTTTGTAAAAAAAAAAAGATCTAACAGATACCCCCAGTTATAGAATAAAAGTTTATTCGAGTATTCGAAACTATTAGTACTTCTAAATAAGATTTATAAGAGACAAATAATGCAGAAGTCCTCAAACATCTCTTTTAAAAACTCACATATTTCTCACTATAATGTTTCAACAATCCTACAGTTCATATGGATAGATAATTGCATATTATTACTACAGTGTAGATTCATGGTGCGCATCCTGTTTAACAGCTAACTTGAAGATATTTGCATAACAGAAAAGAAGATGAATAGTTCAGCAGCTTTAAAACAGTTAGACTTAAGCAGCTTAATGTTCAGGATCAAATACACCTATTTTAATCATATGAAAAACAACTGAGAGAAAAATCAATACTTGACAAAGAAAGGCAAATGATATGATGATTGTTCCTGTCCCATAGAAGTGAAAAATATATCATTGGTAACTTTAGATGAGATCTAACAAATGCACAAAACAGAGTCGATGACAGAAAAGATATCAATTAAAAAATTGATGAAGCTGAGAAGCATATAAAAGAGGACACAAAGTAAGCTGTAGAATTCAGCCAATTTTTATTTATTTATAATTAAGTTTCTATCTATTTTTCGACTAAAAAAACTTGTTTGGTTTAAAGGATCCATTAACTAGTTTTGTTAATTAGAGCTAAAAACAAAAGGGTAAAGCTGTAAAGCAAGTCAGAACTACCGAGGCAGAAAAACATGTGCTAGTTTCTTTCTTTTGCCGACGTGCGTTTTTTAGCTAACAATTTGTTTTCTCGTGCCTGAAAAAGTAAGCATTAAAAGGAACAATTTTCTTTCATCTGACAACAGGAAATGAAAAAACTGCACAAGGGGCACTAGCCAATGAATGTGTTATTGGGAGACCTTCAAACCAAACAATATGAAAATAATTAATACTAAAAGAGGAAGAGGAGCCAGCAGCCTCTTTTAGTGCCCTGATGTTCATATAATAAACGATACCCCCAACTCATATAAGTTTATAGCTACACATTCACCTCTCCGATGTCTTTAATTAAACCCCAATGGGCTCCTCCAAAGTGTTTTGATTTCTCTAAATGAGTTGCCAAAGTTCAAGGAACCAATGAAAAAACCAATACATTACTTTCTGCAAACAGTACTTATAATAGCAAACAGTGCATTACTTTCTGCAAAAATAAACAGTCTACAGTAACTACGTATATCTTTTAGTCTACAGAATTGAAAGAATGTTATAGAAAGAAACGATATCCGCAATGTCACAGTAAAATACATCTTTGACAAGAAAAAAGGAGTTTAGCCGTACTTATAATAGGACAATAAATCAGAAACCAAGAATAAAATTCAGCTAACATGAACACTGCTGCATAAACCTAAACGAGCAGCTACAATGAAATAAAAAAAACTAAATCGTAACAAGGAACAGAAAGCAATCAAATACACAGATAAATGGCAAACAAAACAACAATTTCCATAAAAGTCAGCAGTAAATAGTGATTACTAATATCTGTTCTTCTACAGAGTTCAAATGTCGGTACAAAAAGATACATTTCGGATTAATTGTAGGTCAATCATACTTGACATGTAGAATGATACAACAAAAATCATAAAACCAAACAAATAAACTCAGATAGCATAAACAGTGAGGGATAAACCTGAGCTAGATTATTATCAATTGTAAGAAAGGATATAAAACAATGAAATACAAAAATAACTAGCAAACAATTCAGCAATTTCCAAAAAAAAATCTTAAAAGAAATAGTAATAACTAATAACGAATACTTGTTGGTCTAGAAAATTAAAGGTTCTTACTCGTCGCCTAGTGCCTAATCCTCCTTAATCGGCTTTATTTCCGCTTAATCTCCCAGGCTTCTAGGCTCCACCTAATTTCTGCCTATGCTCGCACACCCCCATGACCACATCTGTGACTGAAGCAAATAATTACCAGAAACATGCTAGAAAGGATACAGTATTTGAGTATTCAACTAAAACTAAGAGTGAATAAATTGAATAAAAAGAACTTAATGAAATAAAGCGAAAACCTTGATTCTACAGGTGTAGGACCTGTGGATCAGCAAAAGAACTTACCAAAGCCGAATTAAGAAGGTAAACTAATAACTTCTCACAAATAAAAATATCATAATACCACAGACCAACTTACTAATCGGCACACATAGGGGATTCCAACTTTTAAAAGGATTGGAACAGAGTGATCAGTGATCCATAAGAAATAAATTCACCCGCGAAATCATAATTCACAATTATATTCCAACCCAACTGTTATATCTTTTAATTTTCTCATATGCAAAATTCTTGTATTGAAGGTGAACAGGTGATAAATTTACAACCAGCATATAAATTTTACCAAATGAAAAGTCGTATAAAAAAAATACTTTATCTGAGCTTGATGATGACATGATTTTTTTCCTCAATGGAAATAGAACCAAAATAGCAAAAACATGGTTAAATAAACATCTAATGGTAATAGATACAAGAACATAGAAAAATTACCAAGACATCTCTTGTCAGCAAATCTAATTTGAATAAGGCTTGTACGACTGAAATTTAGAGAAGAAAGATTCATAATTTTAATAAATAGTCAACTCACGAGATAACATGAACGAGGCATGAACCTGAGCAAGTAGATATAAATGGTACAATAAGTAAATCTCAGCCATAACCAGAGAAAAAAAAAACTATGAAATACACATATAACTAACAAACAGTACAATACTTTCTGCAAAAATAAATAGTTAACAGTGACTACGTATATCTGTTAGTTTACAGAATTGAAAGGCTGTTACATACAGAAACAATTCCCGCAATGCCACAGTAAAATACAGCTATGACTAGAAAAAAGGAGTTCAGCCATACTTATAATAGGACATAAATCAGAAACCAAAAACCAAAAACCAAATCCAGCTAATATGTTCTGATGCATAAACCTAAACAAGCAGTTATAATGCAGTAAAAAAAAACCTAAACCGTAACAAGGGGCAGAAAGCAATCAAATACACAGATAAGTAGCAAACAAAACAACAATTTCCATAAAAGTCAGCAGTAAACAATGATTAATAATATCTATTCTTCTACAGAGTTCAAACTTCAAACGTCGGTACAAAAAGATACACTTCAGATTAATTGCAGGTCCACCATATTTAACATGTAAAATTAATACAACAAAAAATCATAAAACCAAACAAATAAACTTATATAGCATAATCAGTGAGGGAGAAACCTGAGTTAACAAATAGATGCTCCATTTAATTATTCTCAAGCAATGAAATGCTTATATAACTAGCAAACAATTCAGTAAATTCCATAAAAATTATAAAGGAAATAGTGATTACGAGTACTTGTTGGTCTACAAATTAAAGGTTCTTACTTGTCGCCTGGCGCCTAATCTCGCTTAATCACCTCCTAATCCACTTATTCCCGCCTAATCTCCTAGGCTCCGCCTAATTTCAGCCTACGCTCGCTTTAGAACACCCCAGGACCACATCTGTGACTGAAGCAAATAATTATCAAAAACGCGGAAGAAAGGATACAGTATATGAGTATTCAACTAAAACTAAGAGTGAATAAACTGAATAAAAAGAACTTGATGAAATAAAGAGAAAACCTTGATTCTACAGATGTAGGACCTGTGGATCAGCAAAAGAACTAAAAGATAGATGATAACCAAATATGAATTAAGAATATAAATTAATAACTTCTCATAAATAAACAAATCATATTACCACTAGCATTGACTTACTAATCAGACACCCATCCGGACTTCAAAGGTATTGGAACAGAGTGATCAGTGTTTTATAGGAAATAATTTCACCCGCTAAATCATAATTCATAATTATATTCCAACGGCACCCAACTGTTATATCTTTTAATTTTCTCATGTGCAAAAATCTACCATTAGTTCCTCTCTCCATTGCATTGAAGGTGAACAGGTGTAAAAATACAACTAGTTTCTAAATTTTACCATATGAAAAGGAGTCGTATGAAAAAATACTTGGTCTTAGATTGATGAAAACATGATTTTTAGAAAGATTGGAAGTTGTCAGTGTCTCATATGAAATAATTTCACCCGCTAAATCATAATTCATTACTATATTCCAACCCAACTATACTTGGTCTTAGATTGATGAAAACATGATTTTTAGAAAGATTGGAAGTTGTCAGTGTCTCATATGAAATAATTTCACCCGCTAAATCATAATTCATTACTATATTCCAACCCAACTGTTATATCTGTTAATTTTTTCATGTGCAAAAATCTACCCATTAGTTCTTCTCTCCATTGCATTGAAGGTGAAAAGGTGATAAAAGTACAACCAGTATATAGATTTTGCCGTATGAAAAGGAGTCGTATATAAAAAAATACTTATATTAGGCTCGATGAAAACATTGTTTCTTTCTCAATGGATAAACGATTAGACCCAAAATAGCAAAAAAACATGAACTCATAAAAATTACCAAGACATCTCTTGTCAGCAATCTAATTTCAATAGGCCCAACTTTCTGAAATTCAAAGAAAGATTCTTAATTTTAATAAACAGTCAACTCACGAGAAAGACCAACTCGAAGACAGCTGATTTGAGAAGAGAAAAGAGAAGAACAGTCATACTGAAAACTAGACACAACATCCTCACTAAGTTTTTTCGATGTAGAGGCATTCTACAAGTGAAGTAATTTTAACATAGTAAGTACCGATAAAAAAACAAAAAGTATAACAGACAGAAGTGTACGGGCATAAGAAAACTAGAAGTCATGATCAATTCAATATGTACATGAACGAAAAATTAGAGATGAAGTACAAAACGCAGAAATGCCTTTAACTCGTAATCTAAACTAGTGGACTACTTGTCCAGCAAAGCAGTGATTACTACGAATAGGGTGGATGAGGATAACATATAAATTAAAAAAAATACTAATCTAGCTTAGTTTCTCATTATAAATACGACAAATTGACATTATGTAATATATACTGGTTTCTCATTACAGATACGAGCAACCAACATAATATATATATATATATATATATATATATATATTCTTTGTTTTAGTTATTTTCTTAATGCACACGAAGTTACGATCATTTTACAATCAACCTTTTTCATTATGTTTCACAAATTTTGCCAACAAAAAAAACGGAGACCACAAAAGGGTGGAAATTCGTCAATTTAATGACTTCATAAAGTTTTGCAAAAGTCCTTGAACCTCAAAACAAATAGAAGCATATTATTTAGGGTGTTGCAGCTCTATAATCAAACAAACATGCATGTGTTTTAAGAGAAAAAACCATGCTAACTTCAACAACAATCAATAAGAAACATAACATTCAACAAAGTCTTCTGTAAAAACATTTCATTCAATAAGAAACATATCAATCAATAAAACAGTGTTACGTAATGTACGCAGAAGTAGATACAACCCATAATTTTTCTGTAAGAAGTACTTAAAAGTCTATTACTCTGTCGCAATGTAGTTTATATAATAAGAAATTGACATTCCCTGAGATCAATCATGTGAATCTGTATTAACAATAATTAATCATACTTTACTCCAAAAGAAAAGTAAAAACAAACACTGAATCATCTTCCACATACATTACCCTTAATTTTTAAAGTCCTGGACAAACTAGGGTTCTAAAATGATACACCTAATACATAGTAGAAACACAAAAGATAAAAGCAACAAGAAAATATCTAGTAACACTGATTATGGTGTATTTTAATCCCAAATAGGAGAAAACGGAAAATAGTAAAGTATACATGTTTCAGTGAGAAGTATGTTATCCATAAATTGGAATAACTGTCAAAAACACGTGATTTGACAAATAAGATCAGATGGAATCAAGTTTAGATATACAAGATTACGGGGAAAAAAGTACTAACATCTATTTCTTTAAAAAATAAACTACGGCGTATTTTTTGGGAGTGAAATCAATAGTTGTTCTTACTAAAAAGGACTTGTTATTCACAAAAAAGTTTACTGAATCTTTTGATATTTTAGAATAGAAACGCTTAATAGTGATAGAAACACCTGAACTTAAATAAACATAAAAGCAAAGAAATATAAAGTGGAAAACAGGGAAATAGAAACATGCTTAAATTAAAGAAGATACTATCGATTAAGTTGATAAAATACTCGATAAGTAATACCACAACAATATATATAGATCGTGGATAGATACATACATATATATATATAGATACAGAGAGGAACGATGGTGAAGGAAAATATGATCAAACTAGTTAAAGAAACTAGGGTAGATTATAAGAGTAAAATCAAAATTGTGTTCTTACTAACAAGACCTGATATTCACAAATAGAACTTGCTTAAATCAAATAGAAGTTACCGATTAAGTTCATAAAAGACCTGATAAGTAATAACGAAGTGAAAAGAGAGGATACAATAGATAATAATTAAGAGCCGTCTCATCAAACCACATCAACCTAGGGTTTCTGGCCTACAATCGGAAGACAGATATAAACATATAGATAGATAGATAGAGGAACGATCGTAAAAAAAATTATGATTAAACTGGTTAAAGAAACAAGGGTGGATTATGGGAGTAAAATCAATATTTGTTTCTACTAAAGACCTGCTATTCACAAATAGAAACACGCTTTTAAATCAAACAATTTACAATTCGATTAAGTTGATAAAAGACACAATAAGTTAGGGCTGGGTGAAGATTTTTTGGTTTAGAATAATTCTAATATTTTACTTTATTTCGTTTAAAAAACGGTTTCTCAAGACCTTTTACTGGGTTTGAAAACGGGCCCAAATTCTGCGCAAGCCAAGACTGAAAAAATGGATTAAAGATAAACCAGTAGATCATAAGTTTATCTTTTTGTTGAGGGAATAGGAGACAACCTAATTCCTGTTTGTGCAAATATTGGACTAAAACTTGGTCCGCCAATTGCAGGACCACATCTGCAACTGAAAAAAATAATTATCAGAAACCCGGAAGAAAAAATACAGCATTCAAACTAAATATAAGAGTGAATAAAATGCATAAAAAGGAGAACTTAACAAAGTCAAGAGAAAACCTTGATACTACAGGGGTATGACCATCGAAATTTGAATAAGCAAAAGTTGAATGAAGGAAGGTAAACAAATAACTTTTCATAAATAAACAAATCATAATACCGCTGACATTGAACTGTTGTCATTACTAATTATGCACCGATAGGCAATTCGAATTATAAAAGGATTAGAACAAAGTGATCGCTGTTCTACAAGAAAGAATTTTACCCGCTAAATCATAATTATATTCCAATCCGACTGTTAAATCTATATATTTTCTCATGTACAAGACCACACCCATAAGTTTTTCTCTACACTGCATTGAAGGTGAACGGGTCATAAAAATAGAACCAGTGTATACTTTATATTAAATGAAAAAGTGTCGTATAAATAAATACCAGATCTTAGATTGATGAAAGCATGATTTTTTCTCAATGGATAAGAGAGACCCAAAAAGCCAAAACATAGTAAAAAAATTCAAATGGTAAAAGATACAAAAGTTCGGAAAAATTACGAAGACTTCTCTTGCAACCAAATCCAATTTGAATAGGGCCTAGACGTTTGAAATTCAGAGAAGAAAGTTTCACAATTTCAATAAACAGTCTACTCACAAGATAGTGGTGTAGCGCAGCGGCATATCTTACCTGAGGTAACGTTTGCTGGTTTGGAAACCTCATACCCTATCATCTTTTTCCAAGGTAGCACACTACACATTAGATTACATGAGACCACCTGTTCATAAAAGCAAATGTCCATTTTATCCAAGGACATGATACGGGAAAAAAAATTGTCAGTGAATGGATAGGAGAAAGCAATTATAATAACTAATAGAGGAGTTGAAGATGCAACAAAAAAGATATTACTCCATGTTGGTTCTCATTTCAAGTTGTGTTGGTTGTGTTGGTTGTTTACGAAAGAATCCAAGTTACAATTGTTTCTCTTCAACTATTGATTAGATGTTTGTTAAAAGACCTAACAACTACCCCTCGGATCTAGAATACAGCAAGCGGTTTTCCCAAGTTTTGAAATTATCGGCGCTTCATAATAAGAGGGGAATTTTAAGCCACTTAATATAAAATTATGCAGAAGTTCTCAAACATCTCCTGAGAGCAAATTAGAGCAAGGTAAATTGTGAAGAATCGAACCAAATTCCCATGCTCTCCTTTAGAAATTCGCAATTTATCTTGTACAAAACAACGATCCTAGGAGTAAAAAAATGATGAATTGTTTATCCTAAAATCATATTCCGTGAAAGTTAAGTGATTTATCGTTTCTGACATGAAAGTTGGCTGATTTATTGTTTCTCCTAAACTAATTAACAATTACAAAAGATCTAAATTGTTTAGGAGGACATACCATACTTGAAGCCACACCAGATCCGTATTCTGTCGAAATTCAATTTCCTACTAGGATAACTTGATGTTCTTTCCACCTATGAATGTTTGATAACAAAAGGTCGTCATCGAGTATAATTATAAGTTTAAGTCAAGTTTATATTCAATTATTAAATTCAATAGGATTGTAATACTTCAGTCAACTGATTTTCATTCAAAAGTAGTTCAATGAACTCATTTACCTTTTTATGAGCATATGTCCTTCAGTAAACTGATTTTATTGGCACATTGATTTGTAAATGAGAATGAAAAGATCCAGTAGAACTTTACGTGATAAGTCCAAAATATGTCACTTAAACTCCAACAATTAATAGAGAATAATACTAGAATTTTCACTTAATACGAATTTTCCGTGTAATAAAGAGATGACTAACCACCAAGATCCTCCATTACCTTGTGCTGCAACACCTATAATACAAATTATTTTCTGGGTCTGATGCTCGCCCTTCCCTATTAGAAATATCCGGTCGGAAGATATACACATACTATCTTAAAAGGGAAAAGTCCAGAAGTCCTATAAGTGAACCAATCATTACTAAATTGCAAATACAATAAGCTTGAGAAAAAGGGGGGAAACCAAGAGCAATTTGCGGTGTATGTTTCTTACCAAATGTCTCAGGAGCTTAAAGTCCCCATCGACGACTGCAGATAAAATCCGTGAAACTTCTGTCTGCACATAATCATAGCACAAAATTAAAGAGTCAAAGAAGCAGAGATAAGGAGAGAGAGGAGGGGGAAGGGGAGTTGGAGATGTTAATACTCACTTCTCTAAGATGCAGAAGGTCACGTAGTAGTAAAACCTCCAGTAAACTCCCACCAGCACCAGTTCCAAGGTTTCTAACATAGAGAAATATATGACCGGGAAAAAGGTAAGAAAAATTATCATGCAAAAAACTATTAGATTTTGTCAATGCATTTTATTCAAGGATTGCCACCTCAAGAAAGTCCCATTGACTTCAGCTTTCGAAAACCCTGATAAGCAAACATAAATAAGTAAAAGCCGAGCTAGTTAGCATTAGCTTGTAACCAGGCCCTAAAGTTCTTGAAATGTGTTAATGGTTCTACGTCGTGAACAAACTTGTCATAAGTTAGAAGCAGTTAAATCGAAAGTAAAAAGATTCTCTCGGGATTAGTGAGAGCCTCAACATGTCTCGACCACCAGCCAACCCTTTGTTTGGTAAGTTGGAGGAGACAATGCCCTAATCGAACCATAGAACTAATGATATCTCAGCATTAAACATAAATAAATAAATAAAACATAAACCAAAAAATTGATGAACAGAAACTCTTTGGCCAATTTATTTCAAAAATTAATACAGCACAAACAACATACTTCCACACCACTTCCAAAAAATTGATGAGCAGAAACTCAAATGATCAATTTTATTTTAATAATTAATACAGCACGAACAACATACTACCAAACTTCTGTTTTATTGGGCTATAATAATACTTCTAAAATAAAGCACATATCTTCACATTTAACACTGATTAACTGAAAATTTCCAATTAACCTGGCAATGACTTTTTTTTGTCTCATGGTTATTTTTGTCGGGTCAAACTAGGAAGAAGGAACCTGTATATTTTAAAGAAAAAGCAACAAGACAGCTAAACATGACTCTTTAATTCACATCGATAAATATATTAAACTAAACTGATCTAGTTGTACTATTGTTTCGTCAAGAAAACATCAAATGCACAGGGTACCGCTCATCGAATCAGTGAGGGAACAGAAGTGAAAAAAAATGTTTAACGAATGAAGAAGTCTAGAAGATCATCTAGGGATTTTTATTTTATGGAATAGCATGGGATGTTCCTTTAACAGAAGGATGTTAACCCATGAAACTTGAGAGATTGGGCTCACATTTGGCAAGGAAAGCTCGCAACTTTACACCATGTCTGGTGGCATAGTTACCGAAATAACAAAGCAATGACGTTCAGAAACACACCTTAACAAGTATGCGAACTTTGCAGTCATGCAATTTGAAGCCTTTTTAGTGCTAAAGAGGCTGCATGAGGACAGTTTTCACAAGATCACGGCAGGTCGCCATTTGCAAACTATCATCACTTCCTTCAGAATTAAAGTTTGAGCAACTGAGGTACCATCCCAGAAATCTAAGATTTACAAGAAAAATGTTCAATGTCTATTGAAAAGGAAAATACCATTTCCTGAAGATTTAAAATGCAAACGCTCAATCAAATGGCAATTTATACTCAAATATTCCAACATCGAGCTCAGTTCAACATGGCTGTCATGAAAGAAAGTTTCACAGGAGTTTACACATGCAGGTGAAGGCAGAAGAAGACTAGGTAGACCATAATATATCCTTTCAACCAGATGCATGATTCAAAAATGGGAATATATAGAAGATAAAAAATAATTAACCCCGTCTAGTGTCTATCTATCAACATCCTTAATTAGGATTTTGTGTTCAATGTCTTCAGGCTCTAATAGCAACTGTAAAAGCATTTAAGCAATCATTATTCTTTTCTAAGATACTGCATTTTAACCGTTTCTTCTTTCTAATCTTCAAATAGATAATCACTCAAATATGTGACCACCAGGAAACAAAATAATTATTTAAACCTTCTAGTTTACAAAATAACATTATTCTAGTTGCTCAACGCATCAAAGAAGAAGTTGCGATAAAGAACAAAAATTCAGGGAACTATCTGGTACTAGCAAAATAATAAGCGATTTAAATGAATATTATGGAAAAATTGCATGAATGCAGACATAAAATGACCATAGCATGAAGTCAGCTGGGAAAAAAACTGATTTAAGTATATTTCCTGCCACACTTTCAGAAGTAAAAAGTAACAAAGTGAAAAATGTAGGAGTTTAATGCATACTGCTCTGAAGCCAACAAATGAGAGGGGAAAAAAGGCATAATCAACAATTATCGAACTTACAGGCCAACAACTTCTAGATCGCGGAGAGAAGGGAAGGCAGATAATGCTGTACTAACACTTCCATTCTCACTCAAAGAGGTCAAATAAGATCTGGTCAGCCTAGACGTTTCGTTTCCAAGTCTAGATCTCTTATCAGTCCAAGAAGAGCCAGATACATCCCTAGAGCTCATGCCAGTGTTCAAACCTTCTGTTGATGAACATTTACCAGCCACTATTCCAAGTTTAAGTGACCTACACACAAACAAAAGTTTTTGCAGTAGAAACACTTGACCGTGGATCAAAGAATTTACAAGAAAATAGACAAGTATAAACATACATTTATTCATAGAATAGAACATCGACATAAGCATCTTCTGAAAAAGGTTATGAACATCCTATCAGAAAACGCTTTGAAAATACTTCCTACAGGCTATTAGAAATTTCTGATTAGTTAACAAGTTTCATATTGACACTTCTGCTAGCGGAACTGCATACTATATCCAGTATTACAATATCTATTAACAGGACGAAGATCTTACAAAATTCAAAGTCCACATACGCTCATTGCAGATTACTTTACTTATATAAAATATAAAGAAAATCAAACTTTACGACTAAACAGTACACGGGAGCTGGTCAGTGGTAAGACTCTTCTTATCTCTATTCGACAAGTGTGGAATTGTGAATGGTTAAGAGTCTACAATTACGTTAATTTTAATATGCAATTCTTGACTTCGGACACACCCACAACAAAAATAAACGGAAACAGAAAATAATAACAAATGGTACCCATGTAACCTGACCAGCTAGAGTGACCATTGTACATTTTACCATCAGTTCATGCTTAATTGCATTTTATATGCGGTTTAAAAGGAAAAAGGAGTATAAGGATATACACGTGAACTCTTACCTGAGACCTGTACCAGCTCGATTAACCATTGTAGACACAACTAGATTATTGATCTTGGGATTTTCTGTAGTTAGATCAATATTGGAGTAGCACAGAGGATCCTCAGCACATTTCTGGAAAAATAAACATGACTGCAGCGTATCCATTGTAACGAAAATCTAAGAACCAATAAAAGAGCGAAATTCGCTAACAAAGACGAGGCACCTACATTTCAACTCCTAATTTTGTAAAATTTACAAGTCGTAAACAAGACCAAATCCATGATAAAATGATTTCTCCCTTGAATTTCTGTGAAAAATAATTTATGACCTGTTTTTGTTTTTTGCATACCCTGATGTATTTTAAATGACTAACTAAACAACTTGATGCACAGGTGAAAGACTTTCAGTCTTTAAGCGGACACCAACTATAATAAATAAAAACATTGAAACCACTTTTTAAAAGTTTTCTGTTCTGAAAACTTAAAACAAATAAAGACTTACAAACCCGACGAGGCCCTTCAGATCCAGCAGATATAATACGTCAAAAATCAAAAAATACATGTAAATGGAGTGTAAGACCCTATTACGTCAAAAAAGCAAAAAATACATGTAAATAGATCAACCACTTTAGGAAAGAAGGAAAGGAAGACTAAAGACAAATGTTTTAAATCCAGGCACCACGATCGACAAGTTTCTGACTATTTTCAATAATTTTGCAGTAGCATAAATACGAACCGAAAAAGACCGAAACCGAAAACCAAAACTTTTTCGGGTCAGTTTCGGTTTATAATAAAACCGAACCTAAAAAACCAAAAAAAAAACGAAAAACCAAAAATAAAATCGAAAAAATAACCGGAAAAAACCGAAACCGGACAGAAACAAACCCGTTCGGTTCGGTCCAAAAAATAAAAAGAGAAAAACCGAAAAAAACACAATAATTGTAATCGGTTCGGTCCAATTATTAGAATAAATTTAAGTTGCAATTAAATACCCAAAACAGTTAAGTTGCAAAGAATTAAACCCAATATCAATACATAAAAACTAATTAGGAATTTCAAAAACTAGATCTGAGTTTCTTTACGGAAAACAATAGCCAGATTATAATAAATTGAAGTTGCAATTAAATACCCAAAATCAATCTTGTATAAATTAATTAGGGTTTTCAAAACACTAGATCTAATTACTTCAGACAAAACACCAGATCGAAATCAATTTAAATAGCAATAAGAAAAACCAATTTCAATGGATACAAATTAATTAGGGTTTTCAATCAAATTACTTTACAGAAAACAGGAACTACGTCGAAATCAATAAAACTTGCAATCAAGCACACAAAATCAATCAGTAGAAACCCAAAATCAGTAAAAGGTTGAGTTTAATTAAAGTTGCAATTAAAAACCCAAAATCAATCGGTACAAACTAATAAATAAAGTATATCTGAATTAAATTCACATAAAAACGTAAGCAAGCAAAAGACAGAAATCGAATCAATCTAAATGAAAACCCTATAATAAAATAAAACAAGAATACAAAAAAACAGGGGATGAGATAAAGAGTAGACGAGTATATAACCTTGCGAAGAAGTATCTCTCGCTAACGAAAATGAATCGTCTCCATTCTCCACTGCAGGTGTGTATATATATATATATATATAATATATATAGAGAGATGGAATAATAAAAGAGAAATTATGAGAAAATTAATGAAAGAAATATGCGCAGGCTAATAGTATATATATAGAGAGGGGGTGAGAATGTTACTGTTTGGAAAGTATAAGTCGGTTGCTGCTTTTTTAAATTAAAAATTAAAAATAACAAAAAAAATATATACAACCAAAATAATAAATATATATATTTAAACATATAAAAACATAAAACCAAATAAAATATACTAGATGTGTATATATAAATATATAAATTCATAAATATATATACTAAATCTATGTATATATAAACATATACATATATATAGATAGATATATACGTCCACATATTGATATATATATATTGATGTGTGTATATGTATTTATATACATATACATATATAAACAACCACCAACCACCACCCCACGGCAAGTCGCAGCCCCCACCCACCGTCCTACCGCCGCCGCCCCTAGCCCGCCGCCCTTACCCCACCAGATCTCCCTCTCTCTCTATATATACCGATGTATGTATATATTTATATGTATTTATTTTTATTTTTTATTAAAATATGTAGATTTATGTATGTATATATTTATGTGTGTAAAGTCGTGTATGTATGTATATATATGTAGATTTACTATGTATATGAGAGTTTTTTTTTGTTTTCCTAATTTCCTTATTTTTAACCGAAAAAATGAAATATGGACGGAATAAACTAAATTGGTTTGATTTGGTTATTACAGTGGCTAAATTGGGAAATTTCATAATAGATGTTACCTTTCGTTAAAGTCCGATAGTACAATCTACTAATTGGGTATTAACCCTTAAAAAATTACTATATGTTAATTTAATCCAATACAACATCAACGGTTTATTTGGTAACTTGGTTGTTTTGAAATAAAATAATTACATTGACGAGATAAATAATAGTTATTAGTTCAATCAGAGTTGGTCAGACGTTTTTTAACGGCCCCATAAATTTTTGCCGGTTTCAAACTTTATCAAGTTTCTTTTAGTTCCGGCATAAAACTTTATAAAATCAACTACAAGATCATACTTATTATTACAAATATTCCCTTTACATAAATACAAAATAAAACCATCTCAAATAATAGGCCTATGTTTGATTTTTTTAGTTTATTTCAATTATTTTGTCGTACTTAACTTAATTAAAAACTCTTCTCACTTGCAATTATAAATAATAAGTATAACCATAATTTATTTTTACCAAATGTGTAAAAGATGGTAATTGAAAATTAATTGAAGACCTTAGACTAAATGAATTTCCGACTAACCAATGATTAATTATTTGGACCAAAACTGTTATTTTTTTTATATATTTTGGGGTGTATTTTATAGGTTTTTGAAACCACTTGTGTAGAATTATATAAAATTCGTGAACGATTTTATGACTTTCCAAAATACGACTATTTTAAAAATAAGTGCAAATTCTTTTAAAACCATCGTGTGCAGCGATACTAGTTATTATGTCCTGTCTACTCTAATCTTCCATTCTCATATGATAAATTTATTACGAAAAACTTCAAATTAAATACTAGTACGAGTACGTATGTAGTCCCCCATATAGAGGAAATTAAGGATTGGTCTCTAAATGTAAAACTATTTAAGGATTAGTCACTCTTTAAAATTTAATTAATAATTGGTCTATTATTTTTAAAACTAATTAAATATTGGTCCATTGTCATTAAATATAAAAGGCTCACAATTCTAATTTTTTTATTTTTCTCCAATATGTTCTCTCTCTAAAAAACGGACCCACTGCCGACGCCGGCTGCAGCACAACCATGGCAGTCATCTTCTCCGGCAATGAACTCAAATTTTTGCGCAGTCTCAAGCGCTCTCTCTCTTCCTATCCCCAAGTTTCTCTCTCTCCTAATATATATATGTACATACATAAATATATATATATGTAACATTTGTATGTATATACATACACAGTGTAGTCACACGTCACCGTCGGAGAACATGGTCGTCGACGGCGGAGCAGCGACTGTG
Organism: Primula veris; assembly: GCA_963682055.1. Taxonomy (NCBI): domain Eukaryota; kingdom Viridiplantae; phylum Streptophyta; class Magnoliopsida; order Ericales; family Primulaceae; genus Primula; species Primula veris. The sequence goes on along the minus strand of OY821743.1, from coordinate 15,850,652 downwards.
GAGAGATATCTCGATTGTAAGACCGTGATGGAGATTAAACTTTTGCCACATTACAAATAAAAAAAAAAGGAGAAAATTAACTGGCATGGCAATGTCATTTTTAGGCATTAAGACACCAATCAATATCACTACATCAGAAAAGTCAAAGCCAACAAACATTTCTACACATGGTTCTTCATACTACGTGAAGATCAAGTCACTGAAGTCGTTTATTCCGATCACAGTTGTAAGTAATTATCTATAAAATTCTAAATTCAGTATTAATGTATAAATTTTGAATATCCTTAAGGGTACAAAAATGTCCAAATGAAAGAATATCTATTACCTTGTTCGCCTTCCTGGGCAGGTATGTTCTCCAAGAAAAATGTTCTTTTCTGCCCAATAGGCTAACAGCTCTGAAATACATGAAAAAGTACAATCAACAAATACATGTGGATTAGATCATGCTAATGGCACTTCAATGCTAACAGTGATTTAAGGATCTGGGACCAACTAAAAGAAAGGTCAAACAATGGGAGATTTTAGAGCAAGTTCTGCTGAGAATCATAACTGGTTTTGAGTATATAAAATTTGGGAATAAAATTGATATGTTCTTACTAAAAAGATTTGTTTGGTTTAGAATAATTCTAATATTTTATTTTATTTCGTCTAAAAAAAGGTTTCTCTGTGTTTGAAAACAAGGCCAAATTCTGCGCAAGCCAAGACTAAAAAAATGGATTAAAGATAAACCTTTATCTTTTTGTTGAGGGAATAGGAGAACCTAATTCCTGATTGTGCAAATATTGGACTAAAACTTGGTCCGCCAATTGCAGGACCACATCTGCAACTGAAGCAAATAATTATCAGAAACCCGGAAGAAATAATACAACATTTAAACTAAATACAAGAGTGAATAGCATGGATAAAAAGTAGAACTTAACAAAGTCAAGAGAAAACCTTGATACTACAAGGGCATGACCTTCGAAAGCTGAATGAAGGAAGGTAAACAAATAACTTCTCATAAATAAACAAATCATATTACCGCTGACATTGAACTGTTGTCATTACTAATCATGCACCGGTAGGCAATTCGAATTTTAAAAGGATTAGAACAAAGTGATCGTTGTACTACAAGAAATAATTTTACCCGCTAAATCATAATTATATTCCATTCCGACTGTTAAATCTGTATATTTTCTCATGTACAAGACCACACCCATAAGTTTTTCTCTACATTACATAGAAGGTGAACGGGTCATAATAATAGAACCAGTGTATACTTTATACCAAATGAAAGTGTCGTATGAATAAATACCAGATCTTAGATTGATGAAATCATGATTTTTTCTCAATGGATAAGAGATAGAACCAAAATGTCAAAACATAGTAAAAAAAATACAAATAGTAAAAGATACAAAAGTTCGGAAAAATTACCAAGACTTCTCTTGCAACCAAATGCAATTTGAATAGGGCCCAAACGTTTGAAATTCATAGAAGAAAGTTTCATAATTTCAATAAACAGTCTACTCACAAGATAGTGGTCTAGCGCAGCGGCATATCATACTGAGGTAACGTTTGCTGGTTTGGAAACCTCATACCCTATCAGCTTTTTCCAAGGTAGCACACTACACATTAGATTACAGTAGACCACTTGTTCATAAAAGCAAATGTCCATTTTATCCAAGGACATGATACGGAAAAAAAAAATTGTCAGTGAATGGATAGTGAGAAAGCAAATATAATAACTAATAGAGAAGTTGAAAGATACAACAAAAAAGATATTACTCCAGGTTGGTTTCTCATTTCAAGTTGTGTTAGTTGTTTACTAAAGAATCCAAGTTACAATTGTTTCTCTTCAACTATTGACTAGATGTTTGTTAAAAGACCTAACTACCCCAAGATCTAGTATTCAACAAGCAGTTTTCCCAAGTTTTGAAATTATCGGTGCTTCATAATAAGAGGGGAATTTTAAACCACTTAATATAAAATTATTCAGAAGTTCTCAAACATCTCCTGGGAGCAAATTAGAGCATGGTAAATTGTGAAGAATCGAATCAAATTCCCGTGCTCTCCTTTAGAAATTCGCAATTTTATCGTGTACAAAACAATGATCCTAGGAGTAAAAAAATGATGAATTGTTTCTCCTGAAATCATATTCCGTGAAAAAAAATATAAATATCAGCAAAAAGAGTTTGGACTTTGTCGTAAAAATAAGATACGCCATTAATTGACATGAACATTAAAGTTAAGTGATTTATCGTTTCTGACATGAAAGTAGGGTGATTTATTGTTTCTCCTAAACTGATTAACAATTACAAAAGGTCTAAATTGTTCAGGATGACATACCATACTTGAAGCCACACACATAACCTTCATAACAGTGACACGAGCTGTATGAGCTAGTCCAGATCCGTATTCTGTTGAAATTCAATTTCCTACTAGGATAACTTGATGTTCTTTCCACCTATGAATGTTTGATAACAAAAGATCGTCATCGAGTATAATTATAAGTTTAAGTCAAGTTTATATCCAATTATTAAATTCAATTTAACTTCTTAAAACATGTTACTTTTCAAAAATAATTCTTTAAAGTTTTTAACCAACGAATGTGTTTCTTCAAAACCTTTATGAACACATCAAAGAGCATATTTCAGCCCACGTAAAGCTTAAAAACATCCTACATTAATCTAGAACTAAATACAAAAGAAAGAAGAATACATAAAAAGGAGTAACGCCTTTAACAAATATGATCTTTAAGTCGATAGAACCACCAATACATTTTATTAGAAAGGCGCCAGACAACCACATATGCCTACATAGTTCTATCTTAACTTGATGGGCAGAATATAGAAAATTGACTCCAGCTCTACGAGAACAGAGTGACCTTATGGACTCTGTGGACTGGTTTACAGCTTCTACATGCATAAACATGAACAAACATCACACCAGAAAAGCAACAGTACAGCCTCAATATAGCACAAAAGAGTTCAAGATAAGCATTAAATTACTAATTTGTCCATTAAGTTACTAAGTAACGATAGATTTCCGACATATTCCTCACTATAATATCTAAGCAATCCTACATTTCATTTAAATAAATAATTGTATAATTTCACTACATTATAGATTCATGATGACTTGGAAAAAAATACTTGCATCACAGAAAACAAGATAAATACTTCATATGATTTACACCAGTTAGACGTAAGAAGCCACATGTTCAGGTTTAAAATAACTATTTTAATCATTGGAAAAGCACTAGGAGAATAGCTATACTTTACAAAGAAAAACAGATGATAAGATTGCTCCTAAACTGTAAAAGGGAATAAGATGTCATAGGTAATTTAGATGCTATCGGACAGCAAAAACCAGATTCCATAACAGTAAAGTTATCAAAAAATTGACGAGCCTGAGAAGCATGAGCGCACCAAATTATCTTCTTAGGCCTATAAATACCATTACCGGGTATGAAAATGTGGCTGGCACTTAGCGCACAAGAATTTAATCACCAACTTGGAATCCGAAATGATATGATATAATCACCAAGTCTGTAAGCAAAACAAGAAATGACCTGAATTTATATTTTAGCAGTGATCACAATAAGTTGCACAGTGGAAAATAATTAAGATAGTAATGCATATTTACAAAGTTAAGAAAGAACAATCTACCAAATACTGCCTATGTATTTATGAAAATGAGAGAAAGAAATTCACATTTCATCTCCGGCACAGCTGTGACTTTGGTCCATCACGCAACTCCAGAACAAGTACAACTCGAAGACAACGGATTTGAGAAGAGAAAGGAGAAGTACATTGATATTGAATACCAGACACAACACCCTCACTAGATTATTTGGATGTAGAGACATTCTACAAGTGGAGATATTTTAATATCGACAGCAAGTACCAATACACAACATGAAAGTATTACAGAAAGAAGTGAAACTAGTAAGAGCGTAAGAAAACTAGAAGTCATGATCAATAAATATATACATAAACAAAAAACTGGAGATGAAATACAAAATAAACAAAAAAACCTTGACTTGTAATCTAAACTAGTCGACCACTTGTCCAGCAAAGCAATGATTACTACGAATAGTGGATGAGGAGAACATATATTAGAAAAGAGAGATACTAATCTAGCTTACATTTCATATACGAGCAACTGACATTGTATAATGTATATCTTCTTTGTTTTAGTTATTTTCTCAATGCATGCTAAGTTACACTCGTTTTGTAATGAACTATTAACATTACGTGTCACAAATTTTGTAAAAGAAAAAAAAGAGCTGAAGACCATAAAAGGGTGGAATTTCTATAATATAACGACTTCATATAGTTATGCAAAAGTCCTTGAATCTCGAAACAAATAGAAGCATATGGTTTAGGCTGTTGCAGCTCTATAATCAAACATGCATGCGTGTTTTTTATTTTCAAAAGAAATTAAGGAAAAAACCCATGCATTCTTCAAAAAACAGTCAATAAGAAACATATCATTGAACAAGGAGAATAAAACGTTGTTGTGTAATCTATGCAGGAGTAGCTACAACGCATGATTTTCCTATAAAGACTTACATTTTTTATTTCTTTCATTTGTACACTCGGATTGGCTTTTTGTAGGGGTTTTTCCGCCACTTATTTTTCTGTATCATCTATAAATAAAAAGTAAGTTTTTCCCACCATTAATATATATAAAAGATGTTTCTCAGTGCAAAAATCTACCCGTAAGTTCTTCTCTCCACTGCATTAAAGGTGAATAGGTCATAAAAATACAGACAGTATATATTTTACCGTATGAAAAGGAGCCGTATTTTAAAAAAAAATGATCTTGGTTTGATGACAACATAACTCTTTGTCAATGGATATAAGTATAGAACCAAAATACCAAAACATAAAACATAGTTAAAAAATTATAATAGTATAACAAATATTCAGAAAAATTACCAAGACCTCTCTCGTCAGCATGAACTGCAGGATGCTGTTTTGTAAAGCAAGCATGCTACCTTGGAAGAAGCTGATAGGATAATGAGGTTGTTTTATTGAATATATGCTTGTTTATAGATGATACAAATCAAGCTGTAAGTAAAGGTCTGTGATTATTGAATAAATACTGGCATTTGAAACAAACCACAAATCAAACATTTTAAGCCTTATGTACCCTATCAGAATACTAAAAACACAATTGAATACAAGTAAATGCTTCCGATTCTGGCGAAAACATAACGAGGAAAAAAGGAAAAGGCATACCTGTTAATTGTGCAATTAGACTTTTGGATCTCTATGAAACAAAGATTAAGTACTTTATCAGGTTTACGGGAAAATGGGGCATACTTCAGCTACAAACATTTGAATAGACCAAATACAAGGAGACAAATTTTTCCCATTATTGAGTAATTGAGACTTGGTATGCATTTCGCCTAGTTCTCAACTTATTATTTTCCTTTATCCTACAGCATAAGACTGGATGTAAATATATTAAACAGTGAAAAAACATCTTCATCAGGAACAGAAAATCTACTTAAAACAAATAAATAGATATATATATCCAATGCAGAGAAAGAGGTATCTTAAAGATAAGGACTTACTGTGAGACTATTAACTCGCAACATCAGCACGTTGTATCTGTACTCTTGACCGTAATGATGGCCTCCAAAATCCCACTCTTATATGAAATTAGCATTTCCATAGTTCCTTCATAATAGCATCCTTTCTCCCTATAATATTTCTCTTAGTCGCTGGAGCCTCTAATCAACAATCACGATTGATGCGGAAGTCAAATATTTGTTTCTCCGCGAACGCCGTTAAAAACAAACCAAACCAAACAGTAATATAAATAACAGTACCAAGATTAAAATAAGGCAATCTCTATGAGTTCATCCAAAATTAACAATGTTACAGCAGATGCAAAAAAAAATGAAGAAAGTGGACTTGGTAGTTTTTCAAAACTCCAAAATGGAGACAGAACAGCAAAGAAACAATTCCATAACCTTGATTACATCCATGTTCATAAGCATAGAGAAAAAAAGAACATGACATGAACAGGAATTTTTAAGAAAACTAAAATCAAAGACAAAAAAATTCAACAATTCAACCAACCAGATTATGACAGTAGATATTAAAAGATTTATACAGTTAACCATGATAGTCAGGATCAGTTGATATAAAAGCATCCCAAGCCCAACGGATTTCATGATGAATCACCAATTTCAATTAACGGAAAGAAAAACAATCACTCTCGTAGCTGAGGAAATATTTAAACTAGATTAACAAGGGATGATAAGGAATAACAATTTTAAGAATGTGAAAGTAATCCTACACCAATGAAGATTTAATTAAATTCAATTTAAAGCTCAAGTCGCCAAATTCACAAAACCGAACTGATTCAGATCCCCTCAAATCTAACCCTTGCTGGTAAAAAGAAAAATACTATCAAGAACAAAGCATAAAGATTGCAAAATATATTTGAGAGCCCTCGTGTTCATATAATAAACTATTCCCCCAACGCATATAAGATTATATCTACACATTAAACTCTTCGATCTTTTTAATTAAATCAGAAAGGGTTCCTCAAAAGTGTGTTGATTTGTCTGAATGAATTGCCAAAATTCAAGGACCCAATGAGAAAATCAATACGTTCCTTAAACAACATAAAATAGGAAGAAAAAAAAACGATAAACTTAAAACAATAAAATAACATTCGCTAAAGCATTACCATAGCAGGTAAACCATACATTGTTGGGATGTTACAGGAAAATATAACTACTCTGATATAATTAAACAACTATAACTAGAATATTTTCAAGAAAAACATATTTACATACTTCACATGTAGAATAATATGATGACAAATCACTAATCGCAAACAATTGTAGTCAGATAACATGAACAAGGCATGAACCTGAGCAAGCAAATATAATGCTACAATAAGTAAATCTCAGCCATAACAAGAGAGAGCAAACTATGAAATACACATATAACTAGCAAACAGTACTATGCTTTATGCAAAAATAAACAGTTTACAGTGACTACGTATATCTGTTAGTCTACAGATTTGAAAAGTTATTACAGAAAGAAACAATTCCCACAATCTCACAGTAAAATGCAGCTATGACTAGAAATAAATTAGTTCAGCCGTACTTAATAACAGGACAATAAATCAGAAACTAATAATAAAATTCAGCTAACATGAACACTGATGCATAAACCTAAACGAGCAGCTATAATGCAATAAAAAAAAATCTAAGCACGGATCAGAAATCAATTCAATACACAGATAACTGGCAAACAAAACAACAATTTCCATAAAAGTCAGCAGTAAACAGTGATTACTAATATCTGTTCTTCTACAGAGTTAAAACATCCGAACTAAAAGATACACTTCGGATTATTTGCAGGTTTACCATAACATGTAGAATAATACAACAAAAAATCATAAAACCAAACATAGATTAAACACAGATAGCATAATCTGTGAGGGATAAACCTGAGATAACAAATAGAATGCTACATTAAATTATTCACAATTGGAAGAAAGGATATAAAACAATGAAATGTACAAATAACTAGCAAACAAATCAGTAATTTCCAAAAAACTCGTAAAAGAAAGGTTCTTACTCGTCGCCTAGCGCCTGATCCCGCTTAATAACCGCAAAATTCGCTCATTCACGCCTAATTTCCTAGGCTTCTAGGCTCCACCTAATTTTCGCCTACGCTCGCTTTAGAACACCCCAGGACCACATCTGTGACTGAAGCAAATAATTATCAGGTATATGGAAAAAAGGATAGAACAAAGGGAAATAACTTCTCATAAATAAACAATCATAATACAGCTGACATTGACTTACTAATCAGGCACTCATAGGCAATTCTGAAGTTTAAAAGAATTAGAAGAAAGTGATCAGTGTTCCATAAGAAATAATTTCACCCGCTAAATCATAATTCATAACTATATTCCAACCCAACTGTTATATCTTTAAATTTTCTCATGTGCAAAAATCTACCCATTAGTTCTTCTCTCCATTGCATTAGAGGTGAACAGGTGATAAAAGTACATGTATATAAATTTTACCGTATGAAAAGGAGAAACATAGTTAAAAAAATTCTAATGGTAATAGATACGAAAACTTAGAAAAATTACCAAGACATCTCTTGTCACCGAATCTAATTTGAATATGGCCCAAACGTCTGAAATTCAGAGAAGAAAGACTCATAATTTTAATAAACAGTCAACTCACCAGAAAAACCAACTCGAAGACAACTATTTGAGAAGAGAAAAGAGAAGAACAGTCCTATTGAAAAGTAGACACAACACACTCACTAAGTTATTTCGATGCAGAGGCATTCCACAAGTGGAGAAATTTGAACATCGACAACAAGTACTAATAAATAAAGTATTACAGACAGAAGTGAAACCAGTGAGAGCATAAGAAAACTAGAAGTCATAATCACATCAATATGTACATAAACAAAAAATTGGAGATGAGGCATTCCACAAGTGGAGAAATTTTAACATCAACAGCAAGTAGTAATACATAAAGTATTACAGACAGAAGTAAAACCAGTGAGGGCATACGAAAACTAGAAGTCATAATCACATCAATATGTACATAAACACAAACAAAAAATTGGAGATGAAATACAAAACATTAAAATTCCTTTATCCACTAATCTAAATTAGTGGAGCACTTGTCCAGCAAAGCAATGATTAATGCGAATAGAGTGGATGAGGATTACATATATAACAAAAATTAGTAATCAAGTTTGGTTTCTCATTATAGATACAATCATGTTTTTCAATCAACCTTTAACATTATGTTTCACGAATTTTGATTAAAAAAAAGGAGCCGGAGACAAAAAAAGGGTGGAAATTCTATAATATAATTTAGTGTTGCAGCTCTATAATCAAACATGCATGAGTTTAAAAGAAAAATTAATACGAAGCATATTATTCAACAAAGTCTTACGTAAAACATACCATTTATAAAACAATCAATAAAACATTGCTAAGTAATCTACGCAGAAGTAGCTATAACCGATAATTTTCCTGTAAAGACTGCCCCAACATAGTTTTACACAAACAACTTGACATTCCCTAAAGATCAATCGTTTCAATAACAAGAATTAATTGTAAATTTTGGATAAAGTGCATTAAACATGAACAAATAGAAACATATACTTAAAACAAACAGTGAACATGGATTGTATTTGACTCCAAACAAAAGAAATAAAAACAATACTGAATCGTTTTTCACATACATTACCCTTAATTTTGTCCTGGACCAACAAGGGAATCTCTATAAACAAGCCTTTCAAATAGATACACTTAGTAGATAGAAGAAACACCTAGAGTCAAAAGCAAAAGAGAAAATATCCAGTAACACTTTTAGTGTACTCTAATACCAAATAGGAGGGGAAACAGTAAAGTCGAAACATGCTTCAGTGAGAAATATATTATCAATAAATTGGAATAAATTGTCCATAAACTATCAATAAATTGGAATAAATTGTCCATAAACACATGACTTGACAAATTAGATCGGATAAAATCAAGTTTAGATATACAGGATTCTGAAAAATATACTAACATCTATTTCTTTACAAAAGAAACTACGACATATTTTTGGGAGTGAAAATATTTGTTCTTACTAAAAAGACTTGTTATGCACATAAATTTTACTGGATCTTGTAATACAATAGAAACACTTAAATAATGATAGAAACACCTAGATTTCAAAAAAAAACTTAAAAGCAAAGCAAACATAAAGGGGAAAACATGAAAATATAGACATGCTTAAATTAAACAATTTACTATCGATTAAGTTGATACAAGACCCAATAAGTAATAATGAAGTGAGAAAAAGGATATATGTATATACATACATACATAGATAGATATAGAGAGATGAACAATCGTAAAAGTAAATATCAATATTTGTTCTTAATAAAAAGACCTTTTATTCACAAATAGAAACATGCTTAAATTAAAGAATATATTATCGTTTAAGTTGATAAGAGACCCAATAAGTAATAACGAAGTAGTGCAACCCACAATTAAGAAGTACTCAAAAGTTTTTTACCGTCCCAGAGTATTTTATAAAGAACAATTTAACATTCCCTGAGATCAATCGTACGAATGTTAATTAACAGAAATTCATTATAAAATCCAGATAAAGTGCTATTTTAAAGAAACCAAGGTGAAAATGGATCATATTTGACTCCAAAAACAAGTACCCAATAGGAGAAAACAGTAAAGTCGAAACATGTTTTGGTGACAAGTACATTATCCATAAACAGACAATAGGGGATTACAACATGTGATTTAACAAATAAGATTACAGAATACGGTGGACTTTGGTAGTAAAATCAATAATACCCTTAATCTTTTAGAGTAGAATAACTTAATAGATGATAGTAACACCAGAAATTAAAAAACCAAAAAAAAAAAGCGAAAATACCTGGTTACAGTCGTACTGTAATTCACACGGGATAAAGGGGAAAACAATGTCTGGTGGCATAGTTACCGAAATAACAAAGCAATGATGTTCAGAAACACACATTAACAAGTATACGAACTTTGCAGTCATGCAATTTGAAGCCTTTTAGTGCTAAAGAGGCTACATGAGGACAGTTTTTCACAAGATCACGGCAGGCCGCCATTTGCAAACTATCATCACTTCCTTCAAAATTAAAGTTTGAGCAAGTGAGGTACCATCCCAGAAATCTAAGATTAACAAGGAAAGGGTTCAATGTCTATTGAAAAGAAAAATACTATTTCCTGAAGATTTAAAATGCAAAACGCTCAATCAAATGGCAATTTATACTCACATATTCCAACATCGAGCTGTCATGAAAGAAAGTTTCACAGGAGTTTACACATGCAGGTGAAGGCAGAAGAAGACTAGGTAGACAATAATATATCCTTTCAACCATATGCATGATTCAAAAATGGGAATATATAGAAGAGAATTTAATTAGCCCCGTCTAGTGTCTATCAATATCCTTAATTAGGATTTTGTGTTCAATGTCTTCGGGCTCTAATAGCAACTGTAAAAGCATTTTAAGCAATCATTATTCTTTTCTAAGATACTGCATTTTAACCGTTCCTTCTTTCTAATCTTCAAATAGATAATCACTCAAATATGTGACCACCAGGAAACAAAATCATTATTTAAACCTTCTAGTTTAGAAAATAACATTATTCTAGTTGCTTAGCGCATCAAAGATGAAGTTGCGAAAAAGAACTAAAATTCAGGGAACTATCTGGTACTAGCAAAATATTAAGCAATTTAAATGAATATTATGGAAAAATTGCATGAATTCAGACATAAAATGACCATATCATGAAGTCAGCTGGGAAAAAACTGATTTAAGTATATTTCCTGCCACACTTTCAGAAGTAAAAAGTAACAAAGTGGAAAATGTAGCAGTTTAATGCATACTGCTCTGAAGCCAACAAATGATAGGGGAAAAAAGGCATAATCAACAATTATCGAACTTACAGGCCAACAACTTCTAGATTGCAGAGAGAAGGGAAGGCAGATAATGCTATACTAAGAGCTGCATTAACCATCCTTCCAATATTGTAAAGGTGCATCCTCCTCAAAAACGCCCTTCCAATTAGAAATCAGGAAAAAAAAACTCACTAAGATGATAGCTCGATTTCTCTGTCTATTGCTTCAACCTATCCTTCGTACATACCGATTTACCCTAAAATTTCTCCTACCCCGTCAAAAAAGGGAAGGAGCTTTATGGGGGGTCGGGTTGCCACTCAAACCCACAGTTCACAAAATACTATATCCGGATTAGTTTTCATAATAAAAACAGCTCAAAAATAATGTGTTATGTAAACGGTAAGCCCGCAAAATAACATTTTATATTCGGCAATCTCGGAACAGTAATATGCTCTGCCATTGCCAACAAACCTTTTTCTACTCACATGACCAAACAGAAGAAAAGGGGAGTAAAATGAAAAGAGAGGTAATAATGACTAAAGAAATTATAAAGTAAAAGATTCTGACTAGGAATTTACCCAGGAGCACCTCCATTCTCACTCAAGGAGGTCAAATAAGATCTGGTCAGCCTAGACGTTTCGTTTCCAAGTCTAGATCTCTTATTAGTCCAAGAAAAACCAGATACATCCCTAGAGCTCATGGCAGTGTTCAAACCTTCTGTTGGTGAACATTTACCAGCCACTATTCCAAGTTTTAGTGACCTACAACACACAAACAAAAGTTTTTGCAGTAGAAACACTTGACCGTGTATAAAAGAAATTACAAGAAAATAGACAAGTATAAACATACATTTATTCATAGAATAGAATATCGACACAAGCATCTTCTGAAAAAGGTTATGAACATGCTATCAGAAAACGCTTTGAAAACACTTTCTACAGGCTATTAGAAATTTATGATTAGTTTACAAGTTTCATATTGACACTTCTGCTAGCGGAACTGCATACTATATCCAGTATTACAATATCTATTAACAGGACGAAGATCTTACGAAATTCAAAGTCCACATACGGTCATTGCAGATTACTTCACTTATATAAAGTATAAAGAAAATCAAAATTTCCGACTAAGCAGTACACGGGAGCTAGTCAGTGGTAAGACTCTTCTTATCTCTATTCAACAGTGTGCCATTGTGAATGGTTAAGAGTCTACAATTACGTTAATTTTAATATGCAATTCTTGACTTCGGACACACCCACAACAAAAATAAACGGAAACAGAAAATAACAACAAATGGTACCCATGTAACCTGACCAGCTAGAGTGACCATTGTACATTTTACCATCAGTTCATGCTTAATTGCATTTTATATGCGGATTAAAAGGAAAAAGGAGTATAAGGATATACACGTGAACCCTTACCTGAGACCTTTACAAGCTCGATTAACCATTGTAGACATAACTAGATTATTGATCTTGGGATTTTCTGTAGTTAGATCAATATTGGAGTAGCACAGAGGATCCTCAGCACATTTCCGGAAAAATAAACATGTGACTGCAGCATGTCCATCGTAGCGAGTATCTAAGAACCAATAAAAGAGCGAAATCGCTAACAAAGACGAGGCACCTTCATTTCAACTTATAATTTTGTAAAATTTACAAATCATAAACAAGACCAAATCCATGATAAAATGATTTGTGGAGCACATCTCTTCCAATCAATGCAATTTGTATTTCTTTCTACACCAATCTTCTGCACCTATTCTCCATATAATAAACAAGTACAATTGTTAAGAGCATTTCTTTCTACACCAATCTTCTGCACCTATTCTCCATATAATAAACAAGTATAATTGTTAAGAGCTCCTTTTAATTCAAAGCAAAACATGATACCGTCAAAATAAAGTCAGTATCATGGACCAACAACAAAAGGATAATCGCAATAAAAAAATTCAATATAAATACAACTCTTCACAAACTAAATGGCTAACGGATACTATTATTTGTATCTGGAAAAAAAAACATGTTACTAAATTCAAATTTACCTGCAAAACGTCGAGACCATGTAATCAAATATCCCAAGACCCATCGGCGTGACATACATATATTGAACACTTCTAGCCCAGCATATTTTACTTGCTTCTCCAACCACAGTACAGGTACAATGCACAAAGACAAGAAAAAAGTTATCTTGAGAACAAAAACGTAAATGAAGACACATGACAGAAGCACAAATACAAATGCACAATCTACCCATAAATTTATTTATTGTATCAATAGCATGAATATATTCGCACAATATAAATGAAAATATTAGAACTTTTAGCTGCATATCCAATAATAAAAGAAAATATGAAACTCCTAATGAAGAATATGCAACTTGACATTCCTAGATATCTGTTGTTAACAATTTATTTCTTTTCTAAAATCTAGATAAATATGCATCAAACTATAACAACATAAATGAGTGGTTTTCAACAAGTGGATTCTGGCATAAGATCACATAGAATCACGTCTAAATATAGAAACATTTATTACTCTAAAAAAACTACGATGAATATGGATCATATTCGATACCAGAAAAGAGAAAAAACAAATACTGAATCGTCTACTACCCTTAATTTGTTAAGACCTAGGGTTTCTCCAAAAAAAACTTTCAAATAGATACACTAAATAGATAATGGAAACACTTAAACTTAGCAAAAAGAAAATACTCATCTAGTTACATTTATACTGTGTTTTATAGGTGCATCTTTTTCCAGTGCTACAATTCTAAATCCAGTCCAAAATAGTACATATTAGTGCATTTCGCACTTATTATGCATGATTTTGACTTTTGACTTTTTTTTCAAAATAAAATAAAAAGAAAAAATTCTAATAATAAACCCAGGAGTTTCAATATAAGTTTTTTTTTTTTTTTGTATTTTTTGACTTTTTTAAAGGTTTTTATAAAAAAAAATCAAAAAAATTACCAATAATAAATAAAATTGTGAAAAAATATAAAAATAAATAAAAAATTATTTTCAAAGTTTTTACACACTTTGTAACTGTTATAGCCAAAATTACTAGAAAGACCTGTTATTCACAAACAGAAGTTATCGATTAGGTTGAAAAAAGACCCAATAAGTAATACTACAGTGAAAAAAATAAGATAAAGCAGATAACAAATAAGCGCCATCAACAAACCACATCAATCTAGGGGGTCTGACCTCCAATCGGAAGAGATAAATATAAATATAGATATACATAATATATTAACAGAAAGGAAACTATTACACAATGCTAGCGCCTTAAAGGTTTAGCTTTGCAGCATAAATTAAACAAACAACTGAACGATTCAAACAAACTGGGTTTTCCGCATTTCATTAGCCTGTGGAAGCAACATGTGCACAACTTTGGATCAATGATTATCAGTATATTTGCAAGCTAACGTTTTAAATAGTTTGTTTGCCTATTACTACTCATAAGCAAATATTTCAACTAAATTTGGTTAGAAAATAAAAGCATATGTACTATTATCTTACAACCATGTCCAGCATAGATCTATCAACCATGAGCTATTCAAGTAGGCCAGGGATAAACTTTACTATTAAGAATTTTATAGACAGCAACATCAATTTGCCATCAACTCTCGACAGATACAACACATAGCTACAGTGAAGAAGATTAGACATTAATTTGTGGAGCACATCTCTTCCAATCAATGCAACTTATATTTCTTTCTACACCAATCTTCTGCACCTATTAAAATGAAGTCAGTATCATGGACCAACAACAAGAGGATAATCGCAATAAAAAAATTCAATATAAATACACCTCTTCACAAACTAAATGGCTAACGGATACTATTATTGTGTATCTGAAAAAAAAACATGTTACTAAATTCAAGTTTACCTGCAAAACGTCATGACCATGTAATCAAATATCATAAGACCCATCGACGTGCCATACATATATTGAACACTTCTAGCCTCGCATATTTTACTTGCTCTCTCCATCCACAGTATAGGTGCAATGCACACAGAGACGAGAAAAAAGTTATCTTGAGAATAAAAACGTGAATGAAAACACAGGACAGAAGCACAAAGACACATGCACAATCTACCCATAAATTTATTTAATGTATCAATAGCATGAATATATTCCCACAATACAAATGATAATATTAGAACTTTTAGCTGCATGTCCAATAATAAAAGAAAATATGAAACTCCTAATTAAGAATATGCAATTGTGCTTACACATTTAATATCATGTTTACTTTTATGAACCATAAGAAACCTAACCAAGCGACAGCAAGGTAAAAGCATAAGAAACTAGACCCATGTTTTGTGTCTATTTTTCTTTATTCTGGAAGTGAAATTGATAATACATTCCCTAACTAAGTAATTTTCTATGATGCTATTTTCTTTTAAAATGATTCTGAGCCAAAACCCAAATGTTGAAATATAAAAAGAAAGTCAACTAACTTTGTTTCTGGACAAAAAGCCACTTATAGGATTTGAACCAATGACGTACGCCTTATGATGACGTTACTCTTACCGCTGAAGTCGTTTATTCCGATCACAGTTGTAAGTAATTTATCTCTAAAATTCTAAATTCAATATTAAGGTATAAATTTTGAATATCCGTAAGGGTACAAAAATGTCCAAATGGAAGAATATCTATTACCTTGTTCGCCTTCCTAGGCAGGTATGTTCTCCAAGAAAAATGTTCTTTTCTGCCCAATAGGCTAACAGCTATGAAATACATGAAAAAGTACAATCAACAAATACATGTGGATTAGATCATGCTAATGGCACTTCATGCCAACAGTGATTTAAGGATCTGGGACCAACTAAAAGAAAGGTCAAACAATGGGAGATTTTAGAGCAAGTTCTGCTGAGAATCATAACTGGTTTTGGGTATATAAAATTTGGGAATAGAATCGATATGTTCTTACTAAAAAGATTGATTTGGTTTAGAATAATTCTAATATTTTATTTTATTTCGTCTAAAAAATGGTTTCTCAAGACCGTTTACTGTGTTTGAAAACGGACCCAAATTCTCAAGATTGAAAAAATGGATTAAAGATAAACCAGTAGATCATAAGTTTTATCTTTTTGTTGAGGGAATAGGAGACAACCTAATTCCTGTTTGTGCAAATATTGGACTAAAACTTGGTCCGCCAATTGCAGGACCACATCTGCAACTGAAGCAAATAATTATCAGAAACCCGGAAGAAATAATACAGCATTCAAACTAAATATAAGAGTGAATAAAATGCATAAAAAGGAGAACTTAACAAAGGCAAGAGAAAACCTTGATACTACAGGGGTATGACCTTTGAAATTTGAATAAGCAAAAGCTGAATGAAGGAAGGTAAACAAATAACTTCTCATAAATAAACAAATCATAATACCGCTGACATTGAACTGTTGTCATTACTAAGT
Organism: Primula veris; assembly: GCA_963682055.1. Classification (NCBI taxonomy): domain Eukaryota; kingdom Viridiplantae; phylum Streptophyta; class Magnoliopsida; order Ericales; family Primulaceae; genus Primula; species Primula veris. Next base: position 15,833,793 of record OY821743.1, on the reverse strand, counting down.
ATGCACCAATAGGCAATTCGAATTTTAAAAGGATTAGAACAAAGTGATCGCTGTTCTACAAGAAAGAATTTTACCTGCTAAATCACAATTATATTCCAATCCGACTGTAAAATCTATATTTTCTCATGTTCAAGACCACACCCATAAGTTTTTCTCTACGCTGCATTGAAGGTGAACGGGTCATAAAAATAGAACCAGTGTATACTTTATACCAAATGAAAAAGTGTCGTATAAATAAATACCATATCTTAGATTGATGAAAGCATGATTTTTCTCAATGGATAAGAGATAGAACCAAAATGTCAAAACATAGTAAAAAAAATTCAAATGGTAAACGATACAAAAGTTCGGAAAAATTACCAAGACTTCTCTTGCAACCAAATCCAATTTGAATAGGGCCCAAACGTTTGAAATTCAGAGAAGAAAGTTTCATAATTTCAATAAACAGTCTACTCACAAGATAGTGATGTAGCGCAGCGGCATATCTTACCTGAGGTAACGTTTGCTGGTTTGGAAACCTCATACCCTATCCGCTTTTTCCAAGGTAGCACACTACACATTAGATTACATTAGACCACCTGTTCATAAAAGCAAATGTCCATTTTATCCAAGGACAGGATACGGAAAAAAAAATTGTCAGTGAATGGATAGGAGAATGCAATTATAATAACTAATAGACGAGTTGAAGATGCAACAAAAAAGATATTACTCCAAGTTGATTTCTCATTTCAAGTTGTGTTAATTGTTTACTAAAGAATCCAAGTTACAATTGTTTCCCTTCAACTATTGACTAGATGTTTGTTAAAAGACCTAACAACTACCCCTCAGATCTAGAATACAGCAAGCAGTTTTCCCAAGTTTTGAAATTATCGGTGTTTCATAATAAGAGGGGAATTTTAAACCACTTAATATAAAATTATGCAGAAGTTCTCAAACATCTCCTAGGAGAAAATTAGAGCATGGTAAATTGTGAAGAATCGAACCAAATTCCCATGCTCTCCTTTAGAAATTCGCAATTTTATCTTGCAAAACAACGATCCTAGGAGTAAAAAAATGATGAATTGTTTATCCGAAAATCATATTCCGTGAGAAAAATATAAATATCAGCAAAAAGACTTTTGAGCTTTGTCAGAAAAATAAAGATACGTCACTAATTGACATGAAAGTGATTTATCGTTTCTGACATGAAAGTTGGGTGATTTATTGTTTCTCCTAAACCGATTAACAATTACAAAAGGTCTAAATTGTTTAGGATGACATACCATACTTGAAGCCACACATAACCTTCATGACAGTGACACGAGCTGTATGAGCTAGTCCAGATCCGTATTCTGTCGAAATTCAATTTCCTACTAGGATAACTTGATGTTCTTTCCACCTATGAATGTTTGCTAACAAAAGGTCGTCATCGAGTATAATTATAAGTTTAAGTCAAGTTTATATTCAATTATTAAATTCAATAGGATTGTAGTACTTCTGTGAACTGATTTTCATTCAAAAGTTGTTCACTGAACTCATTTACCTTTTTATGAGCATAATTTCCTACTAGGATAACTTGATGTTCTTTCCACCTATGAATGTTTGCTAACAAAAGGTCATCATCGAGTATAATTATAAGTTTAAGTCAAGTTTATATTCAATTATTAAATTCAATAGGATTGTAGTACTTCTGTGAACTGATTTTCATTCAAAAGTTGTTCACTGAACTCATTTACCTTTTTATGAGCATATGTCCTTCAGTAAACTGATTTTATTGGCACATTGATTTGTAAATGATAATGAAAAGATCCAGTAGAACTTTATGTGATAAGTCCAAAATATGTCACTTAAACTCCAACAATTAATAGAGAATAATACTAGAATTTTCACTTGATACGAATTTTCTGTGTAATAAAGAGATAGACTAACCACCAAGATCCTCCATTACCTTGTGCTGCAACACATATAATACAAATTGTTTTCTGCGTCTGATGCTCGCCCTTCCCTGTTAGAAATATCCGGTCGGAAGATATACACATACTATCTTAACAGGGAAAAGTCCAGAAGGTCCTATAAGTGAACCAATCATTACTAAATTGCAAACACAATAAGCTTGAGAAAAAGGGGGGAAACCAAGAGCAATTTGCGGTGTATGTTTCTTACCAAATGTCTCAAGAGCTTAAACTCCCCATCGACGACTGCAGATAAAATCCGTGAAACTTCTGTCTGCAGATAATCATAGCACAAAATTAAAGAGTCAAAGAAGGAGAGATAGCGAGAGAGAGGAGGGGGGAGGGGAGGTGGAGATGTTAATACTCACTTCTCTAAGATGCAGACGGTCGCGTAGTAGTAAAACCTCCAGTAAACTCCCACCAGCACCAGGTCCAAGGTTTCTAACATAGAGTAATATATGACCGGGAAAAAGGTAAGAAAAATTATCATGCAAAAAAAACTATTAGATTTTGTCAATGCATTTTATTCAAGGATGGCCACCTCAAGAAAGTCCCATTGACTTCAGCTTTCGAAAACCCTGATAAGCAAACATAAATAAATAAAAGCCGAGCTAGTTAGCATTAGCTTGTAACCAGGCCCTAAAGTTCTTGAAATGTGTTAATGGTTCTACATAGTGAACAAACTTGTCATAAGTTAGAAGCAGTTAAATCAAAAGTAAAAAGATTCTCTCATGATTAGTGAGAGCCTCAACATGTCTCGACCACCAGCCAACCCTTTGTTTGGTAAGTTGGAGGAGACAATGCCCTAATCGAACCATAGAACTAATGATATCTCAGCATTAAACATAAATAAATAAATAAAACATAAACCAAAAAATTGATAAACAGAAACTCATTGGCCAATTTATTTCAAAAATTAATACAGCACAAACAACATGCTTCCACACTTTCAAAAAATTGATGAGCAGAAGCTCAAATGATCAGTTTTATTTTAATAATTAATACAGCACGAACAACATACTACCAAACTTCTGTTTTATTGGGCTATAATAATACTTTTAAAATAAAGCACATATCTTCACATTTAACACTGATTAACTGAAAATTTCCAATTAACCTGGCGATGACATTTTTTTTTTGTCTCATGGTTATTTTTGGCGGGTCAAACTAGGGAGAAGGAACCTGTATATTTTAAAGAAAAAGCGACAAGACAGCTAAACATGACTCTTTAATTCACATCGATAAATATATTAAACTAAACTGATCTAGTCGTACTATTGTTTCGTCAAGAAAACATCAAATGCACAGGGAACCGCTCATTGAATCAGTGAGGGAACAGAAGTGAAAAAAAATGTTTAACGAATGAAGAAGTCTAGAAGATCATCTAGGGATTTTTAGTTTATGGAATAGCATGGGATGTTCCTTTAACAGAAGGATGCTAACCCATGAAATTTGAGAGATTGGGCTCACATTTGGCAAGGAAAGCTAGCAACTTTACACCATGTCTGGTGGCATAGTTACCGAAATAACAAAGCAATGATGTTCAGAAACACACCTTAACAAGTATGCGAACTTTGCAGTCATGCAATTTGAAGCCTTTTAGTGCTAAAGAGGCTACATGAGGACAGTTTTCACAAGATCACGGCAGGTTGCCATTTGCAAACTATCATCACTTCCTTCAAAATTAAAGTTTGAGTAAGTGAGGTACCATCCCAAAAATCTAAGATTTACAAGGAAAGTGTTCAATGTCTATTGAAAAGGAAAATACCATTTCCTGAAGATTTAAAATGCAAACACTCAATCAAATGGAAATTTATACTCACATATTCCAACATCGAGCTCAGTTCAACATGGCTGTCATGAAAGAAAGTTTCACAGGAGTTTACACATGCAGGTGAAAGCAGAAGAAGACTAGGTAGACAATAATATATCCTTTCAACCATATGCATGATTCAAAAATGGGAATATATAGAAGAAAAAAATTAATTAGCCCCGTCTAGTGTCTATCAACATCCTTAATTAGGATTTTGTGTTCAATGTCTTCAGGCTCTAATAGCAACTGTAAAAGCATTTTAAGCAATCATTATTCTTTTCTAAGATACTGCATTTTAACCGTTTCTTCTTTCTAATCTTCAAATAGATAATCACTCAAATGTGACCACCAGGAAACAAAATCATTATGTAAACCTTCTAGTTTACAAAATAACATTATTCTAGTTGATTAACGCATCAAAGAAGAAGTTGCGAAAAAGAACTAAAATTCAGGGAACTAGCAAAATAATAAGTGATTTAAATGAATATTATGGAAAAATTACATGAATTTAGACATAAAATGACCATAGCATGAAGTCAGCTGCGAAAAAAACTGATTAAGTATATTTCCTGCCACACTTTCAGAAGTACAAAGTAACAAAGTGAAAAATGTAGCAGTTTAATGCATACTGCTCTGAAGCCAACAAATGAGGGGGGAAAAGGCATAATCAACAATTATCGAACTTACAGGCCAACAACTTCTAGATCGCGGAGAGAAGGAAAGGCAGATAATGATGTAGCAGTTTAATGCATACTGCTCTGAAGCCAACAAATGAGGGGGTAAAAGGCATAATCAACAATTATCGAACTTACAGGCCAACAACTTCTAGATCGCGGAGAGAAGGAAAGGCAGATAATGATGTACTAAGCATTATCCATCCTTCCAATATTGTAAAGCTGCATCCTCCTCAAAAATGCCCTTCCAATTAGAAATCAGAAAAAAAAAAACCCAACTAAGATGATAGCTCGATTTCTCTGTCCATTACTTCAACCTATCCTTCGTACATACCGATTTACCCTAAAATTTCTCCTACCCCATCAAAAAAAAGAAGGAGCTTTATGGGGGGTCGGGTTGCCACTCAAACCCACAGTTCACAAAATACTATATTCTGATTAGTTTTCATAATAAAAACAGCTCAAAAATAATGTGTTATGTAAACGGTAAGCCCGCAAAATAACATTTTATATTCGGCAATCTCGGAACAGTAATATGCTCTGCCATTGCCAACAAACCTTTTTCTACTCACAGGACCAAACAGAAGAAAAGGGGAGTAAAATGAAAAGAGAGGTAATAATGACTAAAGAAATTATAAAGTAAAAGATTCTGACTAGGAATTTACCCAGGAACACCTCCAGTCTCCCTCAAAGAGGTCAAATAAGATCTGGTCAGCCTAGACGTTTCGTTTCCAAGTCTAGATTTCTTATCAGTCCAAGAAGAACCAGATACATCCCTAGAGCTCATGGCAGTGTTCAAACCTTCTGTTGATGAACATTTACCAGCCACTATTCCAAGTTTAAGTGACCTACACGCAAACAAAAGTTTTTGCAGTAGAAACACTTGACCGTGTATCAAAGAATTTACAAGAAAATAGACAAGTATAAACATACATTTATTCACAGAATAGAACATCGACATAAGCATCTTCTGAAAAAGGTTATGAACATGCTATCAGAAAACGCTTTGAAAACACTTTCTACAGGCTATTAGAAATTTATGATTAGTTAACAAGTTTCATATTGACACTTCTGCTAGCGGAACTGCATACTATATCCAGTATTACAATATCTATTAACAGGACGAAGATCTTACGAAATTCAAAGTCCACATACGGTCATTGCAGATTACTTCACTTATATAAAGTATAAAGAAAATCAAACTTTACAACTAAGCAGTACACGGGAGCTAGTCAGTGGTAAGACTCTTCTTATCTCTATTCGACAAGTGTGGAATTGTGAATGGTTAAGAGTCTACAATTACGTTAATTTTAATATGCAATTCTTGACTTCGGACACACCCACAACAAAAATAAACGGAAACAGAAAATAACAACAAATGGTACCCATGTAACCTGACCAGCTAGAATGACCATTGTACATTTTACCATCAGTTCATGCTTAATTGCATTTTATATGCGGTTTAAAAGGAAAAAGGAGTATAAGGATATACACGTGAACTCTTACCTGAGACCTGTACCAGCTCGATTAACCATTGTAGACACAACTAGATTATTGATCTTGGGATTTTCTGTAGTTAGATCAATATTGGAGTAGCACAGAGGATCCTCAGCACATTTCTGGAAAAATAAACATGTGACTGCAGCATAACCATCGTAGCGAAAATCTAAGAACCAGTAAAAGAGCGAAATTCGCTAACAAAGACGAGACACCTTCATTTCAACTCCTAATTTTGTAAAATTTACAACTCGTAAACAAGACCAAATCCATGTTAAAATGATTTCTCCCTTGAATTTCTGTGAAAAATAATTTATGACCTGTTTTTGTTTTTTGCATACCATGATGTCTTTTAAATGACTAACTAAACAACTTGATGCACAGGTGAGAGACTTTCAGTCTTTAAGCGGACACCAACTATAATAAATAAAAACATTGAAACCACTTTTTAAAAGTTTTCTGTTCTGAAAACTTAAAACAAATAAAGACTTACAAACCTGACGAGGCCCTTCAGATCCAGCAGATATATTACGTCAAAAAACAAAAAATACATGTAAATGGAGTGTAAGACCCTATTACGTCAAAAAAAAAAAGACATGTAAATGGAGGAGTGTAAGACCCTCTGATATAACATAATAGATCAACCACTTTAGGAAAGAAGGAAAGGAAGACTAAAGACAAATGTTTTAAATCCAGGCACCACGATCGACAAGCTTCTGACTATTTTCAATAATTTTGCAGTAGCATAAATACAAATCGGCTATCTTTTTTGAAAAGAGATATAACAAAGGTTCACAAAAGAATGAAGAGAATAGAAAATAAGAAGCAAATAATGAATTCTGGTGGAAATATAAATTTAAAATTATGAGAATTTAAGCCTTAAACAGATTAAGAACCACTACAAAGAAAGTTTACTCTTAAAATATTCTTTTCTTATATTTTCAAAAAAGAAATAAAAAATTGAAGCAGTACGTATATCAAACTCTCTGTGACTGCATTGTCAACCTGAATTGGATATAACTAAGATCTCTACAAATTAACTAATTGATCTTCATGTACGATTTTTTGGTTACCTACCATTTCTTCGGAAGGTTTTTTGATTACCTCTAATTGTACAAGGATAATATTTTCATAGGTTACTTTCAATATGTGCGCGTTGATTTCAAAAAAACTGTATTTTAAGAGTATATTAAGATCTTGTAACAAATGCTAAAGCAAGCTCATTCAATCTTTTCCATACAATAAAAAACAAAATAAACACATATTTGAGCATAGCAACATGCCAAAATAAAGAATAAAAGACACGCGTTTGAACCATGCTTTTAAATCAAACAATATACAATTCGTTTAAGTTGATAAAAGACACAATAAGTCAGGGCTGGGCGAAACCCGGAAAAACCGAACCAATAACCGAACCGAAAAAGACCGAAATCGAAAAACCGAAACTTTTTCGGGTCAGTTTCGGTTTACAATAAAACCGAACCGAAAAAACCGAAAAACCAAAAATAAAATCGAAAAAATAACCGGAAAAAACCGAAACCGGACCGAAACAAACCGGTTCGGTTCGGTCCAAAAAATAAAAAAACCGAAACCGAAAAAAACACAAAATAATTGTAATCGGCTCGGTCCAATTATTAGAATAAATTGAAGTTATAATTAATTACCCAAAACAGTTAAAGTTGCAAATAATTAAACCCAAAATCAATACATAAAAACTAATTAGGAATTTCAAAAACTAGATCTAAGTTTCTTTATGGAAAACAATAGCCAGATTAGAATAAATTGAAGTTGCAATTAAATACCCAAAATCAATCATGTATAAATTAATTAGGGTTTTCAAAACACTAGATCTAATTACTTCAGACAAAACACCATATCGAAATCAATTTAAATAGCAATAACAGAAACCAATTTCAATGGATACAAATTAATTAGGGTTTTCAATCTAATTAATTTACAGAAAACAGGAACTAGGTCGAAATCAATTAAACTTGCAATCAAGTACACAAAATCAATCAGTAGAAACCCAAAATCAGTAAAAGGTTGAGTTTAATTAAAGTTGCAATTAAAAACCCAAAATCAATAAGTACAAACTAATAAGTAAAGTAGATCTGAATTAAATTCACATAAAAACGTAAGCAACCAAAAGACAGAAATCGAATCAATCTAAATAAAAACCCTATAATAAAATAAAACAAGAATACAAAAAAACAGGGGATGAGATAAAGAGTAGACGAGTACATAACCTTGCGAAGAAGTATCTCTCGCTAACAAAAATGAATCGTCTCCATTCTCCACTGCAGGTATATATATATATATATATATATATATATATATATAATATAGAGAGAGAGATGGAAAAATAAAAGAGAAATTATGAGAAAATTAATGAGAGAAATATGCGCAGGCTAATAGTATATATATACAGGGGGCGAGAATGTTACCGTTTGGAAAATATAAGTTGGTTGCTGCTTTTTTAAATTAAAAATTAAAAATAACAAAAAAAATATATACAACCAAATAAAATATACTATATTAAATTTTTATATATATCAAAATATACATCAATATATACATAATAAATATATATATTTAAACATATAAAAACATAAAACCAAATAAAATATACTTAGATGTGTATATATAAACATATAAATTCATAAATATATATACTAAATCTATGTATATATAAACATATACATAGATAGATATATACATCCACAAATATATTGATATGTGTGTATATGTATTTATATACATATACATATATAAGCAACCACCCAACCACCACCACCACGGCCAGTCACAGCCCCCACCCACCGTCCTACCATCGTCGCCCCCTAGCCCGCCGCCCTTAGATCTCCCTCTCTCCCTCTATATATATATATATCGATGTATGTATATATGTATATGTATTTATTTTTATTTTTTATGTGTGTGTATATTTATGCGTGTAAAGTGGTGTATGTACGTATATTTATTTTGTATACAGTTTTGAACTGGTAACGATTCATTTTTTTTATCTCACCTTAAAGTATATGTTATTTTTATATTTGTTAAACTAAACAATATTTTTAATGTTTGTAACTGTTGACGTAAATACAGCCAATAATTAACCTAACCCACAATTAACATTATTATCTTCTATAAATTATTCTCTAAATTCTCTAAGAATAGTGATCAATAAAATAAATGAGAAATTGTTAATTAAAAATTGATAACCTGTTAACGTGAAACTAATGTGGTTATTAAATTTAACATGCATATGTATCATTTAACATCTTTTTAAATGATGATGTATCACTATTTAACATTAAAAAGTTAACAAAACCATTATGGATACTCTTATTTTTAAACAAAAAAATGACATGGCTCTAACAACGTAGAAAAATATGGACGGAATAAACTAAATTGGTCTGATTTGGTTATTAGAGCGGATAAATTGGGAATTTTCATAGTACACGTTACATTTGGTTAAAGTCCGATACTACACTCTACTAATTGGGTATTAACCCTTAAAAAATTATTATATGTTAATTTAATTCAATACAACATTAATGGTTTATTTGGTAACTTGTTGTTTTGAAATTAAATAATTACATTTACGAGATAGATAATAGTTATTAGTTCAATCAGAGTTGGTCAGACATTTTTTAACGGCCGCATAAATTTTTACGGATTTCAAAACTTTATCGAGTTTCTTTTATTTCCGGCATAAAACTTTATAAAATCAACTATAAGATCATACTTATTATTACAAGGATAAATTAAAAAAACATACTACTTTTTAAACTAAATTACAAAAAACATATCATTACAACTTTTCATTATAAAAAACATACAAAAAAAATTTAAATTTAATTTTGTTTATTTTTTTCTTTATCTCTCTCTCATCTTAATCTCTCTCTCCTCCATTCTTCTTTTTTATGTATCTCTTCGTTGTTCTCTCTCACCATTTTTTCTCTTTATCTCTGTCTAATCTTACTCTCTCTCTCCTCCATTCTATCTTTCTTTAATATACCACTCTATCTCCTCCATTCTTCTTTTTTATGTATCTCTTCGTTGTTCTCTCTCACCGAACATCATCTAGATTATATAGATATTCATATACATATAAATGCAAATATATGCATACATAATACACAAATATTATACTATTTGATACCCCGTAATATATGAAAAATATATGGAATTGGTGAGATTGTTTTCTATTTATTGAGTTTTGAGACTATTGTAAACATTGTGGGTTTCAAGTTGAAAGAGAATAATGCATATGTATAATATTGAGATAAATTCATATGTAGGGTATAAAGTTTTAAAATTAGGAGATGAAGTTTTGAAATTAGGGTATGAAGTTTTAAAATTAGTGTATGAAGTTTTGAAATTAGGATATGAAGTTTTAAAATTAAAGTATGGAGTTTTGAAATTATGGTATAAAGTTTTTGAAATTATGGTATGAAGTTTTGAAATCAGAGTATGAAGTTTTAAAATTAGGGTATGACATTTTATAATTAGCATATGCATATTTTGTAAATTTTTAATCATTTTTAGAGAGAGATGAGTGATTAGCACGTGTTAGAAATATATGCGATTATCGTGTGTTAGAGAGATGTGTGCGATTAGAAAGATATATGTTAGGTTAGAGAGACATGTTAGGTTAGAGAAAGATGTTAGGTAAGAGAGATATGTTAAGTTAGAGATAGATTAGATTAATAAATAATAAGTATATATAGGTATGTTTTTGGTAATTTAAATTATTAGAGTATGTTTTTTGTAATATAATAAAGATAAGCTATGTTTTTGTTAATTGCCCCTTTTTACAAATATTCCCTTTACATAAATACAAAACAAAGCCATCTCAAATAATAGGCCTATATTTTATATTTTTAATTTATTTCAATTATTTTGTCGTACTTAATTAAAAACTCTTTCTCACTTGCAATTATAAATAATAAGTATAACCATAATTTATTTTTACCAAATGTGTAAAAGATGGTAATTGAAAATTAATTGAAGGCCTTAGACTAAATGAATTTCCAACTAACCAATGATTAATTATTTAGACCAAAACTGTTATTTTTTTTTATATTTTCGGGTGTATTTTATAGGTTTTTAAAACCTCTTGGGTAGAATTATAGAAACTTCGTGAACGATTTTATGACTTTCCAAAATACGACTATTTTAAAAATAAGTGCAAATTCTTTTAAAACCATCGTGTGCAGCGATACTAGTTATTCTGTCATGTCTACTCTAATCTTCCATTCTCATATGATAAATGTTTTACGAAAAACTTCAAATTAAATACTAGTACGAGTACGTACGTAGTCCCCATATAGAGGAAATTAAGGATTGGTCTCTAAATATAAAACTATTTCAGGATTAGTCACTCTTTAAAATTTAATTAATATTTGGTCTATTATTTTTAAAACTAATTAAATATTGGTCAATTGTCATTAAATATAAAAGGCTCACAGTTCTAATTTGTTTATTTTTCTCCAATATGTTCTCTCTCTAAAAAACGGACCACACTTCCGACGGTGACAGCACAACCCCGCAGTTTCAAGCGCTCTCTCTCTCTTACAATCTCCATATTTCTCTCTCTCGTAATATATATATATATATATATATATATATATATATATGCACATATATAAATATATGCATGTAACATTTGAATGTATATACATACACATTGTAGGTCCACATCACCGTCGGAGAAGATGTTCGTCGACGGTGGAACGGCGACTGTGGCGGAGATAAAAGATTGACTATAGCTGTAATTTTCAAAAGTTTAACTAAATTACAGAATTGTCCATTTGTTTTGAAATTTTAAATAATTAGTTCTCTATCTAACTAAATAGATTTAATCTTATCCCGAATGCATATAATAATAACTCAAAATTACTCTAACTGTTTTTAAAATTAATAAAAATGTTTTTAAAATCACTAAAATTATTTCTGAAATCGCTCAGTTTGTTTTTAAAATCATTTAGACTATTTTTTAAATCTCTCAGACTGTTTTTAAAATATCTCAGAATGTTTTTAAAATGACACGGACCATTTTAAAATGACTTAAACTGTTTTTTAAATGACTCAAAATGATAAAATGACTTAAATTAACCCAGACTGTTTTTAAATGATTTAAAATTACTCAAACTATTTTTTAAATGATTTAAAATTACACAGACTGTTTTTTAAATGATTTAAAATTACTCAGACTGTTTTTAAAATGTATTAAAATTACTTACACTATTTTTAAAATAATTTAAAATTACCCAGACTAATTTTAAAACGACTTAAAATGACTCAGACTATTTTATAATTACTCAGAATATTTTTAAAATGATTTAAAACGACTCTCAAACTATTTTAATAATTATTAAGATTGATCCTCAAATAGTTTGGAGCGGACGGACTGATCCTCAAATACTTCTGAAATCTGGTATCAACCCGAAATTTAACCCATTCATATATGTCTTGAGAAAGACAAGTTCGAGCATATTCGACTTCAATTTGTATTTTATTTTATTTGCGTTTTTTGTTGGTCGACGCCTAAATTGACTAGTTGTTTTAATTGGCTATTACAAGTGTTGGCCCTGAATACAATCAAGACATTTTTATAATTTTAAATTTATTTAAGAGAAAGGAAGAATAAAATGATTTGACATACAATAATATAATATCGAATATACTACAATAGTGGCGTTTTAATTTATTTGCTATTTTATATTTTGCAACGTAAACAATACACCCTCCACTAGTATGGTTGTTAGTAAATTATATGGGGCTAGTTGAAAACAAACCAACAAAATTTCATATATAAAGTACAAGAGTATCACGTCGCATGCTCGCTCTATTCCATCTTTAGATTTTACTGCTCCCAGTCGTGTGCAAGTAAAATCAAGCATCATGTCGAATGATCGTACTATTTCTTGAAATATGAAATTCTTGCACCCAGCCATGTGCAAGTGAGGCGGAGCATCCAGAAGCATGTTTATTGCACTAATTACTACTTAGTAGAAATACTCGTACTCTGTCGTGTGCAAGTGAGATGGAGCATCCAGTTGCATGCTCGTGTACTCTTTTTGGCCTTAGACCAATATTTTTTTCACTGAGTTTTCCTTGGCAAGGTTTTAACGAGGCACATTCCCGATACATCACTAAGGATTGTCAAAATCAGTGAGAGTATTCAGTCGTATAATTCTAACCATTGTGCACTATTTTTCCTTCGATTATAGGGCTTTTCCATTAAGTTTATTCTGACAAGGTTTTGACAAGGCACTTCTCTTATGGTTAGTTCACCCGCTGTTGTATTGACTATCGTGTACTCTTTTGTCATTCGACCAAAAAAATTTCATTGGGTTTTCTTTGCCAAGGTTTTGACGAGGCACGAGTTTCATAGTCAATTACACGCACTCATCCTGCTTTGGCTTTTATCATTCGACAACACCATTTTTCTCGTAAGTGTCGGTTTTGTCACACGTTGGGTTTTCCGAACTTATGGTTTGTATGTATTGAAATTAGCGAATGAACATATATTTCGACTCGACTCATTAGACTACATGAAGACGAAGAACTCAAGTGAACCAAATGAGAGTGTTTTAGGTTATTTATGGTTGTAATTGGTGGGCCTTGTGTCCTAAGATTAGAGTTTTATTATCGTAATCGCACTAACTTCTGCTGTATAAAAAAAGGTTATGTTTCATTGTTTATGACTCATTCAATCAATAAAATATTATATTTTATCTCTTTATATTTATCTCTCCATATATCTATACTGTAACTAATATGTCACACAATAATTTAGTATTATTTTTATTTTTCTATTAACTCACCCAACCACTTTAGCCTAGCATTTTCTTGGTTACAAGTATATATATTAATTATGGTAAAATACAAGTGTGAAGCCTAAGGTATAGTTATAAAATGGGGCGGTATAGCTATAAAATGTGGCATGATAAGAAGCAGCACATGCTACTGAGGGGTTCTAACTAGGTGTCATTACAAAATAGCATATGGTTAATTTAAGAGGCAATTAATAAAAATATACCCTAACTCTATTATATTACCAAAAACATACACTCAAAACTTAAATTACAAAAAATATACTTATATATATTTATTATTTCTCTAATTCTAATTAAACTATAATCTAACTTCTCTCTCTAACCGCAACTCTCTCTCTCTAATTGTACCTCTCTCTCTCTCTAACACACGATAATCGCACATCTTTCTAACACATGCTAATCACACATATCTCTCTCTCAAAATGACAAAAAACTCACAAAATATTCATATGCTAATTATAAAATGTCATACCCTAATTTTAAAACGGCATACCCTAAATGTTCTGAATCACAATCAAATATCTAAAAAAGTGTTCATACCCTAATTTTAAAACTTTATACCATAATTTCAAAACTTGATACTCTAATTTCAAAACTTCATACCCTAATTTCAAAATTTCAGACACTAATTTTAAAAATTTATACTCTAATTTCAAAACTTCATACCCTAATTTCAAAATTTCATACCTTAATTTCAAAATTTCATACCCTACATATGAATTTCTCTCAATACTATACATATGGACTCTCCTCCTTCAACTTGAAGCCCACAAGTTTTACAATAGTCTCAAACCTCAATAAATAGAAAACAATCTCACCAATTTCATATATTTTTCATATATTACGGGATAGAAAACAATCTCACCAATTTCATATATTTTTCATATATTACGGGATAGAAAACAATCTCACCAATTTCATATATTTTTCATATATTACGGGGTATCAACCAGTGTAATATTTATGTATTATGTATGTATATATATGTATTTATATTTATATGAATGTTTATATAATTTAGATCGTATTCGCTAGTTAGTGGCGGGTTTTCGTAGTGGAGGAGGAAAGAGAGATGGAGTGGGATATAAAAAAAATATACAAACAACAATGGAGGAGAGAGAATAACATTAGAGAGAGATATAGAGAAGAATCGGTGAGAGAAAAGAATGGAGAAGAGAGATAATAAGGGAGGAGATAGAGAGTAAATGAGAGATAGAGAAATAAGAGAATAAACAGTATTAAATTTGTTTAGTATGTTTTTAATAGTTAAAGTTGTAAGGGTATATTTTTGCTAATTTAGTTTAAAAAATAGTATGCTTTGTTAATTTATTCTTAATTTAATCTCTATTTGTTCTTTTCTCTTTTCCTGAATGTTATACGGAGCTCTCCTAGGCAAAGTAAAAAATTGAAATATTGATAGTGTAAATAATAGGTTGGTGTACATACATGTCACATTAGGGTATTAAAAAGGTATCTAGACATATATTAGTGTTGACCTATAGAACTTTTGTGCCATACTATTTTTATTTCTCAATCATTAAGTTGTAAACTTGTGTAAAGAATTTTTTTAAAATAGTAAAGATTTTTTTTAATTTTAATAATCTTTATAGTTCCTTTAGTTTCGTAGACTTAGAATATACTAGGGAAAAGGAAAAAAATTTTGAAATTCTATGGTTGTTACGGTACCTATTTGTAAGTCTCTCTAAAAACAATAATGTTGTTGTCTAGCATATTAGCTCAATATATAATTATAGAATATAGATAAAACAGAGTCTTTTATTGATTGAATGATACATAAACAATGAACCCTAACCCTGCTTATATAGTAGAGCGAGATGATTATATGGAAGTAATTAATCTTAATTTTGGGGCACAATGTCTTCGAGTGAGGACCAAGTGTAACTATAATAATATACAACACTTACTCTTGTTTGACTTAGTTATTTGTCTTTGTCTTCATGCACCGCGATGAGCAGTTGGGTCGAGTCGAAACATATATTATTTTGCTTATGGCAACACATAAAAACTATTAGTCCGAAAAAACCATTGATTAGTTGTAAATATTTTATTTTTTTAGTGTTATTGTATAATTCTTTAAGAACTAATAAATAATAATATGTGTAAATTAAGTGTTATTATGTAAATTATAGTTTTGTACAAGTTTTACTTATTTTTTGTATTATAATCATAGAAATAAAGAGATTAATATAAAAAATGAAGACCGACGTTATGAAGAAAACTAACCGGGAAAGACAAAATAGGACAATATTCAACAAGGTGCTATAATTTCGACTACCACAAAATTTAGTTCAATATTTTTGTGATTGAAAGAGCTACTAAAGTTAAAAAATTAAGATAT
Organism: Primula veris; assembly: GCA_963682055.1. Lineage (NCBI taxonomy): Eukaryota > Viridiplantae > Streptophyta > Magnoliopsida > Ericales > Primulaceae > Primula > Primula veris. The sequence goes on along the minus strand of OY821743.1, from coordinate 15,817,672 downwards.
TTATATTTTCGGAAAGCTAAAATAATTTCCTATGACTTTTGTTCACACATTACTAAGCAATTCTGTCATAGGACAATAATCGAATTAGAATAAAATTTACAGAAAATTCCACAAAGTTGATGGATGAAAAATTTAATGCCAGTCAATAACACTGTGCAATGCCCATACTTCACCAGTGTAACCAAGATCGAGATTGTACGGAAGAGTGAAAAAATTTACAAGGATGCATTTAATAGTTCCTATTTGTAAAAGTAAATTATATTATCATGATAAATACCCCTTTTCATTTTGACACCATACATATATTCACACCATTTTCATCCGAACAATACTTATTTTTACCCCTTTTCATTTTGACACCATACATATATTCACACCATTTTCACCCGTACAATACTTATTTTTTCTCCGTCCGAAACTTGTAATATTTTATATCAGCGTTCTATCATTTTTTATTAGTATATTTTAATTTTATTATTTTGTATTGTTCCTTATTATTATATGTTAGTTTAATTTTAATAAAAGATTTAGGGGGTCAACCCCACTTTCTTGTTAAAATGTCTGTGTTAATGATGCTTATGTATTTTTAACATTATATATTTTATTCATTTATATATTAATTATAAGAAATTCTATCAATAATAATAGTTGTTTATTTTTAAGAAAAGTTTGTTGTTATTGTGAATTTATCAAATTTTGACTAATTGTCGACAAAATTAGTTTTGACACATTTAGTACTTAATAAGAAAACTCTCTAATTTTAAAACTAGTTTAACATTGTTATATAATAATCATACTCATTTTCTACCAATTATAACCATCCATTTGTAAAAATTAGACTATTTTTATAAGTGTGAATCTTTTGAAAAATCATCATTAATAATATTTTTTTAACAGATGTAGCGGTTAATATTTTTCCGAAAACCCTAGTCTCCTAAAAATAAAAAGTTTTTAATCACTAAAAAAAAAATCAAAAAAATAAGTTTCGTATATTATAAAAAGGCCACATGAGTTACAATTTATAAAAAGATTCCTAATTGTGAGATTGTTACACTTCACTCACGTTAATACTTTATTTTCTTTGACAGAACTTGCATCTAGAAGTAATTTAAGTAAATTCATTGTGCACAAAATAATTGGGTTATGTCGAAAAGATTATACTCAACTAGCATATAAGGTTGAGTGCGTTTTTAGGAGAGACACCCATCGTGGATAAAACCCGAAACTTAGAAAAAAAATGGTGTTGCCGAATGATAAATGCCGAAGCGATATACTACATAAGTGTGTGTATGAATTGACAGAACTTGTGCCTCGTTTAAATATTGCCAAAGAAATCTAGTGGGGAAAAAAATTGGTCGAAGGGAAAATGAGTACACCCAGTGAACTAACCATAAAAGAAGTGCTCATCAAAACTTTGTCAGAGTAAATCCAGTAAAAAAAACATATGATCAAAAGATAAAAAAGTGCATGATGTTTAGAAGTATACACGTGGATACTCACACTCATTTCAGTAATAATGATTGAGAACATTGTGTTTCATTAAAAAGTTTATTAAGATAAACTCAGTGGACAAATCTTTTAAATAATGACAAAAAAGTATACAAACGCTCGCCAATATGTTACCACCCTTCACCCGTACACGACATGGTGCAAGAATTTAGAGTAATAAACTTGTATCATATGAAGACCCGGTTATCATAGATGCAATCCTTTATTCTTACAACCAAAAACACAAAACAATTAGAGACTAAAACTTTGAGCACAATTGGTGTAATTTTACCAAAGAGCATGTAGCTTATTCTTTGAAGCAATTTTTATCTACTCATGGATTATTGCAAATGAATAACGGTGACAAAATAAACCTCACACGTAAATTACAAGACTATATGTGCTAATAATAACATACCAATATACATGACACCTAGACACTTTTTATATACTTAAAAACCTGCAGCTTATAATCAGTTCACATACCGTATTTTTATACTGTTGTTAGAAACCAGACAGTTTAACCAGGAAGCTCCTAATCAGTTCACATGTCGTATTTTTATATGGTAAGATAAGATTAAAAAAACATCTAATTTGTAAAGCTTAAAAAACTAAAAATGCACATCAGAAAAAACATGAAAAGACAAAATTAAGACTTAAAAGGTTAAAACATAATTTAGGGACTGGTATGAAACTTAATATTTACAATTAAGCTATAATATAATAATTGTTGTAATACACTATTAGCTACGTATATAGGGAGACAGAAGTAGAGAGAGGGGAGAACAGTATGGTCTTTATTATATATGAATATCTGAATGAATGAATAAATACAAGACCCCTAACCTTCTTTATATAGATAGAGGGGTAGGGTTACAAGCCCACTTGGGCCCATAAAATACAAGCCCAATAGTCCAATAATATCTTACAACACTCCCCCTTTGGACGTCTTGAATTCTTCGTCTTCATGCAGTCGATCTGAGTCGAGTTCATTCGCAATGCTAAACACATAAAAACCTTAGGGCCGGAAAACCCAGTGTGGGACAAAACCGGTACCTAGGAGAAACTGTGTATCCGAATGATATAGGCCGAAATATTATGTAAGTAACTAACCACAAAACAGTGTGCCTCATCAAAACTTTGACAAAGCAAACCCAATGGGAAAATCTCTGATCGAAGGAAAAAGAGTGCAACAGTGGTAGTAGTAGGGGATCAACCACAAAACAGGTGCCTCATCAAAACCTTGCTAGAGTAAACCCAGTGGGAAAAACCTCTAGTCGAAGGACAAAAGTGTACACAGTGGTAAGAAGTATACAACATGATACTCCCCCTAATTTCGGCAATCTTAAGTGAGATATAATGGGAACGTGTCTCGCTAAAAACCTTGGCAAGGAAAACCCAGTGGGAAAAAACCTTGGTCTAAGGACAAAAAGAGTACACGAGCATGCGACTGGATGCTCCCCCTCACTTGCACACGACAGGGTGCGAGGATTTCGACTAAGTAGTAATTAGTGCAATAAGCATTCACCTGGATGCTCCCCCTCACTTGCACACGACTGGGTACAAAAATTTCATATTCCAAGAAAGAGAACGAGCATTCGACTGGGTGCCTCATTTACTTGCACACGACTGTATACAAGAAAATATAACGTGGAATAAAACGAGCATTCGACAGGATGCTCTTAAACTTCATATGTGAAGATTTATTTCGACGATAAATGCTAAATAGCATAATGTAGTCATGTCTCTCTTGATCGATAACAACAAGTTGTCTTCTATGACAAGTGTTTTATCTGGATCGTGAGACAGAGCATATGTAATTCAAATATGGCTAATACTAGCTCGAAGCCATATACACTCTCTAGTCGTCTCATAGAGCACGAGCAGATCATAGTGATTCGTTTGGAGTCATTCCAAGACCTTCAAGATATCGCCTTATTCCTAATGGTAAAGACATGCCATGTTAGGAATATCCCTTATGCGGGTCTGATAAGTAACCAGCATCGGTATAACCGAAAAAGGGTTGCGTTAATTCGAGTATCGAAGGGGGTAGGTACACTCGATGACGCAAATGGGATAAGACAAGCCCTCATCCACAGTTACCTTAAGGTAATGGGAAAATGTCTTTTATGCCATTTCGATGGCAGCGTGTTAGCGCGATGCTGTGTCGAGCTATACCATTCACAGCAGACGAGATGTTCGTCCTAGCACATTAGACCAAGTACAATAATGCGCCTATTGTACTTAGATATGAACATCATGGTTCAATATCTCTTCATCGTCTCATCAGGGACGGTCTGGGTCTATATCAATGTCTAGTGATCGAACGATCATGGGAGAATCTAACGACTTAGCGTCATGATGACTAAAACGTCATAACACCTTCTTGGTGTAGTCTGAATCATGGACTTAGATTCAATATTTACGGGACTCGATCATCAGGCCGAGTCACTACCGTGTCTTCCCAAGATCCTTCATCTCGAAGGCAAATCCAAAAAAAAATGGATCGCGTAATAAAACACGCAAGGGCATAATACTTGTTCAAGTATCTCAAGCTAATCAAGTACTCACTTAGGCGGTATACCACATCCGCTCGGATTATATTAATCCATATAGTGAACGTCTCAGTTAATTGAGATCATGTTCCGTGGTCAGGAACTACTTGATTTAAGCACATGAAGTCACACAGGGACCTTCATCTATATTTCTTTGTCTAAATTCTCATAGAGATAAAACAGTGACCACAATCACATGCTGCATAATCAGTTTTCCGGAAACTACTAAACTGATAAAGTAGAGGACCGTTATAACGTCCATTACGAGGAAATCAACCATCTCGTAATCAATTCCAAGGTGTGAGAGAAGCCTTGCGCTACTAGGCGAGCATTTTACAATCTCATTATTCTCATCACTCTTCCTTACGAATAACCAAATAAACGAACTCGTTTAACATTGGTGGTGTTGGAGCTACAGGTCCGAACACACTTTCGCTAAGGAGTCTACTTGGATTGCAAGTTTCCATTAGGCCAGTCTATTCTATGTTGACTTCAGGCAACGGTACATGGTTCACTGTCATAATTTATTCATATTATCAGTCGTCACCGAATATATGAACAAGTAATCAATGACAGTCTCGTTTTGCTTCAATATCGTCTAAGATATCATGATCGACAGATATTTCGAGATTCTTAGGATGAGGAGGAAATCACACATCTCCTTGATCCTTTATAATCTCGTGCAACAAACGAGTTTCAGTTCACCACCTCTGGGGCTGAACGAATTAAGAACCGGTCAACTTCCTCATATCTTGGGAAGGACGACAGACTGACGGCCGACGACAGCGTCCTTTGCTTGGCGGGTTCGGCCGAAGCAACGTGTTACGACAGGAACACGGCGTCCGACAGGGACGTCTATCCTTGCAAGCATTTTGCAGTAGGTATAAATGATCTCGTGACATCTCATAAAGTCATTAAATGCATCTGGCATTTAGTTAGACTTGAGGGAGTCTATGCACTTACTTATCACTAAGTGCAGTTTTGGGGATCAAGCTAAGACCGATTGGGTTATGCCACGTTACTTCACGTCGTTTCTTATCAACGGTAACGTGCAAATCTCCCCCTAACGACGGGGAGAACAGTCTTAGCGATGTCATTTTTTCGCATATCATGCGGTAAAGAGATCGCTTGCCAAGGTTACTCTATCAAATGATAGGCAGGGGATTCATAATCGACTTATGTCCCCTTCAGAGGTCAATATTTTGAACGCTATAGCGGCTCAATCAAAATATTAAGCACTTAAACACGCGTTCATATGAGGCGTCTGGCTCATAACCAGTAACCAACTGGTACGCATTTAGTGTTTTGAGTGACTATGGGCCTCAGACGGACCAATGCAGCAAAATAGCATGACCCCACACGGAAATATAAATCTTGGTGTGCAAGACCAAGAAATGCGTGCAATCATTTGCAGTCGCATCATCAAACTTTCCATGAGTCCATTTGGGTCTGAACATAATCGACAGGATGTTCAATTTCAATTTTCAAACTCAAGTAATTCAAATTGAAATTCGATTTTTACTCTTCGGAATTATCAAGTCGACTAGACTTTTCAGAATAATCCGGATCATGAGCCATCAACTTAATGATATGGCTAAAAGTTTGGAAAATGCTGCATTTCTGTGGACAACAATAATCATGTGACCTATTGTCGATGCATCAACCATAACCATTTATATTTATGGTCCGTCTTATGGTTGGATAAGTCCACAATAACTCCTTCAATTCTTTATAAGAATTCTACGAGTACTTTTCGTGATCTTTACACATGAATTTCGGATTAATCACGAAATATATTCTCAGAGAGAATCCAAATACGATGCGATTATAAATCAAGCATCGCCTTTTGACCCGGGAATATCTCATCCGGTCAATGCCATAATATCAAAATGCTCTTATCAATCGACTGGCGAATGATAGTACAGACAATCATGTCTTAGCATTTAAATTCTTTATCATTCGACGACAGGCGAAATGATAAGGTAACTTTAAATGCTTTAAAGAATGTGGTAGCAATCACTTGAAAGACATTCCAACTCCTCTAAAATACGCTTTTGGTCGTATTGAATAAAGGCTATGTAAAGAAATTTTAATTTTTTCATGAGCTATTACCAGATAACACTGGTTTTCTTGAATATTTTATAACTCAACAAGGTACGGCAGGACCTACATGAGTATAAGACCTCATATTTGACAAATCAATTTGGTTTTACCAAATATTTTGATTTATAACGACAGGTCCAGAATCGTTGTCACTGAGTACTCTTTTAGGCAAGTAGTTGGTGAAATTATGTGGTACACTGTTACCCACTATTTCCAAAAAAAAATCAACTACCCCACAAGTATTGCCTAAAATTTCATAATTTAAAGTTTGGTCACATTTGTCAAAGGAATTTGCTCAAAACACTTTAAATTATTTCGAGAAATTTCGTAAACAGGCAAACCATAATCCAAAAGTATGTCCAAATGGAAAAATCATAATCCAAATGGAAAAACATAATCCAGATGAGCGAAAAAATGGCTCAATGATTTATCAAAATCAATAAAGAAATATATCAAACTCATTTGAGCCACAAAATCGGGGGTCTCAAGAGTTTCATTTTAGTTAGCTTTAACCACATTAGCATCGGTTTTTTTTCACCATTATAATAGTTTTGAACTATTTAAGGAGTAACCGTGCATGACCTTTGTCTTTATAGCATAGGGTTGCCTCCTTGAACATTATCTCTTGCTTTGTGACAGCGAGCCATATTGTTCCTTTCAATTACTGTCTTGGAGCCACAGGTTTTCGATTTTGACGATTGTCTAAAATCTCGCTTGGCTAGGCGATTCATCGGGATCGCGACAGTTCGAGACAAATAACACTTGTCTCGGTTCTCGATTCGTTGAAAAAAATGTACACGAAGAGCATTAATATCAGGCAAACAATTCGCCATTGACCCAATAGGATTAAAACTACTCACCGGGGTAATTTTCTTATCCAATAACAGATGGGCGATAAAGGAACATGGTGAATATAAATTCACGATACTGCTTATGAAATGCAATTTCCAAGCTAGTATTTTGGTGAAGGATTGCTCCCATATGTCAATTTCAGACATTTGTTCACCATAGACGTCATCACGTCTCAAATGCTGTGGCGGAATAAAATCAACGCCTTAGCATTCATCTCGAGGGTAACAACAAACTCGTGTTTTACTCATCAAAGATGGCATCCAAAAAAAATTTGGGCATCACATTTTCACACATCAGGGTGACTAACATGTGGTGACGGAATAACATCAACGTCTAAATTGTCATTTTGCAAGTATGTTTTGCTATTTTTCTCATCATAGATGGCATCCAACATGTGTTGGGAGTTCTGGATTATTTTTCATATAAAACGACTGGTTTATATGTTTATGGTTTGCACAAGCACAAACTTTTTTTCCCGAAACGACAGGTTCGAAAACATAGTTTTGCTTCTCATGTGAATCGGTTCTCATTGATCGAACGACGGGTCGATACTGAAATACCAATTCGGCGAAACATACATCACTATATAAACACACTCGGGGAAATTATTATTTAGTCAACCCCTTTCGGTAGCTCTATTTGAACACGACTAGGAAAGACGGTGAGGGGGTGGGCACGAATGCCTTTTAAAAACCGACCTCATTAGGAGAACGACTTCCGCCTTTATCTTTCCTAGACATCATATCCAAATAGGTGAGCCTATTTGGGGAAGATTCATAATTTTTCCAACTTAAATGTGAATATATACGATTTTCGCATTTTATATATGGCAATAATATTAGCAGCATAGAAAATATCTATCTAGATTAACCACACATATATAAACAGGCAGTAAATATATTTTAAAATCTATCTAATCATGCAGTAGATTTGGTGTTATAATCAAATCAATTTAAGATTATCAATCAATCCATGACGATTCTAACATATCAAATCAAATCAATTTAAAATTATCAATTAGATCTAATCCAATAATTTACTGGCATATGTGATATTTATATATATGATAATATCAAAAAGATATGATTATGCTAACAAGATATCAATAAATGATCTATGTTTATCGCCATATTAATAATTCTATACATGGTAGTTTTAACATGCAAGCAAACAATATATATTTAATATACCAATCAATTCTATATATGGTAAAAAATATATTTTAACATGCAAATGGGTTAAATTTACATGGAAACATATCAATTTATTCAATTAACATGCAATTTTTATTCGCTTGCCTTTTAATAAAAAAATATATGCATGTGTGTGTATATTTACCAGATATTATAACTTATCAACCATATGTACTGTTTTCGTATAAGTATTATACTACAGGACCATGCGTGTAATTACAACAAACTATATATATATTTACAACATTATTACATATACAGTCCAGAATTTCAGACAAGTTTCAGTTTAGTCCTTGAGTAATTTACAGAATAGTTTACAGCTTTCAGAGAATTACAAATCAGTACATACGTTTCAGTTAGTTACAAATTTAATCCGACAGATTAATATATGTTTTACAATTAAATCATTAATAGTATAAGAACCTGTAATTGATTATGTATGTATGTAATACTCAGTACCATGTTTTACTCTTTTAACAGTTTTATTCCAAAAAAAATGTTACAAGTTTAGTGGTATACACAAGTATATTTAGATTACTAAATATCTATCATACATGGTTTTGTCTTGTAGTTAACTATCAAACAAGTTGTTTCAAGAACCGTCAAAATAACATGGTTGCATTCTTATTTCATGAACAGTCAAAATAACAAATTTCTATGCAGGGTATATTAAGATATTCATGTTACAAACACAAAACCAGTAGCATATATATTGCATATTCTATTTTCTATTAACATGTGGCCTTCAACCAAGTAATAGTGATTATAGGTGGATTTATTCTTACACATGCAAATTCTATAACTAAACAAAATAGCATGCGTACGGCTGTAACATGTCATCTTATACAATTAATATGTATGTAACGTGTACAGTATAGAAAAAAAATTGTATACCTTACTCTTGGTATATTGATGAAGATCGATATAGTAAAATCCTAAAAATCCGGATAAATCTCAAGATTTATTGAACCCAGCATCCGTACTCCAATCTCCAGGAGCAGTGCTGATAACGTGTTGTAATACATTATTAGCTACGTATATAGGGAGACAGAAGTAGAGAGGGGGGAGAACAGTATGGTCTTTATTATATATGAATATCTGAATGAATGAATAAATACAAGACCCCTAACCTTTTTTATATAGATAGAGGGGTAGGGTTACAAGCCCACTTATACCCATAAAATACAAGCTCAATTGTCCAATAATATCTTACAACAAATATTAATACACAATAGAGTTACGATTCAAGTCTTTCATTATTTTATTAGGGGAGACCAAGAAGAGCAGGTGGATTGTTGACACGTGACAAAAAAACATTATTTCTATTTATTAAAACATCCTGCGACTCTATCTTTAAATTTATTTCTTTTTTCGAAACAAAATAATCAACCCCTTTATTTGTAAGATCTCTCTCTCTCTCTCTCTCTCTCTCTATATATATATATATTTATTTATATTTATTTATATTTATTGCTATGTACTACTGTATATTTAATTGTTTGGTTTTGACAAATTTTAACTAGTACGGTCATGTTTTAAGAAGGTTGTTCATCTAATTTAGTTTAAATTTTATTTGATCTTTGTTGCTCTTTTACCATTAAATAGTATTTTAACAAAAGATAACATAATTTAAGCTTTGCATAAGAAAAGAAAAGATTGAAGTGTCTGTTGTGCCATTTTGATTTTGTCCCAATTTAAGTTTCTAACTGTTGATTTTAGGGACTAAGCTATGTTAAAGTTACTATTTTTATCTTCAAGTTTGTGGAAATAGGTTTAGAAGCGTAAATTACATACAAATTTCACAGTGAATTTTATATTATCATACGATCTTTAATTTTCAACGGAACCTACTTTAGCTCTAATTTGATTGATCTTTTTTGTTGCTCGATTCCTCATCGAACCTTTGTTTTTAATCCAATATATCCCCCTTGCTTGAAATAGCAGTGCGAGCTAGATGCTTCTGGAGTACGCTACGTTTTAACTTGTTGGAGTTTTAGATTGTAGGATTTGGCGCACAAATGCAGTAGCTGCATTTTTTTCAATTGTTTCAAGAACTGGATAAGTACTTGAGTACCCATTCTATGCACTTGTTGAATTTAGTAGTTGGGTCCATTAAAGAAAAATTCATTTTTTTCGTATGGACTTCTTTTACTTAAATTTTTTGGATCCTCAATCCAATTATGCAATCGAATTTGTAAGATCTCCTCACCGTTCAGTATATAGTCCTGATCTTTGCCTCCTACAGCACATATGAAAAATGGCAACTGTGCCTTGACCAAAAAGATGATTGTTCCAATCTTCTCATAATGCATATGGTGTAGTATTCAGTATCAATAGTTAAGCATACCCCAGCATACCCCTCTACATTAGGTAAGGAGCTACTTGCTGATCATAGCACTGAATAGTTAACATCATCATCCTCAGTATGTTTTTCAGAAGACACGATTGCTGGCATATTCACCTTATGTTTGTATGATTCGGTATCTACATTTCAAACTTCTGCAGATAAACATAAAACATATTAAATAATAACCCCTCAAATTCAAAAGAAGTAACAATTATAGCCGGCACCTTGCTGGAGCCTAGGCACTCTGCAGACCCGTTGGGCAGTAGATTGAGTTGTGATTATTAGAACAACAATTTTCTGCAAATTAATTTTAACAATGTTACGTTATCTAATGTCTTTCTTTTGTATTTTTTCTCTTAAGGTGTATGATAATATAATACAAAATGGGGTTATCGTCTGCTACAACTGTCAATGACACAATGAAGTTTTGCATATTTGACCTGAGGAGAGGACAAAATGAAGGTGAAGAGCTGGACAAAATTTTATTCTTTTATCCTTCTGATTTACCTTACCCGTCTCAACTTTCTGTGATTGGACTAAGCGAGGGACTTATCACTTTTACAAGGTATGGTTTTTTATTTCTTTCAGTGATGTCACAGGCCTTGTTTTGATGCAGCCTTTTGAGCTCAACTTTTATGTTTTCTGTTTGACAGTTAAACTGTATTTGGTTGATCAGCTTAAAGGCAGAGTATTTTCTGTTTTTTGTCAAGAGACTCAAGATGATCAACCAAATGCAGAGCTTATTTGCTCAGAATTTGAAACAAAGCTAATAGCACCTGTCACTTGTAGGAAACATTTTTTTAGGAAAAGATGATTGGTTGTGTCGTATTTCTTTAAATATAAACCACTTCTCTTTTCTTCGTCCTGAGAATATTACCTCATTTTATAGCTTCGACGATTAAATTTTACTTTGACCCTTTCAGTTTACACAATGAATACAATCCACAAAATCAGAAATAACAGAGATTTATTGAAGGAAGAAAGAAGAAAAGAGAATGGGAGGCAAGAAACCTCTGAGAAGTTATACCGAAAACTAGTATACTAATGATGACTAATTCTATTTAGATTGAGTTCTTTTTGTTAAATTTAAAATTTGGATTTCTCAGGCTTGAATGTACTTGTGGCAACTGATAAGAACTTGTAGCAGATATGATCACTATTCTTTCTATGGAAACTTCGAATCTGATTATCTGAATCACTTACACCTTTCAGCCGTGGCGTAAACCAAATCCATTTCAACTTTAACAAAATGGCTTCCATTTTATTGGTTTATTACTCTGCAGTGTTTCAGTTTCAGCTCCTCATACTTTAGGTACTATATAAAGCTGGACTTATGTAATACTTGTTGCCAGAGCATTAGTCCATAATGTAGAATTGGAATAGGTTCACATTGTTTGGTTTTGACTGTTTTAGATCTGCTTGAGTGATATGAGGGATCAAAGTGGTGAAATTGTGTTATCTGATCTTTTTTCTCATTTTCTCGAGTAGACACAAAAATCCTTAGCTTTATTGAAGTTATAAATTTTTCCTATGAAGAAGATTTGAATTTCAATCTTTATGTTTTTTAGACTCCTCTCTTTAAATTTGTATTCTCCTCTAGATATAATTTCATGTAGTATAATGAACTTGCATATTACTTTTAATCTAACATAAAATCGTCGATTCAGGGCTTTTTCTCCAGAAGCACCTTGTGAAGTCATTGAAGCAGAGAAACATTCTCATGTTTTCTATGAAGCAGAGCCAGATATCTGGATGGTTATGGTGTGTTTTACTTCAGTCTATAAACCATGTGATTGTATTGTGAAAAAAAGTACTTGGTAGTTCAATTGAACAAGTTATGATTTAACATGTTCATGTGCTGTTTAGTAATTCATTCTTAATCTCCTGCAATGCTTGTCTATACCCAGCCATAGTCCTCATGCTGATTTTTTTTGTCATGCACTTTTTTCTAACCTATAACTCATCCATGATCACCCTCCAAAAAAGAACTCACCCATGATTTCACTCAATAACCATCTTTTGCACTCAACAATACTTTTATGGTTAATTGTTATGGATTTGAACATGGTATCAGAATCAAGTTTCACTTGATCATATAAAAATGTAAAGTTTTATGTCAGTACCTACCAATCATTCTGGAATTTATTCTTTTGCCATTGAACAAACTGTAAATATTTCATTGCCGCATGTAGCTTCAAACCTAATCGCCTATAACCGACTTTATGTGGTTTACACTGTCAAAAAGTCTTCTTGTCAGGGAAAATAGAAGAGAATTCTTTTTTTTTTAAACAGTTACGGAGTAGTATACAACACTAGTTTTCACAATTTAGTCATCAACCGAAACGAAATCAAACAAGTAGTACATTAAGATTCAAAATTCACGAGTTAGATACTTATCTACAAAAAAACTGCCTGCTAAAACAACAACGTATCAATATTCATGAGCGATTAAAGTTAATATTTTCTAATTGTGTACAATTTTTTTGATTTTGTGCATTTGGTTCTTTGACCACCGGTCCACCAGCCTGGTCGAACAATTAGTACATAACGTCTTCGTTTTAATTGAAGTAGTGATGTATGTGTACTTGTTACTCCCTCCGTCCAATTATTGTGGATTTACAAAACTACGTGCAACTTTGACCGAGTAATTACTCATATCTAAGTTGTCGACATCGAATTTTTCAAAATTTAATCACTTAGTTCAAATGATGAACTAAATTTTAAAATTTACATTTCATCAATTTAAAGACAAGATTTTTGCCGGTGAACATTGCATGTAGATTCGTATTCCGGCCCCCAATAATTTGGGACGGAAGGTGTATTAGATTTTGTGTCGAATATGTGAAACTTGGTAGGAATTCGGTTGGTGTACTGGGATGGTGTACTAATTGTTAGAAGACAATAGGCTGGTTTACGAAATCGATGTTTCCTTGTTTTAGTGTTCATTGTGATCTGTGACATGTATTATAGCCTAACAGCAATATTATGCGCTTTACAATGTCAGATAGTGGAGAAAAGTAAAGAAACAGAGGCGATATGGCGAAGTGATGCATTACGTAAAATTCTCAAGGAAATGCACTCTCTGTTCGTAATGTTTCATGGATACATAAGACCTTCACTTGATAATGAACCTGCCGGAGGCTTTGTACGCCCTCAAATGTACTACTTCTTCAAAGATTATCTAAGTGGTAAATCCTAATGTTAAAAGTTCACTCACAACATAACTTATTGCAGTCTCTTGTTCTAAATATATTCTTAGGTTGGTCACAATTTAAACATTAACATATTATCAGATTTTAGTTGTGTACAGTAACCCACAAAGTTGGTGATTCATAGTCAGTAACCTGACTCAATAATTTTTTTTACACTACATAGGCAAATACCATGGTTGTGAGAAATAGGAGAAATACGATAGATGGTGTACAATAACGAAAACGTATTAAAGAATAGTGTATATAACATTTGAATTTCGCAATCTAATTACCAGTATGTGATTTTTTTTCCATTTGATACAGTGAGTGTCCTAAGTCGCTGAAAACTGTCACGTTAAGTGTTTGTTGCCTAATTTTTGTTGGCTGTACAAATTGAAATCAGGTGATACTGATACGTTTGTCTTCAAAATTATAATAAACCCGTTTATGCTTGCATGATTACTGATTGTCAGCATTTCAAAAACGGTGTCAAGTGGATATTTGCTGCTGGGGTAGGCTACATTTGCTAGATTTTTTCTCCTGACTCATTGATGAGTTTCTGTATCCGTATGCCTGATAAGGGATTTTACTTTTTGAGGCAGATTTTGTAGCTGGGAAAAAATTACATTTACCAAATTTTCGCCACTCTTTGACGGAGCGTGGAACCGTTCAGATGTTGACTGTGGGTCGTGAAGCTGCAATTGATGTTCAGGTTCGACTTCACAAAGCCTTCTTGTTTGGTTTCAGCTTTTAAGCTCAGCCTATTTGATCTTCTGCTTAAAACATCCAGACTGCATTTGGTTGACCAGCTTAAATTTTATTAATTATGGCCTGAAAAAGCAAGAAGCTTTAAGCTGGATGAACCTAGTTTTTTTTCTGAAACTAAAAAAGGCAGCTTATTTGATTGAAAGGTACAACCAAATAAGCCATCTCACTTACTATTGCAAATCAGGGGTCTTTCACTTAAAACATTTTCTGGCTGTGATTCACAGGTTTATATGTGACAAATATTTATTACTCTTAGTTGGAGGTTTTCCATTTAACATTTTAATTTTAATAATTTATTATTCGTTGCTCAAATTTGATGTGTGACGTTTGTTCCTTTGCAGGCGCTAGTTAAAGTATTAGAGTCTTGTGCTGAAAACTCGCAATGTTACTCGATGATCTTATTTCAAGATCTGCTGGTGTCCACAACTCTTTCCCCTGTATGGTTTGATTTCCTTTCTGCCTGACTCTTTCTCAGTAAAAAATTCCAGTCCTGACCTTAGCGTAAACCAGAACAAGCAAATAAAACATAATGTTTTTAATTGAGAACCAAATCGCCCTTTTCAATACAATAATTTTGATTCCCTTACTAGCTCCTTGATGAATGTTTTATCAATTATAAATCTAACAGAGCCTGGGGTTTAATCATGGTTTAAGACTATCGAAGCTTCAATAGATTCAATTTCAAGTAGAGCTATCATATTCATCGCTACATATTATTTTGGTTGTATAGGACGACACTATAAATTTGTTTACATATGCTACCTTAAGATTAACACCACATGCTCTATCATCTGGGTCGAGTTCGTGGTCTTCTCTACTCAAAGGAAATGCCGCATCAAATACAACTGTTGGATCTGCCTCAGCAATCTCTGGCGTAGTTTCCAATCAGGTTTGTCATTTATGTAAATTAAGATAGTTCTAAGTTAGTTCTTCAATCTAGTAGTGTATATGATTGAAGTAAAATGAATGGCATGCAGGATACTTCTTTTGATGGAGAGAGAAGATATCATTCTCCGAGGCCCTTGCAAAATGATAAGTGGGTCAAAGGAAAAGATGGTTTTCTTTTAACTGATATTTGGAATGTTGAGAGTGGAACTGCGGGTTGCTCCACTCCGACAATTTGGCTACAAAAAACTGAAGAGAAAGTGTATCTCTGTGCTTTTCAGCATAAAAATCTTACGTTAATTCTTTTAATCCCTGTTGCTTCTGTTTCTAATGGAGAGCATGGGATTTCCTTGGTGAAGAAGCAAGTTCTTGAAAATGTGCGTCTGAAAACATTCATGGATTAAATAATGTCAGGGTGTAAGATGGTTTACCATAGTGAATCAATCAATCTGAGTTGTAGCTTTTAAGCTCTCTAGTTAATCGGATTTTTGCTTTTTAGCAAAACGTAGTTTGTATGGCGTGCTTTTAGGCTTGAGCTTACCAGCTCTTTTGGCCAAAAAAGCAAGACGTCTACGCCAAATTTCTCTAGCTTTTAAAGTTTTGTAAAATATATTTGTATGTAAAAGAAGCAAAGAAGAGTCAGCTGTCTTAAAGAAAGCCAAAATTTAATCACTCTGAAATTTTTATTAAAATCTGCATGTTATTAGGGTTTTTATTCAAATCTTACTGTTTGGCTTTTTGATAAAGAAAATAAAAAACATATATATTATGCTACTAAAGTCCTCAATGGAGCTTACACGCATCCAAGAAAAGATTTTTTTTATTAAGGTGTCCAGGAGGTTAGCCTTTTTCCCTTAAAAAACTGCAACTAAACAAACCCTAATAGTCTTGTGCAGAATCTTAAGCCTTCAGAATTTTCTAGGACATGATCCTCGGCATTTTAATTTGTTTCCTTACGTTTTCTCCTTTTCAATAAACTAGGCTTTGTCAAAAGTTTTCAGCGCTGAGGAAAAATTAGCAAAAGGTTGGGGTGGTGAGAATGCGTATCATGTGAGTAGTTATCGGTATTTACTGTTAGATGGTGACCGTAATATCTCAAGGGCAACTCCACCTGCAAAAGTGACTACCCTAGCAAAGGTAAGGTCTTAACCTTAATGTCAAACATATGTCAGGGTTCTTTTTTGCATTTAAGTTTTACTGTAAGCATTTAGTGTTAGAGCCTCAATTGCCTTTATTTAAGCAAAGGAGATTATATGTGAAATGGAAGTTTTTTGGCTTGACCCGAGGAAGTTCAGAGCATCAGAAATCAAAGTGCCCTTTCCTATTATTATTTCTCTTTGTGCCTTTCTAGAATAGCCAATGTTGCGTTTTTTACATTCATACAGAGAATGTTTGTAGTATTTTTGTTTGCACTATATTCTGTTGTCATGAATTGCCCAAACGTAGAGATATTTGCTACTATAAATTATGAGATGAAAATTGCGGTCTAATTGTTAAAACTTTGAAGAGTATTAATTCGATGTTCTCTCTCCCTATTTGTTTCCCCCTCCATTCCTCTAAACCTGCTTAATATATCCCATCAACAGTGTCGATGAATTTACTTTTACTGAGAAATTAAATTGTTTACTTATTCCTAGAGTA
Source organism: Primula veris (assembly GCA_963682055.1). Classification (NCBI taxonomy): domain Eukaryota; kingdom Viridiplantae; phylum Streptophyta; class Magnoliopsida; order Ericales; family Primulaceae; genus Primula; species Primula veris. The sequence continues at coordinate 15,800,649 of OY821743.1, read as the reverse complement.
CTTTAATCTAGAGCAGGTTTTGAAACTAAGCCAAGGATGAGGAAGTTCATCTTCTTTTAAAATTCAGTTTTGGATTTTTTGTCCTGATTATAAAATGATGTTGCAGGAATCTTTAGTTGCAATGAGTAAGCTTAGAGAAAAAGTTGATTTGGAGAAGAGCCGAGCAAAATGGGAGGACCCAACACATGAGAAGGATATTGAAATTAGTATTAGGGCAAAAAATAATGCTTGGGTTATTGCTCGTGTTAATAGGGGGAAAGAACTTTACATGGTTTTAGAGAAAGCCAATGAGACACTTCTTTATGCATCTAATGCTCTTGAAACCTTCAGTAACAGGTACCCGTTTTTGATCAACCTTTTGTCAGAAGTTTAATTTTCTTTCTTATTTTAAAGTATAACTCTCTTCCTGTGGCATGACTGACGTAACACAGGAATTTAAAGCAACGGGACCTGAATTACATAAAGTAAAATGATCATTCTACTCGTGGTTACAATAAAAGATATATATAATAGGAAAAAAAAACTTCTAAAGTAGGAACCTCATATAAAAGAAGAAAGAAAGGAGAGGAACCCTAAATCATAGGGGGCTAGACTTCATAGAGTATCCATCTCAAAGAGAATAAAAAGAATTACTATATACAGATTACAGTAACCTTTGCAGAGAATAAGAGGAACAATTTTCCCAGAAACATCTATGTTTCTGTGTTTCATATCTGCGCCAAATCTTATCCACTGCATCTCAGTACAGAAAAATTGATTATAATCGCTGTCAGTACACATAAATAACTGCATATTACCGTCGATAACCGCCAAGAATAAAAGTTTTCTTCTTGAAAACCTGGGCTGCATGAAATCTTAATTTATTGGGCTTGCTCGTCATCTTTTGAAGATTATGATTGAAAACTGATTGAATCCTTTTAGATTATTTCTCAGATAGATCTTTTACTATATACATGCATTTGAAAAACATGTGCAGGTATTGCAATGGAGCCTTTTCTTTCGACTAGGAATTCTTTTGAGATTTCAACACGCAAGCCTGCCACTCTGCCAGGCCTCAAGCAGATCAAAACCAGAATATTCTTTCTTTAACTTGAAGTTAGTTGAGAAGGGAAACTGAGCAAGTGCAACGAATATATTAGGGACCAACGATAATGACAGATTGAAACATATTAATCACACTACAAAAATCCAAACCAAGCGGCGCAGCAACACCGCATTCATTAATGATACGTAAGGGTTTAACACTTTGAATATCTATAACCAATATGGTGTTGCCACACCGGTTTGTATTGTAGTTTTTATACACAGTGTGTGTGTAGATGATTACTCTTTCTATTCGAACATTTGTGTTGAGGCTGTAATGATATACTTCCATGTGCATATGTTTGTATAAGATTTCTATTTTCTTTCTTCGGGTGAAAGTTGGTATTTTGCTGTTTTAAGTAAGGAAATTTAAAGAACGATAGTTGAGTTAACCGAGAACAAATATTGTGGGAATATTTATATCCCTAGCTCTGTTTGTTTGGACGGAAAATATTTACCTTGAAAAATATTTGTCAGGGGAATTAGTTTCCTAGAAATTGTTTTCCCTCTATTCGTTTATTAAGTGTTGATACTTAGATTTTTCATGGAAATTTCTTGACTAAGGGCACATTTGGGATCGACTTTTGTAGTAAAAAAATAAATTTTATGATGAGAAACTAACTTGCTTAAAATAAACTACTTTTGAAAAATAATGAGAAAAAAATTGTTTAAATTAAGTCACTTATAGCTCTCCAAATGACTTGTAACTTAATTTTGTTAATAAGTCATTTTTCACTTATTTTAACTTATTGGTGATTTGAAAGTGTACAAGTATTTCAATTGAAAATTTTAACGTTTGGTGATTTTTATGTGTAAAAGTCTCCGAATTCCTAAGTTATATGATTTTGAGCTTTTTATGTGAAAAGTAACTTTTGGAAAGTTAACACCCATAACTTTTTTTATCAAAAAACAAAATAAGAAGCCTTTAGAAACAATTATAAAAAACTGGTTTAAAATAAGTCACTTATAGCTTTTTTAGCTTTAAATGACTTATAATTTATTTTTGTTAATAAGTCATTTTTCACTTTTAACTTATTAGTTACACAGAAATATACAAAAAAATATAATTAGAAAATTTTACTTTTTTATGTGTAAAAGCTAAAATAAGTCTCTGAATTCATAACTTCTTTGATTTTGAGTTTTTTCATGAAATCTAACTTTTGAAAAGTTAAAAAGTCTAGTTTAAAAATAACATCCTTGCTAAATGAAAAAAGAAATTAGTTTATAATAGAAAAAATAAGTGTGAAACTACAATAATGGAGTAGATAAAAAAATTGAAACGTTTTTAATCAGATTCTTTTATATTTAGTTTTATTCACACAAGCAACAATTATCATACTAAATGAGATACATTATTATTATAATTTTTATAATCGGAAAATAATAATTATTTATCTTTTTTAAACTAACAATATAACTTTTTAATTTAAGTAAATTTTTTATTTTAATAGTTTCATATATTAAAAACTACAAATCTATATTATATTTATGTAATTATAACTAATATATGAAACAAAAAGTATTATAACTCATATGGAAGAGTGCTTACATTGTACACCAGAGGTACAATGTTTGATTTTCATCACTTGCATTTAATAAAAATTAATTTATATTTTAGTATTGAAATAAAAAAAATGTTATATAATACTCCATCCGTTCCCAATTAATTGTCTTTTACGAAACTATAAATTAATTAAAAAATGGGTCGGGACACCCGACGAAATCAAAATTGACATCCGATCTCGAAGATTGTCGGGTCGAGACAAAACCTGACATTTTCGGATCGGAACTCTTTTCGGGTCGGAAAAATTCGGATCGGGATTTCGGGAATTTTTTCCAGCCCTAGTAATAACACATTTTTTATATGATTTTTTTTTCCGTCATGTAACTAGACTACTAGAGTCGCTATTTAGTTCTTAGCTAGGACTCGGATCGGATACCTGGTGTTGTTAGTTCTTGACGGCTTGGCTAGGAGATATACAGAACTAACATGATTTTTGTACTCTTACATGGACTCAAGAACATTACCAATCAGATTTACTAAAACGGAACTAGTATAAAATACAGTTTATCACTTCTTCTTTTTTACTGTCGGATTTTATTCATACCCATTGTGCTAGGTTTACGAGCTTCATTACTTGACCATTTTTATACACAATTTATTTCATGATGGTTTTGGAGGAAAATTTCTAAATTCACAGTTAATTCTGACATGCGAAATTATATCACCTATTCATCATGTTGGAATTTTTGGAGCAGTGCTACCTACGTTCACTCCTCTTATAATTCTTTATAAGGTCATTTCGAGAGCAGTGAGAACGAAACGTTACAGGATAAACCGAAATGTAAGAGGGGTAAAAATATCTTTACTTGAATTTTTGAAGGTGGGAAAGAAATTCGATTAGTCCAGCGTTAAACATATATTAATATCAAATTATAATAAGAAATAGAGTACTGGAAAAAACTCGAATTTCTTAAGCTAATCAACAAAAATATAAGCCAGCTTAAAGCTATGGGGTTCCAACTGGACATCAGTCTAAAACTTCGTGACTCAAGTGTGTTAAATAAAACCAAGTGGATCAAATAAAATTATTATCAAGTTATAATAAGAACTAGAGTACTGAAAAAATGCTAAATGGGTACCTAATCCATCGACTTTTAGCAATTTAGTACCCAACCTACATGCTTTTCTAAATTGGTTCCAAATTGGTAAAAATTGGTAAGTATTTGAAATAATTTGGTCACACGTACCGTAGGTTGGGTACCAAATTAATAAAATATGGTAGTATATGGTGTTAAACAGTGTTTTTCCAAACAGAAAAACGAGCGAAAACCAGTATAAGTGTCTTGATTGAAGACAAACCATTAAAGTTGGATACCAAATTAGTAAAATATGGTAGTAGATGTGTTCAACAGTGTTTTTCCAAACAGAAAAACGAGCAGAAACCAGTAGAAATGTATTGATTGAAGATAAACCATAAAGGTTGGGTACAAAATTAGTAAAATATGGTAGTAGATGGTGTTCAATAGTGTTTTTTCAAATAGAAAAACGAATGACAATAAGTAGAAGTGTCTTGATTGAAGATAAATCAAATCATTAAGGTCGGCTAGCAATTTAAAAAACTAGTTAACTTGGGTACTAAATTGCTAAAGGATGATAGTTTGGATACCAACTTAATATTTCTCACTACTTATACTAAATCCAACTATAATTGTCATTATCATAAATAATAATAATTGTTGTAATACAACTATTAGCTATGTATTTAGCGAGACAGAAGTAGAGAGAGGAGAGAACAATATCGTCTTTATCAATGAATGAATATGAATGGATATGAAATACAAGACCCCTAGCCCTCTTTATATAGATAGAGGGTTAGGGTTACAAGCCCAACTGGGCCCATTAAGTAAAAGCCCAAGAGTCCAATAATCTTACAACACTCCCCCTTTGGACGTCTTGAATTCTTCGTCTTCATGCAGTCGATCTGAGTCGAGTTCATTCGCAGTGCTAAACACATAAAAACCTTAGGGCCGGAAAACCCAGTGTGGGACAAAACCGGTACCTATGAGAAATTGTGTAGCCGAATGATATAGGCCGAAATATCATGTAAGTAACTAACCACAAAACAGTGTGCCTCATCAAAACCTTGCCAGAGCAAACCCAATGGGAAAATCTCTGATCGAAGGAAAAAGAGTGCAACAATGGTAGTAGTAGCGGATCAACAACAAAACATGTGCCTCATCAAAACCTTGTTAGAGTAAACCCAGTGGGAAAAAATCTCTAGTCGAAGGACAAAAGAGTACACAGTGGTAAGAAGTATACAACAGGATACTCCCCCTAATTTCGGCAATCTTAAGTGAGATATAATGGGAACGTGTCTCGCTAAAAACCTTGGCAAGGAAAACCCAGTGGGAAAAAACCTTGGTCTAAGGACAAAAAGAGTACACGAGCATGCGACTGGATGCTCCCCCTCACTTGCACACGACAGGGTGCGAGGATTTCGACTAAGTAGTAATTAGTACAATAAGCATTCACCTGGATGCTCCCCCTCACTTGCACACGACTGGGTGCAAGAATTTCATATTTCAAGAAAGAGTACGAGCATTCGACTGGATGCTTCATTTACTTGCACATGACTGTATGCAAGAAAATATAACGTGGAATAAAACGAGCATTCGACAGGATGCTCTTAAACTTCATATGTGAAGATTTATTTCGACGATAAATGCTAAATAGCATAATGTAGTCATGTCTCTCTTGATCGATAACAACAAGTTGTCTTCTATGACAAGTGTTTTATCTGAATCGTGAGACAGAGCATATGTAATTCAAATATGGCTAATACGAGCTCGAAGCCATATACACTCTCTAGTCGTCTCATAGAGCACGAGTAGATCAGAGTGATTCGTTTGGAGTCATTCCAAGACCTCCAAGACATCGCCTTATTCCTAATGGCAAAGACAGGCCATGTTAGAAATATCCCTTATGCGGGTCTGATAAGTAACCGGCATCGGTATAACCGAAAAAAGGGTTGCGTTAATTCGAGTACCGAATGGGGTAGGTACACTCGATGATGCAAAATGGGATAAGACAAGCCCTCATCCACAGTTACCTTAAGGTAATGGGAAAATGACTTTTATGCCATTTCGATGGCAGCGTGTTAGCGCAATGTTGTGTCGAGCTACAATATACAAGATGTTCGTCCTAGTACATTAGACCAAGTACAATGATGCGCTTATTGTACTTAGATATGAACATGATGGTTCAATATCTTTTCATCGTCTCATCAGGAACGGACTGGGTCTATATCAATGTCTAGTGATCGAACGATCATGGGAGAATCTGACGACTTAGCGTCATGATGACTAAAACATCATAACACCTTCTTGGTGTAGTCTGAATCATGAACTTATATTCAATCTTTACGGGACTCGATCATCGGTCCGAGTCACTACCGTGTCTTCCCAAGATCCTTCATCTCGAAGGCAAATCCAAAAATGGATCGCGTAATAAAACACGCAAGGGCATAATACTTGTTCAAGTATCCCAAGCTAATCAAGTACTCACTTAGGCGGGTATACCACATCCGCTCGGATTATATTAATCCATATAGTGAACGTCTCAGTCAATTGAGATCGTGTTCCGTGGTCAGGAACTACTTGATTCAAGCATTATGAAGTCACACAGGGACTTTCATCCACATCTCTAGTCTAAATCCCCACAGAGATAAGATCGTGACCACAATCACATGCTGCATAATCAGTTTTTCGGAAACTACTAAACTGATAAAGTAGAGGACCGTTATAACGTCCATTACGAGAAAATAAACCATCTCGTAATCAATTCCAAGGTGTGAGAGAAGCCTTGCGCTAATAGGCGAGCATTTTAGAATCTCATTATTCTCATCACTCTTCCTTACGAATAACCAAATAAACAAACTCGTTTAACATTGGTGGTGTTGGAGCTACAGGTCCGAACACACTTTCGCTAAGGAGTCTACTTGGATTGTAAGTTTCCATTAGTCCAGTCTATTCTACGTTGACTTCAGGCAACGGTACATGCTTCTCTGTCATAAATTGCTCATATTATCAGTCGTCACTGAATATATGAACAAGTAATCAATGACAGTCTCGTTTCGCTTCAATATCGTCTAAGATATCATGATCGACAGATATTTCGAGATTGTTAGGATGAGGAGGAATCACACATCTCCTAGATCCTTTATAATCTCGTGCGACAAACGAGTTTCAGTTCACCACCTCTGGGGCTGAACGAATTAAGAACCGGTCAACTTCCTCATATGTTAGGAAGGATGACAGACTGACGGCCGACGGCAGCGTCCTTTGCTAGGCGGGTTCGGACAAAGCAACGTGTTACGACAGGAACACGGCGTCCGACAGGGACGTCTATCCTTGCAAGCATTTTGCAGCAGGTATACATGATCTCGTGACATCTCATAAAGTCATTAAATGCGTCTGGCATTTAGTTAGACTTGTGGGAGTCTATGCACTTACTTATCACTAAGTGCAGTTTTGGGGATCAAGCTAAAACTGAGTGGGTTATGCCACGTTATTTCACGTCGTTCCTTATCAACGGTAACGTGCAAATCTCCCCCTAACGACGGGGAGAACAGTCTTAGCGATGTCACTTTCGCATATCATGCGGTAAAGAGATCGCTTGCCAAGGTTACTCTATCAAATGATAGGCAGAAGATTCATAATCGACTTATGTCCCCTTCAGAGGTCCATATTTTGAACGCTAGAACGGCTCAATCAAAATATTAATTAATCACTCTAAACACGCGTTAATATGAGACTTCTGGCTCATAACCAGTAACCAGCTGGTACGCATATGGTGTTTGAGTGTCTATGGGCCTCATAACAGACCAATGCAGCAAAATAGCATAACCCCACACGGAAATATAAATCTTGGTGCGCAAGACCAAGAAATGCGTGCAATCATTTGCAGTCGCATCATCAAACTTTCCGTGAGTCCATTTGGGTCTAAACATAATCGACAGGATGTTCAATTTCAATTTCCAAACTCAAGTAATTCAAATCGAAATTTCGATTATTACTCTTCGGAATTATCAAGTCGACTAGACTTTTCAGGATAATCCGGATCATGAGCCATCAACTTAATGATAGGGCTAAAAGTTTGGAAAATGCTGCATTTATGTGGACAACATTAAAATGTGACCATATTGTCGATGCATCAACCATAACCATTTATATTTATGGTCCGTCTTATGGTTGGATAAGTCCACAATAACTCCTTCAATTCTTTACAAGAATTCTACGAGTTCATTTCGTGATCTTTACACATACTAGTCTTTCAAAGTGAGCATTAGTGGCATGAATTTCGGATTAATTACGAAATATATTCTCAGAGAGAATCTAAATGCGATGCGATTATAAATCAAGCATCGTCTTTTGACCCGGGAATATCTCATCCGGTTAATGCCACAATATCAAAATGCTCTTATCAATCGACGACAGGCGAATGATAGTACAGACAATCATGTCTTAGCATTTAAATCATTTATCATTTCGACGACAGGCGAAATGATAAGGTAACTTTAAATGCTTTAAAGAATGTGGTAGCAACCACTTGAAAGACATTTCAACTCCTCTAAAATACGCTTTTGGTCATATTGAATGGAGGCTATGTAAAGAAATTTTAATTCTTTCATGAGCTATTACCAGATAGCACTGGTTTTCTCGAATATTTTATAACTCAACAAGGTACGGCAGGACCGACATGAGTATGAGACCTCATATTTGACAGATCAATTTGGTTTTACCAAAGATTTTGATTTGGAACGACAGGTCCAGAATCGTTGTCACTGAGTACTCTTTTAGGCAAATAGTTGGTGAAATTATGTGGAACATTGTTACCCACTATTTCAAAAAAAAATCAACTATCCCACAAGTATTGCCTAAAATTTAATAATTTAAAGTTTGGTCACATTTGTCAAAGAAATTTGCTCAAAACACTTTAAATTATTTCGAGAAATTTCGTAAATAGGCAAACCATAATCCAAAAGTATGTCCAAATGGAAAAATCATAATCCAAATGAAAAAATATAATCCAGATGAGCGAAAAAATGGCTCAATGATTTATCAAAATCAATAAAGAAAGGTATTAAACTCATTTGAGCCACAAAATCGGGGGTCTCAAGAGTTTCTTTCAATTAACTTTAACCACATTAGCATCGGTTTTTTCACCTTTATAATAGTTGTGAACTATTTAAGGAGTAACCGTGCATGACATTTGTCTTTATAGCATAGAGTTGCCTTCTTGAGCATTATCTCTTGCTTTGTGACAATTGGCCATATTGTTCCTTTCAATTACTGTCTTGGAGCCACAGGTTTTCGACTTTGACGATTGTCTAAAATCTCGCTTGGCTAGGCGATTCATCGGGATCGCGACAGTTCAAGACAAATAACACTTGTCTCGGTTCTCGATTCGTGGAAAAAAAATATACACGAAGAGCATTAATATCAGGCAAACAATTCGCCATTGACCCAATAGGATTACAACTACTCACCGGGGTAATTTTCTTATCCAATAACAGATGGGCGATAAAGGAACATGGTGAATATAAATTCACGATACTGCTTATGGAATGCAATTTCCAAGCTAGTATTTTGGTGAAGGATTGCTCCAATATGTCAATTTCAGACATTTGTTCACCATAGACGTCATCACGTCTCAAATGTGGCGGCGGAATAAAATCAACGCCTTAGCATTCATCTCGAGGGTAACAACAAACTCGTGTTTTACTCATCAAAGATGGCATCCAAAAAAAATTGGGCATTACATTTTCACACATCAGGGTGAGTAACATGTGGTGACGGATTAAAATCAACGTTTATACAGTCATTTCGCAAGTATGTTTTACGATTTTTCTCATCATAGATGGCATCCAACATGTGTTGGGAGTTCTGGATTATTTATCATATAAAACGACTGGTTTATATGTTTATGGTTTGCACAAGCATAAACGTTTTTTCGAAACGACAGATTCGAAAACATTAGTTTTGCTTTTCATGTGAATCGGTTCTCATTGATCGAACGACGGGTCGATACTGAAATACCAATTCAGCGAAACATACATCACTATATAAACACACTCGGGGAAATTATTATTTAGTCAACCCCTTTCGGTAGCTCTATTTGAACACGACTAGGAAAGACGGTGAGGGGGGTGGGCACGAATGCCTCTTAAAAACCGACCTCATTAGGAGAACGACTTCCGCCTTTATCTTTCCTAGACATCGTATCCAAATAGGTGAGCCTAGTTAGGGAAGGTTCATAATTTTTTCAACTTAAATGTGAAAATATATGATTTCGCAAATTAGCAAAATTTTTACCCACACAATATATAATAGTCACGGATTTACATAAGTGATATATACATGTGTAACTAGGACATACCATGAGTAGTATATTTTATAAGAAAGTTTGCATGCTTGAGTTAGTTTTCAACATAACAGTAGCAATATATCAAACACATACATCCATATGCATACAAGGATAATAATACAGGGACTATCTTGTAATTTCAGCAACCTATTTTGGTTTTAATATAATTACAGTGTCAGTCCTATGAGTTCATGGAGTGATGCAGTTAAGTCCTTATGTGTTTAACTATTACGGATTTTAGTACAACAAATTATAATAAATCCTACTGTCTAAACCTGTGGGTTCGGTAGATTTAATTAAGTACCAAACAACAAAAGGTTTAATTACCGTGTATATTTGTTAAACTAAGGTCACAGTTTATTCATGCATATTGACCGTGTATTCGATTTAATTATACATGCAGACCAATTCAATTCTATTTACGGTATAAGTTGCAAGGGCAAACAAGCATAATCCTATTTATGAGATATAATCTACTATAACAGGACCATTACGAGTTGTTTTGGTAGAATTCATACATGTATCTTAACATATAGCCAATATTACATAAGATTAAGTACCTTTTACCACAATACCATAGCAACAACAGAGAGTATTTTATTTAGTACAATTGTTATTCTCCAAACAATCACACATACATGCGTAGCAATATTAGTGAATATTAGTCCTGTTCATAACATGCAGTGACGAATTATTATTGCAAACTCTCATAATCTTATATGGTTACGATTTCAGCTTATTTACCCTAACATACTTTTCTACGATAAGAGTCATAAATCAACTATGTACCGTACTCCTGTTATTTTGGGAAGGTCGATAGAACAAACTTCAAAGTTTGGCCGTATGTTTATAACCCAATATTCGTACGTTTAGCCAAAATCTCCAAGCAAATACTTCAATCTCCATGAGCATCGTGCTGATAACGTATTGTAATACAACTATTAGCTATGTATTTAGGGAGACAGAAGTAGAGAGAGGGGAGAACAATATCGTCTTTATTAATGAATGAATATGAATGTATATGAAATACAAGACCCCTAGCCCTCTTTATATAGATAGAGGGTTAGGGTTATAAGCCCAACTGAGCCCATTAAGTAAAAGCCCAAGAGTCCAATAATCTTACGACAACAATAATAATAATAATAATAATAATAATAATAATAATAATAATAATAATAATAATAATAATACAGTAATAGTAAAATGACGATGATGGTGAGCAAGCCCTAGAAAACACAAAACCCCTCCTATTATTATACACACACACTTACACACACACACACACACACACACACATTCATATACGTAAATAAGATAAAACCCCTTTTTTTTTTTAATAAAATTATTGAAAAATGGATTCAGACAACATTCTCATTAACCAGCTCGTCAATCCTTGCTGCCGTTCGGTGATTATTCTTTCTTTTCTTTTTTAATATTTATATTTATATTTATATTTATATTTATATTTGTATGTATGTATAGATAGGTAAGTGGATCTTGAGTTTATGTTTTTTATTTATTTTCAAATAGAAAAAAAATTAAGATTTATTTTACGGTAATTTGTGCCTGTGGAATATTGGAAATTAGCTAGTAAATCAGTGGGTTTGTTTGCAGCTTACTATTTTCGGGTTTTTTTATAGGTTTTTTGGGTGACTTTATTTTAGTTTTTGAGATTACTATTTGGGGGGGGGGGGGGGGGGGGGTAGGTTTTTGAGATTACTATTTTGGGTTTTTTTAGGTTTTTTGGCTGACAATGTTTAAGTTTTTCAGATTACCATTTTGGGGTTTTTTGGTTGACAATGTTTAAGTTTCTGAGATTACTATTTTGTTTTTGTTTTTTTATAGCTTTTTTGGTTGACAATACTTAAATTTTTGAGATTACTATTTTGGTTTTTTTTTTTTTTTAGGTTTTTTGGCTGACAATGTTTAAGTTTTTGAGTTTACTCTTTTATTTTATTTTTTAGCTTTTTTGGTTGACAATATTTAAGTTTTTTCTCAAACATAAATTGGAAAATTTGAGTTTTGATGCTAAATTTCAGAGACTTTTTAGCTTAATTTCTGAAGCCAAACAAGCTTGTAACGTAAATATATTTATGGAAACACAGAAAATATAAGTTAGTTGTTAACAGTTTAACTTTATTTCGAAATAGACAAAAGTTACTTTTTATCTTACAGTAAATTGTGCAGATTGAATATAACAAAGTTAGCAAGTAAATTAACACCTTGTTTGGTTTCAGCTAACCATTTTGGGTTTTTAGCATTTTTACATTAAAGCTGGACATTATTTGTGGTTTTTAATATTCGCCCAAATAAACTAGAGAAACTAAGACAGATAAACCTGTTTTTTACTCCATCCGTGCCTAAAGAAGTGTCCACTACGAATTTACGTCAACTTTGACTTGCAAAATCACGTATCTAAATTGCCGGAATCGAAATTTTCAAAAGCTTAACACATGGTTTAAATGTTAAACAACTTAAAATGTATGATTAACTTTAAAAAAAAATTGTTTAGCCAATTTAGATAAGTGATTTTTACAAGTCAAACTTGCACGTTGTTTCATAGTGGACACTTATTTAGGGACACGGGGAGTAAAAAACTTATAAAAAATTCGGCCTTTAAGCTTATAATTTGCCACCCAACACACCCTTATAGCTAAAAGAACTACCAACTACGAAGGGCTAAGTCAAGGTGGTTTGGGATACATCTATAAAACCATTTAAGGCATTTTCGTACTTTCAAGCAAGGGGTGGCGATGGACCCCCCATTGCCTTATCTACCTTCCACCCTATGAGTCTATGTCCCTAATATAAATTTATAAATACATATTACTAATGGAGTAATGGGTTGTGTGATCAGTTGAAGGAGAGATATTCCAAGCTCGAAGAGAAACGGAAGGCTCTAAGGGAAGGTTTAAAACTCCTAAACGGTGTGGTTGATAAGCTTCAGCTCGAGAATCTCACCCTCAAAAAAGGTAAACAGTTAAATAAAATTATTTAAATTGTTATGTTTATGAGTTTTTCGGACTTTTGTTATTCGATTGTTGATGATACCACACTTTTTTTTTATTTCTAATCAGGGCTACACATGAAAACTTTGAATAAATTTAATACGCTTTAGGCTTCTTAAAGCAAGGAAAACAAAATAATGATACAAGATTCAGACCAGGGGAAATTATTGGTTTGGCTTGAACGTTTTTTTAATGTAAATTATAGATAACAAAAATTGTTCTTTGTCAAGTTTCGTGAATTTCTCCAATTGTTAGGTTCTCGTGGATGCATATTAGAAAGTGGAAATTCTAGGGCTGTGCATGAAAATTCTGAATAAACTAATACACCATAGGCTTTTTAAAGCCAGGGGAATGATCTGTGTTCATCTAAAGCTTCTAGTTTTTCTTTAATGTCAGGATTGGTTAAAAACTTAAAACTCAGCTTTTGAACTGGTCTGCAAAATGCATAGCAGCTAAAAACTCAAAAAAAAAGTGAACTAAAGAGGTTGAACTTATAATCTTTAACCAAACAAGCCCTTACCGCTCTCTTATTTTTAACTTCACAACTTATTCTGTTGAATCGTTTGTTATTTTTGTATTCTTGTGTTGATGAATAATCCCAGCCTTTTCATATCTGTACACATACTTCCTCGATTTGGACATTCTGGGTATAGGTTGTAAGGCGGAGCCATCACTGCCGTTTTGGGTCAACTTTTCAAGACTGTTGTCCCTTATAAGATTCCCTGAAACAACTAAAAAATGATCTTGAAGTTTTTACGTATTTTATTATGAGTATAGTAGTATATATAATAGGATGTTGGATTCAAACGTGGATGCATATGGAGTTGTTCTTAAGAGAAAGAGTGGAAGATTATTGGTGTATATTGTTTGTTTCTTGTGATAGTGGCCTTGTTTGGCAGTACATCATAAGTATACTTTTTAGTGAGTTTACTTATAAGTAAACTTACATGTTTGGTTGACAAAATAGTAGGATGATTTTGGGTACTTAAAATTCAACAAAAGTGTACTTATGTAAAAGTATGATTGAGGTTACTTATTAGATAAAAGTAAACTTTGATACCGTTTTTCATGTGGCCCCACTTAGTCTTTGGCCATATAATTATTTTTATATTTCTTATTAGTTATCTCTATTTTACCCTTATAATTTCTTTTCAACCATCAGGCTATTACAACTGTTTGCAGTTTGTACTCGTTTTATGATTTTGTTTATTGGTGTCGAATTTTTTTTTTAATGTTTCGCATTAACTTTTTTTTTGAGGATTTATCAATTGATATGCCTAAAATACAATGAGGGTAATGTAGTCCTTTTTATCTGATAAGTTTTGTAGTCTGTCTAAATTCTTGTACTGGATTATGGTTTTTGTTTATTAGTGTTGAAGCACAATTAATAATTTTGTAATTGATATAATTAAGGTACAATGAGGGTATTATAGTACTTTGTAAATGAAAAAGTAAAAAGTTTTCAGATTTTACCAAACAACATTTTTCTCCAAAAGTATACTTTTTTACAGTTTACCAAACAAAATTCACATACTTTTAAGTAACAACCATAAGGGTACTTTTCTACCACTCTCTATTTCGGTATAATTTTGTAGTTATAAGATACCACTAAACGAGGCCACGTATATGCACTCACAATTTATAACACATTACAATAAAATATAAGAGTAAATCCAATGTAAAATTCATATGGTATCATGAACTTGACTAAACTGTAGGCAAACTTTTGTTCAGTGGAATGTGCTTTCTAGATAATTTCAGTATCTTTTACTTTTTTAAAGTTGCAAAAATGTGTGGCTTATAATAAATTATGATATTTAGGGTTTGATGACTTATTGGATATCAAGGTATCCTCTAGAGAGTGTGCCTAGATACTGTGGTGCGCATTCAGATAGGCTTCTAATCTTTCAGTGAGTTCCCTTTTTTTTTACTTCATAGCTCAGTGTGTGTTTGGTACAAGCTTTCTAACATTGCTTTTTAGGTTTTTTGCTACGAAAAATCATTGGGTGTTTGGTATGCTAGCTTTTATTGCTTTTATAAAGCTAGAATTTGGCTATAAAAGCAGGACAAGCTTAAAAAGCAAAAATCTATGTTTTTCTTGGATTTTTTTTACCTTTTTCGGAGTTTAATTATCTTTAAAATATGGACAATTTCGTCATTTTGAATGAATTAGCAAAAAGCTAAATCTAAAACCAAACGCAAATATTAATAAATATAGATTTTCAAAATATGTTACCAAACGCACTAACTGGAATTTATAATCAAGCTTTTTTACAATTGCTTCCGAAAAGCAGCTTTTTGACCAAAACAGTTGATGCCAAACGGACTCTTTAGTTGTCTGAAAAGCAAAGAAATTTTGGTTAAATCTACTACTCTTAGTCTATGTTTGGTTACTTTTGTCAATTTGACAGAATTTATAATTCCCTATTTTATTGCAAGGGAACGTAATCCGTCGAGTCAATAATTTGGATGCAGCGATACATCATTGAATCTATGAGAACGGCAGTCTTTTTATCAATATTTGATTTTTTTACGTATTCTTTGTTATATTATGGTTTGCAGCTTACGAGGAAGAAAAGGTGCAAGCTGATGCTGAAAGAGAGGAGAAATCTAAGGAATCAGCCGCTCGGGTGTCGTTGGAGGGGGAAATAGATGTTTTAAAGGATGAGAAAGAAGTGTTGGAGTCGAGGGTTCAAGATTTTGATAGAAATATGTTGCTTCTTCGAAGACAGCTTTCGGAAAGAGAAGCAGAAATTGAGAAGCTCAAGGAGCTCGTTGAGAAAGGCAGAAAGGAGAAATTTAAGGAATCATCGAATAGAGTGTTTTTGGAGAAAGAAATTGTTGTCTTGAAGTCCAAGATAGATTCATTGCTTGAGAGAGAAGGCTCGAATTCAAACGCTCAAGCTGTAGATTGTGAAATATCACTTCTTAGTACGCGTAATTCTGAAATGGGAGAAGAAATTAATACACTCAAAAAGCTGGTTGAGGAAGAGAGAGAGAAGAAAGATAAGGAATTAGGGAATCGGGTCTTGTTGGAGAGAGAAATTGATCTCCTCAAGAGTGAGATACATTCGTTTCGGGAAAGAGAAAGCTCGAAAGCAAACGATCAACCTGTAGAGTGTGGAAAACCAGTTGTTGCAACGTGCCATGATGAAATGGAAACAGAAATAATTAATAAGCTGAAGGAGCTCGTCGAGGAAGAGAAGCTGGAGAAGAACAAGGAATTAGCTAATCGAGTATTGTTGGAGAAAGAAAATGCTGCTCTCAAGACTGAGATACACTCACTGCATGAGAGAGAAAACTCAAAATCAAACGCTCAAGTTATAGATAGTGAATTTTCACTTCTTGTAACTCGTGTTGACATGGAAGCAGAAATTAGTAAGCTAAAAGAGGTCATTGAGAGAGAGAAAGCAGAGAAGAAAATGGAACTAGCTAATCGCGTATCATTAGCTAAAGAGAATGTTGAAATGGAAGCGGAAATTAGTAAGCTGAAAGAGGTTATTGAGAGAGAGAAAGCAGAGAAGAAAAAAGAATTAGCTAATCGGGTATCGTTAGCTAAAGAGAATGTTGAAATGGAGAAAGAAATTAGTAAGCTAAAAGAGGTCATTGAGAGAGAGAAAGCAGAGAAGAAAAAAGAATTAGCTAATCGGGTATCGTTAGCTAAAGAGAACGATGTTCTCAAGGCTGAAGTACAATCATTGCATGCGCAAGAAAGTTCAAAGTCCAAGGATGAAGACAGTGAATTGTTGCTTCTTCGCACACAAATCGCTGAAATGGAAACAGAATTTGATAATCTCAAAATGCTTTTCGAAAATGAAAGAATTAAGTCAGATTGTGAGAGAGAAAGTAAAATGAATGAAGAACAGAAAAAAGCAGACGAAAACCAAGCCATGTTGAAAAAACTAAAAAGAAAAGTTGGGGAAGTGAGATCACAGTTGGTTATAGAGAGAGATGCAAAGAAAAAAATGGAGTTGGAAAGGCAAAAGGCACTCGATGAGAAAAGGCTTGTAGATGCTGAGATTGCCAAAGTCGAATTTTATAAGAAGAAAGCCAGTGACGAGAAATGCCGTGGAGATAATTTATCACGGCAGCTGGAGGAGAATAAGCAGAAAATTCTGAGTTTACAAAAGCAGATGCAAGAAAATATTAAAAGACTCAAGGAAGAGAAACAGAAGATTATAAGAAAAAAGAAAAACACAGATCCAGTGACAAATAAGTCAGAAATATCAAAAGACGTTGCCGAAGTTAATGAAAAGAAAGCCTTAGAAGAAAAGATTGACAAATTACAGAAGGAAATATCTATACTTTTATTCTCTAAATCATCTCTTGAGGTTTCTGTTGCAAATTCGGATAAAGATATTAATTCCAAAAATGCTGAACTGGAGATGATGAGGAAGCATTTGAAGTTAAAAAATAAGCAAGTAAAGCATGCTAAAGAAGTTGCTAAGCTGGAAAGAGATCGTAAGGATATGTTACAACAAAAACTTGATAGCATGAATTATGAATTTGTCCACTTTTTGCAGCGGATAAAAGTACTAGACGATTGCTTTGTGCACAATACAGAAGGTAGAAATAGGTCCAATAAGGTTTGTGTTTCTTCCCGTCTATTCTCTATTTATTTATTTTGTTAATACCACTCACTTTTAGAAGTACAGACACAAGTCCAATTGCAATACACCACATCGGATGAATTGGGTATGTGATATGTTTGGTTGCAACTTTTATGCAAAAAAAAAAAAACTAGCTCTTTTTGACACATTGAAAAGGCTAGCTTTTCTTGTATGCTTATAATTTCTTTTGATACATTTGGTTGTAGTGTCTCATTTCAAAAATAGTGCCACACAAAAATTCAGTTTTTAATAAATAAATAAAAAGTCTACATTAATTTGTAAAAAAAAGCCAAATGATGAATGAAAAGGCATGCCAAGTATATTACTTGTCAGAGTAAGGATTTGAATTTTTTAAGAAGTGCAAGTCTCCATTTGACTTGCCTCTTTTCTAAAGTATCCGAATAAAGAGTCTACTTGTAAGATCACCAAATTAGATTAAATGAATAGGTATCGTTTGACTTGCAAGTCCCCAGTTCACTGGCTAGCATCCAATTCATTTTTATTTTTTTAAGATTTCTCACACGACTTTATGTACTTAAATTATTGCATCATTTTGCAGGATAATATTTATAATTCTTCCCTGTCAAATCTGCAAGAGGATTTATTGAGCAAGTATCCGAATCAACTGCAAATTCCCCAAGATAATGTGGCCGAAAAGTCTAATTCTTTGGCTATCTCAGGTATCGATTCTAAAATGGATTCTATGCTTAGATGTAGTGAGAGAGAAAAGTTAGAGAGTTGCGCCATTAATTCCACCATGGCGTCGTTTACTGATACACCATTAATGGCATCACAGGGAAAAGATTCTTTGGTTACCACAACAGCTAGATTACTTGAAGGGAACACATTTTTACAATCAAATATTCACAACATCGCAGAAAATAGTGGTCAAAGTCCTATGAAGAAGAGTAGAAAAAGGAAGAGCATCGTTAATGCTGTTCAGTCTATTGAAAATTTATATTCCCAGGGTAAAAATTGGCAGATGCGTTTGGAAGGGAAGTTGTCGGAAATTCATGGTATGTTACAAAATCCAACGGGCAACTCCTTCCAAGAGAAGTCTAATAAGAAAAGAAAAAAAGGATCTTCCGTAGAGCAAGTAGAGCATATTTTTGAGGGTTCTAAGAACCCCAAGGAAAAAAATGGAATTTGTGATATTGACAGGGATAATAGAGAATTGGGATGCTTTAAGGAAATGGTAGAAGGAGATTTTATGAAACTTCTTGATTTAGATAATGATGTCGACGAGGAATGCTATCGTAGAGCTTTGGAAAGGCCATTATCACCTTTTGTTCCTGTAATGGAGTTTCAATTTAGTAATATTAAGGAAATTGTTAGAAGAGATGTGATAGATAATCGAAATTGCAAAAGTGACGCTGTTCGTAGACAAGAATCTGATATAGTGATGGGGTCGTCAGAGTATGCAGCAAATTTGTCCTGTCAAAGTGATAAACCTCCTAAATATTGTGTTGTATTTTCGGATAATGAGGATCTAAGCAGTATATCAAGAATATATTGTGCGGTTAAATCTTGTCTAGACCAGTGCTCGGTGACTTTTGAGGTGGATGAAGTAAAATTTAAATTAATACATTCTAGTTTGAAGCTGGAAAATATTTCACCTCGGTAAGTCATTCATCTATGTTAATGTTTCCTTGCTAATTGCTCGGTAGATTCAAGCTCTTTTCGATAGGCTTCATGAGGCTTGTTTGCTTGCACAGCTTTATTCAAATAAGCTGGAATTTCGAGGTTGGGGGAAAAGCTGGGTTGTCCAGCTTGAAACCTCTAGCTTTTCCAGGCCAGAAAACAAGAAAAGCCCAATTTTCAAGCTGATCAACCAAATGCAGCCCAACTTTAAAAACAAAAACAAAAAGGGCTGCTTAAAGCTGAAAGCAAACAAGTCCTTAGTCACTTTGACAGAATTGGAACATGTCCAAGTTGCTGTGACAAAGTAGGTTTATAGAAATTGATAGTATATTCATTTCTTTCATGTAACTACTTCTGACTGCTGCTCTATTTTTTCTGTGTTTTTTGTTTTTTGTGCAGAGAGAGGGCCAGTGTGGTATTTTCAGTTTTACTCAACTTTTCCGAGACAACCGCCAAGGATTGGAACTCATGGCCCACATACTTTATCCAATTATCAGACTCCTTGGCTAGATGCTTACAAAAAGGTTAGTGAAACATCTTTTTATTTTAGGGAAAAAGTCATTTTTGTACACCATGCTAGCGAGTTCTAACAATTACTACATCATGAGCTTCACATTTCGACCAATCTAACACCAAATCAAACTGTTAGAACACCATTATTAGAATTTCAACTAAAAACAATAATTATGTACACCAAGATAGAAATTTTAAATCCAAATAATCATAGATCATGATAGCTTGGCGTAATAATTGTGACATTTTACGTACTAGTGATTACTTGATAGGTCAGTACTGCTTACTCGATTTTGTGTACTGGTTTCTAAATTGTGGTGATAAATTATGAAAACCTATTACGCTAGTGAAATTGTTTTTTCCATTTGATTTAACAATTAACATCTTATAACTATCTGGTTTCCTTTACGAACTTAAAAGTTTCTTTATGCAGTGATATCAGATGCCAAGACACGAAGCCTTCTGGTAGAATTATGCTTCTCTGGCGAACTTATTAAGCTCATTGAAGATTTTCTGCTAAATAGAAGATTTCTGGCCTCTACTGATATGTTTTCCGAGTCATTATCATTAAATGATTTTAGAGTAAATATTCTTTTAAATGAAAAACAAGTACTTTTGTATAGCACGCTGGCTTCAAGGTTTCAGTTATTGCATGGGACAATCATATTAACATCAATTTGTGTAGCGACTGATCAAATTGGTTTTCTATGTGAGGCTTCACATAACTTATTTAGGTTAAGTAAGATCGAAAACTCTTTGGTGCGGGATATTCTTCATATTTTTGCTTATGTGTGTGGGCCGAAGTACTTCGCCATTGAAGACTATATTTTAACAATGACTGTGGTGAGATCTCTGGTGGCATTTCTTGAGAGAGAGAGTGATAAAAGAGGTTATGCCTGTTGCCTTTCGTCTAGCATGAAGGTTTTTGATAAATGTCCATTTTCTGAAGATGCAGTTTCTATGGATGTAGTTACTTCTTTGCTGTTGGAAAAGCTTCAGAAATATGTGAGCGATGCGGACAATACAAGTCCTATAGATACATATGAATCGCATCCCATGTCGTGTAGTGAGAATTGTTGCTTAAACAAGTTTGAGACGGCCACCGGGGAATCGGCTTATATATATGATCAGAAAATTTGCCACTTTAGGGATATCATCTCGCTGGTGGAACTGGTCGCAACAAACATGGTAACTAATGATTCTTTTTATAATATTTTCCTATTCTTCATATAGAGTAGTTAGTGTGTTAATGAAGTTGAAATTCATAATCCAATTATCACTTTTTGTTGGTTAAAAAAGATGGGGGTATTAAATAATTGGCATATTTTTCCTAATAGTTGAACCTTAATTTTTTGGACCAAGTATTCTGCAAGCTCTACAAAGAATTGTGCTGTTATTCTGGATACATATACTTCACATTTATTGGATGGCTTTGAAATGTCTGATTGATTCAATTATCTCAAGTCTTCAGTTTCATGGGCTTACGAGACGGTGTTAATTCCTGTGAACTGATTTTGAGAACGTTTGAAATGCTCCTCCATTGTTTGCTTTGGAACTTGTTATTTTATGGAATTCTTGTCCACTCCTATGTAAACAAATGCCAGCATGTAATATCGTAACTAATACCTTTTGTTTCTTTCTTATCCGGCACGTTCCTGAATAAAAAATCTCATTGTGTTAGATAGTACTGTGCTACTTAATGTTAAGGGAATATACGTAAATTTTTTACTGCCATCACTATTATGGTTTTCTTAGAATTTGTAGTTCTAACCTCTTTCTGTCCTCTCCTTAATTTGCAGCACTGGGACTGGACTTGCGAACATATAGTTCCGCAGATGTTAAAATTACTAGACCTGTGCCCCCTTGGGAACTTCTTCACCAGCATCGTTGTATTTCTCGGGAAATTGGGAAGGTAAAATATTCAGTTAAGGATGGCTAATGATGTTAATGTTTTATGGCTTCATGTTAAATTTTAAAATCTGAGCCAAAATATTGTTAAGTCGAAATTGTTATCTTACCAAAATAACTTGCCATATTTTCTCTTCTAATCCCTTTGCATCTTCTTTAATTCAGACAGTAATTTAGTATATTCAGTGCATAAATTGTAAGAAAGTTCTCTTATAAGCTTGCTCTTATTCTAAGCCTTGGTTGTGGGGTCCAAAAAGAACAAGTATCTGCACTAGATATAGAAGCATTCAAATCAGGCTAGATTGTGAAGATTTGTGATGTTAGTGGATGTAATTTATATAAAACGGGTCATTTGAAATGATGGTGGATATCGAAGTAATATAAATCCTATCAACCTTATACACACTGTTCCGCCTAGTCATATGTGGATAAACTAATAAATTTTGCGAGTTTTTTTTTCAAATTTAATTGAACATTGTATGTGAAGATTCAATATAGTTACTGACATTTTGTAGGTATTATGTTACAGTAGTTGGTTGAGTTGCGAATTCTACATTGAAGTTAAGAAAAATATTAATTGATAGTTTTATCAGATATATAACCAGAAGACCTTTGTGAGTTCATGAAAGGACCTGCTTATCATTAAAAAATTCATTTCCTCTCTCCCTCCCTTTCTGAGAGGTGATTCGACAATCCTTATTCCACCTAAAGGTTTGTTTTGTTTCAAAAACATGATGAAGTTTTCTCAAATTGGTTTCATTTTTGTTTTGAGATGTATTCTTCGATGATTTTCTTAGGAGACCTGGATCAACTTTTTTTTAGGTTGCATTTTTCTAGATCAAAGATCAGGTGCAATAGTATGTTCTTTAAGTGAATTATATAACCTGTTTAAGAATTGCCTCCCTTGTGTATTAATGTAATTTAAATTCGTTTCTGTGAAGCTAATCACTTATTTGTCTCATGTTTGGTTGAACAGGCTTGGAGTTGATGCGAGTGGGTATAACAACAAGGGTGTTGAGAGCTTGAGAAGTCGTATATCTGCTTTGCTAAACCAGAACTTCGCAAAGGAATTAGCATTTCCTGCTCAAATCATTATAATTAATGCGTTGGTTGGCATCATTCCTATTAATTCTGAGAAACTAATCAAGTCTCATGCTGATATTCCATCTAGCTACCGAGAATTCGCTATTAATATAAGAAATTGGTACTCAACATTAAGCATTGAGCAACAATCATTGTCACTCCGCTTTTTTGAACAGCCAGTGAGCCAAGTTAAGGAGCTATTTAGTGCACAGGTAAAAGTTTAGGAGTGTAATTTGATGTTAAATTTGACCTGTGAAATTTTGTAGACTTTTGTATGTAGGTAAGATATTGTTGTTGAATGTCAGTCATGTTCATCCAAAGATGAAGCTGGGAAAGCTCTAATTATATTACATATTGAAAGGTCTGGTTATTCTTTTTATTGCTTAGTTTATTTTAAGATTGTCATGATTATAAAAAAAATTGACAATTTCGCATATCTTTTTGCAAAGGGTTTCTCCCCTCGGTTGGAGGGAGTACAGTTATTTTAATCAATAAAAAGGTTGGGGCCGTTAAGAACAACCATATTTATCTTGTACATTTTCATTTCAATTTCCGTATTTTGTCCGTGATATATTTATAATTGACAAAAACCCAGCCATAATAATCATTTGTTTAAATTTAGATCAAGCTTCTTCCGATTCTATACATGATACTAAATGAAATTTACTCATCCATATTTATAAAAATTAAATACCAAATTAAAAAAATTCTCTGACAAAATGAAAGTTTGGAACTGAAAAATAGCAAGTAAGGACTTAAATTTAGAGTGAGTCCGAATGAATAATTTATAGTTTCACAATATACGATATTAAAAAAAATATGAATAGTTTCAAATTTAGTTCCGTTTCAACCGTTATGTTCGTTATTGAATCGTCTATCATTTTAAACAAATTAAATATTTTTTTAAACGATTAGTATTCGAAACGACATTTTATCATGTTACTCGAAACAAATTAACTTATTGGCCTTTTATAAAACCGTAAGTCTCGATTACGATCCGTAGATTTTTTTTTTGAGATAAGTATGACAAATTTTATTTTAAACAAATTAACAATTTTTTTAAAATGATTAGTATTCGAAACGACATTTTATTATGTTACTCGAAACAAATTAACTTATTGACCTTTTATCTATAAATAAGTCACGATTACGGTCCGTAAATGTTTTTTTTGAGTTAATTAGTTCTCTGGAAAATTTTCCAGAGAGCTTGGCCAATCGATCGGTTGTGAAGTCTGATCGATCGGCCTCTGTAAAATTTCCAAATTTCAACACAGGGGTAATTTGGTAAATTTACAGTTAAACCGTAAATTGACTTACGGTTCGGAAAAAAAATTTACGGTTTAAATGTGGAAACAGATAAATTGTAATGGGAAAATACAGCCTCTATGGACAAACGACAAGAGAAAAAAGAGCATTGCCACTGGAACACATCCTTACCCACTTCTGCAAACAACAACAATAGTTGCCACTTTCATATTTGTAGGTTCAGAAGGAACCATTTGGTGGCCATTGAAATAAATATGTCGTTGAGCAACCATGTCGTTGTTACCCGAGTATACCACGTTCATCGTCAAGGTTCGAACCCTGTCGCTTGCGAAGTTTCGCAGGTTTTAACTTCAAAGGAGGAATCAAAAAAAAATATGCGGTTGGACTCCAAAGACCAAGAGTTATTCAAATTTAAATTAGCTATTATATTTAAAAAGCTTTTTGAAATTGTTGTCATTTCACAAGTGGTACTTAATTTATACTTAAATAAGATCACAATTGTATCTAAATATAGATAAATGTTTAGTACATATTTTTCTGGTGAACAAATATGAATATCCTTTAGGAGTAAAATGGAGTATTATTTTAGATGGATATGTAAATAACACATTTGAAAACACGAAGAGACGTTTTATACATACAGTACATCAATCCTCCATAGAAAAGCAATAAAAACAACAACAAAAGAAGAAGATATACTGGAGAGTAGAATGTTTATACCCCAGTAATGTCCCTATGTCAAGCTTTTATTAGTGTGTATGTATGTAAATTTACTTACTGATAGAAAAAGTGTCGTTAAATTTTGCAACTGTTTAGTAACTGATGGTAATAGCTCTAATTTACTTATTGTTTATTTCAATAAAATGTTATGTTGAATCACCCAGATTACCTCTCTCCAGTTTGCTGCCCTTAAAACGCATTGATTTGTTATTATTTTTTTTTTTTTAGCTACTATTTGTTTTATGTTGTGATACATGATGTGGTTGTTCATATTCATGTATATGTTACATACATTATATATAAGCTTTAAGTTTGAGACTTATGACTTTTTAGCTTGCTCTTATGCATGTATCTTGTTCCACCCCTCCACTATATAAAAGGGTTTGAGTCTTCATAGTTGGATATATTTATACTTGAATAAAAATATTTTCCTCTCTCCATACATTTCTTCTTATGTTGATAGATTGCTAATATTTGTCACACAACACGTTATCGGCACTTTGCTTAAAAACGAAGTCAAGAAATCGCTAGATAGTTTCATTAGAAGGGAGTATACGGATCTATTTCTTGCTCGAAGAGTTAAGAATAGGGTTTATTGGGTTGTTAGATCACATATCGATCATCCTTTCGCATTTACCGAATTAAGGTACATAATTTCTACTTGTAATAAAACGTAGAAATTGCATGATTAATTAAGAATAGAACCGGAAATCTCATGTTTAAGATTTATATCATATGATGGATGGTATTTTTTTGATGAAAAATTGCTATTGGAACCCATATATGTCACTTATAAAATGAGTTATAACTTGCATAGTTAGACATAAAAAATTGTCGGACCTAAATTGTCACTTTTAGAACATTGGAGGACTAATCTGTAACTAATTAAAACTTTAGGGTCTCTCTATAAAGATCCTGAAACTATAGGACCAGATCTGTAATTACCCTTAAAATGCATATAGTTTCCTGTATTTACACTAATAGTCCCTGTAGTTACTCCTTATATACAGAATAATATATATGTACGAGTTTACCTAATGTTTAGACCAAAAATACTTATTTACATGCAAATGATCTAAGATTTAATTGATACATCTAAAATTTGTAGAAATCTTGTAGAAAATACCTCTTGCATGATAGTATTAATTGCTTGTGTGACATTAACTAAATTTAGGCTCTTAATATGCCACAATTTATCGCCTATGAATTGATATAACCTATGCGATGTATTAATTACCCATAAAAAATGGTAAAAGTCACACTTTAGTGTTATATTAAATAATAACTCATGTGGTTTAATATTACTACTCCATGTATGACTAGTTTAGATGAGTATGACATGCTTTTATATTACGATATTGTTGAATACTATTTTATCTTGCTCGTAGACATTTATATGTTATGTGAGCTTATAAATTGCCTCGAATTTGAACATTTTACAATGTATCTCTTTTGAGTAGAAATTTTCCTCAAGCTTAAACATTAAGATGTAGCTTTTGAGTTGAAAATTTGCGAAATTCAGTATATGTATTCACATTTAAGTTTGAATAATTATGAATCTTCCCCAAATAGGCTCACCTATTTGGATACGATGCCTATGAAAGATAAAGGCGGAAGTCGCTCTACTAATGAGATCGGTTTTTAAGTGACATTCGTGCCCACCCCCTCACCGTCTTTCCTGGTTGTGTTCAAGTAGAGCTACCGAAATAGGTTTAGTAAATAATAAGTTCCACGAGTGTGTTTATATAGGTGTATTTTTCGTCGAATTGGTGTCTCAGTATCGACCTGTCGTTCGGTCAATGAGAAACTATTCACAAAAGCAAAACTTGTGTTTTTCAAACCTGCCATTTCGAAACAAAGTTTTTTCTTATGAAAACTATAATAGACATAAACCTGTCGTTTTATATGATAATTAATTCAGAACTCCCAACACATGTTGGATGCCATCTATGATGAGGAAAATTGCAAATCATACTTGCGAAATGATTGTTTAGACGACGATCTTATTTCGTCACTAAAGTTAGTCACCCCGATGTGTGAAAATATGATGCCCAATTTTTTTTTGGATGCCATTTTTGATGAATAAAACACGAAGTGTTTGTTACTTCATAGTTGAAGGATAAGGCGTTGATTTTATTACGCCGCCGCATGTTAGACGCGATGACGTCTATGGTGAACTTTTTGTCTAAAATTGACAATTATAGCAAACTTTCACCAAAATACTAGCTTCAAAAACGTATTCCATAAGCAGTACTATGAATTTATATTCACTATGTTCCTTTAGATCATCACCCATCTATTATTAAACAAGAAAATTGCACCGATGAGTATTTTTTTTAATCCTATTGCGTTAATGGCGAATTGTTTGCATGATACTAATGCTCTTCATGGACATTTTCCCCCGAATCGAGAACCGAGACAAGGGTTATTTGTCTTGAACTGTCACGAGTCTAACATTCGCCTAGCCAAGAAAGGTTTAGACAATCGTCAAAACCGAAGATCTGTGGCTTCCAAGACAGTCCTTGAAAGGAACAATAAAGGCCCGTCGTCCCAAATAAAGAGACAATGCTCAAACAGCCAATTCTCTGCTATAAATGACCAATGTCATTATCGGCTACTCCTTAAATAGTTCAAAACTATTATGAGGGTAGAAAAGTTGAAACTAATGCGGTTAAAGCTAACTGAAAGGAAACTCTTGAGATCCCCGGTTTTGTAGCTCAAATGAGTTTGGTATCTTTTTTTATTATTTTTTGAGCCGATTTGTCGCTCATGTGGATTATATTTTTTCATTTGGATTATGATTATTCTATTTGGACCATACTTTTGGATTATGGTTTTCTTATTTATAAAATTTCTCGAAATTAGTTTGATTCCCAAAATGCACTAAATGATAAGTGCGCGCATAGACTCCCCCAAGTCTAAATAAATGCCAGACGCACTTGGAAATTTATGAAATGTCACGAGATCATGTATATACTAGTTGTAAATTGCTTGCAAGGATAGTCGTCCCTGTTGGACGTCGTGTTCATGTCGAAACACGTTGATTTGGTCGAACCCACCAAACAAATGACGCTGCCGTTGGCTGTCAGTCTGTAGTCATTCCCATGTAACGATGAAGTTGACCTGTTCTGAATTCATTCAGCCCCGAAAGTGGTAAACTGAAACTCGTTTGTCGCACCCCTTCAATACATTTTTTAAAGTTTGAGACTTATGGATTTCTAACTTTCCTCTTATACATGTATGTTGTTCCACCCCTTCAATATATAAAGGGGTTGGAATATTCATAGTTGGATACATTTATACTTGAATAAGAATATTTTCCTCTCTTTTCATACATTTCTTGTTATGTCGATAGTTTGTTAATAACTACCCACAACATTTTACAAATTATACCAAAAATTGTGATCATTCGTTTACTATGCTTTTTGTCCCCAATGAAATCGTAGCGATTTGAAATTGGAATACTTATTAAGTAGTAGTACTAGTTTTCACACTGTTGTTGCATTATAAATGGGTAATAATAACATACATTCAGTTGAGTTATATGTATAGTTGTATGTTACATGCCACATAATATTCAAAAGTCATACACCACCAGATTCAACATAACACAACACACATAATAAATAGCATTGCCAAAACAAATGTATATATGTGCTACGAGCACTACAAGGTTACGAATTAGCGATACGCCAAAAACATGGCAATGTAAATAAGTTTATGACTTAAAACATATTTTTTCAACACAACAAACACAACACAGTTTTATATTATTTATTCTTTTTTGGTGCAATCTCCCCCATGTTTCTCATCTGTATTTTCAAGCATCTCCACAGTAGTAGTTGTTGGATGGGGCCACATACGTGATCAGTTAACCTTTTCAGATATCATCATATTTTTCACACTAAAAAAATTTGGCAATCAACAAGTTAGTTATAATAGAATAAAAAAACATTAAGCTTTTAAAATTTAAGACACAAATTTACAATAAAATAAAAGAGATTAAGTCTACCATGCGTTTGTCATAAAAAAAGCAATTAGTACATCAGGTTTGCAAAAACTTGATTTAGTACCTTTATGTGACAAATGGAGGTGACAAAAGTGGCTTAATCTATATAATAAAGTAAAGACATGAAAATACCAGTTTGTAGAAGCAATTGCAAATAAAATTAAGAAAAAAATGGTAAAGCACACAGTAAACCCTACAAGCATCCAACGCATGAAATACGCGACTTGCTCATGAGGTTCCGGGGTGATGTAGTCCCCTGTTAGTTTATTCCAAAGTAGCTTTTGAAATGCAGTCCAATCCGTCTCCTCCTTCAAAATCACATCCAATGTCTCATTCTCATTAGGTTTCTCTTTTGGTAACTGCTCCTCCTTAGGAGGCACTTTTGATGACTCTGCGCGGATGCATGGAATATTTTACCCAATTTGAGTATGGATCGAACGAGCACAATAGCCGGCGGCTAGGGGTGAACCTGACATTCGGGTTTAAAAAGCACATCTGTAGGCAAAAATCATCAATTCATAGATGTTTTCAACTATATATACATAACGTAAAATTGCTTTAGCATGGTTTAAAAGATTGTGACATAATTCTAATTTTTGTCCGATCTATAATGTATTTCGAACTACTAAAGCACTTTATAGTTTCCCCGTAAATCAGTTTCTCATGTACCCAAATAATTCACAATTTCATCCCATGTCATGAACTAAATTGTGGTCATGCCCTGTATGTATATCTTAAAATCATTTCCAACTCAGTTCATATGAAGAGTTTTTTTTATGGTTTTCAAGTAATTGTCTTGTTAGTTGTAGTGGAGAATCACTAACAAAAAATATTTAATTTGCATGTACAGGATAAAAAAAAACTACAAAGCAATTTTGTCATCTGAACCACTGTTGGTTGGTGGGTGCTTACACAGCATTTAATCTTTATTGCAATGCAACATAATGAAAATTATTCATGACCCACCAATCAAAAACGGTATACAGGCTCGTCATCTCAAAATCTACCCAAGCATAGCATTATCCAGTCGATATATATATATATATATTATATATATATATCGGGCGGTTCAAATGACCTTCCTTTTTTATACTCTTTTTACACTCCGATAAAAAACACTCCAAATCAAGATTTCAGGAATGCAGATCTGCACGGTTTCACGACGAAAAACGAAATATGCGTATCGTTTTTTTTTCGAAATGTATAATTGCATGTAATGACTTTTAAAATTTAGCCTAATTTCTAATACCCGCAATTATACATCGTAAAAAAAAATTCGATTTATTTTTGTAAATCAACGTATTATTCTATTTCTAAACTGTTTGTTCAAATAAAACTGTAATTTTTTTAATATTTTACGAGGTTGATTTCAGAACAACGAGTTTAACTTTGGAACTACGACTTTGTTTTTCAAAGTACGAGTCTCAGACTGGATTCAGATTATACTGACTGTATATAGGGATATCAAACAGATCTGAATTGTATAGGATCCGATCCGAACTGATCACCATTTGGAGTGTACTAGTCGTTTCTATTTGAAAGTATTACTTATCACCAAAAAAATCTTAGCCGTACATTGTGTAACTAAACGTATAAGTATCAAATAGAGTAAGTTAACAGCTCAACAATAGTAATTTTTTTTTATATAAAATACCCAGTTTGATCTCTTTTTTTATTTTATTTTTTATAATCAAGATAAATATAGACTATAGTTACTTACCACCTCATTTTTCATCCTAGGAATTACAGTTAACATCAATAAACAATCCTAGATTTGGTCCCTTTACTTTCAAGTCCAACAGCAAGTGTGACAAGTTTTAAAAGTGTGATAGAAACTACTATCTTTTGGTATATATTACGAATGATAAGTCACGCTAAACAATGAAAACCCCCGCTTGGATTTCACAAAGTAACGCCATGCCCGATATTCATTTGGCCTCTATTATCGTATTTTATCGAGGATGTGTTTCCCGAGGAATTACCACCTGGTTTGCCACCAATTCGTGGAATCGAACATCAAATCGATCTCATTCCCGGTGCTGTTTTACCTAACCGACCAGCCTATCGTTGTAATCCCGAGGAAGCCAAAGAACTGCATCGCCAAGTGTCAGAGTTGATAGAGCGTGGGTATGTTCAGGAATCGATGAGTCCTTGTTCGGTTTCGGCATTACTCGTACCGAAGAAGGATGGTAGCATGCGTATGTGTGTTGATAGTCGGGCTATCAACAAAATTACTGTAAAGTATCGCTATCCAATACCACGCCTTGATGATATGCTCGACGAATTGCATGGTTCAATATGTTTTTCAAAAGTTGATCTTAAGAGCGGATACCATCAAATCCGTATGAAAGAAGGTGACGAGTGGAAGACCGCTTTCAAAACGAAGCAAGGGTTGTTTGAATGGCTGGTTATGCCATTCGGTTTGTCAAATGCACCGAGCACCTTTATGCGTTTGATGAATCATGCCTTACGTAAGTTTATTGGGCAGTTTGTTGTTGTTTATTTCGACGACATACTTATATATAGCAAGTCCTTTGCCGAACATTTGGAGCATCTACGACTGGTCCTCGACGTTCTACGTCGAGAAAAGCTTTTTGGGAATTTGAAGAAATCTGACTTTTGCCAAGACCGAGTCGTCTTTCTCGGTTTTGTGGTTTCAGAAAGGGGTGTTGAAGTTGATGAGGAGAAAGTAAAAGCAATCAAGGAATGGCCTGAGCCGACTAGTGTTTCGGAGGTTCGAAGTTTTCATGGATTAGCATCATTTTATAGACGTTTTGTGAAAAACTTTAGCACTTTGTTAGCCCCTCTAACTGAGTGTACTAAAGTTAATGGTGCGTTTAAATTTGATAAGGCTGCTCGTAAGAGTTTTGAGATAGTAAAGGAGAAATTATGCTCGGCTCCAATTTTGGCTCTGCCCGACTTTTCGAAAACTTTCGAAATCGAGTGTGATGCATCCGGGGTAGGCATAGGGGCTGTCCTCATACAAGACAAGCGACCAATTGCTTATTTTAGTGAGAAGTTGGGTGGCTCTCGACTCAATTATTCCACCTACGACAAGGAGTTCTATTCCTTGATACGAGCCTTGGAAGTGTGGCAGCATTATTTACTTCCAAAGGAATTTGTAATACACACCGACCATGAGTCTTTAAAATATTTGAAGAGACAAGCAAAACTGAACCGAAGACATGCGAAGTGGGTCGAGTTTATGGAAGTATTCCCATATGTTATCAAATTCAAGAAAGGAAATTCGAATGTTGTTGCCGATGCTCTTTCTCGAAGACATGCTCTTATATCGATCATGAGTGCGAACTTGCTTGGATTCGAACTCATCAAAGATCAGTACTCAGAAGATCCAAAATTGTCCTCTATCTATTCGGCATGTGAGAAAGAGGCCGTGAATGGGTTCTATCGCCACGAGGGATATCTTTTTCGGATGGGAAAGCTTGTAATTCCGAATTGTTCGGTTCGGGAATTGTTAGTTCGAGAGGCTCATAGTGGTGGTCTGGCAGGACACTTTGGGGAAAAGAAGACTTTGGAAATGGTCAAAGAACATTTTTATTGGCCTGCTATGATAAAAGACGTACATCGGGTTGTTGAGAAATGTGTAATTTGTAAAAAGTCCAAGAGCAAAGAAGCAAATCAAGGGTTATACATGCCATTACCCATACCGAATCAACCTTGGGTGGATGTGAGTATGGATTTCGTATTGGGATTACCAAAAACACAGCGGGGTATGGATTCGATCTTTGTGGTAGTTGATCGTTTTTCAAAAATGGCTCATTTCATCACGTGTCACAAGACGGACGATGCATCACATATTGCGGACTTGTTCTTTCGAGAAGTTGTGAAACTACATGGTATTCCGAAAACAATCGTGTCGGATCGAGATGTCAAGTTCTTGAGTTACTTTTGGAAGACGTTGTGGAAGAAATTGGGTACTAAACTTCTATTTAGTACAGCATGTCATCCGCAAACCGATGGACAGACCGAGGTAGTAAACCGAACTTTGTCTACTTTACTTCGAAGTCTTATTGGTAAAAATCTGAAATCATGGGATGGGGCTCTAGCAATGGCCGAGTTTGCTTATAATCGTAGTGTGCATAGGGTTACGAAACTCAGCCCTTTTGAGATTGTTTATGGTTTTAATCCTATTACACCTTTGGAATTATCCCCGTTACCTATCAGGGAGAGGATTAGTATGGATGGAGAAAAGAAAGCCGAGTTGGTTAAAGAGATACATAAGAAGGTGAAAGAATGGATTGAGAAACAAAATGAAATCAATGAGCGAGTGACGAATAAAAGTCGAAAACATGTTGTTTTCAAACCAAGCGATCTAGTTTGGGTGCATTTGAAGAAGGAGCGGTTTCCAAACCTACGGAAATCAAAACTTATGCCAAGGGCCGATGGTCCTTTTCGGGTATTGTCTAAAGTCAACGATAACGCATATAAGATTGAACTACCTGAAGGTTACCAAGGATCAAACACTTTCAATGTTCGGGATTTGACTTCATACATTGAAGACGATGAAAATATGGATTTGAGGGCAAATCCTAATCAACCCAGAGGAGATGATGTGCATCATGTAGCATTCGAATATGAATCTAAGCTCAATATTCCTCATATGGGTCCGGTAACTCGTTCAAAATCTAAGAAGCTCGAAGTAGGTAATGAGCTGCTAATGACAAAGGAAATAGCTCATTTAATAGCTTTGAACAGCAGCTTTACCAATACGTCGAATCTTGGCTATTTCGAGAAGCGCAATAATCCGATTCATGAATCTACACATTCATTGATTCTAAGTGGTCAAAGTCATTAATTAATATTATAGATAAGTGTAAAGGGTATGCATGTATCTAACTAGATTCATGTAATCTAAGTTGTTGATCTTATCCTATCTTAAGTATGACGTTTTTTGGCTCTATATAAAGCCATATGTATCAAGTTATAGACACACTTGAATGATATAAAGAATTAAGCTTTTTGCTTGTTTATCCTTTTCTCTTATCTTGCAATTTGTGGAATTCAGATTGTTAGTGGCGAGTTAAACCCCGATTCTTATCACTCCCCTTCTTCTCTCTCCGGAGTGTGGTGAATCATCCTAACGGAACTTGTTTGTGGCGCCTTTGGGCTTATCAAGCTTGTTTCATTAGAACCCTAACCCATCTTGTTTGTGGCGCCTTCGGCTTATCAAACACGAAGAGTTGGTTTCTCTCTTGAGTTCTCCTAAAATTCAGTGACTTACCGACATCTTAGCATCCCGGGCACATCACTCTCTCTATATTCTCTCTCTATATCTATATACATATATATGTGAGCTAATATGTCACACAACAATATATATATATATATATATATATATATATGTGTGTGTGTGTGTGTGTGTGTGTGTTGGGAAGCGTTCAAGGAACGGTTTTGTACACTCTGATGCAAAAACGCTCAAAATCAAGATTTTATTAATGCAAATCTCTATGATTTCACGATAGCAACACAAATATGCGACTTGTTTTTTTTTTCGAGATGAATAACTGCATGTATTGAATTTTTAAATTTTACCTTACTTTTCAAAACATGTAATTATACATCTCGGAAAAAAAAAACAAGACGCATATTTGTGTTCCCGTCGTGAAACCGTGGAGTTTGTATTAATCAAATCTTGATTTAGAGCGTCTTTGTATAAAAGTGTCTATAAAAATGTCTTTTGGACGCTCCCCTATATATATATATATATATATATATATATATATATATATATATATATCAAACCCACTATTTCAATAAATGACTGTAACGACTTTATTACAACTTAAATCAATAAAAACTTGTTATAATTTTTCCTTATCTTTTGTATCAATTGAGCATCTTCATGTTGTTGATGACTTTTTCTTTACTGAAGACTGTTTTGAACAATTTTATGATAGTTGATCCCATCAATATTGCTTTATTTGGTATCAAAACATTGGTCTCACTTTGATTTTGGTCTGAATAGAAGTTTCGATCTTGCACCCAATGGTGCAACGAGTGAGTATATTTGGTTGGAAAGAACCCACGAAACTCCGAGGAGAGCCACAACACACCAAAATCTGATCTATCGGATCTAACCTTTTGAACTACAACTCATAGGTCACGAAATCGGAGAGACGGGGTGAAATAGATCTACTACTTTCTGACAAAAGTAGCACATCGTTGACGGATGAACAAAAATGGGGGAAGGAAAGAGATGATCAGAGTAACACCTTATGAAGCCCGAGGTTAGGGGTTCCGAAGCACCACCCTACTCCGAGACGGGCGATTGCTAGGGTTAGGAATAAAGAGAGAGATCTTATTTTAGAGAGAGAGAGATAGGCTGGCTAGGGTAGATAGAGAGATTTTATTTTAGAGTATGTTGAGTTCAACTCTATCCATTTAATATAGTCCGCTCGTTGGACTCTTGAAATGTATTTGTTGATCTTTATTTTATCCTTTTAAGCTGCAAATGGCTTTGTATTTACATGCAGAATTCGATAAGTGTTGGTGGGTTTCTTCCTTGTTTGAATTTATCATTGTTTCACTCCAAGATCAAATTCCCTCTCACTTTGCATCCGGACCGCTACTTTTTTCGTTTGCTTCTCTTCCTGACACGTGTTCCCCTTCCTGTATTCTATCGTGTCACTCCTTTTATGTTTCTCTTTAACCCAATTAGTCCAATGTGCCTTTCTTTTAGTTACTTAAGTTCTTTGTAATTATTATTTTGTCTTAAGGAAATATTGGATGCAAACAGGGGGACATCCTCCTAGGTTCCTCCCAATCCGCCGCCAACCAGTATACCACATGGTCCTCTCCAAATTCAACCTTCTCATTCATCACTGCCCCCCGGCAATGCTTCCCTCGTTGCTATAACCTATAACGGCGTCATACCAATCAAGAAACCTCCTTTTACTCGATGGCTCCAACAACGCCACCGTCTGAAGAACTAACTTCCTCCTCCTCTGCCACGTCAACATTCTTACTTGACTCGGGCAACTTTCTCCTACGTAACAAGACGGGATGATTAGTCTAGTCGACCTTAGAAAACCCTACCGACACCTTCGTTCCCTCATAGACTCTCTATCTCTCTAG
This sequence comes from Primula veris, assembly GCA_963682055.1. Classification (NCBI taxonomy): domain Eukaryota; kingdom Viridiplantae; phylum Streptophyta; class Magnoliopsida; order Ericales; family Primulaceae; genus Primula; species Primula veris. Next base: position 15,764,784 of record OY821743.1, on the reverse strand, counting down.
GAAATCCTACTCTCCGAGTCTCCAGACGATACTCGTTCTGTCTCATCCCTTCCGGTAGCCTCACCCTCAAATAGAATGACTCGATAGAATACTAGAACCAAGGACTAAACGCCTCTCTCATGAAAAACCTAACAAGACCTACCTGAACCGTACAACCGATCGTTATACTATAGTTGTTGGACCCAACCTTCCAGAATATGGTCATCATAGCCTACAGCAGTGACTACGTCGAAGGTAACGATATTCTACACTTTCTAAAACTCAACAGTGATGGGAACTCAAGGATATGCAGATCTACTAGGGGTAGCGGGACGGTTACGGCTAGATGGGCAACTCTGAGGGATCAGTGTCAGGTTTTTGGTTACTATGGAAACTTCGGTGTTTGTAGTTATAACAACATGAACCCCGTTTATGGATGCCCTTCGCATAACTTCCACCATGGTGATGGAAAGGATAATCGAAAAGAGTGTAAGAGGAAGGTCGATATCGACGATTAATTTTCCCGATAGGGTTACTATGTTCACTACCAGAAAACGTAGCATTACCGACCAACTTCAGTGACTGAATAACGGTTGGTCGCCAATATAACGACTGAAATATCTTAGTCGGCAAAAATACTTAGCGACCAGAATTGGCGACTGATAGTTGTCGGTAAACCAACGAATAGTTTAAACAGTCACTAATTACAAGGAATGTACCGACTGAAAAATATTCAGTCGGCAAAATATATTACGACTGGAATTTCCGACTAATAGTTGTCGGTGAAACAACGACTAACTAAATCCGTCTCTAATCACAAGATTTAGTTGTAAAAAACAATCCCAAAGTATCTTAAGTAAAAGTACGAAGAAAACAACAATAGAAATATTTTACTGATCATAATAATAGTCTGTAAATTGTAATTTTCTCTTAATTTTAATGAAATATTAAAAAAGGTGATATAAAAAATGAATATTAATTAAATCATTAAAACTATATACAATTGGTCTAAATTCTGGTATAGATAGTATTTTGATAAACACATTTACATCGCTATAAGTGGTACATTATCATTGCTAATTGTGACATTCCTACCGTATCACACAAGTATAATATTAGAAAGTTCATAATATTACGGAACCTGCACACCCTTGTGGTATACCGAAAGTGTGGTTTGTAATTGTATGGTGTGATACATTACCAACATCGATAGCGCCATAAAAAAATCAAAAGTATTTCATATATCGACATAACAAACCACAAAATACTAATTTACATTGAAAATATTTGAACGAAAATCCAAAGTGGCATACATAGACATTACAATTTACAATAACAAATGCTGGTACTCAATAGCACTTTTGGATCATCAAATGAAATCTAAAACTAAATGACGATTTGTTTAAACATTCGGTGTACAAATTCTACAAAATCTAGAAAGGGGTTATTCAATTGTACTACTTGAAAGTCTTGTGGTAGTAAATAAAGTATTCGTTTAAGTAAACAAGGATGCCGGTATTATTAGCTCACGGTTACTAACATTAAACATCTAAACTGTAAAGAGAATAAGAGAGAAAATATTATAATTTGTTTTGGTGAGTTAAGAATCAAAGTAGATAAGATAGAGATGTATAATGTATGATGAACTATATTCAAATATAAATAAAAATGTAGTATTGGGTGAATATTTTGAGAACTCGTTAGGTTTGTTTGACTGAATATTTTGTGAACTCGTTGGGTTTATTTTGCTGAATATTTTGAGAACTTGTTAGGTTTGTTTGGCTTAGTATTTTGAGAACTTGTAAGGTTTGTTTGGCTGAATATTTTGAAAACTTGTTGGGTTTGTTTTGCTGAATATTTTGAGAATTTGTTAGGTTTGTTTGGCTTAGTATTTTGGGAACTTGTCGGGTTTGTTTGGCTGAATATTTTGAGAACTTGTTGGGTTTTTAAGAACTTGTTCGGGCTGTATGGCTGAATATTTTTCAGCAAATAAGCAGAGTTATTCGAGACTATGGTCCATTCACCTGAAATAATTGAGTATAGGGTTCTCTTATAAGTATACACCACACTTGCCAATTTTCTCTTTGCATAATTTATATTCTTCAAAAGAATTTAAGAAAAAGATAACATTTTTCATCAAAGAAAGCAATTTCAGTGAATGTTAAATTTTTGTTTTTCTCATGATCAGTTAACTATCCACATAAAAGCATCATTTTATTGTTATATGGAATTGTGTACAACATAATATACGTTAACATATTCTAACTTTCTTTATCAAGCTGAGTATGTCTCGAATGTGGGATAAAATTTGTCGCATATGCAAACGCAAGCCGAAGCTAGTGGCGAGAGCCGAATTATTTAGAGAAGTAGCAGGAGGAGAAAAGAAAGGTGGGGACATGTATGGTTCGAGATCGGCGGTAGATTAATTTTATTACCGAGAGCGTAGAGCTCCTTTGTCATCGCTACCCGAGTCGTCAGCACAAGTGGTTGCTCGAGCTATGACAAAAGGATAAATATTTAGAAAAGGTTGTGGTTAGCGGGAAGGAGGAACGTGACCGGGCCATCATGAAAGTTGTTGATGATGTGATCCGTCATACGGTCCTTATGTAGAGCATTGCGTATTCAAGAAGGTGAATAAAATGATGAAAAATAACCTTGACGACCATACAATTCTAGTGAATCTGAAATAAGCACAAGTGAGCATGACGATTGATGTCTGTTGTTTTTCTTTTATTTTTTGTTCATAAGGGGTTCTATCTATTTTATTTGGGTAGAAGTTGTACTATGTACAATTAGTATTTTGGAATACTCGATGTGTTTAACTTTTTATTATTTCGATGTTATGAATATATGATATTCGTTCTAATCTTTTTTTTACTGTAGATTGATGTGGATAATATATATGCGCAAATAGAATAATATTATATATTAACATTTATTCATTAATATACTGACTGTTACAAATGGTCGTCAAATAAATTAAGCATTTTTTGTGAAAAATTACCTACTGTTCTATGCAGTCGTTGAATAGAAAAATTATTTTTCCGACTGAATGTTTGATAGCTGATTAAATAATAATATTTTAAATCATTATCAGGAACTATAGTTGTCGACTGATTTTCGGTCGTTAATTTATACCGACAACTAAATTCAGTCGTTAATTTGTACCGACAACTAAATTTAGTCGTTAATTTGTACCGACAACTATGTTCAGTCGTTATTAATTAGTGACTATTAAATTCAGTCGTTATATTTACCGATAGCCAATTTACCGACTGTTTTTGGCTACCAGATAGGTTCAGTCCAAGTAGTTTTTGCCGACTGTTTTTACATGTTGGCGACTGTTTTTGACAGTCCTGAATGCTGCATTTTCTGGTAGTAGTTGCAATTGGATAACGCGATGTTTCTTACTTATCCGCCCGAGCTGGCATCACAGTTTTTTTTGCATGGGTATATCCTCTTGTCGGTCAAACTCATTGGTCGACGTTTCTTACATAGCATCGACCTCGTTGTCCGACGGGATGGAGTTTTGTTACATGAAGTTTCCGAATTTCGTTAGTGACTACGTTTCGGTGTCTACCTAGCACTTCGTAGATGAAAGTTTGTGGGCCCAAGTTAGCGAACCCCTCCCTATCTTCCCTCACATGGAGAGACGGCCGTGAAGATTGAAAGATTAGGTCGTCGTGATCAGGGTTATATGCACCGTATTAGGTTTAGCGGCTTTAGAGGGTCTGTCTTGGTGGTTATATTGTATAAATCAATGTTTTGAAAAGAAAATAGCTAGCTAAAACGTTTTTGCAAGAGATATGTTAAAAGCGTAAAACGTGCATGCTTGTAGCGGCCTAAAAAGCCGAAAAATGAACTTTTTAAGCTTTTTAATATTTAAATAGAGCTTTTATCGAGCTCGAAATGAACTTTTTGAAACAATGGTAGAAATAGTTGCAAGTTTGATGGATTAGCCTATCAATATGCTCTACTCGAGTATGCTTCAGGGGCACCTGTACAATTCTCTTACAACGGGCTTCAACGTGCTATGAAAAGCTTTAGAGAAGCTCGGAGAAGAGGGGCTTCGGCGCTGTTTATAGGGGCACTTTAGCGAATAGAACGATTGTTGTGGTTAAATAGTTGGAAGGTATTGAGCAGGGTGAGAAACAGTTTCGGATGGAAATAGCGACTATTTAGTACTACCCATCATTTAAATCTAGTGAGATTAATCGGGTTCTACTCTGAAGGGTGACACAGGCTTTTCGTATACGAGTTTATGAAAAATGGGTTCCTCGATAATTTCCAATTTCTCAACAAGTAATTATCTACACATAAGAAAGAAAGTTAACAAATCATTTAGTTTGTATTTATATTATAAAAGAAACTTTTTATTCAACTTTTAACATATTTCACTTTTCTATAATGGAAATATATTTCGAGTTATGCATTATAAAGTGTCTTATGTGCACCTAAGGTTGTAAATGTGCTGACACGAGCTGAACAAAACTTTTTTCATCTTTATGTTCATTAACTAAAAAACTTGTTCATGTTAGCATGTTAGGTTCATGTTCATTTGTAAATGATCGATCGAGTGCTTAACGCTTCAATGAATTCTTTTTTAATTTCATAATAAGCTTAACGAGCCGAACACTTCAAACAAGATTGGTAATTGTTTTCAAAGTATAATGAAATAATTAAAGTTATTAATTTTGAAATAATACCACTACAAGAAATTGTATTTTAATGATGACCTACACGAACACAACAATTAATGGTTATATACATTTAGTAAGATATAGACAAATTAGTTCTAGAGAGGGAGAGAGAGAGAGAGGTGTTTCAGGTTTGTGTATATATAAGCAGCATATGTATAGCTTGTTTAACACCAAATGCGGGGCCAGGGTAAAATTCTTGCACATACAGGTGACAAAATTGCAAAAACCACCACAACAACTTCAACAAAGGAAAAAACAAAGCAATAAGTTTCGTGCCCAAACCCTACAAAAGAAGAGGAGACAACTACAGATGAGTTTCACTGATGCATAAGAGTGAACAAATTTGGAACTCAATGTTGGTGTATAGTTTGATTATTTTCAGATAATTTAATTAATTACACATTACAAAGCTGGTTTAGTACAAGTACTAGATATTTCAAATAAACATATATTGCAATTGGTTGATTACAGTTTTTCAGGTAGCATTGTGAAATGCCTGTTACCATGTAAAAAATAAAATCACGCTAAAAGAGAAAAAAGACTACTCGCTTTTTAGCTCTTCAATCGATTGCAGTGCACCTCGTAAGAAAAAAAAACACCCGGTTAAGTTGAGATCAAAAGATGCAACCAAACCGATCCATTTATACTGTAAACTTTGGTTTTTATTCATGAAACTTGGCAGAAGAACAGAAGCTTCTCCTTATGCTAACACCACTGACTTATATAGAGAGTTGTTGTACTATTAGGTCATAGATCCGAGATTCTAGTGACATATTGTTTGTCATCATATTGGAAAATATAGTTTTATATATTCATAATAAACTCTCAATATACAGACATGTATTGTGTAACGATTAAGTTCAAGTTGTGTATTCAGTTGGAACCTCAGTTGTAACCACAGTTGGAACTGACTATGCTGTACAGATTCTGTAATATTCGGTCAAATATATTCTAGAAGAATCAAAACATGTTGAACAAGTTTAGATGACTTGAAGGCATTCTGAATGATAGAAATAATATATTGAAGATCTTTTCTTATTGGAATAGAAGACTTAAAAGGAAGACTAATTATTAAGTAAGAAACATCAAAGAAGGAAAGATCCTTTGGAGATATCTTGAATACAATTAAATTAAATATATGTATAATTTCGAATTAAATAAGATCTGATTTGTTAGAAGACAAAGACTAATTAACCAGAATATATATATTTGAAGATCTCCAAGTCGGGTAAGAAAAGAAGATAAAGGAAATATTTTACTTAATGATCAAGTTAGGATTTTTTGTAAAGGCTATATATAAAGTTTATTAGCCTTTAATATTTTGTGTGTTGAATATAATGTAGATATACTGATATTATAGATCAACAACACTCGTTGTCCATGAGAGAGAAACAAACTTAAAAAGATCGTGGCGGGATGCCATTAGAGATTGATAGTTGTGAGTTAGAGATAGTAAGATAGACATATAAATAAGATAGTCATGATATTGTAAGTCTCGAGTCTTATCATTGTTCCTTTCAATAACAATAAATACTGAGTAAGTGCTCCGGAGATGTAGACAAGGTGATCATGTCGAACTTCGTTTAAAAATGTCTCGTGTTCAATGTTTTTTATTAATTTCATTATATTCGTCAGTTGCAATTGTGGTTACAACTGTAGTTGCAACTGAAAACGCGTAACTGCACTCGGAACTTCGGGCATATGTTTTTTTTTATGTACATTCAGAACAAAATGACTAACTAACAACCAAACTAGCTCCAGACTCTCTTTTTTAAAAAACTAAACTAAAAGTTACCCTTTGTTTCCAATATTCTTCAAGGCTTGATGACAAGTTGACAATCCACAAGTAACGCCCTTCTAACGGGATGTCCTTCGCAAAGTCATATAGTTATACTTTTGAATATAGTACTTCATCTGTTCTTTCTCTACATTGACGAAGAACTTATTGATCTCATCCTTTGGTGGCGACTTTGGAGGTGACAATTTTTTCTCGGGCTGCGACTCCATTTCACCTGAGTAGGTCCCACTAGAAATCTAGAAAGTTTTGTATCTCTCCTGAAAGTATAGATTATACTAACCCATACATTTATTTACAACCTCATGCATTCATCCAAATGAGACTGAAATATACTAAAACAGATTCTTTCGCAGATGTGCAATTCTTAAACATGAAACCTGCTGCAAGTCACACAAACTGCTGCAATTCAATTTTATATTGTGACTCGTTTATGTACTTAATTAAAAAACAAGTCTACGATGCAACTCGTTGCAATTCGTTATAGATAAGCGACAGTTATCAAGTTGCAATTCGTTGGATAGAATTATTGTGTACGTTCTATCAGTATGTTTCCATTTTATTTTATCCTAACTTTGTTAACCTTCCAAAAAAAAAAAGACAATCAACTCTCTAGAACTTGGCTGCAACATCTCCATTTGCTTTGATAGAATTTGATCGATTGAAAATGTGTTGTTCCAGAATTGGTAAATGGAAAAAAAAAATCATATGAGAACTCTCTTCCCCGTAATTAAAAAATAAAACAGAAAACAGACCCAAAAAAATATTTTGATGGAATATGTTATGAAGTATGTCATCCACCTGGACCCAGGATCTAATCCTCTTTGGGGGGATCCTAGGAAAAAAAAATTGCAACTAAAATTTTAAGAAAAATGCATAAACTAATCGAAGCCGAGTTTAAATGCTCATTATAACGATTAAAAAAGACGAGCTGGCCATTGTGGGAAAACTAGGTAAATTTGAAATATAAAAAAAATAGTTTGCGGGCATCAAAACAAAGTACTCGGAGAGCATAATTTTTGTATTTCTTTACCAAAAAAAAAAGAACTATAGAAGTATTATTAGAAACAAGAGGATATGAAGGCCCAATCATGTAAATAAATCATCATTATCATCAAACTACGCCTTTATCCCAAAGATTTGTGGTCGACTATATGAAACCATATGAGAATTTATTTGTTCTCGTAACAATGAATCTTTCTCCGCCATATGTTTCTATCCAATGCTATTCGTTGATCGATTTGTCTTATACTCAAGTCATTATGAATGACTTTCATCCAAGTTTTTAATGGTCTGCATCTACGTTTCTTTTGCTAGCAAGCAAATCAAACCAGGGACCTCTTCCCCTTCTTCTACAGAAGAAGTAATTGAGCTGAGTATATGGATATTATTGTGAGGGGACAATTGATGGCTATAACCTAATTTTCTGAATTTTCCCATATACAAAGAATATTTTTAAAATTTACGGGGAAGTCGTGGCCACCCCTGCCCCTCCCTAGCTTAATTGGATCCGCACCTCATCCCCATCATTCTCTTCTTTGGTAAAGAAAGAGCATCTCAAAATTACCAGTAATCACTTTGTACTTTCTACCGAGTCTTTTTTCATCTTCTCATACGTAATGAATATAACTATATCACATGGTCCCAAAAGAATCCACTTCTGCCGATGTCTTTATATTGTCAGCATGAGCTATATTACGGAGAAGTGCTAACAGACACTCATAGCTCATTCCACTATAGTAGCAGCAGAGTCTATACCTTGTTATGATGAGGCAACCAATCATGCGAGATGGCTACGAAATTTTGTCGATGTGCTGGGAGTTGTCGATGGTATTGAAAGAACACTCAAATTTTATCATGACAATCTATCAACAGATTTATATTCTAGAAACAATAGAAGTTCGTCAAAGTCTAAACGCATAGACATTAAGTTTTAGTTGTTAAAGAAATAGTTTAGCGTGAGATAATGACTGCTGAACATATATGAATAAACTTCATGCTAATGGACCCACCCACTAACTAAATGTTCGACAGTCAAGGTATTTCATGGGAATACTGCTCAAATGGATGTAGCCTTGTTTATTAATATGTAGTTTTAATGGCAGTTTGTGTTCTCTATGTAATTCTTTTATATTAACACTAATTTGTGTTGAGTTATCTGCTAAATAAACTTGATCGTAATATTATTTTTATTGCTTCAATACGCCAAATTTCAATTGTGGGTTGACATAAAATTTGGAAGACTAAAAATTGATCTCATTAAAAAATAAAATACCAGTTGGAAATAGGCATGCCTGATTAAAATCAAACTGCATGTATTTTCTATTTACACAACCATACTTATCTTTGTCATTGAATATATTTGGTAATGGTGATTATTGATGGATCGAGTTATTATAAATGTAACAAATATCGCTTTGGTCTCATGTATAGGAGATGAACCAAACACTTAAAAAAAGTTGGATTTATGGATCTACGTTTAATAAAAGCTTGAAACTGGGCTGGCCAAAAAATTGCACACCACCTTGGTTGTTCACGCCTCACGGTACAATCCAATTGAACAACTTGGTTATCTACGAGGGGCGGACCCTGAGGTCAAACAAAGGAGGGACACAATTTTACAATTGTTTGAGATTTTCTTTTTTTATGTGTTTTCTGTATCAAAATCCATCAGGATACAAATAGTAAAAAAAATCGATAGATTAAAAGTAATGAATATCCTTTGTTTTAGTAATATAATGGTTTAAAAGAAAATAACAAAGGTAAAAAGATTTGAACGACAACTAGCATTTAAAACCAAAACTTATCCAATAGACTAGTGGGAAAGGTATGAATATAGTTAGCTTAAATATTATATATCTTAAGAAGTTACATGTATATATACTCGAAAAGACCGAAAAACTATTTTTTTTTCTTCTTGTTCCGGACCAAGGGGGGCACTTGACCCCCTTGAAGATAGAAGTGTCCGCCCCTGTTATCTAGCAAGTTAAGAACTAAAAATCACCAAAGAGTTCTAATGGAGGCTTAAAGCTCTCTTGTTTGTTCATGCATAAACATGATGAGAGATAGTAGCAAGTATTAAAAGGAAAACTCTTTTGTGCACTTTCGCAATAGAAAACACCTGAAGTCTAATTCGGAATAACACAAACATGTTCCAGTTTTTTTTTAACCAAGTTAAGAACTAAAAATTACGAAAGAGCAACAGTAGAGGCTTAAAGCTCTATTGTTTATTCAACGCATAAATATAGATTGTCTCTCTGAGACAGCCAACTTATTTGACTGTTTATGGTACAATCACTTTAACCACCGTTAAATTAGAAAATGGATGGTTAGATGATCTTTTTCAATAACTAACTTATTTTTTCTATTTTCAACAAATTAGAATTTGATAAATTAAAAACAAATTGTACAACACACTAAAAACTCAAATAAAAATATAAAAACCTATGGGAGCCTACCCTAAACTTAAATAATAATCATTTTTTTTTTATCTATTTGACACATTTTTATGCAAACGGATTGTGAACCGGTCATATAGAGCGACTGTTCCCTATTAATTCCCAATAAACATGATGAGAGATAGTAGCAAATATTAAAAGGAAAACCCTTATGTGCACTTTCGCAATAGAAAACTGATCAGATCTAGAGCTATGCTTGTTATATTAGAAATAAAACACCCAAAACAGTAGGAATATAAAAGAAAAAGAAACTTGGCGAAAATGCAATTTTGATTAAATAATCAAGGAACTGTTACAATCTCTAACTGCTAGCTTTAATCAACCTTAAAGTCTAGCTTGATAGCTTTTTAATTCTGGCTATCTAACTCAGGGAAAGCCTGAGCTATTTATAGGAAAATAACTAATCATATTCATATTAGAATTATAACCAAAACTACTCCTAGTTCAACAAGGAGTATTACTTTGACTAAACCTAATCATAATACTAATTTAACTAAAGGGTATCCTCCTAGATCACGGCTCCCCCCTCAAGAGCGATGAGCTCCTGGTCAAGCTAAAAGAATATTCGAAAACGCCGCTATCTCTTCTAAAAACACACCCAAGTTTAGGTGGTAGTTGAGTATTATCTTCTCAGATAACCCAAATTATATCGTCCACAAAGAATTTACTTAAAATACTTCAAAACGAAAGTGCTGTGAAAGAAAATAAAATATTAACGGAGTAAAATATAACAATCTCACAATTTGAAACCTTTTAATAATTTTTGTAACTTAGAAGGCCTTTTTATAATATTCGAATCTTATATTTAGAGGACAAAACATATATTTTTATTAATGGTTAATAGTATTTTATTTTTAGTTTTAGAGATAAATGTTTTCGGAAAAGTATTAACCACCACTTTTGTTAAAATATTTATATTAATAATGACTTTTTTAAAAGCACCACATTTATAAAAATAGTCTAATATTTACAAACGGGTGATAATAACTAGTAGAACATGAGCTATGGCTATTATATAAAATATTAAACTAGCTTAAAAATTAAAGAATTTTCTTACATAGTACTAAATGTGCCAAAAGTAATTTTGTCGACAATTAGTCAAAACTTGATAAACTCACAATGACAACAAATTTTTCTTAATAATAAATAACCATTATTATTGATAGAATTTCTTCTAATTAATATGTAAAAAGCACGTAATCATCATTAATACAACCATTTTAACAAAAAGCGGGGCATTACCCCCTAAACCTTTTATTAATATCAAGCTAACAAAATAAAAATGAACAATACATAATAATAAAATTTAAACAAATTAATTAAAGAGGGATAGAATGGTGATACAAAATATTACAAATCACGGATGGAGGAACCGTGTAGTAATGTAAATCATAAAACTATTACATTTCACAACTACTAATTTTTTTTCTTCTCTCTGTTTTTTTTTCTTTCCTCTTTTCCTTTCCGTTTTTTCGTTTGCTCTGACATCTATTTATAGCACAGTGCGCATGACGAATTCGCTGATTTTCAATAAAAGCGTAGATTAACGGTTAGCAACTACATCCGTGTGATATAGTACAACATGTGTTGCAGAGTTGACGTTGATTGAAAAGGAAAGGCATTAAAAGCATTCTTTATGGGAACTTCCTTTTTATTTTATTTTCACCTGAATTTTTATAGCTCAATTCACGTCCTTAAGATGATAGAATTTGCGAAAACTTTGTAATTGAAATTTATAAGAAATTCTTCAAGCTTTCTGAAAATATAAAGATCATAATTTTCTGACTCGCGTAGATTCTTTAATCACAAAAATATTAAACTGAACCTTTTTTTGTATCCGAATTTATAACACCCCGTTCAATATTGTCTCATGGCACCGGTCTCTTTATTTCTGCAATTATAATACAAAAACAAGTAAAATGATACAAAACAATAATTTACATAATAGTACTTAACTTGCACATATTATTATAGATTTGTTTTTAAAACATTACACAATAGTAGTAAAATACTACAATATTACAACTAATCAGCCGCAACGGCCATCTCCTTACTATCCGACTTCACGTTCGTAGGAAATTGATCAAGTCTCCCGACTCGATACGAACCAATATCTCCCTTTCTTGTAGCTTCTATCCTCATCTCAATCCTGCAATCTAATATCAATGGATCTTCTCTCTTCATCTCTTCGACGGACCTAACCATTAACACCATGTATCGAGCACCATTGTTGACCATCCGCTTTATTTGAGTAACGGTGACTAACGGATCATGTAAAATCGGTTCTTTGCATGCATAAATATTAAAGTCTTCCCCATCTTTCCGTAACCAGTAATACCGCTCCTTAAGGATCAAAACTGCATTCCGATCCCACAAATAGGACACTCCGACAATAACTTGACAAATATCCAAAGAAACCATCTCACACAATATTGTATCCACAAACTTCTCCGTAATAGCGAACTTAAAAGTACACTGCTTGGTAATCTGCAAGCTAGCATCTTTCTTTAACCAGCCCAAACTTTTTTTCCAATTTCACACATAACAAAAATTAGCACATAATCCAAAATTTTGTTACGTGTGAAATTGGAGAAAATGTTTTTCTAGTATGACATATTAAACGTATAAAACCACTAATTACAAATAAGACAATTTATATGAAATTAAGTCATTGCTATCAAGATTTGAAGTGTACTTTGGTCGCTATTTGAAATTAATAATTATTATGAAAAAATCTTAGATACATTACGTAACTAAATATAATTATCAAACAAAGTAATTAATTAATGTTGGGTTTAGTTTAATCCGGTATGAACTTTATCTTAGAAATGAAGTGACATTTTATTTTTGAATGGGTAGGAGAAAGAAATGAAATATACTTAAGATACTTTTCTTTTTCTTCAAATTGTGCTAGTCATTTATAAATTAGAGTTTTATAGGTTTAGTACACCAACCTATCTGATTTTAACGATTTGGGTATCCACCTTTCAAATTTTCCAATTTAGGTATCACACTATATAATAAATTTCCAATTTAGGTACCACCGTCTTAATAAATCACGAAATCACGTGACATTTGACAAACATTAATTTGAGAGGCTAATTTAACAATTTTGCATAAAAATACGTCATCCTATAAAAATATTTTTCCTAATTTCACACATAACAAAAAATTGTATTATATGCTAAATTTTTTTATGTGTGAAATTGGAGTAAAAGTTTTTCTAGAATGACATATTTTTATGTAAAATTGTCAAATTAGGCCCTCAAATTAATGTTTGTCAACTGTCACGTGACATGATTTCGTGATTTATTAAGACGGTGGTACCTAAATTGGAAATTTATTTAGTGTGGTATCTAAATTGATAAATTTAAAAGATGAGTACTCAAATCATTAACCGCAGATAGATTGAGATAGTAAATGTATTTTTTGTCTTTATAAATTATAACTAAGTATTTAGCTAGCTCACTCATAGCCGATGGATCAACTATTTCAAGCAAAAAACCTTAGATGTTAACTAAAATGAGACTTTGAAGAGCTTGGTTGCACTCATTTAGATAACTAGAAACAAACAAATTAAACCATTCACATGTAATGTTTCCGAATAACATTTTTTTTTTCCAGTAACACCTAATATTGTTTTAGTAAAAATCAAAATATGTTACTACTTCAAAACGGTATTACAAATTGACTATATTTTAATAAAACCGTCACAAAACTGTCACAATAAGCTCATCACAAATAAAAACGTCACTATTCCTGTCACTATTTAGGCATATTTTTTATATTATAATTTTGGTAGCTAAATCATATCAAATTTACACTTACATCTTGACATTGTAAGTAATAAATGATTTTTTACTTAAATTTATGTAATGCATTTTTATTAAATATTAAGTGAAAATGTTTAAATAACATGTCTCAGTCAAAAGGTCAAAACCAAAACACAGTCGTTAATAAATAAAGAGTGGCAAATAAGATCGTTATTAGTTGAAGTTGAAACAAATAAACAACTAAACAAGGGTAAAATTTCAATAACCCCCTGGAACTATGAATCGTTTGTAAAAAAAACCCAGGAAATATCAGTTCTTACAGTTAACCCCCAACTATCAAACTCATGCAATTAACCCTGAGTTCATATTTAAAATGGCATAAATTTTTATTCATTTGTTATTTTTACAAAATTATTTGATTTATATATATGTACTTTATCAATGAGATAATAATTACCGTAAAAGAAGCCATCATAAGAGACTTTATATAAGAAAATATTATTTTAGTAAGAAAAACTATTTTTTTGCGTCATTCCATAAACATTTACATGTATGCATGAATATCAAATAACGTAAATAAAAAAATCAACCAAAATAGACCATCGAGCAAAAAAGTTGTATCTGTTGTGTGACATATTAGCTAGATATATAGATATGGAGATACAAGTATAGAGAGATAAAGGAGTCGTCTTTTATTCATTGATAAGTGTAGGGAAGTTATATCAAGAGGCCCCCTAACCTTCTTTATATAATAGAAGCTAGGGTTACATATGCTAGGAAAGCCCAATAGAGGCCCAATAGAGTAAGGCCCAAGATGGCCAATAATATCCTACAACACTCCCCCTTTGGACGTCTTGAATTCTTCGTCTTCATGCAGTCGATCTGAGTCGAGTTCATTCGCAGTGCTAAACACATAAAAACCTTAGGGACGGAAAACCCAATGTGGGACAAAACCGGTACCTAGGAGAAACTGTATAGCCGAATGATATAGGCCGAAATATCATGTAAGTAACTAACCACAAAACAGTGTGCCTCATCAAAACCTTGACAGAGCAAACCCAATGGGAAAATCTCTGATCGAAGGAAAAAGAGTGCAACAGTGGTAGTAGTAGGGGATCAACCACAAAACAGGTGCCTCATCAAAACCTTGCTAGAGTAAACCCAGTGGGAAAAACCTCTAGTCGAAGGACAAAAGAGTACACAGTGGTAAGAAGTATACAACAGGATACTCCCCCTAATTTCGGCAATCTTAAGTGAGGTATGATGGGAACGTGTCTCGCTAAAAACCTTGCCAAGGAAAACCCAGTGGGAAAAAACCTTGGTCTAAGGACAAAAAGAGTACACGAGCATGCGACTGGATGCTCCCCCTCACTTGCACACGACTGGGTGCGAAGATTTCGACTAAGTAGTAATTAGTGCAATAAGCATTCACCTGGATGCTCCCCCTCACTTGCACACAACTGGGTGCAAAGATTTCATATTCCAAGAAAGAGTACGAGCATTCGACTGGATGCCTCATTTACTTAAATACGACTGGATGCAAGAAAATCTAACGTGGAATAGAACGAGCATTCAACTGGATGCTCTTAAACTTCATTTGTGAAGATTAATTTCGGCGAGAAATGCTAAATAGCATAATGTAGTCATGTCTCTCTTGATCAATAACAACAAGTTGTCTTCTATGACAAGTGTTTTATCTGGATCGTGAGACAGAACATATGTAATTCAAATATGACTAATACTAGCTCGAAGCCATATACACTCTCTAGTCGTCTCATAGAGCACGAATAGACCAGAGTGATTCACTTGGAGTCATTCCAAGACCTCCAAGATGTCGCCTTATTCCTAATGGTAAAGACATACCATGTTAGGAATATCCCTTATGCGGGTCTGATAAGTAACCGGCATCGGTATAACCGAAAAAGGGTTGCGTTAATTCGAGTACCGAAGGGGGTAGGTACACTCGATGACGCAAATGGGATAAACTAGCCCACTTCCAAAATTACCATAAGGTAAGGGAATGTGTCTTTAGTGCCATTTCGATGGCAGCGTGTTAGCGCGATGTTGTGTCGAGCTATACCATTCATAGCAGACAAGATGTTCGTCCTAGTACATTAGACCAAGTACAATGATGCGCTTATTGTACTTAGATATGAACATCATGGTTCAATATCTCTTTGTCGTCTCATCAGGGACGGACCGGGTCTATATCAATGTCTAGTGATCGAACGATCATGGGAGAATCTGACGATTTAGCGTCATAATGACTAAAGCGTCATAACACCTTCTGGGTGTAGTCTGAATCATGGACTTAGATTCAATCTTTACGGGACTCGATCATCAGGCCGAGTCACTACCGTTTCTTCCCAAGATCCTTCATCTCGAAGGCAAATCCAAAAGTGGATCGCATAATAAAACACGCAAGGGCATAATACTTGTTCAAGTATCCCAAGCTGATCAAGTACCCACTTAGGCGGGTATACCACATCCGCTCAGATTATATTAATCCATATAGTGAACGTCTCATTTAATTGAGATCGTGTTCCGTGATCAGGAACTACTTGATTCAAGCATTATGAAGTCACACAGGGACCTTCATCTATATCGCTTTGTCTAAATCCCCATAGAGATAAAATAGTGACCACAATCACATGCTGCATAATCAGTTTTCGGAAACTACTAAACTGATAAAGTAGGGGACCGTTATAACGTCCATTACGAGGAAATCAACCATCTCGTAATCAATTCCAAGGTGTGAGAGAAGCCTTGCGCTACTAGGCGAGCATTTAACAATCTCATTATTCTCATCACTTTTCCTTACGAATAACCAAATAAACGAACTCGTTTAACATTGGTGGTGTTGGAGCTACAGGTCCGAACACACTTTCGCCAAGGAGTCTACTTAGATTGCAAGTTTCTATTAGTCCAGCCTATTCTACGTTGACTTCAGGCAACGGTACATGGTTCCCTGTCATAATTTGCTCATATTATCAGTCGTCACCGAATATATGAACAAGTAATCAATGACAGTCTCGTTTCGCTTCAATATCGTCTAAGATATCATGATCGACAGATATTTCGAGATTCTTAGGATGAGGAGGAAATCACACATCTCCTTGATCCTTTATAATCTCGTGCGACAAACGAGTTTCAGTTCACCACCTCTGGGGCTAAACGAATTAAGAACCGGTCAACTTCCTCATATCTTAGGAAGGACGACAGACTGACGGCCGATGGCAGCGTCCTTTGCTTGGCGGGTTCGGCCAAAGCAACGTGTTACGACAGGAACACGGCGTCCGACAGGGACGTCTATCCTTGCAAGCATTTTGCAGCAGGTATAAATGATCTCGTGACATCTCATAAAGTCATTAAATGCGTCTGGCATTTAGTTAGACTTGAGGGAGTCTATGCACTTACTTATCACTAAGTGCAGTTTTGGGATCAAGCTAAGACTGAGTGGGTTATGCCACGTTACTTCACGTCGTTCCTTATCAACGGTAACGTGCAAATCTCCCCCTAACGACGGGGAGAACAGTCTTAGCGATGTCACTTTCGCATATCATGCGGTAAAGAGATCGCTTGCCAAGGTTACTCTATCAAATGATAGGCAGGAGATTCATAATCGACTTATGTCCCCTTCAGAGGTCCATATTTTGAACGCTAGAACGGCTCAATCAAAATATTAATTAATCACTCTAAACACGCATTAATATGAGACTTCTGTCTCATAACCAGTAACCAGCTGGTACGCATATGGTGTTTGAGTGTCTATGGGCCTCATAACGGACCAATGCAGCAAAATAGCATAACCCCACACGGAAATATAAATCTTGGTGCGCAAGACCAAGAAATGCGTGCAATTATTTGCAGTCGCATCATCAAACTTTCCGTGAGTCCATTTGGGTCTGAACATAATCGACATGATGTTCAATTTCAATTTCCAAACTCAAGTAATTCAAATCGAAAATTTCGATTATTACTCTTCGGAATTATCAAGTCGACTAGACTTTTCAGGATAATCCGGATCATGAGCCATCAACTTAATGATAGGGCTAAAAGTTTGGAAAGTGCTGCATTTATGTGGACAACATTAAAATGTGACCATATTGTCGATGCATCAACCATAACCATTTATATTTTTGGTCCGTCTTATGGTTGGATAAGTCCACAATAACTCCTTCAATTCTTTACAAGAATTCTACGAGTTCATTTCGTGATCTTTACACATACTATTCTTTCAAAGTGAGCATTAGTGGCATGAATTTCGGATTAATCACGAAATATATCCTCAAAGAGAATCTAAATGCGATGCGATTATAAATCAAGCATCGTCTTTTGACCCGGGAATATCTCATCCAGTCAATGCCACAATATCAAAATGCTCTAATCAATCGACGACAGGCGAATGAGAGTATAGACAATCATGTCTTAGCATCTAAATCATTTATCATTCGACGACAGGCGAAATGATAAGGTAACTTTAAATGCTTTAAAGAATGTGGTATCAACCACTTGAAAGACATTTCAACTCCTCTAAAATACGCTTTTGGTCGTATTGAATGGAGGCTATGTAAAGAAATTTTAATTCTTTCATGAGCTATTACCAGATAACACTGGTTTTCTCGAATATTTTATAACTCAACAAGATACGGCAGGACCTACATGAGTATAAGAACTCATATTTGACAAATCAATTTGGTTTTACCAAAGATTTTGATTTTGGAACGACAGGTCCAGAATCATTGTCACTGAGTACTCTTTTAGGCAAGTAGTTGGTGAAATTATGTGGTACCGTGTTACCCACTATTTCCAAAAAAACCAACTACACCACAAGTATTGCCTAAAATTTCATAATTTAAAGTTTGGTCACATTTGTCAAAGGAATTTGCTCAAAACACTTTAAATTATTTCGAGAAATTTCATAAACAGGCAAACCATAATCCAAAAGTATGTCCAAATGGAAAAAATCATAATCCAAATGGAAAAACATAATCCAGATGAGCGAAAAAATGGCTCAATGATTTATCAAAATCAATAGAGAAAGGTACCAAACTTATTTGAGCCACAAAACCGGGGGTCTCAAGAGTTTCCTTTCAGTTAGCTTTAACCACATTAACATCGGTTTTTTCACCTTTATAATAGTTATGAACTATTTAAGGAGTAACCGTGCATGACATTTGTCTTTATAGCATAGAGTTGCTTCATTGAGCATTATCTCTTGCTTTGTGACAACGGGTCATATTGTTCCGTTCAATTACTGTCTTGGAGCCACAGGTTTTCGATTTTGACGATTGTCTAAAATTTCGCTTGGCTAAGCGATTCATCGGGATCGCGACAGTTCGAGACAAATAACACTTGTCTCGATTATCGATTCGTGGAAAAAAAATGTACACGAAGAGCATTAATATCAGGCAAACAATTCGCCATTGACCCAATAGGATTAAAATTACTCACCGGGGTAATTTTCTTATCCAATAACAGATGGGCGATAAAGGAACATTGTGAATATAAATTCACAATACTGCTTATGAAATACAATTTCCAAGCTAGTATTTTGGTGAAGGATTGCTCCAATATGTCAATTTCAGACATTTGTTCACCATAGACTCATCACGTCTCAATTGTGGCGGCGGAATAAAATCAACGCCTTAGCATTCATCCTGAGTGTAACAACAAACTCGTGTTTACTCATCAAAGATGGCATCCAAAAAAAATTTGGCATCACATTTTCACACATCAGGGTGACTAACATGTGGTGACGGAATAACATCAACGTCTAAACAGTCATTTCACAAGTATGTTTTGCGAATTTTCTCATCATAGATGGCATCCAATATGTGTTGGGAGTTCTGAATTATTTTTCATATAAAACGACTGGTTTATATGTTTATGGTTTGCACAAGCACAAACTTTGTTTCGAAACGACAGGTTCGAAAATAGTTTTGCTTTTAATGTGAATTGGTTCTCATTGGTCGAACGACGGGTCGATACTGAGATACCAATTCGGCGAAACATACATCACTATATAAACACACTCGGGGAAATTATTATTTAGTCAACCCCTTTCGGTAGCTCTAATTGAACACGACCAGGAAAGACGGTGAGGGTGGAGGGCACGAATGCCACTTAAAACCCGACCTCATTAGGATATCGACTTCCGCCTATATCTTTCCTAGACATCGTATCCAAATAGGTGAGCCTAGTTGGGGAAGGTTCATAATTTTTCCAACTTAAATGTGAAAATATATGATTTCGCAAATTAACATATTTTACATGTGTACATATCATATACATAGCAAGATCTAATTAACGATAAATACAACATGCATGGGGCAGTATATTTTAATTACTAATTTACCATATCACATGCAGGGAGGGTAAATTTTAATTATCATTATACAATACACATGCACGTTTTATACATGATAACTAAATGATCATGCAAGGATTTGATTGAATTACAGATTAGCAATATCTAAATTTATATGCTTAGGCCATATACTAGGCGAATCTGTACTCACGTACATACTATTATGTATACAAGGTTAAACTACATACTATTATGTATACAATGTTAAACTACAGGGATCCTGAGTGTCTTACTATAAGCTATTTTCAGTTTTAGTCTTATTACATACACAGTCCATAAATTCTAGAAAATTACAGCTTGGTCCTTAAGTAATTAACAGCTCAGCCTATAGTTTCAGCGAATTACAAAATAGTATTGCTGGTTTCAATTCATGGCATATACAGTCCGACTTATAACTAATATGATACAGCTCGGTCCTTAAGTAAGTTCTCAGCTGGTTTCCATTCAAAATAGTATTACTCATATTTTGTCTCATACACAACATACATAATATGATACATGTCAGCTTATTAATCTAGGAGAATATACATGGAGACATCATCCAAGTATGTTACTAATATGGAGAATATACACTAGATTTATAAATGCAGTAGAATTAAAAATAGCTTTTTTTAACTCCTAACATATGATAACCACGTAACAAGTAAAAGTATTATAATATTATGTGATACAAAAGCAACCAGTAACAGAGTAATTCGTTGAATATATTATTAACATGGAACGAACAATATCAATAGCAATTACTATTTTACCATGCGATCATCGGTATCAATCTAACATGCAATTAGCAATTTTAATTTGTAAAATATTGTACCGTACGCCTCGTATTTTGGGAAGCCCGATCGAACACAATAAAAACCGGATAAACCTCAAGGTTTATAGATACCCAATATCTGTGCGTTTACAAAAAAAATCTCCAATATCTGCGAGCGTATATCCTATTCTTCACGAGCAAAGTGCCGATAACGTGTTGTGTTACATATTAGCTAGATATATAGATATGGAGATACAAGTATAGAGAGATAAAGGAGTCGTCTTTTATTCATTGATAAGTGTAGGGAAGTTATATCAAGAGGCCCCCTAACCTTCTTTATATAATAGAAGCTAGGGTTACATATGCTAGGAAAGCCCAATAGAGGCCCAATAGAGTAAGGCCCAAGATGGCCAATAATATCCTACAACAGTATCATTATTTTAAAGAGATGATATTGGGGGTTAATTACAAAAGTTTGATAGTTTAAATGGGTTAATTACAAGAATCCATAGTTCTTGGAGGTTAATTGCAAAAGACTCATAATTCTAGGGGGTCATTTGCAATTGAACCAATAAACAAAGTATAACTGATTTGTGGGGGGAGGGAAGTGGGTTCAAATTTGCTCAGTTTGGATGGTCGTGTTTGAGTATGTTATCGATTTTTTTCATATGTATTCGTAATTTTTATGCGTGTAAATCAACGCATTATTTTATTTTAAAGTTACATTTAATATATATTTTTAGTATTTATTAATATTACTACTTTATTCAATGTCAAACAGACAATTAAGCATAAAAATATATATAAAATATCAAAATTTACAGACTTTTTTGGACAAACACTTTATAAATAAAATAATATATTTATTTAAAGGAAAACGAAAAAATTTATAAATACATATGAAAAAAACGATAATATGATCAAAACATGATGATAAAGCCATAACTTTGGTCGGTCGCGTTAGGCTTTTCAACAATGATATAATAGTAAATCAACCGTGAATAAAGGACACCTCCTGATCTTTATTATTGCTCGGATTATTATCCTTGTTCGGACTATTACACTTGCTCGGACTAGTATTTCGGTTTGACAATTGTGCTCGATATGACTATTTAATCTCTCGTCTTGATCTTTCTCCCCTTTTATTCGGTGCTCGGCTGTCTTTTCTCGGTTTATTTCTCGAAGTGGTGTGCGTCGGTTAGCTTCTCTCTTTTCTCAACTTCTCTCTATATTTTTTGGATAGATTTTCTGGTCCTTTTCTAGGAGGGGTAGTTGGCTATTTATAGGCAACTGCGCCTTCTAGGATATTGACAAATGTCTTCATCCCAGAGATTTTTCAGACATGGGTCCCCATTTGATTGGGTTTGGGCTTTTAATAGTAACACCTCAATTCCTATAAAAAGTATGAGACGACCCATTTAAGCGTTGGATACCCATTTATAAAGTGGGTTGATTATTACCCGAATAGAATATTCGGGTCTAATTTTTATGTTCTATCACCTGATATATCACCAAATGTAAACCCGTAAGCAATAAGTTAAAAAAAACAACTGTAAAAAGTCAAAAAAACCAAAAGTCACATAATAATTAAATAGAGAAGTTCCCGATCTCATCATTATATAACTTAAGCAACAAACAAATAAACAAACAGAGTAGATGAGTGAGTTAAGAATGATGATGAAGATGGTGACGGAGGAGAGGACGGAGGAGAAAGAGTTGTTTAATCCTAGCGACGGAGTGATAAATCCAAAAAAACAAGGTGTCTATTGGAGTATTTATTATTTATGAATAAAGCTATGACCCAAAAATAATATAGAAAAAACCAGTGTTTTAAAAGGCACAACTAAATAAAAATTAGGCGAAGTATAATCGATAGTCAGAGTCTAGAAACCCAATAAATTAGACAGTATTATGTGAAATTAGGCCGATTTTACGATGATTAAGCAGAATTGAAGACGCTAATCAACCAGATTTCGACTAAATTCCGTTTTACACCTTTAAAAAAAACACAACACGAACGTGTATCAATCAATCAAAAAGTTTATTTTCAAAAAAAAAATCAATCAAAAAGTCAAAACCCAAAAGACACATAATAACTCATCATTTGTAACCGTCATTTAAAGCAACAAAAACAAATACTACAACAAACAAACAAATACTTAGTAAGTAAGAAAAGAAAAAAGAAAAAAGAAAAATGAGTGAGTTAAAAAACAAGACGAGTGAGTTAACAATGATGACGAGGATGGTGACGGAGGATAAAACAAAAGGAGAAAGATGTGTTTAATCCTAGCGACGGAGTAATATTCGTGGGGATAAGCTCGATGTTAGGAATAACTCGATGTTAAGAATAGCATGTAGACATTTGTTAAAAGGGACACAAGTCTCCAACTGTGTCGTAATAAAGTGACATGTTCAAGTTTTAGCGTTTAAAAATTGATAAAAAGAAGAAGAAAACGTAAAAACCAAGGTTAAAAAAAAAAAAAAAGATACAAAAGGTTAATAAACTAAAAAAAAGAAGAAGGTGACTATTAAAGCAGAGCAAAACAAAAAATTAAAAAAAGCACAACATATCTGAAAAATTCAAAACCAAAACACACACACAATCATGAGAGCAATCGGGATCGGTTCTATGACCCATTTACATTAAATATAAGAAAACTGTTCTAAAACTGTACACGCATCAGTTTACTTATCCATTACCTTAAATTTACATAAACTCAAATATACCTTCAAATACAAGGGATCAATATGTTTCCTTATAATTAAAATAATAATTTATCTGTCTTAATTTTCTCTTATTATCTCTCATTTATTTGTATTTTTCACATATAAATTAATAAAATAACAAAAATATAAGTTATATAGTTTTGATAGAGAAATTGATAAAAAAAAACTAATAATTTGTATAAACGAAAACGTTAATTATAAATTGTAAAAGTATACTTTTACTTTAAAAATGAGAAAATTTGTAAGTTATTTAATGTGTTTATTCTCGTAAATTAATTTGGATTGAAAAAAATTGATAGAAGTATATTAAAATATAACAATATTTAGTTATGATAATAAATTTAATAAAAAATATAAAAAATATATAAAATTAAACTATTATTCAAAAATATTAAATAATGCTAATTAACGTAAATAAAATAAAAAAAACGTAACTAAAATAACCATTGCTATCAGAAAATAAGTAGAAAAAAGAAGATCCTCCTTGTCATTGCTGACTCATCATATAAAGGAAAAAAACTGTTAAAAAAAACAAAGTAAATAGAAAAGAGAGAGAGAGAGAGAGAGAGTAGAGTTAATAATGGCGATGGCGATGGCGATGATGAGGATGGTGACGGAGGAGGAGGAGGAGGAGAAGAAGGTATTAAATAGTAGTGACGGAGTAATATTCGTTGGGATAAGTTTAGTTTTAGGAATAGCTTGTAGACATTTATTAAAAGGGACACGTGTCCCTTATACCGTCTCTCTTCTTATCCTCGGTATCTCTTTGGGTTCTTTAGGTACTTCTTTTTTCCTCTTTTTTTTATTATTATTTGTTTTCTGGTTAATATGTTGTGTTTAAATTTGTTCATATACTTTAAACATTTGAACTATATGATTAACTTTTGAAAATTTCGATTTCGACAACTTAAATATGAGTTATTTGTCGGTCAAGATTACACGTAGAACCATAGAGCCCTAATATAATATTTTGGGAGTAATTGCTATCTTGGGTATTAGTATTCTGGGTAAAATAAAAATTGCTTTTCTGGGTATATTTTATTTTTATACTATTATTATCTTTTCTTAGGTTTTAGTCATTTTTTGTTTCAATGTTATACTACTACTATTGCTTTTCTGGGTATTAATAGTAGCTAGAATTTTTTGGGTACTAATGATTGTGTGATCAATTGTACTATTATTACTTTTCTGGGTATTATTTGTTTTCTCATCATTTATTCTGTATTTGCTTTCCTCTGATCAATTGTACTATAATTGCACTTCTAAGGTTACTTTTATTACTATTTCCTACCTCTCTTTTCTTTTTCCTTTTATTTTACTACTGTATATTATTGCCTTTTCTGGGGGTTTTTGTATTTTCCTCTTTTTTGATTATTATACTACTATTTATTATTGCTTTCCTGGGTATTACTATTAGCTACAATTTTCTGGGTATAATTTGTTTTCTGATAATTTATTCTGCAATTGCTTTCCTGGGTATTAGTATTAGCTAGGATTTTCTGGGTATTAACAATTGTCTGATCAGTTTTATTGTATTTGCATTCCTGGGTATTATTTGTTTTCTCATCACTTATACTTTAATTTCTGTTTTGGGTTATTTGTTTTCTGATCATTTATTCTGTAATTGCTTGCACCGTCGCTCTTCTTATCCTCGGTATTGCTTTGGGTTCTCTAGGTACCGATTACCTTTTCTCTATTTTCTTATTACTTTTGTTTTTATACTATTTTAATTGCCTTTTCTGAGGGTTGTAGTCATTTTTTGTTTGATTATTGTACTGTTATTGTCTTTCCTGGGTATTATTAGTACTCCATTAGCTAGAATTTTCTAAGTATTAATGATTGCCTGATCAATTATGTATATTTTATTTGCATTTCTGGGTATTATTTGTTTTATGATCATTCATACTGTAGTTGCATTTCTGGGTATTAGTTAGCAATTGTCTGATCAATTGTCTTTTACAGTTGTTATATAATTGCATTTCTGTTAGACTATTAGCTAATCTTTTTGCGTTGAATTATAATATAATTTGCCTTTCTTGGTATTATATTAGTTAAAATTTTCTGCTAAATTATAGACTTATAGTACTTTATCTGCTTCTTTGGCTTTTAATAGTTATCTTCTTAATTTATTATGTAATTGCTTTTCTGGGTATGAATAATTTTTTGTTAAATTTCAATATGATTGCTTTTCTGGGTAGTTAGAGCAAATTGTGATAAATTTGGCACATTATTTAATCCTTTCATGTGAGTCTCTCTTGCCGTGCTCCCTAATTTCTAAATAAAGGTCAATATTTACCTCATGCTACTCTCTTGAAACATTTAGTGTTCCTTAATATGCGCCACCTTTGTACATGTTGGGGCTGTGGTATAATTTTGTAGTTTTCTCATTTGATCTTTTAACCACTTTGCAGAATATGGGACGCACCATCGCTTGGGAAAAGTTGGTGATGGCATTCGCTTATGTGAGTTAATAAGCATTTTGGGATATCTCAAGTTGTAAACTATTTGCTTAATACTGATAAGGCTTGCCTCATTTTGGCTAATGTAATAATCATCTGTGGATTTTGTACCATTGATATTTCAGGGGCACACATTGATCCTGATCTACTGTTGGCTATTTTTCTCCCTGCCCTTCTTTTTGAGAGTTCATTTTCAATGGAAATTCATCAGATAAAGGTACATAACTGTATTTACACATATATTATATATTCGATATTTGCAATTTCAGTGACATTACTACTGAATGTTCCCGGTTAGTTCTCCACTTTTTGTTTAATCTGATTTGGAACTTGTATGAGGTCAGTGCGTTAATTATACACTTGATGTGAATGTTTATGAGAATGCATGCTTGGCAAATGATTCTGCAGTATATGAATTAGTATTAATTTCAATCATAACAATATACAAAAGTACACTTTTATCATCCATATTGGTTCTCTCTTGTTTTGTTCTCAACATCCAAGAAGTTGCCATCTTTCTGCCGGCACATCTCTGTGTATGCTGTGTCATAAGAATGCATGATTAGCAAATGATTTGCAGAAATAGAACCCATAATGCTACATAAATAGGCTTTATTTATCCTTGTTGGCTTACATTTTGCTTGGTTTCAGCAACTATAAACAAATTTCAGACATAAACTTAAACATGATTTTAGCGGACTGCTTACCTTTTCATATAGCGACTAATATCTGTCACATTTTAGTGTTTGGCACTTGGTTCAGATTTGTTTGATAGCCTGTCTTTACTGAAAGACAAAACACTATCAAAGGTGTATTAACTGATAGAAAATAATTAACACAGTATGTGTCTTCCCTACCTACCTTCTTGATAATTTCTTGCCTGTATGGTAAATGAAAAGAATCTCCTTTACAAATTAGTTCATGCTCTTAGGACACACAGGTTTAAGAATTTTATTTTGTTTTTTGTATGCAGAGATGTATGGCCCAAATGATACTTCTCGCAGGACCTGGTGTTCTCATATCCACATTTTGTCTTGGATCTGCTTTAAAGGTTTATTCAACATTGAATACACCTATGCAAATAGGTCTTTTATGCTAAATTTTAGGCTTTAGTTGCAAAAGTGCTCCAAATCAGGCTCCATACGGAGTCCCTATTTGTGAACAGCTCGTCGTTTTCTCTCCTTCTCCGGACCCACCATAAATACGAGGAGCCATTGGCCTCCTTCACATATTTTATTAGTATTTTAATAATAGGAATTTCAAAATTGATTGATAGAGGTGGATAGGAGTCTGATGTAGATGCTCATGTAAACTAAAAACTACTTTTTTTCCGCATCAATATCTTTGAAAATGTTTTGCAGATTGCTTTTCCATATGACTGGAGCTGGAAAACATCTTTGTTACTCGGGGGATTACTTAGTGCCACTGATCCTGTGGCTGTAGTAGCTTTGCTAAAAGAGCTTGGTGCAAGCAAAAAACTAAGCACTATAATCGAAGGAGAATCTTTGATGAATGATGGGTATCACTTTTCAGATTTATCCGTGATATCTCCACACTTAAAGCTCTCCATGTCTCATTTGTTGTTTGCGGTTATGTCAATAAGGCACTTTGCTGTTAAAGATACGAACCACTAGATGCGCATTAGCTTAACAACCTCCTTTGATCATTGCTTTAACTATACTATTTGCACTAGTCATAAACAGATATAGTTCCTTATTAAGTTTATTTTGATTTTGAAGGAGGCTTTGCTACAAGCTGGAGCATAAACAAATGAATGCCTCCTTGTGTTAAATAATTTCTGCTCAACATGCTCATAGTGAAATAATTTTAATTTTCCACTTCTTCTTGAAATGTGTTTTACGTTTTCGTAATGGTTCCTCTTTCTACTTGCAGGACAGCCATAGTGGTTTACCAGTTATTTTTCCGCATGGTACTTGGGAAGACCTTTACTGCAGGGGCCATAATTAAATATTTAACTCAAGTTTCTCTAGGAGCGTATGTCCTTTTCTATTCTCCTTCTTTCCGGGTCCGTGTGGCTTTCCAAGGGATGATTACAGTTTTGTACTCTTAACGTATCATATGATTCTGATTGTGTACATCAACCTCTAAAAACTAGCGATTAGCTCACTAACGTTACATTTTTCCGCATTTAGTACAATTTGTGTACCAACAAGTAGAAGAATCGTAGACTGGGTACTAATTTATTAAGAAAATCGAATATATTTTACTCTATTATATCGATGTTTTGACTTTTTACACCATTCTATGACATTTTTTTTTTATTTAGTCCCCAGTCTATGTTTTTATATCTACATGGTATACAAAAGCAAAAAAATGTTAGCTTGAAACAGTAATTGCTAACTTTTATAGATCGATGTACAAGATCAAGATGTGATGGTACATTGGTGTATAAATTTCTGAATACCCCTTTTCCAGTGCTAGTAAATACTTAGTAAACCTTAATACTTGTTCCTTGGTCCAGTGTAGGCATTGGTTTTGCTTTTGGATTAGCATCAGTCCTATGGCTTGGGTTTATCTTCAATGATACTGTGATCGAGATCTCACTCACACTTACAGTTAGCTATCTTGCTTATTACACTGTATGTACCTATTGCTGTTATATACCTAGATTACGAATCATTATAATTTGTGTGTGTAGTTATCTTATTCTATAAACTGGAATTTTCATTCGTTTCTCAGGCTCAGGAAGGGTTTGATGTTTCTGGTGTATTAGCAGTGATGACTTTGGGGATGTAAGTTTATTTTTTACAGAATTAAACCATTTATTTTTATGGTAAGAAATTTAGTGGCTGCGAATTGATTGTTGATTACCTCTACTATGAGCAGGTTCTACTCTGCCCTAGCCAGGACTGCCTTTAAGGGGGATGGACAACAAAGCTTGCATCACTTTTGGTATGCATGGTTTACTTATTTATAATTTTATATTCATATAACCCTCATGAACTCCAAGAACAATGTTATATGTTCTCGGAGTAAAGGTATTTAAACACCATCAGTCATTATGAATATAATAAAAACTGCTACAATGTATTTCAGCTAAACTGCGAAGACCACATTAAATGCTTGTGTTATTCAGGGTTTTAGCTACTTTTTTTCCCCTTAGCTACAAGCCTACAGCGCTCTATGGTTATTAATTCAGTAACTTTTTTCACAGGGAAATGATTGCTTATATTGCTAATACTCTGATTTTCATCTTGAGGTATGTTGTTAGAGTTGCCTTGATTACATTATAATACTTCTGAGCCAGCCTTACTGACTTCTTCTCCAATAATATATTTTACTTGTCAGTATATGCTAGGATTCGAAAGGGCCAAATCAAATGTCATTTCTTGTACTCTTCAAATTGAGAATTTATATATTTATTGCTTTCAAGCAATGATACAACTTGTTCTCAATGACTTCATTGAAGGTCGAGAAACATACATTTCTGAAGAGTGTTGTGTACCGGACACTATTTTTATTCTCTTTTGTGCCACGAAAGTAGTCAAATTAATTCCATTAAGTAGGAGTTTGTAATTCCTTAAAGGGCTTGAATTATTTCCCACTAAGTTGTGATGCTAATCACATGCTTAGTTTTATTTGAAACTTTACATTTGTATATAGGATTAATTTAACATAATAAGGGCCAAATTCTTCATTTCTTTGCAAATAGAATCTGTCAAGGCAGTGAGATTTAGTTATTTCTATGCAATCGTACAATGATGTCCTCCTTTTGTTTCGTTAGCAGTCTGTGATTCACAATGCAATAACTGCATTATCGAAATGAGTAATGCGTCTTAAATGTTGTCTCACTCGTTGTCTTTATCATATCTATATAGATAAATTAACAAAACATACTACTTTTGAAACTAAATTAACAAAAACATACCCCAAAATTTCTAATTAACAAAAACATACCCAAAAGTTCATACCCTAATTTATATATTTCATACCCTTATTCAAAAAGTCCATACCCTAATTTGTATTTTTTCTTACCTTTATTCCAAAAGTTCATACCCTTATTTCAAAAGTTCATACCCTAATTTGTATATTTTCATACCCTTATTCCAAAAGTTCATAACTTTTTTCAAAAGTTCATACCCTAATTCGTAAAATTCACCCTTATTTTCAAAGTTCATACCCCAATTTACAGAATTCATATCCATAATTTTCAACTTCATACCCTTAATTCACACATATTTTTAACCTTATACACTAGTTAACAAATTCAACATTTGCTCGTCCTCCGATCTCGAACTACCACATCGTCGTCGTGGGCCTCTCCTTTGACGACCACATCTTCGTCGACATCAATCTTGAGTTTTCGGCTTCGTTCTACACCCTTGCCGTCCACTTCGACGGATGTTTCCGTTTCAATTTCCACCGAATAGAGAGATCGGAGAGAGAGAGCGAGAAGGAGAAAAAGATCGGAAAGAGAGAGGGTGTAAGAGAGAGATCGGAAAGAGAGGGGGATGAGGAGAGAGAGGGAGTAAAGAGATCGGAGAGAGGGAGAAGGAGGAGGAGAGAGGGAGAAGACGGAGGAGATAGAGATTGGAGAGAGGGAGAAGAAGGAGAGAGAGTGAGAGAAGGAGAGAGAGTGAGAGGAGGAGAGATCGGAGAGAGAGCGAGAAGGAGGATGCGAGATAGATTGGAGAGAGAGTGAGAGGAGCAGAGAGAGATGAAAAAGATCAGGAGTGATGAATGGAGTTTTTTGTTTTTTTATTAATTATTAATGAAATGTATGTTTTTGATAATTTAATTTTTGAGGGTATGTTTTTATTAATATAATAGGTGTAGGGTATGTTTATGTTAATTCCTCCTAGCTATAGATAAAAAGGTCATTTTGGTATTTTATTTTTGCAGCGGAGCTGTTATAGCTGAAGGCGTACTCAGCAGTGATGAAATACATGGTAATTTTCAAAATCAGACTTTGACCTAGCTAATTTATTTGCTTGGTAGGGTTTTTGTTTGTAAAAGTTTGTCTCAATGACTGAATTTATTATGAATAATATTACAATGAGCTACTGAGCTAGTTTGAAGCACTTTTCGGTAGATTGACGACAAATTAAATGCTTGAACTTCTCTTTCTCAAGGTCTTTTGACACCATTCTCGTTCTGTTATATAACGTGTTAAAATATTATCCCACATCTGTTGTATGTCGGTCCTAGCCTATGCTTATATATGAGTTCTTCTACTTCCTATCATAAGGCCTTTTTGGTGGGAATGAATGGAATCTAACATTACCTTTTGGCTTTGATTTGTTCGTGATGACTGTTTCGTTAACTCACGGGAGTTCCAGGGGCGAAGCCTGGAATGGTATATGAGGGGTGCCAAAATTTAAAATATTAAAATGAGGGTGCCAAATTATCGTTTTTAACGTATTTTAGTGAAAATACATGGTCAAAAATTTTAAAAATTATAATTTTCAGAATTATAGGGGGTGTCGTCGCCCCCAATGGTTTGAACTTAGCTTCCCCCGTGGGGAGCTCACCGTATACATGCCGAGAAAGTAAACTTACAAAACTTATCTGTTGGCCCATCACTTCAAGGCCATACTATTTGATTTAGTGATTTTTTATCTGATGAAATTTTCACACTGTAATTAATTGGTTTATAAATCCATTCCCGGAAATATTAGGATACATAGTTTGGAGAACCTTTTGAGCAAATATACAGAAACCTGAATGTGGAAAAAACACTCCTATATCATACAACTAGATTTTTTTATTTGCACTTACAAGTAACGATCTACCCAAAGATATTTTAGGAACATCTTTTGAAACTCAATACTTAAAATTCTAAGGACCCTTAATAATATGATGTTACATAGTTCGTTCTTTAAAAAAATCTATTACGTAATGGTCATTGGCTCATTATGTCACTTCCCCCTTCTCAAGTTATTGGGGGTAGTACAGGGAATACAAGTTATTGAGGAGACACAATTATTACTTTCGTCATTTGTGATAATTTTCTTTAATGTCCCTTTCCTTTATCTTAGTTAAGACATCGATGTTTTATAGAAAGGGTAAATATGGGAAGTCTAGTAATACTATGCACCATCTTTAATGGGACGGAGGGAGTAATAGAGTTGCTGTTTTTTTTTATGCGTGTGAACAAATTACTTGAACTCTATTTCTTGTCACTTCAACTTTGGAACTCATATTTGTTATGTTATGTGTAGGAAAATCATGGGGTTATCTTTTTCTACTATATGTCTTGGTCTTAGCATCTCGAGCTATAGTTGTGACGGTTTTATTTCCATTTCTACGTTACTTTGGCTATGGGCTTGACTGGAAAGAGGCTACGATTCTGACATGGTCAGGTTTGAGAGGTGCAGTGGCATTGTCTCTTTCATTATCTGTCAAGGCAAGTTTTTTCTAACTTCACCATATTAATAGTTCATGAGGGATCCATACTCCATAGTTATGTTAAGTTTGCAAGGTGAAGGTGAACTAACACCAATACTTAAAGGCATGTAATTGGCTCTTAATAATTTGCTAAAAAAATTGACATTTGA
The DNA here is from genome assembly GCA_963682055.1 of Primula veris. Lineage (NCBI taxonomy): Eukaryota > Viridiplantae > Streptophyta > Magnoliopsida > Ericales > Primulaceae > Primula > Primula veris. Next base: position 15,732,251 of record OY821743.1, on the reverse strand, counting down.
TGACTTCTGTTTGTTGCTAGAATCTTATACTGGATCAGTTGTTATTACTCGTATAGCAATTAGACGAGCTTTATTGTCAAATTCTCATGTATGAAATGAAATAACGTTTTCTTTTTATAGTTTTACAGGACTCAAACCTTTATATATGATGTGATTTTTTATTTTATTTTTATCAAATTGACGTCCTCTGGTTATAGATGCTTGTTTCTGAATAAAGTTTCTTGTTTTTGTTTTCAGCAATCTAGTGGCAATTCATTCATCAGCTCTGAAACAGGAACTCTGGTATGTTCAATGTATCTAATTTCTAACTTTTGTCTTTGTTTCAATTTAAAAGTCGATCATTTACTTTGAAGAACTTATAAAACCTTTATACTTACAAAAGAGAATTAAGTATTTTTTTTTCTTAATGCTGGTTGAAGTTTTGCCTACATCTTGGAGAACTTCTTCTATCAAATTGTTGCTTGCTCTTATGATCTTGTCTGATTATTACTTTCTGTTTTCCTCGTTGCAGTTTGTGTTTTTTACTGGTGGAATTGTGTTTCTTACCCTCATTGTGAATGGATCTACCACACAGTTTGTTTTGCATTTCCTAAATATGGACAAGCTCTCTGAAGCAAAGGTAATGTTACAACAACTAGAATTTCGATTACCTGTGGTGTAATTGCTTTATAATATTTCTGTGGGAATTTGCTTGTTTTGTTTATATTAATAATTAATTGATTTATGAGAAAATTAATGGAATCCACTCAACCAAGTTGCAAGCAAACTTAAGGAAATGTAGTATAGTAGAATCTATGTAGCACAGATACTCCAATTTTTTTTAAAAAATTGCCGTATCGGATAACCGATACTCCGATACCGTATCGGGTACTCCAAATGCATATCCTTGACTTTTCAAAAGTTTGACCAATCCAATACTCGTATCGGATACTCCAAATGCCGTATCATTGACTTTCCAAAAGTTTGACCTATCCAATACTTCAATGATACTTCACGGTTGCTTCACCGATGGGTTTTCAAAATACGGTGGGGTTGCAAATTTATACTTATTTACAATTTTAAGGCAAAGTATTATAAGCTCATTAAAGTAATGGGGCATACATGCTATATTATTATAAAGTATATCTTTGTTACTGATAAGCAAGTACAAATATACATAAATACTTACATATTATAGAACACCTTTTGGGGAATTGTATTTCCAGATAATGTTTGATAAGTAAAAATTAATTTGTAGGAGTTTATTTTGTAGATATATATATATATATATAATATTTTTTTATTATAATTATAATTGCCGTATCCTAGCCGTATCGTATCCTTAATTTTGAACTTTGCCGTATCGCCGTATCGTATCGGATACGATACTCGTATCCGTGCAACCTAGAGTAGAATATTAGGAGGAATATTTATCGTTTTATTTAAGTAAAGTGATAATAAAAATTAAAAGACGAGGTAGATGGACACTACAATAATTATTAGTGATTTTGACTGGAAACTGGAGGAGAGTTTTAGATGTTACATTTTTCTAGACTTGTCACTTTAGCTCAAGGTTCAAGCGCAATTGAAAATGCTATTCACCAGGAGAAGCCTACATTTAATTCTTGTTAAGGCACTTTTTTTATTGTCTTCCTTTTCCATACTGGACAGAAAATAGCCGGAAAATCTAAAATTCTTTCTATTTTCCTTTCTCGCTACAAGTTTGAGAAAGAAACCAAGTCTCTAACTAAGTCTTTCCTGTTAATAACAATTCTTGTTAAATGTCCTCCAAATCTATGGAATTATATGTAAATTTCGGTAGCTACCCTAGCTTCAGCCTTTTCCAGAATCGACATTGTGTTTCAGAAGGCATTACACATTATGGTTGTAGCTATCTTTTTAATTTTTTATCTTTTTTTTATATATATACTTGTGCAGATACGCATATTGGAGTATACCAAATATGAAATGATGAACAGAGCATTAGAAGTATTTGGTGATCTAGGAGATGATGAAGAACTTGGACCTGTTGACTGGCCAACTGTCAAAAGATATATCAAAAGCTTAAATGACGTGGAAGGTGAACGTGTACACCCACACAGTGTATCTGAATTTGATGAAAATGCAGATCACATGAACTTAAAAGATATACGAATCCGATTATTGAACGGTAAGCATTGTTTACTCGGTGTACCTTGGCAATAGCTACATAATTTCATTTTTGCACCTGTCTGGATTGGGTTACTTAACAGTTTTGACCAATAAGGTATCACCTGAGGCTGATTTCGATTTTGTGCACCACCGTACTAAATTTTAGCGATTTAATATGGTAAGGTTACATTTTGTTGGAATTTTAACACTTAGTGTACCAAAATAGAGGAAAAACCCATAGGTTTGGGTACTTTCAAATAAAGAAAAGCAAAAACAAAATATTTCCGTTAACTAAATTTCTTATGCTATCGTACAATCTTCTACAATTATTCCTATTTATAGTCCCAAACTATGATTGTTTTCTATGCAATGTACAAAAGGGGGAAAAATAACTTTAGGTTAGGGTATTAATTGCTAACTTTTAGAGTTAGCTGTAAAAAACAAAAAAAACTAATGATAAGTTAGTGTACAATATTGTAATTAACCCCTCTTGGGTTTAAGACTTTACTGGTTGAGTAAGATCTGCTTTTAAGACCAATATTTCATTCTGCAATATATTGATTCCTCTTCTTAACTGTGGTCATCTTTGCTGCAAAAGAGAGGACCTGTGCTAATTTATATCGACTTTTTCCTTTTGCGACTTGGACAAAAAGTATTTATGTTAGTAAATTAGGGAAATGGATGAATACTGGTCTTGTTTTGTTGTAGCTTTTAAGCAAAAAACTGGATTTTATGGGGTTGATAAGAAATCTGGGGTCATCCAGCTTAAAGCTTTTGGCATTTTTCAGGTCAAAAAGCTCAGATTTTATAACTTATCAAGATTTTTAAAGCTGAAACTAAATAAGGCTCACTACCAACTTGATTTGTATTTTTCCACCACCCCTACTATTGGAGGAATGGCAGTATAAACTTATCATTCTATCATTCAGAAGGTTCTCACTCAGATACTAATATATTTTCTAATGAGAATGATTGCATTACACAAGGTTTTTCTATAAATATTATATTCCTAGTTAACTTGTGGAATAATTGTGATTTTTTTAACCCCTGAGATGTTCTGAACTACTTACCTTTTAATCTTTTCATGGTACCTGTAGAAAAAAATTATATTTAGTATCAGTGTAGCAGTATAAAAAAATGTATTATTATAGGTGTCCAATCTGCTTATTGGGGAATGCTTGACGAGGGAAGGATCACACAAAATACTGCAAATATATTAATGCAATCTGTAGATGAAGCACTTGACATGGTACCATATGAGCCCCTTCGTGATTGGAAAGGTTTAAAAGATCATGTTCATTTCCCAAATCATTATAAAATTCTCCAATCCAGCATTTGTCCTCAGAAGTTGGTCACATATTTCACTGTTGAAAGATTGGAATCCGCGTGTTATATTTGTGCTGCCTTTCTTCGTGCGCATAGGATCGCGAGGGAGCAGTTGCAGGACTTTATTGGTAAAATATTACAATCCATTTCTCATACTGTTAACTTATTCTTTTTTGCTTTTTGCAAACATTATCCTGTGCGTTGTAAATAATTATCTGTTACATTTTTATTTTATTTTTGTCTATTCAGGTGATAGTGACATCGCTGCCATGGTGGTTTGCGAAAGTGAGGCCGAAGGGGAAGAAGCAAGAAAGTTTTTGGAAGATGTCCGTGTTACTTTTCCTCAGGTTTGGTTGCTGCAGCACTCCTTTCCTTTCAATAAATTTAAACTTATTTAAGAGTTACGTTATTATATGGGTTAAATGCAATTTTACATATCATTAAATTTCATTTCTGTACACCGACTTCTTAGAAATTTAGCAATTAGGACCGTAGCCTAGCAAAAAAAATTCCGTTTTTTGTACATTAGCTAAACAAAAAACATAGCTTGGTTAATGAAATAGGTACTTTTTTGATAGAAATTCACACAAATGCGGAAAAATTGATAGAACGGTGTACAAATTTGTGAGTTAATAAAGAGTACGCCAACCTATATTTTCATTCTTTATTGATGAATTGTATTGAGGTATACTAAATTGTCGAGAGATTTAATCTTGGTGTACTAATCAGATTACGGTGATATGCTAGTGTATCAAATTTTTCTAAGCCTTGTTGCATATCTGAAGTTCTGCAGTACCTTGTTTTTGAAAATTGATTTTGGTTGTACCTTATATAGAAAATTTCTTCTACAGTTTCGTCTTCTTGCTAGAGTACTAACTGTACGATAGATTTAATAACCAAGAGAATTTTGTCAGGTGCTTCGAGTTGTGAAAACAAGACAAGTTACATATTCCGTACTTAATCATCTGATCCATTACGTAAAAAATCTAGAGAGCGTGGGTTTATTGGAAGAAAAAGAGATGGTTCATCTTCACGATGCTGTTCAGGTTTTGCAAAAAATTTACAAACTGTGTCTCCATGTAAAAACTCAATTGTTGGCTTTGCGGTTACATTTGTTTTCTGTATGCAGGCTGATTTGAAAAGGCTTCAAAGGAATCCTCCTCTAGTGAAAATCCCTAAACACGATTTGGCCAATACCCATCCTTTCTTGGGTGCACTTCCTGTGACTGTTCGGGATACTCTGATAACAGAGTCTACTAAAGAAATAATGAAATTACGCGGTGTAACTTTGTATAAAGAGGGTACTAAGCCGAATGGAATTTGGCTAATATCTAGTGGAACCGTAAAGGTATTTGATCAACTTTATAGCTAGTATATTAATCGGAACAAATGCTCCACAATGTTGTGCACTATCACCAAAATTTGATTTTGTTCGCCAATCTACAAATATAGCTAATAGTACAATTATCTTTATCTTACGCAACGATTCTATACACTCCATTCGAAAAACAATCAGAACTCCTGGTCTGAAAGATTGAGGACCAAAATAGGAAAAACTTGATATAATAGTACATAAAACATGAAAACGATTGAATTGTTTGATTTTTTTTTATTTTTTTTTCCGTATTATTTAGTATCCCTTTTTATAATTTTTCTTGAACTAAAATCGTTGAGAAATGCAATGTCAGTGTACTAATTGACGACTTTGTTGGTTGGTGTGTGCAAAATTTGTAAATATGCAGTTTTTTCCTAAGACATCTTATCTTCATTTTTTTGAAGATTTTACCTGCAATGTAATAAATGTACATGCCGAAAAATGAGTGATTTTTCTTTTTTGTGAAGTGGACGAGTAAGGGTATAAAGAACAAGCACTCATCCCATCCTACATTTACCCATGGGTATACTTTGGGTCTATATGAGGTGCTGACTGGTAAGCCATTTATATGTGACATGGTCACAGATTCTGTGGTGCTATGCTTCTTCATTGAAGCTGAAAAGATGCTGACAGCCCTTAGATTCGATCCAGCGGTGGAGGATTTTCTTTGGAAGGTACGATCATATCAGAATACCTTGATTTTCAGACACACTCCATTACCTAGTGTCTTCAGTTGATTCCATACAGACAAAAAAATACAAGATACTGTTTGTTACAGTATATAGAAGTGAACTTTCATTCTAGAGGTATTATTCTTTTCAAAAAAAGTATGCTTTTCAAAAGAAAGCATTCTTTCCAAAAAAAAATATACTTTTTAAAAAAAGTACACTTTTCAAAGAAAGTATACTTTTCTAGTTTGATGATGATGATGATGTAAACAAGTGTTGAATAAAATTGAGAAGGTATATACACATTTGGATTGAGAAGGCTGAAAGATAGTTTTGATTATAGTGTAAAATAGTTCATATGTATACTTTTTTCGAAAGGCAGTTGCTTAAAAGAACAGTATACTCTTACTTTTCTATCTCGAAGACAGTTGCTTAAAAGAACAGTATACTCTTACTTTTCTATCTCGAAAGTGTTAATAAGTTTACTTTTACTTGACAAGCCAAGCACTTTTTAAGTAAAAGCTAAAGAAAAGTTTTCAATTGGGTTCCTGTTGCAGATAAGCTTGCTTAGCACTTTATTTCTATCATCGGTTTTTGGAACAGGAAACTGCTATTAATTTAGCTAAAATATTGCTTCCTCAAATGTTTGAGAAAAAATCGATACAAGACATGAGGACTTTGGTGGCAGAAAGGTCAATAATGACCGTATATTTAAGAGGAGAAACTGTAGAAATACCACATAATTTTGTTGGGTTCCTATTAGAAGGGTTTGTGAGATCACAAAATCCACGAGAAGAATTAATTACTTCTCCGGCAGCATTACTCAACTCAATTGCGGCCCAGAGCTTTATATCAGAAACAATAGGTACTAAATACTGTCTCGCTCCAATCCATTGTGTCTGGCATTTCTATATTTTCCCCTTCATATGGCTTTGGTGTCTATTTGGCACTTTGTGTTTAATTTTTTGGTTTTTCAGACTGCGGGGCTTTTTATTTTTCTTTCCCTGGCCTTCTTCTCATCTCTTTTTTGGCCTATTTTTTTTTCTCTCTAAACGGAAAATAAACCTATGAAGTAATAAGACGTCATTTTATCAACTTCCACTTGGCTCATTTAATAATTAATACTTAGTTTTGCTATAACAAAAATGGACTTTGTATATACACACATTATAATTATTTGTAAATGTAATAATGTATTAAATAATCTAATACTTGTTCCTGTTTGTTGTCCTCAAGTAAAGTCTTAAGATTTTATCCACGGTTCTTAAGAAACGTTCAAGAAGCTTGGACTTCTCTAAACATGATTTTAATTGGTGTTGCTACTGAACAGGTTTTAGATTTTCAAATTTAAATTAGTTAGATTTGATACTTAAGTTTTATTTTCTATTACTATATGGCCTGTGTAGGTGGTAAGCAAAGCAGTTCTCACCAAGACAGTTTTAAACGAAACAACTCAAAGCTAGGCAATTTCTCTCACCAAGCATCCTCTTACCAAGTTGAGACAAGGTCAAGAGAAATCTTATTCAATATGACCCCATTTGAATCTAACAAAGTTCTCCAAAGAAGGTCATCTTCATATAACATATCACGTGAACCATCGAAATCATATGCTAGAGAACACAGCGATCTTATGAGTTGGCCCGAACATGCTTACCAGGCAAGGAAGCAACAATATCAGAATGAAAACGAGTCTGAAATAAAAGAAAATGATTTGCCTGCGAGGGCAATGCAGTTAAGCATCTATGGCAGCACGGTATGTTCTTGTTTCTTTGGGGTAAATTATAATTTGAGCTTTCATCGAGGGGTTTTAATGTTATAGCAATTGGTACCCCGACGGGCTAACTTTATTTTTCCACCTTTGTAAGCCACATGGAAAAAGAACCATAGTTTGGAGGCCAAAATAGGAACAACGTGACTGAAGTACACTATTAGTGTACTAAATCGTCGAAATATTTTATGTTAATATACTAATTGCTAATTTTGTAGGGAGGTTTGTAAAGCTGAATATGAATGATATGTCAAGCGTACAATACTGTAATAGATTCCTATTAAAAAACGACAGCCTTTGGTAAGAAGTGATCGTTGTTCTTTAAGAGTGCCAGCTTATAAACCTTGTTAGTTACTAATAACTCGATCAAGTTTTGTATTTCAGTACATAAATAGTTATGGACTTGTAGCCTCGCCTTGTAGTCAGGGAGGACTAGGTGTGATACGAGGATGAGATGTCCTCTTATTTTGACAAAAAATGACGAAAAGTAGACATTTTACCATGTATCTAGTTACAAACCCTCCCATAATTAGAAAAAAACCGACTCATGAAATTCACCCCGTCCACTTATCCTGGTAATGCCTTCTTAGTGAATAAGATTTTGGTTTAAAGATTGTTTACAACTTGTTGAAGTGCGTCCATATGTTTATCTTTTGCGAGAAAAGAAAAGAAAAAGCAAGATTTAGAAATAACCTGTTTATTATTAATCATGTTCTCAGATTTATACCTATCTGGTCCATTTATCTGCAGATGGAAAACACACAAAGGCGGCGTCCCCCAAGTTTTCCAAGTACGAGCCTATGGAAAGACTCCCAAATTTCTCCGAGCACAAGAGAAGCACCGCCACATAGTATGTCATATCCTATAATTCAATCAAGTCAAGTACGTACCCTTGTGGCTGCTAGATCCGAAAGCTCAACTACTATGAAAAAAAACAATTCCCTAGATCAGAACCGAGCACAAGAAGAAGCAAAACCCGTGTCTCAAAATCAGATTAGGTTGAATATAAGAGAAACTGATGTTATTGGTGATTCAAGCGATGAGGATGAACTCATTATTAGAATAGATTCGCCGAGTAATCTTTCTTTCCACCAAGCTCCTTGATTTTTTATGAACTGAAATCTGTCATTCTATTTATGTATGTGATATTATTTTATTTGAAGCGTCTCTTTCGAATTTCTCTTAAAATCCGACCAACCGGCTTAAAAAACGGTGCCCAAGTACAAAGTAAAGTGGAAGAAGAAAAACCTTGGTTGAAAATCAGATTGTTTTATTATCGATGACTCGAGCAATGAGGAAGAATCTTATTACCAGAATAGATTGGCCAAGCCTCCTATCTTTATGGCAGGCTCCTTAAGTTTCTTAGACCGAAGATATATATTACATTGGTAATTTGAAGCGTTTCTTTGTACAGTTTGTTTAGTCAAAGAAAGAGACAACTCCAAGGAGGTTGTTTAATGTTCCCGTTTTATGTTCGAAGCACGAGAAATTGGTGATTGCCACGTCATGTTCAATTTCTAGAAGTTAGTAGTCACACTATGGTCATATAAATCTTTGTAAATTGACAATCAAAGCCAATAATAAGAAGAAAACCTGTGGTAAAACTCAAATGGATATGTGACAGGACTCAGAGGAGCCACTGTCAATCTGTCATCGGCGGAAAACTCACATCTCACTAGATTCGCAAAGTACGCTCTCCTTTTGCCAGGCTCATAAAAGTTTTATTCTAGAAGTTCTACAATTGAAAATGTATGAATAAATTTTAATAATTGATTGTATTAGAGCAACCACCATAGAATCCCTATTTGAATCACTTGCTTATATTATCATAAAAAAAAAATCACTTTTTGATCAAAAAAAAAACATCATACATCAATTTTTCTTATTAATCTCCAAATTTTGCACGTAGTGAAATTGTCTCAAATATAAATATAAGGAACCAAAAGTGTTCCTCATAATTTTTTATAATACTTTTTGTTGGGTCTATTTGGTTTTATATAACTACTCCATCCGTTCCTATTTAATTCTTCATTACGAAACTACGTGCAATTTTGACCGGTTTATAACTTGTATTAAAATTGTCATAATGAATTTTTTTAAAATCTAATCATAAAATTTAACATTTGAACTATATGATCAACTTTTGAAAATTTTCATTCCGACAATTTTAATACAAGTTATTGACAACTTTTAAAAATTTTCATTCCGACAATTTTAATACAAGTTATTGACCGGTCAAAACTGCACATAGTTTTCTAATAGACAATTAAATAAGAATGAATGGAGTAGAAGATATGACTTAACATTTAAATAATATAAATAAATGAATATCAAGTACTTTAAAAGATATGAGGAAATTATAAGAAACATGATGTTTTGTAGATAGAAAAAAGTGAAATGCAAAACTAAAAAAATGATAGTTTTCTTAGGAATATTATGGAACACCTGTAATTTGTTCTTAGTAGTTTCTTATTATGAAGCATCTCTCTTGTACATGTTTTGCGTCAAATATTTGTTTTATCTGAAGTTTTGTGCTATTATTAATGTGCATAAAAGAAATTGCTGCCCCATTCACGTTTAAAAAGCTGGTGCATGTTAAGTCTGACAATTACAATATTGGTTAACCCAATTGTTTTCATTCTTTGCTTTAATTAAAGTGAAAACTTGAAATACTTGACGTATATTTTAATTTTACCAGATTCGTGATCGCAAATTATATCACATTTTCTTAGGGTATTTTTGGGTACAATCATTTAGATGGGTGTTGCTTACAACTAAACTGGCTTGGAAAGGGAAAATATGAAGAGTGATGGACAAGTAAATAATTTCAAAAGACAAGAAATAAACTGTGATTTAATTGATCGATCTTAATATATATTTAATCAGCCAAGTGTCATCCTTTGTCCCCATACATACGGTTTTAAAAAGAAGTCACAAAGTCTCTTTTTTTTAATAGAAAAAAAGATCTTACTATTATCAAAGAAAACCAAAGGCTACCATGCATATGAGACTCGATCGATTTCTACCCCTCATAGTTGAGAGTGCGGGTTATGGTGCATTAGGCTATATAACCCTAGTATAATTCATGTAGTCTCCCCTTAGATAAGAAAGCGCCTTATGAAGTTATGTCTATATATGTTCAATACCATCTTTCATTATATATTATTTTTAGGGTTGATGAAAGTAAATTCAGACGTAATCAAAATATAATTCCATCAGTCTTTGCAAGAGTGTGTATGTCAAAAAATCTATACTTATATCATCACCCCAGAATTTTTGGTATTGTCAAACCTTGCATACCGGAACATTTAGACAACTAATATTGATATAGTTAAACTCAGATATTAACCCATGGTAAGTGTAAAATAAATTATGGGTTAAAAATCATGTTAAGTGTAAAAAAAAGGGATGCTAAATAATTGTCTTTAAAAACCTATAGTAAAATTACATGATAATTTTTTAATTTTTTTACAATTATGAGTGTTCTGGGGGAGTTGTTTGGTTGTTCCCCTGTTCAAATGAATATTTTCCAACGAACTATTTTTGGTAATCCTAGTCATTATTTCGTGAGTGATTGTGGAAATACTGTGTATTTTTGTTGCTATCGTTACTCTCAGTAGATAATTAATATAATGGAACCTATTTTCTTATATTCGATATCATATTTTTGTAAAGTGGTGTATGCAGATTTGTATTTTAAAATTATTTAGATTGACGACATTACATTTCAATTTGTTTCATTATATACTCGCTCAGTCCTAAAGAAGCTGGACTAGATCATTATAAGTCAAAGTCGTAAGTAAATAAGCAGAGGTTCATAATACCTGACATGATCCACAAGCAAAATTTGTTCAATCAAGGATAGTAAAATTATACTTTCATTCATAACATCACTTGAGTCATTTGAAGACCCTAAATCAATTTTCAACATAACATTCATAAAAGAGCATAATAAACACGTCTTGCAATAGTTAAGATTTAAGCATGCATGCACCCTAAATGGTTGTTGCAATCTGTATTATACTTCCCTGATAACTGTACACCTGCAAATTAATACTCACGTGTTAAGCTGATTGTCAAACAAATCGTACATGAAAACACTGGCGAATTTCTCTGCAGATGCAACATGTATATATGATTATAAATTGTATCCATCTTAATCGAAGTTCATTTCTATATTTTTGAAACTGATTTTCTTATCAAGTAGCAAAGTTTTGCTCTCAAGGTCAGAAAGACATTACTTTTAGTAACAAAAAGAGGAGAATATACAATCACGGTATCGAAAATGGAATACTGTTCAAAATCATATAGCTACTTTTTTTCCCTAAGGTCCCACATTCAGACTAGAAATTACGTACAAGTCCAAATAAACATAAAAGATCGAGCTTGTACAAGTATTTATTTTAACTGTGTATTTAGTATTATATATAAATCTGTAATGTAACGTGAAAAAGAAAGAAAAGGTTTTGACTGTCGAAACTGGAATTCAGAACATAAGGTTACCATGTCGTCTCACATTTTTAAAAGTACATTGTGAGTTTATAAAAATGATACGATGTTCCACGGCTACCAGAGCTTTATTTATTTTGAGTATTGCTAGTAAATAATTTCTCTCATAATGAGTAAATCAACAAACGAATTAGGTTCATAAAGGCGGAATGTGTGTGTGTATATATGCATGCAAATAAACTTTTTGGGCGCGACACCATGTCTGCAAATAAAACTCCAATTAAATGTCCATTTATATCTCCCTTGTAAAAGATAGATGCACAAGATTCACGTAGCCACTCCTGACCTTTCTATAAATTAGAGGTTTATAACTATTGAATATTAATATAAATCAATATGCTGAAGTTTTCATTGAAATAAATTGAGATTTAGAATATTTATTTTTCTTAGAACGTAAAGTAAAGTTTATAAGGTCATACCCTTTTTAGCACATGTACAGTAGCCGCTTAGACAAACCGAGTACCCTATGGGGCAAAAACGTTTGCAATCTGCGTTAAGTTTACATTTGTGAACCGGTAGCCTACCTGTAAAAGAAAAAAAAATGAAAAAGTTTTCACTAATCTGATCCAATATTTGAGTTATCCGCAAAAACCTATTATATATCATATAAGTCTGATAAATTTAAGAATGGGTAATGTGAAAAGAATTCCAAGTTTTCAGTAACACAAAACTAAGCTTTCTACATTTGTGTAAGAATTAGCCGGCAGAATATGGAGATGTTAGTTATTTAATTATTGTACTGTGAACAAGTATACAATATGGCAACTTATTAAAAGCCTTCGATCAAGGACAAAAGATGAAAAAACAAAATTTTGAAAGTTTTTAACCAACAACATAGCTAATAAAGTATAACTTGCTCTTGGATATCTTCTTCATATTTATCTACAATAGTTCCAGGGAGAGAAGCTAAAACTATTTGAAGTTGCAATCAACCTATGCCTTTTTAGTTATGGCATTCCTTCAAACAAAGGAGTTCAAAAGGATGGAATACTTGTTAGTGTGTGTTTTCTCACAAATTCTCCCCTACTAATATTTCACACTTTTTTTTTAATTAAAAAATTAGTAGTTACTTTTAGTTTTAATTAAAAAGACATGTGTCACATTTTTAGTAGTTGTAAAATATGCGTATCTACACTATAATAATGGCATCGGATATTAAAAATCATCATTTGCAATATACGAAATTCACTTCTATCAGAAATTATAATTATTTTCTGAAATTTGAATACGAAATATCCTTTCTATACAAAATAAAAGAAGTACAAAAGGGAATTAATGCAAACCAAAATGACATTATTAAAACAGTCACGAAAAAAGTTTTTAATTAGTGTAAGAAAACCAACTAGCAAACAAAGAGTTTTTACTATTCTATTACAGCGCAACTAAAACTTCAGGACGCAAACCATTAGACGTGATCCGATTTGACTGGCAAATATATTTGCTCCTTAGTTTACGAAGCGAAAATTGTTAAAATGGTAGCCAACCTATTGACTTTTAGTGATTTGTTATCCAGCCTAACACGTTTTCTAAATCTAACACACTTTTTAAATTGGTATCCAATCTATACATTTCGCTCTACTTTGATACCCAACTTAACACTTTTTCTAATTTGATACCCAACATATGCGTTAAAAACTGATGATCGAAACAAAGAATGTAATCATGATTGGGATTTGATGGCGTTACAATTTACACATGAATGATTTAATTATTACAAGCGATTCTAGATTGCGAGATTTAAAAAAAAAAAATTGTTGAAATGCCCTTTTAATCCCTTTTCAGATAATATCCAGACAAACAATAATCTTTGCATAAATAAGATGTTAAGACTTTTAATTTTCGAGCAGATTTTCATAAACAACAACCAATAGTATTTTAAATATAAAATTTATGTATATGGAGATTTACATAAATATATTTGTACACAGACATTATATATGCATATTTATATACCTGAAACGTTCATAAGGAGAATTGCAAACATAATTACTTGGAATAGAGCTTTACCCATACTTTAAAAAAAAATGTAAGTAAAGATGATACTGATAGAACATAAAAATTAGACCCGAATATTTTATTCGAGTAATAATCAACCCACTTTATAAATGGGTATCCAACGCTTAAATGGGTCATCTCATACTTTTTATAGGAATTGAGGTGTTACTACCAAAAGCCTAAGCCCAATCAAATGGGGACCCATGTCTGAAAAATCCCTGGGATGAAGACATTTGTCAATATCCTAGAAGGCGCAGTTGCCTATAAATAGCCAACTACCCCTCCTAGAAAAGGACCAGAAAATCTATCCAAAAAATATAGAGAGAAGTTAAGAAAAGAGAGAAACTAACCAAAGCATATCACTTCGAGAAATAAACCGAGAAAAGACAGCCGAGCACCGAATAAAAGGGGAGAAAGATCAAGACGAGAGATTAAATAGTCATATCGAGCACAATTGTAAAACCGAAATACTAATCCGAGCAAATGTAATAGTCCGAACAAGGACAATAATCCGAGCAATAATACAGATCAGGAAGTGTCCTTTATTCACGGTTGATTTACCATTATATCATTGTTGAAAAGCCTAACGCGACTGACCAAAGTTATGGCTTTATCAAATGGCGCCGTCTCCGGGAATCATCTAGTTCCCAACTAGTTTAGAATTCGAATACCAATACTCTGCCAGACGAGCGACAATGGTTACCAATGTAGAGGAAACCCATCCCGAGATAATAGAAACCAATAACCAAAACACGCAAATTAGCCAACAAGACCTCGACGATCTACTCGCCATCCGTGACAGATATGAAGCTATCCAATCCGGAAACCAACCAACAACCTCCTACGTCAACCAAGAACAACCGTTCGAACCACCCCGACATTTCATCGAAGGGATTGTCGACGAACACCCTTCGTCCTCGGAGGACGAACAAGACGTGCCCGTATTAAGGCGTGCACGAAGACGCTTAACCGGGTCCCAAGCAGGGCCGAGCTCAAGAGTCCCTTTGCCTACAGCCTCGGTCAACTCCGGTGCTCGTTTACAAACGGACGAAGCTCATCAGTTTGGCATGCCCGAGGATCATGTACTCGGACAGTCGCCCCGACTACCGACTAATTCTCCGAGGATGATTACACCACCCACGGTGGAGGTACAACATGTTGTTCCGTTAGCCGATGAAAGGAACTACGCCCAGCTATAAGCTCAGCTGGCGGTATGCATGACGGCCATGACAGCGGCCGGCATCGTATTGCCAGTTATCCAACCCGACAAAGACCCACGCCATGAAGTGGAAGATTCTGCCTACAGGGCCGCCCTGGAGGCAGCGGGTCGGCGACCCGATACAAGAGTCCCCCACCAAGGGGGCAATGTCCCAATAACTATCGTCCATCCGAACACTCATATGGAACGTGTCCACACAAACACGAAGGACGGTAGATATCCCGAATACAGGATCGGGGAAGGATATGGCCCATCACCACATCAGGGAGGATACCCTCCCCCCTACCAAGTCACGGATGACGCGTTCCAACAGGCTTGGAACGTATGCCAAGAAACCCCGTGTGCTGAACAGATCACGCGGTACCGCAATCCTATGGGATTCGTCATCCCCGAATTCAGGCTCTATGACGGGAAGAGTTGCCCTATCGACCATCTGAGGCACTACAAGACGAAGATGGAACTGTGGAGTGATGACCATGCACTGATGTGCAAAATTTTCAAAAACAGCTTGGGTCAAGAGGCTTCGTCATGGTATCATAACTTACCACGGGGCTCCATTAGAAACCGGGCAGAACTGCTAAGAGCGTACTCCACCCGATACGCTGCTCATCGGAAAAAGAAGGTTAGTATCGAAACCCTTCTTAAAATGGCGATGATGCCAAATGAAAGGCTCAACGATTACTGCATACGTTTTATCGACGTAGCAAACCAGATTCCACAATATGCCAATAATATAGCCATCCAAAACTTTATCAATTCCATCCCTAATGGCTATTGGGAGAGAAGGAAGTTCATAGGCAAAAACTTCCCGACCACTGATTCCCTGCTAGCCTATTGTACCCACCTCACCGATAAAAACGACGAACTGCGTTTCCTCAACCGAACTCTACCGAGAAGAGAGTCGGTCCGCGAGGCACAGGTGGGTCGCAAAAGAGTTAGGAATAACCAGGGAGAAGCATTCCAACCGACCAGAAAGGGCAAAGAGCCCGAGGTCCATAGCAGGGTAGAGCGACCACGAGCACTAGAGCCCAAACCGCTCCAGATCGCATACCCAACACCGACCAACGAACATAAACCGCTCCAGCTCGCCTACCCGATGCCACCCAAGCCATTTCAACAGGTTCGGCCCCAAGAGAGGGAACACCGAAACACTTTCGGACCGGTCGAGCTGCGATACACTTTCAACCTGTCTGCTGAAGATATCCTCAAGGATATATGCAGGGAAAGTTGGTATTCCCGACCACAACCGATCATCTCTCCCCCCAATCAGAGAGATTCCAAGCTCTTCTGCGCATATCACGAGGATCACGGCTATCTCACTGAGCATTGCCGTAACCTGCGATGGAGAATGAACCAGTGGGGCGATGCAGGATACCTAGCCAAGTTCATCAAAGGAGCTGGGAATAAAGGCAAACAATTGGCCATCGAGGGATCCGACAACCGGCAAGGTAAAACGATCAACGTCGTTCATATGTCACGACCCGAGGGCCCCGGTGGGGAACGGTCGCGACAACGGCAGCTGGCCCACTTTGGCCAAGTAGCCAAGGCATCACAGGCGTCGAACTCTAAACGACAGTGCACACAACGACGACATCCGCCCATTTCTTTCTCAGATCTTGACGAAGAAGGGGTGATTTACCCCCATGGAGACGCCATTAACCTCCGAGTTCAAATTGGCCTAGACACGGTCAGCAGGGTACTTGTCGACCAAGGAGCCTCTTGTGATATCATGTACAGGGAGCTCTTCGACAAAATGGAACTCAAGCTGCAAGATCTACAGCCTGCTGACGTCACGCTGATCGGATTCATCTCCGAAACGACTAAACCATTGGGAAAGATCGTCCTCAGTGTCACAACCGGGTCCGTGTCGGTTCCCGTAGAGTTCTTAGTGGTTAATGACCACTCCGGTCACAATGCAATATTGGGCCGACCTTGGTTACATGCCATGAAGGCCATACCCTCAACCTATCACCAAAAGGTCAAATACCCAAATGACAGGGGAGAGATCGAGACAGCCAGAGGATGTCAAGAGGATTCAAGACGCTGCGAGGACATCACCGCGACTCTCCAAAAATAACGAAGCATGGTGGAACAACCCACCAGCACCAAGAAGCTGATCAACCAAATATCCAAAGCCGAAAGGGTTGTCGAAGAACAAGTAGGAGAGACACTCAGGAGGGTGTATATACCAGATATGGACGAGGAGCATTACTTCCTCCTCGGCGACAACCTTCCAAAACAGGAATCCGAAGAGTTGAAAGCATTCCTTCTCAACAACACTGATAAATTCTCCTGGAGTCCTAAAGATATGTCGGGCCTAGACCCCAATACGGCATGCCACCACCTAAGTGTAAACACCGAGTACAAGCCGATAGCACAGAGGAGCAGGAAAGTGTCTGTACAGCACAGAGCGGCTATAATCGCTGAAGTACAAAAGTTATTGGAGGCTGGAGCCATAAGAGAGGTTTACTATCCAAAATGGTTGTCCAACCCGGTTGTCGTCCCTAAGAAGAACGGGAAGGAGAGAGTATGTATAGACTTCACAAACCTCAACAAAGCCTGCCCGAGGGACCACTTTCCCCTTCCGAGGATTGATCAACTGGTGGACGCAACTGCGGGGGCAGAACGGATGACTTTCCTTGACGCATATTCAGGATACCATCAAATTCCCCTCGCCCGCGAAGATCAAGAAAAGACTTCGTTTATATCACCTTTGGGAAATTATTGCTATACGGTAATGCCGTTCGGCCTACGCAATGCGGGAGCAACATACCAAAGGATGATAACAAGAGTATGTCGAGATCATATAGGGAAGACGATGGAGGTATACATAGACGACATGGTCGTCAAGAGCGAAAGAGCCACATCCCACCTTCAAGATATCAGGGACGTTTTCCGAACGCTGGGCGAGCACAAACTGAAACTCAATGCGAGCAAGTGTGCATTTGGCATCAGCAAAGGGAAATTTTTGGGGCATATGGTTAGCCGACGAGGAATAGAGGCTAATCCCGATCAAATAACGGCTCTACGAAACCTAGCAGCGCCCAAGAATAAGAAACAGGTACAAGAGCTCACGGGAATGATGGCCGCGCTGAGCAGGTTCATTAGCCGATCCGCAGATAAGGGACGGCCATTTTTCGAATCACTCAAGAAGGATAGAAAATTCGTCTGGGACCCGGAATGTGAAGCTTCATTCAACAATCTCAAAGAGTACTTGAGGACATTGCCACTGCTAGTAAGGCCGAACAGAGGAGACATTCTGGCATGCTACCTAGCAGTTTCCGCTACAGCTGTGAGCGCAGTCATCCTAAGAGAAGAAGGTCGCGAACAATTTCCGATCTACTTCGTCAGCAAGACTCTGGTCGAAGCCGAAACACGTTATCTACCCTTGGAGAAGCTGTGCCTGGCGTTGGTCGTCGCAACCAGAAAGTTGCCACACTATTTCATAGCTCATCAGGTCCGGGTATACACAAAATTTCATATCAAAGAGTCACTTCGACGGACGGACGTCAGCGGCCGAGTTGCCGCCTGGGGGGTTGAGCTATCCCAATTTCATATCGAGTTCGCACCCCGTCATGCCATAAAGGGACAAGTCCTGGCCGATTTCGTCGCAGAATTCACCGAAGGCTATGACGAGCCTTTGGCACTCTCTCCACAATCACACTGGCAGATACATGTCGACGGATCAGCCACCAAGGACGGATCAGGAGCAGGGATCGTCCTAAAGTCTAGAGAGGGAGCAATCATCGAAAAAAGCATAAAACTGGGCTTCCGAGCTACCAACAATGAGGCAGAATACGAGGCCATGATAAACGGCATGCTCATTGCCCGATCCCTCGGATGCTCCCACTTAATTGCAAGCTCAGACTCCATGCTCATCGTCAATCAAGCCATCGGCGAGTATCAAGCGAAAGATGATAGAATGATCCTCTACCAAGAGAAAGTCCAAAGCTTGATGGCAACCTTCGAACAGTGCGAGTTAGTAAGAATCAATCGCACCGAAAATGCACATGCCGATGAATTGGCCACCCTAGCCTCGACATTAACATTGACCGACACCCGGTCGATCACAGTGGAACTACTGCCGACCCCGAGCATAATAAAAAGGGTAAACCGGGTGACATCGATACAGTACGAACTAGGTTGGATGGAGGACATGACCCATTATCTGCGAAGTGGAACGCTTCCGGTCGACAAGATAAAAGCGCTGAAAATTACAAGAAAAGCTCCTCGCTTCTGGCTATCCGAGGACGATAAACTATACAAATCCAGTTACCGGGGACCACATCTACTGTGCGTCCCGACCGAGCTACAACTGCCGGTCTTGGAGGAAATCCACGAAGGATCTTGCGGAGCACACATCAAAGGGCGATCCCTTGCAAACAAGGCAGTGACCCAAGGATATTGGTGGCCCTATATCAAGCGGGACGCCGATGCATACGTCCAACGATGCGACAAGTGCCAACGATTCGCCAAGATACCACGGCTCCCTTCATCTATGATGACCCCGGTATCAGCACCATGGCCGTTCGCTCAATGGGCAATTGATTTGGTCGGTAAACTCCCAAGAGCACCTGGGAATGTGGAATATCTGATCGTTGCGACTGATTATTTCACCAAATGGGTCGAAGCTAAACCCCTCCGAGAAATCAAAGCCAGCAACGTCAAACAATTCATTTGGGAATACATCATAACTAGGTTCGGTATACCGTACGCTATAGTCGCCGACAACGGAACCCAGTTCAAAGATGTCAATTTACAGCTATGGTACGAGGAACTCGGTATCCGGAAATTCTATTCGACGCCGACATACCCACAAGGGAACGGGCAAGCCGAAGTGTCAAACTGAACAATATTAGACGGCATCAAGACCACCCTTGAACAGGCAAAGGGGAGGTGGCCCGAGCGGCTACTCAACGTTTTATGGTCGTGCCGAACTACACCCAAGACGGGCACCAAGGAAACCCCGTTTAGCTTAGCATACGGTGTTGAGGCCATCATACCGACAGAGATCGGGCTACCCACGCTCCGAACGACGTTGGTCGAGCAGGGAAATAATGAACAAAGAATGAGAGAAGAGCTCGACATGATAGACGAGAAACGAGAGATAGCGGCCCTTACCCTAGCTAAGTACCAACAAAGCGTGAAGCAAACCTATGACAAGAGAGTAAAAGGGTCTAAAGAATTCATGGTAGGAGAACTGGTGCTGCGACGAGTGACGGTCTATACCCGCAACGAAATACATGGCAAACTAAGCCCTACCTGGGAAGGCCCATACGAAATCGTCAAGCAAACAAGTCCAGTCTCTTACAAAATCAAAAGCGTCCTGTTCGCCAACAGCCGAGGGGAAAAGAATTCTTGGAATGTGGCTAACTTAAAAGAAGTACTACGTATAGGCAATGCTCCGAATACAAGTACAGGTGCTACCTTACCCTTCTTGCTTAATGGCATTATCTTTCTTCTTTTGAATGAATAAAATATATTATTATGCTGTCTACTAATACTATGAAATTCCGTAAATGGCGTGTTACCGAAGGAACGTCTAGGAATACTATGAAATTCTCAACATGGCCGAAGTGCCTAGGAATACTATGAAATTCCGTAAATGGCGTGTTACCGAAGGAACGTCTAGGAATACTATGAAATTCCTAACATGGCCGAAGTGCCTAGGAATACTATGAAATTCCGTAAATGGCGTGTTACCGAAGGAACGTCTAGGAATACTATGAAATTCTCAACATGGCCGAAGTGCCTAGGAATACTATGAAATTCCGTAAATGGCGTGTTACCGAAGGAACGTCTAGGAATACTATGAAATTCTCAACATGGCCGAAGTGCCTAGGAATACTATGAAATTCCGTAAATGGCGTGTTACCGAAGGAACGTCTAGGAATAGTATGAAATTCTCAACATGGCCGAAGTGCCTAGGAATACTATGAAATTCCGTAAATGGCGTGTTACCGAAGGAACGTCTAGGAATACTATGAAATTCCCAACATGGCCGAAGTGCCTAGGAAGACTATGAAATTCCGTAAATGGCGTGTTACCGAAGGAACGCCTAGGAATACTATCAAATTCCCAACATGGCCGAAGTGCCTAGGAATACTATGAAATTCCCAACATGGCGTGTTACCGAAGGAACGCCTAGGAATACTATGAAATTCCCAACATGGCCGAAGTGCCTAGGAATACTATGAAATTCCGTAAATGGCGTGTTACCGAAGGAACGTCTAGGAATATTGTGAAATTCCCAACATGGCCGAAGTGCCTAGGAATACTATGAAATTCCCAACATGGCCGAAGTGCCTAGGAATACTATGAAATTCCCAACATGGCATGTTACCGAAGGAACGCCTAGGAATACTATGAAATTTATATGCAGGTACAATGCAAGGAATTATTCAGGTCCACATTACGGCGGCGATGCAATATAAATTGGCTAAAACAATGAAGGAGAATCAATCTAAACAACAAAATATCAACAAGAAGCATCTCCAAAACAGGAATAACGAAATAACAAATGATTTAGCAAGGAAAAATCGATCCAATCAATTAAATAGCAATACGGCAATGGAAAGGTACAAAACAGGAATAAAGAAATAACATAAATAGTCCTCGCCCGCATTACGGAGGTAACAAGAAGATCATCGACACTAAAGAGATTCATTTAAGAAGAGCTACTGCAGGAGGAGCACGACGGTAATTGACCGATCTCAATCTCTTCGTCATCCGTCGTTGTGTACCCATCAGACTCATCACCATCAAAACGCTCCTCAGAAATGAGGGCATCAAAATTGGTCGTATGAGCCCCAACACAAGTCAGCGTCTGAAGCCGCGCGTTGAACTCGGCTTCTTTGGCGAACTCGTGAGCATCCGAGGCCGCTTTACGGCGATCATCGTCAAAGGAGAGGTTACGGCGAGCTTCGATCATAGCTGCGGAAGCATCGTATCTGGCACGGGACAAACGGAAATACTTCACCAACACGTTGGCCTTGGTCACAAGCAACTTTAATTTGCCGAAGTACTCGTCCTTTGCACGCCAATATCGATCCAAACGACGCTCCTGAACCTCAACAGCATGCTCGGCACGGCGAACGTATTCTCGAAAAGAGGCCGCCTGGGTTTTCAGCTTGGTCCGCAGTCGAGCACAGTGGTCGGTCAATTTGACATTTTTGCTCATCAAAACAATGTAGGGCCACTTGTCAGGCACCTCACTAGCCGCACCAGATGAGACCTCGTCCCGGGCAGCACCAGTAGGTCCTAACCCCGGGTTAACTAGGCATGGAGAACCAGCCTGGTGCGACGTAGTAGCATGTGCCTATATATAAAAAAAAAAGGGGGGGGGGGGGGGGGGGGGGGGGGGGGGAGGAGAACGAGAAGAGATGAATATACAACAACAACAACAAAAAAAAAAAAAAAAAAAAAAAAGAGAGAATTTTTTATACAAGCTACAAAGAAAACGACAAAACAAGCTACTTCATTAATCCGACAACCGCTCAACAGACGCCGAAGTCTCTACTACATCGGCAAAATGAATATCTCGCAATGAATTAATTTGCGTCCCCAAACGCTCACGAATGACCGCCTCGATTCGGTTCAAGGCAACAGTGTTTTCAGTTACCCCGGCCTTCGCATCCACCATGCGCTCTGCCCGGGACACACCACTCATTCCTTTTATATGCTCCAGCACCTCTAAGGCGCGAGCTCGGGCCCAATACGCTTTGGCAAAGGATAGCAGCAGATCCGCGTCCTCGAAAACGGCCCCAAGGACCAAGCTCAAGCTCGTCACACGACCTCGGGCTTCATCACGAGAACGTCGTAGGGCACCGAGAAGTTCCTTTGCTTTACCCTTATTTGCCGTATAATGGGCGGTCTTTTTACTAAATTTCTCTCCCAAATCACGTAACCGGATCGCCAAGTTGGAAATATGAATATTCAGACCCTCGATTTCCTGATAAGCACAAGTCAATTTCGCGGTAAGGGACGCGTTAGATCTTTCCAAATCTTCCATTACGTCACCTACACTACGACTAGGCGAGGTCCAGACCACCATGGCAAGGGGGTTATTTGGTACCTGACAATATTTTGTTTTCACATCCTTCAAAATATGACGACCATCAAAAGAAATTAACCCAAGAAAGCCCAACAGAAAGAAACCACATCACCTATATTATCACTTCCCCCAAAGAATCTGTTTCTAGATACACAAGAGACCAAAAAAAAAAAAACAAAAAAAAACAAAAAACAAAAAAAAAAAAAAAAAAAAAAAAAAATAATAAAATAAAATAAAATATGTACATACTGCTAGAAAGATAGTCAATGTTCCACCTGAGGAGATACTGGTGGGGGAACAACAGTAGCATCCGGTCGAGGAGTGGACGGGGCCGACATAGAGTGAGGACGCAGCGCTGTCGAAATTGTCTGTCCCGGTAGCCGAGGAAGCTCTTCTTCACGAAGATTCGCCCAGTCCAAGGGTTTCGGCGGTGCACCATGCGGACACGGATACACCAACTCCGACCACGCCCTATCCGACAAAGGAACATTCGCGAAATTGAGCGCCCGCACATGAGCACAGTATACAGAGAAGTTGGCCATCATCGCTAACTTTGTCCGCTCCTCCGCATGTGCCGTTTTTAGGGCAGACACCTTAGCCTTTTCGGCTTCCACGTCCTCTGCCAGGAGCAAGTTCTCCTCCTCTAGTTCGCCGTACTTAACGGCCATGCTCTCTTTTTCCGCCTTCAATTTCTCGACATCCTCGGTCAGGTGCAGAAAGTCCACCGACAGCTTGTCATAATTCTCGCCCAGGGTTTTCTTCTCGGCGACCAATTTCTCCTTCTCGGCCACCAGATTCTCCTTCTCGGCCACCAGCTTCTCTTTCTCAGCCCCTAGAGCTCCCAGCTGATCCCGTAGCGCCACGGTACTCACAGCAATCTGCACTTCAACACATTAGATTCCAAACAAAATACAAGTACCAGACCTATATAGCGAAATACGAGCCCCACGTACCCTCAGCGCATCCGCATGGGCCTGCTCTATAACCGACATTGTAGGTTGGGCAGATAGTCTTTCTGCATCCTTGAACACAAGGGGTTTCAGAGCCGTATACCCCATCTTCAAGGTTCGCGGTTGCTCCAGCAGTTCACCCCTACATCGGTCAATGTAACGGGTCATTGCAACCCCGTCAACCAACACCTTCTCGGATCCGTCGAGAGCCTCATCCTCGACACCCGTCACAACATCCCCGGCATTCTCTTCGCTGCCTTCCATTTCCACCCCCACGTCCTCCTCCAACTGATCAATCTCAGGGGCCGTATGCTCGATCTCTTCCTCAGTACGGAGGGGCGAGCAAACGGGCAAATCTATCGGACCCTCGGTGGGGATAGGCGAGATGACAGGCAAAGTCATCGTACCCTCTCCCATGTTAGTCAAGAGGTTCATATGTCCGAATACATCGTCGATCGACCCCTGAAACACAATAATACCCATAGACCGGGCAAGAGCGAGGGTAACCAATGGAGAAGTCAGTAGCTGAAACAAGATGACTAATAAAGCAAAGCACTAGCGAACAAAATGACAAACAACCAAAAGACAAGAAAATCATAATACATATACACATACCTCGCCCGGCGCAGAGGTATCCTCGGCGGTATCCCCTTCGGCGGCAGCCACCGCCCCCTCGCCCGAGCCAACGATATCAGCCTCCTCGGTCACCGATGTATCGGTTCCCCTAGCCCTCTTCGTTACTCCACCAACAGGGTCAGACGCATGACGTTTAGACCGAACGAGCTTCTTCCCGAGCCGAGCAGCACTTCGAGCCCGGACCACTTTCAAGAACTCTTCCTCGGGCTCTTTGGGGATCTCGGGCGCAGGATTCCCCTTGGTCACCGACCCCATAGGGTACCCGAGCAGCATCGGGGCACTACGACTCGCCGGATCCGGCGTCGGTCCCGTCCCCACCATTTCCAAAGAGCTAACAGAGCCTCCACATTGGGAGCGCCGAGGTCAGGCATAGGGGGAGCGTTGGTGGCCGGTCCAGGAATCTGGTGTCCCGGACAGCCCCATTCACCAGAAGCTATCACGATACCAAGATTGCGCTCTTTGTTGGTATCCGGCAAACCGATAACAAGCCGGCAATAGGTACGCTGGGTTTTCAGATACGAGCTACGACGCTCAAAGCTCAGACTGTAGACTCCGAAGACGTCCTTCAATTCAATCGGTATTCCGGCCAACTCCGATAACCTTTGAATACCGTTCAGAGTACGGTAACCATTTAAGGCCAGTTGGGCTGGAGCAATCTGTACGGCCTCAAAGAACGACGCCACCCAGTTTGTAAAAGGCAGTCGAAGACCCCCTGTAAAAAATGCCGAAGAGCGCACAGCCACCTCGCCGGCAGGAACAAATCCCAGCACCTCCTCGTCAGAAATAGGAAGCCGGATATGTATGTTGTCAGGTATTCCGGCAAGCTCCTTAAAATCCTTTTCTACGAATGTGCCAACTTGGGCCACACTTTGGCTCAGAATTTCCTATCCAAACATCATCAAAAGTCCATCAATATACTAACCAAATACACAAACAAGAACCACATCAATATAACGAGCGCCACCCCCCCCCCCCCCCACACACACACACACATTAACCAGATACATAAGAATCATCAGACATATATAGATAACCTGAACCATATACCAACAACACACCTATGACCACAACGACAAATCAAATACAACTCCTAAAAGAAGGAAGGGGAGAGAACGAAAAATCACTTACAGTAATCATTATGAGCAAGCAAGCGCGAACAGCAGCAAGTCTTCCAACAAAACCACGAAACCCTAGATCAAGCGGCCGAACTCTTTTCCTTTTTGGCGGGAAGGATATGCTTTAGAGAGAGAGATATTTTCTTCAGCAAATTCTGTGATAAAAATAAAACAGGATTACTTGGCACAATAGAAAGGAGTGGAGTCACAAAAAGAATAAAATAATAACCATCCTTTCGTGTAACAGAGGTTTACCTTTTTTCCAACCATACAAAAGTCAACAACCGCTGCTCTTTTTAACATATAAACGCTCCAGATTTCGCCACGTCAGCGCGTATCCCACTACCCAAGGCAGTTCACATCATTACACCTAAATAAACGGTCAGTGGACCCTACCACGAAAAGCTTCCCACATACGCTACCATTACTATCACACCGAGAATATCCCCCGATTAAAGTTCATCGACTCCCAACCAATCCTTACCAAAAGGGCACACCGAACAAGGTGGACGAAGACCGTTTCTAGCTTGATGGCAGGGAGCATCAAGTCTAACAACGCTCTCCGGGGGGATAACCGGGCATATTGTTCAGTGTATGCTCAGAAATATAAAAGGGTGAAGCAAACAGGAAATAAAATAGGACAGAATCAAGTGCAAGACAAGTTTTATTCATCCACAATGGGGGAAACACAAACAATACAACAGAAAAAGAAAAATGTTACAAGAAAATACACCCATCCTACTTTTTCGAACTATCCCCCATAGCAACATCCCTCTTCGCCAAAAGTTCCTCCAGACGCTCCTTCTCCCTAATTAAACGAGAAATCGCCATCTCAGCCTGTTTAAAGGCGTAAGACTGAGCAGTGCCCTCCTCATCCTTGAAACGAGCAGTGCCCTCCTCATCCCAATATTGTTTAAACCTCCTCGCTTCAGTCCGAGCACACATGAGATCATGTTTCAGCCATATCTCAATTTCTTTTATTTGAAGAGGAGTCAAATCCTCCTCCCCAAAACCAGGGGGATGAGGTAGCAAAAAAGTAGGCTCCTCTTCCATAAGGGCTTTCTTTTTGGAGGCAGACCTAGTGATGGGAGCCATCTCACGCAAAAGCAAGTTAGAAGAAGCAAATTATAAAACAAGAGAGAGGTAGAAATTGGTAATGAGATACAGGCAATAGGGAGCATTTATAGAGAATCAAAAGGCACAAAGTACGAAGCGTTATAATGGTTCACAAGACAGGCACGAGATACGAGAAGATACAACTGATTCATCAAATACAGAAAATAAAACACAAATTGCAAAAAGGGAAATACATAAGAAAACCAGCCCAATCTAAGGATCAATGGATGGAAAAACCGAACTGCCAGACCGAGAGAAAGCAAAACGAGTAGAACAATTCAACCGAGCTTGATAGGAATCGTTCATGGCGACCAAGTTGTCATTCTCTGAGGAGAGCCTGTTGTTTTCCGTAGTAAGAACCCCGACGCGCTCCACGAGCCGAGCATTCTTTACCATTATGCTAGCTAGGCCTTGAGGAGAAGTGTCAAACTCATCTTGAGAATGGTCCCATATCTCCTCGGCATCATACCAGGAGTTGGCCAGATGGTTTCTCTGTAACAACAAGTGATCGAGCTGGCGACTCAGTGCCGAGATCTCGGTCCACTTCAACGTCTCTTCGGGAAAAGAGCCGAACAAGCTCAAGGCCAAAACGCCATACTCTTTCTCAAGCCTTGCCATCCGACGGCGGACCCGGGATACCTCAGTGTCCAAGCCCTTCATCTGAGCATGATATCTCACCACAGGTCCAGACATTCTGGGAAATTGTTATAGTACGGAAGAAAATAAAGGGCTGAGGGAGAGGAAAGCAAAAAGAAAAATGAGATGATAAACTACCAAAGAAAAGAGAAGTACTTATAGAACGGAGATAGCATGCATGTTCCTGACATACTAGGGAGCATGCATATTCCTGACCTACTAGAGAGCATGCACCTATATTCGACAGTAATGGGGACATCTACTGACATCTGATACAATAGTACAGAAGGAAATAAAGACGAGATATACAAAGATCTAACTTCCCGACAAACAACAAACCACAGGTGCAATATAAAAAGAAGTGCAAAAATAAAGGGGCAAAGATACTTTTCATTAATAAAGATGGGATATATCATTGTTCATTACATCCGAAAAGAAAGTCTATTACATCCGAAAAGAAAGTCTATTACATCCGAAAAGAAAATCTGTTGCACCCGAGAAAAAGATCTATTACATCCGAGAAGAGCTAATACAGAAGATCAGGCAAAGGATCAACTATATCAGTTGACCAAGTGAGCAGGAGACGCCAAAAAGAAAAAGTAAGAAGAAAGAGAAAGGAAAAGCAAGAAGAGGAAAAAGAAGAAGAGTGCAAGAAAAGAAGAAGTGATAAGAAAGAAGAGTCGAAAAGAAAAAAATGACAAAAACCCTAGATGTAACACGACCCTTAGGATCACAGGGTTGATTGTTACATCGTAGTGGTGCAAAAAAAAAAGAGATGAAGAAAAAAGAAAGAGAAAGAGCAGGGGAAGAAGAAATGAAGGAAACATACAAATAAAAAGGACGTCAATGAAACAAAAAAGAAAGGGAAAAAGAAAAGAATAAAAAGTAGAGAGAACAGAGTATAAAAAAAAAAAGAGAAACACAAAAGAGGAAGAGGAAGAAATGAGGGAAACTGAGAAAAGAAGAAAAAAAGAAAAAGAAAGAAATGGGAAAAGATGGGGAAAAGCAGAGAGAGATAAAAAAAGAAGAGGGAAGGTTAGGGGGAAGTCGATCGGTATCGATGAGAGGGCCCGGCAGAGACATCCCTGTCCCTCAGTGTCGGGTTCCCCCTTAGCATCTCATTCTCTTCGACTAGAGCCTGACGAGCACGTCGGCTATAAGCCAGTTCGGATCTTAGCCAAGTTAATTCCCGAACCATCTCGGTATGGTGATAACGCATCACCTTCAGTTCCTCCTCGGCATCCCTCAACAGCCTTTGTACATGGCTATAAGAGGCTTCAAAAGCCTCGACTTGCAAAGCTAACGTTGATGGGGTGAAAGGACCAGACATCTTAGGGAAATTATAAGATAAGGGTCTATATATGGGGGAAAATAATATGATGAGAATTGTGGATGTAACCATGCTGTAAGTAGGTATTTATAGATCAATTAGATGAGGGCTGGGATTGAGAGTCACAACCGTTCGCCAATGGGTATTCAGAAGCGACGGCACTCAAAAGAGGTGTCTGTTCAAGAAAAACGTTTGGATTCCCAAAAGACTCTAAAGAGCGTGAGTAATTAAAAGTCACTCCTGTTCAAGAAACGCTTGGATTCTTACCAATATTTAAAGGGGGTAAGTAATAATGGCAGCAAAACACGCGTCATTTTTGGGAAGGGCAGCGGTTCAAATAAATATCCCAGATCTTTTGCACAAAGCTCAAGAAAACTCTGGTGAATAAGATTTTTTATGCACAAGGCTCAAGAAATCCTATTGGTCCCCAGATATAAAAAGTAAGAAGGTCCAATGGATAAGATCAAACGCAAGGCCCAAGAAAAGCATTAATGAGGCCACAAGCGTGCGCAGTCAAAATAAATTGCATTGGGAAAGTAATTCAGATATAAACAAGAAAAAGAAGTCTTTATTGATTGGTTGATACTTCGTTACAGAAGAAGCACAAAGAGGAAATACAATGAAAACAATAAAATCATTTCATAGAAGGGCCCGCTTCGTCATTCGGCTTCCTTTTCGACCGAGCATACACTTCCTTAAGGGCCAATTTGTAAGCCCTCTTGGAAGCAAGCTGCCTATCTCTGGAGGCCTCGAGCTCTTTGATCCGGGCACGAGCGCAAATACTGTCGAGCAAAGACCTCTGGTGCTCCTTCTCCAGGGCATCCAATCGCTCGTCTAGTTCGGCGGCCCGACGAGCTTCCACCAACAGCCGGGCAACCCTCTTCTCGAGATAACGCACCTTCTGAACTTCCTCTTCCAGACGGGCAACGTATTCGGAAAGGTTGTCACCATAGTTTTCAAGAGGAGAAGCCATTTGTTCGTTAATAAAGAATGAACTGCATAAAGAATACTGGGACAGTCCCCTTTTATAAGAAGAAACAAGGAGTAGATCAAAGGTCATCTCGAATAAATACAACCTCTTGAACTTCCCAAGAGCATTTACGGCGAATTAACCACAGTTCCAAATCCAATTAAAGTCATCCAAAAAGACATCAAGAAGATAAACAGACAAGAACAAGGAAAGGGAAATATTTTATTAATTTCAAAAACTTCGATTACAACTGAAGAGAAGACTCCTCATTCAAGAGAAATTACGACAGAAATTACAAAAGACTAATTATTTCGAGGAAGAGCCTTCTTCATCGTCATCCGAACTCGGGTTAGACCGAGCATGCAGCTCCTTGAAGGCAAGCTTATAGGCCCTTTTTGCTGCCTTCTGCTTGGCCAGATTAGCCTCGAGCTTCTTTATATGCTCGTAAGCCCAATCCCGATCGGCCATCGTCACATGATGATCAGAATCCATGTCAGACAGCCTTTTCTTGTAGTCTGAAACCTTGGCCACGAGTTTCTTATTCACGGTACGAGATTTCTTGATTTCCGTTTCTAAATATGAAATATAATTAAAGGAGCTCTCACCAGTAGAACCTGAAGAAGCCATTATGTCACGAGCAAATTAGTAGAAAAATGCCTAAGTATGGAGGGAGCACACCCCTTTATAGGATTTTTCCTCGAAGAAAGATATTAGGATAGGAAACATTAAATGTGCCCCCCTGGGAACCGTCATGAGTCTATTGCGTTTCTCGATGAAGCATTGGGAAGGACAAGACCGAAGTAACGTTATCGACAAACCAAACATGACTCCCCCGACATGGAAACCACGCCGAGGAAGTCAGGGATTACTTGATAGAACATAAAAATTAGACCCGAATATTTTATTCGGGTAATAATCAACCCACTTTATAAATGGGTATCCAACGCTTAAATGGGTCATCTCATACTTTTTATAGGAATTGAGGTGTTACTACCAAAAGCCCAAGCCCAATCAAATGGGGACCCATGTCTGAAAAATCCCTGGGATGAAGACATTTGTCAATATCCTAGAAGGCGCAGTTGCCTATAAATAGCCAACTACCCCTCCTAGAAAAGGACCAGAAAATCTATCCAAAAAATATAGAGAGAAGTTAAGAAAAGAGAGAAACCAACCAAAGCATATCACTTCGAGAAATAAACCGAGAAAAGACAGCCGA
Organism: Primula veris; assembly: GCA_963682055.1. Classification (NCBI taxonomy): domain Eukaryota; kingdom Viridiplantae; phylum Streptophyta; class Magnoliopsida; order Ericales; family Primulaceae; genus Primula; species Primula veris. Next base: position 15,701,239 of record OY821743.1, on the reverse strand, counting down.
GCACCGAATAAAAGGGGAGAAAGATCAAGACGAGAGATTAAATAGTCATATCGAGCACAATTGTAAAACCGAAATACTAATCCGAGTAAATGTAATAGTCCGAACAAGGACAATAATCCGAGCAATAATAAAGATCAGGAAGTGTCCTTTATTCACGGTTGATTTACCATTATATCATTGTTGAAAAGCCTAACGCGACCGACCAAAGTTATGGCTTTATCAGATACTTTAACAGAAAATATGTGGTATGTAAAGATGATTTGGAAAATGAGGTAACATATGAGCCTACATATACTTGCTATTTATATAGACAAGGAGAGGCTTTACTCTGCCATTTTTATTAATTGTTGTTCATATCCTTTCACGTTTTTAGGAAATTGAAAAAAAAGGAAGCTTAATAATTATTTCATAAAAGTACTCTGATGTAATTAAGTTTGCTTAAACTCTCAATTAATATTGTTGCTTTTTATGTCGTTTCAATTTATATTTTATGTTGTACATAGAGAATTTTTTTAGCTTTCAGTGTTTTTAAGTGATCAAATAAGGAAGATTATTTGTTTCATGTGATACTCTAGTAAATAAAGATTGCCCAAAAGATTTAGTACCCTTTATATTGCATGTTTATCAATGTCAAAAAACAGATGCATCTAATGCTAAATTTCTTGTATGGATAAGTTTTTCTGGTGCTTATCACCTCGGACACGACCATTATTTTGGACTGTTAATTTACATATCTGATTTACTTATGTTAAATCTGTTTTAATTACATCTGTTTATATTTTTTTGTTATGAACATTTTGAAAATCGTATCTGTTAGTCAAACTAAGGTTTCGTTTTGCTTATATATAATTCTAAGACTTTTTGTTAATTTAGGTCTTTTTTTAAGAACGTACGTGTAAATGACAATTAGTAAAACATGTCAAGAGTTTGATTTTCTTTTAAATCATATTCATGCTCATAGAAGAGGGGGTCTAAGTTGAGGGGTTCCAAGTTGCTATAATAATAAATCCATGTTTTTTAGAAATTGCAATAAAAGATCTCGTTCGAATGAATTCTTAGTTAGAGTTTACCTTTCCACATTGATTGTATATTTATCAAGCATGTGTTGTGTATATTAGTTTCTCGCCATCTTATCATATTATATAAGATCTTTTGATGGAATTGGACGAACTCTTTACATGGTTTCAGAGCGGGTTAGCTGTGTTGGTATCACTTATACCCGTTTAATATACTTAACTACGTATGCCAAATGCATATTTTACTTATAAGTAAAAACTAAACATAAAAGTACACGTATGCTTAGATTGTGTGACCAAACAAGCCCAACAAATATGAAATTGTCGGTACGAATATCTGTACTTGATATCAGTTAAATTGAATTAGTGATGATATTATGATTTATTTTTCTTCACTGATGGTGTTTAAATTTAATCAAACAAAAGTATGACACAAGTACAAAATTCAACACACTAGTTACCAAGAAGGTCTTGTGCCCAACTTATCCAGCAAACAAGTTTACTTATTAATATTCAAGAATGCCCTTTTCAACATTCTGATGCCCCACAAATTTAGTTCCCATCACAATTCTTCTCTGTTATACATTTTCCTATCTTGGCTCTCATCTTCTCTTCCGTAACGATCGGACGATTCATCATTGCCTAATGATGTGGTGTTTGTTGTTAGTCGATGAATAATATTGGTACATAAAAAAGAAGTTTAATTGGGTTTGAGACGGGTCTTGAAAGTGTCCCATGACAGTCCTTTTTCAATAAATTGAATATTAGAGGGATCAAAAGGGCCTTGGATTACATCAATTGATTCGATCACTGCCCTTGCTGGGAGAACACTTCTAGAAGGATCTGGAGAAGTCTCATAGCTTAAGCTAGATGAAAATCCCTAAACATAATCAATATATATATACAGTTAATCTAAAATGCATAATAATTAGAGAAAGAAAACTAACTAATGGTAACGTTGTTAGAGATTTACATTAAGTTATGTTTGCTGCGTTGATGAGTAAGTTTAAGTTCGACATTTTGGTCAAAGAAGATTTAAGATCAACTCCAGTTCGTTCTTGTTCCGTTAGTTTTCGCTACCATACGAGAAATACTAAAGTTGATGACTTATATTTGTAAATCAATCGTTTTTCTGAATGTTCTATCTGTAACTTTTTTCGCGAATGAGTCGGAGCTTGTTTGGTTGCAGCTCTTATAAAAATATTCAGAAGTTTTTAGGATGAGAGAAAACGTGGTGATCCAGCTTAAGCTTTTTTTTAGCACTTCCAGGCAAAGGACTTGAATAGCTTGGGTTTTTAAGTTCACAAAAATATAAAGAGTAATGAACAGAATTTTCATGACAAATAGTATTTATTCAGGAGACTGATTATTGTATTTAATCTACTGCAATTGATACGATTTATAATAAACCAAAGGCCACACGTGGAACAAGTTTTGAGAAAAAACGTCTTCAATTACACAGGAGCACTATGTCAAAAAGCTCGCTTTGAAGGGCAAAATTTCGTTTCAAAGCTTACAAAACAGTTAAAAACCTTGTTTCCCGCTATTTACGCTTTTAGCATAACTCCCTCAAACACGTTTTAGCTACTTTTTTGCCTTTTAAAACATTGTGCAAGGAGTGATAAAAACATAGCACCACTCGGCCTCAATCATGGAGCATCTACCTTTTTTTTGGTAATCATGGAGCATCTACTTGATTGATATTATATTTTCTTTCTGCATAGTTTCTTGTACGGTTGTACCTGATATTATAGTAGTATTATTCCTAGTCTCTTATGCAAATGTAGCCTAAATTATCGACGCACCTTATAAACGAGAATTTGGGTTTCTTGTTCGTCGACCCTTGCTTGGACTAGAAGAACCTCATTTGTAGCTAAAATACTATACTCCTCCAACATTGCTATCTCTACATTATGCCCATATTCGCCATCTTCATCTCCTTCATCGTATCTCACTCTTCTTCTAGCCAAACAACGAGTATTCGGAGCTTGTTTAATGAATAGTTTTGAAGATTTAGTGCCAATAGAAACATGTGTATTTACTGAGATGGTGTCATTATCAGATGAAGAAAATCGTAGAAGGGGAGATGAGGGTAGAAAAGTACAACCGATGTTCTTGCATTTCAACATTGTTATGGAAGGGTTTGTTGATGGGGAGTTTTGAGAGGCCTCTTCATGATTTGCTTAATAAGATAAGGCAATAAATATTGACCACCAATTTTTCAAAATCCTTGATATTTGAATGTATGCTGAACATTTTCAAATTGTAGCAGGTTAGAGAGTGTATTGTTCGGTAATAATGAGAAAAAAAAAGAACTTTTACCTGGTATTCCTATTAATATTAATACAAGCAAACTCAATAAAAATTGAGTCTGTCAAATTTTATTCATTTTTTTCAAAAATATCATTAATCTATTTTAATAATTACCAACGTATCTAATCTAATTAATTAACAATTCGTCTTCACTATATTTTCCAATTATGGATGTATCCTAAATTAATTATCAATTCGTTTTAACCTGCAAAACTACAATAAATACCAAATTTGAATATTATATTCAAAATAAAATATATTACGATATTTATGTCATTACGTCTCATACACAACGTCTGAGTAAATTTTACTACTATATTATATGCAACGTTGGTAGTAGAACTGAATGGGGGTGCTTTACATAAAATTCTTTACTAATAAAAATTAACTCATTAACAGCCTAATATGCCTTCTTTACTTTATGTTTCACACTAATAAAATTCCTCTTCTTCTATAATAAAGGGAGTACAAATCTTCTAACTGAAATTAAGTTTTGCCACAAATTAATATTAAATGTAATGCTGACCAACGTATGCAGCATATTGGCAGCCAATAAAATTTGGTTCAAACAAGCAAAGAAAGCAGAGAAAACTAGTCATAAAATAATAAACGAATATAATCAGCTAACCGAATTAAGTTTTGCCACAAATTAATCCGGTGCTTTTTTGTTACATTTCCATTATACATAAAGTTAGTCTTATCACATATATGCAACAGACATTTTCCGCCATTTCTAAATTTAGAACAAGCCTGGTACACTGAGGAGATATAAATAATCAGGACTGTATATATATAACCTTCAGGATTATAAAGGACTGTTCAACGATTAACAAATATAATATACAGTTGTCTTGTTCCTCCAAGCATCAGGAGATCGCAACCCTACTATAATAGCTTAGAACACTAGAAAAGAAATACGATTATCTACAAGCTTAAACTAGCAATTTACCAACCCTAACATAAATAAACATCACTGAACAATTATGATAGCAAGCTTCCTAGTCTAGCCACATGCTGAACACATCTGAACTATTTTTGATACAACTTATTTGCAAAGAATTAGTAAAAGGTTTAACAACCTTTCCCAAGCAGCCTAAAATGACACCACCTTCACTGAAGCATTCAAATATCCATCTACTTTTTACTTAAGTTGTATCCGCCAACCAAATATAAACATCGCTACCTTCAATTGAAATTTTAGAGCTCGTCTTGACTTGGAGAAATGGAGAACGCTGACACCATGGAATTCTGCTCAAAACCACATTCCCTGATGCAGATAATAAGTTGAGGAAAACAAGATTAAAACAAACATTATATAATCTATTAGAGGACAGATACTGTAAATCATATTGCAATTACAAGAGTGAGGCCAGAAACCACACAATAATTATAAACTTTTTAATGGTTTCTTTTATTGTCAAGTGTAATGTTATTGAGCTCTCTGAGAGCACTTGTTAAGGACCATTAATTGTTGAGATTCTTGAACTTCTCTTATTTAGTTATTTACTAAATAATTTAAGAGATATAATGATTTCCATTCATTAAATTAAGAGATATGCTAAGTGCTATAACCTTTACCTACATTTGTTTGGTTAAAAAGCATGACAAGTGCAAGAAAGTTAACATATTTAAGGAATAATTAACCAATTTCTTAACAAATGATGTCAAGTTTACCTTTCTGAAATAATAACAGAAAACTGGAAAATCAAATTGATGTGTTTAAAGGTCTTAATATTGTAGAACAGATAATTTAAAAACAGAAACAGCTAACGTTTTCAATCTAGACTTTCTGAGGACTGGAATAGATCTCAGAACCATTTAAAAAAAAGATGAAAAAAATGGTGCAGCATATGACACAAAGTAAAACAGTATATCATTGACACCAAATATTTGGCAGGTCTCCTGTGAGGTCATCATACAGAGTACTATATCGACACCAAAATAAAAATAAAAATGAACAATAAACAGAATTAAAACAAATTAAACCATGGTAAATTTGGTATGTTTTGCTAACCTAAAGTTACGTAATCATAAAAAAGCGTGAAAGTCTATTAAAAACTAATTAACATATGCATCTGTCTTTGTGTCTTTTTAATGTTTCACTTATGACTTAACTATGAACCTACATTTCTTCTAAACATACTTTAAAAGGGACCTAATATTGAACAACACATTTTACCCGCTGATTAGATCACCCTTAACACAATGGTTATACTTCTCTCTCAATGAGTAACAATTTTTGAAATCACATAACATAGAGAAAATTAATTAGTTCCAAAGTCTAGACGCGCGGTAAAGAGAAGGATACATTAAGAAGCAACAACTGAAATTCTTACCTTAAAGCCTGCCATTATCAATGCAAGACAAGATTGTGCCTTAACAACCCACCATTACGATAAACCCATTTCAATGCACTCAATTTACAATAAAGGTCTAGAAGCCATTCCTATACCCTAGGCATATACTAAAGTATAGAAGAAACCTTTATAGCCGATTGCTAGCCACTCACAACTTTAAAGTTGCAACTTTATCTTTCAAGGGATGGCCAGTAAAATTCCTCCTCCCTCTATAACAATAGTCTTTCACACACATGAGAGGAAATATAAGTTGACAACTGTGGACCCCAGAGAGAGAATATCAGCGTGTTTGGAAGGGTGAAAGAAAATATTAACTGACGAAACATTCTAAATACCACTTAAATAGTCCTTTATCACGGGTAATACAATCCATACTCAAGCACTGCAAATTTCTCATGAAGTTTAGTGAAGTAAATTCATGAACAAATAGTGAATAGACGGACTATAAGAAGAGAACGAAACATGAAAACATACTATGATATAAATCACATGCACAAACCATAGAGTGTAATCAGTGTATTATGCAAAAATTAATTTGCTTACCTATTCGAAGTTAACACTAGTGAGATCGATTGTTGAGTAGTTCTGCAATACTGGGATACCCACTCTTTCTCTCTCCATAAAATCCAAGCTTGGCTCCTGCTTGACTCTTCTCCCACTAGTATCCGTATAAGCTTGGACGTAATTTAGATTATTGATTGGTAATTCAGTTTCATCAATTGCAAACCTACTTGGAATAGAACTCCTTTTTCCAACAAACCCAAGACTCTGCAGAGAACCCTGATTAAATGACTGATCTACCCGTGTGCTCATACTATCTTGAATATTGCCCATATTGGGGTTCGTTGACCCGGATGACGCTGATGAAGTAATTGATAAAGGGAACGAATACCCACTAACCACACTTCTAGTATTGGAGCCACCAAACGAAGGATTACTTTGCTGAGGCGAAACAATATCGTAGTTCATTGTGCAATTTCTATCAAAGATGAAATTTTGATTAATTGAAGCAGGGTCCTTAACAGGACGAGAATTTGGTGACGAGAGAGAAGGCACGATCAAGCAAGAAGGTTGCACATTAATTGGGTGGCTAGATTCTGGTAGTAAAAGCTGTTTCTGTTGTTGCTGATTGTGCAACATACCCATAAGAACGTTACCCTTTTCACCAGCCAAGGCACCAAAGTTATTGGCTCCAACACCATTGGCTAATGTATTTGGCTGAAACTGTTTAGAGATATTGGGCCCTTGAAAGGAACCTGGTAGAGAGTTGTCAATCCCAGATAGAGAGAAAGAACCAGTTGGTCGACCTAAAAGCTCAGCTTGGAGAGCTGCTAATGTTTGGGGAGGAATTTGTCCAGATGTAACCAGAGTATGCATATCAAACCCATTAAACGAACCAAGTTTTGCGTTCTGTTCTATAGGCCCACAATATGGACCAGAGATTCCACCTTGATGTTGAGACAATCTTTTCAAATAAAGTCTGAATTTCTGCAGAGTATATACAAGACTATATCCAAGTGAGAAATTTGTTGGTTAAAACTCGTATAACCCAACTAGGAAACAATAACCAGTATACATAATGCTCAGGACATGCAATTTAGGTACGAATAGTAGGTGCACATAGTAACGGAACCATAATCCGTAAATGGGAAGGGATGAAAGACTATCATCGGCAAATCGATACCTCAGATTTAATTAGATATCTTCCTTTGCTGAATGGTATTTTATGTTGATTTATCTTTCTGTTATTTTTTACTGATCACCAAGTCTTATAGAATTGTACTTGTTAAGTAGGAATTTAGACAAGTTTGTAATCAACCAAATAAGGTTATAGAATGTACTCATAAGTAGAACTATGGCAGTTACTCATACATGTTTTCAATTCAGTGAATGGAAATGACATGTCCAGTTAAGAATCTTCAAGGTTGTTTGGTTCTTTTACACTATTTAAGACAATAAGAGAGTAAAAGTTCATTATATGTTCAGAACTCAATCTTTTGGTATATTACTCCTCAAAAACTTAACCTATAAATGAATTCGGAACTCTTTTATTTTTCATAATCTATGGCAGGAAACATATATACTCCCTCCGTTCCCAATTAATTGTCGACTACGAAACTACGTGCAATTTTGACCGGCCAATAAATTGTATCAAAATTGTCGGAATGAAAATTTTCAAAAGTTAATCATATAGTTCAAACATTAAATTATATGATTTAGTTTTGAAATTTTTCATTTCGACAATTTTGATACATATTATAAGCCGGTCAAAATTGCACGTAATTTCGTAGAGGACGATTAATTGGGAACGGAGGGAGTATTCAACAGTTTCGCGACAATATGGAGAAATTAAGGAAGGACTTACAAGTTGTACCTACAAATCGTAATGGACAATATATATCTAGTTCACATTAGCAATCTCACTGTAAAACATCCTTACTTTTCCACAACCTAAATCATAAAGAGAAGAATGGACCACGTTTGTGATATGGCTAGCACTTTAAAAACCTAGTTGTTTAAAGCAACATTGACGGTCAACGCCAAAGCCAATTGCTAATCTATACAGAAGATTTTCTTATTTAATGAATGACAAGATGAAACAACTTTTATACACTGTTGCAACTATTTTGAGATTACAAATCAAAACTATGATAGCTATATGATTAATATAATACTGTAATATATAAGAGAGTAAACATCTTTAATAGGTTCTCTAATGGATATTTTGTCAAAAAAGGATACATGGTATAAAACGTGTGAAATGATTTTTTTATATTGACAAAAGAAAGTATAAATGCTCATGTACAGAAGAGGCAAGACCTGTAAATGGCTAGCAACATTTTCTCTAGTCAACCCAGGTACGTTCATTAACTCAAGAATCCGCTTCGGTACCGCCTCTGAATTAAACAGACAAATAAACACTTTATTAAAAGATAAGAGAAAGAATTGTCAACAGTATTGAACTCAATTAAATCAAATTAGAAAGAGAAAAAGCGAGTGATTAAGAAGAAATATGGTCAAAACACATACTATCTATCCCAAGATGATTAACAGCACTAACAAACTGCTGGTGCAGTTCCACAGACCACACAACACGTGGCTTTTTCGGTTGAGACGGGTCATCATTTTCCGTGTCGCAATCTTCTTCACTTTCATCTCTCCTCTTTTTCTCTCTCTTCGATAATCGCTCTCTTCCTTCGCTATTATAAGAAGAAGCATACTCGCTATCATCATTTCCCCGTTTTGGTCGCTCAATATCATTCAAACTACAAGATGGTTCGTGCTCTTTATTTTCATACCATTTTTTCCTTACAACATGCTGCCAAAGATTTTTCAATTCTTCTTCACGGATAGGTTTAATTAAATAGTCGCAAGCCCCATGTCTTATTCCCTGCATCACTGCGCTCGTTCTTCCATCAGCTGACATCACTGAAAGAAAAATAATGCAAATTGTTTAAGCTAATTCCATACTCTAGGTCTTTTTACTGGTTTATGAACAAAATTGTCAGTGGCGGACCCAGGAAACTAAAGCTGGTGCGCCTGCCAAAAGGCTTACTCAAATGTAAAATTTGGTATGAGTCACCAAATCTACCACCATATTTACAAATTTTTCTTGAATTGAAATATAAGAATATAACTTTTGTACAAATAGTAAATGATACTAAAATTATCAACACATCGGTTCTCACTTTTGGTAGATATAAATTTATGAGTTGTAGTATTAAATTGTAGAAAATATTGAAGATTGTTTCTTAATAAAAAGCCATTAGCATCGAAAGGAAAGTTGTCGATTATGGTATATTACATGTATTTAAAAAGTCTACCATGTAATACCTGTCTGCATATACATACTGATAGGTTAGAATGTTTACCACTGAGACCATCCATACTTCCAATTTTTCTTTTTTTAAATGAACTTAAACTAAGGAGGAGAACAAGAATGAAAACACTAAAAAGATATCAACGGGATTCGGAGTCAGGCACTCTCCATTAACAAAGAGGCATTCTCCCATATCAGTCAGACAATCGATGAGAATTATGGGGGGTTTATAAAACATATATCCACAATCTTAAAAGAAATTCTATATATATCAAAAATAAAATTGGGGATGGCTATAGTTCCTGCTAGCCCAAGCTGGGTCAGCCCGCTTAACTTATCATTTTCTTTTGTACACCAACCTACAACGTTTTTTAATTACTGTAGTACACTAACCTGACTTTTACTGACCAATCAGTACACTCCAATTAATATTAGCATAGACTACCTGCGTCATTTTTAATGTAAGTTTGGGAATTTTAACTTTTAAGACCTAAAATAATAACTACACCTGTAATTTGCCGAAAATATCTCTCAATGTTACAAGGTAAAAAATATTTGTGTAGGCACAAATATGAAGACGAGGCAATAAGTACTTCATCACATTGCAGACGTCTATAGTGGGTAACATTCATATTAATCTGGGACATCCCAAAATGAAATACATATCAATTAATTTGGGTAGGAGGAAGTAGGTGACTGTATAATAATGATAAATGACCAATACATAAGTGTGCACAGACTGATAATTACCAAAATGCTAGTGTACAAAACTGATTATAAGAACTTGAGGTTTTCAGTAAATCTAGACAGAATTACCCTGATTGATATGTTTATAAAAAAAGTTCGTGATAGGTTAGTGTACAAACAGTCAAAACTAAGAAGAAGAAAGAAAAAACAATATTCCAATATCAGAGCACTCACTTATAACAGGAAGGTCCATTTCCAAGCCAACAAGTTCTAGGAGCTTAAACCCGTCCATATCAGGCATATGAACATCACTTAGCACAATATCAAAGCAACCTTTCTTCTCACGTAACAAGTTCAATGCAACAGTTGCCTGTGAGCAACTTGTAACTGCAAGCAAATATAAACTATCAAAAGCGGGAAAAATAAAAGAAAAGAGGAAGCAAGTAAATACGCAGTCTAACTAATCAGTTTTAAAGATTACGCAAGAAACTCATGATACTAGTAGCAAATGGTATATCTTACTAACAATCTAGAAAGATCCCAAATGATAGTATGAGGCTGAAGTAAGATCCTTTGGTATTGAATATATTAAACTTTATGAAGTCAAATGAATCAGAAATATATTACGATATAAATGCTAGTATGAGTCTATCCTGGAGAAAGTTCACGCCAACAAACACATGCATGCACTATTAAAGACATCGAATGAAACACCAATACTATCAGGAAACAGCTTTTTTTCTCTCAAGTTAAACTCCAGGGCCTAAATTCGCATAGTTTTACTTTCTGTTTTTGTGCATGTTCTTACAATTTCAGAAACTAAGAGGAATTGCCCTTTTTGTTTATGCCTTACCATCTACATAAAAGTATTCCACATTTTTGGCAACACAGAAAAGAAAAGGAATCACCCTTGTGGACACAAATGTGAATAATCATAAGAACAGGCCTATCTTTCATTTCTAATATATCCATTGTTTTGCATTTCTCCGACTGCAAGGTAAGAGCCTCTTCTTGTGAGAAAGGGAAAAAAAACACCGAACCTATATTTACTCTTTTCTATTTGCTGGAGCTGATAAATAAAGGTAAGATCAACTTGTCACTTGTTTACATATTTTAGAATTATTACTTACTGGGCATCTTTTACCACGTGTACAATATATAAAGATAATATTTTGGTCAGTGTATATGCAGGTAATATTGCTTTCTTAAAAATGCCGTCGTAGAACTGTAACACCAGGGCTCCAAAAGGTTAAGACTCAAGTTGCCTTAACGCCAAGCAGTAAAAAACGAATTGAGACAACTACAATTGCAACTAAAAGAAATCCTCGCAAGACCATGTCATATACAAAATTTTACAATATAAACTGAAAGAACGAACTCCCAAATCACTTTGTATGACTCAAACTTTATAGTTATCTTCTTTTCTTAGGTGTTGTTTTGGTTGTAGTTTTTTGGCACAGGTCATTTGCTTTATGCTTGGGAAGCTTAAAAGCTTTGTAGTTTTTTGATCTGAGAAAGCTATAATCTTGTAGGGTTGAATCAGGATAGACCCATCTCTTTACCTATCTTCAATTTGGCTCAGTTATTGGCTTAAGAATTACAATCTTTGGGTATAGATCGCAACAAATTAAACTATTTGTATAAGATTGGGGGGAAAGCAGGTTCATCCACACCTATCTTTACTAAGCCCAGAAACAGAAAATCTGAGTTTTCAAGTGGATCAACAAAATGCAACTATTTTAGCCCACCCACACTAATAAAAACACTACCGTAATAAGTAGCAAGTTTCATATATTAAAAAACAAGCTAAATTTTTCTAAATTGAGGAAAAAGATGGGTTTTTCTAGACCAAATTTCTAGCTTTACCTAGCCCAGAAATAGAAAATCTCGACTTTCAAGCTGATTAACCGATGCAGCTACTTTGATCAACACACAAAATTACCCCAAATGCTGCAACCAATTAAGGCCTTAATAATAACTTTTCCCCATAAACACAGATCAAATTAAGCTTAATTTAAGCCCACACTAAAACCTACATTGCTACACCTACCAAGTAAAAGCACTACAACAATAGTATCATATAAAAAAATACGCTAATATAATTTAAAAAAAAAATGGGTTTAATTTTTAAAATGAGCTGAAAGATGGAACTAACAAGGCCTTTTTTTTTTCCTTTCTATAAGCACCGATTAAGGCCTTAATAATACCACATTTTATCCTAAAACAAGTCAAAATTAAGCTCAATTCAAGCCCACCCACAAATACTAACACCCAACTTACTGCAACTAAAAACTTAAATTTAAAACAATAACACAATGGCAAAAAAGCCCATTTTTTTCTATAAACATCAATTAAGGCCTTAATAATACCACATTTTAACCTAAAAGTGCAAATTAAGCTCAATTCAATCCCACACACATACACTAACACCCAACTTACCACAACTAAAAACTTAAATATAAAACACTCACACAATAGTAAATAAGATTTTTTTTCTATAAACACCAATTAAGGCCTTAATAAAACTAATCCTAGCTTAATTAAACCCCACCCACATACACTAAAACCCAATCATCACAAGTAACAAGTTCAAATAATGAAAAAAAATAAAAATTAACACAATAGCAACTATTATATACTAACTAAATAAATCTTTTTTCCCTATAAACACCAACTAAGGCCTTAATAATACCACATTTTATCCTAAAACAAGTCAAATTTAAGCTTAATTAAAGCCCACCCACATAAACTAAAACCCAAATCATCACAAGCAACAAGTAAAAAATGAAAAAAAAGAAAAAAAAAACATTAACACGATAGAAAATAAAGCCTTTTTTCTATAAACATCAATACAGGCTTTAATAATACTATAATTAATCCTGAAAAAGGTCAAATAAATCTTAATTTAAGCCCACCCATATACACTAAAAATCAAATCATCACAAGCAACAAGTAAAAAAATGAAATAAACATTAACACAATAACAATAAAGGTCCTTCTTTTCTTTCTATATACACCAATTAAGGCCTTAATAAAACTAATCCTAGCTTAATTAATGCCCACCCACATACACTAAAACCCAAATCATCACAAGCAACAAGTTCAAAAAATGAAAAAAAAAAAAAAAAATTAACACACTAGCAAATACTCCATTATATACTAATAAAAAAAATTAAAAAGAAAATCTCACCAGTATACATACACCTTCTAAGCTTGTGTTCTAATATTTTAAGGCAAGTGACGTCATCATCCACCATCAGCACCCTCAGCCCCGCCGGAAACTCATCCGAAATTACTTCCATCACCAGATCTATTTATATTTATTTATTTAAATTTATTTATTTATGTGTGCGTGTGTATAGGAGAAGAGAGGGAGTAGAAAAATCTGTTAAAAAATGGAATGAGGAAAAAGATAATGCAAATGATTATTTGGCTTTTGTAGGAGTTATACTCTAAATGTGAAAATGAAACTTTGGTTATTTTGGCTTGTTGGTTATTTTCTTTCATGACCCTATTGTTTTTTTTTTTTTTCCATTATTTAATTGGCCCTTTTCTTTATATATTTTCATTATAGAAACTCTTAACACCAACAAACAAAGTTTGTATATTTGTTTATTTTCATTATTAAAACTTTGACGACGAATGTGATATGAATACGGGACGTCGTATTGGAAAAAAAGATATGTTGACGATGTGTATATAGTCATTTATTTGTATACACAATAAAAACTAAAATTTATTCATGAATTATACATGAGACGCTATCATTTATCATTTTAACTCTAACACAACACAACATTAGAACCATATTAAACTTGGTTTACCGTCATTGTTTTATTTGTATGATGTCAAATCCAAAACTTTCGTAGTCCATGATCTCCTACCAATTTTTCATAACTTTTTTCGTCTCTTTCGTACCACCAACACTCATTTAACGTTGACGCGATATGGATACATGCATTGCTATACAAAACTTATAAAATAATATTAAAAACTATTAATTAATATGATGAAATTGCACGTCAAATGATACTTTAAAAAATTCCTTCTACACTTCTCTCGCGTGTCAATATAAATTCTCTCACCTCTAATGTAAAATGAAAAAAACAAAATTAGATCACATATGATATAATTAACCTTGATATGTCATTTTGGGTTGTTTTCAAAAGCGACCATATTGGAAATTAAGCTAAGCCTAGCGGTAGGCGAAGTTCACAAACCTAACATATTAGATGAGATTAAATAAATTAACCGACGATTTCGCATAATCAGACAGATTTACTACCTATTTACTCTTATAACCCGCTTGTGTTTTAAGACATTGTTAATTTGGAACAAAGTTTGGCCTTTTCAAAATAACCCATATAGTTCATGGGTTTTATTTGCATTTTACTCATACTCCTCAAACATTAAATGACATAACATATTGTATTATTTAAACCCCTCCATCTCCATTTCTCTCTCTATATCTATTGAGGTATGTGTATATATCTGTCTCAGTTTCCATTATACAGTTCATACTTAGTTTAATTGGTTCAGTATACAGAATCCTTTTCTGGGTTAGCTTTAATTTGATTGTTTATCACCATTTTTTCATTTATTTTTTAGCTATTTAAAAAGTCAGCTTATTTTGGTGCCTAGTAATGTTTTATACACAGCTTATAAGCATTCAAAACAGCTTTTCTACACCAACCATCTTCAAAAGATCAAGTTTTTAGCTTAAAGCAACTTTTACAGAGCAAGAGAAAGAGTACCAACCCAATTGAAACAATATTACTACTCATAAAGAGTTCTATTTTATCTATTATCTCTTCAGAATGACTAAATTTTTAGAATTGGATAATTACGCTTGACGTGGAAAACGTAGGAGAAAGAGCCGAACTATTAGTTTTGAAATTCACTTTGAAGTCAACTGTGAAAGTATCTAATCTTTGTGAATTCGTGTTACTTTTATAGTTTTGTTATTGGTATAAATTTTGTCACTTGTTAGATTTGATCCTCTTTTTGTAGGAAGAATCTTGGCTAAGGCATTGTTATATAAAAAACAAAAAGTCAATACATATGACTTATGAATGTAGAGAATCGAAACAATTGTTAAGTACTAGAAAATCGTTCCCGCGTATTTTGAGTGTTTGATTTCTATTCCCAAACAGTTTTTTCTTCACAGAGAAGAGATAAAGAAATGGCGATGGAAAATATCGAAGAAGAGAAAAACTTTATCGAGATTTTGGAAGATAACACTCCCGTTGATATATCCAAGTACATCAATTATGTGTCAGCTCCCGAGTGTGGTGCCATCGCTACTTTTTCCGGCACAACACGTGACACTTTCGACGGCAAAAAAGTTGTAGAGCTCAGGTACTGTTGAATCGAGATTAGCAGATAGTTAACATATTTTTGCACCTTTTAATTTTTATCAGTGTAGTTAATTATATTTGCATAGAGAACACCTGTTGGAAGAATGGCAGTTGTTCACCTCGAATCATGTCATTTTTTCAGGATAAATATGAAGGGAAATAATCATTTTATTTGTAGCTATCAGTTGGTTGAGATGAATAGAAATAGTTTTAGCATGCAGGTACTGTCAAGATTAGTATCAAGTTACATATTTCAGGTACCGTCTGAAAATTCTAAATACCCCATTGGGCTATCTTAAAGATCAGTTGTTTGAGCTGAATATGGTTTTCGTATTAGAGTTTCTCTCTGGATCGTTGTTTCCACATGACAAATTAGGCTATTGTAAAAATCAGTTAGTTTAGTTTTATATAATTTCCAAATTAGAGTTTCTCTTTTTAAATAATTACTTTCCAAAATCTCCATTAATTGTAAGAACCGGTTGGTTTAGTTGAATATGGATTTTTTCATATTTGAGCTCAGGTATTGTTGAGATCAGTGGGTAACTAGTTACATATTTTGTGTATTACTACCCCCTTCGGCCAATCTTAAAAGTCATTTGATTGAGTTGAATATACATTTTCATTTTAGAGCTCCTCATACAGGTACGAGGCTTATTCTGCTATGGCCATTCGTTGCATCCGGTCCATCTGCTCCTCCGTGAGATCCTCGTGGCAGGTTCACTCTGTTGCAGTGGCACACAGGCTGGGACCTGTGGGCGTCGGAGAGACGAGCGTCTTCGTGGCTGTTTCATCTGTCCACCGTGCAGACGCTTTGGAGGCATGCCGGTTCGTGATAGATGAGGTGAAGGCATCGGTTCCCATTTGGAAAAAAGAGGTGTATGAGAACGGAGAGGTGTGGAAAGAGAATTCCGAGTTTTTGGAAAGGAGGGATGAACTTTTTGAAGGTCATAAAACTGGAGTTGAAGGGGATAAGGAGAGGAAAAGGAGTAGTTGTTGCGGGTCGAAGACGAAGATTTTGCTGGATGATGGTCCTAAGTGTTGATTGAGGTTGTTGGTTTAACTTTCGACTTGTTTGGTTGCAGCTTTTACTCTGAGTTTTTTGTGTTTTTTTTTTGCTTAGAAGCTGAAAGACATTTGGTTGACCAATTTAAAAGCTGAGATTTTCTGGTTTATTGGCTTAAAAGGCTGGAAACTTTGAACTGTATGAACCTATTTTTATTTTTATTTTGAAACTAAAAAGCTGGCTTATTTACTAAAAATCTGCAACCAAATAAGCCCTTTCATGTGGTGTATACAAGAGTTACCTTGTGATAAAGCGGGTAAGAACTAAGAACAAAAGTTTATAAATTCTTTTATACTTTAATGTTGTCATATATGACTGAAGTTTAAGATTTTTTATGGGTTCAATGTTGTAAATATTATTACCATCTTGAGATTTAGCGGTATTTGTTTTGTAGGAGTATACTAGGAAATTTAGAGGGGTACGGTGGTACTGTTAATACATAGTCCAATCATTTCTTCAACTGTATGTTTACATGTTTTATAACTATAAAATTTAGTACGAAGACTAACAGTAAGAGCATCTGCATATAGTTGCCTATGATCTTTCCTGAATTTAGGGCAATAACATCACTTTATTTGTTTTACATTAGCCATATTCACATTACACAATATATCATATTTCTTATCATTCACCCTATTAATCATTGAAACATATTATTATATATATTTTTATTATTTCTTCTCCCTTCAACCTTTAAATTGAAAATTAAATTGTCTGTCAAACTCAATATACCCCAGTTGTCGGTTACCACAATGCTCTATGACATAGCGTTTGAAGATTGAGGTTTAAATATTAAAAGGAGACTAGTAAAAACCAAAATAAACATATAATTACATTCATAAAAAAAATATATACATTGAAAAAGCACAAGTCAATATAGTACATATATCATTGTGTGAAAAGAGGAAGACGATCCCGTCAAATTGTGAAATAAGTATAAATGATTAGAAAACTACATACTACTTTTATGATTAAAAAAAAAATCACCTCTGCTATGTTGGATTCTAAATCTTTGCAAAAAGAAATGATAGAGAAATAATGAATAAAATTGGTTTATTTGGGGGTTTTCTTGGAGTGAAAAAGAATAGAGATAAGGATGAAAGGTATTAAAATAATAGTATTTGTTATAAGAAGAGCACATTTTTTTTAATAAAAGATATGAATATAGGAAATACGAGGCATATAAAGACAGAGATGCAGATGCTCTAAGATCGACCGGTACTTATTGCATACAAGGAAGTTTACTCTCACAAAACAGATATCCATATAGAGTAGATTATTGGGTATTGCACACCAAAAGCTACTCTGGCCCATTAAAGATTTGACGGTGCAACTTTGACATGAATCGGAAATTTGTCATCATATAGATGGATTACGTTTTCACAGTGTAGCTATGCTTACTCTTGAACTAAAAAAATAAAAAAATAAATTTCCCTTACAATAATTAATGTATAAAATTTTTCCATTCTCCTAGTGAAGCAATTTGGTTTTCTTTCGGTTTCTCATAATTTATGTAGTTTAACGATACTGTTAGCTTAGGCTGGAGAGGGGTCGCATTCTGTTTTTCATTTTCGTGTAAAGTGACTTTCCTAAGTGGAAGAAGAAACGAACCATGGTTGTTTAAGCGAAATGTAAAACCCTTTATAAGATGAACTCTAGCTGTCTGATTTATTGAATTAATGTCGCAATGAGAAGCTGCTAGTTCAAATCTCTGTCCAAGCTCCTTTTTCCTTTGTATATTTATATAGGTTGAGCTTTTACTTTACTCTGTTGTTATATTAAGGTCTCCTTTAAGAGACACAAAGTTTGTGTTCTGATAAGCTTTGAATAGCAGCCTAGCAGGTGAAAATAAAAATTAAGGTTACAATAAGGTTACAATACTATAGTTTTACAAGCTACTATTTGACACACACACTGTCTTTGTTCTAAACTTATATAGCCTCACTAATTACAGTACTTGCGCTTTTACAGTGCTTACTGTTCAGTTTGTATTTGGAGTTGTTTGAAGTTGGATACAAAACCTCTGCAGTTGTAGAGGTTAACAGATAACTTCAGTTCATGGAACATAGTTTGGGTGATTTGTTTAGCAACCTTAATTGAGTGTTATTCTTCCATTAATCGCTCAAATGGCGCTGTCGAAATTTATCTTTTAAACTTTTATGGCTTGTTTGGGTGTATATTTTGCAGGCAAGGAACTGATATACGTTTATGTAATGATAAATACTTATCCGTCCGTACAACCACATAAGTTATTTGTCGGCTTGTAACGTGAAGTGACTTTATTTCACTTATAGTAACTTTAACCACGATGTGGTGTTTTAGGTACCCATATAAAAGATCTAATGTTATATTTCAATATTCGCTCGAAAACTTAAAGAGGGGGATGTGATGAGTGACTTCTATTTCGAGTTTGGGATATTTCGCTGTAGAGGTAATTTACATGAGGGGTTTCGTATCGACTGCTTTTTCAGCAAAACATTTTTTCTGCATCTTTGCTCTTGCCACACGACTTAAACAACTCCGTACGTAACTGTAGAGATTGAGATTTTATTTTCTCAAATGGCTGTTCAATATTTGTTCATAGTTTTCTTTCCAACTAAATGACATTGCTTCCAATGCGGAAAAGATAAAATATATGGATAAACAAATGTAAGAAGATAGCGGTGGAGCAAGGTGGTTGGTCCAAATTATTGATACTCTATTATAACACGCTCACCAACAAGATTCAATCACTGGAGCCTGCACAGGGGCGGTCCTATGATTTGGACACCTAAGCCGTGTAAAAAAAGTCACCTCAAATAAGTCTTTTTAAATTGGAAATGTTAATTGTCAAAATAGTTAAAGTTAATAAACATCAGCAATAATGGCATGAGTAATACATTGGCTTGGTTGGTTTAGTTTCAATAATAGAATTGAGAGGTTTGAGGTTCTATCCATCTTGGTGACAAAAATATTTTTGAATTTTTTAAGCTTAAAATAGGTAAAATAAAACCAAGAAGGATGCCTAGATTTAAAACAGGGACCTACAGATAGAAAGCGTGGGAGCTTTCCGTTGTGTTATGAGCATAACATAGATCTATTATTACATGAAAATCTACATATATGTAGGATTATTTTTTTAAACGTAAAAAATTTGGCGCCTCTCTGACCAACGGCACTTAACCACCTCAGAGGTTGTTTTGGCTGAGGTTATGATCGACCTTGCGTCTGCGAAACAGGTTACCTACAAAGTGAGGACTATTAATTATCCAAAAAAAAAAAAGATACTGGTGACATTTTAATAGCAGTAGTGTAAGATACAACTGGAATGGACACGATATTCTCCATATTCGAGAGAGATGTTTTTCAAAACTTTGGTCATTCGTTGTCGTGGTTACCAAAATAGAAACATCTCGGTTCCTATTGATTGAGATAAGAAAAATAAGTTTTGGTGAGAGTTGGTTTGTCATAGAGACTTGGTCATCAGACATCAACAAACAAAAAACTTTTTGTACATAACATGAAATGAAAAAAAGAAAACAAATTATTGGTATTAGGCCGAGATAACTTAAGTCCAACGGACTTGGCTTCTGAAACAATGGAACTTTTGATGAACATCAAGTAATGGTAAACACAAATTTCAATATCTAATAGTAAAATAAAATAATCACCTGTGCCTAATAGTTGTGTATATATATAAGTGACAAAAAGTAGGCGTTACAAACCAAATAAGTTAGTGAGGAGATAAGGCCCTATGAATCCAACTTGTTCAGCCAAATGTGCATCCAAAGGTCACATTTTTTGCTGTCAAATCAATGTACAAAATTACAAAACGTCGATATTGACAATTTAAATAGTACATTTTACTTTCTATATCATTTTTTTTTATGACTGATTGCTAAAAGATGACGTTTCTAAAATATATGTGAAGATTTAGGCTCCATTTGGTGTAACGGTTCATTCCGGGGAAAATATAACGGCAAAGAAAAAACCATTTTCTTTTTCCGATTCATTTTCTTACTATTATTCTTTACACCAAACATAGCCTTAAATTTCATCAAGCATTTACATCACCAAACGACATATGAAGATTTTGGATTCGTGTGATGCAATGATTCATTACGGAAAATTGTAACTGCGAAGAAATAGTTGTTCTCCACCAAGATATATTTTTCCAGAATATTATTTAGTACCAAACACGGTTTTAGAGTTTTGGGTTCACCATGAATCTATTATTTAATACCAGATGGGGTAAGAGGGTGTTTGGCTTATGCTTATATACAAAGAGAAAGAAATAAAAATAAATGATGAACTCATTTAGTAAATATTAATTTGTTCTTATTGACATAGCCGTATGATAGAACATAAAAATTAAACCCGAATGTTTTATTCGGGTAATGATCAACCCACTTTATAAATGGGTATCCAACGCTTAAATGGGTCATCTCATACTCTTTATGGGAATAGAAGTGTTACTACCAAAAGCCCAAGCCCAATCAAATGGGGACCCATGTCTGAAAAGTCACTGGGATGAAGACATTTGTCAATATCCCAGAAGGCACAGTTGCCTATAAATAGCCAACTACCCCTCCTAGAAAAGCACCAGAAAATCTATTCAAAAAATATAGAGAGAAGTTAAGAAAAGAGATAAACTAACCAAAGCATATCACTTCGAGAAATAAACCGAGAACAGACAGCCGAGCACCGAATAAAAGAGGAGAAAGATCAAGACGAGAGATTAAATAGTCATATCGAGCATAATTGTAAAACCGAAATACTAATCCGAGCAAATGTAATAGTCCGAACAAGGATAATAATCCGAGCAATAATAAAGATCAGGAAGTGTCCTTTATTCACGGTTGATTTACCATTATATCATTGTTGAAAAGCCTAACGCGACCGACCAAAGTTATGGCTTTATCAAATGGCGCCGTCTCCGGGAATCATCTAGTTCCCAACTAGTTTAGAATTCGAATACCAATACTCTGCCAGACGAGCGACAATGGTTACCAATGTAGAGGAAACCCATCCCGAGATAGTAGACACCAATAACCAAAACACGCAAATTAGCCAACAAGACCTCGACGATCTACTCGCTATCCGCGACAGATATGAAGCTATCCAATCCGGAAACCAACCAACAACCTCCTACGTCAACCAAGAACAACCAGTCGAACCACCCCGACATTTCATCGAAGGGATTGTCGACGAACACCCTTCGTCCTCGGAGGACGAACAAGACGTGCCCGTATTAAGGCGTGCACGAAGACGCTTAACCGGGTCCCAAGCAGGGCCGAGCTCAAGAGTCCCTCTGCCTACGGCCTCGGTCAACTCCGGTGCTCGTTTACAAACGGACGAGGCTCATCAGTTTGGCATGCCCGAGGATCATGTACTCGGACAGTCGCCCCGACTGCCGACTAATTCTCCGAGGATGATTACACCACCCACGGTGGAGGTACAACATGTCGTTCCATTAGCCGATGAAAGGAACTACACCCAGCTACAAGCTCAGCTGGCGGCATGCATGACGGCCATGACAGCGGCCGGCATCGTATTGCCAGTTATCCAACCCGACAAAGACCCACGCCATGAAGTGGAAGATTTTGCCTACAGGGCCGCCCTGGAGGCAGCGGGTCGGCGACCCGATACAAGAGTCCCGCACCAAGGGGGCAATGTCCCAATAACTATCGTCCATCCGAACACTCATATGGAACGTGTCCACACAAACACGAAGGACGATAGATATCCCGAATACAGGATCGGGGAGGGATATGGCCCACCACCACATCAGGGAGGATACCCTCCCCCCTACCAAGTCACGGATGACGCGTTCCAACAGGCTTGGAATGTATGCCAAGAAACCCCGTGTGCTAAACAGATCACGCGGTACCGCAATCCTATGGGATTCGTCATCCCCGAATTCAGGCTCTATGACGGGAAGAGTTGCCCTATCGACCATCTGAGGCACTACAAGACGAAGATGGAACTGTGGAGTGATGACCATGCACTGATGTGCAAATTTTTCAAAAACAGCTTGGGTCAAGAGGCTTCGTCATGGTATCATAACTTACCACGGGGCTCCATTAGAAACTGGGAAGAACTGCTAAGAGCGTACTCCACCCGATACGCTGCTCATCGGAAAAAGAAGGTTAGTATCGAAACCCTTCTTAAAATGACGATGATGCCAAATGAAAGGCTCAACGATTACTGCATACGTTTTATCGACGTAGCAAACCAGATTCCACGATATGCCAATAATATAGCCATCCAAAACTTTATCAATTCCATCCCTAATGGCTATTGGGCGAGAAGGAAGTTCATAGGCAAAAACTTCCCGACCACTGATTCCCTGCTAGCCTATTGTACCCACCTCACCGATAAAAACGACGAACTGCGTTTCCTCAACCGAACTCTACCGAGAAGAGAGTCGGTCCGCGAGGCACAGGTGGGTCGCAAAAGAGTTAGAAATAACCAGGGAGAAGCATTCCAACCGACCAGAAAGGGCAAAGAGCCCGAGGTCCATAGCAGGGGAGAGCGACCACGAGCACTAGAGCCCAAACCGCTCCAGATCGCATACCCAACACCGACCAACGAACATAAACCGCTCCAGCTCGCCTACCCGATGCCACCCAAGCCATTTCAACAGGTTCGGCCCCAAGAGAGAGAACACCGAAACACTTTCGGACCGGTCGAGCTGCGATACACTTTCAACCTGTCTGCTGAAGATATCCTCAAGGATATATGCAGGGAAAGTTGGTATTCCCGACCACAACCGATCATCTCTCCCCCCAATCAGAGAGATTCCAAGCTCTTCTGCGCATATCACGAGGATCACGGCTATCTCACTGAGCATTGCCGTAACCTGCGATGGAGAATGAACCAGTGGGGCGATGCAGGATACCTAGCCAAGTTCATCAAAGGAGCTGGGAATAAAGGCAAACAATTGGCCATCGAGGGATCCGACAACCGGCAAGGTAAAACGATCAACGTCGTTCATATGTCACGACCCGAGGGCCCCGGTGGGGAAGGTCGCGACAACGGCAGCTGGCCCACTTTGGCCAAGTAGCCAAGGCATCACAGGCGTCGAACTCTAAACGACAGTGCACACAACGACGACATCCGCCCATTTCTTTCTCAGATCTTGACGAAGAAGGGGTGATTTACCCCCATGGAGACGCCATTAACCTCCGAGTTCAAATTGGCCTAGACACGGTCAGCAGGGTACTTGTCGACCAAGGAGCCTCTTGTGATATCATGTACAGGGAGCTCTTCGACAAAATGGAACTCAAGCTGCAAGATCTACAGCCTGCTGACGTCACGCTGATCGGATTCATCTCCGAAACGACTAAACCATTGGGAAAGATCGTCCTCAGTGTCACAACCGGGTCCGTGTCGGTTCCCGTAGAGTTCTTAGTGGTTAATGACCACTCCGGTCACAATGCAATATTGGGCCGACCTTGGTTACATGCCATGAAGGCCATACCCTCAACCTATCACCAAAAGGTCAAATACCCAAATGACAGGGGAGAGATCGAGACAGCCAGAGGATGTCAAGAGGATTCAAGACGCTGCGAGGACATCACCGCGACTCTCCAAAAACAACGAAGCATGGTGGAACAACCCACCAGCACCAAGAAGCTGATCAACCAAATATCCAAAGCCGAAAGGGTTGTCGAAGAACAAGTAGGAGAGACACTCAGGAGGGTGTATATACCAGATATGGACGAGGAGCTCACGGGATTGATGGCCGCGCTGAGCAGGTTCATTAGCCGATCCGCAGATAAGGGACGGCCATTTTTCGAATCACTCAAGAAGGATAGAAAATTCGTCTGGGACCCGGAATGTGAAGTCTCATTCAACAATCTCAAAGAGTACTTGAGGACACTGCCACTGCTAGTAAGGACGAACAAAGGAGACATTCTGGCATGCTACCTAGCAGTTTCCACTACAGCTGTGAGCGCAGTCATCCTAAGAGAAGAAGGTCGCGAACAATTTCCGATCTACTTCGTCAGCAAGACTCTGGTCGAAGCCGAAACACGTTATTTACCCTTGGAAAAGCTGTGTCTGGCATTGGTCGTCGCAACCAGAAAGTTGCCACACTATTTCATAGCTCATCAGGTCCGGGCATACACAAAATTTCATATTAAAGAGTCACTTCGACGGACGGATATTAGCGGCCGAGTTGCCGCCTGGGGGGTCGAGCTATCCCAATTTTATATCGAGTTCGCACCCCGCCATGCCATAAAGGGACAAGTCCTGGCCGATTTCGTCGCAGAATTCACCGAAGGCTATGACGAGCCTTTGGCACTCTCTCCCCAATCACACTGGCAGATACATGTCGACGGATCAGCCACCAAGGACGGATCAGGAGCAGGGATCGTCCTAAAGTCTAGAGAGGGAGCAATCATCGAAAAAAGCATAAAACTAGGCTTCCGAGCTACCAACAATGAGGCAGAATACGAGGCCATGATAAATGGCATGCTTATTGCCCGGTCCCTCGGATGCTCCCACTTAATTGCAAGCTCAGACTCCATGCTCATCGTCAATCAAGCCATCGGCGAGTACCAAGCGAAAGATGATAGAATGATCCTCTACCAAGAAAAAGTCCAAAGCTTGATGGCCACCTTCGAACAGTGCGAGTTAGTAAGAATCAATCGCACCGAGAATGCACATGCGGATGCATTGGCCACCCTAGCCTCAACATTAACATTGACCGACACCCGGTCGATCACAGTGGAACTACTGCCGACCCCGAGCATAATAAAAAGGGTAAACCGGGTGACATCGATACAGTACGAACTAGGATGGATGGAGGACATGACCCATTATCTGCGAAGTGGAACGCTTCCGGTCGACAAGATAAAAGCGCTGAAAATTACAAGAAAAGCACCTCGCTTCTGGCTATCCGAGGACGATAAACTATACAAATCCAGTTACCGGGGACCACATCTACTGTGCGTCCCGACCGAGCTACAACTGCCGGTCTTGGAGGAAATCCACGAAGGATCCTGCGGAGCACACATCAAAGGGCGATCCCTTGCAAACAAGGCAGTGACCCAAGGATATTGGTGGCCCTATATCAAGCGAGACGCCGATGCATACGTCCAACGATGCGACAAGTGCCAGCGATTCGCCAAGATACCACGGCTCCCTTCATCTATGATGACCCCGGTATCAGCACCATGGCCGTTCGCTCAATGGGCAATTGATCTGGTCGGTAAACTCCCTAGAGCACCTGGGAATGTGGAATATCTAATCGTTGCGACTGATTATTTCACCAAATGGGTCGAAGCTAAACCCCTCCGAGAAATCAAAGCCAGCAACGTCAAACAATTCATTTGGGAATACATCATAACTAGGTTCAGTATTCCGTACGCTATAGTCGTCGACAACGGAACCCAGTTCAAAGATGCCAATTTACAGCTGTGGTACGAGGAACTCGGTATCCGAAAATTCTATTCGACGCCGACATACCCACAAGGGAACGGGCAGGCCGAAGTGTCAAACCGAACAATATTAGACGGCATCAAGACCACCCTTGAACAGGCAAAGGGGAGGTGGCCCGAGCGGCTACTCAACGTTTTATGGTCGTGCCGAACTACACCCAAGACGGGCACCAAGGAAACCCCGTTTAGCTTAGCATACGGTGTTGAGGCCGTCATACCGACAGAGATCGGGCTACCCACGCTCTGAACGACGTTGGTCGAGTAGGGAAATAATGAACGAAGAATGAGAGAAGAGCTCGACATGATAAACGAGAAACGAGAGATAGCAGCCCTTACCCTAGCGAAATACCAACAAAGCGTGAAGCAAACTTATGACAAGAGAGTAAAAGGATCCAAAGAATTCATGGTAGGAGAACTGGTGCTGCGAAGAGTGACGGTCTATACCCGCAACGAAATACATGGCAAACTAAGCCCTACCTGGGAAGGCCCATACGAAATCGTCAAGCGAACAAGTCCAGTCTCTTACAAAATCAAAAGCGTCCTGTTCGCCAACAGCCGAGGGGAAAAGAATTCTTGGAATGTGGCTAACTTAAAGAAGTATTACGTATAGGCAATGCTCCGAATACAAGTACAAGTACAGGTGCTATCTTACCCTTCTTGCTTAACGCCATTATCTTTCTTCTTTTGAATGAATCAAATATATTATTATGCTGTCTACTAATACTATGAGATTCTCAACATGGCCGAAGTGCCTAGAAATACTATGAAATTCCGTAAATGGCGTGTTACCGAAGGAACGTCTAGGAATACTATGAGATTCTCAACATGGCCGAAGTGCCTAGAAATACTATGAAATTCCGTAAATGGCGTGTTACCGAAGGAACGTCTAGGAATACTATGAGATTCTCAACATGGCCGAAGTGCCTAGAAATACTATGAAATTCCGTAAATGGCGTGTTACCGAAGGAACGTCTAGGAATACTATGAGATTCTCAACATGGCCGAAGTGCCTAGAAATACTATGAAATTCCGTAAATGGCGTGTTACCGAAGGAACGTCTAGGAATACTATGAGATTCTCAACATGGCCGAAGTGCCTAGAAATACTATGAAATTCCGTAAATGGCGTGTTACCGAAGGAACGTCTAGGAATACTATGAGATTCTCAACATGGCCGAAGTGCCTAGAAATACTATGAAATTCCGTAAATGGCGTGTTACCGAAGGAACGTCTAGGAATACTATGAGATTCTCAACATGGCCGAAGTGCCTAGAAATACTATGAAATTCCGTAAATGGCGTGTTACCGAAGGAACGTCTAGGAATACTATGAGATTCTCAACATGGCCGAAGTGCCTAGAAATACTATGAAATTCCGTAAATGGCGTGTTACCGAAGGAACGTCTAGGAATACTATAAAATTCCCAACATGGCCGAAGTGCCTAGGAAGACTATGAAATTCCGTAAATGGCGTGTTACCGAAGGAACGTCTAGGAATACTATAAAATTCCCAACATGGCGTGTTACCGAAGGAACGCCTAGGAATATTATGAAATTCCCAACATGGCCGAAGTGCCTAGGAATACTATGAAATTCCCAACATGGCGTGTTACCGAAGGAACGCCTAGGAATACTATGAAATTTATATGCAGGTACAATGCAAGGAATTATTCAGGTCCACATTACGGCGGCGATGCAATATAAATTGGCTAAAACAATGAAGGAGAATCAATCTAAACAACAAAATATCAACAAGAAGCATCTCCAAAACAGGAATAACGAAATAACAAATGATTTAGCAAGGAAAAATCGATCCAATCAATTAATAGCAATACGGCAATGGAAAGGTACAAAACATGAATAAAGAAATAACATATATAGTCCTCGCCCGCATTACGGAGGCAACAAGAAGATCAACGACACTAAAGAGATTCATTTAAGAAGAGCTACTGCAGGAGGAGCACGACGGTAATTGACCGAGCTCGATCTCTTCGTCATCCGTCGTTGTGTACCCATCAGACTCATCACCATCAAAACGCTCCTCAGAAATGAGGGCATCAAAATTGGTCGTATGAGCCCCAACACAAGTCAGCGTCTGAAGCCGCGCGTTGAACTCGGCTTCTTTGGCGAACTCGTGAGCATCCGAGGCCGCTTTACGGTGATCATCGTCAAAGGAGAGGTTACGGCGAGCTTCGATCACAGCTGCGGAAGCATCGTATCTGGCACGGGACAAACGGAAATACTTCACCAACACGTTGGCCTTGGTCACAAGCAACTTTAATTTGCCGAAGTACTCGCCCTTTGCACGCCAATATCGATCCAAACGACGCTCCTGAACCTCAACAGCATGCTCGGCACGGCGAACGTATTCTCGAAAAGAGGCCGCCTGGGTTTTCAGCTTGGTCCGCAGTCGAGCACATTGGTCGGTCAATTTGACATTTTTGCTCATCAAAACAATGTAGGGCCACCTGTCAGGCACCTCACTAGCCGCACCAGATGAGACCTCGTCCCGGGCAGCACCAGTAGGTCCTAACCCCGGGTTAACTAGGCATGGAGAACCAGCCTGGTGCGACATAGTAGCATGTGCCTATAAAAAAAAAAAGAGGGGGGGAGAAGAACGAGAATAGATGAATATAAAAAAAAAAAAAGAGAGGGAAAAAAGAAAAAAAAAAAAGAAAGAAGCTACAAAAAAAAAAGGAGAGAATTTTTTATACAAGCTACAAAGAAGACGACAAAAAAAGCTATTTTATTAATCCGACAACCCCTCAACAGACGCCGAAGTCTCTACTACATCGGCAAAATGAATATCTCGCAATGAATTAATTTGCGTCCCCAAACGCTCACGAATGACCGCCTCGATTCGGTTCAAGGCAACAGTGGTTTCAGTTACCCCGGCCTTCGCATCCACCATGCGCTCTGCCCGGGACACACCACTCATTCCTTTTATATGCTCCAGCACCTCTAAGGCGCGAGCTCGGGCCCAATACGCTTTGGCAAAGGATAGCAGCAGATCCGCGTCCTCGAAAACGGCCCCAAGGACCAAGCTCAAGCTCGTCACACGACCTCGGGCTTCATCACGAGAACGTCGTAGGGCACTGAGAAGTTCCTTTGCTTTACCCTTATTTGCCGTATAATGGGCGGTCTTTTTACTAAATTTCTCTCCCAAATCACGTAACCGGATCGCCAGGTTGGAAATATGAATATTCAGACCCTCGATTTCCTGATAAGCACAAGTCAATTTCGCGGTAAGGGACGCGTTAGACCTTTCCAAATCCTCCATTACGTCACCTACACTACGACTAGGCGAGGTCCAGACCACCATGGCAAGGGGGTTATTTGGTACCTGACAATATTTTGTTTTCATATCCTTCAAAATATGACGACCATCAAAAGAAATTAACCCAAGCAAGCCCAACAGAAAGAAACCACAGCACCTATATTATCACTTCCCCAAACGAATCTGTTTCTAGATACAAAAAAAAACAAAAAAAAAACAAAAAAAAAACAAAAAAAAAAAAACAAAAAAAAAACAAAATAAAAAAAACAAAAAAATATATACATAATGCTAGAAAGATAGTCAAGGTTCCACCTGAGGCGATGCTGGTGGGGGAACAACAGTAGCATCCGGTCGAGGAGTGGACGGGGTCGACATAGAGTGAGGACGCAGCGCTGTCGAAATTGTCTGTCCCGGTAGCCGAGGAAGCTCTTCTTCACGAAGATTCGCCCAGTCCAAGGGTTTCGGCGGTGCACCATGCGGACACGGATACACCAACTCCGACCACGCCCTATCCGACAGAGGAACATTCGCTAAATTGAGCGCCCGCACATGAGCGCAGTATACAGAGAAGTTGGCCATCATCGCTAACTTTTTCCGCTCCTCCGCCTGTGCCGTTTTCAGGGCAGACACCTTAGCCTTTTCGGCTTCCACGTCCTCAGCCAGGAGCAAGTTCTCCTCCTCTAGTTCGCCGTACTTAACGGCCATGCTCTCTTTTTCCGCCTTCAATTTCTCGACATCCTCGGTCAGGTGCAGAAAGTCCACCGACAGCTTGTCATAATTCTCGCCCAGGGTTTTCTTCTCGGCGACCAATTTCTCCTTCTCGGCCACCAGATTCTCCTTCTCGGCCACCAGCTTCTCTTTCTCAGCCCCTAGAGCTCCCAGCTGATCCCGTAGCGCCACGGTACTCACAGCAATCTGCACTTCAACACATTAGTTTCCAAATAAAATACAAGTACCAAACCTATATAGTGAAATACGAGCCCCACGTACCCTCAGCGCATCCGCGTGGGCCTGCTCTATAACCGACATTGTAGGTTGGGCAGATAGTCTTTCTGCATTCTTGAACACAAGGGGTTTCAGAGCCGTATACCCCATCTTCAAGGTTCTCGGTTGATCCAGCAGTTCACCCCTACATCGGTCAATGTACCGGGTCATTGCAACCCCGTCAACCAACCCCTTCTCGGATCCGTCGAGAGCCTCATCCTCGACACCCGTCACAACATCCCCGGCATTCTCTTCGCTGCCTTCCATTTCCACCCCCACGTCCTCCTCCAACTGCTCAATCTCAGGGGCCCTATGCTCGATCTCTTCCTCAGTATGGAGGGGCGAGCAAACGGGCAAATCTATCGGACCCTCGGTGGGGATAGGCGAGATGACAGGCAAAGTCATCGTACCCTCTCCCATGTTCGTCAAGAGGTTCATATGTCCGAATACATCGTCGATCGACCCCTGAAACACAATAATACCCATAGACCGGGCATGAGCGAGGGTAACCAATGGAGAAGTCAGTAGATGAAATAAGATGACTAATAAAGCAAAGCACTAGCGAACCAAATGACAAACAACCAAAAGACAAGAAAATCATAATACATATACACATACCTCGCCCGGAGCAGAGGCATCCTCGGCGGTATCCCCTTGAGCAGCAGCAAACACCCCCTCGCCCGAGCCAACGTTAGCATCTTCCTCGGTAACCGATGTATTGGTTCCCCTAGCCCTCTTCGTTGTTTTAACGACAGGGTCAGATGCACGACGCTTAGAACGAACGGCTTTTTTCCCAAGCCGAGTAGCACATCGAGCCTGGACCACCTTTAAGAATTCCTCCTCGGGCTCTTTGGGGATCTCGGGTGCAGGATTCCCCCTGGTCACCGACCCCATAGGGTAACCGAGCAACATGGGAGCCGTACGACTCGCAGGATCCGGCGTAGGTCCAGGCCCCCACCATTTCCAAAGAGCTAACAGAGCCTCTACATTGGGGGCGCCGAGGTCTGGCATGATGGGAGCATTGGTCGCCGGTCCAGGAATCTGGTGTCCCGCACAACCCCATGCACCGGAAGCAATTACAATACCAAGATTACGCTCTTTGTTGGTATCCGGCAAACCGATAACGAGCCGGCAAAAGGCACGCAGAGTCTTCAAATACGAGCTGCGACGCTCAAAGCTCAAACTATAGACTCCAAAGACGTCCTTCAGTTCAATCGGTATTCCGGACAACTCCGATAGCCTTTGGATACCATTCAGAGTACGGTAACCATTTAGGGCCAGTTGGGCCGGAGCAATTTGGACGGCCTCAAAGAACGAGGCCACCCAATTTGTAAAAGGAAGTCGAAGACCCCCAGTAAAGAATGCCGACGAACGCACAGCAACCTCGCCGGCAGGAACAAATCCCAGCACCTCCTCGTCAGAAATAGGAAGCCGAATATGTACGTTGTCGGGTATTCCGGCGAGTTCTTTAAAATCCTTCTCCACGAATGTGCCAACTTGGGCCACACTTGGGTCAAAATTTCCTATACAAAGATCATCAAAAGTCCATCAATATACTAACCAAATACACAAACCAGAACCACATCAATAGAACGAGAGCCACCCCCCCCCCCCCCCCCCCACGCACATTACATCAGAATCATCAGACATATATAGATAACCTGAACCATATACCAACGACACACCTATGACCACAACGACAAATCAAATACAACTCCTAAAAGAGGGAAGGGGGGAGAACGAAAAATCATTTACAGTAATCATTATGAGCAAGCAAGCGCGAACAGCAGCAAGTCTTCCAACAAAACCACGAAACCCTAGATCAAGCGGCCGAACTCTTTTCTTTTTTGGCGGGAAGAATATGCTTTAGAGAGAGAGATATATTTTCTTCAGCGAATTCTGTGATAAAAATAAACAGGATTACTTGGCATAATAGAAAGGAATGGAGTCACAAAAGGAATAAAATAATAACCGTCCTTTCGTGTAACAGAGGTTTACCTTTTTCCAACCATACGAAAGTCAACAACCGCTGCTCTTTTTAACATATACACGCTCCAGATTTCGCCACGTCAGCGCGTATCCCACTACCCAAGGCAGTTCACATCATTAGACCTAAATAAACGGCCAGTGGACCCTACCACGAAAAGCTTCTCACATACGCTACCACTACTATCACACCGAGAATATCCCCCGATTAAAGTTCCTCGACTCCCAAACCAATCCTTACCACAAGGGCACACCGAACAAGGTGGACGAAGACCGTTTCTAGCTTGATGGCAGGGAGCATCAAGTCTAACAACGCTCTCCGGGGGGATAACCGGGCATATTGTTCGGTGTATGATCAGAAACATAAAAGAGAAGCGGATAACCGGGCATATTGTTCGGTGTATGATCAGAAACATAAAAGAGAAGCAAACAGGAAATAAAATAGGACAGAATCAAATGCAAGACAAGTTTTATTCATCCACAAAGGGGGAAACACGAACAATACAACAGAAAAAGAAAATACACCCATCCTACTTTTTCGAACTATCCCCCATAGCAACATCCCTCTTCGCCAAAAGTTCCTCCAGACGCTCTTTCTCCCTAACCAAACGAGAAATTGCCATCTCAGCCTGTTTCAAGGCGTAAGACTGAGACTCGCATTTTTGCTCGGCCTTGAAACGAGCAGTGCCCTCCTCGTCCCAATATTGTTTAAACCTCCTCGCTTCAGTCCGAGCACACATGAGATCATGTTTCAGCCATGACATCTCAATTTCTTTTAGTTGAAGAGGAGTCAAATCCTCCTCCCCAAAGCCAGGGGGACGAGGTAGCAAAAAGGTAGGCTCCTCTTCCATAAGGGCTTTCTTTTTGGAGGCAGACCTAGTGATGGGAGCCATCTCATGCAAAAGCAAATTATAAAACAAGAGAGAGGTAGAAATTGATAATGAGATACAGGCAATAGGGAGCATTTATAGAGAATCAAAAGGCACAAAATACGAAGCGTTACAATGGTTCATAAGACAGGCACGAGATAATACAACGAAAAGATACAACTGATTCGTCAAATACAGAAGATAAAACACAAATGGCAAAAGGGGAAATACATAAGAAAACCAGCCCAATCTATGGATCAATGGGTGGAAAAACCGAACTGCCAGACCGAGAGAAAGCAATACGAGTAGAACAATTCAACCGAGCTTGATAGGAATCGTTCATGGCGACCAAATCGTCATTCTCCGAGGAGAGCCTATTGTTTTCCGTAGTAAGAACCCTGACGCGCTCCAAGAGCCGAGCATTCTTTACCATTATGCTAGCTAGGCCTTGAGGAGAGTTGTCAAACTCATCTTGAGAATGGTCCCAAATTTCCTCGGCATCATACCAGGAGTTGGCCAGATGGTTTCTCTGTAGCAACAAGTGATCGAACTGGCGACTCAGTGCCGAGATCTCGGTCCACTTCACCGTCTCTTCGGGATAAGAGCCGAACAAGCTCAAGGCCAAAACGCCATACTCTTTCTCAAGCCTTGCCATCCGACGGCGGACCCGAGATACCTCAGAGTCCAAGCCCTTTATCTGAGCATGATATCTCACCACAGGTCCAGACATTCTAGGAAATTGTTTAGTACGGAAGAAAATAAAGGGCTGAGGAAGAGAGAAGCAAAAAGAAAAAAGAGATGATAAACTATCAAAGAAAAGAGAAGTACTTATAGAACGGAGAGTATGATATTTTATGACCTTGCTTGGGAAATTGCATATTTCCTGACATGCTGGGAAGCATGCACATATGTTTGACAGTGATGGGGACATCTACTGACATCTGAGACCACAGTGCAAAAGAAATAAAGACGAGATATTCAAAGATCTAGATTCCCGACAAACAACAAACCACAGGTACAATATAAAAAGAAATGCAAAAATAAAATGGCAAAAATACTTTTCATTAATGAAGATGTAATACATCATTGTTCATTACATCAAAAGACAATATTACATCCGAGATAAGAATCTATTACATCCGAGATAAAAACCTATTACATCCGAAAAGAAAACCTATTACATCCGAAAAGAAAACCTATTACATCCGAAAAGATCTATTACATCCGAGAAGAGCTAGTACAGAAGATCAGGCAAAGGATCAACTATATCAGCTGACCAAGTGAGCAGGAGACGCCAAAAAGAAAAAGTAAGAAGAAAGAGAAAGGAAAAGCAAGAAGAGGAAAAGAAGAAGAGTGCAAGAAAAGAAGAAGTGATAAGAAAGAAGAGTCAAAAAGAAAAATGACCAACCCTAAATGTAACACAAAACCCTTTGGATCACAGGGCTGATTGTTACATCGTAGTGGTGCAAAAAAGTGATGGGAGAGAAGATGAAGAAAAAGAAAGAGGAGGCACAGAAGAAAAACAGATGAGAAGAAGATAAAGAGATGAAGGAGACAGACAACTAAAAAGGAAGTCAATGAAACAAAAAAGAAAGGGGAAAAGAAAAGAATAAAAAGTACGAGAAAACAGAGTATAAAAAAAAAAAAAAAAACAAGAGAGGAAGAGGAAGAAATGATGGAAACGGAGAAATAAAAAAAAAAGAAGAAAAAGGAAGAGATGGGAAAAGATGGGGAAAAGCAGAGAAAAAGAAAAAAAAGAAGGGGGAAGGTTAGGGGGAAGTCGATCGGTATCGATGAGAGGGCCCGGCAGAGACATCCCTGTCCCTCAGTGTCGGGTTCCCCCTTAGCATCTCATTCTCTTCGACTAGAGCCTGACGAGCACGTCGGCAGTAAGCCAGTTCGGATCTTAGCCAAGTTAATTCCCGAACCATCTCGGTATGGTGATAACGCATCACCTTCAATTCCTCCTCGGCATCCCTCAACAGCCTTTGTACATGGTTATAGGAGGCTTCAAAGGCCTCCACTTGCAAAGATAATGCTGATTGGGTGAAAGGACCAGACATCTTAGGGAAATTATAAGATGAGGGTCTATATATGGGGGAAAATAATTCAGATATAAACAAGAAAAAGAAATCTTTATTGATTGGTTGATACTTCGTTACAGAAGAAGCACAAAGAGGAAATACAATGAAAACAATAAAATCATTTCATAGAAGGGCCCGCTTCGTCATTCGGCTTCCTCTTCGACCGAGCATACACTTCCTTAAGGGCCAATTTGTAAGCCCTCTTGGAAGCAAGCTGCCTATCTCTGGAGGCCTCGAGCTCTTTGATCCGGGCACGAACACGAATACTGTCGAGCAAAGATCTCTGGTGCTCCTTCTCTAGGGCATCCAATCGCTCGTCTAGTTCGGCGGCCCGACGAGCTTCCACCGACAGCCGGGCAACCCTCTTCTCGAGATAACGCACCTTCTGAACTTCCTCTTCCAGACGGGCAACGTATTCAGGAAGGTTGTCACCATAGTTTTCAAGAGGAGAAGCCATTTGTTCGTTAATAAAGAATGAACTGCATAAAAAATACTGGGACAGCCCCCTTTTATAAGAAGAAACAAAGAGTAGATCAAAGGTCATCTCGAATAAATACAACCTCTTGAACTTCCCAAGAGCATTTAAGGCGAATTAACTACAGTTCCAAATCCAATTAAAGTCATCCAAAAAGACATCAAGAAGATAAACAGACAAGAACAAGGAAAGGGAAATATTTTATTAATTCCAAAAACTTCGATTACAACTGAGGAGAAGACTCCCCATTCAAGAGAAATTACGACAGAAATTACAAAAGACTAATTATTTCGAGGAAGAGCCTTCTTCATCGTCATCCGAACTCGGTTTGGACCGAGCATGCAACTCCTTGAAGGCAAGCTTATAGGCCCTTTTTGCTGCCTTCTGCTTAGCCAGATTAGCCTCGAGCCTCTTTATATGCTCATAGGCCCAATCCCGATCGGCCATCGTCACATGATGATCAGAATCCATGTCAGACAACCTTTTCTTGTAGTTTGAAACCTTGGCCACGAGTTTCTTATTCGCGGTACGAGATTTCTTGATTTCCGTTTCTAAATATGAAATATAATTAAAGGAGCTCTCACCAGTAGAACCAGAAGAAGCCATTATGTCACGGGCAAATTAGTAGTAAAATGCCTAATTATGGAGGGAGCACACCCCTTTATAGGAGTTTTCCTCGAAGAAAGATATTAGGATAGGAAACATTAAATGTGCCTCCCTGGGAACCGTCACGAGTTTATTGCGTTTCTCGATGAAGCATTGGGAAAAACAAGACCGAAGTAACGTTCTCGACAAACCGAACATGACTCCCCCGACATGGAAACCACGCCGAGGAAGTCAGGGAGCACTTGATAGAACATAAAAATTAGACCCGAATGTTTTATTCGGGTAATGATCAACCCACTTTATAAATGGGTATCCAACGCTTAAATGGGTCATCTCATACTCTTTATGGGAATAGAGGTGTTACTACCAAAAGCCCAAGCCCAATCAAATGGGGACCCATGTCTGAAAAGTCACTGGGATGAAGACATTTGTCAATATCCCAGAAGGCACAGTTGCCTATAAATAGCCAACTACCCCTCCTAGAAAAGCACCAGAAAATCTATCCAAAAAATATAGAGAGAAGTTAAGAAAAGAGATAAACTAACCAAAGCATATCACTTCGAGAAATAAACCGAGAACAGACAGCCGAGCACCGAATAAAAGAGGAGAAAGATCAAGACGAGAGATTAAATAGTCATATCGAGCATAATTGTAAAACCGAAATACTAATCCGAGCAAATGTAATAGTCCGAACAAAGATAATAATCCGAGCAATAATAAAGATCAGGAAGTGTCCTTTATTCACGGTTGATTTACCATTATATCATTGTTGAAAAGCCTAACGCGACCGACCAAAGTTATGGCTTTATCACCGTCACATTTCCAAGACCAGCTCTTTCTAGAAAGGTGTTAGCATGATAACGTATTGATAGAGTGCAAGAATGAAACTAGCTATTTTTGCAAGTTCTATGTGATTAACAGATTAAGTTCCCAGTGATGATGCTTATTTTTAGGATGCTTGCACTTTTCTTTTGAGATAGTTTTGCAAACCGCAGAAACTATAAAGAAAAGCGGAAACACCTCAAAAATTAACAAAATCACAGTGATACTTAACTAATACACAATATATATTGAATATATTACATCTGCATATGCATAACTTTTTGGAGAGATTTCGCACGTCTCTCCAAAGGCGCAGTCGGAGGAAAGGGGGGAGAGGAGGAGCCAAGGAGGGGACAATTAATATATTTTATGCGAGGCATGCAAAAATGGCCTTTTTCAGTTTCATTTTACCAAATATTTTGTTAGGATTAATGTAATAGAATTGCTTCTTCTCATATGATTAATCTCTGGTTGATGGTCCTTACTTCTGGAGTGCTTACTTTTCTGTTCAAACAAATATGCAAAATTGCATAAAATAGAATGAAACACACAGAAACAGCTCAAAAATAAGCAAAATGAATACGTTACACTTAATCATGAAAAAAGATCCAGAATCACGAATGGATTTGGGGGTTCTTACATGATAAACTAGTTGTAAGTTATATGGCTCTAATAGTTATATATGTAGGAGTATATCAGGAGTGAATGATGATTTCACATCGATTATATTAAGTTTTCAGTCTTTTGGAGGCATTAGATTTAAACATAATAACTATGTACAAGTAAACTGATCGTGCATAAAAAGGATAACAACACTTAACTTGACCAGGTAAATGGAGGGGCGCCAGCGAAATTCTGTCAAAGAGGCTGAACCTACATCATATTGAGATTGGAAAAGAGAAGGAAAAACGAAATAATCCTCTATCTAACTTAGAAAGAAAGGATGGTCGAAGCAATGATGGATTCATATTTCTACCTAAGCGTTTTCTTTGCTTTTCTCGTTTTCTCACCGTATGATTTTGAGAAAAGGGATTGAAGTATTTATAAAAGGAAAAAATGGACAACAAGAAATTTGGGCATTATTTAATTTCCTCATTTGAAAGGTGTGTATCAATTGCGTCATGCCCTTCTGCTTTCCATTTTCCACCTTTTTTTTTCATTTAATACTTTGTGGTTTTTAACCAAAAGAATGTCATCCGATTTTACGCCACTGTCTTATATAAGGCATATGTAGATTTGTTACTTTTTACAGACATCCGCTTGTGGAAGAGTTCTTAGAACACAGAGGGTTATCCGGGATTCGAATTAACCAAGGATAGATTTATTGTGTAACTTATCATATTTACCAAAATAAGCAACATTTTGATATCAGTATCTACATTAATACTGAATTTGTTAAAGAAGCATGGGCATACTGCACAACTTCAAGGGTGAATGTGATATTTGGATAGAATTGAGCTGCAAGCATGGGTAACATAAGGCAGAAGTTCGCAAAATTTCATATATTTAGGAGTGGGCAGTCTCTACATGGAGTTAATTTTTTGCTACGTTGAGCCCAAAGGCGATCGAACCTGCTGTCTTTACTCTCTATTTTAGTTTTTGGCATGGTTCATTTCATTTTGTTGTGTTGTATAGCATTCATAAGTTTTATTTGAATTGCGACTTGAGTATAGTGGAATGGTATATCTTGTATATGAATATCGGTTGTGCTTCTCTATCCAATCAAAACCAGATTGTACTTCGAGAATTGAGTTAGCGTTTGGCGCCAACTTTTGTAATGTTCAGGAGAGTAAAAAGTCGATAAGTAAAAGGATACAATTACACTGATGCGGTAAATTGCTTCTTTCTATGTAAGCATGTCAACTTGTAACTAAAATGATACAATTACACTCAATGTGGTGTTTGTCGGACTAATGAAGCTAGTCAACTTGTAACTAAATTACTAAACCATGATCAAAGTTTGGTATTTAGCCTATGGCATAGTCATAGAACGAAATTTATCATTCATAAAGATAATATAAGGATGTAAATTTACATTATAGTTTAAATCCATGAATTGTCTTATCCAGCCTATGGCAATAGAACGAAATTTATCATTCAGAAAGATGTGTAAATAGTTGGAGTTAAGTGGTGACTATTGCCGGGAACAACCCCTTTCAGCCTCCTAATTGTAAAAATAAAAAAAATACTTGCATTTTACTAAATTTTGTTAAAATCAATGATTTTACTACTCTCTTACAAAAGCAAAATGGGCATGAAAGCACGTTAAAAGTTATGTAGTGTTCCACCTGGTTTTTTTTTTTTTAAAATATGCAATGTGACAATATCCTCTCAAAATGTGCAATGTGACACAGAT
This sequence comes from Primula veris, assembly GCA_963682055.1. Taxonomy (NCBI): domain Eukaryota; kingdom Viridiplantae; phylum Streptophyta; class Magnoliopsida; order Ericales; family Primulaceae; genus Primula; species Primula veris. The sequence continues at coordinate 15,661,744 of OY821743.1, read as the reverse complement.
GAGTACAACAAATTTGTAGCATCAAAATTGGTTTACCTTACCACTTATTTGGAATGAAGAATAGACGCATGACTAATTTACAGACTAAAGACAAAAACGCTACAGCATGCATATATGCTGCTTCGGATTTGATTTAAGTTTTCTTGTTTTTAATTATATTTTGTTATAATCCACATCTGAAATACAAATGTGATAAGATGCATAAAGCTTTATTACTTTAACTTCATGTTTTATACCGAAATAAACAAACGTCGCGAAAAGAAATACAAAACACGGAAAAATTATACATTGACCAACTAGACTCGGACATTTGAAATAAAATGAACAACGATCTTCTTGATCTTAAATTTCGAGCGAGAGAGAACCTTTTTCCCATTCCAAGGACCAAAGACTCTTCCTACTATTCTTCAGATCTCTTCCAGTTCTACAATTCAATAACAAAAAAATTGTTTTATAGAAAAAAAAAAAAGTTAGTTCCGTGTGAAGAGTACTTTCACGCAAGTTGTAACACTGAGAGGTGCAAACCATAATAAATTAACAGCCAATAAAAAAAAGGCAAAGACTGGGATCCTTGGAAATAAAACCAGGTGCGAGTGCTAATTTTTTGAAAAATTTAAATCTAATTATATATATGGTACTAAATTCCAATTAATATATTTAAAAGAGTACCTTATCTTAATTTAAAAATTCAGCGGTACTAAAACTTGTAAAAATAAACTGGTTTAAATTGGGTTGGCCTTCAATTTTCTTCCTATGATAGCCATTTTGTTTAAAAGACGAAACTGAAAAGAAAAAACAACAATTGGAATAAAATACAAGTAAAATGAGCCTAAAAAATACAAAGAATAAGGCAAAACACTCCTGCTAATTGCACTTTAAAACTCTAGTTTTTAATTCAAAATTTACTATGATGATTTACCCTTACTCCTTATACGTCATATCCTTATGTATGCGCTATGGCTCCATGATGAAGTTGATTGAATGAGCAAATTCAAGAGCAATATGTTAATTATATTTTCTTGACTTGACCTATTGGGAAAGAAAATAGAAGCTAACAAAAAAAAAAATATTTAAATATCTTTTCGGCTTTGAGTTACCTTAAGAAATTGCGTTCATGAGGTAGTTAAGGCATGCCATCTCTATGGAAATTCTCTGAAGTGATCAGCACCGGATTCCAACGAGGTAAACATTGGGTAGAGATAGGTCCATGCGCCCTGTTTCCCTAGATAGTATGAGAAATTAACTACGAATGTTAGCTCTATTTGTGTCATGACAAATAGTTTTTTGTTACAAGAGGGTTGCCCCAAAGATATGCTTCAAATCTTTCTTGTTTGCCATAACCAAGGTAAACTAACTAGGCATATTCAAGTTAAAGTATCTTGCATGTTGTTTGGAGATGATATAATTTTAATAGATGAGAATAGAATGTATATAAGTGATGAGCTAAAATTATTGAGGCATACTTTAGAGGCTCGAAATTTTAGGTTAAATAGATCAAAAACTGAATAAATCGAGTGTAGATTTAGTAGTAGGAATATGGTAGATGTACTTGTAGTTAACTTCGGTGGCGAGATATTACTAAAAAGCGATAGATTTCGTTATGTTTGAACAATTGTTCAAAATAATGATGAAATAGAAAGTGATTTTAACCATAAAGTGCGACCACGATGGATGAGGTGAAGGAGTTCTTTGGATTTTTTTTTATTTAATATGCGTTTAAGGTTTAAAGAAAAAATTATGAGCAACAACTATAACTAGCTTTATTATATGATAGTGAGTGTTGAATGATTTAAAAAGTAAATAAAAATAAAATGGTTGTAGCAGAGATGCGGATGTTGAGATAAATGTGTGGAAAGACTATAAAAGATAAGATTATAAATGGGGATATCCGGTCTAAGTTAAGTATGATTCCGATTGAGGATAAAATGAGAGAAAATCAATTAAGATGTTTTCAACATGTGATAATGACATCTCTATAGATCTACCTGTTAGAAAGATTGAATATATAAGTGTAGGAAAACAAAACAAATGCTAAAGTTATGTTTTTAAAAATTTGAATGCAAGTGATTCGTAATGACATGAGTATAAGACAAATCGATGAACAAATAACATTGCATAATATGTACGACGGAAAAAAAACAATTGTTGAGAAAACGAATAGTTTGTCATATCATTTAATATAACTGATCCCAAATTCTCTGGATAAAATCATATATAACTAATGATGATGAAAAGTTGTATAAAAATCAATTTAGATTTCAGAAGTCAATCCATCTCAAGCTTTTTAATTGGACCTTCGTCCTCTTCCTTTAAATTAGTAGGAATCTATATCAGTGGATTAATAAATTAAGATGAGTGCAAAATTTGGAGGGGAGAAGTATTTAATAACAAGAACATTGTGCAAAGTATTATGGATCATGCTATTCACACAACTGAGACACTCCAGACCACACTCCTTTAGGTGGAGGAAGGGTGATGCTACACATATATATATATAAATTCAATCTACTAAAAACCCAAATAAAAATATAGTAGAACCCTAGTTGATACTACCCTAAATTTAAATATTAATTAAAAATAAGAAAAATTATTAAATCTGGTATTAATAATATATATATATATATATATATATATATATATATATATATATATATCCAAACCTACTAAAAAGCCAAATAAAAATATAGTAGAACCCTAGTTGAGACTACCCTAAATTTAAATATTAATTAAAAATAAGAAAAATTATTAAATCTGGTATTACTAATATATATATATATATATAAACCCAACCTACTAAAAACCCACCATTTTTTCCACATCACTAATCTTAACAACTAATCTGGTATTGCCACATCACTTGCCACCTAAACAGAGTGTGGTCTGGAGTGCAGGAGTTGTGTGAGTATCATTTTCCAAGTATTATAATGCTTCAAGTTGCTCGACATACCTTGTGCTTTCGAACCACCGTCATTTGAAATGCAATGAATATCGATCTCGTAAATTGATTTACTTTTAAGTTGCTTGGTTTCTTTGATCCCATGCCTAAAAATGAAAATGGAATTGCAAAAAAATATTTAAGTGAAAAGACCATTACCAAGTATGAACTAAATTTTTCATGTACGTATTCTAGCATGTGTTTAGTATGGAACAAATTAAAATGCAAGATAAGTATGTGAGAAATTTTAATACTCCATCCATTCCACACAAGTGTCCGTCACTAGAGAGCAGTCTGTTTTAGGATGCAAAATTTTGCTCCGTAATCTGTCAAATTGACACATTTCAAAATTTATTCACGTAGTTAACGGTATAATTATGTGGATATAAGTTTTGAAATCAATCATTTTTGCAATTTATCTTGAAAACGAACAAGACTTTTGCAGCTATATAGTAATTATTTTCATGAGTTATATATCTTCATCATATTTAAAGAATACAAAACTTCCGCTTAAATTTTCTATAGACGAGAAATAATAGAAAATAATACGAAATATAAAAGGGTAAGTCAAGTGAGAGAAAAGTCAACACCCTAAAATCCATCGTATAGAAATGCGTGAGTACAAAGTGAAATCACGATGTCATTTAGAGGACCAAAACATAAACGAAGTAATGTTTATATTTCTCAAATAGTTTTTTGCATATAACATTCTCAAAGTAAATTATTGTATATGCAAGAAAGAAGAAGGACAAGGATATAAACTTAATTGTGTTATCATATTTATAAAGAACGGATCATATCGTCAAATTCCTGTAACTTGTCTTTTCTTTCTTAGCACATCTCAGAGACCTTTATTGAAAAATTGTAACATACAGCGAGATTGAGTCGCATAAGCAACTCACCGTATGGGAGGCCAACAACAAACTTGTAAGCCTAATGCAACCTAGAATAAAGCATATCAATTTACTTCCATCTTAGAAAAACAAGCACATCGATTTATTTTGCATAGATAATGAATACAAAATAAGCTATATAGTGGAAATAAATAAAATTAAAACAACATACCATGCATGCAACCAATTTAGTTTTATCTTCTAATGTTTCAACTTGATGTGTATTGTCATCTTATTCTAGCTTCCAAAGCGTTGTGGAATAAAAATTAATAAGAGACTTGAGTGAATCCATTTTGGGAAAGGTTTTTTCAATTTCCCATGCTCTTCCGAAATACTAACATCATTTGAGATAATTATAAACAAAAAAAACTATTTAACAATTCATCAATTTATAATGTTGAATAAGCATTTCTTAATATTTCTCTTTGAATCTGCAACCAAAAGTACACTTTTCTATTGCAACAGAAGAGTAAAACCAAAAATAAAAATTGTGAGTTATTAAGGTAAGTATGTTAAGCAGAATTAGGCAAAAATATAAGTGGATTTGATCGATTTCTGCAGAAAATTACATGTAATGGGTAATTAATAGAACTCAATAAAGTGAACTACTATAAAAGGAAGTTTTTGATAATCTTCATATGAAAATGAGGATTAATGGTACAATCAACAAATACATTAATATTCCAGTACTCCAAAAAGACGGTACATTTTTATTAGCATCACTTACTTGATATAGCTCTTGTGCATGCCTCCAGAATGAAGCATACTTTATATCTTATCATGATCACCTTCCAACACAAATGCAACCGTGATAAGAATTTTATGAAATTACGACCAAAAACTCTAGAATGTTATGAATAAACTGAAATGGTATTAAGTAATTATTTTGCACGCCTTGCTGGCTAAAAAAAAAAACTGAAATGGTATTAAGTAACCAGATCTGCTCAAATATAACACAATATACATGCATTGACAGAAATGCACAGACAACAAGATAATTAACAAAATTATACCATGAAACATAAATTTAAACAGTAATCCGTACCTTAAGTGTTGCATACCATTGATTTTCCAGATCTACAACAACCCTTGCAACACAAATGCAACATGGATAAGAATTTTAAGAAATTACCGATCAAATCGATCTACAGAATGTTATGAATAAGCTCAAATGGTATTAAGTAACCAGATCTGCTCAAATATAACACAATATACATGCATAAACATAAATGCACGGACAGCAGGATAATTGGCAAAATTATACTATGAAACATAAGATCTAAGCAGAAACCTCCGAATACCGTACCTTAAGAAAAGAGAACGTATATCCTGCTAACTAATTAAGTGATGCGAAAGCTTCAAAGTAGAAGGCCGGATTGGATTAAGGTTTTCATTTCTACTTAGCCTAGTCTTTTTAAGATAAAGAGTAGTGTATTGGCGGCGGACTATAGTTGTCTAGGAAAATATATGTTGAATGGGAGTAGATGAACACTTATATAGCATCGCAGAAGGGTTAAGTGAAGAAAAATGAGTCCAGATTCAATGGATTTCATTTCCCACGTACGCATTTGCACGTGCCATGTGACTCGCGAGTGGAGCATTTAATACGTGTTAAGATTATCGTAATCAAACTTAGTTGAAATCAAATCAATATTTTCCTATTAATGAAATTTTGGATGTGAAGGAAAATCATAATTGGATGTCCCAACACTTCTAAAACCCAATCCTCCATCCAAGGTCATATCAAGTTACAACTGTAGAATTCCACGAAACACCTACTTATATTTTTTCATAAGGAGGGAAGAATAAAAACAATAAGAAGCATAAAAAAGTACCCCATCTTTCATTAGATTAAGCTGAGAAGAAAAAGAATGGAGAAAGAAGGGGAGAGAGACATATAGCACATAGATAGAACAAACTATAGATGTCCGAAAATTGCTTAATCATAGGTTCATAACACAACATTGAATCTAAATAAATTCAACATATTATAAACAAAATTGTCTATAAAAAATAAAAATGAACAATTCCTTTATGAAATAATTTGGACAAACTGACACAGAGATTACATACCATAGTTTTTGTCACCTTCGCTACACGTATCATACTGTAATGTCAATTCATGCACCGTGTAGCCAAATTATATATGCATTTGTTTAGTAATAATTTCATAAGCAGATAAAAGTTTCCCAATCCGTTGTGCACCCAAGTTTGCTTTTCCTTTCACAACCTTCATTCGAAAACCAAGATGTGTGTGTTCTTGCCGAAACAAACAAATCAGAGAGAGAGCAGAAAACAGGAAAATATATCGAAATTCTAAGTACAATTTCAAGTTGACTGTCACAAAAATAGATGCAGGACATAAGAAGCACTGTTTCTGAAAACAGTCACGAATAGTAAATAGTAATATATTATAACTAATTAAACCATGAATCAGTCAAATGTTTGATTAGATTATCACGAGTTGTTCATTTGATTCGGTAATACTTCGAGATGCATGTTGCCATGACAACAGTCTGAGAATGAACCTCCCAAATAATGTTTCTAAGGTCAAGGTTAAGTTAAAATCAACCAGTGAAAAACATCCATTATAATGTCAAATTATTGACATCAGTTATTATTTTTGGTTTACATCATTGCTTATATACAACATATTACAGGACACTGATAATATAAAACATGGAAATGTCAAATAATGTAGTAAGTATGTACCACCAATGCATATCATGAGTTGGAAGATGACAAATCCAGCTTCTTTTGGAGAAACTCCCTAGATGATTCTTCAGGCAGGCACAACAAAAGACAACAATGAACTTAATAATCGATACACCCATGGTATATTTTTATTGACCATTTCTTGTTGAAGTTGCAAGGCCTTCACAGCTTCCTTACTTTCAGAATTCACAGAATAATTACATTGTAAAAATAAAAGTCCAAAGAACACGTATTGTCTACCACTTTCCCAAGTAGTTCACTGGCTTCATCAAGTCATTTATGTTCACATAGAACTTTGATAATTATATTTTGAGTACGACTATGAGGCTATAATTCTATTTCATGAAGTTCCAAGTAGAACTTCCAAGCATCATCGAGCTTCTCAACTTTACAAAATCCCTCAATTGTTCCATCACTTTAAACAATGTCAATATCACGTCAAAGTGTTGATGCTTACACGGTCCATTTAAAAGTATAGAACGTAAATAAACCGGGATTCTGGCCACATATTCGCATCACATGAAGAAGCAAGAGCGCGTCTTTAGGTTTGCTAGGCATAAACCACCAATAAGGGTGTTATAAGTAATGGTATCTGAAAAAAGTTGAGTTTTTGACATCCACCTAAAATAAGCAATGCACTTTTTTATTCTATTCACCCTACAGTTTCATGGATCAAAGAGTTCTATGTAACAACATTCAGGGAACAAACTTCTTCTTCCTATCATCTCCTCCAGTACTTTCTTGGCCTCATTGACCTGGAGCTGAGCAGTAAGGGTGTTATAAGTAATGGTATCTGAAAAAAGCGGTAATTATGCTTATGGAGCAGTAATAAGCGAGAGTAATTAACTCCGTTGTCATGAAAATGACCAAACATCATAATATTATATGAGACAGAGGGGTTTTAAGACAATGAAATAATTAAATTTTAAATGTTTCCATACTACACCAAATATGATTTGTTTTTGGTTTCTTCTTTTTTTCTTAACGAATTGAAAAACTTTATTTGATTTTTGTGGATAATTGTTTTGAGACGGAGTGAGTATTGTCTAACACAAACAAATTGAAAACCCTTGTTCTTTAACATTCTCCTCATTACCTCATTTTAAGTTTTGTAATATGGTCCATAAAAAAATTGTAGACTGCTCAAAATTTCTTGTGATGAATGAACGAAAATTCAAAGGGAGACGGTTCTTACCGCGATGGCTACTTTTAAGTCTTGAGTACCAACGTAATTAGTGAAAACTGTTGTAGACCCGAGGTATTTCTGTTAAATTTTTCGAAAAAATGAAGAAAGTATTTTTAGGCTAGAGTAATAAACATAAACACTGCAAGTCAGGAAGAATTTTTTTTGAAATTCCTATCCGCTATTCTAGTTGCAGTTTTGCAGTTAGGTTTCAAGTGATGTTGCAACCACAGTTGGAACCTAAGTAAAATAATGGACAAAACTGTGTAAAGTTAAATGTACTTGAAATAAATCACACGCACATTTAACAACGGAGTTCACCTAACTAGGCTACGTCTCCGGGACACTTGCTCAGATTATGATATTATAAAAGCTTACAATATAGGATTCAAGTCTTATTGAAAAACACTCAGACTCCATCTAGATTTTTCTGCCTATCTCTATATTGCTCATACCTTATAACTATAAATTATAAATCAATGGCATCCCACCATTGTTTTCTTTTAAAACTCACTGTGTATTCTCTCAAGAATGAGTTCTTTATAATTTAAAACACACACCTTTTACAAGCTAAGTGTCACGCCCCAAATTCCATAAATACGGATATCGAGGCATGACTTTTTTTAAATAAAAGGAAAACAACTTGTTGGTACAAAATTAAAATTTTTAAAGAAAAAGTCTTGCGAGCTAAATGAACAATTAAACAATTTAATAAAAGTGTTTGCCATACGCGGCTACAAGACGAGATAAAATAAACGAATGTAAATTGCTCGTAGGCTACAACCTCAAAATATAATATAAATGAAAAGAAAGCGGAAGCCCCAAACCCATGATGTTGCAAAGCAACAGCTCTTATCCAAACATGCCAACCTATGTGGTACCTGAAATACAAAATTGTAACGGTGAGTCCCACACACATAACTATACGGGACGGCACCACAAACATCGTCACTCCATTCCATAAATGCAAGAGCTCACAAATTCTACAACTACGATAATCGACGTATAAAAATAAATATAATAACATTCTACAATTGGATAAATTAAATAAATTAAATAACTTCAACACACATCTATAGCATACATGGACCTCTCATGCCACCTACCCCAGTCCGTAAGACAAGTCATTCCCTATCCCTTCGGCCGTCTTATGTCCCCGGAATTAGGGAGAGACATAGACCATTGCTAACATAAAAGTAAATAGAGTGCACACTAGGACCTCTCACACCACTCGCCCCAGTCTGTAAAACGAGTCATTCCCTATCCCCTCGGCCGTCTTCTGTCCCCGGAATTAGGGAGAGACAGAGACCATTGCCACTACAGCTAAATCACAAGGCCTCGACCAATAATATAAAATCATCCAATTAACACAATCTCATATGTATAAATATTAAGGCCTCGGCCAAAAAATATTATACTATTCAAATAACACCATCTCATACGTCACTTAACGTAATACAACATAACACATAACCATATGTACTAAATTCACAACTAGCCAAACGCTATAACAACATAAAATCACTTTCAGGCATTTTAACAAGCACTTTGTATGCGTAAACATTCACCATTATTCAACATAAGTTTATCCAATTTCATCAATAATTAATAATCACATAATCAACGCATAAAACATGCAAACCCATCCACAATCTCATTAATCCGAAATTAATATAACTAACTCATCAATTTCTCCCATTCAAATAAGTGAATAAAACATACAACAAATAAACCCAATTAACAAATTAAGAATATATTTAAGATAAAAGGCAAAAACCCCCAATTTAAAATAACCGTAAGACCTAATCCTAACATACACCCTCGTCTAGTCGCAATGGATAACCCCCGTTACCTTAGCGTGTAGAGGAGATGCTTCCGGTAAGAACCCGCTAACGTGGTCTCTTCTTCTTCTTCCTAAGCTTTGGAATCTCCCTTTTTCTCTCTTTTCTCTCTTCTATTTGTCTGGTTTTTAGGTTTAAAGAATGAAAAGTGGGCTGATTTGAATAGATAAAAACTGTTTTGAGTAAGTTTGTGGAAGCGAACTATTTGGTCCCTAAAGTTCTAAAAGTTAACTCTTAATCAAATATATTAATATACTACTCAATAATAACAAATCTTTAGAAAAAATTCTATTGGGTCCTTTTTATTAGTAAAAATAGTAACAGGTTTTTAAAGTAAAGCTTTTTGGAAGAGTTTCGGTTTTTGGCTAAAAATTAGTCGAGTGACCGGTTTTTGGTAAAATTTGAATAAAACGTTTTTGGATAAATTAATTCCTAATTAAAAACACTTATAAAAATACGGGATGTTACACTAAGTTATAAACTATTTATACAAGTAAAAACAATCTTCTTTCTTCAAGATCTTTAATGATTGTTTTGACTTCTTTTGATTGGCTTCAATCTTTCCATGTATTACACGACTCTTCAGCGTAGGATTGTCTCCAATCTTTATAAGTTAATACCTGTTTAATAACTAGCTTGGAAATATGAGTTACTCTTTTCCTACAACAAGGAAACATATAAGATAATATCTTTTAGAGATAACATCTTTAAATATACATATGAAACATTAACTCCATATTTCATTCAATCTTAAATGTATCATACTGAATTTGATAAGGAACAAAGATTGAAACAAGTGATAAAGATATGCATAAGAATAGAGATATAGATTTACCTATCTAAAGGAAACATATCTTTATAAACTAATCTCCTTAAATCTTTTAGGAAACATCTTTCCTTACCACTTTAATATTCTCAATATAAACGAACTAAACATTTAAGAGCATATGAGAATATATCCTGCATACTTTAAAACAAATAATAATCATTAAAGAATAGTAATACAGAATTACAGAACTAGACAGAATCCTGCAGAACAGCAGGTTGGAACTGTGGTTGCAACTGAGGTTGCAACATTACTTGAAACCAACAACACTGTCTTAGTTGGTTGTAACTGAGGTTGCAACATTATTTGAAACCAACCACCTGTCTATGTTTTTAACAAACAATTAGGATTATTTAGTTCAAACCAATAGACAACAAATAATATTTAGACCAGAAATCTGGTCCTAACAATCTCCCCCTTTGTCATTGGTTTTGACAAATCATCTAAGTTTATAAAAGCATCAATCCACCTGCAAATATAAGTTTCAACACAATCTTTTTCTGTATGTCATTTATCAGTGTTTTTAAGACAACTATTCAAGCTCCCCCTGCAAGTTAGAATAGCAAGCATCTTATAAGTACAAAATATATATCTATACACAAGAGTTTCAGAACATATTCAATTTTAAAGACAAGCACAATTCAGAAAGAAATTGCAGAAATTTTAAGGCCAAAAATACTGGCACAACATAGTCTTAACACAGGAATTATAATTGAAACTGAAACTTAGAAACATAAACATGAAGTCTTAACACAGAAAATGAAATTGAAACTTAGAAACAGTAAAATAAACTTCTTCATCTCCCCCTATTTGTCAGAAGCCAGACAAACTAATCAAGAGGCCTGTCTGAGTGAGGTGGTATTTCCCTTAGAGGTGTATCTCTGACAACTTCTTCATCCTCTTCTTCACTGCTTATTTAGAAGCCATCATGACTGTCATCATCATTTTCACTGGTTGTGAGATTCTCCAGAAGCTTCTTGATCTGAAAGTCATCTGTATCTAGTTTAGCTCTTCTCTCTTGATTGTAAGCCAGTTTTTCTTGCAGATACCACCTCACACCTTTCTTCTTTAAAGGAGCACTAGATGTCTCCTTTTTTTTTTTTTTCCTTTTTCCTCAGAGATGTCATTGACTTGCCATTCCTTAAGTAGTTTTGCAGAAATATATAGGGCAGGAGGACAAGTTGTAGTTTGTTCAGAGGAGATTCTAATAGGATGTGTAACAGATATTTGACAGGCTTGAGATAGAATTATCCCAGTGATTAGGCAAGGAAAAGGTAGAAGAATGGAAGGTGATTTTGAATCACTGAAATCTCTGATGAGATTAAACACATGATTACCAAAGTTAATTGACAATGAGGACATGATCTTATAAAGAAATACAGCCATATCTTTGTTCACTCTTGAGGGTTGTTTAGTAGGAGTCCAATTAAACCTAGCTATTTTGTGTAGCATAGCAGCACACAAAGTTAGTGAGGATGTTTTGATGAAAGTACCATCAAATCTATTATTCTTTCCAGTAAGAACAAGGGCTATAACTTCCATATCATAATCAACACTATTTTCAGAGGGACTAGGAGAACTCAGATAATCATTGATTAACTTAGGGGTAAAATCTAAAGTTAGACCCCTCAAAAATACTCTGTCATAGGCAGGATTACCCTCCTCAAAGACAATGCTACTTAAATTAGCATAGAATTCCTTAACAACAGCAGGATAATAAGAGTCAGGATAGCATATAGTTCTTTCTAAACCAATATCTGTGAGCAATTTCTCAACATGCACCTGTATGTGCTGATAACTAGCTAAATTGAGTCTCCTTTCAGAGTGAATTTCCCTACTAGCAAAAGACATGAACCTCCTAAACATTTTTCTATTCCAGAAACGAGGATCAACCTCATTGAATTTAGGATCATAAGTAAAACCAACAGAGATAGAATCCTCCTCTAAGTTTCTCCTAGCACGTTTCTTAGACCTATGTTTCTTTGAAAAGGAAGACTCACTTACCTTGGCTTTAGAGCCTGGACTTGTTTGGGATTTAGTCAGAAAGTCCTTAAGAGTGCTATCATCTTCATAATTGAGATTGGGTTTGGGAGGAGAGTTGGAAGACATGGTTTCAACTAGGGTTGCAACTGAACTTAGAACTTCGCTGTGTGGGTTTTACAGATAACCTAGGGATTTTTAATGGAGAGAAAGAGATAGAGTAATTCTGATTTTGTTAATGAATTGGGATAGTAAAAAAGATTAGTATAAATAGCATGTAAGGCCAAATCTTTTTACACTTAGAAACAAATACACTCAAATCAATTTTGAAACAGATTTTGCTAAAATTAAGGAAGTTTCTTTGCAACAAAAAATTTTTAAAATTCGAAACACAATAAAATCACAAAGGATATGGTTTTTCGTAAGATAAATCCAGCAAATAATTCAGATAAACATTCCTTGTAAACAGATTTATCCAAAATTTTGAATATTTAAGAGTTGAAGTTTTGAGAGAAATTTGACTTGTTTCAAAAAAAAAATATAGCAGTTGTATTAGATATAGAACTTTGAAAATTCAAGAATCTAGCCATTTACTCAAGAAGATATATTTATCATTGAATAACTTGAATAAAAATCAAACCTTAGGAGCTTATATTGAGCAAATCCATTTTTTTTTCTCTACACAAAAACTAAATTAATGACCTCAGCAAGGAAAGAGTATAAGTGATGTCAAAAATCACAAGACTTTGTCTTGGCTTTTTCATTATAAATCATTACCATGATTAGTAATCATAGACATTATGACAATTATTATGCAAACACATATTTGGTCTGTACTGAAAGAACGTGGTTTCAACTAGGGTTGCAACTGAGCTTGCAACCAGCTTATAAGAAAATTGCACTTTGTGCTTGCAACTCTATTACCAGAGAGGTTTTAAGACAAGTTACCTCACATCTGTTTTTGAGACCCCAAATAGCGGCTTTTTCAAGATAAAAACTTCAAAGTTCAATTAAGACTTACCTTAGAGACAAAATGTATTGAAGGTATTCAAAACAGACATATTTAGCAAGAGTATTCAATTAGATCTATAGTGACATACCCCTATATCACTTCTTAATGATTCAAACTTGTTTGTATCAAGGGGCTTTGTGAAAATATCTGCTAATTGTCTTTCAGTTGAAACATGTTCTAAAATTAAGCTATTTTCTTCAACCAGTTCTCTAATGAAATGATGTCTTAGATCAATATGTTTAGTTCTGGAATGTTGAACAGGATTCTTTGCCAAATCTATTGCACTTTTGTTATCACAAAACAAAGTTAATATTTCTTGTTTAGCATTATAATCAGTTAACATTTGTTTCATCCAAATAAGTTGAGTGCATTCACTTCCAGCTGCAATATATTCTGCCTCAGCAGTAGATAAAGAAATGCAGTTTTGCTTTTTACTAAACCATGAAACAAGGTTGTTCTCAAAATAAAAACAACCACCAGAAGTGCTCTTTCTATCATCTATGTTACCAGCCCAATCAGCATCACAGTAACCAATAAGATAATGATTTGTGTCTTTAGAATACCATAGACCAAGATGAATGGTGCCTTTAACATATCTTAAAATTCTTTTAACAGCTAGAAGGTGAGATTCTAAGGGATTTGCCTGATATCTGGCACAAACTCCTACACTTAAGCAAAGATCTGGCCTAGTAGCAGTTAAATAAAGAAGACTTCCAATCATGGACCTGTAGAAACTTGGACAGACACCCTTACTTTTATCATTTTTTGACAATTTTAAAGTGGTACTCATAGGAGTTCTTTTCTCTTTACTCTCACTTAGACCAAACTTCTTAACAAGATTATCAGCATACTTACTCTGACATAGAAAAATGCCTTTTTCATTCTGTTTAACTTGCAATCCCAGAAAGTAAGTTAATTCACCTCCACCACTCATTTCAAATTCATTCTTCATATCAGAAATAAATTCATCTATCCTATTATCAGAAGTGGAACCAAACACAATGTCATCAACATAGATTTGAGCAATGATTATATCCTTTGTAGTTTTCTTAGTGAACAGAGTTTTATCAACTCCCCCTCTGTTGAAACCTTTTCAATTAAGAACTTAGTTAATCTATCATACCAAGCTCTAGGAGCTTGCTTTAAACCATACAAGGCCTTTTTCAGTAAATAGACATGTTCATGGAATTTAAGATCTTCAAATCCCTTAGGTTGACAAACATAAACTTCTTCATTAATCACACCATTCAGAAAAGCACTCTTAATGTCAACTTGAAACAATTTAAAATCATACAGACATGCAAGAGAGAGTAGCATTCTAATAGATTCAATTCTAGCTATAGGAGCAAAGGTTTCATCAAAATCAATTCCCTCAATTTGTGTATAACCCTGAGCTACCAACCTGGATTTATTCCTAATAATGACTCCATCTTCATTACTTTTATTTCTAAAGATCCATTTAGTCCCTATAACATTTTTATTAGAAGGTCTGGGTACTAAAATCCATACATCATTTCTCTCAAATTGAGACAGTTCATCTTGCATTGCTAAAATCCATTCACTATCTTTTAAAGCTTCTTTTATATTCTTAGGTTCTAACTGAGAAATGTAACAAGCAAAGTGAACAACATTATTTCTTTTACCTCTGGTTTTCATACCTGAAGCAACTTCTCCTATGACATTGTCAAGAGAATGATTTTTCTGAGTCCTTACATAGCGAGGCTTGCTAGTTGATTGAATATGAGAACTTTCTTCTTATTCTTCTTCAGACTCAGCAGTATTTTGGGTTTCAACCTCGGTTTCAACCTCAGTTGCAACTGGACTTCCAACCACTGTTGGACTGCCTGTTTGCTGAATTTCTTCTTTATCTTTTTCTGTAATTTCAGATTCTTCATCATTGCCTGTAATCTCATCAACAGCTTTTAAGTCATCAAATATCACATTATATGATTCCATTACACAATTTGTCCTTAAATTAAATACTCTAAAAGCTCTGCTGTTTTGAGCATAACCAAGAAATATCCATTTATCACTCTTAGAGTCAAATTTACCAAGATGCTCTCTATCTTTAAGAATATAACACACACATCCAAATATTTGAAAGTACTTGACATTTGGTTTTCTACCTTTCCATATTTCATAGGCAGTCATGGTAATACCCTTAGTAATATAGACCCTATTGACAATATGACATGCAGTGTTAACAGCTTCAGCCCAAAACCTTTTGGCAAGTTTTTTAGAATTAAGCATGACTCTAGCCATTTCCTGAATAGTTCTATTTTTTCTTTCAACTATGCCATTCTGTTGTGGAGTCTTTGGTGCAGAAAACTCATGACTTATACCTAAGGAGTTGTAAAACTCACTAAACTTGCTGTTTTCAAATTCAGTTCCATGATCACTTCTGACCCTAACAATTTTACCAATGGTGGAACCTTTTTCAAGTTGTAGTTTTAAGCACAGAGTTTTAAAGCGATTAAAAATCTCAGATTTGTTCCTTAAGAACACTACCCATGAGTATCTAGAGAAATCATCTACCACTACCAAGATATACTTCTTACCACCTATACTCTCAGTTTGCATAGGACCCATTAAGTCAATATGAAGAAGTTTTAGGACTCTTTTAGTGTAGATTTGACTGGTACTTTTGTGAATGCTATTTGTTTCCACAATCACCACAAACACCTTGGGTTTTAGAACTGAGTTTGGGAATACCTCTTATTAACTCATCTTTAACAAGCTTATCTAAAATTTTATAGTTCACATGACCAAGTCTTTTATGCCAAATATCAACATTGTTAGTAATAGCTTGATTACACCTATTCTGAGGCAATTCATTTTCAGCTTTTTCAAAAACATAGCAGCTATTTGCTGATCTAACTCCAGTCATGACCAAATCATTATTAAGATTAGTAATTAGACACTTATCTTTGTTAAACTTAACAATCATCTTGTTGTCACACAGTTGACTAATGCTAATAAGATTGGCTTTTAGACCATCTACAAGAAATACATCATTAATATCAGACATTCCAGGTTTGTTTAAGGTTCCTTTTCCAATAATTTTACCTGTATCTCCACTTCCAAACACAACAGTGTTTCCTGTAAGATTAATGACATTTTTTTAGAAAACTTGCAGTACCTGTCATGTGCTTAGAGAAACCACTGTCAAATACCAATCATTAGAAGTAACAGCATATAAAGAAGTGATAACAACTTTGTTATTAGTAATTAAGGTAGTTCTTTTCTTAACTTGCCAGTTCATTTTTTTATTGAAAGAGGCCAACAAATTTTTCTGAGAAATATACTTCATGTTCCTTTTTAAATAACACTGGATTTTTGAATGACCAGGTGTTTTACAAAAGTTACATAGTTTAGTCCTAAAGGTAGATTTAACCTCAAAGCTATTCAGTTTTTTCTTGGTTGCAACTGTGGTTGCAACTATACTTCTAACCTTATTATCAAAAAACATGAGTTTCAGCTTTAACAAGAGCTTTAACAAAGGTAGTTTTTCCAGTGTTTTCATAGCCATAGTAACCTAAACCACTGTTATCTTTAGATCCTCTAGAATAAGATAGCATGTCATCTAACTTTTCTGAAGCAGAAATATTAAGAAGTTTTATTTTCTTTTTGGTTTCAGTTAGCTCAACCAGTTGAGAGTTGAGTTGCTCAGTGAGACTAGTAACCTTATCCTTTAGATTAACATTAAGCTTGTTTATGATCAAGGATTTCTTACTCAGACATTGATATTTTTCATAAAGGACAAGATATTGCTGAGTAATGTTATCATCAGAAGGCTCTTCCTCATCACTGCTATAGGTCTTAAGAGCAGTTGTAACTCTGGTTGAAACAGACTCACAGTCACTTTCATAAGTAGGTTCTTTTTCATTGATTATTCCCATAAAATTAACAAAGTTAGATTCATTCTCTTCATCACTGTTACTCTCAGAATCACTATCACTGTGAGTGGTTATATAAGCATTTTTATTTCTTTTTAAAGTATTTGCACACTCAGACTGAATGTGACCATAACCTCTACATTCTCTGCATTGAATTTCTCTAGGTTTATACACTCTGTCATCCTTCTCTTTAGGATTCCACTTTCCTTTAGGGTTATTATTAAATCTAGATTCTGACTTAAATTGACTATCCCTTTTCTGAAAGTTTGTGGATGTTCCAGTATCATCCTATTTTTTCTTATAAAACTTTTTGTAAACCTTTTTAGCAAAGAAGGCCAGCTCTTCTTCATCACTCAATTTTTCACAGACCTTAGATTCAGATTTCTTAGTCTGAAAGGCTATTCCCTTTTCTGGTCTCTTTTGTTTGAAGAATTTTAGCTCATGAGTGCTTAGATTTCCTATAAGTTCTTCAAGTTTTAGATTTCCTAAGTCTGTTGACTCTTCAATAGCTGTAACCTTAATTTCAAACCTTTCTAGAAGTGACCTTAGAGTTTTCTTAACAAGTTTAGCATCACTGTATTTTTCACCTAAGGTTCTAGCTTGATGGGAAATATGACAAATTCTACCATTAAATTGTTCAATGGTTTCATCTTCCTCCATTCTTAAATTTTCAAATTGAGTTGTTAACTGTTGGAGTTTAAAGGATTTTACTCTAACAGTTTCTTCAAAGGTTACTTGTAAAATATCCCATGCCTCTTTGGCAGTTTCACAATTAGAGATATACCTGACATACTTAGAGTGACACCAGCAAAGATCAAGTTTATTGCTGTTGAGTTTGCACTTGATTTTCTATCATCATCAGCAGACCATCTGTCTTCAGGTACATAAACTAGATCACCTTCACCATCAGTAATAGTTGGAACCTCCCAACCATACAATACTGTTTTCCATGCATCTTCATTTTGCTGTTTAATGAAAGACCTCATTCTGATTTTCCAGACTCCATAGTTGACTCCTCCTTCAAGCAATGATGGTTTGTTGAATGCGTTTCCTTCCCTCATTAAGTCCATTTTTTACCAGAACACAGGATCCACACTAAGTAAGATCTAGTGTGAAGCTCTGATACCAATTGAAATTCCTATCCGCTCTTCTAGTTGCAGTTTTGCAGTTAGGTTCCAAGTGATGTTGCACCACAGTTGGAACCTAAGTAAAATAATTGACATAACTGTGTAAAGTTAAATGTACTTGAAATAAATCACACGCACATTTAACAACGGCGTTCACCTAACTAGGCTACGTCTCCGGGTCACTTACCCATATTATGATATTATAAAAGCTTACAATATAAGATTCAAGTCTTATTGAAAAACACTCAGACTCCCTCTAGGTTTTTCTGCCGATCTCTATATTGCTCCTACCTTATAACTATCAATTATAAATCAATGGTATCCCACCATTTTTATTTTAAAGCTCACTGTGTATTCTCTCAAGAATGAGTTCTTTATAATTTAGAACACACATCTTTTACAAGCTAAGTTATCAACTATTTATACAAGTAAAAACAATCTTCTTGCTTCAAGATATTTTATGATTGCTTTGACTTCTTTTGATTGGCTTCAATCTTTCCATGTATCACACGACTCTTCAGCATAGGATTGTCTCCAATCTTTATAAGTTAATACCTGTTTAATAACTAGCTTGGAAATAGGAGTTAGTCTTTTCCTACAACAAGAAAACATATAAGATAATATCTTTTAGAGATAACATCTTTAAATATACATATGAAACAATAACTCCATATTTCATTCAATCTTAAATGTATCATACTGAATTTGATAAGGAACAAAGATTGAAACAAGTGATAAAGATTTGCATAAGAATAGAGATATAGATTTACCTATATAAAGGAAACATATCTTTATAAACTAATCTCCTTAAATCTTTTAGGAAACATCTTTCCTTACCACTTTAATATTCTCAATATAAACGAACTAAACATTTAAGCGCATATGAGAATATATCATGCATACTTTAAAACAAATAATAATCATTAAAGAATAGTAATGCAGAATTACAGAACTAGACAGAATCCTGCAGAACAGCAAGTTGGAACTGTGGTTGCAACTGAGTTTGCAAAATTACTTGAAACCAACAACACTGTCTTAGTTGGTTGTAACTGAGTTTGCAACATTACTTGAAACCAACCACCTGTCTAAGTTCTTAACAAACAAGTAGGATTATTTAGTTCAAACCAATAGACAGCAAATAGTATTTAGACAAGAAATCTGGTCCTAACAATCTCCCCCTTTGTCATTGATTTTGACAAATCATCTAAGTTTATAAAAGCATCAATCCACCTGCAAATATAAGTTTCAACACAGTCTTTTTCTGTATTTGATTTATCAGTGTTTTTAAGACAACTATTCAAGCTCCCCCTGCAAGTTAGAATAGCAAGCATCTTATAAGCATCTTAAGACTGCCAGAGATATGTTTAACAGGTTGCTCTTGCATCGTAACTACAATGCTCCCTGTTAAGAATTTTTACACCTATAAAATTTTCGTGTCTGCGGCTAATTCATTTGGTGGATTTTCCACCACCAGAGATACCAACACAAGGAAAAAAGAGATTGCTGCTTTCTTGGGTCAAACTTCCCATGAAACCACTGGTTAGTCTCTATCTATCACCACTATAAAAAAATATCCAAATATCGACGGGATTAGTGACACTATTTTTTGTTACGGGCTTATTAGCGACGGTTTTTGTGACGGCTTTGTGACAGTTTAGTCAATTTGCGCAGATTTGTGACAGTTTTTTAAATTAGCGACATGCTTGTGACAACTTTTGACTCTCACTAAATCAAACATTATTTTGTAGTGCACCCATAAGTGAATGGAAGTAGAAAACATAAAAATGCCCTAATGAAAATAGTTGGAACAGTTTAACACTGCAAATATTTCTTAATCAACTCACTCTGAAGCTAGCTAGCTAGTCACACGTTCGTTCGTAAAAGTATCCTCAATTCAATTCTCTACCAAACAGTAAGCTAGGGAATTAAGATAGGGTATTAAGGGAAGTAACGACTGTCATTTTTTTTTTAGTTATTCAACCGCATTTCTTTCAATCTGTACTTATACAATTCTCTAATTCTTTTTATGGTGAAAAGACCTCATAAGATCCTTTAAAAGCGCCATATTTCAAAACATCAATTCATGATACATACTTTTTTATGACTTAATCTGCCCATAAGTACTACTTTGTATTTACTTTTCAACAATTTATATTTAGGTGGGTGGGGTTCTGCACCTGATGGACCATACTCTTGGGGTTTCCAAGAAAGAGCAAGGTAACCCTCCGGCTTATTGTGTTCAAAGTTCTGCTTGGCCTTGTGCCGTTGTAAGAAATACTATGGTCGCGGACCAATGCAAATCTCCTCCTAAGTCGTTGAATTGAATAACTACTTACCCTAGTTATACTTGCTTACCTGTATTGAGTAACGGAAATTTTCGTTTTTCTGTGTTATTAACTTAAAATATATTAGTAACTTCGAATATCCCTAAAGTTTTTGACATAAATTTCAGCAATTGCTTGTTGAAAATAACGCCGGTATCTCTTTCAAATCTGCTCTTTGGTTCTGGATGACCCGACAATCGCCAAAGCCTTCGTCTCACAATGTTATAACCGGAAGGTTGACCCTGTCTGCTGCAGATAAATCAGTAGGAAGAGTTCCCGGATACGGAGTAATCACAAACATAATAAATGGGGGGCTTGAATGTGGTCGATGCTCAGACTTAAGGGTCCAAGACCGTATTGGATTCTATAGGAGATATTGTCAAGTTTATGCAGGATATATTAGTCTTTACTGATCTTAAGGTCTTGAATGGCCAAACGTGTTGGAAAGAAAGTTAGACTATAAGGTACAGGTTTTTTAGTCAACTTGCATAAATAAGATTAAAATGACAATTAGGATTACAAAGTACTCTGGGTAGAATAATACCAAGTCTAAAATTAACTCAACATATAAGAGAAACGTTTGCCTAATAAAATTTAGAAAGATCAGCATAAGAATCCATGACATATTCAGTGTGAGTGAATTAATTTGTAAAACTAATCATGTGCTCTTTCTTAATAGTCAGTGTGAATGTAAAACTAATCATTTTAATAACTAAATAGTCAGCGTGTGTGTAACCTCTTAGTTTGTTACGTCACTACAAGAATTATGGTGTTTAGTGACGAATTTTTTTATATTCTCACTAAATGTATCTATTTTTAGTGACGAAAAAAATACTAAACGTCACTAGTTAAAAAATAATCGAGATAGTGACGAGAAATTGAGAAATTTATTTTCGTCATTAATTATCAGTATATTTAATTGTTAATTGTCATAGAGATAGGTTTTTAATAGATGTTTAACGGCTAAGCCATAATTGTTGGTGACCAGCCGCGTATAGTTTTATTGGTCTTTATGTATAATTTTGCGTAGAAGATTAACTTTCTCACCTTTTAATACAACAGTTTGTTTAATTTAATAAAAAATGAATAACATGAAATATAAATAACATATTTTATTATAATATTTTAAATTAAAATATTTGTTGCCACTATTGTACATTTGGACCAACATGACGTGGGAGGAAAATATTATATGCTGATCACTGCCGTATTCATTACGAATAAAAACTACATTTGCAAATAGTTATTGACCTATTTCTTCACGATTATATCACAAATACGATTATATCACAAATACCCCTTAGGTATTGACATATTACCCATATAGTTATTTTAAATCAGTTTTCACAGAATATTACTGTTTCTCACTCATTCTCTCTCCTCCGAACTCAATCGAGAATCTCGCATCTCCACCCGCTCAATCATCTCTAATCGGTATGTAATTCAAACCCTAACTTAAAATCAAGTGAGCTATTGCTTATATATTCGTAATCAAAGTTAATTATCTCTAATCGGTATGTAATTTAACTCAATCATCTGTAATCAAGTTGGTTGTTTATTGGTGCTCATATATTCATAATTTTATGAGCTCAAATTATGGTTAATTAATTAGAATTTGGTTATTTGTAAAAATGATATAGCTTATGTATTACCGGTCTATAAAATTATTATCATCTGATGAAATTTGTTAAATTTTTATTAGATTAGTTGATTGTAGTTTTTATTCATTTATATTTTTGTTAGTTGTTCTCTGAATTTGTTTGTTTTTATAATTAATTTAGCTCAATTTTGTTATTTCTCCATGAAAGTGGTCCAACCCTTAGCATTGTTTTCCAATAAATTTTTGTTATTTTTTGCTAGATTAAGCTGAATCTGAATCACGTATATGATGAATATATACTTGTTTAGTTGATAGTATTTTTATTTTATTTTGTAGTTGTAGATATTGGTGCCTAATTAAGTCAATTAATTTTATGTCTTATAGACAATATTTCATTTGTTATTTAATCATTTTTCATATGAATTTTTTTTTCCAAATATCTAATAAGATTGTGAACTATAATGAGTCATATTCTATTTATGTTGTGATTTATATATTGATCTCAAATTATGCTTAAACTCTACATATTCTTCTTATATATTCCCTTTTGTACTATGTAAACACTAATATGCTTATATATATATATATATATATATATATATATATATATATATATTGACCTAAACACAAATTAGTACGTATACTTTTCATACTGTATGCATAATTTATGCTTATTTAGTTGAAAAAGATTTCGGCGAACTTATTGCTTTATGGTTTTTCTAGATTAAAGCAGATTTAGAGCGTCTAATATGGGTAGAAGTTGGATTCAATTAAGTAATAGAAAATTCATAGAGTTTGAGCACGGGGTTAAGGAATTTATAAGTTTCATCAAAGACCATCTAGGACTTGAGAAGGATACAGTTTTATGTCCGTGTCTTATGTGTATCAATCGTCACGAGCTTACATTGGATCAAGTAGAAGACCATATCTTTATATTTGGAATGGTAAAGGGATATACTAGATGGACATATCATGGAGAAAATTTTGAATCAAGTGAGGAGGAAGAAAAAATTGAAAACAACTGTAATTTGGATGAAGAAATTGAAAACAAATGTAATTTGGATAAAGATGACGAAGTGTTCAACGATGTTCAAGAAATGTTACATAGAGGATCATCATCACATGATTCAACTTCTATGCATATGCCTAATGATCTTAGTGGTGCATGTAATATGTTCACTAGAATGATGGAAGACGCTGAACAAGAACTATATCCCAGTTGTAGAAGTTTTTCAAAGTTATCTTTTATTGTCCACCTACTCCATATTAAGTTAAAGAATGGATGGAGTAACAAATCATTTACGGATTTGCTTTCATTGTTGAAAAAAACACTTCCAAATGGGGAATCGCTACCTGAATCATAGTATGAGGCGAAGAAGGTTATTAGAGATTTGGGACATTCTTATGAGAAAATACATGTTTGTAAAATGATTGCATTCTATTTTGGAAAAAGCATAAAGATGCGGATATATGTCTCATTTGTAAGGTTTCAAGATACCAAAAAGAAGAAGGTAAATCAAAAAAGGTGCCTCATAAAATATTGCGATATTTTCCCTTGAAAAAGCGATTGCAAAGATTGTACATCTCGAAAATGACAGCAAAAA
The DNA here is from genome assembly GCA_963682055.1 of Primula veris. NCBI lineage: Eukaryota > Viridiplantae > Streptophyta > Magnoliopsida > Ericales > Primulaceae > Primula > Primula veris. The sequence continues at coordinate 15,637,808 of OY821743.1, read as the reverse complement.
ACATGAGATGGCACAATGATGAACGCATCGATGATGGTATATTAAGGCATCCGGCTGATGCTAAAGAGTGGAATTTTTTTGATGCGGGGCATCCGGTATTCTCCGCAGATTGTCGAAATGTTAGGCTTGGTTTAGCATCAGATGGTTTTGATCCGTTTGGAAATAACACTTATACCATGTGGCCAATATTTATTGTCCCATACAACTTGCCACCATGGTTATGCATGAAAGATCAATTTATTTTCATGTCTTTGCTTATTCCCGGCCGAAGATCTCCAGGTATTGACATAGATGTTTTTTTGCAACCCTTGATTGATGACTTACATGAATTGTGGGAAACTGGAATTGAATCTTATGATGCCTATTCGGGAAATCATTTTCAATTACATGCGGATTTACGCGGCTTTTTTTCTAGACTCTTCTAAACCCAAAAAAAGCCATGGAAGGACCCAAGGTTATAAATTAGCTAAAACGATGCGACAGCCATTTGAGATCATATTTCCTCAACATGTTAATAGACCAGTGGGTGAGCACTCCAATAAGTTTATCACTGAAGTTGGTGTTCTGGTTCGACAATTTGCACCGTTGCAAGCAAAATCATGGAGTGTCGTTAGTCAAGAGATAAAGAATTCCATAATGGACCGTCTCCGTGTAAGTAGTTGCTAATTGCTATATATGTTCCCCATTATGTTGCTCCAAAAAATGTTTTAGCTATCTAATGTCCACCATCTACAAATACTACTATGGTTCTATTGTGTAATGCAGTAACTTCATGGGAGTTAGATAAAAAGAGTAACTAAAAGGAATTGACTTTAATAATAATTGGAAATGGCATGCAAGAATTACATACTTTGTACTGTTTAATTCTCAACATTACTTGACTAGCATGTTTACCAGGAAAACTTTCTATTTGGTCATGAGGATGAAGTTATTGCATCGGTGAACTGTATAATGGCAAGACGATATTATACCTGGCGCTATAGTATACATGACGAGTTTTTGAAGTATCGAAATTTAGCAGCAGCCCTTTCAAATCCACCACCTATGGACTTAGACTTTAAAGACTGGATGTATCTTTGCAATTTGTTCAGCACCCCAAAGTTTAAGGTATCTTTCGATATATTTTTTCTCACTCCATTAATTTTTTTTTCAACTTTTTAAGAATATATTTTCCTCTCAGGCTCAAAGTGAACGAAACGGAAAGAATAGAGCAAAGTTGAGATCAGCGCATGTAGCCGGAACAAAAGCATATTCAAAGATTAGATATGATAAGGTACTATTTGGGGGCCATTTAGAAAGTTTTTTAGTATCGTGTTTGCTCTCTACATTTATGTTACTTCCTTACTCTTTTCTTAATTTCGCAAACATTGAATTTAAATTTTTTTTAGCGAAATACCATCACTCAGGAAGATCTCGAATTTATAGAGCTTTATGAAACCACTCACCGAAGAAGGTCTGATAAATCTTGGGTGGACGAAAATGCTAAAGAATTTCACGTAAGTTTGTCTTTTGTTTTGTCTATCTCATGTCAGTTAATTAATGATCATCCAATTGCATGACAAATTACCAATGGTGTTTATTGTAGGAGAGCATGAAAAAACATAAGATGATGGCACAGCTGGAGGGAAGAAACCTCATAGACGAGCAGCTATCCGTGTTGACTTTTGGAAGCAAAGCTGGCTATCTTTGCGGTTTAGGGCATGGTCCAAAACCTACATCCTCTGTCATAGGGAAACACACGTGTGCAGAACTCATACGAGAGACCTATGAAGCAAATAAACAAGCTGATTTTGCTGAAAAATCGGCTCCTGTGTTGGCTGAAAAGCTGAAGATAGTAGAGGATCAACAAGAACAGTTTGCGAGAAGATATGAACATGCAGTTTGCTTTATTCCGAGAACATATTTTCAGCAATTCTTCGGTAAGTAATAATTCATGAGTTAAAATTTTCATTTATACATAATAACAGCTATGTCTAATAAAGATCATTTAGTCATCCATTGGTCAGTTGCTACAAAAATATCTAATTCGTAATTCTTGAATTAGTTCTCTAAACAACTATTTTGAAAGGGTTTGTTCTCCTACAACTTTAAACCAAGCTTTTCGCTCATAAATTGTACTATTTTAAATTGGTGTTTAATTTGATTGGTTTGATAATTTAGCCTTTTTGGTTCTCGTAGTTTGAAAATTAAGGATGAAGAGTTAAGATAGAAAAGCCCATCTCTTTTCCCGAGTCATCTAAGTTATCTTCGATTATTTTACTCTTTGAGAAAACTTGTTGATATGGTGAGTAAACGTTTTTGTTTGACAGGATCAAGTTAACTAGCAAGGAGGTGGTCGTGGGTGATGAAAGTGATTGAAGAATCTTTGTCAATAACAGGAGAAAACTAAACAACTTGTGTTCGATAGTGAAATTACTTTCGGTTATCTCTATTAACCATTTGTATGTGATTTTTTAAGCTTGTAATAATCTTGATTTCGATGTTTGTTGTTGACAAATTCGTTCCTGGAAGTTCTGACATTCGTAACTGGAAACATTGATCAAAATTGCTTCAATTTATTGGATTAATGGTAATTGTTGACTCATTGGCATTATTGTTATGTACAATTAAAGTTTGTCAAACCTGTCAAACAAAATACATGTTTATATATTGTGAAATAAATTGTTCATTCTTGAACATGTTCAAGCAAATGTTTATTCAGCAACCTTTTGGTCCACATAGTTTTCGATTGTATTGACGAACCCGACGAACCCTCTCGTCACTAAAGGCATACATTCAGTGACGAAATTTCTTGTCACTAAAGATAACATCATTGACGAACTATTTTTCTGTCACAAATTACCTTTTAGTGTCGGACCTGTAGTGACGACCTAGTGACGACGACGTATCATCACTATCGAGGTCTGTTGTGACAAAATGAGGTCTTTAATGACAAAAGCCTTCGTCACTATACACTTAAGTTCTTGTAGTACTGGTCATCTTTCTTACCAATCAACTAATTACTTCGTTTACCATTATCACAAAAAAGTGACATGTACACAAATACTCATAGCGAGTAACACTCCTGATTAAAATACATATATCTATAAATTTATAATTATACATGTTTTTTTTTCTTTTCTCATAGTTAAAAATAAATAAAAGAAGTGATATATATAAGAGTTTTTCAGTATTAATAAAACGGTGGGACGCTCACTTTGTTTTTATCTCCCACATCTTCATCTCTTATTATACATTGTTTACATACATATCTATCTGCTACATTAAAAAGAAAGCATATAAACATACATATACACTCAGTGATATTCAGAGAGAGAAAAAAAAAAGATAATCCTAAACACCCCAGTCACATTAAACCCTATTTTCTCTCCGTCTTTTCCGTTAGTCAGCTATCGCAGAGGAGAGTATTTTGAGATACTTATTTAGAATTTTCTTTCCACTTCTCAAGTCTATTTTGAACCTTTAACAAGCTGTAAGTTCTATTTAAAGTGATTAGTTTTAAACAGGTTCTTTTAGTTACGCCGCTCACGGGTTTTAAGCTTAAATTTGAGGCAAATGGAGTAGTTTCATGCCTTGTCATTGCATGTTCACCGCTGTCCATCTGCCCAGACTTTCTTAGCATCAATCAAGTACCATTTTGGTACTTAAAGGGGAGTCTATTATGTTGTATTATCACATGAATCGGGTTCCCGTTTCTTTTTTTATTCATTATTTATCGAAGTAGTATTACTTATATTCTAGATATACAACTGAACCTAAATTTTTAGTGAATTTGTTGAGGTACCATTTCAGAGCTAAAAAGGTAAGTTTTATTCATTATGATGGCAAGAATATGTTTCTTGTTTTGTTATGTTATTCGTTCAAATGCGGAGTATATTGAGTTAACTATTTGCAGTATTGTACTTGTAGATATTTGGTGGTAAAACAGGTTGGGTACATGTTTTATTGAGGTACTGTTACGGTACTAAAAAAAGGGCAGGTTTTACCCGTGATGGAGGACATGAATTAGTTCATGTATTTCTTATTTTTCCTGGTCAGAGACTTGTTCTGGTGTAGTTCATAGTAGTAGAATTATTTGTAGTATTGCAAGAATATGTTCCTTGTTTATTTTTAATTGTGTTGCTCATAGTAGTCTTAATTCTAGTAGCTATAGTTCATAGATGAACATGGTTGATTGGCTATGATGAGGTACAACTTCGTTACCCAAATAAGGCATTCTATATAAATTTTAGACACGAATCGATTCTTTGCTTAATGATGTTTTAATGTGTTTAAGTAGTTTAATTATTTGTTCTATGATATAGCAACTTGAATCACATGGAACTGGTCGAGCTTTTCGACCAAAGATCAGGTCACTGATTTAGCAAGAATTGTAGTTCATTTCTTTAATAAATTATCAGAGTATACGATATCTATTCAAATGATGTTTATGCTAGTGATATTGTGATTTCAGTAGCCTGATATTGCAAATATTGATGTTTATCATATAATTAATGAATAAAGTGGAATAATGAGGCTAAATAATCGAGGAGAGGTGTGGTGTTGTAGCGAGTCCTTTGTTGTCATCGGCGTTTTAAATTTCTTTTAGGATTCACATACTGTGCATGGTTTCATGAGCAGTTGACTCCATACATGGATCTGAGGAGTGATCCGACACTTTATTTGTGAATCCGACTTTGTTGGTCTTTTATTTGGTTTAGAGTTCACGTGCCACAGGGGTTCCGACGGGCCTGGTGCTCACGCGATACGTGGATCTGAGGAGTGATCTGACACTATACTTGTGAATCCGACACTATACGTTGATTCGATACGGAACTGTTAAAGTAAAAGCTTTCAAACTCCAACAGTTAACTACTCAATTTGAAAATTTAAGAATGGAGGAAGATGAAACCATTGAACAATTTAATAGTAGAATTTGCCATATTGCCCATCAAGCTGGAACCTTATGTGAAAAATACAGTGATGCTAAACTTGTTAAGAAAACTCTAAGGTCACTTCTAGAAAGGTTTGAAATTAAGGTTACAGCTATTGAAGAGTCAACAGACTTAGAAAATCTAAAACTTGAAGAACTTATAGGAAATCTAAGTACTCATGAGCTAAAATTCTTCAAACAAAAGAGACCAGAAAAGGGAATAGCCTTTCAGACTAAGAAATCTGAATCTAAGGTCTGTGAAAAATTGAGTGATGAAGAACAGCTTGCCTTCTTTGCTAAAAAGGTTTACAAAAAGTTTTATAAGAAAAAACAGGATGATACTGGAACATCCACAAACTTTCAGAAAAGGGATAGTCAATTTAAGTCAGAATCTAGATTTAATAATAACCCTAAAGGAAAGTGGAATCCTAAAGAGAAGGATGACAGAGTGTATAAACCTAGAGAAATTCAATGCAGAGAATGTAGAGGTTATGGTCACATTCAGTCTGAGTGTGCAAATACTTTAAAAAGAAATAAAAATGCTTATATAACCACTCACAGTGATAGTGATTCTGAGAGTAACAGTGATGAAGAGAATGAATCTAACTTTGTTAATTTTATGGGAATAATCACTGAAAAAGAACCTACTTATGAAAGTGACTGTGAGTCTGTTTCAACCAGAGTTACAACTGCTCTTAAGACCTATAGCAGTGATGAGGAAGAGCCTTCTGATGAAAACATTACTCAGCAATATCTTGTCCTTTATGAAAAGTATCAATGTCTAAGTAAGCAATCCTTGATCATAAACAAACTTAATGTTAATCTAAAGGATGAGGTTAACAGTCATACTGAGAAGCTTAACATACAGCTGGCTGAACTTACTGAAACTAAAAAGAAAATAAAACTGCTGAATGTTTCTGCTTCAGAGAAATTAGATGACAAATCTACCTTAATTGCTAATAACAAAGATGTAATTACTTCTTCGAATGCTGTTACTTCTAATGATTGGTATTTTGACAGTGGTTGCTCTAAGCACATGATAGATACTGCAAGTCTCCTAAAAAATGTCACTAGTCTTAAAGGAAACACTGTTGTGTTTGGAGGTGGAGATACATGTAAAATTGTTGGTAAAGGTACCTTAAACAAACCTGGAATGCCTGATATTGATGATGTTTTTCTTGTAGATGGTCTAAAAGCTAACCTTATTAGTATCAGTCAACTATGTGACAACAAGATGATTGTCAAGTTTAACAAAGATAGATGTCTAATTACTGATCTTAACAATGATTTAGTCATGACTGGAGTTAGATCAACCAATAGCTGCTATGTGTTTGAAAAAGCTAAAAAAGAATTGCCTCAAAATAGGTGTAATCAAGCTATTACTAATAATGTTGATATTTGGCATAAAAGGCTTGGTCATGTGAATTTCAAAACCTTAGATAAGCTTGTTAAAAAGGAATTGATAAGAGGTATTCCTAAACTTAGTGCTAAAACTCAAAATGTCTGTGGTGATTGTGCTATAGGCAAACAAACAAAGAGTATTCACAAAAGTACAAGTCAAATCTACACTAAGAGAGTCCTAGAACTTCTTCATATTGACTTAATCGGTCCTATGCAAACTGCTAGTATAGGTGGCAAGAAGTACATTTTGGTAGTTGTAGATGACTTCTCTAGATACTCTTGGGTAGTGTTCTTAAAGGATAAAACTGAAGCTTTTGATCTTTTTAAAACTCTGTGCTTAAAACTGCAACTTGAAAAAGGTTCCACCAGTGGCAATATTGCTAGGATCAGAAGTGATCATGGAACTGAATTTGAAAACACCAAGTTTAGAGAGTTTTTGCAACTCTTTAGGTATCAGTCATGAGTTCTCTGCACCAAAGACTCCACAACAAAATGGCATAGTTGAAAGAAATAATATAACTATACAAGAAATGGCTAGAGTCATGCTTAATTCTAAATAACTTGCTAAAAGGTTTTGGGCTGAAGCTGTTAACACTGCTTGTCATATTGTAAATAGGGTCTATATTACTAAAGGTACTGCCATGACTGCTTATGAGATATGGCAAAGGTAGAAAACTTAATGTTAAGTACTTTCAAGTTTTTGGATGTGTATGCTATATTCTTAATGACAGAGAGCATCTTGGAAAGTTTGATTCTAAGAGTGATAAAGGGATATTTCTTGGTTATGCTCAAAACAGCAGAGCTTTTAGGGTCTTTAACTTAAGGACAAATTGTGTCATGGAGTCATATAATGTGATATTTGATGACCTAAAAACTGTTGATGAGATTACAGGTGATGATGAACAATCTGAGATTACAGAAAATGAGAAAGACGGAATTCAGCAGCGTGGCAGTCCCATAGTGGTTGGATGTCCAGTTGCAACTGAGGTTACAACTGAGGTTGGAACTGAGGTTGGAACCCAGAATTCAACAGAATCTGAAGGAGAAGAATGAGGATCTGATATTCCAATTACAAGCAAGCCACGCTATGTAAGGACTCAGAAAAATCACTCTATAGACAATGTCATTGGAGAAGTCACTTCAGGTATGAAAACCAGAGGTAAGAGAAATAATGTTGTTCATTTTGCTTGTTAACTTTCTCAGTTAGAACCTAAGAACGTAAAAGAGGCTTTGGAAGATAGTGAATGGATCTTAGCTATGCAAGATGAACTGTCCCAATTTGAAAGAAATGATGTATGGACTTTAGTACCCAGACCTTCTAATAAAAATATTATAGGGACTAAATGGATCTTTAGAAATAAGAGTAATGAAGATGGGGTAATTATCAGGAATAAGGCTAGACTTGTAGCTCAAGGTTACACTCAAATAGAAGGAATAGATTTTGATGAAACCTTTGCTCATGTAGCTAGAATTGAATCTATTAGAATGCTACTCTCTGTTGCATGTCTGTATGATTTTAAATTGTTTCAACTTGACATTAAGAGTGCTTTTCTGAATGGTGTGATTAATGAAGAAGTTTATGTCTGTCAACCCAAAGGATTTGAAGATCCAAAATTCCCTAACCATGTCTTTTTATTGAAAAAGGCTTTGTATGGTTTAAAACAAGCTCCTAGAGCTTGGTATGATAGATTAACCAAGTTCCTTATTGAAAAAGGTTTCAACAGAGGGGGAGTTGATAAAACTCTGTTCACTAAGAAAACTACAAAGGATATAATCATTGCTCAAATCTATGTTGATGACATTGTGTTTGGTTCCACTTCTAAAAATAGGATAGATGAATTCATTTCTGATATGAAGAATGAATTTGAAATGAGTGGTGGAGGAGAATTAACGTACTTTCTAGGATTGCAAGTTAAACAGAATGAAAAAGGCATATTTCTATGTCAGAGTAAGTATGCAGATAATCTTGTTAAGAAGTTTGGTCTGAGTGATAGTAAAGAGAAGAGAACCCCTATGAGTACCACACTTAAACTGTCCAAAAATGATAAAGGTAAAAGTGTCTGTCCTAGTCTTTATAGATCCATGATTGGAAGTCTGCTTTATTTAACTGCTAGTAGACCAGACCTTTGCTTAAGTGTAGGAGTATGTGCCAGGTATCAGGCAAATCCTTTAGAACCTCATCTTCTAGCTATCAAAAGGATCTTAAGGTATGTAAAAGGAACAATTCACCTAGGCCTATGGTATTCTAAAGACACAAACCATTTTCTTGTTGGCTACTGTGATGCAGACTGGGCAGGAAATATAGATGATAGAAAGAGTACTTCTGGTGGTTGTTTTTATTTTGGGAATAACCTTGTTTCTTGGCTTAGTAAAAAGCAAAATTGCATCTCTTTATATACTGCTGAGGCAGAATATATTGCAGCTAGAAGTGGATGCACTCAACTAATTTGGATGAAACAGATGTTAACTGATTATAATGTTAAACAAGAAATATTAACTTTATTTTGTGATAACAAAAGTGCTATAGATTTGGCTAAAAATCCAGTTTAACATTCCAGAACTAAACATATTGATCTAAGGCATCATTTTATTAGAGAACTGGTTGAAGAAAAAAGCTTAATTTTAGAACATGTTTCAACTGAAAGACAATTAGCAGATATTTTCACAAAGCCCCTTGATACAAACAAGTTTGAATCATTAAGAAGTGACATAGGGGTATGTCATTATAGATCTAATTAAATACTCTTGCTAAATATGTCTGTGTTGAGTTTCCTTAATAATTTTTATTTCTAAGGTTAAGTCTTGATTGAGCTATGAAGTTTTTGTTTTGAAAAAGCCGCTTTTTGGTGTCTCAAAAACAGATGTGAGGTAACTTGCCTTAAAACCTCTCTGGTAATAGAGTTGCAAGCACAAAGTGCAATTTTTTTTAAGTTGGTTGCAAGTTAAGTTGCAACACCAGTTGAAACCACATGCTCAAAATACTGGTTGCAAGCTCAGTTGCAACACCAGTTGAAACCCCATGCTCTATAAATTGAAAAATTCAGTGATTGTCACCAGCTGCAACACCAGTTGGAAACTCAGTCTATAATAAAAAGCCAAGACAAATTCTTGCTAATTTTGACATCACTTATACTCTTTCCTTGCTGAGGTCATCCAATTAGTTTTTGTGTAGAGATAAAAACGGATTTGCTCAATATAAGCTCCTAAAATCTAATTTTTATTAGAGTTATTCTATGATAAACATATTTTATTGAGTAAATTGCTAGATTTCTGTTTTCCTAAAGTTTAAATATCTTTTAAATTGCTATCTTTATCTTGAATCAAGTCAAAATTGCTTAAAAGCTTCAACTCTTGAAAATTCAAATTAGGATAAATCTGTTTACAAGGAATGTTTATCTAGATTATTTGTTGGATTTATCTTACTGCCAACACTTTCCTTCGTGATTACATTGTGCATAGATTTTTAAAAATTCTGTTGATTAGAGTTTTCCTTAATTCTAGCAAAATCTATTTCAAAATTGATTTGAGTGTATCTTTTTCTAATTGTATAAAGATTTGGACTTTATTGCTATTTACACAAACCTCTATTAATATCCCAAATCAGTAACAATTTCACAATTACTCTCTCTCTCTCTTTCTATTCAAAACCCTAAACTCTCTGAAAAACCCACTGCGAGGTTCTAAGCCCGGTTGCAACCCTACTTAAAACCATGTCTTCTAACCCTCCTAAAAACCCCAATCTCAATATTGATGATGACTGTACTCTTAGGGATTTCTTGTCTAAATCCCAAACAAGTCCTAGCTCTAAAGCACAGGTAAGTGAGTCCACTTCTTCTAAGAAACATAGGACTAAAAAGCGTGCTAGGAGAAATGTAGAGGATGATCATGTATCTGTTGGTTTTACTTATACTCCTAAGTATAATGAGGTTGATCCTAGGTTCTGGAGTAGGAAAATGTATAGGAGGTTCAGGGCTTTTGCTGGTAGAGAAATTCATTGTGAAAGAAGGTTTAATTTGGTTAGTTATCCACACATACAGGTGTATGTTGAAAAATTGTTGTCTGCTGTTGGTTTAGGAAGAACTATTTGGTATGCTGATTCTTACTACCGTGCTGTTATTAAAGAGTTTTATGCTAATTTGAGTAGTAGTGTCTTTGATGAGGGTAATCCTGCGTATGGAAGAGTCTTTTTGAGGGGTGTTACCTTGGACTTTACCCCTAAGTTAATAAATGAATTCCTGAATGCACCCAATACTTCTGTGGAAAATGTTGATTATGACATGGAAGTCATTGCTCTGGTTCTCACTGGAAAGAACAACAGATTTGATGGCACTTCCATCAAAACATCCTCTCTCACATTGTGTGCTGCTGTGCTACACAAAATTGCAAGGTTTAACTGGACCCCTACCAAACAACCATCCAAAGTCAACAAAGAAATGGCCATCTTTCTCTATAAAATCATGTCTTCTTCTTTGCCAATTAACTTTGGTAATCATGTTTTCAATCTTATTAGGGAGTTCAGTGATACTAATTCACCATCCATTCTGCTACCATTTCCTTGCTTAATCACTGCAGTCATTCTGGGCCAAGTCTCATCTATGTCTAGAGATTCTCCTATTAGTATCTCTAATGAACCAATCACAGATTGTCCCTCTGCCCTGTATATTTCTGCAAAACTGCTAAAAGAATGGCATGTCAATGACATTTCTGGAGAAAAAGGAAAGGAAAAGGAGACCTCTAGTGCTCCTTCAGAAAAGAAGAAAGGTGTGAGATGGTATCTACAACAAAAGTTGGCCTACAATCAAGAAAGAAGAGCTGAACTGGATGCTGATGATTATCAAATCAAGAAGCTACTGGTGAATCTCATAGAGAGTGAGGATGATGGTGATAGTGATGCTACTCACACTGATGATGGTTTCTCCATAAGCAGTGAGGAAGAAGATGAGGAAGTAGTCAGAGACACACCTCTAAGGGAAAGACCACCTCAGTCAGACATTCCTCGTGACTAGTTTGTCCAGCTTCTGACAAATAGGGGGAGATGAACAAAGTTTAAAGTTTATGTGTTTTTTTTTTGTTTTCAAGCTTCAACTTCAATTTCAAGACTTTATGTTACTGTTTTTAATTTCAATTACAATTGCTGTACTAAGACCTTGTTGTGCCATGTTTTGGCCTTAAAAATTTATGCAATTTCCATTTTGAAGTATGCCTGTCTTTAGAATTGAATCTGTTCTGAAAATCTGTGAATGGATATATTTTGTGCTTATTTGATGCTTGGAATTCTAACTTACAGGGGGAGCTTAAACAGATGTATATACAGTGTAAGACTGTGCTAAAATTGAATTTGCAGGTGGTTGAGGTGATTTATAAACTTAATTGATTTGTAAAAACTAATGACAAAGGGGGAGATTGTTAGGACCAGATTTCTGGTCTAAATAATATTTGTTGTCTATTGGTTTTTACTTAATAATCCTAACTGTTTGTTTAAGAACTAAGACAGTGTTGTTATGTTTCAAGCAATGTTGCAACCTCAGTTACAACCTACTGAGACAAGTGTTGACATGTTTCAAGCAATGTTGCAACCACAGTTACAACCTGCTAAGACAGCGTGGATGGTTTCAAGTAAATGTTGCAACCTCAGTTACAACATGCTAAGACAACGTTGGAGGTTTCAAGTAATGTTGCAACCACATGTTCCAACCAGCTGTCCTGCAAAATTCTGTCTTGTTCTGTTAATCTGCATAACTATTATTTAATGGTAATTATTTGTTTTAAAGTATGCATGATATATTCTCATATGCTCTTAAAGGTTAAGTTTATGATTATTGAGAATATTAAAAGTAATAAGTAAGATGTTTCCTAAATAGATATATGGAGATTAGTTTATAAAGATGTGTTTCCTTTACATAGGAAAATACTATATCTCTATTATTATGCAAATCCTTATTACGTGTTTCAATCTTTGTTCCTTATCAAATTCAGTATGATTCATTTTAAGATTTAAAGAAATATGGAGTTAATATTTCATATGTAGTTTCAAAGATATTATCTCTAAATGATATTGTCTTGTATGTTTCCTTATTGAAGGAAAAGACTAACTCCTATTTCCAAGCTAATTATCAGCAGGTTCTATCTTTAGAAGATTGGAGTCAATCTCACGTTGGACAGTCTCATGATATATGGAGAGATTCAAGCCAATCAAAAAGAGTCAAAAGCAATCATAAAGATATTCAAGCAAGAAGATTGTTTTTACTTGAATATATAGTTGATAACTTAGTTTGTAAAAAGTGCGTGTTCTAAATTATAAATAACTCATTCTAGAAAGAATACACAAAGAGCTTTCAAAAGAAAAACAATGGTGGGATGCCATTGATTTATTAAGTGATAGTTATAAGGTAGGAGCAATATAGAGATAGGCAGAAAAACCTAGAGGGAGTCTGAGAGTTTTTCATTAAGACTTGAATCCTATATTGTAAGCTTTTATAATATCATAATCTGGGTAAGTACCCCGGAGACGTAGCCTAGTTAGGTGAACTCCGTTGTTAAATGTGCGTGTGATTTATTTCAAGTACATTTAACTATTTACAGTTCTGTCCATTAATACACTTGGTTCCAACTGTGGTTGCAACCTCACTTGGAATCTAACTGCAAAACTGCAATTAGAACAGCGGATAGGAATTTCAGCGTGACAACTTGGTATCAGAGCGAACCTGGTTATACATTCATATGTGGCCTTAAAGGTAGGTATGATCACAATGGTGGACGAATGCTAGAGTAACGGGGTCAAACTGTTGGTTAATATAATTTGAATTCTTTTCCACATCTATTTTCTAACATGTGGAGCTGCGGAAGACAATGCGTTCAAGCACACGAGGTAGAGTTGGGTGTTTGGGTGCTTAAGGAGGTGCACTTAGTGTACGAGGGGTCCAGTAGCTGATCAAATTTATTAACCTTGGTGGGTGCTGGGTAGGTTTTGGGTCCATAGGATTGCTAGACACCTAGTTTAGGCGGTGGACAACAATTCATGAAAATTTGCATCTTTGTTATCATTACGTGCTTCGTGTAATTTATATGCTCGTTTATTATCTAAGATGTATGTATATCGCGTTTAATATGTGGGTTTAGTGTGTGATTTGCTTCTGATATATAAATGTGCAATTAATTTTAGTAAGTGAATAATAAAACGGAGGGATAGAGGAGAGATGGACTAACAAATGGGTTGTTTATGTCCTAGCCAAAGACAGCAGCGGAGATGCGGATGCAGTAGCAACTTTCAAGGAACTCTTGACGAGGCCTAAATATACTGGTTGTGTAACTTGAGTTGATGTAGTGAAGTGGGTCAATGTTCATAATTTACTCTTTTTGAGCTTTTATTCATTCAGCAGTCATGGTGACCACATCGTTTGGGCCGAATCTACTTCTTTGGTGTGATTTGGTGGTGAAATGATATGTTCAGAGATTCTTTGTGATACTAAGGGGCCGAATCTACTTTTTTGGTGTGATTTGGTGGTGAAATGATATGTTCAGAGATTCTTTGTGATACTAAGGGGATTAGGAAAATGTTGTCTTGCACCCTAAACTTTCCTGTTAAGGTGCTTTTAAAGGAGCCTAGCTTGTTTGGTATTGTTTTGCCTGAATTTTTATAAATAGTTCAAGTAATAAATATTGTGGGTTAGTTTGAATTAATTTTCTATGCATTGATATATTGCAGACTAGTAGGCGGGCAAAATCTCTTTGCGTGCATTTAGTTGTCGAGGATTCATGGTTTGAACCAGTTTAAATTTTCAACCTTGCCGTTATTACAGTTGAATGAATTTTTATATTTTATTTTGGAGATTTATTGTGATAGTTTTTGTATGGGGTATGTGCTATTCAGTGAGGGAGGCTAATGGGCTACAAATTTAGCAATAACTTGTATTTTCTTCTTAATATGTTGATGATGTATAATTTAATACGAATATAATTAAAATTGATTTAGGACTTGGTTGGCAGTAGCTTTTGAGCAATAAGTTGGCTTCTTCGTCTATTTGCTGCTTTCAAGATAGATTAAGATGATGAATAATTTGAGGCATATACACTCAAGTAGTGAGGGAAATTGCAGCTCTTCTGGCCGACGATCCTTAAACACGTTTTAGAACACACTTCGACGACTATGTAGTTAAGACAATTAGTATGTGAATTAATAGTGTTCTCATCCTCAATTTCGGTTTCTCAAAAGAATATTTGGAGCAGCCATGGTTTCTCCATAGTGATTAATGATTAGGGTGATTTTATTGATGAAGCTATGTTATGCAGTGGTTGCTTTCGATAATTTAATTTATTAATATTTTGAGTTGTTATTTCTGTGTACACATGTTAGTGTTGTGTCGTTTTCAATTCTTTTCGATGTGTTCTATCATGGCAGTGGGTAGCGTAATTAGAATATAGTTTACAGATACCTTCGTCGTAGCTAATCGATGTTGCCTTAACTTGAAATACGTATTTTCTTAGTATTTTGATGTTGCTTAGTTTCAGGGAGTTATTCTTGTGTATGCGCCGTTCGGGTGTTATATATATATTATTATTTTTAAGAAAAATATTCTCATGGTGATACAGTTGGGAGCAGTGTTGTCACAATGACGATGATGCAAATGACAATTTTCTTTCTGTTATATGTAGTTGATAATTGTTGTTCTACATACAAAAAAAAAACAGTTGATTGTAAGTTAGTCATGAATAGGTTCTAAAAAGGAATGGTACTTTTGTTTTGCTTTTAATATTGGTAGACGTATCAGGCATTGACTGACCATCGATGTTTGTGAGCGAGTTAATATATAAAGCAAAGGAAGGAAGAAGATTGTTAGCGTTTTATAAATGATGAAATTGTGGTTTTGATAAGTTTGTGAAGTTCAAAGTGCTTTTATTTATATGCATGTTGTTTTGCTTTTAATATTGACATACGTATCAGGCATCGACTGGCCATCGATGTTTGTGAGCGAGTTAATATATAAAGCAGAGGAAGGAAGAAGATTGTTAGCGTTTTATAAATGATGAAATTGTGGTTTTGATAAGTTTGTGAAGTTCAAAGTGCTTTTATTTATATGCATGTTGTGATTGTTTGACCAAGAGATAGATGATGTAACAACTTTAATTTCCATCTATCCTTTCTGGAGCAAACAGTAGTTTTAAGAAAGGTTTTGATTTGTTATTGGTACCTGCTTAATGTTTTAGTCTTTTATACTCTTTATTAAGTCAACTCACATTCTGGAGGTGTTGAAGGAGTTGCTAAACATAGGCGTATATCGCCAACTAAACAAGCCACAAAAAATTCATCATGTAGTGAAGAAAGCATGTCTGCATTGCGCTGTCTTGCGACACCGAACTCGGGAATTTGAACTTCCACAGTTGTTGGTGGTGGTCGCAATACTTTAGTAGATACAGGACAAGTGTGGGGTTGGGGGCTATGGAGGTGAGGGTCAGCTAGGATTGAGTTCAAGATTACGAATAGTTTTGATCCAACATCCGGTGTCTTGCTTTGATATCACCCCTCTAGAGAAAGATAAGAGTAGAGAGTGGTCCGGGTCTTCTGATAAGAGGTATTGAGACGATTGAGAGGCGGAATACAAGGGGGGGGGGGGGTGCCTAGAGAAGAAGTGGGACGTGTATTAAAATGGGGGTGCTTTTAAGCCGTTATACACGTGCTAACGCTTGTTATATTTTCTGTATATGTAATAAAATGATGACTGTTGTTTATGTACCATTCTTAAAGTTATTTGTTTCCTTAGTCTGATGTTCCTATGATATATTTTTGATTGGATACCCATATATTATGAGGATCGGAGGTGGAATTATATTGGACATTTGTATGTGTTTCATTTGCTTTTAATTGCAAAATAGCGGTTACAATTTGTTAGGCCTTTTGAAAACAAACGGGGACGCTCGTTTGATTACAGAAGGAAGAGCGAGTGAAATTACTTGATGCATGACATCAAGTTTATTTTTTTTATTTTTTTTTAAGCTGGACATGACATGTTTTGCATATTTGGAACATGAGATGACGCTTGAAAATCCATGATATGAAGAGTTGCCAACTTCAAAAAAAAGATTTATAGATAAATTATGTATATTTTGGCTAGTAGCGATGATACAGGTTGTTTTTAACTGTTTTACATGGTTATGAGGAAGAGTGAATATTATAGAATACTCGTACACAATGATTCGTATACAAAATCGAGGTATTGGTGCCAAATGAAGAACTGTTGGTTTCTAGTTTTGATGTATTATGTGTGGGTTTGTATGTTTATTGAGGTGGTAGATGAACAATTATTTAGCAGTGGTTTTTTGTTTTTGTTTTCGAATGGACATTTATTTTATTAAATTTTGGTAGTTGAAAAATATGATGGGCAGGTTTTTCGTACTTCAATTGTTATTTTATTTTCCCCTTAATCTTCAATGCCCCAACTTTTCCTATTTCGCGGTTAACATGACTTGGCGGTAACCGGTTTAAATCGTCGGAGCTAAGCTGGTATAGATGGTTGGTGATCCTGAGAATAAGTAGCAGTGGCATGGGTGCTGACTCAAATTGCATTGAGCTATTGCTGGAGCTTCACCTTCCTCAAGATGAGCGTGAGCAAACCTTTTGGCTATGTATAAGTCACTGAGACAATGTAGGTGGTTAACAGGTTTCCGATGAATATATTTAAAATAGTAGCAATATAATAGAAGTATGATACTTTATTTTGTGTGTTTACGGGGTATTAATGAAGTTAAAACTGATATCAGGCCTGGTTGAAACCTTGGTTATTTGTTAATTTATGTAATTAACATAAAAAAGGGGTTAAGTATTTAACTTGGGCAATTGAGCGTAGTTAGTTGTTACACTCATCGGAAGATTGCTTAAAACGGCTGATGGCGGATTTTCTTGTTGAGGTGCCTAATGTGCAGTTCACAAATTCTGTTTTTAATGAGATAACGATAATTACTTTAGTAGTTTTTAAAACAAAACTCAGTAATTTTCTTCCTAGGCGATGGAAGCATAGGAAATGAAAGGGTATTTTTTTGAACAAGTAATTTACCTTGTGTTCTTTGAAAGAAAAAAAAAAAGAAAAGAAGAAATTCATTAAGGCCTTTTTGTGTCATGGTAATTTGTTGAACAACTACATCTAAACTTTGTTATTATCGTTTGCTTATTCTGGTTTGTTTGATCCAGAAAAAAAATAACTTTCATGAGATTATAAATGATTGCGTGATCGTGGTCGTTGTTACCATGAGCTATGTATCTTTTGGTTTTTGTTGTCACCTTGAAAACTTGTTTATGCAGTGATCAAGTTGGTATATTGGAATATCTCATTAAGTGTTTGTTGTCTAGTGAAGTAAATGAGTTTGCTGTTTGAAAGCTGTGATGATTTTCAAGAGTTATATACTTTTCTTGCGTATCTTATTCGTCTATTAGTTGGTCTAATCATCTTCGCGGCAGGGGTACAGTCACGAGGTGGCAATCATTGTAAGGGCTGTGGTGGTGCTTCATAAAGTCGGTTTTCGCAAGGGGTGTGTATAATCTGTCTGATGCATGATTTAACTGATATTTTGTTAACTTTTGTTAACTGAAAGTTTGGGCCCTTTTACTCTGCTCGGAATGGACCGAGTTCTCAACTGCAACCCAGAAAATCTCACTTTGCTTTCTATGGAAAAGGACACTTCAGATACCATTGTCTCACCATTGTTGTTTTTTGGTGTAACAAATATTGGCCTATGACTTTTTTCTTTTTTCATTCTTACTTACAAGTGATGTTTTATTTTTTCTTTGCATTCCTTTTTTTTAACTGCTGTCAAGTTGGACCCTTGTTTTGCTCATTTGGTTTATAATACGCTTGCTTTTCAAAAAAAAAAAAAAACTAACACCCTAAAATTCATCGTATTGGAGAAATGCGTCAGTACAAACTGAAGTCACAATGTCACTTTGGGGACCAAAACGTAAACAATTAATATTTATATGTCCCAATAAAAGATCTTTATTGAAAAACATTAACATATAGCGAGGTTGAGTCTCATATAAGCAACTCACCATATGCAAAACTAATAACAGACTAGTAAGCCTAATGCAACCTATAACAAGGCTATCTGTTAAACTTAAACTTCCCTAGTATATTGGGATCGTTTATGTTGGGTCGATTAGGCGAACAATAAGAAAGACAGAAGGCTAAATCGAGCACCCACACAATTTGATAACGGAGTTCATCCAAATTGAATGTCTCCGGGCCGCTACACGTGACACTTAATATTATTATAATGAGTATTACAATCGTAATCTAGCTCAACACAAGCTATGGTTCTCTCACAACTAGAACTCTCTCACTTATAATATGTAAAAGTGTAATTAAAATACAAGATATTGGGGCATATAAATAGAACCCTTAGTGGGTCATATTACAATTCCAGGCGATGTGAGATAATTAGAAAACATGGCAACCTCATTTGGCTCCACAACTCAACAATCTTCCACTTGGAGTCAAATGTCGAGTGCTTCAAAAGAATTCTGATTATCCCCGACCACCGAACTCATTGTGCTCCACCGAGCAGAATGCTCCCATTGGTATCCTTGTATAGTAATTGTTACTCTTCAGATTTGTTCAATTCTTCATGTAGCGGCGACCCTGAGTCTAAAGCTCGGAGTCCTACTGAGATTGCACACAGCCTCAGTTTGTCGATTGTAACAACCTTCGTTAGCATATCGGTAGGGTTCTTAGCGCCCTCAATCTTTTCTAGCGCGAAGATTCCATCTTCTAGAACAACCCGGATAAAGTGGTAACGAATCTGTATGTGCTTTGTGCGTGAATGGAATACAGGATTCTTAGCTAGCTGAATTCTTAGCTAGCTGAACTGCACTTTGACTATCACAGTGCAGAACTCCCTTGTCGGTTTTCTGACCGAGCTCCTTTAAGACATAAAGCTAAACCGAGCACACACACAATTTAATAACGGAATTCATCCAAATTGGCTACGTCTCCGGGCCGCTACACGTGACACTTAATATTATTATAATGAGAATTACAATCGTAATCTAGCTCAACACAAGCTATGGTTCTCTCGCAACTAGAACTCTCTCATTTATAATATGTAAAAGATACTTTGTGTAGGTGTAAAGGTGTAATTAAAATACAAGATATTTGAGCATATAAATAGAACCCTTAGTGGGTCATTACAATTTCAGACGATGTGTGATAATTAGAAAACATGGCCAAAACTCATTTGGCTGCACAACTCAACAGTTTAGTAGCATCTTATAAGTACAAAATTATACTTATTTAATGGAGGTAGAAAATTAAACTTTTAATGTTTAATTTTAAATAATTAAGTGTTGTTTGATGAACACTATAAAAATATACTTTTAGAGTAAAATATTGTTTGACAAACTTGAGTACTTTTACTTTTTTTGATTGTTATAAAGACATTTATATCCTTATTATGTTTAATGCAATGGCATAGTATTGATTAAAAAAAATCCTTATTATTAATTTATATTTACCGTATTACCAACTAATTGAATAAAGACCAAAAATAATAGTTTATAACTCAAATTGAATTTCTTCTAACTAGTAATAAATCATAAATCATAAATTTTGAAAAGTACAAGAACTTTAATGAAATCACTCCATAAATTTATGGAATATATATGAAATCTATGAAATTGCATAACTAACGGTTTCGTCGACGGTTCCTCACGCTTCTACGGTTTCGTCTATGGTTACTTTATTGAAATTATTAAGAAAACTTGATTGGCAAAAAATGATTCAAATATTAATAATTTTTTTTTTTCAAGTATATGTTAATTTAACGAAGTTATACAAACACGGTATCGACTTTCTTCACCTTTATACAAATTATGGTTCATGAGAATCCACATCATGTCTACTAATTTCGACTACGGGTTCTGTTTTTATTTTTGATAATTTTAACAAAGTGTCAAATTGATGGAATACAAATAAAAATAAATCATAAAGTGAAAATGAGCTAGCTAATACAAACAATTTTCGATTTTGACATGATTCCACTACACTCAAAAGTACATATTAAAATATGTATATTGAGATAATCTACATTCGTGCATATCGTGACATAAAATCTACTGGAATATTTTTAGCCATAACACACAAAAGAGTGGGATGAAATATATCCCAGGCAAAATGTGAAAGAAGGCTGAGATGGAGGAGAATGAAAATCGAGAATAAAGAAATTAGATCGCACCCACGTAAAGCACCTACAGTTCTTTTGTTTTACTTTTCAACGATAAGTAACAAAAAAAGGGTACCTTTAATAAGTAAGTTTTTTTAGTTTTACATTTACTTATGATAAAAGTATACTTATAAAAGGGAACACCAAACCCAATTATTCTTTTATCTACTTATAAGTATTAATAAGTAAAAGTATATGTCTGTACTGTTGCTTTTTTTTTAATCAATACCAGCAAACTTTTATTAAAGCCAAGAGTAACATCTCATGAGCTAAGTCCTCACTATGACTATTCCGATCAAGTCTAAAGAGGGAAAACATACAAAACTTAGGCTATGAAAACCTATTTTTAAAAAATGAAAATAAAACCTTAAAAGAAGAGAAAAACATCAAGCTGAGCAGCTTAAGAAAATTCAGAATCATTATCTTTAAAAACTAAACCTTCATATCTTCATAACCACCACCAATATGTTTTCGAAAGAACAACCAAGCGATGTATCAAAAGCGATCTTTAAAGGCATGTTCCTTAGTAAAAAAAAAAAAAAAACTCTCATTATCATTATCATCTATTGTTCTGCAACCTGAAAGAATAAAAAAGAACAGAAAGTCTTAAAAGCCACAAAGGCTATTTTGACAAACAACTTCGCAACCGTTAAAATGATAAAATTTAAAATATCCAGCCATTTTACACAAAAATGCTATCCTAGAAGAAGGGGAGATCACCAATATGCAGCTTTGCAACTGTCAATCAAGAAAATCTTTTTCTCCAACTTTTGAGCCATCTTATAAGCCAAAATAGGGTCAAAAACACTGAATACAGCCAACATAAAGTTGCTGCAAACCATTTTGAAAAAAGAAACTACCGCAAAAATCACCAAGAGAGAGTAATCACAACAAACAAACAACTTTACAACTGTTCAAGCAAATATTTAAACTTCTCCAGGCATTTGTAGAAAAATGCTATCTTAGAAGAACAAAATAAATGGCAGGAGGAGTATAACTTTACAACTGACAGATGAAAAACATTCCCTTCTCCAGCCATATACACAATATGCTATCCTAGAAGAGATACATTCAATCTAAGAGGTAATAACTATCAAGATAGCTTTGCAACTATCTAGTCCAATATTTTTGAAATCTCCAGCCATTCACACAAAATGCTATCTTAGAAAACCAAAATTAATGACACCAGAAAAGGTTATAATATTATAGCTTTGCAACTATAAGTTTAAAGGGAAAACTTTTCTCCAGACAAACAAAATATGATATCTTAGAATAGCACTTTTTATAAACTAGAAAGGTAATCACTATAGTTTTGCAACTAAGTTGATAAAAATACATCTCCAGCCATATACAAAATATGCTCTCTTAGTTTTGTATACAGCTTTGCAACTGACAAAATCATCAACTTTAAGTTCTCCAGCCATTCACTAAAAATGCTATCTTAGAAACAAAATACATGACAGAAAAAAAGGGGGGAATCTGTCACGCCCCAAATTTCATAAACACGGATATCGAGGCATGACCTTTTTAAATAAAAGAAAAGTGAAACCTGTTGGTACAAAATTTAAATTTTAAAAGAAAAACAATTGCGAGCTAAAGGAACAATTACACGAATAAATAAAACTGTTTGCCAAACGCGGCTACATGACCAAATGGTTTTAACAACTTATAAAAATTACCAAACGAAAGTAAATTGCCCGTAGGCTACAACCTCAAAATAGAATAAAAATGAAAAGAAAGCGAAAGCCCCAAACCCATGATGTTGCAATGCAACAGCTCTTATCCAAACATGCCAACCTAATTGGTACCTGAAATACAAAATTGTAACGGTGAGTCCCACGCACGTAACTAGACGGGACGGCACCACAAATACCGTCACTCCATCCCTTAAATGCAAGAGCTCACAAATTCTACAACTACTGATGTGCCCGGGATGCTAAGATGTCGGTAAGTCACTGAATTTTAGGAGAACTCAAGAGAGAAACCAACTCTTCGTGTTTGATAAGCCGAAGGCGCCACAAACAAGATGGGTTGGGGTTCTAATGAAACAAGCTTGATAAGCCCAAAGGCGCCACAAACAAGTTCCGTTAGGATGATTCACCACACTCCGGAGAGATAAGAAGGGGAGTGATAAGAATCGGGGTTTAACTCGCCACTAACAATCTGAATTCCACAAATTGCAAGATAAGAGAAAAGGATAAACAAGCAAAAAGCTTAATTCTTTATATCATTCAAGTGTGTTTATAACTTGATACATATGGCTTTATATAGAGCCAAAAACGTCACCCTAATGACAGGATAAGATCTACAACTTAGATTACTTGAATCTAGTTAGATACATTCATAAAAACCTTTTACACTTATCTATATCATTAAGTCAGGACTTTGACCACTAGATACACTTAATATAAGCCTATCCACGTCCATAAGCATGCACCAACAATGTCAAATGCTTAGATTACACCCCCTTGGCAGATTAGAATCATTGAATGTGCAGATTCATGCATCGAATTAATGCACTCCTTGAAATAGCCAAAATTCGATGTATCGGCAAAGTTGCTGCTCAAAGCTATCAAATGAGTTAATTCCTTTGTCATAAGCACTTCATTACCAATTTTGAGCTTCTTAGATTTTGACCGAGTAACCGGACCCACATGAGGAATATTGAGCTTAGATTCATAATCGAATGCTACATGATGCTACATGAGCTTCTTATAATCAACGTATAAAAAGAAATAGCATAACATTTTATAACGGGATGAATTAAATAAATTAAATAACGTCAACACAAATTTATAACAAACATGGACCTCTCATGCCACCTACCCCAGTCCGTAAGGTGGGTCATTCCCTATCCCCTCGGCCGTCTTCTGTCCCCGGAATTAGGAAGAGACAGAGACCATTGCTAACATAAAAGTAGATTTAAAGTGCGCACTTGGACCTCTCATGCCACTCGTCCCAGTCCGTAAGACGAGTCATTCCCTATCCCCACGGCCGTCTACTGTCCCCGGAATTAGGAAGAGACAGAGACCATTGCTAACATAAAAGTAAATATAGTGCACACTAGGACCTCTCATGCCACTCGCCCCAGTCCGTAAGACGAGTCATTCCCTATCCTCACTGCCGTCTTCTGTCCCCGGAATTAGGAAGAGACAGAGACCATTGCTAATGTATCAATATTAAGGCATCGGCCAATAATATTATACTATTCATATAACACAATCTCATACGTATAAATATTAAGGCCTCGGCCAATAATATTATACTATTCAAATAACACAATCTCATACGTCACGTAACGTAATACAACATAATCCAAAAGCATAAGTGCTAGATTCACAACTAGCCAAACAAGTCTAATCAACATAAAAACTCAATCAGGCATTTTAACAAACATCTTGTATACGCCATATAAAACACATATTTATTCAACAATAATTTACCCAATTCTATCAACAACCATAATAATACATAATCAATGCATATAACACGCAACCCATTAATAATATCATTAATCCGAAATCAAAATACTAAATCCACAACTAATCCAAAATCAAATAAGCGAATTAAAAATATAACAACTAACCCCAATTAACAATTTAAGAATATAATTAATATAAAAGAAAAAAACCCCCAATTTATACTAAACGTAAAACCTAATCCTAACATACACCCTCGTCTAGTCGCAATGGATAACCCCCGTTACCTTAAAGCGTAGAGGAGATGATTCCGGTAATAATCCGCTAACGTGGTTTCTCTTCTTCTTCTTCTTCTCTTTTTCTCTCTCTTCTCTTGGCTGATTTTAGGTTTAAAGAATTGAAAGTGGCTGATTTTTGGTTTAGAAAAAACTGCTTTTAGATAGTTTATGATAACGAACTATTTGGTCCCCAAAGTTCTAAAAGTTAACTCTAAATCCAAAAATATAGTTTTACTACTCAAAAATAACAAATCTTTAGAAACAAAACTATTGGGTCCTTTTTATTTATAAAATTAGTAACAGGTTTTAAAAATAAAGCTTTTCGGAAGAGTTTTGGTTTTTGGCTAAAAATTAGTCGAGTGACCGGTTTTTTGGTAAAATTTGTATAAAACGTTTTTGAATAAATTAAATCATGAATAAAACCATTTATAAAAATACGGGATGTTACAGAATCACATAACATCAACTTTGCAACTGATATTTAAAATTATTTTCTTCTCAAGCCATATACAAAATATGCTAATCCTAGAAGTAAAAAAAATAATCAAAAGGGGTGATCAGACTTGTTAAAATATAAGCTTTAAAAACTTTCCCCTCTCAAACAATACATACCTTTTTGGTCCAATAAATAAACTGCATGTGTTTGATTTGTGAGCTCCCTTGATGAGAAAAATAACCACTTGAACCAGTAGCAACTTTTTTTGCTAAAACATCTGCAACCTGATTTTGCTCCCTGTAAATATGAGTTAAACCACCACTTATAAAATTCATTAGTTCACATATGTCATGCCATAAATTGTCAAATTTAGGGCCATGGTTAGTGTTTTTTTTCCACCAATTGGCTAAAAGTTCAGAGTCAGTTTTTATCTCCACATTACACAAACCTAGACTATAACAAATAATCAAACCTTCCTTTATGGCCATCAACTCTGCATAGGTGTTAGTTTGAATGACAAGGTAGAAAGAAAAAGCAAAAAGTAAAATAACTTTATCATCCCTTACAACACCCCCACATCCAATATTTCCAAGATTGACATATGCAGAGCCATCATAATTAATCTACCAGAAGGTGGGCATTTTCAAGAGACCGGAAAAGGCCTCCTCATTCTAAAAGGGCAGGGTTAATAACCAAAGATTGAAGAGTTATAGCTTGGAAATTTTTAATAGGGGCATTAGGTTTCATAGAATTATTAAGCTCTCTCAACCAGCTATTAACTTTAAGAATAATATCATAGATATTTATACAAACATTCTAAAATCTAAAATTATTTTTACTCAGTCAAATCTCCCAGAAAATAAGGAAAGTGACTAAATTAGCAACCTGATCCATTTGAGTATTATCACATTGATTACACCAATTCAAAATATAAGTTCTCCAATTACCATTGAACTTAGGAAACCCAAAAATATCACTAAAATGATTCCACACATCTTTAGAAATATCACTATTATTGTATAGATGATAGATAGAGTCAAGCTCATGATTGTTGCAACAGAAACATTTAGTAACCATATAAATACCAAAATTCTTTAAATCTTCATCAAGTTTGATGGCGAAAACCCAGGTTTTCCAAAATTGAACGCTAATTTTAGGAGGTAAAATAGGGTTACAGATGTATTTTGCTAAAGGAAAAATAGTTTTTTTCTCTCTAAAAAAATTAAAAGCATTTAGTGGTGTAAACACCATTGACTGTATGAGGCTAGTACCTAGAGTCCTCTCTCTCTCTCAAATAAATAGTAGAGTAACTACTAGTTGAAATTTTAAGAATAAGTTCATTTTCCCCCATAGCATAAAGAAGATTAGTGTCCCACCCATTAGAGTTGCACACTTGATTAAGCAAGACATGTGAGAATATAACAGTAAAAGAATTACATAGAGGTCCATCCGCTAACCAATTTTCATAACAAAAATTAATACAGCCCTCTTTAATGCTCCAGCTAATGTTCTCCACTAGAGTTTTAAAATAAATACTGAAATTCTTTCACAAGTAGGAATGAAAGTAGTCCAAGTTGAGTATTTATCTAAAAGTCTCCAACTTATTTTACTATGTGGTGCTAACAAAGTGTCATGTAAACTTCTAATTCCTATACCCCCTCCTCTACAGGACATGTCATTTTAGACCATTTAATCCAATGATGTTTACTAGCACCCTCAAAATCTCCCCAGAAAAAGTTAGTAAAAACTTTCTCAATATTGTCAAGAACTAATTTAGGGTATAGTAGTACAGAGAGTAAGTGCATTGGTATAGAGTATAAGACATGTTTAATAAGAGTACTTTTGTCCCCTGCATTAAGTAATCTACCCTTCCAAACAGCTAGTTTCTTGCAAATTTTATTCTCTAAAGGTTCATATATGGTAGAAGTCAACCTAGCATAATGCAATGGTATACCCAAATACTTAGTAGCGAAGCTACCTTCAACAAAGCCCCTGGTTCTAGCAATAATAGACTTTCTATTATTTAACATGTAATGAGTAAGAAAAACACTTTAACTCTTGTTTAAAAGGTGACCAGAAGTTTCTTCATAAGATTTAATAAAATTCATAAGAATTTCTAAATTATTCTTACTGTCATTAGCAAAAATGAGCACATCACCTGAAAAAAAAGGATGTGAGAAACTGGAGTAACATTAATAAAATATTTTTAAGGGGTAAGAGTGCCATTGTTGGTAAAACTAGACAAACCCCTACTTAGAAATTCTTCAGCAATAAAAAAAAAAAAAAAAAAAGAGGAGAAATGGGATCCCCTTGTTTTAACACTCTTCAAGAAGAAAATAAACGAGATGTAGTCCCATTGATACAGAATGAATAATTAGTATTGGTTACACACTTAAGCGCAAATTCAATCCAATTGAGGTTAAAACCAAAAAACACTAAGTATATTTCTTAAAAAATTTCAGTTGAGCCTATTAAAATCTTTAACCATATCTCGCTTAAAAACTACATTCCCCTCTCTAGCACTAGTATCCCCTATATGTTTAAGCAACTCTTGAGACAAGAGAATAGCATCAATTATAATTATACCTCCCACAAAGCCATCCTGATTAGAAGAAAAAATTCTAGGAAGAATTTTAGCAAGTCTAGTAGTGGTGATCTTAGAGATAATTTTATACAAAACCTGACACAGGCTAATGGGCCTAAACTGAGAAAAAGTAAGTAGATTATCAACCTTAGGAATGAGCACTAATAGAGCAGAGACTACATCAGTAGGAAGAGAGTTACATTTAAAGATGCTTTGTACAATTGTAATCATATCACTCTTTATTATATCCCAGCAGTCAATGTAGAACCCTGATGAAAAGCCATCAGGTCCTGGTGCTGAATCTGTTGGTATAGCGAATGTAACATCCTTGATTTCCTCTTATGTTGGTACCTTTAATAATAACAATTATCTATGTCAGTAACCAACGTAGGAATATAAGAAAGTAGAGAGGCATTAGAAGAACAAATTGACTTTTAAAAAAAAATTCAACTTCCTTTTGTATGTCAACAAAGCTATCGGTGAAAGTACCATCAATAAGTTGAATGTTGCTGATCTTGCTTTTAGATCTTTTGTATTTAAGCATTAAATGATTTTTTTTAGTGTTTTTATCCCCTTCTTTCGGCCATTTAACTCTAAATTTTTGTTTAACAAAAATGTCCTCTTGCAAAAGAGCTAAATTATACATGCTAAGAACCTTATAATAGGTATCTAAACAACTGTTACCTAGATTAATAAGTTGAGATTCAGCAAAAATAAGTTCATCATTGGCTTGAGACACTTTGTTAAAAATATTACCAAATTCTTTTTTATTCTAATTTTTCGGACAAAGTTTAAGCCTTTTAAGTTTATAAGCAAAAATATCCATACCTTGTAGGTGGCAAAAAGTAGTCCAACTATTCTCCACAGTTGAGAGAAAATTCTCATTTTTTGCCCTCATTCTCTGTAACTTCAAATTAGAAGGACCAAATGTAATAATATTACTTACACTAAAATGCAAGGGAGAATGATAAGAAATAGTCATCTCTAATACTTTAAGCTTGATGTTAGTGTAACTAGTTTTTCCGTTATTAGTGATGCGTGCTCTATCAAGTAACTCAAATTGAATATTATTATTCCTATTAGCATAGCAAGTGTACTTAGGCCCTTCAACACTCATATTAAAATGATTATTACTAGAAATAAAATCCCCAAAATACTCTTTATCCTTAGCAATTCTAAGCTAACCTCCTAACTTTTCAGTGTCTAAGCATATAGTATTGAAATCACCAACTAGCTGCCAAGGGAAAGTCTCTAAAGCTCATTCCAAAGATTTCTCCTAGCAATATAATGACATTTAACATACACTATAGAGAAATAAAAACTACTATTTTTACCTATATTAAGGGTAATAGATTGAGAACCCATATGAACTATATCAAAAGAGAGAGTAGAATTGTAAATAAACCATATCTTACCCCCCCCCCCCCCCCCCCCTCCCCCCCCTCCCCCCCCCCCCCCCCTTCTCTCAACTTCATTAGAAATAACATAATCCAAACCTAGTTTCCCAAGTATATGACCCACCTTAGTAAAACTGGTCATGGGTTCTAAAATCCCTACAAAATCTAACTTAAACTTTTTAACATACCTAGTCAACTGAGCTCGAGATATTGTATTAGCAATACTTCTAATATTCCAAATTAAATAATTATACATTAAGAGAGGTAGATAGTACCTTTTTGGTAGCTATACCAGAAGGTGAGTATCTTTGAGGGGGTTTCCCACCCTTTTTAGAGTGAGCAGAACTTTTTCTTTTGTACATTCATTGCTCACACAGAAATCCAAATTGACAGCCTTCATCAGCTCCTCATTGGTCTGCTTTACTATTACTTCTTTTGGACTGGACATAGCCTCCATAACTTCAGCCACTTGTTTTGCTAAAATAGCTATTTTAGCTTTCTGAGTTGCCTTATTTTTTGCTTTCCTATTTTGGGTTAATTGTCAATCCCTCTCACATGTACTATCAAGAGCACTAGCCAGAGTTAAAACCTCTAGACTTGGTTTGCTTACTAAAATTAGGCCTCCCTCTATGGTGAACTTACCAAGATCTATACCACCGTCCAAACAATCAATGGAAAAAAGGGGTAGCAGGTGTTATCACCTCTAAACTAATGCTTGTATTAGCCAAGCCCTCAGAATTAAGAGGCTTATCCATATAAACATAAGGAATAAGCTATTCAAGAATAGGTTCAATCAAAACAGAAGAAGAAATATTATTGTTAACAACCTTATCAGCATTAACATCACCTATAACAGCAAGAGAAATATCAGAGGGGTGCTTATCTTCAAGAGTATTTAATTCTCCTTCTTTAAGTTTGCCTTTTCTGTTTCTTTCCTTATTTTACAAATTAAACTCTTGTTTTTCATTACATTTAACCACTTCTTACCATCCTTTCTATAAAAAATTATAGGACCAAATTGTTCACAATCATTATTAACTACATCATGTTGAGTCTTAGTCATTTAAGTGATGTGAGCTTTAGGTTGTTGTTTACTATCATTGTGCAAGCTACTCTTGCCATCATTATTTTTTTTATTGGTTTTACTAGTGTCTACAACATTGGATCCTTCCTTACTAACTTTCACATAAGGGCAATTAATGATTTTTTTTTGCAAGTAGAAACATCATAACCCTGTAAAAAACAGTTGTTGCATTACCTAGGAAAATTCTCATGTTAAACTTTTTGCCAATAACCTTTCTCATTAGCATTAGCAGTAGAAGTACCAATCCAAATAGAATCATTCTTGACACTAGATAAATTTATTTCAACACAAACCCTAGCAAACATATATAGGCCTAGCAAGTGTTAAAGTGGCTAAATCCACATCCAGAAACTTGTAGCCCATAGCATGCACAATAGCCTTCAAATAAGATAAATAACAGTAATTCATTGGTAACATAGGAAGACATATTCAAACAGGTGCAACAGAAGATTCAGTTTTGAAAGAAAATCACTAGACCATTTAAAAAGCCTAAAAAGTGCTCACTCAATCTCATGATTAGTCCTATTCCATGCCTTATTAAGATCACTAGGATTTCTCATTTTAATAAAAACATGTCTATTATCCATTAATCCAACAACATGGGTCTCACTAAGTCCCCAATTCTTATGAATCACATAACGAATAACATCCATCTTGGGTCGTCCCCAACTAAATTTAGCTACTAAAGATATTGAAGAGGCAACTCAGCCCTTTGAATATCTATGGAAGAAAAAATCACTGATGGTTTAGCATTCTTAATATGAGGTTGTCGAATAGGCAAATGAATATCATATACCTCAATATTATTAGGGAAAATTATTGTTTACTACACCAATCTATTGGTGGTTAAGATTTTGCATACTCATCTTACAAGATTGACAATTTACATACTCAACCATAAAATATCTATCAATTAACACATTTTATTTGATTTATATTAACTTTTTAAGACAAGTTTGGTCACGTGTGATCATGTGAGCACTTCCAATTATGATTTAAGGGTAAAACAAACATTGCACGTGATCAAAAATCAGTTAAAAAGTTAACATAAGTTAACCAGAGTGTGTTGATTGATGAATTTGTTATATGTATGTAAATTATTAAACTTGTAAGATAAGTATGCATATTCTTAACCATCAATAGGTTTGTGTAGTAAATAATAATTATCCCATATTATTAAGATCAAGTTAATTAAACAAAAGAGAATCAGAGTTTTTACGTGTACTACCTATTAAAGTCGATGCATAAGAAGCTACCTTTTGAGTGAAGGGCTTACCACCTGTAGAGGTCCCCTCCATCACTAGATTGGTCACTCCTTCTGCTGCAAACCCCTCTCCCATTTTCTTATCAGCGCTCATCACATATTCGGAAACCCTAAATATGAAATCTAGGGGGAGAAGGGAGAAAAAATGACTATATAAGATATAAAGAGGATTAGAAATATGAAGGGAGATTAGGAGTAGATGGTACTGTATAGTTTAATCGAATATGAAATAAAAGAGAGAAGAGAGATGGAGGCTCAGATGTAGCGATAGCTCGCCATTTTCATCGCCTTTCTCTCTCTAAAAAAATCAGAGATTAACGGAACTACCAATCATTTAACATGCATGTCTGTACTTCTACTTATTAATGCTTATAAGTCCATATTGAAATAATTGAAGATTTCATGATGTGCATCATGTAGCATTCGAATATGAATCTAAGCTCAATATTCCTCATGTGGGTCCGGTTACTCGGTCAAAATCTAAGAAGCTCAAAATTGGTAATGAAGTGCTTATGACAAAGGAATTAACTCATTTGATAGCTTTGAGCAGCAACTTTGCCGATACATCGAATTTTGGCTATTTCAAGGAGTGGATTAATTCGATGCATGAATCTGCACATTCAATGATTCTAATCTGCCAAGGGGGTGTAATCTAAGCAGCTTATATTAAGTGTATCTAGTGGTCAAAGTCCATACTTAATGATATAGATAAGTGTAAAAGATTTTTATGAATGTATCTAACTAGATTCAAGTAATCTAAGTTGTAGATCTTATCCTGTCATTAGGGTGACGTTTTTGGCTCTATATAAAGCCATATGTATCAAGTTATAAACACACTTGAATGATATAAAGAATTAAGCTTTTTGCTTGTTTATCCTTTTCTCTTATCTTGCAATTTGTGGAATTCGGATTGTTAGTGGCGAGTTAAACCCCGATTCTTATCACTCCCCTTCTTCTCTCTCCGGAGTGTGGTGAATCATCCTAACGGAACTTGTTTGTGGCGCCTTTGGGCTTATCAAGCTTGTTTCATTAGAACCCCAACCCATCTTGTTTGTGGCGCCTTCGGCTTATCAAACACGAAGAGTTGGTTTCTCTCTTGAGTTCTCCTAAAATTCAGTGACTTACCGACATCTTAGCATCCCGGGCACATCATTTCACACATACATACGAGAAGCAGTTACAATCCCTATATATATTTTTTTTACTTTTGAATGATAAGTATCAAAAATGTTATTCAAAAGTAAAATATGGGAACTGTAGTTTCTTCTCGTATGTATTTGTGAAATCTTAAATTATTTTATTCTCATTCTTCCCGTGTAACTCAGGATCTTTCTCATTTTGTTTTGAAAAATATTTATATATTCCGGTTATGACAAGATATATTTCAATAGATTTGATTTTACTTATGCATATATATTTCAATAGATTTGATTTGATTTGATTTCAATTAATATTTGATTTATTTTTTGCCAATTTAGTTTTTTATAATGATTTCAATAACTGGTGAAATGATTTTTTTCGTCAAAGTTTTCTGTCTCTGCAATGATCTTATCATAAACCAATTTTCCATTATAACTCCAAATCCAAAAAATATTTCCATTATTTTCATGTTGTCGATAACTTATTGTTTTTTGTTGGTTTCTTCTACAAACAAAGACTTCTAATATCACCAATATCAACAATGAAAAGGTAACAGCACAAACAATTAGTAGAGTTGTAGTTCTTTTATTCTTCTATTTCTTCGTAGCACCTATTTCTTCTGGAGGACATTCCTTTAAACCAGTAAAATTACCACACGTCTTTATTTTATCTAAAATCTTAAACTGAAAGGTGTTGAAAAGGTTGTGTGTTGGGAACAGGACCCTCTAATCGGTTGTAAGACAAGTTAAGAGATATTAAACTCACCAGTGTATCAAAGCTATGCGGAATCGAACCAGAAAATTGATTATGCGACAGACTCAGATTCTGTAAAGTAATCAATTGCCCAACTTGTTGTGGTATCTCACCTGAGAGTATATTTTGTGCAAGGTCAAGATCCAGAACATGAAAACTTCCTATTTCGAAAGGAATATCTCCGTCAAGTGATCTATTTTTGCTCAAGTCCAAGAGCCATAACTTAGAGCACCGAGACAATTGCTCAGGGACCGAGCCTGTTAGGTTATTGGCGGTCAAGTTCAGAGTTTCAAGGTTAGGGTAGTCACCAACTTCAACCGAAATATTCCCTATCAGCTCATTATTACTTAAATTGATGTCAAATAATAATTTACCCAAATTTTTCGGAACGTGTTCAGTAAGATGGTTTGAAGAAAGGTCGAGGCTTTGTAGCTTTGGTGCTAGCCCAATCTCTGCCGGTATTCTCCCAGAGATGTTATTGTTATAAATTTGAAGTGTAGAAAGATTCTGAAACAATCCCCAGTTTCAAAATAGCTTTCCGGAAATGTTATTATAGCTCAAATCTAAGAGATACAAATGAGGATATACCCCAAAGTCTTCGGATATATCACCCGTTATATGGTTCCCGTCAAGTCTAACTCTTTGCAAGCTGGTACATGTTTTAAGTGTTTTTTGGGACCTTGCCTGTAAAATTATTACTTGTTGCCCCCAAGTGTGTCAGGGATCCACTTTTGCATATATTATGGGGCAATTGGCCACTGAGATGGTTATCACTAATTTGAAATTCTTTCAATTTTGTATTATTATTTAGTGAGACAGGAAGTAGTCCTCCAAGTTGGTTCCCCGCCAAGGATAACTTAGCAAGACTTGTTAGGTGACCAATTTCTCTTGGAATTGCGCTCACAAGTTTATTTTCCCACAACAATAAAATTTCCAAGCTGGACAAGTTCCCTATAGAACTTGGAATTGAACCTGACAAGCTGTTTCGATAAAAAGCCAATTGTGTAAGAGACCTTAAGAAACCAATTTCTTTTGGAATCATTCCACTAATATTATTGCCAAAGAAGTGCAAATATGTCAATCTAGAGAAGTTCCCAATAGAACTCGGAATCGAGCCTGACAAGTAGTTTGTTGAAAAGTCCAGCGGTAAGACTCGTCAGCTGAGCAACCTCTCTTGGAATTGTGCCAACAAGTTTATTTCTCCACCGTTAAGTTGGATAAATTCCCTATAGAGCTCGGAATCGAACATGAAAAGTTGTTTTTTGATAATTCCAGATCAGTAAGACTCGTTAGCTGACCAATCTCTCTCGGAATTGCGCCAACAAGCTGGACAAGTTCCCTATAGAACTAGCAATTGCGTCTGACAAGGAGTTATGTGATAAGCCCAACTGATTGAGCGATCTTAACCTCTGTTTTAAAAAGCGCGCTACATTGCGCTACGTTTCCCGATATAGCGCTTTTCGAAGAAGAAATGACTACGCTAAAACACTATTTGGATGGAAAAGCGTTAAATTCGCGTTATTGAGACCAAAAACACAAAAAGCGTGAAATATTGGACTGATATCATAGATAGTGAGTATTTAATAAAAAAAACAGCAGCATTCCTACGTCGTTTTCATCAAATAATCAACTAACCCAATTAACCCCAAACACACCGATACAAACAAAAAGACTTTTACTCTCTCAATTTAAGCGGCTGCCACCCAATTAATCATCTCGATCTCTCCTACGTCCACCACCACCCGACGTTCATCGCCCCCGACATCTACCCAACTGGTTAATCATGGAGGAGTCATCCTCTGCAAGTCAGTCTGACTCCTTTTTCCTTCTTAATTATGATTAACTAATAATGTTCTGAATTTCGATTAATTGTTCGATTTTGAAACCTTACTATTGGTTATACTTTTTAGAATATTTTGAGTGCTTTTTTCACTTCACTAAGTTGCCTTTGTGTTTTATGCTCTAAATATGCCTCGTTTTACTTTTAGTTACTACTCTAGTACTTGTATTGTATAATATAATTGCGAGATTGTAATTTTGTTATTTTAGATGATTTATTTGCTTAACTAAACGGCCTACACATCGTCTTGTTTTTAACCTTTTAATTTTGTTAACATAATTAGTATAAATTGTATTACTATCTAGTGTTATATTTAATTATTTATATATATTTAGACAAAAAAAGTACAGCGCAAAGCACTATATTGTTACGCTATTTGCGCTTTTAGCGTTTGTCTAGAAAAAAAAGCTATGCTAGCTAGCGATAACGCTATTTAAAACATTGATCTTAACGAACCACTTTCTTGCGGAATTCTGCCAACAAGTTTATTTCCCCACAAATATAGAACCTCCAAGCTGGACAGGTTCTCCACAGAGCTAGGAATCGTATCTGACAAGTTGTTTTGTGAAAAGTCCAACTCTGTAAGACTCGTTAGTTGACCAATTTCGGATGGAATAAATCCATAAAGAGAGTTGTTGGAAAGATTGGTTGTAGTCAAATGGTGTAAGGATGAGAAGTTAAGCTCGGAAAGCTTACCTTTCAGACTGTAAGGATTAATGGTGATATTGTCGACTCTACCGGCCTTGTTGCAACTAATTCCGTACCAACTAATGCAATGGTTACTCGGGTTTGGGTTTATGATTACCCAAGATGATAGAACGGCTTGGCTTTGTTTGTCGAGACTAGATTTCCACTTCAAAAGAGGCAATTCCTCTTCGTTATTAGCTCGAGGTGTTTGTTAGTTGCAAACGAAGAACCTGAAGAAGAATGAAAAGGAAAGATGGAAGCATAAAGGATCACAATAAGAAAAACAACCTGAGGTATGTCGTAGGATTTTCATTGTTTTTAATACTATCATTTACAAAACTGAAATTCCTATCCGCTGTTCTAGTTGCAGTTTTGCAGTTAGGTTCCAAGTGAAGTTGCAACCACAGTTGGAACCTAAGTATATCGATGGACAGAACAGTAAAGTTAAATGTACTTGAATTAATTCACACGCACATTTAACAACGGAGTTCACCCAACTGGGCTACGTCTCCGGGGCACTCACCCATATTATGATATTATAATTTTGTTAAAACCATTTGTCTTGTAGCCGCGTTTGGCAAACTTTATATTTATTCATTTAATTGTTCATTTAGCTCGCAAGTGTTTTCTTTTAAAATTTTAATTTTGTACCAACAGGTTTCATTTTCCTTTTGTTTAGAAAGGTCACGCCTTGATGTTCGTTTTACGGATTTTGGGGTGTGACACAACCCATAGAAGATTTAAAACTAAAGTTGACCCTTTGTTAAAACCGATGAAAAATAGATATCATTCTATTATAATAACGAAAAATGAACATGCTCAATTTTGTTCAATTTTGCCTAATTTTTTAAAAAATACCCTCAATATGTTTTAATAATTACTAATATAACTAATCTAATTAATTAACAATTTGTTTTTACTATATTTTACTAATTACGAATGTATCCTAAATTAATTAAGAATTCGTTTTGACCTGCATAACTACAATAAATGATAATAAATCTGAATATTATGTTCAAAATAAAACATATTACGATATTTATGTCATTACGCATCTCACACGCAATGCGTGAGTAACTTTTACTCGTATAACATAGGGGCAGAAAAAAAATACGTAAACTCAATCCGTACGGATTGGGCGGGTTGAATGTCCAAAAAAAATCAATCCGTCTCGTCCCAATCCGCTATATATTTTGTGGGTTGGGTTAGGGTTGGGGTTTTCAAACCGCGGGTCAATCCGCCCCAACCCTTTTCAACCCGCAATATACATATATAATTATAAATATATATTTTTATATTTATATATACATTGTGTGTATTTTAATATAACAACTTTCCATTCTTTTTATATTTTAGTTTTGTTACTTGTTTGCGAATGTTATAAACGTATTTTGATTGTTTTTAATTTATATTTTTATTTGAAAAATTCAATTTATTTTAAAATTTAGGTTAATTATGCAAAATATGAAAAATAAAATACCAAAATAAAAATTTAATAATCAATCTAAAACCAACCCACCCCAATCCACAATTTATTTTGCGGGTTAGGTTGGGTTGGGGTTTTAATTGTAACGGATTGGTTTAAGTTGGGTTGAGTTGAGATTTAAATTTTACCAACCCGTCCTAATCCGTCCCGCTATTTATTTTGCGCGTTGGATTATAATTGAAATTAATGCTCCTCGTGCCCACCCTTAATATAATACATGCTATAAATGACAAAAACATCAAAACCAGGGAACTTTAGATTTTTTCGCCTTCGATCTTATTTGTTACTTGTTAGAAAAATTAACAAAGCATACTCAAAAAATTTTAATTAACAAAATCATATTCATGTAACTTGTATATAAGTGTCTAAAATTATTTTTTTACTCTATTTGTACCAAACACTTTATTTCTATAAAATCTCACCCTCAATTTATTCTAGCTACCGCCGCCGTTCCCCTGTTGTCATCACAGTCTGCCGCCATCACAGTCATCGGACTGTCTCCATCTCCCAATCGCCTTCCTCCTCCATCGTCGCGACTCATCCGCCGTCTACCTTCCCCATCCCTCTCTATATATATGTATATGTATATTAATATCGCATGTATCTCTCCTGTCACCACTTTCAGTCTTGACAGTCATGAGAAAGATTTCGACGACGACGGCGGACATGTGTGACAGAGGCGGCGGTGGGCGGACGTGACAAATACGGACTGGTTTGGACTTGTCTAGGAAAGAAAATGGACTAAAATTGTAATGAAATAAAATGAGTTTATTTATAAATTAGTCCCTAAACTTATATGAGAAATGTAACTAGATGTTAAAGGTTTGAGAGTAAACATTTTAAATGCTATTTTAATAGAAAATAATTTGTGAACACTTCGTAGTCCGTATAATAATAGATCAATTAACTAACACATGGAAATAAAATGGTACAATTTTTTTTACAACTTCATACCCTGTTTTTTTCGATTTCATACCCTAATTTTTTTCAATTTCATACCCCAATTTTATTTACTTCATACCCCGTTTTTATCTGAGTTCGTACCATTTTTTTTTACTCTATACCCTAATTCTTTTGAGTTTATACCCTGTTTTTTTATTTCATGTTAATACCTTTTTTTTCGATTTTATATCCAATTTTTTTCTACTTCATTCCCCAATTTTTTTTGAGTTTATATCTCAATTATTAAAGTTTATATCATTATTTTTCAAGTTCATATCCCAATTTTTAAAGATATGAACTCGAGTTCATACCATTATTTTTCGATTTCATACCCTAATTCTTTTCGAGTTCATATCCCGTTTTTTCATTTCATCTTCATATCTTTTTTTTCGAGTTTATACCTTTTTTTTCAGTTCTTACCCTAATTTTTTAAGTTTATATCCCAATTATCAAATATATGTTTTTGATAATATAATTTTTGAGGGTATGTTTTTGTTAATATAATAGGGATAGTGTATGCTTTTTTTTTTTTTTTTTGTTAATTCCCCCTGGATTAATGAATAAGCAAGTTTGAAAATCCAAACACAGTAAATAGAGTTACCTTGTTAACTATACAATTATACGTCTCGTTAAACTTATCAGTTGAACATTCAGTACCAATTTCTGCAAGTCATGTTATATGAATCTTTAATTATTACGTTAGAACTTTCCTTACCAAACATGGATGTATCGTTTGTACAAATCAAAACTTGAAAATTTATCCTTTAAGCTCATTCAGTTGAATCAAGAAAAAAGTTGTCATTAGGCCTAAACAGCAAGATACGAAAACAATGGTCAATGACATTATATACCACGTTGTAATCCTTACTAATAGGGAAATTCGAGAATCCACACATCAGGTAGCCGACTTCGAAACCCATAGCACAAAAAAAACTAACCATGGTCTACTACTTTAACAGTGTTTTCAATTGAGCATTAATAAACCCAACATTTAGTAGCATACGCTAACCCTGTTTCTTTTCAAGTTGTGTTTTCGGTAGTAGTTCAAATGAATGGACATCATCTGTCAAGACATCTTCATCAATTTCGATTGTCACTAGTTCTCTAACCCTTCTAAATTGATTCATTATAACTTTGTTCGCAATGGGTATATTTTTCCTGAGTATAAGCCCTCTTACAGTAGACGGGTTGTTCACAACCCTTTTTACTTTTGGATTCAAGAAACCCTTTGTTTCATTTGGTTTCTTTATTTCCTTTCACTTTTCTTTTTGCATACACTACATTTTGCTTCCTCTTTTCTTTTTTCCTTATCAGCTAATCCGACGTCACAGATAAAATCTTCTCACTTGTGTTTTCCCAGCTTGCAATCTTAATTAATATCTTCAAAAAAACACACAAATTATCTGATATACCACTTGATTTTTTTCTATACGATTGTGTAACCATGTGGACTGCTTGTTCGTCTACTACGTCAAGGTGCTTCAACTCTGTTATTTTTTTATTTGCTTCCTCAATTATCTGGTGATAAATCTCCAAACTTTCTAATTAAACTGTCAACTTGAATATGTACCACCTATTTATTTGTTGGAGACCATGGTTTAATTTTTTCAATTGCATGTTCCGCTT
Organism: Primula veris; assembly: GCA_963682055.1. Lineage (NCBI taxonomy): Eukaryota > Viridiplantae > Streptophyta > Magnoliopsida > Ericales > Primulaceae > Primula > Primula veris. The sequence continues at coordinate 15,598,354 of OY821743.1, read as the reverse complement.
CTGTTTTTCTTCCGTGAGACCTGTTAAATTAGTGGGCTCTATAAATTAATACATAATAACTTTTATATTTACCAAGTTTGCAATTGCTTAATTCATAAAACAAGTACATGTTTTACTATACATAATGGGTAAAACACGTACGATGACCTTTTAAAAAAGATCAATTTTTTAATCAGAATTACAGTTAAACACGTATGATGACCATTTAAAAAAGATCAAATTTTTAAGTGAGGGGTGATGGACCGATGGTGGGATGTAACAGAATGTCCTCCCCGGCCAAATGCATGTCGGAAATATTTTTTACATGAGAAATCTATTGAAAAAAAACAATTCAGCATAGCTGTTACTCATAATTTCTTCTAACACAAATCTCATTTTCGTATAAGGCTTCTTACAATGGAATTTCAAACTAACATTTTCACGAAATGAAAATTAATGTGCTACATAATATCTAACAGCTTAAAAGTTAGAAGTAATTAATTAAAATAAACTCTAACCGGGCAAGCAGAAACCAAAAATATGAAAGTGAAGAAATTGAATGTGCATGGTAGTGAGAAACTGAAACTATTTTTCGAACTCTACCAACAAAAAACCAAAGCCATACCTTAATTGAAGTTATATATGAAAAATACACCCCAATTTGTAGATGAAATGTAATACAAGTATACGTCTCCTTTGCAATTTTGTAATTTCGTAATCATCGCAATTTTTTGGGTTTGGTTTAAACTAAGCATAAGTAAACGGAATCAGGTCTTTTGATGTGAACATACCACTAATTAACACGAGCCTTCATTTCTTTAAATCTCGGCCACACGAGCAACCATATATATTATTGTGCACGTGATTAGTAACAAAAATTAACAGATGAATGTGTTGTTAAAAAGGGTTTGATTTTATGTCAAATATCAATATAAACAAAAAAACTGTCACAGCTTTAATAGATAAATAATCCATCATCACAATCAAAACAACATAGAAAATAGGTTCAACTATTTGCAAAAATCTTCAAAAATATAATCTCATTTCTTTCCGACCGGATTACCGTATGATCATTCTCCCTCAATCCCAATATAATCTCTAAATCTTGTAAATATATCTCTAACTCGCCATCACCGAAATGAAACGTGTGTCTCATCACACCACCTATCCAATAAAGTTGTAAGCAGTGCTCGATCAACAGTGTAATTACATACAAGGTAGATACCATAGAACCGTTCTAATCATATTCTTCATTATCCTTGAATGGCTTGATATCTTCAAGTAATTGCAAAAATATTCAAAATTATAATCTCATTCCTCTCCTACCGGATTACCGCATGACTATCCACCATCAATCCCAATATAATCTCTACATCATGTAAAGATATCTCTAACTCGTCATCGCCGAAATGGAACGTATACGTCCTTACTAGGTTCGCATCCACTCTCCCAGACGTCTAAACCCGTTCTGATCGATGACCAGTCTGGCATAAGATCCCCTATAATGCATGGTCCCGGGTCACCCATAAAGAACCTATATAAAAAATAGATATCAAATAAAATAATTTGTCTAAATATATAAAACGGGTAAATATGAACAAAATCACAGTTTTTTTCATTTTTTCCGAATCCAAACATTAACAACCAATGGCAACTAAACATATTGTTCTAATCCAATTTTACTAAAACCCCCTAATTTGCCAAAAGAGTAGACATGAAAACTAATACTATTTTTATTTTTTTTCCAATCCAAACAAAATAAATAATATACACAATTAATGGTATCTAAACAATTAGTAATAACCACTTCAATCATCAAATTGTCATAAAAAAACATAATTTGTATAAAACGGATAAAATATGAAAAAACCTAATTTTTCTAAATTTATCACAATGCAAACAAGATAAATAATATACACAACCAAACGCAAATAAATAAAACAATTAGTAATTACCATATAAATCAACAAATTTTACTAAAAACCCCAATTTGCCAAACGGGTAGATATGACAAACCCTAACAATTTTTATTTTTTCTCAATGCAAACAAGATAAGAAATATACACAATTAATGACAAATAAACAATTAGTAATAATCATCTAAATCAATAAATTTGCATAAAAACACTAATTTCTATAAAACGGGTAAATATGATAACCCCTAACTTTTTCCAATTTATCCTAATACAAACAAAATAAATAACATACACAACCAAAGGCAAATAATCAATTAGTATTAAACATCTAAATCAACAAATATTTATAAAAACCCTAATTTGTATAAAACGGATAAAAATATGAAAATCCTAACTTTTTTAATAATATACACAACCAATGTCTACCAAACAATTAGTAATAACCAGTTATTAATCAAAAAAATTGCATAATTTTTATTTTATTACCTAAATTACAAATTTAAAGTAAATAAAATAGAGAATAAAAAAAATACGTGTCGAAGAGTATAAAAATGAGTAAGAAAGTGGCTCAATCGGAGTAAATGATGATTGGGGCGAATTTTTTAGGTGTTAGGGGAATTGAGTTTTTTTTTTTAGTTTGAAAATTTGTTGAGTGTTGAGAATTAGGGGTGTGAGCTGTTTTTACGACGCAGGGGTATAGTGGTCATTTTACATGTAAACCGTACGTCATACATACGGACCGTACTTTTAACCTACGGGTTGACCAGAGACACAAACCGTAGTTTTGACATACAATACTTATTAAGTATGATTCGCACTTTTAAGTACGTTTTGCCGTGAATTCAAATAAATTGTAGTGAAAAAATACAGCCTTAAATTTAATATATGAAATAACTTCCAAATCTAAATTTAACGACAATAAAGCTGGTAAAGCCAAACCCAATTAAGAATACAACAATTCAAGATACGAATATTGGTGAATTAGACAACACTACTATTAACGAAGTAAAAAAATTAGTCGGATTGTGGGCAAAAGATCCGCAAATTCAATCCGTAATCCAACACGCATGGATTGGGATGGGTAGAGTGTACGAAAAAAAATCAATTTGCCCCGTCTCAATCCGTTATATATTTTGCGGGTTGGGTTAGGGTTGGGGTTTTCAAACTGTTGGTTAATCACTCATTTCAACCTGCAATATATATATATATATATATATATATATATATATATATATATACACATTGTATGTATTTCAATATATCAACCTCTCATTCTTGATATATTTTAGTTTTGTTACTTCTTTCTAAATGTTCTAAACATATTTGGATTATATTTCTCTTTAAAAATATTCAATTTATTTTCAATTTGAGTTGATTATGCAAACTATGAAAAATAAAAAACTTAAATGAAAATTTAAGAATCAACACAAATTCAACTCGCCGCAACCCGCAATTTATTTTGCTGGTTGGGTTGAAGTTTTAATTGTAACGGGTTGAGTTTAGGTGAGCTTTAAATTTACCAATCAGCCTCAATCCGTCCCGTAATTTAATTTGTGTATTAGATTAGGATTGAAATCAATACGCGCCAATCCGTCCCGTGTCCACCCAAAATGGTAAAGATTGGTGCTTTTTTGAAGTGGAGAAGAGTGACAGATTTAGAGAAAATGAAAAAGAGGCTTGATTTTTACACTACAAATAATCTGATTTCACGCACAAACCGTAAATACAGAATACGAACCATAAGTCTAGACTACGAACCCTAAATATGACATACTGTGTAGTATTGAAATTTATTAGTCTACCAAAGTTTAGTAGTTTTTACCATTTTAGCAAGCGCACCCACATTCGATCGAAAACTGTGAGTTGACGATCTAATAAAATGTGGGTTTATGATGAGCAATGTCCTATCTCTGTATCATTGTAAGTAATCGGGTGACGTCATCGTATCTACTTCACCAGTAATAAGTCAGTGGTGGCAATTATTCCACTTGTTTATAAATCCATAGAAAAAATTGAGGGCAATCGTATTTTTGTTTCATCACATATCTTCTATCTTTGTCGTGGGCCGTATCGGCTTTCTAAATGTCCGTAAGGACAAGACGAATAAAACCAAACTGGCTCATAAAATTGATCGCGGCGTGACTCTCAATCTTCTCATTACATATGAGTGGAACACACAAATGCCACATTGCACGACCCCGTATGCGATAGTCAGGATGGTCATCGATGTTCCCGTACGGCTGTCAGTCTATCAGTAATCCAAAAAAATCATATACAACATATAATATGTAACAAACAATCGAAAGTATAATATGTAACAAACAAACAATCATATACATGTTCATGCAATAACTGGTCAAACTGTTCCAGTATATGAGCCACAATATGGTGGGTATAAGTGGATTATCGCACGTCAACATTTTTCATCTATAATAATACAAGTAAAGTAGATGAACAATAAATACAAACAAAATAACTAGATGATAAATACACAAATAATAGAAATCGAATACAAAAATTAAGTAATATCATATTTACTTCACACTGTATATCATATTTACCTCACATATCAAGAAACATCACCGCACCGCTTATTCTTTCAGCTTTACCCCGAAAAAACCTGCACATATCGGCCTCCAACCAAGCTAAGAGAGCTGATCCCTAACTATATTGTGCACACGTATCCATATCCTCCAAAATGGCAGAGGCGATAGTGCAATCTGATCACTGATCTTATCAGAAAAAATATTTGCAACATGGAAGCTAAACAATTAAATATGAAGAAGCATTAACTATTTTTATTTTTTTCCAATCAAAACAAGATAAAGAATATACACAATTAATGATAACTAAAAAATTAGTAATAACCGTCTAAATCAACATTTTTTTTTAAAAACCCTAATTTGCCAAATGGGTAAATATGAATAAACACTAACTATTTTTATTTTCTCTCAATCAAAACAAGATAAGAATTATACAAAATTAATAGAAACTAAACAATTGGTAATAAACATCTAAATCAACAAATTGGCATAAAATCCTAATTTGTATAAAACGGGTCATATGAAAACTTAACCTTTTCCAATTTATCACAATCCAAACAAGATAAATAATATACACAATGAAAGAAAAATAAACAATTAGTAATTACCATATAAATCAACAAATTTTACAAAACCCCCTAATTTTCCAAACGGATAGATATGAACAAACCATAACTATTTTTATTTTTTTCCGATCAGAACAAGATAAAGAATATACACAATTAATGTCAACTAAACAATTAGTAAATTGGCATAAAAACCCTAATTTGTATAAAACCCTAACTTTTTACAATTTATCATAATCCAAACAAGATAAATAATATACACAATCAAATACAACTAAAAAATTAGTAATAAACATCTAAATAAAAAAAAATTCATAAAAACCCTATTTTTTTATAAAACGGAAAAATGTCAACAACCCTAACTTTTTTTAATTAATATAAAAAAAAATTAATAATCAATTAATCACCAAAAAAATTGGCATAATTTTTATATTTTTTCCTATTTTGCAAATTAAAACTATATAAAATAGAGAATAAACAAGGAAATAAATAAATAACTTGAATTAGGGTATGTGATTCGGTGAATTAAAGCAAAAAAATGTGGTTTAATCGGGGTAACAAACGGATTAGGGATGAAATTAGGGGTATATGGTTTTTTGGGGGCGAATTTGGTTTAATTGGGTGTGTTTTTTTGTTTTAGTGTAAACTGTGTTTGTGAAAAAGGGTGAGGGATTAAGTTTTTCGACATAGGGGTATTATAGTAATTTCACATGTAAACAGTAAGTCATATTTACCGATCGTAGTTTTGAATTCGGTTTGACTGAAGCAATAACTGTAGATTTGACATACGGTCCGTAGTCTAAATTTAAGGTTCATAATCTGAATTTACGGTTTGTGCGTCAAATTATTTATAATGGAAAAATCCAACCTCAATTACAAAAAATATAACACCTAAAAAAAAAAGGAGTGCATAGATTTGTATAACCAACTAGTTTTAAACAAATTTATAACCAATTACCTGCAAATACAGCCTAGTCACCAATCAAACATAGCGAACATCATTAATTTTCAAGTTTACTCGTATTACTTTTCCATACCTACAAATCAGAAGGCTCGGTTTTCTTTTGAATTTACATATGGGAAGCTATTAATCTACAAGTTTTAAAACGACAATAAGTAATAGATTGTTAGTACTTAGTAAGTCCAACCAATACCTATATATATATATATATATTGTTTGAAATTAAAAAGAAATATAAGACCTTATCTTACATCAATGTTCTTCGTCTGGGACATGATATGTATTACAAAACCGAAATTGAACAATTATTCTAGCTCCATCCATCACTCTTTTGCATAACAAAACTATAATTTGAAAGTTATATGACTGTTGAAACAAACTTGGGAAGTAGCAAATTTGAGTCATTTCTAAAAACATATGCGGGAAACTAAGGTTCACATGCTTGAGAATGGATTTTATCAAACAAATCTCGTGGTAAAGTAAGAATGAACTTAATGGGTATTAAAACTGGAGTGATATAGATATTCAAAGACACGTCTTATTTATATGAACTATAAAGGAAAAAAAGAGCTCAGAGTGACTTCATAACTAAGCCGCATATATGAAATGGGAAATTTTAGGAACCCTACTTAACAATGAGATTGCTTTATATACTGCACTAGTTTTTAACCTTTTCCTTTTTTAAATTATAGTACTACTCCTTTTCTTGTTCTTTTTCTTAATTATAGTACCCCTGAGTACTCACCATACCTAAGTTATATATTCCACTACTTTTTTTGTTTTTAAATTTTTTGGCCATAGTGCTCCGATGCATATATATATATATATATATATATATATATATATATATATATATATATATATATATACCGACATTCGGAGCAAAAGTCGACCAAAACAAAGTCGAGACGACTAAACCAATGCAGTATTTTTTCCTTCTTTTTCTTAATTATAGTACCCCTGAGTACTCACCAAAACTCAAGTTAAATATTAATTGCACTGTTTTTTTTTTCTACTTTTATTTTTTGGCCATCGTGCTCTGATGCACTATATACTATATATATACCGACATGCGGAGCAAAAATCCACCAAAACAAAGCCGAGCCAACGACCAAAATCCAATCCTAGCAAAAATCCACCAAAACAAAGCCGAGCCAACGACCAAAATCCAATCCTATCAATTAGTATGGTATGGTATGATATGGTATAGTTTGAAATTTAAATTGATTTAGTTTGCAATTTGAAATTCCTATCCGCTGTTTTAGATGCAGTTTTGCAGTAAGGTTCCAAGTGAGGTTGCAACCACAGTTGGAACCAAGTGTATTAATGGACAGAACTGTGTAAAGTTAAATGTACTTGAAATAATTCACACGCACATTTAACAACGGAGTTCACCTAACTAGGCTACGTCTCCGGGACACTTACCCAGATTATGATATTATAAAAAGCTTACAATATAGGATTCAAGTCTTAATGAAAAACTCTTAAACTCTCTCTAGTTTTTTCTGCCTATCTCTATATTGCTCCTACTTTCATAACTATCAATTATAAATCAATGGCATCCCACCATTGTTTTCTTTTGTAAGCTCTTTGTGTATTCTCTCTAGAATGAGTTCTTTATAATTTAGAACACACACTTTTTACAAGCTAAAGTTACTAAGTATATAAGCAAGTAAAAAATAATCTTCTATCTTCAATATCTTTTGATTGCTTTTGACTTTGTTGATTGGCTCCAATCTTTCCAAGTATTACTTGATTCTACACCGTGGATTGACTTCAATCATCATTGGCTAATACCTGTTTAGTAACAAGCTTGAAAGTAGAAGTTAGTCTTTTCCTTTGAAAGGAAACATATAGAGATAATATCTTTTAAAGATAATATATTTTCATAAACATATGAAACATTCAATTCCATATAACAATCAATCTTTAAACGTATCTTTACTGAATATGATAAGGACCAAAGATTAAAATAAGTGATAAGGACAAGCATAAGAGTAGAGATACATATTAAAAGGAAACATAACCTCATAAACTAATCTTTTATTTTTTTTAGAAAACATCTTTCCTTAACACTATGATATTCTCAATTTAGGCATATTAAACCTTTAAGATCACATGAGAATATATCCTGCATACTGTAGAACAAATAATAATCAATAAAGAACAGTTATGCAGATTTACAGAACTAAACAGAATACTGCTGAACAGCAGGTTGCAACTGAGGTTGCAACTGGTACTTGAAACCTAACACTACTGATTTAGTAGGTTGTAACTGAGGTTGCAACTGGTACTTGAAACCTAACACTACTGACTTAGTAGGTTGTAACTGAGGTTGCAACATTGCTTGAAACCTGTCAACACTGTCTTAGTTCTTTACAAACAGTTAGGATAATTTAGTGAAAACCAATAGACAACAAATAATATTTAGACCAGAAATATGGTCCTAACAATCTCCCCCTTCGTCATTGGTTTTGACAAATCAATTAAGTTTATAAACCACATAAATCCACCTGCAAATATAATTCAACACAGTCTTTTTCTGTATGTCTTAGATCAATACTATTTGAGGTATCTGTTTTAAGCTCCCCCTGCAAGTTAGAGTTACAGGCACTATATAAGCACAAGATATATCCATTCAGTAAGTTTTCAGACCAGATTCAAGTTTAAAGACAATCATACTTCAACAGGAAATTTCAGAAAGAAATTGCAGAATTATTAAGGCCAAACAGGCACAAGCATAGTCTTGGTACAGCAATTGTAATTGAACTTTAAAACTTGAAATTAAAAAAAAAAACATTAAACTGAAGCATAACACATGAACATAAACTTTTCTTTTCTCCCCCTATTTGTCACAACCCTGACTCACTAGTCACGAGGTATGTCTGACTGGGGTGGTCTCTCTCTTAGAGGTGTTTCTTTGACAACTTCTTCATCTTCATTCTCACTGCTTATGGAAAACCCATCATCACTGTGAGTAGCATCACTATTCCCTTCATCCTCACTTTCAATTAGATTCACCAGGAGCTTCTTAATTTGGTAATCATCAGCCTCCAATTCAGCTCTCCTTTCTTCATTATAAGCCAGCTTCTGTTTCAAATACCACCTTACTCCTTTTTTCTTTTCTGAAGGAGCACTAGAAGTCTCCTTTTCCTTTCCTTTGTCACCAGAAATGTCATTTACATGCCCTTCTTTTAGCAGTTTTGCTGAGATATACAGGGCAGAGGGACAATCTATGATTGGTTCTGTGGCTATTCTAATAGGAGGGGATCCAGCCATAGGTAAGACTTGAGCCATAATCACCCCAGTGATTAAACATGGAAAAGGTAGCAGAATGGAGTGTGAATCAGAATCATTGAAGTCTCTAATCAGATTAAATACATGATTACCAAAATTAATTGGCAAAGATGACATTATCCTGTAGAGAAATATAGTCATATCCTTGCTTACTTTAGATGGCTGCTTAGTGGGATTCCAATTGAACCTAGCTATTTTGTGCAGCACACTGGCACACAAGGTGAGGGATGATGTTTTAATGGAGCTACCATCAAATCTATTGTTCTTTCCAGTTAGAACTAAAGCAATAATTTCCATGTCTGGCTCAGCACTATTAACAGTAGGGCTAGGTGAACTTAGATATTCATTTATCAACTTAGGGGTAAAATCTAGAGTTACACCCCTCAAAAATACTCTGCCATAGGCAGGATCACCCTCATCAAACACATTACTACTTAGATTAGCATAGAATTCTTTAATAACAGCAGGATAGTAAGAATCAGGATAAGAAATAGTTCTTTCTAGGCCAACATCAGATAGCAATTTCTCAATATGAACTTGAATATGTGGATAACTGACCAAATTGAGTCTTCTTTCACTGTGTATCTCCCTACCAGCAAAAGACCTAAACCTCCTATACATGGTCCTACTCCAGAACCTAGGATCAATCTCATTAAACTTAGATTTATAAGAGAAAACAGCAGAAATATGATCATCCTCCAAAGATCTCCTAGCACGTTTCTTAGTTCTCTGTTTCTTAGATGAGGTAGACTCACTTACCTTAGCTTTTGAGCCTGCCCTAGTTGGAGATTTAGTCATGAAGTCCCTAAGTGTGCAGTCATCATCACTGTTAGGAATAGGGTTTTTAGGAAAGTTTGCAGACATGGTTGCAACTAGGGTTAGACTTGAGCTTAGAACCTCGCAGTAGGTTTTACAGAGAACTTAGGGATTTTTAGTTTAATAGAAAGAGAGAGAGAGTAATTGTGTAATTGATTCTGATTTTTGGATATTAATAGAGGTTTATGTAAAAAGCAATAAAGTCCAAATCTTTTTACAATTAGAAAAAGATACACTCAAATCAATTTAGAAACAGATTTTGCTTGAATTTAGGAGATTTTTTTAAGTAACAGAATTTAAAACAGAAAAATCACAGCAAAATCACGAAGGAAATAACCAGCCAAAAATACAGATAAACATTCCTATTTAAAACAGATTGATCCAAAATTTGAAAATTCAAGAGTTGAAGCTTTATAAGGAAATTTGACTTGATTCAAGGTAAAGATAGCAATTGAAAAGATATTTAAGCTTTTGGAAAAAACTAAAATCTAGCAATTTACCCAAGAAGATATGTTTATCATTGAATAACTCGAATAAAGATTAGATTTTAGGAGCTTATATTGAGCAAATCCGTTTTTATCTCTACACAAAAACTAGTTTGATGACCTCAGCAAGGAAAGAGTATAAGTGATGTCAAAAATAACAAGACTTAGTCTTGGCTGTTACAATATAGACTGAGGTTTCAACTGATGTTGCAACTGAACTTGCAACCTGCTTCTTTGAGCATGAAGTTTCAACTGATGTTGCAACTGAACTTGCAACCAACAAAAAAAAATGCACTTTGTGCTTTCAACTCTGTTTTTGAGACAAGTTACCTCACATCTGTTTTTGAGACACCAAAAAGCGTCTTTTTCAAAACAAAAACATCATAGCTCAATCAAGACTTAACCTTAGAAATAAAAATTATTGAAGGTACTCAACACAGACATATTTAGCAAGAATATTCAATTAGATCTATAATGACATACCCCTATGTCACTTCTTAATTATTCAAACTTGTTTGTATCAAGGGGCTTTGTGAAAATATCTGCTAATTGTCTTTCAGTTGAAACATGTTCTAAAATTAAGCTCTTTTCTTCAACTAGTTCTCTAATAAAATGATGCCTTAGATCAATATGTTTAGTTCTGGAATGTTAAACTGGATTTTTAGCTAAATCTATAGCACTTTTCTTATCACAAAACAAAGTTAATATTTCTTGTTTAACATTATAATCAGTTAACATCTGTTTCATCCATATTAGTTGAGTGCATCCACTTCCAGCTGCAATATATTCTGCCTCAGCAGTAGATAAAGATATGCAATTTTGCTTTTTACTGAACCAAGAAACAATGTTGTTTCCAAAATAAAAACAACCACCAGAACTACTCTTTCTATCATCTATGTTTCCTGCCCAATCTGCATCACAGTAGCCACTTAGAAAATGGTTTGTATCTTTAGAATACCATAGGCCTAGGTGAAGTGTTCCTTTTACATACCTTAGAATTCTTTTAACAGCTAGAAGATGAGGTTGTAAAGGATTTGCTTGATATCTGGCACAAACTCCTACACTTAAGCAAAGGTCTGGTCTACTAGCAGTTAAATACAGCAAACTTCCAATCATGGATCTATAAAGACTGGGACAGACACTTTTTCCTTTATCATTTTTAGACAGTTTAAGAGTGGTACTCATAGGGGTTCTCTTCTCTTTACTCTCACTCAGACCAAACTTCTTAACAAGATTGTCTGCATACTTACTTTGGCATAGAAAAATGCCTTTCTCATTCTGTTTAACTTGCAATCCTAGAAAGTAAGTTAGTTCACCTCCACCACTCATTTCAAATTAATTCTTCATATCAGAAATGAATTCTTCTATCCTTTTATTAGAAGTAGAGCCAAAAACAATGTCATCAACATAGATTTGAGCAATTATTATGTCCTTTGTGGTTTTCTTAGTAAACAGAGTTTTATCAACTCCCCCTCTGTTAAAGCCTTTTTCAATCAAGTACTTGGTTAATCTATCATACCAAGCTCTAGGAGCTTGTTTTAGACCATACAAGGCCTTTTTCAACAAATAGACATGTTTAGGAAATTTAGGATCTTCAAATCCCTTAGGTTGACAGACATACACTTCTTCATTAATCACACCATTCAGAAAAGCACTCTTTATGTCAAGTTGAAACAGTTTAAAATCATACAAACATGCAAGAGAAAGTAGCATTCTAATGGATTCAATTCTAGCTACTGGAGCAAAAGTTTCATCAAAATCAATTCCCTCAATTTGTGTATAACCCTGAGCTACCAACCTAGCTTTATTTTTGATAATAACTCCATCTTCATTACTTTTATTTCTAAAGATCCATTTAGTCCCTATAATATTTTTATTAGAAGGTCTGGGTACTAAAGTCCATACATCATTCCTTTCAAATTGGGACAATTCATCTTGCATAGCTAAGATCCATTCACTATCTTCCAAAGCCTCTTTTATGTTCTTAGGTTCTAACTGAGAGAGGTAACAAGAAAAATGAACAACATTATTTCTCTTACCTCTGGTTTTGATACCTGACGTGACTTCTCCTATGACATTGTCAAGAGAGTGGTTTTTCTGAGTCCTTACATAGCGTGGCTTGCTTGTAGTTGCGATAGTAGATCCTCCTTCTTCTTTTTCAGATTCTGTTGAATTCTGGGTTTCAACCTCGGTTCCAACCTCAGTTTCAACCTCAGTTGTAACCTCAGTTGCAACTGGACTTCCAACCACTATGGGACTTCCTGTTTGTTGAGTTTCTTCTTTCTCTTTTTCTGCAATCTCAGGCTGTTCATCATCACCTGTAATCTCATCAACAGTTTTTAGGTCATCAAATAACACATTATAAGATTCCATAACACAGTTTGTTCTTTGATTAAAGACTCTAAAAGCTCTATTATTCTGAGCATAACCAAGAAAGATCCATTTATCACTTTTAGAGTCAAATTTACCAAGATGCTCTCTATCTCTGAGAATGTAGCAAACTCACCCAAAGACTTGAAAATACTTAACATTGGGTTTTCTACCTTTCCATATTTCATAAGCTGTCATGGAAGTGCCTTTAGTAATGTAAACTCTATTAACTATATGACAGGCAGTATTAACAGTTTCAGCCCAAAATCTGTTGGCAAGTTTCTTAGAGTTAAGCATGACTCTAGCCATTTCCTGAATGGTTCTATTTTTTCTTTCAACTATGTCATTTTGCTGTGGAGTCTTAGGAGCAGAGAACTCATGACTTATACCTAAGGAGTTGCAGAACTCTCTAAACTTGATGTTTTCAAATTCAGTTCCATGATCACTTCTAATCCTAGCAATATTACCACTGGTGGAACCTTTTTCAAGTTGCAGTTTTAAGCACAGAGTTTTAAACAGTTCAAAAGTTTCAGATTTATCTTTTAAGAACACTACCCAAGAGTATCTAGAGAAGTCATCTACAACTACCAAAATGTACTTCTTACCACCTATACTAGCAGTCTGCATAGGACCCATTAAGTCAATATGGAGAAGTTCTAGGACTCTCTTAGTGTAAATTTGACTTGTACTTTTGTGAATACTCTTTGTTTGTTTGCCTATAGCACAATCACCACAGACACTCTGAGTTTTAGCACTAAGTTTAGAAATACCTCTTATCAGTTCCTTTTTAACAAGCTTATCTAAGGTTTTGTAATTTACATGACCAAGCCTTTTATGCCAAATGTCAATATTATTAGTAATAGCTTGATTACACCTATTCTGAGGCAATTCTCTTTCAGCTTTTTCAAACACATAGCAGCTGTTGGTTGATCTAACTCCAGTCATGACTAAATCATTGTTAAGATTAGTAATTAGACACCTTTCTTTGTCAAACTTAACAATCATCTTGTTATCACATAGTTGACTGATACTAATAAGATTAGCTTTTAGACCATCTACCAGAAAAACATCATCAATATCAGGCATTCCAGGTTTGTTTAAGGTACCTTTACCAACAATTTTACCTGTATCTCCACCTCCAAACACAACAGTGTTTCCTGTAAGATTAGTGATATTTTTTAGGAGACTTGCAGTACATGTCATGTGCTTAGAGCAACCACTGTCAAAATACCAATCATTAGAAGTAACAGCATTCAAAGAGGCAATGACAGCTTTGTTATTAGCAATTAAGCTAGCTTTTTCTTTAACTTTCCAGACCCAGTTCAAATTTTTATTGACATAAGCCAACCAGTTTTTCTGAGAGATGTACTTTCTGTTCCTCTTTAAGTAACACTTGATTTCTGAATGACCAGCTTTTTTACAGAAATTACACAGCTTCATCCTTAAGTTAGTTTTATCCTCAAAGCTATTCAGTTTATTCATGGTTGCAACTTTGGTTAGAACTGAGCTTCTAACCTTACTGTTAAAAACATAAGTTTTATTCCTGGTTGCAACTTTGGTTGCAACTGAGCTTCTAACCTTATTGTCAAAAACATGAGTTTTATTCCTGGTTGCAACTTTGGTTGCAACTGAGCTTCTAACCTTATTGTCAAAAACATGAGTTTCAGCTTTAGCAACAGATTTAACAAATGTAGTTTTTCCTGTACTTTCACAACCATAGTAACCTAAACAACTGTTATCTTTAGAGCCTCTAGAATATGACAGCATGTCATCTAATTTTTCTGAAGCAGAAACATTCAGCAGTTTTATTTTCTTTTTAGTTTCAGTAAGTTCAGCCAGCTGTATGTTAAGCTTCTCAGTAAGACTGTTAACTGAGTCCTTTAGATCAACATTAAGTTTGTTTATGCTCAAGGATTGCTTACTTAGACATTGATACTTTTCATACAGGACAAGGTATTGCTTAGTAATGTTTTCATCAGAAGGTTCTTCCTCATCACTGCTATAAGTTTTAAGAGTAGTTGTAACTATGGTTGAAACAGACTCACAGTCACTTTCATAAGTAACTTCTTTTTCAGTGATTATTCCCATAAAATTAACAAAATTAGAATCATCCTTTTCATCACTGTTGCTTTCAGAATCACTATCACTATGAGTGGTTATATAAGCATTTTTGTTTCTTTTTAAAGTATTTGCACACTCAGCCTGAATGTGACCAAAACCTCTGCATTCTCTACATTGAATCTCTCTAGGCTTGTAATCTTTATTATCCTTCTCTTTTGGATTCCATTTTCCTGTAGAGTTATTATTAAACCTGGATTCTGACTTAAATTGATTATCCCTTTTCTGAAAGTTATTGGATGTTCCAGTATCATCCTGTTTTTTCTTGTAAAACTTTTTGTACACCTTTTTAGCAAAGAAGGCTAGCTGTTTTTCATCACTCATTTGTTCACAGACCTTAGGTTCAGATTTCTTAGCTTGAACGGCTATTCCCTTTTCTGGTCTTTTATGTTTGAAGAATTTTAGCTCATGAGTGCTTAGATTTCCTATAAGTTCTTCAAGTTTAAGATTATCTAAGTCTGTTGATTCTTCAATAGCTGTGACCTTAATTTCAAATCTATCTGGGAGTGACCTTAGAGTTTTCTTAACAAGTTTAGCATCACTGTATTTTTCACCTAAGGTTCCAGCTTGATGAGCAATATGGCAAATTCTACCATTAAATTGTTCAATGGTTTCATCTTCCTCCATTCTTAAATTTTCAAATTGAGTAGTTAACTGTTGGAGTTTGAAAGCTTTTACTTTAACAGTTCCTTCAAAAGTAACTTGCAAAATATCCCATGCCTATTTGGCAGTTTCATAGTGAGAGATATACTTGAACACACTGAGAGTTACACCAGCAAATATCAAGTTTATGGTTGTTGAGTTGGCACTTGATTTTCTGTCTTCATCAGCAGACCATTTGTCTTCAGGTATATAAACCAGTTCACCTTCACCATCACTGGCAGTTGGAGCCTCCCATCCATACATCACAGCTTTCCATGCATGTTCATTTTGCTATTTAATGAAGGACCTCATTCTGATTTTCCATACTCCATAATTTACTCCTCCTTCAAGCAATGGGGGTTTGTTGAAAGCGTTTCCTTCCCTCATTAAGTCTATATTCACTATAACACAGGATCCACACTAAGTAAGATCTAGTGTGAAGCTCTGATACCAGTTGAAATTCCTATCCGCTGTTCTAGATGCAGTTTTGCAGTAAGGTTCCAAGTGAGGTTGCAACCACAGTTGGAACCAAGTGTATTAATGGACAGAACTGTGTAAAGTTAAATGTACTTGAAATAATTCACACGCACATTTAACAACGGAGTTCACCTAACTAGGCTACGTCTCCGGGGCACTTACCCAGATTATGATATTATAAAAAGCTTACAATATAGGATTCAAGTCTTAATGAAAAATTCTTAGACTCACTCTAGGTTTTTCTGCCTATCTCTATATTGCTCCTACTTTCATAACTATCAATTATAAATCAATGGCATCCCACCATTGTTTTCTTTTGTAAGCTCTTTGTGTATTCTCTCTAAAATGAGTTCTTTATAATTTAGAGCACACAATTTTTACAAGCTAAAGTTACTAAGTATATAAGCAAGTAAAAACAATCTTCTATCTTCAATATCTTTTGATTGCTTTTGACTTTGTTGATTGGCTCCAATCTTTCCAAGTATTACTTGATTCTACACCGTGGATTGACTTCAATCATCATTGGCTAATACCTGTTTAGTAACAAGCTTGAAAGTATGAGTTAGTCTTTTCCTTTGAAAGAAAACATATAGAGATAATATCTTTTCATAAACATATGAAATATTCAACTCCATATAACAATCAATCTTTAAACGTATCTTTACTGAATATGATAAGGACCAAAGATTAAAACACGTGATAAGGACAAGCATAATAGTAGAGATACATATTAAAAGGAAACATAACCTCATAAACTAATCTCTTTATTTCTTTTAGAAAACATCTTTCTTTAACACTATGATATTCTCAATTTACGCATATTAAACCTTTAAGATCACATGAGAATATATCTTACATACTGTAGAACAAATAATAATCAATAAAGAACAGTTATGCAGATTTACAGAACTAAACAGAATACTGCTGAACAGCAGGTTGGAACTGAGGTTGCAACTGATACTTGAAACCTAACACTACTGATTTAGTAGGTTGTAATTGAGGTTGCAACTGGTACTTGAAACCTAACACTACTGAATTAGTAGGTTGTAACTGAGGTTGCAACATTGCTTGAAACCTGTCAACACTGTCTTAGTTCTTTACAAACAGTTATGATAATTTAGTGAAAACCAATAGACAACAAATAATGTTTAGACCAGAAATCTGGTCCTAACACAATTGTAATGTTTTACCGAGCAATCCAGTTATTTGAAATTATACTAGCAAGTAAATGGGGGTAGAAAGCTGCTAACCCTGGTACGACTAGTGTAGTTAGACATGCATGTCCCAAACAGCAAGTGGATGTGCATGAAAAGCAATTTACATAAGACAAAAGTAATGCCTCGATAAAAGCCTGAAACGGATGCGATAATGCACGTACTTTCAAACAAAATGTGTCAACCAACACATAGGAGATATAAAACTAAAGTTGACCCTTTGCTAAAACCGATAAAAAATGGAATTTAAGACATATACTAGATGACAAAAACAACAAAACCAGGGAACTTTAAATTTTCCCCTTTCTTCTTTGAAATTGCACACTAAAAAGAGAGACTTTATTAACCATACAACAATACGTCTCGTTAAACTTATTAGTTGAACTTCCAGTATTAATTGTTGCAACTCATGCTAACTTTTTGCTTTAAGCTCCAGTTAAATCAAGAAAAAAGTTGTAATTGGCCCTAAATAGCGAGATACAAAAACAATATGGTCAAGGACATTATATACCACGTTGTAATCCCTACTTATAGGGAAATTCGAGAATCCACAAGTCATGTAGTCGACTTCGAAGCGGTTTTGTGGCCTAACCTGTGAGAAGGATGTGGCTTGAGAGTACTCTATACGGATCCTTTTATGATCTTCTCATTGAACAGAAAGCTAAGAACTAATTAAACCGGCTACCCATATTCATTTATACAATATCCAAATCCGCTTATGAAACATACATTTTACACAACACAATTTGAAAGTGACACATTTGTCGCATTGGATAATGTCAAGTTACCTCCAAACTCCAATCATTCAATATTGTGTATAAATATATATATTCGACATCCTTAAATTTTATTTCAGTTAATTAATTTATACGGGTATCATTTAAAGTCTTATCTCATTTAAATCTCACATGAAGATAGGTGAACACATTTATGTGCGAAGTCTATCCTCAGGCTTGGGCATGGGTTAGGACGAGTTTAGACGTTGATTCGGATATGAATCGCTCCAAACTTGATACGGTATAAGCTCGGGTTATGGTTCAAGTCTAGTAGAGTTTGGGTCGGTACTAAATGGTGATATTGAGTTGTAAGTACTTCCTTTGCTTTTTATGCTATTTAATTTGACAAGTACATGCTTTCATGTAAGAATATCAGCAACATGAGGAAACCAAAATTTTAAACTTATGCTTTTTATGCTATTTAATTTGACAAGTACATGCTTTCATGTAAGAATATCAGCAACATGAGGAAACCAAAATTTTAAACTTATGCTTTTTATGCTATTTAATTTGACAAGTACATGCTTTCATGTAAGAATATCAGCAACATGAGGAAACCAAAATTTTAAACTTATGCATAAAATTACGGAAAATGTTCAATGTAAAATGACTTTTGGGTACAATGTGTAATAAGCTGCAGTGGATATTTCCTAATAAAATTATCCATCCGGTCCGGTCCAGAAGGGCTGATTTAGGAGGGTAAGGGTTACCGCCGTCACCTCAGAATTTTTCAAAAAAAAAAATATACATATAATTTTTTAAAATTTAGAGTTAAATATAGTTATAGCCCCCGATACCAATTGTAAGCTCAGTAGCGTAGTGGTATAGGTGCACAACAGCTAACTATATGTCATAGGTTTGAAACTCTCCTCTACTGTTTTTTTTTTTTTTTTTTTTTGCTTAATTATTCTAGTTAGAGAATTACCAAAAAACCTATAATTTAAAACTCAAAACCCCAGAATAACAATAGACAGCTTCTCTCTGCTTATTTTTTTCGAACCCTTTGCAAAAAAAAATATGTATGTCGCATGTTTCGACTAGTTTCGACAAATTTAGACTATAGGTTCTTCATAACGACCGCCCCCCACGCAAATAGTTGAGTTCTAGTTCCGTCACTGCATCCGAAATTTTAATAAAAGCTCGCCTTGGCTGTACTTGGTGCTGTCAGTATTGGAAGTTTTATCCCGTTATGGGCAAGTACCATAAAATTACAAAATTGATGCCATACTGTAACTACTGTTATATACCGTTTCTAATATTGTTATATATATATATACTGTCAACTGCCATGAATTGATAAATCAATATTCTCCATCATATTTCATAATACACTCACAAGAGGTGATTTCTTCTAAATGATGAGGCAGTAAAAGTGATGGAAATAGAATGCTTCTCCATATGCATACACACAGTTTATAGTTTCAGATTTACTGTCATTTCTGTCAAAGGATTGCAAATTTGCTTCCAACATTTTCGATCAAGGACATTTTGCTTTTAACTCCATTTCATCACTTTTCTCTATATTGTTGTATGTTGCTCTTTTTTCATGAGTTTGATCGTCCATGTATGTTAGATTTCTTTAGTGAACCTAGAACAATGGCGTTTGTCTAAGGATGTCGAGTGAGAGTCTTCTGATTTATTATCCTAATAAATATCACATATCTATCTAGTGGAGATTTGTGGGTTTTTGACCAAATGACTCGTGAAGGAATTGGCAAAATTTAATTTTGTTTTCGGAATAAAAAAGAAACTCGTTTAGAGTCGTGCTATTTTCTTTTAGTTGTGAAACTCGGCAATGTCAGTATGAATTTGTGTCGTCTTCCTTATTGTACTTGGTGATACGGCTTGGCACTTTGGTCGTTTTGAACCCATGACTGGTAGTGATCTTTAACTAAGCGGATCTTAGCCTTTTAATATGGAACATTTTAGGCAGTGAATTTTGTTCTAACCTGGTTGATTTGGCAAACTTTGTCTGCTGCGATAAAGACCTATTTTCTATTTCGATTATCCAAAAGTTCTGATGTTATGCTGACTCATAAAAAAACACAAACTATCAAGAACAAAGTTAAATTTTGAGCAGAGGCTCAGTAAATAATGCTACCTAGAAAAAGGAGAAAGTTAAATTTTGAGCTACCTACTTTATTCAAACTTAGTGATATTTTTTACAAACAAACCCATTTCATAAGTTAAAAAAAAAATCTTATAAAAAGGGAAAAACTAACAGTTTAAATCTACTTAAAATTTTGTAATTTTGTACCTTCAATATTCTTTAAGTTTCGGGTAGTATTTCAAATGAACCAAGTTAAGACCTTCATGATTCATTGACCTCGTCTAATTTTCAACATCTTCTTTTTTTTATATTGAACAAGAAAAATTAATAGTTGGAAACCGACCACACAGCAATATAAGAAAAGAACTTTTTCAAATCGTAGATAGAAAGTATCTGTCATGTCAAATTATTAGCTGCGGCATGAAACTGAACAGAGAACGTATGATAACATAACTATTTGCACAACTATTTTCTGCAGCTCAAATGCTAGAACAGGCGAATAACGAGTATACGATTAATCCAAACAATCTCTCTTTTCTTTAAATTAATCAGAAAACTATTCTTACAGAATGCATGTGAACACAAAAAACGGACCTCAAACTTTTTTCTCGAGAAAACATGTGAGGGAGGAAATGTAAACGACACCACATGGAAGCAGAAACCTACAAACCTAACTAGTTCTCAACTACAAATGGTCAATCTTATTTCTGCATACCATCTCCATGACACATACCCCCATTTTGCAAACAACTACCGTATACAATACCAAAAAACCTTTTCCGCTTATTGCAAAAATCTCATGGAGAGTCAATGACGATAAAACCTTGCTCATAGCAACATCTCAGCTATCTGAATAGCATTAAGCGCTGCTCCTTTCCTTATTTGATCACCACAAACAAAGATGTCCAAACTGTAAAGTGAATATATTGAGGAATTAATGGAAAAATTGAAAAGAGAATGATGAAGGAAATATGAAATAGTTTGGGGAGTGGGGGAACGAGGAAAACAATTTTTTTTGATATAGGGAGATGAAAATTGATATTATTGAATACTGAGTACATGTTAAACAAAATGTTCTTTTTCTTCATTATCGGAGAAGGCACAGCCACAATGCCATCACCTGGTTCCTTCCCCTAAGACTGAAAATATATGAATTACAAACTCACCCGTAATTTCCATCTTGAGATACATCTCGACGTATTCTACCCACTGCCACATCATCCTTATTGGAAACTTCCAAAGGGGTGGGAAAGCGGTTGGCAATTCGGTCATCGATAACAACCACACCAGGAGCATTCTTCAGAATTTCCTTAGCTGTTTCCTGGTTATAACATTATGACATAACAAAATGTTAAAGGGGCAACCAGTCTATAGAAAACCATAAGCTTTTGCATATGCCTAAGGGCTGATTTAATAAGACAATCGCTAAAGCAATTGATAAAGATATATAGTACCGTGAAAAGAAGAACTGCATGACCATTATTACTCGGCTGCAATTTCTAAATATCATATCATTGAAAGAAGAAAACCAGAACGACATTAAGGTCTACTCAACATTGTTCAACATAGGAATGACCACGTTTGATATAGAACTGTTTGCCTTGAGTTGTTGGGTGGCAACTAGCTGGGGTAATTCTTAGCTCATTTCATCAACATCCAGCTACTGAAGCTTAGTTTGATACTGAGATTACTTCTTGAAAGCTGTTTCTAAAAGATACACCATGATAGTGTTTTGGTGCATACATTTCAAAAGGTGTTTCTAGAAGCAGGTCTTACAGAAAAACCCGATATATGCTTATCTAGTCATCCGTATTGGAAAGGAGACATGAGAAATAGCTAGCATTACTGTAAGGGTATATATCGAAATGAAAAATAAAAACTAAAACTGAATCTACTTTTACTTTAAAAAGCAAATAAATTATAAACTTGCTTTCAGTTTTACCAAATCAGATGCCAACTTCTGATTGGGCGAAAAGGCAGAAGCATCCCACTGACAGTCGACAAGCATTTAAAATATACTAATAGATATGATGTAGAATGTATTATTTCCTCTTATTTGTTGATACAAGTGAGAAATGAACAAGCACACATCTAACTGGCCTGGTTTACCCCTCAAAAAGCAGAAACTATAGGGTTTTTCCAGCTTTGTTATGAAATTTTCTAGGGGTTGTCCCTTGTACAGATTGATATCAAAAGGATTTAAGCAGAAATTAATGAAACGCGTGTTCATAGATAAAAATCCCTAGATTTGTGCCACTAATTAATTACCGAGGCTTAACTCGCTCCCCGATAATACATAATACATTCATGTACGGTCATGTCACTGGTGCATATCCACATACAAATTATGTATATTTCTCGTAATCGTACGAGATAATCAACCACATATTCACCAATATCTCGTTCAAATAAGATTTACACGTTACGACCTTAGTAGTTGGATATTGTTCACTTGAACCAATTCAGAATAATGTTTCAAAGTATTTTTCAGTTGGGTCAACTATCTTGAGTACTATCTTTTTCTTTTCTTAAAGTCGAAACACGTGCACTTTTCTAGGAATTGAGAAGCATTAGAACTTTACCTCCAATAGAAGATCTCTATGAAATGAAAAAGTAATTAACAAAAATCTTGACAACAACAAACAGGACACAAAATTAAACCAGGCCTGGTCTCTTAATTAGAAATGGCTCGACTAAACGAAAAAATAGACCTGCTAAGTTTTAGAGATACATTCCATTAACATGTTGCAGAACATGTTTGTAGCTAACTGCACGAATTTCCATTGCCTACACGCAAGGATTGCTCAAGGTACAGGCTGAATTTTAAATTTAAACCTTGGTCCATCCTATGGAAAACCAAGTCAGCCATTGGTTCATCCAAAATGGTAATTTTATTTAGGCCTGTTTAAAGTTTCAAATACTTGGCTATCGTAATCCAAGTCGAAATTGGGATTAAACCAATATCAGGAGAAGATACAAAAGGACAAACTTTAGCCGTAAATATGTTGCAGATCATGCTTAGCTAAAAGCAAGAACTGCTATAGCATTTAAATTTACACAGAATTAATTAAGGTAAGGAATGAAGTGATTTAAAACCATGGTCCCATCCAAATTGGTAGTATCTCCGCCCCTAATCAAAAGGAAGCCTGGGGAACCCATTCTTTTTAAAAAGGCTAATGTTTACATATGTATTCGTCAAAATTGCAATCCAATTTAGTAAAAAAAAAAAAAAAAAAACTATTCGCCTCTGCACAGATTTCGCCAATTAAGTAACCTAATCACATTCCAGTCATCCATTTTGGGAATATTCCATTTTAAACAGGACATCCTAAAATAGAAAAAACTATCAATAAATTTGCGAAAGAGGGACTATTATTGATTCTCATAATTTAAGTATGGATTGCAACAAAGGACATTTTTCCCATTACTATCGACTAAGATTCACTATTTCACTAGTTATATAGATCATACTCAATTAGGGGAAAACCAACAGAAGCAAAGAATGTGCATCAGAGAACTATTGGTAATGAACAGAAGCAAGATAATGTACGGCTCAGAATGTAATAACTTGCTTTCAATTAAAATGGTCGTAGGAAAAAAAATGTAAGTAACGGAATAGAAATGTCAATATCAGCACAGAATACAATTATGCATATTAGCACCGTAAAGGCAGACACATTGTATTGTAATAATACCTCATCAAGGGGGCTCTCGAATTGGAGGTTTACGCTCTCAGCATGTGCACGCATAACCGGAACTCTTATGCATGTTGCAGTGACTTTCACATCCGTGTCATTCTACAATAAGAAATAACTGATCTCATGAAAAAAGGCTTAATTACATATATGGTCCCAATACTAGGGATCTTTTCTTGATTTGGTCTAGTAGTTTCAGTTGCAACAATATCGGTCCTCAATAGTTCCAATTAGTCGCACATACGGTCTCCACAGTTTTAATTTTAACAGTGTTGATCCCCATAGATTCAGTCAATTACACCTGTAATTCCCTTTCTATGGCACCGGCAATATCATATATGGAGACTGTAGATGTAACTTCTTCAAACTATGGGGAGTAATAGTGCAACATTTGAAACTGTAAGGACCAACTAAAGACTTCAACCATATACAATCTTCAACTAGAGTTTATGGAGCACTGCTGCATTTCACCCAGAAAATAAACAGATGATGTGATTTATAGTATGAACAACTCCTAAAATCAACCACAGCTTCCAAATTTCCAATAAAGGGGAAAATCACATAATAAATGAAATATCACAAGCAAACTAACAACAGCATCTTATAAACTTACCCAGATTTTCCTGGTCTCCTTTACTAATTTCATCTCCTCCTCGTTGTAGCCATTTGACATAACTGGTGCGTTGTGGGAGAAAAGATTAAATGCATACTGCATAGTACGAATAATATGATTATATTCAACATAAAATTAACTCCGCCACTAAAACAAGGATTCAGGTGGGCACATTAAGAGTCCAGGGATGGCCATGACCACCCTGAAATATTTGAAAACAATATCATATTATAAGACATTTCTGCATTGGTTTTATGTGTCAACTCAAATCCACATATAAGATTTTGGTATGTATATGGAGTTGTCATTAGCTTAAATTTACAGCAGATGAGTGGGGTCCACTGTATAAACAGTGTTTGTTCTATGTTACGGTAATACTAAACATGCTTCATAGTTTAAAAAAAATTCTCTCATAAACTGAAAAGGTAACAAGTTACCCCGATCCAAAAATTACACTCACAAACACACATGAATTTTTATATATATTTATATATATAATTTTGAATCTACCCCTGCAAGAATTTAAGTGCTAAGCCGTGACAACTTATAGTAAGCTCCTGGTTTTTATTATGTTCATGCATAATATGGTACAATATACAATTGATAATAGAAAATCGTAATTGCATAGTAGTATCATTTAGGAGGAAAAAAATGTGCAAGCACAGAAACATATTTTATTTGAAGTAGCCATAAGGAATTACAAACCTGTTGGTTAAAGATATTGCAAGTTGGTGGCTTCCCTTCAAGGACCTAAACAGAAAAAAAATAGTTTAAAAGGATGCAAAGAGGCATTAAACATAAAGGAGTATGCTCACGAAAATGTAATAAAAAGGTTAATGATAGGAGAACCTCACGAGTCTGCAGTATAAGCTCTTCCATTGCAGCAGCACCAGCACCACTCGCTGCTTGGTACGTACTAACTACCATGCGCAAAACCTGCATCATCAAATAATAGCAGCAATTTAAAGTTTTAAATACAACAGCAACAGCATCCATCAATTACAGTGTCAAAATGCGAAAATAAACCATCAACAGATCTGTGTTACTAAGATGTGAAACCTTCCTAATCACTAGAAAGTTTACTTGCATTTCTGAATCATAATAGTCAATAATTTTTTGGTCAAGCCAAAATGTGCAAAATATGTTCTAGATTATCAAATAGGGTAAATTAATCCTGATTTAAACGCAAATTGCAGCATTAGTAATCAATATCATGACTGTATCTCGGTTTGGCTGTAAAACTGTCAATTTTGTCCACAGTTAAAAGGCGCTATTAATATGAGTACTAAAAGATACCACAAATCACCAATTAATTTTGCGTAGTAGCCTTCAAATGCTAACTCAATAGTGGAACCATTCGAATTCTTAATCAAGCAGAGTCAATCTGCTAAAATCAAATTCTACTAGCATTCAGCAGTCAGCAGTCAGCAGTCAGCAGTCATTAATTAATAAAATGTATTTTAAGTTCGGCACTTCTGCAATCAAACATTATACAATCTCCAAATCCCCAAAAAACACATGTTTGAAAAACAAAATGTATACCTTGGCATGACGATGAAGTGGGGTAGCGGCCATTAAACAAATAATAGTAGAACAATTAGGGTTAGCAATCAAACCACCCTTTCCACTCCCAACCTTAATCCCAGCCATAGCCTCCGGGTTCACCTCTGGTATCACTAAAGGCACACCCTCAACCATCCTAAAAGCCGAGCTGTTATCCACCACGATTGCACCGCTCTCCACTGCTATCGGCCCATACTCCTTACTTACTGACCCTCCTGCGCTAAACAACGCGATGTCGATACCCGAGAAGCTGTTTGGGCCAAGGGGTTGGACAACATAGTTGTTTGATTCGAAGGTCATTTCTTTGCCTGCAAAGATGGGGAAAGCGGGGATAACTATGATAATGATTTCAACCAGACACAGTAGACTTTTCTGGTCTTTTGACCCCTACAGAATGTTTGGTCGGAGCTTTTAAGAAAGTAAGTTGGAAAATTTGAGTTGAGAAGAAAACTGGGCTAATCCAACTTAAAGCTCCAAACATTTTCAGGACAAAAGAACAGAAAAGCATGGCTCTTAAACTGGCTGGTCAACCAAATATAGGTCATATTTGAACAACGAAGCAGAAAGATAAGCTCAAAAGTTACAATCAAAGAAGGACTGAATAAATTAGAGTTACAGCCAAACAAGGTCTGGATAAGCTTAAAAGTAGGTCTCAATAAGCTAAAGCTACAACCAAACAAGGCCTCATAAGCTACAACCAAACAAGGCCTCGCAAGCTACAACCAAACAAGGCCTAAATAAGTTACAACCAAACAAGACCTCAATATTGCCTACAACCAAACAATTTAATAAATAGTATATATTTTCTGTACTTCTACTTTGAAGTAAAACATGTATTTCAGAGTACCGAAATGTACCTTCAGTAGGAAAAAATAGACTTTTTGAACGTATCAGGATTCACACTTTTTCCATAAGAGAATATGTTTCATTTAATTTACTCTACATCAACTGCTTTTCACTTCTGTCAGAACTGAACTATTCATTGGTACTTTTTAGTCCAACAAAACGAGGCCAATTCTGGCCACAGTAAACGTAAAATTTGATACTGATGATATATATAGTGAAAATAATCACAAAAATTAGTAACTCACTTGCGTTCTTTAAAATTTTCAAACAATGTGATTCCAATTCAAACAATAATTTTCAAATATTAGAAAAGAAATAACAGTTTGTAACTTCCAATTCAAACAAAATTTTCTCTAAAATTTTATAACTTCACCAAAACTATGAGAACAATGTGATTCTATGTGGAGCGGACTGCGGAGGAAGGCAAACATAACAGGACAAAAAAACTGAAACTAGTTATAAATGAAGTGAAAGTAAACAAAATAATTAATAAAGAACTGGCATCTCTTAACAGATAGTTCAAACAATATTTTTTTCTTAAATTTAATAACTAACAAAATCGATGAAATTTACACCAATTCCATCTGTATGACAAATAGCTTTACCGGGAAATTGATAATAAATATAAGGGGAATGGGTCTATTTATGGAGCACTAAGTATCAATATGGTGCATTAAGCATCAATCTTTAAATTGATACTAATGCTGAATGAAGTAAAATCGAACACAATAATTGGCAACTCACTGACTTGTTAAAAACCAATCAAAACAAAACTTTTCCAAATTTTCCATAAAGCCTCAGTAAGCTACAACTAAACAACGGCAAAATAATTGTAAAAAAAAAAATGACACTCATGATAAATAAAGTGAAAGCAAACACAATTACAAGTAACTCACTGGCATTTATCAAAAATATATTCAACACAAAACTTTTCATAACAAAAAAAAAACAAATTGAAACTAACTGGTATCTTTTAAATCAGCTCTAAGATGAAAAACAAAACAAAAATAATAATTGGTAACTCACTGACATTTCAACAATCAATTAAACGCAACTCTTCCAGAACTTAATAACTAAATAAACCAATAACAAGTCAACAACATAAATACATATGCGCACACACACACACACACACACATAAGCCAAGCCAATCCAAGCCAAGAATTGGGTGAGGATGCCAAATTTTGCCACTAATTTTCACTTAACCCGCATAATTTCAATAAATGATACTGAATCGGATTACCGAATGCGATTATTGTAATGATAGTAAAACGCATTTACGAGAGTTATGTCATCATATATATAACAATAAAATACAAACTATATATGATAACAATATATATTTAAATAAATGTACCTGCGGAGCGGGGAGAAGCGAGGAGAGAGAGGGACCGATAAGGGAAGTTACGATCAGATAAAACGGATAGGAACTCCTGACCGACTGCTCCGGTAGCTCCGACGATGGCGACGGAGGGTCCGTCAGCACGAAGCGCCATTCTGACCTGAGATGAACGCCGTTGTGTGGGGCGGCAGAGGGAAGGAGGATAGAGGGTGGTTCCGGTCGTCGTCGTCGCCGCCATTGTTAGGGTTTTTTTATTTGCTTGTGTTTTTTAGAGATATAAATCAGTGAGCACCCTAGCTAGTTGATGACAACATTTCTTTTTTCCAAATTCTATAACTAAATTTTATATATTTATGATTTTTTCTTGCTTTTTCTTTTTTAAATTTTTTTTTAAAAATAACAAAAAGTCAACTGACTTACGATTTGACCATCTAAAAATCCATCCTCGTAACAAAATTAGTAAAACGGAATATAATGTACTCCTTATTTGATAGTATTGTGTTTGCCATCAACTTAACTTTTTTTCATTACTATTTATAAGTAACTTGTAATTTATTTTAGTTATAAAACAATCATAGTACTTATTTCAACTTAAGTCTATATTTGTTTTGTTGTAAAATGGGTGTAAACAAATATTTACGAGTAAAATAAAAATTTTGGTTGATTGGTTTAACGTAAAATATTTTTTTTCGAAAAACTTTTCCCACATATCCAATAAAATTGGGAGAAACGGTTACCCCGCAAATAAAGTCGGAAACGGTTTACGAAGTATCTCAATATTCTTTCTAATACTAGTATTGTAAATATTATTAATTATATGTTACTCTTTTGAAATTATTTAATATTTAGTCTAATTTCATCTGATTAACCAATAAAAAAAATAAAAAATATGAAAATTTTTAAAAAATAACAAAAAATGGAAAAAAAAAAACTGAAATTTCTAAAAATTCCTAGAAAATTTTAAAAAGCTAAAATCTAATTAACCAGTAAAAATAAAAAATAGGAAAAAATCTAAAAAAAATTAATAAAAAATGGAAAATATAAAAAACCCGAGAAAATTTGAAAAAACTAAAAAAAGTTAATAATTATCTTCTATACTTCTAATTAGAAATTATTACAAGTGACGTATACGAAAGAAAATATGCATTTAGCTAAATTTTCCTATACATGTTGCGATTTTTATCAATTATTTGTTTAAAAAATAATTTGTAAAAAAAACTTGATTTTTTTATAAAATTTTAGGTGGAAAACTTTTATGCACCAACCGCCCGTAAATGAAAGACAAACAAAAGTTTTCAGTCCAAAACTTTCTCATGAATATATTTTTTCCATATAAAACCTTTAATATGAAACAAACGGAAGGCTGAATTCTAAAGTTATTATTGCACGAACAGATTTTCTTATAAAAGTTAAGTAAAGATAATTAGTAATTGTTTTTATCGATTAATTTCCGATCGATCGCCTTTTTAAACTTTTATTACGCCAATGTCCACGCTATCAAACTTTATACTGAAAAAAACGAGATTTTTTTTGCCTTTTCTAGAACTTAAATAATTCAACCAAATAGCAGTTTAGCATGACCAGTGATATACTTAGATATATACGTAAACACACGATCGAAAAAACATAACACAAACCCATATCAAACGGATCTTTACATTTTAATCTCTTTCGCGAACGTTAATTAACTGTTATTTGTTGAACTTAAAATTCGAAACAAAACATATACACATACATAAATACGTACCGATACATTCCAATCTAACATTAATTAGAGTGGAACAACTTAATGTAAAAAAATAGATAAAAAAAATATTAAGTTATGCTGAGATATAGAGAGTAAATGGATAGATTGATATATAGAGGGGGGATAAATAGATTGTAAAATGGATAGATTGATAAAGCATAGACAGAATACATGCGGGGTCGGCCCGACGACTTTTTACACCTAAATCGAACCATATTTTAGACGTCTTTTCCACTTTATCGTTTTTTTACATATCATTCACAAAATAGGAGATTTCATACAAAATTATACAAATCTAGAAGAATATCGTATTAAAACAAAATATTTATTTTTCTATCTATTACACAGCAAAACCACTAAAGAAGTTGGGTTCCTCTTACATTATTTGAAGCTAACTATATAATTATTTTGTTGTATTTAAGTTAATTTGGAAGCTATCTTTTTGTTGTAATGATAAGTACATTACTTGTTTCCCTAATTGAGGCTTTCACAATGATTTTTGGATGAATCAATGTTTAATAATGAGTATTGATTAATTGTTTGGACCAACCATGCCACTTTATTAGATTTTCAAGTGTATTTTATAAGAAAATTTTAACTTTTATGTAACAATTTAGAAACTAATGGACACTCTTATGATAATTTAAAATACAAGTGCTCTTGTGTAATAAAATAAAAGAGTCGTGATTATTTGCACTTGCAATTTAAATTTCTCATTTGCCGTCCATAACAAATGAAGAATAAATTTTACATTAGCCACCTACCGAATGGGAATTATCTATACACACATAAAAAAAAACACATTATATTTACACATCAATCACAATCGTTCATTTACTAACTTTTAATGGTCAAGATTAGTTCATCTAATAACAAGAATAAACACATAATCTTGACTATTAAAAGTTAGTAAATGGAGAGTTGTGATTGATATGTAAAATAATATGTTTTTTTTATGTGTATATGGATCATTCCCTATATATATATATATATATATATATTAGCCATAGAACGTGGTGGAGACGGCAGACATAGGTCGTGCAGAGGCGGCGGAAGAGTCTCCGATGACGGCCATGGTGGAGGAGACGTCCTTTGCCGGCTGCATACGACGGAGAGGGGACGCTGAGTTTTGATTGAACTACTGGATATATTGTCATATAGGATGCTGGGTTTTGATTGATTGATTATTATCTCAATTTTAATATATACATTTATAACGTCTTTGTTGTTTTCTGGTGTACCAATTTGTAAATTCTAGTTGCGAAGAAACCCATACTCTGGAACATTGCAATGTTATGTTTTTGGGCAATTTTAAGTTTGTAACAAAGCCAAGTTTGTATCACCAGACCAATCTTTTCGTGTACAAGTGATGAAATGGTTAAGTACTTATGTTGGGCAATTTTACTATGGACTTTAACGGCACACGCCAACCGTTCAATGAAATGGCTGTAGCTGTAAAACGAATTATATGTATTTTAATAAAAAAATACTGACTCTAGTGAATTTAATTCACTAAAATAAACATTATGCAATTTTAACTAAATTTTATACATTTTTAGTGAACCGTATGCATTTTTAGTAAGAGTTATTAACACGTATCCATTTTTATGCATTCATATCCATTTGTTATACCCCTTTTATACACTCGTATGTACTTTTTTATACACATTTTATCCACTTTAATAGACTCGTATGCACATTTTATACACTTTTTATTGACACGTACGCACTTTCAATGCACATGTTATTGACATGTATACATTTTTTATGCACATTTTATTGACACGTAAGTATTTTTTATTGACACGTATACACTTTTTATACACGTTTATGCACTTTTTATTGACCCGTCACTTTTTATACAATTTTATGCACTCGTATTCACTTTTTATGCACTTATATGCACCTTTTATGCACTTATATGCACTTTTTATTGACACGTATTCATTTTTATTGACACGTATTCATTTTTATTGACACATTCACTTTTTATGCATATTTTATGCACTCGTATGCACTATTTATACACATTTTATGCACCCGTATGCACTTTTTATGCATTTTATAGACCCGTATGCACTTTTTATTGACAAGTATACACTTTGAACGCACATTTTATGCATTTTTTATGCATTTTTTATTGACACGTATCCACTTTTTTATGCACTTTTTTGCACTCGTATACACTTTTTATGTACTTCTATGCACCTTTTATGCATTTTTTATTAACCCCAATGCACTTTTTATGTACTCGTATGTACATTTTATACACCTTCTTATTAACACGTATGCACTTTTAATGCACATTCTATGCATTTTTTTATTGATAAATATGCACTTTTTATAAACTTTTTATTGATACGTATGCATTTTTTTATGCAATCGTATGCACATTTTATACACTCGTATACACTTTTTATTCACTTTTTATTGACATGTGTGCATATTTTATGCACTCATATGCAATTTTTATACACTCAATGCACTTTTTATGCACGTTTTATAGACCCGTTTGTAATTTTTATACATTTTTTATTGATACATATGCACTTTTTATGCAATTGTATGCATTTTTTATACATTTTTTATGCTGTATATGTACTTTTTATTCCATTTTTTCAACTCGTATGCACTTTTGAATTCTTAAATTTTTTTGAGGTTTTATTACATTTTTTAAATTTTTCTGAATTTATTTTTTTCAATTTTTTTTATTTATATTTTTTCAATTTTGGTTGAATTTCTTCATATTTGTATAGATTGTATTTATATTTTTAGAATTTTTTTGTTTATTATTATTTTTTTTTCGATTTTTTTGTTAATTATTTTAACTTTTCTATGATTTTTGATTTCTAGAGAGAGAAAACGAGTGTTTTATGTTTAATAAGGGCGTTTCTGTAAATAGAGTGAACATTAATAACAAGTGACCTTATGAAAAACTTAATATATAAAAAGTGTCATTGTGGACGAGAAGAGCACTCTCAAGTGTCTGTGTTAAAATTCTGTCATATTCTTCTGTACTAACATATACACAAGCGTTGGACATAGCAAACTTAATATATTGCACATGTCAATATTAACAATTTAAGCTAACGGGTGGAGATGTGGACATATCATATTTTCTTCTCTCCTATCCCAACATTTTCACCCACACCTCCCATTATGCATTATTGGCCGGTGGACGGCGGAGAACGACAGAGAGGTGGGAAAAAAGAGGAGATCGACAACGATATGAGAAGGTAAGCCCAACAACGATATCAATCGTGGAATTATTTTGCAGATCTGTGGTTAGGAGAATTTGGGAGCTTCAAAGATGTAGGAGTGTAAGACTATATCTCAACGGGAAATTGGTATTAAAAGAACTAGAGACAAGGTGAATCAATTGGGCGTGGATGGTGATGTGGCGACCGTCGTCGGAGTTAGATGAAGCTCTTCTCTATGAGTGTGGTCTTCAAGTTTAGTGTGAGAAAAAAAATATTTGATTTTCTGAGAGCAAAAGTTTTTTTTTTTTTTTTTTTTTAGTTTTATGATTCTGAAAATATATTAAAATATTTTAGAAAATTGACACAAATACTTGACTAATATTGACATAAGACAATCAAGCGTACATATACTAAGTAGGACATGTTGCTATATCGACTGTTGGAGAAGTTTTTTTCTTTTTTCTATCTACAATTGTATATGAACGGCTCTAGTCAAGACTGTTGGGAATGTTTAAAGTTAGTAAATAGTGGGCTATATGATATTCCCCATACTTTTTAATCAATTGCATAAATAAGCATTTACAAACCAATAAAAGCATGCCACGTCGTATATTGTAAATAGCAAGTGTAAAATTAAATGCAACGGTCACTTGTCAACATTTAAAATCTATGCTCACGTGCGTGGTACATCAGACATTAACTCATCTTTCAAAGCTCTTTTCTCACCCTACTGTAAAAACTCCATTTTTTTAAGGATTTGAAAAAAAATATCGGTTTTTATTTCACTTATTTTACAATCATTTACTTATATAATCATTCTATTTGGGCATATTTATAATCAAATATGCATTCAAATAAAAAAAATTGAGCCTATCCAAAGTCGTAAATTGCGTGTTATGCCTATTTTGTTGATCGGCATCTAAGGTTGTTGGCTGATTTGGCTGTTACAAAGGCCGTCTCTGAGCACATTAACACATAAGTGGTTTGTGTTGGTATGGACTAATTGAAATTAAATTAGTCTGGTCAGATTCAATAGCTCTACTCGATAAAGTTTAATATTGACAATCTCTCAGCAATTAAAACTTTTAATATTCTAACTACGCAAACATGACGGTGGTGGGAGAGAGTCGTGATGGTGGTGGATGTCACTTGATAATTTGATAGGATTTTAAAAGTTACGTGTCAGATTTTTGGTAAATGAAAACAAATATGATAAAAAAAAAATTGAATATCCTAAAACGAGATACTAAAAGACAATGATCTAATCCAGTTGTGAGGGTTTTGATCTTTCATTCAAATATACTAAGTTGGATACTAGTTTTTTTATTTTTCATTAAAAAAGCCTACATACTAGACCTATTCGTGTGATATTTCACCCATAAGACCATACATTTTAAAGCAAAATAATCAATCATGTTAGCATAAATATACCCGATTTTTTCTTCTCAATTTACAATTGTTCTTATGTATTTTGTAAATCTTAACATGTATACAAAATTACGTAAAAGTAATTGACATACCTCATTTATATCTTAATTCCTACATACTGTACCTTATAGTCTCGTTTGATTGCAGTATTAGTAATACTAGAACTATTAATACTCGGGACTATAATAGGATAACAAATGAATATGATATTAATAATAGATAGATAAAATACCAATAAAGTGTTTATTTGATTTTCATTGACGTTGTACTATTTTACAAATTTACCTAGTAAAGTAGCAAAATACAATCAATCGGACAAATTATTTCGATAGTATGTTCCATTATAATTAAGATTTTTGTTTTAAATTTAAGAATGCAATCTTATTTTTTAGTAAAATGTGCACCAAATTTGGGTTTTTTTAAATATTATTTTGTTATAAATGTATATATTTTTAAGATGTAATATATTTGGTTGCTTTTTATTGATATAAATAGTGCTTCATGGATTAATTCAAGCATAATTTGGTCATTTTTAATAAATGTGTTGTACTAGTTGTTATACTAAATACTCAGCCTCCCTTATTATTAGAAATACATATGGATGAGTTAGGGTCGGGACCCGACCCGTAAACGTTCAATCCGTGTCCCGATCCGATTACTTTTGAAAGTGAAAAAAAATACCGATCCTGACCCGACCAAAGTCGGGACCCGACTTTTTCAGAACCCGAATTTTCGGGATCTCGTAGGGTCGGGATAAGTTTATCCCGAATCTCCCGACATATTTTTTTTTTATGACAATATCATTTTTTATTAATAATTTTTATTTGATAAGTGTAAACATGTTATTAACACGAAACATAATTCTAGTTTAAAAATAACATTCATAATAAATGAAAAAAGAAATTAACATGTAATAGAAAAAATAGTGTGAAAATACAAATAATGGGATAGATAAAAAAATTGATACGTTTTTTATCAGATTCTTTTAATATTTAGTTTTATTCACACGAGCAACAATTATCCTACTAAATGAGATACATTATCATTATAATTTTTATAATCGGAAAATAATAATCATTTATCTTTCTTAAAAATAACAATATAATTTTTTAATTTAAGTATATTTTTTATTTTAATAGTTTCATATATTAAAAACTACAAATGTATATTATACTTATATAATTATAACGGATATGTAAAACATAAAGTATTGTAACTCATAGGGTAGAGTGATTACATTCCATGCTAGAGGTATACGGTTCGATTCTCATCATTACATTTGATATAAATTAATTTATATTTTTATATAAAATATAAATTAATTAAAAAATCGTGGGTCGGGTCGGGACACCCGACGAAATCAAAATTGTCACCCGATCCTGAAGTTTTTCGGGTCATGACAAAACCCGACATTTTCGGGTCGGAACTATTCTCGATCGAAAAATTTCGGATCGGATACGGGTCGAGATTTTTTCCGGGCCCTAAAAATACCCATCTTTAAGTTCAATTCTAGTCCCAAATTTATTTGTAGTACATGTCTGATGTCTCATGTTACAAATAAACATGTTATTTATGGTACATATGTACATGTAGTCCAATCCGAACACAATAATACCCCAAACAAACGAGCCCAACATTTAAAAAAAAAACGTCATATCCGTGTATACTCGTATACGTCACGACAGACACGAATAATTTATAATCATGCACCATATGAAAATGGTGGGGCACGACAAATTATAAAATGTCTTATAAAATTTAAAAATAAATAAAGTTGCAAGTTGTAAATTAAAGTGTTCTGTTTGTAAATTGTAGGAAAGTGGGTTAGTGGGGTAAATGATGAGACATAAAGATGAAAGGACAACGAGAAAGTTAGAAGAGACTTTGATCGTTTGATTTTTAGTCAACACTCTCACTCTTAACTCTTAAGTCTCAATTATTGATTCACTTCTAGATCTATCATAGTCGACTACTGTTTAAATTTTTGTTTTGTTCATCAATTAATTTTCGTATGTAAAAACTATAGCTAAAATTTTTGTTCAATTCATTTTCGGATGTAAAACTATAGCTAAAATTAATTAATTTGGTGCAGTCGATTTGCTCCGCAACTAAAATTAATTTTAAAGAAGAAATTTTATTGAAAAATTATAGCCATAGACGAAGCCATGAGTCGTTTGGTTGGAAGGTTTCAAAATTTACATAAAACGAAAAAAATAAAATTGAAATATGCAAAATCATCGTTTTTAATATATGCAATTCGTAATTTTTATAATTATGTGGAGTGTCGTCGCATCGATGGTTTATAAACTTTCCCAGACCATAAACATGTATAAAGACAAAAAAAAGGTATAAATTAGCATAACCAAATGTTTTGTATAAATTAGATATACATGCATAAAGACAAAAAAAAATTATAAAAAATTGGAGGAATTCCCTATAAGTAACTCATACCAACTTATATTTCTTCTAAATATCTTGATAAGTTCATATTTCTCATAGGTATCATTTTTTAATTAATTAGTTTATTTATTAAAATATCATACAAACCAAAATATAATATACATATTTTATCTCTTTACAAACCCAACAAAATAGTTTTAAATTACAACAAAATAAAAAAAAACACAAAAAAATGATAAAAAATTATAAAAATCACAAAAAATTATAAAAATCACAAAAAATCATAAATTTTATAAAAAATCACCAAAAATGATTAAAAAAAAATCATAAAAATCACAAAAATCACAAAACAATTATATAAAATTATAAAAAATTAAAAAAATCACAAAAAATAAAAAGAATTATAAAAAACGAAATCATAAAAAATGAAAAAAATGAAAAAACTTTTTAAAAAATTATAAAAAAATATATAATTTTTTTTGTCAAAATAACACTTTTTATACCGAAAATGTTGTTTTTGCATCCAAAAAACACTTTTTCCAACAAAAAGTGGATTTTTTATACAAAAAGTGATTTTTCCATGAAAATGTGCCTTTTTTTAATCTAAATGGGCTGAAAGTGCATCTAGTTCAGTCGAAAGTACGTATAGTTCAGTCAAATGCGTATATAGTTCAATAAAAGTGCATATAGTCAGTCAAAAGTGCATATAATTAGTCAAAAGTGCATAAAATTGAGTCGAAATTGCATTCAATTCAGCTGAAAGTGCATACAATTCAGTCAAAAGTAAATATAGTTCAATAAAAGTGAGTATGCATATAGTTCAGCTAAAAGTGCATCTATTTCAGCTGAAAGTACATCTGTTTCAGCTTAAAGTGCATCTAATTTAGTTGAAAGTACATATAATTAAGTCAAAAATGCATATATTCTAGTCGAAAATGAATATACTCCAGTCGAAAGTGCATATAGCTCAAAGTTCTGTCAAAAATGCATCTCATTCAGCTAAAAGTGCATCCGGTTCAGCTAAAAGTATATCTAGTTAAGCTGAAAGTGCATATGGTTCAGCCAAAAGTGCATCTAGTTCAATAAAAATACATGTAGTTCTGTAAAAGGTGCGTCTGATTCAGCTGAAAGTGCATATAATTCAGCTGAAAGTGCATCTAGTACAGTCGAAAGTGCATAAAATTCAATAAAAGCGCATATAGTCCAGCACAAAAATTGCATATATTTTACTTTAAAGTTAACAAAAACTGGATGGATTCGAACCACCAAGCTCTTAAAAATTGGTGTTGAGTGTAAACACTCTTACCAATTTGAGCTTACGGATCTAAAATTAGTTAATAAGATTAGTCTCTAAAAAGGCAATTTAAACTTTAACAAGCATTGAAACGAGTCAAATGAGAGTTAAATACATAAAATTCACTTTTTGATGAAAAAGTCGTTTTTTTTTAATGAAAAAACGTTTTTTCGGTGTAAAAAGTAATATATTGACAAAAAAATATATATATTTTTTCTAATTTTTTAAAAAAATTGTGATTTTTTTTTTCATTTTTTATGATTTTTTTCATTTTTTATAATTTTTTGTGATTTTTTATAATTTTTTATGATTTTTTTCATTTTTTATAATTTTTTGTCATTTTTTGTGATTTTTTTGATTTTTTTTTTTTAATAATTTTTTATGATTTTTTTTCATTTATGAGAGAGGGAGGGCGATATATTTTTTTTTTGTTTTTTTATGAGATTAGATTTTTTTATTTTATATAGTATGAAAAAGTGGTATTTAAGAGTAATGCAAATTATAATAGATATCTAGTGAGAATTAAAGTTCAAAAATGATATCTATGAGGTATTAATGCTAAAAAATTCCCTAGCCATTTAAACTATACTATAAGATACCTATAAATTACTTATAAAATAGATATCGGTAATCATTTTTGTTTCCTTCAATTTCAAACGACTAAAACTATATCCTAAACCAATTAAATTATATATATTTTTATATTAAACCAATGTGACCGGTTCAGTTTGATTATCAGTTATCAAATATCTATATGACTCTATTGTACTAGTATACGTAACGGCGAGTTATTTCATTACACATATTACTAATATTTATTAGAGATCCGAGATTATCAATTCCGGGACCTGAATTTTTTTTCATTCCATTTTAATATTGATTAAATACGCACGAACGAGAAATGACCACGATGACCCGGAATTGCCAATCCCACGTTTACGTGGCTATTAACCCCACCAAATTGTTACTTTTCATAATTTTGCGTTTTATCGAATATATTCGATTCCGACAATTTCATTTAATGATCGATAAAATACAAAAAAAAAATTGTATTTTTATAAAATTATTTGATTTAACTATACAGTAATAAAATATCTGATTTGACTATACGAAGATTTTTTTATTATTTGATTTGATGATTCATCGAGAAAAACTCTATAAAACGTGAACGTTATTCGTTTAAAACATCAAAGCAAAACTTGAATTTATTTTATCATATTACTATCTGTCTACTGATTCTATAATTCATGTTATCAAGTATATATATCAATTATAATATTTGAAGAATAAATCTTGATTTATCTACTTCGGATAATATTTCCCAAAACACCAAATTTACAATTGATTCTAATCAAAATACTTTTTTTTCCAAGCGATCAGTTTTAAGTAAACAACTATTAAAAAAATGAAGCCAACATAGACCCGAGACTACCAATACGAGATTTCTAACAGATATAATAGTAACATGTATAAAGAAAAAACAACCCCCCATAGGTAATGCGAAATTATTATTATAGTAATAGTACTACTTTATTTAGTAAATAAAATCTATTGTTACTATTAATATTCCATCGCTTCACTTTCACTTCATTGTAAAAAGGAATAAGCAAAGCTTCGTCTTCTGGTGAGATTCTCTATCTCCTCACTTGCATTAAATTAAATCCTTTTCTTTTTTATAGTTGATGATATCAAAATTAGCCTAAGTACTATATAGTCGGTGAATGATTTTTTTAACACACTATTTGAGTAACTTGTTTTAATATTTTCTTTCTTTTTTTCAATGGAATTTTATATTTTGAACTTGACATAAAATGTGATTTGTCTTCTAAGGCTTGTTTGGTAAACAGGATTAGTAAGTGTGTAATTTTTCAGTTTTTACTTTTTTGGGTACTTTCAGAAATTATATTAGGTTTAGTAAATAGTAAGTATCTTGATTTGTCATTTTTCTAAAGAAAATTTGAGAGTGATAAAGAACTTGTTATCTTGTTTTGCATACACAAGCAAGTGAAGTAATTTTACTATTTTCAATTTTACCTTTGAGTATGTAATAA
Organism: Primula veris; assembly: GCA_963682055.1. Taxonomy (NCBI): domain Eukaryota; kingdom Viridiplantae; phylum Streptophyta; class Magnoliopsida; order Ericales; family Primulaceae; genus Primula; species Primula veris. The sequence continues at coordinate 15,557,965 of OY821743.1, read as the reverse complement.
TTTTGGCAGACCCAGAAAATGTAATTCTTGATACATTTGCAAAATATATTAACTTGTTCTTGATGATCTACAATATTATAAATTTAGCAGTATGCTAAAATATATACTCCATGTTTTCACTTTTTATTAAATGCATAAATGGTACTTTAAAAGTAGGGATTATTACTTAAAGTTATGTTTTTTCATCTTAACTGAAAAGGTATTCTTTAAGAACTAATAAAATTAGTCTATTTTGATTAAAACATCTATACACCAGATCCTAAATGTGGATTTTCCTTTTAACGGATTGTTTGTTCACATGACTTTCCCGCTAGGTGTCTGCACTTTTTGTTTGGAAAATGTATCATTGTTTGTTATGCAGCGTTTGATAGCAACCTTTAAGATTCTTCATCAATTTCTGTACATCCGAAAGCCGTCAGAGTAATAAACCTTTAAGACAATTGTATGCAGAATTAAATTCAAGTACGAATAATGAATATGAAAGTAGGGATTTTGACAGGCTGAGCCCAGCTTCGTTAGATATTGCCCGGATCACAAAATTAGGGCTTTATAGTGTTAATCAAGAAACTAATAGGGCATAAACAGAGCTCTTACCTAAGCAGTTTTGTTCTATACTTTTAATCATGAAAATTATAGAAGTTAACATTTGCTTGGCTTTCAACCTTAATAAATCGCTCCTGTCTATGTTTGTTTACATTCCTATCCGAGAGCATCTCCTTTTGTTTGATATAGGTCTAACTCATATGCATTTAGAATAAATACGATGACTCATATATTTATCTTCAATCAGCACACATGCTTCCTGAGAAGTACGTCTAATAAATTACTTATTTTGTTACGTCTCTATTAGTAAATAAATATATTAAACGGGGCAGGTATTTATAACTCCATATATTTCCCTAAGCAGATAAGGCTACAATGTTATTAGTGGTTAATTGTTAAGTAGGGTAGTTACTTTGAGGGAATAATTTCACTAAAACGAAATTGCAAAAGTTGATTTACTAAGTTTTTGTTTTGGTTGTACATTCTTGCCAAAAAGAAGTAATACATTGTATAATTTGCTCTTGCGGGTGGTGATTATTGTTTTATGCTGGCATGCTATTTTTTGTTTATCAACTTGTGATCCATAAATGGAATGGGGACTTTTATTTCATGGCAACACTTTTAAAGTATACAATAAAGTTTTGAAAAAATAGTATGTTTACTAAAATTAAAGGAAGATTTTATCTATTTCTCGAATGTAGGAGGTACCGGATGTATTTACAATGTAGGAGAGATTAAAGAATAAATCCCATGATACGTAGCGTTTGAAGTATTGAAATAGCCGGCCAAATCTCAAAATTCCTGGTAATTAACAGAACAATTATCATATCAAAAATGACTAAATCAATTCCACCCAATCTTAGTTTATTTGACTTGATTGGATGTCTTATTGTAATCATGACAAAGGTATCATTTTATCCTTATCTATTATTGTAGATTGTGCACTGTAGAGTGACTACAGTAGTATTTAAAGTGGTATCATTTTTTTTCACTAACGGACACCTTTTGATAGATGATATTCATATGCCGTCTGCAGAAGTGGAATTTTTTTTTTGTCTATAAGTTGGTTACTGAACCTTAAGACAAATTTCTCACATAGCAGATTTTAGTGTTGTTAGTTGAGGGATTATTCTTATGCTGCCACTTTGTTTTTTCCTTTTTATCTATTATACAATTGGTAGCTTTACGGATTTTCAGCTTTGTTTTTCCTTTTGTACAACCTTTTCTATTTTCTGGGTGTGAAACATGTTGTATTGCATTTAGTTTCATCAAATGTTTAAGTTAATGCTTTTTTTGATAAGCTTTCAATGATTTTCCTGATCAAAATTTATGCCAAATTAATATTTAATTCATGGAACTGCAGGTGATTGGTTTGGATGGGGAAAACAATTCAGGTTTATGGGTTTCCTGGTCTAATTGAAGCAGAAAATATAAAGGAATTTCTAGAGGGAATTACAGGAAAAGGAACAGTTTATGCTTTAGAAGTGAAACAACCAAAGAAAGGTGGAACAAGGGCATATGCCAAAGTGCAATTTACTAATTCTGATAGTGCCGATCATATTATTGAATTAGCTAGCCGACGACTATGGTTTGGACGATCTTATTTGAAGGCTTATCTATCAGACACAGATATCGTACAAAAGCCAAAAGTTTACGCCTGTGACGTGGAAAAAGTCGCTTTGTATAGTGGATGTCAAGTTTCTAATGATAAGTTTTCAGTTCTCTGGAAAAAATCAGATGTTTCGGTGAAATTTGGTTTTAAAATGAGAAAAATGTATTTTCTCCTCGAACATCAGTCTGTTTTTTACAAGCTTGAGCTTTCCTACGAGAACATTTTGGGGACTGAGCTCCGTCGACCACATGGTCTAACTGAGAAGTTTTTGCTTATTCAGGTTAGCGGTGACAATACTCTTTTTTCTATTTGTTTTCTTTCAGGCCACTATTGCCCATATGTTGTCTGGCTGCAGCTTTTAAGCAAGTAAGCTGGGTTTTTAGTTCGAAAAAAATGCTAGGTTCAACCAGCTTACTGTTAAGCTGGTCAATCAGTCAAGCTTTCAAGTAAAGAAGCATACAGCCGAGCTAATAACCAAACAAGGCTAATATGAAGTATAAATGAAAATCCATTGGCCTACAATTTTATGAACTGTAAGGCTCATGCTGCTCCCTTCATTGTTTTTGTTCAGTAAAGCCTTAATGTTTCTTGTTTGTTTTTGTAAGACATAATTTGATCTCTGGGTAGCTTCTGGACGAGCCTGTTGTTCATAGACTTCTGCATTTTGCACTTTAAGCTGACTGATAATAACTAATATATCCCTTATGTCTAAACTGGGTTGGAACAACATTTGAATTTAAAAATGTTTGAAGTAAAAATGTTTTCCTACTAGAACTGAGGTCAAATAATCATGCTTTAGGTTCACACATTTGTCTCATAAGTGAGGGCAATGCCCTATAGTAAGGTGAAATCAGTTCTTATATTAATACAACGTAGATATTGCTAAAACTTAATTTCATTCATCAGTAACCAAACTATTTTGTCAAGAAGGAGGTGCATACCGGCTAGCAATGTTAACTTCTGGGGAAATTACCACTTACTACATTTTTAATACTTAATTACAAGAAAAACAGCATTAAAAACTCTTCAAGATTTAGTGTGTGTGTGTGTGTTAAACTCCACCAATAATACATGGTTTCTTATTGCTTATATGTATATTCCTCTATTTTTGTATGTTTGTATTGCAGTGTGGGTTTATAGTCAATGTTAAAAATTTGAAGTTACTATATATCTTTGGTACATATATATGCTTTTTAGCGGACTAAAGTTCTGACTAAGACTGATTTCTTGTAACTACAAGAAGTTAGCCTCAATAATAGTGCTCAATACTTAAATGATGTGAATATTATCTATATTGGATGTTACAAGGGTGTTACGAGTCTATTAAATATTATCAATGTATCTTAATCCCAAACTTGCTTATCTCTCTCAATCCAACATTTGGTGCGGGAATATGTTCTATTCCATTTGTTATCAATGTATCTTTATTCCAAACTCACTTCTCTCTTTTAATCCAATACTTGCTGCGGGAATATGTACTATTTTCCATTTGTCTTAAGTTTATGTAGACAGTTATATTCAATTTGCTAACTTTATCTTTTTTCCGTAGTTGTATGGTGCTCCTCGGATCTACCAGAAATATGAAGAATCAGCATTCAGCTTTTTCAAGGAAACACCTGATGAACAATGGATCAGGGCCACAGATTTCACCCCGTCGTATTGCCTTGGCCAGTCCTCTGGATTATGTTTGAAACTTCCACTTAGTGCTTCACCTCCAAATTTTGCCAACTATTTTGATAATTATAAAGAAAAACGAGGACCGTTTATTTTAGAAAATGGTTTCCCCTTTTCTCACAACCTATGCCTCGTTCCCATTGTCGGTCCACCCTCAGGAGTTCAACTTCCATATAGAATACTTTTTAAGTTATCTATGCTGGTTCAGGAGGGTTGGCTTCCAGGACCATCATTGGATAGAAACTTTTTCTCTTTACTTGATCCTCAAAAGATTGATATTGCTCTTATTGAACATTCTTTGGAAAAACTGAACACTTTAAAAGAGTGTTGCTATGATCCAGTAAAGTGGCTAACCGAGCAATATAAAAAATACCTGATCTCGAAACGTCTTCCACGTTCACCTTCTATCTCTCTAGATAATGGATTGGTTTACGTACGTAGGGTTCTGATAACCCCGACGAGAGTATATTTTTTTGGCCCAGAGATTAATATGTCTAATCGTGTAATACGCCATTACAGCAAATATATTGATAATTTCCTCCGAGTTTCTTTTGTAGACGAAGAGTTAAATAAAATGCAATCCACCAATTTATCAACGCGTATAGCTTCTGTGGAAACGAGAACCGGTATATATAAAAGAATACTTTCCATTCTCAGAGATGGTATTGATATTGTGGACAAAAAGTTTGAGTTTCTTGCTTTCTCGTCGAGTCAGTTACGAGAAAATTCGGCTTGGATGTTTGCCTCAACGCCTGGACTGACTGCTGCTGATATTAGAGAGTGGATGGGTGATTTCTCCGAGATAAAAAATGTTGCAAAATATGCTGCTAGGCTCGGTCAATCTTTTGGATCATCCACCGAAACATTAAGTGTTAGTCGTCACGAGATTGAGATTATCCATGATATAAAGGTCGTAACAGATGGGATAGAATATACTTTCTCCGATGGGATTGGTAAAATATCTGCCGACTTTGCTCATAAAGTGGCTAAAAAATGTGACCTTAAAAGATGTACTCCGTCTGCATTTCAAATTCGCTATGGTGGATATAAAGGGGTTGTAGCTATTGATCCCACTTCGTCAATGAAATTGTCGTTGAGAAAAAGCATGTGCAAATATGAATCTGAGAACGAAAAACTGGATGTTCTGGGTTGGAGCAAATATCAACCATGTTTCTTAAACCGTCAAATCATTAGTTTATTATCTACCCTCGATGTTAATGATTGTGTTTTCGAGATTAAGCAAAAAGATGCATTAAAGCAACTGGATTCAATATTAACCGATCCATTAATGGCACAAGAGGCACTGGAGTTAATGGCCCCTGGAGAGAATACCAACATTCTTAAGGAAATGCTTTTATGTGGGTATAAGCCCGACACGGAACCTTTTTTGTCGATGATGTTGCGGACATTTCGGGCAACCAAGTTGTTGGAAATGCGAACAAAAACCAGGATATTTATCCCAGAGGCGAGACAATTGATGGGGTGTCTAGATGAGACGAAAACCTTGGTTTATGGGCAAGTGTTTGTGCAAATTTCTGGTCGATCTTCACATAGGAAGTTGGGTGATAGTTCTTTTTGTTTACCCAATAACAACGGAGAATATCGTAGATTTATTGTCAAAGGAATAGTTCTTGTTGCTAAAAATCCATGCTTACATCCTGGTGATGTGCGTGTTTTGATGGCAGTCGATGTACCAGCTTTGCACCATATGGTCGATTGTGTTGTTTTCCCCCAGAAAGGAAAGAGGTTGGAAACCTTATCTTGTTTTTTATTACTCTACAAGTTTTTTTTGTTTTTTGTTCACTGCCATTAGTTATTGTTGTCAAAGTAGAATGATATGATGAGAAATTTTTGAACATTCATTATTAATTTCATTTTTTGATATCTGATGACATTCTCTCCCTTAATGCTACTTACAATTTTCTAAATTTAAAATAGTATTTAAGTTAATTTCCATTTCTGATTTTATTCTCTAACATCGAACTCGTTTAAAAAACACTTCGCATGCAGTGGCAAAGTCGAAAGTCCAACAAAAAAGTAAAATAAATTTAGTGGGCCATCTGACATCTTACTTTTATAATGCCAAACGAACTGGAACAGATGAGTACGTTTTCAAAATTTCAAACTATTTAAAAGTAAAATTTCTATCTTAGTTTAAGTTTACATTTAATATTACCTTATGGAACATCAGTTTCCGAGGTTCTTTTGCATAGGTGGGGTCTAACTGTAAAACACTCTGATGACAGACCTCATCCAAACGAATGCTCAGGAAGTGATTTAGACGGTGATATATACTTTGTCTCTTGGGATGAAGATCTGATCCCGCGGCGTCAAATAGAGCCAATGGATTATACTCCAGCTCCATCTACGGTATTGGACCATGTCGTTACAATGGAGGTGATCTCATTCCCAACCTTTGGAATTTGACTATTTGAGTAATAATAAATTTATTTTTAATTAAATGATAAGTTATGAATTGTCTGAAGCACTTCTTATCATAGTGCTGAATTTGGATTAATGCCTGAAATTGGTTCACATATTCTGTTCCCATTGTCAACTAGTAGTACACCCCACTATTTCAACTGTAGACAATTTTTCGGCAGTTACTTCTTTGTGTTAGGAACAATCAATAAGAGTTTTTTTTAACTTCTAATTTTAGAAAAGGTTACTTTAGAAACCTAAAATGTATACGAATTGCTGATTTTCTTTACATCTGTGCAAATTAAGGTTTTCTTCCCATCTTTTAGATTAAAACCGCACCAACTAGCATGACTGAAGATATACTTTCAAGGTTTGAGCTGAAAATTGTCTCTTAGCATTTTTGCGTTTTAACATGGACAGCTAGGTTTCAAGTATAGACAGTGACAGTGTCACGGGTTTTCCCCCCTCAATAAATTTACATGTGAACTGCCGACTTGAAAACAATGAGTTTCAAGTGCTAGGTTTGGGAAACAAATATAAGGTACTTGTATTGGTGTCGATCACACTTTCAGTGTAGCCTTATACCTTTCCGGGGTACATTTTGTGAAATGCAGTGGGAATTCTGGGGTTTTGGGGAAAATGTTTTGCTTTTTAACGATTGTTGGAGCTTTGAATGTGTTAACATTTATAATTGTACCAACGGGGGAGGCATATGATTCCTTTATTACTTTTTAATAATTTATAAAATGTACTACAAGTGCATAACATATGACGTGGATGGTTTGATGATGCACCATTGTTGTCAGTAGTGCTAAGCGTCCGGTTTATTTGTTAATTTGGGGATATAATCGTTTCATATATGATACTTTATTTTATTTTATTTTATTTTTTGATGCTTACCTTTATGGGTACTATCAGAGATCACAAAAAAGATTAGGCATCGAGTTCCCCATTACTTTTATCTTACTTTTGTACGTCTTTTGCGTATATGAACATTCCACATACATTATTGAAGACTTGTTATAGCGTTTTCTTTTGAAATTGCATAGACCAGTATCATATAATTGCTTAACATTTATAAATTTTGTCTGCTTCTATCAGGAAGTTGAAGAATATTTCACTAATTACATCCTCAACGACAGTTTAGGTGTCATTTCAAATGCCCACACAGCTTTTGCCGATAAGGAACCTCAAAAAGCATTAAGCCAACCTTGTCTCGAACTTGCAAAATTATTTTCCATTGCAGTTGATTTCCCAAAAACAGGTGTTCCAGCCGAGATACCTTCTGAATTACGAGTCAAAGAATATCCGGACTTTATGGAAAAATCCGACAAACAAACTTACGTATCAACCCGTGTAATTGGAAAACTTTTCCGGATGGTGAAAGAAATTTCTCCACATGATCCAAGCTCAGCTACTAAATCTTTTTTTACAAGAGAAATGGCGATAAAATCTTACGATCCCGATTTGGAAGTCGAAGGTTTTGAGGATTATTTGGATGATGCCTTCTATTACAAAAACAACTACGACTTTAAATTGGGAAATTTAATGGATTACTATGGTATAGAAACAGAAGCTGAGATGCTCAGTGGAAGTATCATGAGAATGTCGAAAACCTTTGATAGGAGAAAAGATGCGGATGCTGTTGGATTGGCTGTGAAGTCTTTGAGAAAGGAAGCTAGAGCACTGTTCAATCGAAAGAGCTACAGTGAAGACGAAGAGATACATGATGATGTATATGCGAAAGCATCGGCTTGGTACCATGTAACTTACCATCATACGTATTGGGGTCGCTATAATGAAGGTATGGATAGAGAGCATTTCCTAAGTTTCCCATGGTGCGTATACGACAAACTCATCTTTATCAAGAAGGACAAAGCCCGAAGGCGTTGGCATATGTCTTCACTCCAGAGGGAATTTAACGAAGTATTGCGTATCATTTAGTCAAAATTGTAGAGGAAACTAGTTTCGTTTCGTGATTAAATATTTATGCTGTGCCGTAAGTAAAAACTTATTGAAGTTAGCTCTGAAACGTGACCGTTTTGTGTTTTGAGTGTTTTGAGTTTTTGTTTCAAGTATTTTTGTACATTATATGTAAATATGGAGTAACACTGCCGTTCACTATTCTTTAGGGTGTGTCACCTATTAAAAATATAACACCTATTAATTAATAAACTCAAATACAGTAAAACCTCTGTAAATTAATAACGTTGGGAGCGTGATTTTTTTATTAATTTAGAGAGAGATTAATTAACCGTTAAATTAATAATTATTATTTTAAAGAGGTTTTTATCTATTCGAAAAATATACTCGGTTCATAAAATAAAATCATTATAAATTACTTTACTAAGAATACTCGTTAAACTCGTTACTAAAATCAAATACACTATTTCAGTTACTAATTTATATATTTTGTTACATATTAAACCGTGTAACAAACTAAAAATAGACATTAGATACATTAAATATCTATGATCAGTTTCATGTACATTAAACATCATCATTGTTTAATTGCGTACGTAACTATTCATAATTTTTTGGTGCAGTTGAAAAACACACCACCATAGGTTTTGGACGCAATAAGAAAAGTTATAAATAAAATATAATTAAATTTAAATTTTAAAAAGAATCAAACGACTATAGATTCATATTTTACTAAATCATTCCAGTAATGCTTGCCATTTTAAATAATTATTAATTTATAATTTAATTTCTTGGAACTAAATATTTATATAAAGATCTTTTAAAAATTTATTATCTTATTAATTTATCGAAATTGATAATTTTACACTGGCCCAAGTCGGAACCGGAGAAAAATATTATTTTAAAGAGTTTATTAATTTACTGAGTATTAATTTACAAATGTTCTATTGTATAACTATTCTAAAACTAATTCAAAATTAAAAGTAAAAAATAATATTGATCGACACATCCTAATTTTTAGTGTATCGGGTTCATATAATTGTTTTTAGTAAACCTGGCCAAAGTGGGTGCTGGTAAGTGGTAACTAATTTTGTAAATATGAGCCTATGATTTTATGGGCACTCACTCCACTGGTAAAAAAAACTATTGGGAAGAAATTCAGGTTACCGATAACTTGGCTCTTGAAGAGGTACCTATTACTTTTTCTACATGTACATACCAAAACACTGTTTGGCTAATGAGTTCGTTTCGTTGTATGCACATAAGTGTTTTATGGGAAATGAAAATGTATAGTACTATTTGGTACTGGTACGTATAAGTAATTTTAGATGTTTTTTGAATGTAAAATACTACTCGTACTTGTTTAAAGTTGGTAAGATTAACTGGTTGAACAATCTATTTTCCACGGAAATTGTGGATCAAGACTAACAAGAAATATTACAATCTTCAATATTCAGATCGGTATCTTTTTTTACTTGTAGGTTCAACATGCTTTGTAGTTCAAAATGTATATTTATTGGGATCACACAATCAAGGCCGTTAAAACTTAGGAAATGCTCTATATCCATACCTTCATTATAGTATTTATCAGCCTAAATAAAACAAATAATTATTTGATTTGATTTTGGCATATGGTAAATATCTGCAAACCCGTTTTTCCTATTAAAAAGATCGCATTTGTCGCTTCTTACTTTCTATTATTTTACGTGTATATTTTTTTCCTACATACCATGCCTTTTCCTGTGTAGTTTTTACATTGATTTGCCCTTATGCGAAGAGTAACATTTTTCGTAAAATGAGCTATTCTTTGTATTGATAGTTTGAGGAATGATATTTCCATTCCCTATTGCACCTCCTTATTTGCACTTTTCGTAAAAACGGAAAATAAGTTTTACATCATTGTTCTCCAACCTTTTTAATAAGTTGCATAAATAATCCAATAAGTATAAATATACCACCTTCAGTGTCGCTGCCCATGCCACCACGTGGGATCAATTTATAAAAAACATTAATTATTTTTTGTTATTGAATGTTTCTTTACCTCATAATATTAATGTCAAATAGTTGTATAATATACTACGTTATTATTTTGTTTGGTCACCTTGTTAAACGGGACAATATCCCGTCAAGTAAAATATAAAAAATTACTATTTTAATTAATATTTAAGTTTAACGTAGACTTAACTATGGTTCTATATTTTATTAATTGAGTTTTTTTTGTGTGGTAAAATTGATTTTTAATTACTATAAAAATAAATAATATATATACATAGTAGAACCTCTTTATAGTAATACTTTATATAGGAATAAACTCCATATAAGAATAAAAATTATCGGTTCCAACTCGGTCCAGTTCAAAATAAGAATAACCTGCATATTGTAATATTGCATTATTTTTTATAGTCCTGCTTTAACAAATTTGCCTCAATATAGTAATAAATTACATAAATGTGTAAAATTATATATATGTCGTTACATTAAAATTTATACATGCAAAAAAAAAAATTAGATAAAATTTTAGATGACTTTCTACCTTTCTAAATATATGTACTTAATTTTCCAATACATATGTACTTAGTTAAATTTTCTTAAATTTATGAATATGCTAGTTTCGTGACTTTTCAACTCTTTTGGATTTATGTGTTTGACTTGTTATATAGATAAATGTATTTGTCTCTTGAATATTTATGTTAATTAGTTAAATTAGCTACACACATACCTTATATTATGCGAAACATTTATTTAAGTATTTTTTTATATATCAACATTTACTTAGGAATAACATTTTGTTAAGAATATTTTCTTCCGGTTCTAAGGTTATTCATGTAGAACATGTGTACTCGGAGCACATGTTAAAGTAAATCTAATATGAAAATAATCATTTACATTGATAATAGAATTTAATCTAACAATGTATAATAACTATCGCTATAATTATAGTAGGATTATGTGTAGTGTATATTTGGAATTGAAGATTTTGGTTAATCAATTAATTTTGAAATTAATCTAGACCTCAAATTAGCAACCCAAAAAAATTAGATGGACGGTTAGATTATTCATTTTCTACAATTAATTTAATTTTTATATCTTATTATATAAAAGACAAATTATGATTTTGTAAATTAAAACTAATTTTACAACAAATAAAAACCCAAATTAATAAAATTATAGAAGCCTAGTTGAGAATAACCTAAAATTAAATATTAATTAAAAATAATAAAAAAGTTATAAGTATATTTTATGTGAACCAAATAAAAACCCCGCTTAAGCGAAATTGAAAATTATTTACCTCCGAAATCACAATAGAATAACAAACATTAAATGTAAACACAACATTTTACTTTATAATTGAAAAATAAATATATATAATGAATTTAGATTATCAATATCTAATATTGTAGTAGAATAATAAATGCAAATTATAGAAATGATGACAATCCACTACCTTAATTACAAGATTAAATATAATTAATGCTACATCAAATCATTTTCATATTATTGGTATAATTAAAAGATAAGAGATATATTTAATAACATTTAATACTCTTAGTGTGTATCTCGCGGGGGCACAAGTTATATTTTTATTAAATTGAAATTAGCTAGTGGTCCATCTTATAACATGGGCAGCTAGATATATATTATGATTTGCAGCAGTACAACTAGTCTTACTGTAAATAATCATCTACAACCAATAAAAATTTGTCACATCAAGTGTAAATATTAAATGCAACAATCGTTTTTAAACAGTTTTGAAAATATATAAAAAAAATATAATGTGTTACATCCCCAACAAATAAGATTATGTATATTTTTCAACCTCATAATACAAATTATGGCTAATAAGTTATATATCCATGTTTTATTGGGAATATTCTGATCTGGACCCAAACTAAGTCGGTCTAATTGACCCACCCTACTATTTTTCATCTTTCAAGTCCCCGCAACAAGGAGTCAAGGAGAAAGTTCAAAGATATTTCTCGCTTAAGAAAAAAACAAAAACTCCTGATATATAAATCAGATACTACTAAGCCAGTATTTCTCAACCCCATAGTAACAATTAGAATTAATTGGATACCGATCTTCAAATTTGTTACGGTAAATTTTGGATTGATATTTTATCTATAATTTAATTAAGAATTAGTTTATGAAACTGAAACTAATTAAGAATTGTTTCATTTCCCCTAACTAACCAGTAAAAATGTAAAAAAATAAGAAAAAATGAAAAAATTCCAGAAAGTAAAAATGCAAAAATGCAAAAATGAAAAAAAAAAATGAAAAAATCCAAAAAAAATTAAAAGAGGCAAAACCCCGAAAAAACATGATTTTTTTAAAAAAATCCCAAAAAATCTAAAATCAACAAAAATTCAAAAACGCAAAAAAAAAAAAAAAAGTCTGACCCATTTTAACTCATTTTAAAAAGAGTCTGAACCATTTTAAGTCGTTTTAAAAAGAGTATGAACTATTTTAAGTCGTTTTAAAAAAAGTCTGAACAATAAGTTATTTTAAAAAGAGTCTGAACCAAAATTTATAAAAGACTCTGAACCAAAAATAGCCTGAACCACATTTTACACTCGAATTACAAAAGAGTCTGAATAAAAAACAGTCTGAACCATTTGAAGTCATTTTAAAAACAGTCTGAACCATTTTAAGTCATTTTAAGTCATTTTAAAAACAGTTTTAACCATTTTAAGTCATTTTAAAAACAGTCTGAACCATTTTAAGTCATTTTAAAAATAGTCTGAACCATTTTAAGTCATTTTAAAAACAGTCCGAACCATTTTAAGTCATTTTTAAAAACAGTCTGAACCATTTTAAATCATTTTAAAAACAGTCTGAACCATTTTAAGTCATTTTTAAAAACAGTCTGAAACATTTGAAGTCTTTTATAAAACAGTCTGAACCACATTTTACACAGATACATATATAAATGATTATATACACAGATACATACATAGATACATACATACATACATACATCACTGAGAACCTAAATAGTACTGTTAAATAAAATTCATAGAAATATAAAAATTACGACATCGATACAGTTAGCAAAATTCTGGAAATTACATAGCTACATTCATAAATAACTACACATATAACCTAAATAATGTTAACAGAAAACAAGCTAAACTATATTCGGAATAAATAGAAAAATTACCAAATCGATATGGATTCGTTGATTCTCCTCCTTCACACTTGCAAGTTCAGACTCCTTCCGATCAACTGACACCGATAAATCGCAGTTCAGTGACTCGACCTTAGCAAACTCGGAGGAGAGGAAAACAAACCTCCCCTCTAAAATGGCACAGGTCTGTCGACAGTGATCACCGAAATAAACCGAGACAAAAAAGGAAGAAAGAGAGAGAGAGAAGGAACCTCATGTTTGGATCCGGTGCCGTAAAAGGCATTGACGGTGGCATTAAGGAGAGGGACGCCTATGGGGTGAGTCATATCCCGTAACTTATCTTCCGCCATGGATGATATGTAGAGATAGAGAGATGGTATCATATAGAGACAGAGAGAAATTTGGGGATGATTGAGAGAGAGACCTGGATTATATGATTTAAAGAGAGATATATATCTATAATATTAAACACAGAATATATGTATTATATATATTGGACCAATCCTTAATTAGTTTCAGAAATAATGGATCAATTCTTAATTAAATTTTATACCCGGACCAATCCTTAAATATTTTTGTTTTCATGGTATATATATATATATGTATCGGACAAATTCAGCATAAAAAACTTGAGAATGTGTTGAACTATGAGTTCAATAATTGATTTTTATTATAAGTGATTATGATTTAATGATTTTACGATTTATGTATTCAATGATTTGATACTTGATATTTTCCAAAAAGAGAAAAAGTATATTTTTAGGACTTAGAATGATAGAGCATTTGATAATAATGAAGTCAACGGTTTAAACGGAAGTAAATTTGAAGTACGAACGAATAAGTTAGGAACGTTTGAAATTCGAAAAGTTCACCACATAAATCTCCAGATTCACCCACCCATGGGTCATCAAGAACCACCAGTGGGTCAAGTTCCAGAACCAATAGAAAAATCACCCACTAATGGGTCAGAATACACCCACTGATGGATCAAAGTGCAGATCACAAAAAAACAGTTTTTTGGCTTTTTTGAAAAATGACTTTATCCATTGGATAAAACCTATCAGCACCCCAAATGGTCACCATACATCAATTGGACATTTTGGGTCTCTAAAACACTTCTAATTCATCACAAAAACTCACCAATCATACACACAACACTATCCAATATCAACCAATGCATCTCACTCAAGCTCTTTCAATTACAAACAATTAAAATCATCATTGTTAAGAAAAAACTTGAAAAGAAGGGAATTGTGGAGAAAACGATTTAAGCTCAAATTAAGATCAAATATCGTCAAATATCACAAATTAGCTTATTTAGAAGCAATCAAATTGTAAGTGTTGTTTTATTTTTGATAAATTTGTAAATAGCAAATTATAAGCTCATTTGTGAGTGAGTGTTTGGTTAGAAACTTTTAATCCAAAGTGTTGGTTAGAAATTCTAGATTAAACACTTGGGTACTCATAGATTGAAGGGGAGTCGTTGACTCGTATACGTGTACGCTTCCACTTGTATTAAGAGTAGGAAGTTCGGTAGAGGGTGATCAAATCGATTGATTAGCTCGGTAGGATTTGTAATATTGAGAAGAAGATTATAGTGAAATACTCGTTAGCATGAATACCGAAGGGAGGATTAGGCGAGTTTTCCGAACCTCTATATATCGTGGTGTCAATTTCTTCCATTACTCTTTAATTTCCGCACTTATATTATTTCTTAATTGATTTCTTGTGTAGATTAAGTTAGTGTAATATTTATTGTTGCTTCTTGTTAAGTTTATAATCTTGCTATTTGGGTTGGTTTTTGCTCTAATATTTTATTCCGTAAAAATCGTACGTAAAACTTATTCACCCACTCTAAGTTTTAGAGGCAACATAACGGGGGTGAGCGGGAGAAGGTTAAGCTTCAGAGATGTGGAATTCATATGTTTGTTCAACTAAAATAAATACATATCTATATATATATCATTATATTATAATAAGTGAATACAAGTCAAATGAGTCTGGTCAATTTAGCCAATTTTTTTAAAAAATATCCCTATACCTTTTTATTAAGGATAAATTAACAAAACATACTACTTTTGAAACTAAATTAACAAAAACATAACCAAAAGTTCATAACCTAATTTGTATATTTCATACCCTTATTCAAAAAGTTCATACCATTATTCTAATAGTTCATACCTTTATTTTAAAAGTTTATACACTAATTTATATATTTTCATACCCTTATTTCAAAATTTTATACCATAATTTGTATATTTTCATACCCTTATTCCAAAAGTTCATACCCTTATTTCAAAAGTTTATACACTAATTCGTAGAGTTCACCCTTATTTTCAAAGTTCATACCCCAATTTACAGAATTCATATCCTTATTTACATAATTCATATGCATAATTTTCAACTTTATACCATTAATTCACGGAATTCATACACTTATTTTTCAACCTTATACACTAGTTAACAAATTCAATATTTGTTCGTCCTCCGATCTCGAACTATCACGCCGTCGTCATGTGCCTCTCATTTGATGACCGCATATCCGTCGACATCAACCTTAGTTTTTCGATATTGCTTTATTCCCTCGTCGCACACTCTGACGGATATCTCCGTTTCAATCTCCATCAAATAGAGAGATCGAAGAAACAGAGAGGAAAGATGAGAGAAATATCGGAAAGCGAGAGAGAGGAGGAGAGAGAGATCAAAAGGAGAGAGAGAGGAGGAGAGAGAGATCAAAAGGAGAGAGAGAGGAGGAGAGAGAGATCAGAAAGAAAGCGAAAGGAGGAGAGATCAGAGAGAGAGAATGATGAGCGAAAGATTGGAGAGAGTGAGAAGACGGATGAGGGAGAAGAAGGAGGAGAGAGAGTAAGAGGAGGAGATACAGAGAGAGGAGGAGAGAGAGATCGAAAAAAGAGAAGAAGGAGAAGACATCAGAGAGAGGGAGAAGGATGATGAGAGATAGATTAGATAGAGACCGAGAAGGAGGAGAGATAGATTGGAGAGAGAGTGAGAGGATGAAAGAGAGAGGAAATAGATGAGGAGTGATGAATGATTTTTTTTTGTTTTTTTATTAATTATTAATGGAATGTATGTTTTTGATAATTTAATTTTTAAGGGTACGTTTTTGTTAATATAATAGGTTATGTTTATGTTAATTCCCACATTTATTAATTATAATAATACCATACTCAAATAAAAAAAGATAAAAAATAATAACTAATAACACTATTTATTCATATTTAACAACCAAACATTCTTTTAACTCTTATCATCTTATACTATTTTTTTTCTTTATTATCCACATATTTGTATTATAACTATACTTATTTTCTATATTTTAATTATAGTACGCGCCACACACGCAATGCGTGGTGCACGATTACTAGTATTTATATATGTATATATATTGGCTGATGATGGGGACATTGTATTAAAAGGGATTAATTAATTTGTTTTGCTGATTACTATCCATATCTATATATCTATTAGAGTTGTTAATATTTTGTATTAAATTTCCAAAAAAAATGAATTAAATTGTCAAAAAAATTATATTAGATTGTTAAAAAAATTGTATGACATTATCAAAAAGTTTGTATTAAATTGGCAAAAAAACTATATTGGATTTTCTATTAGATCATCAAAAAAGTCCTATTAGATTGTCAAAAAAATTGTATTAGATTGTAATTTTTTTGTATAAGATTGTCTATTAGATTGTCAAATAAATTATATTAGATTTTTTTTAAATGTATTAGATTTTTTATTATATCGTCAAAAAAATCGTATTATATTGTCAAAAAATTTGTATAAGATTGTTTATTAGATTGTCAAATAAATTAGATTAGATTTTAAAAAATTTATATTAGATTGTCAAAGAAAAGTATTAGATTGTCAAAAAAAAATGTATTAGATTATCAAAAAAATTGTATTAGATCGTCAATTTTTTTATTAGATTGTCAAAAAATGTTTTATTAGATTATCAAAAAAATTATATTAGATTGTTAAAAAAATTGTATTAATTATCATTTTTTTTTGTATTATATTGTCAAAAAAATTATATTAGATTGTCAAATATTTTGTATTAGATTGTCAAAATAATTGTACTAGGATTGTCAAAAAAAAATGTATTAAATAGTCAAATTTTTTATATTAGATTGTCAAAAACTTGTATTAGACTGTCAATAAATTGTATTAGATTGTCAAAAAATCTGTACTAGATTGTCAAAAATTTGTATTAGATTGTTAAAAATTTGTATTAGATTCTAAAAAAAATTAGATTAGATTGTCAAAATAATTGTACTAGATTGTCAGGTTCGGTCATTCATGCCATGTCGGATGAGCAGCTTGACTGACGGCGGTCCTACCCCGAACTCTCATTGACATCGTCAGCCTAGCCCTGATGCATTGGTAAAAAAATGTATTAAATTGTCAAATTTTTTGTATTAGATTGTCAAAAACTTGTATTAGACTGTCAAAAAATTGTATTATATTGTCAAAAATATTCCATTAGATTGTCAAAATTTTGTATTAGATTGTTAAAAATTTGTATTAGATTGTAAAAAAAATTGTGATTTTTTTTTTTTGTATTTTTTTTTCCAAATTTTATTTTTACAATTTTTTTTTTTTTCAATTTTTCTGGATTTTTTTCTCTGATTTTTTTTTTTAGTTTTGGTCAACGCTGGAATCCGACGATCAACGCCAGTGACCGGTCAATGGTCTTGGTATTGGTCAAATTTTTATTGGAACAAATGTTTTGGGCTTATGTGTATTAGCAAATTGTACTAATTTGTAATCAATAGTTTGAAATGTATATTAACTATTAAACAAATAGTTTCAAATGGTACCCATCACAAATTCATTCGTAACGATGATGGGTTAAAGTCGGTCTAATTGACCTCACGATCCACCCTAATATTTATCGTGTCCCAAGTCTCAACCATGAGAAAGTTGGGTTGAGCGCCCCCACACTCTCGTCAGGGATAGTAATCAAACTTTTACCTTATAAACCCTTGTATGATTTTATATAATGTCAATGAATAATATTGAATTATGGTATAACTTAAAGAAAAAAACTTATATATATATATATATATATATATATATATATATTACAGGTTTCAATATAACACAATAAAAACTTAAATAAAAAATATAAAACCCTATTTGTAACTACCATTAACTTAAATAATAATTAAATTAATTTTTTTAACCTTAAACTTAAATAATATTAAATCAAAAAGCTTAAAGTACAATAATGGGGCAAAAGAGTTTTAATCTATTACTTTTTGCTTTTATAATGCTTTTTTTTTTTTATTATAAGGCTTAAATAATTTACAAAACACATCCAATGGCTAGTAAACCAGGAGTGTGAGAACTCACTAAGGAGGATTATGGCTCCCCCATTTGGAGAAAGCTAGCTAGCACCGGTACCCGGTTTTTTGAAATTTTCGAGTACCCGGTACAGTACGGCAAAATCCGTACCGAATATGGCAAATACGTAACGATGATTTTTTGATTGGTTTGACCGTCTCGATACTGCGGTGGTACGTAACCGGTAGGGTTCAAGATTTTTTATGGTTCAAACATTTGGTGGATCTAACTAATAATATATGTATAAAATTACAAAATCTACCATCACACTTAAAAGTATATTACAGAGGTCCTTAGATTCTAAAAAATTGTACTAAAACCCATAGAATTGAAAATATGTATTATAAAAATATTATAATTTTATTTAAGTTTCATTTTACTGTATAAATTCATCCAAAGCTTTTAAAATATTAAGACTAAAAATCCACAAAACTAAATAATATACAACATAAATATTAAATATAATTATTATATATTGAAGTACCGTAGTTGTACCGTACCCAAAATTTTCAACTTTTACTGTATCGGCGTACACGTACCGTACCGGATACGATACTCGTACTCGTACCGGTGCAATATAGGGAGAAAGTTGAATGATAAACTCCTGATAAAATCAGATACCAATACTCCAATACAGTATTCCCTTTAAATAAACGACTCATGTGTGGCCGGCCACCTTTTAATAAGATTTTTTGTCATAGTTCACTACTCTCATAAGATTTTAAGTATAGGTCATCTTAATAATTCAAAAAACATCTTTTAAGCTGTTTTTTTACACTTAAATATTTTTTTTACTTAACAATACAAACAAACACTAAAAAAACAAAAAAATAAGCCAAAAAACAGCTTTTAAGTTGTTTTTTACACTTAATTTGTCAAAAAGAGATTATAATAAAAAAATCTAGTTTAAAAACAGCTTTTAAGCTCTTTTTTATATTTTAAAATCTTTAAAAAAGAGATTATATGTTTTTTTTTATTGCACCGGATTATTAGAACTTAATTTTTTTTGGATACATGTCCTCAATTCAAAAAATATATATTACATGTGATACATTTAATTTTGATACAAGTTATAAGTTGGTCAAAATTGTATTTAGTTTCGTAGTGAATAATTAAATGAGAACGGAGGGAGGAAGTACCGGTTTTAAGTGTTGTTTATCAAAAAGTCAGTTACAACTGAAAGTGTAACTTATAAAAGATTTATTAGTAACATGATGAATATATGACTAAGTAAATGATTAAATGTTGTTTATCAAAATAGTGACAACAAAATAAAATATTAGGTGCTATAAAATAGGTCATGACATAATGCTTTGTTGGAAAATCTCAAAAAGCTTGTATTTATACTTTTAGAAAAATAATAATATTTAGTACACATAAAAAAATCTTATGCTGAGCTATTGGAATTGGAAATGCGTATTTTTTTTTAATATATACTGAAGTTAATCATCAAGTTCGAAATAATTGTAAAATCAGACAGAATGCTTATAGATGAGAGTAGATATAAGGAAATGGCAAATTCATTTGAATGAGCCAAGTCTTGATTTATGATTTATCTTTCAAATTCTATATCGAATTTCATTAATGAAAGTGCGCATCATCTTCAAATTAATAGGCATAGTCGTCTCTTTTGATGCATTCAATTGATATAACGAAGGGAAATATATTGGAAGCTCATTACTTTCGTTTTAGCAAAATATTTAAATAAAAAGATAAGGTTTGTAATGTTGTCTTTATCAGATGTTGACGAGTGTAGCAATCTCGAGAACGACTGTGATGTGAATGAAAAATGCATAAACACTCCAGGAAGTTTCAACTGTACTTGCAAAGATGAATACTTCGGAGATGGTAGAAAAGAAGGACGTGGTTGCATCAACAGGAACTCACAATTTCCGGTTATCAAGTTCTCTCTAGGTATAAAATAGAAAAAATATAGACTCACATTACGACCGAAAATATGGGAAATTGATAATAGAACTAAAAAAAATATAAACAGGAAGTTCTTTTCGTAATGTCTACGCAGATGAATTGTTTGCAATTGGCTCATAATTAAGAAATAATTTTGTCCACATGACTTGGTATATATAATTCTCTTTTCCCAGCTACGCAGTATTGACTTTCTCCTCTTTAGATAGATGTCAATGCCATAATTGGTTCAGAATTAGAAAACATAAGAAATGTTATTCCACCAAAGAAACTCACAATGGAATTTTTTAATCCAACTACAAATCAACTAGTAAAGAAAACTATACATTCTACCCAAATCTAACTTTTAAATATATAATTAATTTTTTAGACACAAAAAAATAAATTTGTTATCCTCAAATCTAACTTTTAGACATAAATTTTTTTTTTTGTCTCCAAAGACAATCTTATACGGACTTAAGGAGACAATTTAATTTTGTGTCAAAAAGTATTTGAAGTCAAATTTTAATTGTCTTCTTATGTTCGTATGCGATTGTCTTCAGAGACAATTTTTTTTTTTCAAATTAGGTTCTTAAATTAATTTGTGTCTAAAAAATTATTTTTGTCCCGAAAAATCACTATTCTGAGACAAAATTTGATTGTTTCTAAAAATATTATCGCTAATTCTTAAGTTTGTTGTAGTGGCTCTATGTAAAAAGTTTGGATACAAAGTCCGAAAGAAAAAAAAGTAAAGCATTGAGATGTTAATTGTGGTATGAGTTTTTGTTATTCTCTTAGAACTAGAACTTCCCATTGATTTCATCACTATATCTAAGACTTCCTAATCTTCATGTAGTTAATAAGACTACGAAGACATTAAAAATCTATACTTCATCAATCTGTATAGCTTCAACCTAGCTCATTGATATAACACAAATATCTGTTTTGTTTGATTCTTTGGGAATTTATATCAACTTACTACCAATTTAAGGGTGTTAAATTTTATTGGTTCCAATTACCTTTTACAAACATGGAGTTGATTTTAAAGAGAGATTTTCAAGAAAGAGATGAAATGAAAGAGAGAATTAAAGAGAGAGAAAAAAGAGACTAGGGTTTTGTGTTTGTTTTTAATTAGGTTTTTGTTTTTATCATGGCTATTTCCATCCATATGCATATTCTTCGTAGATTTGAGATTATTTATATTTTTCTGGTTTATGTATAAGCTTACAGAGAGTGTCATTACTTAACAGATATTTATAAAACTACTTTAATAACTATTAATTTTGAAAATGATGTAGTTTTCAGTATATTTGACTTTCCTCGGTTTTTCATATTTGCAAGATTTTTAATGTTGTTCGAGAGTTGGTTGAGACACTCAAAAATGGTATTCTTGGAAACACATTTATAAGATCGTTGTTCATTGCATTTTAGGTTAACTTTGCGGGCCATAAGGTAATAAATTCACGGACATTTTCCTTTTTCGTGTTAAACATTATCATTCGTATATATTTTTTACCATAATTTATTAGTGAGATAATTAATGTTAAGCGTATTCAACTTTCAGCTCATTTCGATTTGCTATATTCAACTATCAATTTTTTGATTTAGTATACTGTATTAATTTTCCGTCCAAATTGAAGGGCAAAATTAACTAAAAAAAAAAAAAAAACTAAATTAACTAAAACAAAGAAAACAACAGCCCATGGGACTCGAACCCAGACCTTGAACCCAGACCTCCCAGTCAAAGTGGAAGGCTTTTAACCACTTGGTCACCAATACTTTTATTATAATAACAACGTTATATATATATATATATACTCTATCTGTGTATAGATGTGTATATATACACTTTGGGACTGATTTCGTAAATTTTAGAAAATTCAAATTTTATTTTTGTTTCATTTTAGTCCTTACATTTTCAAAAAAATAGTTTAAAAATACAACAAAATAAAAAAAAACACAAAAAAATTATAAAAATCATAAAAAAATATAAAAAATAACAAAAAATCACAAAAAATATAAAAAATACAAAAAATCACAAAAAATAAAAAAAAAACACAAAAATTATAAAAATCATAAAAAAATATAAAAAATCACAAAAAATCACAAAAAATATAAAAAATCACAAAATTTTTTTTGTGATTTTTTATATTTTTTGTGATTTTTTATATTTTTTTATGATTTTTATAATTTTTTTTGTATTTTTTGTGATTTTTTATATTTTTTGTGATTTTTTGTGATTTTTTATATTTTTTTATGATTTTTATAATTTTTGTGTGTTTTTTTTTTATTTTTTGTGATTTTTTGTGATTTTTTATATTTTTTGTGATTTTTTGTGATTTTTTATTTTTTTATTTTTTTAATTTTTTTTTAATTTTTTTAATAATTTTTTGTTATTTTTGTTATTTTTTATATTTTTTTATGATTTTTATAATTTTTTTGTGTTTTTTTTTATTTTGTTGTAATTTTAAACTATTTTTTTGAAAATGTAAGGACCAAAATGAAACAAAAATAAAATTTGAATTTTCTAACATTTAGGAAATCAGTCCCAAAGTGTATATATACACATCTATACACAGATAGAGTATATATATATATATAACGCTATTATTTTAATAAAAATATTGGTGGCCAAGTGGTTAAAAGCCCTCCAATTTGACTGGTAGGTCTGGGTTTGAGTCCCATGAGTTGCAATTTTCTTTGTTTTAGTTAATTTAGTTTTTTTTTTTTTTTATTAGTAGGTAAAAAGACCATTTTGCCCTTCAATTTGGACGGAAAACGTTAGCTGACGTCACTATTTAACGGTTAATTTGGACGGAATATACTAAATCGAAAGTTTTCATTTAGTACAGTATACTAAATCAAAAAATTGATAGTTGAGTATAGTAAATCGAAATGAGCTGAAAGTTGAATACGCTTAACATTAATTATCTCTTTATTAGTTCTTTTGAGGTAATGATTCAAAACACTTGTTGATGTACTTTCAGCAATAATATATTAGTGTTTAAGAAACATACAACTCGAATAACGATTGTCAAATTAGTTTAGTGCTTCTTTGGAGATAAACTCAAACTTGCAAATCCAAAAACTTGAACTTTAACTGTAAAAATGACAAAATTAATCATATTGTTGTAGCTCATTTTTGGTTTACTTGGTTGGTACTCCTAGGAGTTGCCTAAGGCTCTAGGCTAGGGTTTGCTAATTGTAACCTTCTAACCTCTGCTATATAAAAAGTATTAGGGTTTGTTGATATGTACTCATTCACACATATTCATGTATAAAATCTCTCCATTTGTCTCTCTTTATAAGTCGCTCTCCATATATCTATATCTAGCTAATATGTTACACAAAATGTTATCGCCACTTTGTTTGTAGAGATTGAAATATTGCTCGCGAAGATTGGAGTAAAATATAGGCAATTGGGGTGGTATTTATTTGAAGACCAGGGTTTAATTTCGAAGATTAAGTTATAAACATACACCTAAAATTTGAAATTTTTTATTTTATCGGCCATCACCAAAATACAAGCTTAAAGGATTAATTAATTTGGTGCGTTATGTATACAAGCAGATAACTAGCTAGTATAATATATTGCATGACACTATTTTTACTTGTGATAACTAATAGAACCAGTTGTGTTTTATAAGGGAAAAAAAAACATTGGAACCTACAATGCACCCATATATACGCACAAATTGCTTAAGTTGTCCATCTTATTCTACT
Source organism: Primula veris (assembly GCA_963682055.1). NCBI lineage: Eukaryota > Viridiplantae > Streptophyta > Magnoliopsida > Ericales > Primulaceae > Primula > Primula veris. The sequence continues at coordinate 15,533,672 of OY821743.1, read as the reverse complement.
GATTAAAAGAAATTGTATATATGCAAGTCATAAAAGTACAAATAATACTATGATATTTGATATATAACCCATGGTGTATGATTTGCCTAACATAATATTAGAAAATATTTTGGCATATAAATTTATGTAAATTACCAGATTGGTAAGTTGTACTAATAATATTGCCTATACTACATATTTGCTGAGATAAGAAGACTAAATATATTAATATTTGGTATAATCGTCCCAAAATTATTGATTCTAATAAAAACAGTATGTACGGTATATGTATGTGAACATGAAATCAACTAATACTTTTTATGTATCATGGTTTGGTTATATTGATGATATGTTAGTGGCTGTTAGTAGAAAAGAAAATTTCAAGTTCATCTATTTAACTTGAAAATATGTAACATAAATATTAAATATAATTATTATATATTGAAGTACAGCTATATCTTACCCAAAAATTTTAACTTTTTCTGTATCGGCGTACAAGTAACATACCGAATACGATACCTGTACCCGTACCGGTGCAAATATAGGGAGAAAGTTGAAAGATAAACTCCTGATAAAATCAGATACCAATACTTCAATACAATATTCCCTTTAAATAAACGGCACATTTGTGGCCGGTCACCTTTTAATAATATTTTTGTTCATGTCACTACTTTCATAAGATTTTTAATTCTATGCCACCTTAATAATTCAAAAAACATCTTTTAAGCTGTTTTTTACACTTAAAATATTTTTTTTACTTAATAATTCAAACAAACACTAAAAAAACAAAAAAAAAAAGAAGCCAAAAAACAGCTTTTAAGGTGTTTTTTTTACACTTAATCTTTCAAAAAGAGATTATAATAAATAAAAAATTAGTTTAAAAACAGATTTAAAACTCTTTTTTATATTTTAAGATCTTTCAAAAATAGATTATAAGTTATTTTTTTTATTGCACCGGATGATTAGAACTTAATTTTTTTTGGATACATGTCCTCAATTCAAAAAATATATATTACATGTGATATATTTATAATACCATTGTAATCACAAAAGATTCATATTCCCGGAATTAGTAAACCGGAAACCAAACGAGTCAATACTAAGTAAATAGAGCAGCAAGTACTACCAAAAATAGAGTACAAATCTTCTACCCCATATTCTCTATCTCCTTCCGTGTCTCCTTGTTTATTTTCACTCAAAATTTCATCTACAATAGTGTTGTTATCTCTATTGTTAACTAAAATACTTAGCTAACAATGCATTTTTTTGTTTTTATTAGTTATGTTAAATCATGTGTTATTTTCATACATGTTAAAAAAGTTGTTAAATATAACAATGTTTTTAATGTTATTAATGAATTATGTGGCAAAATACAATTAATTAAAACATGAACTATATTTCAAATACTCCTAGCTTATTTCCTATATTAATATGGGGTTTATAAAATGACTAATTAATGATATTACAATTAATTATTAATTTTAATTAAAATTAGATAATTTTGTTGAGTTAATACACTAATGTAATTTAAGTTACATATGTGTCATTTAACATGCAATTAAATGATGATGTGTCAAAGTTAATATTGTTAAAACTAACACAAGTATTGTGGATGCTCTTATACCGCAACTTTATAAACTTTTGTATTATATTGTATTCAAATTTTAAAACATTTGAACATAATATTGTCTTAGACAAATTTTTTTAATATTCAATGTTTAATTTACACTAATTTATACATTTATTTTAAAATAAATTTTATATGAATTTTTATTTAAAAATAATTATTGAAATATATCATACATTACACTAATTATATATATTTTTTTTTAAATAAAATAAACAA